>OX327008.1:11645422-16445422 GCA_946800695.1 Geum urbanum | reverse complement strand
GGATAGGAGGAGTTTGCTTTGGCATAGGAAGTCACTGGAGAAGAGTTCTGGTGAGACTGAGAGTTCGGGATCCATATCTTCTCATTCAGAAAGATTTTCAGATGATCAGGTACCTGGTATTGACATATTCTATCGTCTGCTTTCTGATTGATTTGGGTTGTAGAATTTTATTACATTTAGAAATTTTCATGATTCTGCATAATTGGTTGTTACTTTGATCATCAATGCTTTTTGGCTTGGTCAGTTTGATTATACGATTTGTAGAATCTTATTATCTTAATGTAGATGGAAACCTCTAATCCTACTATTCTGTTATTTTGTAACTAGCTCATGTCATTGTACACATTTCAGCAACTCTCTGTTAGATGGATCTATGTTGGTCTTCTCTAGTCCCAGTTTGATATTTGTCTTCAATTTTGAGGTTCATAATTTGTTGGGAAGCACTAGTACATATCCGTATTGGTTTATTAGGATTCATGAATCTTGCTTTTGCAATTCACTTATTCAATGAGTAGGTATCCTGACAAAGATAGAATACTCGAATTATCTATCATGTTTAATGGGTTATGATGCCTAAAAAAACAAGTATATTTTTCTGTATTGGCCGTAGAGTTCCTTTGCTGACTCTCGAAACCAAGGTGTAATGCACTAGAGATTGATCAATACCCTATAATTATCATATGATTTTTAGTGCCACTTGAAAGCTTGTTAGCTTATTCTGCGCAAGTTCATGAGTATCAATTTGAATATGTCCAGGGTCCAGTGGTAAGTGTGGTACCATGAAGTATTGTACTATATTAATTTAGGTACCATTATGAAGAAACAAACAGTTATCTGGTAGCTGGACTTATGTGGATCATTTTGTGAGTTTGACTTAATCTTTTGGTCGATCAAATTCGAGTATATGCGAGATTCCATTATGATAAGTAGTTTATATTCTAACATTATTGTTTGTTCTATCAAGTGATGCTGTTGAAGTTAGTTTGAAGTTTTCTTTCTTGATGTCAAAGGCATACTCAAGTTATAGCACTCAGTCACCAGAAGTCACTTCTAAAGCTCTACGCCATGATGAAGAACTCCATGAAACTTTAGAGACTTTGAAGGATAAATTATCAGCTGCTCTTCAGAGCTGTATTGCCAAAGAGGAATTGGTAAAGCAGCATGCTAAAGTTGCAGAAGAAGCTGTCTCAGGTTTTAACTTTTGTTCTTTCCTTTAGTTCCCTTGCATTTAGCTTCAATTACTATTTACAACTCCTCTTAAATTGTATTTTGCAGAATCTATACATCTGTTCAGTTGTTATTTTACTTTGTTTTCCTAATCATCTTAAGATTTCAGACACCTGTTGTCTGACAATATACAGTTCACTTAGCCATAAAAGAAAACTATGTATGACAATTCTATGTAGTGTTACTAGGGGAAACATGTCACCTTACAAGGATAAGCAAAATGGTTTCTTAAGGCATGTGGGATTTACTGTAAAATTATTTCTTTTTTATACTTGTCATTTTGTATTTGAGAAATAGTTTTTATTAAATGACCAACAGTTCTATAGAAGTCATATTCTTATTGCTTTTAGAGAAGGTTCACTCATCTTATCTTTCTTCAAGTCTTTCTAGAATGGGTACCCTGAATTTATAGAAATGGAAAATTATGGGTGTTGCTGAGCTGGTCCGTTTAGGGGGTATGTCATAGATTCTTTTACCTCTGATTACATTTCTTTCTCCGGAAATGGTCCCATTAGTTCTTTCTCTTTCCCTTTTTAAATTTTAGGCTGGGAGATGGCAGGGAATGAAGTGTTGGGTTTAAAACAGCAACTCGAGGCTGCAAATCAGAAAAATTCAGCTCTTAATGGAGCACTGAAAGAATGTGTGAGGCAGCTTCGACAGGCAAGAGAAGAGCAAGAACGGAATATTAATGAGGCTGTTGCTAAGAAAACTCGTGAATGGGATAGTTCAAAGTCCATACTTGAGAGCCAACTAGCTGATCTCCAAGCACAAGTTCAAGAAACTAAAACTGAAGCTGCTGCCTCATTTGATTTGGATCTTCACCATAAGCTTGACGGTGTTCAAAAAGAGAACTCTGCTCTTCAACTTAGTCTTCATTCTCGAGTCAGAGAGCTTGAAATCAGAACTATTGAGAGGGATTTGAGCACCCAAGCTGCCGAAGCAGCAAGTAAGCAACATTTAGAGAGCATTAAAAAGATTGTCAAGCTTGAAGCTGAGTGTCGTAGGCTAAAAGCCTTAGCACGTAAAGCATTACCAGATAATGGTCATAAATCTTTTCCTACGTCCTCAGTTTATGTAGAGTGTATTACAGACAGCCAATCAGATAGTGGTGAAAGGGCAATTGAATTTGGTACACATACACCGAGTGAATTACAGCCAAGTGAATGTGAATCAAGCCAGTCAGATACTCGGGCATCTGTTCGGATAACAGATCCTCATATATTTAAGAACGAGAAATGTGTTGGAAAAAATGTCATGGTTCCCTCAGTAGAAATCAATCTCATGGATGATTTTCTTGAAATGGAAAAGTTTGCTGCATCGCCGGTTACAGAAGATCGGAACTTTGGATTAAATCAGCCTGCAGGTGCAAGAAACCTTCTAGAAACTGGAATTGAAGCCATGACACAAAGGAGTGCAGAACTAGAGGGGAACTTAGAGAAGATGGTGGCTGAAAAAGAGACACTTGAGATGACTCTGAATGAGTACCAAAAGGAGATTCAGTCATTGAAGAGTCAACTACTGGAGGCTGGTTTGAAGTTGGAAGGCCTTCAAATACGTTTGGATACTGCAAATGGGTCAAAGCTTGCTGCAGAGGAAGAAGTAAAGGAATACCAAACAATGAGAGAAGTCACAGAGTCAAAACTACGATCTTCTGAAGCTGAACTCAGTTTCTTGCTTTCAAAAGTTGGTGCACTGGAAGAAGACGTTTCAAAGGAGCGAGCTTTATCAGCTGAAAATGTGACCAAATGCAAGAAATTGGAGAATGAGCTATCAATAATGAAACATGAAGCTGAGCTCCATCATTTGGGTGATTTGGCTAGTACTACTGGTGATTTGAAGATACTGCAGGTCAGTTTTCTAACTTCTCTTCGACAATGAACTACAAAAGTAAAAAACAACAGAAACCAATATTCATCAGTTTGTAGTAAATTATGAGGCAATAAGGAAAATTAACCAACGTAGTAAAAAAGAGAATGTAAGATGGATGATAGAGGATAAGAAAAGAAAAAACTATAAAAGAGAAGCAAAATGAACCTGTTGGTAAATGAATAGAGGTCTATGGAACAGTAGTAGTGATAATATGCAACAAAGTTTGGGTTGTAAGACATATGCAATGTAGATCACTAGTTGTACATAACCAGAGAGTACCACACCAGCTTACAACAATGGGAACGGACTAAAATGATTGGTGAAATCAAACTAAGCATGTGAGAGCTTCTTCTATGATATGAAAGCGAAAGACAGGGATCCTTGACTTGAGTACTTCTGAAGGAGTTTTTTATTTTCTTTTATATGCTTTGTTGCTCTTCTAATTCAGGTAGCTCTCATGCATTTAACTAGAAAAGGTGCAATTATTTAACTTCTAATGAAGCAATTACTATAGGAAATTTTCCTTTATACCTGCTAAATATCCTCGGTAAGTTGATTCTTTTAGTAAATTAAAAAGATAATGCAGTCTCTTTCAAAGAAAAAAAAATTGTGAGGTCACTGACCAGTCTTTGACTCCAAACTTCAGCTCATTTGCATCCAATAAAATGATCCTGCTGCGTTCATTTATGCTCATTTTATATTTTCTTGTTTGTGGCAGGAGAAAGAGCTAGTGTTGGCTGCAAGTAAATTTGCAGAGTGCCAGAAGACAATTGCATCTCTTGGCCAACAGTTGAAATCACTTGCATCATTGGAGGACATCTTGATGGACTCAGACATACCATAGGACCTCATTGATGAAGTTTCAAAAGAAGGAAATTAGATTGATGCATTGGTGATGGACTCAGATAGGCCACCAGACCTAATTGATGCATTTGTAACCTTAATAATGCAAGCTCATAGAAAATTCTGAAAGCAGAAGATGATTCATCAGATCCTTTGGGGATTCGTTGGCAATATTGGTGGTGACAGTTACAAGGCCCTTATAATTACCATCAAGTCTAAATTTGGCGAGCATTGGGACAGAGATTAGAGTGGACTCGGAACAATTCCATTATTGAAAATTCAACATTACTACATTAGGTTATAGTTCTCATTGTACATCAAGTAGTTCTTTTTGGTGCTGATATCTTTGTCTGTTGGTTCAAAACCTGTGAATCGAAGATTTGTATTTATATACAAGGCGCTTCTTAGGGGAGCAGCAATCTGTAAATTTTTTTACCTTTCTATTTAAGGGGAGGAGTAATGTAAACAGGGAGCAGTACTATTGTTCAAAGAAGGTATATAGTGTGCTATGTTGGATAGCTTAATTATCAAATTTGCGATCTTAGAAGTCACTTGAAATTCTTAATGTCTAATTGCTAGGCTAGAATTTACGCGGCAATTTGCTACCCTAGTATTTGTAAACAATGGCGGAGCTAGACATTGGCTTACACTGGCTTATACATCGCAATTTCCTTAGCGCAGCTGATATTTATTTTTTTTTTTTTTGCATAATGAAATCTTTGTTAAAAC
Organism: Geum urbanum; assembly: GCA_946800695.1. NCBI lineage: Eukaryota > Viridiplantae > Streptophyta > Magnoliopsida > Rosales > Rosaceae > Geum > Geum urbanum. The sequence goes on along the minus strand of OX327008.1, from coordinate 16,440,754 downwards.
GCCAAAAGAGGCAGAAAAGCCAAAACTTGAAACCAGAATTACAAACTAAACTGCAAAACAAATTCACCAGTATAGTCATGGACAGAGTCTCCACCATTCTCACACGGGAGAATGACCGAGGAGATATCCAGACACCAAAATAACATACAAAAGGATCTAGCAAGGAGGGTGGGGCAACCATCATTTCTGAAAATGCAACTAGAGATGGTGGTGATATATTTGCCCATCAATTAGGATCCACCGTCTCCCTATCAAGCTTAGATGCAGCATGTGCTGCACCATTAGCATCTAGGGAAGTCCATGCCCATGTCACATACAAATATGGAGTAATGTCTTCTAATCTCATTGACAAGGTTGTAACACATCAAATAACCAAATTTTTTCTTGTCCTTAAATGGGTTAATCATTTCCAACGCATCACACTCGATCAACCACAACATTTTTGAACTACAAATCACCGGCCAATTCCAATTTAGAGGCCACTGCCTTGATCTCACCAATTAGAGCAGAAGTACTTGAGGTAGAACAGTGACTACAGTCACAAATCCTACATCAGTCAAACTAGTGATACAATCCCAATTGGCATCCACATTAACTTTCACTAAGTTTTGGGGAGGTTTCAACCACTCTCCACTTCTCCTAGCCAAACTAGGAGACACATTATTCATATCATTAGCCTTCCAGTACTCACTTAACGAAGACTTTACACAGTGAAGTGCTTCGTGAGGTGATACCTCCATATGATTATAAACAAAAGCACACTTGATCTTCCAGATCTCCAACCCAAAAAAATATATTGTAGAAATAAGAAGCATTTTCTCCATTTTTTCGACTGTGACATTCAGTAAGCTCTCTATCTATTGCACTTCGAGAAATCAAGATTAAAGTCTTAGTCAAGTCTTTTTGTACAAAGCATTCGGAACAACAGCCAAGAGGGTTCCTTCTTCGGCCATCAATTAATTGAGGTGTAAGATCTAGCACAACCTAACAAAACCTCGCTTGGCCAACATGTCACGAGTTGGTACACCCATGTTATCAGAATGACATTTTGAACCAGAATTCTATCAACCTTCATGATATTGGCCATGAAAATTTTTGAACAAACATCTTTTGAGAGTCGGATTTTCTGCTTATCGACCTGAATCCCCCAATTGAGACCCAAACCACACTAAATCAACTTAGGGGCATAAAAGTAAGATACGCTCTATGGACACCTCAGCAGAGCCACAGATCTTGCAAGCTGGAGACTGACTTAATCTCCTTCTAAAAAGGTTGAGCAAATAAGGGATGGACTCTGTGACAGTGTCACAATTCCAGATCGGTCACCTTCCATAACTTTTTCTCAATACAAAGGAAGAGCTAGCTAGTTTAGCTATTAGGCAGGCACAGCATAAGCTACAAAAATTGGCTTCATAGATCGAGAGGAACTTATGGAAGTTGCAAGTCGATGGATACATTCATACATATATATGACATGCAATTGATGCAAACTGGATCATGTGGATTGCTTTTTTTTCAAAAGTGAAAGATTAATTAGGCTCCATTAATTCGTTAGCTTTCGAAACAACAAGTCAAGAATCACTGAAAATGTATGGTTAATATATTCCATTGCCACAAGTCCTACAGATATAAGTTTAAAAGTGACCGACCACAATATATATTGAATTGGCCGTAACCAATGGGTGATTTGAAAATTTGGTCCATTATGTATGAAGTTTTTATATGCAGCTCAGCAACCAACTGATATATCTTTCTTTTTTACAAAAAGAAGATATTATTAAACGACATTCAAGGCTTGAATAGTACATACAGTTGACAAGCAACCCTAACTCAATATAAGAGAAAAAGAAATCAATCAGAGAAAACAGTACTCTTTAAAACATGAAGCTCAACAATGTTGAGCTTCCTTGCATCTTTCCTAGAAACGACGAAAGACATAAAGAGATGGAGATAGACATACCATTGAGCACTCAATTGTGGTAGGTATGTCATCTCCCATAAAATCTTCCATCTAAAAAAGATGCAAGTAATCCGGCACCAATAGGTGCCTAAACCATCTTCTTCTTACCCAAAATGGCTAGGCAATAAATCTTCATCTTCAACAAGTCAGTCAAAAAATTGTCCCTATCAAGATCATGGGCAATCAGTTGGACCAGAAGTCACCAACCCAAGTCAGTAAGCTCAAGGCCCAACCCAACAAGCCAAGGGCCCACATCAACAAGCCCAAATAATCCACATACACCATCGTGGTCAAGTTGCATAGCTTTGAATCCTACCGTCATCCCCGACGCTGACAAAACCCAAAAGTGACGCACACCACTAGTCCAAGGCACTGCCATCAACACTCGGCGATCAGTTGACCACCTATTGAGGAACAACCGCACCACCATTGCCAGAAACCAAGCCGCACCCGGTCAAAAGCACCTCCACCCATTAGTCACAAACTGCCACAAAGATTTGGGACGACTGAACAGATTCGTCTCCACCATCGGCTGGAACGAGGGTTCGACCAAAGCCCTAGGAGATCCAGTGTCAATCAAGGGCATCCTAGAGGCAACACTGGAGAGCCGCGTCACAAAATACTCACACTGAAAATGGAGATGAGATGCTACTGCGCCAACGCGCAACATAGCTAGAAAACCCTAAGAGAGAAATTCTTTTGTCGTCTAATTTTTCATAATACTAGTACTTGATAGCAAAGAATGTTATTTCTTATATAACAGAGTTGGTCCTACTGTTGCTAGAATAGTGACCAACTCACGTGTGAACCATGAGAAAGAGAAGCCAAGCTCTTTTCCTAAAGCACCTTACTTCCTTCTTCCATCACTAAAGCTCGACCAACTCTCCCAGTTATAATCAAACCCAGAAAACCAAAAGAGATCAAAAAAGAGACTATCTCAGAAACCCAATCTCCTCTGAACGCTGACAACTCAGTCGATTTTCTCCTAGCCTCACCGAGTCTTCTCCTCCGAACGTCGAGGCTGGCCTCTGCCAAGCCTCACCTCATCCGAGCCACCTTCTCTCCTCTCTCATCCTTCAAACCCCATGATTGTAAGGTTTTGATTCATCTCCGTGATTGATGTCCTTAATGGATTTCGATTTTGGTGTATAATTGCTATATATGATTAATTTTTGTGATTGTTTTCGGTACTAGATTTTGATTTCGGTATATGGTTGGTATAAATGATTGGTCTCTATGATTGTTGTTGGTTTTTGATTTCGAAGACTGTAAACACGACAAACTAGAGACTAGGAGCATATACTTTGATCATGAGTGTCGGTGAACAACAGCATGTGACATACATTATTATACAGTTGCTCCATTTCTATAGGTAATTTGATGCTTATGACTGATGTTGAGGAGTTTTTTAGTTGGATTATACTCCAGTTTTAATAATGTATGCCTCCATTGTAGTTTCAAGTGATGCTCTTGGCTATATGGTTTATGTTTTAAGGAACTTCTTATCTTGCAACTTTCGCTTAGATGTTAAATATACAATTTCGTCCTAACGTTGATTAATTTATGTGCTTGATAGATGGAGAACGAGCATTGTTCTTGGTGATTTCTTTGAGCATTAGCCTCTGTAAAAGAAAGATGAAAGGAAAGGAAGACCTCTTCTGCCCAACGTGAGACATTATGACTCTTCTAGGATTGGTACTCATCCATATCATGCCTATTCAACTTTGTGTGTATATATATAATAGAAATATATATGATGGGGAAGAAGACTGCGTTAGTGTGTAATGGGCAGTTGCAAAGGTTGCAATCAATTTTGAATAACCAATTGGGTTTGGAGATTGAGAGATCAATGATCGTGAAGAAACTGGGTTGTGTTTAACAAAGAATTAGAAATCGATTAGGGAAAAGTTTTGCATGTACAGTTTATGTCTCTTTTTCTCTCTTTAGATTTTTGATTGCCTGTTATTGCTGGAGTTTGTGTATTGTTTGATTGGGTATTGATGAAGTTTAGGTAGTTCTTGATTGCTTAGTGACACAATTGCGAAGGGGGTTGCGCATGAGAGAAAACCAATAGACATTTCAATCTAGGAAATTCAGTAATCATACAAGATTGTAGACAAGATAGATTGGACTGATGACACTTGAATGATGTTCATTTTGGATACTGAGGATGCAACACTGTGTTCAAGTTTCGTATTTATAATGAGCTCACTTTTATTAGATATGACTATCAATAAGACAAATGCACTGTATTGGTGATGAACTTAGCTGAGTTAATAGCATGTGTGTCAAAATTTACTTACTGCATGCATATTAGTGTTATGACCCGAACCAAAATTATGCACTTATTGAGACATATTAAGATTTATCGCGAATTAATCAAATAAGTGAGTTTGTTAACGACTTTTTCATCGAATGAGAGTTTATTATAACTTTCTTCACAAAAGTTGTAGAGTATTTAATTTCTTGCTTGTGGGAATTTTTGGAGAATTTTTCGAATTTGTGAGCTAGTTGTTATGTTTGTCAGAAGTCGGTGCGAGAAATAAATTAAAATGAAATAATTTTTAGTCGGTTAATTCTCGACCGTTTGATCGTGATAAGATTGATTTCAGACCGTGTAGGGGGTTTTGGTCTCCCCACCTCCTAGGTCTATCTAGGTGGTCCATTTGGTCCACCAAAGCTCCATGGCGGAGCTTCGACGAAGGAGAGATTTACGGTCGATTTTGGCTGATTTGGTTTCGTCAATTTTCCGGCCACGTGGTCGTGAGTTGAAGCACGTAGGTTAGGGGAAACGATTGGGCTCGTTGAGAGGAGTGTTTTTAGGGGTCAATTTCCACCATTGGTGGCGGCCACCGGAAAGTGATTTTCAGTCTGTTTACTCATTTTTCGGCCAAACGTCGGTGAGTTGGACGTCGATCCAGTAATGAATGTGGTCAAGCTCGAGGAGAGCTTTCCAACAAGGGTCGAATGCCCCCATTACAGATGGTTCAACGGAAGCAAGTTTAACCTACGTGTCATCGTTTATGAAGGGGCATCACGCGCCGCCATCCACATCGAAGCTCCAGCGAGGCAGTTTACATGATTTTTCGACAGGACTTTCGGAGTTATGTTTAGGGTCGATTTTCATGATATTTACGTATTTTGATATCGTATTATCCGTATTTCAGGACATCGAGATCGTGGCCCTAGCAGCGAAGGAAATTCCGCTGGACTCCAGCAGTAGTCATTGATTTGTGAATGGACACCTTTATTTTCACAGTTGATAGCGAGTTCATGGTTTTTATGCATTATGCTTTACGGTATATTTTTTCAAGCGTTTATTTGGGATGGTTATTTAGTTGCATCGATGCCTTAGCTATTCGGCTGATCACTGAATAGCCGGTCGGACCAGGTCAGGATCCCTGCCCGACTCTGATTCATCTCGGGTCAGACAACACCCTAGACGCTCAAATCACCTGTATTTTCTGTTTATAGTCATACCGGGTCAGGAGCCCTCAACGACCACCTGCATAGCGTTTCAGTTTTATTTATTTTGAACTCGCATTATTTCACAAAAATTAACAGAAAGGCATGTTAAATCAGTTTTATTCATATTATGTTATTTTTCTTCACTCACGCTAACGTTTTATATTTTAATGCCTTTCTCTGGTCTTTTTGGTTTTCGTTGCCCAGGCTTCAGTTATTTCCCAAGAGTGTGCTTGGTGTCGTCGCAGGCTTCGAGTCCAACAGTCTTCTGTCAGCAGTATGTACCAGCTCACTGTCAGTTTGTATATAGAGGTCGCTCTAGATATCAGTTTTCTATGTTATCTTTATTAGTGCTCTTATTAATTAAGTGTTTTTGTAAACAGCTGAGTCAACTACTTTTACAGTCATAAAGCTATTTCCTTTGTAAGTAGAACTAGCAAGTTGTCATAATGTTTTTAAATATGTCTGAGTTTAGTTGCTGGTTTTTAGTTCATGTCACTTGTTGAGAAATTCGAATGGACGTTGATGGTCTACGGTGTATCTATGCGATTATGTGCAGAGTGTTATGTTCCTGCAAGTTTTTGGGTTGTCCAGTTTTTAAAGGGTGTTATGTCAAAATTTTCACAGAATTTCTTAGAATTAGTTAATCGTTGGGATTTAATTCTAGCTTACTAGCTAAACTATCTGGTTTACTAGTAAGCTAGGGTTGGGTCCTTTCAGTTGGTATCTGAGCGCTTGGTCACAGATTATGTAGACTCTTTTGGTCGTGTTAATTCAGGCATTTGAGAATGTACAACACTTTTGTGAGGATGGCCCGACCGGATGGCGGATCCCTATTACTCCAAGTGTTGTGCATTGTCAGATGTCTAGAGTCTCATAGTCGAGTTAGTTGTGACTTCTTCCAGTGAGCTAATCTATTTTTGGACTCGTAGGTCATTATGCCTTAACGACCAGCCCAACAAGATGATACCCAGTTTTTGGCAAAGCAGATGTGTAAGTTAATTTCACTTATGATGCCAGCACCACAAGAAGATCGTGAGGATCTAATCACCAGGACTAAAAAGGCTGGAGCCATTCTATAGAGGCAATGGTTTGGACTAAAAAGGTAAGGAGCCATTCCTTTTACTGGCTCTCATTCCTTTTGGTGCAGAGTTCTGGTGGTGATCAGGGAGCCACTTCTGGGGTTAGAGCTTCACCACCATCTAGACAGCCAACTTGTCAAGACCAAAGCCAAAGAGGGCGACCGGCTAGATGGATTGGACAGGCTCGACTCCACCACATGACATTGCAGGAGGCAGAGAAGCTCATGAGGTGATTATCAGTATGTTATATGTTTTTATTTATGTTGCTTATACTTTAATTGATCCGGGGGCGACGTATTATTTTATCTACGTTAGATTAGCATCCATAATTAACGTGCCTGCCACTCCCTTATCAGCGATGTGGCGAGTGACATATCCCTCCGGTGAGAAGGTTTTTGTTATGATTGTCTATAAAGGTTGTAGTGTGATGGTTGGAGGTTTTGGGTTGTATGTCGACCTAATACCTCTTGATGTCGTGGATTTTGACTTGATTTTGATTATAGACTTTCTGAGCAATCACCAAGCTTAGGTAGACTATCATCAGAAATAGGTTGTGTTTAGAAGTCCAGGGTTAGCTAAGATCTTATTTTGCGGAGAAAGAAATGTGCTTTCTTTGTGTCTTTTTTCAGTTGTGAAGGCCAAGAAAATGTTGCGTATAGGATGTATTGCATATTTGGCACATGTCGTGCACACTTGTGTATCCACTCCTAATCTGGAGGAGATTGCTTTGGTCAGGGAATACCCTGATGTCTTTCCTGAGGAATTGCCAGGTCTCCCTCCAGAAAGGAAAATTGATTTCACGATTGAGCTACTTCTAGGTACTGGTCATATAGCTCAGGCACCGTACCATATGGCTCCAGCTGAATTGAAGGAGTTACAAGTTCAGCTTCAGAAAATGATTGATAAATGCTTCATCTTTCTAAGCGTTTCACCTTGGAGAGCTCCAATTTTGTTCGTGAAAAAGAATGATGGGTCTAAGAGGTTATGTGTAAACTATCAGAAATTGAACCAGATTATAGTGAACAATAAGTATCCACTACCTCGTATTAATAATTTGTTTTATCAGTTGAACAGAGCTACAGTGTTTTCTAAGATTAATCTTCGATCGGGATACCTTTAATTACGGATTAGAGAGTTTGATGTCTTTAAAACCGCATTCTGATCGCGCTACAGTCATTACGACTTTCGGGTGATGCCATTCGGTTTGACGAATGCGCCTGCTGCCTTCATTGCATTGATGAATCGAGTATTTCGGGCTTATCTTGATAAATTCATCATTGTATTTATTGATGATATCCTGATTTACTCAAAGGATACAAGGTAGCATGCGAGGCATTTACATGTTGTTCTGGAGACTTTGAGGAAGTCCCAATTATATGCCAAATTCAGTAGATGTGAATTCTGGTTGGATAATATTAAATTTCTTGGCCATGTGATTTCCGCTGAGGGAGTTAGTGTTGATCCAGACAAAGTTGAAGTGGTATTGAATTTGAGAAGACCTGTGAGTGTGCCAGATATTAGAATTTTTCTGGGTCTAGCTGGTTATTATCGTCAATTCGTGCAGGACTTTTCACGAATTGCTACACCTCTTACCAGACTCGCGAGGAAAAGAGTTAAATTTATTTGGTCAGAGGCTTGTGAGGAGAGTTTCCAGACTCTGAAAACTAGATTGGCTATAACCCCAATGTTGACTTTACCAAACGATAGTGGGAAATTTACTGTGTTCAGTAAGGCCTCTGAGTTAGGTTTGGGTTGCGTTTTGATGCAGGATAGAAAGGTGGTCGCTTATGGTTCGTGAAAGTTGAACCCTCATGAGGCGAACTGCCCCACTCACGATATGGAACTGGCAGCGATAGTATTCGCATTGAAAATCTGGAGATATTATTTCTATGGTGCCAGGTGTCGAATTTTCACTGATCATAAGAGCCTTACGTATCTCCTTACACAACTAGAATTAAACTTGAGGCAGAGAAGGTGGATGGATTTGATAAGCGATTATGAATGCACCTTCAAGTATCACCCGGGAAAGGCGAATGTTGTTGCTGATGCTCTCAGCCGAAAGTCTAGAGTTTCCTTGTCTCATATTCAGATGGCTCGAGTACCCTTACTTGCAGAATTGCGAGCCACTTGAGCAATGTTATACATTGATGAGAGCGAGGATGGAATTTTATTCGCTAGTATGTAGGTTCAACCCATTCTTATTGATAGAGTACGGGAATTACCAGATTCTGATCCTTTACTTTTGAGGTTAAGGGAAACATTGCGTGATGGTGGACAACCAGGTTTCACTTTAAGGAGAGATGGGTTGCTTGTGTTCAAGGATAGACTGTATTCCAAATAATGATGAGTTAAAGTGGGAAATACTTGATGAAGCTTATTGTTCAGCTTATGCTATGCATCCTGGTAGTACAAAGATTTACCACACTCTCAGAGAGTATTACTGGTGGCCTAATATGAAAAGGTAAATAGCGACATATGTTGATCAGTGTCTCATTTGCCAGCAGGTGAAGGCAAAGCGACAGAAACCTTCAGGCTTAACGCAATGGTCGGAGATTCCAGTTTAGAAATAGGAGCATGTGACTATGGACTTAATGTACAAACTATCTCGTACATCCAAGCATCATACTGGTATCTGGGTAATTGTGGATCGCTTCACGAAGTCGGCACATTTTATTCCAGTTACAGAAAATCTTTCTGTGAGAAAATTGGCTCAATTATATATGCAGAAGATTGTTAAGCTGCATGGTGTGCCTATTTCCATTATCTCGGATCGAGATTCTCTCTTCATTTCACGATTCTGGGGAGCTTTGCAAGATGTTTTGGGAACCAAGTTGCGGTTCAGTACAACCTTTCATCCCCAAACAGATGGTCAGTCTGAGAAAACTATCCAGAAGTTGGAGGAAATGCTGAGATCTTTGTGTATTGCAATTTTCGGGGAAATGGAATGCATTTGATGGAGTTCGCATATAATAACAGTCTCCTCTAGCATTGAAATGTCAACATATGAAGCTTTGTATAGGAAGCAATGTCGGACTCCTTTGTGCTGGAGTGAGGTAGGAGAAAGGAGCCTCATTGATCCAGACATTATTCAGGAGACTACAGAGAATGTGCAGGTTATTTGAGACAGATTTAAGATCGCTCAAGATAGACAGAAGTGTTACACTGATGTTAGGCGTAAAGATCATGAATTTGAAATTAGTGATTGGGTATTCCTTAAGCTGTCTCAATGGAAAGGGATGACGTGATTTGGAAGGTGTGGTAAACTCCAACCATGTTACATCGGACCTTATGAGATTTTTGAGCGTGTCGGTGCAATGGCTTATCATTTGGACTTACCTACAGAATTGGCGCGGGTTCATGATGTATTTCACGTAACTATGTTACGGAAGTACATTTCCAATCTCTTTCATGTCATTATGCCTCAACAAATTCCTCTACGTGAAGACTTGGTCTATATTGAGGAACCATTGAAAATTCTTGACTGTAGAGAGCAGGTTCTCCGGAACAAAGCCATTCCTCTAGTGAAAATTTTGTGGAGGAATCATGCAGTTGAAAAAGCCATGTGGGGACCAGAGTAGCATATCCGAGAGTAGTATCTTCATTTGTTCTAACAAGTATGTAAATTTTGAGGACGAAATTTTTTTAAGGGAGGTGGATTGTTACGACCCAAACTAAAATTATGCGCTTATCGAGATTTATTAAGCTTTATCGCTAATTAGTCACATAAGTGAGTTTGTTAACGACTTTTTCATCAGGCGAGAATTTGTTGTGACTTTTTTCACGAAAGTTATAGAGTATTTAATTTCGTGCTCGTGGAAATTTTTGGGGAATTTTTCAAATTTGCGAGCTAGTTGTTATGTTTGTCGGAAGTTGGTGTGAGAAGTAAATTAGGATGAAATAATTTTTAGTCAGTTGATTCTCGACCGTTTGATCTTGATAAGATTGATTTCGGACCATTGATTGGATCAAAAAATTTTAGTATAAATAGAGGACTTTTGGAAATTAATTTCAGAAAAATTAGAATTTCCCATGGTGCCGCCCCGTTTTTCTCCCCGACACCCGTTTCATTTGAACGGACCCGAACCTCCTTTTTTGGCCACCTCCGTCAATGAAATAGGTAGGGAATCGAAGCTCCTTGCTTCCTTAATCTGTTGCTGTGAGAAATTTTGGGATTTATAGATGCTAGGACTCCACCCGAATCAGGTTTAACTCCGCTGAATCGCCGTCGGCGGTGGCAGTGCTCTGACGTGAATTGGGGGTCGACGTTAGGGGGTGTTGGTTGCTCCCCACCTCCTAAGTCTATTTGGGTGGTTTGTTTGGTCCGCCAAAGCTCCACGGCAGAGCTTTGACGGCAGAGAGATTTACGGTCGATTTTGGCCGATTTGGTTTCGTTGATTTTCCGACCACGTGGTCGTGAGTTGGAGCATGTAGGTTAGGAGAAACAATTGGGCTTGTTTAGAGGAGTGTTTTGAGGATTTAATCGCCGTCATTGGTGGCGGCCACTGAAAAGTGGTTTCCGGTCTGTTTACTCATTTTTCGGCCAACCGCCGAAGAGTTGGACATCCGTCCAGTAATGAATGTGATCGATCTCGAGGAGAGCTTTCCAATGAGGGGTTGAACACCCCTATCAGAGATGGTTCACCGGAGGCACGTGTAATCCATGCGCCGCCGTCCACAACGGTGCTCCGGCGAGGCTGTTTGTCGAAGTTATTGGCACGACTTCCAGGGTTGTTTTTAGGGACGATTTTAGTAGTTTTACGTATATTCTGATATCGTATGATCCTTATTTATAGGACATTGTGATCGCGGCCGTAGCAGCGAAGAAAATTCGCTAGACCCCAGCAGTACTCATAGACTTGTGAGTGGACGTTTATTTATTTTCACAGTTGCTGTGAGTTCATGTTTATGAAGAATTATAGTCTCCTGTAGTGCAAATAAAATACTTTAGTTCATAGGCTTAAGACATTAGTTATCTGATTCAAACATTCAAGAGAAACACATACAGATACCCAAAAAGATATTTAAGCAGATACTCATGCATATATGCAAAAAGGGATCAACATTCCATTAAACAAAGGTCATTACAAAAATTTCCCATCGACTTCCAACTAAAACGTCTATTACAAACAACAACAAAACTGGACATTTTCTGGTAAGCAAAATGGATCCCAAATCTCTAAACACTGAAACCTAACTACTACACTACTACTTACACAGAATAAACTAAATATGGATTACTTATTTATTGTTATACATAAACTGATGGAACCATTCAACCTCCGAAAGAACTACATATAAGCTACATTTCCCACAACATTTGCACTCCTTCACTAAACTTGGAATGAAAACATCCGAATGTGTCAGATATTGCAGTATGGAATCATAAGGAATGAGATCAATATCCAAACCATTCACTCGTACACACATTGCCCGTGATACTATTTCATTCCTACAATATGGCAGAATCAAAGAGGCCTTGAATGATGACAGCCAATCATTCATTAAGGAGGATAGATGACTGTACTTTAGATCTTCGGGGCTGCCCATAATCATCAACATGTATGATATGTATTCCAAAGTGTAATGTCGGAGGATTTTATTGATCCTTGTAGCTTCATCAATCAATATACGTGCCTGCGGTGTGCTTCCCTACTGAAACAAATGATGCATTCCGTTTTGATACAGTGTTTTCGGTGTTCTAAACTGCCATGATAGATTCAACAACAGTACCTCTGTGTCAAACTCCCAATATGTTCTATCCAAATCCCATATGTTTGTAGCAAGAACATATCTTTTCCAGGTAGGGGCGTAAATGGATGCATCTACAGCCGATAATACATCCCTGGTACGAGCCAAATCCCTGAATTTCCTGCAAACTGACATGAAAACATAAATTATGGCATGACATTGCACAACAAATGGCTTAGAGCGAACGACAAGAATCATTATATATTTTCAAATCACATCGGGCAGCTCCTTCCATGGTTCCTCTATAATTTTGGTGTTCATTTGGGGCAAAACAGGCGACGATGACTCTCCATTTGGGGAAAAAGATGAGGTTGAAGGGACAGAGCGGTTGTGCCTTGATGATATTCAAGGATTACGACCCATTGAATGATTTTTTTCATTGTGAGGATTTTCTGGGAGATAAGATTGGGGTTTGGTTTAGGATTAGGGTTTTCAGAAAAAAGTATTTAGAGAAAGTGATGGTGCTTGGAAAGATACTTTCCTATTTATAGAGAGGCTAAGAAGAAGGTTGGTCCTCCAGAATACAACATGTGCGGGAGAAACACGTGAGTGTATCTGTGAGACTATCTTTTGAGGTATCTGTTCGATGATCTGTGAGAGTATCAATTCTTATACCTGTCATTCAAAATGAACAGATATGACAGAAAATGACATGTTGTTTTATGAAGAAAAAAAATGGGTATCTATCTAATTCGTTGTCTAAGTATCTGTCTTGAAAAACATAAGTGTCGTTTAAGTATCTGTCTTGAAGCATGGCCATCAATCAACTCTATTGGATCAATCCAATCAAACAAATGAAAAGCATGGCCATCAATAAAAAAAATGATTACAAAAAGAAAGTTCTAGCACTCCAAAACAAAACAACACTTGAAACCATATTTGACGGTGACCTCCTTAGCATGCACAACTTAACATCCAAAATACAAGCCAAGACAAACATAATCAACATAACACCTAAAACAGTTAGGGTAACCAATCTTCCAACTTCTTTTCCAATTTCTTAATCCCCTTGGTCACCTTATCAATCTTCACTGTGCCCTCGTTAATCTTCTCTATGGCCTTATCAATCCTCTGGAGAGCAACTTCCATCATCACCAGCAATTTGACGTTTGAAAGTCGATTTCCCTCAATTTGTTTCCTATCCCCTCTGATCTCATTGTAAATTGAATATGTCGATGATTCGGCATTGATACGCTAAGATGAAGTAGCAGCTGAGGATAAAGCTCCTCTCTTGAGCCCAAATGATCTTCCAGTAGTGGGAGCCATGATTTTTCAGAGAGGAGTTGTTTTAGGGTTTTTATGGAGTCTTAAACATGTTCGTAGTTTCCAAAATTGTTGTATAAGTATCTGTCTTTAAGGATAAGACACGTGCGGAAACACACGTGCGTTATGATCATCGTAAAATCATTGCAAAAAACTACATGTCGTTTTATGAACAACAATGGGTATCTGTCTAATTTGCTGCCTAAGTAGCTGTCTAAGTATCTATTTTTAAGCCCTTTGGTTTATGATTGCTGGGTTTTAATCAAGTATACAAACAGATTTGAGTGCGTTTTGTCTTGTACAATGGATCAGAGAGTGCAAATCAAACACTTTAATTCTCTAATTCAAACATTCAAGAGCAAACACAGAAGACGTATTACGCAGACAAATATCCAAATAGATATTAAAGTAGATACTCATGCAGATACGCAAAAAGGGATCAAGGTATCAACAAAGGTATTACAAAAATGGTCTTACTCCAAACACATCCATAACTAACCACAAAAAATGGACGTTTTAAACTAGACAGAATGGATCCCAAATCTCTAAAACACCCAAAACTAACTAAAATGGACCCAACGGCTACAACTCATCAGTCTTCATCCCCAACTGTGAGCTTGAGCATAATATTTTTAAGTGCCTCGACCTTGCACTCCACATCCTCCACGATCGCCAGACCCTCTTCAACCTTCCCAACTATCACATCGATTTGCTCCATCGACCTGGCCAACCCATCAACTCTCCATGCAAGACCACGGAGCTCTTGCAGACATGCTTCAAAGTTGACCTGCATAATATCTCTTGAGTGATGAAACTCTTCGGACATAGTGGAAGATGCCTGTGGCGGAGATGGCTGCATCTCTTCCACTGGAAAAGGGGTTGAGGACAAAGGGCCAGAGCGAGACATTGATTTTGGGTTTTGATTTGTGGGGAGAGAATGAATTTTCTGGGAGAGAAATTGTAATTTTGTTTAGGGTTAGGGTTTTCAGACAAATGCGTTGAGAGAAAGTGACGATGAGGTTTGTGGCATTTTATAGAGGCACCGAGAAGACACTTCTAGAGGTGACACACGTACGTACTGATAGCCTAAGTCAAGACAGAAAAAACGACATGTCGTTTATAAATCACCTTGGGGTATCTGTTTAGATCGTTGTCTGGGTATCTGTCTATGTATCTGTCTTTAAGGTTGGTTGGTTTATGAACTGTTGCGTTTCTATACCAAGTATACACAAATATTTGAGTTGGTTCTATGTTGTAAATTGGATCAGATTGTGCAAAAACAAACATTTCATTTCAAAAAGGCTTCATACATAGAATCTCTCTTTCAGTAAAACTCAAGAGCAACACATATAGTATTATGTAGACAGATACTCAAGCAGATACACAAACAGATATTCTAACAAATACTCTAACATATATCGTGTGTTAGAGATAGAAACCTGTGGGGGAGAAACGCGTGTTAGAGACAGAAACATAAATCAGAGACCTTAACAGATAAACAAACAGATATCCAAACAGATACTCAAAACATGTACTCAACACAGATATATCCATACTACTCTTATTACAAACTAACAACATTGTTCACACAAATGGTCGCTACAAACAAAAATATATATACTGATTACTGTCTTATTATTCGATATTGTCCTGTCCTACACTTCTTCCTGAAAACTGGTCCTTCTTCTTGATCTGGTTCATTCTGTAACCTTCCATTTTTCTTCTTTAATACCCATGACAGTTCATGATTCATAAACGATTCTAACAATCTGGCCTTGAACCGAGCAACTTCATCACTATTCAGGTTTTTCTTTATTTTCTTGCCCATAGTTATACTATACATGAGGTAACAAACAACAGTTCCACGATTAAGGCCAGAAAGTTGTTGAGGACTGTTCCTGATGGAGAACACCGGAATTTTGAAAGAAAAAAAATCAATCTTCTGATCTTTGACCCACTGAATGCTTTTTTGTTCGTTCTCTAATAAAGGGATTACTCTCATCTTTAGTACATTGTCTGTGCTGTTGTTGTCTGCAAGCATTCTAACATTCTGTGATAACATATTCTCACTCATGTCCCGCACAGAATCCATCCACATGGACACCAAACGAACCTGCATCAAAACAGTAAACAATCTGTCAACCCATCTGTAAACTATCAATAATAAACATCCCAAAAAGAAAAAGAAAAGAAAAGAAGAAAGATAGAACAAACATTATCGTTTTTAGTGCCTCCCAAAAGTGCTGGTTGTCCATCGGCTTGTATTTCCTTTTGAGTGAGTCATAATGATACCAGGGGAACACTTTTATCAAAGACCAGCAGGTGAAAATATCCATGAGAAAGGATTGAGAACATAAGCTTGCCAGAGATGTCCAAAACCTTGAACAACCTCTCAAAAAGATGTTCATGCATCATCTTTTCTTTCAAAGTAGACACAGATACCTGACAAAAGTAGCACACAAAAAATTACACATAAAAATCTTAACAAAAAAAGACACTCTAAAAAGACACAAACAAATTAAAAACACACAGAGGCTAAAAAAATAACATGAGGATTACATGAGCCAATGTGTGGAAGGCATAAGAATTTTGATCTCCTAAATCATCCCTAAATTTACCAAGAATAGCATAATAGCAATCCAACACAGAGTTCGAGACCTCTTAACCACTAATAATACACTCCTAATCTTCACGATCGAAGAACTCTAAAGATTGAGTACCATTCCAAAACTCATCTCTGTCCAAAACAAACGGAGAGAATAATTAAAACTTGAAAACATTACTATACCCAAATAGATACCCAAAAAGATACACTAACAAATACTCACTTGTTTTTCACAGTTTCTGTCCAGTACATCACCAAATCAGTCTAGTAGCTCTCTCTCAAGTACTAGAAAACATCACGTTGATGAAACGTGACGACATTCTTCTGCTCATCGGTCAAACTCACATGTATTCTTTCTGGCTCTCCCATATTCTTCTTGACTGATTTCACTATCAATGATGAAGATAATTCCTGAATTGTAAACTCTCCACTGGGCACTAGGTCAACATTTTTGCTCTCGGCTCTAGTCTGGGGCTTTTCCATGCCTTCAATATCACTAGGACGCCAGTAGATCTCGTCCTTCTTCAAGGGCTTCCTGGACTTATCATTTGAAATCTTAACATACAAACAAAGATAAATGTTTTCTCTATTAAGTCTCACACTAGGGCCAAGAATTACCTTGTGAATCAAATCTGTGCGAAGGACTAACAGAAGAGGAGGAGGAGGAGGAGGAGGAGGAGGAGTCACCAGGCTTTCAACCACATCTAGAGAAACAACTATAGTAAAAAGAGGAGGAGGAAGGGTAATCCCTATACTGAAAGATGGTGTAGGCTCTACTCATTGGGAACTCTTCTTCGTTTGCAAAAAATTACCTAACAGAGATACAAAAAAAGAAGAAGAAAATGATTCACTTCAATGAAAGTTACAAAAAGACAGAACAAAAAAATATAAAAAAAATAGATACCCAGACAGATACACATATACAAACAGATACATAGATAGATACTTCGACAAATACCCACACAAAAAAAGAAGTATATTAGGCGAATTATACCAAAACGAAATGATTGAGATATATTGTCATCTAATGTCAGAATCTGTACCAGGTAGTGATTTTTTAAATGCAGCAACATGCTTCGTCAACTTCTCATTTTGTTCAACGAGCTGCTGATCGAAGAACTCAAGTGTATGCTTTGCATCTTTAACATGTATCTTTTCCTTCTCAAGATCATCCTTTTGTCTTTGTAAGGCATCCAGTCTCCTCCGAAGATCCTTATTTGCTGCTTGAGAGGATTGAAGTGCTTTAGCACCATCTTCAACTTGCTTATTCAATTTTCTATTTTCTTCAGCAGAAAAATGTATCTTCCCCTAAACAGTAATTTGAACTTGTGCTTCATCGAGTTGCTTCTTCAACGAAAAAATCTCTCCCTCAGCAGCTTCAGCTTTAGCACCCCTATCTGCAACTTTCTTCTTCAATTTAGTATTTTCTACAGAAGCACTTTGTATCTTCCCTTGAGCTTCCTTTAGTTGACGTTCTGCTTCAACGAGCATCTTTCTTAAATCCATAACCTGTGAAGCAACATTTCTCGCACTAGATTGACTAGCATCCTTTGCCTCTTTTAATCTGTTCTCAAGCAATGATTTCTCCTCAAGGGATGCTCCAAGTTTGGTCTCAACATCTAGCAGTTTCTTCTCAGCAGTTTCAACACCATCCTTCATCTATTTAAATCTCTTCTCGGCAACATCTTTCTCTACCATCACTGCTACCATCACATCTGAGGCATCATAAGTATTTGACACTTGCTTCTTAAGAAGATTAATCTGCTTAACCAGAGATAATTGCTCCCTCTCCATAGACTTAATCTCTCGTTCCATCTTTTCCTTTTCAAACTCATAGTATTCCTTGTCATTCTTGAGAGAAATCAAATCATTTTTCAAAAAATCAATGACAAGCAAAAGAGCTGCTTTGGATTTCTGCAATTTTTGAATCTCCACATTCATCTCCATGTTACGATCTTGCAAATGGGAGCCAAAATCTTTACTTTCCTTCAACTACAAATCCATCTCCTTAATAGTTCCTTCCAACTTCTTAACCATCTCTTGACTATCTTTCAACTCAACTTCCTTGGCACGCAACTCGGCTTCAAAATTGAATAGTCATTGTTGGCCATATCATGGATACTTTGCAAGACAGGAACTATGTCATTATTGGCCATATCATTCATACTTTCCATGACAGAAACTATGTCATTAGCTTTATCAGCTTTAATTTTCTTCGTCCTCGAATTCAAAAAAATATATGGTTTGTGAAAAAAAGATCTAGACAGCTAGTTAGACAGATACCAAGAAAGATATCCAGAAAACTAGTTAGACAGATAACACAGATACCAAGAAAGATATCCAGACAGTTATTTAGACAGATACCCAGAAAGATATCCAAAACAAGAAACATGTGACGACCCGAACCAGAATCTGATGCATATTTGGCACGATTCTCGAGATTGAGTTTAGTCGCAGTTTATTGTCGTAATTGTGGTTTGCCGATTCGATTCGCGACTATGTTTTTGGTCAAGAATTTGAGTTGGGTGTCTTTACGGAAATTGTAGAGTACGTGATTTCGAATTCGTGGACGGTTCCGGAAGATTTTTCCGATAACCGAGGAATATTTTATGATTATTTGAAGTTTCGGTATCCGACGAGTTTATCCGATTGTTTCGAGCTTATCCGAATTATTTCGTATATTCATTTTGGACCGTCGATCGACCCGAGGCTCGAGTATAAATAGCGGAATAGTCGAGAATTAGTCGTAAAACATTGTTTTTCGTTGACCAGACGTTGACTTTCTATATTTGGTAAGTTGACTAGTTTGACCGAGGAGGAAGTTTCCCGTTTGGGAGTTACCGTCCGACGACCTAGATTCCGGCCACCTCCGACTTTGGCGAGGGTATGGTTCGATTCCTTGTTCAATTTCGAGTTGAATGATGTGTGTGTTGATGTGAATTGGTGGGTTTTTGGTTGAACCCGATTCGGGTTACGTTGCCGGAATTCGCCCTTAACGGGGGGTGGTTTTCCGGTGACCCTTGGTGGCCGAGGGGTGAGGGCTTTGACTCGCCTTACCCCAAGGAAGCTCCCCATGCGTTTTATTTCGGGATTGGTGGTGGTTTGGCTCGAACCCGATTGGGTTTTCCGGTGAGATTTTCCGGTTGGTTTTCGATGGAATTGATGAGGTTTGAGTTTGAATTGGCTTGTGTACCAGTTAAGAAAAGTGTTTGGATGAGTGAGACCTTGAAAACTGGAGCTTTTAGCCGTGAAACTCCACGGTTGATGGCACGCCGCCGCCGCCGGCGGCGGTCAACGGCGGAGCTCCGGCCAAAAGTTGACTTTTCAGATTTCGACGTTTTTAATGTCATTTTTCTCGTAATTGCGCCCTGGTTATCGTCCAGAGGTTTTCGGGTTGATTTGGTTAGCCGATTTTCAGTCGAGGTTCCGAGTGGGGATTTCGGGAATTTCATAATTCATTTTGTACCGCATTGCATATTTCCAGGAACGGTTGGTTTCCGTGCATTCAGTACAGTGTTGTAGTTTGTGTGTTGATCAGTTATGTTTATGAATATTCAGGAGATCGAGATCTGGATCGTGATCGTGCTTCAGGCGAGGGATCTTCCGTCGGACCACGAGATTAGCGCGAGTGTGCGTTACGCGAGTCTGTGAGTGGACAGTTTATTTTCACGGAATTATTGCGAGTCCTTTATATACGTTTTATGAACTTGAATATGTAGTATGATTATGATTTTACGAATATGAGTTTTTGTATGAGATTATGTTTATATTGAGCATGTGTTATGTGATTATATTTATATGTTGTTATATGTCCACGAGTGGCCCCGTGTGATTTATACACATGCTCTATACGCGTGAGGAGTTAGAGTCTCCCTCCTATATGTATACGTGAGGAGTTAGAGTCTCCCTCGTGTACCATTTGATTGTTTATACTTTCGACTCGCTTATGTTTTTAAAGTATATATTACTTGGTGAAAGACATTTATTTTCGTCCACTCACTCTAACGAGTTTTATGTCTTTCCCCTGGGCTTTTCGGTTTCCGTGCCCAGTTTGCAGTTCAGGTTTGGTGTTTCACGTCGCGGTTTGGAGGCTAGTGATCAGAGTTACCTTTGCTTTCCAGTAGGTTCTTGTTTCGCCTACTGATGTGTATATTGTATATATTTTACTTTAGAGGTCGCTCTGATACATTCTGATACTTGTTTATACGGATTTTCTCGGATATACATATATACATAGTACAGTTTGATTACTGTTATTGATTATATTGATGTTGAGAAATCCGGATGGGATTGGTGCCCACGGTTTGGCTTTTGTGGCATAGGATGAAGTGTTATTTCTGGGTGCAGGTTATGGTAATTCCACGCTAGTAACGAAACTCTGCCAAAATTTCAAAAAGTTTTTGTTGGTTCGTGTTTTCGAAGGGGTATAACTCCGGTTTAGGGAGCTAAATCGGGGTTGGGTCCTTTCAAAACAATAGTTAGATACTCACCCTCAGCATTTCCAAGCTTCTGATGTTTTGGAAATGACCCATAATATCACAGAGGCTGTATTAGACCATTCCAACCACAGAATGCTCCTTCCCTTTTCTTGGTTTGATAATATCAAGGATTGAAGGAAGATAAAACTGATACAAAAAACAACAATGAAAACAAAAAATAATGGACAAATACTCAGACAGATACTCAAGAAAATTTACCTGAATAATAAGGCTGCATGCACCAACATGAACCGCATTGCTTCTATCACGCTTTTTATCACACTCATCCTCATCATCATCACTATCCGCCTTCACTACCGTCATTTTCCCAGCTGCCTTCTTCTTCTTTGATTCCTCCTTCTTCATGGCTACTTGTGGAGCAAAGTTCCTTGCATAAGTGTCCAATACAACGAACAGCTTGTCGAGTACAACAGTTGCCCATGAAAACTTCTTCATTAGTTCAATGTTGGTCACGCAAGTTGCAAAACTAACAACCAAAGTTCCTTTCAAATTAGGCAGGAGAACACAGGCCATAAGAAGCAACACCAACAGAATAACACATTCGTCCACCATCTCTTTCTTACCAAATGTTCCCTTCAACAAAGTGCAGATATGACCCTTGCTGATTGCCTTGCCCTCAAACAAGTTAAGCAGCCACCCTGAAATCTTCACATTCTTGTCATTTAATGGAATTAGATTTCCTTCTATGCTCTAACCCAAAAGAGACGCGACATAATCAGAAGTGATATGGTGAACACGAGAAGGATAGAAATGAAACTCCCTGTTCTCCTTCCTGTATGCGTCACCCATAACAGCAATTGCATCATTCAACTTAATGCAGTCACGTCGATCAATATCACCATCAATGAATGGTCAGAATAGATCATTGAACGGTGTCTCCTTCAACCTATTCTTCCCATCTTAACTGATATTATGCCGGTTTTGAGGAATGAAATTATAGAAATACGGAAAATCGCACCGGAACTGACACTTCCAGTTCCATTCCACCACCTGAACAACTTCAGGATGATCCACTACTTGTTGCCATTATCTAATAGGTATCGAAACTAACACATCGTCATCACCATCTGTCTCTGAATCAAAATCAGAAGTTGATTCACTTTCTTCTTCATACTCCAATTTCTTCTTTCCCTTCCCCTTGATCTCCTCCTTCTTCATAACCTTGCGCTTCTTCTTCATCGTATTCTGTGACGACCCGAACCAGAATTAGATGTGTGTTTGGCACGATTCTCGAGATGTGGCTATAGTCGCAGTTTTACGATATTGTGTGGTTTGTCGATTCGATTCGCGACTATGTTTTCAGTTAAGAATTTGAGTTGGGTGTCTTCACAGAAATTGTAGAGTACGTGATTTCGAGCTCGTGGGCGGTTTCGGAAGATTTTTCCGATAACCGAGGAATATTTTATGATTATTTGAAGTTTCGGTATTTGACGAGTTTATCCGATTGTTTCGTGTTTATCCGAATCATTTCGTATATTCATTTTGGACCGTCGATCGACCCGAGGCTCGAGTATAAATAGCGAAATAGTCGAGAATTAGTCGTAAAACATTGTTTTCGGTTGACCAGACGTTGACTTTCCATTTTGGGAAACTTTGACCGTTGACCCGTGAGGAAAAACTTTCCCGTTTCGGCTTCAACTTCCGGCGACCCAATTCCGGCCACCTCCGGCTTCGTAACAGGAGATCATCTGGATCGTGATCGTGCTTCAGGCGAGGGATCTTCCGCCGGACCACGAGTTTAGCGCGAGTGCGCATTTCACGTGTCTGTGAGTGGACAATTTCTTTTCACGGAAATCTTGCGAGTCTTTCATTTGATTTATGAACTTGAGCATGCGTATGAGATTTCGGATTACATGAGCATGTGTTTACGATTATACGATTATATTTATACGAATATACGTATACGAATATGCATACACTTATATATTGTTTCATGCATTTGCATCGAGATATTTGTGATTTGGTTTTCACAGAGTACAGTCTTGGTTACGTTGTTGTATCGATACACTTTGCCTCTCGGTTGATCCCCGATGGTAGGCCATCCAGGAGGGGCGTCGTCATCCCTACCTGACCGGTGAGGGGCGTTTTCCCCGGAACCGAGGCCATTTCTGGCTTAGAATCACGGGGACCAAGGACCTCGTGATTCGGACTGTACTAGCACGGAGGAGTCCATGAGTGACCCCGTGGGATTTTACTTGCATGCTCAGTACGCTGGAGGATATGGTTTTACCTCATGTACTTATTGTTTTATTTACCTGGACTCGCATATGTTATTTTATACATATATATCGACTGGTGAAAGACATTTATTTTCGTCCACTCATTCTAACGTGTTTATTGTCTTTCCCCTGGGCTTTTCGGTTTCCGTGCCCAGTTTGCAGTTCAGGTTTGGTGTTTCACGTCGCGGTTTGGAGGCTAGTGATCAGAGTCACCTGTGTTTTCCAGTAGGTTCTTGTTTCGCCTACTGATGTACATGTTGTATATATTTTACTCTAGAGGTCGCTCTGATACATTCTGATACATGTTTATGCGGATTTTCACGGATATACTATATATAGTACAGTACTGTTTAGTGTTTATGATTCATATATTGATGTTGAGAAATCCGGATGGGATTGGTGCCCACGGTTTGCTTTATGTGGTATAGGATGAAGTGTTATTTTCAGGGTGCAGGTTTATGCAATTCCACGTTAGTAACGAAACTCTGCCGAAATTTTTTTAAAATTTTTGTTGGTTCGTATTTTCGAAAGGGTTTGATTCCGGTTTAGGTAACTGAATCGGGATTGGGTCCTTTCATATTCTTCTTCTTCTTCTTCTTCTTCTTCTCCTTCTTCTTCTTCTTCTCCTTCTTCTTCTTCTCCTGTATTAAAATTTCCCTAACCATCTTGGCAACATGATCTTTAATCATAGCAAACTGATCATCGGGGATAGCAGAACGAGATGAAGAGGAAGCCACTCTTCTTCCCATGTTCCTTTTGACTCTTTTCGAATCATTTTCCTTTAAAACTGTCTGCTCCTCCTCCTTGAAAGAAGAAATAGAAGATGAAGACGAAGGCACATCAGATTGCGATGATTGAGCACTCTGTTTTATTCTCCTCCTAGATGATCTAGGAATTCTAGGACTTCTTTCATCTTCATTGTCTGAATCTGGAACTGCTCTATTATGTTTCACCATTGATTATTTAATAACTGCAAATGATTAACACACATGTAGTTAAAAAAAATAAAAAACAGATATCCAAAAATAGTAAGATGAACAGATATCCAGACAGATACCCAAACATCTACCAATATAGATACCCAGACATTCAAACAGATACCCAAGACAAAAATACCTAGACAGATACCCAGACTATCTACAACAAACGCAACGTAGGAAACTAGTACAACAAACAAAAAAGAAAATGAAAACCGTAGAAAAATGTCAACAACAACAACAACATTTAAAAAACATGAAATTGATACACAGACATATACCCAGACAGATACCCAGACATACACACATACACATACATACAAATACTTAGATATATCCAGACTACAAAAGGCCTTCAAACACAAACACAACAAAAAACAACAACTACTACAACAACAACAAAAAAGAATTCACAACACATTACATCACATACTTTCTACAAAAAAAAAATTCATGAAAAAAAAAGTGAAAAATCAGCGAAAATCAACAACAACCGGAAATACAGAAAGAAACAAGAAAATGACCATGGAAACTGCTTAGAACGGAGAAAAACAAAAACCTAGGATTTCCGAACGGAGATTTGACTACTTAAAAAAACATTATGAACTCCGACGAAGATTGAGAGAACGAACAGAACGACAAGACGCGAAAATGACGTCAGCGAGAAGTAACACGACGGCGAACACGATGGAGGCGATTTTCAAACAAAGAGACACAAAACGAAGAGAGAAAAATATGTGAAATGAAAACTGACGTGATTATGAATTACGCGGGAGATAAATAGTGTTAAATTATGTAAAAATGATGAAGAAAAATGTCTGTTACATACTTCAAAACAAAACTAAGATTTTTGGGATCAAAAACATAGGTTGAATTTTTTAGCTTTTCTTTCATTTCCCAAAAAAAAATACTCAGCTGGACGATGTGATGGCTTCTCGACTCGATCTTCTGTTTAGTTTTCCAAAGCCACTACATCCAACTTCCAATGACAACTCCAGATCCTTCTTCGACCAGTATAAAATGTGAGGTTCACATTCTCATCTTCTCCCTTTGCTTTTGCTCTCCTCCATGGTTATCTTCCTTCTTTTACACTAATCCAGAGACAAGGTACCCATTACCCACTCTCTGTATATCATTCTTAATGAATTGAAATTTGATTTTGTGATGGTAGATATCCCATTTGTTTGATTGAATCAGTGTATTTAATTGGTCGGTCGGTTCTATTTTAGGTGATTGTTCCTCCTGTTTTTCAGGGGTTGCTTGATCATCTTATATCTGGGCTTTTTGTTTTACAATAGTACTTAACCAACTCTTATTTAATCAATCTAGATAAAGAATAGTAGAATTAAAGCAGTTCTATTAATGTTTTGATGTTTGTTCGGTATTTTAGTTAGCAGTATACTATTAGATGCGATACTCATATGCTTTAGTTTTTATTTTGTTCTTTCTTTACTTCTATTTATTACTTTGATGGCTCAGGATTATGATATTTTTTCACAACTACTCTGTGTAGCAGAGAAATATGACAATGGTTAGGCTTCGTGACATTAAACCTTTGCAAACCGACATCAAGATAAAAGTCCATATATGCAGACTATGGAGAGGAAAGAAGTTTAATAAAAGAACTAAGCCGCCTACTGTACAAGATGATGGCTTACTATGCATTTTGGTTGATCAATATGTATAGTGTTACAATCTATCTCCATTCAGTCCATTGCTTATCTACTCAACTATAAACTTTTTTTTTCAACAACTCATTTACATCCTCCGCATAATGATGCAATATTGGCAAAAGTTTCAGAAGCATACTATGAAGCCGTATCGAAGCGCATGTCAAGGAAGCATTTATGAGATTGGAGAGTTTCATACCCATTACGGTCCAACTGATTTCAAGATTGTCCCTCACTTGGCAATGGTTGTCTTCAATGAAAGAACAAGGTTCAAGATGATTCCAAGTATATATCCTCTGATTCCTGAACATAGGTTCTATTTGGTAGACTTCAACCATATATCTGATCGCATCAATAACAATGAAATAATCACAGGTATACATATTTGCTACTTGCTGCACCTAAAAGTTCCAAAACAGTATATTTTAGACTCTAATACAACATTGCGCTGACAACTAATCATATTATTTTAACATTGATTTTCATGCAATGGCAGATGTGTTGGGATGTATAAAAACCGTTGGACGAATTGTGCAGACTCCTGTTGATGGCAGACTAGAATGGAGGCGTGATGTAATCATACAAAACTTAAGGTTATTATCTTTACTATCTCAAAAACCTTCTCTGCCTTCTATCAAAATCTCAACACCGTATACATATACCATTACCTCAAGTTTCACTACATACAGGCAGCAAGATATTTTAATCACACTCTGGGGTGATGTTGCACGGAAATTCGACGATGAGGGTATCATCCAACTTCCTCTGCCAGCAATAGTTGTTTTAACAAGCCTGAAATTAAAAACATATCAAAGTAAGTATACATTTATCATCTCCACTTATATAACATTTCTAGATATATGATCACTTACATTTTGTATAGAATTGACATTTATGTCAAGCACATACAACACCTTTACCTTCATCAATCCAAGCATCCCAGAAGCAGAACCATATAAAAAAGTGTAAGTAATCTTACTGATATAACTCACTGCCATATGAACCATCTTTTATTTTCTTTGGTATTGTTTCTTATACTAACTCATGTTGACTTTAACACAGCTATTGTGAAGCGAAGCATGCTGCTCAAATATCAGAATCAGCAAATCTGAGAGATCAAATGTTGGGAGCTAATAATCCACATGGAAATGAGATAAAAACAATGAAAGAACTCAACATACTTGATCCGGCAATATACAAGATGAGAAACCATTCTTACACAAATCAGATAATTAATCATTTAAGATCCTAACAGAATAGTAAATTTCAGTATGTAATAATCTAATTGGTATTACCCGAAATCACAAGTGGGGATTGAAAAGGAATTCTTTTATATCTCATGTGTTAGCTCAATTTGAGATTTTAGTTATGCTTATTTAGATATCTATTTTCATTTGTTGGCTCAACTCAAGATAACATTATATAGTCTAAATCGTGTAGTGCAAATGAGCAATGTGTGATAATGAAGAACACCATTTTGAATAAAACTTAGGCCTAAATTCATATATGCAGTTATTTACCTAAGTAATTTCTGAATGAATGTAGTGCTAGCTGCTGGTATACATGAAAGAGTCTTTTGGTATACACAAAAGGATATTGTCTCTTAAGTGTTTACTATGCACTCTGAGTTTTAATCATATGTCTACAGTTATAGCCATTATCGAAGGTGTATAGTGATCAACATTGTTCTATCACGTACAATGCATTTTATTAAGTTAGTATTTCAGCTTTATTAGAATTGTATTTATTATTAGTTTTAAATTTATTCAACATATATTAGTTCAACACTCACAGTGAACTAATAACAATTGCAGGACACCCCAGTTATTTGCAGAGCTTCCATTAGCATAATCATTACTGCAGATGGTTGGTATTATGAAGCATGCCCCACATGCCTCAAGAGACTGATTCCAAAGACAAATAGTGATGAACATATTTGTTCTGAGCATGATATGCAACTCAAAAGGCTGTTGTATGTCTATTCATTTCAGCTATGCAGTTCTAATGATGTCGTACTAATGCTCTGTTTTTCAACTAGCACAATAAACCACAAAATTTTCAGTTTCAAAATTGAGTTGATGCTCAGGGCGGCCTTGGGAGAGCGTGAGAGGTGCGGCCGCACCAGGCCTCCAATTTTTGGGGGCCTTAAAAAAAATTATATCAAAAAAATATGTAATAGAAAAAAAAAATCTATGTATGACCAACTGAGTACTTAGTTCAGTTGGTGAAGTCTTCTTATTTTCTTGCTCTCCAACGAAGTTCAATTCTCAGCTTCTCAGTTATTTTTTTCCTTTTTTTTCCTGCATTCTGTTTTAACTCAGATTTTTTTTTGTGCGATTTTTTTTCCTTCTTATCTTTTATGCTTCAATGTTATAATCTGTATTGTATTTGATCTAAGCATTGATGATTTTATTTAATATTTCCCAATTGATTCGGTTGTAATAGAATATCAAATACATTAAAAAAATTTTGATACAAACATAAAAATGCCCAAAAAAATAAAAAATAATACAAACATAATAATACGCAAAATAAAATAAAATTAGAGGTCATATTTTAGTTTTCACACCGAGCAGACCGGCCTTGTTGATGCTAGAGGATAAAAGTGATGTTGCAATGACCATACTAATGGGAAAAGCAGCGGAAACATTACTGACTGTTGTGAAACTTTAGTTGAGGATAGAGGATACAAAGATCAAAACAATCCACCACAAGAAATCCTTAATCTCAAAGGTCAAATAAGAATCTTCCAGCTCAAAATAGGCTCACGAGATGATTTGGTGATCAAAGCAGCCTATAAAGATACTGGAGCATCATCAATAACTCGAAGTTTTGAAACAATAGAAGAACCATCCAAGGGAGAAGCAAATAAGAAACATAAACAGTAAACACCGCACTAAGTACAGTATGCTACAACTATATATCTTTGATACAACTAATTACCACAACTGATACTAACAATCTTTTTCTTATTATACTTATGATTTCAGCACACATGAAAAGCATCTGAACATGGGGTGGAGACCAACAGACCCATCGAGAGCAAGATGCTTAGCTTTTGAGATCCTTGCATCTACTACTTTTGAATATGTCTACCACTTTTTGCAAAGTGTATATAAAATACACTAAGCCGTGAACATTTCTTAGGGTTGGTCGTTTGTAATTGGTAGAAGTGTAGGATGTCTAGCCTTGGAAATCCTTGCATCTGTTTTTTGGATATGTCTACCATTTTTTGCAAAATGTAAATATAGGATAGTGCACTAAGCCATGGACATGTCTGCAGGTAGAAGTGTAGGACTAATGTCAGTAAATGGTAGGAACGTGTTTTTGAAATCTGTATCTCTTATGTTATACAAAACATATGCAATGTTCAATTTTTTTTCTTTTTTCTTTTTATGTTTACTGTATCTCTTATTCAAACTAATTTTCAACACTGCTATTTAGTGATAATATTTTAACTAATAGTAGAAATTTTATTGCCATAATCCCGCAGCATCGCGTGGGTGTTGATCACTAGTTTATAACTTGTTCTGGGATTAACTTTTAATTCAATTCACACAGATATCTGTGGGTATAACAACCCATTTCACACAGATATCTGTTCCAAATACAATCTCGATATGTCAAATCAGTTTTGATTGGATGGATGTCCGTTAGAAAATCATATTTCACACATTTTTGTGTAAATATATCACAGATATATGTAACTAAGTCAATTCCATGGATAACTGTACTTGGTAAAATTTGCACAGAAATATTTCTGTATCAATAACAATTCGTAGAGATTTCGTGAAAATTTAATATGCTTTGAGCACAGAATTTCGTTACAATATCAACTACGACAGATATCTGTCACTATGTTATCAAGATATTATAATGTGGGTCTAGGTATATTTATATGATATGGATATCTGTATGTATTACCAGTTGTTACAGATATTTGTGAATTTTAAAAAAAATTGTAGGCTTAAATTTCGTGTGAGTTGCTATTTTTCCTAGTAGTGTGACGATGAAGAAAGGATGCAACAACTGAGAAGAGCTGAAAAATCGGTCATTTATTTGTAGGAAAATTCTTGCATACCCATGGGTATGGATTATAATATTTTTCTAAATATTCTTAGCTGTTGGTTTCATAATTTATATGTAATAAATATAACGGTTTAGAATATTTGATCTCTTGATAACATATTTTTCTTACCATTTCAAGATTTATGCCGTTTCTTTTTTCTGTTTTCTACTTTTATTATGTCATTAAATACAATTGAATCAATTGTGTAATCAATATTTGAATTCATTTCTATTTTGTTTTTCAAATCTGCGAAAAGATGGAAAGTAAAATCAAATTTAAATCGTTGAATGAAAGGACCCAACCCCGATTTAGTTTCCTAAACCGGAATCAAACCCCTTCTGAAAACACGAACCAACAAAAACCATTAAAATTTCGGCAGAGTAACGCTACTAACGCGGAATTGCCATTAACCTGCACCCGGAAAATACACTCCATCCTATGCCACAAAAGTCAAACCGTGGGCACCAATCTCATCCGGATTTCTCAATATCAAATCAATAGCAATAAACAGTAAACATAACTATATAATATAGAAAATCCGGGAAAAACTATATAAAACATGTATCAGTATCGTATTAGAGCGACATCTAGTGTATATATACAAAATATACAATAGTAGGCAAAACAAGTAACCTACTGGGACAGAAAGGTAGCTCGAATGACTAGCCTCCGACCGTGACGTGAGACACCAAAATCTGAACTGCAAACTGGACACGGAAACCGAAAAGCCTAGGGGAAAGAAATATGTAATAAAAACATATGCGAGTCTAAATAAATGAATATGATATAGTACACAAAGGAGACTCAAATTCCTCACACGTACGGAGCATGCAGCGTAAAACTCTGCGGGGTCACTCGTGGACACGACCGCACTAGTACAGTCTGAATCAAGGGATCCCAGACTCACACGTGATTCTAGCCAGAAAAGCCTCAGGTCAGAGGTCTGCCCCCCCCCCCCCCCCCCCCCCCCGGTAAAGGCCTCGGGTCAGGGGTCACAGCCTCCCCCGGTAAACATCCTCGGGGATCAGCCGGGATGCAAGTGTATCGATACAACAATATATACTGTGACTGTACTCTGTGTAAACCAAATCATAAATAGTTCTATGCAAGTGTATAAAGCATCATGTAAATGCATATATGTAATACATAATTATATAAGCACATTTGTCGATGCATAATCGTAAAATATATGCTCGAATAAATCATAATCGCATATGCATGCTCATGCTCGTAAAACGTGTATTAAAGACTCGCGACTAATCAGTGAAAAGAAATTGTCCACTCACAGGTGAGCAAAACGCGCACTCGAGCTAATCACGTGGTCCGGCGGAAGATCCCTCGCCCAAAGCACGATCTCGATCCCCTGAATAATCATAAAATATATCTGATCAAAATCACAATTCACAACACTGTACCACACCTCGGAAACTAACCGTTCCAGGAAATATATTACTCGGTACAAAATAAAATCGATGAAATTCCCAAAACTCTCCGTATAACCCCTCGACTAAAAATCCGGCACCCAAATCATCTCGAAAACCTCACGACTGCGTTCGGAGCGCGAAAACGAGTCAAAAACACATAAAAACCTCGAAAAATCGGACCTCGCCGGAGCACTGCCGCAGACCACCGCCGGCAACGGCGTCCAAACTCGGCCAAACTTTCTAGAATTGCTCATCACAACCAGCCCTACAACTTCTCTCAAAGGACCACCACCATCCAACCACCACAGTGGCCGGAATTTGCCTCGAAAGTCACGGAATCGATGGATCCCGGTGACTTTCTGGCGAGCTCCAAAATGGCAACCATCCTTCAATTCCTTCTACCCAAAGCATCTAGAGGTTGAGGGGAACCTTTCCCCCCAAACACCCGACTTCAAAAGTGACCAGAGCCGGCCACCCGAAACCGGCAAAAATCCAAAACTTTCCCGAGTTCGAACTACCCCAAAACGGCATCAATTCACGTCAAACTAAGTTCCAATCCATAGGAAATGAAGAGAGGAAGCTAACCATACCAGTTTCAAGGCCTGAAGTGGCCGGAATCTCAGAATTTGACGGCGGCAGTTCGGCACAGCAGCGATGGAGCTCCAGTTAACGAAAGTCAACGGTCAACCTTTGGTCAAACGATGGTCAAACTTTCCGAACAGTGTTTTCGACAATTTTTCGACTATTTCCGATATTTATATTCACGTCTCGGGACGATCGACGGTCCAAAAAGGATAACCATTACGATTCGGATAAACTCGATACGAACGGATAAACTCGACGATATTCTGAAAATTCAAATATTCATATTATATTCCTCGTTCTTCGAAATAATCATCCAGAACCACCCACGAACTCGAAATCACGTGTACAACAACTCTTGAGAAAAGACTCAACTCAAATTCTCGGCTGATAATTAAGTCGTGATCGAAACCGGTAAATCAAACAATTATCGGAAAATAGTAATTACGCGCTAACTCGTGAATTAAGCTGATAACTCTACTGATTCTGTTCCGGGTCGTCACATTGAATAAGAGAGAATTAATTAATTTGTAGAACAAAATTCTAAAACTTGAATCCATGGTATTCAAATTAATTTG
Source organism: Geum urbanum (assembly GCA_946800695.1). NCBI lineage: Eukaryota > Viridiplantae > Streptophyta > Magnoliopsida > Rosales > Rosaceae > Geum > Geum urbanum. The sequence goes on along the minus strand of OX327008.1, from coordinate 16,408,613 downwards.
TTTGACAAATTAAGAAACAACTGGCTAGAGTTGAAAGGAAAAATGGAGATTGAAGAGAATGACAAGCAAACAAAAAAACAAAAAGATCCTAAAACTCTAAATCATGCTTAAGACAAGAAAAACCTAACTACTATTCACAAGTGATCAACTTAATCATTTACCTAGCTCAATTATTAACACATGCAAATATGAACACTTATCGACATCCTATATCCTAATTTCCGATTAAACATGCATATTATCATATTTTGTGCTCGAGATCCCCTACACACCTTTTAATCTACACTTGGGATCTCCTATATATAAAATCAAAGAATTAAGAACCAAATACACCTGCATATCGAAAGTTAAAATACTAGAACACATGGATAGTTATTGAAATTCAAATAAGTAATAAAACCAAAATATAATCATCCAAAACACACAAAAGAGGACTACGGAGTAAAGAGATCATTGTTACACTTTTCTATTTGGGATTCCCTATGTATTCTCAAAAGAACTAGACTTCTTTGGTGGTGGATACTCAGGATCCCCTATACGTCAATGGTGATGCAGGTGTTGCAGTTTGGTGGCACTCTTGAGGTTGAAGGCTTGATTTGTGGGAAGGAGAAGAGATTTTGGTATAGCTTAAGCTGTAGAATAAGTAATTCCTATTGAAGAAGTCGAGATGTTCTTATATAGGCACTTACAAAAGAGTTCTCCTTAAGAAACTAGGTTTTCTTACTCTACTCGGGTAGATCTAGCAGTCTTCAAAGAATCGTACTTTTCCAGAGTAGTTGACCTCTAAAAATTATGATTTTTGACTCATTGGAAAGAAGACTCAAAGAGCTTTTTAACCATAGGTCGATCGTCATCTAAAGCCTCTTAATCTGTTTCCATTCATCCGTTAAATTAGGCTGATTTGTACAGTCATATTCTTCTCGATCTTTCCTTATTTTGCATGATTTTCTTCTTATTTTCAATTTGGGAATCATGTTTTTGCCAAACCTTGTGCTCTATGAAATTGGCTGACTTGGTCTTCAATCTTGGGCTTCTCAAATGATCTTCTAATTAATTTGACCCATTTTACTTTGTTCTTCTTCCAAGGTTCTTCCGGAAGCTTCCGATTCCTAGTCAACAATGGAATGTTTTTCCTAGTCAACCAATGACTTATTTTTCTTCTTTTTTCTTCACGGAATTTTGGCTAGCAATCATCCTCTCCATCTTCTTTTCCATTTTTGCTTCACCTTGCATACTTATTTACCTCTTTTACTCCGTCTCTTTTGGTCAACACCTGAAAATAATAAAGTAAGTAAAAAACTAATAATATTAAGCAATTAACATAATCAAAATGTAAAGAATACACATTAATTAATATGCCTAAAATGCGCTTATCATACAACTCAAGGGATTTGAAAATTTCTACACTAAAATTGCCGATATTCAAACCAACTGAGGATGCGATGAAAATAGGCAGAAAAGGAAAGGCAAACACTTCCATAAACGTTTCAGAGGAAATGAAAGGAATAGTTGGAGATTCAAGAAAAGCTCAATTTACAGAAGAGAGAAACAAAACCCAAGAAAGAGATTATTCAAGAAGAAAAATTTCTCTCAAGAAACAGAAAACAAGAGAATATACAGGTGTTGGTTATGCAAGGCCGAAGGGCACTATGCTAACAAATGTCCTAAGAAAGATAAAAGAAGTTCAAAAGCTCTTCTTAGAGAATATGAGGAGGTCATAAAAATGGCTAATATGAAAGGCTACGAAGTAGCCTATTCAGAAGATGAAGATGATAATATATTTGTCTATTCAGCTTGGACAAAAGATGAATCGTCAGAAGAATCAGAAATAGATTCTGAAGAGGAATATGAACCCAGAGGGGTTTATCTCCTTGAAATAAAATATTAGGAAGAAAGCACTAAAGAAGAAAAAATTTCTTCTTATAAAGTCAATCCCGGATCATTTGTCTGTGACTACTGTCACTACTATGAGAAATATGGTATTCTCATGTTCTGTGAAGCGTCAGGAAAGACGTATCACGAAGAATGCTTCATATTTGAAGCAAGAATAAAAACAAAAAATAGTTCAATAAATCAGATTATTAAACAAGAATATGAAGACTACTTCCATGAGATAGAAGAAAGATAAGAAATTCTAAAAAAAGATCTAGAAAGAATGAAGTTCGATACTACTACTGAGAAGGAAGAAGTAGTCTCTGCAAAAAGTCCAGTTTGTGAAGAAGAACAATGCAATCCTTTTTACAAAAATAGTATAAGAAGAAAGTTCTTTGAAATAAAATTTGTGCAAGGCAGCAACTGCTCTACGAGTAAGTTCAATAACTATATGGAAGTAGGATTAAAAGATGACAAAAAAATCATTAGGCAAATCAAAGAACTTTGTAAAAATTTGCCTCCACTATATCAACCTGAAGAAAATGATGAGATCATTCTTCAAATAAATAGTAGTGACAACTTCTGGGCAAGGGTAGTGCTAGCAAGAGCGCCAGACACTAACAATAATTTTTTTAAAAAATTTTTGCAGTGGAAAGTTGAATTCTGCATAACAGAATTATCCCACAGAGGAAAAAAAATTCTACCAATAAAAAAATAATTAAAAATTCTCACCCTTCTTAGGAAAGCCGTTCATTATGAAAACAAATTGGGCCAGATTAAAAAACTTCAAAAAAAATTCAAGCTTGATAAAGTTGCTGATAAGGGTAAATTGGCTAATTGGCAATTATTTCTTAACCAATATGATTATGCTGTGGAATTAATTGTAGGGAACAAGAACTATCTCCCTGACACCTTGACACGAGAAATGGTGATGTTCAGAAGAAGTGAAAAGAGCGACGAAGGTCGAAATCCTAGAAGTAGGAGGCCGAAAAAAGAACCTGAACAATCGGAAGAGTCCATTGAAAAAGTTCTTCAAAATTTCTTTCTGTGTCCTAAAAGACCAGCCTCAACCGACTAATTCTAGGGTAAAGGTGTGACGACCCGGACCAGAATCAGAAGTATAATCAGCTTGATTCGTGAGTTACTGCTTAAACGCGGACTTTCGACTGATTATTGAGTTGCCAGCTTTGATAACGACTTAATTATTGGCCAAGAATTAGAGCTGGGTCTCTTCTCGAGAGTCGTTCTACGTGTGATTTCGAGTTCGTAGGCAGTTTCGGATCGTTATTTGGACAACCGAGGAATAAGTTATGACTATTTGAAGTTTCGACGGAAAAGGATTTAAATGGTGAATTCCTTAACGACTAAATTACCGGTCGAGAATTTGGTTTCGGCTTCTTCACAGAAGTTGTTCAGAATTTAATTTCGAGTTTGTAGGAACTTCCGGAGCATTATTCTGAGTTACGAAGATTAAGTTGTGATTATTTCCGATTGTTGTTTATTTAGTCGATTAAAGAGTGTGTTTGGTTGAACAGTTGACTTTTTGTTGGTTTGGCCGATGTGTTTGACTTTGGGTGATAATTGAAGAACATGTCGAGACGAGTTTGTGGCCATGAGAATTATCGGGATCGGAATTACGACGAGAAAGTTACGGGTATTTGAAGTTTGCCAAAAAGTGTGTTTGTTGGTTTCCATTTTGGGTAAGGCTATAAATAGAACTTTCCATATTGGGCAAGTCAAATCTTGCCATATAGGGAGTTGACCGAGTTGACCGAGTCAACTCGGTGGAGAGAGAGAAGTTCACGACGACAAGGGCGGTGCTCCACGGTGGCGATGGATTCCGGCCACCTCCGAGCTCGGGCCTTGTCCCGTTCGGTGCGCCTCGGTGCCCCCGTCCCCGTGCCGGCCTCCTCTCGTGGTGGAGCTCACGGTGGAGAGACAAATTTGGAACCAAAGTTTGGGATTTTTGGGTTTAATGGTGGTTTGTGATTCCGGCCGAGTTGAGCTCAAACAAGGACTGGGTTTTGTAGCCCTCTTCACCATGATTCTAACCATATAGGTATGGTGTTCTAATTCGATTTGTGTTTGGAGAATTTTGGATTTGAAATTTTGGGAACAATTCGGTTTTGCTTGAAATTGGATGAGTTAGAGTGAGAATTGGCCTTTGTTGTAGTTGACAAAGTTGCTCAGTGGGTGATTTTGCATGGAATGGAGGTTGCTCCGCCGAGAAATTTTCAGTTCGGTGGCGGCGCCGCCGTGGGCGGTGGTCAACGGCGGTCAAAGTTGACTTTTTGGGGTTTTCGACAAGTTGCATGTCATTTCACTCGAAATCGCGCCCCGATCGCAGTGGGGAGGTTCGTTTTTCGAGTTGAGCTTCCGATAGTATAGCGAGGTATTGAGGTGTACATATCGGATTTTCGACGATTCGTCGACATTGAATTACGTGTTTTCGAGAACGGTGGTTTCTCGTGATTTGTCTTGTATTGTCGAGTTATGATTTTGAGAGATGGATTTTGTGAATATTCAGGTGTTCGTGATCGTTCGTTTGGCGAGGGACTTTCCGTCGGATCATGGGTTAACGCGAACTGCGTTACGCAAGCGTGTGAGTGGACAAGTTTCTATTTTCACTGTTGATTTGCGAGTTCGTGGATTTTATGATTTTCCGTATTTTAATTATACGATGATTGAGATATATGTTATTTTCGGAGGTGTTGTTATGTGTTTATGGGTGATGGCATTTATAGCATCGATGCTACGAGAGTTGAGAGAATCCTCTGGCCCAGAGTTGAGAGATTCCTCTGAAGCAGGGTTGAGAGATTCCCCTAAGTGCCGCCGGGGTTGAGAGATTCCCCTGGCCTTTCACCGTCAGGTTTGAGCGATTCACCTGACGTCGGGCTTGAGAGATTCGCCCGACAACCTCCATATATATATGTGTTGTTGTGTTTTCCGAACTCGCACTGTTTTACATTGAGTATGTATATAAACTGGTGAAAGGCATATGTTTATTTTCGTCCACTCACTCTAACGTTTTAATTTGCCTTTCCCCTGGGCTTTTCGGTTTCCGTGCCCAGTTTGTAGTTCGGACTCTGGTGTCGCACGTCGTGGTCGGAGGCATAGTACTCGAGCTACCTTATTTTTTCCAGTAGGTTTATTGTTCTACCTACTGTGGTATACTTATGTATTTATACATTAGAGGTCGCTCTGAGTAATCTGTTGTTTATGTTATACGATTTTACACCGGATTTCAGTAAAGTACTATTATATTTATTGTTTTACTTTACTGTGTATATATTGAGAAATCCGGATGGGATTGGTGCCCACGGTTTGCTTTTTGTGGCATAGGATGAAGTCTATTTTCCGCGTGCAGGTAATGGTAATTTCACGTTAGTAACGAAACTCTGCCAAATTTTCTACGGTTTTTGTTGGTTCGTGTTTTCGAAGGGGTTTGACTCCGGTTTAGGGAGCTAAATCGGGGTTGGGTCCTTTCAGCTTGGTATCAGAGCATTAGGTTATAGGTTCTGTAGACTTCTGTAGTCGTGTTTACTAAGGATATTTGAGAATGTACAGCATGTCTGGAATGGTGACCCGACCGGCCCGCGGATACTCATCAATATTCCGGGTGTTGTATGCTTTCAAATATTTAGAGTTCCATGATTACGTTCCACTTGTTGTGAACGATGTTTTATTCATTAGGATGCCTCCCTGACGTGCTTTCCGTGTCGTTTCGGTTGTGGATCCTATTGAGGATCAATCGACGCGCGATTTGCCAGAGAACTGTGGATTTGGATGAGTATTCTGACTTCAGAGATTTGTGTGGCACGATTTGCCTGGTTGTGTGTGTATGAGCGTCTACATGTTGCCTCAGAGCTGAGAATTGTGGCAGTTGATGTTTGCCTGAGTCAGATCATTGCATTTGGTGGGCTGGTATTGTATGAGTTCCTATTGCAACTCCATGGCCTACATTCAGGGTGTTGCTTATATGGTAATGGTTTTGTCAGGCTACCCAGCATTCGAATGTGGAGTGTTTACCCACCTGAGGCAGAGATGCACTGTCCACATGTTTGTTTTCGTTTGCACGTGTTGTGTGGCTTCAGAGGAAGCGATGTACGAGGTTTGAGATGAGTTTGAACCTGAGTATCAGATAGAGTCTGATTGTTATGCCTCGAGATAACCGTGAGGAGCTTAGTGTGCTGCACTCAGTGGCGAGGCAATTGGGAAGGAAAGATGTACATGGTTTTCGATGTGATGGTTTGGGGAAAGCGGACTTAGTCGCGATTTGGATGAGGTTGAGTTCCGACACTTCGGGATCAGTTACTGCGTCTGCGACCTTTTCGATATTATGTTGAGGGTCATCAAATCAGGCAGAGGATCCGTTTGGTGATGACGGAGATCACAGTGTAGCGGACTTGCTCCTGTGGCATGAGTTCGAGTGATCGTTGGTGATCCTTTCACGCAGCAGGTGTTGCGGTGACTTGTGTTCGAGGAGTACTCTCAGTTGCTATTGTGGTGGCCAGAAGGGTCACGTTACGAGGGAGCGCTCTTAGCCAGCTGTTCTAGCGGTTCAACAGCTCGGAGTTTATGAGGAAATCATGATGCTGTCTCTAGAGCTTGATCAACCCATATTTCTAGACGAGCCATTCAGAAAGTCGCAATTGACGTGGGCGACTAGTTGGGCATGTCGGAGTTCGTGCCATGACCTTGTTTGAGGACAGACTTTTCTCCGAGGTTACTGTTGTTTGATATCCATGGCTAATGTACCTGCATCTCCACTTCCAAGATTTGGAGAGTGTTGCATCCATCCAGAGGTTGCGAGATCCTTGTTGGAAGATATGGTTTAGCAGCGGATATGTTATAGCTGGACGTTGTGGTTTTGATGTGACCATGAGTATGGACTTACTGACGACGCATTTGATTGTGTTCGAGTACCTCGAGAAGGAGGTTGTGTTTCGACGACCAGGTTTTCCCGAGATACTATTTCGTGGTGATGGTTGAGCGGATGATGGAGATGGGTTATGTTGCTTGCTTAGTTATGATGTGGATATTATGGTTGCTGTGCCTGACATTGGCGACATTGAGGTGGTTCCCGAGTTTCTAGGTGTATTCCGGAGGAGTTACCAGGTGTTCCTCCAGTTTGGGAGACCGACTACACCATTGAGCTTGTATCGGGCGCTGGACTCATTTTACAGACGTTTTGTCGTTCGGAGCCAGCGGAGCTGATGGAGCTACAGTTTCGACTCCAGGAGTTACTAGATGAGGTATCACGAGATTTCATACGACCCCGCGTATTTGCGTGGTGTGCTCTTGCATTGTTTGCGAGGACGTAGGATGGTTCGACGAAGTGGTGCATTGATTACCGGAAACCTGATTCGCTTCAGAGGAGAGTGAGTATCCTCCACTTCGGATTGACGAGTGGTTGATCAGCTCGCGAGAGAGCTTCAGTCTTTTCGAAGATTGATTTCGGGTCCAGATACCATCAGTGGAGGATCGGTGAGTCAGATGTGGCCATGTTAGCTTTCAGATCATGGTGCGGGCATCAGGAGTTCTTAGTCACGCCATTGGTTGACCAATGCCCCGTAGTTTTTACGGACTTGATGGACCAGGTGTTCAGATGATTATGGACAAGTTGTGGTCATGTTCGTTGGCAATATCCTGATTCACTCCAGGAGTGTGGACCAGTACCTGAAACAATAGCGAGTGGTTTTGCGGACTTCGCGAGATGATCAGCTATTTGCGAAGGTTAGCCAGTGTGAGTTTTGGCCGATTAGCGTGAAGATTTTGGACTGTGTGATGTCAGCCGAGGGAGTTGGCGTGGATCCTGACTAGTTAGAAGCCGTGTTGATTTGGGGATTGCCCTACCATTGTACCAGAGATCAGGGGTCACTTGGGTTTGGCAGGCTATTACTGACGGCTTGTACAGGATTTTCCCGGAGTACCACATTATTTTTCCGGATTGACGAAGAAGGCGTCAAGTTCGAGTGGTTCGATGCACGCGAGGAGAGTTACTGACTCCTGCAGGATGGTTGACCGTTGCTTCGGTTTTGACCTTACTTGACGATCGTGATGAGTTCGTGAGTTATGGCGATGCATCGAGGTTTGGATTTGGTTATGCTTTGATGTTGTGTAGCAGAGCGGTGGCTCATGGTTACGAGCAGTGAAAACCTTATGTAGCTACGTATCCTATGTATGATCTGGGTGTAGCTGTCCTTATGTTAGCATTGGAGAGTTCGAGACACTACTGTTATGGCGTGCAGTTCAGTGTAAGATGTGCATTGATCATTTGAGTTTCCTCCACTTGCATTTTCGGCCAGATTTGGGCTTGAGGCAGTGTAGATGGATGGGGTCGACTAACGACTATGGCTGCACCTTTGAGCTTGTTCGAGAAAGGCTAGTGGTTGAACTTTGACTATCCGTCTGGGATATCGTTGCTGATGCATTCAGTCGAGAGTCAAGAGGTTCAGTGTTTCATGTGTGTGTGTGGCTCGAGTTTCCGTATTAGCCGAGTTGCGAGCTATGGGAGCTGTGTTCGAGTGTGATGATGTGAAGCTCATTGTTTTACGCGTATTTGGAGCTAGTGGTGCGGAGATGTGTCTGATACTCCGAGTTTACTACTCGTGACGCAACATGAAGAGCAATGTAGCAGCTTGTGTGTATAGAAGCCACATTTGTCTACTGGCGATGGCTAGGAGGCAGAGATTTGCCGAGAAGTGTCAGCCATTCGAGATTTCCGGTTGGACGTGGCGTTTGTCGCTGTGATTTTGTGTGTGTTTGTGTGCATTTGATTTGTAATATCAATTGTCAGACCATTGTGGACCATTTGATGAATTTGGTACGTTTCCTTGTACTTTTCGGGAAAAGATTTTAGTGGCAGGCTGGTATAGTTGTGTTTGACGGGGATTGGTCATCTACGTGGTGTACCTGTGTCCCAATTCGTTGACCGAGATAATCAGTTACGACAAAGTGTTGGCGAGCTTTGGGGACCAGATTACGAGTTAGTACCGGTTCTTATCCTCAGATTGGTGGGCGATCTTTGAGGGCTATTCAGACCTTGGAGGGCATGTTGTGGACCTCGGTATTGCAGTTCAAGAGGATTTGGGACTCGCAGTTTCACTTGTTCGAAATTGCATGCAGTACCAGTTTGTGGACCCCTATGGTATTGACGTTGCTTAATGTCGTTTTGAGGACGACGTTGTACTCCATAATGCTGGAGCGAGTTTGGTTTGGTTTGAGTTTGAGTTGATGTTTAATTTTGATTTTGTGGAATGTGCTACCACAGACTGTCAGATTAGCGGAATGGGGTTGATAGTTGCTCCAGTTTGATGTTTGAGCTATGTTGTTATGAGTGTGTGAGTTATGTTGATGTGTGTAAACTGAGTTGTAATTTGCCACGTTGTTTTGATCTGTATGTGGTCATAGGCGAGTTTGTGTTGTGCCGTATAGTTCGGCGTCGCCTATATTGTTGGCTTTTATGTGTGTGGTGTTGTGTTCCGTGTGACGGAACTATGTTTCAGGTTTGTTTCATATTGTGTACCCTACCTGTTCCTTATGCAGGAACACTTGGCGATTGTGCAGAGCCAGTTCAGATTCGAGATTGAGGGTACAGGGATTTCAGCACGGAGCTATCTCCTATTGTGGAGTTTATTATCAGAGTTGTTCAGTCGACATTGTCGCTGGAGAGTTAAGCAGTATGCAGAGGCAGTGCTCCTACCTTTAGTCTGCAGACTCGGAAATTTCGAGGTCGAAATTTTTTTTAAGGGGGGTGGATTTGTGACGACCCGGACCAGAATCAGAAGTATAATCAGCTTGATTCGTGAGTTACTGCTTAATCGCGGACTTTCGACTGATTATTGAGTTGCCAGCTTTGATAACGACTTAATTATTGGCCAAGAATTGGAGCTGGGTCTCTTCTCGGGAGTCGTTCTACGTGTGATTTCGAGTTCGTGGAAGGTTCCGGATCGTTATTTGGACGACCGAGGAATAAGTTATGACTATTTGAAGTTTCGACGGAAACAGATTTAAATGGTGAATTCCTTAACGACTAAATTACCGGTCGAGAATTTGGTTTCGGCTTCTTCATGGAAGTTGTTCAGAATTTAATTTCGAGTTTGTGGGAACTTTCGGAGCATTATTCTGAGTTACGAAGATTAAGTTGTGATTATTTCCGATTGTTGTTTATTTAGTCGATTAAAGAGTGTGTTTGGTTGAACAGTTGACTTTTTGTTGGTTTGGCCGGTGTGTTTGACTTCAGGTGATAATTGAAGAACATGTCGAGATGAGTTTGTGGCCACGAGAATTATCGGGATCGGAATTACGACGAGAAAGTTACGGGTATTTGAAGTTTGCCGAAAAGTGTGTTTGTTGGTTTCCATTTTGGGTAAGGCTATAAATAGAAGTTTCCATATTGGGCAAGTCAAATCTTGCCATATAGGGAGTTGACCGAGTCAACTCGGTGGAGAGAGAGAAGTTCACGACGACAAGGGCGGTGCTCCACGGTGGCGTTGGATTCCGGCCACCTCTGAGCTCGGGCCTTGTCCCGTTCGGTGCGCCTCGGTGCCCCCGTCCCTGTGCCGGCCTCCTCTCGTGGTGGAGCTCACGGTGGAGAGACAAATTTGGAACCAAAGTTTGGGATTTTTGGGTTTAATGGTGGTTTGTGATTCCGGCCGAGTTGAGCTCAAACAAGGACTGGGTTTTGTAGCCCTCTTCACCATGATTCTAACCATATATGTATGGTGTTCTAATTCGATTTGTGTTTGGAGAATTTTGGATTTGAAATTTTGGGAACAATTCGGTTTTGCTTGAAATTGGATGAGTTAGAGTGAGAATTGGCCTTTGTTGTAGTTGACAAAGTTGCTTAGTGGGTGATTTTGAATGGAATGGAGGTTGCTCCGCCGAGAAATTTTCAGTTCGGTGGCGGCGCCGCCGTGGGCGGTGGTCAACGGCGGTCAAAGTTGACTTTTTGGGGTTTTCAACAAGTTGCATGTCATTTCACTCGAAATCGCACCCGGATCGCAGTGGGGATGTTCGTTTTTCGAGTTGAGCGTCCGAAAGTATAGCGAGGTATTGAGGTGTACATATCAGATTTTCGACGATTCGTCGACATTGAATTACGTGTATCCGAGAACGGTGGTTTCTTGTGATTTGTCTTGTATTGTCGAGTTATGATTTTGAGAGATGGATTTTGTGAATATTCAGGTGTTTGTGATCGTTCGTTTGGCGAGGGACTATCCGTCGGATCACGGGTTAACGCGAACTGCGTTACGCAAGCGTGTGAGTGGACAAGTTTCTATTTTCACTGTTGATTTGCGAGTTCGTGGATTTTATGATTTTCCGTATTTTAATTATACGATGATTGAGATATATGTTATTTTCGGAGGTGTTGTTATGTGTTTATGGGTGATGGCATTTATAACATCGATGCTACGAGAGTTGAGAGAATCCTCTAGCCCAGAGTTGAGAGATTCCTCTGAAGCAGGGTTGAGAGATTCCCCTAAGTGCCGCCGGGGTTGAGAGATTCCCCTGGCCTTTCACCGTCAGGTTTGAGCGATTCACCTGACGTCGGGCTTGAGAGATTCGCCCGACAACCTCCATATATATGTGTGTTGTTGTGTTTTCCGAACTCGCACTGTTTTACATTGAGTATGTATATAAACTGGTGAAAGGCATATGTTTATTTTCGTCCACTCACTCTAATGTTTTAATTTGCCTTTCCCCTGGGCTTTTCGGTTTCCGTGCCCAGTTTGCAGTTCGGACTCTGGTGTCGCACGTCGTGGTCGGAGGCATAGTACTCGAGCTACCTTATTTCTTCCAGTAGGTTTATTGTTCTACCTACTGTGGTATACTTATGTGTTTATACATTAGAGGTCGCTCTGAGTAATCTGTTGTTTATGTTATACGATTTTACACCGGATTTCAATAAAGTACTATTATATTTATTATTTTACTTTACTGTTGATATATTGAGAAATCCGGATGGGATTGATGCCAACGGTTTGCTTTTTGTGGCATAGAATGAAGTGTATTTTCCGCATGCAGGTAATGGTAATTCCACGTTAGTAACGAAACTCTACCAAAATTTCTATGGTTTTTGTTGGTTCGTGTTTTCGAAGGGGTTTGACTCCGGTTTAGGGAGCTAAATGGAGGTTGGGTCCTTTAAAAATGATTAGCTAATATGTCTCAAATGGCAGACGATAAAGGCTTATCAAGATCATTGATGACTGTTGCTTTGCCAAAAAGCAGAATTTTTCCTACAGGGTTCGTTAATGTATTCAATTATCAAATGAGCACCTTCTTTGAGTCAGTTTTCCAAGCTAATCCATGTCTAACCTTTCACCAGAGGATCTTGCAAGACAATTTAATGTTTGCCTTCTAGGAATAAAATAAAATGCTTATGGTAGAGGCCATGCATGCCTTAGATGAAGAACTAAACCAAAAGAAAAAATAACAAAAGTGTTATTAATGAACCAGTGGTATAGTACATCAAAACTCTTGAAACTGCAAGGGTTCCGATTCAGGCACTAAAAGAGCCAGAGTGGTTCAAATTTCATAACATCATTGGAAGACATTTAAGCAAGACAGTTTTTCTTGATACAGATTCACGGTTCCAGGACCATTCTTATGAAGATACGTGGTGAATGTTCAAAGTGAACACCCGCATGAGCACAAATTGTGGCTGATTGAAAATAGCTTTGTTCATAATCTCTGGGCAAAGACCAATGATGATCTCAAAGGATTGTCGACTATCATCTGCGATATAGTCAAGAATGTAAGGAAGTCCAACTGTATTCTTAGACTGAAGTTCAGATCTACACCTCCAAAATGGGTGCAGAAATCCAATGGGGAAACTGAATATATTTCTCCATACCACTGTGTCAGAATCATCCAAGACTAGTATCTAGAACCAGCCTATAATGGATACAATGGAGCTCCAAATTACAGTATCTCATCGATGAAAGCAGTGACATTGCAATACATCAAGAAAATAATCGAAGAAGATCAAGAGATTACTTTTCTTGCTTTAGGAGAAAAAATAATATACACCACCTACGACCACTCAGAGGCCGTTACCAGTGACTTGTTTGTTGCTCTCAAAAGAACAAAAATTGACTCAACCCTTGCATGTGCCCAGTGGCTCAAAAAGATCGAGAAAGACAGGCATTATAAGATGTATGTAGATACTGACATGGAAGAGCATGGAACCAGAAGAAGACGTAAATTTGAAGAGCCTTATCTTGGAGAGTATTCAAAGATATATGATGACATATAAAGACATGGAATTCATATCATCTTTTTCTAAAGTGGGGAACATCTTCTATCAATAAGGAATCTACTTTTCGAAAGAAGACAATGGAGGAAAACCGAAACCTTATCAACATGGGGTCACTATTCTTAGTGGAGTCAGTGTTAATTATGCATGTTTCAATTCAATTTTGAGTTCTGCTCCCTATAAAAGGACCCTTGAGTCTTAGTTCTAAGCATGAAAAATCAGAATAGAAGAGATCTGTCTGAGAGTAGAATTGCCTGAGAGTAGAGTTTGTGAGTCGAGAGATAGAGTGGAAGCAAAATGTTTAGCTTCTCTATTTTCAAGTAAGTATGTCTACTACTATGAGTAGCTAAACAACTTATAGTTGTTTACCAGAGAGTGAGACTCTAGATCTATAGTTTGTAATTATGTTGGAATAAATAAGCTATGGTTTCCCACTACAAGTCTTTCACTTTATTATATATATATATATGTTCTCAAAAACTCATGGAACTCCCCTGAGAGGCGGGCAACCGCCTAGAAGAAGGAAGAAAGTGGGTTTTTCATACTTGTTTATACTCATTTGATTCTCTAGGAGGCGGACTACCGTTTAGAAGGTGGAAAAATGGATTGTTTATAACACTTAGAGCAGCTGCACCAGCAGCATCCTCACCGAGGACGTCCTCCGAAAAACCGTCGGGCCCGCCAAAAAATAGGACGTCCGGGGCTGGGGGGCATGCAGCGGGGAGAAAGGGAGGGGTTGACCGCTCGTGGACCACGAGGACGTCCTCCCAGCCGTGCCACAATCGATCGCCGGAGAGGAATTCCCCCTGGCGGATCCCACGCTCGTGGGTGAAGTCAAGCGGGAAAAAAAAATTTGAATTACACGCGCCAGTAAAAACGTAATTTTTTTTTTTACATTTTAACGGACCAATGACAGCCCACCACGTGGCAGGCTGTCGGCCCACTAACCTGGCAACGGCTAGATCAATCTGGTTCGTCCATTTCAAATTTGATTGATGAATCCAACGGCTAGAATTTAAACCAAACGGCTACTGATTGTTCTGATTTTTTCAGAACGGCTATCACCAAAAATACCCCGAAAAAAAAATCAAAAAAATCCCAAAAAATACCAAAAAATTTCTAAAACCCCCATACTATTTTTCTATAAATACTACCTTCATTTTCTCAATTACTTCACACAAATTTGTGCAAAACAAATTCTCTTCCTCCTCCCTCTCTACTCTCTCTATCTCACAATCTCTTTGTTTTTTTTGGCGAAAAATGTCCACCAATTGGCTCATGTCGGAAGATGTACAACTATGCATATCATATTGTCGTCATAGTGTATACCCTATCTCCGGCAACAAACAAAAGGTCGACAAATTGTGGGAAAAAATTCACGGCGATTTCCAACAAAATTGGGTGATGGGTCAAGGTGAAGCGATGGCGGAACCTAGGTCCCAAAATGCACTTGCCTCCCGTTTTGCTAAGTTGAAGCCAAATTTGTCACAATGGAAAGCGGCTCTTGCATACGCGAGAAGGAATCCGGAATCCGGCGGAAATGTGTATGATGAGGTAATGATTTTTTTTATGTTGGTCCTTTCAATTTTAATTAATATTAATTCGTAACTTGTAATTATAATTTTTTTTAACTTGTAATTATATTTTTTTGTTGGTCCTTTCAATTGATGCCAAAATGAAATATTAATTTCGATAACTTGTAATTTTTTTTTGTAACTTGTAATTATATTTTTTTGTAGTTAAGGAAAGCCCAAACGTTTTATGTGGGAAAAAAAAAGAGTTTGCACACTTTGCGTGTTGGGAAGTGGTCAAAAATCATCCTACCTTTAGAGTCGTCGAAACTACCACTCAACCTTCTTACAATTCATATTTCGAAGAAACACCTACCGTTAATGAAGTATCTCCTAGCGTCAACTTGGATGAAGATGAAGTGATGCCAACATCACAAATCAACCTTGGAGGAACCTCAAGCCCGCCTAGACCTCAAGGAGTGAAGACGGCCAAGGAAGCAAAAAGAAGAGGAAAGAAGGACATGACACCATCGAATGAAGTTAGAGATGAGACTTTGAAGAGCATTGCGGCTAATAAAAAAATGTTTGCCGATTGGACGAGGGCAAATGATGAAAATCAACGAATACTTGATGAGAAAAACTACAAATTAAGGGCACGAGAAGAAGAAACAAGAATCATGACAATGAATTTAGAGGCTATGACCCCAAATTCAAAGAAGTACTTCATGAAGCGGAAATCAGAGATCCTTCAGCAAGTAGATGACGATGAAGGAGAAGTCGGCGATGCTAGCTTTACCGGTTGTTATCGTCCCCGCAACCTTGATTTTAGTGATTAGTTTAGTAATTTCAATTCATGTAATTTCAATTTCAAGAAATAAAAACGCACTTTATTTATTGAGAGCTTACCTCAAATTTAAATTCATTGATTATTAAGGGAAACACACATACAAAAGGGAAACACACATACAAAAGGGAAACACACATACAAAAGGGTAACACACAAATTGCAAACACACATATCTCGCGCACATTATTTAGAGACGTTCACCGGTTTCAAGAAACCAGTTGTGCTTCACTAAGTCCTTTTGAAGTTCACCATGGAGATAAACTGATTGTAAATCGATGAGCCGGTCGTTAAACCGTTGATGATGTTGATCTCTTCTCACTGGCTCAAATGGAATTCAGTGACCATTTTCATCCACCGGCCCATCATATACTGTGGAAGCAGTCACTGGATTTTGTAAATCTTCTTCCTCATTCTCCTCAAAATCGTCTTCCACAAATTCTTCCTCGACAATCATGTTATGCATTATGATGCAAGCTAACATGATCATTTTCAATGTCAATTTGTGATGACACATGGCTGAGTGACGAATGATAGCCCAACGAGATTGCAAGATGCCAAAGCACATCTCCACATCTTTACGATATGACTCTTGTTTTCGTGCGAACAACTTCTGTGGTTGATCTTGCGGATTGGAAATTGTCTTGACAAACGAGGAATACCTCGGATATATTCCATCCGCTAGATAATAAGTGTGGTGGTAAGTCATACCGTGGACTTTATACGTCGAAGGCATACTTCTTCCGGCAAGGAGCTGGTCGAAGACATTCGAGCTGTTCAGCACATTAATATCATTTTGTGCTCCAGGCGTCCCAAAGAAGCTGTGCCATATCCACGTATCATATGATGCCACCGCCTCTAAGATTATGGTCAGACGAGCCTTTCGGCCCGAGTATGCCCCTTGCCAGGCTGTTGGGCAATTCTTCCATTCCCAGTGCATGCAGTCGATGCTTCCAATCATACCAGGAAATCCCCGTTGCCTAGCCTTTCTTAAAAGTCGAGTTATGTCACCCGGATTTGGAGCGCGGAGGTAATGGTCCTTGTAGAGCAAGACCACTTGTGTGCACCACTTCTTCATGCATTCCAACGTCGTTGACTCCCCCATCCTTGTGTACTCAGTACACTGATCTGCGGCTGCGCCGTACGCCAACATTCGTATAGCACCGGTCATCTTTTGCTCGGGGAGGAGTCCTTGCAATCCAGTGACATCTGCTCTTTGATGCCAAAATGGGTCGTGATTACAGAGGTTTGTCTTGATCCGGTTGAACAAGTGCGTGCTCATTCGGAACCTCCGGCGAAAATCTTGCTCGTGGAAAACAGGGCGTTCCACGAAGTAATCTTCAAGTAGATTCTCACCCCTAGGTTCCCTTTGCCTTGGATGGTTTGGAAGGCGGCGGCGGGGTGGCTCATCATCAAACGTGGTAACTACCATGGTTGCATCATTGATGAATGAATTCATCATTGTGGTAGCTTGCCGTCGTTGTTGGCGCCTCCTCCTGGAAGACTCTTCGTAATCGTTATGATTCATCTTCTGGATGAGAAAAACGGAAGAATTGTGTTTAGGTGTAGAATATCAAGTGACTTATGCGTGTTGTGAGGTTTCAATCTTTAGGAGCTAGAGATGATGATTTTATAGAAAAATTATGATAATCTGATGTTGAAGGATGAATACACGTGTCACATCCTCATTTGTCGGAAATCTCACCGGAAATCTTCAATCGATAACTTATCCGACATGTACACGTGGATGTGACACGTGTCGCATTATGACTGGTTAGAAATCTCACCAGAAATCTTCATCAATAATTTAGCCGACAGTGACACGTGGATGTGACACGTGTCGTATTATCACTAGTTAGAAATCTCACTGGAAATCTTCAATCGATAACTTATCCGACATGTACACGTGGATGTGACACATGTCGCATTATCACTGGTTAGAAATCTCACCGGAAATCTTCATCAATAATTTAGTCGACAGTGACACGTGTCACAATATGACTCGTCGAAAATGTTATCGAAAATTTGGTTTAATAATGTACACGATAATGACATGTGTCGCCTAGTTATTGGATAAACATATTACAAATAAAAAATCAAAATTTAAGTTTATGATTATGAATAGTAATAGGAATTCCTATTTGTTGCACTGCCGCGCAAAAAAATGAATATGAAGTCCTATTTGCTGAATAGTAACATGAAGTCCTTAAAATAGGAATTCCTCGTCAATAGGAAGTCCTCAACGGGTGCGGATGCTCTTAGTATCTTTCTTTTGAATACTTAGTACAACTATAAAATCATGCATCTTAGTATACTTACATAATATAGATAGTATACTTCCTTAACATAGAGAGTATCCTTGTCTGGGTTTAGATTTGTTGGTAAAAAGTTAGCCTTTTCCTAACTAAAAAGCACTCAGCAGTGAGTCCATTTGTATCAGTAACCAGTTCGACATGAAGCCCATAGGTGAATTCGTGGCATGACGAAGACTAGTTATGTTTTTCCGGAAAGAAAATTATAATTTTTCCATATAGTACGTTATTTTTATCATTTATACGACCTTTTACTATTAATACATATAAATACAAACATTTGTATGACTTATCGGTCAAATACGAACTCCAAGCGACTTGATGGTCATCGGGACCACATGGCTAGAGAAGTATAGTCACTGCATGACTTATCAAGCTAGGCCTTGACATTGGGTAGGGCCGGGCCAGGCTTTCTAAAAAATTTCAAGCTCGTGGGCAGCCCACGGGCTGGGCATTGACGGTCTTTTCGTGTCGGGTCAGGCCTTTTATATTTAATAACTTGAAAATTAAAAAATTATAATTTATTTTCTCACTCTTCAAGTGAGACTACTATAAAAGAACTCTTCAAATGAGATTTTATTGATACTCTAATAATTAATAGACTTTTTTGGAGCAAATGGGAAATGTAATAGAACGTACTGTAAGGAAAAAAAACAAATACTATAAGACTAAAATTTCTATTAATTGTAATACTAACACTATAATTAGTTATTAAATATCACTATACTTAGTTAATTGTAAGACGTACTATAAGACTATAATTAATTAATTATGAATTATTGAGTGTTTAGTTTGGTGATATATAAATCATTACTATGTGGGTTTTGCCCATTATTATTGTTGTTATTATAATGTATGACTATAAATTATAATGTATAATTGTATATATAAAAAATGGTTCATATATAATGTATTTGTTCATGGGCTTGTCTAGCCGACCTCGACGGGCCTAGGTGGGCTTTTTCGGGCCTAAATTCCGGTCGGGCCCGGCTTGGGCTTAATGGGCCTCAGGCTGCCCACAGACTTTTCGGGCCTATGGGCCACATGGTAAGCCTTATATAAAGCTCTATAGAAGTTTCTTTGTCAGTAACTGACAATCAGTTTTGTAAAGCTAATTTGACCAAGTCAAAGCTATATATCACATACCACAATGGCTGGCTTTTGGGTTCAAATAGTTGCGCAAAAAATAGAAAAGAACGAACTGGGCCTTTTCGGATCGTGAACAAACTGGGCTTTTGCAGAATGGAACGAAAGTTTAAAAACCCTCTTCTGTGTAGTATTTAGAGCAAACTACATTAAAGGACAATATGGAAGAGCAAAATACATATAAGGACAAGACCCATTGTTTTAGACAATGAAGGACAAAATTTTACAAATAATGACAAGTTGCTTATAGATTGCCATGTGGCAGGTATAAATTTACTTTTATACTTTGCTTTGTCTTTTTGTGTGTGTGTATTTAATTTTTATTTTTTATTTTCAAAATTATATTTTATCCGAAGTTAATTAAAATTATTTTTTAATTTTTTTTAAAAATTTTTTTATCCAAAATTTTCTTAATTTTTTTCAAATATTTTTTAGTCTGATTATTTCATTCAATTTTTTTTTTCTGTATTCAATTTTTTTTTACTTGAATTGTTATTCAATTTATTAACACTCAATAAACATTCAATATTAATTCAATCACAAATGTAATAGTTACTTTAATACAAATTCACTAAAGGTTCCGATACAAATCGAATAACAATTTCGATACAAATTCAGTAACAATTTTGATACACATTTCGTAACTTTTTCCAACCCGATAATATAGTAGCAGTCATCAAACCAAAAAATTAAAATAACACCAAACAATACGGCTACTGTTAAATATGACACTGCTACTGAATAATCAAATAATAGTGTTACTATAAAATATGACACTGCTACTGAAAAATTAAAATAACACTAAACAATACTGCTACTGTTAAATATGACACTGCTACTGAAAAACTAAAATGTCTGCTACTGTTAAATATGAACTTGCTATTGAAAAATCAAATAATACTGCTACTGTTAAATATGACACTACTACTGAAAAAATAAAATAATATTGCTAATGTAAAATACAACTGCTACTGTAAAATATGACACTTGAAAAATAAAATAATACTGCTAATGTAAAATACAACTGCTACTGTAAAATATGACACTTGAAAAATAAAATAATACTGCTATTGTAAAATATGACACTGCTACTGAAAAATCAAAATAAGACCAAACAATGCTGCTACTGTTAAATATGACACTGCCACTGAAAAAATAAAATGTCTGCTACTGTAAAATATGACACTGCTACTGAAAAATCAAAATAACACCAAACAATACTGCTACTGTTAAATATGACACTGCTACTGAAAAATAAAATAATACTGCTACTGTAAAATATGACACTGCTACTGAAAAATTAAAATAACACCAAACAATACTGCTACTGTTAAATATGACACTGTTACTGAAAAAATAAAATAATACTACTATTATAAAATTTGACTGCTACAATAAAATATGACACTGCTATTGAAAAAATAAAATAATACTGCTATTGTAAAATATGACAATGCTATTGAAAATGTAGTAGCAACCCCAAAAACACAGTAGTAGTCCTCAAACGCATTAATAGTCTCGAAAACACTGGTACTAAAAAAAACAAAACCACTACTACAACAAAAAACGAATCTGCTACTATATAATAAGAAAAATGAATTTTCTATAACCCAACCTATTGTAAACTCAATTACTGTAAGGGCAACTCAAATATGCTTATGCTTATATATTTATGCACTGCAAAAAAAAAAAACACCAAATCGATAATCAAATATATGGAGTTTGGAAACTGCTACTCTACAAACACGAAATGGATACCAAATTCGCCAAGAGTGTAAACGTACAAATCAAAATTCCATCTCACAATCAAAATTCATACTCTATAATCACAAACAAGTCACATTTCAATTTCACACACAGAAAAAAAGGGCGCAAATGTCGTGAATGGTTAGCATGGGTTGTAGATCCAGATCTTGATAGTCGAGCTAATCTAGAGAACAACGGCGAGACAGAGGCTTGACTCGGTGCTGCGAAGGCGACGCACGCCACATGGAAGGTTGAATCGTGCAGCGGCGCGAGGCACACGACGAGGCCGAGAGGAGGTTTAAGCGTGACGAGGATAGTGAAGCTAGACCTGCGTCGCACGACGGGAAGGTCGTGATGCGGAGGGGCAGGAAGGTTCCGATGCGGTAGGGTGAGGCTCGGGCAGAGCCATTGCTATTACAATTTTTGTGGAGTGGCGCAACAGTGAGAACAATTGCTCAGGAAGGCTCCAGCTGATTTCGATGCCGATGGAGAGGGCGAGGCGAATTCGAGGTTGAGGAGGGCGGTGCGAAGTGGAGTCGAGGTTGAGGAGGGCGGTGCGAAGTGGAGTCGAGGTTGAGGAGGGCGGTGCGAGGCGGAGTCAAGGTTGAGGGGGCAGTGCAAGGCAGAGTCAAGGTGTAGAGTGGCGACGACAACTACTCGTCTGCTACTGTGATCGCAGAGAGAGAGAGAGAGAGTTGAGTTTCTGATCTGATCTAGGGTTTTAAATATATATAGAGGGATAAAATCGTCTTTTATAGTTATTTAATGAGTTGAGTTTAACTGCTATTACGTTTGGGGTTAATGCTCTGTTATTTGTTGTCTAAATCAGTCTGTGAGTTTTCTGTAATATTGATACTTATTTTGTCCTTCGTCGTCATTCTCCCGTATTTAATAGAAACAAAGCCCTAATCTTTACTTTGTGTGCTACTCGCCCCCCAGCTGCAGACATCGATCAGGTTCGTCTCCGCCCCCCCTCCCCCCCTCTCATCACTCTCTGCGCTTCGCTTTCTCTAACTAAAACTAGGGTTTCATTTTACCAATCCAAGTAGTGTTTCCTAGACACTTACATTATCTTCTCTCTAGGGTTTGGGTTTTGATTTTTGTCTTGTTTGTTTGAATTGAAGGAGGAGGAGGAGAAGAATGTCTCACAGGAAGTTTGAGCACCCCAGACATGGTTCCCTTGGATTTCTTCCAAGGAAGAGAGCTGCCCGCCACAGAGGAAAAGGTAACAATCACATTCATTGCAACATATGCTTCACATGGATTAGAATAGGCTGTATGTTAAAAATTAGATTAATGTGCTTAACCAAGTTTTCTCTTATGTATCGGATATGTATATATATTAATCGATGATGCGTTCTGAAGATGTTGGAATATCTTACTGTAAATGTTTGGATTAGATTTTCATTTATATTATTATTGATGCTATGTCGATTATGTGGTAATGCAGTGAAGGCTTTCCCCAAGGATGATCCATCCAAGCCCTGCAAGCTCACGGCTTTCCTTGCTTACAAGGCTGGGATGACTCACATTGTTAGGGATGTCGAGAAGCCCGGATCAAGTATGCCACTATCTTTTTGATTTTCTTAATTGAATTTATATTCAGTTCAGCAACTATGCTTTGTCCAAAAGAAAGGCTTGTGCAAACTTTGATTATAGTAGTATTTCATCATATGTTTATTTATTAACATTCTGAAAATTCTACGAAGGTTTATCATTTCTCACCAACTTTGAATCCCTTTTACAGAGCTTCACAAGAAGGAGACATGTGAGGCTGTAACTATCATCGAGGCTCCTCCAATGGTTGTCGTTGGTGTTGTGGGTTATGTGAAGACACCTCGTGGTCTTCGTACTTTAAACACTGTCTGGGCTCAGCATCTCAGTGAGGAGGTCAAGAGGAGGTTTTACAAAAACTGGGGCAAGTCCAAGAAGAAGGCTTTTGCAAAGTACTCCAAGACCTATGATACGGATGAAGGAAAGAAGAGTATTGAAGCACAGTTTGAGAAATTGATTAAATATTCTACCGTTATCCGTGTTTTGGCTCACACTCAGGTAATCAATACTATTCAGTTTTTAGTGCCATATTGTCTAGAAGTTTTGTTTTAATTTTTCTTTTTCTTTATTAATTAAGAATCATATTCTATAAAAAAATGATGGATCTTATGACTTCTATATTTAGTGTAACTTGTTGATCTGAGTTGCTACTTATTACTCTGCTGACCTATGTTCTCAATGATGTGCAGATCAGGAAGATGAAGGGATTGAAGCAAAAGAAAGCTCATCTTATGGAGATCCAGGTCAACGGCGGAACAATTGCCCAGAAGGTTGAATTTGCCAAAAGCTTCTTTGAGAAGCAGATCCCCATTGATGCTGTCTTCCAGAAGGATGAGATGATTGACATCATTGGTGTGACAAAGGGTAAGGGTTATGAAGGTGTTGTCACTCGTTGGGGTGTTACTCGGCTTCCCCGTAAGACCCATAGAGGTCTGCGTAAGGTCGCCTGTATTGGTGCCTGGCATCCTGCTAGAGTCTCATTTACAGTTGCTAGGGCTGGTCAGAATGGATACCATCACCGTACTGAAATGAACAAGAAAATTTACAAGCTTGGAAAAGCTGGACAAGAGTCTCACACTGCTGTCACTGAGTTTGACAGGTGACTAGCTTTACTTGATCAACACTTTGGTCATTCAGTACTGATTTGACCAAAAACATTTTCATTTAAAACTGATTTTTAATGTATGATCATCCAATAGGCACATATTTTCTGTCAGTTTTTTACAATTGTAGTTCTGACTTTGTTGGTAATAATCCAGGACTGAGAAAGACATCACTCCAATTGGTGGCTTCCCTCATTATGGTATTGTGAAGGATGATTACATTCTCATCAAGGGATGCTGTGTTGGGCCTAAAAAGAGGGTTGTTACTCTCCGTCAGTCCCTGCTCAAGCAGACCTCCCGTCTTGCTCTCGAGGACATCAAGCTCAAGTTCATCGATACCTCTTCAAAGTTTGGCCATGGTCGCTTCCAGACTACACAGGAGAAACAGAAGTACTATGGACGACTCAAGGCATAAAGATAGTAGTATCTGTTTGGAAGGTTTTTGCTATCAAAGTCTTTGGCAGCTTATAATCTTCTGTGCAAATGAAGTTATGTTGCAACAGTTTTGTATTTGTTGTCATTTACTTTCATTTGAAGTACCAGGGATTTTAAGTAGTGCATCAAGTTTTAATTTTGTAGGCATTATAGCAGATGTTATTTATTTAAATGGCTCCGACTTTTACATTTTGCCTTTTGTTCTTGAGAAATCTTGTGATTCATTACTTCTCATTACCATTCTCCCTTATTATTCTCATTCTTGCTTCATCAGTCGACCCGTCCAATCTAAGTTATACTATTTTTGTATGCGCATTGCTGTATGTATTGTGTTGTTTTAGTCTTTATAATATGTAGCTATCTTGGTTTCCCTCTGGTTTTCTTTTAGCTTGCTGTGTGGTTTACACTATTGTCATTATTGCACTGTTGCTATCTGTAACTGTCCATTTCGCTGCAATCTCTTAGTTGCTGATGTGAAGAAGAGGAGGATGACATGCATTCTTAATTGCTGTCATTTTCTAAATGAATCCTATTTCCAAATTATAAGGTTAGAGGATGATCTG
This sequence comes from Geum urbanum, assembly GCA_946800695.1. Taxonomy (NCBI): domain Eukaryota; kingdom Viridiplantae; phylum Streptophyta; class Magnoliopsida; order Rosales; family Rosaceae; genus Geum; species Geum urbanum. Next base: position 16,384,267 of record OX327008.1, on the reverse strand, counting down.
CTAGCAACTTAACTTCTAATTTAGGGGTCTACTTGGTTGTGATGCGTTGAAGATCATGTTACCAGAAACGTCCCCAGTATATTTATGTATCAATACATCCTTCTATACTAGCTAACTGTGGTCCAACATTCCATAGAGTCGGTGAAAATGAACTGACATAAACATGGACTTAAAAATAAATATGCTGGAGTCGTACAAGAAATGATTAGATATAAAAATGGAAAATAGGAAGGATAGAGTAGTAGAGAGGATGAGCTGTGCCAGACTGCACAAAGCTCTCCGTAGCGGGGTTAACATGAGTGCTCCATAAAGACAATGGAGCCTGGTCTCCTCACTGGCTAAGTGGATGGCCAACCATGGAGATAAATTAACTCCCCACCTGTGTGACCAGAGTGGTCCAGAGCTACTTCAGTTTGGGAACGTTTGGTTGTAACTAATAATCCGACTTTCATTTATTTTTGTATTGAGTACCTTGGTTTTCAAGAGACCAAATTTAGAAACAAGATTACAAATGCTGGTGCTTATTTCTTGTTGGGAAGTGGCTACGAACGTGCTACAAGAGAAGCAAATTAAAGAAACAAAACATGGAGATGCCTAAAATGCTTCTCCAAAAATTTGCGACATTTGGTTCTAAATATTTCTTTTCACAATATAATTTTTGTAGAGTGAAAAATTATTGGTATAAAGTACCGCAAAAGATAAAAGACTGTAACCATTTATGTCATTTTTTAAAATAAAGCCTATATGTAGCTATTCTCAACTCTAAACGAATGGCATGTTATAATACATGAAGTGAAAATACAAATGATGGAAAATCGAAATCTGTTAGAAGAAAGTTTGTGGTTAAATCTTCGTCTTAGGTGGTTTGTACATCCTTTTTTCCCCACGAAGAAAAAAAGCACACGCGAGTGAATGGGTCGGGTCCGGATAGACCCGGAGAGAATATAGAAACATCCGATTCGTGGATCATCTTCGATTTTCTCGCTATCTCCTCCCTCTAATAAATAAAAAGCTCCCAAAACTTGTTTTTTTGGAAAGCAACTCTCCAACTTCTAACCAACCCAAAAAACTCATACCGATATGATGGTCTCTCTAGTTTTGTTTTCCGTGAATCACAGTTTAGGTCCGTGGTACCTTTCTAGTTTCCTATTCCTAGCTAGTTATTCTCATTTCTTGCTTCTTCCGTCCAACTCTCTCCAATCCAAGCCATACTATTTTGTTTTTGTATGGTGCATCTGTCTATATATATTGTTGTCTTTTGTCTTTGTGGGTATGTAGTCTTGGGTTTTCTTTAGCTTCTTTGCTGTGTGTTGAATTTTCCATGGGGCTGTTCAAGAGGCAGAGCCGTGTGGTTTACGAGCCGGCTAGCCAAGTTGATCTGAGCCCGGCCAGTTCTCAGGTCTACTTGCGTGCAAATGTCAAAGGTGAACAAGTTCAAGTGTCAAACAGATACTAGTACATTGTTGTTGAGAAGAAGTCAAAAGGTTTTCTGGGTTCTTTCTTTATAGACTATAGAGCAAGCTAAAGAGTAGGATTAAGAACTTAAGTGCCCTTTTGAGAATTCGACACAATACGATTTTCAGACCACTAACATGATCACTGATCATGTAACACACGGGTTGCCTTTATGCAGTTCTTGACTGACTGATCAAATGTAGTTCATCAAAATTATTTTGTAACGTTGATTTGTTTTGATGTGTTTTTGTGTGCCTTGTTTTCTTCAATCTATTGATATCTGTGTGCTTTATTCTGATTTTTGGCTGTTTGGTTTGTTCATATCTATATCCTTGTTCATTTCTAAGCATACGAAGTCTTATTTGCCTTGTAGCTCCTCGGATGACTGGACTTGTGGCCAAACTCTTCGCCTGGTTTTTGGAATCACGAATCTTTGGGACCATTTTGCTGTTTATTTTGAAAAAAGATAACTTAATTCATAAGGTAAAGACACAATCTTTCCTTAATCGTGTTGTATAAGACTGAACTTAATTATAACTAAATTGAACTAAGCTTCCTTTTTATTGAAACACAGATGAGGAATTTTGAAAAATGCTGTTCTTAACCTCTTGTTCATTATCAGTTTACCTCTCTAAGCTTTGAACCATTTTGATAACTTCGGCTGTGATGGTTGTAGTACAGGCTTCTGTTTTGTAATTTTCTTCGGTTATTAGAATATGTAACTGATTGATCATTGCACTCTCAACATACAATCCTAACCGTGGTCAATCTCTTTGGAATTTGCAGCTGGTTACAGATGCTGATATGGAGGAATCACCGGTTTATGTCCCGTTACATCCATTTGACGGTATGCAATTTTCCTTTATCTATTTGTCTATATATTACACTTAACCTTGCTGAAAGTACATAGTTGATCTCTTTGTATCATTGTACATTAGCAGTGACATCAATCTGTACTCCATTTCAGCACTCCTGTTATATCTGGCTCCTCGATTACTATTCTATTTGGTTCTCCAAATTATTACTTTCATTCATCATTTTTGTCTTACAAAAGCTAAGCTCGTTATAATTAATTGCCTTCCCTAGTCTTTTCAGTGAGGGTATTTGCAATCATGTAAGGTAGTAAAGTATGATAATGTTATCAATGCAGACAATGCAGGACAAGATGTCAAGCACGTAGAGTCTGACCTATCACCATCTGAACTGGTTCAACAGGCGATTGAATGTCTGCCTGCATCCTTGGACAAAGATGTAAATGGTCTAAACTCTTCTTTCCGTTATTGGACAGTATCAGATTATTCAAGAGCCTACACATCTGGAGAAATAACACCTCAATTGGTATGTCCTCCTTCAGAAGGTTTTTTTTTTGGATAAGCGGTTATCAAATTGCCTACTCAAGTAATTGTTTTCATAATGAGTTTCTGCCGAGATTATTGAAAAAGATATTGAATAATGTCAAAGCTCTTACTCATCCAATTTATGTTTTTGTTTTCAATTTTCATACCCTCTGACATTTTATTTCTTCTTAAATCTGTAGGTTGCGGAGCGCGTTATATCTGCCATCCTCGAATCTTCTAATCCTCCATTTAAGATGTCATTCTTTATTAATTTTGACCCCGAGGACATTCTTAAGCAAGCGGCTGAATCAACTCTGCGGTATAAAAAAGGTACATGCAGAGATGAAGACTAAACACCAGCATCTGTGAATACTAATTTACTGATCTACTTGCTCTTGTAATAGAGTTAGACTACTCTGTCTCTATGTAGAACATATATAATATATGTAGCTCCATGATTATTTGAGTCAAATCTCATATGTATCTGTCATTTAGTTGAAACATAGCCTCAGGATGTTGAGTAAAGAAAAAGCACATTTCTCTCATGTTGGTCTTCCATTGTCCCATACATTCTCATATGATCTTCCATTTTGGTTCTTCTGCAGGAGAGCATATTTCAGCACTAGATGGGGTCCCAATAGCTATCAAGGATGAAATAGACTGCAGACCTTACCCAACTACGGGTATTTTCTTTGTTTCTAAAAAAAACGGCTGGTAGTTGATTAAATTGTTTAAGCATGTCTTAATAGAAAAACTGGCTTTTGTAGGTGGTACGAAATGGCTTCACAAATTTAGGCCTTGTACAGATGATGCATGCTGTGTTAAGTCCCTCAGGCAATGTGGCGCTATACTTATTGGCAAAACCAATATGCATGAACTTGGAGCTGGTACAAGTGGGATAAACCCACACTATGGGTAAGAAAACCTACATTCTTGTTCTAAAACTGACTAATGCTTTCCTGCAGCGAGGTCTAACATTCACACACATTTTGTATTCTGCTCTTTACTGGATATCACAAAGTTACCAAGCTTCATGCCCTATTTGTAGCACAAATTCCCTTATCACTTATTTTCTTCAATCAATATTACCATGCCAACCACTACAAGTATGCTTAATTATTCTTTGACACCATACTTTAGGGCAACAAGAAATCCACACGACCCCAGCAAAATCTCAGGGGGTTCGTCTAGTGGATCTGCTGCAGTTGTTGCCTCCGGATTATGTCCTGTTGCTCTTGGTGTTGATGGAGGAGGTAACTTATTTCTTCCATATGAGAAAAGAATTCTATTGCGTGTATATAATTTTTATATAACGATGTGACTAAAAGGTATCTTTTGATTGTATTGTTTGAATAGGGTCTGTGCGGATGCCTGCAGCTCTCTGTGGTGTTGTAGGTTTGAAACCAACCTTTGGTCGGGTACCTCACTCTGGGTAATTTCTTCATTAAATATCATTCTAGTAATATTCTGGTTCATTCAGTACTATCTTACCGTCTGGTTTTGGTTACTCTTTAGTGTTCTTCCTCTGAATTGGACAGTTGGGATGGTTGGAATACTAGCAGGCACCGTTGAGGATGCTTTAACAGTGTTAGTCACTTGTCGTTTATTTAAATGTTCTGGTTCAGATTCTTATTTGCATTTTATATGCATGATTGATGTGTACCTGTTGCCGAATGTATATACAGTTATGCAGCAGTTATTGGCCAAAATACGTCACCTAAAACCACCTTATCAGTAAGTATGATGTGCTGCAAATGATTTATAAATCGGTCTTACAACTTAAATAATTGGAATCTGTATTAGCATTTTCACAGGTGTATGTTACTCTATGTTCTTTCTACGGTTGTACCATGCACATGATGTTGTATTGAGGTTCGCATTGTCTAGCTGGATAGTTCGATTTACCTTTCCTTACCTTATTTTTTCCTTCATCTTTTCAGCCAAAAGTATATTTTCCATTATTAAACTCAACAAAACCTATATTGGACATCAAAATGGCAAAGTATGGTGAGGTTAGTCATGATGTTCTCCACATTAAGATTACGTGTAAAATCAAAGTTACATTCTTAATTCTGAACAGTAATTCATTTCAATGTGTAAGACGAGCCGGCCTTCTGATATTTATTTTATTTTCCAATTAGTGGTTCAATGATTGCAGTGATGAAATCAGAGAATGCTGTACCAATGCCCTGGACAAGCTTCACAAGCAATATGGTTGGAAGGTAATTGGCTAGTTATTTGATACACAAAGATATTATAGTGCTTACATCTATACCACTGTTCTTTTTTAAAGCATAATCTAATGACCAATTGGAACTACTTGAAGAGACATTAAAATTTGCTTCTTATCATGTTTAAGACTGTAGATGTCACCATACCGGAGATAGAAGTGATGCGATTGGCACATTATTTGACCATCGGATCAGAGTGTACCACTTCCCTTAGTTCTCATCTGGAAAAGCTGTATGTTGCTAACCACAACCATGTTTCCTTTAACCATCCTCTTAGACCAAATGAGAACTCCAAATGCTGACATTACAAATTTCATCAAAATAGGGATTTCAAAGAATTAGGATGGGATGCAAGGGTGGCACTTGCTGTGTACGGTGCTTTTAACAGTAAGGAGTATATACAGGCTCAGAGAATTAGGTAAGTACATCTTAATGAGAACTTCCACAAGATATGGTTTGAAAATTTGTTGGTACCTACTACTCAGTCTTCTACTTCCTGAATTTCATACAATTGTGAACCACTTGAAACAAGGTTTTAAATCCTCCCATTAAATCAGTGTAACATTCATATTGGTTATCTGATTCTAGGTAAAAACGGAAAAAGTCCAGACACCGATTGAAAGTTTTGGACTTCAATTCACAGCTTACTATGCAGCTATAGCTTTTTAAAATAAAATAAATAGTTTACTTCTTGGGCCATTTTTTCTTCAATGAACCAGATTTGGACCTGCTGATACATTGGAGAAGTTCTGCACACTTTTGATGCTAACCATCTCGATGTTAAATTTGATTTTCAATTTTACCTTAACGTCTGGAGGTACGAACATAGTGATCCTTTTTATGGGGCATAATAATATGAGCTTTTTAAGATGACCACACCTGCTATAAAACTGTGGCTTGGCTTTGTTGTTGGAGGCAATGGTGCTAGTTACTTTAGCTCAAACACCAGTCTCTACGTTAGCATGATTGAAGCAAGTCTCCTCTGATTCATCAAGGAAATCATCTCTTTTAGGAAATACAAAAGCTTATCTCAAACCTTATTAGCCCATGATCTCTTTATTTGTTTTCATAATATTCCTGAAACAATATTATTTGGTGGATTAGCTTCAGTCTTTTTTTTGAAAATTGCTTCATAGTCTAATCATGTAGAGTTGTTTTTTTTCTACAGAAACAGGCAGATGCAATTTCACAAGAACTTGTTTTCTCAGGCAGATGTCATTGTTTCCCCTACAGTGGGGTATTGGTTTTCATTTGAGTTGAATTACTAATATCTGAATTTCATGAAAAGCATTCCTAGAACTTTATTAAACTTCATCATCGTTGTCTAACAGTGTAACTGCATACCCAATTTTGGATGATGCTCTAAAGACTGGTGAACTTGACTACATAAATGGAGGTATAAGATGTTCCTATATATCATATGTCAAATATGTGTGGGTGAATTGCGATAGGTTTTGGATACCAATAACTTTTACTTTCACATTCATCATTGAGCTAACCGCTGTATGTGCTGATTCTTTAGCTGCACTAGTTCGATATTCGATATCTGGAAACTTTTTGGGATTACCAGCAGTGACTATTCCGGTATGATCTTAGTTTGACTTCCTAGCTAGTGTGTCAGCATTTACTAACTAAGCTTATATGTATCTTTTCCTTGCTAGGTTGGATATGATAAATCAGGTCTGCCAATTGGTCTTCAGTTGGTTGGAAAACCATGGTCTGAACCGACACTAATTCACATAGCATTTGCAGTGCAGGTAGATTTAATTTGTCTTCTTTTCTTTTCCTTGGTTTTATTGCTTTCACCTAATATTGTTTTTTTTTTTGGGTCCAGAAATTGTATGCCACGGATTGCAGAAAGCCACAGGTCTATTATAATTTGCTCAAGTTGAATAATGAAGTCCAAAACACAAAATAAAGTTACAAATGATCGAGAAGTTTGTTTAATACACACCATATCAGTGACACGAGACTGTAAATTACTCACAAATAATGGCATCATACTCTGGAGGAAATAATGGAATCATGCTGTTCCTATTGTGCGAGCTCTTTGGGACCTGCAAGTTGATTCTGTGCCCATAGTTTAACTAGTTTGACATCCTATCTTTAAATAAGACGGACATTGTGTATATATATAAATAATGTTTTCTAGTATATATTTATCATTTCAGTTGTGTATTTTGATTTAGTCATATTACTATCTTCTTATCTTCTGCTTTCAGAAGTTTATTCACCCTTTCAAAAAAAGAAAAGAAAAGAGTTTATTCAAAAAGAAAAAGAAAATAATTAAAGAAAGAAAAGCATTTATTTTCGAAAGAAAAAGCAATGTGGGCTTTACAGCTAACAAACCAGTCCGAAACAAGAAAAATTAAGGGCAATGAAAAAAAAACCTAATTTGTACTTTCTGTTTCCTAAAAACTCTACAATAAGTTTTCAATTTCAAAAACTCATTTTATTTTCTGAATAGATAACAGACCATGATATTTTTTACAAAAATATTACGGCATGTTTTATGCCTAATCACCTAAAGCTCTCTCTCTCTCTCTCTCAAATTACATGACACAGTAGCAATAAGCTCCACCACTCCTCTCGACAATGCATCCCTCTCCAGACCGTACCGCCTCAAGATCCTCAACTTTCGACAACGACGATTCCTTAGTTTGTGGCTTCTCGGCCTCCACCTCTCGCCGCAACTAGTCGAAGCTTTGTCACCTTGCTGCTCAATTTCTCTCGAGCATCTCGCCGCGCATGAGCTCAACAACACACTATTGCTGGGAGCTCTGCCTCCCGCGCTACTCGAAGTTCCACCATTGACGCCTTACAGCCTCTCCGCTGACCAGCCTCACGCCACTGGCTTGGATCAACTTCGTGCGCCACTGCAGTTACTGGCTCGACTTGACCTCGAGCACCTCCCCAACGCCTGGGGTTGGAGCCGCATATATCATCGGGGTCGTTGTTCGACTCTTCTCTCTAATTCATCAAAGTTTGACCTCGTCTCTCTTTTTCTCCTGAAGGCATATTGATTAGTTGACATTTTCTAGTGTTAACAAAATACACAAATCAGTGAATGTCAACTAAGAAGATTGAAGACTTAGACCTACCAATCTCAATAACAATAAGGTAGTCTCATGCATTTCCATATTATGGTTTTTCACTGAGGATGGTATCCTTGCCACGTATCCCAAGTCAGTTTGTCCTTATCCCAAATATTTGAAGTTTGTGTTGAAGCTTGTTTTGAATCTCCAGAATATTAAAAGAGCTCTATTTAGGATAGCTTTGTTTTGACTTGGTGCCCAAGAAGTTTTCCTTCAAAATCAGAAAGGTGTTCTTTGCAACCCATGACCTTATTTCCTTGGGTATTGAGAAAGGAAACCAGCTAGCTTTTTATGATACACAACCCAACACTTTAGCTGGCTACCTTGCCTTCTAGGAAAGAGTTTCTTACTGTTTCATTAGGTCTTGCTCTATTTAGAGTAAGTTGAAGAAAGCTCTTTTGCCTCTTTTTGAAACTTAGTCATGTCTAAGGAAAGTTTTGGGTTGTCTTTTCTTTTTGGCCTGAGCATTCACTTGTCACATCTTGCTACTTGCCAATAGACAAACGTCCAAAGTCTATTCTTGATCATTACTTATGTGGCTGCTCTCATAGCAGACTTCATCAACATATATAAGGACAGCAGGGTAGTCTTGGCTCCCTAGTTGAGTTTGAGAGTTTTTGTGCATCTTTCTAAAATGAGTTACTCTTCTTTTTTCTCTAAGTTTTCCATTTTACTACATGTAAGCCTTAAAGTATTGCACAAATAAGTTTTTCATTCAAACTCATATGCATCTTGCACACCATTGAGATTAGCTTGGTAGTGCTCAACCCGAGAAACAGCTCATGAAGAATTAACTTACAAATAGTTAAGTTCTGAGATGAGGCTTCTGAAAACCTTTCATTTGTAAACACTTAGACACAAGAGATAGTGTTTCTCTAAAGAACTAGTAGAGAGACTGGTTATGATAACATACGGGTTATGTATCCTCAGAGTACAAGAGTCTTGTAAAGAAGTGTTGTTTATAGTGGAAATGTTTGTTCCTCAAGAGTTAGGGGCACACAGTTTTTCTCTCTGGTTGTAGGGTTTCTGCGTTAAAGAAAAATATTTTGGTGTTATACTTTACTTATTGCTTCTACATTTCAAGTACTCGAATATATATGAATCGGAATAGTTCACTACTTTGCTATCCTCGAGAACAGTTTGAAGGGAAAAAGTTGTCAAGGGCCTATTCACCCCCCTCCCCCTCTAGGACTAATAAGTGCCACTACCACATTATTCATCATTGCCGGCGACAAGGAAAAAAAAAGGCCGGCGACTTGCTCCGTCGCTGGCAATAATGAGTATTGCCGGCGATATGGACCATCGCCGGCAATAAGTTCAAAAAGTCGCTGGCAATGGTCAAATTTATTACCGGCGACCTTCTCCGTCACCGGTAATAATCTCTCCACCATTGCCGGCGATATTCCAGCCTAAATATCGCCGACAATGGTGAAAAATTATTGCCGGTGATGGAGAAAGTCGCCGACAATAATTTCCTACAATTTCTGGCGATTTTTGGCCGGAATTTTGCCGGCAATAACTCCATTGCCGACGATTTAATGAATCGCCGGCAATACCTCTTATATCAGATCTAGATCGCAGCAGCTCATTCATTTGGATATAGAAAAATCCGGTGAAATCGAAAGAAGGAAAACGCTCTAAAATCCTTGGGTATTGTCAAAAGGCGTCGAAAACCTGCTCGGGAAGCTATATACGTACGTAGCTATATATAGGTATGTATATACGTACGTATGTATATATATATATATGTGTTGATTTAATTAGATCAATATATATATGCATGCATGCGTTGATTTAGAGTTGAGATATCGATTATTGGTTTGATATGCAAATAGAGTGGATATATTGTTGATTTCGAGTGATTGACTGTTGATTTTGAGTTGATTTGAGGTTATTTCGATGAAAATATGTTAATTTGTGTATATATATACGTATATAAAATTATTTTGTGAATATTAATATATTGTTAATATGTCTATATATATACAGGCATGTTAATTTGTAATTGTGAATTGTTGGTATATATATATTTTCAGTGTTTTTATATGTATGTATGGGTCAACTTTTGTTAATTAATCGGATGAATTCGAATGTAATTAATGATGATTTATTAATTAATTAGTAGTGAATGTGTATATATATATATTTATAGTACGTAATGTTAGAATTTTCAGGATGGACAAGAGTTGCATGAGCCTCGAAAGATGGGATGTGAGATATCACCATGGAATTAGGAGTTTTGTGGATTTTGTGAAAGCTAATTGTGGAGACACTACACTTCATTATTGCCCGTGTAAAGAATGTAAGTGTCGCAGCGATCGATTTCGTTTTCCCATTGATAAAGTCCAGAAGTACCTGAGTAAATACGGGTTTTGGGATAAGTACACTTGTTTGATTTATCACGGTGAAACATCGTTAGCGGGTCCGCATGATCATGGACAATTTGGTAAGAGGGCCAGTCTATCCTATGATCATGGACATTTTGCTGAGAGGGCCAGTCCATCCTATGATCCAACATCGATGTTAATCAATGATATGTTTCCTCATGAGAGCGGTGTATTTGCTGATCAAGCACCAAATGTCCCTCCCGTCGTGCAGGGTTTCCCCAATATTGAGCCAGTCGAGCCATTACCTGGAGCTCATGTCAACACAAGCGATATAGACAAGTACAACAACCTGATTGCATTGCAACAGACTCTGTTGTACGACGGTTGTAGTAAGACTGTTCTTGAAAGTGTCATGGGAGTGATGCAGCTCAAAATGGAGAACAAAATGTCTGTCAAAGTTGTTGATTCTTGGCTGAAGTGAACTGCTTCGCTACTGCCACCCGGTCATCGTCTTCCTACCACTCATCATAAGGTGCAACATATCCTGAAAGATCTTAGGCTTTCCTATATCAAAATCCATGCATGCAGATATGATTGTATTCTCTTCTGGGGAAAAGATCTTGAAGACCTTGAAGCCTGCCCGGTATGTTTTACAGAAAGGTATAAGTTGACTCCTGCAGGCAACAAGAAAGCTGTGAAGATACTTCGATATTTCCTGCTTATTGATAGGCTGGAGCGGTTGTTCATGTGTGCTTTCACGGCTGAAGCTATAAGATGGTGGGCTGAGAGGAATTTGCCTGACGATGACACCCTTATACACCCTTCCGACGGAGAGGCTTGGAAGCACATGGTCAGGGAGTTTGATCATTTTGCAGCAGAGGTCCGAAATGTTTGGCTAGGGCTCTCATCTGACGGATTCAACCCTTTTGGCAACATGAGTCTTCAATACAGTATATGGCCAGTTATTTTGGTACCGTACAACCTTCCACCATGGATGTGCATGAAGAAGGAATACAATATGCTGAATCTATTAATTCCGGGCCCGGGTTATCCAGGAAAGTGTCTCGATGTGTATTTGAGGCCTTTGATTGAGGAGCTTAAGTACCTGAGTGAGTGTGGCCACCCCACTTACGATAGGTTCAAAAATGAGATGTTCCAGATGCATGCCATGCTTGTTGGCACCATCAGTGATTTTCCTGCCTGCGGTATGTTGTCGGGCAACGTTACCAGGGGTTACAGGGCTTGTTCAGAGTGCATGACTGTTGATTGCTGCAGTCCTCATTGTAGTAAAATTGTTCAGATGCGTCACCGTTGTTGGCTTCCATATGATCACCCATTTAGGCAGGATTAAGACGCTTTTGATGGGACTGTGGAAATAGGTGTGGCACCCAGGCGATGGACAGGGGATGAAATTTTGGAAGTGTTGAATGAATATGATTTTGGCCAGCTGAGCAATCATCTTGAGATAGTGGCATCAATTCCAGACAAGCCCGAAATGTATAAGTTTTGGACACACAAGAGCATATTCTGGGAACTCCCCTACTGGCCCAAGTTGCCTATCAGACACTACCTAGATGTCATGCACATAGAGAAGAATGTGTGTGAAAGTGTGGTGGGCACATTTCTTAATTTGGAGGGGAAAACAAAAGACATCCCTAAGGCACGCATTGATCTGAAAGCTATGGGACTGCGGAAACATTTGTGGTTAAGAGATGGTAAGAAAAAAAATGCCGCAAACTCCTTACACCGTCAAGCCGAAGCATAAGCATGAAATTTTTGGGTGGCTGAGTAATGTAAGGTATATATTCTTATGGCTATGCAGGAAATTAATATAATTTTTACTTATATATGGTTTATATGCAAGAAATATAATTGTTGCTTATGGCTATATATGCAGGTATCCTTATGGATATGCAGGAAATATAAGCAGGTGTGTTAACTTCCGGGACAATAAGATGTACGGATTAAAGAGTCATGACTGCCATGTACTGCTTCAACGCCTTTTCCCTATTTTCATTCGAGGGTACCTACCCAAAGAGGTGGTGGAGCCGTTGGTGGCCTTGTCAAGATTCTTTCAGAAGTTATGCACCAGGGAAGTTAAAAAATCAGATCTCAGGGAGATGCAAGATGACATCATTTTTATCATGTGCAAGCTTGAGAGGATATTTTCCCCAAATTTTTTCGACATCATGCCTCACCTGATGATCCATCTTCCCGAACAATTGTTGCTTACCGGTCCCGTACACTACACTTGGATGTATCCCATGAAAAGGTACAAATGATTCATACATTTGGTTTGCCTCTGTTTTTATATGTAAATTCTAATTTTTTAAGTATCATAACATGAACTGTTAACTTGTAGACAATTGGGAGCCTACAAGGACTATGTGAAGAATAAATCTGCACCTGAAGGGTGTATCACTGAAGCATATATTGCGCACGAGTGTGTAACGTATACCAACTTGTATTTGGGAGCGCTGGAGGACCCCCAACAAAAGATGCCGATAGATGAACCCCAGTTCAACCTTTCTATCATCTCCAATGACGTGGTAGTACATGGAAGCTTGCCAAAGTCGTACAAGTTTGATGGAAATGAGGTAGCCATTGCCCACTGGTCGGTACTGATTAACTGTCCAGAAGTACAATGTTGGAAAAACTATCATCTTCACTGCCCTGCTATTGCCGGAAATGTTGATTACCACAACATGACGTTTGCAAACTACTTTGGTCAATGGGTAAGGGTATATGTGTATATATATATATATTATATCCTTATATAGCATGTGTGTACGTGGTTTTCTTTTTCTATGTTCATAATTTATGGTGTACCTGGTCTTATCGTTTTTAGATGAACCATGTAGCAAATGATGGTTGCCCAGAGTGGTCAAACGAATTGAGGGTCTTGGCAATGAAACCGATAGCTTCAAAAGTTTACTCGATGTGTCAGGTCAATGGCGTGAAATTTATATGTGAAAATCGAGACGACCGACTGAAAACACAGAATTGTGGGGTGATGGTCCATAGTAGGCAGGATGGCGTTGACTATTACGGTGTCCTTCATTCAGTTGTTGAACTAATTTATGGGAACCGCATGAAAGTGCACTTGTTCAAGTGTAGATGGTTTGATACTAGCCCGGAGAACACAAGGACCGATCAGTATGGAATATTTTCGGTGAATACTGCTACAAGCTGGTATAAAGAAGACCTTTTCGTTCTTGCCACATCAGTAAAACAAGTGTTTTACCTTGACGAACTTCTGAACAAAGTCCCGTGGAAGGTGGTTAACCATGTTGCTCATAGAAACATATACAGTGCTGCCACACTTGGTGAGACCGCAGATGATGATGAAGTTACTGCATACCAAGAGCCGAATGCTTTTGACATTCCAGAATCATCTACGATTCGCCTTAATAATGTGAGATCTGGGAGTGTGGTTTGAATTACTGGAGCAGAACTTCTCGATGTTAATCCAAATGAAGTTGACGCTGATTCAGATGACGAGGAGCGGCACATATTGCCAGAGGTTACCTATGAAATCGAGTCAGACTCAAGTGTTGAAGATGATTATGATTATCATTCTTAGTACGTTAATGATGTACGTATTTTAGTATATATAAATGTGCATGTATGTTTGTTATATAAACGTGCATGTATGTATTTATAGTCGGAAAATTTAGTCGGAAATTATAGTCGGAAATTATAGTCGAAAATTATAGTCGTAAATTATAATCGGAAATTCTAGTCGAAAATTATAGTCGTAATTTATAGTCGTACTTTATAGTCGAAAATTATAGTCGTAAATTATAGTCGGAAATTCTAGTCGTAAATTATAGTCGGAAATTATAAAAATTTGGCCATGCCAACGTCATATCGATCGGTGTTATTTATGAATTAATACTTGCCGGAAATTCTTGTCGTAAATTATAGTCAGAAATTATAGTTGTAAATTATAGTCGTAAATTATAGTCGGAAATTATAGTCGGAAATTATAGTCGTAAATTATAGTCGGAAATTATAGTCGGAAATTATAGTCATACATTATAGTCGGAAATTATAGTCGTAAATTATAGTCGGAAATTATAGTCGTATTTATAGTCAGAAATTATAGTCGTAAATTATAGTCGGAAATTATAAAAATTTGGCCATGACAACGTCATATCGATCGGTGTTATTTATGAATTAATACTTGCCGGAAATTCTTGGCCGGGAATCACTATCATTACCAATGAGTTGATAACTCATTGGTAATAGTATTACCCACGAGTTACCAACTCGTTGGTAATAGTATTACCAACGAGTTGCTTATCAACTCGTGGGCAATACTATTACCAACGAGTTAACTCGTTGGTAATAGTATTGCCCACGAGTTAACTCGTAACTCGCCGGCAATACTTCGATATTTCCCAGGAGGCAGCTCGAGCTTCCTCATTTCTTCACATTCTTCCTTCAAAACCCTAAAATTTCCCCATCTCTTCCTCACCTCGCCGCCCACAAATTAACCTCTCTTCCTCTCCTCAAATCTCTCCTCCCCTCTCCCCTCCCCTTTCCCCTCTCCCCTCTCCACACAAAAATACCAAAACCCAAAAACCCCAAATCTCCCCTACCTCTCCTCCCCTCCTCCTCTCCTCCTCCCCCTACCTCCGCCGCCGAAATCCGAGCTTGAGGATGACAGGTCCGATCCCCTAGCTCCCCCCCCCTCTCTCTCTCTCTCTCTCTCTCTCTCTCTCAATTTTTTATTTTTATAATTATGTATATATATATGCATTTTAATTATATTTGTATGCATTTTAATTAACTTGATTAATTAAGTTTTGGGTGATGTTTTAATTTTTGATAATTATTAGGCAAGTGTATGTATGTATATATGTAGAAAATATTTAGGTAATTTAAGGTGATTTAATTGGATTAATTGATATAGTTGGTAATTATATTGTATTTTTAAGGTCATGGGCAAATTAAGGTGATTTGGATTAATTGATATAGGTAATTTAAGGTAATTTAAGGTGTTGGGCAAATTAAGGTGATTTTGATTAATTGATATAGTTGATAATTTAAGGTATATTTGTTAACTTAATTAATTGGTTAAATAAGCATTTGGGTAATAACTAATTGATATTTTGATAATTATATTCGTAATGATCGATATGATATGATGCAATTTAATTTAATGTTTGATATGATAATTATAGTCGATTTGTTTTTCAAATGGATCTTCTACGAGAACCTATAACCGCTAGAACCGGAACCGAACCGTTTGGAACCGGAACCGTTTGCAACCTGAACCGTTTGGAACCGATGATCGCTAGAACCCGAACCAACCGAAACCGATAACTGCTAGAACCGAACGGTTCCGGTTCCAAACGGTTCCGGTTCCGAACGGTTTCGGTTCCAAACGGTTCCAGTTCCAAACGGTTCCGGTTCCGAACGGTTCCGGTTCCAAACGGTTCCAATTCTGATTTTTCATAGAACCGAATCCAGGACTAATTGTTGGAACCGATAACCGTTTGGAACCGGAACCGTTCGGAATCGGAACCGTTTGGAACCGGAACCGTTTGGAACTGGAACTGTTTGGAACCGAAACCGTTTGCAACCGGAACCGTTTGGAACCGATAACCGCTAGAACCCGAACAAACCGGAACCGATAACTGCTAGAACCGAACGGTTCCGGTTCCAAACGGTTTCGGTTCCGAACGGTTCCGGTTCCAAACGGTTCCAGTTCCGAACGGTTTCGGTTCCAAACGGTTCCGGTTCCGAACGGTTCCGGTTCCAAACGGTTTCGGTTCCAGTTTTTCATAGAATCGAATCTAGGACTAATTGTTGGAACCGATAACCGTTTGGAACCGGAATCGTTTGGAACCGGAACCTTTCAGTTCTGGTTCCAGTTCTAGCGGTTATCGGTTCCAAACGGTTCCGGTTCCAAGCGGTTTCGGTTCCAAACGGTTCCATCCTTAATTTTCATAGAACCGAATCCTGGACTAATTGTTGGATGTGCAGGAGGTTTTGCGGCAAATTGGCTTGGAGGCATCAAACGGAGAGGGCCTAGATCCAATGGAGGGAGCAGTAGTCAAGCTTCCTCAGCCGCAGTCAGCAACACGCGCAGTGGCCTAATTCTACATGCTCGCACACAAATTTTGCTACGTGCACGAGAAGAGGAGGAAGCTGCACGATCCGGATCCGTGCACCCCTTAGTCCAGGCTCGACGCCCCTCAGTCACCAGACAGTCAAGCGAGCGACATTCAATGGCCGCATCAGAAACGCCCTCCATCCGAATGCCCCACATTGGCCCGGTGCCTACTCCCGTTTCACGGGAATCATCTGAGGCAGATGGTGCTGGCGCCTTATCGTCCAGGCCTCGTCTATCTCCGCCGTCCGGTCTCTTCCTGCCCGACGAGATTCCTGTGATCCCTGAATTCGATGATAGGGGGAGGCCTATTTATATTGAAGGACGGCCAGAGTTCCTGA
The DNA here is from genome assembly GCA_946800695.1 of Geum urbanum. Classification (NCBI taxonomy): domain Eukaryota; kingdom Viridiplantae; phylum Streptophyta; class Magnoliopsida; order Rosales; family Rosaceae; genus Geum; species Geum urbanum. Next base: position 16,367,360 of record OX327008.1, on the reverse strand, counting down.
GCGTGGAGGAAGCGTACAACTTCATCCCGTTCGACCCCGTGTATCTTTGGAGTGCGAGGTGCAACAACCAGCAAACGGAAGATGCAGGTAAATTTTATTTAACAAGATTGATTACTTAATTATTACTTATGACTTACGATAGGTTCAATTAATAATATCAATTTGTTGACATTGTATTATTAGGCAATTTCGTTAATGGCACTGGAAAACGAAAGACTAGAGGCCCCTGCACCGGGAAGAATCTTGAGCAGGCCACCGGGGGAAGGAAAACGCTCATTAGGGCCAAAGAGCATGGTGAGGTGATCGAGAGTTTTGACACCACGCGAAAGTATGCCAGCATGGTCGGGGCCGTCGTGCGGGACAAGGTCCCAATGTTGTGGCCAGATTGGGGATCTGTGCCTAGCTACGTGAAGATGCAAGTGCATAATGCACTGAGTGTGAGTTAAATCCTATTTTCATTACGTAAATTTTACATTTATTAATTAAGTCCGAATAAATATATAATTTTACCGTTTATATATTCATTTTGCAGCTATGGTTTGACGTGGATGAATGCCTTATTCACACGTGGGTAGAGCGTCAACTACATATCAGGTGATGTGATTCGAGTTATTTGAGTATATATCAAGTTAGATTTTTGTTTATCAAGTGTTTTAATATCTCTAACTTTTTTTTCTTGTGTTAATATAGGTATAAAGAGTGGAAGAACGAGCTTTCAAAACATTACACACAGTATAAGGAGCTAGGCCGAGGTTCTACCCCTAGCGAATTCCGGTTTAGGGAGTACGAGTGGCTGTGGCTGGTAGCCCACTTCGAGCACCCCAAAGCGAAGGTATGCATCCTGAATATATTTTACAACCCTAATGTATCGTATCACATTGAAATAGTTAGTTACTAATTTTTTTACATATGTTTATCAAACAAGGCGATTTCCAAGACGAACAGGGAGAACATATTGAAAAACACCAAGGCCCATCATGCAGGTTCACTCAACTATTTGGGTTAGTCGAGCAAGGCGCAGCAACAAGAAGTCAACCCGTTGGTGTTTGTTCATCAGAAGTTCTATCCGCAGTGCCCTGAAGAAGCGGTAAGTCTTTAGCCTCATTATTTTGTAGTTCACATATGCATGTGTTCATAAAACTATTTTTCTCTATTAATTTATTTTGTTTAATAATACGTTATTCATATTCGCTTTTCAATTAGGCGAGAGTGGAGGATGCGATCACAAAAGTCACCATGAATATAGCTCGAAACAACCATCCTGACTGCTCGGAAGAAGAAGTGACCCAGTATGCCTCTCAGATCGATCCGCTTGATCTCCCTATAGCGGCTCTAATCATGGCAAAAGCGTGCGGGACTGGAAAGAATACCTACTACTGCAGGGGAATGGGCTCGGCGGGCGAATGAGTATTGAAGAACACTTCGGAATACTCTAGTGGGTCAAGAACTTCAACTTCTAGAAACTCTAACCTAGCAGCGGAGCTTCAGAGGACGCAGAGGGAGTTGGAGGAGCAAAGGAGGCAGATGGAGGAGATGCGGCAATTGGCCGAGCAGCAGGCAGTCAGAGATGCCGAGTACCGGGTGATGGCCGAGCAACACCGAATTATGGTCCAGCAGCAGACACAAATGTTCACATGGATGCAGACGATGTACGCGTGCCAAACTACCGGACAACAGCTCCCCACACCTCCCCCGATCCCTGTGTTCCACAGTGATCCACCACCGCAGCAGTCACCGCCACAGCAAGACCAGGGTAGCCACCGGAGTTCAAATGATTACGTCCACATGGATTTCCTCGACCCTTAGTGTAGTTGTAGTTTATTTTCGTATTGTTGCTGTTTGTACTGTACGTTGGACAATTATGTGTGTACTGTTGAACTTGTATTTGTACGGTTTCTGTTTTTCAGTGCAGGTTATGGAATTGGGCCCAATCCAGAACCGGCTTTTTTTTGACAAATTTCTCCGGGTATTGCCGGCGACTTGGACCAAAGTCGCTGGCAATACCCCTCATTTTCCGGCCACGGCGAAGCAACATTGCCGGCGACTCTAGTCGCCGGCAATGGTCAAGGCATTACCGGCGACTTGAGTCGCCGACAATGACTCAATTATTGCCGGCGACGGTGATGCCCTTCATAATTGCCGGCGACTTGAAAAATAAGTCGCCGGTAATACTTTCACCGGCGCCAAATTTCCGGCGTGAGTATTACCGGCGACTTGTCGTCGGTAATGACTATTACCGGCGACCAAAAAAGAAAGGCCGGCGCCAGCAATACCTAAAAATGTTATAGTGTGGTATCAGAGCAGCCACTAGCTCTGCCTAGTGAGATCCTCTGAGGATCAGAGATGGAGCGTGAAAAAGGCTCATGTTCTATTAATGTCCCTCTATTCTTCGATGGACATGACTTCTCACAATGGAAGATTATGATGAGTGCCTTCCTATCTTACCAAGATGATGGTCTACTGTGGCAAGTGGTTGAGGAAGGCTGGTCACATCCCACGAAGCCAAAAGCAGAAGGTTCCCATGTTCATATTCCGAAACCAAAATCTGAGTGGGATAAACTTGACAAAGATTTGTCTAGAGCAAATATTAAAGCTCTAAGTTGTCTCTTCAATGCTCTGTCCATAGGAGAGCGTCAGAGAATCATCCATTGCTCTATTGCCAAGGTTGCGTGAGATGTGCTTGTTAACACTCATAAAGGTAATTCTAGTGTTAAACAATAAAAACTTCAACGTCTTATTTTTGAGTTTGAAGGTTTGCTTATGGGTGAAAATGAGTCAATTGATGAATTTTATGGTTGTGTTCTTAGCATCACTAATCAGTGTCGAAGTCTAGGAGAAGCCATATAGTATAAGAAGATTCTTAGGAATTTCCTAAGTGATTTGCCTCCCTTCTTTGATTCAAAGATGAATGCCATCGATGAAGCTCACGATCTAGATACTTATCCTCTAAAAGAGCTAGTTGACAACTTGAAAACCTATGAGACTCTTAAGAAAAGAACCAAGAATGAAAAGTCCATTGCTTTGAGTACAGTAAAAACCAAAGAAGAAGTATTCTGAACATGTTGAGTATAGTATTAATGAAATTGCTTTCTTGACCAAACAATTTGATTAGTTTCTCAAAAATTCAAAAAGGAAGTCTTTCAACCCTAATCGAAACTTTTGAAAAGGGTATAGCTTTAGGTTTTCTAAACGCAAAGATTCTTCTAAAGATTGGGATACCAAGTCTGAAGCTATCCCGAAGCAAGACAACAAGTGTTTTGAGTGCAATGGCATGGGACATAGAGCTATTGACTGTGCAAATAGAAAAAACAAGTCCCAGAGAGTGCTCAAAACAACCTGGAGTGATAGTGATTCCGATCCGACCTCTGAATTTGAAAAAAAAGAAGATGAAAATGTTGCTTTTGTTGCTACGGTCACATTAGATGAGTCTCATAAGGACAAGGATTTTGACTATGAGAGCCATGACATGTACACTGAGTTATGTGTTGTGTCTAAGTCTATGCTCACTAAAATTGAAGTTCTAACTAATGAACTTTCAAAAAGTGAGGAGGCACATTCAAGGATACAAGAGAAATTTGTATCCTGAAAGGCAAAGTGGAATCTAATAAGTCTCAGCTTGAGGATCAAGTGAACTCTCTTAAGGAGAAACTTGATCATCAAACTGGCTTGGTGAAAACTTTAACTTCAGAGAAGTCAGCACTAGAAGAATCCCAAAGAGAAACCAAAGCTTAGTTTATGAAGTTATCCATTGGTTTAGAAAAGCTATCTCAACTGTGTGGGATGAGGAAAGTGGATGGTAATAAGAAGGGTTTGAGCTTTGGGAATGGGGAAGGATCCACGAACTCAAGAAAGACTGTATTTGTCAAGAGTACCAGTTCTATCTTGGGAAATCCTTATATGCAATCAGTGATCAAAAAGGCTGAAGCTCCCAAAATTCTTAGGTTTGTAAAGTCTCACCCACCTAAGTGTTACCATTGTGGGAATAGTGGGCATATTCGCAGGTTTTGCTACAAACTAAGACAAAGTCTTCCTCTTGTAAGAATTCCACAAAGCAACGATCTACTTGCATCTTTTTAGAAGTCCCTAGAAGAGCTGACCATGATTGCTTAGTCCCTTGGCAACCCAAATCGGAAGGAGAAGACAAGCACTGCAACTTGGGTTAAGAAGACAAGTCCAAAAACTCAGGATACCAGCGCCACCATCTCTCCTAAAACAACTATAGTCAAGGAAAATCAAGAAGAGGATGTGGTCTTCTTTTTGTCAAGATTTAGGGAATTCCAACGGAAGAACGAAAGATTGTGCCATGTGTAATGTTGCCTTGACTGCCCTATTAGCCAGAAGATCTAATTCTTGGTATATGTATAGTGGCTGTTCTAAGTATATGACCGGTGATAGCAAGTGTTTCTCCTTCATGAATGACACTCACCCCACTACACCAAAACTGTCGATAGACAACACCATTACAACAACAGATGAGTTATTATCTGTTGTGTGAATAGGAAATCGAGAAAAATTTGATAAAGACAACATATAGTTCTGCCTACTGCTGTCTAAAGACCTATGCAACTTCATAATTTTGATATCGAAAATAGCTCCACCTGGGGACATTATACAACAACAGAAATTATTTTTTTCTGTTGTTTATATTTTGATATTTTTGCTTCAAACAACAGTAAAATAGGACTGTTGTGTGATAAAATTGTCTAATAATAATCACACAACAGATTTCCATGTAATGTTGTGTGATAAATTGTTTACAAATTTGTTCATAATAGTAAAACAACATATTTTTAGATGTCTGTTGTGTGTTGACTGATTTTATATTAGGGTTTGACACTTGAAAAAATATTTGAGTTTCCCCCCAATGTTGGCATGAATCACACAACAGAAAGGATGGTATCTGTTGTTAGTCAGTTAGTATTGATATTGGCGGGAAACTTTCCTTTTCTCCCTCCAACAAGTGAGGTTAGTAGCGGGAAGTTTTATGTCATTCCCTCCAAAATGAAGTGAGCTAGGTTTGTGGATTATGAAGGAAAAAAAAATTGACTTTGCAAAGAAAAAGGAATTGACTGAAAAAAGTGGCTCTTCTGACCCATATACGTACCATTCTCAACCCAAAAACAACATAAGTGTAAAAAAGTAACCCAAAACAGCTACCTAGCCCAAACTAAGTGTATCGAGCTCTCTCTCACGAACCCTAGCCTGCTCCCAATTTTATATCGAAATCGAAATCGAAATCGAAATCAACCCCCAATCGAATCGAAAGCAACCAACCCCAACTCACCGAAATAGCTATCTTCCCAAATTCGAAATCATCCCCAATCGAAATCAAGAGAGGGACTCTATACAGAAGACAATATCGATGCTCCTCTTCGCAACAATCGAAATCTGAAGAGGTAGTTCTTGAAATCGAGAAGTTAGGTTATCTTGTTCTATTTTAGGTCTGGGTTATTTGAATTGTCTACTCGATTTAGGTAAGCTGAACTGATTGATCGATTTTGGTTTGTACAGCAACTGAAGAGGCCCAAAGGTAGTAATGTAGTAAGCTTTTGGCCACTCTTTGTTATATACAGCTCTCTGCCTTTGCAACCCCTCTTTTGCTGTCTTCTTCTAGTACTTTTGGTTTTTGGAAAAACCTGATTTTACTTTTGTTTATGTGTTAAAAGTTCATTGAAGCCAAAATAGAAGAATTTAAGTAGGATGCTAGCTTCTTGCTTTGTTAATTTTACTTTTTTGTTACTCTTCCACTGATTTTAGTTTTGTTTATGTGTTAAAAGTTCATTGAAGCCAAAAGAGAAGAATTTAAGTAGGATGCTAGCTTCTTGCTTTGTTAATTTTACTTGTCTGTTTCTCTTCCACTGATTTTACTTTTGTTTATGTATTAAAAGTTCATTGAAGCCAAAAGAGAAGCATTTAAGTAGGATGCTACCTTCTTGCTTTGTTAATTTTACTTGTTTGATACTCTTCCACTGAGTCATGTCCTTTTGGTACTCTTCCCCAAATGAAAATGAGATGTGAACTGTTTTTTCAGTGACTGGGCTAGTAGTATTTAGATGGATCAGCTAATATTTTTAACAGATGCTATGAGTTGGTTGCATTGTCCAAATCTCACTAAATTCTTAACTAATGAAAAAAGGTTAATATAGGTTTGTTTATTGATGATTATTAGTTGTTGGTAGAGAAGCTTGGAGCATACGGTGGAGCATACGTTGGAGGATACGTTGGAGCATACGCTGGAGCTTACGTTGGAGTACTAGGTATGAAGTTGTTTTCTGTTATGAATTGGATTTGTTTGTTAATATGGTATAATTAGGGTATGAAGTTGTTTTATGCTGAATTTGAAATGGATGCGTGAATTGTTTGTGTCATTGTTTGATTAAGTTTTGATGCCTATGTGAGTATGTTTGCATAATTTTAAATTACTCATGTGTGTCGGAGCATACGCTGGAGCTTACGTTGGAGTACTAGGTATGAAGTTCTTTTCTGTTATGAATGGGATGTGTGTGTTAATATGATATAAGTAGGGTGCTGATAGGATTTTCAGTGGGATGTTTTGATAATTCTGCTGATGAATGGGATGTGTGGTTCATTCTGTTATGTTGTGTTCTGTTATGATAGTGTTAGGTAATATGTTTAAATGGATGTTGTTAGGTTTTCTGGTATGTCTTGAAATTGGAATGGACGCGAGCATGTTTGATTAAGTGATGAAATGTCTGTTAGATTAGTTGATTAACTTTTGAAATTTCGGTGAGCATGTTTGCCTAAGTTTAAAATTGTCTGTGAGTAGGAGCATTAAAATGTGTATGTAGTTATAAGAATTTAGGTTGAAAATACAGTAAATCCTTTTTTCTTCTTTGTGTATGTACGTAAGATGGATAAATCATGGATGAAAGAGGATAGGAGATCAGACATTTATGTATCTGGGGTGAACAAGTTTCTAGATTTTGCATATAGCAATGCTGTAGATAAAGACAGAATCAGGTGTCCTTGCATTAAGTGTTGCAATGGTAAACAGTTTACCAAAGATGTGATTAAGGACCATATCACGTTTAACGGGTTTAATCAAAACTATACGCATTGGAGTGTGCATGGAGAAAGTAAGGCCATGAAGCGCAAACCTAGTACGTCCGAAACCACTGTAAATTGGGACCCTTTACGCATTGTAGGAGGCTTTTGTGATACCCGATAAATGCAGAGAGCATGTGCTAGCATCTGCCAGCACTGCTTGGAGAGATTTCAAGTGTGATTTGACCCAAAAGGTTATTATGCGTAACCTAGATGACCCTGATAAGTTTTTGGAGCCTCCACAAGACTATGGCTTCGTCGACCAGGATGATTGGGAAGCATTTGTTGAACAAAGATTGGATCCAGATTTTATTGCAAGTCAACTTGCAGACCTACTCTGACCTTGTGATTTTTGAGTAAGTTTGTTAAAGTTATCTATGTATTTGCAGAAAAAATCAGAGGCTCAGCAAGGTAGGGGAAGGAAGAACAAGTTTCCATGTAGGCTTGCACGCAAAGGATATGCCAACTTTGAGCAAGAACTGGTAATTTAACCATGCAAACTTTCGGCCTGTTTGTATATTGATGTGTACGACTTTTTCTTATTAACTTTGGAATGATTACAGAGAAAAGCGGATCCAGATGTGGATCTTGATCGTTCAAAATTGTGGGTAAAAGCGCGTAAAGATAGTGAGGGTAAATTCAAAGCCCCTGAAGTGGAGGAGGCAGCTAGAAAAATTGTAAGTGGAGGAGGCGTTTACCTGTTGGTGAATGGCGAACAATTGTTGACAAGTACGTATTTTTTTCCTTTCGGAAGTTATTCACATGCATTGTCTATAAAAATAATATTACTGTACCCTGAATCCTCTCTTGTTTCTGACATGTGAAGTGCAATCGTAATTTACAATGCGAATGTGAAGAACAAAAGCAGGAAATCGATTACATGGAAGCCTTTATCAGTATTCTGTTTGATTCTTTCCTTTAAACTCTATGTGCCATGTATTGTATCTTGGGTTTTCTATATGTGTACTTAATCTTTTGAATTGTATTCAGGGAATTCCGCCACAACAGGGTAGAGGCTGTGGACTTTAGGTAATGCTGTACATGAATGACATAGTGAAGGACAAGAATTTGGGATTTGCAACCAAGGTAAGATTAGCAGCTAAACTTTGATTGATGTCATGCTATGATTTGTAGTGTAAGTTGTGTTATGCATTATGAAGGGAACTGTGATCTTTAATATATAGAACTGAGCTGGTCATGTGAATCTGTTTCTCAACTGTGAAATGTGTTGGCATGAGAGTATACGATAGACTAGCTGTAGACTAGCATTATTCTGGTCCTAATTCTGTTATCAAGCTATGCTACGTGTATGGTTACGATTAGGTAGTCATGATCCAATGAATGGTTACGATATGTTGTCAGCTGATGTGTTTAACTCTATATATAGAGCTGTACCTTTTATATCAGATATATGGAAAAAGTGAGATAGATTTGTGAAATTGAGATATATTAGATTTGGCATTGAAGGTGAAATTGAGATTTTGCAGGTGAAAACTATGAAATAAAGTAAGGGATGGGTGAGAACTGAGTTCTGCTGTCTAGTTGCTTGATCGAGTCTCAATATTTCATTGATTTTTCATTTTTGCCTTTGTTTGGTGAATTTGGTCATCTGGGCTTCCTTCTTAATGTTTAGGATGGTAGCTTCATCTATTGTTGTTTTTTAATTTTCTGGGTTCTAACTCATTGATCAAGCTCTCTGTTGGAAGAGTGGAGAAGTCTTGATTTGTATATATCACTTACAACTATGACCTTAATTTGTATATATCACTTACACTTGTTGAGTTACTGTTGGGTAATTGTTTGTATCTACACTTGTGTTTCCAGTGGGAGGTGAGAAAGGATGCTGCACTTGTTGAGTTACTGTTGGGTAATTGTTTGTATCTACACTTGTGTATCTACACTTGTTTGTACACAGCAACTGAAATTGATGCTGTCCGGAATGAATGGGCAAATTATGTTAGCAGCATTCAGTTTGTAAAGTAGTTGGCGCGCCCCTATCGAATTAGGTGGTAATACTAAGATCATGCACCTCTTTTGTGAACAATTATGCTTGATCTATAAGTTTATGTAGCGCGCATTTTGCTTTTGTAGATCATGTGAATGTGTATGTAGAGCACTAACTCGCACACTTCACTATGAAGCTAGCTAGCTGTATATGTATGTTGCTAGTGCAATGCAGGTGATCATGTACTGTTGCAGCTGTACATTTTGGCACCAACAGTGATCATGTACTGTTGGTGCTAGATAACTATTGCATGTATATATGTTTATTTTGGAACAAATGCTCATGCACATTAGGAATGACCTGAATTTCTAGTCCATTGTTGTTCCAATTTTCAGACAACAAAATGTTCACAAAAACAGCAGTTCAACCATCTCTCTCACAACAGAAATTCCACATTTTCTGTTGTTTCAACAACTTTACAACAACAGAAATTCCACATTTTCTATTGTTTCAACAACTTTACAACAACAGAAATTCCACATTTTCTGTAGTTTCAATAACATTACAACAACAGAAATTACAAATTTTCTGTTGTTTCAATACCTTTACAACAACAGAAATTCCACATTTTCTGTTGTTTAAATAGCTTTCCTACAACAGACAATATAAATAACTGTTGTTGCAATACATATCCAACTTCAGAAAATAAAATGAATATGCTAGTTGAAGATAACTACAACAACAGTATTTAAAATATATGTTGTTATTCATGTTGCTCATTGATCAACTCTAACTTCAGACATTATAAATATCTGTTGTTGGAATAGACTTGAACCAACATATATGGCCCAAAAATGCTTAATTTTTTGGCTACTGACAGACAACAGACATTATAATTCGACGTTGTTGCAACTAGCTTCTAACAACAGAAAAAATCTATTGTGTGAGGAGGTATCCAACGGCAACTCAATAGACAACAGAAATTTACATGTTAGACAACAGAACTGTTCTGTTGTCTATCGACCCTTTTGGTGTAGTGCCCTATTGGAGATGTAGTGTTCGGTGATGATACCAAGGCAGAAATTGTTGGGAGCCGTATAGTTGACACCCCTGGTCTCCCAAGCCTGAAGAATTTGCTTCTGGTCAAGGGATTGGAGGTATGCTTGTTAAGTGTAAGTCAGATTGTTGACAAACAAGAAATAGTGACTTTGGATCGCCTCAAGTGCATTGTCCTTGATGGAAAGGGCAAGAGTATCATGAAAGGGGAAAGAAAAAATGACTATTGCTAATGTGTTCATGCTAACAAGAAGTTTTAACTAAAGCTATGCTTTCGGTCTCTTGTACAGGAGAGCCCCTTTGATCTCTAGCACAGAAGGATGTGCCACCTGAATCACCAAGACGTGGTGAAAGTATCTTCAAAAGAAAGAGCTTGAAGTTTTCCTAAACTTACCAGAAAGGCAGTAGGTATGTGTGGGGATTGCAAGATGGGTAAGCTATCCCGAACTTCTTATCCTGTTAGGAATGCTAAACTTACTTCGAATGTTCTTGAGTTACTTCATCTTGATTTAGTAGGTCTTATAGAAATTGAAAGTGTGGCTGGAAAGAAATATGTGCTTGTTGTAGTTGATGATTTCTCAAGATTCACTTAGGTAATGTTTTGAAGTGATAAAACTCAAAGCCAAACTTTTGGGAAGTTTTTTGAACTCGCAAAACAGATTTCAAATGAAAAGCTTTCTGAAAACAAGCGCATCATAAGAATTAGGTCTGGTCACGGAATTGAATTTGAAAAATCTTATTTTGCTGATTATTGCGAGGAGTATGGTGTACATCATAAATTCTCTTCCCCCATTACTCCACAAAAAAAGGGGATAGTTGAAAGAAAGAATAGAGTCTTAGTTAAGATGAGAAGAGTAATGCTTAGTTCTGCTGATTTACCACATATGTTTTGGGCTGAGGCTGTTTATAATGCTTGCTATACTATCAATCATGTGATACTTAGACCTGGCACAGATAAGACACCCTATGAGTTGTGGAAAGGAAAGAAACCCGATGTTTCCCATTTGAAAGCTTTTGGAAATCCTTGTTTTATCTATAGAGATAGGGAATACTTGGCAAAATTTGATGCCAAATGTGATCATGGTATATTCTTGGGCTATGCATTGAATAGCCGTGATTATCGTGTCTACAATAAAAGAACTTGTAACATTGTAGAAACGGTAAATGTGGCTATCAATGACTCTCTTATGTATTCTTAAAACCATTCCTCTAGATCTATACAGGAAGAAGACTCAAGCACAGAGGCAAAAATGTCACCCCCTACAGCAGACACTCCCATTAATGAACAGAATCCTATCCCAGATGATCTATCCTCTGATGCAGAATCTGACTCAGATGGGTCCGGGATAGATCATACCTTTTCTATCCAAAAACCACATCGCACCGGAAAGAGACAAGTGCAGAAGGATCATTCACCCTCTGATGTGATAGGTACAGTTGAAGAGCCAAGAAAGACCAGGAGTAAGTCAAATAAATTTGTGAGTAACCTTGTGACTCTTAAAAGTTTTCTTACTATTCATAGGTTGCTCATCAATCGTATTTCTTGCTATAGTTTTGTGTCAACTATAGAACCTAAAAACATTCGGGATGCGCTTAAGGATTCAGATTGGATAGTTGCTATGCAAGAAGAATTAAATCAATTTGAGAATAGTAAAGTCTGGCATCTTGTTCCTAGACCTAAGGATAAAAATGTTATTGGTACAAAGTGGGTCTTTAAGAACAAAACTGATAAGAAGGGGATCATAATTAGAAACAAAGCTAGGCTAGTTATTCAAGGTTACTCTCAAATAGAAGGTCTATATAAATATATAGCCTTCGTGACTACTCACTCATCTCCTAATATAAAACAAGAAATGAACTGTGGAACTGACATATCAAGTATAAGCAACAACTAAACTGGAAATGTTAAATATAAACCATGGACGTAGATCAATACACAAAGTGTGAAAAGTCGAACTAAGAAAGCGGACTTCAAGATAAGAACTACTGAACTAACATGCCAAGAATAAGCGTCAACTGAGCAGGAACATTAAGTATAGCCCATTGAGGTAGATCGTAAAAGAACTCGAAATCGTAAACTTGAGACAAGAGAAGTTCAAATTAACTGAGCTGTCGTCACACTAAACTTAATGGAAGCGATTTTGAAAAACATATAACTATTCAATTTCTAACTAGGAAGCTGAAATCATAAAATTTAATCAATTTCAAGTAGTAGCATCACTGGAATCGCCTAAAAAGTAAGTATGTAGTCGATAATCTCACTGGAAAACTTCTTGATTCCTAGGACAAATCGAGAGTCTACAATCGGTTAATGCCACATTACAATCGTACGACCAATGTAGAAAAGAAATGTTGGACAGAACATCCATCAGAGCCTTACCTTCAAATTTCGTTCGTTAGCAAGTAAATGTTGCTATTCGAATGATGTGACGGTTCGTTCCTCGATACAGTCAAAGTGCCACATCTCCAAAAAATTTCTTCATTTCCTTAATTAATAAAAATGTCTATTAGTAATTGAATTCGAATGTTAAATAGCAAGAAAACCGATCAAACACATAATCGGAAACTTCATGTGAAAAATTTGGTTTTCTGGTTGTTAGAGTCCTGCCGTACACGATGGCGCGTGGTGCACACATGCCACCGTAGGCGGTGGCCAACACCAAATAACTCTGATGCCTGCAAATAATACACCAATCGAGAGATATTTATAAGCCCATCAACAATCATTAATCCAACATAATCCAATTCGGAGTGAATAGGCCAGAAATTACCTCAACAAGTCGGAACCCTCGCCCGAAGTTGAAGTTGACCGATTGGCATTGTCAGGCCACGGCTTGGCCTGAGACAAATCGTGTTTGACTGCAGAGGTAATGGCCTTCAGATACCCCAACAGTTTGTGGTGGTTAATCACCGGCAGTGTAGGCGAATCGACCTCGAATCCCAACTTTCTCATCGATGCTTATTTTCTCAATCTACAGTTTACAGATGGTAGAAGAGGTGGACAACTTCAACTTCGGGGTTTAGAACGCTGCAAAAACTTTGCCAGACGGCGGTGATGGTACCACCATCATACATGCTTGCATTCCAGGAGAGAGAGAATCGGGCGGAGGAGAAATGTCAGATTTTTTTTTACCTCAAGCGGAAAAATTTATTTAACCTATGGAATCAACGGTCCAAATCAATTCCCAATTGAATATGGCGGCTATGATTAAATCACCCAGCGTAGAAACCTATTTTAATTTCTCTGTCCACGAAACTTCCAAAATTCATAAAAATTAACTCGGACCTCTGAAAAAGAACTAAAAATACGCGTGAGCTCGTAATAATTTTCTAGAACTTTCTGATCTACGTATTTTATGCTTGATTCTTAACGTCTTTCTCTTTACATTTAGCTTTGTTTAGAACTTAGTATCTTTGTATCTTACTTACTTTATGATTTATAGAACAAAATAAGGAGGAATTCATAAAGGAGGTATAAATGAGCTCAAAATGTGCTAAGGAGGAAGTTCTTAAAATGAGGAGGAAAGATGAAGAATAATGGGCCACGATTTATAAAGAATGGATCAAAGATCACTAAGATAGGTCAAGACCATGTTCATGTGTCCAAGAAGGTCTAAGATCAAGTCAAGATTCAGCCACAAAGAAGCCTAAAAGAAGAAGATGGATCAAAAGCTAGAAATCAGGAAATCTGCCTGTGCATATCAGTCCACTTCATTGGGCCACCGAAAAAGATTTCGGACGAATTAAGAGACGAATAATATGTTCCTGGAAAGCTCTGGAAGTCAACTTTCCATAGAAAAAAGAATGACTCAATTCGGACATGTAAATCTCCGGGAATAACTGATTAAATGAAGAAATGTCAACTTACCCGGGAAGAGTTAAACATTCCTAATTGGGGATGAACTATGGTTTTTCATATCCTATTTAAAGGGGAGCTCGACCAGAACTAAAGGATCACATATTCTAATAGTCAAAGCTCTGCCTAAGTCACCTCCTTGCACCAAAAGTTGAGCTATTCTCCATAAGGCCGATACACCACCAAACACCACCTCCTAGAAATCCTTCCTCCATCCACAAGTGTTCTTGGCTCAATTTGGCCTTGGATATTTGTGTTCTCCATGCACCAAAGGAACTGCTACATCAAGATTTGCGGTGCAATTTCACAGAATCAAAAGTGTAACATGGCTTCTTTATTTTTGTTCTCGGTTTTATGTAGTTTACTTTTCCTTTGTATGACAAGAACAAGTTTTGATAAAAGGATGTTTATTTCAGATTTCTAATAAGTTTCTTCCATGTGTTTATAGTTTAGATTCGAATTCATATGCTAGCTTATATTCTTAATGCTTTGTAACGTGTTTTAGAATAAGACTCGATTTGGTTACGCGTTTTCTATGCATGTTTCAATGATCTCTAAAGATGAAATTGAACTAAGTTGTTTACTCGATTTGGTTTCTCTCTTGTTCAATATAAGCATGTGTATATGTTTTGATTGAAGCTATAAATTTCATTGACACTTAGAATTAATCGGATAAATATGCTAGGTTGTTAGCATGTGATGATCACTTGTAAATATGTTAGTGTTTTGTTTACCATGTTTTATCTTTATAAATTCATAGATTATAAATCAAACTTTCAAACCCCCCATACATTTAAATTTCTTTTTATAAACGTTATCATGCATTAGTACCCTCAATCCTCGATTAAGAACGATCCCTACTTATCAATGCTACATCTACAAAGAAGGGTTTTAAATTGCATACGTGTGAAATATGTGTTGAGTGTCTACTTTATGTTAATATTTGATGCATGTTTTAATGCGTTATCACTTTCATGAAGAAAGTAAAACCAAAATTGAAACTTCTAAAAAGTCGATTTAAAGAATTATGACGAAATACAGTCTCGAAAAATGCTCAAAAGTGGATTTACTCCAATAATAAACACGGTAAACAAGATTATTGTGATAATTCTGATATGGGTTGTTATAATCTACCCCCCTTTATAAAAAATTTTCCCTCGAAATTTATGCATTCGAATTGTCAACTAGATGGGGTGCAGTACACACAACTGCGGCTCAAAATTTCCTTGAGACCTCTGGTTTGTTATTCTTCTTCCATTGCATCTTTACTAGTCGTACCATCAACTTCGAGGATTGCATGCTAGTTCCCCGACGTACACCAACTCTTCAAGTTAAGAAATACTCTGAAATGCTACGACACATCGAAGGTAACTTGTATCATCAAAAGGCAACAAAGGCAACAAAGACAACTCAATTTATCAAAGGGGCATCTCAGTTTATCACATGCATCAAAGGGGCAACTTTCTTTATCAAAGGTAACAAAGTCAACTCAATTTATCAAAGGGGCATCTTAGTTTATCAAAGGCATCAAAGGCAACTTGCTTTATAAAAGGCGACTGAGTTTTCGAAGGCATAATAAGGAACTCAATTCGTCAAAGGTATCAAAGAAAACAAACTTATGAAAGGCATCGAAGCAACCCATACATTATCAAGCAATCAAAGGCATCTCAATTTGTGGAAGACATCAGAGTCATCAAAACCAACTCAATTTAACAAGGCACCAACTCAATTAATCAAATCATCGAAATGATTCAGAACCATCAAGTCATCAAAGACAACTACAACTTCATACTCCAAATCAAAACTCCGAATAAATCAACAAGGCTTCGTTGGAATCATAAATGTATATACAGAAGATCGAATTGAAAGGAATCATCAAGTCATCAAAGGCAACTACAACTTCATACTCCAAATTGGAGATAAGAAGTTTTTTGTGTTTTGTAGGTTATTATCATTGTTTTGTACAAGACTTTTTGGGATTGCGACTCTGCTTACCCAATTAACGAAGAAGGGGGTCAAATTTGAGTGGTCTAATGCCTGTGAAGAAAGTTATATTACGTTGAAGGAAAAATTAACCACGGCACCAGTGTTGACATTGCATGATGAAACTGAGGAATATGTTATTTATAGTGACGCTTCGAAATTGGGCCTAGCCTTTGTTTTGATGCAGCATGGCAAGGTCATTGCATATAGTTCCAGACAATTGAATTCCCACGAAGTTAATTGTCCCACACATGATCTTGAGCTTGCTGCCATTATGTTGGCATTGAAGAGTTGGAGGCACTACTTATATGAAGCATAGTGTAAGATTTATACTGATCACAAGAGTCTCACTTACCTGCATACTAAATCAGATCTAAACATGAGACAATGAAGATGGATGGAGTTAATTAATGATTTTGATTGTACTTTCGAGTACCATCTAGGGAAAGTTAATGTTGTGGTTGATGCTCTTAGTAGGAAATCTGGAGCCTCTATATTTCATGTACGTGTCGCAAGAGTATCACTGTTAGCTGAGTTGCGAGCTACAAGAGCAGAACTGGAATGGAGAGATGATGGAGCACTGTTAGCCAGTTTTTAAGTCTGATCTGTGTTGTTTGATCAGGTGCTAAAGTCCCAGGATGCGGATCCCTATCTGTTGAGTAAAAAGAATATAATTTAGAATGGTGTACCAACAGAGTTTTGACTAAGGAATTATGGTAATTTAATGAAAGCACCCAACCCCGATTTAGTTTTCTAAACCGGAATCAAACCCCTTCTGAAAACACGAACTTTCGAAAACCATGAAAATTTCGGCAGAGTTTCGCTATAACGTGGAATTTCCATTAACCTGCATCCGAAAACACACTTCATCCTATGCCACAAAAGCCAAACCGTGGGCATCAATCCCATCC
Organism: Geum urbanum; assembly: GCA_946800695.1. Taxonomy (NCBI): domain Eukaryota; kingdom Viridiplantae; phylum Streptophyta; class Magnoliopsida; order Rosales; family Rosaceae; genus Geum; species Geum urbanum. Next base: position 16,350,544 of record OX327008.1, on the reverse strand, counting down.
GGATTTCTCAATATCATAACAATAATGTAAAGTAATAATCAAAACTGTACTTTACAGAAAGCCGGGGAAAAACATGTAAAAGTATGACGACAAAGTAATCAGAGCGACTTCTAGTGTATATATACAAAAATATACAACAGTAGGCAAAACAAGAAACCTACTGGAAAAGCAAGGTAGCTCGAACACTAAGCCTCCGACTGCAACGTGCGACACCAGAATCCGAACTGCAAACTGGGCACGGAAACTGAAAAGCCCAGGGGAAAGGCAAATAAAATTGTTAGAGTGAGTGGACGAAAATAATCATATGCCTTTCACCATTTATATATATCATAAAACAAAACGAGTTCATAAAATGAATGGAGGTGTCAGGCGAATCTCTCAAGCCCGACGGTCAGGCGAATCTCTTAAGCCCGACGGTGATAGACTAGACGAATCTCTCAAGCCTAGTGGGCACATCAGGGGAATCTCTCAACCCTAGATCTGGACTACCGGTGATCAGCCGAGTAGCCAATGCATCGATGCTAAGTAAATGCCATCACCATATAAAATATAAAACAATACCTCCAAAAACAGTAAATAATCTCAACATCGTACTGGAAATAAATACGGAAATCAAGAACTCGCTACGACAGTGTAAATAAAAAGGTCCACTCACAGATAAGCATAACGCAATACGCGTTAATCCAGTGATCCGGTGGAAAATCCCTCGCCAAACAAACGATCACGATCCCCTGAATAATCATAAATTCCACTGCTCAAAATCATAATTCAAAACCTTGAACCACATCTCGAGAACCAACCATTCTCGGAAACATATAACTCAATATCGATGAAATCGACAAAAAATCCAATAAACACACCATAAAACCTCGCTATAATTTCCGATGCTCAATTCAAAATATAAACCTCACCACTGCGATCGGTGCGCGATTCCGAGCAAAACGACATAAAACTTGTCGAAAAACACCTCGGCCAGAAAATCGCCGCCGCCGGAAAATGTAATCGGCCCAGAAAAATTTGACCTACACATGGATTTGAAGATCTCGACATTTCCAACAACTTTCTAGTTCAAAGTTAAGCCCAATTTTGACCGGAAAAGGTCCAAAACTCACCATGAAAATCAAAACTCTCGCCGGAATTTCTTCACCTCCGATCTCCCTCCTCCGGCCACGGCACTTTTTGAAACCACTTCTAAAAGCTTCCTCTCTCCAAGGCTAACAAAACCCCTCAAATTCCGAGCTCCATCACCGCCGGAAACGCCGCCTCCGTCGCCACCGATTTCTCGCTGGAAATCGCCCTCCTATGCCGCATCAATACTCTCTCCTCCAGCCACCATACAAGGCCATCCACCTACCAAATTGAAGAGGGGCACGAGCCCAATATTTTCCATGAAGAGACCTCGGCCAACCGTGGCCTGAATCGAGCTCCACGACGGCGCAAACATCTCGGCCTCCAAACGGGTCGACCCACCCACGGTCAACGCGGGTCAACACCTTCTCTCCCCTTTTGGAAACTTTCCCAATTCGTCACGTATTCACCCGTATTTATACCGTACACGTATCGAAACCCAAACGGATAAATACGACAAAATCCAACGGCCGAAAATATTCATAATTTATTCTTCGTGACTCGAAATAATCCTCCGGAAGTTCCCACGAGCTCGAAATTAAATTCTCTACAACTTTTGTGAAGGATCTCAAATCAAATTCTTGTCCGATAATTTAGTCGTTAACGAGGCCGCCATATTAACCAATTACGACAAAATCGCGACTAATCGCGAAACTCGCAAATCATGTCAATAAACATTCCATTTTAGATTCGGGTTGTCACATTTAATGTTCAGAGGAAGACTGTGTGTTCCTAGGAATGATGAACTGAAGAAAGAAATACTTGATGAAGATCACTGTTCAGCCTATTCCATGCATCCGGGCAGTACAAAAATATTTCGAACTCTTAAAGCTTACTATTGGTGGCATAACATGAAAGAGAAATATCAATGTATGTGAGCAATTGTCTTATTTGTCAATAGGTGAAGGTAGAGCGACAGAAACCTGCTAGTAAGTTGCAACTATTAAAGATTTCGGTTATGAAGTGGGAGCATATTACCATGGACTTTGTATATCAGCTACCTCGTACATCTAATGGTAATACTGGCATTTGGATAATTGTTGACCGCCTCACAAAATTATCTCATTTCCTAGCTCTTCCAGGAAAACTCTCTGTGAGAAAACTAGCAGAGTTATATATGGTGGAGATTATGAGGTTGCACGGAATACCTGTGTCTATAGTTTCTGATCGAGATACTTAGTTCACATCGAAATTTTGGCAAGCTTTGCAAAAGGCGTTGGGGACCAGATTACATTTTAGTACAACCTTCCACCCTAAGACTAATGGCCAATCAGAGAGAACCAGTCAGACTTTGGAGGATATGTTGCAATCCTGTGTCCTGTAGTTCACAGGAAATTGGGATCAAGAGCTTCATCTGATTGAATTTTCTTACAACAACAGTTATCAGGCCATAATCGGGATGGCTCCATATGAAACTCTATATAGAAAGCAATATCGAACTCCGTTATGTTCGAGTGAAGTAGGGGAAATGTTGCTTATTGGTCATGACAAAGTAAAAGACACCGCAGAGGACATTCAAATTATTCGAGATAGGTTAAAATATGCACAAGACCGACAAAAGAGTTATGTTGATGTAAGGAGAAAAGACCTTGAGTTTGAGGTTAGTGATTGGGTATTTTTGAAATTATCTCCTTGGAAAGGTGTTGTACATTTCGGGAAACGTGACAAACTCTGCCAACATTATATCAGTCTGTATGAGGTTATTGTAAGAGTCAGTTCGGTGGCATATAGGTTGGCACTGCCTTCCGAGATGGCTAGAGTATATGATGTGTTCCATGTATCTATGTTGTGAAAATACATTTCTGATCTGTCTCATGTTCTGACGCCTTATCAGTTCTCTATACGGGAGGATTTGACTTATGTGGAAGAGGTAGTCCGAATTCTAGATCGGAGAGTTTAGGAACTACGTCACGAGACCATTTCACTTGTGAAGGTGTTGTGGAGGAACCATGCAGTTAAGGAGGCCACTTGGGAACCTAAGCATCAGATGCGAGAGAAGTACCCCTATCTCTTTGATTAGAAGGTATATAAAATTCAAGGGCGAGTTTTTTATTAGAGGGAGTAGATTGTAACAACCCGAACTAAAAAGTTACGCACAAAATTGGCACGAATTAGGATTATCGCTAATTAATTGTATCGTTTGGTTTTTTAACGACTTTTTCACCGAGTAAAAATTAGACTTTATTTTGTTCACATAAGTTGTAGAGTATTTTATTTTGAGCTTGTAGGAATTTTCGGAGAATTTTTCGGATAAGCAAGCTATTTTTATGATTATTGGAAGTTGGCAGGAGAAAATATTTTAAATAATTGATTTTTAGGTCGGTTTAATCTAACCCGTTGGATCATGATTAGATTGAATTTGAGCCGTTAATCTTGCGAGCTACTTAGGGGTATAAATAGGTTTATTTTTGAAAAATAATTCAGAAAAATCAGCTTGGGTCTCGACTCATTTTCACCTCGGCGACCCAGTTCCTTCGACCTAACCTAAACTGTCGATTCCGGCCACCTCTGATGATGGAAAAGGTAGAAAAATGAAGCCCTATTCTACCTTCATTGTTTGGTGTGATTGTTTTTGGGATTTGCAGGTGTATGTTTTGTTGCAACCTGAATTGGGTTTAGTTTCGCCGAATCACCGGCATCGGTGGCGGTGCTCCGGTGAGGTTTTTGGAGTCGAGGGTGGGGGCCTTTTGAAGCTCTCCCCCTCCTGAGTCTTTCTGGATATGTGGTGTTGACCAAGGAAGCTCCATGGCGGAGCTTTATCGCCAGGAAATTTTTGGCCAATTTAAGGCCGGAAAGTTTCAAGGCAGATTCCGGCGATTTGAGGGCAAGTTGGAGTGGGTAAGGTTAGGGAATAGGTTGGGCTTGATGAGAGGAAGGTTTTGAGGGGTTGACAACCACCATTGGTGGTGGTCACCGGAAAGTAGGTTTTCAGCCAGTTTCGGTTAAATCCGATCAAATGTCGGCAATTCGGACATCGGTTTAGTTAGGAAAGTTGTTATACTCCTTGAGAGCTTTCCAACGAGGGGTCAGACGCCCCTATTGGAGTATTTTTGCCAGAGATGCGTGAGGGCAATGCGCCGTCGTCCACGGTGGGGCTCTAGTGTGGCAAAAATCCAATATTGACCGGGGGGTTTCCGGGATAGTTTCTGAGTTAATTTTTGCACATTTTTTTGAATTTCAGTATTAAATGAATCTGTTATTTATTCAGGAGACCATGATCGAGATTTTAGCGAGGGGACTTCCGCCGGACCACAGAACTAGCTGTGTATTGTGAGTGGATACTTTATTTTCACTATTGATTTGCGAGTCTATGATTATGCATTTTACGAGTATGCATTTATGATTATGCATTTCCATGGAGGCACATATGATTTGGTTTTACATAAAGCATAATACAATGGATGTATCAATGCACTGGCTTATTGACTGATCCCCGAGACGCTCCAAGAGGGATAGGATAAACACCTGACCCGTGATTTACACAGTACCTAGGAGGGTTAGGACAAACACTCGACCTGGGCATTCTTTGAACTTTGAGGAAAATGTACTCAAGTAACTGCCTCCACACATTACACAGTACCTAGGAGGGTTATGACAAACATCTGACCTGGACATGTTTATTTTTAGACTCACATCATTTTTATGTACATTTTTAGTGAAAGGCATATCATTTATAGTTTTTAGTTTAAAGTGAAATATTATTTTTGTCCACTCACTCTAACAGTTTTATTATTTTATATGCCTTTCCCTGAGATTTTGGATTTCCTCTGGCTAGTTTGCAATTTGTATCCTGTGATTGCATGTCAGCGACAGAGGCATATAGTTCGTGTCACTATACTCATCTAGTAGGTTCCTAGCTTAACTTGCTAATCCTGTGTATTATGTAAATTAGAAGTCGCTCTGAATACTGTATAGAGTTTACTTCTGTTGTGTTGTATTTTTCATTCAGTCTTAGGATTTATCTCCTTCTGTAACACACACAATATACACAACTAACACGAGCTAAACACAAAGAAAGTGGTAAAATGTTCATCCCAATTGTCATCAAAGCATCACATAATCGCACAACCTTAACAAAGACAAGCATATCACAAAAACTCAAAGCATAACAAGTAACCACAGACCATCACACACTTTCCTACCACAAATTTTACAAGCACAAAGCAAACATTCTAAACACATAAGCAAGTCAACAAGCATATAATTTAAAAGTGAGATAAGAGATTAGAGATGCTCTCCTTAGAAGACCGAAACATGTTGTTCATAGTCACCAACTTTCACAAATATGCAAGACAAAACTTGGTCTTGTCTTCTATGCTCGATATCCTTGGCCTCTTCTGCAAAGCCTCTTCTCCGAGTTTACATAGTCATAACCTCTACTACCTTACACTTATTTTTCTAACACACTAAATGTGTCCGACCATCGCGGGTTGTAGTTTAAGGACATAAACATGGTCTGTAACTCCACCATCTTGTTATGGTGAGTACTTCTTAAGTAGTACCACTATACTACTTAGAGCTAGAGGGCTTCTTGACTTGTCGTAGAGGCAAACATCAATGTGATCCGTGCATTTTCCAATGTTAGATCGAAATGGATACCTACTTGATGTCTTCTTCTTCTTCTCGATCGCTCTTCCAAAAAGCATGAAAGGACCCAACCCCGATTTAGTTTCCTAAACCGGAATCAAACCCTTTCTGAAAACACGAATCAACAAAAACCATTAAAATTTCGGCAGAGAACGCTACTAACGCGGAATTGCCTTTACCTGCACCCGAAAAATAACACTTCATCCTATGCCACAAAAGCCAAACCGTGGGCACCAATCCCATCCGGATTTCTCAATATCATAACAATAATAATAAACAGTAAACATAACTGTATAATATAGAAAATCCGAGAAAAACCACATAAAACATGTATCAGTATCATATCAGAGCGACCTCTAGTGTATATATATACAGAATATACAACAGTAGGCGAAACAAGGAACATACTGGAAAACACAGGTAGCTCGAACAACTAGCCTCCGACCGCGACGTGAGACACCAGAATCCGAATTGCAAACTGGGCACGGAAACCGAAAAGCCCAGGGGAAAGGCAATAAAACGTTAGAGTGAGTGGACGAAAATAAATATATGCCTTTCACCAATTTCATATACATAATCAATGTAAAGCAATGCGAGTTCGGAAAATATATATGGAGGTGCCAGGCGAATCTCTCAGGCCTGACGGTCAGGCGAATCGCTCAAGCCCGACGGTGATAGGCCAGAGGAATCTCTCAACCCCAGCGGCATAACAGGGGAATCTCTCAACCTTGCCCAGAGGAATCTCTCAACTCTGGTCCAGAGGAATCTCTCAACTCTGGTCAGACTACCGGTAATCAGCCGAGTAGCCGAAGCATCGATGCAGGTATGCCATCACCATAAAAATATAAAATAATACCTCCGAAAATAATAAATAAGCTCAACATTGTATATAAACAAATACGGAAAATCACGAACTCGCAACGACTGTGAAAATATAAAAGTGTCCACTCACAGGTGAGCAAAGCGCGCACTCGCGCTAATCACGTGGTCCGGAGGAAGATCCCTCACCCGAAGCACGATCACGATCCCCTGAATAATAATAAAAGATATCTGATCAAAATCACAATTCACAACACTGTACCATACATCGGAAACCAACCGTTCCTAGAAACGAATAACTGTTACAAAAATAATTACCGAAATTTCTGAAATCTCCACTCAAATCCTCGACTGAAAATCCGGTACCCAAATCAACTCGAAAACCTCATGGCGACGATCGGGGCATGAATACGAGTAAAACGACATTAAAATCACCAAATTCTAAAAAGTCAATGGGTCGTCGGAGCTCTGCCGTTGACCGCCGCCGTTGGCGGCGGCGCGCCGTCAACCGGAGAGATTTTCCGGCAGCCAATCTCCCACAAGGTTCTCCCCATCAAGTCCAACAAATTTTCTAACTGTGGCAACCACCAATTCCGGCGAGGTTTGCTGGAAAACAGCTCGAAAGTCCAAAACCCCAAACCGGCCGGAAAACTTCCCGGACCGATTCCAGCGTAGTCACGCCACCTCGACCCACCAAACCAAAGGGGAAATGATCTCCAACTAAAACCCAACAAAACCCACCAAACATCATCACCGGAAAGCAACCGGAGCGCCGCCCCCAAGCAACGCCGATTCCGGCGAAAATCATGGATTTCAAACCCTCCGTTCTACCTCAAATCGACATCAAATCAAGCAATTCCAAGTTCTAATCAACCTGAAATCAAGAGAAGAATCGTTTCATACCCAAATCGGAGCCGGAGGTGGCCGAAAACGTCGAACCCGACGGCGGCAGCGCGTTTCGCGCGGTGGAGACATCAGTCAACACCGGTCAAACTTCCCAAACAGTGTTTTCGAAAATTTTCGACTATTTCCGATATTTATACTCGCGTCTCGGGACGATCGACGGTCCAAAATGGATAAACATTACGATTCGGATAAACTCGATACGAACGGATAAACTCGACGAAATTCCAAAATTTCAAATATTCATATTATATTCCTCGGTTGTTGAAATAATCATCTGGAACCGCCCACGAACTCGAAATCACGTGTACAAAAACTCTCGAGAAGAGACTCAACTCAAATTCTCGGCCGATAATTAAGTCGTGATTAAAACAGGAAAATCAATCAATTATTGGAAATTAGTGATTACGCGCTAACTCGTGAATTAAGCTGATTACTCTACTGATTCTGTTCCGGGTCGTCACAGAGCATTCCAAATTCTTCCTTTAATGTTGATGTGGACTTGCTGTATGGGAAGGAAGTAGGTGGTTGTGGTATCTCAAGATCGACAAGGTGGAGAGTCGGCAACATAGCTTCCTTTCCAATCCATCACTTCTTCATAGAACCATTGGTTGCTAATTGGAGGATCAAGAGGCAAGAATGCATTCGTCTCAATCCTATCCTCATAATTATAATTCAGTGCTTCTCCTTACTCCATGAGGAGTTATTGATGGTACTCTTTTAGCTGTGGGGGAAGGAATGGTGGTGCTTCTTCAACTTGGTCTTCTATGCTTGGAACAAACACATTCTCTTCACTTTGGCCATCTCTTTCATCTAGCTCATTCATCAATACTTCATGATAGCTCATGAACGGTCATGTAGATGAGCACGCAAGTATATTTTCCTCAACACTCCAAAATTCATCATACACAGTTGGGACATCATCATCGGATGAGAACTCATCATCATATATAGCTCCTTTAGAAGTTTCCACCGAAGCTTCATGGTTGATGGAAAGCTCATGAGGTGCCATTTCTTCTTGAATAGTCTCTTGTGCTCTTTTGGCTAGTATACTCACTTGAGCTTCCAATCTTCGGATGTCCCTTCGAAACTCATCATGATAACTTTGAATTTCTGCTTTGAGTTCTCTCCATGCACGTTTTATTGAATCTTCTTAGGCATTATTGATGAGAAGATTGAAGAGAATCTTCTTAGCGAGCATGGAGATTGGCAAGCATCTGCTCCAAGTTCGGTATATGGATTTCTTCTTAAAGTGGATGGGCTTCCTTAACTTACTTCAATGCTTGCCTAAATTTTGCTCGAGACTCTTCTTGTTGAGCTAGGTACTCCTCTTCTTAAGCTAGGAAGGTGTGAAGAAGTGCTTCCAAATTTGAACTAGGGGCTTCTTCTTTAATAAGTACCGAGTGTGCTTGATGCATCCTCTTGGTGTATTCATACTCTTGAATGTACTTGGGATACTCATATCTCAAGTTGCACTAAAGAGGTGAATGCACTTAAGAACCACATAGAGCGAATGCCTCCTCATAAAAATACGTCGGCTTCTCGGCTTGATAATTTCACTCTTGATAACCTTCATTTTAAGGTACTTGTTGCCCATAACCATTTCAATTTTCTCAACCGTTATACCATCTATCCATAGTTCAAGGTAATCAAACTAACAAACAAAACCAGAGCTAAAATGTTAAATGCTCAAAGATTGTAGTTCCCCACAACAATGAGTCACAAATAACCTTTGAAGTGAGACTCTAAGACTATAAAACACTAACTTAGATATACTCTAAAGAATATAGATAAGCTAAAGCAAGTGAACAAGGGCCATAATAACGCTTTTAAACATAGTCAATCTTCGCAGGGTCGAAAGGATTCTTTGACGGGTCGAAGGATAGCTATTGTCCATGTTTTGGAAAAATTTCGACGGGTTGAGACAATCTCTAGACGAGTTGAGTTGAGCTTTCTACAAATGGTTAGAAAGTTCAAGTATAGCACAACTTCACACTAAAGCTACCTACCAAATCATTCAAGAGATCATAGACAAGGGAAACAAAGTTCTAGATGGAAAAATCAACAAAAATACAAAGATAACAAACAAATGTCACATACATATCCAAATATTCCGCAATAAAAGGCTAACCAAAACTAAGAAATCAAAGTGAAATCAATCCCCGATAATGGTGCCAAAAACTTGTTGAGAAGAATTATACCCCTTACACTTTGTGAACTATGAACTAGTTTATAAGTGCAAAGAGTTCCTCCACCCGCAAGTATACAGGTTCAAGTTATAGTATTGGTAAGAAGTTGAATGTCGAACCCACGAGGATTGACAACTATAACTTCTTAGTTCGACTCGATTAAGCGTTTAAAATTGCAGATAAACTAGATACTAACTGGACACTAAAGCTAAAGTAAAATGTGGAGATGTACCTCGCAAGATTAAGTCCCTTGGAGACTTAGCATTGTAAGGGGTGGTTAAACTACAACGAGTAATTAAACGAAGGTTGATTGATTCATGTATCAGTCTAAAGAAAGGAAACTAAATAGCAAACATATTCACAATAAAGAAGAATGGTTGACCAGGGAAATCTCCACTAACCATCTAATGCTCAAATAATGTCCCGGTTTATATAGGTAGATTATTAAAGTCCATTTCACACAATTTATGTCAAAATTATGACCTTGTGGATAACATTTTATTTTGAACCCAAGTTCCTAGGACATTTCAGACTCTAGACGACTTGAGCCCTACCTTGAAGTATTTAGTGAACCGGGATCAAGACCTAAGCCCATTTTGGGTTTACATCTTGATTGTATGTCATGTGAGTGAAGTCAACAAGCATACTATGTGATATTTGTTCGGGCTGATTTCTTCTCGAAACTCTATTGGAGGACCCATGAGAAATTCTTAGTGAATATCCCAATCCACACATTTTTTAGCTACGAATAAAAAGTCCCAACTAGTAGGCACAGTAATCTCTCAATTCAATATGTGCTTGACCAAAGCTCCTTATGTATATTAAGACTCAAGGAAACACTAGCCCTTGCTTAGTGCTAAGGAAACCAAACCTTAAGGTAAACCCTCTTAGAGGAAACCCTAATCATATTTACATGCTCATTGAGCCTTAGGTGAGTAACTAATTCAACCAAGGTCCCATTTTTAGTTCCTTAATACATACAATAACTTAGCTAAGGTCAAGACACGCATAGGTGAAAACAATCATAAGGCTCAAGCATATAAATACCCACAAATACAAAGTAGCTCATTTACAAACACAACTTCACAAAACATACACAAAAGCATAACCCATTCATAAATCAACCCATCATTTGTTCACATCAAATGACAAGGGTTCAAACCCTTGCCTTCCAATTAGACAACCCACTACTCAGAACTACAATCAAGTTTATATAAGTAGAGAAGAGTTAACCGATGCAAAAAATAACTGAAGAGTCCTTTAAACAAAGCTCTTCAAGCTCATTCAAGTCCCTTCTTCACTTACTCCCTTCTTGGCTCCAAATGCACCCAAGCTTGTACAACAGTAAGGAATAACTGTAGGACCCTAAGAGGCAAAGAAAAAGATGGATTACTTCTCACCTCTTTGAGCTCTAGAAATCTCACAAAACCTTAATAGACAAAGATGAGAGGAGGACGTGAGGGATGGTGGTGAGGGGGAGTGTAACTGGTTCAGCCAAGGCTTGTAAGGCTAAGTCTCTTAGATTTGTAGAAGGAAGAGAAATCTAGCTTCTATCTACAGAACTCAACTAAGAACCATAAAGAGAAGCTAGAGAGAAAACTAGAGAGAAAAGAGCTCAAAACTAGAAAAAAATGAGTAAAATGAAGTGTGGTGTGTATGAGAGTATAGGGAGCTCAACCCTAAGGCTTATATGGAGATATTTTGATGCTTGAAATTCAAAATTAGATGCTTAGACATGATCCTAAACTTTAGGCTTTTAGGTGGTCCAAATGTGTGACTCACCCCATGTAGATGGCATCCATGTGTATTCATCTCTCAAAATATCTTCCTTGTGAACTTAGACTCTTGAGGCTTTGGCCTAAACTTGACTTAACCTTGCCATTGATCGGTGATGACTTGCCAGTGTTGACAATTGACCGGTATGAGTTGATTGTTGACAGTCGTTGACTTGTCTTCTTTTTCTCGTTTTTGCTCCATCTTCTCTAAGGCTTCAGATTTATGTTCAGCTTCTCCAAAAAGTGATTAATGCCAACTTTTTATTTCCTAGCATAACAAATAAACATCGTAAAAATTATGCTTTATTTATAAAAGGCAAGAAATAAGTATGAAGTTAGGGACATAATTAGCACATAACTACGGACCTAACAATCCTCTGGTTCTAGGTTTGCTGTACTTCAAGACCATGTTGCTAAGGAGGCTGAGGATCATGTTTTTGGTCCTGATAATACGACTTCTGGTTTTGAGATTGATAAGCTTAAGAGTTTGTTGATGGATCTGACTAAGAAAGCCCAGAAGATTGTGCCTGGTATTGCTAATACTAATATTGATGATCAACTAGGCAATGATAAGGGTAGTGGTTTGAAAGATGTGACTTCTTCTTCTAAGGATCCTAAGTTGAATGGTGTTTTCTCTACTACTAATGCTACTTCTTGGAAGCTTATACTAGATGTGTCTAATATTGGAAACACTAAGCCTGGTACCAAGACTACTCATTACCAAAGAAAGGCTAAACTAAATTCTAAGCCTAAAGAGAGAGGTGTGGTGAAGAAATTGTCCTTTAGTGGTGCCCGTCCAATGGCTTGTGGGGAGGGTTCTATTTTTGGACGATGTCCTCTTGAAATTGATGGCTTTGCTGCATCTTTGGAGACTATTGGTGCAACTTCGGAATTTGTGGAGCAAGTATATGCTGATAATAGCAAAATGATCATGGATGTTAACCTGCCTTCTCCTCTTGTAGAGAAAGGTATGTCTACTAAACAATAGGGCTTCCTCACCTTCCCCTTGATGTTGGTTCCAATGTCAAAAATCTTATTTTGGAATGCAAGCAATGCTGGAAGTGATGATATTCAAACTGTTATTGCAGATATTGTAAAGATGAATGTTGTTGACATGATGGCCATATGTAAGCCTAGGGTTCCTTTTTTGAGGGCTAAAAAATATTTACTGAGCCTTGGTTTCACTGATTGTGAGGTTGTTAAAGCTGTTAGGTTCTCTGGTGGGATTTGGGTTATGTGGAACTTTGCTAGATTTAAAGTTGAAGTTGTGGAGCAGAATTTTCAGGCTTTTACTACTGTGATTTCAAAACCTGGGGCTGCTTCTTGGTTGTGTTCCTTCATTTATGCTAGCCCTATTAATAGTGTGTGTGCGCGCCACATTGTTGATTTATTTTGATGAAGTTGCTTCTAGATTCCATCTTCCTAGAGTTGTTGTTGGTGATTATAATAAGCTTCTTTCTACTGGTGATAAAAGTACTGGAGTAATTACTGGAAGATATGGTGGCTTCAAAGAGTGGGTGGATAATAATTCTTTTATTGACTTAGAGTTTAAGGGCTCTAAGTATACTTGGATTAATAGAAGAGTAAGATATGGTGGCCTCAAAGAGTGGGTGGATAATAATTCTTTTATTGACTTAGAGTTTAAGGGCTCTAAGTATACTTGGATTAATAGAAGAATTCAAGAAATCCCTATTTTCTAAAGCATTTGTTCATCATCTAGCTATAATTAAATCTGATGACAGCTCTATTGTGGTTTAGTTACATTCCAATGTAAGGTTTGATAAGGTGAATTCTCCTTTTAAGTTTCATGCATTATGGATCTCTCATGAGCTGTAAGAGCTGTGGGTGTAGGTTGACTCTGGTATTGATAATATCCTTGCTACATCTCTAAGACGTGTTGCGTGATCTGGCTAATTGGGAAGTGTGGACGCTGCCTTCTCGTCAAGCTCGTGTGTGTTGTCGTTGCTCCTTTAACGATGTGGGCTTTGTGTCGTAGGAGAAGTCCCTATCTATGGCGTTGATTCTCCTGTAGTGTTGCGTTCTCATGCCTCACCTTCTCTAGCTTATTCGCCAACAATCGTACCATTTCCATCACATTGGTATCTGCTAGTTGTGATAGAAGCGGTGGTGGTACTTGTAGGTCAACATATATTATTATAGTTCCCGTTGTTGGTGGCGGCTAGCTGGTACTTGCTTCTCTCAAGTTGCCCTCTTGTGTGTCGAAGATGATCGTTTTCCTTAAGTTGTCTCCAAAGGGTAGGGATGTTTTCTTTGTCATAGCTCTTGATTAAGATCGGTGGAGTTACTGCCAAGAACTGGTGGTAAGTGTCCTTTTAGCGCCAAATGTTTCAGTTGACTTTTACACTAGGTGTGGCTATCACCTAGAATCTCAAAGTAAGTGCATGTTCACTCTTACTACTGCTCTTACCTTGTTGCTCTAGCCTAGACTGACCAAACGGCGTCAAAGGCGAAAATCGACATCTATCGGTGAACCCTCTCTGATGCTTAGTCAATAAAATAGTAAAGTGGACTGAGTTAACTCAGTTGGTGGGTAACAACTGCTAACCAAAAATGCTATTTTCAGGCTTGTATTTATGGACTTCCTGAGGTGTGTGCTTCTCGCATTTCTCGATGTGGGATGAGAGTTACACCTTCTGCCTTGAATCTTCTACAATTGTGGCTCGACTAAGGCACCTTCCTGACGACGTCTTGATTACCACAGACCTCAAAATGACACGAGGTAGAGTGTGTTGTGAGGCTAACGCTACAGGCTTTTTTTTAGTATGTGGTGTTGTTCCCTATTGGTCCATGCACATGCCGTTAACCGCTGTTGCTTTCACGACTTTGGGGCATGTGTTGTGCGCAACTTCGTGCACATGGACAAGCGTGGTCATGTCTTGTGCACAACCTTGTGTTGCGTCTGTCGCCACACTTGGGGTGTGGAACACAACCACTAATTTCATAAATATGATGGAACGACGGATCTAGTGGAACACATCAAGAGCTATAAACAATTTGTAAACTTAGACACCATCGATGAGAAGTTTTGGCGCAAGTGCTTTCCTTTAAGCCTCATCGGGACATCCTCAATATCGTTTCAAGAGTTGGAAGCTCGTTTAGTAAGAAACTTCGACGATCTCGCTAACATGGTTGTTAAGCAGTACTTTTGCTGTCGAAAGCCCAAGAAAGATATGGCAGCACTATTCGCAACAAAGCATGAGGTATGAGAGAAGCCTGAGGTCTTCTTCGAAAAATTCAAAAAAGTGGTAAGAAACATGGGATGCACTTCCAAATATGCTGTTATAGGTTTTCATGAAGGTCTTCTCCCCAACTCATCCTTGTATGAGAGCATGTATATAGATCCTCTAGTAGATATGGATGAGTTACTTCCTAGAGTAGATGGGGAAATCCAGCTCGAAAGAGGTTGAGCAAATTAGAGGCAACAATGACCTTCACAACCTTGGAGCTGCATGAATGATACGACGCTTTCCAAACATTAGAATGCGCAGGGTCTCTAGATTTTCACAAAAAAGGTACCTTGGTATCATTTACTAGTAGTATTCATTTTTATTGTCTGTTTTCGTTTTGTTCAACGAACGAGATTCCGTTGTTCGTTAATATCCTATTTTATTTTCTATTGTCCCCTTAAATGTATGTACAAAATTTGTTAATGAATGAAGTTTTTTCCCCAAAATTGTTTGGATAAAGAATATGTTTTCCTTTAAGTTTATAAGGCTACGTTTGATATCGTTTTACAAAATAATTTTTTCGTTTTCTGAATACAAAAATACAGTGAAAATGTGTTTGGAAAACTGTATTCAGAAAACTAATTTCGAAACGAAAAACATTGAAAACAGAAAATATGCTATGTTCTATAAAATGTCGAAATGAATTTCTCATTGTTTTATGAGCATAGAATTTTAAAAACAAAATTAGGAATAACAGAGTTATGATTAATTTCAATTGAGATTTACCTTTAATTATATGTATATAATCCATTTCAATTCAAATTTATCATCAAACAATTATTAATTTGTGTTTTATAGATCTTTTGTAAGTATACCAGTCACGTTTTACTATTTTTATATTGAAAATACAATTTCGTAATTTAACATACCAGACACGTTTTCAAATCTTAAAATTGCGAAATTCAATTTTTCGTTTTTATTTTACAAAATAATTTTTAAAAAATAATTTTGTAAAATGATACCAGAAAGAGCTTAAACTGTGTGCTTTTCATCCACTTTATGTAAGCTATCTAATATTTTTTTTTATATTGTTGGAAGTAAGAACCTTAAGTTTTGTGTTTCTGCAATCAGTTTCAGACATTACTAAAAAAGTATTATCATAATTTATTTCCTTCTTTTAGAAGCATTGGCCATTGAAGTTGATTGATGTGTATAAACCCCATGCTGGGGGCATTGTGTGAAAATTATAAGTCTATATAAGTCTTCTATGAGAAACATTAGTCATTGAACAATGATCGTTCAATGACCTTGGTTGATGTGAATAAGCTCCCACCAGCGTCAATGTGTAAAATTCTAAGTCGGTGCAAGCCTTTTGACAAAAGCATCAGCCATTGAATGAGGAAATTAAGTCTGTTTTTGCTTGGGTATTAGCCATTGAATGAAGAAGTTAAGTTTACACGATCAGTAAATCTTTAATTACGAATGTAAGTCTAATTACCCTAAAAAATGCTAGGTAAAGTCTACAAAATCGGTAGACGTTCAATGACGAAATTAAATCTAGTTATTTTCGAAAATCTAGCCATTCCATGAGGATTTATGGATGTGAAGGGGTGCTCGCTGGCATACATAAGCCATAAAATGCATGAGATCGGTAGGGTAATGAGAAGACTAACTCCAAATTACTGTAGTAATTTAGGATAAGTCTTGCGGAATCCGTCTTAGAGTATCTAGCACTGCTTAATTGGTACCAGCTACCCTAGCACGAGTAACCTAGAACTGAGAACCTACACTGATAAAATAGAAGTTGTGGACCATCATGCCTCGCACTTTGGACTGTCACGACTTCAGCGACGAATCTGCAATCTGAGCAATTTGAAACAAAGGGTCCAGGGAAAGACATAAAAACACAAAATGTTAGTGAGTGGACAAAAATCATAATCGTACGATATACGTAAAACTATAGAAAGCTGTAACTATATGCCTATCCACTGTTTTTGATAAAACTGATGCGAGTTCGAAATATCGTAAAACTAAAAGAAAGTGGAGGTGGTCGCCCAGGCCCCCTAACCTGAGTTGACACTAACTAAATAACAAAGGTGATGGGATCGTCCCAGGCCACCTAACCTGAGCCGATCTTGGTCAGACGAGGGCACCTAACCTCCCCTGACCAGACTATCCGGTGATCTGCTGAATAGTTAGAGCATTGATGCAACTAAACAAACTATCACAGGTAAACCTCCAAAATGTAAAAGCTCGTAAAACATAATCATAAATTTACTGCATAAGAACTAAACTCGCAAGTGATTGTGAAAATAAAATGTCCACTCACAGTACTGTGCCGTGATTTCCATCCAACTGAAGCACGTCTGTTGGTGCTATTATTCATCTGTCAGTGGCTAGTAACATGTCATCCTGAAACAACTATTATTACTTAATAAATAATCGACAAAAATCATAATCAATAGCTAAGCTTGTTCACCGACGAGCATTATTGTCGAGAATCTCGCATTCTCGAATAAAGTATTTTTTGAACTAATGGTGTGCTTTAATTTAATTTCAAATTCTAATTTTTGAATCCTTTATAATGTTGCAACACATTCCTCAAATGTTTCGCGACTCGAGGTCGAATTGATGATCGACTCAACGGTTCAATAATATCATAAAATC
This sequence comes from Geum urbanum, assembly GCA_946800695.1. NCBI lineage: Eukaryota > Viridiplantae > Streptophyta > Magnoliopsida > Rosales > Rosaceae > Geum > Geum urbanum. Next base: position 16,333,288 of record OX327008.1, on the reverse strand, counting down.
ATTGCACTAATATCTTATTAATGATGACGCGTAAAACATGCATTAACTATTAATACAAAGTAGATACTTAATACATGCTTCACACATATGCAATTTAAAACCCTTTTTGTGTAGATGTAACATTAGTAAATAGAGATCGTTCTAGCCAGGGATTGAAGGGTGTATGCAAAAAATTTGTGTGAATAAAGGGGGGATGTAAAAGTTGATTTTCATTTCCTAAATTACTAACTAAAAATCTCACAAGCAAAAACCAAAATTCCTAGGAATCTAGCATGCAAAAACTCATACATAAGATACACAAGAAGACTCCCAAGAACTCTAAATCATGCTTAAGACAAAAATAAACCTAACTAATGATATGCATGTGATCGACTTATTCTACGTCATCTTGCGATTACACTTATAGACGTCTCATTCAACTACTTGTGAAATCTATAAGCTAAAATTCTTGATTACATGCTATGACTGTGACGACCCGAACCAGAATCAGTTGTGTGTTTGGCACGATTCTCGAGATTTGGTTATAGTCGCAGTTTTACGATATTGTGTAGTTTGCCGATTCGATTCGCGACTATGTTTTCAGTCGAGAATTTGAGTTGAGTGTCTTCACGGAAGTTGTAGAGTATGTGATTTCGAGTTCGTGGACGGTTCCGGAAGATTTTTCCGATAACCGAGGAATATTTGATGGTTATTTGAAGTTTCGGGTTCCGACGAGTTTATCCGATAGTCTCGAGTTTATCCGAATCATTTTGTAATTTTATTTCGTACCGTCGATCGACCCGAGGAGTGAGTATAAATATCGAAATTGTCGTAAATCATCGAAAATTTGCAAATTGGGGTTTGACTGAACTTTGACCAATTGTTGACTTTCCCAAATTGGAAAGAGACCGTTGACCCGTGCGGTGAGCGAGCAACCCGATTCGGTTCGTCGGCGACCCAGTTTTTCCGGCCACCTCCGGCCAGGTTAAGGGTATCATTCGAATCCTTGTGAGCTTCTCTTTCATGTTGCACTTGAGTTTATTGAAATTGATTATGTTTTGAGAGAGTTCGATTAAGGGCCGAGATGGTTTGGTCGACGGTGATGGGTGGAAGGGTTCCGGCGAGTTTTTGGGGTTGGGTTGTTGGGGGTTTCGTTCCCCACCACTCAGTGATGCTCTCTAGGTGATTGGATTTGAACGAGATGAAGTTTGGGGTTGAACCCGATTGGGTTTTCCGGTTAGGGATTTTGTTGGTTTTGTGTGATTTTGGAAGGGATGCGTTTGGAATTGAGCTTGGTGTTAGAAGGGAAAGGGGTTCGTCTGGTCAAGAGGGTCCGATCTGGAAAATTTCACCGAGAAATTCCACCGTTGACGGCGCGCCGCCGCCGGCGGCGGCGGTCAACGGCCGGAAAAGTCAAATTTTCTGATTCCGACGTTTTTAATGTCATTTTTCTCGTAATCACGCCCTGATTATCGTACGGAGGTTTTCGGGTTGATTTGGTTAGCCGATTTTCAGTCGAGATTTCGAGTGGGGATTTCGGGATTTCCGTAATTCATTTTGTACTGCATTTCGTATTTCCGGGAACGGTTGGTTTCCGTGCTTCAGTACAGTGTTGTGGATTACGATATTGATCAGTTATGTGTATATATATCCAGGAGATCGAGATTTGGATCGTGATCGTGCTTCAGGCGAGGGATCTTCCGCTGGACCACGAGATTAGCGCGAGTGCGCATTTTGCTCACCTGTGAGTGGACAATTTCTTTTCACGAAAATCTTGCGAGTCTTTTATATGATTTATGAACTCGAGCATGAGTATGAGATTTCAGATTTGTATGAGCATGTGTTTACGATTATACGATATACTTATACGAATATACGTATACGAGTATAAATACACTTATATGTTGATTCATGCATTGCATAGAACTGTTTATGATTTGGTTTACACAGAGTACAGTCGTGGTTACGTTGTTGTATCGATACACTTTGCCTCTCGGTTGATCCCCGATGGTAGGCCGCCTGGAGGGGCGTTTCCCCAACCAGACCGGTGAGGGGCGTATCCCCGGATCCGAGGCCATTTCTGGCTAGAATCACGTGTGGGTCTGGGATCCCGTGATTCGGACTGTACTAGCACGGTGTGTGTCCATGAGTGACCCCGTGGGATTTTTACTTGCATACTCAGTACACTGGAGGAGTGTGAGTTTTACCTCGTGTACTATGTTGTTATATTTGCTTGGACTCGCATATGTTTTTATAACGTATATATATCAACTGGTGAAAGACATTTATTTTCGTCCACTCACTCTAACGTGTTATTTTCTTTCCCCTGGGCTTTTCGGTTTCCGTGCCCAGTTTGCAGTTCAGGTTTGGTGTTTCACGTCGCGGTTTGGAGGCTAGTGATCAGAGTCACCTGTGTTTTCCAGTAGGTTCTTGTTTCGCCTACTGATGTACATGTTGTATATATTTTATACTAGAGGTCGCTCTGATACATTCCGATACTTGTTTATACGGATTTTCTCGGATATACATATATATAGTACAGTATGTTTACTGTTTGTTGATTATATTGATGTTGAGAAATCCGGATGGGATTGGTGCCCACGGTTTGCTTTTTGTGGCATAGGATGAAGTGTGTTTTCCGCGTGCAGGTTAAGGTAATTCCACGCTAGTAACGAAACTCTGCCCAAATTTCGAAAAATTTTTGTTGGTTCGCATTTTTCGAAGGGGTTCGATTCCAGTTTAGGTAGCTAAATCGGGGTTGGGTCCTTTCAGCTTGGTATCAGAGCATTAGGTTGTCAGATTCTGTAGACTCTTGTAGTTGTGACGCTTAGGGTATTTGAGTTGATACAGCATGACTGGAGTGATGACCCGACTGGCCAGCGGTACTCATCAATACTTCGGGTGTTGTGTGTCCTCAAATATCTGCGGTTTCATGATTACGTTCTTTCTGCTTGTGCCTAATGCTTGTCTTGTATCAGTAGGATGCCTCCTCGACGTGGTCCCCGTGTTGATCGGGATGATGATCCTGATGAGGATCGCCGAACGCGCGACTTGCTTATGCGAGTGCTGCGTTTGGAAGAGCGTTTTGACCCTGTGGTCAAGGCTCGCACTGCGGGTGCTACTGTGTTTTCGGGTTCAGTTGATCCAGAGATATGCGAGGCATGGTTGGTTCAGATTGAGCGTGTTTGTGAGCGTCTGCAGTTTACACCTGAGCAGATGACAGTAGCCGCAGTTGGTTTACTTGAGGGTGATGCATACTTCTGGTGGGTCAGTACTGACAGAGTTCCTGTGGATACTCCGTGGACATTGTTTCGTGATCTGTTTATGCGGAGGTATTTTAATCAGGCTACCCAGCAGCGCAAGTACGAGGAGTTTACAAACTTGAGGCAGGGCAGTTTTTCTGTACTTGAGTATCGAGATCGGTTTACCCGTTTGTCTCGTTTTGCGCGGGATATGGTGGCTACAGAGGAAGCCAAGTGTCGTAGGTTTGAGCTGGGGTTGAATCTGAGCATCAAGGCGACGCTGACTACGATGCCTCGGAACAACTTTGATGAGTTTGTCAGTGCAGCTCTCCGAGGCGAGGATATTGAGCAGGAGAGACAGCAGAGGTATCAGCCGAGGCGATTCGAGGAAGGTGGACCGAGTCAGGGGCCTTCAAAGAGGCAGAGTTCCGATACTTCCGGTTCAGCTTCATCCTCTGGCGGTGGATCGTATCGCTCACCAGTTAGTGCACCGAGACGGAGACCATTATGGAGGAGAGATCGACCACAGCGTTCACAGGCTAGTGCAGGTTCCAGTGGTGCTAGCTATCCTCGGCGTACTAGTGGCACATTTGCTGTACCGAGGGAGTACCCGTTGTGTAGTCTCTGCAGCCGACATCATGTGGGTCCGTGTCAGCGAGGTCCTGTTACTTGTTTCCGCTGTGGCCAGGTGGGTCACTATGCGAGGGAGTGTCCCCAGTTATATGGTGGTGATGGACAGGCGGCTCAGAGTTCCGGAGCTGAGCGAGGTGCCACTTCGGGAGCTCGACCAGCACAGTTTGCAGGTCAGGGCAGGCAGCAGGGTCAGGCCCAGCGAGGACGACCAGCCGGACAGGCGAGAGTTCATGCTATGACTATGCGTGAGGGCAGAGCATCACCGGAGGTCGTTATTGGTACGTTACATGTTTTTGGTATTCCTGTAGTTGCATTGCTAGATCCAGGTGCCACACATTCATTCATATCATTTAGACTGTCATCATTGGCTACGGTACCTGCATCTCCACTTCCGGGGTTGTGGAGAGTGTTGTATCCGTCAGGTGAGGTTGTGAGCATCGGTTGGGTCTACCGAGATTGTGAGGTGTTTGTTGATGGCCATGGTTTAGCCGCTGATCTGTTATTACTTGATATTGTGGATTTCGATATGATATTGGGTATGGACTTTTTGGAGTCGCACTGGGCTATGTTTGATTGCCACAGAAAGGAGGTCGCGTTTCGACGACCAGGGTTACCTGAGATATTGTTTCGTGGCGAGAAGAACACTTCCCTACCGTGTTTGATTTCCGCATTGAGGGCGGATCGATTGATGAAGAAGGGTTGTGTTGCATATTTAGCCCATGTTGTGGACACTACAGCTGCAGTGCCAGAGCTTGGTAGTATTGAGGTTGTGTCTGAGTTTCCGGATGTGTTTCCAGCGGAGTTACCTGGTATACCCCCTGTGCGGGAGATTGATTTTACCATTGAGTTATTGCCGGGTACTGGACCGATTTCCCAGACACCATACCGGATGGCGCCTGCAGAGTTGAGGGAGTTGCAGATTCAGCTTCAGGAGTTGCTGGAGAAGGGATTCATTCGACCGAGTGTTTCTCCGTGGGGTGCTCCAGTGTTGTTTGTGCGGAAGAAGGATGGGTCCATGCGGTTGTGTATCGACTATCGGAAGCTGAATTAGATTACAGTGAGGAACAAGTATCCGTTGCCTCGGATTGACGACTTGTTCGATCAGCTGAAGGGAGCAGCAGTCTTTTCGAAGATTGATCTTCGATCCGGATATCACCAGTTGAGGATCCGGGATTCAGATGTTGCCAGGACAGCTTTCAGGACGCGGTATGGGCACTATGAGTTTTTGGTTATGCCGTTTGGGTTGACCAACGCCCCCGCAGCTTTCATGGACTTGATGAATCGGGTATTTCGACGATTCCTGGATAAGTTCGTGATTGTATTCATTGATGATATTTTGATATACTCGAGGAGTGTGGGCCAGCACAAGAAGCACTTGCGAGCAGTGTTGCGGACTTTGCGGGACCATCAGCTGTTCGCGAAGTTTAGCAAGTGTGAGTTCTGGTTGGATAGTGTGAAGTTTCTGGGCCACGTGATTTCGGCCGAGGGAGTTAGTGTTGATCCTGACAAGATCGAGGCCGTGCTGAATTGGAGTCGACCCACTACTGTGCCGGAGATCCGGAGTTTCTTGGGGTTAGCAGGCTATTACCGACGGTTTGTACAGGATTTCTCCCGGATAGCTACACCACTGACCAGATTGACGAAGAAGGGCGTCAAGTTTGAGTGGTCTGATGCGTGCGAGGAGAGTTATTTGCTCCTGAAGGAGAGATTGACTACCGCACCGGTTTTGACATTGCCAGACGACAGTGGTGAGTATGTTGTGTACAGTGACGCGTCGAAGTTGGGCCTTGGCCGTGTGTTGATGCAGCATGGTAGAGTTGTGGCGTACGGTTCTAGACAGCTGAAACCGCACGAGGTCAACTATCCGACGCATGATTTGGAGTTAGCAGCTATCGTGTTAGCGTTGAAGAGTTGGAGACATTACCTGTACGGTGCTCAGTGTAAGATTTTCACTGACCACAAGAGTCTCACTTACTTGCGGACACAGCCGGATCTGAACATGAGGCAGCGCCGATGGATGGAGTTGATCAACGATTACGAGTGCACTTTCGAGTACCATCCAGGGAAGGCCAATGTTGTGGCAGATGCACTTAGCCGGAAATCGGGAGCCTCATTGTTTCACATGTGTGTGGCCAGAGTATCGATGTTAGCCGAGCTACGGGCTACGGGTGCTGTGTTTGGTTATGATGATGATGGAGCCTTGTTGGCTAGCTTTCAGGTACGACCCGTATTGGTTGATCAGGTACGGGAGGCACAGGATTCAGATCCTTACTTGCTGAGCAAGAAGACCATGGTACGGAATGGTGTGCCTACAGAGTTCCGTTTGAGCGACGACGGTACGTTGTTGTTCAGAGGTAGATTATGTGTACCCAGAGACGAGGACTTAAAGAAGGAGATTCTGGACGAGGCCCACAGTTCAGCGTATGCGATGCATCCCGGAGGTACGAAGATGTTTCGTACACTTCGAGCTTACTATTGGTGGCGCAACATGAAGCGGGAGATTGCCGCATACGTGAGTCGGTGTTTGATTTGTCAGCAGGTGAAGGCGGAGAGGCAGAAACCTGCAGGGAAACTACAACCACTTGAGATTCCAGTTTGGAAGTGGGAGCATATTACGATGGATTTCGTCTATCAGTTGCCGCGTACTTCGGCGGGCAACACTGGCATTTGGGTTATCGTTGATCGATTGACGAAATCTGCACATTTTCTTGCACTTCCAGGAAAGATTTCAGTGGGCAGATTGGCAAAGTTGTACTTATCCGAGATTGTTCGCTTGCATGGTGTACCTGTATCGATTGTTTCTGACCGTGATAGTCAGTTCACTTCTGAGTTTTGGCAGGCTTTACAGCGAGCGTTGGGTACGAGACTACGGTTTAGTACAGCTTTTCATCCTCAGACTGACGGGCAGTCCGAGCGGACCATTCAGACTCTTGAGGATATGCTGAGATCGTGTGTATTGCAGTTTCGTGGAAACTGGGATCAGCAGTTGCACTTGATCGAGTTCGCTTACAACAACAGCTATCAGGCCAGTATTGAGATGGCACCGTACGAGGCTCTGTACGGGAAGCAGTGTCGCACTCCATTGTGTTGGAGTGAGGTGGGCGAGCGTTGGCTCATTGGTCCTGATTTGGTGAAAACTACGATGGAGGACATTCAGATTATTCGAGATCGACTGAAGATTGCCCAGGATCGGCAGAAGAGTTACGCGGATGTGAGAAGGAAGAGTTTAGAGTTCGAGGTTGGTGATTGGGTCTTCCTGAAACTGTCTCCGTGGAGGGGAGTAGTGCGTTTCGGGAAGCGTGGCAAGCTTCGACCGCGGTACATTGGTCCGTATGAGATTACGGAGAGGGTTGGTGTTGTTGCTTACAGACTTGAGTTACCGACAGAGATGGCTCGTGTACATGATGTCTTCCATGTTTCGATGTTGCGGACGTACATCTCAGATCCTTCACATGTGATAGCCCCACAGCAGTTGCCGATTAGAGAGGACTTATCGTATGTTGAGGAGCCAGTACAGATTCTTGATCGACGTGAGCAGGAGCTGAGGCACCGTGTGATTCCACTGGTGAAGGTCTTGTGGCAGAACCACTCAGTTGAGGAGGCCACCTGGGAGACCGAGCAGCGTATGCGGGAGCAGTATCCTCATCTGTTCACATGACAGGTACGTAAATTTTGAGGTCGAAATTTCTTTAAGGGGGGTAGATTTGTGACGACCCGAACCAGAATCAGTTGTGTGTTTGGCACGATTCTCGAGATTTGGTTATAGTCGCAGTTTTACGATATTGTGTAGTTTGCCGATTCGATTCGCGACTATGTTTTCAGTCGAGAATTTGAGTTGAGTGTCTTCACGGAAGTTGTAGAGTATGTGATTTCGAGTTCGTGGACGGTTCCGGAAGATTTTTCCGATAACCGAGGAATATTTGATGGTTATTTGAAGTTTCGGGTTCCGACGAGTTTATCCGATAGTCTCGAGTTTATCCGAATCATTTTGTAATTTTATTTCGGACCGTCGATCGACCCGAGGAGTGAGTATAAATATCGAAATTGTCGTAAATCATCGAAAATTTACAAATTGGGGTTTGACTGAACTTTGACCAATTGTTGACTTTCCAAAATTGGAAAGAGACCGTTGACCCGTGCGGTGAGCGAGCAACCCGATTCGGTTCGTCGGCGACCCAGTTTTTCCGGCCACCTCCGGCCAGGTTAAGGGTATCATTCGAATCCTTGTGAGCTTCTCTTTCATGTTGCACTTGAGTTTATTGAAATTGATTATGTTTTGAGAGAGTTCGATTAAGGGCCGAGATGGTTTGGTCGACGGTGATGGGTGGAAGGGTTCCGGCGAGTTTTTGGGGTTGGGTTGTTGGGGGTTTCGTTCCCCACCACTCAGTGATGCTCTCTAGGTGATTGGATTTGAACGAGATGAAGTTTGGGGTTGAACCCGATTGGGTTTTCCGGTTAGGGATTTTGTTGGTTTTGTGTGATTTTGGAAGGGATGCGTTTGGAATTGAGCTTGGTGTTAGAAGGGAAAGGGGTTCGTCTGGTCAAGAGGGTCCGATCTGGAAAATTTCACCGAGAAATTCCACCGTTGACGGCGCGCCGCCGCCGGCGGCGGCGGTCAACGGCGGTCAACGGCCGGAAAAGTCAAATTTTCTGATTCCGACGTTTTTAATGTCATTTTTCTCGTAATCACGCCCTGATTATCGTACGGAGGTTTTCGGGTTGATTTGGTTAGCCAATTTTCAGTCGAGATTTCGAGTGGGGATTTCGGGATTTCCGTAATTCATTTTGTACTGCATTTCGTATTTCCGGGAACGGTTGGTTTCCGTGCTTCAGTACAGTGTTGTGGATTACGATATTGATCAGTTATGTGTATATATATCCAGGAGATCGAGATTTGGATCGTGATCGTGCTTCAGGCGAGGGATCTTCCGCTGGACCACGAGATTAGCGCGAGTGCGCATTTTGCTCACCTGTGAGTGGACAATTTCTTTTCACGGAAATCTTGCGAGTCTTTTATATGATTTATGAACTCGAGCATGAGTATGAGATTTCAGATTTGTATGAGCATGTGTTTACGATTATACGATATACTTATACGAATATACGTATACGAGTATAAATACACTTATATGTTGATTCATGCATTGCATAGAACTGTTTATGATTTGGTTTACACAGAGTACAGTCGTGGTTACGTTGTTGTATCGATACACTTTGCCTCTCGGTTGATCCCCGATGGTAGGCCGCCCGGAGGGGCGTTTCCCCAACCAGACCGGTGAGGGGCGTATCCCCGGATCCGAGGCCATTTCTGGCTAGAATCACGTGTGGGTCTGGGATCCCGTGATTCGGACTGTACTAGCACGGTGTGTGTCCATGAGTGACCCCGTGGGATTTTTACTTGCATACTCAGTACACTGGAGGAGTGTGAGTTTTACCTCGTGTACTATGTTGTTATATTTGCTTGGACTCGCATATGTTTTTATAACGTATATATATCAACTGGTGAAAGACATTTATTTTCGTCCACTCACTCTAACGTGTTATTGTCTTTCCCCTGGGCTTTTCGGTTTCCGTGCCCAGTTTGCAGTTCAGGTTTGGTGTTTCACGTCGCGGTTTGGAGGCTAGTGATCAGAGTCACCTGTGTTTTCCAGTAGGTTCTTGTTTCGCCTACTGATGTACATGTTGTATATATTTTATACTAGAGGTCGCTCTGATACATTCCGATACTTGTTTATACGGATTTTCTCGGATATACATATATATAGTACAATGTGTTTACTGTTTGTTGATTATATTGATGTTGAGAAATCCGGATGGGATTGGTGCCCACGGTTTGCTTTTTGTGGCATAGGATGAAGTGTGTTTTCCGCGTGCAGGTTAAGGTAATTCCACGCTAGTAACGAAACTCTGCCCAAATTTCGGAAAATTTTTGTTGGTTCGCATTTTTCGAAGGGGTTCGATTCCAGTTTAGGTAGCTAAATCGGGGTTGGGTCCTTTCAATGACTTATAATTAACATGCAACTAAACATGTAACACCTTAATCTCGACTTCATTGGTTAAAAGAAATAAGCGATTGACTAAGCGTTTCATCTTAAGACATAACCAAAGTATTAGGCATGATACACAACATGTAATCAAGATTCAAAGCTCATAAACACATGGAAGATATGTTAAATTCAAAAATAAGATAACATCAAAATAAACATGTTGTCTTTACAAACAATGTAATACAAATACAAGGAGAACTACGGAGTAAAGGTTCCATGTTTACACTTTTTCATTCCCGGTAAGCCCTGCAAAATCTCGAGTGGATGGATACTTAGGTGGAAGGTATACACCTTCTAAACGGTAAGCCCTGCAAAATCTCGAGTAGATGGATACTTAGGTGGAAGGTACACACCTTCTAAAGGGACTAAACGTATTTAGAAGTGGTGAGATAAAGATTTTGAGAGGTGGTGGTAGTGTAGTTTGCATAGCACTTGGAGAACCTTGTTGCGGGATGCCTTGTGAATATTTTTGCAGCAAGAGAGTGTAGAGAATAAGTGATGGTTTATGAGAGGTTGCAAGCTTCCTTTTATAGGCAAATTTCCACCTGCTTTTCTCTTTTTCTTCTTTCCTTCTCTTGTCGGCCTTTCTTCTTCTTCTTTTCCTCTCTTCCTTTTTCTCTCTTGCCAACTCCCATCAAGCCATCACTTTTTGGTCTCCTTCTTCTCTCCCACACGTTTTCTTCTTCCATCACTCTTCTTCTTTCTACTGCCAACAAACCAATTAACTACTCTTGCAAGCAACCATCACTTCTTTGCTTTTTTTTTTCCTTTTCTATTGTCGATTTGGCCTGATCCCTCTTCTTCTTTTACTCTTCTTTGCTTTTCCTTACCAACTTTACTTGATTGATTATAACAAGTAATGCATCACATTGATGGAACTTGAATGCATTTATTTTCTTTTTCTTTTCTTCCCATCACTTTCTTGCTAATTAACATGGTACACTAGTTAGTGTAATTAGTATCATTTACTCCGTCACTTTTGGTCAACATCTGAAAATAACAAAATAAATAAAAACTAACGATACGAAGTGAATTACACAGTAAAATGTGGTGAAAAATACATTAATTAGTTCGCCAAAAATTCTTAGATCAATTAACCACACATCTTAATCAACCATATCCAAATCAATTCAATAATCTCTTCATTATAATCGGTACATAATTACAAGCAAAACGATACGAAATTTACATTGAAATTCCCTCCATCAGAGCGTCGCCGTGAATCACCAGCGGCTGCACTGGTGACTTTTTTCGACGAACCGAAGCTCAACTTGTGCAAAATAAATCCAACAACAACTTTCATAACTACATCAAAGTCTAGTTCTCAATATAATGCACCTAATATAAGTTTGAAACCAAGAACATCACAATCTTTAATTCATCGATTCTTCCTCCTCGGTTTGAATTAGGACTTGATCTTGGTGTGGTTAGCTTCATGGTGATGAGAGATTCAAAGCCCAGTAGGTTACACCGACCGATTTAAGCCAAAAACCATTGTCCCAATAACCTAGTTTTTTTCAGTCGACAGCATACCTTTCAAACCTCACCACGACTTCCATGATACGAATTTGACTCAGAGACTATAAGGGTTTCAAAGAAGGAAGAAAGACAAAAATTTTGGGACCAGCCTCACCTATTTTGGTGGCCACACCAGCGAGCTCCACCGTCGGCAGTGGAGATGCACGAGAGAGAGGAGAGAGACGTCGGGGAGGAGAGAGAAAAGAGGGATTTACCCGAAATGGAAGTGTTGACTTCCAAATTTGGAAAGTCGGTACTTATACTTGCGACTCACCAAAATCGTAAAATCATACAAAAGTTTTGCTGACCGTAATTTCTTCATCGTAACTCAGATTTTAACATTTGACATGGCTACAAATTCGTCTTGATAAACTCTACGATTTTCCATAATAAAATTCTTCAATAAACTTAACCAATAAAATTCTAATATGAAGGCTAACGATAATTAACGACGATAAAAACTAATTACTTTTCTCGATTAACCTTAAATAAATCATAAAAAAAATATTCTCGGGACAGACTATTACTGGCAAACCGCAAACAAGAGGTAACTTCTGAATGCATTGATTATTGCGTAGTTTGATTCAATCACAAGCATGTTTAAAATATAAGGAAAGAAATATATCTCGTTGAGACAAAATGTATGTTTCATTTTCAGGATTCTTGTAAAATAGTCCCAGTCCTACACCAAGCCTTGGAGATCAGTCTTATAGTTCCCAAATCTTAGAATTTAATCATGATTTTAATAGCTCATGCAATAAGTAACGACATTGTGTATAAATCTTAGGACACCTAGATTTAATATATATGAATGCAACTCAGTAGTGAGAGTGTGAGACACATAATTTAGAGAAATGAGAATAGACCCTAGAAGCAACAAAAAAAATCCAAGAAGCCATATTCCTCTCTAGCTCGTCTCTCACTACCGGAAGAATTACTATGACCGACGACTTGGTGTCGTCGGTCTGTTGCCGTTTGTCGTCGGTCATACCTATATCCGACGACACATTATCGGATATAGTATCGTCGGTAATAAACCGTCGGTAATACTATATCCGACGATGATTTAGGGTTATCATTGGAAAATAGAAACACTAAATCCGACGATATCTTATCGTCGGTCATAGTTTAAACTATATCCGACGATGTCATCATCGGATATAGTTTTCTCCATGGTCAAAATGGTTGACTGTGGAGAAAACTATAACCGACGATGTTGACACATATCGTCGGTTATAGTTAAAAATATTTATTTATTTTTTGCAGGTTTTGGGTTTTATCCCAAAACCTGCATTCACAAAAAATCACGCTATCTATATATTGTTCAAATTGAAAATCAACAACCATTGAAACTATAGTACGTAGTAAATAAATAATAAATAATAAAAACCGAAATCGTTCAAATCTGTATACATATGCGTAGTAAATAATGAAAATAAAAATTAAACCGACAATTGTTCAAATGTAGGGGGGTCCTGGTCCTAAGTCTATGTGGTCAAACGGATTGGAGAAAGTTGGTTGGTCCTGGTCCTGGTCTGGCTGAGGCTGAGGCTGCGGTTGAGGCTGTGGCTGTGGCTATGGCGCACCGAAAATGGGTGGGGGAGCTATCTGGATTCCATATGCTTGCAACTGTGCATAACAATGCTGCATCCATGTCCTCATTTGCTGCTGCTGTTCGACCAACCGATTCTGTTCTGCAGCTTGCGCTTGCTTCATCTCCTCCATCCGACGCCGTTGAGCTTCCATCTCAATTGATTGCCTATGAAGCTGGTCGTGTAGCTCATTATTCCTCGAAGATGATGATGATCCCGATCCGCGAGAGAATTCAGGGGTATGCTTCAGTAGCCCTTGACCCCATTTTCCGGAACCCCTGCAGTAGAATGTGTTCTTCCCTGGAGGGATCACAGTTGACATAATCCTGGCCCTGACGATTGGATCAGATCGATCAATCGGGAGTTCCGCATCGGGGGTGTTGGGATGGAGCTCTCTCGCCACTTGAGTCAACACCTCCAGAATCGCCTCCTGAATTCTCGCCTAATTGACAAAGAACAATAAAATATTAATTAAAAAAAGCAATCTAAATAAATAAGAAATAAGTTTATTTTGTTATAAGGACACTTACAGCATATTCGGGGGACTGCGGATACGCGTGCTGCATCGTATAGACAAGGGGATCCTCTTCTGGGTGGTTGGCCGCCTCCTCGATCCAACCCGAGTATGATCTGGTACCGGCATGATGATTTTTGGTATTTTTGGCCCGGTTCCTTGTGTTGACTTTAGAAAGAGCCTGCGCGATTAATTAAACATAAAAAAAACACTCATTAACCAAATAATTTAAGGGAAGTACGATAAAACAAAAATTAAATCGATTGAAGGTTGCGTACCTTCAATTTCGGGTTGTTGAAGTGAACCACAAGCCATCGCCACTCGTACTCCCTATAACAAAACTCGCTAGGGGTACCCTCACGATCGTCCCCGTACTTTTTCCAATGCTTCTTCAGCTCGGCCTTCCACTCCTTATACCTATATATACCCATAAAATCAAGTGTTAGTAACTAACAACATTGTATGAACATAATCAAAAGAAACGAAAAAATTGAAACAAATGGTCGTCTGCAAACCTGCTCCCATGCACTTCATCCGCCCACGTGGGTCTAATGTCTGCATCCACGCGGAACCACCTCTGCAATGCATATATATATATATCAATAATATTAAAAATTTATTTACATAATTTACATAATTAATGAATATACAATTCAACTCACCGACAACGCATTATGCAGCTGATTTTTGACGGATTGCGGCACTGAATTCCAATCTGGCCACAACATTGGGACTCTATCCCGTATGAGGCTACCTGCCATCCCCGCGTACTTTCGAGTGACCTTTCCCTCGATCACCTGCCCTCTATTCCCGGTCGGAATCATAAGTTGGCCACCACCGCTAGCCTGAATGGCTTCCTCCAGTAACTTGCCGACGACGGGGCCTCTGGTTCTCTTCTGTTTGGCACCGGGCACGATCTCGCCTATCACATATATATGTAGACGATTTTTTAAACATCAACACCTAATTGAATTTAAATATTAGGGAGTAAAAACATATCACTAATTAATATTTACCTGATTCGTCGGTGCGTTGTCCCGGAATCCTCGCACTCCAGAAAGGTGCCGGGAAGGGTATATACGCATATGCCTGCTCCGGGGTAATGAACCCTAGCTGTCCCGGAATAGGCATCCCGTCGGAATCGACGTGAGGTATCGTCGGGATTTCCAACGGTAAGAATAATGTAGGCGGCGGGCATAGTCGCATCCTCGCCGAGGACTGAGTGGATCCACCAGCCTCCTCGGAAGAATGAGGAGCTGTCTGGTGGATGACGGGGGAAGGGTCCTCGCGATGAATGTCCGACATTCGGACTGAGGATTGAGTCGCACTATCCGTTGAAGGCGTGCGACTGACCTAATGAACCCTCCTCGCGCCTGAGGATCGAGGCGGCTCGGGCTGCTGCTGAGGTTGTCCCTCGCCCATCAGCCGACGGTGTCGAGAGGTCAGCGGAAGACTGTAAGTGTTGGGGACGCTGGTGGATCCTGATGCGGACCGACTTCCGGTGCCATCAGGATCCCCAGCTCCCGAGCCCTCATCCCCACGTCCCGATCTCCCTCTCCCTCTGGACCTCCCCCTCGAAGTACTCGACCCGGCCCCTCAGGAAGGTCCGCAATTAAACCATTGCATCGTTGCTATAAAATTATTAAAATTAAAAATAATTCCTAATTCATCCAAAAAATCTAGCGCATGCATATTCCAATATATATCAATAATCCAATATATATTCCAATATATAAATATTCCACAAAAATCAACAATAATTCCATAAAATCCAATACATATATAATCCAATAATTTAACTATATATATATATCAATAATTCCAATAATCCAAATTCAACAATAATTCCAAATCCAATTAACAAAAAACTTAATCAAATTTAACCTAAAATTCCAAATCCAAATTCCAATATATATATATAAATAATCCGACGCCAAATCCAAATTTGACCTAAAATTCCAATATATTCCAATATATATCAATACATGCATAAAATTCCAAAAAAATCTAAATTTAACCTAAAATAACATACATATTATTTATTGGAATTCAATCTAAATTTAACCTAAAATAACATACATTTAACCGAAATTTAACCTAAATTTAACCTAAAATTTAAAATTATTCTAATATATATCAATACATGCATAAAATTAACAAATTCCACAACTATATCAATACATGCATCCACATTATCGATCAACACATTCCACAGCGTAAAATCTAACCTAAATTACAAAAATTCAAAAATTTGAATTTAGGGATTTCAAACCTGATTTTTCACTAATCGACGAGGGATTTGGCTTGAGGATCGATGGAATACCACTTGAGCTTCGATTGCTTGCTTGTAGCACGAAGGAAACAGAGAAAATCGATCGGAGGCGTTGGAGCAGTTTGTGGCAGTTTCGTTTCTGCCCAAAACGTACCCAGATCGGGATATAAAACAGAACTATAACCGATGAGATAAGTAAACTCGTCGGATATAGTTGAACCGAAACTATATCCGACGAGATTTCATATGCATATCGTCGGATATAGTTTCGGTTCAACTATATCCGACGATATTTTCATATGCATGTCGTCGGATATAGTTCTTCTATTTATTTTTCATTTATGCCGGTGTACGTTATTAAATATGTAGTGTATTAATATATATATATATTTATTAATAGGTAATACGAAATTATTAATAGTTAATACCAAATTATTAAATTATTATTTAATAATACGATATAATTATTAATCGATCGGTACGGTTGTGTATTTTTTTTTCAATCGATCTCTCGAGCTCTCTCATTTATGATGGGGCCGGATAAAGCAATTTCATCGATCGACACAATGGGCAGTCGATAATCTGAATAAAATTCATTTTACATTGCACGTTCTAATTAGTCAAAATAACATACATATATATACACTAATTAAGGCGCATAATCAGAATCATCGCTTGAGTCTGACTCTGTTTCCGAGTTAATTTCAGGTAACATGTGTATGTCTTCGTCACTTGAGTCTTCATTGTCTTCATTTTGATTAACATCAAGAAGATTCGGTTGATATGTTCGTACCACACTGCCCTGTCTCACATTATTAAGGTGAATTGTTGAGGTTTCAGGAATACCAGTTGCGTTCGGCTCTTGGTATGCACTGACTTCTTCATTATCCGAGGTCACACTAAGGGTTGAGGCACTGTATATGTTTCGTGGAAGAACATGGTTAACCACTTTCCACGCGCCTTTATGCACAAGATCATCAAGATAGAACAATTTTTTCACCGCCATTGCCAACACAAACGGATCATCTTCATATCAGCTTGTGGCAGTATTCACCGAAAAAATCCCGTATTGATCGGTCCTTGTGTTCTGAGGGTCGGTATCAAACCATCTACACTTAAACAAGTGCACGGTCATGCCTTCCCCATATATTAATTCGACAACTGAATGGAGAACACCGTAATAGTCAACTCCATTCTGCCCACCATGCACCATTACCCCAGAATTCTGTGTTTTTCGTCTGACATCTTTATGTTCACAAATAAATAGCACGCCATTTACATTACACATAGGATAAACTCTGGAAGTTACCGGTTTCTGCGCCAAGAGCCTCAATTCGTGTGACCACCGAGGGATACCATCATCTTGTACATGATTCATCTGAAAATAATCATTTATTAACTTAACTATAAATAGGATGCGAGACATGCACTTAACATCGATCATATACAGGTCAATTTAAGTATCAACTTACCCAGTTGCCAAAATAGTTTGCGAACGTCTTGTTATGGTACTCAACATCACCGGAAAAAGCAGGGCAGTAAAGGTGCAAATTTTTCCAATATTAAACTTCTGGATAGTTAATCAATACCGACCAATGGGCAATGACTAGCTCATAAGGTTCCAACTTGTACGAGTTGGGCAACTTTCCAGAAACTTCAACATCATCGGAGATGATCGAAAGGTTGAACTGCCCTCCATCTACTCGCATATGTTGTGGAGGGTCCTCCAACGCTCCCAAATACAACTTGGTGTACGTTACGCACTCATGCGCAATATATGCTTCAACGATACACCCTTCTGGGGCAGATTTGTTCATCACATAGTCTTTGTAGTCCCCTAATTGTCTGTAAATTGGTAATTACAGATCGAGCATGTTAATTATGCTTATTGCAACAATAAGTTAATAAATAATATTAAAGATCGACATATATATAGCCAGATTCAGAAATGCATTACGTACCTTTCCATAGGATACATCCATGTGTAGTGAACTGGACCAGTAAGCAACAATTGTTCCGGAAGATGGAGCATCAGGTGAGGCATGATGTCGAAAAAGTTTGGAGGAAATATCCTTTCAAATTTGCACATGATAAAAATGATGTCCTGTTGCATTTCCAACAAGTCCGATTTCTTCACTTCTCTCGTGCATAACTTCTGAAAGAATCTTGACAAAGCCACTAACGGCTCCACCACCTCTTTGGGCAGGTACCCTCGAATGAAAACAGGGAAGAGGCGTTGGAGCAGTATATGACCGTCATGACTCTTTAGTCCGTATATCTTGTTGTCTTTGAAGTTAACACATCGACTTATATTTCCGGCATAGCCTGAAGGATACCTGACATTACCCATCCAGCCAAAAATTTCACTCTTCTGGGCAGGCTTCACGGTATAAGGAGCTTGTGTCATTTTTTTCTTCCCATCTCTCAACCACAAATGTTTTCGCAGTCCCATCCTTTTAAGATCAATGCGTGCCTTCGGGCCGTCTTTAGTTTTTCCCTCCCAATTCAACATTATGCCGACCACACTCTCGCACACATTTTTCTCTATGTGCATGACATCTAAGTAGTGTCTGATCAGCAACTTGAACCAATAAGGAAGTTCCCAAAATATACTTTTGTGTGTCCAGAATTTATACCTGTCGGGTTTGTCAGGTATTGACGCCACTATCTCAGGATGATTGCTTAGCTGCCCAAAATCGTATTCATTTAGCACTTCTAAGATTTCATCCCCCGTCCATCTCCTCGGCTGCTCACCTGTTTCCACAGTCCCATCAAATGCCTCCATATCCTCCTGAAATGGGTGATCATGTGGAAGCCAACAACGATGTCGCATCTGTACAATCTTCCTGCAATGAGGTCTGCAACACTCAACCGTCATGCACTCTGGACAAGCCCTGTATCCCCTGGTAACGTTGCCCGACAACATCCCGCGTGCAGGAAAATCGCTAATGGTGCCAACAAGCATGACATGCATCTGGAACATCTCATTTTTGAACTTGTCATAAGTGGGATGACCATGCTCACTCAAGTACTTAAGCTCCTCAATCAAGGGTCTCAGATACACATCGAGACACTTTCCTGGATAACCCGGCCCTGGAATGATCATAGTGAGCATATTGTATTCTTTCTTCATGCACATCCATGGAGGAAGGTTGTACGGTACCAAAATAACTGGCCATATACTGTATTGAAGACTCATGTTGCCAAAAGGGTTGAATCCGTCAGATGAAAGCCCCAGCCAAACATTTCGAACCTCTGATGCAAAATAAGAAAACTCCTTCACCATGTGCTTCCAAGCTTCTCCGTCAGCAGGGTGTATAAGCGTATCACCGTCGGGCAAATTCCTCTCGGCCCACTATCTCATAGCTTCAGCCGTGTGTGCAGACATGAACAACCGTTCTAGCCTATCTATCAGCGGAAAATACCGAAGTATCTTCACAACTTTCTTGTTTCCGGCAGGAGTCAACTTATACCTATCTGTACCACATACCGGGCATTCATCAAGGGATTCAAGATCATTCCCATAAGCATCTTCACCCCAGAAGAGAACACAATCATATCTACAAGCATGGATTTTGATGTAGGAAAGGCCAAGATGTTTAAGTATCTGTCGCACCTTACGATGAGTGGTAGGAAGACGATGACCGGGGGGCAACAACGAACCAGACCACTTCAGCCAATCATCAACAGCCTTCACACTCATTTTGTTCTCAACTTTGAGCTTCATTACTCCCATAACACTTTCGAGAACAGTCTTATTACACCCGTTGTACAACGGGGTCTGTTGGAAGGCAATGAGGTTGTTGTACTTGCCCATACCAGCAGTGTTGACAGCTGTAGGTACTTGCTGGACTGGCTCAATATGAGGGAAGTCTCCAACGGCGGGAGGGATATCGATATCCGGTGCTTGAGCAAATATACCGCTCTCATGAGGAAACATATCGTTGATCAACCTTGTTGTTGGATCATTGGATGTACTGCCACTCTAAAAAAATTGTCCGTGATCATGTTGACCAACTGTTGAGCTCTCACCGTGATAAATCCAACATGTGTACTTATTCCAAAACCCGTTTTTCTTCAAGTGCTCCAATACTTTATCGATGTGAAAACGATATCGCTCGCTGCGACACTGACATTTCGTACATGGACAATAATGATTTGTCATCCCTCCACAATTAACCTTCACATATTCTACAAAACTTCTAATTCCACGGTGATATCTTACATCCCATCTTGGAAGACATATCCAATTCTTGTCCATCCTGAAAATTATAACTGCATGTATATATACACATGATCTTATTAATTCAAATTTCATAGCTAGATATAAATATTTATTATTTTAATTCCCATAATTTTAATATATATATATACACACACGTACACCCTAACTATATATATATATATATATAATCGATCACAAAAATCTAAATATATATATAACGTTAACCATGCACGTATGTACACGTACGTACTAGCTAGCTAGTGTACATTTAATCTTATATATATAATAATCACAATATATAATGCAATATACTAATTAAATAAATTAATCACCCTAGCTAGCTAGCTAGCTAGCTAGTTATTGCTATATATATATTCACAATAATCAAATTAAAATTAACAACAATTAATATATATTTACGATCAATCACGCGTACGTACTCAAAATCAACCATCAATCAATTACTCAAACTCAAGAATCAATTAATTAATTAACTCGATCAATCGATCAATATATATATATATATATATTCAAAATCAATTAATATCGATCGATCTATATATTCAACAAATTAAGCATTAATACATGCATGCACAACACATATATATGTTAATTAAGCACGACGTACCTATATATATAATGCGCATGAATCATCACGAACTCATTCTCGACATCACCCAAAGATCGATTTCAGAGCATTCTCAGAAAAAATGGAAAGTTTTTTGAATGACAGATTGAGCTGCTGCACAGATCTGAAATAAGAAACTATAACCGACGATATGAAAAAATCGTTGGTAATAGTAAAAAAAATCGTCGGACATAGTCGAAAACTATGACCGACGAGTTTCCGGCGACTATAACCGACGACAAGAAAATCTCGACGGTCTAAAAACTATAACCGACGAGAAAATTCTGTCGTCGGTTATAGTTTACTATAACCGACGAGATCCCTTCTCGTCGGTTGTTCTTTGAGGACCTCGTCGGATATAATACTTCTTCTGGTAGTGTCTTTCGCCTTAAAATTCCGTCGATTGCTCCTCTTTCTTGGCCATTCTGCTTTTTTTTTTTCTAGTTTTGAATCATGGATTGTTCCAATTTGATTTATCCAATTGAATCATGGATTTTTGGGTCGGGTTTGGTGAATTCGCCGGCAAGTATTGCTAGTGTTGGTGTGTCTTTGTCATCGGCAGGTTGTGACGGTGCGGTAAATTCGACTGGGTCTTCTTTAGGTTTGGGTTCTATTATGATTTCGAGTTTGGGGGTGAGAAATTTGGCTCAAACAAGTCAGGTCGGATTGGAGATTGTTGCGTTACAAGTAGCAAATCATGGTGCGAATTTGAGTTTGGGTTCTGGTCCGGATGTACGTTCTGGCGAATGGTGTTGAAGTGTTGTCGGCTGAGACGACTGATGCAAATCCATCTGAGATTTGGTGTTCCAGTGGACGAGTGTGGATCGCCGGTGATGGGAACGAGTGGCTCTGGTTTGGCTGTTCCAGGAGACGGGTGTAGATTGCCGGGGGTTGGAACGAGTTACTCTGGTTCTGGGAGGATGGGAAGTTGTACCAAAAAACCAAACCATGTTGATATACCGAGTTTTGATACTGTACTGAACAATGAAACTTCAACTGAATTTAATGTTGTGCCAACTATACCGGTTGGTGCGTACTAATCATACCAGGGAATCAGGTACTGTGGTAGATTCACCTCTAGTTTTGGGGCTGCCGACCGAAACATGTTCAGAATTTTATTAAAGATGGGGCAGTTGATACTGAGGTTGGTTAGGTCCTTTACCAACCGCGGTTCATCCTAGGTTGTGCAATTGAAACCGAATGGGTCTGAATCTAGGTATTTTTGGTAGACAATATCTTAATTGCCAAAAAAAACCACATACATTGTGGTATTGTAAAGCAAATTTGTGAACTTACTTGCATATTTCCTTGTGTTGATTTTGTTTAACAATACCAAATCAGCATATACTTACATGACAAACACAGATTGCTCTTAATTAGTAATGTAAGAAACATACTCAACATGAAGCACAGTATATAAAACACACATTCACATACTCTAACCACACACTGTTTTAACCTACACTTCATTTGTGTTAATGAATCCCAGTTGAATCCAATTTGTCTCAATATATCACTCACTATTCCATAATATTTTTTTCGTGACTCCACACGATTTTTGATGTTATCAACAGTAATTCAAATCTCAAATCGGGTCAAGAAATATAATGTAGCAACAGTAGAAGCAACACCCTTCCATCCACCATCTCTTTTATGGCATTTGCTTCGTTCAACACGAAGTATGTCAGCCAAAGCACGACCAATATCTAAGTTCCACCTCAGATTCTTGCCTTCTTGCTTTCCCTTACTCTTATCAACTTTTTTTCTCATAGAGATACATTTATTTACCTTATTCTCTTCCAAACCATTCATGACTAATAATGATAAGATGAAAAAAAAATATTAATTAGTTCAACAAATTAAGATTCTGAACACATTGTCATTCATTATACATATTGAAAGGACCCAACACCGATTTAGCTTCCTAAATCGGAATCAAACCCTTTCGAAAACACGAACCAACAAAAACTTTTCGAAATTTGGGCAGAGTTTCGTTACTAGCGTGGAATTACCATTACCTGCACGCGGAAAATGCACTTCATCCTATGCCACAAAAAGCAAACCATGGGCACCAATCCTATCCGGATTTCTCAATATATTAACAGTAAAGTAAAGTAGTAAATATATATACACTTTACTGAAATCCAGTGTAAAATCGTATAACGTATTCAATAGGAAGCTCAGAGCGACATCTAATACATAATCATATACGCATACCACAGTAGGTAGAACAATAAACCTACTGGATGAAACAAAGTAGCTCGAGCACTATGCCTCCGACCACGACGTGCGACACCAGAGCCTGAACTGCAAACTGGGCACAGAAACCGAAAAACCCAGGGGAAAGACATGAAACACGTTAGAGTGAGTGGACGAAAATAAATGTCTTTCACCAAGTAATAAATATAATAAAAACATATGCGAGTCGAAAGCATAAATAATCAAATGGTACACGAGGGAGACTCTAACTCCTCACGCATCCGAGTACACGAGGGAGACTCTAACTCCTCACGTATACGGAGCATGCATAAAATCCCACAGGGTCACTCGTGGACACACCCGTGCTAGTACAGTCAGAACCACGGAGTCCCTGACTTCCACGTGATTCTAGCCGGAAATGGCCTCAGGTCAAAGGTCACCCTCCCCCCGGTAAAGACCTCGGGTCAGGAGTCACAGCCTCCCCTGGAATAAAGCCTACCATCGGGGATCAACCGAGAGGCAAGTGTATCGATACAACAACGTAACCACGACTGTACTCTGTGTAAACCAAATCATAAACATTTCGATGCAAATGCATAAAACAGCATATAAGTATATGTATACTCGTATACGTATATCCGTATAAGTATAATCGTATAATCGTAAAACACATGCTCATGTAATCCGAAATCTCATATGCATGCTCAAGTTCATAAAACGTATATCAAGACTCGCAAATAATCCGTGAAAAGAAATGTCCACTCACAGACTAGCGTAACGCGTATCGCGTTAACCCGTGATCCGGCGGAAAGTCCCTCGCCAAACGAACGATCACGAACACCTGAATATTCACAAAATCCAATACTCAAAGTCATAACTCGACATTTCAAAACAAATCACGAGAAACCACCGTTCTCGGAAACCCATAATTCAAAGTCGACGAATCGTCGAAAATCCGTATATGTACACCTCAATACCTCGCTATACATTCGGATGCTCAAATCGAGAAACGAACCTCCCCACTGCGATCGGAGCGCGATTTTGAGTCAAATGACATGCAACTTGTCGAAAGTCCGAAAAGTCAAACCTGTTGACCGTTGACCGCCGTCCACGGCGGCGCTGCCGCCGGACGTGAAATTGCACAGCGGAGCAACCCTTGTTCCACTCCAAATTACCCATTGAGCAACTTCCATAACTGTACCGAAGTCCAATTCTCACTCTAACTAGGTCAATTTCATGTAAAACCGAATGTACACACAAATTTCAAATCCAAAATTCTCCTTCCACAAGCAAAATTAGATCACCAAACTTACATGGTAGCTTGCTAGTGATGAGAGCTACAAAGCCCACCCCAAAGTTCAGCTCGAATCGGCCTGAAAAATCGAACCCGAATTCATCAAAATACCTTGAACTTTGGCCGGAAAAATCATGCATTTCCGGTGAGCCACGCCGTGGAAGGTGGCCGGGACGAGGTCGAGGATGTCAAGGCGAGTCCAAAGGGACCAACCCCACGGCCTGGGGTGGCCGGAAAGCCCTCGCCGCCATGGAGGCCGTGAGCCACCATCGAACACCATCCACCACTCGGTCAAACAAGGTCAAGCAAAGTCAACTTTCCATTTCAGTCAATGACTTTCCCAAAGGGGAAACTACTATATATAGACTTTCCCAAAACGGAAACTCATAGTTATCCATTTCGACGAACTTCAAACGCGCATAACTTCTTCGTCGTATATCCGATTCCGATAATTCTCGCGGCCACAAACTCGTCTCGACATAATCTTCAACAATCACCCAAATTCAAACACATCGGTCTATCGGATAAAAAGTCAACTGTTCAGCCCAAACACATAATAAATCGACTAAACAAACAACAAACGGAAATATTCGCAACTAATACCTCGTAACTCCAGATCATGCTCCGGAAGTTCTTACAAACTCGAACTTAAATTCCGGACAACTTCCGTGAAGAAGCCGAAACCAAATTCTCGTCCGGTAATTTAGTCGCTAAGTAGCTCGCCATATTAATCCGTTTCCGTCGAAACTTCAAATATTCATAACTAATTCCTCGGTCGTCCAAATAATGATCCGAAACCGCCCACGAACTCATAATCACACGTACAACGACTCTCGAGAAGAGACCCAGCTCCAATTCTCGGCCAATAATTTAGTGGTTAACGAATCCGGTAATCCAAACGACTGTCGGAAACCTGCGACAACGCAGTAACTCACGTATACAGCTGATCAAACTGCTGATTCTGGTCCGGGTCGTCACACATATTCATATTGAATTGTACCCCTTACTTTTTGTGAACTATAAGCTAGTAAGTACAAAACGTTTCTCCACCCGCTGGTATACGGAGTCAAGTTATAATATTCATAAGAAGTCGAGTGTCAAACCCACGAGAATTGACCATTATAACTTCTTAGCTCGACTCGATTAAGCGCTTAAAATTACGGATAAAGTAGATACTAACTCGACACTAAATTTAAAGTAAAATTTAGAGATGTACCTCTCAAGACTATGTCCTTTGGAGACTTAACATTGTAAGGGGTGGTTAAAGTACGGTAAGTGATTAAACGAAGGTTGATTGATTGATGTATTACTTGAAATCAAGGAAACTAAATATGAAACAAATTCACAATAAAGAAGAATGGTTGACAAGGGAAACCCTCACTAACCTATTGATGTTCAAAAAATATCCCGATTATTAAAGTATGCTTCACACAATTTATATCCAAATCGTGACCTTGTGGGTCGCGTTTGGTTTTAAACCCAAGTTATTGAGTCATTTTGAACTCTATACGACTTGAGCCCAACCTTGAAGTATTTAGTGAACTGGGATCTAGACCTAAGTCATTTTGGGCTTACATCTTGACTGTATGTGTCATGAGTGAAGTCAAAAAGCATACTATGTGATATTTTTTCGGGTTTACGTCTTCCTGAACCTCTATTGGAGGACCTGAGAGAAAGTGTAAGTGAATCTCCCCACCCGCACATTTTTGAGTTACGAATCGAAAGATCTAACTAGTAGCCAGAATAACCTCTCGATTCAATGTGTGCTTAACCAAAGCTCATTAAGTCTATTGAGACTAAAGGAAACGCTAGCCCTTGCTTAGTGTTAAGGAAACCAAACTTTAAGGTAAACCCTCTTGGAATAGACCCTAATCATTTTTACATGCTCATCTAGCCTTATGTGAGTAGCTAATTCAACCAAGGTCCCATTTTTAGTTCCTTAATACATACATTAACTTAGCTAAGGTCATCACATGCATAGGTGAAACCAATCATGAAGATCAAGCACATAAACACCCACAAGCACAAAGTAGCTCATTCACAAACACAACTTCACAAAACATATATACAAAAAAACATAACCCATTCATAAATCAACGCAATATTTGTTCACATCAAATGGCTAAGGTTCAAACCCTAGCCTCCCAATTACACTACTCACTCCTTATAACTACAATCAAGTTTATATACATAAAAAAAAGTTAACAAGTGCAAGAAATAATTGAAGAGTCCCTTAAGCAAAGCCCTTCAAGCTCATTCAAGTCCCTTCTACAGTTCTTACTCCCTTGTTGGCTCCAAATGCACTCATGCCCTTAGAGGAGTAAGAAAGACATGTAGGACCCCAAGAGGCAAAGGAGAAGAGGGATTACTTCTCACCTCTTTGAACTATAGAAATCTCATCAAAACTTAACAAACAAAGATTAGAGGAGGAAGTGAAGGATGGTGGTGCGGGGGAGTGTAAGAGGTTCGGCCAAGGCTTGCAAAGCTAGGTCTTTTGGATTTGTAGAGGGTTGGAAGAGAAGAAGAAAGGAAGAGAAATCTAGCTTCTCTCTAGAGAACTCAGCTAAGAACCCTAGAGAGAAAACTAGAGAGAAAATAGCTCAACATAAGGAAAAATGAGTACAATGAAGTGTGGTGTGTATGAGAATGTGGGGAGCTCGACCCTAAGGGTTATATGAGAGATATTTTGATGTTTGAAATTCAAAATTAGATGCTTAGACATGATTCTAAACTTTAGGCTTTAAGGTGGTCTAAATGTGTGACTCACCTCAGGTCATGTGACTTGTATGTGCATCCATCTCTCAAAATATCTTATTTGTTGGCTTAGACTCTTGAGGTCTTGACCCAAACTTATTTTGACATTGCCATTGACCTGTGATGACTTATTGGAGTTGACCGTTAATCAACGTTGACTTTTTGTCTTTTTCCCATTTTTTCTTTATCTTCTCCAAGGGCTTCGAATTTGTGTTTGACTTCTCGAAAAAGTGATTAATTTTCATCTTTCAGAGCATTTCCTTGCCAACTCTTCATTTCCTAGGACAACAAGAAAACATTATAAAAATGATAATTTATTCATAAAAGGCAAGCAATAAGCACGAAGTTAGGGACGTAATTTGCACATAATTATGGACCTAACAAACTACCCCACACTTAGACTTTTTTTGTCCTCAAGCAAATAAAGAAAAGAAGAAGTAAGCTAAGCTATATACAAGATCACACAAAGCATGTAAGTGTCCCGAAGTGATGATTGATTTCCCTCAAATAACTATAGCTAGATAGATTGAATTTATTTTGAATAACACTGCTAAATCATGAAATCAACGCATATGTAATAAGCCGAAATAGTCATATTATATGCCAAGCCAAATGCATCACAATGAGATGTATTCAAACCAACATGTCTCTAACAATCAAATTCACAAGATATCACTCATTACACACAAGTGTTTAAGGGTTAGTGTTTGCACTAAAAAATTGCATTAATCACATGTTCTCCATAAACTTGATTTTCTACAAAGTACTCCAACAATTCCATACACAAGAGTTTCAAATCAAGAATACTTTTAATTAGGTTGTCACGGGGCTTGAGGGAGGGGGGGGGGGTAAAGAAAGGAGGGTATAAGAATTCAATAACTAAGCAACCTAGCAAGCAATTCACATGTTGAAGTTCTTTTACATACATCTAGGTGCCATTAACTTCCCTTTTTCCCCACTACAACAAAAAATTCAATTTGCTACGCTTTTTTGCGACTGCAATGAATGCCGTCGCAAATAGGCACCAATGGCGACGGAAAACTTACCGTCGCGAATTGGTAGACCTTTTGCGACGGCAAACCGATGCCGTCGTAAAATGATTCATCAATTGTGACGGCAATTTTCACTGTCGCAAAAGGTTTCACCAATTGCGACGGCACTTTTACGCCGTCGCAAAAAGTTTCATCAATTGCGACGGAAAAGAAACGCCATTGCAAAATTAGTTTTGCCAACAAATATTTTTTTACGCAAAAAGGACCATTGGATGGGATGATTAGGATACTCTAAGTATGGTATTAAAAAATTATAATTTTTTTACTTGAATTTGACGACGATCCATGCATTAAATCGTTGTGTTCCTAAGACGTTTTAGACTAAAACTCGATTTGGCACTATGTAAAAAAATTATTTGAGACCTATTTCCGCATATGCATTATCGTGAAGCTAATATCTATCTTATTATGTAAAAAAAATGACTCCAAAAAATCAATTTAGGTACTCCTCCCATAGGTGAATGAGAAAAAATCCTTGAAAATAGATATTTTA
This sequence comes from Geum urbanum, assembly GCA_946800695.1. Lineage (NCBI taxonomy): Eukaryota > Viridiplantae > Streptophyta > Magnoliopsida > Rosales > Rosaceae > Geum > Geum urbanum. The sequence continues at coordinate 16,304,846 of OX327008.1, read as the reverse complement.
GTCTTTTGGTAAGATATGACCTCATTGACCGATCTCTAAACGAACTTCGACGAGTGTAGGTTTTTTGAAAACTCTATGTTATTACGAGGTTGACGCATATGTATGGACACATTTCTCATTAGACCATTTCGGTTTCTCATATGTGTTTAATATATATATATAATTGCTAATGTTACTTAAAAATGTTTGTTGGTTATATGAAAACCAAACTTTTATGAAACTAAATCACTAAAAAGTAATCATTTTGAAAATGTGACCATTATTGGATGAGACTATCGGACTAATTTAAGCATGCCATGAAAAAATTTGAACTTTCCGATTTGAATTTGACCTTGATCCGTGTGTCTTACGGTACGTGACTATATTGTTCTTAAGCAAAACGTAATTTGACGGTTCATAAAAAATAATTCGAGATCATGTACCTCACACATATTCTCATGAGATTTACATCTATCTTTCCATGTAAAAAATTAAAATTTCTAACCCTGAATCAAAGACCTAAATCTAAACCCTAAATCTCTAACCCTAAACCCTAAAAGAATAGTTAAAAGAAAATCTTCAAAAAAAAGGGCATGCCTATCTCTCGCCGGTCACCCAAGCTCATTTCATGCGGCTCCTTTTCATTCCTCTCTCTCTCTCTCTCTCAACCTAACCCACACCTCTCTCGCTGGAAACCTAACCCGCTTCTCTCTCGCCGGTCACCCAAGCCCAGCCGCGCCTCTCTCTCGCTAGAAACCAAACAAAAAATTTCCCTCTCTTCTCTTCTTCTTCAATAAAATCAGAAATGTTATGTCCGGGCATGAAGAGGCCCAATGCGAACCCTCGCCGCGACCAAGCTTCTCTGGCGACTCCTCTCCAACCCTCCCCGCCGGCCTTTTCTGTCCCCAATCGCCCTTCCATCGGTACTCCCGCTCCTTGGGCCCCACGCCTCTCCGTCCTCGCCAGGGATCCCTATCTTCTTCGCCTCTCCTCGCCTCTTAGGGTTTCAATTCAAATTAAATAAAAATTCCTAATCTTAGTTCTAATCCACTATGTACTGTCTTGCTCTGTCATAACATAGTTCTTTTCTGTCAACGATTGAGAGATTGGTGCAGATTATTGTTTCAAACTCCTTGTTCTGTAGATTTTGCATAACATTACTCTAATGTAGCAAAAGGAGCTTCTTTACACATTGCCATGAAGAAATAGTTTCACCTGAAAATCTCTCCCCTTGACATATTAATGTTCAGAAGTCTAGTCAGTAAGTCATGACCGCTGATGGTAGAAATTTGCCCTCCAACTAATCTGTGACACTGTTTTACCTCTCATCATCATAATTATCTTTTCCACCATAATTATCTTTTCCCTCTGATCACGGTTTATGTTTCGTTCCTTGTAAATCAACTCTCTAACAAGTTCCTTCTTGTTCATCAGGTCATCCACTTAGACCGAATCAGTGGCGAGTTCAATATGTGATAGTGTATCAATCTCGGTCGAGACTTGGGAGACAGGATCATGTCTCATTGTAAGACCTCAATTAAAGATTTTAAATTTAAAGCCCGTCACGATTCAATGTAGCATGTCATGCATAGGAGCAGCATAACATAGGACTCTTTTTAAGAGGATAGGTTGATAGGTTTTATTATGTTGGGTTCCCATAGGTTGATAAAGATTATTCTTGGAATCCTTGAGGAAAATACTGAGGTAATGGATTGGACACTGATAGTATGCATATTTAATATTTTGTTTACTTTCTTCTACTGAACTCTATAAAAAATTATAGGTTGTCTTGGCGGAGTACTCCAGAGCTTTTGGCCCTGGTGAGCTACTGTATTCCCTTCCCTCTTTGACTGGAGATACTGTCCGAAGACATTTTTAATTCCATTTCTAATTGGCTTATGAGTTTGTAGTAAGACAGATTAATTATGTGGTTGTCATAATGATGCAACTTTATTTGTTGCTTGCACCAAGATGGTTACCTATGCCATTGAGTTGTTGACTGCTGGGAGTGATCAGTCAGAAAGTCTTATACATGAAGAACGCCACAATTTGGGGGGAATTAGTATAGCAGAATTTCATCGGCTTGTCTATGCTCAAGTTTTATCATCACATCCATTGACTTGGCAAGTAAGTGCAAATGAGCTAGTAGATTGATTTGTTATGAATATTGCTGTAGTTGGTTCATGATCTTGTACAAATATTTAATCAATTAAATTGTACCCATTGAAAGGCTTTCTACATATATTTGGTTTTTGTGATGCCACTAAGGCTAACTGGTTAGATGTGATTGAAGTTCTTATGTTGTTGGTATTCACCATCAAGTATAAATTGTAGCATATAAAACTTTGTGGTTTCTGGTAGTCTGTTAGTGAAATGCTCATCAAGATTCTCTTCCAGGTGCTATCCTTTCATTTTATTGAGTACTTAATACCTTCAGTTTTTCAGAAGTAGACAAAAAACATGAAAAACTCATTGTGTACACACTATATGTTGACAGGTTGAATTTCTCATGTTTGCAGATTGCTCCAATTTACCTGTCATCATGCATGAAGCAGGGAATGAGTTTGTTAGAGATTCTGATGTCTAAGATGCCCACTGAACATAATAAAATGCTGCTTAAGGTAATGAGTTGCTAATCATAGTGCCAAACTCTAACCATCACACTACTCATTTCACTGAAACATAGTGCTGGATTGTTTTGTGTACAATATTAAGTTCTGCTTCTGAACTTTTCATGCAGAACATAGAGATATGTCATCTTTATGAACTCGATTCTGCTAGTTCAAACCTTATGAAGGTATGTGAATTTTCTTATGTTTCCTGTCTACCAATTTAGTGATTTTTTCCTCGTTAGACTATTCTCCCGCCTACCATAAACATATAAGAGGACGCGGGCGGCTATGTACTGGCCTGATATTTACGGGGAAGGGAGAGCAGAGGGGGTTGTTGGTGTTGCATCTTCTGATGAGCTGGAGATGATGTCTTCGCCTGTTGACAAGAGCCCACAGAAGATGCAGCAATTAATTGTTTTGCAGGCACAGGGGTCCTGGATCATGTACTTCTAACTCTATGATCATGGTTGTCTTCCCTGATTCCCCTAACGAGTGTGTTTCACTTGCCTGCAGTTCCAATGGTGAGATGTGGCAGTTCCATTGTAGCCCATCTGGTGTTAGTCGTGAGAAAGTATGTGAAGATAAAATCGGAAGAAACGAGGGCTATCCAAGGTCGCTGACCTGGTGCTTTCTGAATCTTGACACACAGGAATCCAACCATCATTTTTTTGTTCTGATAGATCATGAGATGCAATGCTTTAGCGTTGAACTCTCTCCAGGCTTTGTTGAGTCAAAGCTCTGGAAGCATGAGATTATTAGCTCAGACGGTGATCGCGGTGTCACATACAAACAGATTTGGTATACTTGTTACTAGGATCTTTTCTCTTCTTTCAGTTTTGTAGAATCTAGTTTTGATGTTTTCTATTTTGATTTTGTATATGCAAGGATTCATCCCATATTGATCCAAGTATGGAAAGGTAACAATTTCCATCTTTGGCTAAATAGCCTATATGGTCGTAATATATCTCCTTGAAGTCTTTAATTGAAAGCTGTGTGTCAAGTCTGTTGGTATCTTTATTAAGCTAAATTTGTTTTTATACATTCCAACACTTTACTATTATTTAATTTTTTAGACTCTAAAAACTTGTAGCTAGTGTTTTACTAATATTCTATGGTCATTTACTGGAACTATTACAGATTTTAATGCATTAGATTTGTGTCATGTCAATTCTGACCTCGTGTTCGTAAGTCACCTGTGCAGCGATGTTATTCAACATCAAGTAATTGACTCTTCTTTGATTGATGTACATCTTAGTAATTTGATATATTTTAGTAATTTACTCATTGGATTTCTTGAATGTGCTCGCTGGTCAAAGAAGTAATATTATCCTTCTATATGTTGATGGAACAAGGGAAAGCTACTCTACTAGTATGCATCTTTTCTATTTTCATTGATCAGTTTCAGTTATTGCATGAAATACTAATCTCTTGCATATATTTTGGGGTATCTATGATTTTATAGGATTTGGATAAGTGGTGCAAAGACCTAATCAAAGAACAGCATCATGACGACATTAATATTGCTTGTGAAAGGTTAGCTAACTTGATTGAAATATGATGAAGAAGCAGGGATTGGAGTATATCTTTCTAATTGGCCTATGTGATTAAAATAGTTTATGAACGCAACATGCATTCGAAGTGAACCCCAGTGTTTGGAAACTCAGAAGAGTTGCTTCTAGAGATTGTTGATTCCTTGAAAGAATTGTATTGGTGAATTACCCACCAGATCTTTATTCATTATGAATTTTTCTTCTAGTTACATTTACTGAATTTTCAGTTGTTGAATGTTCTTACATGTATGAACAAGCAGAAAAAAAGGAGAGATTCTTTTATTTGAACAACTTGTATGAACATGTTGTTACATGCATGTATGAAACACAATTAATCTTTGAATAATCTCTTATGTTAAAGTATTTGCAGATTTGTTTTAATGATTATTTGGCTCCATTTCTTTGCGATGATCAAGTTGTCGTTGCAAGAAATGGAGTTTTTTGTCGCGAGAACATGTATTTACGACGGCAACAATGTCGTTGCAACAGTAGGTTTGTGATGGTAAATTATTGTCGCAAATACAAAAAATAGCACTACGGTTAACGAATTTTGCGACGGTATTTTTACCGTCGCAAAAGGAATATATTTACAACGGCAACAGTTTACCGTCGCAATAGGTTCAGACGATGGTGAAAAACCGTCATTATTAGCAATTGCGTCGCCACCTATTGCAACGGAAATGTTACCGTTGCAAATACTCGTTTTGCCGTCACAAAAGTGCATTTGCGACAACATTTGACTCTTTTGCGACGGCAATGTGCCGTCGCAAATGCCTTTTTTTGTTGTAGTGCCCACAAAGCTACTTCCCAACACTTATTTTTTATATACAACTCAAACTTTTTTTTTATGAAACTCTTTTCTATTTTTCTCTTTTCTTTTCATTGAAACTCTTTTCTCATTTTTTCTTCTATAGTTTTCTTTTCTTTTTGAACAAAAACACAACAAAAATGAACATCATAACAACCTTCTCCACCTCACACTTGAGCTTTTGACATTCTTCACAACAAGCTCAACACTATAAGCACATCCTAATAGAAATTCATTATCCCTTGCTAGCTAGTTTGCTGAGTTAGGGGTATGATAAGTGTTTAAACTAGGAAGAATTTTGTGGTGCTCACGAAATAAAAGGCTATAAAATGGCTCAAATTGGCTCACTAATGGATATATGCATCAAAAGTTCAATAAGCAATTTGGACATGGTGATAATCCTAATGCCTTGGACATGGTGATAATCCTAATGGTTTGGAAATGCTTTGCATGGGTTCAATAATCCTATCACTTTCGAAAACAACTCATGATTTCGAAAACGCTATGCATGGTTTCAAGAAAGTTCTAGATTACACAATGATTAACCAATGTCACACATAAACCAATTGTGCATTATGTAGCTTTGCATGCACAATTAGGCTATAAATCTCACACGGGGCATAGATAGCTTCAAAAATATGTCAATCCTTCTTTTTTTCAAGTGAAAGCATTTTGAATGGCATAAGCTCTTTTCAAACCGATTAAACATGTATTGTTTTCTCTTTTCAAAACATGCTTAAAATCTTGCAATCTACTAGCCATTAGTTCAATATTATCATCGGGAGTTGTTAATGAGACATAAACACCCCACAATAGACATATTTTTCCATTGCATTTTCTCAAATTTTTAATTTTTTTGTTTTTGTTTTTTAGGATAAGGAGTGATAATGACTTAGTCGCCAACCTCACACTTTAGAATCAAATTGTCCTCAATATGCATCAAGCCACATAGTAAATAGAAGCGTACAAGATATAACATAGGCATTATCATTTCACATTTTATTTTGCTAACACATGTTCTCCTAGGCATAACAACTAACATTCATTAACACTTATAGGGTCATATAGTCTCTAAGGGTTAATGAAGCTATTAGAGTTCTATCAACCACAATGGGGGTATGTATACTAGTCATAAATCAAAGGAGAACAACATTGTAATTATGCAATCCACATGAAGGGACCTCACACTTAAAACGTTAAACATTTTAGCTTGGAATAATCAAAAACTTAGATAGGCATTTGTGTGACGACCCAGAACAGAATCAGCAGTGGAATCAGCTTAATCTACGAGCTTGCGCGTAATCGCAGATTTTCGACAATTGTTTGAATCGCCGGACTTGATAACGACTAAATCATTGGCCGAGAATTAGAGCTGGGTCTCTTCTCGAGAGTCGTTGTACGTATGATTTCGAGTTCGTGGGCGGTTCCGGATCGTTATTTGGACGACCGAGGAATAAATTATGAATATTTGAAGTTTTGACATAATCGGATTTAAATGGTGGTGTTCTTAGTGACTAAATTACCGGACGAGAATTTGGTTTTGGATTCTTCACGGAAGTTGTAGAGAATTTAATTTCGACCTCGTGGGAACTTCCGGGGCATTATTCCGAGTTACGAGGATTATGTTATGAATATTTCCGATTGTTGATAATTAAGTCGGTTAAAGTATGTGTTTGGGTTGAACCGTTGACTTTTTATCGGTTTAGTCGAAGTGTTTGACTTTGGGTGATAATTGATGAATACGTCGAGTTGAGTTTGTTGCCGCAAGAATTATTGGAATCGGAGTTACGACGCGAGAGTTACGGATGTTTAAAGTTTGTCGAAATACGTAATTTTGGAAGTTTCCAAATTGGGCAAGTATAAAAGGAGGTTTCCCCTTTAGGAAAGTTAACAAGTGGTTCATTAATGTTGTTGACCGAGTTGACCGAGTCAACTCGGCGGTGATGGAGGGTGACGGAGGCGACGTGCTCCACGGCGGAGGTATGCCGTCCGGCCACCCCAGGCCTCGGCGCTGGGTCCATTCGGCTCGCCTTGGTCTCCCCAAGGCCACCCCGGCCACCATCGACGGCGTGGGTCGCCGGAAAGAAGGTATTTTGCCGGTTAAAGTTTGAAGAATTTGGGGTTTTTGGGGTGATTCAATTCTGGCCGATTTGAGCTATAAAATGGATTGGGCTTTGAAGCTCTCCTCTCCATGATTCTAACCATGTAAGTATGGATTTCTAATTTTGCTTGTGTGTGGAGAATTTTGGATTTGAAATTTGTGAGACAATTCGGGTTTTCATGAAATTGACCTAGTTAGAGTGAGAATTGGCCTTCGATGCAGTTGTAAAAGTTGCACAGTGGGTGATTTGGAGTGGAATAGAGGTTGCTCCGCCGTGAAATTTCTCGTTCGAGTGGCGTCACCGCCGCCGGCGGTGGTCAACGGCGGCCAACGGTCAACAGTTTGACTTTTTGGGGTTTTAGACAAGTTGCATGTCGTTTCACTCGAAATCGCGCGCCGATCGCAGTGGGGAGGTTCATTTTTCGAGTTGAGCATCCGAACTTACAGTGAGGTATTGAGGTGTGATTTTCGGATTTTCGACAGTTGTCGTAATCGGATTATGTGTTTCCGAGAACGGTGGTTTCTCGTGATTTGATTTGAATTGTCGAGTTATGACTTTGAGAAATGGAATTTTTGATTGTTAAGGAGTTCGTGATCGTTCGTTTGGCGAGGGACTTTCCGCCGGATCATGGGTTAACGCGAACTGCGTTACGCTAGCCTGTGTATGGACAAGTTTATATTTTCACAGTTGATTTGCGAGTTCGTGGATTTCATGATTTTCCGTATTTATTTTATACGATGTTGAGATATATGTTATTTTCGGAGGTATTATTTTATTTATATTGGTGATGGCATTACTGCATCGATGCTTCGGCTACTCGGCTGATCACCGGTAGTCCGCCAGAGTTGAGAGATTCCTCTGGACCAGAGTTGAGAGATTCCTCTGGGCAGGGTTGAGAGATTCCCCTGTATGCCGCCGGGGTTGAGAGATTCCCCTGGCCTATCACCGTCGAGTTTGAGCGATTCACCTGACGTCGACCTTGAGAGATTCGTCCGACAACCTCCATATGTATATGTGTTCCGAACTCGCATTGTTTTATATTGATTATGTATATGAACTGGTGAAAGGCATACGTTTATTTTCGTCCACTCACTCTAACGTTTTTATTTGCCTTTCCCCTGGGCTTTTCGGTTTCCGTGCCCAGTTTGCAGTTCGGACTCTGGTGTCGCACGTCGTGGTCGGAGGCATAGTGCTCGAGCTACCTTGTTTCTTCCAGTAGGTTTATTGTTCTACCTACTGTGGAATATTTATATGATTATACATTAGAGGTCGCTCTGAGTATTCTGTTGTATATATTATACAATTTTACTCCGGATTTCGATAAAGTACAGATATATTTACTACTTTACATTGTTGTTGATATATTGAGAAATCCGGATGGGATTGGTGCCCACGGTTTGATTTTTGTGGCATAAAATGAAGTGTATTTTCCGCGTGCAGGTAATGGTAATTCCACGTTAGTAACGAAACTCTGCCAAAATTTTGTTGGTTTTTGTTGGTTCGCATTTTCAAAAGGGGTTTGATTCTGGTTTAGGCAACTAAATCAGGGTTGGGTCCTTTCAATTTGTTCATGAGATTTATGCCCCCAACCTTTGACTATTAATTAGTCTAAGACTAAGTGAACATCTCTTACCCGCAAGCATACTGAATCAAGTTATAGTATTTGTAAGGAAGTCGAGTGTCGAACCCACGATGATTGACCATTTAAACTCCTTAGCTTGAATCGATTAATCACTTGAAATCACGGATTAACTAGACACAAAATATGACACTAAAACTAAAGCAAGATGTGGAAGTGTATCTCACAAGACTAAGTTCTTTGGAGACTTAGCATTGCAAGGGATGGTTGAACTACAGTGACTGGTTAAACAAAAGATTAATTGAATGTTTACTACTAACTAAATTAAGTGAAAACATAAATTAAGAGAAAATAAAAATGTTAATGTTTGGTTGGTTGGCTAGAGATGTCGTCACTAGCCAACTCAATCTACCAACAATGTCCAAGTTATGAGTTTAATCAAATTCACACGTGATTGTCCAATTCGTGATTTTTTTGAGTCACCATTGATTTTTTCGAGTCACACGTGATTGTCCAACAATGTCCATTAGGACACTAAAAGTGCTCCGGTCCAACATTCAAATGTAAAGCAAACCAAAAACTAGAATGCAAATCAATTACAAATCATATCCTAATCATACCACATGCTTAATATGTGTTCAATATGTGTTCACTTATCATGAATGTGAATGGCTTTCCTTTCTAAGTCCCTATTAGAGGACATGAAAGTATGTTCTAATGAATTTTCTAATCCACACCTTTTAGAACATGAATTAGAAGAAGTAATGATTAGCTACAAAGCTCTTTCGAGTCAATATAAGCTTGACCGAAGCTCCTTGAGTCATTTGGACTTCAAGAAGGCTTCGGTCAATGCTCAAGCCTAATGAAAACTAAACCTTAAGCTCATTTTCTCAAATGCAACCTAAGTCATGTTTACATTCTTATCTTCCTTAGGTGAGTGACTAGTTCACTTAGGTTCATTTTTAGCTTCCATATACATTTCTCAACTTAGTCATGGCTAAGACATGAATATGAAAACATTGAATCAAGCCAAAACATGCAAACATACTCCAATCACATCACAAGCTATCAAGCACATTCATAACATATAGTACACTAAACAAAATCTAATTCCATAACTCAAAACATAGTTGAATGTACATCAAATTGACTAGGGATAACCAAAAGGCAACTACTCACTACACGTAGCAACAATAGAGTCTACGTACATAATGTGACGACCCGAACGAAAATCAGTTGAGTAAACGGCTTAATTCACGAGATTGTGTGTAATCACTGTTTTCTGTATATTGGTTGATTTACCGGTTTTAATCACGACTTAATCATTGGCCGAGAATTTGAGTTGAGTCTCTTCTCGAGAGTTGTGGTACACGTGATTTCGAGTTCGTGGGCGGTCCCGGATGATTTTTTTCGATGACCGAGGAATATAATATGATTATTTGAAGTTTCGGAATATCAATGAGTTTATCCATTTGTATCGAGTTTATCCGAATCATGATGGTTATCCGTTTTGGACCGTCAATCGTCTCGAGACGCGAGTAAAAATATCAAAAATAGTCGAAAATCACTATTCGGGAAGTTTGACCATCGTTTGATCGAGCTGTGACCGTTGACCCGCGTTGACCGAAGGAGAAAATCTCCACCGCCGCTGACTCGCCGGCGACCTTCATTTTCCGGCCAACTCCGGCTTGGACCTTGGTATATTTCGATTCCTCTCTTGATTTCTAGTTGATTAGAACTTGGAATTTGAAAAGACCCAACCCCGATTTAGTTTCCTAAACCAGAATCAAACCCCTTTTGAAAACACGAACCAACAAAAACCATAAAAAAAATTTCGGCAGAGTAACGCTACTAAAAAGGGAATTACCATTACTTGCATTCGGAAAATACACTTCATCCTATGCCACAAAAATCAAACCGTGGGCACCAATCCCATCCGGATTTCTCAATATATCAACAGTAATGTAAAGTAATAAATATAACTATACTTTACAGAAATCCGGGGAAAATCGTATAAAAATATACATCAGAATACTTAGAGCGACTTCTAATGTAGATACAAATAGTAGGCCAAACTAAGAACTTACCATAAAAGAAACATCGCTCGAATACTATGCCTCCGACCACGACGTGCGACACCAGAATCCGAACTGCAAAATGGGCACGGAAACCGAAAAGACCAGGGGAAACACATGAAAACCGTTAGAGTGAGTGGACGAAAATAAATGTCTTTCGCTATATATGCGAGTCAAATGTATAAAAATCAAATGGTACACGAGGGAGACTCTAACTCCTCACGCGTACAGAGCATGCATGGAAAATCTCACGGGGTCGCTCGTAGACACATCCGTGCTAGTACAGTCCGAATCACGGGATCCCAGACCCACACGTGATTCTAGCCAGAAAGGCCTCAGGTCAGAGTATCTGTTTCCACCCGGAACTACATCGGCACAAGAAACAGATATCTGTATCCACCCGGAACTACATCGGCACAAGGTACAGTTCCCCCCTGGTAGGCACCCTCGGGGATCAGCCGGGATGCGAGTGTATAGATACAACAACATATACTAAGACTGTACTCTGTGTAAACCAAATCATAAATAGTTCGATGCAAATGCATAAGGTAATATTTAAATGTATATACGTAATGTATAATGGTATAAGCATAATCGTCTAACACATGCTCATATAAATCGAAATCTCGTATGCATGCTCAAGTTCGTAAAACGTGTATAAAAACTCGCAATCATTCCGTGAAAAGAAATTGTCCACTCACAGACTAGCGTAACGCAGTTCGCATTAATCCCGTGATCCGGCGGAAAATCCCTCGTCAAACGAATGATCACGAACTCCTGAATAATCATAAAATCCATTTCTCAAAATCATAACTCAGTACCTCGAATCATATCACGAGGAACAACCGTTCTCGGAAACACATAATCCAATAATAACAAATTGTCAAAAATCCAATAATCACACCACAAAACCTCGCTATAATTTCCGATGCTCAAATCGAAAAAAAAACCTCACCACTGCGATCGGGGCGCGATTTCGAGTGAAACGACATATAACTCGTCGAAAACTACGCCGGGCGAAAAGTCGCCGCTGCCGTCGCTGCTGCCCCGTCACCGAAAAATCCATACCTGCCCAGAAAAATACATGGCACACATGCTTTTGAAGATCTTGACGATTCCAACAACTTTCCAGTTATAAGTTAAGGCCAATTTTGACCGGAAAACCTCCAAAAATCAACCCAAAGTTCCAAACCCTTAACGAAAATTCAATTCGATGGATCTCTCTCCTCCGGCCACGGCAACCCTCAAGACCACTTGGAAAAGCTTCCTTAGCTCGAGGCTAACAAAAGCCCTCAAAGAGGAGCCACCAACTCGGCCTCCACGCCGCCACCCAAACACCACCAATTTCGCCAGAATTTCACTAACTTTGCCGAGCCATAACTTCCTCCTCCGGCCACCTCATGGGACGATCCACCCCCCAAATCGAAGAGGAGCACGAGCCCAACATATCTCGTGAAGAAACCATACCCAACTATGGCCGGAATCAGCCTCCACGATGAAGAAACCGATCAGCCCCAAATTGGCCCAAATGGGTCGACCCACCCAGTCAACCCAGTCAACTCAGCTTTCCCAATATGGTAGGTTTCCCAATTCGGCAAGTATCGCTTCCATATTTATACCGTACGCGTATCGAACCCCAATCGGATAAATACGACAATATTCGGCGGACGAAAATATTCATGCCGAAATCACAACAAATCGCGAAACTTGCAAATCAAGTGAATAATCATTCCATTTACACTTCGGGTCGATCAACGGTCCAAAACGGATCACAATCACGATTCGGATAGACTCGAACACGAACCGATAAACTCGACAATATACCGAAATTCCAAATATTCATATTATATTCCTCGGTCGTCCAAATAATAATCTGGAACCACCCACGAACTCGAAATCACGCATACAACAACTCTCGAAAAGAGACTCAACTCAAATTCTCGGCCAATAATTAAGTCGTGATCAAGTCTGGCGATTCAATCAACTTACGAAAAATGGCGATTACGCGCAACCTCGTGGATTAAGCTGATTACGCTTCTGATTCTGTTCCGGGTCGTCACAAATCCACCGGTACCCCCCTTAAAAAAAATTTCGACCTCGAAATTTTCAAGTCTGCCAACTGAAAAGTAGGAACACTGCCTCCGTATATAGCTCAACTTTCCAGTGGTAACCTCAACTGAACAACTCTGACAACAGACTCCATAATAAGAGATATCTTCGTACTATAATCCATGTACCCTCAAATCCCGAATCTGAACTAGTTCCTCACAAATGCCAAATCTTCCTGCATAAGGAACTGATAGGGTACACAACATACAATAAATCTGAAATGTAGTTCCACCACACGGAACACAACACACACAAAAGCCAACGCTATAGGCAATGCCGAACTATATGGCACAACACAAATTCACCTATGATCACATACGAACCAAAATAACGTGGCAAATTCATAACTCAGCCTTCTCCCATCAACATAACTCAAACGTCAAACTCGGGCAATTATCAACCTGTTTCCGCTAATCCGAAGTTTCAGCGGTTTGAGTTTGCTTGCAGTACCAATTTGTGGACCACTGTGGTTTGAGGTTGTTTGATGTTGATTTGAGTTATGTTGATGTGTGCAGTTTGAGTTGTGAGTTGCTTTGATGTTTTGATCTATATGTGGTCATAGGCGAGTTTGTGTTATGCCGTATGGTTCGGCATCACCTATAGTGTTGGATTTTATGCGTGTTGTGTTCCGTGTGGCGGAACTGTGTTTTAGGTTGGTTTCGTGTTGTGTACCCTATCGGTTCCTTATGCAGGAACACTTGGCTATTGTTTGGAGCCAGTTCAGATTTGTGATTTGAGGGTACATGGATTCCAGCACGGAATTATCTCCTATTGTGGAGTTGTGATCAGAGTTGTTCAGTTGAGATTACCACTGGGCAGTTGAGCGGTATGCAGAGGCAGTGCTCCTACCTTGTAGCCAGCAGACTCGGAAATTTCGAGGTCGAAATTTTTCTAAGGGGGGTGGATTTGTGATGACCCGGACCAGAATCAGCAGTATGATCAGCTGTATACATGAGTTACTGCGTAGCCGCAGATTGACGACTGGGTTTGAACCGCCAGGGATTGTTAACGACTAAATTATTGGCCAAGAATTGGAGCTGAGTCCCTTCTCGAGAGTCGTAGTACGAGTGATTTCGAGTTCGTGGGCGGTTCCGGATCGTTATTTGGACGACCGAGGAATAAGTTATGAATATTTGAAGTTTCGACGGAAACGGATTTAAATTGCGGGTTTGTTCGCGACTAAATTACCAGACGAGAATTTGGTCTTGGCTTCTTCACGGAAGTTGTTCAGAATTTAATTTCGAGTTCGTGAGAACTTCCGGAGTATGATTTGGAGTTACGAGGAATTAGTTGCAAATTTTACCGTTTGTTGATTATTTAGTCGATTTAATGTGTGTTGCTTTGAAGGGTTGACTTTTTATTCGGTTGGCCGATATGTTTGACTTTGGGTAATATTGGAAGAATATGTCGAGACGAGTATGTGGCCGCAAGAATTATCGGAATCGGAATTATGACGAGAAAGTTACGCGCGTTTGAAGTTCGTCGAAATGGATATGTATGAGTTTCCTTATTGGGAAAGTCTATATATAGCAGTTTTCCTCTTTGGGCAAGTCTTTGACTTGCCATTTTGGGAGTGGACCTGGTCAACTCGGGTTGACCATGGTGGAGGAGAACAGTTCGTCACCTTCACGGCTCGCCGGCTGTGATTCTTTAACCGGCCACCTCCGAGCTTGATCCATACCTCTTTGGACTCGGCTTGGCTGCCCCGTGTGCATGCCGGCCACCGTTCACGGCGAGGTGGACGGTGGAGAGAGAAAGCTTGAACCAAAGTTTGTGAAATTTGGGTTTAATGGTGGTTTTTGATTCGGGCCGAGTTGAGCTACATCAAGCACTGGGTTTTGTAGCCCTCATCTCCATGATTCTAACCATATAGGTATGGTGTTCCAATTTGATTTGTGTGAGGAGAATTTTGGGTTTGAAATTTATGAGACAATTCGGTTTTACATGAAATTGGATGAGTTAGAGTTTGAATTGGACTTTGTTGCAGTTATGAAAGTTGCTCAGTGGGTGATTTTGAGTGGAATAAGGGTTGCTCCGCCTTGAAATTCTCCGGTTGGCGGTGGCGCCACCGTGGGCGGATGGGATTGGTGCCCACGGTTTGCTTTTTGTGGCATAGGATGAAGTGTATTTTCCGCGTGCAGGTAATGGTAATTCCACGCTAGTAACGAAACTCTGCCCAAATTTTGAAAAGTTTTTGTTGGTTCGTGTTTTCGAAGGGGTTTGATTCCGATTTAGGGAGCTAAATCGGGTTGGGGTCCTTTCAGCTTGGTATCAGAGCATTAGGTTATAGGTTCTGTAGACTTCTGTAGTCGTGTTTACTAAGGGTATTTGAGAATGTACAACATGTCTGGAATGGTGACCCGACCGGCCGGCGGATAATCATCAAATTCCGGGTGTTGTATGCTTTCAAATATTTGAAGTTCCATGATTACGTTCCACTTGTTGTGAACGGTATTGTATTCATTAGGATGCCTCCTGACGTGTTTTCCGTGTCATTTCGGTTGTGGATCCTATTGAGGATCAATCGACGCGCGATTTGCCAGTGAACTGCGGGTTTGGGTGAGTATTCAGAGTTCAGAGAATTGTGTGGCACGGTTTGCCTGGTTGTGTGTGTATGAGCGTCTATATGTTGCCTCAGAGCTGAGAATTGTGGCAGAGATGTTTGCCTGAGTCAGATTGTTGTATTTGGTGGGCTGATGTTGTGTGAGTTCCAGTTGCGACTCCATGGCCTACATTCAGAGTGTTGTGTAAACGGTGATGGTTTAATCAGGCTACCCAGCGTTCGAATGTGGAGTGTTTATCCACCTGAGGCAGAGATGCATTGTTCACATGTTGTCCCTATGTGCGTGAGTTATGTGGCATCAGAGGAAGCTGAGTACGAGGTTTGAGATGAGCTTGAACCTGAGCATCAGAGAGAGTCTGATTGATGTGCCTCGAGATATCCGTGAGGAGCTTAGTGTGTTGCACTCAGCGGCGAGGTTATTGTGAAGAAAAGATGTACACGGTTTTCGATGTGACGGTTTGAGGAAAGTGGATTCAGCAGTGAGATTTTGATGAGGTTGAGTTCCGACACTTCGGGATCAGTGATTTCATCAGGCTGTGGCCTTATCGATTATGTTGTGGGACATCAGATCAAGCAGAAGATCCGTTTGACGATGGCGGAGATCGCAGAGTAGTGAACTTGCTCCTGTGGCATGAGTTTGGGCGATCGTTGGCGATCCTTTCACGCAGCAGGTGTTGCGGTGATTTGTGTTCGAGGAGTACTTTTAGTTGCTGTTTCGGTAGCCAGGAGGGTCATGTTACGAGGGACCGCCCTCAGCCAGCTGTTGTAGCGGTTCGGCAGCTCAGAACCTACGAGGAGATCCTCATGTTGTTCCTGAAGTTTGACCAATGTACCCTTTTGATGAGTTATTCAGCAAGTCGCAATTGACGTGGGCGGCTAGTTGGGCATGTTGGAGTTCGTGCCACGACCTCGTTTGAGGAAAGACTTTTCTCCGAGGTTACTGTTGTTTGATATCCATGGCTATTGTACCTGTATCTCCACTTCCGAGGTTTTGGAGAGTATTGTATCCATCCGGAGGTTGCGAGATCCTTGTTGGAGGTTATGACTTAGCCGCGGATCTGTTATAGTTGGATATTGTGGTTTTGGTATGCTTGTGAGTATGGGCTTACTGACGACGCATTTGGCGATGTTCGAGTACCACGAGAAGGAGGTTGTGTTTCGACGACCAGATTTCCCCGAGATACTGTTTCGCGGTGATGGTCGAGCGGATGATGGAGACGGATTATGTTGCTTGCTTAGCCCATGATGTGGATACTATGGTTGCTGTACCCGACATTAGTGACATTGTGGTGGTTCCCGAGTTTCCAGGTGTATTCCGGAGGAGTTACCAGGTGTTCCTCCTGTTCGGGAGACTGATTACATCATTGAGCTTGTACCGAGCGCTGGACTCATTTTACTGACATCTTGTCGTTCGGAGCCAGCGGAGCTGATGGAGCTACAGTTTCGACTCCAGGAGTTGCTGGAGGAGATTTCGGGAGATTTCATGCGACCCCGTGTATTTGCGTGGTGTATTCTTGCATCGTGTGTACGGATGATGGATGGTTCGATGTGGTGGTGCATTGACTACCGGAAGCTTGATTCGCTTCAGAGGAGAGTGAGTATCCTCCGCTTGGGATTGACGGTTAGTTGATCAGCTCGCGAGAGTTTCAGTCTTTTCGAGGATTGATTCCGGATCCGAATACCATCAGTTATGGTTCGGTGAGTCAGATGTGGCTTTGTTGGCTTTCAGATCACAATGCGGGCATCAGGAGTTCTTGGTCATTTCATTGATTGACCAATGCTCTGTAGATCGTGTGGACTTGATGGACCAGGTGTTCCGACGGTTTTTGGACGAGTTGCGACCATGTTCGTCGGCAATTTCCTGATGTACTTCAGGAGTGTGGGCCAGCACTTGAGACGATTGTGAGTGGTTTTACGGACTTCGCGAGACGATCAGCTGTTTGTGAAGTTCAGCCAGTGTGAGTTTTGGTCGATTAGCGTGACGATTTTGAGCTGTGTGATGCTAGCCGAGGGAGTTGGCGTGGATCCGGACCAGTTAGAAGCCGTATTGATTTGGGGTTGACCTACCATTGTACCAGAGATCCGGTGTTTCTCTTGGGTTTGGCAGGCTATTACCGACGGCTTATGCAGGATTTTCCCGGATTGCCACTCTACTTCCTGGATTGACGAAGAAGGCATCAAGTTCGAGTGGTTCGATACACGCGAGGAGAGTTACTTACTCCTGCAATTGGTTTGTGATACCAGTTGTTAGGCCATTGTGGATCGTTTGACGAACTCAATACATTTCCTTGTACTTTCGGGAAAAGATTTCAGTGGCAGGCTGGCATAGTTGGGTTTGACGGAGATTGTCCATCTACGTGGTGTACCTGTGTCCCAGATCGCTGGTCGAGGTAATCAGCTACGACAAAGTGTTGACAAGATTTGCAGCGAGCATTGGGGACCAGATTACGAGTTAGTACCGGTTCTTATCCTCAGATTGGATGGTGATCTTTGAGGACTATTCAGACCTTGGAGGGCATGTTGTGGACCTTGGTATTGCAGTTCTGGAGGATTTGGGACCAGCAGTTTCAGCGGTTTGAGTTTGCTTGCAGTACCAATTTGTGGACCACTGTGGTTTGAGGTTGTTTGATGTTGATTTGAGTTATGTTGATGTGTGCAGTTTGAGTTGTGAGTTGCTTTGATGTTTTGATCTATATGTGGTCATAGGCGAGTTTGTGTTATGCCGTATGGTTCGGCATCACCTATAGTGTTGGCTTTTATGCGTGTTGTGTTCCGTGTGGCGGAACTGTGTTTTAGGTTGGTTTCGTGTTGTGTACCCTATCGGTTCCTTATGCAGGAACACTTGGCTATTGTTTGGAGCCAGTTCAGATTTGTGATTTGAGGGTACATGGATTCCATCACGGAATTATCTCCTATTGTGGAGTTGTGATCAGAGTTGTTCAGTTGAGATTACCACTGGGCAGTTGAGCGGTATGCAGAGGCAGTGCTCCTACCTTGTAGCCAGCAGACTCGGAAATTTCGAGGTCGAAATTTTTCTAAGGGGGGTGGATTTGTGACGACCCGGACCAGAATCAGCAGTATGATCAGCTGTATACATGAGTTACTGCGTAGCCGCAGATTGACGACTGAGTTTGAACCGCCATGGATTGGTAACGACTAAATTATTGGCCAAGAATTGGAGCTGAGTCTCTTCTCGAGAGTCGTAGTACGAGTGATTTCGAGTTCGTGGACGGTTCCGGATCATTATTTGGACGACCGAGGAATAAGTTATGAATATTTGAAGTTTCGACGGAAACAGATTTAAATTACGGGTTTGTTCGCGACTAAATTACCAGACGAGAATTTGGTCTTGGCTTCTTCACGGAAGTTGTTCAGAATTTAATTTCGAGTTCGTGAGAACTTCCGGAGTATGATTTGGAGTTACGAGGAATTAGTTGCAAATTTTGCCGTTTGTTGATTATTTAGTCGATTTAATGTGTGTTGCTTTGAAGGGTTGACTTTTTATTCGGTTGGCTGATATGTTTGACTTTAGGTAATATTGGAAGAATATGTCGAGACGAGTATGTGGCCGCAAGAATTATCGAAATCAGAATTACGACGAGAAAGTTACTCGCGTTTGAAGTTCGTCGAAATAGATATGTATGAGTTTCCTTATTGGGAAAGTCTATATATAGCAGTTTTCCTCTTTGGGCAAGTCTTTGACTTGCCATTTTGGGAGTGGACCTGGTCAACTCGGGTTGACCATGGTGGAGGAGAAGAGTTCGTCACCTTCACGGCTCGCCGGCGGTGATTCTTTAACCAGCCACCTCCGAGCTTGATCCATACCTCTTTGGACTCGGCTTGGCTGCCCCGTGTGCATGCCGGCCACCGTTCACGGCGAGGTGGACGGTGGAGAGAGAAAGCTTGAACCAAAGTTTGTGAAATTTGGGTTTAATGGTGGTTTTTGATTCGGGCCGAGTTGAGCTACATCAAGCACTGGGTTTTGTAGCCCTCATCTCCATGATTCTAACCATATAGGTATGGTGTTCCAATTTGATTTGTGTGAGGAGAATTTTGGGTTTGAAATTTATGAGACAATTCGGTTTTATATGAAATTGGATGAGTTAGAGTTTGAATTGGACTTTGTTGCAGTTATGAAAGTTGCTCAGTGGGTGATTTTGAGTGGAATAAGGGTTGCTCCGCCTTGAAATTCTCCGGTTGGCGGTGGCGCCACCGTGGGCGGCGGTCAACGGCGGTCCAATTTGACTTTTTCTAGTTTTCGACAAGTTGCATGTCATTTGACTCGAAATCGCGCTCCGATCGCAGTGGGGAGGTTCATTTTTCGAGTTGAGCGTCCGAACGTAAAACGAGGTATTGAGGTGGTATATATGGATTTTCGACGATTCGTCGACTTTGAGTTATGTGTTTCCGGGAACGGTGATTTCTCGTGATTTGCCTTGTATTGTCGAGATATGATTTTGAGATATGAATTTTGTGAATATTCAGGTGTTCGTGATCGTTCGTTTGGCGAGGAATTTTCCGCCGGATCACGGGTTAACGGGATACGCGTTACGCCAGTCTGTGAGTGGACATTTCTTTTCACGGAATTCTTGCGAGTTTTTTATATGATTTATAAACTTGAGCATGCGTATGAGATTTTTGATTACATGAGCATGTGTTTTACGATTATACGATATACGTATACGAGTATACATACACTTATATACTGTTTCATTCATTTGCATCGAAATGTTTATGATTTGGTTTACACAGAGTACAGTCTTGGTTACATTGTTGTATCGATACACTTAGCCTCTCGGCTGATCCCCGATGGTAGGCATCCCAGGCGGGGCGTTACCCCGACCTGACCGGCGAGGGGCGTATCCCTGGAACCGAGGCCTTTCTGGCTTAGAATCACGTGTGGGTCCGGGATCCCGTGATTCGGACTGTACTAGCACGGTGTGTGTCCATGAGCGACCCCGTGGGATTTTTACTTGCATGCTCTGTACACTGGAGGAGTATGAGTTTTACCTCGTGTACTATGTTGTTTTTATTTACCTGGACTCGCATATGTTTTTATAACATATATATCAACTGGTGAAAGACATTTATTTTCGTCCACTCACTCTAACGTGTTTATTGTCTTTCCCCTGGGCTTTTCGGTTTCTGTGCCCAGTTTGCAGTTCAGGCTCTGGTGTCGCACGTCGTGGTCGGAGGCATAGTGCTCGAGCTACTTTATTTCATCCAGTAGGTTTATTGTTCTACCTACTGTGGTATGCGTATACGATTATGTATTAGATGTCGCTCTGGGCTTCCTATTGAATATGTTATACGATTTTACACTGGATTTCAGTAAAGTGTATATATATATTTACTACTTTACTTTACTGTTGATATATTGAGAAATTCGGATGGGATTGGTGCCCACGGTTTGCTTTTTGTGGCATAGGATGAAGTGTATTTTCCGCGTGCAGGTAATGGTAATTCCACGCTAGTAACGAAACTCTGCCCAAATTTTGAAAAGTTTTTGTTGGTTCGTGTTTTCGAAGGGGTTTGATTCCGATTTAGGGAGCTAAATCGGGGTTGGGTCCTTTCACACAAAACAATGAGCTTCAACATCATCATACTCTAACTCAGCTCCCGTAGCACGCAACTCGGCTAACACGGAAACTCGAGCCACACACACATAAAACACTGAAGCCCCCGACTTCCGACTGAATGCATCAGCAACAACAATAGCCTCTCTCAAATAAACTCAAATGTGCAGCCATAGTCGTTAGTTGAGCCCATCCATCTACGTCGCCTCAAGCTCAAATCTGGCCGAAAATGCAAGTAGATGAAACTCAAATAATCAGTGTACATCCTACACTGCGCTGCATGTGAAAGGACCCAACCCCGATTTAGTTGCCTAAACCGGAATCAAACCCTATCGAAAATACGAACCAACAAAAACTTTTCAAAATTTGGGCAAAGTTTCGTTACTAGCGTGGAATTACCATTACCTGCACGCGGAAAATACACTTCATCCTATGCCACAAAAAGCAAACCGTGGGCACCAATCCCATCCGTATTTCTCAATATATCAACAGTAAAGTAAAACAATAAATATATACGTACTTTACTGAAATCCGGGTAAAATCGTATAACATATTCAATAGGAAACTCAGAGCGACTTCTAATACATAATCATATACGCATACCACAGTAGGTAGAACAATAAACCTACTAGATGAAACAAAGTAGCTCAAGTACTATGCCTCCGACCACGACGTGCGACACCAGAGCCTGAACTGCAAACTGGGCACGGAAACCGAAAAGCCCAGGGGAAAGACAATAAACACGTTAGAGTGAGTTGACGAAAATAAATGTCTTTCACCAATTAATATATGTTCTAAAAACATATGCGAGTCGAAATATAATAAATCAAACCAAATAGTATACGAGGAGACGCTGACTCCAACTCGTAAACAGAGCATGCAAGTAAAATCTCACAGTCAGAACCACGGGGTCCCTAGCCCACACGTGATCCTAGCTGGTAACATCCTCGGGGATCAGCCGGGATGCAGTGTATCGATACAACCTCATAAACTACGACTGTACTCTGTGAAAACCAAATCATAAACAGTTTGGTGCAAATGCATGAAACAATATATCAGTGTATGTATACTCGTATACGCATATCCGTATATGTATAATCGTAAAACACATGCTCGTAAAACCATAATCATGCTGCATTCTCAATTCATAAATCACATAAAAGACTCGCAAGATTTCCGTGAAAAGAAATTGTCCACTCACAGACTTGCGTAACGCGATACGCGTTAACCCGTGATCCGGCGGAAAGTCCATCGCCAAACAAACGATCACGAACCCCTGAATAATCACAACGTCCAATATTCAAAGTCATAATCCGACAATACAATACAAATCACGAGAAACAGCCGTTCTCGGAAACACGTGATTCAAAGTCGACGAATCGTCGAAAATCTGTATACAACACCTCAATACCTCGCTTTACGTTCGGACGCTCAACTCGAAAAACGAACCTCCCCACTGCGATCGGGGCGCGATTTCGAGTCAAATGACATGTAATTCGTCGAAAACTACTCCGGGCGAAAAATCGCCGCCGCCGCCGCCGGAAAATCCAAACCTGCCCAGAAAATTTTGTGCTACACATGGTTTCAAAGATCTCGACGATTCCAACAACTTTCCAGTTATAAGTTAAGGCCAATTTTGACCGGAAAACCTCCAAAAATCAATTCAAAGTTCCAAACCCTTACCGGAATTTCAATTCAACGGATCTCTCTCCTCCGGCCACGGCAACCCTCAAGATTACTTGGAAAAGCTTCCTTAGCTCGAGGCTAACAAAACCCCCCGAAGAGGAGCCACCACCTCGGCCTCCAGGCCGCCACCCGAACACCACAAAACTCGCCGGAAAATCCATAAGTTTGCCGATTTGATTCTCTCTCCTCCGGCCACCCCACGGGATGATCCACCTACCAATCCGAAGAGGAGCTCGAGCCCAACAAATCTCGTGAAGAAGTCATGCCCAAATATGGCCGAAATCGGCCTCAATTTCGGCGAACCATTTCGGCCTCCAAACGGGTTATTCTTGACCCGTGGGTCAACGTGGGTCAACCCAGCTTCCTTTTATGGCAGGTTTCCCAAACAGGAAACTTCTATTTATAGGCCTTCCCAATATGGAAACTTCGTAATTATCCTTTTCGACGAACTTTGAATACCCGTAACTTTTCCATCGTAACTCCGATTCCGATAATTCTCGTGGCCACAAACTCGTCTCGACGTACTCTTCAATAATCACCCGAAGTCAAACACATCGGCCAAATGGATAAAAAGTCAACCCTTTGAACCAACACCCATTTAAATCGACTAATTAATCAACAAACGGAAATAATCACAACTTAATCTTCGTAACTCAAAATCATGCTCCAGAAGTTCCCACAAGCTCGAAATTAAATTCTGAACAACTTCCGTGAAGAAGCTGAAACCAAATTCTCGTCCGATAATTTAGTCGCGAACAAACCTGCCATTTAAATCCGTTTCCGTCGAAACTTCAAATATTCATAACTAATTCCTCGGTCGTCCAAATAACAATCCGGAACCGCCCACGAATTCGTAATCACATGTAGAACGACTCTCGAGAAGAGACCCAGCTCCAATTCTAGGCCAATAATTAAGTCGTTAAGAATTCTGATGATTCCAATAACTGTCGGACAACTACGACTACGCAGTAACTCATCAATCAAGCTGATTCCACTACTAATTCTGGTCCGGGTCGTCACAAATCCACCCCCCTTAGAAAAATTTCGACCTCGAAATTTCCGAGTCTGCCGACTACAAGGTAGGAGCACTGCCTCTGCATACTGCTCAACTCACCAACTGGAATCTCAACTGAACAACTCTGCTCATAAACTCCACAATAGGAGACAATTCCGTGCTGGAATCCCTGTACCCTCAAATCACAAATCTGAAGTGGCTCACACAATCGCCAAGTGTTCCTACGTAAGGAACAGATAGGGTACACAATGCAAAACCAACCTGAAACACAGTTCCGCCACACGGAACACAACACAACTCACACACCAAAAGCCAACACTATAGGCGATGCCGAACTATACGGCACAACACAAACTCGCCAATGACCACAACTGGATCAAAACAATATGGCAAAGCACAACTCAGTTTACACACATCAACATGACTCAAACATCGGACTCAAAACGACATGACTCAAACATCGGACTCAAAACGTCAACTCAAGCTCAGCCAAACTCACTCCAATATAGTGGGGTACAACATCGTCCTCAAAACGACATCAAGCAACGTCAAAATCATAGTGGTCAGCAAACTGATACTGGAAGCAATCTCAAACAAGTGAAGCTGCTGGTCCCGAATCCTCCAGAACTGCAATACCAAGATCCACAACATGCCCTCCAAGGCCTGAATAATCCTCAAAGATCGCCTACCAATCCAAGGATAAAAACTGATACCAAACCGTAATCTGGTCCCCAATGCTCGTTGCAAAGCTCGCCAACACTCAGTTGTAGCTGACTACCTCGATCGGCGAACTGGGACACAGGTACACCACGTAGATGGATAACCTCCATCAAACACAGCCATGACTTCCTGCCACTAAAATCATCACCGAGAGTACAAGGAAATGTACCAAGTTCATCAAACGGTCCACAATGGCCTGACAACTGGTACCACAACCAAAACGCATACAAACACACACAAACACAGCAACAATCGCCACATCTAACCAGAAATTTCAAATGGCTAACACATCTCGGCAAGTCTCTGCCTCCTAGCCATCGCCAGTCGACAAATGTGGCATCTGCACAAACAAGCTGTTATATTGCTCTTCATGTTGCGTCACGAGTAATAAACTCGAAGTATCGGATACATCTCCGCACCACTAGCGCCAAATGCGCGTTAAACAATGAGCTTCAACATCATCATACTCGAACTCAGCTTCCGAAGCTCGCACTCGGCTAACACGGAAACTCGAGCTACACATACACACATGCAATACTGAAGCTCCTGACTCTCAACTGAATGCATCAACAACAACATCCAAGACAGATGGTCAAAGTACAACCTCTAACCTTCCTCGAACAAACTCAAAGGTGCAGCCATAGTCGTTAGTCAACTTCAACCATCTACACTGCCTCAAGCCCAAATCTGGCCGAAAATATAAGTGGATGGAACTCAAGTGATCAGTGTACGTCCTACACTGCGCTGCACGCCATAGCAGTAGTATCTCCAACTCTCTGGTGCTAACCCAAAGACAGCTACACCCAAATCATACATAGGATACGTAGCTATACAAAGTTCCACTATCCATAATCATGAGCCACCGCTTCGCTACACAGCATCCAAACACAACCCAAATCTATACCTCGATGCCTCGCCAAAACCCACGAACTCATCGCGATCGTCAGGTAAGGTCAACACCGAAGCAACGGTCAACCATCCTGTAAGAGTAAATAACTCTCCTCGCGTGCATCGAACCACTCCAACTTGACACCTTCTTCGTCAATCTGGAAAGTAGAGTGGCAATCCGGGAAAATTCTGCACAAGCTGTCGGTAATAGCCTGCCAAACCCAAGAGAAACTCTGAATCTCTGGTACAATGGTAGGTCAACCCCAAATCAATACGGCTTCTAACTGGTCAGGATCCACGCCAACTCCCTCGGCTAACATCACATAGCCCAAAATCTTCACGCTAACCATCCAAAACCCACACTGGCTGAATTTGCAAACACCTGGTCGTCTCGCAAAATCCGCGAAATCGCTCACATTCAGCTCAGGTACTGGCCCACACTCCTGGAGTGAATCAGGACGTTGCCAACGAACATGACCGCAAACTCGTCCAGAAACCGTCTGAACACCTAGTTCATCAAGTCCATAAGATCAACGGGGCATTGGTCAACCCAACAGCGTGACCAAGAACTCATGATGTCCGCACTGAGATCCGAAAGCGAACATAGCCACATCTGACTCATCAAACCTCCACTGATGGTATCCGAATCCGAAATCAATCCTCGAAAAGACTGAAGCTCTCGCGAGCTGATCAACCAACTGTCAATCCGAAGCGAAGGATACTCACTCTCCTCTGAAGCGAATCAGGCTTCCGGTAGTCAATGCGCCACCTCATCGAACCATACAAACAGTCGCACAACTGATGCAAAAGCACACCACGCAAATACGCGGGGTCGCATGAAATCTCCTGAAACCTCCTCCCGCAACTCCTGGAGTCGAAACTATAGCTCCATCAGCTCCGCTGGCTCAGAACGACAAGATGTCGGTGAAATGAGTCCAGCGCCTGGTACAAGCTCAATGGTATAGTCAGTCTCCCAAACTGGGGGAACACTTGGTAACTCCTCCGGAATACACCTGGAAACTCGGGAACCACCTCAATGTCAACAATGTCGGGTACAGCAACCATAGTATCCACAACATGAGCTAGGCAAACAACACAACTCGTCTCCACCATTCACTCGACCATCACCGCGAAACAGTATTTCGGGGAAATCTGGTCATCGAAACACAACCTCCTTCTCGAGGTACTCGAACACAGCCAAATGCATCGCCAGTAAGTTCGTACTCACAAACACACAAAAATCACAACATCCAGCTATAACAGATCCACGGCTAAGTCATATCCTCCAACAGGGATCTCGTAACCTCTGGATGGATGCAACACTCTCCAAAACCTCGGAAGTGGAGATATAGGTACAATCGCCATGGATATCAAACAACAGTAACCTCTGAGAAAAGTGTGTCCTCAAACAAGGTCATGGCACGAACTCCAACATGCCCAACTAGCCGCCCACATCAATTTGCGACTTCCTGAATAACTCATCAAAAAGGTACATTGGACAAACTTCAGGAACAACATGAGGATCTCCTCGTAAACTCTGAGCTGTCGAACCGCTAACACAGCTGGCTGAGGGCGCTCCCTTGTAACGTGACCCTCCTGGCCACCACAATAGCAAATAAAAGTGCTCTACGAACACAAGTCACCGCAACACCCGCTGCGTGAAAGGATCACTAATGACCGTCCGAACTCATGCCACAGGAGCAAATCAGCTACTATGTGATCTCCGCCCTCGTCAAACGGATCCTCAGCCTGATCTGATGACCCACAACATAATCGATAAAGCCACAGCCTGATGAAGTCACTGATCCCGAAGTGTCGGAACTCAACCTCATCACAATATCTCTACTGAATCCACTTTCCTCAAACCGTCACATCGAAAACCATGTACAACTTTCCTTTTCAATAGCCTCGCCACAGAGTGCAACACACTAAGCTCCTCACGGATGTCTCGAGGCACAACAATCAAGAGACCCCTTATACAAACCGTCGGTAGTAGCCTACCAAACCCAAGAGACCCCTGATCTCTGGTACAATGGTAAGTCAACCCCAAATCAAAACGGCTTCTATCCGGTCAGGATCCACGCCGACTCCCTCGGATAACATCACACAGCCCAAAATCTTCACGCTAATCAACCAAAATTCACACTAACTGAACTTCACAAACAGCTGATTATCTTGCAAAGTTCGTAAAATCGTTCGCAATTGCTTCAGGTGCTTGTCCACACTCCTGGAGTAAATCAGGATATTGCCAACGAACACGACCGCAACTTGTCCAGTAACCGTCTGAACACCTGGTCCATCAAGTCCGTAAAAACTGCGAGGCATTGGTCAACCAGAACGGCATGACCAAGAACTCGTGATACCCGCACCGTGATCTGAAAGCTAACATGGCCACATCTAACTCTCTGATCCTCTACTGATGGTATCCGAACCCGAAATCAATCTTCGAAAAGACTGAAGCTCTCGTGAGCTGATCGGACAAGTCGTCAATCCGAAATGGAGGATACTCGCTCTTCTCTGAAGCCTGATTCAACTTCCGGTAGTCAATGCACCACCTCGTCGAACCATCCTGCTTCCGCACAAATAGTACAAGAGCACACCACGTAGATACGCTGGGTCGCATGAAATCTCCTCCAGCAACTCTCGAAGTTGAATACATAGCTCCATTAGCTCCGCTGGCACCGAACGACAAGATGCCAGTGATATGAGTCCAGCGTAAAAGCTCAATGGTGTAGTTGGTCTCCCGAACTTGAGGAATACCTGGTAACTCCTCCGGAACACACCTGGAAACTCGGGAACCACCTCAATGTCGCCAATGTCGGGCACAGCAACCGAAGTATTCACAACATGAGCTTAGCAAACAACACAACCCGTTTTCACCATCCGCTCGACCATCACCGCGAAACAGTATCTCGGAAAAAGTCTAGTCGTCGAAACACAACCACCTTCTCGTGACCATCGAGCATAGCCCAATGCATCGTTAATAAGTCCATACTCACAATCGCATCAAAACCAACGATGTCCAGCTATAACAGATCCGCGGCTAACCCATAACCTTCAACAAATATTCCGCAACCACCGAATGGATGCAACACTCTCCAAAACCTCGGAAGTGGAGATGTAGGTACAATAGCCATGGATATCAAGCGACGGTAACCTCGAAGAAACTCCGTCCCCATACAAGGTCGTGACACGAACTCCAACATGCCCAACTAGCTGCCCACGTCAATTGCAACTTGCTGATTAACTCGTCAAAAAGGCTATATTGGTCAAACTCCAGAAATAACATCATGACCTCCTCGTGAACTCTGAGCTGCCGAACCACTAAAACAGCTGGCTGAGGGCGCTCCCTCGCAACGTAACCCTCCTGGCCACCACAATGGCAACTGAAAGTGCTCCACGAACACAAGTCACAGCGACACCTGCTGTGAGGAAGGATCACCAACGATCGCCCACACTCATGCCACAGGAGCAAGTCCGCTACTCCGTGATCTCCATCACCACTAAACGGATCCTCTGCTTGATCTGATGACCCTCATCAAAATCGAAAAGGCCACAGCCTGATGAAATCATTGATTCCATGGTACCTGAACTCAACCTCATCAAAATATCTCGACTAAGTCCACTTTCCTCAAACCAACACATCGGAAACCGTGTACGCCTTTCCTTCTCAATAGCCTCGTCTCTGAGTGTACGCCTTTCCTTCTCAACACATCGGAAACCGTGTACGCCTTTCCTTCTCAATGTCCTCAAACCAGCACATCAAGCTCCTCATGGTTATCTCGAGGCATAACAGTCAAAATCTCTCTGATGCTCAGGTTCAAACTCATCTCGAACATCGTGCACTGCTTCCTCTGAAGCCACATAACACGTGCAAACATGGACAAACATATGAACAATACATCTCTGCCTCAGGTGGGTCAACACTCCATATCTCCGTTGTTGGATAGCCTGATTGAACCATTACCGTATAAACAATACCTTGAATGTAGGCCATGGAGTCACAACAGGAACTCACACAATACCAGCCCACCAAATGCAATGATCTGACTCAGGCAAAACATTAACTACCATAATTCTATGCTCTGAGGCAATATGTAGACACTCAAATACGCACAACCAGGCAAACCATGCCACACAAATCTCTGAACCCAGAATGCTCATCCAAACCCACAATTCACTGTCAAATCGAGCGTCGATTGATCCTCAATATGATCCACAACCGTACCGACACGGAAAGCACGTCAAGGAGGCATCCTAATAAATAAAACATCGTTCACAACAAGTAGAACATAATCATGGAACTTTAAATATTTGAAAGAATACAACACCCGGAGTATTGATGAGTATCTGCCGGCCAGTCGGGTCACCACTCCAGACATGCTGTACATTCTCAAATATCTTTAGTAAACACGACTACAGAAGTCTACAGAA
This sequence comes from Geum urbanum, assembly GCA_946800695.1. NCBI lineage: Eukaryota > Viridiplantae > Streptophyta > Magnoliopsida > Rosales > Rosaceae > Geum > Geum urbanum. The sequence continues at coordinate 16,275,150 of OX327008.1, read as the reverse complement.
CCTATAACCTAATGCTCTGATACCAAGCTGAAAGGACCCAACCCCGATTTAGTTTCCTAAACCGGAATCAAACCCCTTCTGAAAACACGAACCAACAAAAACCATAAAAAACATTTCGGCAGAGTAACTCTACTAACGCGGAATTACCATTACCTGCACCTGGAAAATACACTTCATCCTATGCCACAAAAATCAAACCGTGGGCACCAATCCCATCCGGATTTCTCAATATATCAACAGTAATGTAAAGTAATAAATATAACTATACTTTACAGAAATCCGGGGAAAATCGTATGAAAATATACATCAAAATACTCAGAGCGACTTCTAATGTAGATACAAATAGTAGGCCAAAATAAGAACCTACCATAAAAGAAACATTGCTCGAATACTATGCCTCCGACCACGACGTGCGACACCAGAATCCGAACTACAAACTGGGCATGGAAACCGAAAAGCCCAGGGGAAAGACATGAAAACCATTAGAGTGAGTGGACGAAAATAAATGTCTTTTGCCAAATAATATATGTTATAAAAACATATGCGAGTCAAATGTATAAAAATCAAATGGTATACGAGGGAAACTCTAACTCCTCACGCGTACAGAGCATGCATGGAAAATCTAACGGGGTCGCACGTAGACACATCCGTGCTAGTACAGTCCGAATCACGGGATCCCAGACCCACACGTGATTCTAGCCAGAAAGGCCTTAGGTCAGGGTATCTGTTTCCACCCGGAACTACATCGGAACAAGGTACAGTTCCCCCCTGGTAGGCACCCTCGGGGATCAGCCGGGATGCGAGTGTATCGATACAACAACATATACTAAGACTGTACTCTGTGTAAACCAAATCATAAATAGTTCGATGCAAATGCATAAGGTAATATTTAAATGTATATACGTAATGTATAATGGTATAAGCATAATTGTCTAACACATGCTCATATAAATCGAAATCTAGTATGCATGCTCAAGTTCGTAAAACGTGTATAAAGACTCGCAATCATTCCGTGAAAAGAAATTGTCAACTCACAGACTAGCGTAACGCAGTTCGCATTAATCCCGTGATCCGGCGGAAAATCCCTCACCAAACGAATGATCACGAATCCCTGAATAATCATAAAATCCATTTCTCAAGATCATAACTCAGTACCTCGAATCATATCACGAGGAACAACCGTTCTCGAAAACACATAATCGAATAATAACAAATTGTCGAAAATCCAATAATCACACTACAAAACCTCACTATAATTTCCGATGCTCAAATCGAAAAACAAACCTCACCACTGCGATCGGGGCGCGATTTCGAGTGAAACGACATATAACTCGTCGAAAACTACGCCGGGCGAAAAGTCGCCGCCGCCGTCGCCGCTGCCTTGTCATCGGAAAATCCATACCTGCCCAGAAAAATACATGGCACACATGGTTTTGAAGATCTCGACGATTCCAACAACTTTCCAGTTATAAGTTAAGGCCAATTTTGACCGGAAAACCTCCAAAACTCAACCCAATGTTTCAAACCCTTACCGAAAATTCAATTCGACGGATCTCTCTCCTCCGGCCACGGCAACCCTCAAGACCACTTGGAAAAGCTTCCTTAGCTCGAGTCTAACAAAACCCCTCAAAGAGGAGCCACCAACTCGGCCTCCACGCTGCCACCCAAACACCACCAATTTCGCCGGAATTTCACTAACTTTGCCGAGCCATAACTTCCTCCTCCGGCCACCTCAAGGGACGATCCACCCCTTAAATCGAAGAGGAGCATGAGCCCAACATATCTCGTGAAGAAACCATACCCAAATATGGCCGGAATCAGCCTCCACGATGAAGAAACCGATCAGCCCCAAATTGGCCCAAATGGGTCGACCCACCCAGTCAACCCAGTCAACTCAGCTTTCCCAATATGGCAGGTTTCCCAATTCGGCAAGTATCGCTTCCATATTTATACCGTACACGTATCGAATAATATTCATGCCGAAATCGCGAAACTTGCAAATCAAGTGAATAATCATTCCATTTACGCTTCGGGTCGATCAACGGTCCAAAACGGATCACAATCACGATTCGGATAGACTCGAACACGAACGGATAAACTAGAAAATATACCGAAATTCCAAATATTCATATTATATTCCTCGGTCGTCCAAATAATGATCCGGAACCACCCACGAACTCGAAATCACGTATACAACAACTCTCGAGAAGAGACTCAACTCAAATTCTCGGCCAATAATTAAGTCGTGATCAAGTCTGGCGATTCAATCAACTTACGAAAAACGGCGATTATGCGCAATCTCGTGGATTAAGCTGATTATGCTTCTGATTCTGTTCCGGGTCATCACAAATCCACCCCCCTTAAAAAAAATTCGACCTCGAAATTTCCAAGTCTGCCAACTGAAAAGTAGGAACACTGCCTCCGTATATAGCTCAACTTTCCAATGGCTATATCAACTGAACAACTCTGACAACAGACTCCACAATAAGAGATATCTCCGTACTGTAATCCCTGTACCCACAAATCCCTAATCTGAACAAGTTCCTCACAAATGCCAAATCTTCCTGCATAAGGAACTGATAGGGTACACAACATACAATAAACCGACAATGGCCTGACAATTGGTACCATAAACCGAAGTGCATACTGGTACACAGAATCTACATTGACAAGCTCCAACTTCTAATCGGAAATCTCCAATGGCTGTAACTTCCCGGCAAGTCTCTGCCTCTCTGCCATCGCCTGTCGACAAATGTGGCATCTGCACACACAAGCAGCTACATTCCTCTTCATATTGCGTCACAAGCAGTAAACTCGAAATATCAGTAGGATGCCTCCTCGACGTGGTCCCCGTGTTGATCGGGAAGTAAATCCTGATGAGGATCGTCAGACGCATGACTTGCTGATGCGAGTGTTGCGTTTGGAGGAGCGTTTTTACCCTGTGGTCAAAGCTCGTACTACTGGTGCGACTGTCTTTTCAGGTTCAGCTGATCCAGAGATGTGTGAGGCATGGTTGGTTCAGGTTGAACGGGTTAGTGAGCGTCTGCGTTTTACCCCTGAGCAGATGACAGTCGCAGCAGTTGGATTACTTGAGTCAGATGCATATTTCTGGTGGGTTAGCACCGATCGGGTACCAGTTGATACTCCGTGGACTTTGTTCCGAGATCTGTTTATGCGGAGATATTTCAACAAGGCTACCCAGCAGTGTAAGTATGAGGAGTTTACGAATTTGAGGCAGGGCATTTTGTGTGTGCTTGAGTACCGGGACAGGTTTACCCGCTTATCTCATTTTACGCATGACATGGTGGCTACTAAGGAAGCCAAGTGCCGCAGATTTGAGCTGGGTTTGAACTTGAACATCAAGGGGACTCTGACTATGATGCCTCGGAACAACTTCGATGAGTTTGTCAGTGCAGCACTCCGAGGTGAGGATATCGAGAAGGATTGGCAGATGAGGTACCAGCCTAGACGATTTGAGGAGGGTGGACTGAGTCAGGGGCCATCCAAGAGGCAGAGTTCTGATACTTTCGGTTCGGCTTCATCCTCGGGCAGTGGACCATATCGACCATCAGCTAGTTCATCGAGACAGAGACAGAGATGGAGGAGAGATCGACCGCAGCGACCACAGTCTAGTGGGGGTTCTAGCGATTCCAGCTATCCTCGGCGTACCGGTGGCTCTTTTGCTATACCGAGGGAGTACCCGTTGTGTAGTCTCTGCAACAGACACCATGTTGGTCCGTGTCAGCGAGGCCCTGTTACTCGTTTTCTCTGTGGCCAGGTGGGTCACTATGCGAGGGAGTGTTTCCAGCTTGATGGTGCTGGGGGATAGGCCGCCCAGAGTTCCGGAGGAGAGCGAGGTGCCACTTCAGGGGCTCGACCTGTACAGTTTACGGCCAGGGCGGACAACAGGGACAGCCTCAGTGTGGACAACCAGCCGGGCAAGCGAGGGTTCATGCCATGACTTTGCGAGAGGGCAGAGCTTCACCGGAGGTCGTTATCGGTACGTTGCATATCATTGGTATTCCAGTGCTTACATTGTTAGATCCAGGTGCCACACATTCATTCATGTCATATAGACTATCATCTTTAGCGACGGTACCTGTGTCTCCACTTCCGGGGTTGTGGAGAGTATTGTATCCGTCCGGTGAGATTATGAGTATTGGCTGGGTGTACCGGGACTGTGAGATTTTTATTAGAGGTCATGGCTTAGCCGCAGATTTGTTGTTGCTTGATATTGTCGACTTTGATTTGGTCTTCGGTATGGACTTCTTGGAGACGCATTGGACCATGTTTGACTGTCACAAGAAGGAGGTCGCATTTCGACGACCAGGCCTTCCCGAGATATTGTTTCGTGGCAAGAAGAACACTTCATTACCATGTTTGATTTCTGCGATGAAGGCAGATTGGATGATGAAGAAGGGCTGTGTTGCTTACTTAGCTCATATGGTAGACACTACGGCGGCTGTGCCAAACCTTGGTGGTATTGAGGTTGTTTCCGAGTTTCCGGAGGAGTTACCGGGTATACCTCCAGTTCGGGAGATTGACTTCACTATTGAGCTGTTACCAGGTACAGGACCCATTTCTCAGGCACCGTATCGTATGGCGTCAGCGGAGTTGAAAGAGTTACAGGTTCGGCTCCAGGGGTTGCTGGAGAAGGGTTTCATTCGACCCAGTGTTTCGCCATGGGGTGCCCCGGTGTTGTTTGTGCGGAAGAAAGATGGATCCATGCGGTTGTGCATTGATTACCGGAACCTGAATCAGGTTACAGTGAAGAACAAGTATCCGTTGCCATGGATTGATGACTTGTTTGATCAGCTCAAGGGAGCTTCAGTCTTTTCGAAGATTGATCTTCGGTCCGGATATCACCAGTTGAGGATCCGAGAATCTAATGTGGCCAGGACACCTTTCAGATCGCGGTATGGGCACTACGAGTTTTTGGTTATGCCGTTTGGGTTGACCAACGCCCCCACAGCCTTTATGGACTTGATGAACCGGGTGTTCAGATGATTTCTAAACAAGTTCGTGATTGTGTTCATCGATCATGCGATGATATTTTGATCTATTCCAGGAGTGTGGGCCAGCATAAGAAGTATTTGGGAGCGGTGTTGCGGACTTTGCGGGACCATCAGTTGTTTGTAAAGTTCAGCAAGTGGGAGTTTTGGCTGGACAATGTGAATTTTCTGGGGCATGTGATATCGGTTGAGGGAGTCAGCGTTGATCCTGACAAGATCGAGGTCGTGCTGAATTGGAGTAGACCTACCACTATATCGGAGATCCGGAGTTTCTTGGGTTTGGCTGGCTACTACCGACGATTTGTACAAGATTTTTCTCTGATTGCTACTCCACTGACCAGACTGATGAAGAAAGGCGTCAAGTTTGAGTGGTCCGATGCATGTGAGGAGAGTTACTTACTCCTGAAGCAAAAGTTGACTACTGCACCGGTTCTGACATTACCAGACGACAGCGGTGAGTTTGTGGTTTATAGTGATGCATCGAAGATGGGACTGGGTTGTGTGCTGATGTAGCATGGCAGGGTTGTAGCCTACGGTTTCAGGCAGTTGAAACCACACGAAGTTAACTATCCGACCCATGATTTGGAGTTGGCCGCTATTGTGCTGGTGTTGAAGAGTTGGAGACATTACTTGTACGGAGCCCAGTGTAAGATTTACATTGATCACAAGAGTCTCACCTACTTGCGGACGCAGCCAGACTTGAACATGAGGCAGCGTAGGTGGATGGAGTTGATCAACGATTATGATTGCACTTTCGAGTACTATCCAGGGAAGGCCAATGTTGTTTCCGATGCACTTAGCCAGAAATCCGGAGCTTCGTTGTTCCACGTATGTGTGGCCAGAGTGTCTATCTTAGCCGAGCTTCGGGCTACGGGTGCCGAGTTCGAGTGGGCTGATGATGGAGCTTTGTTGTCTAGTTTCCAGGTTCGACCAATGTTGGTTGACCAGGTTCGGGAGGCTCAGGATTCAGATTCCTACCTGTTAGGCAAGAAGACCATGATATGGAATCGTGTGCCTACAGAGTTTCGGTTGAGTGACGACGGTACATTCCTTTTCAGAGGCAGATTATACGTACCCCGAGATGAAAGTCTGAAGAAGGAGATTCTGGATGAGGCCCATAGTTTGGCTTATGCGATGCAGCCTGGAGGTACGAAGATGTTGCGTACACTTCAAGCGTATTACTGGTGGCGCAACATGAAGCGGGAGATTGCCGCATATGTGAGCCATGTTTGATCTGTCAGCAGGTTAAAGCGGAGAGGCAGAAGCTTGCGGGAAAATTACAACCACTGGAGATTCCGGTTTGGAAGTGGGAGCACATTACTATGGATTTCGTTTATCAGTTGTCGCGTACTTCAACTGACAACACTGGTATTTGGGTCATTGTCGATCGACTGACGAAATCCGCTCATTTTCTCACACTTCGGGGGAAGATATCAGTGGGAAAATTGGCCAAGCTGTATTTGTCAGAGATTGTTCGACTGCACGGTGTGCCTATATCTATTGTTTCTGACCGAGATAGTCAGTTTACTTCCGAGTTCTGGCAGGCATTGCAGCCAGCCATGGGCACGAGATTGCGTTTTAGTACAGCTTTTCATCCTCAAACTGACGGGCAGTCTGAGCGGACTATACAGACTCTTGAGGATATGTTGCGGTCTTGCGTTTTGCAGTTTTGAGGAAATTGGGACCAGCAACTACATTTGATAGAGTTCGCCTACAACAATAGCTATCAGGCCAGTATCGAGATGGCACCGTACGAGGCCCTGTACGGGAGGCAGTGCCGCACTCCGTTGTGTTGGAGTGAGGTGGGCGAGCGATGGCTTATTGGCCCTGATCTGGTAAAGAGCACTATGGAGGATGTGTAGATTATCCGGGACAGATTGAAGATTGGCCAGGATCGCCAGAAGAGTCATGCGGACGTGAGGAGGAAGAGTCTCGAGTTTGATATGGGCTATTGGGTCTTCTTGAAACTATCTCCATGGAGGGGTGTTGTGCGTTTCGGGAAGCGTGGCAAGCTTCGACCACGGTACATTGGTCCGTACGAGATCACCGAGAGGGTTGGAGCTGTTGCTTATAGACTTGAGTTACCGGCGGAGATGGCTCGTGTTTATGATGTTTTCCACGTTTCGATGTTGTGAAAGTATATCTCAGATCCATCGCATGTGTTAGCACCATATCAGCTATTGATTCGAGAGGATTGACGTATGTTGAGGAGCCGGTACAGATTCTCGATCATCGTAAGCAGGAGTTGAGGCACCGTGTTATACCGCTGGTGAAGGTCTTGTGGCAGAATCACTCGGTTGAGGAGGCCACCTGGGAGACTGAGCAGCGTATGCTGGAGCAGTATCCTCATCTGTTCACTTGACATGTATGTAAATTTTGAGGTTGAATTTTTTTTTACGGGGGGTAGATTTGTGACGACCCGAACCAGAATCAGTTGAGTAAACGGCTTAATTAACGAGATTATGCGTAATCACTGTTTTTCGTATATTAGTTGATTTATCGGTTTTAATCGCCATTTAATCATTGGTCGAGAATTTGAGTTGAGTCTCTTCTCGAGAGTTGTGGTACACGTGATTTCGAGTTCGTGGGCGGTTCCAGATGATTTTTCCGATGACCGAGGAATATAATATGATTACTTGAAGTTTCAGAATAACGACGAGTTTATGAAATGACCCAACCCCGATTTAGTTGCCTAAACCGGAATCGAACCCCTTCTGAAAACGTGAACCAACAAAAACCATTAAAATTTCGGCAGAGTAACGCTACTAACGCAGCATTGCATTAACCTGCACCCTGAAAATAACACTTCATCTTATGCCACAAAAGCCAAACCGTGGGCACCAATCCCATCCGGATTTCTCAATATCATTTCAATATCAATAAACAGAAAACATAACTGTAATATATAATATATCCGAGAAAATCCGTATAAAACATGTATCCGAATGTATCAGAGCGACCTCTAGTGTAAATATATACAATATACACAATATATACATCAGTAGGCGAAACAAGAACCTACTGGAAAACACAGGTAGCTCGGATCACTAGCCTCCAACCACGACGTGAAACACCAGAACCTAGACTGCAAACTGGGCACGAAAACTGAAAAGCCCAAGGGAAAGACATGAAAACTGTTAGAGTGAGTGGACGAAAATAAATGTCTTTCGCCAGTTGATATATATGTTAAAATAACATATGCGAGTCCAGGTGAATAAATATAAGAAAGTACATGAGGTAAACTCATACTCCTCCAGCGTACTGAGCATGCAAGTAAAAATCCCACGGGGTTGCTCATGGACACATCCGTGCTAGTACAGTCCGAATCACGGGATCTCAGACCCACACATGATTCTAGCCAGAAAGGCCTCAGGTCAGGGTATCTGTTTACACCCGGAAATACATCGGCACAAGGTACAGTTCCCCCTGGTAAGCACCCTCGGGGATCAGCCAGGATGCGAGTGTATCGATACAACAACATAAACCGTGACTGTACTATGTGTAAACTAAATCATAAATAGTTCGATGCAAATGCAATAAACAACATTTGAATGCATATACGTAATATAATCGTATAACACATGCTCATATAAATCATAATCTCGTATGCATGCTCAAGTTCGTAAAACATGTATAAGACTCGCAATCAATCCGTGAAAAGAAATTCTCCACTCACAGGTGAGCAAAATGCACACTCGCGCTAATCTCGTGGCCCGGCGGAAGATCCCTCGCCTAAAGCACGATCTCGATCTCGATCCACTGAATAATCATAAAACATATCTGATCAAAATCATAGCCCACAACACTGTACTTAACCACGGAAACCAACCGTTCCCAAAAACATATTAAACTGTATAAAACAACCGACTAAATTTCTGGAATCTCCACTCGAAACCTTCAACTGAAAATCCGATACCCAAATCAATACGAAAACCTCTAGGCGATAATCAGGGCGTGATTACGAGAAAAATGACATTAAAAACATCGAAATCTGAAAAGACAACGGTCTCGCCGGAGCGCCGCCGTTGACCGCCGCCGCCGCCGGCGAGGAAGCCCCAGATTTGAAGATCTCCTCAAGCCCAATCACTTTTACAACTACCACACAACCCAATTCTCACCGGAATCACCTCAAAACAGCTCGAATCAGAACAAAATCAAAACTCAGCAACCAATTCGGGTTCACCAGAAAACTGCATTTCTACCCAATTAAAACATATGGGAAGCATCCCTGGGCCAAGGGGAGGCAAAACCCCCACCTCCCCACCACCAAAGCTCGCCGGAAGTCCACCCCCCAACTCCGGCGAACTCCGGTAACCTAACCCGATTTGGGTTCTCTCCAAACTCCATCAATTCTCACAATTTCAAACACCAAACAACTTAGAAACTCAAGGGGAAGAGAACCATACCCTTCATGTGGCCGGAGGTGGCCGGAAAAAGCAAGTCGGCCGGCGAGAACCAAACGGGAAAGTTTCCTCTTCGGTCAACGGTCAAACTTCCAAAATTGGAAAGTCAACGCTGGTCAACATCAAACAGTGTTTTTGCGACTATTTCTCGACTATTTCCGATATTTATACTCGTCATCGGGTCGATCAACGGTTCAAAACGAATAACCAAATCGATTCGGATAAATACGAAACGAACGGATAAACTCGTCGATAAACTGAAACTTCAGATAATCATATTATATTCCTCGGTTATCGGAAAAATCATCCGGAACCGCCCTCGAGTTCGAAATCACGTGCTCTACAACTTCCGTGAAGAAACTCAATTCAAATTCTCGGCCAAAAATTAAGTCGTGAACTAACTTAGCAATTCACACAATTAACGACTAATCGCGATTAACCTTAATCTCGTGAATCATACTGATTACTCTACTGATTCTGGTTCGGGTCGTCACAAATCTACCCCCCTTAAAAAAATTTTGACCTCGAAATTTACATACCTGTCAAGTGAACAGATGAGGATACTGCTCCCGCATACGCTGCTTAGTCTCCCAGGTGGCCTCCTCAACTGAGTGATTCTGCCACAAGACCTTCACTAGCGGGATCACACCTTGTCTCAGCTCCTGTTCACGACGATCGAGAATCTGCACGGGCTCCTCCACGTACGTTAAATCCTCTCTGATAGGAAACTGCTGTGGGACTAACACGTGTGAAGGATCTGAGATGTACTTCCGCAACATCGAAACGTGGAAAACATCATGAACACGGGCCATCTCCGCTGGTAACTCAAGTCTGTAAGCAACAGCTCCAACCCTCTCTGTGATCTCGTACGGACCAATGTATCGCGGTCGAAGCTTGCCACGCTTCCCGAAACGCACAACACCCCTCCACGGAGATAGTCTCAGGAAGACCCAATCGCCAACATCAAACTCGAGGCTCTTCCTCCTCACGTCCGCATAACTCTTCTGACGATTCTGGGCGATCTTCAATTTGTCCTGAATAATCTGAATGTCCTCCATAGTGCTCTTCACCAAATCAGGGCCAATAAGCCATCTCTCGCCCACCTCACTCTAACACAACGGAGTGCGACACTGCTTCCCGTACAGGACCTCGTACGGTGTCATCTCAATACTGGCCTGATAGCTGTTGTTGTACACGAACTCTATCAAATGTAGCTGCTAGTACCAATTTCCGCGGAACTGCAATACACAAGACCGTAACATATCCTCAAGTGTCTGTATAGTCCGCTCAGATTGCCCATCAGTCTGAGGGTGAAAAGCTGTACTGAATCGCAACCGTGTGCCCAAGGCTCGCTGCAACGCCTGCCAAAACTCAGAGGTGAACTGACTGTCTCGGTCAGAAACAATAGACACAGGCACACCGTGCAGGCGAACAATCTCTGATAAGTACAACTTGGCCAATCTACCCACTGATATCTTCCCAGGAAGTGCGAGAAAATGAGCGGATTTCGTCAGTCGATCCACAATAACCCAAATACCAGTATTGCCAGCCGAAGTACGCGGCAACTGATAAACGAAATCCATCGTAATGTGCTCCCACTTCCAAACTAGAATCTCAAGTGGCTGTAGTTTCCCTGCAGGTTTCTGCCTCTCCGCTTTAACCTGTTGACAGATCAAACATCGGCTCACGTACGCGGCAATCTCCTGCTTCATGTTGTGCCACCAGTAATACGCTTGAAGTGTACGAAACATCTTCGTAGCTCTGGGATGCATCGCATACGCTGAACTATGGGCCTCGTCCAGAATCTCCTTCTTTAGGCTCTCGTCTCTGGGCACACATAACCTGCCTCTGAACAACAACGTGCCGTCGTCACTCAATCGGAACTCCGTAGGTACTCCATTCCGTATCATGGTCTTCTTGCCCAACAAGTAGGAATCTGAATCCTGGGCCTCCCGTACCTGATCAACCAATACGGGTCAAACCTGAAAACTGGCCAACAAAGCTCCCTCATCATCCCACTCGAACTCGGCACCCGTAGCCCGAAGCTCGGCTAACATCGACACTGTGGCTACACACACATGAAACAACGAGGCTCCAGATTTCCGGCTAAATGCATCACCCACAACATTGGCTTTCCCCTGATGGTACTCGAACGTGCAATCGTAGTCATTGATCAACTCCATCCATCGGCGTTGCCTCATGTTCAAATCCGGCTGCGTCTGCAAGTAAGTGAGACTTTTGTGGTCGGTGTAGATCTTACACTGAGCTTCATACAGGTAATGTCTCTAACTCTTCAATGCTAACACAATAGCGGCTAACTCCAAATCATGCGTCGGATAGTTGACCTCATGTGGTTTCAGCTGCCTGGAACCATAGGCCACAACTCTACCATGTTGCATCAACACACAGCCAAGCCCCAATTTCGACGCGTCACTGTACACTACAAACTCACCGATGTCGTCTGGCAATGTCAGAACCGGTGCAGTAGTCAACCTCTCTTTCAAAAGAAAATAACTCTCCTCACATGCATCGGACCACTCAAACTTGACGCCCTTCCTCGTCAATCTGGTCAGTGGTGTAGCAATCCGAGAGAAATCCTGTACAAACCGCCGGTAATAGCCTGCTAAACCCAAGAAACTCCGAATCTCCGGTACAGTAGTAGGTCTACTCCAGTTCAGCACGGCCTCGATCTTGTCAGGATCAACACTGACTCCCTCAGCCGATATCACATGGCCCAGAAAATTCACACTATCCAACCAAAACTCGTACTTGCTAAACTTCGCGAACAACTGATGGTCCCGCAAATTCCGCAACACCGCTCGCAAATGCTTCTTATGCTGGCCCACACTCCTGGAATAGATCAAAATATCATCGATGAATACAATCACAAACTTGTCCAGAAACCGTCTGAACACCCGATTCATCAAGTCCATGAAAGCTGCGGGGGCGTTGGTCAACCCAAACGGCATAACCAAGAACTCGTAATGCCCATACCACGACCTGAAAGCTGTCTTGGCCACATCAGAGTCTCGGATCCTCAACTGGTGATATCTGGATCGAAGGTCAATCTTCGAAAAGACTGATGCTCCCTTGAACTGATCGAACAAATCATCAATCCACGGTAATGGATACTTGTTCTTCACTGTAACCTGATTCAGCTTCCGGTAGTCGATGCACAACCGCATAGATCCATCCTTCTTCCGCACAAATAACACCGGGGCACCCCACGGAGAAACACTAGGTCGAATAAAACCCTTCTCCAGCAACTCCTGGAGCTGAACCTGCAACTCTTTCAACTCCGCTGGCGCCATACGATACGGGGTCTGTGAAATCGGTCCTGTACCCGACAACAGCTCAATAGTGAAATCAATCTCCCGTACAGGGGGTATACCAAGTAACTCTGCTGGAAACACATCCGGGAACTCAGAAACAACCTTAATACTGCCAAGATCCGGCACAGCTGCTATCGTGTCCACAACATGGGCTAAATATGCAACACAACCCTTCTTCATCAACCGACCCGCCCTCATCGCAGAAATCAAACACGGTAGTGAAGTGTTCTTCTCGTCGCGAAACAGTATCTCGGGTAAGCCTGGTCGTCGAAACGCGACCTCCTTCTTGTGACCGTCAAACATGGCCCAGTGCGTCTCCAAGAAGTCCATACCCAAGATCAGATCAAAATCAACAATATCAAGCAACAATAAGTCTGCGGCTAAACCATGACCTCCAATAAACACCTCACAGTCTCTGTACACCCAACCGATACTCACAATCTCACCTGACGGATATAGCACTCTCCACAACCCCGGAAGTGGAGATGCAGGTACCGTAGCTAATGATGATAGTCTATATGACATGAATGAATGTGTGGCACCTGGATCTAACAATGCAAGTACAGGAATACCAAAAACATGTAACAAACTGATAACGACCACCGGTGAAGCTCTGCCCTCTCGTAGAGTCATGGCATGAACCCTCGCCTGTCCGGCTGGCCGTCCACGCTTAGTCTGTCCCTGTTGTCTGCCCTGGCCCGCAAACTGTGTTGTTCGAGCTCCCGAAGTGGCACCTCGCTCTCCTCCGGAACTCTGGGCCGCATGTCCACCAATAGGCTGGAGACAATCCCTCGCAAAGTGACCGTCCTGGCCACAACGGTAACAAAGGGTAGGAACTCGCTGACATGAACCAAAGTGATATCTGTTGCAGAGGCTGCACAATGGGTACTCCCTCGGTACAGGAAACATGCCACTGGTACGCCGAGGATAACTAGCGCCGCTAGAATCCCCACTAGCCTGTGGTTGCTGCGGTCGATCTCTCCTCCACCTCTGCATCTGTCTCTATGCACTAGCTGGTGGTCGATAAGGTCCACTACCCGAGGATGAAGATGAACCGGAAGTATCAGAACTCTACCTCTTTGAAGGCCCCTGACTCGGTCCACCCTCCTCAAATCATCTAGGCTGGTACCTCTGCTGCCTTTCCTTCTCGATGTCCTCACCTCGGAGTGCTGCACTGACGAACTCATCAAAGTTGTTCCGAGGCATCGTAGTCAGAGTCCCCTTGATATTCAAGTTCAAACCCAGCTCAAACCTGCGACACTTGGCTTCCTCAGTAGCCACCATATCATGCGCAAAATGAGATAAGCGGGTAAACCTATCCCGATACTCAAGCACAGACATACTGCCATATCTCAAGTTCGTAAACTCCTCATACTTGCGCTGCTGGGTAGCCTGGTTGAAATACCTCTGCATAAACAAATCTCGGAACAAGGTCCACGGAGTATCAACTAGAACTCTGTCGGTGCTAACCCACCAAAAGTATGCATCACCCTCAAGTAATCCGACTGCTGCCACTGTCATCTGCTCAGGGGTAAATCGCAGACGCTCACATACACGTTCAACCTGAACCACCCATGCCTCACATATCTCTGGATTAGCTGAACCCAAAAACACAGTAGCCCCAGCAGTACGAGCTTTGACCACAGGGTTAAAACGCTCTTCCAAATGCAGCACTCGCATCAGCAAGTCGTGCGTCTGGCGATCCTCATCAGGATCCGCTTCCCGATCAACACGGGGACCACGTCGAGGAGGCATCCTACTGATACAAGACAAGCATTAGGTACAAGCAAAAAGAACGTAATCATGAGACCGCAGATATTTGAGAACACACAACACCCGAAGTATTGATGAGTACCGCTGGCCAGTCGGGTCATCACTCCAGTCATGCTGTATAAACTCAAATACCCTAAGCGTCACAACTACAAGAGTATACAGAATCTGACAACCTAATGCTCTGATACCAAGATGAAAGGACCCAACCCCGATTTAGTTGCCTAAACCGGAATCGAACCCCTTCTGAAAACGTGAACCAACAAAAACCATTAAAATTTTGGCAGAGTAACGCTACTAACGCAGAATTGCATTAACCTGCACCCTGAAAATAACACTTCATCCTATGCCACAAAAGCCAAACCGTGGGCACCAATCCCATCCGGATTTCTCAATATCATTTCAATATCAATAAACAGAAAACATAACTGTAATATATAATATATCCGAGAAAATCCGTATAAAACATGTATCCAAATGTATCAGAGCGACCCCCAGTGTAAATATATACAATATACACAATATATACATCAGTAAGCGAAAAAAGAACCTACTGGAAAACACAGGTAGCTCGGATCACTAGCCTCCAACTGCGACGTGAAACACCAGAACCTGGACTGCAAACTGGGCATGAAAATCGAAAAGCCCAGGGGAAAGACATGAAAACTGTTAGAGTGAGTGGACGAAAATAAATGTCTTTCACCAGTTGATATATATGTTAAAATAACATATGCAAGTCCAGGTGAATAAATATAATAAAGTACACAAGGTAAACTCATACTCCTCCAGCGTACTGAGCATGCAAGTAAAAATCCCACGGGGTCGCTCATGGACACATCCGTGCTAGTACAGTCCGAATCACGGGATCCCAGACCCACACGTGATTCTAGCCAGAAAGGCCTCAGGTCAGGGTATCTGTTTCCACCCGGAAATACATCGGCACAAGGTACAGTTCCCCCTGGTAAGCACCCTCGGGGATCAGCCGGGATGCGAGTGTATCGATACAACAACATAAACCGTGATTGTACTCTGTGTAAACCAAATCATAAATAGTTCGATGCAAATGCAATAAACAACATATGAATGCATATACGTAATATAATCGTATAACACATGCTCATATAAATCATAATCTCGTATGCATGCTCAAGTTCGTAAAACGTGTATAAGACTCGCAATCAATCCGTAAAAAGAAATTGTCCACTCACAGGTGAGCAAAATGCACACTCGCACTAATCTCGTGGCCCGGCGGAAGATCCCTCGCCTGAAGCACGATCTCGATCCCCTGAATAATCATAAAACATATCTGATCAAAATCATAGCCCACAACACTGTACTTAACCACGGAAACCAACCGTTCCCGAAAACATATTAAACTGTATAAAACAACCGACTGAATTTCCGAAATGTCTATTCGAAACCTTCGACTGAAAATCCAATATCCAAATCAATACGAAAACCTTTAGGCGATAATCAGGGCGCGATTACGAGAAAAATGACATTAAAAACATCGAAATCTGAAAAGTCAACGGTCTCGCCGGAGCGCCGCCGTTGACCGCCATCGCCGGCGGCAGCGCGCCGTCTACGGAGACTTTCTCCGGCGAGGAAGCTCCAGATTTGAAGATCTCCTCAAGCCCAATCACTTTTACAATTACCACACGACCCAATTCTCACCGGAATCACCTCAAAACAGCTCGAATCAGAACGAAATCCAAACTCCGGCAACCAATTCGGGTTCACCGGAAAAGTCCATTTCAGCCCAATTAAAACCTAAGGGAAGCATCCCTGGGCCAAGGGGAGGCAAAACCCCCACCTCCCCACCACCAAAGCTCGCCGGAAGTCCACCCCCCAACTCCGGCGAACTCCGGCAACCTAACCCTATTCGGATTCTCTCCAAACACCATCAATTCTCATAATTTCAAACACCAAACAACTTAGAAACTCAAGGGGAAGACAACCATACCCTTCACATGGCCGGAGGTGGCCGGAAAAAGCAAGTCGGCCGGCGAGAACCAAACGGGAAAGTTTCCTCTTTGGCCAACGGTCAAACTTCCAAAATTGGAAAGTCAACGCTGGTCAACATCAAACAGTGTTTTTGTGACTATTTCCGATATTTATACTCGTCCTCGGGTCGATCAACGGTTCAAAACGAATAACCCACACGATTTGGATAAATACAAAACGAACGGATAAACTCGTCGATAAACTGAAACTTCAAATAATCATATTATATTCCTCGATTATCGGAAAAATCATCCGGAACCGCCCTCGAGTTCGAAATCACGTGCTCTACAACTTCCGTGAAGAAACTCAATTCAAATTCTCGGCCGAAAATTAAGTCGCAAACTAACTCAACAATTCACACAATTAATGACTAATCGCGATTAAGCTTAATCTCGTGAATTGTACTGATTACTCTACTGATTCTGGTTCGGGTCGTCACAGTTTATCCGTTCATATCGAGTTTATCCGAATCGTGATGGTTATCCGTTTTGGACCGTCGATCGTCCCGAGACACGAGTATAAATATTGTAAATAGTCAAAAATTGTCAAAAATCACTATTCGGGAAGTTTGACAATCGTTTGACCGAGCTGTGACCGTTGACCCGCGTTGACCGAAGGAGAAAATCTCCACCGCCGCGGACTCGCCGGTGACCTTCATTTTCCGGCCACCTCCGGCTTGGACCTTGGTATATTTCGATTCCTCTCTTGATTTCTAGTTGATTAGAACTTGGAATTGCTTGATTTGGTTGAGAATTGAGGAAGAAATGTGGATTTGAAAAATGGGGAAATTTGGCCGGAATCGGCTTCGACGGTGGGAGGAGCTCCGGCGACTTTCCGAGGGGGGTTTGTGATGGAAATTGTTGGGCTTTTGGTAGGTAGGTGGTCCCTTGAGGATGGGAGGCCGTGATGGCCTCACGGTGACAGAATCGAGCGGCGGAGCATTTTCCAGCCGGTTTTGGATCCGTGGCTTTCGAGCTGTTTTTCGGCGTGTGTGGCCTGAATTGGACTTAGCCATAGAAGAGAAATGTGTTGCACTCGTCGGGATGAAGCTTTGGTGAGCTTGGTCGCCGGGAAATCTCTCCGGTTGACGGTGCGCCGCCGCCGCCGGCGGAGGTCAACGCCGGAGCTCCGGCAACCCGTTGAATTTTTAGAATTTGATGATTTTAATTTCGTTTCACTCGTATTCGTGCCCCGATCGTCGCCTTGAGGTTTTCGAGTTGATTTGGGTATCGTATTTTCAGTCGAGAGTTTTGAGTAGAGATTTCGGGAATTTCGTCGATTATTTTGCGCTGCATTATATATTTCCGGGAACGGTTGGTTTCCGAGGTGTGGTACAGTGTTGTGAATTGTGATTTTGATCAGATATATTTTGTGATTATTCAGGGGATCGAGATCGTGCTTCGGGCGAGGGATCTTCCGCCGGACCACGTGATTAGCGCAAGTGCGCGCTCTGCTCATATGTCAGTGGACATTTCTATATTTTCATAGTTGTTGCGAGTTCGTGATTTTCCGTATTTACTTTATACGATGTTGAGTTATTTATTATTTTTGGAGGTATTATTTTATATTTTATGGTGATGGCATTACTACATCGATGCTTCGGCTAGTCGGCTAATCACCGGTAGTCCGCCAGAGTTGAGAGATTCCTCTGGACCAGAGTTGAGAGATTCCTCTGGGCAGGGTTGAGAGATCCCCCTGTTATGCCGCTGGGGTTGAGAGATTCCCCTGGCCTATCACCGTCAGGCTTGAGCGATTCGCCTGACCGTCGGGGTTGAGAGATTCGCCTGGCACCTCCATATATACTTTCCGAACTCGCATTGTTTTACATTGATAAGGTATATGAAACTGGTGAAAGGCATATGTTTATTTTTGTCCACTCACTCTAACGTTTTATTGCCTTTCCCCTGGGCTTTTCGGTTTTCGTGCCCAGTTTGCAGTTCGGATTTTGGAGTCTCACGTCGCGGTCGAAGGCTAGTTGTTCGAGCTACCTGTGTTTTCCAGTAGGTTCCTTGTTTCGCCTACTGTTGTATATTTTGTATATATACACATTAGAGGTCGCTCTGATACGTTCTGATACATGTTTTATACGAATTTTCCTGGATTTACTATATATTACAGTTATGTTTACTGTTTATTACTATTATTATGATATTGAGAAATCCGGATGGGATTGGTGCCCACGGTTTGGCTTTTGTGGCATAGGATGAAGTGTTATTTTCCAGGTGCAGGTAATGGCAATTCCGCATTAGTAGCGTTATTTTGCCGAAATTTTAATGGTTTTTGTTGGTTCGTATTTTCAGAAGGGGTTTGATTCCGGTTTAGGAAACTAAATTGGGGTTGGGTCCTTTCTCATAAATAGGAGACAATATGTACAAGAAATAACCGAAGAGTCCCTTAAAGAAAGCCTCCAAGCTCTTCAAGTCCTTTCTTCACTTGCTCATTTCTTGCTTCTTGTCTCCAACAAAGATGATGAACTCACCTTAGGCTAGGGTGAAAAGAGTGAAGATGAGAGTAAGGTGGTGGTGATAGTGGTTCCTAGTCCTTTTGGTGGTGCTAGAGTGAGTTTTAGGGAGGTAGAGAAGAGAGCTTGAGGCTTTACGTGGGTCAAAAGGTGTGACTCACCCAAGTCACATGACTAGCATGTGTATCCATCTTTTCCAAATATCTCCCAAGTGGGCTTGGATCTTGAGGCCTTGGCCCAACATGACTTGGCCAGGCCATTGACCTTGAAGACTTGCCGTAGTTGACTGCCGGGGTTGGCCGTTGACTTTTTTCATCTTTTTCTCAGTTTTGCTCAATCTTCTCCAAAGGCTTAGGAAACTTGCTTGGCTTCTCCAAAAAGTGATTAGTTTCCATCTTTGAGTACATTCCATGTCATCTTTCCATTTCCTCACATAACAATGAAACATAATAAAAATTATGCTTTATTAATAAATGGCAAACAATAAGCATAGAGTTAGGGACATAATTATGGCATATTATGGGCCTAGTATCATTATGTTCAAAGCATTAAGAATCTCATCATGTATCATACAAGATCACCAAAACCTAATCAAGACTCAAAACAATACACTAATGATGAATATATAGCTCCATCATCGAACAAGAGTGAGCCATCAATACATTGCAAGGCTAACAACCCTTGGAAAATGTCTACTTTTAGGGATGGGAGTTAAATATAAACACCCTAACATAACATCATTCTCAATCATATTCACATATCATGCTAGAAAAGTAGAGAGAGAAGAGAGAAACAAATGCAAACAATTTGTAGACTGCCTCCAAGCTCTATATGCGTTACATTGTAAACCAACGAAGGCCAAGTTAGGCCTCATCATCCAAGGTTGCATAGGCTAGGTCATTATCCTTAAACGGTACTCTCGAACTTGTCTTTGCATCAAGGGATTACTCAAAGCTCCATGCCAGCAAGTCCATGGCTCTTGGGCTCCAAAATAGGGTCAAAACGACCTGAAATGGGGAAAAACCTTCGATGGGTTAAGGAATGCTTCTACCCATCGAGGAAGTGCCTAGGATTCTGGGTACAGGTAGTCTTCGATGGGTAAAGGAAAACCTTTGACCCATCAAAGGACTGCCTCAGGTTTGCACTTATTGAGCATTTTCAGAAATTTGGCCATGTACCACCTCAAAATCCTTGTCAGTCCCTACTCACTTCACATTTAACACGTACAATATACACAACTAACACAAGCTAAACACAAACAAAGTGGTAAAATGCTCATCCTAATTATCATCAAAGGATCACATAATCGTAAAAACTTAACAAGGACAAGCATCACCATAAAAACTCAAAGCATAGCAAGTAACCATAAACCATTACACACTTTCCTACCCCAAATTTTACAAGCATAAAGGGGACATTCTAAATGTATAAGCAAGTCAACAAGCATATAAATTAAAATTAAGATAAGAGATTAGAGATGCTCTCCCTTGAAGACCAAAACATGTTGTCCATAGTCACCAACAATAGCCAATATACAAGACCAAAACTGGTATTGCCTTCCATGGTTATAACCTCTTCTCTGAGGTTTCATGGTTATAACCTTTTCTCTGAGTTTTCATGGTTATAACCTCCACTACCTCACACTTATTCTTCTAGCTAGCACACTAATGGTGTCTGACCATTGCAGGTTATAGTTTAAGGACATAAACTTGGTTTGTAACTCTACAATCTTGTTATGGTGAATACTTCTTGAGTAGTACCACTTTACTACTTGAAGAGAAGATTGAAGAGAATCTTCTTGGCGAGCATTGAGGTTGGCAAGCATTTCCTCCATGTTCAGTTTATGACTTTCTTCTTGAGGTGGAGGGGCTTCCGTCACTTGATCCAATGCTTTCCTAAATTATGCATGTGACTCTTCTTATTGAGCTAGGTACTCCTCTTGTTGAGCTAGGAAGGTGTGAAGGAGTGCTTCAAAATTTGAACTAGGGTCTTCTTCTTGAATAGGTACCGAGTGTGCTTGATGAATCCTCATGTTGTACTCGTACTATTAAACGTACTCGAGGTACTCATATCTCAAGTTACACTCAAGAAATGAATGCACTTGAGAACCACATAGAGCAAACGCCTCCACATAAGAATACGCCGGCTCCTCAGCTTGATAATTCCACTTTGATAGCCTTCATTTTAGGGTAGTTGTTGCCCATAACTACTTCAATTTTACCAACCGTTATATCATCCATCCATAGTTCAAGATAATCAAACTAACAAACAAAACCAAAGCTAAAACGTTAAATTCTCAAAGATTGTAGTTTCCCACAACAATGAGTCACCAATAACCTTTGAATTGAGACTCTAAGACTCTATAAAACACTAACTTAGATATGATCTCAAGAATATAGATAAGCTAAAGCAAGTGAACAAGGGCCAAAATAACGCTTCAAACACAGTCAATCTTCGCACGGTCGAATGGATTCTTTGACGGGTCGAAGGATAGATATTGTCTATGCTTCGGACAAATTTCGATGGGTTTAGCCAATGTCTAGAGAGGTTGAGCTGGGTTTTCTACAAATGGTTAGAGAGTTCAAGTATAGCACAATTTCACACTCAAGCTACCTATGAAAGCATTCAAGAGCTCATAGACAAGGGAAACAAAGTCCTAGATAGAAAAATCAACAAAAACTACAAAGATAACAAACAAATTTCATATGCATGTTCAAATAAACCGTAATAAAAGGCCAACTAAAGCTAAGAAATCAAAGTGAAATCAATCCCCGACAACGGTGCCAAAAACTTGTTGAGAAGAATTATACCCCTTACACTTTGTAAACTATGAACTAGTCGATAAGTGCAAAGAGTTCCTCCACCCGAAAATATGAGGGGAAAGTTATAGTATTAATAAGAAGTCGAGTGTCGAACCTATGAGGATTGACAACTATAACTCCTTAGTTCAACTTGATTAAGCACTTAAAATTATGAATAAACTAGATACAAACTCGACACTAAAGCTAAAGTAAAATGTGGAGATGTACCTAGCAAGAATAAGTCCAAGAGACTTAGCATTGTAAGGTGTGGTTAAACTATAGTGAGTAATTAATCGAAGGTTGATTGATTGATGTATTTGTCTAAAGAAAGGAAATTAAATAGCAAACATATTCACAATAAAGAAGAATGGTTGACTATGAAAATCACCCCTAACAATTTGATGCTCAAACAATGTCATGATTTACGTAGGGAGATTATTAAAGTCCGTTTCACACTATTTATGTCCAAATTGTGACCTTGTGGATAACATTTTGTTTTGAACCCAAGTTCCAAGGTCATTTCGTACTCTAGATGATTTGAGCCCAACCTTGAAGTATTTAGTGAACTGGGATCAAGACCTAAGGCAGGTTAACATGCATCTTGACCATATGTCACGTGAGTGAAGTCAACAAGCATACTATGTGATATTTGTTCGGGCTTACCTCTTCCTGAACCTCTATTGGAGGACCTAGGAGAAAGTCTTAGTGAATCTCGCCATCCACACCTTTTTGCGTTACGAATAGAAAGACCCAACTAGTAGCCACAATAATCTCTCGATTTAATATGTGCTTGACCAAAGCTCCTTATGTATATTGAGACTCAAGGAAATGCTAGCCCTTACTTAGTGCTAAGGAAACCAAACCTTAAGGTAAACCTTCTTGGAGTAGATCCTAATCATGTTTACATGCTCATCTAGCCTTAGGTGGGTGACTAATTCAACCAAGGTCCCATTTTTAGTTCCTTAATATATACATTAACTTAGCTAAGGTCAACAGTTGCATAGGTAAAACCAATCATGAAGCTGAGGCACATAAACACCCAAAAACACAAAGTAGCTCACACAACTTCACAAAACATACACAAAAGCATAACCCATTCATAAATCAACCCATCATTTGTTCACATCAAATGGCTAGGGTTTAAACCCTAGTCTCCCAATTAGACTACTCACTGCTCATAACTACAATCAAGTTTAGATACATAAAGAAAAGTTAACAAGTGCAAGAAATAAATGAAGAGTCCCTTAAGCAAAGCCCTTCAAGCTCATTCAAGTCCCTTATACAGTTTTTACTCCCTTGTTCGCTCCAAATGCACTCATGCTTGTAAAGGAGTAAGGAAGACTTGTAGGACCTCAAGAGATAAAGGAGAAGATGGATTACTTCTCACCTCTTTGAGCTTTAGAAATCTCACAAAACCTTAAGAGACAAAGACAAGAGGAGGAAGTGAGGGATGGTTGTGAGAGGGAGTGTAAGTGGTTCGACCAAGACTTGTAAGGCTAGGTCTCTTGGATTTATAGAGGGTTGGAATAGAAGAAGGAAGAAAAATCTAGCTTCTCTCTAGAGAACTTAACTAAGAACCCTAGAGAGAAGCTAGAAAGAAAACTAGAGAGAAAAAAGCTCAAAACTGAGAAAAATGAGTAAAATGAAGTGTGGTGGACAAGACCCACCTCAAATTACCGTAGAAATCCAGGGTAATTATTGTGGGACCTGTGTTAGAGTATCTAGTACTAACTAATCGGTGCCAGCTACCTTAGCATGAGCAACCCAGAACTAAAACTAAGAAAATAGAAGTTGTGGACTGTTATATCTCATACTTTGGATAATCACGACTTCAGCTGGGAAACCTAAAAACTGGGCAATTTAAAACAAAGCGCCCAGGGAAAGACATAATAACATAAAATGTTAGAGCGAGTGGACAAAAATTATAAACTATGTAGATCTGTAAAACTCTAACGATATGTCTTTCTGCTAATTTCTATGAAATAATGCGAGTTCAAAATAGTATAACTGAAATACAAATGGAGGTGTTCGCCTAGGCCACCTAACCTGAGTTGACAAACTATATGAAAATATAAGTGATGGGTCAGATGAGGTGTTTGTCTTAACCTCCCCTGACTGGTCAGACAAGGTGTTTGTTTTAATCTCCCATGACTGGACTATCCGGTGATACGCCAAACAGTCAGTGCATCGATGAAATTAACTAATGCCATCACACAAAAAAACCTCCAAAATAAATATGCTCTGAAACATACCGTAAATAAGTTGAAATATTGAACACTGAACTCGTTATCAACTATGAAAATAAAAGGTCAATTAATTCACTGTACTGTGCCGTGATTTCCACCAAACCAAAGCTTGTTTGTTAGCGTTTTTATCTGTCCATTACTGGCTGCTAACATGTTATCCTGAAACAATAATTATTATTTAATAACGAATTGATCATGCCAAAACTAACTACTAATTTAAACACTTGATAATTAATTAAGACACAATACAATTTTAAACCTTTTTTTGTAAGATGTAGCATTGATAAGTAGAGTATCATTCTTTAACCGGGGATTGATGATGCATGCATGACTATGCTGTGGTTAAGTGGGGGTTTTGGAGATTGATTTTACTATCCATGAAATAAAAGGCTAAAACATGGCTCAAACATATCAAGATCCTAGACTGCTAACATGCGTCAATCATAGACAAACAAACAATCAAGAAACCTAGACTCTAAACATGCTTAATCCGAAAATAAAACACTAGATCTATTATTTACAAGTGATCATCCCGCCTAGTTACCTACCCTTTTTCATGCTTGAAGACTCTAGCAAACAACTAAATTAATGACTCAAATAAAACACATGCTTGAGTTATTGAATATAAGTGCAACTTCAC
Organism: Geum urbanum; assembly: GCA_946800695.1. Taxonomy (NCBI): domain Eukaryota; kingdom Viridiplantae; phylum Streptophyta; class Magnoliopsida; order Rosales; family Rosaceae; genus Geum; species Geum urbanum. Next base: position 16,250,481 of record OX327008.1, on the reverse strand, counting down.
GTCTAAACACCCTAAACAATAGTTATAAGTGATCATCAAAACCTACAAAAGAGAAGGACTTCGCGTATCATCAAAAGCAAGGACTCAAAGCATTACGATTAAATAAAACATATGCGTAAGACTAAGAATCATAAACATATGGAAGTTTTTAAGAGAAATCAAATATATAGCTAAAAACCAAACATTATCTTCATAAAATAACTGAAACAATCCAATACAAGACAAAAGAATGAAAATAGAAGGTTATTGTTACACTTTTAATCCATGAACAGCACTGCAATCTAAAGTGCTTCAACGCCTTCTAGGGAGATAGATCACACTCACAAGGGACTACTTCACGTATTTTGAGTGATCAGAGACTTATGGAGGATGGAGTACTTCGGCCTTGGAGAGGGTGAATGGCTTCTTTGTGAAGGAGAGGTGTTTTTGCAGAGCTTTGGCTTCTAAGATGGGTGATTTAATCTTAATGCTTCGAGTCCCTGATTTTGATGATATGAAAAGTCCCTTTTTATAGATGAAGAATTGAATCTTCCCTCTCCAAACTAAGTTTTACTAGTGTACCCGGGTAAATTTGTCAGTCTGTCTTCAAACCAGTATTCTGGGAGTTGTAGAGCTCAAAAAATTATGATCTTGTATTCTTTGGAAAGAGAACTTCAAAATCTTTCCAAAGGCATATATGATCACCATATTTGGATTTTATTTGTTGATTCGGTGATATCTTGAAGTTGGATGAGCTGGCAGACAGTTTTACCTCTTCCTACTAGGAGTAGGGAAATTTTCATCTTTCCAAATCTTGTATTCCTTCTTCTCCAAGTCATTTTGGCCGAGCCAACCATATCTTGTAAGATATTTTGATCTTCAAATAAGGCACTTTTGAAATACACTTGATATTCTTGATACACCTTATCTTCGGCCATATATGCTTTCTTGATCCGTCACCATTTTGATCATTCTCGGTCCGAGTAGGAGAAATATTTTCATTTTTCATTTGAGAAACTATTTTTGCACATCATTTTGGTAACTTCTTCAAAGACCATTTCTGAATCATTTTGCTTGTTCCGGAACATTCCACCACGTCATTCCTAGTTGATTTAGGAAACTTCATTTTTCAGCTCCGCGAAACTTCTAGAATCTTGTACCATTTGCATTCCTAATTCGAGTAGGAATCCTAGTCAAAGTAGGAAAAGACCATTTTCCCTAGTCAAAATAGGAAACCTCCATTTTTAGGCTCATTTCCTCCTCCTTTATTGATCTCCTTTATTAAAAACCTAAAATCAACAAAGTAAGTAAGAATAGAGAATACTAAGGTAAAAAAAAAAACTAAATGTAAAGAGAAATACATTAAGAATCAATCATAAAATGCGTAGATCACTAATCGTTGAAAATTATAATGAATAGCTAAGCTCGTAAACCAATGAGCATAATCGTCGAGAACCTCGAATTTTTGAATAACGTGCTTTCCAAATAAATGACGTGCTTTAATCTAAATCCAAATTCTAATTCCTGAATCCTTTTTAAAGTCACTACACATTGAACAAATGTTACGCGACTCGAAGTCGAATCGACGAACAACTCAATCGTTTGATATAATCATAAAATTATTTAATTAATAACCGTTTAATCACACGTCTTAAGAATAAATATCCAAATCAATTCAATATCCTCTTCATTAAATTTGGTACGTAAGTACAAGTAAAAGAATATAAAATTTACATGAAAATACCCTTTGTCGGAGCTCCACCGTGAGCCACCGCCGACGGCGGCGGTGCTGGTGAATTTTTTGGCGACCCAAAACTCAACCTGCTCAAAATCAACCCAACAAATAGAATTAGGACTTGACCTTGGTGTTCTAATTCTACAACAAAGTCCAATTCTAACTATAACTCACCGAATTTCATTTTGAAACCAAGAACATCAAAATCATCAATTCATCGATTCTTCCTCCAAAAATGGAATTAGGACTTAATCTTGGTATTTTTAGCTTCGTGGTGAGGAGATTTTCAAATCCCAGTAATTCTTGCCATCTGATTTGGCCAAAAAATCGTCGACTTCTCAATTTCTAGTGTTTCGGTTTCTTGAAGCTTCATGGCTATACTCTTGCAGTAACAACGAGAATCAAGGTTAGGGAGGTTAGGAGAATAAAAGAGGATGTCAAGAGGAATGTTTTGATACCTTGGATGCCTTCATTGGTGGTCGGCCGGTGATCCATTGTGGGCGAAGCCGACGGGGAGGAAGAGACAGGCCGCGGGAGAGAGGAGAGAGAAAGGGAAGAAGAAGGAAAAAAAAGTCTAACCAAAAATTGAGTAAGTCATATTTATACTGGTGGTTAATTAACTTCGTAAATTCATTTAAAACTTTCAATGACTACAATTTCTTCATCGTAACTCTAATTTTAACTCTTGATGTGGCCAAGGAACTAGTCTCGAAAAACTCTATAACTTTCCTCAATATAATTTTCTGAAATAGAAAATTATTTTTGTACTCGTCCATTTATGACTATTACATTTCTGAAAAAATTTCGCTAATCATAACTTCCTTGTCATGACTCCATTTTCGGCATTCTTCACGTCTACGGACTCGTCTCAACTATTTCTATGACTTCCACTCGATGTCAACCAACTTCAACATACTGATAAAACGTCAATTTAAACAACTCTTAATACTTATCGATGATGAAAATAAACTACCTCCGTCCTCGATTAACCTTAAATAAATCTTAAAAAGAAAATTCTCATGAGGAGATGTTACAATCTACCCCCCTTAAGAAAATTTCGCCCTCGAAATTTATGTACAAACTAGTAAAACATGAGTACTACTCATGTATGAGTTTGTTCAACTCTTAAGTAATATCCATAGTTGAAAGGAGGTTATCTGTAATACCTTAGGCATGTATCGGTTAATTACGGAGTCTTGTTTTCCTGATGTGAAGTCTCAAACAACTACTCACTATTAGCCTGGTACATGAAAGGGTCCGGATGCAACCTCTATAATATAAATAACTAAACATATCTGATATGCATGCCTCTCTAATGGCAAATGCTAATAATCATGTCGGAATGTCCGGTCAGTCCAGCCTTCAGTTGCGGTTCTGATATGCCAACTGTGAAGATGACGGTGCGCCTCTACCTCTTGAAATGGCTCCTAATCACCACTTGAACCATGCACCATAAACCTACCAGAGGTGTCCCTTAATGGACACTCACACATAAAAGTGATTCTCGTGGCCACAAAAGTAACAAGCTAAAAACCCAGACTAACAGTTCTAAACCGTAGCATAAGTGGTCATCTAACCGATATCAGGGAACGCTCTGAACCTACTTAATTCTCTTATTCCCAAAAATTCTACTGAAATTTTGACATAGTTTTCCCTAAAACTCAAGGAACCCAAAAACCTGTATAAGGAGGACACTTCGAGTAATCAAATCCCAAAAATAAACCATGGGCACCAAATTCTGTCCGAATTTCTCATAATCATTTGAATAACACTATGAACATAAATCACTCATACCCATCTGAATTGATAATCATAATTATTGCAATACTAAATATCTCCACAATTTAATCTATAAAGACTAACTCAAATATCAATAACTAATAACTATAATGTGGCGAGACTCATAAGAAATCACTGATATTTGCTTCAAATATGCCAAAAACTGAGAGCGGACTCCAAAGAGTCAAATTGTCATCTCAATTCACTGTCTATTATGAAGATATAAGCTCAGCATCCCATTTAAGGTTGGAGTAATCCTGACAGGCTATGCATTTATCTACAATAATACATAAAGATTGTATGCCACTTGAGTCCTAAAATCCAATGTAACTATTCTCGTGACTCAAGGACTACAACCAGTGTCTATAACATCGCACCCCAATATGAATATTCGTAGCTCACATATATGGCTTATATATAACAATATCCACTATTATCCAATGCCGAAAGATTCGTTGGAAATAGACATAGACCTTTGCTTACACATAAACGTATGCCTACAAAATCTGTCCACTCGAGAAGGTAACACAGTAAGGCGTTAAACCATATATCTAGTTTACACCTCAAATTAAATAATTGAATTTCTGCCACCTCCTATGCTGTAAAACTATAAACATGTGTAATTATCCTTAACACTGGATACTTAACCAACAAAAATTAACCAAAAGATCAGAATGCTGTGAAGTCCAAGGAATGGAATAACTCTCCTATAGTAATCAAGGATCAGACTCAGTATCCCAAAGGACTAATAAACTACATCTTCGTCAAAGAAAATCAAAACTAGTCGGAAGTTGGCATTATCGTGTATGATTCTCATACATACTCAGATGGGTGATGATCACTAGGTCATCTGCATTATATTCCTCTAACTAGTCAAGTGAGAATCCAAAGATTGCCAACATAGTAGTCTCAAATTATACTTATCTTCTATGACATCCCGTTCTAAGCATTATTTATTTATGATTTATTTAATGATAATCGTCAATGATAATTCATTTTTACCATTGGTAATTATCGATGGTATTTATCAGAATTTTATCAATTACATTTTTCAAGGAAGTTCTTTGCGAAAAGTCATAGAGTTTTTCGAGATGAATTTGTAGCGACGTCAAGAGTTTAAATCAAAGCTACGAATAAGAATTTATAGTCAACGAAAGTTTTATACGAGGTTATGATACATTTAGTCGCAAATTTCGACTATAAATAGAAAGTTTCCATAAATGAAAAGTCAACTTTTTCCCTGTTTTGGTAATTTTCTTTTTCTTCTTTTCTCTCTCCTTTCTCTCTCTTCCCTCCTGTTCTCTCTCTCCCTTCGTCGGCCTCACCGCTGGTAAATGATCGGAAGGCCACAAACCTACAGGGCCAGTGTCAAAAGTTGCATATCTTTGAGGGATGACTCTGATGAACATGATGGAATAATTCCCAGAGGGTCGACAACCAGGGCATTATGGGAGTTTGGACCAGTAAGGTACCTATTATGGACCCGTAGCATCGAGTCAAGGTTAGTCGTGATATGTGGTTGCTTCCTGAGGAGATTTATGATTTGTGGTGCAGCCATGTGGGTCAAGAAAATAGTTTACGTTAACCTTGAATGTTTCACACGATGTTTCACGATTCTTTCTTAAACATCCTTACTACGTGTTATCTAACGTCTTGATTTTCCTTTGAGTGCGGTAAATTAAGTACTTGCATTCATTCCAGTTTCATTCACATAATATTTAAGAGTCATTTCACTACCTTTTATTTATTTCATCTAATCATGGATACTACCGTATTTCTTTAATCTGAGAAATGACTATGGCATTGCGATGTAGCATTCCACAACAAAAAAATTCATAGTAATCAACCTATTTCCAATATATGTTTTATTTCTTCCTATGTACGAGAGTTGCTTGCCTATTTGATTTACAGCATAAATACTGGTATTGATGAGGTGTTTACGATGACCACTATGGGAAGTAAGACTTTCGTTGGGAATAGACTCAATGTTCTGGTTATCCATGATGAATATACTTTTGAGTCATTGACCCTCGAGTAGGTGATTATAGCAGTTTAAGTCGCTTCGACATGTAGTGTGATTTGTTGTTTGTATTTCTTTTTCTGACAAAAGAGTTGTGGTTCCATAGTTCTGGACAAGGTGAATAGTGTATACTAAATGTGGCTATTATGACAACTTATTAGCATTGCAAATTTATTCTTTCTCGCAGTATGTGTCAATAATTCAGAACCTCTTATCTCATAGTGTTTCACGATGTTTTCAGCCAGATTTTCTACCACTCTGGATGCACACCATTAACTTGATTGCAGGAATTTGATCTTTTTGTGTAATGTTTCGTATCGAAAGAGAAGCTAGTGTCTTATATTTATTATACCTCCTCTACTCATGTCACAGAACCTGATAAGATCAGTATTGTAGCCACCTTGCTTATTGGCATGTTTCATTCTTAGTCGGTGATTGAAATTCATCCATCCACGTGTAAGCTAACTATTCAATATCGTTTTATTTAATGAGTTCTTTTCGTCACATGTGTTAGATACTACTTTTGGTATATCAAACAATATAAAGAGAAATGAAAAGCAGATACTTCACCACTGGATATGGTGTATGATGGGTGGTTAAGTTAGATAGTTTTCATATGGTTACAACATGAATTTTTTCATTAAACCGCCACCGTGGGAACCTCGACACGTAGCATATTTCAGTATCGAGGTTAGCAGAGGATACTCATTCATGATTTTTTTGTATCGAATCTTGAGTTGTTCGAATTTATTCTTTTATGAATCGATCATGTTCATTATTTGTCATCACCATGATTTTTCCTATAAAGGTATTTCCTTGAGATGTGTGGTCAGCTCTAGGATACAATTCTCCCAGTTATAAAGCATAAGGGTGAGGATGTTGATATTGCGATTCGAGTGTAGTGTTATGCGTTCTACGTTTTTACAAATATGATTAATGAACCACTCAGCTCGCTTAACAGTAAACATTTGTATTTATCATAAGCACATGTAAAGATCAGAGGAGGATATCTGTTGCACAACTCCAAAATATTATTAGCCTGGATAGAGAAGTATCTTGCATGGGAATAGCGATATGTAGTTACGAGAGTATTTATGAGAATAATGCACGAAAATGTAACTTCGGACTAGTTTTGTGCTTGTGTAGCAAAGTGTTGTTTCTTCTTTGGAGATACAAAATCTTATCATCCATTTCTATAAGTAATTGCTTCGTTCCTTAGACTTCGGATAACTGTAGTTCTATGACTAGTTCTCACGAACATGGATCAGGTGTTCAGGGAGTCAAGAATACCTATGGTAGTACAGTGAGGAAGTTACAGTAGTTTCATTATTTGATTTGAGTATGGTGTATGGCATGCAAGTGGCGTCTTAGCATTTATCACCTCGTGTGGAGATATATTTAGTTTATGCTTAGGTTGTTGCAGCATGGGACAGTTTTACTAACATGATTTGTGAGCTCTATAGGTGGGCTTATGATGCCTAGGCTTTTGGTGTGATATTTGTACGTAGATTTAATATTCGAGTCATGGGAGTGCTTTTGATGAGTTGTAGGACTCGAGTTTCACATCAGTATCACCTTTTCATCAATGTCAGTTATACATTTATACATGATTAATTAGTTGTTGAAAAGTTTGGTTATCTCTGTTATAGAGTGTGTTTGGAGATGGCGGTATGACTCTTTAGAGTCCACCCATGTTATTGGGAGTTACACTGGTGATGGTCAGGTGATTACATTAAGGTTTCAATATGTTGTAGTTATCATTGGATGAAGTAATTTGATGTAGTGAATCAAGAAATAATATAAATATGTTGAATGAGAATTATGAGATGTGGAGATATTTAATATTGCGGTTATGGTGATTTATGCTCATAGTATTATGTATTTGAATTATGAGAAATCATATGGGATATGGTGCCCACGGTGTGTTTTTGAATTTCATTATTTGAAGTGTTCTCTTAATGTAGGTTTTTGGGTTCCTTAGTTTCAGGGGAATCTATGCTTGATTTTTCGTAGAAATTCATGCATATGATACTGTGGAGGGTTGAATATTTTTTTTAAATCGGTCTAATCCCCCACATATATTCTAGTTTTACAATGGTCAGAATAAGTCTCCAGCCAGTTATCTTTGTGACCTTGGGGGTCACGTTATGTGAGAGTATCAATGTAGGGACACCTTAGGTAGAATTTCGGTGTTAACTCTGGTGTGATTTGGGAGCCACTTCAGGAATTAGAGTTGCATCGCCACTTTTACAGTCAATTGTATCAAGACCATAACTGGAGAGGTTTATAGGTTGGATTGACCAAATAAGCCCCGGTATTATGAGTACAACTTGCCACTGGAATTGACATGGACACCAGACGCTTTCAGGTAATTACGTTACAGAAAAGCTAGACATAGTTGGGTTATGACGCTTTCTAGTATTCAATTATAAGGAATATTTGATTTAGACACGAGATCAGAAGAGCAAAACTTGGTAGCAAGACGACAACATGCTAACGCTTTCATGGACATTCTCGTAGTTGCAGCTAATGCCTGAGAGCCGAAAGAACTCATGCGGGAGTAGTACTCGTTGGTGTTCTACTAGTATATGTATAAATTTCGAGGACAAAATTTTCTTAAGGCGGATAGATTGTGACATCCTGTTCCGAGCGTTCTTTATTTATGACTAATTTAATAGTAATCGTCGATGGTAATTAATTTTTATCATTCATAATTATTGATGGTATTTATCAGATTTTTATCGTTTACATTTTTCGAGGAAGTTCTTTGTGAAAAGTCATAGAGTTTATCGAGATAACCTCGTGGCCACATCAAGAGTTTAAATCGTAGTTACGAACAAGAAGTTATAGTCAACGAAAGTTTTGTACGAGGTTACGATACATTTAGTCGCAAATTTCGACTATAAATAGAAAGTTTCCATAAATGGAAGGTCAACTTTTTCCCTGTTTTCGTAATTTTCTTTTTCTTCTTTTCTCTCTCCCTTCTCTCTCTTCCCTCCCATTCTAGCTCTCCCTCCGTCGGCCTCACCGCCGGTGAATGACCAAAAGGCCATGCAGACAGGCGGGGCCGGTGTCAAAAGTTGCGCCTCAACCTCCTCTAATTGTTGGTGGGTTATTTACAGCAATTGGTGGCAGAGGAAGGAGGAACGACACCATAAAGGTCACAATTTCATGGGTTAACCGGTGTCGACTCCGGCGAGGTTTCCGACCAATTTTTAGGTATAATTGGATTATGTTTTGATCCTAGATTGCATTGGTATATTTGTTTTGATGCGAGGTGGTGTAAATCGATAAGAATTGTAGGAATATAATCGGCTCTGGCGAGGGTGGTTCAGGTCAACGCCGTGGGCGGTGATCGACGATGAATGGGATGGCGCGATGATGGGATTATTTCTCCCCTCGCCACCCTAAGCCAATTGACGTATGCCTTGAGCCACGAGGTAGCTTGCTGGTCAAGAACGGTTGCCGGAAAGGAATTTTTGGCCAGAGAGTTTCGAGGGCATTTCCGGTCAATTGGGGCAGAATTGAAGGTTGGTTCTTTAATGAATATTGTTGTTGGGTAGATTCTCTATAACTTCGGCATCTGTTTGCCAGAAAAAGTCACCGGTGCCGCCGTTGGTGGTGGTTCACGGCGGAGCTCCGGCGATGACGTTTTTCGGTAGAAATTTTTTATCATTTTATTCGTAATTATGTACCGAATCTAATGATGGAGTTATTGAATTGAATTGGACATTATTTTTTAAGACATATGGTTAATCAGATAATAATTAAACGTTTTTACGTTATTGATAAAAGGTTGCATAGATTATGGATCGACTTCGAGTTCCTTAACGTTGAAGGTTTATGTTGTGATTTTAAAAAAAAGATTCAAGAATTAAAAATTGGAATTTGGAATTAAATCTGGGCTCAGTATTATTTTGGGAAGCGTGATTTTTGAGAATACGATATTATCGATGGTATTGTTCGTTGGTAACGAGTTTGGTTATTCGATATGAGTTTTGACAATTAGTTTTACATATTAATCGTTATTTCAGGACAACGTATTAGCAACTAATGATAGATGTATAGAGAGGCCGATAGATGTGCTTGGCCAATTGGAGATCACGGGATAGTACTGTAAGTGGACCCTTTTTATTTTCACAGTCGATAGCGTGTTCAATTTTCAGAAGTTTAATATTTCAATCCTACGAGTTCATTTTATTTCAGTATTACAGTATTACAATTTAATTTACAGTATATTTTTAGAGCAGTTTAAATTTGGAGGTTTTTCTTGTGATGGCATTAGTTAGCTGCTTCTATGCACTCACTATTCGGCTGATCACCAGATAGTCCAGTTAGAGGAGGTCAAGTTGCCCTGTTTGGCCGTCAGGGGAGGTCAGGTTGCTTCATCTGGCCCACCACCCATAGTTTCTTTTTACAGTTTTTCTACTTAGGTTAGGAAAAATTCATGAGCGGCCACCTCTACAAAGCAGATGAACTCACTTTATTTTACACAGATAAGCGAAAAGGCATTAGATTCAATTTTCTTTAGTTTTTATAATTATCGTACGATACTGTTTTTTGTCCACTCAGTCTATATTTTTATGTTTTATGTCTTTCCCTAGGCCCTTTGCTTTCAATTACCCAATTTGCAGGATAGCAGGTTGAAGTCATGACCGTCCAAAGTTTGAGGCATTACAGTTCACAGCTTCTGCTTTCTCATTGTAGGATCACAGCAAGGTTTTGGGTTGCTCGTGCTAAGGTAGCTGAGACCAACTAGTCGGTGCTAGATTCTTAACATGGGTCATGCAAGACTTATCTCTGGATTACTAGGGTAATCTGGGGCAGGTCTTGTCATCTTCCTTCTTGCAAATTCCCATAATTCATTACTAGAAAATTCACATTCCCAAGCTAACTGTACATCTTAAGTACCTCAATCAAAACAATTAGCACCACATAGAAAATCATAGTTGATTCTGCTACTATCCAACGCTAAAAGGTTCATTGGAAATAATTTGGGGATTCTATTTAATTTCAGAAGATTAATTGATGACTCAAACAACTCCATGGAAACCGTAAAAAAAAAAAAACTTGAGCAATGAGTCTTGTACGCAAAAGAAGCTATCTCCCTTAACGAAGGGAAAACCAACAACTTCTCAGGAAAGCTAGCATAATTCCCTGCAAACCACAATTCACATACTCTGTAGTGAGGAATACTAATGTGCCTTTTTGCATTGCCTCCACGTATCTATTATGTTATGTTGACATATGATCCTTAAAGCAAAGATTGCTTGCCTTGTTTAATAGGGATTCTGCAATCATGCCTCACCTACTAGATCAAGTGATACATTCTCTCTACTCTTAAGCATACTCGTAAACAATCTTATTCCTCAATGATTATCGTGCTTTAAGAGTTTCCTTTAAGAAACATAGTATGTATAACCAAGGCTCGCACACATATGCATTATCTCTAGTGAGTTCTCAAAATTCCTAACTGAACTAAAGAAATTATAATCTTAGGATAGTTGTTTCTCGCTTATGACATCATGCAAGTTTGGAGAATGATAATGGTATACAACAAACCATAAATAACTCCAGTTACGAGAAGAAATTGGCGTCCAAATCTAAGAGCCCTTTTCTTGAAACAACTAAACTTAATAGGTTAACTCACACGTGGGTGGATGAACTTAAATCGTCAATAGAAGATTGAAATTTGCCAAAAGTCGAAGCAGCTACACTGCTGGTCTTACAAACTACATGATTGCCAATAGTGACACAATCCGTGATAAAGGAATCCGTGATAAACGACAAGGAGTTCATAAAGTTGAGCTATCTAAGGGTACATACCTACGAAACTACTACATTCGTCGCATCACTTGGTTATTCAATTTTGGTTGCATACTATACCGGAGAATAGTTAGCCTTGCACATAATGTTCATAACTAGCCAGAGCACCAAAGAATAAGGCGATACCCAAGATTGACTTTTCATTTTGGGTAAGTCATTTCTTATACTCCTGACAAATTAACTTCGTAAATTCGTTTAAAACTTTAGATGACCACAATTTATTCATCGTAACTCCTATTTTAACTCTTGACGTGGTCACAAACTTGTCTCGATAAATTCTACAACTTTCCTCAATATAATTTCCCGAAATAGAAAGTCATTTTTATTCTCGTCTATTTACAATTATTACATTTTCGATAAACTTTCGTTGATCATAACTTCCTTGTTGTAACTCCATTTTTGGCATTCTTTGCGTCTACGGACTCGTCTCGACAATTTCTACGACTTCCACCCAATGAAAACCAACTTCAACATACAGATAAAAAGTCAACTAAAATAACTCTCAATATTTACCAATGGTAAAAATAAACTACCTCTTTCCTCGATTAACCTTAAATAAATCTTAAAAAGAAAATACTTGTGACAGGATATTATAGTTATGTGTATGAGAGTGTGGGGAGCTTGACCCTAAGGCTTATATGGGAGATATTTTGATGCTTAAAATTTGAAAATTAGATGCTTAGACATGATCCTAAACTTTAGGATTTTAGGTGGTCCAAATGTGTGACTCACCCTAAGTCCTGTGACTTACATGCACATCCTTCTCTCAAAATATCTTCCTTGTGGGCTTGGACTCTCAAGGCCTTGGCCCAAACTTGACTTGACCTGGCCATTGACCGATGATGACTTGCCAGAGTTGACCATTGACTGGTCAGAGTTGACCGTTGACTGCCATTGACTTTTCATCTTTTTTCTGCTTTTGCTCCATCTTCTCCAAGGGCTTCGGATTTTTGTTCGGCTTCTCCAAAAAGTGATTAATTTCCATCTTTAGGAGCATTTTCCTGTCAACTCTTCATTTCCTAGTATAAGAAGGAAACATTATAAAAATGATGCTTTATTCATAAAAGGCAAGCAATAAGCATGAAGTTATGGACATAATTAGCACATAACTACGGACCTAACAGTCCTCTGGTTCTCGGTTTGCTGTACTTCAGGACCATGTTGTTGAGGAGGCTGAGGATCATGTTTTTGATCCTGATAATACGACTTCTGGTTCTGAGATTGATAAGCTTAAGAGCTTGTTGATGGATCTAATTAAGAAAGCCCAGAAGATTGTGCCTGATATTGCTAATACTAATATTGATGATCAACTAGGCAAAGATAAGGTTAGTGGTTTGAAAGATGTGGCTTCTTCTTTTAAGGATCCTAAGTTGAATGGTGTTTTCTCTACTGCTAATGCTACTTCTAGGAAGCCTATATTGGATGTGTCTAATATTGGAAACACTAAGCCCGGTACCAAGACTACTCATTACCAAAGAAAGGCTAAACTGAATTCTAAGCCTAAAGAGACAGGTGTAGTGAAGAAATTATACTTTGGTGGTGCCAGTCCAATGGCTTGCGGGGAGTGTTCTATTTTTGGATGATGTCCTCCTAAGATAGATGGCTTGGCTGCACCTTTGGAGACTAGTGGTGCAACTTCTGAATTTGTGGAGCAAGTATTTGCTGATAATAGCAAAATGACTAGAAGTATTTGCTTCCTCACCCTCCCCTTGATGTTGGTTCCAATGTTGAAAATCTTATTTTGGAATGCAACAGGTGCTGGAAGTGATGATTTCCAAATTGTTATTGCAGATATTGTAAAGATGAATGATGTTGACATTATGGCCAAATGTAAACCTAGGGTCCCTTTTTTGAGGGCTAAAAAACATTTACTAAGTCTTTGTTTCACTGATTGTGAGGTTGTTGAAGCTGTTGGGTTCTCTGGTGGCATTTGGGTTATGTGGAACTCTGCTAGATTTAAAGTTGAAGTTGTGGAGCAGAATTTTCAGGCTATTACTGCTGTGATTTCAAAACGTGGAGGTGCTTCTCGGTTGTGTTTCTTCATTTATGCTAGCCCTACTAATTGTGTGTGTACCACATTATGGATTTTTCTTGATGAAGTTGCTTCAAGATTCCCTCTTCCTAGAATTATTGTTGGTGATTATACTTAGATTCTTTCTGCTGATGATGAAAGTACTAGAGTAATTACTAGACGATATGGTGGCCTCAAAGAGTGGGTGAATAATAATGCTCTTATTGGCTTAGGGTTTAAGGGCTCTAAGTATACTTGGACTAACAGAAGAATTTAAGAGAACCCTTTTTTCTGAAACATTTGTTCATCATCTGCCTAGAATTTAAATCTGATGACTGCCCTATTGTGATTTAGTTACATTCTAATGTGAGGTTTGATAAGGTGAATTCTCTGTTCAAGTTTCATGCAAAGTGGATCTTTCATGAGCTGCATGAGTTGTGGGTGTCGGTTGACTCCGGTTTTGATAATATCCTTCCTACATCTCTGTGACGTATTACGCAAGCTGACTGATTGGGAAGTGTGGACGCTGTGTTCTCGTCGAGCTCATGTGTGTTGTCGTTGCTCTGGTTACAATGTGGGCTTCATACCGTAGGAGTAATCCCTTTAGGTGGGTTTAATTCTCTTGTAGTGATGCGTTCTCATGCCTCACCTTCTCTAGCTCAGCCGCCAGTGATCGTACCATTGCCATCACATCGGTATCTTTCGGTTCTGACAGAAGCAGTGGTAGTAGTGGTAGGTCGGCATATATTATTCAAGTTCCCGTTGTAAGTGGCAACTGGCTAGTACCTGCTTCTCTTTGGTTGCCCTTTGGCGTGTCAAAGATGATCATTTTCCTTGCGTTGTTACCAAAGGGTAGGGGTATTTTCTTTGTCATAGCTCTTGATTAAGATTGGTGGAGTTACCGCCAAGAACTGGTGGTAAGAGTCCTTTTAGTGCCAAATGTTTCGGTCGATTTTCACACTAGGTGTTGCTATCACCTAGAATCTCAGAGTAAGTGCATGTTCGCTCTTGTTACTGCTCCTACTTTGTCGCACTAGCCTAGACCGACCAAATGGCATCAAATGGGAAAATCGACATCTGTCAATGAACCCTCTCTGATGCTTAAGTCAATAAAATTGTTGAGTGGGCTGAGTTAACTAAATTGGTAGGTAATAAGTGCTTACTATAAATGTTGTTTTGGGGCTTGTATTTATGGACTTCCTGAGGTAACTGCTTCTCTATTTCTCGATGTAGATCAGAATCACACCTTCTGCCTTGAATCTTCTACTGATGTGGCTCGACTAGGGCACCTTCCTGACGACGCCTTGATCGCCATAGACCTCAAAATAACATGACGTTGAGTGCGTTGTGAGGCTAACACTACAAGATTTTTGTCAGTACGCGACGTTGTTCCCAATTGGTCCCTGCACATGCCATTAATCGGTGTTGCTTTCAAAACTTTGGGGCATGTGCTGCCTGCACCTTCGGGCCCATATGCGTGCGTGGTCATGTCATGTGCGCACAGTTGTGCGTATAACCTTCTTGTGCATTAGTCACCACAGTTGGGGTGTGGTACACCAACACTAATTCCGTAAATATTATGGAACAACGGATCTGGCGGAACACATCAAGAGCTACAAACAATTGGTAAAATTAGATACCATCGATTTGAAGTTTTAGTGCAAGAACTTTCCTTTAAGTCTCATCGGGACAGCCTAAATATCGTTTCAAGAGCTGGAAGCTTGAATAGTAAGAAAGTTCGATGATATCACTAACATTTTTGTCAAGCATTACTTTTGCCGTCGAAAGCCCAAGAAAGATATGGCGGCACTAGTCGCAACAAAGCAGGAGGTATGAGAGAAGCTCGAGGTCTTCTCTGAAAAATTCAAAAAAGTGGTAAGAAACATGGGATGCACTTCCAAATCTGCTATTATAGGTTTTCGTGAAGGTCTTCTCCCCAACTCATCCTTGTAAGAGAGCATGTATATAGATCCTCCAGCAGATATGGATGAGTTACTTCCTTGAGTAGATGGGGAAATCTAGCTTGAAAGAGCTTGAGCAAATTAGAGGCAACAATGACCTTCACAACCTAGGAGCTTCACCAAATGCTTTCCAAACATTAAAATGCGCAACGTCTATAGATTTTCACAAAAAAAAGGTACCTTAGTATCATTTACTAGTAGCATTCGTTTTTATTGTTTGTTTTCATTTTGTTCAACAAATGAGATTCCATTGTCAGTTAATATCATATTTTATTTTCTATTGTCCCCGTAAATGTATGTACAAAATTTGTTAATGAGTGTTAGTTTCTTTTACCAAAATTGTCTAGATAAAGAATATGTTTTCCTTTAAGTCTATAATGTTGTGTTTGGTATCGTTTTATAAAACAGTTTTTCATTTTTTGAAAACAAAAATACAGTGAAAAGTTGTTTGGCAAACTGTGTTCAGAAAATGAATTTCGAAAACGAAAAAAAAAATGAAAACAGAAAATAAACTATGTTCTGTAAAATGTCAAAATAAAGTTCTCATTGTTTTATGAACATAAAATTTAAAAAAATAGGAAAAACAGAGTTATGATTAATTTCAATTGACATTTACCTTTTATTATACGTATGTAATCCATTTCAATTTAAATTTAACATCAAACAAATATTAATTTGTGTTTTATAGATCTTGTATAAGTATACCAAATGTATTTTATTGTTTTCATATTGAAAAAGTAGTTTCGTAATTTAACCTAATAGACACGTTTACGAATCTTCAAATTGCCAAATTCAATTTACTATTTTCATTTTACAAAAAAAAATTTTAAAAATAGTTTTGTAAAATGATACCAGATGGGCCTAAACTGTATGTTTTTCATTTGCTTTATGCAAGCTTCCCAAATTTTCTTTCTCATATTGTTGAGATCAAAACCCTTAAGTTTTGTCTTTCTGTAATTAGTATCAGCCATCAATAAAAAAATATTATCATAATTTATTTCCTTGTTTTAGAAGCATTGACCATTGAAGTTGATTGATGTGTATAAACTCTATACCGGGAGCATTGTGTGGAAATTGTAAGTCTATATAAGTCTTCTATGAAACGCATTAGCCATTAAACAATGATCGTTCAATGACCTTGATTGACGTGAATAAGATCCCACCGACGGAATTGTGTAAAATTATAAGTCTGTGTAAGCCCTTTGACAAAGGCATCAGCCATTGAATGAGGAAATAAAGTATGTTTTCACTTGGGTATTAGCCATTGAATGAAGCAGTTAAGTCTACACGATCAGTAATCCTTTAATGACGAATGTAAGTCTAATTACCATCGAAAATGCCAGGTTATTAGCCATTGAATGAAGGAGTTAAGTCTAATTGCCCTCGATAGACGAAATTAAGTCTAGTTATGTTTAAAAGTATATGCATTTCCACCATTTCTGATAAAACTAAGGCGAGTTCGAAATATCGTAAAACTGAAAGAAAGTGGAGGTGATCGCCAAGGCTCCTAATCTGAGTTGACAATAACTAAATAACAAAGGTGTTGTGATCGTTCCAGGCCACTAACGTGAGTCCGATCTAGGTCAGACGAGGGCACCTAACCTCCCCTGACCAGACTATCCGGTGATCAGCTAAACAGTTAGAGCATTGATGCAACTAAACAAACTATCACAAGTAAAGCTCCAAAATATAAAAACACGTAAAACACAATCATAAATTTACTGCATAATAACTGAACTCGCAAGTAACTGTGAAAATAAAATGTTTACTCACAGTAATCGTCGCGTAAGTGTATACTTAGACGACGCTTATTATTTTTTGTCACATGAGATGCACACTAAGACGGAGTATACTTGTTATCATTAGCTAAGTAAGATACACTTAGACGGCGAAACATGTGTCATCATCTAAGTGATCACTAAGACGATGAATTTTTTAAATCGTCGCTTTAGATTTAATAATTTAGACGATGAAATACAATTTCGTCGCTTAGGTTCACTTACACGACAACATATGTGGTTCATTATCTACATGCTCAGTTAGGCGACAAACCTATTTTCGTCGCCCAAGTGTAAACCTAGGATACAAAAATTTACACTTAGGCGACGAAATTATTCGTCGTCTAAGAAAACTCAATTATTAAATTAGATTCCTTTTTTTCCTCGGGCTATCTCATCTCATCCTCATCCTCTCAACTTCTCTCTCTCTCTCTCTCTCTCTGTCTCTCTCTCTCTCTCTCTCAACACAACACCCATCGGACCTCCGCTGGCCTGTAAAAATTATTCAAATATCGATTTTGCAACCCCCGAAGTTCTAGTTTACCCACTTATCTCCTTATCGGTGAATGCATTATCTCGTTTCTCTAAATTAATGTTTTTAAATTTAATACCATATGTAAATTACGTACGGTGATTGATTTTTCTGGAGAATATATAGTACTTTCCGGTGACCTTAGCTTACTTACTTGTTGACTTGTTGTATTGCATTGTTAATCTAATTGTGAGCTAATTGGTTAGTTTATTAGTATGTTTAATCTGATTAAGTAGTTAAAATTAACATGTTAGATTAAGGTAATTGGTTCTTTAATTGTTAAGCTAATTATTTAAGCTAGGTAGTTAAGCTTAATTAATTGCATGTATGTTTAATATATTGTTAATTAAGTTAATTTTAATTGTAAAGCTAATTAATAATTTAATTAAGGTAATTGTATGTTTTGGGCTTTGTTAAGGTAATAGTTAATATATGTTAGAATAATTAGTTTAAAAATTTATATATAATATGTAAATTATAGCATTTATATAAAGTTAATAATATAACATATTATTTGTTATATTAATTGTAGTATAAGATTGATTATAGCCTATATATCCTAATTAATTAATTGTATCATGTGTCATTTGATATTATATATATGTAGTGTATTAGATTAATTAATTATTGGTTAAAAAATTATATAATATAATAATATTTAACTACACATAAATATGGACAAGGGCTGGATACAGTTAACAAATAGAAGTGATGCGCGGTATATGGACGGAATTAGAGAGTTATGTTGTTTGCGCTAGAACATAGGTAGGGAAAGAAGTGTCACAGATGTCCGTGCAGAAAATGTCTTAATCATTAGGGTGTGGAGATTAATGTTATGCCTCAAAACTTGTATGACCACGGTATGATGTAGAGTTACACTACGTGGAGTGAGCACGGTGAAGTAGAAGACTTCAGTTCAGGGTACAGTTACCAGGGTGCCTCATCCAGCGATAGTGGTGCCTCTTCCTGGAATCTCACTGTGGATTTGGTCGATGATGCTTTTCCTGGATTTAGTCATAGTGGACACCAATACGAAAAGGGAGGTTATGATACTCCTCATTATGACACAGTACCCCCCTCCTTGGCAACTGATACCACTGAGATGGATAAGTACAACAAGATGCTACTTCAAGCGTAGACTTGGGTGTACCCTGGATGTCAAAAGAATGTGTTGCGACATGTAATGGAGAAAATTGAGATAAAAGTGAAGTAAACAAAGTCAGAACGTGCCTTTGACGAAATGCAGTAGCATATATATAAGATGCTTCTTGATCATCACAAACTTCCGAATACCCATGTTAGGAAGATCTTGAGTATCCTCAGCCTTAAGTACAAGCAAATTCACAATTGCATAAATGATCGTTTGCTGTTTTACAAAGAGTATGCACATTTGTACTATTTTTCTGTATGCAACTAGTGTAGATATTTGAACCGAGGGAGAGGAAGGAGTTTAAAGAAGCAAACACCTATGAAAGTGCTACGGTACTTTCCGTTGATTCCCAGACTACAATGTCTATACATGTCTCTATACAGAGCAGAGACAATGATATGGTAAGTGGAATAGAGAATAGACGACGATGTGCGTAGACACATGGCAAATGGGGAAGCTTTTAAAAAATTTGACAGTGAATTTCAAGACTTTGCAGCAGAGGTTCGAAATGTTAGACTTGGACTTTCTACAGATGGATTCAAACCTTGGGGTATTAATGTTAAACCAGTTATTCTCATGTTGTAAAACCTACCTCCGTAGATATGTATGAACACATAATTTAATTTTCTTACTCTGCTAATTTCAGGTCTTAAATCCCTAGGAAATATTTAGATGTGTATCTCAGACCATTGATTGACGAGTTGAAACTGTTGTGGGAAAATGAAGTCTCAACGTATGACAAGCTCACTGATACAATATTTATGATGAGAGCAGTTGTAATGTGGACCATCAACGATTTTTCTACGTATGGGATGTTGGCATCTTGCACAACCAAAGAGTACAAAGCATGTCCTGTCTGGTTGGACGACGTCAACTCGGGTTGGCACGCGGGCAAGGTGTGCTCGCTTGGTCATCGTAGATGGCTTCATGATATATGCATTTTATGCTTGATTCTTCACGTCTTTCTCTTTACATTTAGTTTTGTTTAGAACTTAGTATCTTTGTATCTTACTTACTTTATGATTTATAGGACAAAATAAAGAGGAATGAATAAATGAGGTAGAAATGAGCTCAAAATGTAATAAGGAGGAAGTTTCTAATTTTAAAGAAGAAATGGTCCGAGAAATGGTCTTCACATGGTTACTAAAATGTGTTTCCCAAATGGTGTCAAGAAATAGCAACCCAAATGACAAATGAAAATGATGTCAAATGGTGCAAATGAAGATGAAGCATTTCTCCCGCTCGGGACAGGAAATAAGAAAAGTGGCATATCAAGCAAGAAGAGATGGCCAAATCATATGTATCAATTATATCTCATTTATGCCTAATATGAAGCATGAAATATATTACAAGAATAAGGCAAGATTGGCCAAGATATTCCTTGGAGAGAAAGAAGAACAAAATCAAGAAGGTGAATATCTCTCATGCAATAAGGAAAGAATATCCATGCTGCAGACCTGTAACTTCAAGGGATCACCGAATATGCAAATAAACTCCAAATTTAATGATTAGATATATTATTTAATAGCCCTTGAAGTCCTCTTTCCAATGAATCAAAAGTCATAATTTTCTAATATCTACAACTCCGGAAAAACACGTTTGAAGACACGCTGTCAGATTTGCCCGAGTACACAAGGAAAGTCTTGTTTTGGTAGGAAAAACCCTAATCTTCTTCTATAAAAGCAAGGGCTCGGCTCATTCATCATCATCACCCATCATAGAAGCCAAATCCCTGTCCATAAACACTTTGTCTCCTCCAAACTCAAGAATTCATCAAGAAGCCGAAATCCTCCACAGTCCAACAAACACTATCCTCCATTAGAGTACCTTAGGCAATCCGAGGGTTTCTCTCCGTCCATTAAAAGGCCATCTACACAATTTGCGACTGCAATCACAACACAAAAAGTGTAACATGTCACCTTCTATTTTCTTTTTGTATGAATAATTGATTTTTAAGAAAGAGTTTAAAGAAGAGTTTTTGGTTATGTAATTCTAGCATGTTTTTGTGATTTATTTCGAATCTGAGTTCTTTCCTATGCATGTATTTTCTATTCTTAATGCTTAACTTAAATTCGAGCAATCTTGTTTTAGGTTATGATGTGTCTAGAATTCTAGCAATCTTGGTTCAAAAACACTGTTATTTGAGAAATGCATGAAAAACGTAGTAAAAGCTTAGAATTTAAATAGGTTGCATATAATATGTTTAGGTTATAAAGAGATAAGGTGAGAGATGAGATGATCACTTGTAAATATATTAGTTAGTGTTTATTTTCGATGTAGAAAGCATTTTTAGGATTCTATGTTCTTGCTTGTTTAGCTTGTCTATGAGTTTAAGCATGATAGAATTTAGGTTTTCTCTATGTGTTTTCTGCCATGTTTTATCTTTATATTTCGTAGATTAATAACCAAACTTTCAAACCCCCCATACCTTTTATTTTCTGTTCATAAACGTTGTCATGCATTAGTACCCTCAATCCCCGGTTAAAAACGATCCCTACTTATCAATGCTACACCTACAAGGAAGGGTTTTAAATTGCATACGTGTGAGATATGTGTTGAGTGTCTACTTTGTGTTAATATTTGATGCATGCTTTTACGCGTTATCACTTCCTCATGGTCACTTTTGGCGATAGGCTAAGGATGATTTCGACGGGACTGTAGAGGATAAACTGCAACCCAGACAGTGATCTGGCGAAGAGATTTTTGAGAGGTTAATCGACTTCAATTTTGGTGTGTTGAGCAATGACGATGATGTGAAGAACTTTAATCTGGTCCCTCCATATGAGCTTAAATATTGACACCACATGAGTGTCTTCTTTGAACTACCTTACTAGCCGAAGTTGAAACTCAGAAACAACCTAGATGTCATGCACGTAGAAAAGAATGTGTGTGACAGCGTGGTGGAAATAATTCGGGGTATTAAGCTCAAGACTAAGGATACCCCCAAAGATTGAAAAAGATCTTATATTTTCAAGATCCACTGTACCTTGTGGATAAAGAGGGAGTGAAATGGTGTGTACAACAAGATGTTAGATGTACCATACATAGTGAATCTTGCACAAAGGGATATATTCAACTTGTTTAAAAGTGTTCATTATCCGTCTAATTATGCAGCGAATATATTTGATGTTGTCATGACTATCATGCTATGTTGCAACGTCTGATTTCAGTGGTCATTCGACCATATTTTCCTTGTGACATCGTCGAACCAATAATACATTGTGAAGATGGTGGCAGAGGTTATGCGCTATAGAGTTAAAGAAGTCAGATGTGGTGGAACTACGATACAAAATTGTATACATCCTTTGCAAATTAGAGAGGATTTTCCCCCTACTTTCTTTGACATCATGATTCACCTCATAATCCACCTTCCCGAACAAGTGCTACTTTCTGGTCCGATCCACTACACACTGAAGTATCCTCAAGAAAGGTACAAATATTTATAACCAATTATTCGTCATTTACATATATATTTTCAAGTGTTTCTACTATTCTTCATATAATTAATTGTTGACTATTTTGCAGACAACTCGGACTGTATAAATGATTCGTCAAAAATAATTCTGCCCCAGATGGCTCCATAGCAGAGACATACCTAATGCACGAGTGTGTTACATACTGTGACAGGTAGCTCAGGATCTAGTCCAGACCATCTCCTCCAATCGAAATGCCCGCAATAATCTTTTAGTAATCACAGATGTTGTACGACCATTTAGAGGAGTATTAAACGAAAGATTTACTAAAGAAGAACTTATTGAAGCATATTGAGTAGTGTTTCGAGACTGTGACGAGATCGACCAGTACATGGAGTTTTACAGGAAGAATATTCAAATAGCCAAACCGGACAAGAGCCCTAACTGGGTTGAAAAAGTACGTAAGAAGAAGTTCCCTGATTATTTCCTCAAATGGGTACGTATGTGTAATTAATTTAAACTATGCATATAGGTTTGTGATTAATTAGTTTTTTTATGAAATTGAGAAATCTGGATGGGAAGAGGTGCCCACGGTAAATTCGAATGACATGTGGTGTTTGCTTATGCGAAGTGGATTGCCGTAGTTTCTACTTGCAGGTTTTTGGTTACCCTTTTTTTAAGAGAAAACTATGTCAATTTTTTGGTAGAAATTAAATACATATTCATATATCTTCTTAACATTTTTGCAGATGATTAATCAGCAAAAATCAGGTGACCACGAGGGGTGGTGATCATGGCAAAATCACTTGTTGGCGCATAAGCCAGTTCAACACTATAATTATGACAGATGTTTTGTTAACAGTGTAAAGTTTCATTCAATGGATCGAGATGAAGGAAGAAGAACACAAAACAATGAGATTGCAGTTGGAGAAGGCAATGGTGTATGTTAATGTCATGTAGCTACTTTATGGGAATGATATCAATGTTTTTCTATTCAAGTGTAAATGATTCAAGTGTACAAAGGAAAATCTGGACTTTTTATCAGTACATACAAACTCAAGCTGGTATGAGATGAGCTATTCGCTCTTGACCTCAGTTAGGTAGGTGTTCTATGTGGATGATCTGAAAACTAGTGAAGAATTGAAAATTGTTAACCATCTGTCTCATCGTGGAATATGGAGTGCACCCACACTTAAATGAACGTCAGCGACTGACACTAAAGCAGAGAATGAAAATGCATATCAAGAGCCTAGTACTTCTATCATCCCCGACATAAGGGAATTGATTCGGTCTAACGAACACTTATCCATGCCTGATGGCGACGCAAATCTTACTCAAGAAGAGATTGATGACTTAGGGAAGAACGCCCTGAAGAGTATATGGAGGATGACGATAGTGACGACGACGTTAGATACGATTCAGACGATGGAGATTACGATGATGAGGAGCATTTAGTTAATAGTGAGAAAGATGATGATTCAAACGATGATGATTATGAGGATGAAGATGAGGAGTGCTATGTTTTTATTATTTACATATATGAAATACTCAATAATAATTTTAATTAATTTAAATGTAATTGATATGTAAAGTTTTGACGTATTACAAAATGGCCAACACGTCAAATCTAAATGGTTTTACGATTATTAATATTTACAATCGTTTCCATCTTTTAAACTTTTGTCGATATTTATAAAACGTACTGGATCGATCGAATACAAAATTCTACCGAATTTGCGTCAATTTTTTTTTATATTTTAAACTATGATATAAACGTAGTTATTATATCTGCCGGCTAATTTCTTCCTATTATTAAGCAGATAGACAAAAATTAATTTTATAATATCTCAAAAAAATTAAATAAAATATTATTTACGCTACCAAATGGCATAGTTTTGTCATCTAAGTAATTTTTTAGGCGACGAAATTATGCATTTTCGTCGCCTAACACAAAAAATTTTGGCGGTTCATTTTTTGCGCCAAATTTTTTGGGACATATTTAAAAACAACTTAGACGGTGAAGGTTTTTGATTTCGTCGCTTACGTTGACTTTAGTTTCGTTGCCTAAGTCTATCGATATATTCCCAATTCGATGGACCTTATTTCTCTCTCTCTCTCTCTCTCTCTCTCTCTCTCTCTCTCTCTCAATCCGGCCTCTCACTCGAGCTCTCCAACCTAAATCCTAGCAGCCAGCCAACTTGCTCCCTCGCCGCAACCTCTCTCTCTCTCCCTTTGTCGTCACCTCCGCAGCCTCGTCGGGTTCACCATGCCGCCGCCTCCCCGTCCCCTTCACCATCCTGTCGGTATCTCTCTCTCCTCTCTATATATATATATATATTTCTATATATATAAATGAAATTTGTATGTGAATATAAATGGAATTGTACGTGGATATTAGATATGAATGTGAATTTTTTATATTTTTATAATGTTGGTGAATATTAAATATTGGTTGTGGATATTGGAAATGGTTTATATATATGAAATTGGATAAATTTGGTGACGATATATGTATATAATTTGGTGATGATATATGTATATGGATAAAATTTGATAAATATGGTGATATGTATAAGAATTTGCAAAATGACGTAATTTGGATGAATTATGAAGCCGATGAATATTATATTATTAATATATTATTTTTTGTAGCTTAATTAAGATGTCGCCAAGGAAGAGGCGCACACAAGTATAGAGGGATACCAAACTCCAATCCATTTCGCAACAAATGGGTTGGAGGGAAATCTCGGAGGAGACCGTTTTAGCTCGTCCGAATTCTTCGGCTCCGGCGATTGGCATATCCCTCTGCTCTAAATGAGCTAGCTAGTGCCTATATGGACGAGCCACCCGTCACCGCTTCAGTTGTGACGTCAGAAGATCTGGAAGAGTCGATCGATGAATAGATTATGTGCAGCGCCCGACGCTAGCCCAAGAGGCAGGCATTAAACCCGGTCCCTAAAAGGACTCGAGGACTTAAGAAGAGCACCAAAGGCGAGCGCATAGTCAAGTCGATGAGGATAAAGATTGAGCTGCCATTCGATGCTTTTACCTGAGGCCCTCCATCTCGCAGCTCGGCAATCTAGCCTCGCACAACATCGGCTCAATCATACGGAACAACATTCGTATGCTTGCCCTTTGATGGAAGAAGCTGTCGGAAGCCAAAAAGTTGAGGGTGTACTTCGAAATCTCGGTAATATTATTTAATTTTATTTATTTTTATAATTAATTACAAAGCATCAAGGCATAATGTATAGGTGTTTAATTTTTTATTTATTCTCCAAGGCACAATTTGATCTCGATGCCAGACCCGAGATGATGGAGCACATCAATGCCACGACCATGAACATTTTCAAGGATTGGAAGTACGACCTCCACAAGTACTATGTTAGACACATCATCTCGCCTACTCCACAGGAGCTGTAGAACAAAAGAGAAGAGGAGTGACAATTTTTGGTCGGACACTTTGAGTCCTACGAGTATAAGGTTCGTCTTCATTTCCTTTTAATTGAGAAAATTGAACAATTTTTTATTTAAACAATTTATGTATTATTTAATGATCTTTATTGTGAAACAGAAAATGTCGCAGAACAACAAGGCAAATCGTGATAAGAAGACCGACCACCATTGTTCAGGCTTGAAAGGGTTCATCTACTTCACAAAGGAGCACAAAGATGCGGGTTCGAAGCATTATTTCCTGGATGCCAATGTCACAGCTTATGTCAAGCCCAGGGTCATCAATGAAGCTAGCAAATGCAGCATAAGTAACTCATCTTTCCTAAAATTAATTTACGTTAATCGTACTTGCGAAATGTATCGAAATTTAGTATAATGTTAATTACATTTTTAAGAAATTGAATTATTGGTTAGATTGCATTAGTTAAGTTGTGCTCTTGGAATATGATTTTGAGCTTGAGTTAGGTTATGCTTTAGTCGGTTAAATAATGATTTTCAACTTGAGAAATCTAGATGGGAATCGGTGCCCTCGGTGAATTTTTGCTGTTGGAATTGGTTATTCGAAGTGTCTTTTTTTTCTGCAGGTTTTTGGTTTCCTCCAATTTTTGGAGAAATTATGATGATTTTTTTTACAAATAAATATTTACGTATTGTTCACAAGATTAATTTCAGACGAGGTTGATAGAAATGGCACAGGAGCAGTTGGCAAACACTCACCTGCAAAATCGGATATGCCGCCTGAAGAGCTACCTCCTCTATCGATGGAAAGCAAGATCGCTATTGTTGATGCTGTTTGCGGCTGCCGAGCTGGTGAGGAGGGTCATGGGTTTGGACAGGCGGTCCAGAGAGATTTGTCTCAATCATCCACATCTTCGACTAGGCACGGTAAGGAGGACGCCGAGGCGCTCAAAGCCTCCTTTGAGCAGGGTCGATTGGCAACGCAGTCGGCCAATCGGGGCTGGGAGCAGACAAGGTCGATGCAGGAGTAAGGTGCACGTGTAAAACAATAAGATGAATGCCTTATTCGCGATATGTAAGAGAATGGGGTTGTCTGTTCATGATGACGAGTGTTGTCTCCCCCACAACCCGGGGGGCCAAAGACGACGATCCAAGCGGTGGCAGGGGACTCGCCAGCGTTACTACCCCGGTTGTCCTTCGTAGTTTCTTTCATTTGTATTATTTAGTTATATTTAATTATTAATGAATATTTTTTATATGTACGATTGATGTACGTATATTTTTTATATTTAATTATTTAATAAATATTTTATTAATTTTATATTTTAAATTTAATTTATAATTCGGAAACAATATATATATAAATTTGAACATAGATGACAAAACATCTTTGTTTTGTCACCTAAGTCATGCACTAAGATGACAAACGGTTCATCCTCCTGGTGTAAACCTTAGACGAGAAACTTTGATCTTCATCGTTTAAGTGGTTAGATCTAGATGATGAAGAATAGGTCTTCGTTGGAGTGGATCACGTAGACAACGACCACTAGTCGTCGTCTAAGTGATGACCCTTAGACGACGAAAACAAGTTGTCGCCTACGTCATAATACTTTGTCGACGATTATTGATTTTCATCGGGTAAGATAACTCTTAGACGACAAACGCTATCGTTGTTTAGAGAAAGAATTTTTTGACGTTTAAGTACTTAGGTGACGAAATAAAAGAGTTTCGTCGTCTAAGTACTTGGGCGAGGAAAAATGCCACTTAGGCAAGGAAATTGCTTTGTCTCCTAAGTGAATTTTTCTGGTAGTGCATGTGGCAATTTTTAATTGATAGTCTCGAATTTGCACACATTGGAAACCACTTTCACCTCCTCTTTTGCTTTCACTGCTGGCTCTTTTTTTTCTTCTCCAGTCTCATCTTCTCTTCCTCAGGTGTGTTGTAGCAGTTTTTTTTCTCATGAAATTTTTTTTGTTAATTCTCTTATATTTCTTGACACCCCTCCCTATTGAACCAAACTCAACATTTGAGGCTTTTCGATCAACCATTTCCTAAATAATCTCATCTCTTCAAACCGTTGTTTGCGCTGTAAGGATTGGAATGATATTGATATTCTCATTCACCGGGGACTGTCCTTAATTTCCATTACATATATCCTCTATCCTTGGTAACTGATCAACATCTTAATTCTTCTCCATTTCTGACCCATGGATATTCTCCACCACCTCACCCTTTTTAGCCACCGTCTTCTCTGCTACCTCATCCTTTTTAGGAAAGGTATTCTCTACTTGCTCTTGGCTGATATTCCTTTGTTTATCGTTGTCTATTTCACCTTCATCTTTGTCTACGTTGTCCACGTCCCTTGATGATTGATAAGCATCTTTTCTCTGCTGTTGGTGCAGCATTTTCGTTGCTGATTCACTTCCCACTTTCTTTGCAGCCACATTTCTCAATTGCCTTTTGAGCGTAGTGACTTGATTCCTGAGTGACCTATTTTCTTTATCCTTTCGATCCATCTAAGTTGCCAATTTTAATTTCTGCTCATCGGCTTGTTCAAGCTTACTCCAAAGTTCTACTAAATGTTTCGCAAGAGTGTTTGATGCTCTGAGCAGATTTTCATACATTTTTTGGATATGCTCTCGATCATCATTCTTGCTCAACTGATCAATGAGTGTTTGAAGTTTGCTAGTAAGCTCATTGTTCAAGTTTTTCACCTCCTGGCTTGCTTGTGGGACCTGTAATCAGAAAGGCAACAATATAACAATAATTTTCCAAAATAGAACAAAAAAATAACTAAAGTGTAACCTCAATTTAATATCAATTCATCATTAACTAAGTATCACTCTAGCCTCAACTGAATATAAGTTGTGTGTCTTGTGCCTAAACTGAGAGTTTGATAGAAATTAAACATCAACTAAACATATAATGAGTATCAGAAACTTACCCATATGTTCAATGTAGTTTCTTGTTGGCCAGTCACATCTTCATCCTCATAGTCGGACAAGTTGATGACTTGATCTTCCCATGATCGACCTTTAGATGAGATCTTCTACAAGTGTTGGGTTTCTGGCCACCTCTTTCCAGTTAAATATTTCTTTGATGTTCCATCGATGGAATATTGGTTTTTTTTTCTTTCTCGTTGATCATCTTCTTGGCAGCGATATTCTCCAAGAATAAGTACTACAAACACAAATGATATTGATGTTATTAATTAGTCAGTATATAATGTCAAGTAATTATGCCATAAGTGATTAGAAAAATAAACAAAATAAATTTGTACTTACGTAGATGAGACGCAAGCATCCCTGATATGTTGATGGTTCACCTTTTTTTTCTTCATCTTTAAGCAGAGTGGATGCACACCAATTATAGTTGTTGACGGTGTCAAGTGTGACGACCCGGACCAGAATTAGCAGTATGATCAGCTTGATTGATGAGTTACTGCGTAGTCGCAGAGTTCCGACAGTATTGGAACCGCCTGGTTTATTAACGACTTAATTATTTGCCGAGAATTGGAGCTGAGTCTCTTCTCGAGAGTCGTAGTACATGTGATTTCGAGTTCGTGGGCAGTTCCGGATCGTTATTTGGACGACCGAGGAATTAGTTATGAATATTTGAAGTTCAGATTTAAATGGTGGGCTACTTAACGACTAAATTACCGGGCGAGAATTTGGTTTCGGCTTCTTCATGGAAGTCGTTCAGAATTTAATTTCGAGTTCGTAGGAACTTCCGGAGCATGATTTGGAGTTACGAGGAATTAGTTGCGAATTTTGCCGATTGTTGATTGTTTGGTTGATTTAATTATATGTTGATCGGAACAGTTGACTTTTTATCCGTTTGGCCGATGTGTTTGACTTCAAATGATTATTGAAGAGTACGTCGAGACGAGTTTGTGGCCACGAGAATTATCGGAATCGGATATACGACGAGAAAGTTACGCGCGTTTGAAGTTCGTCGAATTGGATAAACATGAAGTTTCCTTTTTGGGAAAGGCTATAAATAGAAATTTCCATACTGGGCAAGTCAATACTTACCATATTGGGTGTTGACCGAGTTGACCGAGTCAACTCGGTGAGTGAGAGGAGGAGGCCGACGGGACTCACGGTGGTACAAGGCGGCGCGATGTTTCCGGCCACCCCAAGGCTTGGGGAAGGGTCCGTTTGGTGCGCCTCGGCCTTCCCGTGGTGGTGCCGGCCACCGTTTGTGGCGTGGGTCGCCGGAAAAGAAGGAATTTCCGGCCCAAAATTGGAGAAAACTTGGAGAATTCGGGTTCATGGTTTTTGGCCTAACTGAGCTACAACTTTGAGTGGGCTTTGAAGCTCTCATCCCCTTGATGCTCCCCTGTAAGTTTCGTGTTTCAATTCGATGTGTACAAGGAGAATTTTGGATTTGAAATTTGTGTGTTCTTTCGGTTTTTCATGAAATTGACCATGTTAGAGTGAGAATTGGACTTCGGTGCAGTTGACAAAGTTGCTCAGTGGGTGGTTTTGCATGGAATAGGGGTTGCTCCGCCGTGAAATTCTCCGGTCAACAGTGGCGCCGCCGTGGACGGCGGTCAACGGCGGTCAACGGTCAACGGGTTGACTTTTTTTGACTTTCGACAAGTAGCATGTCATTTGACTCGAAATCGCGCCCCGATCGCAGTGGGGAGGTTCATTTTTCGAGTTGAGCGTCCGAACGTAAAGCGAGGTATTGAGGTGGTATATACGGGTTTTCGACGATTCGTCGACTTTGAATTGTGTGTTTTCGAGAACGGTGGTTTCTCGTGGTTTGATTTGTATTGTCAGATTATGACTTTGAATATTGGACGTTGTGATTATTCAGGGGTTCGTGATCGTTATTTTGGCGATGGACTTTCCGCCGGATCACGGGTTAACGCGTATCGCGTTACGCCAGTTTGTGAGTGGACATTTCTTTTCACAGATTGATTGCGAGTCTTTTATAAATGATTTATGAACTTGAGCATGCGGATTGATTATGATTTTACGAGCATGTGTTTTACGATTATGCATAAACGATATATGTATACGAATATATTCATACGTACATATTATGTTTAAGCATGTGCATAGAAAAGATTTATGATTTGGTTTACACAGAGTACAGTCTCAGTATATGTTGTGGTATCGATACACATTGGCTTCTCGGCTGATCCCCGAGTACGCTCCGGGAAGGACAGATATCCTGACCCGAGGCCTTTCTGGCTAGGATCACGTGTGGGTTTGGGATCCCGTGATTCAGACTATGCTATCGCGTGGAAGCCCACGAGAGTCTCCGCGATATGTTTTACGTTGCATGCTCAGTACGTGAGTGGTAGCCAGAGTCTCCTCACGTATTATTTGATTTTATGTGCATTTGACTCGCGTATGATTTTATACGTATATATTACTTGGTGAAAGACATTTA
Organism: Geum urbanum; assembly: GCA_946800695.1. NCBI lineage: Eukaryota > Viridiplantae > Streptophyta > Magnoliopsida > Rosales > Rosaceae > Geum > Geum urbanum. The sequence goes on along the minus strand of OX327008.1, from coordinate 16,219,480 downwards.
TTTTCGTCCACTCACTTTAACGTGTTTATTGTCTTTCACCTGGGCTTTTCGGTTTCCGTGCCCAGTTTGCAGTTCAGGATCTGGTTTCGCACGTCGTGGTCGGAGGCATAGTGCTCGAGCTACTTTGTTCCTTCCAGTAGGTTTATTGTTCTACCTACTGTGGTATGCGTATATGATTATGTATTAGAAGTCGCTCTGAGCTTCCTATTGTATATGTTATACGATTTTACTCCGGATTTTCAGTAAAGTACATATATATTTACTACTTTACGTTATTGTTGATATATTGAGAAATCTGGATGGGATTGGTGCCCACGGTTTGCTTTTTGCGGCATAGGATGGAGTGTATTTTACGAGTGCAGGTAATGGTAATTCCACGCTAGTAACGAAACTCTGCCCAAATTTTGAAAAGTTTTTGTTGGTTCGTGTTTTCGAAGGGGTTTGATTCCGATTTAGGAAGCTAAATCGGGGTTGGGTCCTTTCAGCTTGGTATCAGAGCATTAGGTTATAGGTTCTGTAGACTTCTGTAGTCGTGTTTACTAAGGATATTTGAGAATGTACAGCATGTTTGGAACGGTGACCCGACTGGCCGGCGGATAATCATCAAATTCTGGGTGTTGTATGCTTTCAAATATTTGAAGTTCCATGATTACGTTCCACTTGTTGTGAACGGTATTGTATTCATTAGGATGCCTCCTGACGTGCTTTCCGTGTCATTTTGGTTGTGGATCCTGTTGAGGATCATTCGACGCGTGAATTGCCAGAGAACAGTGGATTCAGATGAGTATTCTGGATTCAGTTATATGTGTGGCACGATTTGCCTGGGGATGTGTATATGAGCGTCTGTACGTTGTCTCAGAGCTGAGATTTGTGGTAGTGATGTGTGCCTGAGTCAGTTTGTTGTGTTTGGTGGGCTGATATTATGTGAGTTCCGGTTGTGACTCCATGGCCTACATTCAGAGTGTTGTTTATACGGCAAAGGTTGATCAGGCTAACCAGCAAGTGTTATGTGGAGTGTTTACCCACCTGAGGCAGAGATGCATTGTTCACATGTTTGTCCTTGTTTGCACTAGTTATGTGGCTTTAGAGGGAGCTATGCACGAGGTTCGAGATGAGTTTGAACCTGAGCATCAGAGAGAGTCTGACTGTTATGCCTCGAGATTGCCGTGAGGAGCTTAGTGTGTTGCACTCAGTGGCGAGGCTATTGTAAGGGAAAGATGTACGCGATTTCCGATGTGATGGTTTGAGAAAAGTGGATTTAGTCGAGATTTTGATGAGGTTGAGTTTAGGCACCTCGAAATCAGTGATGTCGTCAAACTGTGGCCTTTTCGGTTATGTTGAGGATCCTCTGCTGATCCGTTTGATGATGGCGGAGATCACAGTGTAGCGGATTTGCTCCTGTGGCGTGTGTTTGGGCGGTCGTTGGTGATCCTTTCACGCAGCAGGTGTTGCGGTGACTTGTGTTCGTGGAGCACTTTCAGTTGCTGTTTCGGTGGCCAGAAGAGTCACGTTGCGAGGGATCACCCTCAGCCAACTATGTTTGAGGTTCAACAGTTCAGAGTTCACGAAGGGATCATGATGCTGTTCCTGCAGTCTGATCAATGTATCCTTTTGACGAATTATTCAACAAGTCGCTATTGACGTGGGCGGCTAGTTGGACATGTTGGAGTTCGTGCCATGACCTTGTTTGAGGACAGACTATTCTCCGAGGTTACTGTTGCTTGATGTCCATGGCCATTGTACCTGCATCTCCACTTCCGAGGTTTTGAAGAATGTTGCATCCATCCGGAGGTTGCGAGATCCTTGTTGGAGGATATGGCTTAGCCGCGGATCTGTTATAGCTGGATATTGTGGTTTTGGTATGTTTGTGAGTATGGACTTACTGACGACGCATTTGGCTGTGTTCGAGTACCTCGAGAAGGAGGTTGTGTTTCGCCGACCAGATTTTCCCGAGATGCTGTTTCGTGGTGATGGTCGAGCGGATGGTAGAGACGAGTTGTGTTGTTTGCCTAGTTCATGTTGCGGATACTATGGTTCCTGTACCCAACATTGGCGACATCGATGTGGTTCCCGAGTTCCAGATGTATTCCGGAGGAGTTACCAGGTGTTCCTCTAGTTCGGGAGATCGACTACACCATTGAGTTTGTATCGCGCGCTGGACTCATTTTATCGACGTCTTGTCGTTTGGAGCCAGCGGAGCTGATGGAGCTATTGTTTCGACTTCAGGAGTTGTTGGAGGAGGTTTCAGGAGATTTCATGCGACCCCGCGTATTTGCGTGGTGTGCTCTTGCATCAGTTGTGCGACTATTTGTATGGTTCGATGAGGTGGCGCATTGACTACCGGAAGCCTGATTCGCTTCAGAGGAGAGTGAGTATCCTCCGTTTCGGATTGACGATTGGTTGATCAGCTTGTGAGAGCTTCAGTCTTTTCGAGGATTGATTTCGGATCCGGATACCATCAGTGGAGGTTTGATGAGTCAGATGTGGCTATGTTGGCTTTCGAATCACGGTGCAGACATCAGGAGTTCTTGGTCACGTTATTGGTTTACCAATGCCCCGTAGATCGTGTGGATTTGAAGGACCAGGTGTTCAGACGGGTTCTGGACGAGTTGTGGACATGTTCGTTGGCAACGTCCTGATGTATCCCAGGAGTGTGGGCCAGCACCTGAAGCAGTTGCAAGCGGTTTTGCGGACTTCGCGAGATGATCTTGTGTTTGCGAAGTTCAGCCAGTGTGAGTTCTGGCCGATTAGCGTGATGATTTTGGGCTGTGTGATGCTATCCGAGGGAGTTGGCGTGGATCCTGATCAGATGGAGGCCATGTTGATTTGGGATTGCCTTATTATCGTACTGGAGATCCAGAATTTCTCTTGAATTTGGCAGGCTATTACCGACGGCTTGTACAGGATTTTTCCGGATTGCCACTCTACTTTCCGGATTGACGAAAGGTGTCGAGTCGAGTGGTTCGATGCACGCGAGGAGAGTTACTTCCTCCTGCATGATGGTTGACCGTTGTTTCGGTTTTGACCTTACCTGACGACTACGACGAGTTCGTGTGATATGGCGATGCATCGAGGTTTGGATTTGGTTGTGCTTTGATGCTGTGTAGCAGAGCGGTGGCTCGTGGTTCCAGACAGTGGAACTTTGTGTGGTTGCATATCCTATGCGTGATTTGGATGTAGCTGTCCTTGTGCTAGCACCAGAGAGTTGGAGATACTGCTACTATGGCGTGCAGTATGATGTAGGAGGTACCCTGATCACTTGAGTTTCATCCACTTGCATTTTCGGCCAGATTTTGGCTTGAGGCAGTGTTGATGGATGGGGTCGACTAACGACTATGGCTGCACCTTTGAGTTTGTTCGGGAAAAGCTAAAGGTTGTACTTTGACCATCCGTTTGGGATGATGCTGTTGTTGATGCATTCAGTCGAGAGTTGGGAGCTTCAGTATTTCATGTGTGAGTATGACTCGAGTCTCCGTGTTAGCCGAGTTATGGGCTACGAGAGCTGAGTTCGAGTGTGATGATGTTGAGGCTTGTGGTTTTGCGTGCGTTATGCACTGTTGATGCAGAGAGGTATCAGATACTTCGAGTTTACCAGTCGTGACGCAATCCACAAAGCCATGTAGCAGCTTGTGTGTGCTGATGCCACATTCGTCGACTGGCGATGGCTAGGAGGCAGAGACTTGCCGAGAAGTGTCAGCCATTGAAGATTTCCGATTAGACGTGGCGATTGTTGCTGTGTTTGTGTATGTTGTTTGCACTTTGGTTGGTGATACCAGTTGTTGGGCCTTTGTAGGTCGTCTGACGTACTCAGTACAGTTCCTTGTACTTTCGGAGATGATTCCAGTGGTTGGCTGGCATAGCTGTGTTTGACGAAGATTGACTATTTACGTGGTGTATCTGTATCCCAGTCCGCTGATCGAGATAATCAGCTACGACGGAGTGTTGGCAAGCTCTGCAGTAAGCATTGGGGACCAGATTACGAGTTGGTACCAGTTCTTATCCTCGGATTGGCGAGCGATCTTTAAGGACTATTCAGGCCTTGGAGGGCATGTTGTGGACCTTGGTATTGTAGTTCCGGAGGATTCGGGACCAGCAGTTTCAGCTGTTCGAGGTTGCTTGCAGTACCAGGTTGTTGTCCACTGTGATTTGATATTGTTTGACGTCGTTTTGAGGAACGATGTTGTACTTCATTGTGTTGGAGTGAGTTTGGTTTGAATTTGAGTTAATGTTTGTTTCCGATTTTGTGGAGTGTGTTACCACAGACTGTCAGATTAGCGGAAATGGATTGGTTATTGCCCGAGTTCGATGTTCGAGCTTTGCTGATATGAATAGGTGAGATATATTGATGTGTGAACTGAGTTGTGATTTGCCTTGATATTTTGATCTGTGTGTGGCCATATGCGAGGTTGTGTTATGCCGTGTGGTTCGGCATCGCCTATAGTGTTGGCTTTTATGTGTGTTGTGTTCTGTATGGCGGAACTGTGTTTCAGGTTTGCTATCTATTGTGTACCCTACCTGTTCCTTATGCGGGAACACTTGGCTATTATGTGGAGCCAGTCCAGATTTGTGATTTGAGGGTACAGAGATTTCAGCACAGAGTTATCTCCTGTTGTGGAGTCTGTTATCAGAGTTGTTCAGTTGACGTTACCACTGAGCAGTTGAGCAGTATGCAGAGGCAGTACTTCTACTTTTAGCCAGCAGACTCAGAAATTTCGAGGTCGAAATTTTTCTAAGGGGGGTGGATTTGTGACGACCCGGACCAGAATTAGCAGTATGATCAGCTTGATTGATGAGTTACTGCGTAGTCGCAGAGTTCCGACAGTATTGGAACCGCCTGGTTTATTAACGACTTAATTATTTGCCGAGAATTGGAGCTGAGTCTCTTCTCGAGAGTCGTAGTACATGTGATTTCGAGTTCGTGGGCGGTTCCGGATCGTTATTTGGACGACCGAGGAATTAGTTATGAATATTTGAAGTTCAGATTTAAATGGTGGGCTACTTAACGACTAAATTACCGGACGAGAATTTGGTTTTGGCTTCTTCATGGAAGTCGTTCAGAATTTAATTTCGAGTTCGTAGGAACTTCCGGAGCATGATTTGGAGTTACGAGGAATTAGTTGCGAATTTTGCCGATTGTTGATTGTTTGGTTGATTTAATTATATGTTGATCGGAACAGTTGACTTTTTATCCGTTTGGCCGATGTGTTTGACTTCAAGTGATTATTGAAGAGTACGTCGAGACGAGTTTGTGGCCACGAGAATTATCGGAATCGGATATACGACGAGAAAGTTACGCGCGTTTGAAGTTCGTCGAATTGGATAAACATGAAGTTTCCTTTTTGGGAAAGGCTATAAATAGAAATTTCCATACTGGGCAAGTCAATACTTACCATATTGGGTGTTGACCGAGTTGACCGAGTCAACTCGGTGAGTGAGAGGAGGAGGCCGACGGGACTCACGGTGGTACAAGGCGGCGCGATGTTTCCGGCCACCCCAAGGCTTGGGGAAGGGTCCGTTTGGTGCGCCTCGGCCTTCCCGTGGTGGTGCCGGCCACCGTTTGTGGCGTGGGTCGCCGGAAAAGAAGGAATTTCCGGCCCAAAATTGGAGAAAACTTGGAGAATTCGGGTTCATGGTTTTTGGCCTAATTGAGCTACAACTTTGAGTGGGCTTTGAAGCTCTCATCCCCTTGATGCTCCCCTGTAAGTTTCGTGTTTCAATTCGATGTGTACAAGGAGAATTTTGGATTTGAAATTTGTGTGTTCTTTCAGTTTTTCATGAAATTGACCATGTTAGAGTGAGAATTGGACTTCGGTGCAGTTGACAAAGTTGCTCAGTGGGTGGTTTTGCATGGAATAGGGGTTGCTCCGCCGTGAAATTCTCCGGTCAACAGTCGCGCCGCCGTGGACGGCGGTCAACGGCGGTCAACGGTCAACGGGTTGACTTTTTTTTACTTTCGACAAGTCGCATGTCATTTGACTCGAAATCGCGCCCCGATCGCAGTGGGGAGGTTCATTTTTCGAGTTGAGCGTCCGAACGTAAAGCGAGGTATTGAGGTGGTATATACGGGTTTTCGACGATTCGTCGACTTTGAATTGTGTGTTTCCGAGAACGGTGGTTTCTCGTGGTTTGATTTGTATTGTCAGATTATGACTTTGAATATTGGACGTTGTGATTATTCAGGGGTTCGTGATCGTTATTTTGGCGATGGACTTTCCGCCGGATCACGGGTTAACGCGTATCGCGTTACGCCAGTTTGTGAGTGGACATTTCTTTTCACAGATTGATTGCGAGTCTTTTATAAATGATTTATGAACTTGAGCATGCGGATTGATTATGATTTTACGAGCATGTGTTTTACGATTATGCATAAACGATATATGTATACGAATATATTCATACGTACATATTATGTTTAAGCATGTGCATAGAAAAGATTTATGATTTGGTTTACACAGAGTACAGTCTCAGTATATGTTGTGGTATCGATACACATTGGCTTCTCGGCTGATCCCCGAGTACGCTCCGGGAAGGACAGATATCCTGACCCGAGGGCTTTCTGGCTAGGATCACGTGTGGGTCTGGGATCCCGTGATTCAGACTATGCTATCGCGTGGAAGCCCACGAGAGTCTCCGCGATATGTTTTACGTGGCATTCTCAGTACGTGAGTGGTAGCCAGAGTCTCCTCACGTATTATTTGATTTTATATGCATTTGACTCGCGTATGATTTTATACGTATATATTACTTGGTGAAAGACATTTATTTTCGTCCACTCACTTTAACGTGTTTATTGTCTTTCACCTGGGCTTTTCGGTTTCCGTGCCCAGTTTGCAGTTCAGGATCTGGTTTCGCACGTCGTGGTCGGAGGCATAGTGCTCGAGCTACTTTGTTCCCTCCAGTAGGTTTATTGTTCTACCTACTGTGGTATGCGTATATGATTATGTATTAGAAGTCGCTCTGAGCTTCCTATTGTATATGTTATACGATTTTACTCCGGATTTTCAGTAAAGTACATATATATTTACTACTTTACGTTATTGTTGATATATTGAGAAATCCGGATGGGATTGGTGCCCACGGTTTGCTTTTTGTGGCATAGGATGGAGTGTATTTTACGAGTGCAGGTAATGGTAATTCCACGCTAGTAACGAAACTCTGCCCAAATTTCGAAAAGTTTTTGTTGGTTCGTGTTTTCGAAGGGGTTTGATTCCGATTTAGGAAGCTAAATCGGGGTTGGGTCCTTTCATCAAGGTCTTCGCATATTTCTATTACATTTAAACTGATTCTCAACGTCAATCTTAGGAAGAAGAATATAACACACAAATACATGAGAAGCAAGGATGCTATGTCTTTTGCATTTGCCTTATTTCCTCTTTTCACCTCTCTATCTAGAGCTTTATATATATCTTTTTCCTCCAAACTCTCTTTCTTGCCAATGTCAGTAAAGATGGAAAAATTTAATTGCTTGTTCTTTTCCCTAAGCACTACATCAAAGATGACCCCTTAAGTCGGCAAACCAAGGAGTTGTTGCACAAATTATTCCGTCATCTTCATTTCCTTAGTACGGAAGATGATCTGCTTCCCTTTGTTGTCGTAATGGTTGAGTTTAATCTCCAAATCTACTTCATTTTTCATTAGTTAGTCTAATGTTACTATCTAATTTTGAAACGCCTCCAACACTCGCCAGAATATGGTGTTTTTCATAAGTTCCCACGCCGCCTTTGGTATCCTCGTCGCTTGAAGCATCTTGTAGAATGATGTGAGTTCATATCTCTGTTACATGTATCTAATTGTTGGTTCCTCCTCCTACGATGCCTTTATTTTTTGCTACTTTCCTTTAGCATCTTCACTGTCTTCTTCTCCTTTTGAACAAGAGTGCTCTCCTTTATGGGATTTTTTCCCTTCCCGACTTATTCCCTCTTCCTGTTCTTTTGCATGGGTTCCAGTTTTCACTCACAATTATATCTTTCATTGTTTCATCTATTCTCAAGCTATCCACATCAGACATTTCTGGAAGTTCCATTTATTTATCATTGTATGTTCTATCGGATGACGACGACATCCTAGTTATTAACAAAAAATAAAAATAAATCAAATATGATTTTTGAAACTCAATTGAGGTCTAAACTCATTGTTTGTTGAACCTAATCTGATACTCAGTTTACCCTAAACTAAGTATAAATTGAGATCAAATCCTATCAAACCCAGAACAAACATGAGTCTCAACAGATACTCAGTTAAAAATCAACCGATACTCAGTTCAACATAAACCGATACTCAATTTACCCTTAAATCACATCAAACAGAAAACAAACAAACTCAAAATCATATCCCAACCAAATCATATCATACCCTGAACAACTTCAAATACTATCAAACACAACACAACCTCAAATTCTATCAAACCGTAAACTGAATTTGCATAAACAAATTTATACTTACAATCATTATAAACTTGAAATCAAAGCCGTAGTTCTAGTTGAAAGAGAAAAGTGATTGTGAAAACTTACTTTGAGACTGAGAAGTTGTTCGAATTATTTGGTTTCCCCTTTCCATCAAAATTGAGTATATCGGCGAACAGATAAGTAGTAGTGGCGAGTTGATCTGCAGCAGAATAACGGTGATTCAATCGGTGACCGACGATTTGATCAAGAACTGAGAGATAAAGAGAGTAAGAGAGAATCAGATGAGAGAAATAGTGAGAGAATTTGAGAGAGAGAGTGAATCGACGATAGAGGAAGACGCAAGGGAGGGAATTTCTAATCTGTTGGTGGGCTGGTGAAATTTTTTTAACTTTATTTTGGGCTCTTGGGAAAAATCCCTATATACAAGGAACCTATGATTATATCCATGCTAATATATGTACTTAAATACATATATATATTGTTTGAGAGAAAATAACTGAAATGTAACTATTTAATTGATAGAATGCGTTATATATAGACTGATACAATTTTTTACAATAACTATCGTGATAAAACAGAGATTCTCTGTATTTATCTAAACTAATATGTATCTACAAGGACACGAAACACACAAAGAATTATGGTGAATAAATCTCCTTAAACACTTCTCCTTGTGTCATTCGCTTGAAGAATGATGCATGACCTATTGCCTCACTAAAAACCTCACTAAGCAAACAAAAAATCTCATGGGTAAAACAAAAGCTTGGTCTAAGGGAAAAAGAGTACACCGCATCAACTACAAAACCTAATACATGTGACATAGACTCTCCCTGATGTCTACAAAAATGTAACTCCCCCTGACTGTAAACTCAGTCATGGAGTTTAGATAGCCTGCGCTACCAATGTGTCTCACATGATTCACAAATATAGATTTAGGTAGTAACTTGGTAAACAAGTATGCAGCATTATTCGTCGAGCCTACTTGGCTTACATGGATATTCAACAACTACTGTTGTTGCTGATTAAAGAAGAATTTCGGCGATTGCTTTGTATTGTCACCTTTAATGTAAGCCAACTTCATATGCTCAATGCATGTCGCATTATACTCACAGATGCAAGTGGGAGCCATCATAATAGCTTGTAATCCATTAGACCCTCGAATATAATGTATGACTGACCTAAGCAAGACACATTCTATAACCGCTTCATGCCAACAATGATTTCTGGATGATTCGAGGAAGTAGCAACAAGGGTTTGCTTAGTTAATCTCCAAGAAATCACCGTGTTTCCTATAGTGAAAACATAACTAGTCTGTGAACAGCCTTTTTGTGGGTGAGAGAGGTGCCCAGCATTAGCAAATCCGACCAACACATCAACCAGTGTTTCAAAATAGAGGACAATAATAAAACAATCACAGAAGGTCCAACATTCGACAGATCGAACAACTCATTCGATGGATCAAAGTCAATATTCTAGTCTGTCTAGGGAGCATCTTTCGATGGATGGAAGAACAATTCCTTCGATGGATGGAAGACCCTGGAAACTGCATGTTGTGATTCAACCATCCATTTCACGTGCATAACTTATCATTCTTGTATCCATTCCCAATCAAATAGTCACTAAGACGTGTATAACACATCCTACTGGATTGTTTCAATCCATATAGTGAACATCTTAATCTGATTACATAAGCACTCCATAGTTTAGAGTTACTTGATTTAGGTATAGCAATGTCATCCGACACTTTCATGTATGTCTGTGAATTAAGATCTCTATAGAGATATGCAGTAACCACATCCATAAGTTGCATGTTTAGTTTTTCGGACTCTACCAAACTTATCGAGTAGTGGAAAGTGATGATGTCCATAATTAGAGAATACATCTCATCATAATCAATTATAGGGCAATGAGAGAAACCATGCACCACAAGTCTAGCTTTATAATGCAAGACCTCATTTTTTTTTTCATTACGCTTCCAAACAAAGACCCATTAATATCCAACCAACTTAAAATTTGATGGGCATAGCACTACCGGACCGATAACCTGCCTTTTATTCAGAGAGTCTAGTTTGGCCTACATTTCTACCTTCTAATTCAGCCAATCTGCTTTACATTGACAATCCGCAAAAGAGCAGGGTTCCACTTCATCGTCGTCTATGAACTCCTGAGCAACAAAATAAGCAAATGTATTATCAACTAATATGGAAGATCTATCCATAATAACGCCCACATCATTTGTTCTAAGCGAGATTTCTTTGTTCTCTGACATCACAAAAGGTTCTGAAGCATCCCCCAAACATGCCAATTGTGATTCAAGGACATAATTGTAGTTTGAGACAATCGTATGTGAAGGATTCACAATATTAATGATAAATGGATCATTTTGTGTATCGATGGCCTTCCTTTTAACTGGTGGCTCATCAGTGGATTTTCTTCGTTTCCCTCTTTTCCTGCTGGGAGCCAAGGCTGACATAACACCTTCCACATGAGCAGGAGGAACGCTTCCTTGCCTGGTGTTGGTACTAACCAGGCCCTTTTTCAAGATTTCTAACCCTGTAGGAACATTTGCAACAGATATATTTGATCCCATCACTTTCGCGATATCAGCAAATGAGTAATGCATAGAGTCTGGTAGTTTCTAAAAATCAAGTATTCTTCACACTTCTATCTCACTCTGAGATGTCCGAGGATCATAATGACACACAGTGGAATTAGACCACATTAATTCCTGACGTTGAAAAGGATAGATACATTCCCTCCTCTACCTAACATCGAGAAGTATATCTCATCGAAGTGACAATCTTCAAATCTTGCAGTAAAGAGATCTCATGTCAAAGGTTCAAGTAACGAACCATCGTTCAAGGTTCATAGCCAACATAAATGCCCAATCTTCGTTGATGACCCATTTTAGTACATTGTGGAGGCACAATTGGCACATATACCGCGCAACCAAAAATGCATAGATGTGAAATGTTAGGCTCATATCCAGTTATCAACTAGTATACACTGAATGGTTAGTGAGCTATTGGTAGAAAATAAAGAAGCATGGTTGCGTGCAACACTGCATATCCCTACGCACAAACCGGTAAGTTTGTATGCATTACCAAAGCTCGAGAAACAAACTGTAACCGTTTGATGTGAGCCTCTACTAAACCGTTCTGACAATGAACATGAGGAACAAGATGTTCAACTTCAATCCTACCTGTCATGTAGTAATCATGAAAAGATTTTGATGTAAAACATCCTACGTTGTCCAATCTGAAAGGACCCAACCCCGATTTAGTTGCCTAAACCGGAATCGAACCCCTTCCTTAAACGTGAACCAACAAAAACCATCAAAATTTCGGCAGAGTTTCGTTACTAACGCGGAATTACCATTACCTGCACCCGGAAAATACACTTCATCCTATGCCACAAAAATCAAACCGTGGGCACCAATCCCATCCGAATTTCTCAATATATCAACAGTAATGTAAAGTAATAAATATAACTATACTTTACAGAAATCCATGGAAAATCGTATAAGAATATACATCAGAATACTCAGAGCGACTTCTAATATACATATACAAACAGTAGGCCAAACTAAGAACCTACCATAAAACAAACATCGCTCGAATACTATGCATCCAACCACGACGTGCGACACCAGAATCTGACTTGCAAACTGGGCACGGAAACCGAAAAGCCCAGGGGAAAGACATGAAAATCGTTAGAGTGAGTGGCCGAAAATAAATGTCTTTCGCCAATTAATATATGTTATAAAAACATATGCCAGTCGAATGTATAAAAATCAAATGGTACACGAGGGAGCACTACCACTAATTGAAACATTACCGGCGAGATTCCGGCCAACAAGGCCGGCGACCGGAAAAGTCGCCGGTAATGTCCATCATTACCGGCGACTTACTTCGTCGTCTGTAATGTCGCCGGAATCTCGCCGGTAATGTTCCAAAACATTACCGACGACTCCAACCGTCGCCGGCAATGTCAAGCCGAACATTTCCGGCGATTCTCCGGCCGAAATTTCGCCGGAAATGTGTGGCTAGACATTGCCGGCGACGGTTGGAGTCGCCGGTAATGTTTTGGAACATTACCGGCGATTTTCCGGCGTTAAGTCGGCGGTAATGTCTTCATTTCCGGCGACTTACTCCGTCGCCGGCAATGTGTCTTATATTAGATGCCGGATGCGGCAGCTCGATCATTCAATCATTTTGATCGAAAAAAATCCAGAGAAATCGAAAGAAGGAAAACGTACGCTCTGAAATCGATCATTCGGTATATTGTCAAAATTAAGGCGCGCGTCGAAAACTCGATCACTCGGGAAGCTATATATATAGGTAGGTGTATATATACGTATATGTGTATGTATATATATATGTGTGTGTGTGTGTTGATCAAATCCAATTCGTGAGATATATATGAAATGTTGTTGATGTCACCGAAACGAGAAAACAGCTTGTAGTTAATCTTGTGTCTGAATCAACGACTGGTATTATCGTATTGTTATCGGAGCCAGGCTTAACAGAGCCTCCTACCCAGTTAAATACGTTTTGAATTGAAAAAAGGAGAATACCATCATCGAGTACTGAATCGAATTCAGTGATTAGATCGATATATATATATATGCATGCATGTGTTGATTTAATTAGAGTTGAATTGAGATATCGCGTCGATTATTAGTAGTGAATGTGTGTGTATATATATATATAATTAATATGTAAAATTGTTAGAATTTTCAGGATGGACAAGAGTTGGATGAGCCTCGAAAGATGGGATGTCAGATATCACGAGGGAATTAGGAGTTTTGTGGATTTTGTGCAGGCTAATTGTGGAGACACTACACTTCATTATTGCCCGTGTAAAGAATGTAAGTGTTTCAGCGATCGATTTCGATTTCCCATTGATAAAGTCCAGAGGCACCTGAGTAAATACGGGTTTTGGGATAAGTACACTTGTTGGATTTATCACGGTGAAACATCGGTAGCGGGTCCGCATGATCATGGACAATTTGGTGAGAGGGCCAGTCCACGCTATGATCATGGACATTTTGCTGAGAGGGGCAGTTCATCCTATGATCCAACATCGATGTTAATCAATGATATGTTTCCTCATGAGAGCGGTGTATTTGCTGATGAAGCACCAAATGTCCCTCCCGTCGTTGAGGGTTTCCCCCATATCGAGCCAGTCGAACCATTACCTGGAGCTCATGTCAACACAAGCGGTATGGACAAGTACAACAACCTGATTGCATTGCAACAGACTCCGTTGTACGACGGTTGTAGTAAGACTGTTCTTGAAAGTGTGATGGGAGTGATGCAGCTCAAAATGGAGAACAAAATGTCTATCAAAGCTGTTGATTCTTGGTTGAAGTGGACTGCTTCGCTACTGCCACCCGGTCATCGTCTTCCTACCACTCATCATAAGGTGCGACATATCCTGAAAGATCTTGGGCTTTCCTACATCAAAATTCATGCATGCAGATATGATTGTATTCTCTTCTGGGGAAAAGATCTCGAAGACCTTGAAGCCTGCCCGGTATGTTTTACAGAAAGGTATAAGTTGACTCCTGCAGGCAACAAGAAAGCTGTGAAGATACTTCGATATTTCCCGCTTATTGATAGGCTGGAGCGGTTGTTCATGTGTGCTTTCACGGCCGAGGCAATGAGATGGTGGGCTGAGAGGAACTTGCCTGACGATGACACCCTTATACACCCTTCCGACGGAGAGGCTTGGAAGCACATGGTCAGGGAGTTTGATCATTTTGCAGCAGAGGTCCGAAATGTTTGGCTAGGGCTCTCATTTGACGGATTCAACCCTTTTGGCAACATGAGTCTTCAATACAGTATATGGCCAGTTATTTTGGTACCGTACAACCTTCCACCATTGATGTGCATGAAGAAGGAATACAATATGCTGACTCTGTTAATTCCGGGCCCGGGTTATCCAGGAAAGTGTCTCGATGTGTATTTGAGGCCTTTGATTGAGGAGCTTAAGTACCTGAGTGAGTGTGGCCACCCCACTTACGATAAGTTCAAAAAGGAGATGTTCCAGATGCATGTCATGCTTGTTGGCACCATCAGTGATTTTCCTGCCCGCGGTATGTTGTCGGGCAACGTTACCAGGGATTACAGGGCTTGTTCAGAGTGCATGATGGTTGATTGTTGCAGTCCTCATTACAGTAAAATTGTTCAGATGCATCACCGTTGTTGGCTTCCATATGATCACCCATTTAGGCAGGATCCAGACGCGTTTGATGGCACTGTGGAAACAGGTGTGGCACCCAGGCGATGGACAGGGGAAGAAATTTTGGAAGTGTTGAATGAATATGATTTTGGCCAGCTGAGCAATCATCCTGACATAGTGGCGTCAATTCCAGACAAGCCCGAAAGGTATAAGTTTTGGACACACAAGAGCATATTCTGGGAACTCCCCTACTGGCCGAGGTTGCCTATCAGACATTACCTAGATGTCATGCACATAGAGAAGAATGTGTGTGAAAGTGTGGTGGGCACAGTTCTTAACTTGGAGGGGAAAACAAAAGACATCCCTAAGGCACGTATTGATCTGAAAGCTATGAGACTGCGGAAACATTTGTGGTTACGAGATGGTAAGAGAAAATGCCGCAAACTCCTTATACCGTCAAGCCGAAGCATAAGCATGAAATTTTTCGGTGGCTGAGTAATATCAGGTAAATATTCTTATATATGACTATGCAGTACGGAAATTGGTTTGCCTTTAATTTTTACCGGATTATGGTGATATGCGAGAAATATAATTGTTGCCTATGGCTATATATATATACATGCAGGTATCCTTATGGCTATGCAGGAAATATAAGCAGGTGTGTTAACTACCGGGACAATAAGATGTACGGATTAAAGAGTCATGACTGCCATGTACTGCTTCAACGCCTTTTCCCTATTTTCATTCGAGGGTATCTGCCCAAGGAGGTGGTGGAGCCATTTGTGGTCTTGTCAAGATTCTTTCAGAAGTTATGCACCAGGGAAGTTAAAAAATCAGATCTCAGGGAGATGCAAGGTGACATCATTTTTATCATGTGCAAGCTTGAGATGATATTTCCGCCAAAGTTTTTCGACATCATGCCTCACCTAACGATCCATCTTCCCGAACAATTGTTGCTTACCGGTCCCGTACACTACACTTGGATGTATCCCATGGAAAGGTACATTTGGTTTGCCTCTGTTTTTATATGTAAAGTCTTAGTTTTACCCCTTTTAACATGCACTTGTTAACTTGTAGACAATTGGGAGCCTACAAGGACTATGTGAAGAATAAATATGCACCTGAAGGGTGTATCGCTGAAGCATATGTTGCGCACGAGTATGTCACGTACACCAAAGTGTATTTGGGAGCGCTTGAGGACCCCCAACAACAGATGCCGATAGATGAACCTCAGTTCAACCTTTCTATCATCTCCAATGACGTTGTAGTACAAGGAAGCTTGCCAAAGTTGGATGAAAATGAGGTAGTCATTGTCCACTGGTCGGTACTGATTAACTGTGAAGAAGTACAATATTGGAAAATTTATCATCTTCACTGCCCTGCTATTGCCGGAAATGTTGATTACCACAACAGGACGTTTGCAAACTACTTTGGTCCATGGGTAAGGGTATATGTGTATATGTCTTTTTTTTATTGCCATTTTCCTTATATAGCATGTGTGTACGTACGTGGTTTTGTGGTTTCTATGTTCATAATGTCTTGTGTGGTTTCTTATCGTTTTCAGATGAACCATGTAGCAGATGATGGTTACCCAGAGTGGTCAAACGAATTGAGGGTCCTTGCGATGAAACCGATAGCTTCAAAAGTTTACTCGATGTGTCAGGTCAATGGCGTGAAATTTATATGTGACAATAGAGATGACCGACTGAAATCACAGAATTGTGGGGTGATGGTCCATGGTGGGCAGGATGGCGTTGACTATTACGGTGTCCTTCATTCAGTTGTTGAACTAATTTATGGGAACCGCATGAAAGTGCACTTGTTCAAGTGTAGATGGTTTTATACTAGCCCGGAGAACACAAGGACCGATCAGCACGGAACATTTTCAGTGAATACTGCTACTACCTGGTATGAAGAAGACCCTTTCGTTCTTGCCTCATCAGTAAAACAAGTGTTTTACCTGGACGATCTTCTTAACAAAGTCCCGTGGAAGGTGGTTAACCATGTTGCTCATAGAAACATATACAGTGCTGCCACACTTGGTGAGACCGCAGATGATGAAGAAGTTACTGCATACCAAGAGCCGAACGCTTTTGACATTCCGGAATCATCTACGATTCGCCTTAATAATGTGAGATCTGGGAGTGTGGTTCGAATTACTGGAGCAGAACTTCTCAATGTTAATCCATATGAAGTTGACGCTGATCAGATGACGAGGAGAGGCACATATTGCCAGAGGTTACCTATGAAACCGAGTCAGACTCAAGTGATGATGATGATTACGATTATCATCCTTAGTACGTTAATGATGTAGTCGGAAATTGTAGACGGAAATAGTAAACGGAAATTGTAGTCGTTAATCGTAGACGGAAATTGATAATGAAAATTGTAGTCGGAAATCGTAGACGGAAATTGTAGACGGAAATAGTAAACGGAAATTGTAGTCGTTAATCGTAGACGGAAATTGATAATGAAAATTGTAGTCGGAAATCGTAGACGGAAATTGATAATGGAAATTGTAGTCGGAAATCGTAGACGGAAATAGTAGACGGAAATTGTAGTCGTTAATCGTAGACGGAAATTGATAATGGAAATTGTCGTCGTTAATCGTAGACGGAAATTGATAATGAAAATTGTAGTCAGAAATCGTAGACGGAAATTGATAATGGAAATTGTAGTCGGAAATCGTAGACGGAAATAGTAGACGGAAATTGTAGTCGTTAATCGTAGACGGAAATTGATAATGAAAATTGTAGTCGGAAAATGTAGCCGGAAATCGTTGACGGAAAATGTTGTCGGATATTCTTCGGGAAATAATGACATTACCAATGAGTTATAAGGAACTCGTTGGTAATGACATTACCAACGAGTTAACTCGTCGTTGGTAATGTCATTACCAACGAGTTGAATTCGTTGGTAATGTCATTACCAACGACTTATAAGCATGTCGCCGGCAATGTCTTCTGGATAGAAACCCCCCAGCTCAACCCCGAGCTGTATTTCTCAAAATCCTCTCCTCCTCCCCTCCTCCCCTCCTCTCCTCCTCCCAAATCGGTCCGGCTTCACCTCTAGCTCACCTCCTCCTCCTCCTCTCCCTCTCCTCCTCCTTATCCTATCCCTCTCCTCCTCCGAAAATCTCCTCCTCCCCTCCTCTCTTCCCCTCACAATTGTAGTAGGCAAAGCATTGTAGTGGTTAACCATGGCAGGTCCTCTCTCTCTCTCTCTCCCTCTCTCTCTCTCAATTTTTAATTATTTTTTTGTATATGTATGTGTATGTGTATGTGTATGTGTAAATTAATTAGGGTGCTAACTTGGAAATTAGGGTGATAAGTTGTAAATTTATATGCAATGTATATATATGTGATGTATATATATGTGAAAATTAAACCTAATGAAGATGCATGATGTGTATATATATATGTGTGAAAAATGTGAAAAATTAATTAGGGTTTGTGATTTGGATGAATATGTGAAAATTAAATTTAATTAAGATGCATGATGTATATATATACATCGAAAATGTATATATGTTAATTTAGGTGATATAGTTGTTAATTAATCGTATAAATGAAGGTGGAAATCGGGATCGGAACGGTTTAGAACCAGAACGGTTTTAAACCGGAACCGCGCGGAACCGGAACCCTTTGGAACCGTAACTGTTTGTAACCGGAACCGTTATGTTACAAACGTTTCCGGTTACAAACAGTTCCGGTTTCTAACGGTTCCGGTTCCAAACCGTTCCGGTTCCGATTTGTTATAGAACCGAAACGGTTTGGAACCGGAACCGTTTGGAACCGGAACTGTTTGTAACCTTTCCCGTTATGTTACAAACGGTTTCAGTTACAAACAGTTCCGGTTACAAACAGTTCCGGTTCCAAATCGTTCCGGTTCCGATTTGTTATTGAACCGAATCCATGACTATTACGGTGTCCAAGAGGTTTTGCGGCTAATTGGCTTTGGAGAGGTTCCCGAAATAGTGGAGGGAACAGTAGTCAAGCTTCCTCCTCGCCCGCAGTTAGCAACACGCCCAGTGGGCCAATGATGACTGCTCGCACGAGAGCCTTGCTAGAGGCGCGAGCTGAGGAGGAAGCTGCAGGATCAAGAGCCGTGGAACCGGAAGTCGAGGCTTGAGCCTCAGTCTCCAGACGCTCAATCAGAAGACATCCCTCCGGTGGCAGAGCCTCAGACGAGCGACAGTCAACGGGGGCATCAGAAACTCCCTCAATCCGAATGCCCCATATTCGCCCGGTGCCTACTCCCGTTTCACGGGAATCATCTGAGGCACATGGTGGTGCTGGCGCCTCATCGTCCAGGCCTCGTCTATCTCCGCCGTCCGGTCTCTTCCTACCCGACGAGATTCCTGTCATCCCTGAATTCGATGATAGGGGGATGCCTGTTTATGTTGAAAGACGGCCGGAGTTCCTGACCGTGGAGGAAGCGTATAACTTCCTCCCGTTCGACGCCGTGTATCTTTGGAGTGTGAGGTGCACCAACCAACAAACGGACGATGCAGGTAAATTTTATTTAACATCAGATTGATTACTTAATTATTACTTAAGACTTGCGATAGGTTCAATTAATGATATCAATTTGTTGACATTGTATTATTAGGCAATTTCGTTAATGGGACTGGAAAACGGAAAGGGGCTAGAGGCACCTGCACCGGGAAGAGACTTGAGCAGGCCACCGGCGGAAGGAAAACGCCCATAAGGGCCAATGAGGATGGCGAGGTGATTGAGGCATTCGACACCACGCGCAAATATGTCAGCATGGCCGGTGCGATCGTGCGGGACAAGGTCCCAATTCTTTGGCCAGATTGGGAATCTGTGCCTATCTACGTGAAGATGCAAGTGCATAATGCACTCAGTGTGAGTAAAATCATATTTTCATTACGTAAATTTTACATTTATTAATTAAGTCCACTTAAATATATAATTTTACCTTTTATATATTCATATTGCAGGTGTGGTTTGACGTGGATGAAGTTCTTATTCACACGTGGGTAGAGCGTCAACTACATATGAGGTGATGTGCTTCGACTTATTTGAATATATATCGAGTTAGATTTTTTTTTATCAAGTGTTTTAATATCTCTAACTTTTTTTCCTTGTTTTAATATAGGTATAAAGAGTGGAAGAACGAGCTTTCTTCCCATTACACTGTATACAAGGAGCTAGGCCGAGGTTCTACCCCTAGCGAATTCCGGTTTAGGGAGTACAACTGGCTGTGGCTGATAGCCCACTTCGAGCACCCCAAAGCGAAGGTATGCATCCTTAATATATCTTACAAGCCGTCTGTATCGTATCAGATTGAAATAGTTAGTTATTATTTTTTTTCCATATGTTTATCAAACAAGGCGATTTCGAAGACGAACCGGGCGAATAGATTGAAAAACACCAGGGCCCATCATGCAGGTTCACTCAACTACATGGGTTGGTCGACTAAGGCGCAGCAACAACAAGAAGTGAACCCCTTGGTGTATATTCATCAGACGTTCTATCCGCAGTGCCCTGACGAAGCGGTAAGTCTTTCGCCTCTCCATGTGTTAATAAAACTATTTTTCGATATTAATAGATTTTGTTAGTTAATACGTTGTTCATTTTCGCTTTTCAATTAGGCGAGAGTGGAGGAGGCGACCGCAGAAGTGACCATGAGTATAGCTCGGACTAACCATCCTGACTGCTCCGAGGAAGAAGTCACCCAGTATGCCTCTCAGATCGATCCGCTTGATCCCCCGATAACGGCTCAGATCATGACAAAAGCGTGCGGGACTGGAAAGAATACCTACTACTGTAGGGGAATGGGCTCGGCGGGCGAAGGAGTATTGAAAACCACTTCACAATACTCTACCGGGTCAAGAAGTTCAACTTCTAGTCTTAACCTCGCAGCGGAGCTTCATAGGACGCAGAGGGAGTTGGAGGAGCAAAAGAGGCAGATGGCCGAGTACCAAAACATGGTCCAGCAGCAGACACAGATGCAGGCTCAGATGTACACATGGATGCGGACGATGTACGAGGCTCAGACTACCGGACAACCGTTCCCCGCACCTCCCCCGGTCCCGGTCCCTCCGTTCCCTAGCTATCCACCACCACCACCGCACCAGTCAACGCCAGAGCAAGACCAAGGTAGCCACCGGAATTCAAATGAGTACATGGATTACTTCGACCCTGACCCGCAAGTTCCTCGACCCTGACCTGTAGTTGTAGTTAATTTTTGTATCGTCGTTGCTATTTGTACTGTACGTTGGACATTTATGTGTACTGTTGAACTTGTATGATTGTACGGTTTATGTCTTTCAATGCAGGTTCTGGAATTGGGCCTAATCCAGAACTGCGTTTTTTTTTCAAAATTTTTCCAGACATTGCCGGCGACATGGACCTCAGTCGCCGGCAATGTCTCACATTCCGGCCACGGCGGCGCTGCCATTGCCGGCGACGGCGTCCCCGGTAATGTCCGAGACATCACCGGCGACTAATGTCTTGACATTGCCGGCGACTCAAGTCGCCGGTGATGTCTCGGACATTACCGGCGACGCCGTTTCCCGTCGCCGGCAATGTTAACACCGGCGGGGGATTTCCGGCGACGTCATTGCCGGCGACTTGTCGCCGGTAATGACAATTCCGGCGAAAAAAATAGACAAGGCCGGCGACGGGAGGTCGCCGGTAATGTCTCCATTTCTGGTAGTGGAGACTCTAACTCCTCACGCGTACAGAGCATGCATGGAAAATCTCACGGGGTCGCTCGTAGACACATCCGTGCTAGTACAGTCCAAATCACGGGATCCCAGACCCACACGTGATTCTAGCCAGAAAGGCCTCGGTTCCGGGGTACTGCCCCTCGCCGGTCAGGTCGGGGTACTGCCCCTCCTGGTAGGCCTCCATCGGGGATCAGCCGAGAGGCAAGTGTATCAATACAACAACATGAACTGAGACTGTACTCTGTGTAAATCAAATCGTAAATAGTTCGATGCAAATGTATGAAACAATATATAAATGCATATACGTAATGTATACTGGTATAGGCATAATCGTATAACACATGCTCATGTAAAACATAATCTCGTATGCATGCTCAAGTTCGTAAAACGTATATAAAAGACTCGCAATCAATCCGTGAAAAGAAATGTCCACTCACAGACTAGCGTAACGCAGTTCGCGTTAATCCCGTGATCCAAACGAACGATCACGAACCTCTGAATAATCACAAAATCCATTTCTCAAAATCATAACTCAGTACCTCGAATCAAATTACGAGAAACAACCGTTCTCGGAAACACATAATTCAATTACGACAAATTGTCGAAAATCCGATAATCACATCACAAAACCTCGATATAATTTCCGATGCTCAAATCGAGAAACAAACCTCACCACTGCGATCGGGGCCCGATTCCGAGCGAAACGACATGCAACTTTTCGAAAACCCCGAAAAGTCAACTGTTGACCATCGTTGATCGCCGTTGACCACCGCCGGCGGCGGCGGCGGCGCCACCCAACATGAAATTTTCCCGGCGGAGCAACACCTATTCCACTCAAAATCACCCAACAAGCAACTTCCATAACTACACCAAAGTCCAATTTTCACTCTAACTAGCTCAATTTCATGAAAAACCGAAATCCCACACAAATTTCAATCCAACAATTCTCCATGTACAAGCAAAATTACAACTCCATACTTACATGGTTAGACTCATGGTGATGAGAGCTTCAAAGTCCACTACATTTTGTAGCTCAAATCGGCCGGAATCGGAATCAACCAAAACCCCCAATTTTCTACAACTTTGGTCGGAATTTTCTCCTTCCACCAGCAACCTCGCCGTGAAAGGCGACTGGGAGAGTGATGGGGACGCCGAGGCGCGTCGTTTGAGTCCCTAGCCGAAGCCTAGGGTGGCCGGACGAAGCTCGCCGCCGTGGAGCACGTCGCTCCTCCCTCACTCCACTGATTTCAATAATTCTCGCGGCAACAAACTCAATTCGACATGTTCTCCAATTTCCACCCGAAGTCAAACACTTCGACAAATCCGATAAAAAGTCAACGGTTCAATCTAACACATGCTTATCCGATTAAATAATCAACGATCAAAATATTCGTAACATAATCCTCGTAACTCAGAAAAATCATCTGGAAGTTCCCACGAGCTCGAAATTAAATTCTCAACCACTTCCGTGAAGAATCCGAAATCAAATTCTCGCCCGAAAATTTAGTCGCGTACGAAGCTGTCATTTTAAGCCGATTATGTCGAAACTTCAAATATTAATATTATATTCCTTGATCGTCCAAATAATGATCTGGAATCACCCACGAACTCGAAATCACGCGTACAACAACTCTCGAGAAGAGACTCAGCTCAAATTCTAGGCCAATAATTTAGTCGTGATCAAATCTGGCGATTCAATTATCTGTCGGAAATCTGCGATTACGCATAACCTCATGGCTTAAGCTGATTAACATTACTGATTCTATTCCGGGTCGTCACACAATGTAATAAACCTAATTGAATAATTCGGGTGGTGAGTCCGGAGCGTAATAATTTGTACCAGGAGTTTTACAAATGAAGCATTCCTCGTGGATATGAAATGAACATGTGACCATCGTGTTGATACATCTACCGGAACCATGAAATATTTAAATGGTCCGCATTTCGGTTTGATAGGTCCACAAATGTCAACTTGGATTCTATGTAAGAATGGAATATTGCATGTAGTTATTAGCGACAACAAAAGAAAGACGAGCATGTAACTTTGTTAATGAACAAGCTTTACAAAACAAGCGATGTTCATTAGAGATTGCAACATATTAATCTGGTGGGATAATGCACGATGACACAGCAATATTTTTCCGAGATTGTGTTGCACTCATCTTGGAAACCGGGCCAGGATTGAGAGGAGTAGTCTCATTCTCCCCATCTAAACCGATGGATTGAGGTATTCCCACATGCTTCTTCGTTCTGAAGAACAGATGACCATGAAATTTTTTAATATTTTGATCATGATATCACGACCTGGATGTCCTAGTCAAAAATACAAAACTTATATGTGTCCGAATCACACGAAGTCGTGTGAGTCACGACATTGGATTCAATGATCTGAACAGTAGTTAGATATAAACCACTACGAATAGCCAAAAACTTCTTTAGAATGCGCTTGCGGCCACATTCAACAGAGGTGATACACAATAATTTTTTTTCATTCTCATAATATGTTTCCAAGTAAAAACTGTTGGCACGAATATCCTTGAAACTTAGCAAGGTTTGATTTGACTTTGGCACATATAAGGCATCAATGATGTATAATTTGGTACCATGAGTCAGTAGAAACTCTGCTGAACCACGCCCTTGAATAACCGGCGATACACCAATCATGGTAGTCACTAAGGATTTGTATGGAAAAAGATCCACAAGCAGTTGCCTATTCCGCAGAATGATAAAAGTAGTACAACTATCTGTAAGACACTTAATCTCGTCTTAAGACATCTACAACATCAATGTAAATAAGTAAGTGTTTTAATTAAAGACCAGACGGACACTTTAAATACATACTTAAACATTTGAATAGGGGTATGACCCTTGTTGAGTGTTGATATGGCATGACATAAACTAATGTAAAACAACATCTAATGCTGAAATCCAGGTTGGTAAAAAAAAGTTCATCCTTTATCAATAAAAGAGATGTACAGTACATAAAAAAACACCACAATCTGGGTAGAACCTTTAATGGATCGAAGTATAAAATTTTGTATAGATCAAAATTCTCACCAACCTACCCGTCGGATACCTTCAATGGATCAAAGAACAAGTCCTCGATGGATCGAAGAAACCTAAAATAAATATTGCTTTTCTGATACTAATTTTTGATGGGTCGAAGAGTTAGGCTTCGATGGATCGAAGAACCGACTTGGGGCATTCCTTCGATGGATCGAGGAAGAATTCCTCGAGGTAGCAAAAAATGCAATATAAGGACCCGAGGATAATGTTCGATGGATCGAAGTAAAAATTTTCAATAGATTGAAAATGTCACAAACCTACCCATCGGATACTTTCGATGGATCGAAGAACAAGTCCTCAATGGATCGAAGAAACCCAAAATAAATATTGATTTTCTGATACTGATTTTTGATGGGTCGAAGAGTTAGGCTTCGATGGATCGAAGAACCGATCTAGGGCATTCCATCGATGGATCGAGGAAGAATTCCTCGAGGTATCGAAAAATGTTATATAAGCACCCGAGGATAACTTTCGATGGATCGAAGTAAAAAAATTCAATGGATCGAAAATGTCAGGGTCAAGGAACAATTCCTCGATTGATCGAAGGCTCCCCAAATTTGAAATAACATCCTCTCATTTGTGCCTCATTTTTACTGTATTGTTATGTCCTTATGCCATATATTAATGAAAATATCGAACCATACACCAAATTGATATAAAAATAACATTCTCAAAACTTTCAAATACCAAAAACAGAGAAAAATCCATTAATCGCCAACAATAAAAAGTTATATCATACACTACAAGAAAAGGAGTCATTACCGGCGAGATTCCGGCCAACAAGGCCGGCGACCGGAAAAGTCGCCGGTAATGTCCATCATTACCGGCGACTTACCCCGTCGCCGGTAATGTCGCCGGAATCTCGCCGGTAATGTTCCAAAACATTACCGGCGACTCCAACCGTCGCCGGCAATGTCTAGGGAGACATTTCCGGCGATTTTCCGGCCGGAATTTCGCCGGAAATGTCTCCCTAGACATTGCCGGCGACGGTTGGAGTCGCCGGTAATGTTTTGCAACATTACCGGCGAGATTCCGGCGTAAAGTCGCCGGTAATGTCTTCATTTCCGGCGACTTACTCCGTCGCCGGCAATGTGTCTTATATTAGATGCCGGATGGGGCAGCTCGATCATTCAATCATTTTGAACGAAAAAAATCCAGAGAAATCGAAAGAAGGAAAACGTACACTCTGAAATCGATCATTCGGTATATTGTCAAAATTAAGGCGCGCGTCGAAAACTCGATCACTCGGGAAGCTATATATATAGGTACGTAGGTGTATATATACGTATATGTGGTATATATATATATGTCTGTGTGTTGATCAAATCCAATTCGTGAGATATATATATATGAAATGTTGTTGATGTACGGTCACCGAAACGAGAAAATAGCTTGTAGTTAATCTTGTGTCTGAATCAATGACTGGTATTATCGTATTGTTATCGGAGCCAGGCTTAACAGAGCCTCCTCCTACCCAGTCAAATACGTTTTGAATTGAAAAAAGGAGAATACTATCATCGAGTACTGAATCGAATTCAGAGATTAGATCGATATATATATATATACATATGCATGCATGTGTTGATTTAATTAGAGTTGAATTGAGAGATCACGTCGATTATTAGTAGTGAATGTGTGTATATATATATAATTAATACGTAAAATTGTTAGAATTTTCAGGATGGACAAGAGTTGGATGAGCCTCGAAAGATGGGATGTCAGATATCACCAGGGAATTAGGAGTTTTGTGGATTTTGTGAAGGCTAATTGTGGAGACACTACACTTCATTATTGCCCGTGTAAAGAATGTAAGTGTTTCAGCGATCGATTTCGATTTCCCATTGATAAAGTCCAGAGGCACCTGAGTAAATACGGGTTTTGGGAAAAGTACACTTGTTGGATTTATCACGGTGAAACATCGGTAGCGGGTCCGCATGATCATGGACAATTTGGTGAGAGGGCCAGTCCACGCTATGATCATGGACATTTTGCTAAGAGGGGCAGTTCATCCTATGATCCAACATCGATGTTAATCAATGATATGTTTCCTCATGAGAGCGGTGTATTTGCTGATGAAGCACCAAATGTCCCTCCCGTCGTTGAGGGTTTCCCCCATATCGAGCCAGTCGAACCATTACCTGGAGGTCATGTAAACACAAGCGGTATGGACAAGTACAACAACCTGATTGCATTGCAACAGACTCCGTTGTACGACGGTTGTAGTAAGACTGTTCTTGAAAGTGTGATGGGAGTGATGCAGCTAAAAATGGAGAACAAAATGTCTGTCAAAGCTGTTGATTCTTGGTTGAAGTGGACTGCTTCGCTACTGCCACCCGGTCATCGTCTTCCTACCACTCATCATAAGGTGCGACATATCCTGAAAGATCTTGGGCTTTCCTACATCAAAATTCATGCATGCAGATATGATTGTATTCTCTTCTGGGGAAAAGATCTCGAAGACCTTGAAGCCTGCCCGGTATGTTTTACAGAAAGGTATAAGTTGACTCCTGCAGGCAACAAGAAAGCTGTGAAGATACTTCGATATTTCCCGCTTATTGATAGGCTGGAGCGGTTGTTCATGTGTGCTTTCACGGCCGAGGCAATGAGATGGTGGGCTGAGAGGAACTTGCCTGACGATGACACCCTTATACACCCTTCCGACGGAGAGGCTTGGAAGCACATGGTCAGGGAGTTTGATCATTTTGCAGCAGAGGTCCGAAATGTTTGGCTAGGGCTCTCATCTGACGGATTCAACCCTTTTGGCAACATGAGTCTTCAATACAGTATATGGCCAGTTATTTTGGTACCGTACAACCTTCCACCATGGATGTGCATGAAGAAGGAATACAATATGCTGACTCTGTTAATTCCGGGCCCGGGTTATCCAGGAAAGTGTCTCGATGTGTATTTGAGGCCTTTGATTGAGGAGCTTAAGTACCTGAGTGAGTGTGGCCACCCCACTTACGATAGGTTCAAAAAGGAGATGTTCCAGATGCATGCCATGCTTGTTGGCACCATCAGTGATTTTCCTGCCCGCGGTATGTTGTCGGGCAACGTTACCAGGGGTTACAGAGCTTGTTCAGAGTGCATGACGGTTGATTGTTGCAGTCCTCATTGCAGTAAAATTGTCTCGATGCGTCACCGTTGTTGGCTTCCATATGATCACCCATTTAGGCAGGATCCAGACGCGTTTGATGGGACTGTTGAAACAGGTGTGGCACCCAGGCGATGGACAGGGGAAGAAATTTTGGAAGTGTTGAATGAATACGATTTTGGCCAGCTGAGCAATCATCCTGACATAGTGGCGTCAATTCCAGACAAGCCCGAAAGGTATAAGTTTTGGACACACAAGAGCATATTCTGGGAACTCTCTTACTGGCCCAGGTTGCCTATCAGACATTACCTAGATGTCATGCACATAGAGAAGAATGTGTGTGAAAGTGTGGTGGGCACAGTTCTTAACTTGGAGGGGAAAACAAAAGACATCCCTAAGGCACGCATTGATCTTAAAGCAATGGGTGTGCGGAAACATTTGTGGTTAAGAGATGGTAAGAGAAAAATGCCGCAAGCTCCGTACACCGTAAAGCCGAAGCATAAGCATGAAATTTTTCGGTGGCTGAGTAATGTCAGGTATATATTCTTATGGCTATGTAGGAATTTGTCCTTAAATTTTTAGCGGAGTATATATGGTTATATGCGAGAAATATAATTGGTCCATATATATGGCTTTATCTATATATATGCAGGTATCCTTATGGCTATGCAGGAAATATAAGCAGGTGTGTTAACTTCCGGGACAATAAGATGTACGGATTAAAGAGTCATGACTACCATGTACTGCTTCAACGCCTTTTCCCTATTTTCATTCGAGGGTACATGCCCAAAGAGGTGGTGGAGCCGTTGGTGGCCTTGTCAAGATTCTTTCAGAAGTTTTGCACCAGGGAAGTTAAAAAAGCAGACCTCCGGGAGATGCAAGATGACATCATTTTTATCATGTGCAAGCTTGAGAGGATATTTCCCCCAAATTTTTTCGACATAATGCAGCACCTGATGATCCATCTTCCCGAACAATTGTTGCTTACCGGTCCCGTACACTACACTTGGATGTATCCCATGGAAAGGTACAAATGATTCATAAATTTGGTTTGCCTATGTTTTTATATGTAATGACTTGTGGTTAAGTAAGTTAACATGTACTTGTTAACTTGTAGACAATTGGGAGCCTACGAGGACTATGTGAAGAATAAATATGCACCTGAAGGGTGTATCGTTGAAGCATATCTTGCGCACGAGTGTGTAACGTACACCAAAGTGTACCTGGAAAATGTAGAGGACCCCCAACAACATATGCCGATAGATGAACCCCAATTCAACCTTTCTATCATCTCCAGTGACGTGGTAGTACAGGGAAGCTTGCCAAAGTCGTACAAGTTGGATGGAAATGAGGTAGCCATTGCCCACTGGTCGGTACTGATTAACTGTCAAGAAGTACAATATTGGAAAAACTATCATCTTCACTGCCCTGCTATTGCCGGAAATGTTGATTACCACAATAAGACGTTTGCAAACTACTTTGGTCAATGGGTAAGTATATGTGTATATGTATATTTTTATATATATCTTTATATAGCATGTATGTATGTACGTGCTTTTGTGGTTTCAAGATGACATAATTTCTTCTGTACGTATTAATATATGGACGTTTTCAGATGAACCATGTAGCAGATGATGGTTGCCCAGAGTGGTCAAACGAATTGAGGGTCCTGGCGATGAAACTGATTGCTTCAAATGTTTACTCGATGTGTCAGGTCAATGGCATGAAATTTATATGTGAAAATCGAGACGACCGACTGAAAACACAGAATTGTGGGGTGATGGTCCATGGTGGGCAGGATGGCGTTGACTATTACGGTGTCCTTCATTCAGTTGTTGAACTAATTTATGGGAACCGCATGAAAGTGCACTTGTTCAAGTGTAGATGGTTTGATACTAGCCCGGAGAACACAAGGACCGATCAGTACGGAACATTTTCGGTGAATACTGCTACTACCTGGTATGAAGATGACCCTTTCGTTCTTGCCTCATCAGTAAAACAAGTGTTTTACCTGGACGATCTTCTTAACAAAGTCCCGTGGAAGGTGGTTAACCATGTTGCTCATAGAAACATATACAGTGCTGCCACACTTGGTGATACCGCAGATGATGAGGAAGTTACTGCATACCAAGAGCCGAACGCTTTTGACATTCCGGAATCATCTACGATTCGCCTTAATAATGTGAGACCTGGGAGTGTGGTTCGAATTACTGGAGCAGAACTTCTCGATGTTAATCCATATGAAGTTGACGCTGATTCAGATGACGAGGAGAGGCACATATTGCCAGAGGTTACCTATGAAACCGAGTCAAACTCAAGTGATGACGATGATTATGATTATCATCCTTAGCACGTTAATGATGTAGTCAGAAATTGTAGACGGAAATTGTAGTCGTTAATCGTACGTAGACGGAAATTGATAATCGAAATTGTAGTCGGAAAATGTAGCCGGAAATCGTAGACGGAAAATGTAGTCGTTAATCGTACGTATACGGAAATCATTAATCGAAATTGTAGTCGGAAATTGTAGTCGTTAATCGTACGTATACGGAAATTGATAATCGAAATTGTAGTCGGAAAATGTAGCCGGAAATCGTAGACGAAAATTGTAGTCGTTAATCGTACGTATACAGAAATTGTAGTCGTTAATCGTACGTATACGGAAATCATTAATCGAAATTGTAGTCGGAAAATGTAGTCGTTAATCGTACGTATACGGAAATTGATAATCGAAATTGTAGTCGGAAAATGTAGCCAGAAATCGTAGACGGAAAATGTAGTCGTTAATCGTACGTATACAGAAATCGTAGTCGTTAATCGTACGTATACGGAAATCATTAATCGAAATTGTAGTCGGAAAATGTAGTCGTTAATCGTACGTATACAGAAATCGATAATCGAAATTTTAGTCGGAAAATGTAGCCGGAAATCGTAGACGGAAAATGTTGTCGGATATTCTTCGGGAAATAATGACATTACCAACGAGTTATAAGCAACTCGTTGGTAATGACATTACCCACGAGTTAACTCGTCGTTGGTAATGTCATTACCAACGAGTTGCTTATAACTCGTTGGTAATGTCATTACCAACGAGTTAACTCGTGGGTAATGTCATTACCAACGAGTTGAAGTCGTTGGTAATGACATTACCAACGAGTTATAAGAAACTCGCCGGCAATGTTTTCTGGATAGATGCATGATAGCCCGAGCCTTTCATTTTTCCTCCTCTCCCTCTCCTCCTCCCAAATCGGTCCGGCGAGTTCACCTCCTCCTCCTCCTCTCCCACTCCTCCTCCTTATCCTCTACTCCTCCTCTCCCTCTCCTCCTCTCCACCGATCCCCTCTCCTCTCCTCCTCCGAAAATCTCCTCCTCCCCTCCTCCCCTCCTCTCCTCCCCTCACCATTGTAGTCGATCGGCAAAGCACTGTAGGTGGTATAGAAATGGCAGGTCCGATCCTCTCTCTCTCTCCCTCTCTCTCTCTCTCAATTTTTAATTATTTTTTTGCATGTGTATGTGTATGTGTATGTGTATGTGTATGTGTATGTGTATGTGTATGTGTAAATTAATTAGGGTGCTAAGTTGGAAATTAGGGTGATAAGTTCTAAATTAGCATGTATGTATATATGTGATGTATAAATTTAATTAAGTATGTGAAAATGAAGTGATGTATATATATATGTGAAAATTATGTATAAATGTGGTTTAGATGAATGTGTGATGTATATATAAGTGGAAATTAAACCTAATTAAGATGCATGATATATATATGTGTGATAAATGTGGAAAATTAATTAGGGTTTGTGATTTGGATGAATATGTGATGGATAAATTTAATTAAGATGCATGATGTATATATATATACACATCGAATATGTATAGTTCTTAATTTAGGTGATATAGTTATTAATTAATCGTATAAATGAAGGTGGAAATCGGGATCGGAACGGTTTAGAACCAGAACGGTTTTAAACCGGAACCGTTTGAAACCGGAACTGTTTGTAACCGGAACCGTTATGTTACAAATGTTTCCGGTTATAAACAGTTCCGGTTTCAAACGGTTCCGATTTGTTATAGAACCGAAACGGTTTGGAACCGGAACGGTTTGGAACCGGAACTGTTTGTAACTGGAACCGTTATGTTACAAACGGTCCCGTACGTATACAGTTCCGGTTTCAAACGGTTCCGGTTCCGATTTGTTATAGAACCGAAACGGTTTGGAACCGGAACTGTTTGTAACTGGAACCGTTATGTTACAAACGGTTCCGGTTCCAAACACTTCCGGTTTCAAACGGTTCCGGTTCCAAACCGTTCCGGTTCCGATTTGGTATAGAACCGAAACGGTTTGGAACCGGAACGGTTTGGAACCGGAACTGATTGTAACTGGAACCGTTATGTTACAAACGGTTCCGGTTCCAAACAGTTCCGGTTTCAAACAGTTCCGGTTCCAAACCGTTCCGGTTTCAAACGGTTCCGGTTCCAAACCGTTTCGGTTAATTACCGAATCCATGACTATTACGATGTCCAGGAGGTTTTGCGGCTAATTGGCTTCGGAGAGGTTCCCGAAATAGTGGAGGGAATAGTAGTCAAGCTTCCTCCTCGCCCGCAGTTAGCAACACGCCCAGTGGGCCAATGATGAGTGCTCGCACGAGAGCCTTGCTAGAGGCGCGAGCTGAGGAGGAAGCTGCACGATCAAGAGCCGTGCAACCGGAAGTTGAGCCTCGAGCCTCAGTCTCTAGACGCTCAATCAGCAGACGTCCCTCCGGTGGCAGAGCCTCAGACGAGCGACAGTCAATGGGGGCATCAGAAACTCCCTCAATACGAATGCCCCATATTCGGATGGTGCCTACTCCCATTTCACGGGAATCATCTGAGACACATGGTGGTGCTGGCGCCTCATCGTCCAGGCCTCGTCTATCTCCGTCGTCCGGTCTCTTCCTACCCGACGAGATTCCTGTCATCCCTGAATTCGATGATAGGGGGATGCCTGTTTATATTGAAGGACGGCCGGAGTTCCTGAGCGTGGAGGAAGCGTATAACTTCCTCCCGTTCGACCCCGTGTATCTTTGGAGTGTGAGGTGCACCAACCAACAAACGGACGATGCAGGTAAATTTTATTTAACATCAGATTGATTACTTAATTATTACTTAAGACTTGCGATAGGTTCAATTAATGATATCAATTTGTTGACATTGTATTATTAGGCAATTTCGTTAATGGGACTGGAAAACGGAAAGGGGCTAGAGGCACCTGCACCGGGAAGAGACTTGAGCAGGCCACCGGCGGAAGGAAAACGCCCATAAGGGCCAATGAGGATGGCGAGGTGATCGAGGCATTCGACACCACGCGCAAATATGTCAGCATGGCCGGTGCGATCGTGCGGGATAAGGTCCCAATGCTTTGGCCAGATTGGGAATCTGTGCCTATCTACGTGAAGATGCAAGTGCATAATGCACTCAGTGTGAGTAAAATCGTATTTTCATTACGTAAATTTTACATTTATTAATTAAGTCCGAATAAATATATAATTTTACCTTTTATATATTCATATTGCAGGTGTGGTTTGACGTGGATGAAGTTCTTATTCACACGTGGGTAGAGCGTCAACTACATATGAGGTGATGTGCTTCGACTTATTTGAATATATATCGAGTTAGATTTTTGTTTATCAAGTGTTTTAATATCTCTAACTTTTTTTCCTTGTTTTAATATAGGTATAAAGAGTGGAAGAACGAGCTTTCTTCCCATTACACTGTATACAAGGAGCTAGGCCGAGGTTCCACCCCTAGCGAATTCCGGTTTAGGGAGTACGAGTGGATGTGGCTGATAGCCCACTTCGAGCACCCCAAAGCTCGGGTATGCATCCTTAATATATCTTTCAAGCATAATGTATCGTATCAGATTGAAATAGTTGGTTACTAATTTTTTTTCATATGTTTATCAAACAAGGCGATTTCGAAGACGAACCGGGCGAATAGATTGAAAAACACCAGGGCCCATCATGCAGGTTCACTCAACTACATGGGTTGGTCGACTAAGGCGCAGCAACAACAAGAGCTGAACCCATTGGTGTATATTCATCAGAAGTTCTACCCGCAGTGCCCTGAAGAAGCGGTAAGTCTTTCGCCTCTCCATGTGTTAATAAAACTATTTTTCAAGATGGAAATAGATTTTGTTAGCTAATACGTTGTTCATTTTCCCTTTTCAATTAGTCGAGAGTGGAGGAGGCGACCGCAGAAGTGACCATGAGTATAGCTCGGACTAACCATCCTGACTGCTCCGAGGAAGAAGTCACCCAGTATGCCTCTCAGATCGATCCGCTTGATCCTCCGATAGCGGCTCGGATCATGGCAAAAGCGTGCGGGACTGGAAAGAATACCTACTACTGTAGGGGAATGGGCACGGCGGGCGAAGGACTATTGAAGAACACTTCAGAATACTCTACCGGGTCAAGAAGTTCAACTTCTAGTCGTAACCTCGCGGCGGAGCTTCATAGGACGCAGAGGGAGTTGGAGGAGCAAAAGAGGCAGATGGCCGAGTACCAAATGTAGCAGACACAGGTGCAGGCTCAGATGTACACATGGATGCGGACAATGTACGAGGCTCAGACTACCGGACAACCCTTCCCCACACCTCCCCTGGTCCCGGTCCCTCCGTTCCCTAGCTATCCACCACCACCACTGCACCAGTCAACGCCAGAGCAAGACCAAGGAAGCCACCGGAATTCAAATGAGTACATGGATTACTTCGACCCTGACCCGCAAGTTCCTGGACCCTGACCTGTAGTTGTAGTTAATTTTTGTATCGTCGTTGCTATTTGTACTGTACGTTGGACATTTATGTGTACTGTTGAACTTGTATGATTGTACGGTTTATGTCTTTCAATGCAGGTTCTGGAATTGGGCCCAATCCAGAACCGCGTTTTTTTTTCAAAATTTTTTCAGACATTGCCGGCGACCTTGGACCTCAGTCGCCGGCAATGTCACAAATTCCGGCCACGGCGGCGCCGCCATTGCCGGCGACGGCGTCGCCGGTAATGTCCGAGACATTGCCGGTGACTTGAATCGCCGGGAATGTCTTGACATTGCCGGCGACACAAGTCGCCGGTGATGTCTCCGACATTACCGGCGACTCCGTTTCCCGTCGCCGGCAATGTTAACACCGGCGGGGGATTTCCGGCGACGTCATTGCCGGCGACTTGTCGCCGGGAATGACAATTCCGGCGAAAGAAAAAGACAAGGCCGGCGACGGGAGGTCGCCGGTAATGTCTCAATTTCTGGTAGTGATAGATGTTCTTATCCAAAAGAAAACCAAGACAAACAGTCTACTAAAAATGACTGAAAATAAAGCAAAAAACAGACCAAAAACTTGAATACATCACAGAGATAACCATCTTTTACATAGGCTATTTGAAATCTGGAATAGATAGGTCCTTCTCCTCGTCCTCTGCAAGAACGAGATTAGTGTCAATTTCCATCACTACATCTGCAACGTAGGAGGAAGTAACCGAGTTGGTGATGATTAGCAGTGGTGGAGGCCGGCATTAGAGGTCGGCGGTTTTGAAGGGGCTATTTTAGGGTTAGGGATTTTTTTTTCTTTTCTGTGGTGATGGCTAGCTATCAACCAGAGTGTGTTTGATAATGTATTTAAGAGGAAATAACTGAAACCTAACTCTTTCATTGATAGAATGCCTTATATATAGGTTGATATGATCTGTTACAATAACTTTCCAAATAAAACTGAGATTCTTTGTATCTATCTAAACTAATATGTATTTAACTAGGACACGACACGCACAAAAAATTATGAAAAATAAATCTCCTTAAACATATGTAAGATATATTTTTTATATATTCAGATATGGCGGAAAATTCAATATGTGTTGGCATGGTTCGATATATAGAGGAAATTGTCCTCTGTGTACATCAATCTAGCTTAATTGTTCCTTTATTATTGGTTAAAGATGATTGAGCATATGTTTTCACAACAAAGAAATTAATTGGACTTTAATTTGTTAATTTACTTGGAAGCCAAGTCAGTCGTCTTGGAAGACCATATATATATTTATGTTTTTTTATATAAGACCATATATATTTAGGGTGCACTTGTAGGACTAAGTCACATAGTCTTGGTTAAGAGATATTAATTGGTTTGTCCCATGTTTGGAGTGGTTTGGTACGAAAATTAGTGCCTTCTTTTCTCAATAGTCTCCTAAAGAGGTGTTATCTTGAGTACCCAAAATTGAGAACTAAAAATAACACTTTTGGTTATAGTCTAACTCACTTTAGTACTCCACACCAAATATAGTTGTCACTAACACTACTTAATATCACTCACACTTAGACATGACAAGTATTTTATTTAAGGAGGTCTACAATAGTCCAGTCAAACAAACGCACCATGTATTATGTTGCTAGTCTAGCTAGTTTATACATTAATTCATATATTTGATGATTGTTCTGCATAGGGATGGCAATAATATCTATTAGGTAGGGTATCCATCGGGTGTTCGACCCTAACGGAGAATAATTACGGGTAAAAATGGGTAACAGATACAGGTGCATCTAATACTCAATTTTTTAAAACGGACACGGGGCGAGTATGATATTTCAATATTCAAACCCATACCTACCAAATAAGAATATTAAATATAAAAATATTACATATTCATTATAGAATTAATATTATGTATAATAATTTATTTATTTTGTATAAATTTTTATGGTAAACGATTATTTATTTACCTAGTACCCTAATTCACTTACTTCTGTTATAACTTTTAAATAAACTACACTCATGTTACTAGTATCTAGAAAATTGTTGCAACGAAATAAATTTATATTCTTTGGATTGATGTATTTGCTTATAATAAATTTTTATTTTTTAATATTTTTTTACGGAAACGGAGAGGTACGGATACCTTAATATTCAACGGATACGGAGACGAATAATACCTAATATAATATTACAGATATCGGAACGAATATGCATATAAAATATAAACTCAAATATTAATATAGTATTTTAATATTCGTACTCTAACTCTATCTATTGTTATCCCTAATTCTGTGCCGTCTCCTTTGTGTAAGACAAAGTAGCACTCGATCGTTGAAACGTGTGGGAAAGATCGATGGAGCTTGCTGATCATCAAGTAAAGTATAGACTTAATGCATCACTTTCAAAACAAATGAAAGGCATCTTCTTCGAAAAAATTTCATTTAGCATATTCTGTACTGTGAAGAGAACACTAGATCATTTGTTTTTCCTCTTTCGTCCTATACATATCCACCTTTTGAATAGTCTTGGTGCATGCGTGGGGTAGTACAGCAGCTCTGTGATCACAAGCGAGAAATATATGAGTTATGGGGGAAGTGAGAAACTACGATGGGAGCTCCAGACGACTGCGATTTCGAAGTTTTTCTTTTCATTTTTGATTCCTTTGAAGAATAGGATGCTTTTGCGTTGTCGGAGACCTGCGAAGAAGATGATGATGATGAAGGTATGAAACAGTTGAAAATTGTTGACAATATGGTCATTCTAGGTTGCTGAGTGAAGAATGGTAGAGAAATGGATGAGAGTGTTGTATCAGAGTGAGGCTGTTGTTGCTACAACTGTGTGTTCACTCTCGTTGATTTATAGAGATCAAGATATAGAAATTATAACGACTTAAGTCGATTTACTTGGAGGCCAAGGATGATTATTTGGAAGACGTCCACATTCGACCAATCTTTGATTAGGTACGTGGCTCATTTGACAACACAAATTTAAAGTAATGACAAATCTGTGTTGAAATTTCTGTTCCCATGCCAATTGAATTTTGTTGCGAATATAGAACTTGATGAGCAAGTAACATTAAGAAATACATAACTTTCAATTTGACTATATATAAAGATTGTTCATAGTTCTTATTATATATAATATTGTAATAGGGACATGTACAACTCATATAAATCAAACTTCAAATATGCCACCTTTAAAGTTGAGTCGGATCGATAGAAATGAGGATCGTCCACTGGGAGAATGTGTCTCGTGTAAAAATTAATATAGACATTATTCACGTTCATTAAGGATATATTAGTTTTATAATTGATGTTCAAGTATTTGATATACTATATTTATCTTTCAGGAAATATGATTTGCAACATTCATTATTCATTAAGAATTGTATTTAAGAACTTTTATAGAAGATATTAATCATATATAAAATATATAAAGGTATAAAGTCCGTGTTTTAACTATCAATCATTCCTTCAGAAAGTCATTCATTACTTTGCCTCATAAAAAAGTCGACTATTAAAGATAGTATAGAGGAAAAAATCTTTTGCATTGTGACATCGTCTACAAGCATAAATATCTATAAGTTTTCTTATTCCTTGATCAATCTATGTATGTTGTTTGTGTACGTTCTTGTATTGATCACGGTTTTACAATTTCATATTCATAACCCCAGTTTACATTTAGTATCCATCATTCTTAATATTAATTTTTACATTTGGTATCAGAGCATCTGTGCTCGAGAAAGAACCGAATAACGAAATTATTTCATATGCATTTTTTTTTCTTTATAGAAAAAAAAAATATTTAGAAAGGGGAAGAAGGTTTTAATCAATCTCATTGATTATACATCACCAAATTAAAGGGGCCTAGTATCAATTTGTTGGCATGAGATTATCTGTAAACGATCATATAAGCATGTCAATGGGTTGTGTCGTATCGGGTTCATGTCGGGTCATATAATTATTTGTGTCAAAAAGGTAAATTTAAACTCAACCTATTTAATAATCGTGTCAAAAAAACAAATTCAAACCCAACTCATTTATAAACGGATCAACTCGCGTAACCCATTTATGACCCACTTAATAATTGAGTCGCGTCACGTCGTGTTGAATTATGTAACCCATTTAAACCAAAAAGGTTAAAAATTCAAACAACTTCATATTCAAAACTATAAAATTATTAAAAACACAAACTCTAAAAAATTTAAATCCAATAACCATGCAACTAATTCAATATGTTCTATAAATTAATATAAAGTTCAAATAGAATAGCATGCTAACCCCAATTAAATAGATAATGTATGTGAGTCATCACTACAACATTTCTTCCCATTGCCGGCGACTTTTATGTCGCCGGCAATGTTTTTGGACATTACAGGCGATTTTTGCCGGAAAAATCGCCGGTAATGTCTGTTTTTTTTTTTTAGACATTGCCGGCGACATACATTTATGTCGACGGTAATGTCTCGATTGTAATGACATTGCCGGCGACATAAATGTATGTCGCCGGTAATGTAAAAAAAAAAAAAAAAAAAAGACATTACCGGCGACATAAATGAAGTCGCCGGTAATGTCTTTTTTTTTTTTTTTTTTTTACATTACTATCGAGAGATTGCCGGCGACGGACATTACTGGCGAAAAAAATCGCCGGTAATGTAAAAAAAAAAAAAAAAGACATTATCGGCGATTTTTCCGGCAAAAATCGCCGGTAATGTCCAAAACATTGCCGGCGACATAAAAGTCGCCGGCAATGGGTCAATTTCTTGTAGTGCATGTATATTTCGACCATGACATTGAAACGGAATAGATACATTCCCTCCTCCCCGTAACATCGGGACGTATGTCTCATTGAAGTGACATTCTGCAAATCTTGCACTAAAAAGATCTCATGTCAAAGGTTCAATATAACGGACTATCGTTGGAGCTTCATAGCCAACATATATGCCCAATTTTCGTTGGGACCCATTTTAGTACGTTGTGGAGGCTCAACTAGCACATATATCGTGCAAACAAAAATGTGTAGATGTGAAATATCAGGCTCATAGCTAGTTATCAATTGGTACACACTGAATGGTTAACGAGCTATTGGTAGAAAATGAAGAAGCATGCTTGCGTGCATTACTGCATATCCCCACACACAGACCGGTAAGTTTGTATGCATTACCAAAGCTTGAGACACAAGGTTTAACCGTTTGATGTGAACCTCTGCTAAACTGTTTTGTGAATGAACATGAAGAACAGGATGTTCAACTTCAATCCCACTTGTCATGTAGTAATCATAAAAAAATTTCGATGTAAACATCCAATCTAATAGACCTGATTGGATAATCCGGGTGGTTAGCCCGGAGCTTAATAATTTGTGCCAGGAGTTTTGCAAACGCAGCATTTCTCGTGGATAGCAAAGCAATGTGTGACCATCGCGTTGATACATCTACCAAAACCATGAAATATTTAAATAATCCGTATTCCGGTTTGATAAGTCCATAAATATCAACTTAGATCCTTTGTAAGAATGAAATATTGTCGTTATTAGAACCAACAAAAGAAAGACGTGCATGTAACTTTGCTAATGAACAAGCTTTGCAAAACGAGTGATGTTCATTAGAGATTGCAACATATGAATCTAGTAGAATAACGCACGACACCACAACAATATTTTTCTGAGATTGTCTTGCACTCATCTTGGAAACTGGGTCAGGATTGAGATGAGTAGTTTCATCATCCTCATCTAAACTGATGGATTCAGGTATTCCCACATGCTTCTTCGCTGTGAAGAACAGATGACCATGAAATTTTTTCAATATTTTGATCATGATCTCAAGACCTAGATGTCCCGGCCAGTCAAAAATGTCAAAACTTATATGAGTCTGAATCACACGAAGTCATGTGACTCTGATATACGCATTTTATGCCCGTTTCTTAACGCATTTCCCTTTTCGTTTAGCTATGTTATTATCTTAGTTTTTATGTTTTCCTTACTTAAATTGTTATTTTGAAGATATTTACGGTGGAGATTAATAACGGCGCAATTCGGAGGAATTTCGGCGATTTTGCGATTTTTGCGATTTCGGACCACGAAAAATGGGCCGGCCCAAAAAGCAAATTATGGGCCGATTTCTCAACTCTTGTTTCGGCCCATTAACAAGCCCAAACCCATGTAATTCGGCCTAGATGCCTTTTGGTGAAGAGGAAAAGTCTTGTTTTGAAAGGGCAAGTCAACATTATCAAGCTAATGATCACAAATGGTGACTACACATGGTGATTCATGCTTAGGGTTCCCAAATGGTGACTACACTAGGTGACTCTTGCTTTGCATTGAATGAAAAGATGACTTGCCATGGTGACTTGCCTTAATGATCATTGCATGCATTAAATGGAGGAGGCAAGGTGGAAGAGAGAAGGCATGAATCCCTTGCCTATATAAGGGAGGAGGCAGCCATAAAACAGATCCATCACTCATTTTACTAAGCCAAAGCTCTACACAAATACTCCTCCACCATTAAACACTTGAAGGTTCACACAAAGCCGAAGCATCCATCTCCTCCATTCCAAGCCGAAGCATCTCCTCCTCCATTCCAAACCGAAGCATCCATCTCCTCCTCCAAGCCGAAGCTATCA
Source organism: Geum urbanum (assembly GCA_946800695.1). Lineage (NCBI taxonomy): Eukaryota > Viridiplantae > Streptophyta > Magnoliopsida > Rosales > Rosaceae > Geum > Geum urbanum. The sequence goes on along the minus strand of OX327008.1, from coordinate 16,178,640 downwards.
TCCTCCATCCCTCACAATACGCTAAGTCCCTTGTGAAGGAAAGCCATCTCCACCGTAGTTCATCAAGCACTCAAGACAAAAAGTGTAACCATGATCTTCACTTTCATTTCTTTAGCTTTGTATTTGAATCTTTTGATGTATTGGAATAACAAGTTTAGATTTGTGTATCAAATGAAGAACAAGTTTAGATTTGTGTTTTATGTGTTTAAACAGATTTGTAATATGCATGTGTTTATGATTTCTAGCCTTTTATGCATGTTTGATACAATCTTAAAGCTTCGAATGCATGTGTTAGAAAATACGCTAAGTCCCTCTCTTTCGCATGTTTCGATGATTGTATGTTGTTTAGGATGTTTATACGCTAAGTTGCATTCCTACTCAATTATTAAGCATGTGTATTTAGTTAGAAGTTATGAATTTCGTAACTTACAAAAAGGTTTGATGCATGAAAAGGGTAGGCTAATAAGATGAGATGATCACATGTAATTAGTAGTGTAACTTCTTATTTTTAGCAAGCATAATTAGACTTTAAGTTTCTTGATTGTTGAAACTTGTCTATGAGTAAAACATGTTAGATGCCTAAGAGTTTTAGTTGTGTTTGCATGTTATGTACTTTAATTTCGTAGATTAAACAACCAACTTCCAATCCCCCCAAACATTTACATTTCCGCTTATTAACGAAACCATGCATGCGCCCTTAATTCCCCGGATAAAGAACGATCCCTACTCGCCAATATTATAAATGACAAAAGAAGGGTTTAAATTGCAATGCGCGTAATCGATGTTTTTAGGTCGACTTTGTGTTATCGTGAAAGCATGTTTTGCTCGTATCAATTTTTGGCGCCGTTGCCGGGGAATTAGAATGTTTTTGTATGTTTCGTTGTACATTTGTGATTAAAAGCATGTCTAAATTTTCGAAGTACATACTTGTTCATTTATTATACTTAGAGAAATTTTCATACATGTTTACAATGCCTACTTTTACTTAGCCGAATTTATTCATACTTAGTTTATTTTACACTTGCATAATTTATTTCCATGTTAAAGGATAGTCTTTGATTTAATTTGAGTACTAGTACTTAGTTATTAAATAAATCTCTATGGAATAGGTGGTGCCTCTTTTGTTTGTCTATCTCCTTAACCCTTCGTGATGTGTGGATTTTATCACCACACGCCATAACCTAAGTGAAGTTATGGGCACGAGGTTGTGGGCGGAGTTTACAAACACTTGAGATTGTATACTATCTTGTGAATTCGAGTAAGAGTTGGTTTTGATGTCTAGAAGGGTTATGAATGGTGACGGGTTTTGAACTAAGAAAACAGAACACCATTGGAGTATATACTCTTACGAGTAAGCCTCGGGGTGTTTCTAAGAACAACAATGGAGTATATACTCTTACGAGTTAGCCTCAGGTTGTTCCCAGAAATTAGTTCTCACCTCTCGCGTTACATCTATCCCAACTGGTCATTTCCAACAATTACGAGAATTAACGATAGTTGGTATACATTTTCGCGCGGGCCGCACGGACAAGAGATTTATTCAATAACTAAGTCGTGTATTCCTTTTAAATCTTAGGTGCAATCAAAACGTAGACGTACTTAAATTGATTTACATTGAGTACGAGTATTGGTTATAAAGTTTCGTTCTTTGGAATAGGTGGTGCCTCTTTTTCTGGTTTATCTCCTAAACCCTTCGTGAAGTGTGGATTTCATCACCACACGCCATAACCTAAGTGAAGTTATGGACACGAGGTTGTGGGCAGAGTTTACTAAGGACTTGAGATTATATACTATCTCACAAATTTGGCTGATTGTTGGATATGGTGAGTGGGTTTATGATTGGTGCCGGGTTTCGGATCTAAGCAATAGAACACCATTGGAGTATATACCGTAACTGGTTAGCCTCGGGGTGTCTCTAGGAACAACATTGGAGTATATACTCTTACGAGTAAGCCTCGGGTTGTTCTAAATATTAGTCCTTACCTCTCGCGTTATCTCTATCCCTACTTCCATTTCTAAACGTAACTAAGCTGAATTGTAGTCGGTATACATTTTCGCGCGGGCCGCACGTCCAGGAACTTTACTTAATGCTCAATTCGCGTTCTCTCTGTAAATCATAAGTGCATACGAATACGGATAAATACATGAACTTAATACGACATAATCCTTTAAATAGATGGTATATCGGATTAAGCATGCTTAGACCTCCTGGAATCAGACTTCATCTTCGGATGAACGAGACCCATTGCACAGTCGAGAGCCTCTGCACCACGTACCATCGGGGCCAAAGGAAATAAATAAAACTTAGTCAAATTTTTGTGTTTATATGTGCATTAAAAACTGTAAAGGACTAACAACCGTTACTTAGCTTGAATAACCTCTTTTTAGGCTTTATGATACGCGGATTTCACTACCGAGTACCCTAACCTAAGTGAAGTTAGGGACATAAGATCGAAGAAGAGGTCATTCTTTGCATTCATTTTTTTAGCACGTAACTCGTGTGTTTTCTGCAGGTTCTAACGTTTTCTCTTATGCATACACTCCATCTTTCACGTAGGATTATTGTTTAATGCATTTTATTGCAAGAAAATGTGTGGTGCATAAATTCAATGTGAATTATGGTTTGCTTGTATTTCAACCTTGTTTATATATGTTCTAACTAAATTTTTAGTTTTAGCATTATATAGTGTTAATTTGCAGAAAACATGTGTCTTAGTTTATTCATGTGCATAGCCCCTAAAATTGATTAAATCAATTGCATTACTTAGTAAAATACATATAGTGTCTTAACTATTATAAATTTTGTATAAATCTTGTGTGTATTAGTAGTTTTTAAGTATTTGTGTGTATTTATAGTATGCTTTGATAGTTTTACTATTTTATTTGTTATCACCTTGTTTTCTAAATATGCATTACAATTTTGGTTAGTATTCCTATATACATCTAAAAATTATTTGTTGATACTAACACTTGGTCTTTGGTGGATGCTCAGGCTAATGAATGTCCGATCGGAATCCTGGACCATCTAGAACAAAGTTTGAGGAACTCACAGAAAGACTAGCGAGACTTAGAGCTGACATCCTGGATCATCCCATCATCGAGGAAGGTTCCGAGTCTTCACATTCATCAACCGACCATACTTTAGCCTCATCAACCGACCACAATTCAGAAGCAGAAGCACAAGAAATCAACATGGCCAATGCAGGACAGTCTCTTCGTCAGCGCACCTGCTCAACCGAATGGAGCAGCGGACCTTCGAGCATTGCTTTTCCACAACCGGAGGAAAACATGAAGGATATCGAGCTAAAGAGTGGCTTCCTCCATCGACTACCCATTTTCCACGGACTTTCCAATGAAGATCCGAACAAGCATCTCAAACAATTCCAATTTGTTTGCAACAGCATGAAGCCATCTGATGCTGATACGGAACTCTTCAAACTGAAGGCATTCCCATTCACCCTAGTCGACAGGGCCGAGTCTTGGCTTATGGAACTACCGCCAAACCATATTACCTCTTGGAAGCAACTTGCGGATATGTTCCTAGCGAAGTACTTCCCGGCCTCAAAGATCACCGTCTTGAGAAAGCAAATCACTGGCATCACACAGAAACCGGACGAGACCTTCGGCCAATACTACGACCGATTCAAAGTTTTGTGTGCCACTTGCCCATCGCATGGATTCTCCGAGACCAATCTGATGAATTACTTTTACGATGGTCTCAAGCCGATCGATAGGGAATTGCTGGATGCAGCAGCCACCGGTGCATTCATGGACTTAACCGAAACCGAAGCTAGAACTCTTCTAGAGAATCGGGCGAATAATGATGCACAATACGGAATGTCCAACAGACGAGCAGTCGGTGAGGCGAGTTCAACAACCGACGCGGACGAGAAGTACGACAAACTAGCTCATATGCTAGAGAAGGTGTTAGAACTCGAGACGACAAGAGCGAAGGCAACTCAACGGCCTGTTTGCGGCATATGTCAAACACACGGTCACCACAATGACCAATGCCCTCAAGCGCAGGAGCAGGCAAGCGAGCCGGAGCACGCTAACGCCATCGGCGGATATCAGGGAGGACAAAGGTATAACAACTACAACAACTATGTCAACCGTGATCATCCAGGTTTTAGATGGAGCAGCAACGAGGGAACTTTGAACCCTCCAGCATCTCAACCTCAACAAAGCTACCAACGCCCTCCATTTCAACCACGACCACCGATGCAGCATGGTTCGTCATCACAACCCTTCACCAATCCGGATTACGACAAGATGTTGTCGCAACTTTCGGCCTCAACTCAAGTTCTCCTCGACGGACAATCGAAGACAAAGGAGACACTTGACTCACATGGCCGCGACATCACCGAAGTGAAGAAGCAGCTTGGCCAGCTTGTTGATTTCATGGGCCAAATCAAGGAAACCGGTCGGCTTCCACCTCAAACCACTCCTAATCAAAGAAACGTGAATGCTATAGTCACAAGGAGTGGGAAGATACTTGAGGAACCAAAGACCAAGCGATCTCATCTTGATGAAGTCACCATCGAGGACATCACCAACGAAGAAGAAGATGAGATCGATCCGGCTACTCAAGAGGCCGAGAAACAGAAGGTGACGCCTAATGTCACCAAGGCACAATCACCTCCACAACCTACCCCAATCAAAGGTAAGAACCATATTCCTTCAAATACGGTTATTACTAATTCTCCGTTTGCTGTTGCACCTTTCCCAAGCAGATTATCAAAATCGAAGAAGAAGGATGCCCAATATGAAGATATCCTGGACATCTTCCGAAAGGTGCAAGTGAATTTGCCCTTGATCGAGTGCATAAAACAAGTGCCGATATACGCGAAGTTTCTGAAAGAATTATGCACACAGAGGAGGCAAACTCGAGAGAAGGAAGTTGTGAAGGTGAACGCAACCGTTTCGGCGGTTTTGCAGCGTCGGCTACCCCCAAAACTGAAGGACCCAGAGAGCTTTGCAGTTCCCTGTGTAATCGGTGACAACCGCTTCGAAGATGTAATGCTTGATCTCGGAGCCTCCATCAACGTCATGCCTTACTATCTTTTCGAATCTATGGAGCTTGGAGATCTCAAGCAAGATGGTGTTGTCATCCAGTTAGCCGATCGCACTCACAAGTATCCGAGGGGATACGTAGAAGACGTTCTCGTACAAGTCAACAACTTGATATTCCCAGCCGATTTCTACATAGTTGACATGGAAGAGAGTCCACTGAACACCACGCCACTACTGCTTGGGCGACCTTTCATGCGGACTGCGAGAACGAAGATTGATGTGTTTCAAGGCACTTTCTCCATGGAGATTGATGGAGAAAGAATCGAGTTCAACATCCTGGACGGGATGAAGTTTCCAATGTCGAGCGTAGCTGCCATTTCGACATACGATCCTGTGGATACCTTAGCACAAGGTTACCTCGACACCATCAACGAGGATGAACTCGACATGGCCATTCAACTTGGACATGACGGCCTTCTCGAGGCCTTACTAGAGCTTGAACCTCGAATCCAAGACATGGCCATGGCCCTAAATGCCGCACCACGGAAAGTAAGCTTTTCTCCTCCTATACCAATTACTTTTGGTACTAATAAAATGGTTCCTTCCATTGTAGAAGCTCCCGTTTTAGAACTCAAGCTACTACCGGACCATCTGAAGTATGCGTACTTGGGCGAGAATGAAACTTTACCGGTCATTATTTCGTCCGCACTAGAAGAGGAACAGGAGGAGAAGCTCGTGAGTGTACTAAAGAGGTACAAACCCGCAATAGGCTGGACACTTGCGGACATCAAGGGAATCAATCCAGCAACTTGTGTGCATAGGATTTTCCTTGAAGAAGGCACCAAGCCTACGCGGGAAGCGCAACGTCGGCTCCACCCTCCGATGATGGAAGTGGTAAAAAAGGAGGTAATTAAACTCATGGACTGTGGAGTTATTTACCCTATATCTGATAGCCGTTGGGTTTCCCCAGTGCAGGTAGTACCAAAGAAATCAGGAATTACCGTCGTCGAGAATCTGGAAAATGAACTTGTGCCACAACGGACGATCACTGGACACCGAGTGTGCATTGATTACCGGAAGCTCAACGCCGCAACCCGCAAGGATCATTTTCCCTTACCATTCATCGACCAAATGCTGGAAAGATTAGCCGGCCATGCATTTTATTGTTTTCTCGACGGATACTCCGGCTACAACCAAATTAGCATTGCGGAGGAGGATCAAGAAAAGACAACGTTCACGTGCCCTTTCGGAACATTTGCCTATCGCCGCATGCCATTTGGACTGTGTAACGCACCAGGTACATTTCAACGTTGCATGCTCTCAATTTTCTCCGAGTACATTGAAAAAATTATTGAAGTATTCATGGACGACTTTAGTGTATTTGGGAGTGATTTTGATGCATGCTTAAACAATTTAGAAACAATTTTACAAAGATGCGTTGAAACGAACTTGGTGCTTAATTGGGAGAAGTGCCATTTCATGGTTACGCAAGGGATAGTGTTAGGACATATAATTTCTGAAAAAGGGTTAGAAGTAGATAAAGCTAAAGTAGATCTTGTGCGTCACTTACCCTCTCCAACTTCGGTTAGAGAGATTCGTTCATTTCTTGGACACGCAGGATTTTATCGTAGGTTTATCAAAGACTTTTCCCACATCTCGCGCCCTTTGTGTAAACTGCTGCAAAAGGAGACCCCGTTCGTCTTTGACGAGGAATGCAATGCTGCCTTCAACAAGTTGAAGGAACTTCTTACGAGCGCTCCTATTTTATGCAGCCCTGATTGGTCTCTGCCATTTGAACTCATGTGCGACGCCTCGGATTATGCCGTAGGAGCCGTCTTGGGTCAGCGGAAGGACAAGAAGCCTTGCGTAATCTATTACGCCTCTCGGACACTTGATGAAGCGCAAAGAAATTATACTACTACCGAGAAGGAGTTTCTTGCTGTGGTTTTTGCATTAGATAAATTTCGATCTTATTTACTTCAAAGTAAAGTAACTGTGTTTACCGATCATGCAGCTTTGAAGTATCTAATGCTCAAAAAGGACGCAAAACCACGGCTTATCAGATGGATACTTCTACTCCAAGAATTCAACATAGAAATCAAAGATAAGAAGGGAGTAGAAAACGTCGTCGCTGACCACCTATCACGTTTGATAGGTGACCATGAGCCTATCGAGATCGAAGAAACTTTTCCGGATGAAAAACTCTTCGGAATTGAGGTAACTACTTCGGAAACTCCTTGGTATGCCGATATTGTAAATTACTTAGTTACCGGTGAGTTTCCGTCTACCATGCATAAATTTCAACGTGACAAACTTAAGCATAATGCTAGAACCTTTATCTGGGATGAGCCTTATTTATGGAAACAATGCTCCGATTTAGTAATTAGGAGATGTATCCCGGATAGTGAGTTCAAGCCCATTCTAGACTTTTGTCACAATGAAGCATGTGGGGGACACTTTGGTTCTAGGAGGACAGCCCTTAAAATTTTAGATTGCGGTTTCTTTTGGCCTAGTTTATTTCGCGATGCTCATGCATATTGCGCTACATGTGATAAGTGCCAAAGATTCGGTAATTTAGGGCCTAAAGATCAAATGCCACAACACTACATATTTAATGTTGAAATTTTTGATGTGTGGGGTATTGATTTTATGGGACCATTTCCTCCCTCCAATGGTTTTACTTACATCTTACTCGCAGTAGATTATGTTTCTAAATGGGTGGAGGCAAAGGCCACCCGGACTAATGATTCGCGAGTTGTTGCAGATTTTCTACGAACTAACATTTTCAGTAGATTTGGAATGCCACGCGTTCTAATCAGCGATGGTGGAAGTCACTTTTGCAACCGCACGGTGGAAGCACTAATGAGGAAGTATGGCGTCAAACACAAGGTTTCCACACCATACCACCCTCAAACCAATGGAATGGCTGAAGTTTCCAACCGTGAGATAAAGAAGATTCTGGAGCGAACCGTCCGCCCCAACCGGAAAGATTGGAGTCAATGCTTAGACGATGCATTGTGGGCTTACAGGACTGCCTACAAGACCCCCATCGGTATGTCCCCTTTCCGATTAATCTATGGGAAGGCGTGCCATCTTCCGGTTGAACTAGAGCACAAGGCATGGTGGGCCGTGAAGAAATTCAACATTGATCGAGATGCCGCAGGCTTACATCGGAAGCTTCAACTTTGTGAACTTGAAGAAATCAGAAATGATGCTTTCGACAATGCGTGGATTTACAAAGAGAAGACGAAAAAGATCCACGATCAGATGATTCGCGGGAAGAGTTTTGAACCAGGGCAGAAAGTATTGCTTTTCAATTCAAGACTTAAGCTCTTTCCGGGAAAGCTTCGCTCTCGATGGATGGGGCCATTCGTAGTTTCTCAAGTTCTACCTCATGGAGCAGTTCTCATTCGATCTATCGACAAAGGTAGTGAGTTCAAAGTAAATGGCCATCGCTTGAAGCCCTATTTTGAGGCATTTGCGGAGCACACCGTGGAGGAGATGCAACTCCAAGAACCGGCCATTTCAAAACCAAACTGATGCATCACGTCCAAAGCTAACGACGTAAAACAAGCGCTCGTTGGGAGGCAACCCAATAGGGAGACACCAGATTTGTTTTCTTCTCCCCTTTTAATTAATTTAATGGTTTTTGCGTATTAGATTAAAATTTTCGTAGATCATATACTCCATGTTTAATTCTATACTGTTACTTTAGTACATTGAGGGCAATGTAGAGTTTAAGTGTGGGGGAAGGGTTTACAATTTAATTGTGTCTAAATTAGTGTTTTTCAGAGTCTTTAGGATGCCCTTAACTAGTCAATGATGAAATTAGACCGATACGAACACATTTGGCGTATGAATCACATGCATCGAATTCTTGTGCTAATTGAGATATTCTATATGTTTTTAACATGTAGTAGATATGAATTGCAAAACATGGTACAGAAATCGCATGCTTGAATAAGTTTTTAATCATATGAACCCTATGTGAGCTTTTGAGCTATCTGTTCTTTATTCGAGTGAATATGCATCCATTTCGTAGCTACTAGCTTATATATGCCTCATTTGATTGCTTGCCATAGATTTTAATGAACTAGAGAATGCTAGAACTTACTCATGTCAATTTGCAAAGCTTTTAAGTTGATACATACTTTGATTTCGGAAATGATTAAAGGCATTTAGGATTTTCCACCACATTGCCAAATATCCATGTATCCCATTTGTACGCACAAGTTGCGACACCCCTAGATAAACCAATTGAGCCCACGTTAAGCTTTTCTTTCATCACCATATATACCTAAACACTTATCCTAGTATAGAATATCCTTACCTTTGTTCCGGAAACTTGGTGAGAATTTTTCGAAACTAGCACATAAGATTATGGTTCGGTAGGAAAGATTAAAAGAGTTAATGTGAGTAAGGGGAAAGACTTGTCCAATAGCTAAAAAAGTATGAGATTGCCAAAAAGAAAAGAAAAAAATATATATTTGAGAGAATGAAAAGAGAAAAATTATTATCTCTCATGGCAATATATTGTGTTCTAAAGTAGAAACCAATTGGATTAACGTCCCCCTTATTTGCGGATTTGGAGTTTACGATAAATTGAAGGCCTAAAAATAGAAAAAAATATGGCTTTTGTCCTGTCCGAAAAGCTCAAAGGGTAGATTAGCTTGAAGTATACATGGTAACATACAAATGGAGATGGAAGACTAATATGGTGCTAGACTAAGTCGTTGGAACATTTTTATCACCACATATCTAAATTTCGAATGCCTTAGCCTTAACCCCATTACAACCTCACTAAAAGTCCTTTATGATCCTTAAAATGAGTAGCTTTCAATTAGTAGAGTAAGTTGCATGAGTAAGCTTATGGTTTTGGTTCATTTGTGCAAGTAATCAAACTTTATTCATGTGGTTTTCATTTCAATTCATATACACTTTAAGTGAACCATTTTCATGAGTGAAAAATATGATGAGTGCATCCTTGTGAGTTGATTAAACCTTTATTCAAAGCATGCACAGCTATAAGATAACCATTGTTTTCTCTATGTCTTACTTGTTCATTACATAATTATATCGCAATTATCTCTTGAATTCATTGAGCATACAAATTGAAATTCATGTGAGCCATCGCCATATACTTATGAAAAATTCTGAGACAAATTTTAGCTAAGGGCTTAGTTATGTTCTTTCTTTTAAATTTTTAGAGAGTCTTAGTTTAACTTAGTGTTTGCTAAGGGACTAGCAAAGTCTAAGTGTGGGGGAATTTGATATACGCATTTTATGCCCGTTTCTTAACGCATTTCCCTTTTCGTTTAGCTATGTTATTATCTTAGTTTTTATGTTTTCCTTACTTAAATTGTTATTTTGAAGATATTTACGGTGGAGATTAATAACGGCGCAATTCGGAGGAATTTCGGCGATTTTGCGATTTTTGCGATTTCGGACCACGAAAAATGGGCCGGCCCAAAAAGCAAATTATGGGCCGATTTCTCAACTCTTGTTTCGGCCCATTAACAAGCCCAAACCCATGTAATTCGGCCTAGATGCCTTTTGGTGAAGAGGAAAAGTCTTGTTTTGAAAGGGCAAGTCAACATTATCAAGCTAATGATCACAAATGGTGACTACACATGGTGATTCATGCTTAGGGTTCCCAAATGGTGACTACACTAGGTGACTCTTGCTTTGCATTGAATGAAAAGATGACTTGCCATGGTGACTTGCCTTAATGATCATTGCATGCATTAAATGGAGGAGGCAAGGTGGAAGAGAGAAGGCATGAATCCCTTGCCTATATAAGGGAGGAGGCAGCCATAAAACAGATCCATCACTCATTTTACTAAGCCAAAGCTCTACACAAATACTCCTCCACCATTAAACACTTGAAGGTTCACACAAAGCCGAAGCATCCATCTCCTCCATTCCAAGCCGAAGCATCTCCTCCTCCATTCCAAACCGAAGCATCCATCTCCTCCTCCAAGCCGAAGCTATCATCCTCCATCCCTCACAATACGCTAAGTCCCTTGTGAAGGAAAGCCATCTCCACCGTAGTTCATCAAGCACTCAAGACAAAAAGTGTAACCATGATCTTCACTTTCATTTCTTTAGCTTTGTATTTGAATCTTTTGATGTATTGGAATAACAAGTTTAGATTTGTGTATCAAATGAAGAACAAGTTTAGATTTGTGTTTTATGTGTTTAAACAGATTTGTAATATGCATGTGTTTATGATTTCTAGCCTTTTATGCATGTTTGATACAATCTTAAAGCTTCGAATGCATGTGTTAGAAAATACGCTAAGTCCCTCTCTTTCGCATGTTTCGATGATTGTATGTTGTTTAGGATGTTTATACGCTAAGTTGCATTCCTACTCAATTATTAAGCATGTGTATTTAGTTAGAAGTTATGAATTTCGTAACTTACAAAAAGGTTTGATGCATGAAAAGGGTAGGCTAATAAGATGAGATGATCACATGTAATTAGTAGTGTAACTTCTTATTTTTAGCAAGCATAATTAGACTTTAAGTTTCTTGATTGTTGAAACTTGTCTATGAGTAAAACATGTTAGATGCCTAAGAGTTTTAGTTGTGTTTGCATGTTATGTACTTTAATTTCGTAGATTAAACAACCAACTTCCAATCCCCCCAAACATTTACATTTCCGCTTATTAACGAAACCATGCATGCGCCCTTAATTCCCCGGATAAAGAACGATCCCTACTCGCCAATATTATAAATGACAAAAGAAGGGTTTAAATTGCAATGCGCGTAATCGATGTTTTTAGGTCGACTTTGTGTTATCGTGAAAGCATGTTTTGCTCGTATCAGACTCACGACATTGGATTCAATGATCTGAACCGTAGTTAGATATAAACCACTACGAATAGCCGGAAAGTTCTTTAAAATGCGCTTGCGGCCACATTCAACAGAGGTGATACACAATAATTCTTTTCCATTCTCACAATATATTTCCAAGTAAAAACTATTGGCGTGAATATGCTTCAATAATCTGCGTATAAGGCATCAGTGATGTATAATTTGGTACCATGAGGCTGCATAAACTCTGCTAAATCACGCCCTTGAATAACCGACGTTGCACCAATCATGGTAGTCACTGATGATTTGTATGGAAAAAGATCCAAAAACAGTTGCCTAGTTCGCAAAATAGTATGGGTTGTACCACTATTTGCAAGACACTTAATTTTACCTTGAGACATGTACAAAATCAATGTCAATATGTAAGTCTCTTAACTAAAGACCAGGCGGACACTTTAAGTACATACTGAAAGATTTGAATAGGGGTATGACCCTTGTTGAGTGTTGATATGGCATGACATAAATCGATGTAAAACCACATCTAATGCTGAAATCCAGGTTGGTAAAAAAAAGTTCATCCTTTTTCAATAAAAGCGATGTATAGTACATCAAAAAACCCCCACAATCTGGGTAGAACCTTCGATGGATCGAAGTACAAAAAATTTTATTGATAGAAAATCTCACAAACCTACCCATGGGATACCTTCGATGGATCGAAGAACAAGTCCTCAATGGATTGAAGAAACCCAAAATAAATGTTAATTTTTTATACTGATTTTTGATGGGACAAAGAGTTAGGCTTCGAGGCATCGAAGAATCGACCGTAGACATTCCTTCGACGGATCAAGGAAGAATTTCTTGAGGTATCGAAAAATACAATATAAGGACCCGAGGATAACGTTCGATGGATCGAAGTAAAAAATTTCATTGGATCGAAAATGTCAGGAACCGACCCATGAGAGTGCTTTGATGGATCAAGGAACAATTCCTCGATGGATTAAAGGCTCCCTGACTTCGAAATAACATCATCTCCTTTGTGTCTCGTTTTTACTGTATCGTTGTGTCCTTATGTCATATATTAATGTAAATATCGAACCATACACTGAATTGATATAAAAATAACATTATCAACACTTTCATATACCAAAAATAGAGAAAAATCCATTAATCACCAACAATCAAAAGTTCCATCATAGATGTTCTTATCCAAAAGAAAACCAAGACAAACAGCCTACAAAAAATGACTGAAAATAAAGCCAAAAATAAACCAAAAACTTGAATACATCACAAAGATAACCGTCTTTTACATAGGTTATTCAAAATCTAGAGTAGATAGGTCCTTCTCCTTGTGCTCTACAAGAACGAGATTGGTGTGAACTTCCATCTCTACATCTGCAGAGTAGTTGGACTCTTGAGCTAAGTACTGCTTGTTCCTCTTATAGATGTTCTAGATTTCTTTGCTTGAACAACACTGTTTGTGCATATGCTTTGTTGAACCACACCGATAACAAGTGAATTTTTCAGAATTTGAATTCTTTTGTCCATCATTAAAAGAATCATATTGGTTCTTGTTGGAGTTAGCGTTCTTATCTCTATGCTAACTCAGACTATGGCTATGGCCTTGGCCACGCCCACATCCTTCTCTCCCACTATGTAGAGCTTGTCCTCCACGCACATAAGGTTCTGAATGAGCATTCTTTTTGTCCTTACTGATTTTTTCTCCAGTCTGGTAACACTCAGGCTTTTTAATACTAGCCGATCTTGAATTATTATTGAGGATGATCTCATGATGCCTTTCAGTTTTAGCTAGCCTATTGATGAGATCACTGAAAGTAAGGATCCTCCCCTGTTTGTACTTTATTTGATACTAGTGAGCAAGAATGCTCATAAAGATTGGGAAGATATTCAACGACTTTTCAATCATGTCATTATCAGACTTTTCCACACCACAGAAGCTTAACTTAGATTGCAAATCCAGCATCGCTTGATTGTAATCTAGGATCTTTGAAAAGTTCAAGACCCTAAAGGCTTCCCATTTGCAGTCAACTCAAGAAGCTATGCATCATACACATTGTTTAAGCGTTGTTTCAGAACATCCCACAATTTCAGGGGATCAATCTTTTTTAAGTATTGCTTCTTAAGAGTTGGATAAATATGATGCCTCAAAAACATGAGGGCTTAAGCTTTTGATTCATCTGTGAGTGAGATAATATTTTGTCCAGACCTAGTAAATTTGATGGTGTTTGTAAGTCTCTTGCTGATGAATGTATTTTTTACATTGGAGACCCAATGGTGGTATTCCTTTCCTTAGAGATCAAGGATGTCTAATTCTGGCATAACCGGCTCGTTCGAACTCATCTACAAAATACAAAGAGAATTGTTTAGTATTGATCGAAGAACCACGATCACTAATATCAAGTTTTAATGAATAAGAACATGATCCATGTTTTATTATCATAAAAATGGATTATGAACAAACGGTGGCTCAAAACCACACCCAGCAACCGTGACAGACTGTAACACAGTGTCGATTTTCCTTTCTTTTCTTTTCTAATCTGTGACTCCCCTAGGACTGTCACTTATACTTTATGGATATAGGTCCATAGGAACTAGGGTACAAATATTCAATAATCACAAATCACAATCCTAGATCAAGTATTTTACAAGAAGTAAGTTTTAATCCTAGATCTAAAGATTGACAGTTTAGAAAATTTACCTTGATTGATATTTCGGTATGACTGGTACAGAGTTCAAAAGATGTTGAGAAAGAGCTCATCTGAAACGGTTCCTTGGAATTCAAGCAATCTTGACGAAGTGGAAAGATCACCGGAATCAAGGAGGAAGTAACCGAGTTGGTGATGATCAACAGTGGTGGAGGTCGGCGACGGCGAAGGGGCTGTTTTAGGGGTTAGGTTTTTTTTTTCTTTTCTGTGGTGATTGTTAGTTATCAACTCAAAGTGAGTTTGATAACGTGTTTGAGAGGAAATAATTGAAACGTAACTCTTTCATTGATAAAATACCTTATATATGGGTTGATACAATCTGTTACAATAACTGTCCCAATAAAACTGAGATTCTCTGTAACTATCTAAACTAATCCATATCTAATTAGGACACGACACACACCAGAAATTACAGAGAATAAATCTTTTTAAACATATGATATATTTTTTTATATATATATTCAGATATGGCGGAAAATCCAATATGTATTTGCATGGTTCGATATATAGAGGAAATTGTCCTCTGTGTACAGCAATCTAGCTTAATTGTTCCTTTATTATTGGTTAGAGATGATCGAGCATATGTTTTCACAACAAAGAAATTAATTGGATTTTAATCTATTGATTTACATGGAAGGCAAGTTAGTCGTCTTAGAAGACCATATATATATATATATGTTTTTTATATAAGACCATATATGTGCATTTGTTTGACTGGATTAAGTCACATAGTCTTTATTAAGAGGTAGTAATTGGTTTGTTCCATGTCGGGTGGTTTGATAAAAAAATTAATGGAACTAGCTACTGCCTTGTTTTCTCATTAGTCCCTTGAATGGGTGTCATCTTGAGTACCCAAAATTGAGAACTAAAAATAACACTTTTGCTTATACTCAAGCTCACTCTAGTACTCTACACCAAATATGATTCTCACTAACACTACTTAACCTCACTCACACTTAGACATGAGAAATATTGTATTTAAGGAGATCCGCAGTAGTCCTGCCAAACAAACGCACCTAGACATGACAAGCATTGTATTTATGTTGCTAGTCTAGCTAGTTTATACATTAATTCATATATTTGATGATTGTTCTGTGTAGGGATGGCAATAATATCCATCGGGTAGGATATCCATAGGGTATTCGACCCTAACGGTGGATAATTACGGGTAAAAATAGGTAACAGATACGGGTGTATCTAATACCCACTTTTTAAAAACAGACACGGAGCGAGTATGGTATTTCAATATTCATACCCATATATATCCACCCAATATGAATATTAAATTTAAAAATATTACATAATCATTATAGAATTAATATTATATATAATAACTTATTTATTTTATAAACTTTTATGGTAAAAAATTATTTATTTACCTAGTATCCTAATTCACTTATTTCTGCTATAACTTTTAAATAAGCTACACTTGTGTAACTAATCTCTAGAAAATTGTTGCAACGAAATGTTTTTATATTTTTTGAATTGATGAATTTGGTTATAATAATTTTTTATTTTTTAACATTTTTTTATCGGTTACGGATAAATACGAATAATTTAGTATTCAACGAATAGGAAGATAAATAATATCCAATATAATATTAAGAATATTAGAATGGATATAATATGAACTCCAATATAAATATATGGTAATTTAATGTTTGTACTGGACTCCACCATTACCATCCCTAGTTCTGTGCCGTCCCCTTTGACCAAGACAAAGTAGAACTCGATCGTTGAAACGTGTGGGAAAGATCGATGGAGCTTGCTGATCATCAAGTATAGTTAAGACAATGCATCACTTTCAAAACTTCTTCAATAATTTTTCATTTAGCTTATTCTATACTGTGAACAGAACACTAGATCATTTGTTTTTCCTCTTTCGTCCTATACATATCGACCTTTTGAATAGTCTTGGTGCATGCGTGGGGTAGTACAGCAGTTGTGTGATCACAAGCGAGAAATATATGAGTTATGGGGAAAGTGAGAAACTACAATGGGAGCTCCAGACGACTGCGATTTCGAAGTTTTTCTTTTCATTTTCGATTCCTTTGAAGAATAGGATGCTTTTGCGTTGTCGGAGACCTGCGAAGATGATGATGATGATGAAGGTATGAAACAGTTGAAAATTGTTGACCATATGGTCATTCTAGCTTGCTGAGTGAAGAATGGTAGAGAAATGGATGAGAGTGTTGTATCAGAGTGAGGCTGTTGTTGCTACAACTGTGTGTCCACTCTCGTTGATTTATAGAGATCAAGATATAGAAATTATAACGACTTAAGTCGATTTACTTGGAGGCCAAGGATGATTATTTGGAAGACGTCCACATTCGACCAACCTTTGATTAGGTACGTGGCTCATTTGACTAGACAAATTTAAATTAATGACAAATCTGTGTTGAAATTTCTGTTCCCATGCCAATTGAATTGTGTTGCGAATATAGAACTTGATGAGCAAGTAACATTAAGATATACATGACTTTCAATTTGACTATATATAAAGATTATATTGTTCATAGTTCTTATTATATATAATACTGTAATAGGGACATGTACAACTCATATAAATCAAACGTCAAATATGCCACCAGTAAAAGTTGAGTCGGATCGATAGAAATTAGGACCGTTTTAGATCGAGAGAACCTATATTCACGGGGAGAATGTATCCTTTGTAAAAATTAATATAGACATTAGTTCTATAATTGATACTCAAGTATTTGATAAACAAAGAGATTCCCTACTATATTTATCCTTCATGGAATATGATTTACAACATTCATTATTCATTAAGAGTTGTATATAAAAACCTTTATAGAAGATATTAATTCTATATAGAATATATATAAAGGCATAAAATAAATGCTCTAACTATCAATCATTCCATCGAAAAGTCATTCATTACTTTGCCCCATAGAAGAGTCGACTATTAAAGATAATATAGAGGAGAAGATGTTTTGCGTTGTGACATCACCTACAAGCATGAATATCAATAAGTTTTCTTATTCCTTGATCAATCTATGTATTTTATTTGTGTTCTTGTATTGATCACAGTTTTACAGTTTCATATTCATAACCTCAGTTTACATTTAGTATCCATAATTCTTAATATTATTTTTACATTTGGTATCAGAGCATCTTTGCTTGAGCAAGAACCGAATAACAAATTATTTCATATGCATTTTTTTTAGAAAAAAAATTATTTAGAAAGGGGAAGAATGTTTTAATCAATCTCATCGATCATACATCACCAAATTAAAGGGGCCTAGTATCAATTTGTTGGCATGAGATTATCTATAAACAATCATGTAGGTCTGTCAATGGGTCATGTCGTGTTTGGTTCGTGTTGGGTCATATAATTATTTGTGTCAAAAAGGTAAATTCAAACCCACTGAAAGGACTCAATTCAATCTTTGATTAACTAGTAACCTAGGATCACACCCTAACGACAAGACCTAAACTATGGATTTCTGTAAAAAAAAATTAGACATAATTTCCTCTACGAAGTGAACTACCAGAAAGCTGCAAGAAATCACACTTCGGATTTCCCACAAATAATACCGTGGACCACCGATGTCTATCCGGATTTCTCAATAATGTGCGAAAAGTAAATTAATTAAAATGTTGGAATAATAATACGAGAGCTGAAAATTCATAATCCAGAAATACTAACAATTTACTACCAACACTGAAAAAAATATTTACAACACTTGTGTTCAGAGCGACTTCTAGGAGCCGAATAAAACATATGAAAATACATTGCTAGTGGCTAAAACCTACAGGAAGGTATGATAACCCGGTGGACTCAGAGCCTCTGAAGAAAAAAATCCAGAACAGGAGAAGCACTGCAAACAGGGTACAGAATACCGACCAAGGGGAAGGCAAATAAAAAAATAAAAAATCGTTAGTGTAAGTGGACAAAAAGTCATAAGCAGTGTAAAATAATAAAATATTCTATTTGTGCATTTTTGCTGATTTCTGTTAAATCATGCGAGTTCAAAAGAATAAACTAAAATAAAATATGGAGGTGGGCACTCAGGCTGTTTATCCTAACTCGGAGCATCTCTAAGACTGTGACGACCCAGAACAGAATCAGCAGTGTGATCAGCTCACTTCATGTGTTACTGCGTAGTCGCAGATTCCCGACAGTATTTGAATCGCCAGATTTGTTAATGACTAAATCATTGGCCGAGAATTGAAGTTGAGTCTCTTCTCGGGAGTCGTTGTATGTGTGATTTTGAGTTTTTGGGCAGTTCCGGATCATTATTTGGACGACCGAGGAATAAGTTATGAATATTTGAAGTTTCGATATAATCAGGTTAAAATGGTGAATTTCTTAACGACTAAATTACCGGTCGAGAATTTGATTTCGGCTTCTTCACGGAAGTTGTTCAGAATTTAATTTTGAGTTTGTGGGAACTTCCGGAGCATTATTCCGAGTTACGAGGATTATGTTGTGAATATTTCCGATCGTTGATTATTTAATCGGTTAAATATGTGTTGATTTGAACAGTTGACTTTTTATCCGATTGGTCGATGTGTTTGACTTTGGGTGATAATTGAAGAACAAGTCGAGTCGAGTTCGTTGCCGCGAGAATTATCGAAATCGGAATTACGACGAGAAAGTTACGGGTATTCAAAGTTCGTCGAAAAGGATAATTACGAAGTTTCCATTTTGGGAAGGCTATAAATAGAAGGTTGCTATTTCGGGTAAGTCAACAGTTGCCATTAATTGTGTTGACCGAGTTGACCGAGTCAACTCGGTGGAGAGAGAAGATGTACGACGTGCTCGACGGTGCTCCACGGCGGCGATGGGATTCCGACCACCTCCGGGCTCGACCCATACCCCGTTCGACTCACCTAGCTCCCCTCATCTCAATTCCGGCCACCACTCACAGCATAGCTCACGGTGGAGAGAGAAACTTTGAACCAAAGTTTGGGATTTTTGGGGTTAATGGTGGTTTTCGATTCTGGCCGAGTTGAGCTCAAATGAGGACTGGGTTTTGAAGCCCTCATCTCCATGATTCTAACCATATAGGTATGGTGTTCCAATTTGATTTGTGGATGGAGAATTTTGGATTTGAAATTTGTGTATCAATTCGGTTTTGCTTGAAATTAGACTAGTTAGAGTGAGAATTGGCCTTCAATGCAGTTGACAAAGTTGTTCAGTGGATGATTTTGAGTGGAATAGGGGTTGCTCCGCCGAGGAATGTTTAGGTTGGTGGTCAACGGTCAACTTTGACTTTTTGGGGTTTTCGACAAGTTGCATGTCGTTTCACTCGAAATCGCGCCCCGATCGCAGTGGGGAGGTTCGTTTCTCGATTTGAGCATCTGAAAGTACAGCGAGGTATTGAGGTGTAAATATTGGATTTTCGACGATTCGTCGACATTGAATTACATGTTTCCGAGAACGGTGGTTTCTCGTGATTTGTTTTGAATTGTCGAGTTATGATTTTGAGTAATGGACTTTGTGATTATTCAGGGGGTTCGTGATCATTTGTTTGGCGAGGGACTTTCCGCCGGATCACGGGTTAACGCGAACTGCATTACGCTAGTCTGTGAGTGGACAATTTCTTTTCACGGATTGATTGCGAGTCTTTTATATACGTTTTACGAACTTGAGCATGCAGTATGATCATGGTTTTACGAGTATGAGATTTCATACGAGATTATGTTTATTATGAGCATGTGTTATACGATTATGCTTATATCAGTATATATTACGTATATGCACTTATATATTGATTCATGCATTTGCATCGACTTGTTTATGATTTGATTTACACAGAGTACAGTCTCAGTTACGTTGTTGTATCGATACACTTGCCTCTCGGCTGATCCCCGATGGTAGGCCTACCAGGAGGGGCAGTACCCCTACCTGACCGGCGAGGGGCAGTACCCCGGAACCGAGGCCTTTCTGGCTATGAATCACGTGGAAGTCAGGGGCTTCGTGATTCCGGCTGTACTAGCACGGATGTGTCCATGAGTGACCCCGTGAGATTTTCCATGCATGCTCTGTTTACGAGTTGGAGTCAGCGTCTCCTCGTATACTATTTGATTTATTTATATTTCGACTCGCATATGTTTTTATAACATATATTACTCGGTGAAAGACATTTATTTTCATCCACTCACTCTAACGGTTTTCATGTCTTTCCCCTGGGCTTTTCGGTTTCCGTGTCCAGTTTGCAGTTTGGACTCTGGTGTCGCACGTCGTGGTTGGAGGCATAGTGCTCGAGCTACCTTGTTTCTTCCAGTAGGTTTATTGTTCTACCTATTGTGGTATACTTATATGATTATATATTAGAGGTCGCTCTGAGTATTCTGTTGTATATATTATATGATTTTACTCCAGATTTTAGTAAAGTACAGATATATTTACTACTTTACATTACTGTTGATATATTGAGAAATCCGGATGGGATTGGTGCCCACGGTTTGATTTTTGTGGCATAGGATGAAGTGTATTTTCCGCGTGCAGGTAATGGTAATTCCACGTTAGTAACGAAACTCTGCCGAAATTTTGTTGGTTTTTGTTGGTTCGTGTTTTCGAAAGGGTTTGATTCCGGTTTAGGGAGCTAAATCGGGGTTGGGTCCTTTCAGCTTGGTATCAGAGCATTAGGTTATAGGTTCTGTAGAATTCTGTAGTCGTGTTTACTAAGGATATTTGAGAATGTACAGCATGTCTGGAATGGTGACCCGACCGGCCGGCGGATAATCATCAATATTCCGGGTGTTGTATACTTTCAAATATTTGAAGTTCCATGATTACGTTCCACTTGTTGTGAATGATGTTTTATTCATTAGGATGCCTCCTTGACGTGCTTTCTGTGTCGGTATGGTTGTAGATCTTATTGAGGATCAATCGACGCGCGATTTGCCAGTGAATGTGGGTTTGGATGAGCATTCTGAGTTCATAGAATTGTGTGGCACGGTTTGCCTGGTTGTGTGTGTATGAGCGTCTACATGTGGCCTCAGAGTAGAGAATTGTGGCAGTTGATGTTTGCCTGTGTCAGATCATTGTATTTGGTGGGCTAATATTGTGTGAGTTCCGGTTGCGACTCCATGGCCTACATTCAGGGTGTCGTTTATACGGTAATGGTTTAATCAGGCTACCCAGCATTCGAATGAGGAGTGTTTACCCACCTGAGGCAGAGATGCATTGTTCACATGTTTGCCCCTATTTGCGCGTGTTTTGTGGCTTCATAGGAAGCAAAGCACGAGGTTCGAGATGAGTTTGAACCTGAGCATCAGAGAGGATCTTGATTGTTATGCCTCGAGATAACCGTGAGGAGCTTAGTGTGCTGCACTCAGTGGCGAGGCTATTGAGAAGGAAATTTGTATGCGGTTTTTTTTCGATGTGATGGTTTGAGGAAAGTGGATTTAGTCGCAATTTTGATGAGGTTGAGTTCCGACATTTCGGGATCAGTGACTTCATCAGGTTGTGGTCTTTTCGATTATATTAAGGGTCATCAGATCAAGCAGAGGATCCGTTTGACGATGGCGGAGATCACGGAGTAGCGGACTTGTTCCTGTGGCATGAGTTTGGGCGATCGTTGGTGATCCTTTCACGCAGCAGGTGTTGCGGTGACGTATGTTCGAGGAGCACTCTCAGTTGCCATTGTGGTGGCCAGGAGGATCACGTTGCGAGGGAGCACTCTCAGCCAGCTGTTTTAGCGGTTCGGCAGCTCAGAGTTCACGGGGAGGTCATGGTGCTGTTTCTGGTGTTTGATCAACGCAACCTTCTAGATGAGTTAATCAGCAAGTCGCAATTGACGTGGGTGGCTAGTTGGGCATGTTGGAGTTCGTGCCATGACCTTGTTTGAGGATAGACTTTTCTCTGAGGTTACTGTTGCTTGATATCCATAGCTGTTGTACCTGCATCTCCACTTCCGAGGTTTTGGAGAGTCTTGCGTCCATCCGGAGGTTGCGAGATCCTTGATGGAGGATATGGCTTTGCTGCGGATCTGTTATAGCTAGACATTATGGTTTTGGTGTGATTGTGAGTATAGACTTACTGACGACGCATTTAGTTGTGTTCGAGTGCCTCGAGAAGGAGGTTGTGTTTCGACGACCAGATTTTCCCCGAGATACTGTTTCGTGGTAATGGTCGAGCGGATTGTGGAGACGGGTTGTGTTGTTTGTTTAGCTCATATTGTGGATACTACGGTTGCTGTGCCCGACATTGGTGACATTGAGGTGATTCCCGAGTCTCCAGGTATATTCCGGAGGAGTTACCAGGTGTTCCTCCAGTTCGGGAGACTGACTACACCATTGAGTTTGTACTGAGCGCCGGACTCATTTTACCGGCATCTTGTCATTCGGAGCCAGTGGAGTTGATGGAGCTATAGTTTCAACTCCAGGAGTTGCTGGAGGAGGTTTCAGGAGATTTCATGCGACCCCACGTATTTGCGTAGTGTGCTCTTACATTGTTTGTATGGATGTTGGATGGTTCGACGTGGTGGTGCATTGACTACCGATGCTTGATTCGCTTCAGAGGAGAGCGAGTATCCTTCGCTTCGGACTGACGATTGGTTTGATCAGCTCGCGAGAGCTTCAGTCTTTCCGAAGATTGATTTCGGGTCAGATACCAGCAGTTGAGATCGATGAGTCAGATGTGGTTTGGACAGTTTTCGGATCTCGGTGCGGGCATCAGAAGTTTTTGGTCACACTGTTTGGGTTGACCAATGTCCCCGTAGATCTTGTGGACTTGATGGACCAGGTGTTCAGACGGTTTCTGGACGAGTTGTGGTCATGTTCGTCGGCAACATCCTGATGTACTCCAGGAGTGTGGGCCAGCACCTGAAGCAATTGTGAGCGGTTTTGCAGACTTCGCGAGGCGATCAGCTATTTGCGAAGTTCAGCCAGTGTGAATTTTGGTTGATTAGTGTGAAGATTTTGGGCCACATGATGTCAGCCGAGGGAGTTGGAGTGGATCCTGACCAGTTAGAAGCCGTGTTGATTTGGGAATTGCCCTACTCTTGTACCAGAGATCAGGGGTCTCTTGGGTTTGGCAGGCTACTATCGATGCATTGTGCAGGATTTTCCCAGATTACCACTTCATTTTCCGGATTGACGAAGAAGGCGTCAAGTTCGAGTGGTTCGATGCACGCGAGGAGAGTTACTTACTCCTGTAGGATGGTTGACCGTTGCTTCGGTTTTGACCTTACCTGACGATTGTGGTGAGTTCGTTGTTTACGGCGATGCATCGAGGTTTTGATTTGGTTATGTTTTGATGTTGTGTAGCAGAGAGGTGGCTCATAGTTTTAGGCAGTGGAAACCTTATGTAGCTACATATCCTATGTATGATTTGGGTGTAGCTGTCCTTATGTTAGCAATAGAGAGTTGGAGACACTACTGCTATGGCGTGCAGCGCGGTGTAGGACGTACACTGATCACTTGAGATTCATCCACTTGCATTTTCGGCCAGATTTGGGCTTGAGGCAGTGTAGATGGATGGGGACGACTAACGACTATGGCTGCACATTTGAGTTTATTCGAGAGAGGCTATTGTTGTTGATGATGCATTCAGTCGAGAGTCAGGAGCTTCAGTGTTTCATGTGTGTGTGGCTCGAGTTTCCGTGTTAGCCGAGTTATACGCTATGGGAACTGAGTTAGAGTGTGATGATGTTGAAGCTCATTGTTTTGCGTGCGTTATGCACTAGCAGTACAGAGATGTGTCTGATACTTCAAGTTTACTACTCGTGACGCAACATGTAGAGCAATATAGCAGCTTGTGTGTGCAGATACCACATTTGTCGACAAGCAATGGCTAGGAGGCAGAGATTTGCCGGAAAGTTACAGCCATTGGAGATTTCCGATTAGTAGTTGGAGTTGTCGCTGTGGTTTTGTGTGCCAGTATTGATATACGCATTTTATGCTTGATTCTTAACGCATTTCCCTTTACGTTTAGCTATGTTATAATCTTAGTTTTTATGTTTTTCTTATTTAGTTTGTTATTTTGAGGTTATATTCGGTGGAGATGAATAACGGCGCAATTCGGAGGAATTTTGGCGATTTTGCGATTTTGGACCACCGGCTATGGGCCGGCCTAAAAAGCATTTTGTGGGCCCATTTCTCAAAGTTTGTTTCGGCCCAAAAACCAGCCCAAACCCATTGAATTCGGCAAGGAAGCCACTTGGGGAAGAGGAAAAGTCAAGGTTGTCAAGCTTTGTGACTAGGCTTGGTGACTCTTGCTTTGTGATCATTACAAAGGGTGACTAGGCTTGGTGACTCTTGCTTTGTGATCATTACAAAGGGTGACAAGGCTTGGTGACTCTTGCTTTTGATCATCACAAATGGTGACAAGCCTTGGTGACTCTTACTTGTGATGATCACAAGTGGTGACTAGGGGAGTGACTTGCCCTTGTGATTATTGCTAGCATTTAATGAAAGAGGCAAGGTGGAAGAGAGAGTGAGCATTTCCCTTGTCTATATAAGACCAAGGAGGCCAGCCATAACCTCTACACAAATACCTCTCCTCCATAAACACTTCAAGGATCCTCTCCAAGCCGAAGCATTCCAGCCTCCGAAGCCATCGGATCATTCACAATACGCTAAGTCCCTTGTGAATGAGAACCACCTTCAAGAAGTCATCAAGCATTCAAGACAAAAAGTGTAACCATGATCTTCAATCTCTTGTCTTTTGCTTTGTATTGGATCACTTTGATGTATTTAATGAAGAACAAGTTTGGATTTGAGTTATATGTTCTTAAGTCTTTTCGTAAATTGCATGTGTTTATAATTTCAAGCCTTTATGCATGTTTGATACAATCTTAAAGCTTCGAAAGCATGTGTTAGATACTACGCTAAGTCCCTCTCTTTCGCATGTTTCGATGATCATACTTTGTTTAGGGTGTTTAGACGCTAAGTTGCATTCCTACTCAAATATCAAGCATGTATATTTAGTTGGAAGTTATAAATTTCGCAGCTTACTTAGAGTATTTAGGCATGAAAAAGAGTAAGGTTAATAAGATGAGATGATCACTTGTAATTAGTAGTGGAACTTCTTATTTTTAGTAAGCATAATTAGACTTTAAGGGTTCTTGATTGTTAAACTTGTCTATGAGTAAAACATGTTAGAAGTCTAGGAGTTCTTGTTGTGTTTGCATGTTTTTGTATTTTAATTTCGTAGATTAATTAACCAATTTCCAATCCCCCCCAAACCTTTAGATTTCTGCTTTAACGAAACCATGCATGCGCCCTTTAATTCCCCGGATAGAACGATCCCTACTCGCCAATATTATAAGGACAAAATAAGGGTTTTAAATTGCTTTACGTGTGAGCTGTGTTTTTAGGGTCTACTTTGTGTTAACGTTAAATGCATGTTTTGCGCGTATCAACGATGTCAAACTATAATAGATCTGTGGCTAACACATAACCTCCAACAAGGACCTCGCGACTTCCGGATGGATGCAACACTCTCCAAGACCTCGGAAGTGGAGATGCAGGTACAATAGCCATGGATATCAAACAACAGTAACCTCGGAGAAAAGTCTGTTCTCAAACATGGTCATGGCACAAACTCCAACATGCCCAATAGCCGCCCACGTCAAATGCGACATTTGCACAGAGTACAGTCTCAGTTACGTTGTTGTATCGATACACTTGCCTCTCGGCTGATCCCCGATGGTAGGCCTACCAAGAGGGGCAGTACCCCTACCTGACCGGTGAGGGGCAGTACCCCGGAACCGAGGCATTTCTGGCTATGAATCACGTGGAAGTCAGGGACTCCGTGATTCTGACTGTACTAGCACGGATGTGTCCATGAGTGACCCCGTGAGATTTTCCATGCATGCTCTGTTTACGAGTTGGAGTCAGCGTCTCCTCGTATACTATTTGATTTATTTATATTTCGACTCGCATATGTTTTTATAACATATATTACTCGGTGAAAGACATTTATTTTCGTTCACTAACTCTAACGGTTTTCATGTCTTTCCCCTGGGCTTTTCGGTTTCCGTGCCCAGTTTGCAGTTCGAACTCTGGTGTCGCACGTCGTGGTTGGAGGCATAGTGCTCGAGCTACCTTGTTTATTCCAGTAGGTTTATTGTTCTACCTACTGTGGTATACTTATATGATTATACATTAGAGGTCGCTCTGAGTATTCTGTTGTATATATTATACGATTTTACTCCGAATTTCAGTAAAGTACAGATATATTTACTACTTTACATTACTGTTGATATATTGAGAAATCCGGATAGGATTGGTGCCCACGGTTTGATTTTTGTGGCATAGGATGAAGTGTATTTTCTGCGTGTAGGTAATGGTAATTCCACGTTAGTAACGAAACTCTGCCGAAATTTTGTTGGTTTTTGTTGGTTCGTGTTTTCGAAAGGGTTTAATTCTGGTTTAGGGAGCTAAATCGGGGTTGGGTCCTTTCAAAGACTATAAATAAAAAGGTGATGGGATCGTCTAAGGGGTTTGTCATATCCCGAGACAATCTGGGTCAGCAGGGCGTTTGTTCTAACCCAGTCTGACCCGACGAGTCAGTGATCAGCAGACTAGTCAAAGCATCGATGCTGAAAATAAAATCATCACAAACATATCTCCAAACTCGACAATAATAAAATACAAGAGACTATAAATCTACGTAAATATTAACTCGCAATAACTGTAAAAATAAATAAACGTCCACTCACCGTACTATGCCAGAATATTCATAAAGCCGCAACCTGTTAATCGACGCAATAATCATCCGACACGGCCTGCTAACTCGTAATCCTAAAAACAAGATTATAATTAATAACTATTTGTTGATATTAAATAACCAACCTCGTAATCCTACGAGCAATAATGTTGAGAAGCTCGCATTCTCGAATAACATAATTCCTGACAAAAAGTGCACTTAATCAAATTCTAAATTTAGTTCCTTGTGTTCCTTCACCATAACTAACTTTTAGAGTTGCAACATAAATCTCAAATATCAAGCGACTCAAATTAAATCGATAGTCAGATCGTCCGTTAAAAATTACTGTGAAATCAATTAATTATTACCCGATTAAATACATCTCTAAATTAAAATAAAATTCATATCCAAACAAGAACCTCACCATTGCGTTCGTCACGAAATTATGAGCGGAACGACATAAAATTTTGTCGATAATTCTACCTCTCCAGATTTCCGCTGACGGCGGCACGTGGGGCCACGCACCACCGCCGGTAACGGCCAGAAATTCAATTGGCACCAAAACTTGGCACCAAAAAAAGCTACCTACATACCAAAATATTCAGCTCAATAAGCCCAACAACAATTATGAAGAACACGACATCAAATTCTAACGGAAAACCTCCAAATGACCAGAAAAACCAAAATCCCACCGAAAAATCAACTCGCTCGATCGCCGGCATCGGGCCACAGCAAGGGCCAAGATGTGTCCCAAACGACTCATCTCCTCCTGGGCAAAACACCCCATAACCTCGACGTCATACGCCTCCGCAGCAGTCGTTATCGTCGCCGTGAAATTCCACCCGAGTCCGGCCAACTTCACCACCTCGATTCACCCACCTACGCATGAAATGTTACCACCAAAACCTAGAGGAGCTCAAGCCCAACAGAATCCGACCAATTTCACGGTGAAAGGTGGCCGGAAATAGTCGCGTCGTTGTCGTCACCCACGGTGGCGAAATTGGGTCGGTAAGCCTGGTCAACGCGGGTCAACCTGCTTACCAGAAATGGAAACTTTTGACTTTCCAAAAATGGAAACCCATATTTATACCCGCAATTTTGCGATAAAACGTTTTCTAATATTTTCGTAAAATTTTTGTTGACCATGACTTCTTCATCATAATTCTGATTTCAAAACTCGACGTCACCACGAACTCGTATCGACAAACTCTACAACATTATCCAAAGAAATTTCTCAAAAAAAGTAATCGATAAATCTCCATAAATCGCTAGCAAAAGTTACTAACGGTAAAAACTAATTATCCTCGAGGATTAACATAATTAATTAGTACTAACCGCATAAGTTTCAATTATTGTGTAATATTGTTCCGGGTCGTAACACCCAACCCATTTAATAATCGTGTCGAAAAGGTAAACTCAAACCTAACTCATTTATATGCGGGTCAACTTGCGTAACCTGTTTATGACCCACGTAATAATTGAGTCGTCTCATATCGTGTTGAATTATGTAACTCATTTAAACCAAAAATGTTCAAAATTTAAATAACTTCACATTCAAAACAATAAAATATTAAAAACACAGACTCTAAAATATTTAAATCAGATAACCATGCAACTTATTCAATATGTTTTATTAATTAATATAAAGTTCAAATAGAATAGCATGCTAACCCCAATTAAATAGACATGTATGTGAGTCATGTATATGTCGACCCAACCTAATTAATAAACCAGTTACACAAGTAATAATTTGTTAGCGGGTTGACCCATTTATGAAACGAGTCATGGCGGGTTGAGATGCACTTTACCCGCTTTTTAATTATGCGGGTTCAACCCGCTTTCTTCGTACCAGTTTCGAGTCGGGTTCACGGGTCGTGTCGAAATTAACAGCCCTATGATCATGCCTAACTAGAGGATTAGTTTTCATTCTTCTTCGACAATCTTCTCCTACTTTTTGTCTTAATTTTGTTAAAGAAATTGGTTTGTTAATTAATTTAGTCATTCATGAACGTGGGGTTTAGCTTAACCCAAATACCTAGACATCAAAGCTTCCCTAGTTGATCAACGAATATAGACTCACTAGTAGAAAAAGTCCATTAGATAACACGAATGACACGACAGAAGGCCAATTATCTATCATCCAAGGTTGTTAGACTGTGACAACCTGTTAGGACCATAATTGTGTTCCAATACATACCTAATCTTATGCTTAAAGCTTGCCTTCTCGGAATAATGCATCGTTTTTAATACATTTCCTTGTCATGATAGAAAATAGAGAGATTGAGAGGAAACGAGCTAAAAGATAGAAATTAATCACTTTTTGGAGAAGAATGAGCAAAACTAAGAAAAGGACAAAAAATCAGCTGTCTGTCAAACTCAACTCTGGCTAGTTAACGGTCAACTCCGGCGGTCAACTCCGGCGAGTCCTTGCTGGAATGTGTCAAGGCCCAAGACTTCAAGTCCAACCCCACAAGCCTAATTGGAGAAGATATTTTGGAGAGCCATATGTCACTCACATGTTGGTGGAGAGTCATCTTTGGACCACCAACATGTCCCTAAAATTGTGGATCATGTCTTGATATATTGTTGAATTATTTCAAAGCCAAAATATCTCCCAAAATGCGTTAGGGTCGAGCTCCCCCTTGGACCATAGCATAACATACTTCATTTTTCACTTTCTCAAGTTTTAGCTCTCTAGAAACCCTCTCCATCCATACCCATTTGAAATAGCCATCTTCTCTACTAAAAACACACTCATAACCACTATCTAAAGCCTAGAAATCTTCATCACTTCCATTATACTTCCATTTACATCAATATCCCTCTAGCTTTAGGTGGGTGACTCAACTCTTGGAGCTTTGGAGCAAGGTTGGAGCAAGAAGGAGAGAAGAGCTAGAAGACCTTGGAGCTTTTGAGGACTCTTTGTTATTTCTCATCCTATTTTGTATTTAAATCATGTATCTAGACTCTATGCTTATTATGGGTAGTGGGTAGACAATTTTGGGAGGCTAGGGTTAGAACCTTAGCCATGTGATGTGATGAACATGTCTTGGATTATGTATGCTTCATAGTTTTAGTGTATGTTGTGAATGAGTTTATTGTGTGATTGTGGTATGTTTATATGCTTAAGCTTGTTGTCTAAGTCTCTTATATGCATGTGTTGACTCTATCTAGGTGGATGTATCTGTTAAAGGACTTAAAAATGACCCTTGAATGAATTAGCAACTCACTTAAGGATAGATGAGCATGTAAACATGATTAGGGTATTATATATGAGATTTATCTTAAGATTTGGTTCCCTGGCACTTAGCATGTACTAGAGCTTCCTTGAGTCTCTATAGACTTGAAGGACTCTAATCAAGCACACATTGATTAAAAAAGTCATTGTGGCAAATCGTAGGATCTCTTGGCTCGTAACTCACTAGGTGCGAGTTGAGGGATTCAACTAGACGTCCTCTCGGATTATCCAAAAGAGATTTGAGAGGAGAACCTTTCCATATATGTCACACGATATGCTTGTTGACTTCAAAATGTGACATACAATCGAGATGCAAGCCCAAAATGGCTTGGGTCTTGGTTTCGATTCACGAAATACTTCAATGTTGGGCTCAAGTCATCTAGAGTTTAAAACGACCTAGGAACTTGGGTTCAAAGTCAAATGTGACCCAAAAGGTCATGATTTAGATATTAACTTGTGCGAACAGACTTTAATCCATTACATAAACTGGGACATTAATTGATGCATCATATGGTTAGAAAGACTTCCCTAGCCGACCTACTTTCCTTATATTGATTTCGCTTCCTTTGAGCTTTCATACCTTAGTGTAATCACAACAAATCAATTAACCTACGTTATCACTCACCGTAATACATCATCTCTTTCAATGCTAAGTCTCCAAAGGACTTAGTAGTGTGAGATTCACTTTCATATTTTATTTCCTTTTAGTGTCAAGTATTGTCTAGTAAGTCGTAGTTTTTATGCTTTTCACTCCAGGCTAAGGAATCTAAGTGCTTAATCCTTGTGGGTTCGACACTCGGTTTCCTTTTTCATACTATTACTTGTCCTCGTATACTTGTGGGTGTAGATCGGTCTTGCACTTATGAGTTGGCCAATAGCTTACTAAGTGTGGGGGTATAAATCTTCCAACAAGTTTTTAGCGTCGTTTCCAGGGATTAAGTTTATCTTAATTCCTTAGCTAATTAGCCTTTGATTGCGGATTATCCGGACATTATTGCTTGATGTTTGTTTCTTTCCATTTATCACATAGAATCTTGTTTTGCTTATCTTTACTTCATAAGGATACTTTGGTATGTCTGTTGGGGTAAAAGGGTGCTAGAAATTATTTTTTCTAACCTTTGTTGCAAGGCATTTTCGACCCGTCGAAATTTGACACAGACCGTAACAGGTTGCATTCTTTAACCTGTCAAAATTTTCTAGTCAAAATTTTTGACCAGTCGAAAACTGGGCTATGGCTTGAGGTTGTTTACTCCATCCCTACTCTTTTACCTTTGCCTATCTATATCCCTTTAGAGCATTTTTAATTAGTGTCTTACTTTCACGTATAGTAACTAGTGTGTGTCTTATCTTATCAAACTTACTTTACATTGCACCTTTGTTTATTAGGATTTTATTTGGAGATTTCGATATATTGGGTCATGCAAGCCCTTACCTTAGTTCACCTCGGTGTCCATAACACATTGAATGCCACTGCACCATGTACCAGAATTCCATTCAAACTCTTAGAGTGCTCATTGATGTTTCCTTGAGGGGGGTATCAAAGAAGCACCGTAGAAGGCCCTCAAGGCTTTGAGTACTTTGAGAGTTTAGGCCTAATATCTATTAGTTCCCTAGTGTGTTTTCAAGTTTATGCCCTTTCGTCACACACGTCTACACATTCCATCTTCTAGTTCGTCACCCGTTTTGTGGAAAACTAATTTGGGTTTCGACAACGTGGCTCCTATGAGAGAAGGAGCTTGTACAAGTAGTGAAGAATGGAGTGGTATACTGGTGTTGAGGGTTTATAACCGGGAAGCACTTAGAAATTTTTTTGATGTTGCTCTAGAAGCTCAACGAGAGAATCCTTCTTGTGGAGGCCGAGTGTTCACAATCAAAGTTGATCCTCATCTTGAAGAAGAAGCAAGTGAGCATAGAGAAGGCCCCTCATCTAAAGATGAAAATGTACCTTCAATAGAGCCAATAGCTATGGGAGAAGATGGAGAAATCTATGAAGGACGACTCTTGAAGAAGTGGGTACGTTCTTCCCTCTTTGGCGACACATATCGAATGCATTGTCCTCCAACCGTTGGTGGGTGAATCGTTTGAGATCAAGCCTATCTTTCTACAAACTCTACTATTGTTCCTTGGCGACGCCAATTCAAATCCTTACTCGCACCTATTAAAGGTTGAGGTGGCGTGTGCCCGGCTAAATATCCGCAACATGGACCCAAGTCAATTGAGGTTAAGGGTCTTTTCATCAAGTTTGCCTAATAAGGCAAAGGAATGGCTTAATAAGTTTCCGCCCAACTCCACCAATTCTTGGGAGGCACTCCAAATGAAGTTCATTACAAAATACTTCCCACCGGGGAAGATCAATGAGAGGAGGACAAGCTTGATGACCTTCCGAGAAGAGGATGGAGAGTTGTTTTTTGAAGCATGGGAGAGATTTAAAGATTTGGAGCTTGGTTGTCCCAACCATGGGCAATCTCAAGACATGCTAATGTCCCTATTCAATCAAGGGCTTAGCACGGAGTCTAGATTGAAGGTGGTGACTTCATGGACAAGACCGCAGATGAAGCCCACATCTTATTGGAGAAATTAGCGGAGCAATTGGCGTTTTGGGACATTAAGCCTCATGTGAAGAAGTCGGCGGTCTCTATGAGAGAAGCTACAGAAGCTAGCCAGGGTGATATCTACGAAGTGAAGGGGAATCCTATTCAAGAAGACGCCATTAAGAAGCTCGGAGAGTCAATGAATAAGAAGTTTGACCTATTGATGAAACAAAACCGAAGTGGAGGGCAAGTCAATCAAGTATCGGAGATAAGTGTAGAACCGGTTACTTGTATAATTTGTGAGAGTACGGTGCACGAGACCTTACAATATCCTTATCAAAAGGATTATCCGTAGATTATTGAAGAGTGTAAGGGGGTCTTCTATGACCAACCTCAAAAGAACAATCCGTATGCCAATTCCTACTACCCGGGGTGGAGGAACCACCCTAATTTCTCTTGGGATGGTCAAGGGCAAGGTAGTCAAGGAGGATCTCTAAGACAATTAGGAGGATATCAAGGTGATTTTCAAAGACCAAATTGAGGGCTTAATAATCAAAGTGGAGGTCAAGGTAGTTATGGTGCTTTGGGAAGTGGAAATAAGGGAGTGTATATGTATCAAGGAACTTCCAGATTTGCACCGAGGCCTAGTGGAGGATTTGCAAATGTCTCGAATGGTAATACTTACCGAGCAAGAGCACCTTTCGTGCCTAAAACTCAACAAAAAACAACCTCCAATGATTCAAGCACCTACTCCTCCACCTCAATTGGAGGCACCGAAGTCTACCATGGACGATTTGCTTGTCAAGCTCGTCAAAAACCAAGAAGAGGATAATAAGTTGTGTCTTGACATCTTTATGACTATGAAGAGTGAGAATCAAGCTCTTCGTAATGAGAGCCAAAGTGTCATCCACAAGCTTCAGATGAAAGGTAAAGCTAAGGCACACCAAACTCAACGGGAAGGTAAAGCTCATGAGTTTCCCTCTACTACGGAGAGGAATCCTAAGCATTAAGTCAACGTGATGAAAGCGGTATTGAGATCTGGAAGAGGATTTGGCAACTATGATGATGCTCCAATCATGGAGAGTGATGATAAAGATGACGATGACACTCCACTAATGTCAAAGTCACACCCCCAGATTGATAAGGGTACTCTGAGTAGAGATAAAGTGGTAAAGTTCCAAAAGAGGACCGAGGTGATCCCATTTAAAGATGTCGAGGCGTCGGATGACGAAGAAGATGAGTTAGGAATTAAGAAGACGGGGTCTAAGATTAGTTTGGGTCATAATGGGAACTCCGAAAATGAGTCATAAGGGTAGAGATGTGGATAGAGAATATTTTGGGGCAGATTTGAGGAAGACACTAAGTGTAGAAGCTGCCCAGAATTTGACCGGTCGAGAGAAATCCTCTACCGATCGAAGATGGCAACCTGTCCGGGAAGATGCACATTTTTGACCCATCGAGGATAATCCTCGACCCGTCGAAAAATAGGGTCAGGGCAAGTCCAAGAGGCATTCCGAGGAGACCCTAAGAAATGAGGATTTATGTCTAGCCTTCCCTCAAATTCAAAACAAGGAGAGAACACAATTGAACTTGGATCGAAAGACAAAGGAGTGCTTGGATGTCTTCAAGAAGGTTGCGATTAATATCCCCTTTCTTGACGCCATCCAAACCATCCCCATGTACTCCAAGTTTCTCAAGGATTTGTACACCAATCGCCAATTGAAAAATAAGTTTCAAGGGAGGAAAAGAGCGAGAAGGTCAAGCTCAACGTAGCAGTGTCAGCTATCATACAAAGAAAGGTGCCTAAGAAGTTGAAAGACCCGGGAAGTTTCACAGTACCGTGCACTATAGGAACAAAGTACTTTCCGAAAGCTTTGATGGACCTTGGAGCTTCCACTAACTTGATGCCATATTCAGTGTACAAGTTCATTAGCTTCGGAAAGTTGAAGCCGGTAGATATGTCCCTACAACATGTGGATAGGATCATTGTTCATCCAAGGAGTATAGTTGAAGATGTGCTTATTATGATTGAAGATCTCATAGTGTCGGCCGACTTTGTTATTCTTGACATGGAACAACTGAGAAGGTATGATGATCTCCCCTTTATCTTCGGAAGAGCTTTTATGGCCACAGCGGGTACGAAGATTGATGTTCAAGCCGGAGAGCTTACCATGACCGTGTTTGAGGAGACAAGGGCATTCAAGATATTTGACAAGTCGATAAAGATCCCTTTTCTAAAGCCATAAGTATCAAGATTGTGAATTCGAAACCCATAAATTACGAAAATGTGAGCTACATGGGGTCGAAAGCCAATGCAATGAGTGTCGAAAAGGTGATGCCACTGAATAAGGTCAAGGATCATGCAAAAGAGAGGTTGAAGCCGAAAATGCTCATCATTTAAAGAAAAGTCACTTTGAAGAACTCCGACTTCTCAAGGGATGTATGCTACAAATTGCTTGAGATATGTCCAAGTGGGGTGGTTTTCTTGAGGAATTTGAAGAGTGGGAGGACTTTGGAGCTTCATTTAGAGGAAGTGGAGGCCTTTAAGGAGGCTACAATGAAGTGTAATGGGAGGGTCTTTCATTCTAAGGACCCAACCATGATAGCATTACCTCCTTCCTCCGTCGGACCATGTTTATGTCCTTAAACCACAACCCATAATAGCCGGAGTCCATAGGAAAATGTTCGTTGAAATAAGTGTGAGGTAGCGGATTTGGTGTGACCCGGAGAAGCATTGAGCCTAGCATGGAAGGCAAGACCAACCTTAGTCTTGCATGTTAGTGATTGTCAATGACTTTGAACGCTATGTTTTCGGTCTTCAAGGGGGAGCACTGCTTATCTCTTACCTCACTCTCTCACTTTTATGCTTGTTTAATGTGTTTATGTGTGTGGTATTCTAGCATCGTTTTTGTAAAATTGTAGTAGGAAATATGTAAGTCTGCATGTGTAGTGTTAAGTCTTGTTGAGAAGTGAAATATGGGAATTTTCGACCAGTAGAGGAATGACAGTTCATAATCCTCAACCGGTCAAAAAAGTCACACAGTGAAGGCAGGTTGATTTCATCGACCGGTCAAAATTTTCTAGTTAAAATTTTTGACCGGTTGAAAAAGAGACACAGATGAGGCAGATGGATATCATCGACTAGTCAAAAAATTTTAGTTAAAATTTTCGATTTGTCGAAACCAGGTTTAAGCCGATTTGACTGAATGTTGATTTTTAATGAAGGCCTATTCCCCTCTTTTTCTCTTCAATCTCTCTCTTTCCTTATCTCTTCACATGACTTTTATTTATTGAAAATGATGCTTACTGTTTCATCGAGTCGTGTTAGCATGTGGTAGCTTTAGTGTGATACATGATTATGATACTCCGTACTTTGAACTAAATGCCTTCATAAATTTTCTGATTATTCCATGCTAGACCACAATATCATTTTCCTTTGAAATGTGATTAGTATGCATGCCCCCATCGTGGTTGATAGGACTCTAATAGCTTCATAACTTTTTAGAGACTATATGACCTTTTAAGTGTGAATGCATGCTAGTTACTATGCCTAGGAGAACCTGTGTAGGAGAATAAATTGGTGAAATGGTGATGCCTTGCTATCTTGTGTACACTTTTGTTTACTATATGGCTTTATGCAAATTGAGGACAAATGGTTCTAAAGTGTGAGGTAGGCAGCTAAGTCATTTTCACTCCTTATCCGACAAAACATAAAAATTGATAAAATTTGAGAAAATGTAGCACAAAAATAAGTATGTTTTGGTGAGTTTTGTGTCCCGAATAACCACTCTCAATGATGAGACTTGAACTTATGGCTAGTAGATTGCATGATTTTGAGCATGTTCGGATAGAGAAACAATGCATGTTTAATCAATTTGGAAAGCACATATGTAATTCAAATGCATTCACATAAGAAAAAGAAGGATTGACATGTTTTCGAGCTATCCATGCCCCATGAGAGACTTTGAGCCTAATTGTGCATGCATAGCTACATTATGCACCTATTCTTTCATGTGTGACATCGATTGATCATTGTGTAATCTAAAACTTTCTTGAAACCGTGCAAATCGTTTTTCAAATCATGAGATATTTTCAAAAATGATAGAGGCATTAGGATTACCACCTTGGCCGAATTGCTTATTTAACCTATGATGCATGTACTCTTAGTAAGCCAATTTAAGCCTTATATTACTTAGAATTTCATTTCATGAACACCACAAAATTTTACCTAGCTTAAACAATTATCTTACCCCGAACTAGACAATTTAGCAAGCAATGATGAAATCCTAGGCAGATATGCTTTTAATGTTGTGCTTGTGAGAAGAATGTCATAAAGATAAGTGTGAGGTACATGAGATTGTTGTGATGTTCAAATTTTAGTGTATCTTGCTCAAAAAGAAAAGAAAAGAAAAATACCAAAGAAAAGAAAAGAGAAAAGTAGAAAATAAAAAAGAGTTCCACAAAAAGATGGTAGTTGTACATAAGAAATTAGTATTTTTGAAAAAGAGTTGTTTGAAAAAGGGAAAGTTAGTAGAACCTAGAGTTATGTTGGAAATTCAACATGTGAGTTGCTTGCATTGTTTGATGCATCATATTGTTAGCTGGACTTCCCTAGCCAACCTACTTTTCTTATATTGATTTCGCATCGTTTGAACTTTCATACCTTAGTGTAATCACAATCAATCAATCAACCTACGTTTAATCACTCACTATAATTACATCATCTCTTGCAATGCTAAGTCTCCAAAGGACTTAGTAGTGTGAGATTCACTTTCATATTTTATTTCCTTTTAGTGTCAAGTATTTTCAAGTGAGTCGTAATCTTTGTGCTTTTCAATCTGAGCTAAGGAATCTAAGTGCTTAATCCTCATCGGTTTGACACTCGATTTTCTTTTCTATACTATTACTTGTCCCCATATACTTGCGGGTGAAGATCATTCTTGCATTTATGAGTTGGTCAATAGCTTACTAAGTGTGGGGGTATAAATCTTCCAACACAACCCGAACCGACATTACCCGTTTATTAGAAATATTGCTTAATCACGAATGAATCGCATTAGCAAGTTTGTTAACGTCTTTTTAACCGGGTGATAATTTGATTTGACTTCTTAGTAGAAGTAGTAGAGTATTTAATTTCGTGCTCGTAGGAATTTTCAGGAAATTTTTTGGATAAGCGAGCTAGTATTTATGGTTATCAAAAGTTGGAACGTGAAATAAATAAAAAGGAGGGTTGATTTTTTGTCGGTTATGAAAGGACCCAACCCCGTTTTAGTTTCCTAAACCGGAATCAAACCCTTTCTGAAAACACGAACCAATAAAAACCTTAAAAATTTCGGCAGAGTAACGCTACTAATGCGGAATTGCCTTTACCTGCACCCGGAAAATAACACTTCATCCTATGCCACAAAAGCCAAACCATGGGCACCAATCCCATCCAGATTTCTCAATATCATAACACTCGCAATAAACAGTAAACATAACTGTATAATATAGAAAATCCGGGAAAAACCACATAAAACATGTATTAGTATTGTATCAGAGAGACCTCTAGTATATATATACAAAATATACAACAGTAGGCGAAACAAGGAACCTACTGGAAAAGACAGGTAGCTCGAACAACTAGCCTCCGACCGCGACTTGAGACACCAGAATCCGAACTGTAAACTAGGCACGAAAACCGAAAATCCCAGGGGAAAGGCAAATAAAAACGTTAGAGTGAGTGGACGAAAATAAATATATGTTTTTCACCAATTTCATATACAATAAACAAGTATAGCGAGTTCGGAAAATGTATATATGGAGGTGCCAGGCGAATCTCTCAAGCCCGACGATCAGGCGAATCGCTCAAGCCCGACAGTGATAGGCCAGGGGAATCTCTCAACCCTGCCCAGAGGAATCTCTCAACTCTGGTCAGACTACCGGTGATCCGCTGAGTAGCCGAAGCATCGATGCAAGTATGCCATCACCATAAAACATAAAATAATACCTCCGAAAATAATAAATAATCTCAACATCGTATATAAATAAATACAGAAAATCACAAACTCGCAACGACTGTGAAAATATAAAAGTTTCCACTCACAGATGAGCAAAGCACGCTAATCACGTGGTCCGGCGGAAGATCCCTCGCCCGAAGCACGATCTTGATCCCCTGAATAATCACAAAATATATCTGATCAAAATCACAATTCACAACACTGTACCACACCTCGGAAACCAACCGTTCCCGGAAACGTATAACTGATACAAAAATAATTAACGAAATTCCCAAAATCTCCACTCAAACTGTGACGACCCGAACCAAAATCTGATGCATATTCGGCACGATTCTCGAGATTGAGTTTAGTCGCAGTTTATTGTCGTATTTGTGGTTTGCCGATTCGATTTGCTACTATGTTTTTGGTCAAGAATTTGGGTTGAGTGTCTTCACGAAAATTGTAGAGTACGTGATTTCGAGCTCGTGGGCAGTTCCGGAAGATTTTTCCGAAAACCGAGGAATATTTTATGATTATTTGAAGTTTCGGTATCCGACGAGTTTATCCAATTGTTTCGAGCTTATCCGAATCATTTCGTATATTCATTTTGGACCATCGATCGACCCGAGACGCGAGTATAAATATCGGGAATAGTCGTAAAATTGTCGAAAGTACTGTTTCATGTTGACTTTCCATTTTGGGAAACTTTGACCGTTGACCGAGGAGAGGGAGACTTTCCGTTTTCGGCTTGCCGTCCGACGACCGTTTTTCCGGCCACCTTCGGTCGATTGAAAGGTACAGTTAGCTTCCTCTCTTAATTTTGAGTGAGATGGTGTGTGATTTGGAAAGAATTGATCATGTTTTAGTTGGACCCGAATCGGGTCGGTTTCGTGGTTGCCGTCGAAGCTCGTCGGCCGTTTTCCGGCGAGTTTTGGTGGCGATGGTTAGGGGGGTTAGACTCCCCTTGCCTTGGTAAGTCTCCCCATGTGATTGTTTTGGCTTGAGGTTGAGGTTTTGGAAGTCACCGGTTAGGTCACCGGAATTGAATTTCTGTTCGGTTTTGCTTGGTTTTGGAGGGGTTGTGGTTTGAATTGGCTTGAGAGGTAGAAGAGGAAGTGATTCGCCTTGAAGAAACCTTGAAATCTGGAGAATCTCGCCGTGGAATCAACGGCGGCGCTCCGGCGAGAAAAGTCAACTTTTCAGATTTCGACAATTTAAATGTCATTTTTCTCGTAATCGCGCCCTGGTTATCGTCCAGAGGTTTTCGGGTTGATTTGGTTAGCCGATTTTCAGTCGAGGTTTCGATTTGGGATTTCAGGAATTCCGTAAATCATTTTGTACCGCATTTCATATTTCCGGGGACGGTTGGTTTCCGTGCATCAATATAGTGTTGTGGTCTATGATATTGATCAGTTGTGTTTTATGAATATATTCAGGAGATCGAGATCGGGATCGTGACCGTGCTTCTGGCGAGGGATCTTCCGCCGGACCTCGAGATTAGAGCGAGTGTGCTTTTTGCTCACCTGTGAGTGGACATTTTATTTTCACGGAATTGTTGCGAGTCTTTTATATACGTTTTATGAATTTGAGCATGCAGTATGATTATGGTTTTACGAGCATGATTTTTCGTACAAGATTATGTTTATATTGAGCATGTGTTATGTGATTTTATTTATATGTTGTTATATATCCACGAGTGGCCCCGTGTGATTTGTACACATGCTCTGCACGCGTGAGGAGTTAGAGTCTCGCTCGTGTATGTATACGTGAGGAGTTAGAGTCTCCCTCGTGTACCCGGACACGTGAGGAGTTAAAGTCTCCCTCGCGTACCAATTGATTGTTTATACTTTCGACTCGCATATGGTTTTTAAGTATATATAACTTGGTGAAAGACATTTATTTTCGTCCACTCACTCTAACGTGTTTATTGTCTTTCCCCTGGGCTTTTCGGTTTCCGTGCCCAGTTGCAGTTCAGGTTTTGGTGTTTTCACATCGCGGTTTGGAGGCTAGTGATCAGAGTTACCTGTGCTTTCTAGTAGGTTTTTGTTTCGCCTACTGATGTGTATATTGTATATATTTTACTTTAGAGGTCGCTCTGATACATTATGATACTTGTTATACGGATTTTTCTCAGATATACATATATACATAGTACAGTTTATTTACTGTTATTGATTATATTGATGTTGAGAAATCCGGATGGGATTGGTGCCCACGGTTTGGCTTTTGTGGCATAAGACGAAGTGTTGTTTACAGGGTGCAGGTTTATGCAATTCCACGTTAGTAACGAAACTCTGCCGAAATTTGGAAAAATTTTTGTTGGTTCGTATTTTCAGAAGGGGTTCGATTCCGGTTTAGGTAACTGAATCGGGGTTGGGTCCTTTCACAAACCCTCGACTGAAAATCCGGTACCCAAATCAATTCGAAAACCACAAGGCGACGATCGGGGCGCGAATACGAGTAAAACGACATTAAAATCATCAAATTTTAAAATGTCAACGGGTCGCCGGAGCTCCGCCGTTGACCGCCGCCGCCGCCGGTGGAGCGCCGTCAACCTAAGAGATTTTCCGGCGGCCAAGCTCCCACAAGGTTCTCCTCCTCAAACCAAACAACTTTCCCAACTGTGGCAACCACCAATTCCAGTGAGGTTGGCCGGAAATCAGCTCGAAACCTCCATGAACACAACCGGCCGGAAAACTTCCCGGCCCGATTCCAGCGCCGTCGCGCCACCTCGTCCCTCCAAACCAAAGGGGAAATGATCTCCATCCAAAACCGAACAGAACCCTGAAAGGACCCAACCTCGATTTAGTTTCCTAAACCGGAATTAAACCCCTTCTGAAAACACGAACCAACAAAAACCATCAAAATTTCGGTAGAGTAACGCTACTAACGCGGAATTGCCATTACTTCCCCCACCCCCGGAAAATAACACTTCATCCTATGCCACAAAAATCAAACCATGGGCACCAATCCCATCCGTATTTCTCAATATCATAACAATAATGTAAAGTAATCAATAAAACTATACTTTACAGAAATTCAGGGAAAATCATATAAAAGTATACATCAGAATACTCAGAGCGACTTCTAGTGTATAATTATATAAATATACCACAGCAGGCAGAACAAGAAACCTACTGGAAGAAACAAGGTAGCTCAAACACTATGCCTCCGACCACCACGTGCGACACCAGAGTCCGAACTGCAAACTGGGCATGGAAACCGAAAAGCCCAGGGGAAAGACATATAAACCGTTAGAGTGAGTGGACGAAAATAAATGTCTTTTGCCGAATAATATATGGTATAAAAAAAACATATGCGAGTCAAATTGAAAGAATATGATATAGTACACGAGGTGAACACAAACCCCTCCAGCGTACGGAGCATGCATGTAAAAATCCCACGGGGTCGCTCATGGACACATCCGTGCTAGTACAGTCCGAATCACGGGATCCCAGACCCACACGTGATTCTAGCCAGAAAGGCCTCAGGTCAGAGTATCTGTTCCCACCCGGAAATACATCGGCACAAGGAACAGAAATCTGTACCCACCCGGAAACACATCGGCACAAGGTACAGTTCCCCCCTGGTAGACATCCTCGGGGTTCAGCTGGGATGCAAGTGTATCGATACAACCACATATACTAAGACTGTACTCTATGTAAATCAAATCATAAATAGTTTCATGCATTCGTATAAAGCATAATGTAAATGCATAATCGTAAAACACATGCTCATATAAGTCATAATCATAAACGTATTCTCATGCTCGTAAAATGTAATATAAAGACTCGCAATCGATCAGTGAAAACAAAGGTCCACTCACAGACGAGTGTAACGCGATACGCGTTAATCCCGTGATCTGGCGGAAAATCCCTCGGTAAACGAATGATCACGAACCCCTGAATAATCATAAAATCCACTGCTCAAAATCATAACTCGACACCTCAAATCATATCACGAGAAACAATCGTTCCCGGAAACATATAATTCAATATCGACGAAATCGTGAAAATTCGATAATCACACCACAAAACCTCGCTATAATTTTCGATGCTCTAATCGAAAAACAAACATCACCACTGCGATCGGGGCGCGATTCCGAGCGAAACGATATATAACTCGTCGAAAAACACGTCGGGCGAAAATTCGCCGCAGCCTCCGGCCGCCGGAATTTCAGATCTGCCCAGAAAATGTCATGCTACACATGGTTTTGAAGATCTCGACGATTCCAACAACTTTCCAGTTATAAATTAAGGCCAATTTTGACCGGAAAACCTCTAAAAATCAACTCAAAGTTCCAAACCCTTACCAGAATTTCAAATCGACGAATCTCTCTCCTCCGGCCACGACAACCCTCAAGACCACTTGGAATAGCTTCCTTGGCTAGTGTTTCTACCGAATTACGCACAGGGGCGTAATGGGGCAGAAGCAACACGAATACTGCTTCCTCCTTCTCCTGGTACGTCCGAACGCTGAGGCTGTTCGAATGGACGGACGCTCTCTCTTCCTTCGTGCGTGCGGACTCCTTCCCTCGGGCGGTCGGATGCTTCCTCTTCTGTCGGGTGATCGGGTGCGCGCGTTCGGGTTCGGCTGTTTAGAAGAATACAACAACGAAGCAGGCGGTCAGGGGTCGAGACGGGGTGGCCCGCCTTCAACGCTCCGATGCCTAAGTCAGATGATGTATTGGATATAACAGTCAAGCGAACATGCGAACGAGTAAGTTGGGGTGTTGAGACGTGAATGAATCCTCTTACCTGTAATAAATACCTTACATATATAGGTGGTTGAGTTTGGGGTTCGATGGTGTTCTTCGATGTGGGACTGGTGTAGTTGCTGGTGTGTGATCCGTGCGTTCGGGCGTGCGCCTGGGGGGCGCGTGTGCGCTCGGATGGGGTGGGTCTGGTGAGTGAAGTTGGAGCCTCCTTGGTGATCTTGTGGGTGGTCCGGTAGGTGTTGCTAACCTGCTTAAGTGGATAAGTATGTTAATCGTACAACTAATGATGCAATACTAACAAGTCCCCCAAGTCCCCAAGTCAAAGAGAACTTTCTTGACTGGGGAGTTGAAAAAGGGTCCGTACGATTAACAGGAATACTTATCCGGTTGAGCAGTGGTGTGTGATCCTGTTACCCCCAAGTCCCCCAACTCTCCGGTCAAGGAAGGACTCGTATGACGGAGTGGGACCTGGGCGTCTGAGTGTGTACCTGTTCGTGCGTTGGTGTACTTATGGGCCCGGCCTCCAAACAAGACTTGCTATATATGTTCGTGGAGCCGCGCGCCCGTAGGGTGTAAACATACATAAGTATAACAGATACAGGTATATGGGTATGATGCATGAATGTATGGTATGATGCATGAATGTATGGTATGATGTGTGAATGTGTGCAAATGTTTTTCGTAACACAGGCGTTGGGATGGCGCGGTGCACCGCGTACATCAACGGGGATGCCATTCCGTACGGTGTAGCATCAACGGAGGGATCAAGACCGCGACCTACAAGTAACGCGCTACGGAGGGGACGGACCGCATGCCTGTGCCGTTCTTCGACTTAGCACCCTCAGAGAGGGGACGGACCCCATGCCTCCGTTATGACAGCCGGCTTATATTTTGCGACCGGGGAGGGCGTACCTTTGCCCACGCTCATCGATCCCGGAACGCGCAAGGAGGGGTCGGACCGCACGCCCTTGTCGTTCCGAGTCGGGGTCGAATGTTAACGTTGCGCTCACAAGGAGGGGCAACACCCCACGCCCGTGCCGCCCATCGACTTAGCACGCCCAGAGAGGAGTTGGCCCCATGCCTCTGTCATGACAGCCGGCTTGCTCTTCGATCATGTAACGGTGCGCTCACGGAGGGGACGGACCCCATACCCGTGCCACCCATCGGGC
This sequence comes from Geum urbanum, assembly GCA_946800695.1. NCBI lineage: Eukaryota > Viridiplantae > Streptophyta > Magnoliopsida > Rosales > Rosaceae > Geum > Geum urbanum. The sequence continues at coordinate 16,133,828 of OX327008.1, read as the reverse complement.
TCAGCGCGCGCTCAGAGAGGGGGCAGACCCCATGCCTCTGCCGCCTGATCCGGCTTGCTAATGCATCCCGTACGGTGCAGCTCTTCACTCGGGGCACGGCCAAAAGGGAATTCAGGTGTTAGCCCTCTTTCGGGGCGCCCGAGTGGTACATGTACTAGCCTGATGGTGTTTCTTGAGTGCCCGTTCGTGTGAGTGGTGTACGCGCCAGTAGGAATGGTTGGTATCGTGGCGTGTTGTCCTTGCCTTGGGTTTGGTGGTGCTCCGATGAGACGTTTTGAGGTGACATTCCTTTTGACTTCTCTGGGAACCGGTGCGTAATAAATGCTAGCCGTCGCATTTAATGCCAGCGTGCCCCTGCATTAAATGTTGTTCTTGTCATGATTGCCTGAAGGGCAGACGTCACGCGCGTGGGGATAGGGGAGTGGTGCATGAGTGCCACGCGTCGGGCTGTTTGGAGACCGTGCTAGGGTTTGAAAAATCGAGGCGGGAAGTCGAGGAGTTGGCGAGGTTACTTGGGAGGGCAAGTAAACCGTCCAGGCCACGCGTCACGATCCGACGGTGGACACGCGAAAAACGGACGACTGGTGTTCGTTCGCGTATCCCGTCCGAGTAATATAAATAGGGCTCCCTGGCCTTCGTCTTCTTCATCACTTTCATATCTTACCGAAATTCTGCCGGAATCACCTTGCGATCTGCCTCCTTGAGCTGTTCTGTGTTCGTGTCCTCTATTACCGGAATACTTGCTCAATCGTGAAAGACTCAGCCCACGATACCCTAATCGTGTTTTGCTGGGTTTTTGAATTTCAAGGATAGGGTGTGTTCTTGAGTGGGGTGTGTTTGATCTGTTTGTGGGTGATTTTCTGTGGGTTTTGGTGTTTCTGGTTGGGGGGGGGGGGAATTTTTGCTAAGTGTTGGTTTGTGCATGCGTGCGTCCTAGGATGGAGCCAATAGAGATACCGAGCGATCAGTCACTTGAGAGGATCTACATTCCGGGGTTGGGGTGGTTTAGTTCTGGGTCGAGCGGGTCGAGTACGTCGTCGTACGAGTCTGTTTTGAGTGTCACGCCTCTGCAATGTATTTTGCCTGATTCCTCTCCCGTGCAGTCAATGGATGCTAGGCGAGCGTGCGTCAATGAGGGATTGGAGAGTTCGTCTGGATCGTCGGGCGGGCATTCGGGCGGGGCGAATCCCTGGGGTGAGGAGAGGGCGGAGGGTGGACCCGTTCACTGGGTGTTTCCTGATGGGACGCCCGTCCAGGAGCCTGAGCGTGCACCATCCGTCTCAGAGATGGCCAGGTGGGCGAGGGAGTACCACATTCCCAACTCCGTGAAACTGCGGATACCTGGCGGGGGCGACACGTTCACTCGCCCGCCGCCCGGCCACGTCTGTCTGAGCGAGTTCCATCTTAAGGCGGGGATCAAGCTGCCGCTGCATCCGTTCTTTCAGTACATGCTAGCGCTGCTGAAGATCTCCCTTGGTCAGTGCGGGCCCACGCTCACCCGCACACTTGTGGCCATGTTCAACATCTTCTGGGTGAGCGGTATGGACCAGCCCACGCGGGCGGAGTTCCTTCATTTCTTCGGTCTTCGCTACTCTACGCGCCAGAGGGATTCGGGGACCTTCACCGTGGAGCCCCGCGTGAAGTGGTGGTTGACGGACCAGCCCAGTTCTTTGACCTGCTGGCGCACGATCAATTGCCTGGTAGGTGGTGATTGGGAGTTCGGCTCCTTCTCGTCTGAGTATGCCGCCAACGTCCACCTGATTGATAGAGTCCCCCAGGCCTTCCATCCCCTCGATACGAGTGAGTATCCGATGACGCCCGTCAAAGAGGCCCAGGTCAACCGTCTGAAGTTTGTTTTTGACCCGGCGCCTGAGGCAAAATCGTTCTTCGCCGCCTGTCATTGGGACCTTATGGAGCAGACGCATCTTGCTGAGCTGTCGCGTACGTGGGTCTTGTAGTTCGTTGTTCTAGGAGTAGGAGTAGATTTTTGACCAACTGTTCTTCTGTCGTTAACCTCCTCCGTCTGTTGTCTTTGCAGTTAAGAAGAAGATGTCTGGCAAGAACGTCGCTAAGGATGATGTGGTCAAGCGCAGCTTGGCCGCCCTTCGAGACACTTCCGGCAAGGTCCGAAGGGTGGTGGATGACGGACGAGGTGGTCTGGTGTTGGGGGAGACCACGCAGCCCAGGATCCCCATTCCTGATGTTTTTGATTTTGCGCCAGCTATCTCGGCGGATGCCCCTCGCCCGCCGCCTAGTGCCGCTGGTGGTTCGAAGGCGCAGGCCAAGACTGATCGTGCTGACCAGCGGGCTGAGCAGCACCGAAAAAGGCGCCAGGAGAGACACGATCAGCGCCGTCAGGATCGGGATGAGCAACGGGACAGGCGGGAGACACCTCGCCCGCCCCACACTTGCTCGTACCTCCACTACGCCCCCATCGTCCGCTCGTCCGCCCAGCCCCACACGGGTGTCGGAGCAGGGAGGAGCTGGTGAGCCTTCCGCAAAGCGCCCGAGGACGGATAGTCCGGCCGTTAATCCATCCGTCGATCTGCCCGCCCATCCATTCGCTTTCTTCACGCCGCTGGCGAAGACCATCGATCAGAGCGCCAAAGCCGTTAGTGCGATGGCACCGGATGTGATGCAGGGTAATAAGGATGAGATGGATAAGGCCTTCAATCTCTGCATGGTGCTGCAACACAAGATGTATCTGGCGCGTGAGAGCTTCGCTAACAGGCGCTATGCAGAGGAGGTGCAGGCGGAGGTACGCAAGCTCGCTGATGCTTGTAAGAAGTACGAGTATGAGCTGGGCAAGTACGAGCAGGTGGCGGATCGCCTGCGTCAGGAGGTCCGGGCGGCGACGGAGAAAAGCCAGGAGGTGGGTGAGCGGGAGGCGCTGCACAAGGCCGAACGTGATGCTGCCCTCGCTGCCCTGGAAGAGGCAAAGGCCGAGGCGGACAACCAGGTGGCGGAGGTGGAGTCCCGCCTGATGGCTGAAGCGTAGGCCCAAGTCCAGAAGGCGCGAGCGGAGGCGGTCGCCGACTTCAAGAATTCTTTGGAGTTTAAGGAGTTGGTGGACGCTGAGGTGGATGTTCAGGTCGCCCAGTTCCAGGAGATGGTAGCGCCTTATCTGGATATGGAGAAGTATGATGCCTTCCTGGCGGAACAGGCGGGGCTGGCGGGCGGCGGTGGTGCAGGCGCGAAGTAGAGTAGCCTTTTCTTTTCCTTTTTTCTTTTGTAATAGAGTAGATTTTTTTTGTAATCGGGTCTTCGTGCCTTTGATTCTCGCTGGCCGTTTTTTTTTTGTAACCTGGCGAATGAATGAAATTTCTCTGTCCGTTTGTGTGCCTTGTCTCTTTTTGTTGAATTTTTGTTTGGCATCCTTTGAGTAACTTGTGCGGGCACGCGCTTCCTCTTTACATGTTTGCGAGTAGCCTATCCCCATTCCCCCGAGTATGTGGGCGGGCGGGGTAAGGACAATCAAGCGCAATAGTGATCATACTTAATGAAAGTACAAAGTAAGATCTAATGAAAGTACTTCCTTAAGTGCTGGATGTTCCATGGGTGGCGTAATCGTTGACCCTGCATGTCCCTTAGGTAGAAAGTGTTGTCGCTTATCACCTGGTCAACGACGTACGGGCCTTCCCACAACGGGCGGAGCGCCTTCACCTTCTGTTGGATCGCCTTCATCACCCAGTTCCCCAGTTGGATTGGGCAAGCCCATATGCGCTGATTGTATAACCGAGCGATCCTCTGCTTGTTCGCGGCATTGTGTAGGCGCGCCATGTCTCTTCGTTCCTCCAGCAGATCATTGTTGAGCCTCAGCCCCTCACTATTCGTGCGTGGATCGTACCCCTCGATCCGTGGGCTCTGATGGGTAATTTCCAGGGGTAGCACGGCCTCCGTTCCGAACGTTAGGCTGAAAGGGGTCTCGCCTGTAGCTGCATTGGCTGTCGTTCGGATGGACCACAGAATTTCTGGAATGACCTCGGGCCAGCGCCCGTATCCGGCATCCCCGGTTTCGATATCTTCAATTTTTCTCTTGATGCCGGACTTGATGATTTTGTTTGCTGCTTCTACTTGTCCGTTCGTCTGGGGGTGCGCTGGCGATGCGAAGATGAGGTCCGTTCCCTGACGTTTGCAGAAGGCTATCAGTCTGGGGTTGTTGAATTGTGGCCCGTTGTCAATGATGATGCTGATCGGCGTCCCATAGTGACAGAACAGGAAGCGCCAGAGGAAGCGTTCCACCTTCTCCGTGGTGATCTTTGCCATGGGTTGGGCTTCGATGAACTTCGTGTGGTAATCGATGATGACGATCAGATATCTGTACTGCCCCTTTGAATTTGGAAGCTCTCCGATCAGGTCCAGTCCCCACAGTGCAAATGGGACGGGCGACAGGAGGATGGACAGTGGGACGGCGGGCACATGGTGGTGATGTACGTGCAGCTGGCACTGGTGACACTTGTTCGTTAGTGCCGTGGCGTCTGCATGGATGGTGGGCCACCAGAAGCCATGCCGAAGGGCCTTGTGCGCGATTGATCTGGCGCCCTCATGATGGCTGCACGTGCCCGAGTGGATCTCCTTTAGGATCGAGCTGCCCTTCATCGGAGTGACGCACTTAAGGCTGGCCCAAGTCCTCCCTTGTCGATAAAGTGCCCCATCCCGTACGCTGAAGTTGGCCGCCCGTGCGACGATGGTCCTGGCTTCTCTCTTATCCCTCGGCAGTTCTCCCCTTGTCTTATAGGCAATGAGCACATCCATGTAACTATGCTCGTGTGGTTCAATTGCCAGGACCTGCTCCTGAGATGCTCGGTCGTCGCAGTACTTCGACGATGCGCTGCCCTGGCCCCGTGTGCACGGGCGCCGTGGCCAGTCGGGCCAATTTGTCTGCCTTCGCGTTGAATCCCCGGCGAATATGGCTGATGTTGACGTGGTTGAATCCTTTGATCAGCGCCTGCACATGTTTCAGATAGGCGATCATGGACTCCTCCTTTGCCTGGAATTCTCCTCCGACCTGGCTCACCACCAACTGTGAGTCGCTGAATATGTTGAGGTCGGGCGCTTCTGAATTCTTGACCAATTGTACGCCTGCGATGAGCGCCTCGTACTCGGCCTCGTTATTGGTCGCCTTGAATTCGAACTTGAGGGCGTACTCCGCGTTTACCCCTCCTGGCCCGGTTAAGATTATGCCGGCGCCATTCACCTTCTTCGTGCAGGACCCGTCGACGTAGAGGTTCCACTCCGACACCGGTTGCTCCTTGACCTCCGGCCTGTTGGACGCCTCTACCGTCGGACCGTCGGGCGCTTGGACTGGCGCTCCTTCTGCCTCCGTATACTCGGTGATGAAGTCCGCCACGGCCTGCCCCTTGATTGTCGTGCGGGGTTTGTACTCGAGGTCGAACTCGCTAAGTTCGACGGCCCACTTCGCCAGGCGGCCACTATGATCGGGCGATTGGAGTATCTGGCGCAAGGGTACATTAGTGAGGATGTGGATGCTGTGCGCCTGGAAGTATGGTCTCAACCGTCGGGCGGCGATTACGAGCGCGAGCGCCATCTTCTCGATTGTCGGATATCGTGTCTCAGCGCCTGTCATGCCCTTCCCTGAGAAGAAAACGGGCAACTCCGTGCAGTCCTCCCTGCGGACGAGGGCAGAACTGACGGCCATGAGGGAAGCAGCCAAGTAGAGGTACAAAACCTCCCCTCGGACGGGTCTGGAGAGGAGCGGAATGGACGCCAAGTACTCCTTGATCTGAAGGAAAGATTCCTCACACTCGAGCGTCCACACAACCTCGCGCTTGTTCGTGGTTCTTAGGGCTTTGATGAACGGGGCGCATCTGTCCGAGTATCGCGAGATGAAACGGTTCAGGGACGCGAGCTTGCCAGTGAGGCTCTGCAGGTCCACCCTCTTGACGGGCGGCTTCATGTCGATGATCGCTTTTACCTTGGCTGGCGCGGCTTTGATTCCCCGCTGGCTGACAATATACCCCAAAAACTTGCTGTTGGTGACTCCGAAGGTGCATTTGGCGGGGTTCAGCCTCATGCCGTTCTTGATAAGGACGCCGAGCACAGTCCCCAAGTTCTGGATGTGGTCGACCGCCTGGATGCTCTTCACCAATATGTCATCCACGTACACGTCCACGATGTTGCCAATCAGGCCATGAAACATCGCGTTCATGAGCCTCTGGTACGTGGAGCCGGCGTTCTTCAGCCCGAAAGGCATGACAACGTAGCAATAAAGGCCCTTGTCCGTGACAAACGTTGTTGCCTCCTGGTCCGCGGGGTCCATGAAGATTTGGTTGTAGCCCGAGTAAGCGTCCATCATTGATAGGAGTTCGTGCCCCGCCGTTGCGTCCACCAGCTGATCGATCCTTGGTAGCGGGAAGCTGTCCTTCGGGCATGTCTTGTTGAGATCGCTGTAATCGATGCACATTCTCCATTTCTTGTTGCTCTTCTGCACCATCACATCGTTGGAAATCCACTTGGGATAATCCACCTTCCGGATGAACCCGATGCCCAGTAATCAGTCCACCTCCTCATGCATCGCCGCGTAGTGCTCTGCTTTGTACGCCCGCCTCTTCTGCTTTACTACCTGGGCGCTGGCGCCGACGCTCAGCCGGTGGGATATGATATCCGTGCTGATCCCGGGCATGTCTCGATACGACCAGGCGAACACCTCCTGCTTCTCTTTCAGCAGCGCGATCATTCGCTCGGCTATCGCGGGAGCCAACGATGCTCCGATCTGGACCGTTCTCTCCGGGTGTTCGGGGGATAGCTGAATCGTCCTCAGCTCTTCGTGCTCGGGGATGGGTGATACGGCCATCAGCCCGTCGCGTGGATCGTCGGGTACGTCTGACCCTGGCGCGGGTTCCAGGGCAAGGACCTCATGCTTGTCTCGGGGTTTCGTTATCTCCTCGCTGGTGTATCCTCGGACATATCCGACTCCGTGCTCGGTTGGGAATCGTCCCAAGAGCATGTACCCTGCGATGATCATCCTCAACCTGCAGATCCTTGGTCTCCCGAGTATGGCGTTGTAGGGGGAGGGGGTGTCCATAATGATGAAGTCCGTCCGGATCTCGCTGTGCGGGGAGTCGGGTGTGCCAATCTCGACCCGCAGGCTGTCACTCCCGATTGGATATGATGTCTCGCCCGTGAAGCTGGCCACGCACTCATGGTCCTGCGTCATCTTGCGTGCGGACCTCCCGAGCGCCCTGTATGCGCCGAAGTAGATCACGTTCATGGACGCCCCATTGTCTACTAGCACCCTCTTCACAAGGAATTGGTCGATGATCGCGTCGATCACGAACGGCAGGGTGCTGTCCTTCGGGTTCTCCTCCTCGTCCCCCACCCTGAAGCTGATGGTGGGCGTCTCCTTCCTTCCTACCTTGGGCGTTCTCCTTACCCCGATCGCCAGCACTTCCCTGCTCATGCGATCGGGCGATGATGTTCTCTCCTTGCGCTTGCCTCCAGATATCGTATTGATGGTCCCACGGGTCCTGGCGCCTGTCTGGCGCTGTCGTCCTCTCACCCTGGGAGGGTTGGCCCGATCGTTCTTCCTCATATCCTCGAGGGCCTTCCTTAACATGGGGCAGTCGTTTGTGTGGTGGGTGGCGGCGTTGTGGTATTCGCACCAAATGCTCAGGATTCGGCAGACCGGGGCCATTGCTACCGTTACGTCGCTCGGTGGTGGCAGTCGGCGTCGATGCAGGTGGAGAAGTTGCTCGGGCGACTGCCCGTCGATCGTAAAGACCTCCTTTCCCGCTGGAGGATATTGTGGCGCTGGTGGTAAGCGGGCCCTCTGCTGTGCTGGTTCCTTCTGCCGGTTGTAGTGGTTGCCCTGGTTGCTGCGAAAGGGCGGCCTTTGATTATTCTGCCCTGGTGCGTCCCGGTACCTCTTGTATCCTTGGATTGGTGCCCCTCCGTCGTTCGAGGGCCGTCGAGGCTGAGCGTTCTCCTCCGGTCTGTTGGTGCTAGACTCGGAGGCCGACCCGTACACTCGCGTCTCTACCAACGCCTTCTGTACGACCAGGTCCATGATCTCGTCGTAGTTGAGATGCTCCTTCCTCACAAGCTTCTCTACGAATGGGGTGGCGAGCAGGTTGTCCATCAGGGCTACCTTGGCCACTCGTTTATGAAGGTCCCTACACGTGCTCGCGAGCATCCTCCACCGGTTGATGTAGCTCGACAGGCTCTCATCCATCCCCTGGCGGACCTTGAGGAGGATGCTCGCTGTGTTGTACTTCCCCTGGAGCCGATAGCGCTTCTGAAAGCTCTCCGCCAGCTCGAGGAATGAATGGATGGACCCTGGCGGGATCTTGTAAAACCAGCTCCGTGCTTCCTCCGCCAGCGTTTCCTGGAACAGGAAACACAAGGTTGGGTCCGAGTATCGGGTTCCGTCCATGGTGGATCGAAACTCGTCCACGTGCGCGCGTGGATCTCTGCTCCCGTCGAATAGAGTGATCTTCGTTATCTTCGCGTGGGGGTCCCTTCCCCTCTCCAGTATATGCGCCGAGAACGGACTGACCAGGGGGCGAACGTCCCGCCCTGACCGGCCAACCTGTCCTTGCGCAGGCGCGAGACCTCCTCCGCCAGCTCCTCCATCCTCCGAAGGATCAGAGCATTGTTCGTCGGGGGCACCGATTCTTCCACGGGTGAGGGCGCTCGGGCTGACTGGGCGTTGGTCCCGTCGAACAGGTGTTGCTCCTCGCTGGTGGTCTCCTGGGTCCCCTCGTGCTGTTCCATCTGCTGGCTAATGAGCGCGTCCAGTCGATCCTCCAACCTCTGACGGATTTGGCGCTCCTCTGCTCTCTGGAGCGCCGCCTCCCGTAACTCCTGGACCAGGCTGCTGATGCGCCCCTCGTCATCGTTCCTGTCGGCCGCCAGTGCATTCCGTCCCTGCGAGTCTGGCGGTGTCTCCCCATCGGGCGTGTTGCTGCCGTTAGTCACCGGGTTGAGCATGTGGACCTTTGATTTTTGTGGTGTTTATACGAGGTTTGCAATTTGTAAGTTTCCCACAGACGGCGCCAGATGTTTCTACCGAATTACGCGCGGGGGCGTAATGGGGCAGAAGCAACATGAATACTGCTTCCTCCTTCTCCTGGTACGTCCGAACGCTGGGGCTGTTCGGATGGACGGACGCTCTCTCTTCCTTCGTGCGTGCGGACTCCTTCCCTCGGGCGGTCGGATGCTTCCTCTTTTGTCGGGTGATCGGGTGCGCGCGTTCGGGTGCGGCTGTTTAGAAGAATACAACAACGAAGCAGGCGGTCAGGGGTCGAGACGGGGTGGCCCGCCTTCAACGCTCTGATGCCTAAGTCAGATGATGTATTGGATATAACAGTCAAGCGAACATGCGAACGAGTAAGTTGGGGTGTTGAGACGTGAATGAATCCTCTTACCTGTAATAAATATCTTACATATATAGGTGGTTGAGTTTGGGGTTCGATGGTGTTCTTCGATGTGGGACTGGTGTAGTTGCGGGTGTGTGATCCGTGCGTTCGGGCGTGCGCCTGGGGGGCGCGTGTGCGCTCGGATGGGGTGGGTCTGGTGAGTGAAGTTGGAGCCTCCTTGGTGATCTTGTGGGTGGTCCGGTAGGTGTTGCTAACCTGCTTAAGTGGATAAGTATGTTAATCGTACAACTAATGATGCAATACTAACAGCTAGAGGGTAACAAAAGCCCTCAAAGCCCGAGCTCCAACACCGCCGAAAAATCCACCACCGAGCACCACCGATTTATGCCGGAAATCACCCAATTTTGCCGCCGCATAACTTCCTCCTCTGGCTACCTCTCGGGACAATTCAACTCACAAACCGGAGAGGGCCTCGAGCCCAACAAAATCCGTGAAGGAACCTTGCCCAATTATGGCCGGAATTGGCCTCAAATCCGGCGAACCCAATCGGCCTCCCAAACGGGTCGACCCACCCGTGGTCAACGCAGTCAACACCCAAGTTTCTCTTTTTGGAAAGTTTCCAAAAATGGCATGTATCGTTCCCATATTTATACCGTACGCGTATCGAACCCCAAACGGATAAATACGACAATATTCGACGGACAAAAATATTCACAACTTATTCCTCGTAACTCGGAAAAATTCTCCAGAAGTTCCCACAAGCTTGAAATTAAATTCTCTACAACTTCCGCGAAAGATCCCAAATCAAATTCTCGCCCGATAATTTAGTCGCTAACGAAGCCGCCATATTAGCAGATTACGTCGAAATCACGACAAATCGCGAAACTTGCAAATCAAGTCGATAATCATTCCATTTATGGTTCGGATCGATCAACGGTCCAAAACGGATCACATTCACAATTCGGATAGACTCGAACACGAACGGACAAACTCGACAATATACCAAAATTTCAAATATTCATATTATATTCCTCGGTCATCGAAATAATAATCTGGAACCGCCCACGAACTCGAAATCACAAGTACAACAACTCTTAAGAAGAGAATTAACTCAAATTCTCGGCCAATAATTAAGTCGTGATCAAGACCGGCGATTCAATGAATTATCAAAAATCTACGATTACGCGTAACCTCATGTATTAAGCTGATTACACTTCTGATTCTGTTCCGGGTCGTCACAAATCTACCCCCCTTAAAAAAATTTCGACCTCGAAATTTCCAAGTCTGTCAACTGAAAAGTAGGAACACTGCCTCGGCATACTGCTCAATTCCCCAGTGGCTACGTCAACTGAATAACTCTGCAAACAGATTTTCACGTAAGAAACATTTCTGTGCCGTAATCTCTGTTCCCTCAAATCTCGAATCTGAACTGACTTCTCCACAAATACCAAGTCTTCCTGTATAAGGAACTGATAGGCACTACAAGAAAATTGCACCTAGACCACGGACCATTTCCGTCGTCTAGGTGCAGTTTTCCGTCGTCTAAGTACAAATACCACGGAATCTCCGTCGTCCAAGGTCCGTGCTCCAAGTGCTGTCGTCCAAGCACCTGGACGACGGAGATTTAGTAATCCGTCGTCCAAGTTCACTTGGACCGCGGACATTATCCGTGGCCCAGGAAGACACATGGACAACGGAAACTCTAAGTCTCCGTCGTCCAGGTGTCTATCTGGGCCACGGACATTGCTCGTTTCTCCGTGGCCCAGGTGTTCACCTGGACGACGGAGAATTAGATTTTCCGTCGTCCAGGTGAACACCTGGGCCACGGAGAACGACAGGGTTTAGGGGTTAGGGGTTAGGGGTTAGGGGTTTAGGGTTAGGTTTAGGGTTTTTCACCTGGACGACGGAGAACATAATCTCCGTCGTCCAAGTGAATATTTAATTTAAAAAAAAATTGAAATTAAATATTATTAATTTAATTTATTATTAATTTAATTTAAATAATGAAAAATGCTAAAATTAATTAAATAAACTAAATTTTGAATATTACTTAATTAATTATTAAATAATTAAATTAAATTAATTTGTACATACATGAATAATCGAAAAAACCCATAAATTAAAAATTAAAATATTGTTCGGAATGCGGAAAGAAACGAGATAATAAACTACTAGCTAGCTAATACACTTGAGAAGCAGATGCGCCGCCGAGTCCTCCGCCTCCAGCCGGGTCGTTGTCGTCGGGGTGTGGGTTCGGAGGAGGTTGACATACTTCTCGATTTTGTTGCATGAGGGCGATGAGTTGGGCTATTTGTGCTTGTTGTTCGTCAAGTCTTTGCCGCATTGACTCATTCTCCTCTCGTGCCAGTCGAGCCTCTTGAATGGCTGCTTCGACGGTCGCAGCCTGACTCCTTCTCCGCTGCCCCGAACCTCCCGTAGATGATGAGCCGGAGGTCGTCGACAAATCTCGTACCACCCTAGTCCCAAAGTGCCTAACCTCCTTGCCAGCTCTACGACCGTAGACCTCATCCGCGATTGCAATTTGGCTCTCTAAGGATAGAGGAGGCAGGTCTTCCGGCGGCACATCTGGGAACGCAAGCTGAGTGTTAGCCAACTCTTCATGCGCACGCTCTATCGCCCTTGCCTACAAAAGAATAATTAATTTATTATAATGAAATCATATTTAAATAATAATTACTATAATTAAAAACACATATATATATATCACTTACGCCGCATTGACTCGCTTCATTATCGAGCCCTGGCGTCACGTACGCGCTTATGCTTGCATCAAGATAAGGGTGTTTGGAGCCCTTATCCTTGTGCTCCTTGGCTATTTGAATGAACTGCTTGGCGCCGGTAGTATGGTGTTTCTCCTTCTTCCCCCGGTTGGCTTTGTTGACACCGGAGAATTTCTGTTACACAACATAATTAAATCATTAAAAACTACAATTTAAATAATTCAATTATCTTAATTGAAATAAAAAAAAAATTAATACCTTAAATTGTTCATCGGCAAAGTGGTTACACAACCACTCCCACTCATCTTCTCTCTCCCCTTGCAGCTCTACCGGGGGAGGCACGGGACCGACATCTTTGAAGTACTTATGGAGCTTGTACTTCCAATCTTTGTAGATGGAGGTTGCGGTTTGGTTGATATGCCTCAAAATAGCCGGTGTCGGATCCACGTCAAATTGTTCCTATCAAAAATAAATAGAAAATTATAATCGTATATATTATGAAATTTTAGGCCGAGATTAACAATATTATATAATAACTAAATTGGACGTATTACGTACCGAAAGATCTTTGAAGACTTTCGCCTTCTCATGATCTGGCGCCTCCTTCCAAGTAGGGGCATTGATACGAACCCGGTTACGGATGATTGACCCTATCCCATGCGCCGAGAGACTTGCTAGCTGAGCTGTGGGAGGGTCACCGGTGAATTCGTCGTACGGCAAGTCGATCTTTTTACCGGTCGCCTTGCAAATACGCTCCGCTTTGCCCCCTTTAACAAGACCCCGAGTCCTTTTCGGTTCCGGGTCAGTGGGGGCCTTCCTTTGCCTCCGGCGGGCGCTGTACATGATTGATTCGGCGGTCGAGGACGCCTAAGTACTTCCCGTTGAATGGGTACCGGGCGTCGGAGATTGGAAGGGGTCGACATCATCACCGCTCGAGATGAATGGGGGAGCGGGAATTTCCCCAGAGGGCGCTACGGACGGACCAGATGATCCGTCCGGATTGAGAGCGTCGTTGCCCTCCTGTTGAACCCAACCGACTTGGGCCGCCAACATTCGGAGCATCTCATCTTCTGCCTCCTGTTGGGCTTTCTTCTTGCCGGATGTGGTCTTTGGCGGAGCCATTTAAACCTAAGAGTACGGTGTTAAAATACCTACTTACCATAATAATTACAACTTAAAAATTTACACTAATTAATTAAGTACGTTTAAGATTTAAATAGAGTACACTAGCTTGACATTTTCGGTCGTTCAATGGACGTGCGACCCGCGCGATAAAGTGTAAATTTTCAATTAATCAGCCTTGGTTAAATCGAAAAACATGGCCAGTTAGGGATAGAGATAACGCGAGAGGCAAGACTAATTTCGAAAAAAGTCTTTCTTAGTCCAAATCCTGTCACCAATCATAACCCGTTTCTAGACACCATGTCCGACATTCGGCCAATTTTTCGAAAATTTACACTCCCTCAAGTCCTTTGCAAACTCCGCCCTCAACCTCGTGTCCATAACTTCACTTAGGTTATGGTGTGCGGTGATGAAATCCACACATCACAAGGGGTTAAGGAGATAAGCAAGGAAAAGAGGCGCCATCTATTCCAAAGAGTGCGACTTAATTACACCAAACCTATGTACTAAATTTAAATCGAACACGTACTACTAATTAATTTACTAAAAAATACACGTAATTACATGCAATAATTTATTTTCCATTTAGCATGCAATAATTAACCATTTAATTAATTAATAACAATAATTATTTATTTAATTAATTAATAACAATAATTAATCATTTATTTAATTAATAAAAATAAATTTACAATTATTCATTTAATTAGTATTAAATAACAATAATTATGATTTAATTAATTAATTAATAACAACAATTAATCATTTATTAAATATTTAAAACTAATTACTAAATTAATTTCTACTAATTATTTATATTTAGAATTTAATTAATTAATTAAATGAAAATTATTTAAATAAGGGAAAAATAGAAATTTACCGAATCGGAGTTTTCGGGAATATCGCCAGAGTTGTGTCGTCGGAGAGGAGGATCGAACCACGCCGGAGTTGTGTTGTCGGAGCGTCGTCGCCGGAGGAGAATCGCCGGAATTTGAGAGAGAGAGAGAGAGAGAGAGAGAGAGAGAGAGAGAGAGAGAGGAGAGATAGGATTGTAAGGGATGAGGAAAAGAAGATGAGCCGTACTCTATTTATAGAGTTTCACTTAGACGACGGAGCACTATTCTCCGTCCTCTAAGTTCACTTGGACGACGGAAACAGTGTTCTCCGTCGTCCAGGTGGCGGTTTCAAAATTTTGAAACGGCGCGTAATTAAGGGGCGGGACGTTTTGAACCGCCATGAATTTGGACTTAGACGACGGAGAATGGATTCTCCGTCGTCTAAGTGAAAATTCAAGCGGTCCCAAAAACGGAAGCGGTAAATTGAATCGCCATAAAAATTGGACTTGGACGACAGAGATGGTCATTCTCCGTCGTCCAAGTGAAAATTACATGAAAAAAAATAAACAAAAATAAATATGAACCGCCACGATTTTTGAACCTGGACGACGGAGATGGTCATTCTCCGTCGTTCAGATGAACACCTGGACGACGGAAAATGACCATCTCCGTCGTCCAGGTTAAAATTACATAAAAAAAAATTTTAAAAATAATTCGCTAGGAATTTAGCGATCTGTCATTCGAGTGAAATAGTCGTACAATATCGATGAACGCATCGTATATATGAACAGTTAAATTTGAACCGCCGATTAATTTTACGTATTGAAACATGTTAAGTATCGACTAATCTTTACGACTTAAGTGTTCATGAGTAGACGCTCATTTGCAGCAGAGTATTAACGAAATTGAATTTGGACAAAACAGCCGTTGGATATGTTCGTCGTAACATAATATATAATTGTCTTCAAAGGACCATAAAATAATAAGTTCGGGAAGGGTTTGATCGGCACAGTCAACCGCAAAACCGATAATTTCACAAACTGGAAACGTGGATACAAGGCATTTCGCAACTCCGATTTTCGAACCGTCGAAGCTCACACACCAAGAATTGTTTACTCTAAAGTCTTGATGAAAAGACTTTGCATTGGAAGAAGGTCTAGATGGTCGTTGTCTTAGAAAAAATTACGATATCTGCACCTGGACGACGGAAATGAGCGTTTCCGTCGTTCAGGTAATCACCTGGACCACGGATATCTAGTTATCCGTCGTCCAGGTGATAACCTGGATGACGGATAATGACGTTCTCCGTCGTCCAGGTGCATAGACCCTGAATTCAGGGGTTAGGGCCTTACTGTTTAGGGTTTAGGGTTTGTGAACTTGGACGACGGAGAATGACCGTATCCGTCCTCCTAGTGTGTACCTGGACGACGGATAATGACCATATTCCGTCGTCCAAGTTCTAAACCCCGAATTCAGGGGTTAGGGCCTTAGGGTTTACGGTTTAGGTCGTCCCCGGTCATTTGTGTGTCCGTTCAATTATTCTGATTCAAAAATATAATTAAAAAATTGATCGATCGATCCGATCTGCTAGATTTAGGGTCCAGGATTTAGGGTTTTATATGAGATTGAGATTTGGCGTGGCGCCAAAGGTGAAAATTACAATAATTAGAATAATTAATTACCAATTAATCTCCCTCGTCGTATGACCGTACTCATCGTCATAATCATCATCGTCCTCATCCCCGTTAGACGAAGGCTCATCCTCGTCATCGTACTCAACATCGACCGACGAATAACCTGAGTCCTCGTCCGCGTCCTCTTCCTGCTCGTCTTCTTCATCTATCTCATCGATAATCTCATCTTCAGTTAGATCTGTACAACCATCAGGCATGGGTAACCGTTCACTATCTTGAACCAGGTCCATTATATCGGAGCGGACCATAGAAATATTAGGCTCTTGATAGGTAGGAATGTCTCTTTCTGGTTCAGCAGCATCTTCAGTCGTCGCCGGTGTACCTTCAATTGTCTCTGTATTCCATATTACTCGGTGAGAGATATGGTTCACTATTTTCCACCCTTCACCGGCTTTCGGATCGTCGAGATAGAACACCTGCCGAACTAAGGTGGCGAGAGCAAAAGGCTCATCCTCATACCAGCTAGAGTTTGTATCGACTAATAATAGTCCCACGTCTTCCTTTGTACGCTTGAACCATCTGCACTTGAATAGGAAAACGTTGACATCATTCCCGTAACATAGTTGAACCACGTATACAATAGCCCCGTAATATAGATCATTGTCTTTCCCAACCGCTACCCCACTGTTTTGTGTTCTTCTTCCTTCGTCTCGGGCCAATGAATGGAACTTTACATCGTTCACAAAACATCCGGGATAAATATAGTGTTTAACCGGCTTCCCTGCTAGCAAGTGCTTTGGCCATGACCACCACCCTCCGTGGTTATCAGATTTTTGCAGATCAATCATCTGCGAAAATGGGCAAATTAATATAAGGGTTTACTTTCTACAAACATGAGCGATATGTATTTAAATAATTAATACCGAGTCGTACGTACGTACCCATTGGAAGAAATAATCAGGAAACTTCTTCTTAACCATTTTCTCAATCCACGCCGAACTCTTGTTTTGATTTAACGCCTGAAGCCTCTCCCTGTATGACAACATGTACGGCTCAACTTCGTCACAGTCTCGCAACACTACCCAATGTGCCTCAATAAGTTCTTCCCGTGTTAACGATTCCTTTAATACTCCTCTAAACGGTCGGATGACATTGGTGACGACAGAAAGATTGATGCGGGCACTGCGATCGGAGGCAGTGGGAGGGGGTGGATCTTTGAGGTACCTGTTGCAGTAAGTAACACACTCATGCATTAGGTATGTCTCTGCTATGGAGCCATCCGGGGCCGACCTATTTTTGACGAATGACTTATACTGTCCAAGCTGTCTACAAAATCAAACGTACACATTACATAAGTACATATAGCTAGCTAGCTAGTATATATATAATCTCCAGTGGAACAAATTAATTAATTAGTTGTACGTACCTTTCTTGAGGATACATCCAAGTGTACTGGACCAGACCAGAAATAAGCACATGCTCGGGCAGGTGGATCATTAGGTGAATCATGATGTCAAAGAAAGCAGGGGGGAAAATCCTCTCTATTTTGCAAATGATGTGCATAATTTGTTGTTGCAATTCCACCACATCTGACTTCTTTAATTCTCTGGCGCATAACCTCTGCCACCACCTGCACAATGCCACTATTGGTTCTACGACGTCCCGAGGCAAGTATGGTCGAATTACCACTGGAATCAGACGTTGCAGCATAACGTGATAGTCATGTGTCTTTAGACAAACAAACTTGTGTTGCACCTCGTCCACTGCTCCAGTTATAGTAGCTGCATACGTAGCCGGATAACGAACGCCCTTAAACCAGTGAAATACAGAATGTCTAATCGTCGGCTTCACTGTGTATGGTGCATCTGGCATCTTGTTGTACACTCCTTTCCTATCCCTCCTCAACCACAAGGGACGACGTAGATTCATTGATTCCAAATCTTTGCGCGCTTTGGGAGTATCTTTAGTCTTGAACTTAATACCGAGAATTGTTCCCACCATGCTGTCGCACACATTCTTTTCTATGTGCATCGCGTCCAAGTTGTTCCTCAGCTTCAACTTCGACCAGTAAGGGAGTTCAAAGAATATACTCTTGTGATCCCAATAGCTCAGATCATGTGGAGGAATTGGATTGCATTTCTTTACATCCGCGTCATTGCTCAACACACCAAAGTCGAAATAGCTCAACCTCTCTAAAATCTCTTCGCCCGACCAACTACGGGGTTTAGGATTGTTCTCTACCGTACCGTCGAAATGAGCTTCATCCTGTCGCCACGGGTGGTCGTGAGGAAGCCATCTACGGTGACCCAAGTAACACACCTTCCCCGCGTGCCAACTAGAGTTCACGTCGTCCAAACGTATAGGACATCCATTATATCCTTTTGTCCTGCAGGCTGCCAACATCCCATAAGCTGGAAAATCGCTGATCGTCCACATTACAGCAGCTCTCATCGTGAACATCGTGTCAGTGAATTTGTCATAAGTTGGGACTCCATTTTCCCACAACAGTTTCAGCTCGTCGATCAAAGGTCTGAGGTAGACATCTAAGCACTTTGATGGAGATTTAGGACCTGAAATTAGTACGGTAAGGAAATTAAATTCCTTGTTCATGCACATCCACGGAGGCAAGTTGTACGGCATCAGAATAACTGGCCAAGTGCTGACGGCGGAGCTATTACTTCCCCAAGGATGGAATCCCTCTGTAGATAGGCCGAGTCTAACATTTCTAACCTCTGAAGCAAATTCTCTGTCGAAATGTTTGAAACCCTCCCCATCCGCGGCGTGTCGCAAGACATCGTCATCTATTCGCTTTTCTGCGTACCATCGCATCGCCTCTGCTGTGTGTAGAGACATGTACAGGCGCTGCAATCTGGGAATCAAGGGAAAATATCGAACAACTTTCACAGGAATTCTCTTTTTCGAACTCTTCCTATTCAACTGGAATCTACACTGGCCACATACGGGACAATAGTCCAACTCTTTATACTCTTTGTAAAATAGCACACAATCATTCAGACTTGCGTCAATTATCCTGTACTTTAGGCCGAGGCTGCTCAGGATATTTCTAACCTTATAATGAGATTTAGGAAGATTGTGATCATCAGGAAGCAACTTACATATTTGCTCCTGAATTTCGTCAAAAGCACTCACTGACATTTTGTGCTTCACTTTTATCTTCATTTGCTCCATCACATATTGCAACACATTCTCTCGACATCCAGGGAACACCGGGGTCTGCGCTTCAAGTAGTATCCGGTTGTAATTTTCCATCTCACTGGTGTCAGTGGCCAAGCTAGCTGCGGGGAATGTGTCATCATGCTCATTAGTGGTACTGTAACCTCCGTCTTGGTGTTGGTGTCCACTATGACTACATCCCGGAAACGCATCATGGACCAAATCTGCAGTTGGGTTGCAAGCTGGGGGTCCGGCACCACTGCCGCTGGATGAGGCACCATGGTAACTGTACCCTGAGCTGAAGTCTGCTGCGCTGAACTCTACTGCTTCACCATGCTCGCTCCATGTAGTGTAACTCCACATCATACCATTTTCGTACAAGTGTTGCACCATAACATTAACCTCCGCATACTGACAATTATGACATTTCTGACACGGACACCTGAAACGTTTCTTTCCCTGACCATGTTCTATCGCAAAATTCACAAATTCGCTAATTCCATCCATATACCGGACATCACATCTATTCTTCAACTTCATCCAACTCTTGTCCATACTACTACAAAATATTATAATTAATTAATTATTACATATATATATATTTGTCCATTAATTTACGCTTAATTATACGTACTTGATCTACATATCGATCCATCAATTACGTACGTACGTACGTAATTTAATCGATCTGTACATATATATATATATAACTAACATCAGCTAACATCCTTGCATGTATATATATATATATGTACGTACGTTTTCAGTAAATATATATTAATTAAGCAAATTTTAACTGCGTACGTACGTACCTGCTAGCCTTCTCGATATCTTTACGTTAATTAAGCTAACTAGCTAGTCAGCGGAGATCCCTTATCGATCCTGATTCTTCTCGGCCTAGCTAGCTTTTAGCTAGCTACCTAGCTCCCTTCTCCTTCTCCCTTCTCCTTCAATTCTTCTTCAAATGGAATCATGAAGAGATCGAGGCTAGGAATGAATTCGATCAGTTTGGCATCGGGCTTATATAATGCTTCACTTAGACGACGGAGGTGTCGGTACGTCGTCTAAGTGGAAGTACGTTTCGTATACTTGGACGACGGCGTGTCGGTCCGTCCTCCAGGTGATCACCTGGACGACGGAGAATACCATCTCCGTCGTCCAGGTGATCACCTGGACGACGGAGAAGACTCCGAGGTCCAGGTGATCACCTGGACGACGGAGATGGTATTCTCCGTCGTCCAGGTGGTACTTGGACCACGGAGTATTTTCCGTGGTCTAGGTGTCACTTGGACCACGGAACAATTACGTTTCCGTGGTCTAAGTGCTGTTTTCTTGTAGTGAGGGTATAAAACACGCAACAAATCTGAAATGTAGTTCCACCACACGGAACACAACACACACAAAAGCCAACGCTATAGGCAATACCAAACTATACGGCACAACACAAATTCGCACAACATTTTCATATGTTCATTATTCTGATATATATTTTCTCAAACTTTGCATGTTATGTTTTAAATTACATAAGACATTAATGTTAATAAGTTCTAGTATTAATTCAGTTTAGTCTGGTTCAGTTCAGTTCATTCATTTTGGATATGTGGGATTTGTTGTATTCTACGGTTTAATTAAAACTGTTATTGAGATACATGTACAACAGTTCATATTTCTATGTCTTAGTTTCTGCAAGAAACTTAATTCATTATTCTATTTTTATACAGAATGTTTCATCGGACCAATATATGTATTTCATTCATTCTTAGAAACACAATTAATTTTATTAGACCTACATATGTATCTCATTCATATCCAGAAAAACATAATTCATTACTTCATTTACAGATTAGTGGTTATAGGTTATAGCTGTTTTTTGTTGTTCTGAGGTGCTTTTGTTTTGTTAAACAAATGATTTTTTAAAGCTCGTTATAGTCAATTATGGTCGGCTAGATTCATATTCATATTCATACTTTGTTTATCCGTGCATAATGATGCACATTTCATTTCATTATTTACTTAGTATGATTTTATAGCAACTACGATGTTGTGTAATCTTTGTATGTCCAAGGGGAGAATGTAAGAATTAATATGGACATTACACGATTACGTTCATTAACCACATATTAGTTCTACAATTGATGCTTAAGTATTTGATAAACAAAGATATTCCCTACTACATTTATCCTTCAGGGAATATGATTTGCCTTGTGCAAATAAGAGTTGTACATGAACTTCAACATTCATTATTCATTAAGAGTTGTATTAGAATTAAAAATATTTATGGGAGGTATTAATTCTATACACTATATGTATAAAGGTATAAAGTTCCTGCTCTAACTATCGATCATTCCCTCGAGAAGTCATTCATTACTTTACCACATAGAAGAGTCAACTACTAAGGATAGTATAGAGGATAAGATCTTTTGCATTTTGACATCATCTACAAGCATGAGTATCTATAGGTTTTCTTATTCCTTGATCAATCTATATATGTTGTTTGTGTTCTTGTATTAATAACAGTTTTACAATTTCATATTCATAACCTCAGTTTACATTTAGTATCCATCATTCTTAATATTAATTTTTACATTCGGTTAGCCTCTCTGATTTCAAATTCGGTTGCAGCTTAGCCTCAGCTGCATCTCGACTTCGACCATGCCTAGCATCGATTTGACCATGCCTCGATGTCATTCGATGGACGAAAGGGAGAATCAAATAGGAAAACCGGCAGGTAGCGGGACAATGGCGGCTGTGTCCTTCTGAAATTGGGGTTCGAGTTTGGCCACGAACGATGGTGGGAAGGAGGCAGAGAGCTGTGAGGGGAAGGAGGCTGCGAATGGAGGCGTGCAGGCGGGGATACGAACAGAGGCTGAGAGCGGTAGCGTGCAAGGTGGGGGATGAGTAGCGATGGGAGGTAAAAACATAAAAGAATTAAAATATATAATTTTTTTTTTAAAAATAATAATTAATTTTTTAAAAAATATTGAAATTACGTATTTACCCTTTAAATTTGAAATATCTATTTGCCACGTCAGCAATGCAAATTGAGATTGGCGAAAAATTTGTTCGAGGTATCACATATATAAAGTGTTTAAAGTTTAGATATACAATTGATATTTTTGAAAATTTAAGTACTAATTTGATAGGACTAGTAAAATTCAGCATGTGTCATAGTAATTATACCGTCAAAGACTAGAGCTAGATTAAGCTTGCATCAGCATATATATATACTAGGTAAACACACACATAGTAATTTTTTATTTCTTTCAAATTATCAGTTTTTCTCTTTCAAACAAAAAAAAACATCATTTTTTCTTGTGAAAAAAAAATAGTTACATGCATGCCGATGTGGTTTTCAGTTTTTTCTTAAAGGGTAGTTTTTAGTTTTTATCTGTAGTTAATGAGATAAGAAAAAAATGAATTAGATAATTGTTTTTTGGTTTTTTTAATTATTTTGTATTTTACTATATTATCCTTCACTAATTAAATTTAACCTAAATCTAAAGGGTAAAAAAAGGAAGAAATAGCAAAAAGAGAGAACAATATGTGTTTCCTTAATATATAGTATATATATATATATATATAAACGTACTGTTTCCCCAGGAATTTTAACCAGGGAAGTCTTTAATTAGCTAGCCAGTTAAAACGTCATGCACATCATAAGCTACAAAACTTAATTGGCTTCACGTACATATGAAAGTTGTAAGACGTCGATGCATGGATAGTTGGATACATATCACATGCAATTGAAGCTAATTTGATCAAAAGTGAAAGATTAATTAGGCTCCAGTAATTCGTCACCTTGCGAAACAACAAGCACCACTTAAAATGAATGGTGGTACGTTCTTGGAAAAATTATTCTATGCACCGCATGGTAAGCGCACTGTCTATGTGTTAAGCACTGAGTGGTTAAAAATTTAACTAAAAAATGATGGTGAAGAGTCGATGTTCCTGTTTTGCCCCTTCCCTCCCCCCCCCCAACAAATCGACCTCTTCCCTCCCGACCCATAATTGCAGCATCACCGACCGATCACCGGCCGACCACAAAACTGTCGGGCTTGGTGTCAAAAGATGCGCCTCGGCCTTCTCTTTCAAATTTCCAACCTCTTTCTCATTCCATGATTAGGCCATGATGTTGAAGAGAAGTCGCCGGAAAACGTAATTCTTGGGACGATCGTTTTTCAGCCAAGTCGATCGACAAGTACCACTGGGCTTTGAAGAAATCTTCAACATGAAGCTATACATACCAAGAGTGTATCCCAATTCCAACCGAGGAAGGAGAATTGAAGGATTGAAGATTTTTGGGGAAAACAGTTCAACGATAAATTAGACTTGTTCCAAGTCGAATTGGCCTCAGTTTCGTGTTTGGGTGGAGAGAGAGAGAGAGAGAGAGCGCGAGGAAGGTAGTAGGTGTGGTGATGAGACATGATCGGTGCCCAGAGACGTACCCTTCCGACGACATAAGATATGTGAAGTAGAACAGTGCCCGTTTTTTAATAGTCTGTTTCAGTGCAGGGCAAAATAGAAACTTTCATTTTTTTGGACTTTTCAGTAAAATTTTAAGTCAATAAAGAGATGACACGTAGGAGAGTGCACTTGCCCTGCTGTGTGTGTAATCCCTTCTGACGTTCTTGATATATATATCGTTTAGCCAAAAGTCCTAGAGATATTGATTTGAAAAGTGATCGATCACAAGAAATATTGAATTGGCCGTTACCAATTGGGTGATTTGAAATATTGGTCTATTATATATGAAGTTTCTATATATGTGCAGTAATCAACTCATATTTATTCATATATATGACAAATGAAGATACACAATGCTACCTACAACAAATACAGTAATTACATATATCATCAACCAAAGAATAAAAGAACTTAATTAGAAAAGAACTTAATTAGAAGCTAGAAAATGATCGATTAATTAATCAAGCTATATATATGGTTTTTGTCTTCAGGCCTACTTCGAATTCAGCTCCAGCGCCATGAATTAATCTGTCATAGCCGAGTTGCAACCTAAGGCCGGCCAGCAGCTCTCTCGAGAGAAAAGATTGTCGTGATCGAGCTGCTGGCCATAACCTAGCTAGCCTTCTTCATATGTTCATTTCATATGGTAGCTAGCAGCAGCTAGCAGTGATCAAAGTCGAGAGATGTACGAGTTGTGGGGGAAGTGAGAAACTACAATGGGAGCTCCCGACGACGATTTGGAGGATTTACTCTTTCTACAATCCTTCGAGACTGAATTTGCAGTTTTTGCAACTCTAGTATCAATTCCTGCATCTTCGGAAACTTGCGAAGATGAAGAAGGGATGAAACAACTGAGCAGAGCTGAAAAATTGGCCATTAATTAGTAAAGGTTTAGCTGCAGATCGAGCGGCAGCTAGAAATAGATTCGATTGATGATGGTGAGGAGAATGATCAAAGGCTAGCTTAAAGTGTTTGTGTTGCAAATCGGTAGGTAGCTATGGTTTCGTATTTTCATTCACTAATTTATAGAGCACGCGCACCAATACTTCCAGAACAAGTTAATTATGTTGGTGTTGGGATGGATGTTTCTCTGCACTTTCATGTATGATGCTACTTTGACCACACGGCAAGAGTAGTATAATAGTCACAGCATGATTCATAAACTTCTCATGCTCGATCTGTAGAAGTTTCTTGAATTGACAACTGTCAACGACTAGTTTCGAAAATCTAATTTGACTAAATCAAAGGTATCTAGTAGTGATTGACATGTCTACCACATGTCATTAGTTTGTGCATGCATTCATGTCTATGTCAATCAAAATACACTCAACATTTACCTTCACCACGAATATGAATCTTGAAATTAGTTATTCAATTTAAGCCAAATATAACAAATTAAATGTTCACTCAATTAATTGGAAGTTTCGTTATAAACTTTAGTGTATGTAGGTTCGAAAATATAATTTTGATCATTGAATTACGACATTAACAGTTAAATTGGTCACTGAACTTGGACCAAATTAACTCTGTTAATACATATAACATGCGGAGTGGCCAATTAGGTTTTTTTTTTCCCTTGCTAAACTCTTGAAAAAATGACTTCCTCTCTCTCTCTCTCTAACCCTAAATCCGCTACCGCCTATCACCCGATCTCCCTCATCTCTTCCTCATTCTCAATTTGCATGTCTAATCTAGCTGGTGTCGAACGACCCTGTTCTGCTGGAACCGCAATTTCTTACGGGGGCTCTCGGCGAGGTAGACCTCGCACACTCCAACGATGAAGAAGGCAATTATGCTTGGTTCTTTGTTGTAGCCCGACTCTTCTCTCTCACTCCATTGGCTGCAGATCCAGTGCAAGCATTCAAGATGAAGATGATCGAACTATGTCATCATGCCACCAGCTCCAATATCATGGGATTCACTCGGATTTCTGTTGACCGATTCTGTAAGTTTCGACCCCTTGTTGATTGGCGTCGCGCGATCATAACTGGACCTTGGTATTTTTACTATACGTACTACAATTATTGTTGAGGCTATAGAGGAATTTGATGATCCCTTTGTCATTCCGGCATCACGTGGTTGTGCATGGTTGATGGTTAAGCCCTTATTGGGTTTGTTTGTTGCCGGTGTTCTCCAGGAACGGTGGTGTTGGCGTATTTGTAATGTGGTTGGTGTATACAAGGAGTATGATCACCATGCTTTTAACCACCAGTCAGAGATGAAGGTTCTGGTGGAACTTGACATTAATAGACCGTTGGTGGTAAGGACCCGATTCTGATTCTCTAAAAATTATGCTATATATTTGTTTATAATGTATGAGGATATCAAAGGATAATGTGGAGATTGTGGTTCCTTCAAGCATGGTGTGGAAGGTTGTATTTTTGGGAAAAATACAGGACAAGAGCTGGCGGCGAAGGCTACTATAGTAGCTACTGGGTCGAGTAAGTCGTTCTGAGGCCCTAAGTTGTCGGTGGTGGCCTCTGGTCATGGATGGAACTCAGGACCAGTTCAAGGTGCTCCTAGAGCTCTTGCTAGCATCAGTGGAGTATTGGGTATTAATATGCAACAGTAGTTTGGAGGGGGAAAGTCCTTCACATTTCTTGATAATGGCACTTTTAACATCAATGCAGTAGACCCTGGCACCACCTCTACCACAACAGTCCAATGGGGAGATGCCTTTGTCCACTGTACTAGCAAAAGATGAACTGAGGGCCAATATGGGCCATGACATGGCACGGCTACCTCTATTAGAAGAGTCGGCGACCACCATGATGGAGAATCCTCTCTTTAGGGAGCATCCAGCTGCTAACCAAGTGATTTTTTTTTGCAGATAAAATCCTCAGGCCAGATACCAGTCTCAGGACCTTCTGGTCAAAGTGGGAAGCTAGCAGCACGGCAGAAGGTCACAATGAATGTTCTAGATTCACCTATGATGACAATTGTAGATAATGCACTTATGTCTACAGGACTCCTTGGTCCATCCTAGTTTCTGAGTTGACATTGGGGTCGTCGGATATGGTCCCATATTAAGGCATGTTGATCTCCGCAAGTCCGCAGCAAGCAAAGCCCATGGATGCTTCTCATGGAGAGTTACAATTAGCTGGGTAATCCGGTAGAACTCTGTACTACAATCAAATTTTAATGAAATTTTTTACCATTAAAAAATAAACTCTGTTAATTATCACAAATATTTGGGTCACTAGAATAGTTGTTTATTCGACCCCTTATAAATTTCTTAAAGCGACTTAAAACCTCACAAATCTATCATGGAGAGAAATACATCAAAATACCTTATTTGTCCAAAATATCTTTGATAATTAAGGAAATTAACTTGGATTTAACATGTGAAAATGGAGCAATGACAAATTTGAAAGGTTATCATAGTTCAATAAACAAAGTTATATTTCAGAAGCTTTTTTTTTTAACAACAAAGCAATGAACTTCATTAAGAAATTCACAGGGAAACCCCCAATAAGAAAGAGCCCCAACATCCCCGTTACAATGCAATTAGAAAAGGAAATTTGCAACTCCATCCTAAACCACTTGGGCCAGGCAAGGAGTGCAAACCTTACAAAATAAAAAGAAGTATCCTAATTAAAAACTACTAATATGTCTCTACCACTAATGCATTGTACAACCACATACTGCCTCACATTATTACAAATGATGTCATTGTAGTAATCAAATACAAAGAATACTTTCCAAGAGATCGATGTCAATACAATATCACCACACAACTCAGAAAATAAACAACCACCAAAGGGAAGAGACCGCTCATGACAAAAATAACACTATGTCTACCACCACGACCAAGACATACTCATGACTGCTTCTCAAGATACAAGATCCAGAACAAATAACATAAACAAGAACAAAAACATTAACGATAGATAATAGGGGGGTGTTAAACCCATGCATGAACACCATAATTGTAGAGATAAGTGATTTGCACTTTTCGATTGCAATCATAAGTATACTCAGTCAATCCTTTCATTTCATTGAGATTGGGGATAGAAAAAGAGAACTTTTTTTGGGTAGGTTTGATTTTCGAATTGGAAACATGTGAGATTACTTGGCAATGAGAACGACTGAAAATAACTGAGGAACATAACCCTCCCAATCTGGATAATTACAGTATAACCACAAAGGGTACAAAATCACATAAAGGTGAGAGACAAGCAATCAAAGCTTGAGGAAGGGCATGCACATCAAATACGATTAAACACCACCAATATACACTAACAGAAACAAAGAGACAAATGTGCATCACACACCAATAGTGCTCACCCAGGTTTGCAGCCTCCTTCTGACTGCCGAGCACAACCAGACCATCGCAAACCCAAATTGCCGCCTTCTAACCACCGAAAAAGCCAAAGCACCACTCTGCAGCACGCCATACCCGATTCAGATCAGGACAAGCCCAATCACATGTCACAACCCTGACTCAAGCTTGTGGCTTGATATAAACAAACAAATAAGATCTGGTTGACTCCACAATAGACTGCATCATCGGACACTTGGTTCCCTCCACCAGCAGCCATCGCCACTGCTGATCTATGCTTCTGCCTTATTGGTAAGAGTCGATCGGTGTTGAAATATCCACATTGCCTCTCTGTCGAGGTGCATCACCACCGCCTAACCATTGCTTGCAATCCCAACAAATCATCTTAGCCTGTTCGGCTGCACCCACAACACGTTGACGAGGCTGGATGGCAAACATCAAGTATGGGCCAGCAACTGAGTTGATAGAGAGATATTTGAAACAAACAAACTCTAGCGTATACAAAAGCACGTGCAAACCTAAGAGTTGCAAAGTGCCAAGTTAGTTTCTAGTATTTGGTATATTTCTGAAACTTCAATGACCAAAGTTTAGAAACTACCAAACAAGAATGACCATTTATGATTTTTTGCCTTCAATTTTTTCTCTTTTTCCTGCCAAGGTTGTTTTCTGCCACGGGGTTTTATTGATTGGAAAGGATTTAGCGAGGTAACATCATTATTATGTCGATCACCACCAATTGACGTGAAAGGTGGGATGCTTTTAGGTTTTTTTTTCATTCAAGGATGTTTTGGCCAGTAAAGACTTTTGTCTCGATAAGGTTTTTGATGAGAAGTCGCCACCATCGCCAACATATATAAAGCTGATCATATCTTGAGAAAGAACACAGACACATTTTAAGGATATCACATTGTGGTGTTTTGAAGGAAAAAAAAAATCCTCAAATGGTACCCAGAGTATCACCTAAATCACTTTTTTGAACCTGGTCTTTTAAAACTACTCAGACAGTACCTAAAATTATGTAATGTGGCCCAAAATAGAACCTGAAAAGGGTAAAATTGTCAAAAAATATTTTAAGTCATTTTTCTTATGTTAACATATGATCATAAATTTTGAAAGTGTAGTGGGCCCATAATTTTCTTGTTCTAACACTTGCAGTAAAAGACTATCCTTACTATAAAATTTATCTCTTACTATAAAATTTCTCATTTTCTAATCACTCGCAATTTGAGTAGAAAACTTAAATTAATTTATCGCTTTATTGGCAATTGCAAACAAAAAATTAGACAATTAAAAAATTTAGAAGAGAAGTTCTCAAGACAGAGCAAAAGTTGAAAGAAAAACTTCTATAGAGCAATTTTTTTAGCTGCATGTCTGAAAGATAAAGCTAAATTCGAACAATATTTACACTAATTATCTATCTGAGCCTTTTGGTTAGATCCGCAGTCTACTGGTATCAGAACTTGCTATAACTCAACAAATTCTCAAAGATGAGAATGAATTCTAAGAAAATAATAGAAAAACTAGATTCTCTATTAAAATTAACTGATACGAGGCATCAAGAATATCTATCAAAAATCTCTAGATACAAAGAATAAATGGAAATTCTTCTAGTGATTAGTAACCAATTACAAAAATTGAAAACTAAAATGGATTATATCCAAACACTACCACATATTTAACCATTGCTGGCGATTTTTAAATCGCCGGCAATGTTTTTTAACATTACCGGCGATTTTTTCCCCAAAATTCGCCGGTAATGTCTTTTTTTTTTTTTTTTTAACATTGCCGGCGATTTTTCCGGCAAATCGCCGGCAATGTTCCGCCGGTAATTAAAAAAAAAAAGACATTGCCGGCGACTTACATTTAAGTCGCCGGTAATGTTAAAAAAAAAAAGAAGACATTACCGACGACTTAAATGTAAGTCGCCGGCAATGTCTTTTTTTTTTTTTAATTACCGGCGGAACATTGCCAGCGATTTGCCTGAAAAATCGCCGGCAATGTTAAAAAAAAAAAAAAAAACATTACCGGCGATTTTTGGGGAAAAAATCGCCGGTAATGTTAAAAAACATTGCCCACGATTTAAAAATCGTCGGCAATGGTTAAATATGTGGTAGTGAAATCACCCGGAAGATAAAAGAGATGTATTAACAAAGTTAAATAGTAAAATCGAGGGATTAAATCTTCGACAGATGAAGATCTAAGAGGGAACCTGTGACGACCCGGAACAGAATCAGTAGTGTTAATCAGCTTAAGCCATGAGGTTATGTGTAATCGCAGATTTATGATAGTTGATTGAGTCGCCAGCTTTGGTCACGACTAAATTATTGGCTGAGAATTTGAGTTGAGTCTCTTCTCGAGAGTTGTTGTACACGTGATTTCGAGTTCGTGGGCGGTTCCGGATCATTATTTGGACGACCGAGGAAAATAATATGAATATTTGAAATTTCGGTATATTGCCGAGTTTATCTGTTCGTGCTCGAGTCTATCTGAATCATGATTGTGATCCGTTTTGGACCGTTGATCGACCCGAATGGTTGATGGAATGATTATTGACTTGATTTGCGAGTTTCGCGATGAAAGGACCCAACCCCGATTTAGCTCCGTAAATCGGAATCAAACCCTTTCGAAAACACGAACCAACAAAAACTTTTCGAAATTTGGGCAGAGTTTCGCTACTAACGTAGAATTACCATTACCTGCACGCGGAAAATACACTTCATCCTATGCCACAAAAAGCAAACCGTGGACACCAATCCCATCCGGATTTCTCAATATAACAACAGTAAAGTAAACAATACATATATATAACATATACTTTACTGAAATCCGGGTAAAATCGTATAACATATTCAATAGGACGCTCAGAGCGACTTCTAATACATAATCATATACGCATACCACAGTAGGTAGAACAATAAACCTACTGGATGAAACAAAGTAGCTCGAGTACTATGCCTCCGACCACGACGTGCGACACCAGAGCCTGAACTGCAAACTGGGCACGGAAACCGAAAAATCCAGGGGAAAGACAATAAACACATTAGAGTGAGTGGACGAAAATAAATGTCTTCCACCAAGTAATATATACGTATAAAATCATATGCGAGTCAAATGCACATAAAATCAAATGGTACACGAGGGAGACTCTAACTCCTCACGCGTACAGAGCATGCAACGTAAATGTATCGTGGAATCTCTCATGGACTACCACGCGATAGCACAGTCTGAACCACGGGATCCTAGACCCACACGTGATTCCTAGCCAGAAAGGCCTCGGGTCAGGATATCTGTCCTTCCCGGAGCGTACTCGGGGATCAGCCGAGAAGCCAGTGCGTATCGATACCACAACATATACTGAGACTGTACTCTGTGTAAACCAAATCATAAATCCTTTCCATGCACATGCATAAAACATAATATGTACGTATATGTATATATTCGTATACGTATATCCGTATAAGCATAATCGTAAAACACATGCTCGTAAAATCATAATCAATCCGCATGCTCAAGTTCGTAAATCATTTATAAAAGACTCGCAATCAATCTGTGAAAAGAAACGTCCACTCACAAACTGGCGTAACGCGTATCGCGTTAACCCGTGATCCGGCGGAAAGTCCATCGCCAAAACAACGATCACGAACCCCTGAATATTCACAATGTCCAATATTCAAAATCATAATCCGACAATACAAATCAAACCACGAGAAACCACTGTTCTCGGAAACACGAAATCCAAAGTCGACGAATCGTCGAAAATCCGTATATGTATACCACAATACCTCGCTTTACGTTCGGACGCTCAACTCGAAAAACGAACCTCCCCACTGCGATCGGGGTGCGATTTCGAGTCAAATGACATGCGACTTGTCGAAAGTCAAAAAGTCAACTCTGATCGTTGACCGCCGCCGTTGACCGCCGTCCACGGCGGCGCCACTGTTGACCGGAGAATTTCACGGCGGAGCTGCTCCAATTCCACTCAAAATCGTCCACTGAGCAACTTCCATAACTGCACCGAAGTCCAATTCTCACTCTAACTAGGTCAATTTCATGATAAACCGAATGAACACACAAATTTCAAATCCAAAATTCTCAATCCACAAATCAAATTAGAACACCATGTTTATATGGTTGGAATCACCTTGAAGAGGGCTACAAAACCCAGTCCATGTTTGAGCTCAACTCGGCCGGAATCAAAATCCACCATTAACTCAAATTCTTGCAAACTTTGAACCGGGAAACCTCTCTTCTCCGGCAACTTCGCCGTGAAAGGGGGCCGGAGAGAGGAAGAGGAAGGCGAGACGCACCCTTGGACTCTCCCCCGTGGCCGGAGATGGCCGGACGGCGTCATGCCAACAACCACCGTGGCACCGTCGCATTTACTCTCCCACAGCTCGGTCAACCCGAGTTGAGCGGGTCAACCCACTTAATGAAAGTGTTGACTTGCCTGTTAAGGGAACCTTCTATTAATATACATGCCCAATTTAGAAACCTTCCCAATAAGGAAATCAACAAACACGTATTTCGGCAAACTTCAATTATTCGTAACTCCTTCGTCGTAACTCCGATTCCAATAATTCTCGCGGCCACAAACTCATCTCGACGTACTCTTCAATATTCACCCAAAGTCAAACACATCGGCCAAATGGATAAAAAGTCAACCCTTTGAACCAACACACATTAAATCGACTACTTAATCAACAAACGGAAATAATCACAACTTAAACTCCGTAACTCAAAATCATGCTCCGGAAGTTCCCACGAACTCGAAATTAAATTATGAACAACTTCCGTGAAGAAGCCGAAACCAAATTCTCGTCCAGTAATTTAGTCGTTAAATAGCTCACCATTTAAATCTGAACTTCAAATATTCATAACTAATTCATTGGCCGTCCAAATAACGATCCGGAACCGCCCACGAACTCGTAATCACATATAGAACGACTCTCGAGAAGAGACCCAGCTCCAATTCTCGGCCAATAATTAAGTCGTTAACAAGCTCGGCGATTCCAACAACCGTCGGATATCAGTGACTACGGGGTAACTCACGTACATAGCTGATCATACTGCTGATTCTGGTTCGAGTCGTCACACGCGATTTGTCGTGATTTCAACATAATCTGCTAATATGGCGGCCTTGTTAGCGACTAAATTACCGGACGACAATTTAATTTGGGATCCTTCGTGAGAGTTGTAGAGAATTTAATTTCGAGCTTGTGGGAACTTCCGGAGGATTTTTCCGAGTTACGAGGATTAAGTTACGAATATTTTCGACCGTTGATTGTTTAATCGGATAAGTTGTGATGGTTTGAACCGTTGACTTTTTATCAAATTTGTCGAAGTGTTTGCACTACAAGAAAACATCACTTAGACCACGGAAATAGAATTGTTCCGTGGTCCAAGTGAAACTTGGACGACGGAGACTTCTCCGTCGTCCAGGTGGAACTTGGAAGATAGAGAATACCATCTCCGTCGTCCAGGTTCTCACCTGGACAACAGACTGACACGCCGTGGTCCGAGTGACGTCCACTTAGACGACATACCGACACCTCCGTCGTCTAAGTGAAGCATTATATAAGCCTGATGCCAAACTCTCTTTCCTCTCCCGGGAATCAAAATAAGTTTAAAGAAGAAGAAGGAGAAGGAGAAGGAGAAGGATCGGATCTCCGCTTACTAGATATTAATTAACTGATATCGAGAAGGCCAGCAGGTACGTACGCTGTTAAAATTTGTTTAATATTTAGTTAAAACGTACATACATGCATGGATGTTAGCTACACATATTAAATTACGTAATTGATCGATGTAGATCGAGTACGTATAATTAATAGTTAATTAATGGACTAATATATATGTAATAATTAATTAATTATAATATTTTGTAGCAGTATGGACAAGAGTTGGATGAAGTTGAAGAATAGATGTGATGTCCGGTATATGGATGGAATTAGCGAATTTGTGAATTTTGCGATAGAACATGGTCAGGGAAAGAAGCGTTTCAGGTGTCCGTGCAAGAAATGTCTTAATTGTCAGTATGTGGAGGTTAATGTTATGGTGCAACACCTGCACGAAAATGGTATGATGTGGAGTTACACTACATGGAGCGAGCATGGTGAAGCAGTAGAGTTCAGCTCAGCAGACTTCAGCTCAGGGTACAGTTACCAGGGTGTCTCATCCAGCGGCAGTGGTGCCGGCCCCCCAGCTTGCAAACCAACTGCAGATTTGGTCCATGATGCGTTTCTGGGATTTAGTCATGGTGGACACCAACACCAAGACGGAGGTTACAGTACCACTCATGAGCATGATGACACATTCCCCGCTGCTAGCTTGTCCACTGACACTAGTGAGATGGATAAGTACAACCGGATGCTACTTGAAGCGCAGACCTCGGTGTTCCCTGGATGTCGAGAGAATGTGTTGCAATATGTGATGGAGCAAATGAAGATAAAAGTGAAGCACAAAATGTCAGTGAGTGCTTTTGACGAAATTCAGGAGCAAATATGTAAGTTGCTTCCTGATGATCACAATCTTCCTAAATCTCATTATAAGGTTAGAAATATCCTGAGCAGCCTCGGCCTAAAGTACAGGATAATTGACGCATGTCCGAATGATTGTGTGCTATTTTACAAAGAGTATAAAGATTTGGACTATTGTCCCGTATGTGGCCAGTGCAGATATGAGCTGAATAGGAAGAGTTCGAAAAAGAGAATTCCTGTGAAAGTTGTTCGATATTTTCCCTTGATTCCCAGATTGCAGCGCCTGTACATGTCTGTACACACAGCAGAGGCGATGCGATGGTACGCAGAAAAGCGAATAGATGACGATGTCCTGCGACACGCCGCGGATGGGGAGGGTTTCAAACATTTCGATAGAGAATTTGGAGACTTTGCTGCAGAGGTTAGAAATGTTTGACTCGGCCTATCTACAGACGGATTCAATCCTTGGGGAAGTAATAGCTCCACCGTCAGCACTTGGCCAGTTATTCTGATGCCGTACAACTTGCCTCCGTGGATGTGCATGAACAAGGAATTTAATTTCCTTACTGTACTAATTCCAGGTCCTAAATCTCCAGGGAAGTGCTTAGATGTCTACCTCAGACCTTTGATCGACGAGCTGAAAGTGTTGTGGGAAAATGGAGTCCCAACTTATGACAAATTCACTGACACGATGTTCACGATGAGGGCTGCTGTAATATGGACGATCAGCGATTTTCCAGCGTAATGGATGTTGGTAGCCTGCAGGACAAAAGGATATAATGGATGTCCTATATGTTTGGACGACGTGAACTCTAGTTGGCACGCGGGGAAGGTGTGTTACTTGGGTCACCGTAGATGGCTTCCTCACGACCACCCCTGGCGACAGGATGAAGCTCATTTCGACGGGATGGTAGAGAACAATCCTAAACCCCGTAGTTGGTCGGGAGAAGAGATTTTAGAGAGTTTGAGCTATTTCGACTTTGGTGTGTTGACCAATGACGCGGATGTAAAGAAATGCAATCCAATTCCTCCACATGATCTCAACTATTGGCATCACAAGAGTATATTCTTTGAACTCCCTTACTGGTCGAAGTTGAAGCTGAGGAACAACTTGGACGCGATGCACATACAAAAGAATGTGTGCGACAGCGTGGTGGGAAAAATTCTCGGTATTAAGTTCAAGACTAAAGATACTCCCCATGCGCACAAAGATCTGGAATCAATGAATCTACGTCACTGCAAGAAAATAGCACTTAGACCACGGAAACGTAATTGTTCCGTGGTCAAAGTGACACCTAGACCACGGAAAATACTCTGTGGTCCAAGTAATCACCTGGACGACGGAGAATACCATCTCCGTCGTCCAGGTGATCACCTGGACCTCGGAGTCTTCTCCGTCCTCCAGGTGATCACCTGGAAGACGGAGATGGTATTCTCCGTCATCCAGGTGATTACCTGGACAACGGACCGACACGCCGTCGTCCGAGTATACGAAACGTACTTCCACTTAGACGACGTATCGACACCTCCGTCGTCTAAGTGGAGCATTATATAAGCCCGATGCCAAACTGAATTCATTCCTCGATCTCTTCATTCCATTTGAAGAAGAATTGAAGGAGAAGGGAGAAGGGGAAGGGAGCTAGCTAGCTAGAAGGCCGAGAAGAATCAGGATCGATAAGGGATCTCCGCTGACTAGCTAGCTAGCTTAATTAACGTACAGATATCGAGAAGGCCAGCAGGTACATACGTACGCAGTTAAAATTTGCTTAATTAATATATATTTAGTGAAAACGTATGTACATATATACATGCAAGGATGTTAGCTGATGTTAGCTATATATACATATGTACAGATCGATTAAATTACGTACGTACGTAATTGATGGATCGATGTAGATCGAGTACGTATAATTAAGCGTAAATTAATGGACAAATATATATATATATGTAATAATTAATTAATTATAATATTTTGTAGCAGTATGGACAAGAGTTGGATGAAGTTGAAGAATAGATGTGATGTCCGGTATATGGATGGAATTAGCGAATTTGTGAATTTTGCGATAGAACATGGTCAGGGAAAGAAACGTTTCAGGTGTCCGTGTCAGAAATGTCTTAATTGTCAGTTGCGGAGGTTAATGTTATGGTGCAACACCTGTACGAAAATGGTATGATGTGGAGTTACACTACATGGAGCGAGCATGGTGAAGCAGTAGAGTTCAGCGCAGCAGACTTCAGCTCAGGGTACAGTTACCATGGTGCCTCATCCAGCGGCAGTGGTGCCGGACCCCCAGCTTGCAACCCAACTGCAGATTTGGTCCATGATGCGTTTCCGGGATGTAGTCATAGTGGACACCAACACCAAGACGGAGGTTACAGTACCACTAATGAGCATGATGACACATTCCCCGCAGCTAGCTTGGCTACTGCCACCAGTGAGATGGAAAAGTACAACCGGATACTACTTGAAGCGCAGACCCCGGTGTTCCTTGGATGTCGAGAGAATGTGTTGCAATATGTGATGGAGCAAATGAAGATAAAAGTGAAGCACAAAATGTCAGTGAGTGCTTTTGACGAAATTCAGGAGCAAATATGTAAGTTGCTTCCTGATGATCGCAATCTTCCTAAATCTCATTATAAGGTTAGAAATATCCTGAGCAGCCTCGGCCTAAAGTACAGGATAATTGATGCATGTCCGAATGATTGTGTGCTATTTTACAAAGAGTATAAAGAGTTGGACTATTGTCCCGTATGTGGCCAGTGCAGATTCCAGTTGAATAGGACGAGTTCGAAAAAGAGAATTCCTGTGAAAGTTGTTCGATATTTTCCCTTGATTCCCAGATTGCAGCGCCTGTACATGTCTCTACACACAGCAGAGGCGATGCGATGGTACGCAGAAAAGTGAATAGATGACGATGTCTTGCGACACGCCGCGGATGGGGAGGGTTTCAAACATTTCGACAGAGAATTTGGAGACTTTGCTTCAGAGGTTAGAAATGTTAGACTCGGCCTATCTACAGACGGATTCAATCCTTGGGGAAGTAATAGCTCCGCCGTCAGCACTTGGCCAGTTATTCTGATGCCGTACAAGTTGCCTCCGTGGATGTGCATGAACAAGGAATTTAATTTTCTTACCGTACTAATTCCAGGTCCTAAATCTCCATCGAAGTGCTTAGATGTCTACCTCAGACCTTTGATCGACGAGCTGAAACTGTTGTGGGAAAATGGAGTCCCAACTTATGACAAATTCATTGACACGATGTTCACGATGAGGGCTGCCGTAATGTGGACGATTAGCGATTTTCCAGCTTATGGGATGTTGGCAGCCTGCAGGACAAAAGGATATAATGGATGTCCTATATGTTTGGACGACGTGAACTCTAGTTGGCGACAGGATGAAGCTCATTTCGACGGTACGGTAGAGAACAATCTTAAACCCCGTAGTTGGTCGGGCGAAGAGATTTTAGAGAGGTTGAGCTATTTCGACTTTGGTGTGTTGAGCAATGACGCGGATGTAAAGAAATACAATCCAATTTCTCCACATGATCTGAGCTATTCGGATCACAAGAGTATATTCTTTGAACTCCCTTACTGGTCGAAGTTGAAGCTGAGGAACAACTTGGACGCGATGCACATAGAAAAGAATGTGTGCGACAGCGTGGTGGGAACAATTCTCGGTATTAAGTTCAAGACTAAAGATACTCCCAAAGCGCGCAAAGATTTGGAATCAATGAATCTACGTCGTCCCTTTTGGTTGAGGAGGGATAGGAAATGAGTGTACAACAAGATGCCAGATGCACCATACACAGTGAAGCCGACGCTTAGACGTTCTGTATTTCACTGGTTTAAGGGCGTTCGTTATCCGGCTACGTATGCAGCTACTATAACTGGAGCAGTGGACGAGGTGCAACACAAGTTTGTTGGTCTAAAGACACATGACTATCACGTTATGCTGCAACGTCTGATTCCAGTGGTAATTCGACCATACTTGCCTCGGGACGTCGTAGAACCAATAGTAGCATTGTGCAGGTGGTGGCAGAGGTTATGCGCCAGAGAATTAAAGAAGTCAGATGTGGTGGAATTGCAACAACAAATTGTGCACATCATTTGCAAACTAGAGAGGATTTTCCCCCCTGCTTTCTTTGACATCATGATTCACCTAATGATCCACCTGCCCGAGCAGGTGCTTATTTCTGGTCCGGTCCAGTACACTTGGATGTATCCTCAAGAAAGGTACGTACAACTAATTAATTAATTTGTTCCACCGGAGATTATATATATACTAGCTAGCTAGCTATATATATGTACTTATGTAATGTGTACGTTTGATTTTGTAGAAAGCTTGGACAGTATAAGTCATTCGTCAAAAACAGGTCGGCCCCGGATGGCTCCATAGCAGAGACATACCTAATGCATGAGTGTGTTACTGCAACAGGTACCTCAAAGATCCACCCCCTCCCACTGCCTCCGATTGTAGTGCCCGCATCAATCTTTCTGTCGTCACCAATGTCGTCCGACCGTTTAGAGGAGTATTAAAGGAATCGTTAACACGGGAAGAACTTATTGAGGCACATTGGGTAGTGTTGCGAGACTGTGACGAAGTTGAGCCGTACATGTTGTCATACAGGGAGAGGCTTCAGGCGTTAAATCAAAACAAGAGTTCGGCGTGGATTGAGAAAATGGTTAAGAAGAAGTTTCCTGATTATTTCTTCCAATGGGTACGTACGTACGACTCAGTATTAATTATTTAAATACATATCGCTCATGTTTGTAGAAAGTAAACCCTTATATTAATTTGTCTTTTTTCGCAGATGATTGATCTGCAAAAATCTGATAACCACGGAGGGTGGTGGTCATGGCCAAAGCACTTGCTAGCAGGGAAGCCGGTTAAACACTATATTTATCCCGGATGTTTTGTGAACGATGTAAAGTTCCATTCATTGGCCCGAGACGAAGGAAGAAGAACACAAAACAGTGGGGTAGCGGTTGGGAAAGACAATGATCTATATTACGGGGCTATTGTATACGTGGTTCATCTATGTTACGGGAATGATGTCAACGTTTTCCTATTCAAGTGCAGATGGTTCAAGCGTACAAAGGAAGACCTGGGACTATTATCAGTCGATACAAACTCGCACTGGTATGAGGATGAGCCTTTCGCTCTCGCCACCTTAGTTCGGCAGGTGTTCTATCTCGACGATCCAAAAGCCGATGAAGGGTGGAAAATAGTGAACGATATCTCTCACCGAGGAATATGGAATATAGAGACAACTGAAGGGACACCGGCGACGACTGAAGATGCTGCTGAACCAGAAAGAGACATTCCTGCCTATCAAGAGCCTAATATTTCTATGGTCCGCTCCGATATAATGGACCTGGTTCAAGATGGTGAACGGTTACCCATGCCTGATGGTTGTACAGATCTTACTGAAGATGAGATTATCGATGAGGTAGATGAAGAAGACGAGCAGGAAGAGGACGCGGACGAGGACTCAGGTTATTCGTCGGACGATGTTGAGTACGATGACGAGGATGAGCCGTCGTCTAATGGGGATGAGGACGATGATGATTATGACGAAGAGTACGGTCATACGACGAGGAAGATTAATTGGTAATTAATTACTGTAATTATTGTAATATATATATATGATCGATGCCAGTTTACGGTAAGAAATTAATCCGAATTATATATCCTGGACAACGGAGAAATTAATTGCGCCAAATATCAATCTCATATAAAACCCTAGCTAAATCCTGGACCCTAAATCTAGCAGTTCGGATTGATCGATTAATTTTTTAATTATATTTTTGAATCAGAATAATTGAACGGACACACAAATGACCGGGGACGACCTAAACCGTAAACCCTAAGGCCCTAACCCCTGAAATCGGGGTTTAGAACTTGGACGACGGAGAATGGGCATTCTCCGTCGTCCAGGTACATACTAGGACGACGGAGAATGGTCATTATCCGTCGTCCAAGTTCACAAACCCTAAACCCTAAACAGTAAGGCCCTAACCCCTGCATTCAGGGTCTATGCACCTGGACGACGGAGAACGTCATTCTCCGTCATTCAGGTTAGAACCTGGACGACGGATAACTTCATATCCGTCGTCCAGGTGATTACCTGAACGACGGAAACGCTCATTTCCGTCGTCCAGGTGCAGATATCGTAATTTTTTCTAAGACAACGACCATCTAGACCTTCTTCCAATGCAAAGTCTTTTCATCAAGACTTTAGAGTAAACAATTCTTGGTGTGTGAGCTTCGACGGTTCGAAAATCGGAGTTGCGAAATGCCTTGTATCCACGTTTCCGGTTTGTGAAATTATCAGTTTTGCGGTTGACTGTGCCGATCAAACCCTTCCTAAACTTATTATTTTATGGTCCTTTGAAGACAATTATACATTATGTTACGACGAACATATCCAACGGTTGTTTTGTCCAAATTCAATTTCGTTAATACTCTGCTGCAAATGAGCGTCTACTCATGAACACTTAAGTCGTAAAGATTAGTCGATACTTAACATGTTTCAAAACGTAAAATTAATCATCGGTTCAAATTTAACTGTTCATATATACGATGCGTGCATCGATATTGTACGACTATTTCACTCGAATGATAGATCGCTAAATTCCTAGCGAATTATTTTTTAAATTTTTTTTACGTAATTTGAACCTAGACGACGGAGATGGTCATTTTCCGTCGTCCAGGTTCAAAAATCATGGCGGTTCAATTTTTTTTTTTGTTTATTTTTTTCATGTAATTTTCACTTGGACGACAGAAACTGACCATCTCCGTCGTCCAAGTCCAATTTTTATGGCGGTTCAATTTACCGCATCCGTTTTTGGGACCGCTTGAATTTTCACTTAGACGACGGATAATTCATTCTCCGTCGTCTAAGTCCAAAATCATGGCGGTTCAAAACGTCCCGCCGATTAATTTGCGCCGATTGAAATTTTTTGAAACCGCCACCTAGACGACGGAAAACACTGTTTCCGTCGTCCAGGTGAACTTAGACGACGGAGAATAGTGCTCCGTCGTCTAAGTGCAACTCTATAAATAGAGTTGCACCCCCCCTCATTTTCTCATCATTCCATCTCCTCCTCTCCTCTCCTCTCCTCTCCTCTCCTCCGGCGATCCTCCTCCGGCGACGCTCCGACGACATTTTTTCCGGCGTGGTTCCTCCTCTCCGACGACTCAACTCCGGCGAAATTCCCGAAAACTCCGATTCGGTACATTTCTATTTTTCCTTATTAAAATAATTTTCATTTAATTAATTAATTAAATTCTAAATATAATTTAGAAGTAGAAATTAATTTATTAATTAGTTTAAATATTTAATAAATTATTAAATATTGTTATTAATTTATTAAATCATGATTATTGTAATTATTTATTATTAGTTGCATGATTATATGAATTTATTATTAAATTTATTAAATGAATAAATTATTATTCATAATTTATTAAATGAATCAATTTTTTATTAAATGCATGATAAATAAATATAAATTATTGCATATAATTAAAAATTATTAATTAATATTTATGTTTATTTTCTAGTAAATTAATTAGTAGTACGTGTTCGATTTAAATTTAGTACATAGGCTTAGTTTATTAAGTCGCACTCTTTGGAATAGATGGCGCCTCTTTTCCTTGCTTATCTCCTTAACCCCTCGTGATGTGTGGATTTCATCACCGCACACCATAACCTAAGTGAAGTTATGGACACGAGGTTGAGGGCGGAGTTTGCAAAGGACTTGAGGGAGTGTAAATTTTTGAAAAATTGGCCGAATGTCGGACATGGTGTCTAGAAACGGGTTATGACTGGTGACAGGATTTGGACTAAGAAAGACTTTTGTCGAAATTAGTCCTGCCTCTCGTGTTATCTCTATCCCTAACTGGCCATGTTTTTCGATTTAACCAAGGCTGATTAATTGAAAATTTACACTTTATCGCGCGGGTCGCACATCTATTGAACGACCGAAAATGCCAAGCTAGTGTACTCTATTTAAATCTTAAACGTACTTAATTAATTAGCGTAAATTTTTAAGTTGTAATTATTATGGTAAGTAGGTATTTTAACACCGTACTCTTAGGTTTAAATGGCTCCGCCAAAGACGACATCCGGCAAGAAGAAAGCCCAACATGAGGCAGAAGATGAGATGCTCCGAATGTTGGCGGCCCAAGTCGGTTGGGTTCAACAGGAGGGCAACGACGCTCTCAATCCGGACGGATCATCTGGTCCGTCCGTAGCGCCCTCTGGGGAAATTCCCGCTCCCCCATTCATCTCGAGCGGTGATGACGTCGACCCCTTCCAATCTCCGACGCCCAGTACCCATTCAACGGGAAGTACTCAGGCGTCCTCGACCGCCGAATCAATCATGTACAGCGCCCGTCGTAGGCAAAGGAGGGCCCTCACTGACCCGGAACCGAAAAGGACTCGGGGTCTCGTTAAAGGGGGCAAAGCGGAGCGTATTTGCAAGGCGACCGGTAAAAATATCAACTTGCCGTACGACGAATTCACCGGTGGCCCTCCCACAGCTCAGCTAGCAAGTCTCTCGGCGCATGGGATAGGGTCAATCATCCGTAACCGGGTTCGTATCACTGCCCCTACTTGGAAGGAGGCGCCTGATCATGAGAAGGCGAAAGTCTTCAAAGATCTTTCGGTACGTAATACGTCCAATTTAGTTATTATATAATATTGTTAATCTCGGCCTAAAATTTCATAATATATACGATTATAATTTTCTATTTATTTTTGATAGGAACAATTTGACGTGGATCCGACACCGGCTATGTTGAGGCATATCAACCAAACCGCCAACTCCATCTACAAAGATTGGAAGTACAAGCTCCATAAGTACTTCCAAGATGTCGGTCCCGTGCCTCCCCCGGTAGAGCTGCAAGGGGAGAGAGAAGATGAGTGGGAGTGGTTGTGTAACCACTTTGCCGATGAACAATTTAAGGTATTAATTTATTTTTTTTATTTCAATTAAGATAATTGAATTATTTAAATTGTAGTTATTCATTTTTTAATGATTTAATTATGTTGTGTAACAAAAATTCTCCGGTGTCAACAAAGCCAACCGGGGGAAGAAGGAGAAACACCATACTACCGGCGCCAAGCAGTTCATTCAAATAGCCAAGGAGCACAAGGATAAGGGCTCCAAATACCCTTATCTTGATGCAAGCGTAAGCGCGTACGTGACGCCAGGGCTCGATAATGAAGCGAGTCAATGCGGCGTAAGTGATATATATATATGTGCTTTTAATTATAGTAATTATTATTTAAATATGATTTCATTATAATAAATTAATTATTCTTTTGTAGGCAAGGGCGATAGAGCGTGCGCATGAAGAGTTGGCTAACACTCAGCTTGCGTTCCCAGATGTGCCGCCGGAAGACCTGCCTCCTCTATCCTTAGAGAGCCAAATTGCAATCGCGGATGAGGTCTACGGTCGTAGAGCTGGCAAGGAGGTTAGGCACTTTGGGCCTAGGGTGGTACGAGATTTGTCGACGACCTCCGGCTCATCATCTACGGGAGGTTCGGGGCAGCGGAGAAGGAGTCAGGCTGCGGCCGTCGAAGCAGCCATTCAAGAGGCTCGACTGGCACGAGAGGAGAATGAGTCAATGCGGCAAAGACTTGACGAACAACAAGTACAAATAGCCTAACTCATCGCCCTCATGCAACAAAATCGAGAAGTATGTCAACCTCCTCCGAATCCACACCCCGACAACAACGACCCGGCTGGAGGCGGAGGACTCGGCGGCGCATCTGCTCCTCCAGTGTATTAGCTAGCTAGTTAATTATCGTGTTTCTTTATTTCCGAGTTCCGAACAATATTATATAATTTTTCTGGGTTTTTTATTTGGATGTGTATATATGTACAAATTAATTAATTATTTAATATTAAAAATTTAGTTTAATTAATTATTTTCGACTATTTTTCATTATTTAAATTAAATTAATAATAAATTAAATTAATAATATTTAATTTCAATTTATTTTTATTTAAAAATTAAATATTCACTTGGACGACGGAGATTCTGTTCTCCGTCGTCCAGGTGCAAAACCCTAAACCTAACCCTAAACCCCTAACCCCTAACCCCTAAACCCTAAACCCTGCCGTTCTCCGTGGCCCAGGTGTTCACCTGGACGACGGAGAATTAGTTCTCCGTCGTCCAGGTGACTACATGGGCCACGGTGATTGCTCGTTTCTCCGTGGCCCATGTATGCACCTGGACGACAGAGAACGCTAATTCTCCGTCGTGCAGGGGAACACCTGGGCCACGGAGAAACAAGC
This sequence comes from Geum urbanum, assembly GCA_946800695.1. NCBI lineage: Eukaryota > Viridiplantae > Streptophyta > Magnoliopsida > Rosales > Rosaceae > Geum > Geum urbanum. The sequence goes on along the minus strand of OX327008.1, from coordinate 16,089,449 downwards.
AATCTCCGTGGCCCATGTAGTCACCTGGACGACGGAGACTTAGAGTTTCCGTCGTCCAGGTGAATACATGGGCCACGGATAATGTCCACGGTCCAAGTGAACTTGGACGACGGAGCACTAAATCTCCGTCGTCCAGGTTCTTGGACGACAGCACTTGGAGCACGGACCTTGGACGACGGAGATTTCGTCGTCCAAGTACTTAGACGACGAAAAATGTCACCTAGACGATGGAAATGGTCCGTGGTCTAGGTGCAGTTTTCTTGTAGTGCGTCGTCCCTTGTGGTTGAGGAGGGATAGGAAATGAGTGTACAGCAAGATGCCAGCTGCACCTTACACAGTGAAGCCGACACTTAGACGTTCTGTATTTCACTAGTTTAAGGGCGTTCGTTATCCGGCTACGTATGCAGCTACTATAACTGGAGCAGTGGACGAGGTGCAACACAAGTTTGTTGGTCTAAAGACACATGACTATCACGTTATGCTGCAACGTCTGATTCCAGTGGTAATTCGACCATATTTGCCTCATGACGTCGTAGAACCAATAGTGGCATTGTGCAGATGGTGGCAGAGGTTATGTGCCAGAGAATTAAAGAAGTTAGATGTGGTAGAATTGCAACAACAAATTGTGCACATCATTTGCAAACTAGAGAGGATTTTTCCCCCTGCTTTCTTTGACATCATGATTCACCTAATGATCCACCTGCCCGAGCAGGTGCTCATTTCTGGTCTGGTCCAGTACACTTGGATGTATCCTCAAGAAAGGTACGTACAACTAATTAATTATACAGGTTTTTCGATTCATAATTTGTTCCACTGGAGATTACTAGCTATATGTACTTATTCTTATTGTACGTTTGATTTTGTAGACAGCTTGGACAGTATAAGTCATTCGTCAAAAACAGGTTGGCCCCGGATGGCTCCATAGCAGAGACATACCTAATGCATGAATGTGTTACTTACTGCAACAGGTACCTCAAAGATCCACCACCTTCCACTGCCTCCGATCCCAGTGCCCGCATCAATCTTTCTGTCATCACCAATGTCGTCCGACCGTTTAGAGGAGTATTAAAGGAATCGTTAACACGGGAAGAACTTATTGAGGCACATTGGGTAGTGTTGCGAGACTGTGACGAAGTTGAGCCGTACATGATGTCATACAGGGAGAGGCTTCAGGCGTTAAATTAAAACAAGAGTTCGGCGTGGATTGAGAAAATGGTTAAGAAGAAGTTTCCCGATTATTTCTTCCAATGGGTACGTATGTACGTCTCGGTATTTAGTAATTTATATACATATCGATCATGTTTGTAGAAAGTAAACCCTTATATTTGCTCATTTTCGCAGATGATTGATCTGCAAAAATCTGAAAACCACAGGGGGTGGTGGTCTTGGCCAAAGCACTTGCTAGCATGGAAGCCGATTAAACACTATATTTATCCCGGATGTTTTGTGAACGGTGTAAAGTTCCATTCATTGGCCCGAGATGAAGGAAGAAGAACACAAAACAGTGGGGTAGCGGTTGGGAAAGACAATGATCTATATTACGGGGCTATTGTAAATGTGGTTCAGCTATGTTACGGGAATGATGTCAACGTTTTCCTATTCAAGTGCAGATGGTTCAAGCGTACAAAGGAAGACCTGGGACTATTATCAGTCGATACAAACTCAAGATGGTATGAGGATGAGCCTTTCGCTCTCGCCACCTTAGTTAGGCAGGTGTTCTATCTCGACGATCCGAAAGCTGGTGAAGGGTGGAAAATAGTGAACCATATCTCTCATCGAGGAATATGGAATACAGAGACAATTGAAGGGACACCGACGACTGAAGATGCTGCTGAACCAGAAAGAGACATTCCTGCCTATCAAGAGCCTAATATTTCTGTCATCCGCTCCGATATAATGGACCTGGTTCAAGATGGTGAACGGTTACCCATGCCTGATGGTTGTATAGATCTAACTGAAGATGAGATTATCGATGCCATTAATGAGGACGCGGACGAGGACTCAGGTTATTCGTCGGACGATGTTGAGTACGATGAGGAGGATGAGCAATCGGATAACGGGGATGAGGATGATGACGATTATGACGAAGAGTACGGTCACACGACGAGGATTATTAATTGGTAAACCCTAATTATTGTAATTATTGTAATATATGATTGATCGATGCATCATCGATCAAAAATTAATATAAATATTATAAGGAGGAGAATGTATGTACGTAGATCTTAATATTTTTGTACTCAATTAATTAATTACACGCGTCCATGCTCGATCAGATCAGATCGACCGACGTACGTAAATTAAATTAAATTAATTAATTAATCTGAATTATATATCCTGGACAACGGAGAAATTAATTCCAGATTTCGCCTTTTAGGTATTTTGGGCTTTGGGTAGTCAAAAAGGTGAAAGCTTTCTATTATGTCCAAGAAGCTTCCTCAAGAAGCTTTCGTTCGTTTAATTATTTTTAAATAATATTTATGTGTAAATAGGATTATGGGTCCCTATGATTATTGCGAGAGATGAATGAAATAAATGTTTCAGAAATTATACTATATTATTCTATGATTGATTATGTCATGTGATAGTATTATTGTGAGCACGATGTAGTATATGTTGTTTTAATTACGGCGTTAAATCTATATATCATGCCAGAAGGAAAGTTCATGCATAAATACCTTGAGATATCTCCCTAAACCCTAAACCCTAAACGTCGCAGATCGGATCGATCGATGATTTTTTTAATTATCGATTTGAATCAGAATAATTGAACGGACACACAAATGACCTTGAACGACCTAAACCCTAAACCCTAAGGCCCTAACCCCTGAATTCAGGGTTTGTACACCTGGACGACGGAGATGACCTTCTCCGTCGTCCAGGTACTAACTAGGACGACGGAGAAGGGCATTTGCGTCGTCCAAGTGTACAAACCCTATACCCTAAACAGTAAGGCCCCCTAACCCCTGAATTCAGGGTCTCTGCACCTAGACGACGGAGATGATCTTCTGCGTCGTCCAGGTACAGATTTCGTAAATATTTCTAAGACAATGACCATCTAGACCATCTTCCAATGCATATTATTTTTGTCAAGACTTTAGAGTAAACAATTCTTGGTGTGTGAGCTTCGACGGTTCGAAAATCGGAGTTGCGAAATGTCTTGTATCCACGTTTCCGGTTTGTGAAAATCTCAGTTTTGCGGTTGACTCTGCCGATGAAACCCTTCACGAACTTATTATTTTCTGAAAATTATTGTAATTATATATTATGTTACGGCGAACGTATCCAACGGTTGTTTTGTCCAAATTCAATTTCGTTAATACTCTAGTGCAAATGAGCCTATACGTAATAACACTTAAGTCGTAAAGATTAGTAGATGCTTAACAAGTTTAAAGACATAAAATTATTCGTCGTTTCAAATTTAACTGTTTATATATACGATGCATTAATCGATATTTTACGACTATTTTATTCGAATGACAGATCGCCAAATTCCTTGGGAATTAGTTTTTAAATTTTTTTTAACGTAATTTTCACCTGGACGACGGAGAATGACCATCTCCGTCGTCCAAGTCCAAAAAACATGGCGGTTCATTATAATTTTTAATTTTTTTTTCAATGTAAAATTGCACTTGGATGACGGAGATGGTCATTCTCCGTCGTCCAAGTTGAAAATATATGGCGGTTCGATGTGCCGCCTTAATTTTCGACGCCGCTTCAAATTTCACTTAGACGACGGAGAATCAATTCTCCGTCGTCTAAGTTCAAATTTATGGCGGTTGAAACGTCCTGCCGATTAATTAAGCGCCGTTTCGAAAATTTGAAACACTTCACCTAGACGACGGAAAAGCGCGTTTCCGTCGTCTAGATGAAAGTCTATAAATAGAACAGTCCCCCCCTCCTTTTCTCATTCCACCTCCTCTCCTCTCCTCTCCTCTCCTCCGGCCTTCCTCCTCCGGCGACTCAAATTCCGGCGTGGTTCCCCCTCTCCGACGACTCTACTTCGGCGATATTCCGGCGACATTCCGGCGAGGTAATAATTCTATTTTTTAATTAATTAACATTATTTTTATTTAAGTAATTATTTAATTTGTAAATAGTTTTAAATAATTAATAGTTGTAATTATAATAATTAGTAATTATAATAGTTTTAAATAATTAGTAATTAATAATAATAATTATTAGTAATAATTAATTATTTAGTAATCATTATTAGTTGTTATTTGGTAATGAATAATTATTAGTTAAAATTAAATAATAGTAATAATAATTATTGTTAATAATAATTAATTATATTGGTAAATGAATAATTATTATTAAATGCATGATAAATAATAATTCATTATTGTCATTATTTATTGTTTTAATTAATAGTATAATTTGTGATTATTATTGCATGTAATTAAAAATTATTAATTGATAATTATGTGTAGTTTCTTGTCAATTGCATAGTAGTACGTCTTTGATTTAAATTTAGTACATAAGCTTGGTTTATTAAGTCATACTCTTTGGAATAGATGACGCCTCTTTTCCTAACTTATCTCCTTAACCCCTCGTGATGTGTGGATTTCATCACTGCACACCATAACCTAAGTGAAGTTATGGACACGAGGTTGAGGGCGGAGTTTGCAAAGGACTTGAGGGAGTGTAAATTTAAAAAATATTGGCCGAATGTTGGACATGGTGTCTAGAAACGGGTTATGACTGGTGACAGGTTTTGGATCTAAGAAAGACGATACCAATAGAGTATATACCATTCATTTGGTTAGCCTCGGGGTGTTTTGTCGAAATTAGTCCTGCCTCTCGCGTTATCTCTATCCCTAACTGGCCATGTTTTTCGATTGAACCAAGGTTGATTAATTAAAAATTTACACTTTATCGCGCGGGTCGCACGTCCATTGAACGACCCAAAAAGCCAAGCTAGTGTACTCCATTTAAATTTTAGCCGCACTTAATTAGCGTAAATTTTTTTATATAATTATTATGGTAATCAGGTATTTTAACAACGTACTCTTAGGTTTAAATGGCTCCCTTCGGAAAGAAAAAACCTCAATAGGAGGCCGAAGATACTATGCTCCGCCGTTTGGCGGACCAAGTCGGTTGGGAATTACTGGAGGGCAACAACGCGCTCAATTCGGACCCTTCATCTGGTCCGTTGGCAGCGCCCTCCGGGGAAATTCTCGCTACCCCATTTATCTCGAGCAGTGATGACGACCCCTATTCAAGTCCGACGCCCGATACCGGTTCAACAGCAAGTACTCAGGTGTCCTCGACCTCTGAATCTATCCTCTACAGCGCCCGGCGTAAGCAAAGGAGGGCCCCGACTGACCCGGAACCGAAAAGGACTCGCGGTCTCGTTAAAGGCGGCAAAGCGGAGAAAATTTGCAAGGTGACCGGGAAAAAGATCGACTTGCCCTACGACAAATTCACCGGTGGCCCTCCCACATATCAGCTAGCAAGTCTCTCGGCGCATAGCATAGGGTCAATCCTTCGTAGCCGGGTTCATCTCATTGCCCCTAATTGGAAAGAGTTGCCGGATGAAGAGAAGGCGAAACTCTTTAAAGAACTTTCAGTACATAATACGTACAATTTTAAATTTATTTTCTAATAACCAATAAACATTATAATTTCATAATATATACGATTATAATTTTCTATTTATTTCTGATAGGAACAATATGAGGTTGATCCCACACCGGCGATGCTTAGGCATATCAACCAAACCGCCAACTCTATCTACCGTGACTGGAAGTACAGGTTTCACAATTACTTCGAAAATATCGGCCCCGTGCCTACCCCCGTAGAGCTGCGTGGGGATAGGGAAGATGAGTGGCAGTGGTTGTGTAACCACTTTCAAGATGAAGAATTTAAGGTGTTTACTTTTTTTTATTTCAATTAAGAGAATTGAATTATTTTAATTTTAGTTATTAATTTTTTAATGATTTATGTTGTCTAATAGAAATTCTCCGAAGTCAACAAAGCCAACCGGGGGAAGAAGGACAAACACCATACTTCCGGCGCCAAGCAACTTATTCAAATAGCCAAGGAGCACAAGGATAAGGGCTCCAAACACCCTTATCTCGATGCTAGCATAAACGCGTACGTGACGCCTGGGCTCGATAATGAAGCGAGTCAATACAGCGTAAGTGATATATATATGTGCTTTTAATTGTAGTAATTATTATTTAAATATTATTTCATTATAATTTTTTAATTATTCTTTTGTAGGCAAGGGTGGTAGAGCGTGCGCAGGAAGAATTGGCTAACACTCAGCTTGCGTTCCCAGATTTGACGCCGGAAGACCTGCCTCCTCTATCGATGGAGAGCCAAATTGCAATCGCGGATGAGGTCTACGGTCGTAGAGCTGGCAGGGAAGTTAGGGGGTTCGGACCTAAGGTGGTTCGAGATTTGTCGTCCAGGTGCTTACCTGGACCGCGGAGAATGTCCGCGGTACAAGTGCACTTAGACGACAGCACTTAGAGCACGGAACCTGGAGGACGGAGCCTCCGTCGTCTAAATACTTAGACGACGGAAACGCTCCGCGGTCTAAGTGCGTTTTTCTTGTAGTGTTGACTTTGGATGGTAATTGAAGAACATGTCGAGTTGAGTTTGTTGCCGCGAGAATTATTGAAATCGGAATTACGACGCAAAAGTTACAGGTATTTGAAGTTTGTTGTAAAATTAATTATTGGGAGCTTCCTAAAATAGCAGGTATTTAATGAGGTTTCCATTTTGGGCAAGTAAAACCTTGCAATTATTGTGTTCACCGAGTCAACTCGGTGGAGGAGAGGGAGCTCGACGGAGCTCGACAGCTCACCGGTGGTGGCTCGCCGTTCGGCCACCCCAGGGCTCGGGGCTGGTCTTGTTTGATGCGCCTCGGCTCTCTTGTGACGTTCCCGACCACTGTCGACGACGTGGGTCGTCGGAGAAGGAGAAAATTCTGGTTGAAGTTTGTAAAAATTGGGGGTTTCGGGTTGATTATATTCCGGCCGATTTGAGTTGTTTAAAGTACTGGGCTTTGAAGCCCTCATCACCACGAAGCTACCATGTAAGTTTGGTGTTCCAATTTTGCTTGTACAAGCAGAATTCATGGATTAAAGTGTGTGTGAGGGTTCGGTTTTGCTTGAAATTGAACTAGTTAGAATCAAAATTGGACTTTGGTGTAGTTATGGAAGTTGATTGTTGGATGATTTTGAGTGAAATAGGTGTTGCTCCGCCGGGAAATTCAAAGTTGGGTGGCGCCGCCGGCGGCGGCGGCAGTCAAGGTTGACTTTTCGAGATTTTTGTAAAGTTGCATGTTGTTTCGCTCGGAATCGCACCCCGATCGCAGTGGTGATGTTTGTTTTTCGAATTGAGCGTCCGAAATTATAGCGAGGTATTGAGGTGTGAGTATTGGACTTTCGACAATTCGTCGTTATTGGATTATGTGTTTCCGAGAACGGTTGTTTCTCGTGATATGATTCGAGGTACTGAGTTATGATTTTGAGAAATGGATTTGTGATTATTCAGGGGTTCGTGATCGTTCGTTTGGTGAGGGATTTTCCGCCTGATCACGGGATTAATGCGAACTGCGTTACGCTCATCTGTGAGTGGACAATTTCTTTTCACGGAATGATTGCGAGTCTTTATACACGTTTTACAAACTTGAGCATGCATACGAGATTTCGATTTATATGAGCATGTGTTATATGATTATGCTTATATCATTATACGTTACGTATATACATTTAAATATTACCTTATGCATTTGCATCGAACTATTTATGATTTGGTTTACACAGAGTACGGTCTTAGTATATGTTGTTGTATCGATACACTCGCATCCCGGCTGATCCCCGAGGGTGCCTACCAGGAGGGAACTGTACCTTGTGCCGATGTAGTTCTGGGTGGGTACAAATATCTGTTTCTTGTGCCGATGTAATTCCGGGTGGAAACAGATACCCTGACCTGAGGCCTTTCTGGCTAGAATCATGTGTGGGTCTGGGATCCCGTGATTCGGACTGTACTAGCACGGATGTGTCTACGAGCGACCCCGTGAGATTTTCCATGCATGCTCTGTAAGCGTGAGGAGTTAGACACTACTGGAAATTGACTCATTGCAAGTCCCCGGCAATGTTTTTGCACATTACCGGCGATTTTTGCCGGAAAAATCGCCGGTAATGTCTTTTTTTTTTTTTACATTACCATCGATTTTTGTCGCCGGTAATGTCCGTTGCCGGCAATGTCTCGATGGTAATGTAAAAAAAAAAAAAAAAGACATTACCGGCGACTTAATTTATGTCGCCGGTAATGTGTTTTTTTTTTTTTTTTTTTTTTTTACATTACCGGCGACATAAATGTAAGTCGCCGGCAATGTCTTTTCTGGCAAGATATTACCGGCGACTTACATTTATGTCGCCGATAATGTTAAAAAAAAAAAAAAAAAAAAGACATTACCGGCGATTTTTCCGGCAAAAATCGCCGGTAATGTCCAAAAACACTGCCGGCGACATAAAAGTCGCCGGCAATGGGTAAAAATGTTGTAGTGAGAGTCTCCCTCGTGTACCATTTGATTTATATACATTTGACTCGCATTTGTTTTTATAACATATATTATTTGGCGAAAGACAATTATTTTCGTCCACTCACTCTAACAGTTTTCATGTCTTTCCCCTGGGCTTTTCGGTTTCCGTGCCCAGTTTGCAGTTAAGATTCTGGTGTCGCACGTCGTGGTCGGAGGAATAGTATTCGAGCGATGTTTCTTTTATGGTAGGTTCTTAGTTTGGCCTACTATTTGTATATCTATATTAGAAGTCGCTCTGAGTATTCTGATGTATACTTCTATACGATTTTCCCCGAATTTCTGTAAAGTATAGTTATATTTATTACTTTACATTACTATTGACATACTGAGAAATCCGGATGGGATTGGTGCCCACGGTTTGATTTTTATGGCATAGGATAAAGTGTATTTTCCGGGTGCAGGTAATGGCAATTCCGCGTTAGTAGCGTTATTCTGCCGAAATTTTTATGGTTTTTGTTGGTTCGTGTTTTCAGAAGGAGTTTGATTCCGGTTTAGGAAACAAAATCGGGGTTGGGTCCTTTCAGCTTGGTATCAGAGCATTAGGTTTTAGGTTCTGTAGACTTCTGTAGTCGTGTTTACTAAGGATATTTGAGAATGTACAGCGTGTCTGGAGTGGTGACCCGACCGGCCGGCGGATACTCGTCAATACTCCGGGTGTTGTATGCTTTCAAATATTTGAAGTTCATGATTACGTTCTACTTGTTGCGAACGATGTTTTATTCATTAGGATGCCTCCTTGACGTGCTTTCCGTGTCGGTACGGTTGTGGATCCTATTGAGGATCAATCGACGCGCGATTTGCCAGTGAATTGTGGGTTTGGATGAGCATTCTGGGTTCAGAGATATGTGTGGCATGGTTTGCCTGGTTGTGCATGTATGAGCGTTTACATGTTGCCTCAGAGCACAGAATTATGACAGTTGATGTTTTGCTTGAGTCAGAGTATTACATTTGGTGGGCTGGTATTGTGTGTGTTCCTGTTGCGACTCCATGGCCTACATTCAGGGATGTATTGTTCATATGTTTGTTTCCATTTGTACATGTTATGTGGCTTCAGAGGAAGCAGTGCACGAGGTTCGAGATGAGTTTGAACCTGAGCATCAGAGAGATTTTGACTGTTATACCTCGAGATAACCATGAGGAGCTTGATGTGCTGCACTCAGAGCCGAGAATATTGAGAAGGAAAGGCTTACGCGGTTTCCGATGTGTTGGTTTGAGGAAAGTGGACTTAGTCGAGATATTTTGATGAGGTTGAGTTCCGACACCTCGAGATCAGTGACTTCATCAGGCTGTGGCTTTTTCGATTATGTTAAGGGTCATCAGATCAAGCAGAGGATCCGTTTGGTGGTGATAGAGATCACAGAGTAGCGGACTTGCTTCTATGGCATTAGTTTGGGTGATCGTTGGTGATCCTTTCACGCAGCAGGTGTCACTGTGACTTGTGTTCGTGGAGCACTCTCAGTTGCTATTGCGGTGGCCAGGAGGGTCACGTTACGAGGGAGCGCCCTCAGCCAACTGTTTTAGCGGTTCGACAGCTCAGAGTTCAGGAGGAGGTCATGATGCTGTTGTTGGAGTTTGACTAACTCAGACTTCTAGACGAGTCATTCAGAATGTCGCAATCGACGTGGATGGCCAGTTGGGCATGTCGGAGTTCGTGCCACGACCTTGTATGAGGACGGAGTTTCTTTGAGATTACTGTCGCTTGATATCCATGGCTATTGTACCTGCATCTCCACTTCCGAGGTTTTGGAGAGTGTTGCATCCATCCGGAGGTTGCGGAATTTTGTTTGTGGATATGGGTTAGCCGCTAAGCTGTTATTGCTGGATACCGTTGATTTTGTTACGATGTTGAGTATGGACTTTTGGCGACACATTTGGGCTATGTTGGAGTGTCTCGAGAAAGTAGTTGTGTTTCGACAACTAGATTTCCCCGAGATACTGTTTCATGGTGAGAAGAATATTTTATTGCCATGTGTGATTTTAGCGGTGATGGTCGAGCGAATGGTGGAAACGGGTTGTGTTATTGCTTAGTTTACGTTGTGGATATTACGGTTGCTGTGCCCGACATTTGCGACATTGAGGTGGTTCCCGAGTTTCCAGGTGTGTTCCGGAGGAGTTACCAGGTATTCCTCCAGTTCGGGAGACCGACTACACCATTGAGCTTTTACCGGGCGCTGGACTCATATCACCGGTATCTTGTTGTTCGGAGCCAGCGGAGCTGTTGGAGCTATAGGTTCAACTTCAGAAGTTGCTGGAGGAGATTTCATACTACCCAGCGTACCTGTGTGGTGTGCTCTTGCATTATTTGTGTGGATGTTGAATGGTTTAACGAGGTGGTGCATTGACTACCGGAAGCTGAATCAGGCTTCAGAGGGGAGCAAGTATCCTCTGCTTCGGATTGACGATTGGTTTGACCAGCTTAAGGGAGCTTCAGTCTTTTCAAAGATTGATTTCGGGTCCAGATACCATCAGTTGAGGATCGGCGAATTAGATGTGGCCAGGATAATTTTCGGATCACGATGCAGGCATCAGGAGTTCTTGGTCACGTCGTTTGGTTCCCCGTAGTTTTTATAGACTTGATGGACCAGGTATTCAGACGGTTTCTGGGCAAGGTTGCGGTCGTGTTCGTTGGCAACATCCTGATTTACTCCAGGAGTGTGGGCCAGCACCTGAAGCAATTGCGAGTAGTTTTGTGGACTTTGCGAGATGATCAGTTGTTTGCGAAGTTCAGCCAGTGTGAATTTTGGTTGGTTAGCGTGTAGATTTTGGGCCACGCGATGTTAGCCGAGGGAGTTGGCGTGGATTCTGATCAGAGTAAAGCCGTGTTAATTTGGAGTTTACCTATCATTGTACCAGAGATCAGGAGTCTCTTGGGTTTAGTAGGCTACTATCGGTGCTTTGTACAGGATTTTCTCGGATTGCCACTCCACTTTCCAGATTGACGAAGAAGGTGCCAAGTTCGAGTGGTTCGATGCGTATGAGATGAATTACTTACTTCTGATGGAAGGTTGACCATTGTACTGGTTTTGGCTCTACCTGACGATCGTGGTGAGTTCGTGGGTTATTGCGATGCATCGAGTTTTGGATTTGGTTATGCTTTGTTATAGTGTAGCAGAGCGGTGGCTCATGATTTCAGGCAGTGGAAACCTTATGTAGTTGCATATCCTGTGTATGATTTGGGTGTAGCTGTCCTTATGTTAGCATCGGAAAGTTGGAGACACTACTGCTATGGTGTGCAGCACAGTGTAGGATGTACACTGATCACATGAGTTTCATCTACTTGCATTTTCGGCCAGATTTGATCTTGAGGCGACGTAGATAGATGGGTCGACTAACGACTATGGCTGCACCTTTGAGCTTGTTCGAGAAAGGCTAGAGGTTGTACTTTGACTATCCATCTGGGATGTTGTTGCTGATGCATTCAATCGGAAGTCGGGAGCTTCAGTGTTTCATGTGTATGTGGCTCGAGTTTCCGTGTTAGCCAAGTTATGTGCTACGGGAGCTGAGTTAGAGTGTGATGATGATGAACCTCATTGTTTTGCGTGCGTTATGCACTGATGGTACGGAGATGTATCTGATACTTCGAGTTTACTACTCGTGATGCAACCTGTAGAAGAACGTAGCAGCTTGTGTCAGCAGATGCCACATTTGTCGACAGGTGATGGCAGCGAGGCTGAGACTTGCCGGAAAGTTACAGCTATTGGAGATTTCGATTAGAAGTTGGAGTTTGTCGCTGTGGTTTTGTGTGCCAGTACGCACTTCGGTTTGTGGTACCAGTTGTTGGATCTTTGTGGACCATTCGATGAACTCAGTACATTTCCTTGTACTTTCGGAAAAGATTTCGATGGCAGGCTGACATAGCTGTATTTGACGGAGGTTGTCCATTTACGTGGTGCGCCTGTGTCCCAGTTTGCTGATCGAGATAATCAGTTACAACTGAGTGTTGGCAAGCGTTGCAGTGAGCATTGGGGACCAAATTACAGGTTAGTACCGTTTCTTATCCTCAGATTGATGGGCAATCTTTGAGGACTATTCAGACCTTAGAGGGCATGTTGTGGTCCTGTGTATTGCAGTTCCGAGGGATTTGGGACCAGCAGTTTCAACTGTTTGAGATTGCATGCAGTATCAGTTTGTTGACCACTATGATTTTGACGTTGCATGATGTCGTTTTGAGGAACGATGTTGTACTCCATTGTGTTGGAGCGAGTTTGATGTGAGCTGACGTTGGATCCTGAGTTAGTGGAATGTGCTACCACAGACCTTTGGATTAGCGGAAACAGGTTGCTACTTGCTCAAGTTCGATATTAGAGTTATATTGATGTAAGCAGGCTGAGTTGTGAACTGCCACATTATTTTAATCCGTATGTGATCATAGGCGAGTTTGTGTTGTGCCGTATAGTTCGGCATTGCATATAGCGTTGGCTTTTGTGTGTGTTGTGTTCCGTGTGGTGGAACTACATTTCAGATTTGTTGCGTGTTTTGTACCCTATCAGTTCCTTATGTAGGAACACTTGGCGTTTGTGTGGAGTCAGTTTAGATTCGGGATTTGAGGGTACAGGGATTACAATACGGAGATATCTCCTATTGTGGAGTCTGTTGTCAGAGTTGTTCAGTTGATGTAGCCACTAGAGAGTTGAGCTCTATGCAGAGGCAGTGCTCCTACTTTTTAGTCGGGAGACTTGGAAATTTCGAGGTCGAAACTTTTTTAAGGGGGGTGGATTTGTGACGACCCGGAACAGAATCAGTAGTGTTAATCAGCTTAAGCCATGAGGTTATGCGTAATCGCAGATTTCTGATAGTTGATTGAGTCACCAGCTTTGGTCACGACTAAATTATTGGCCGAGAATTTGAGTTGAGTCTCTTCTCGAGAGTTGTTGTACGCGTGATTTCGAGTTTGTGGACGGTTCCGGATCATTATTTGGACGACCGAAGAATATAATATGAATATTTAAAATTTCGGTATATTGTCGAGTTTATCTGTTCGTGTTCGAGTCTATTTGTGACGACCCTAACCAGAATCAGTTGAGTATTCTGTACGATTCCCGAGATTGGTTATAGTCGCAGTTTTACGTTATATATGTGATTTGTCGATTCTATTCGCGACTATATTTTCGGCCGTGAATTTGAGTTGAGTGTCTTCACGGAAGTTGTAGAGTACATGATTTCGAGCTCGAGGGAGGTTCCGGAAGATTTTTCCGATAACCGAGGAATATAATACGATTATTTGAAGTTTCAGTTTTCGACGAGTTTATTCGATTGTTTCGTGTTTATCCGAATCGTGATGGTTATCCATTTCGAATCGTCGATCGACCAGAGGCGCGAGTATAAATATCGGAAATAGTCGAGAATTAGTCGAAAATCACAGTTTGAGCTTTGACTGACGTTGACCAAGCTTTGACTTTCCAAAACTGGAAAGTTGACCGTTGACCGAGAGAGGGAAGTTTCCATTTTGGTTCTTGACGTCCGACGTCCTTTTTCCGGCCACCTCCGGCCAAGTGAAGGGTAAGGTTAGCTTCTCCTTTCAATTTCGAGTCGATTGGTACTTGAGTACGTTTATGGAAATTGATTGTGGTTTGATAGGTTTCGAATCGGGCCGAGTTCACTGATTTCGCCGATGACGGTTTGGGTGGTTCCGGCGAGCCACGGTGGTGGTGGTTAGGGGGGTTTGCCTCCCCTTGGCCTAGGGATACTACCTGTGTGATTTAATTGAGGATTGGTGGACGTTTGGTTGGAACCCGATTGGGTTGCCGGTGAGTTTTCTGATTGGGTTTTTGGAGCTGTAATTGGAATGGTTCCCTTGAGATTCGAGACTTGTGGTAGTTATAGAAGAGGATGGGCTTGAGGAGAACTCCATTTCTGGAGCTTCCTCGCCGTGGGATTACACCGTTGATGGCGCGCTGCCGGCGGCGGCGGCGGTCAACGGCGGTCCACGGTGAGGAGTTGACTTTTTCAGATTTCGACGTTCTTAATGTCATTTTTCTCGTAATCGCGCCCTGATTATCATCCAGAGGTTTTCGGTTTGATTTGGGTAGCCGATTTTCAGTCGAGGGTTTCGAGTGGAGATTTCGGGAATTCTGTTAATTATTTTGCACTGCATTGTTTATTTCCGGGAACGGTTGATTTCCGTGGTTCAGTATAGAGTTGTGGACTATGATTTTGATCAGTTATGTTTCGTGAATATTAGGAGATCGAGATCGAGATCGGGATCGTGATCGTGCTTCAGGCGATGGATCTTCTGTCGGACCACGAGATTAGCGCGAGTGCGCGTTTTGCTCACCTGTGTGACGACCCAGAACAGAATCAGCAGTGGAATCAGCTTAATTCGCGAGTTAGCGTATCATCGTGGATTTTCGATAATGGATTTACTCGTCGGACTTGTTAACGACTAAATTATTGGCCGAGAATTAGAGCTGGGTCTTTTCTCGAGAGTCATTGTACGTGTGATTTCGAGTTCGTGGGCGGTTCCAGATCGTTATTTGGACGATCGATGAATAAGTTATGAATATTTGAAGTTTCGATGTAATCGGGTTTAAATGGTGATGCTCTTAGCGACTAAATTACCGGACGAGAATTTGGTTTCGGCTTCATCACGGAAGATGTTGAGAATTTAATTTCGAGCTCGTGGGAACTTTCGGAGCATTATTCTGAGTTATGAAGATTAAGTTGTGATTATTTCCGATTGTTGATTATTTAGTCGGTTTAAATATGTGTTGGTTTGAACAGTTGACTTTTTATCCGATTGGTCGATGTGTTTGACTTCGGGTGATAATTAAAGAACATGTCGAGACGAGTTTGTTGCCGCGAGAATTATCGGGATCGGAATTACGACGAGGAAGTTACGTGTGTTTAAAGTTCATCGAAAATGATAATTACGAAGTTTCCATTTTGGGAAGGCTATAAATAGTGGAGTTGCTATTTCAGGAAAGTCAGCATTTATGGTGTGTTGTTGACTCAGTCAACGCGGGTTTAAGAGGGTGGCCACGGTGGCCACGGCTTCGCCGGCGGCGAGCTTAATCCGGCCACCTCCGGCCTTGGGCTTAGGCCCGTTCTCATCGCCTCGACTTCCTCTTCCTCTTTCCGGCCTCCTTTGACGGCGAGGTTACCGGAGAAGAGAGGTTTTCCGGTTCAAAGTTTGCAAAATTTTGGGTTAATGGTGGAATTCATTTCCGGCCGATTCGAGCTAAACCAAGGACTGGGTTTTGAAGCCCTCATCTCCATGATTCTAACCATATAGGTATGGTGTTCCAATTTGATTTGTGGATGGGGAATTTTGGATTTGAAATTTGTGTATCAATTTGATTTTGCTTGAAATTGGACTAGTTAGAGTGAGAATTGGCCGTCGATGCAGTTGACAAAGTTGCTTAGTGGATGATTTTTAGTGGAATAAAGGTTGCTCCGCCGAGGAATGTTCAAGTTGGTGGTGGTGTCGCCGACGGCGGCAGTCAACGGTCAACTTTGACTTTTTGGGGTTTTCGCTCAAAATTACGCCCCGATCGCAGTGGGGAGGTTCGTTTTTCAAATTGAGCGTCCGAAATTACAGTGAGGTATTGAGGTGTGAATTTCGGATTTTCGACAGTTTGTCATAATCGGATTACGTGTTTCCGAGAACGATGGTTTCTCGTGATTTGTTTTGAATTGTCGAGTTATGACTTTGAGTAATGGACTTTGTGATTATTCAGGGGTTCGTGATCGTTCTTTTGGCGAAGGACTTTCCGCCGGATCACGGGTTAACGCGTATCGCGTTACGCTAGTCTGTGAGTGGACAATTTTTTTTCACGGACTGTTTGCGAGTCTTTATATATGTTTTACGAACTTGAGCATGCGTATGAGGTTTCGGATTACATGAGCATATGTTTTATGATTATACTTATACGGATATGCGTATACGAGTATACATACACTTATATGTTGTTTCATGCATTTGCATCGAACTGTTTATGATTTGATTTTCACAGAGTACAGTCTCAGTTACGTTGTTGTATCGATACACTTGCCTCTCGGCTGATCCCCGATGATAGGCCTTCTAGGAGGGGCGTCGTTACCCCGACCTGACCGGCGAGGGGCGTTTCTCTGGAACCGAGGCCTTTCTGGCTTAGAATCACGTGGACTAAGGACCCCGTGATTCGGACTGTACTAGCACGGGTGTGTCCATGAGTGACCCCGTGGGATTTTTACTTGCATGCTCAGTACGCTGGAGGAGTATGAGTTTACCTCGTGTACTTTGTTATTTCTATTTACCTGGACTCGCATATGTTATTTTAAACATATATATAACCTGGTGAAAGACATTTATTTTTGTCCACTCACTCTAACGGTTTTCATGTCTTTCCCCTGGGTTTTTCGGTTTCCGTGTCCAGTTTGCAGTTCGGACTCTGGTGTCGCACTTCGTGGTCGGAGGCATAGTGCTCGAGCTACCTTGTTTCTTCCAGTAGGTTTATTGTTCTACCTACTGTGGTATACTTATATGATTATACATTAGAGGTCTCTCTGAGTATTCTGATGTATATGTTTATACGATTTTACTCTGGATTTCAGTAAAGTAAAGATATATTTATTATTTTACATTACTGTTGATATGTTGAGAAATCCGGATGGGATTGGTGCCCACGGTTTGATTTTTGTGGCATAGGATGAAGTGTATTTTCCGCGTGCAGGTAATGGTAATTCCACGTTAGTAACGAAACTCTGCCAAAATTTCTACGGTTTTTGTTGGTTCGTGTTTTCGAAGGGGTTTGATTCCGGTTTAGGTAACTAAATCGGGGTTGGGTCCTTTCAGCTTGGTATCGGAGCTTTAGGTTATAGGTTCTGTAGACTTCTGTAGTCGTGTTTACTAAGGATATTTGAGAATGTACAGCATGTCTGGAATGGTGACCCGACCGGCCGGCGGATACTCATGATTACGGGTGTTGTATACTTTCAAATATTTGAAGTTCCATGATTACGTTCCACTTGTTGTGAACGATGTTTTATTCATTAGGATGCCTACTTGACGTGCTTTCCGTGTCGTTTCGGTTATGGATCCTATTGAGGATCAATCGACGCGTGGTTTGCCAGTGAACTGTGGGTTTGGATGAGCATTCTGAGTTCAGAGATTTGTGTGGCACGGTTTGCCTGGTTGTGTGTGTATGAGCGTCTACATGTTGCCTCCGAGCAGAGAATTGTGGCAGTTGATGTTTGCCTGAGTCAGATTGTTGTATTTGGTGGGCTGATATTGTGTGAGTTCCTATTGCGACTCCATGGCCTACATTCAGGGTGTTGTTTATACGGTAATGGTTTTATCAGGCTACCCAGCGTTTGAATGTGGAGTGTTTACCCACCTGAGGCAGAGATGCATTGCTCACATGTTAGTCCCTGTTTGCATGAGTTATGTGGCTTCAGAGGGAGCTATGCACGAGGTTCGAGATGAGTTTGAACCTGAGCATTAGAGAGAGTCTGATTGTTGTGCCTCGAGATAACCGTGAGGAGCTTAGTGTGCTGCACTCAGTGGCGAGGCTATTGAGGAGGTAAGGTGTACGCGGTTTTCGATGTGATGGTTTGAGGAAAGTGGACCTAGTCAAGATTTTGATGAGGTTGAGTTCCGACATCTCGGGATCAGTGACTTCATCAGGCTGTGGTCTTTTCGATTATGTTGGGGGTCATCAGATCAAGCAGAGGATCCGTTTGGTGGTGATGGAGATCACAGAGTAGCGGACTTGTTCCTGTGGTATGAGTTTGGGTGATCGTTGATGATCCTTTCACACAGCAGGTGTTACGGTGACTTGTGTTCGTGGAGCACTTTTAGTTGCCATTGTGGTGGCCAGGGAGCGCCCTCAGCCAGCTGTTTTAGTGGTTCGGCAGCTTTGAGTCTACGAAGAGATCATGGTGTTGTTTCTGGAGTGATCAATGTACCCTTTTGATGAGCTATTCAGCAAGTCGCAAATGATGTGGGCGGCTAGTTGGGCATGTTGGAGTTTGTGCCATGACCTTGTTTGAGGACAGACTTTTCTCCGAGGTTACTGTTGTTTGATATCCATGGCTATTGTACCTGCATTTCCACTTCCGAGGTTTTGGAGAGTGTTGTATCCATCCGGAGGTTGGGAGATCCTTGTTGGAGGTTATGTGTTAACCGCGGATCTGTTATAGCTGGACATTGTGGTTTTGATGTGACTATGTGTATGGACTTACTGACGATGCATTTAGCTGTGTTCGAGTGCCTCGAGAAGGTGGTTGTGTTTCGACGACCAGATTTTCCTGAGATACTGTTTCGCGGTGATGGTTGAGCGGATGATGGAGACGGATTGTGTTGTTTGCTTAGCTCATGTTGTGAATACTATGGTTGCTGTAGACATTGACGACATTGAGATGGTTCCCGAGTTTCCAGGTGTGTTCCGGAGGAGTTACCAAGTGGCCCTCCAGTTCGGGAGACCGACTACACCATTGAGCTTGTACCGGGCGCTGGACTCATTTTACCGGCATTTTGTCGTTCGGAGCCAGCGGAGCTGATGGAGCTACAGGTTCGATTCCAGGAGTTGCTGGAGGAGGTTTCAGGAGATTTCATGCGACCCCGCGTATTTGCGCAGTGTGCTCTTGCATTGTTTGTACGAATGTTAGATGGTTCGATGAGGTGGTCCATTGAATACCGAAGACTGATTCGCTTCAGAAGAGAGCAATTATCTTTCGCTTTGGATTGACGATTGGTTTGATTAGCTTGCGAGTGCTTCAGTCCTTTCGAAGATTGATTTTGGTTTCGGATACCAACAGTTGAGGTTTGATGAGTCAGTTGTGGCTAGGACGACTTTCGGATCTCGGTGCGAACCTCAGGAGTTCTTGGTCACGCTGTTTGGTTGACCAATGCCCCGTAGATCTTGTGGACTTGATGGACCAGGTGTTCAGACGATTCTGGACGAGTTGTGGTCATGTTTGTTAGCAACGTCGTGATGTACTCCAGGAGTGTGAGCCAGCACCTGAAGCAATTGTGAGCGGTTTTGCGGACTTCGCGAGATGATCAGCTATTTGCGAAGTTCAACCAGTGTGAGTTTTGGCCGATTAGAGTGACGATTTTGAGCTGTGTGATGTTATCCGAGTGAGTTGGCGTGGATCCTGACCAGTTTGAAGCCGTGTTGATCTGGGGTGGATCAACCATTGTACCAGAGATCGGGAGTCTCTTGGGTTTGGCAGGCTATTACCGACGGCTTGTGCAGGATTTTCCTGGATTGCCACTTCATTTTCCGGATTGACGAAGAAGGCGTCAAGTTCGAGTGGTTCGATGCACGCGAGGAGAGTTACTTACTCCTACGGGATGGTTGACCGTTCCTTTGGTTTTGACCTTACCTGATGATCGTGATGAGTTCGTGGATTACGGCGATGCATCGAGGTTTGGTTTTGGTTGTGTCTTGATGTTGTGTGGCAGAGCGGTGGCTCATGGTTTCAGGCAGTGGAAACCTTATGTAGCTATGTGTCCTATGTATGGTATTGGGTGTAGCTGTTCTTGTGTTAGCATCAGAGAGTTGGAGACACTACTGCTATGGCGTGCAGCGCAGTGTAGGACATGCACTGATCACTTAAGTTTCATCCACTTGCATTTTCGGCCAGATTTGGGCTTGAGGCAGTGTAAATGGATGAGGTTGACTAACGACTATGGCTGCACCTTTGAGTTTGTTCGGGAAAGGCTAGAGGCAGTGCTCCTACTTTTAGGCGGCATATTTGAAATTTCGAGGTCGAAATTTTTTTAAGGGGGGTGGATTTGTGACGACCCAGAACAGAATCAGCAGTGGAATCAACTTAATTCACGAGTTAGCGTATCATCGTGGATTTTCGATAATGGATTTACTCGCCGAACTTATTAATGACTAAATTATTGGCCGAGAATTAGAGCTGGGTCTCTTCTTGAAAGTTGTTGCACGTGTGATTTCGAGTTCGTGGGCGGTTCCGGATCGTTATTTGGACGATCGATGAATAAGTTATGAATATTTGAAGTTTCAATGTAATCGGGTTTAAATGGTGATGCTCTTAGCGACTAAATTACCGGAGCGAGAATTTGGTTTCGGCTTCTTCACGGAAGATGTTGAGAATTTAATTTCGAGCTTGTGGGAACTTCCGGAGCATTATTCTGAGTTACGAAGATTAAGTTGTGATTATTTCCGATTGTTGATTATTTAGTCGGTTTAAATATGTGTTGGTTTGAACAGTTGACTTTTTATCCGATTGGTCGATGTGTTTGACTTCAGTTGATAATTGAAGAACATGTCGAGACGAGTATGTTGCCGTGAGAATTATCGGGATCAGAATTACGACGAGGAAGTTACGTGTGTTTAAAGTTCATCGAAAAGGATAATTACGAAGTTTCCATTTTGGGAAGGCTATAAATAGTGGAGTTGCTATTTCAGGAAAGTCAGCATTTATGGTGTGCTGTTGACTCGGTCAACGCGGGTTTAAGAGGGTGGCCACGGTGGCCACGGCTTCGCCGGCGGCGAGCTTAATCCGGCCACCTCTGGACTCGGACTTAGGCCCGTTCTCATCGACTCAACTTCCTCTTCCTCTTTCCGGCCTCCTTTCACGGCGAGGTTGCCGGAGAAGAGAGGTTTTCCGGTTCAAAGTTTGCAAAATTTGGGGTTAATGGTGGAATTCATTTCCGGCCGATTCAAGCTAAACCAAGGACTGGGTTTTGAAGCCTTCATCTCCATGATTCTAACCATATAGGTATGGTGTTCCAATTTGATTTGTGGATGGAGAATTTTGGATTTGAAATTTGTGTATCAATTCGGTTTTGCTTGAAATTGGACTAGTTAGAGTGAGAATTGGCCTTCGATGCAGTTGACAAAGTTGCTCAGTGGATGATTTTGAGTGGAATAGAGGTTGCTCCGCCGAGGAATGTTCAAGTTGGTGGTGGCGCCTCTGGCGGTGGCGGTCAACGGTCAACTTTGACTTTTTTGGGTTTTCGACAAGTTGCATGTCATTTCACTCGAAATCGCGCCCCGATCGCAGTGGGGAGGTTCGTTTTTCAAATTGAGCGTCCGAAATTACAGTGAGGTATTGAGGTGTGAATTTCGGATTTTCGACAGTTTGTCGTAATCGGATTACGTGTTTCCGAGAACGGTGGTTTCTCGTGATTTGTTTTGAATTTTCGAGTTATGACTTTGAGTAATGAACTTTGTGATTATTCAGGGGTTCGTGATCGTTCTTTTGATGAAGGACTTTCCGCTGGATCACGGGTTAACGCGTATCGCGTTACGCTAGTTTGTGAGTGGACAATTTCTTTTCACGGATTGAAAAGACCCAACCCCGATTTAGCTCCCTAAACCGGAATCAAACCCTTTCGAAAACACGAACCAACAAAAACCATAGAAATTTCGGCAGAGTTTCGTTACTAACGTGGAATTACCATTACCTGCACGCGGAAAAATACACTTCATCCTATGCCACAAAAGGCAAACCGTGGGCACCAATCCCATCCGGATTTCTCAATATATCAACAGTAAAGTAAAATAGTAAATATATATGCTCTTTACTGAAATCCGGAGTAAAATCGTATAAAATATACAACAGAATACTCAGAGCGACCTCTAGTGTATAATCATATACGTATACCACAGTAGGTAGAACAATAAACCTACTGGAAGAAACAAGGTAGCTCGAGCACTATGCCTCCAACCACGACGTGCGACACCAGAGTCCGAACTGCAAACTGGGCACGGAAACCGTAAAGTCCAGGGGAAAGACATGAAAACTGTTAGAGTGAGTGGACGAAAATAATTGTCTTTCACCATATAATATATATATGTTATAAAAATATATGCGAGTCGAATGTATAAAAATCAAATGGTACACGAGGGAGACTCTAACTCCTCACGTGTCCGAGTACACGAGGGAGACTCTAACTCCTCACGCGTACGGAGCATGCATAAAAATCTCACGGGGCCACTCGTGGACACATCCGTGCTAGTACAGTCAGAATCACGGAGTCCCAGACTTCCACGCAATTCTAGCCAGAAAGGCCTCAGGTCAGAGGTCTGCCTCCCCCCGGTAAAGGTCACGGGTCAGGAGTCACAGCCTCCCCCGGTAAACATCCTCGGGGATCAACCGGGATGCGGGTGTATCGATACAACAACATATATAACGACTGTACTCTGTGTAAATCAAATCATAAATAGTTCGATGCAAATGCATGAAACAACATATAAGTGTATGTATACTCGTATATGCATATCCGTATATGTATAATCGTAAAACACATGCTCACGTAAATCGAAATCTCATATGCATGCTCAAGTTCATAAAACGTATATCAAGACTCGCAATCAAATCACGAGAAACCACCGTTCTCGGAAACACGTAATTCAATGTCAACGAATCATCGAAAATCCGTAAATCACATCTCAATACCTCGCTGTAATTTTGGATGCTCAATTCGAAAAACGAACCTCCCCACTGCGATCGGGGCGCGAATTCGAGTGAAATGACATGCAACCTGTCGAAAACTCCAAAAGTCAAACTTTGACCGCCGTTGACCGCCGCCCACGGCGGCGCCACCACCAATCTGAAAATTTCTCAGCGGAGCAACCCCTATTCCACTAAAAATCATCCACTGAGCAACTTTGTCAACTGCATCGAAGGCCAATTCTCACTCTAACTAGTCCAATTTCATGTAAAACCGAATTGATACACAAATTTCAAATCCAAAATTCTCCATCCACAAATCAAATTGGAACACCATATCTATATGGTTAGAATCATGGAGATGAGGGCTTCAAAACCCAGTCCTTGGTTTAGCTCGAATCGGCCGAAAATGAATTTCACCATTAACCACAAATTTTGCAAACTTTGATCGGAAATACCCTTCTTTCCGGCGACCTACGCCGTCGATGGTGGCCGGCACGGGATAGAAGGCATAGTGGCGAGTCGAACGGGACCGGTGCCGCACCGTGGGGTGGTCGGACAAGGCCTCGCCGCCGGCGAGCCGTGGAGGTGTCTCCACCGTCGCACACCACTCGGTCAAACCGAGTTGACCGGGTCAAAGCCAATAAATGCCATGTGTTGACTTGCCAAAATAGGAAACTCCACTATTTATAGACTTATAAAATATGGAAACTTTCCCAATTAATTTGCGACAAACTTCGAATATCCGTAACTTACTCGTCGTAATTCCGATTCCGATAATTCTCGCGGCAATAAACTCGACTCGACATGTTCTCTTCAATTACCACCCGAAGTCAAACACATCGACCAATCGGATAAAAAGTCAACTATTCAAACCAACACATATTTAAATTGACTAAATAATCAACAATCGGAAATATTCACAACTTAATCTTCGTAACTCAAAATAATGCTCCGGAAGTTACCACAAGCTCGAAATTAAATTCTCAACAACTTCCGTGAAGAAGCCGAAACCAAATTCTCGTCCGGTAATTTAGTCGTTAAGAACACCACCATTTTAATCCGTTTCCGTCGAAACTTCAAATATTCATAATTTATTCCTCGGTCGTCCAAATAACGATCCGGAACCGCCCACGAACTAGAAATCATACGTACAACGACACTCGAGAAGAGACCTAGCTCCAATTCTCGGCCAATAATTAAGTCATTAACAAATCTGGCGATTCAAACACTGTCGGAACTCTGCGACGACGCAGTAACACATGAAGTGAGCTGATCACACATCTGATTCTGTTCTGGGTCGTCACAAATCCACCCCCCTTAAAAAAATTTCGACCTCGAAATTTTCGAGTCTGCCAACTAAAAATAGGAGCACTGCCTCTGCATACTGCTCAACTCACCAGTGACAATGTCAACTAAACAACTCTGACAACTGACTCCACAATAGGAGATAGCTCCGTGCTGAAATCCCTGTAACCTCAAATCTCGAATCTGAACTGGCTCTACACAATCGCCAAGTGTTCCTGCATAAGGAACAGATAGGGTACACAACGCGAAACAAACATGAAACATAGTTCCACCATACGGAACACAACACACAAAAGCCAACAATATAGGCGACGCCGAACTATACGGCACAACACAAAGGCCTAACAACTGGTATCACCAACCGAAGTGCATACTGGCACACAAAACCACAGCGACAAACACCACGTCTAACCAGAAATCTCTAATGGCTGATACTTCTTGGCAAGTCTCTGCCTCCTAGCCATCGCCAGTCGTCAAATTTGGCATTTGCACACACAAGCTGCTATATTGCTCTTCATGTTGCGTCACGAGTAGTAAACTCGAGGTGCCGGACACATCTCCGCACCACTAGTGCCAAATGCGCGCCAAACAATGAGCTTCAACATCATCACACTTAAACTCAGCTCCCGTAGCTCGCAACTCGGTTAACACGGAAAATCGAGCCATACACATGAAACACTGAAGCTCCTGACTCTCGACTGAACGCATCAACAACAACATCCCAGACGGATGGTCAAAGTACAACCTCTAGCCTTTCTCGAACAAACTCAAAGGTGCAACCATAATCGTTAGTCAACCCCATCCATCTACTCTGCCTCAAGCCCAAATCTGGCCGAAAATGCAAGTGGATGAAACTCAAGTGATCAGTGTACGTCCTACACTGCGCTGCACATCATAGCAGTAGTGTCTCCAACTCTATGATGCTAAATAAAAGACATCTACACCCAAATCATACATAGGATACGTAGCTACATAAAGTTTCCGCTGCCTGAAATCATGAGTCACCGCTTTGCTACACAGCATCAAAACATATCCAAATCCAAATCTCGATGCATCGCCATAATCCACGTACTCATCACGATCGTTAGGTAATGTCAAAACTGAAGCAACGGTCAACCACCCTGCAGGAGTAAGAAACTATCCTCGCGTGCATCGAACCACTCAAACTTGACGCCTTCTTCGTCAATCCGAAAAGTAGAGTGGCAATCCGGGAAAATCTCGCACAAGCCGTCGGTAATAGCCTGCTAAACCCAAGAGACACTGCGGATCTCTGGTACAATGGTAGGTCAACCCCAAATCAACACGGCTTCCATCTGGTCAGGATCCACGCCGACTCCCTCTAATAGCATCACACAACCCAAAATCTTCACGCTAATCGACCAAAACCCACACTGGCTGAACTTCGCAAATAGCTGATCATCTCGCGAAGTCCGCAAAACTGCTCACAATTGCTTCAGGTGCTGGTCCACATTCCTGGAATACCTCAGGACGTTGCCAACAAACATGACCGCAAACTCGTCCAGAATCGTCTGAACACCTGGTCCATCAAGTCCACAAGATCTACGGGGGCATTGGTCAACCAAACAGCTGACCAAGAACTCCTGATGCCCGCACCGAGATCCGAAACCTGTCCAAACCACATCTGACTCATCAAACCTCAACTGATGGTATCCGGATCCGAAATCAATCTTCGAAAAGAGTGAAGCTCTCGCAAGCTGATCAAACCACTCGTCAATCCGAAGCGGAGGATACTCACCCTCCTCTGAAGCGAATCTGGCTTCGGTAGTCAATGCACCACCTCGTCGAACCATCCATCATCCGTACAAACAATGCAAGAGCACACCACGCAAATACGCGGGGTCGCACAAAATCTTGTCGAAACACAACCTCCTTCTCGAGGTACTTGAACACAACCAAATGCGTCATCCGTAAGTCCATACACATAGTCACATCAAAACCACAATGTCAAGCTCTAATAGATCCGCGGCTAACACATAACCTCCAACAAGGATCTCGCGACTTCCGGATGGATGCAACACTCTCGAAAACCTCAGAAGTGGAGATGCAAGTACAATAGCAATGGATATCAAAGAACAGTAACCTCGGAGAAAAGTCTGTCCTCAAACAAGGTCATGGCACGAACTCCAACATGTCCAACTAGCCGCCCACATCAATTGCGACTTGCTGAATAACTCATCAAAAGGGTACATTGATCAGACTTCAGGAACAACATGTGGATCTCCTCGTAAACTCTGAGCTACCGAACTGCTACAACAGCTGGCTGAGGGCGCTCCCTCGTAACGTGACCCTCCTAGTCACCACAATGGCAACTGAGAGTGCTCCACGAACACAAGTCACCGCAACACCTGCTGCGAGAAAGGATCACCAATGATCACCCAAACTCATGCCACAGGAACAAGTCCGCTACTCTGTGGTCTCCAACATCGCCAAACGGATCCTCTGCTTTAATCTGATGACCCTCAACATAATCGAAAAGGCCACCGCCTGATGAAGTCACTGATCCCGAAGTGTCGGAACTCAACCTCATCAAAATCTCGACTAAGTCCACTTCCTCAAACTATCACATCGAAAACCGCGTACACATTTCCTTCTCAATAGCCTCGCCACTGAGTGCAGCACACTAAGCTCTTCACGGCTATCTTGAGGCGCATCAATCAGACTCTCTCTGATGCTCAGGTTCAAACTCATCTCGAACCTCGTGCACCGCTTCCTCTGAAGCCACATAACTCGTGCAAACAAGGACAAACATATGGACAATACATCTCTGCTTCAGGTACGTAAACACTCCTCATTCGTTCGCTGGGTAACCTGATAAAACCATTACCGTATAAACAACACCCTGAATGTAGGCCATGGTGTCGCAACAGGAACTCACACAATACCAGCCCACCAATACACTGATCTGACTCAGGCAAACATCAACTGCCACAATTCTCTGCTCTGAGGCAACATGTAGACGCTCATACACACACAACCAGGCAAACCGTGCCACACAAATCTCTGAACTCAGAATACTCATCCAAACCCGCAGTTCACTGGCAAATCGCGTGTCGATTGATGCTCAACAGGATCCACAACCGTACCGACACGGAAAGCACGTCAAGGAGGCATCCTATTGAATAAACATCGTTCACAACAAGTGGAACGTAATCATGGAACTTCAAATATTTTAAAGTATACAACACCCGGAATATTGATAAGTATCCGCCGTCCGGTCGGGTCACCATTCCAGACATGCTGTACATTCTCAAATATCCTTAGTAAACACGACTATAGAAGTCTACAGAACCTATAACCTAATGCCCTGATACCAAGCTGAAAGGACCCAACCCTGATTTAGCTCCCTAAACCGGAATCAAACCCTTTCGAAAACACGAACCAACAAAAACCATAAAAATTTCGGCAGAGTTTCGTTACTAACGTGGAATTACCATTACCTGCACGCGGAAAAATACACTTCATCCTATGCCACAAAAAGCAAACCGTGGGCACCAATCCCATCCGGATTTCTCAATATATCAACAGTAAAGTAAAATAGTAAATATATATGCTCTTTACTGAAACCCGAAGTAAAATCGTATAAAATATACAACAGAATACTCAGAGCGACCTCTAGTGTATAATCATATACGTATACCACAATAGGTAGAACAATAAACCTACTAGAAGAAACAAGGTAGCTCGAGCACTATGCCTCCAACCACGACGTGCGACACCAGATTCCGAACTGCAAACTGGGCACGGAAACCGAAAAGCCCAGGGGAAAGACATGAAAACTGTTAGAGTGAATGGACGAAAATAATTGTCTTTCACCACATAATATATATATGTTGTAAAAACATATGCGAGTCGAATGTATAAAAATCAAATGGTACACGAGGGAGACTCTAACTCCTCGCGCGTCCGAGTACACGAGGGAGACTCTAACTCCTCACGCGTACGGAGCATGCATAAAAATCTCACGGGGCCACTCGTGGACACATCCGTGCTAGTACAGTCAGAATCACGGAGTCCCAGACTTCCACGCAATTCTAGCCAGAAAGGCCTCAGGTCAGAGGTCTGCCTCCCCAGGGTAAAGGTCACGGGTCAGGAGTCACAGCCTCCCCCGGTAAACATCCTCGGGGATCAGCCGGGATGTGGGTGTATCGATACAACAACATATATAACGACTGTACTCTGTGTAAATCAAATCATAAATAGTTCGATGCAAATGCATGAAACAACATATAAGTGTATGTATACTCATATACGCATATCCGTATATGTATAATCGTAAAACACATGCTCACGTAAATCGAAATCTCATATGCATGCTCAAGTTCATAAAACGTATATCCAGACTCGCAAACAATCCGTGAAAAGATATGTCCACTCACAGACTAGCGTAATGCAGTTCGCGTTAACCCGTGATCCGGCGGAAAGTCCCTCGCCAAACGAACGATCACGAACCCCTGAATAATCACAAAATCCATTTCTCAAAATCATAACTCGACAATTCAAATCAAATCACGAGAAACCACCGTTCTCGGAAACACGTAATTCAATGTCGACGAATCGTCGAAAATCCGTAAATCACAACTTAATACCTCGCTGTAATTTCGGACGCTCAATTCGAGAAATGAACCTCCCCACTGCGATCGGGGCGCGATTGAAAGGACCCAACCCCGATTTAGCTCCCTAAACCGGAATCAAACCCTTCCGAAAACACGAACCAATAAAAAAAATTTCGAAATTTGGGCAGAGTTTCGTTACTAGCGTGGAATTACCATTACCTGCACGCGGAAAATACACTTCATCCTATGCCACAAAAAACAAACCGTGGGCACCAATCCCATCCGGATTTCTCAATATATCAACAGTAAAGTAAATCAATAAATATATCTATACTTTACTGAAATCCGGTGTAAAATCATATAACATATTCAATAGGACGCTCAGAGCGACTTCTAATACATAATCATATACGCATACCACAGTAGGTAGAACAATAAACCTACTGGATGAAACAAAGTAGCTTGAGCATTATGCCTCCGACCACGACGTGCGACTCCAGAGTCCGAACTGCAAACTGGGCACGGAAACCGAAAAGCCCAGGGGAAAGACATGAAACACGTTAGAGTGAGTGGACGAAAATAAATGTCTTTCACCAGTTATTATATATGTTTTAAATAACATATGCGAGTCCAGGTAAATAAAAACAACATAGTACACGAGGTAAAACTCATACTCCTCCAGTGTACTGAGCATGCAAGTAAAATTCCACGGGGTCACTCATGGACTCCTCCGTGCTAGTACAGTCTGAACCACGGAGTCCCTGACTACCACGTGATTCTACGCCAGAAATGGCCTCGGTTCCGGGGTACTGCCCCTCACCGGTCTGGTTGGGGAAACGCCCCTCCAGGCGGCCCTCCGTCGGGGATCAGCCGACGAGGCAAGGTGTATCGATACAACAACATAACTGAGACTGTACTCTGTGTAAACCAAATCATAAACAGTTCGATGCAAATGCATGAAACAGCATATAAATGCATGTATACTCGTATATGTATATTCGTTTAAGTATAATCGTATAACCGTAAAACACATGCTCATATTAAACATAATCTCGTATGAAATCTCATGCTCGTAAAACCAATATCATGCTGCATGCTCAAGTTTGTAAAACGTATATAAAAGACTCGCAATAATTCCGTGAAAATAAACTGTCCACTCACAGACTGGCGTAACGCGATACGCATTAACCCGTGATCTGGCGGAAAGTCCCTCGCCAAAACAACGATCACGAACCCCTGAATATTCACAAAGTCCATTATTCAAAGTCATAACCCGACAATACAATACAAATCACGAGAAACCACCGTTCTCGGACACACGAAATTCAATGTTAACGAATCGTCGAAAATCCGTATATAATACCTCAATACCTCGCTTTACTTTCGGATGCTCAAATCAAGAAACGAACCTCCCCACTGTGATCGGAGCGCGATTTCGATTCAAATGACATGCAACTTGCCGAAAGTCCAAAAAGTCAAAATTTGACCGTTAACCGCCGCCGTTTACCGCCGTCCACGGCGGCGCCGCTGCCGGACGTGATATTTCACTGCGGAGCTGCATCTATTCCACTCAAAATCATGCACTGAGCAACTTTGTCAACTGCACCAAAGTCCAATTCTAACTCTAACACATCCAATTTCAAGCAAAACCGAATTAGAACACAAAATTCAAACCCAAAATTCTCCATCTACAAATCGAATTAGAACACCATGTTTATATGGTTAGAATCACATTGAAGAGGGCTACAAAACCCAGTACCTCATGATGTTCAATTCGACCAAAATCGGAGTTCACCATTAAACCCAAAAATCCCAAACTTTGGATCAATGTTTCTCTCTCCACCGTGAGACTTGCCGGAAAGTGTGGCCGGGGTTGAGTAAGGGACGTCAGGGCGAGTCGAACGGCATACGGGTTAGGCCGTGAGGTGGCCGTAAAATTTCCATCGCCGGCGAAGCCGTGGAGGACGCCGTGAACTTCCTTCCACCGAGTTGACTCAGTCAACTCGCTGAAACCATTTAATGAACCAGATTTTTGACTTTCCCCTTTTAGTAAGTCCACTATTTAAAGCTTTCCCAAAAAGGAAACTTCATGTTTATCCATTTCGACAAACTTCAAACGCGCGTAATTTTCTCGTCGTATATCCGGTTCCGATAATTCTCGCGGCCACAAACTCGTCTCGACATGTTCTTCCAATATCACTCAAAGTCAAACACATGGGCCAAACGGATAAAAAGTCAACCCTTCAAACCAACATATAATGAATCGACCAAATAACCAATAATCGGAAATAATCACAACTAAATCTTCGTAGCCCAAAATCATGCTCCGGAATTTCGTACGAACTCGAAATTAAATTCTGAACAACTTTCGTGAAGGAGCCGAAGCCAAATTCTCGTCTGATAATTTAGTCACGAAGTAGCTCGCCATATTAATCTGTTTTCGTCGAAACTTCAAATATTCATAATTAATTCCTCGGTCGTCCAAATAACGATCCGGAACCGCCCACGAACTTGAAATCACACGTACAACGACTCTCGAGAAGAGATCCAGCTCCAATTCTCGGCCAATAATTTAGTCGTTAACAAGTCTGGCGATTCCAACAACTGTCGTAACTTTGCGACTACGCGCAAACTCATCGATCAAGGTGATCATACTGCTGATTCTGGTCCGGGTCGTCACAAATCCACCCCCCCTTAAAAAAATTTCGACCTCGAAATTTCTAAGTCCGCTGACAAAAGTAGGAGCACTGCCTCTGCATACTGCTTAACTGCCCAGTGGTCACATCAACCGAACAACTCTGACAACTGACTCCACAATAGGAGATAATTCCGTGCTAAAATCCATATACCCTCAAATCACGAATCTGAACTGCCTCTACACAATCGCCAAGTATTCCTGCATAAGGAACATATAGGGTATACAACACGTAACAACCTAAAACATAGTTCCGCCACACGGAACACAACACAACATACACAAAAGCCAACACTATAGGCGTCGCCGAACTATACGGCATAACACAAACTCGCCTAACCACATACGGATCAAAACCACATGGCAAATCACAACTCAGTTTACATACATCAACATAGCTCAAACATCAAACTCGGGCAATTATCATCCCATTTCCGCTAATCTGACAATCTGTGGTAGCATATTCCACAAAATCCGAATCAAATGTCAACTCAAACTCAAACCAAACCTGCTCCAACACAATGGAGTACAACATCGTTCCTCGAAACGACATCAAGCAACGTCAATACCATAGTGATCAACAAACTGGTACTGCAAGCAATCTCGAACAAGTGAAATTGCTGGTTCCGAATCCTCCGGAACTGCAATACCGAGGTCCACAACATGCCCTCCAAGGTCTGAATAGTCCTCAAAGATCGTCCACCAATCCGAGGATAAGATCCAGTATTAACTTGTAATCTGGTCCACAATGCTCGTTGCAAGGCTCGTCAACACATTGTTGTAGCTAATTCCCTCGATCGGCGAACTGGAACACAGGTACACCACGTAGATGGTCAATCTCCATCAAACACAGCTATACCAGCCTACCACTGAAATCATCTCCGAAAGTACAAGGAAACGTATTAAATTCTTCAATTGGTCCACAAAGGCCTGACAACTGGTATCACAAACCAAAGTGTACAAACACACACAATCACAGCAGCAACTGTCACGTCTAACCGGAAATCTCAAATGGCTAACACATCTCGGCATGTCTCTGCCTCCTAGCCATCACCAATCGACAAATGTGGCATCTGCATACACAAACTGCTACATTGCTCTGCAAATTACATTACAAGTAGTAAACTCAAAGTATCAGACACGTCTCCGTATTACTAGCGCTAAATGCGCGCAAAACCACGAGCCTCAACATCATCATACTCAAACTCAGCTCTCGTAGCCCATAACTCGGCTAACACGAAAACTCGTGCCACACACACATGAACCCCTAAAACTCCCGACTCTCAACTGAATGCATCAATAACAATATCCCAGACGGATGGTCAAGTACAACCACTAGCCTTCCTCGAACAAATTCAAATGTGCAGCCATAGTCAATAGTCGATCTCATCCATCTACACTGCCTCCAGCCCAAATCTGGCCGAAAATGCAAGTGGAGGAAACTCAAATAATCAGTGAACATCCTACACTGCGCTGCACACCATAACAGTAGTGTCTCGAACTCTCCGATGCTAACATAAAAATAGCTACACCCAAATCATACACAGGGTATGTAGCTTCATAAAGTTCCACTGCCTGGAACAATGAGCCACCGCTCTGCTACACAGCATCAATACACAACCAAATCCAAATCTCGATGCATCACCATAACCCACGAACTCGTCGCGGTCGTCAGGTAAGGTCAAAACAGAAACAACGGTCAACTACCCTGCAGGAGTAAGTAACCCTCCTCGCGTGCATCGAACCACTCGAACTTGACGCCTTCTTCGTCAATCCGGAAAGTAGAGTGGCAATCCGGGAAAAATCCTGCACAAGCCGTCGGTAATAACCTGCCAAACTCAAGATACTCTCGATCTCTGGTACAACGGTAGGGCAAACTCCGAATCATCACGGCTTCAACCTGATTGGAATCCACACTGACTCCTTCGGCTAACATCACACAGCACAAAATCTCCACGCTAATCGGCCAAAACTCACACTGGCTGAACTTCGCAAATAGCTAATCATGTCGCGAAGTCCGCAACACCACTCACAATTGCTTCAAGTACTGACTCACACTCCTAAAGTGAATCAAAATGTTGCTGACAAACATGGCCGCAACTCGTCCAGAAACCGTCTGAATATCTGGTTCATCAAGTCCGCACGATCTACGGGGCATTGGTTAACCAAACAGCGTGACCAAAAGCTCCTGATGTCCGCACCAAGATCCGAAAGCTGTCCAAACCACATCTGACTCATCAAACCTCAACTAATGGTATCCGGACCCGAAATCAATCTTCGAAAAGACTGAAGCTCTTGCAAGCTGATCAAACCAATCGTCAATCCGAAACGGAGGATACTCACTCTCCTCTAAAGCGAATCAGGTTTCTGGTAGTCAATACACTACCACGTCGAATCATCCAACAACCACACAAACAATGCAGGAGCACACCACGCAAATATGCGGGGTCGCATGAAATCTCCTGAAATCTCCTCCAGCAACTCCTGGAGTCGAAACTGTAGCTCCATCAGCTCCGCTGGTTCCGAACAACAAGATGCTGGTAAAATAAGTCAAACGCCTGGTATAAACTCAATGGTGTAGTTAGTCTCCCGAACTGGAGGACCACCAGGTAACTCCTCCGAAATACACCTGGAAAACTCAGGAACCACCTCCACATCACCAATATCGGCACAGCAACCGTAGTATCCACAACATGAGCTAAGCAAACAACACAACTCGTCTCCATCATCCGCTTGACCATCATCGCGAAACAGTATCTCGGGGAAACCTGGTCGTCGAAACACAACCTCCTTCTCGACGTACTCGAACACAGCTAATTGTGCCATTAGTAAGTCCATATTCACAGTCACACTAAAATCACAATGTCCAGCTATAACAGATCCGCGGCTAACACATAACCTCCAACAAGGATCTCGCAACCTCCGGATGGATACATCACTCTCCAAAACCTCGGAAGTGGAGATGCAGGTACAATAGCCATGGATATCAAACAACAGTAACCCCGGAGAAAAGTCTGTCCTCAAACAAGGTCATGGCACGAACTCCAACATGCCCAACTAGCCGCCCACGTCAAGTGCGACTTGCTGAATAACTCATCAAAAGGGTACGTTGGTCAAACTTCAGGAACAACATGAGGATCTCCTCGTAAACTCTGAGCTACCGAACCGCTACAACAGCTAGCTGGGGGCGCTCCCTCGTAACGTGACCCTCCTGGTCACCGAAACAGTAATTGAAAGTGTACCACGAACACAAGTCACCACAACACCTGCTGCGTGAAAGGATCACCAACGATCACCCAAACTCATGCCACAGGAGCAAATCCGCTACTCTGTGATCTCGGCCATCACCAAACGGATTCTCTGCCTGATCTGATGGCCCTCAACAATATCAGAAAGTCTACAGCCTGATGAAGTCACTAATCCCGAAATGCCAGAACTCAACCTCATCAAAATCTCGACTAAATCCACTTTCCTCAAACCATCACATCAAAAACCGTGTACATCATTCCTTCTCAATAGCCTCGCCACTGAGTGCAGCACACAAAGCTCCTCATGGACATCCCGAGGCACATCAATCATACTCTCTCTGATACTCAGGTTCAGACTCATCTCGAATCTCGTGCACAGCTCCCTCTGAAGCCACATAACACGTGCAAACAGGAACAAACATGTGAACAATGCATCTCTGCCTCAGGTGGGTAAACACTCCACATTCGAATGCTGGGTAGCCTGATGGAACCATTACCATATACACAACACCCTGAATGTAGGCCATGGAGTCGCAACCAGAACTCACACAATATCAGCCCACCAAACACAATAATTTGAATCAGGCAAACATCACTGCCACAATTCACAACTCTGAGGCAACATATAGACGCCCATATACACATCCCCAGGCAAACCGTGCCACACAATTCTCAGAACTCTGAATACTCATCCGAATCCACTGTTATCTGGCAAATCGCGCGTCGATTGATCCTCAACAGGATCCACAACTGAAACGACACGGAAAGCACGTCAGGAGGCATCCTAATGAATACAATATCGTTCATAACAAGTGGAACGTAATCAGGGAACTTCAAATATTTGAAAGCATACAACACCCGGAATTTGATGATTATCCGCCGGCCGGTCGGGTCACCATTCCAGACATGCTGTACATTCTCAAATATCCTTACTAAACACAACTACAGAAGTCTACAGAACCTATAACCTAATGCTCTGATACCAAGCTGAAAGGATCCAACCCCGATTTAGCTCCCTAAACCGGAATCAAACCCTTCCGAAAACACGAACCAACAAAAAATTTTTCGAAATTTGGGCAGAGTTTCGTTACTAGCGTGGAATTACCATTACCTGCACGCGGAAAATACACTTCATCCTATGCCACAAAAAGCAAACCGTGGGCACCAATCCCATCCGGATTTCTCAATATATCAACAGTAAAGTAAATCAATAAATATATCTATACTTTACTGAAATCCGGTGTAAAATCATATAGCATATTCAATAGGACGCTCAGAGCGACTTCTAATACATAATCATATACGCATACCACAGTAGGTAGAACAATAAACCTACTGGATGAAACAAAGTAGCTCGAGCACTATGCCTCCGACCACGACGTGCGACTTCAGAGTCCGAACTGCAAACTGGGCACGGAAACCGAAAAGCCCAGGGGAAAGACATGAAACACGTTAGAGTGAGTGGACAAAAATAAATGTCTTTCACCAGTTATTATATATGTTTTAAAGAACATATGCGAGTCCAGGTAAATAAAAACAACATAGTACACGAGGTAAAACTCATACTCCTCCAGTGTACTGAGCATGCAAGTAAAATTCCACGGGGTCACTCATGGACTCCTCCGTGCTAGTACAGTCTGAACCACGGAGTCCCTGACTACCACGTGATTCTAAGCCAGAAATGGCCTCGGTTCTGGGGTACTGCTCCTCACCGGTCTGGTTGGGGAAACGCCCCTCCAAGCGGCCCTCCGTCGGGGATCAGCCGACGAGGCAAGGTGTATCGATACAACAACGTAACTGAGACTGTACTCTGTGTAAACCAAATCATAAACAGTTCGATGCAAATGCATGAAACAGCATATAAATGCATGTATACTCGTATACGTATATTCGTATAAGTATAATCGTATAACCGTAAAACACATGCTCATAATAAACATAATCTCGTATGAAATCTCATGCTCGTAAAACCAATATCATGCTGCATGCTCAAGTTCGTAAAATGTATATAAAAGACTCGCAATAATTTCGTGAAAATAAACTGTCCACTCACAGACTGGCGTAACGCGATACGCGTTAACCCGTGATCCGGCGGAAAGTCCATCGCCAAAACAACGATCACGAACCCCTGAATATTCACAAAGTCCATTATTCAAAGTCATAACCCGAAAATACAATACAAATCACGAGAAACCACTGTTCTCAGAAACACGAAATTCAATGTCGACGAATCGTCGAAAATCCGTATATAACACCTCAATACCTCGCTTTACTTTCAGATGCTCAAATCGAGAAACGAACCTCCCCACTGCGATCGGAGCGTGATTTCGAGTCAAATGACATGCAACTTGCCGAAAGTCCAAAAAGTCAAACTTTGACCGTTGACCGCCGCCCACGGCGGCGCCGCTGCCGGACGTGAAATTTCATGGCGGAGTTGCACCTATTCCACTCAAAATCATTCACTGAGCAACTTTGTCAACTGCACCGAAGTCCAATTCTCACTCTAACACATCCAATTTCAAGCAAAACCGAATTAGAACACTAAATTCAAACTCAAAATTCTCCATCTACAAATCGAATTAATACCATGTTTATATGGTTAGAATCACATTGAAGAGTGCTACAAAACCCAGTACCTCTTGAAGTTCAATTCGGCCGAAATCGGAGTTCACCATTAAACCCAAAAATCCCAAACTTTGGATCAATGTTTCTCTCTCCACCGTGAGACTTGCCGGAAAGTGTGGCCGGGGTTGAGTAAGGGACGTCGGGGCGAGTCAAACGGCATACGGGTTAGGCCATGAGGTGGCCGGAAAATTTCCATCGCCGGCGAAGCCGTGGAGGACGCCGTGAGCTTCCATCCACCGAGTTGACTCAGTCAACTCGGTCAAACCATTAAATGAACCAGATTTTTGACTTTCCCCTTTTAGTAAGTCCACTATTTAAAGCTTTCCCAAAAAGGAAACTTCATGTTTATTCATTTCGACGAACTTCAAACGCGCGTAACTTTCTCGTCGTATATCCGGTTCCGATAATTCTCGCGGCCACAAACTAGTCTCGACATGTTCTTCCAATATCACTCAAAGTCAAACACATCAGCCAAACAGATAAAAAGTCAACCCTTCAAACCAACATATAATGAATCGACCAAATAACCAATAATCGGAAATAATCACAACTAAATCTTCGTAACCCAAAATCATGCTCCGGAATTTCGTACGAACTCGAAATTAAATTCTGAACAACTTTCGTGAAGGAGCCGAAGCCAAATTCTCGTCCGATAATTTAGTCGCGAAGTAGCTCGCCATATTAATCCGTTTTCGTCGAAACTTCAAATATTCAAAATTAATTCCTCGGTCGTCCAAATAACGATCCGGAACCGCCCACGAACTCGAAATCACACGTACAACGACTCTCGAGAAGAGATCCAGCTCCAATTCTCGGCCAATAATTTAGTCGTTAACAAGTCTGGCGATTCCAACAACTGTCGTAACTCTGCGACTACGCGCAAACTCATCGATCAAGCTGATCATACTGCTGATTCTGGTCCGGGTCGTAACAGAGATTTTGAGTGAAATGACATGCAACTTGTCGAAAACTCCAAAAGTCAAACTTTAAAGTTCCATGATTACGTTCCACTTGTTGTGAACGATGTTTTATTCATTAGGATGCCTCCTTGACGTGCTTTCCGTGTCGTTTCGGTTGTGGATCCTATTGAGGATCAATCGACCCGTGGTTTGCCAGTGAACTGTGGGTTTGGATGAGCATTCTGAGTTCAGAGATTTGTGTGGCACGGTTTGCCTGGTTGTGTGTGTATGAGCGTCTACATGTTGCCTCAGAGAATTGTGGCAGTTGATGTTTGCCTGAGTCAGATTGTTGTATTTGGTGGGCTGATATTGTGTGAGTTCCTGTTGCGACTCCATGGCCTACATTTAGGGTGTTGTTTATATGGTAATGGTTTTATCAGGCTACCCAGCGTTTGAATGTGGAGTGTTTACCCACCTGAGGCAAAGATGCATTGCTCACATGTTTGTCCCTGTTTGCATGAGTTATGTGGCTTCAGAGGGAGCTATGCACGAGGTTCGAGATGAGCTTGAACCTGAGCATCAGAGAGTGTCTGATTGTTGTGCCTTGAGATAACCGTGAGGAGCTTAGTGTGCTGCACTCAGTGGCGAGGCTATTTAGGAGGTAAGGTGTACGCGGTTTTCGATGTGTTGGTTTGAGGAAAGTGGACCTAGTCAAGATTTTGATGAGGTTGAGTTCCGACATCTCGGGATCAGTGACATCATCAGGCTGTGGTCTTTTCGATTATGTTGGGGGTCATCAGATCAAGCAGAGGATCCGTTTGGTGGTGATGGAGATCACAGAGTAGCGGACTTGTTCCTGTGGTATGAGTTTGGGTGATCGTTGATGATCCTTTCACGCAGCAGGTGTTGCGGTGACTTTTGTTCGTGGAGCACTTTTAGTTGCCATTGTGGTGACCAGGAGGGTCACGTTTCCAGGGAGCGCCCTCAGCCAGCTGTTTTAGTGGTTCGGTAGCTTTGAGTCTACGAAGAGATCATGGTGTTGTTTCTGGAGTGATCAATGTACCCTTTTGATGAGCTATTCAGCAAGTCGCAAATGATGTGGGCGGCTAGTTGGGCATGTTGGAGTTCGTGCCATGACCTTGTTTGAGGACAGACTTTTCTCCGAGGTTACTGTTGTTTTATATCCATGGCTATTGTACCTGCATTTCCACTTCCGAGGTTTTAGAGAGTGTTGTATCCATCCGGAGGTTGCGAGATCCTTGTTGGAGGTTATGTGTTAACCGCGGATTTGTTATAGCTGGACATTGTGGTTTTGATGTGACTATGTGTATGGACTTACTGACGATGCATTTAGCTGTGTTCGAGTGCCTCGAGAATGAGGTTGTGTTTCGACGACCAGATTTTCCCAAGATACTGTTTCGCGGTGATGGTCGAGCGGATGATGGAGACGGATTGTGTTGTTTGCTTAGCTCATGTTGTGAATACTATGGTTGCTGTAGACATTGGCGACATTGAGATGGTTCCTGAGTTTCCAGGTGTGTTCCGGAGGAGTTACCAAGTGGCCCTCCAGTTCGGGAGACCGACTACACCATTGAGCTTGTACCGGGCGCTGGACTCATTTTACCAGCTTTTTGTCGTTCGGAGCCAGCGGAGCTGATGGAGCTACAGGTTCGATTCCAGGAGTTGCTGGAGGAGGTTTCAGGAGATTTCATGCGACCCCGCGTATTTGCGCAGTGTGCTCTTGCATTGTTTGTACGAATGTTAGATGGTTCGATGAGGTGGTGCATGGAATACCGAAGCCTGATTCGCTTCAGAGGAGAGCAAGTATCTTTCGCTTCGGATTGACGATTGGTTTGATTAGCTTGCGAGAGCTTCAGTCCTTTCAAAGATTGATTTTGGTTTCGGATACCAACAGTTGAGGTTTGATGAGTCAGTTGTGGCTAGGACGACTTTCGGATCTCGGTGCGAACATCAGAAGTTCTTGGTCACGCTGTTTGGTTGACGAATTCCCCGTAGATCTTGTGGACTTGATGAACCAGGTGTTCAGACGATTCTGGACGAGTTGTGGTCATGTTTGTTAGCAACGTCGTGATGTACTCCAGGAGTGTGAGCCAGCACCTGAAGCAATTGTGAGCGGTTTTGCGGACTTCGCGAGATGATCAGCTATTTGCGAAGTTCAACCAGTGTGAGTTTTGGCCGATTAGCGTGACGATTTTGAGATGTGTGATCCTATCCGAGTAAGTTGGCGTGGATCCTGACCAGTTTGAAGCCGTGTTGATCTGGGGTTGATCTACCATTGTACCAAAGATCGGGACTCTCTTGGGTTTGGTAGGTTATTACCGACTGCTTGTGCAGGATTTTCCTGGATTGCCACTTCATTTTCCGGATTGACGAAGAAGGCGTCAAGTTCGAGTGGTTCAATGCACGCGAGGAGAGTTACTTACTCCTGCGAGTATAAATATCGGAAATAGTCGAAAATTAGTCGAAAATCACAATTTGAGCTTTGACTGACGTTGACCAAGCTTTGACTTTCCAACACTGGAATGTTGACCGTTGACCGAGAGAGGGAAGTTTCCATTTTGGTTCTTGCCGTCCGACGTCCTTTTTTCGGCCACCTCCGGCCAAGTGAAGGGTAAGGTTATCTTCTCCTTTCAATTTCGAGTCGATTGGTACTTGAGTTTATGGAAATTGATTTTGGTTTGATGGGTTTCGAATCAGGCCGAGTTCACTGATTTCGCCGGTGACGGTTTGGGTGGTTTGATAACGCGTAAAACGTGCATCAAATATTAACACAAAGTAGACACTCAACACATATCTCACACGTTTACAATTTAAAATTCTTCTTTGTAGATGTAGCATTGATAAGTAGGGATCGTTCTTAACCAGGGATTGAGGGTACTGATGCATGACAACGTTTGTAAGCACAAAAGTAAAAGGTATGGGGGGTGCAAAGTTGGTTTGTTTAACTAATTTCCTACAAAATTAAATGTACAAACGTTGGTTACCAATACACGTAGGGAAATTCTAACATGCTTCACTCATAGACAAGCAGACAATCAAGAACTTAGAATTACAAGACATGTATTGTCACCGAAAATAATATCTAAGTCTAATATTTACAAGATCAACTTATCAATTTACCTATCCCTTAATAACCTAACCAATTTCATGCAACCTATTTGGTATCTAAGTCATTAGCTATGTTTTAACATGCATATCTCGGAATTAAGTGCCAAACTCGGGAATTGCCCGATATTCAACACATCATAACTTAAACCGGGAATTACCCTGCATTCAAATTAAGCGTTAGGAACAAATAAGCATGAGTAACCAATTTCGAAGAACACCAAACAAGTCATACAAAACTAATTAAAATTATTTAACCAAAAGACTTCAAGAAACCAATCCATAGTAATTGTAAATTTACACAAGGAAGAATAAAGAGAAGAAGTCATGGTACACTTTTTAAGTAAGGGAATTGCCCTATACTAATCCGTGCTTGATGCTCCTTCGATGGATGGAGGATGAAGACACCTTGGGATTGCCAAGCTATGCCTCCGGCCTTTGGAGAGTGGTGGAGACGGTTTTGTGGAGGAGAGGCAGCTTCCTTGGAGGTCTATGACGTTTTGGAGAGGTTGAGATGACTCTTGGACAGGGGTTTGGCTCTTTGATAAGTGATAATGATGAATGAGTCGAGCTCCCCAATTTATAGAAGAAGATTAGGTCTTTTTCCTACCAAAACAAGACTTTCCATATGTACCCGGATAAATCTGACAGTCTGTCTTCAAACGCGTTTTCCCGGAGTTTCAGAACTTGGAAAATTCTGATTCTTGTTTCATTAGAAAGCTTATTCAAAGGGCTATAAAATCCATATAAGGAACGTCATATTTGGAGTTGAATTGGATTTACTACGGATTTTAGAAGTTAAGTGATCTGGCTGCCCTGTTTTCTTCTTCTTCAAGGAAAAGGAAATCTTCATATCTTCAAATCTTGCCTTCCTTATTCCCTAATAATTCTTGGCCGAATCTAGCATATTCTTGCACATATTTTGGCCCTCAAATCAGGTATAAATCTTCATGGAATATCCTCCAAATTCGTCCATCATTTATGCTCCATATATTCCGCCATATTTGCTCTTTCCTGGATCGCGCAGGAGAAATGCCTTCAACTTTTTATCCACCATTTTGGCAACCATTCCATTTGGCATTTGGTCTTCAATTCTTGACACCATATGGGAATGCATTTTAGTAACCATTTGAAGACCATTTCTTCTCCGGAATTAAGAACTTCCTCCTTAGCACGCTTTTCACTCCGAATCGCCTCCTTTATTGATCTCCTTTATTCAAAACCTAAAAACAACAAAGTAAGTAAGAAATGATAATACTAAGGTCAAAACAAAGCTAAATGTAAAGAGAAAGACGTTAAGAATCAAGCATAAAATGCGTAGATCATGGTTCCGGCGAGCCACGGTGGTGGTGGTTAGGGGGTTTGCCTCCCCTTGGCCTAGGGATACTACCTGTGTGATTTAATTGAGGATTGGTGGACGTTTGGTTGGAACCCGATTGGGTTGCCGGTGAGT
The DNA here is from genome assembly GCA_946800695.1 of Geum urbanum. NCBI lineage: Eukaryota > Viridiplantae > Streptophyta > Magnoliopsida > Rosales > Rosaceae > Geum > Geum urbanum. Next base: position 16,046,606 of record OX327008.1, on the reverse strand, counting down.
TTTCCGATTGGGTTTTTGGAGCTGTAATTGGAATGGTTCCCTTGAGATTCGAGACTTGTGGTACTTATAGAAGAGGATGAGCTTGAGGAGAACTCCATTTCTAGAGCTTCCTCGCCGTGGGATTCCATCGTTGACGGCGCGCTGCCGCTGCCGCCGCCGCCGGCGGTAAACGGCGGTCCATGGTGAGGAGTTGACTTTTTCAGATTTCGACGTTCTTAATGTCATTTTTCTCGTAATCGTGCCCTGATTATCGTCCAGAGGTTTTCGGTTTCATTTGGGTAGCCGATTTTCAGTCGAGGGTTTCGAGTGGAGATTTCGGGAATTCTGTTAATTATTTTGCACTGCATTGTTTATTTCCGGGAACGGTTGATTTCCGTGGTTTAGTACAGAGTTGTGGACTATGATTTTGATCAGTTATGTTTTGTGAATATTCAGGAGATCGAGATCGAGATCGGGATCGTGATCGTGCTACAGGCGAGGGATCTTCCGCCGGACCACGAGATTAGCGCGAGTGCGCGTTTTGCTCACCTGTGAGTGGACAATTTCTTTTCATGGATTGTTTGCGAGTCTTTATATACGTTTTATGAACTTGAGCATGCATATGAGATTTTGGATTACATGAGCATGTGTTTTATAATTATACATATACGGATATGCGTATACGAGTATACATACACTTATATGTTGTTTCATGCATTTGCATCGAACTGTTTATGATTTGATTTTCACAGAGTACAGTCTCAGTTACGTTGTTGTATCGATACACTTGCCTCTCGGCTGATCCCCGATGGTAGGCCTTCCAGGAGGGGTGTCGTTACCCCGACCTGACTGGCGAGGGGCGTTTCCCCGGAACCGAGGCCTTTCTGGCTTAGAATCACGTGTGGACTAAGGACCCCGTGATTCAGACTGTACTAGCACGGATGTGTCCATGAGTGACCCCGTGGGATTTTTACTTGCATGCTCAGTACGCTGGAGGAGTATGAGTTTACCTCGTGTACTTTGTTATTTCTATTTACCTGGACCCGCATATGTTATTTTAAACATATATATCAACTGGTGAAAGACATTTATTTCCGTCCACTCACTCTAACAGTTTTCATGTCTTTCCTCTGGGTTTTTCGGTTTCCGTGCCCAGTTGCAGTTCAGGTTCTGGTGTTTCACGTCGCGGTTGGAGGCTAGTGATCTGAGCTACCTGTGTTTTCCAGTAGGTTCTTGTTTCGCCTACTGATGTGTATATTGTATATATTTACACTAGAGGTCGCTCTGATACATTCTGATACATGTTTTATGCGGATTTTCTCGTATATATTATATTATACATATATGTTTTCTGTTATTTGATATTGTTATGATGTTGAGAAATCCGGATTGGATTGGTGCCCACGGTTTGGCTTTTGTGGCATAGGACGAAGTATTATTTTCAGGGTGCAGGTTTATGCAATTCCACGTTAGTGACAAAACTCTGCCGAAATTTTGAATGGTTTTTGTTGGTTCGTATTTTCAGAAGGGGTTCGATTCCGGTTTAGGTAACTGAATCGGGGTTGGGTCCTTTCAGCTTGGTATTAGAGCATTAGGTTGTTAGATTCTGTAGACTCTTGTAGTTGTGACGCTTAGGGTATTTGAGTTTGTACAACATGACTGGAGTGATGACCCGACTGGCCAGCGGTACTCATCAATACTTCGGGTGTTGTGTGTTCTCAAATATCTGCGGTTTCATTATTACGTTCTTTCTGCTTGTACCTAATGCTTGTCTTGTATCAGTAGGATGCCTCCTCGACGTGGTCCGTGTGTTGATCGGGATGAGGATCCTGATGAGGATCGCCGAAAGCGCGACTTGCTAATGCGAGTGCTGCGTTTGGAAGAGCATTTTGACCCTGTGGTCAAGGCTCGTACTGCTAGTGCTACTGTGTTTTCGGGTTCAGTTGATCCAGAGATATGCGAGGCATGGTTGGTTCAGATTGAACATGTTTGTGAGCGTTTGCAGTATACTCCTGAGCAAATGACAGTAGCCGCAATCAGATTACTTGAGGGTGATGCATATTTTTGGTGGGTTAGCACCGACAGAGTTCCAGCTGATACTCCGTGGACATTGTTCCATGATCTGTTTATGCGGAGGTACTTTAATCAGGCTACCCAGCAGCGCAAGTATGAGGAGTTTACGAACTTGAGGCAGGGCAGTTTGTCTGTACTTGAGTACCGGGACCGGTTTACCCGTTTGTCTCGTTTTTCGCGAGATATGGTGGCTACTGAGGAAGCCAAGTGTCACAGGTTTGAGCTGGGATTGAATCTGAATATCAAGGCGACTTTGACTACGATGCCTCGGAACAACTTCGATGAGTTTGTTACTGCAGCACTCTGAGGCGAGGATATCGAGCAGGAGAGATAGCAGAGGTATCAGCCGAGACGGTTTGAGGAAGGTGGACCAAGTCAGGGGCCTTCAAAGAGGATGAATTCTGATACTTCCGGTTCAGCTTCATCCTCAGGCGGTGGATCTTATCGCCCACCAGTTGGTGTACCGAGGCAGAGACCGAGGTGGAGGAGAGATCGACCGCGGCGAGCACAGGCTAGTGCAGATTCCAGCGGTTCTAGTTATCCGCGGCGTACCGGTGGCACGTTTGCTGTACCGCGGGAGTACCCATTGTGCAGTTTCTGCAACAAGCGTCACCTTGGTGTATGTTAGCAGAGTACCGTCATTTGTTATTGTTGTGGCCAGGTGGGTCACTATTCGAGGGAGTGTCCTCAGTCGTATGGTGCTGGTGGACAGGTGGCCCAGAGTTCCGGAGTTGAGTGAGGTGCCACTTCGGGAGCTTGACCAGCACAGTTTGCAGGCCAGGGCAGACAGCAGGGACAACCTCAGCGAGGACGACCAGCTGGACAGGCGAGGGTTCATGCTATGACTCTTCGTGAGGGCAGAGCTTCACCGGAGGTCGTTATCGGTACGTTACATGTCTTTGGTATTCCAGTACTTGCATTATTAGATCCAGGTGCCACACATTCATTCATATCATTTAAACTGTCATCATTAGCTACGGTACCTGCATCTCCACTTTCGGGGTTGTGGAGAGTGTTGTATCTGTCAGGTGAGGTTGTGAGCATCGGTTGGGGTGTACAGAGATTATGAGGTGTTTATTGATGGTCATGGATTAGCCGTAGATCTGTTACTACTTGATATTGTGGATTTTGATTTGATCTTGGGTATGGACTTCTTGGAGACGCACTGGGCCATGTTTGACTGTCACAAGAAGGAGGTCGCGTTTCGACGACCAGGGTTACCCGAGATATTGTTCCGTGGCGAGAAGAACACTTCATTACCGTGTTTGATTTCCGCGATGAGGGCAGATCGGTTGATGAGGAAGGGTTGTGTTGCTTACTTAACCCATGTTGTGGACACTACAGCTGCAGTGCCGGATCTTGGTAGTATTGAGGTTGTTTCTGAGTTTCCGAATGTCTTTCCAGCGGAGTTACCTCGTATACCCCCTGTGCGGGAGATTGATTTCACTATTGAGTTATTGCCGAGTACAGGACCGATTTCCTAGACACCGTATCGTATGGCACCTGCGGAGTTGAAGGAGTTGCAGATTCAGCTCCAGAAGTTGTTAGAGAAGGGTTTCATTCGACCGAGTGTTTCTCCATGGGGTGCTCCGGTGTTGTTTGTGTGGAAGAAGGATGGGTCCATGCGTTTGTGCATCGACTATCGGAAGCTGAATCAGGTTACAGTCAGGAACAAGTATCCGTTGCCGCGGATTGATGACTTCTTCGATCAGCTTTAGGGAGCATAAATCTTTTCGAAGATTGACCTTCGGTCTGGATATCACCAGTTGAGGATCCGTGACTCTGATGTAGCCAGGACGGCATTCAGGACGCGGTATGGGCACTATGAGTTTTTGGTTATACCGTTTGGGTTGACCAACGCCCCCGCAGCTTTCATGGACTTGATGAATCGGGTGTTCAGACGGTTCCTGGACAAGTTCGTGATTGTATTCATTGACGATATTTTGATTTATTCCAGGAGTGTGGGCCAACACAAGAAGCTTTTGCGAGCAGTGTTGCGGACCTTGCGAGACCACCAGTTGTTCGCGAAGTTTAGCAAGTGCGAGTTCTGGTTGGATAGTGTGAAGTTTCTGGGCCGCGTGATTTCGGCCGAGGGAGTTAGTGTTGATCCTGACAAGATCGAGGCCGTGCTGAACTGGAGTAGACCTACTACTGTGCCGGAGATTCGGAGTTTCTTGGGGTTAGCAGGCTATTACCGACGATTTGTACAGGATTTCTCCCAGATTGCTACACCACTGACCAAATTGACGAAGAAGGGCGTCAAGTTTGAGTGGTATGATGCGTGCGAGGAGAGTTATTTGCTCCTGAAGGAGAGATTGACTACCGCACCGGTTCTGACATTGCCAGATGACAGTGGTGAGTTTGTTGTGTACAGTGATGCGTCGAAGTTGGGGCTTGGCTGTGTGTTGATGCAGCATGGTAGAGTTGTGGCATATGGTTCCAAGCAGTTGAAACCACATGAGGCCAACTATCCGACGCATGATTTGGAGTTAGCCGCTATCGTGTTAGCGTTGAAGAGTTGGAGACATTATTTGTATGGTGCTCAGTGTAAGATTTACACTGATCACAAGAGTCTCACCTACTTGCGGACGCAGCCGGATCTGAACATGAGGCAGCGCCGGTGGATGGAGTTGATTAATGATTACGATTGCACTTTCGAGTACCATCCGGGGAAGGCCAATGTTGTAGCAGATGCACTTAGCCGGAAATCTAGAGCCTCATTGTTTTATATGTGTGTGGCCAGAGTGTCGATGTTAGCCGAGCTTTGGGCTACAGGTGCTGAGTTTGGGTATGACGATGATGGGGCTTTGTTGGCCAGTTTTCAGGTTCGACCCGTATTAGTTGATCAGGTACGGGAGACTCAGGATTCAAATCCTTACTTGCTGGGCAAGAAGACCATGATACGGAATGGTGTGCCTACAGAGTTCCGATTGAGCGACGACGGCACGTTGTTGTTCAAAGACAGGTTATGTGTGCCCAGAGACGAGAGCTTGAAGAAGGAGATTCTGGATGAGGCCCATAATTCAGCGTATGTGATGCATCCCGGAGGTACGAAGATGTTTCGTACACTTCAAGCGTACTATTGGTGGCGCAACATGAAGCGGGATATTGCCGCGTACGTGAGTCGATGTTTGATCTGTCAGCAGGTAAAGGCGGAGAGGCAGAAACCTGCAGGGAAGCTACAGCCACTTGAGATTCCAGTTTGGAAGTGGGAGCACATTACCATGGATTTCGTCTATCAGTTGCCGCGTACTTCGGCTGGCAACACTGGTATTTGGGTTATTGTGGATCGATTGACGAAATCCACACACTTTCTTGCACTTCCGGGGAAGATATCAGTGGGTAGATTGGCCAAGTTGTATTTATCTGAGATTGTGCGTTTGCACGGTGTGCCTGTGTCCATTGTTTCTGACCGAGATAGTCAGTTCACTTCTGAGTTTTGGCAGGCGTTGCAGCGAGCGTTGGGCACGAAGTTGCGTTTCAGTACAACTTTTCATCCTCAGACTGATGGGCAATCCGAGCGGACCATTCAGACTCTTGAGGATATGCTGAGATCATGTGTGTTGCAGTTTCGCGGGAACTGGGATCAACAGTTACATTTGATTGAGTTCGCCTACAACAACAGTTATCAGGCCAGTATTGAGATGGCACCGTACGAGGCTCTGTACGAGAAGCAGTGTCACACTCCATTGCGCTGGAGTGAGGTGGGCGAGCGTTGGCTTATTGGTACTGATTTGGTGAAAACTACGATGGAGGACATACAGGTTATTCGGGATCGATTGAAGATCGCCCAGGATCGGGAGAAGAGTTACGCGGACCTGAGGAGGATGAGTTTAGAGTTCGAGGTTGGTGATTGGGTCTTCCTGAAACTATCTCCGTGGAGGGGAGTTGTGCGTTTAGGGAAGCGTGGCAAGCTTCGACCACGGTACATTGGTCCGTATGAGATTACGGAGAGGGCTGGAGCTGTTGCTTACAGACTTGAGTTACCAGCTGAGATGGCTTGTGTTCATGATGTCTTCCATGTTTCGATGTTGCGGAAGTACATCTCAGATCCTTCACATGTGTTAGCCCCACAGCAGTTGCCGATCAGAGAGGATTTGACGTATGTGGAGGAGCCTGTGCAGATTCTTTATCGTCGTGAGCAGGAGTTGAGGCACCGTGTGATCCCGCTAGTGAAGGTCTTGTGGCAGAACCACTCAGTTAAGGAGGCCACCTGGGAGACTGAGCAGCGTATGCGGGAGCAGTATCCTCATTTGTTCACTTGACAGGTACGTAAATTTCGAGGTCAAAATTTTTTTGAGGGGGGTAGATTTGTGACGACCCGAACCAGAATCAGTTGAGTATTCTGCACGATTCCCGAGATTGGTTATAGTCACAGTTTTACGTTATATATGAGATTTGTCGATTCTATTCGCGACTATATTTTTGGCCGAGAATTTGAGTTGAGTGTCTTCACGGAAGTTGTAGAGTACGTGATTTTGAGCTCTAGGGCGGTTCCGGAAGATTTTTCCGATAACCGAGGATTATAATACGATTATTTGAAGTTTCAGTTTTCGACGAGTTTATCCGATTGTTTCGTGTTTATCCGAATCGTAATGGTTATCCATTTCGAATCGTCGATCGACCAGAGGCGCGAGTATAAATATCGAAAATAGTCGAGAATTAGTCGAAAATCACAGTTTGAGCTTTGACTAACGTTGACCAAGCTTTGACTTTCCAAAACTGGAAAGTTGACCGTTGACCGAGAGAGGGAAGTTTCCATTTTGGTTCTTACCGTCCGACGTCCTTTTTCTGGCCACCTCCGGCCAAGTGAAGGGTAAGGTTATCTTCTCCTTTCAATTTCGAGTCGATTGGTACTTGAGTTTATGGAAATTTATTGTGGTTTGATGGGTTTCGAATCGGGCCGAGTTCACTGATTTCGCCAGTGATAGTTTGGGTGGTTCCGGCGAGCCACGGTGGTGGTGGTTAGGGGGGTCTGCCTCCCCTTGGCCTAGGGATACTACCTGTATGATTTAATTGAGGATTGGTGGACGTTTGGTTGGAACCCGATTGGGTTGCTGGTGAGTTTTCTGATTGGGTTTTTGGAGCTGTAATTGGAGTGGTTCCCTTGAGATTCGAGACTTGTGGTAGTTATAGAAGAGGATGGGCTTGAGGAGAGCTCCATTTCTGGAGTTTCCTCGCCGTGGGATTCCACAGTTGACTGCGCGCCACCGCCGCCGGCGGCGGTCCACGGTGAGGAGTTGACTTTTTCAGATTTCGACGTTCTTAATGTCATTTTTCTCGTAATCGCGCCCTGATTATCTCCAGAGGTTTTCGGTTTGATTTGGGTAACCGATTTTCAGTCGAGGTTTCGAGTGGAGATTTCGGGAATTCTGTTAATTATTTTGCACTGCATTGTTTATTTCCGGGAACGGTTGATTTCCGTGGTTCAGTACAGAGTTATGGACTATGATTTTGATCAGTTATGTTTTGTGAATATTCAGGAGATCGAGATCGAGATCGGGATCATGATCGTGCTTCAGGCGAGGGATCTTCCGCCGGACCACGAGATTAGCGCGAGTGCGCGTTTTGCTCACCTATGAGTGGACAATTTCTTTTCACGGATTGTTTGCGAGTCTTTATACACGTTTTATGAACTTGAGCATGCATATGAGATTTCGGATTACATGAGCATGTGTTTTATGATTATACATATACGGATATGCGTATACGAGTATACGTACACTTATATGTTGTTTCATGCATTTGCATCGAACTGTTTATGATTTGATTTTCACAGAGTACAGTCTCAATTATGTTGTTGTATCGATACACTTGCCTCTCGGCTGATCCCCGATGGTAGGCCTTCCAGGAGGGGCGTCGTTACCCCGACCTGACCGGCGAGGGGCGTTTCCCCGGAACCGAGGCCTTTCTGGCTTAGAATCACGTGTGGACTAAGGACCCCGTGATTCAGACTGTACTAGCACAGATGTGTCCATGAGTGACCCCGTGGGATTTTTACTTGCATGCTCAGTACGTTGGAGGAGTATGAGTTTACCTCGGGTACTTTGTTATTTCTATTTACCTAGACTCGCATATGTTATTTTAAACATATATATCAACTGGTGAAAGACATTTATTTTCGTCTACTCACTCTAACAGTTTTCATGTCTTTCCCCTGGGCTTTCGGTTTCCGTGCCCAGTTGCAGTTCAGGTTCTGGTGTTTCACGTCGCGGTTGGAGGTTAGCGATCTGAGCTACCTGTGTTTTCCAGTAGGTTCTTGTTTCGCCTACTGATGTGTATATTGTATATATTTACACTAGAGGTCGCTCTGATACATTCCGATACATGTTTTATGTGGATTTTCTCGTATATATTATATTATACAGATATGTTTTCTGTATTTGATATTGTTATGATGTTGAGAAATCCGGATGGGATTGGTGCCCACGGTTTGGCTTTTGTGGCATAGGACGAAGTGTTATTTTCAGGGTGCAGGTTTATGCAATTCCACGTTAGTAACGAAACTCTGCCGAAATTTTGAATGGTTTTTGTTGGTTCGTATTTTCAGAAGGGGTTCGATTCCCGTTTAGGTAACTGAATCGGGGTTTGGTCCTTTCACTATCTGAATCGTGATTGTGATCCGTTTTGGACCGTTGATCGACCCGAATTGTAGATGGAATGATTATTGACTTGATTTGCGAGTTTCGCGATTTGTCGTGATTTCGACATAATCTGCTAATATGGCGGCCTTGTTAGCGACTAAATTACCGGACGAGAATTCAATTTGGGATCCTTCGTGAGAGTTGTAGAGAATTTAATTTCGAGCTTGTGAGAACTTCCGGAGGATTTTTCCGAGTTACGAGGATTAAGTTACGAATATTTTTGACCGTTGATTGTTTTATCGGATAAGATGTGATGGTTTGAACCGTTGACTTTTTATCAAATTTGTCGAAGTGTTTGACTTCGGGTAGTAATTGAAGAACATGTCGAGTTGAGTTTGTTGCCGCGGGAATTATTGAAATCGGAATTACGACGCAAAAGTTACGGGTATTCGAAGTTTGTCGTAAAATTAATTATTGGGAGTTTCCTAAAATAGCAGGTATTTAATGAGGTTTCCATTTTGGGCTAGTCAAACCTTGCAATTATTGTGTTGACCGAGTCAACTCGGTGGAGGATAGGGAGCTCGACGGAGCTCGACGGCTCACCGGCGGTGGCTCGCCGTCCGGCCACCCCAGGGCTCGAGGCTGGTCTTGTTTGATGCGCCTCAGCTCCCTTGTGACGTTCCCGACCACTGTCGACGGCGTGGGTCGCCGGAGAAGGAGAAAATTCCGGTTGAAGTTTGTGAAAATTGGGGGTTTCGGGTTGATTATATTCCGGCCGATTTGAGTTGTTTAAAGTACTGGGCTTTGAAGCCCTCATCACCACGAAGCTACCATGTAAGTTTGGTGTTCCAATTTTGCTTGTACATGGAGAATTCATGGATTAAAGTGTGTGTGAGGATTCAGTTTTGCTTGAAATTCAACTAGTTAGAATCAAAATTGGACTTTGGTGTAGTTATGGAAGTTGATTGTTGGATGATTTTGAGTGGAATAGGTGTTGCTCCGCCGGGAAATTCAAAGTTGGGTGGCGCCGCCGCCGCCGGCGGTGGTCAACAGCGGTCAAGGTTGACTTTTCGGGGTTTTCGACAAGTTGCATGTCATTTCACTCGGAATCGCGCCCCGATCGCAGTGGTGAGGTTTGTTTTTCGAATTGAGCGTCCGAAATTATAGCGAGGTATTGAGGTGTGATTATTGGACTTTCGACAATTCGTCGTTATTGGATTATGTGTTTCCGAGAACGGTTGTTTCTTGTGATATGATTCGAGGTACTGAGTTATGATTTTGAGAAATGGATTTTGTGATTATTCAGGGGTTCGTGATCGTTCGTTTGGCGAGGGACTTTCTGCCAGATCACGGGATTAACGCGAACTGCGTTACGGTCATCTGTGAGTGCACAATTTCTTTTCACGGAATGATTGCGAGTCTTTATACACGTTTTACGAACTTGAGCATGCATACGAGATTTCGATTTATATAAGCATGTGTTATACGATTATGCTTATATCATTATACATTACGTATATACATTTAAATATTACCTTATGCATTTGCATCGAACTATTTATGATTTGGTTTACACAGAGTACAGTCTTAGTATATGTTGTTGTATCGATACACTCTCATCCCGGCTGATCCCCGAGGGTGCCTACCAGGGGGGAACTATACCTTGTGCCGATGTAGTTCCAGGTGGGTACAGATATCTGTTTCTTGTGCCGATGTAGTTTCGGGTGGAAACAGATACCCTGACCTGAGGCCTTTCTGGCTAGAATCACGTGTGGGTCTGGGATCCCGTGATTCGGACTGTACTAGCACGGATGTGTCTACGAGCGACCCCGTGAGATTTTTCATGCATGCTCTGTACGCATGAGGAGTTAGAGTCTCCCTCGTGTACCATTTGATTTATATACATTTAACTCGCATATGTTTTTATAACATATATTATTTGGCGAAAGACATTTATTTTCGTCCACTCACTCTAACGGTTTTCATGTCTTTCTCCTGGGCTTTTCGGTTTCCGTGCCCTGTTTGCAGTTCAGATTCTGGTGTCGCACGTCATGGTAGGAGGCATAGTATTCGAGCGATGTTTATTTTATGGTAGGTTCTTAGTTTGGCCTACTATTTGTATATCTATATTAGAAGTCGCTCTGAGTATTCTGATGTATACTTCTATACGATTTTCCCCGGATTTCTGTAAAGTATAGTTATATTTATTACTTTACATTACTATTGACATATTGAGAAATCTGGATGGGATTGGTGCCCACGGTTTGATTTTTGTGGCATAGAATGAAGTGTATTTTCTGGGTGCAGGTAATGGCAATTCCGTGTTAGTAGCGTTATTCTGCCGAAATTTTTATAGTTTTTGTTGGTTCGTGTTTTCAGAAGAGGTTTGATTCCGGTTTAGGAAACTAAATCGGGGTTGGGTCCTTTCAAAACCCTTCGGCATTACTGTTTCTTTTGCATCCAACAACAAATCTGTCAAGTATCAGATTTCGAGAATCTAAAACAAAATATATTCGTAACATAAATATGTTAAGTATCTTTGGAAAGGAAAATGTGGTACAGTTGGTCAATTATGAAGAATTCGAATTTAACAAAATTAAAGAAAATGTTCGAAATTCTTCAGTACCAAAATTTGAATTCAACCAGATCTACAAAAGTGGAAATTTTGACATGTTAGATAACGATCAGTTCAAAATTGTTGAATTCACCACACCAGCAATAACAAGAGAAATAGATCCTCTTTTGGTAACACTTAAAGTAGTTGCCAAAGCCAAAAAATGAAACTACAAATTTATGCACATTGGAGTAGTCCAAGTTGGCATAAAATTACATGCTAGATCAAGCATAAATTGTTCAATCTTATCCGTCTTGCAAGACAACAGACTGATTGATTTCCGAAAAAGTCTATTGGGAACCCTCCAAGCATCATTATGCAATCAAATTGTATATTTCAACTGTTTCTCAAACTTTTAGCCTGACTGATGCAGCTCATTGATTACGACTGAGAGAAAGTAACCTTTCCACTAGAATGGAAATTATCTGGTCCCAAAGAAAAGTCAGAAACTTTAAGAGCAACAGTCTATGAGAATAGAAGAACTGGAGACATTAACCTAAAATTTGAAGGACACATAAGTAATGATGTATCGCTCAAAAGCTTGAGAGGTGAAAGTTCTAAATCATTGAGAAGAAGCAGCTCTTCCAGAGAAAATGGTACTAGAAGTACCTGAATTTTAATAAGAGAATAAACCAATCCAGTGATGGAAGAAGATTTAGATGCTGAATTAGAAAGAGATATCAGCATGCTAAAGTCTGAAAGATAAAAATCAGAAAAACTCTTTGAGTTGTATGAGGAAGCAGAAGAGTGCAAAGATCTCTCTCGACCGAAATATTTGATCAGAGAGGTCGAAAGTTTCACATTCAAAAAGAAAGTAGAGTTTTTCCTCACCAAGAGGTAAAAATAGAATAAGGAGAGTTTTCAGGGGCCACAGAAACTACCATCATCAAAGTTGATGGAAACACAAAACTTCCTAGTATGAAAGGTCCTACTAGAAAGAAAGGGGAATGAAGTTCCCAAAGATTCATTCCACAGGATAGTACACCAACAATGCCTATTACGTATTTTGGTATATGGCTTAATCTAGACAAATCTCTAGACAAGAAAAAAGCCATAGATGAATGAGCTGTTATAGCGTCTTGGATTTTATCTAGGAATTTCCAGATTTTTTCTAAGATATGAGGATGAAGTTTGATCACCTAGGATGAGAAAGACTTTCTTTTCTCCTAAAATGATTTCTTGCTGAACTACGAGTTTAACTCCCTCGTAGAGATGATTCATGTGTTCTTCTTTGTTCTTCAAGAAGACTAATATGTCAACGATAAACAATACAAAAGTCTGCAACCTGTTTGAATATGTTGTCCAGTTTTCTCTGAAAAATTGATAGAGCTTATTTCAATCCAAAAATTAGCCATCCGTAATGTCGTTGTGGAGTTTCAAAGGCAGTTAAGGGAATGCTATCAAGATGCATTTTAACTTGCCAGATTCCTGATTTTGCATTGAACTTTGAGAACACATTGGCTCCTCTGAATCTGTTGATTACCACTCTTGCCTATGCTATTTGATAACTATCTTTTACAGTTTTCTTATTAACATCTTTACAATTTATCACCATTCTTGCTTTTCAGCCAACTTCTTCCTCATGATTTCTGACATAGAATGCTAGAGCATGATGAAGACTATTTGACGGTCTTATAAATCTCTTTTCCAAAAGATCAACTATGTTTTCCCTGAATTCTTTCTGATCTTCTTCCTTGTACCAAGAGATTACTTTTACATGATAGATAGAGTTCATGTCATGTAACTTGAGCTTATAGACCACTGAGTTTTTTTACCTAGAATTTCAGAGGATTGATGTCAATATTTTGTTTAACATATCCTTGATTTCTTCAAGAGTATGCATCTTTAATTTCTCAAGCTTAGCCTTAAAGTGCTTGAGATTATGCTCTTGTATGAAGGTTGCTTCTTCATCATTTTCTTCATCCTCTGATAATTCTTCTATAAGCAACTCTTTTTTTTGCTTGTATTGTAATATTGTTTCATAATTTGGTGTATATCCACCATTATTCTGCTGCGACCTCTGATATTGCTTTGTAAATCCTGGACCAACAACACTCTTTGCTTGTTTTAGTCGCTCATTTTTTTTTGAAGCCTAGTAAGCTCACTTCTGGCTTTTAGATGAATGCTTGTTGTAGGAGAAAATCGTTGCCAAACAGCATATCTAGGTCTTGGCTTTCTGATTGCTAAACCTCTTCGATTACAAAGGTTCCTCCTCCAATCGAGATTTGAACCCTTTTGGGAACTGTATTCATGAAGATTCTTCTTCTTTCTACAGTTTTTCCAATTGCACTTGTTTTTGGATTAGTAATCCAAAGTTCTTTAGGTATATCAATGTATTTTGCTAGGTTGAAGCCAGAGCTGTTATCTACATAGGCATGTAGATGATACTTCTTGTATCCTAGAAATTTTAATCAAATTTCTATGTAATTATTGAATTTACTCGTAAAAGCAGTCGTCGCCTTGCATAAATTTTGTTTCGAAGAACCTTCTTCTTCTACTACTATTTTTGTGAGAGGACTATATCGTTCTTCTTCAAAAACTGGGTTTTTTGCAGGTACTACTTCTTCTTTTTAGTAGTAGTATTGAATTTCATTCTTTCTAGATCTCTTTCTAGAATTTCATTTCTTTCTTCTATCTCATAGAATTAGTCTTTATATTCTTGTTCAATAATTTGATTTATTGAACTATTCTTTATTTTTCTTCTTACTTCAACTATGAAGCATTCTTTGTGATACGTTTTCTCTGACGCCTCACAAAACATGGGAATACCATCCTTTTTATAGTAATGACAGTAGTGAAAGACAAATGAGAAGAAATCTTTTCTTCTTCAGTGCTTTCTTCCCAATTATTTATTTCAAGGAGATAAAACCTTCTGGGTTTATATTCCACTTCAGAATCTGTTTCAGACTTTTTTGACGATTCATCTTTTGTCTAGGCTGAATAAACAGATATATTATCATCTTTATCTTCTAAATAGACTACCTCATATCCTTTCATATTGGTCATCTCTATGACCTCCCCATATTCTCTAAGAAGAGATTTTGAACTTCTTTTATCTTTCTTAGGGAATTCGTTAGCATAGTGCCCTTCGGCCTTGCATAACCAACATCTACATGTTCTCTCTCTTCTTTTCTATTTCTTAAGAGAAATTTTTCTTCTTGAAGAATCTATTTCTTGGAATATGTTTTTCTCTTATGTAATTGGAGCTTTTCTTGAATCTCTAATTCATCCTTTAGTTTATTCTGAAACGTTTATGGAAGTGCTTCCCTTTCTTTTTCTTCCTATTTTCTTTACATCTCTAGTTGGTTGGAATATCAACGATTTTAGTATAGAAATTGTCAATTCTTTTGAGTTGCTTCTTTGTAGCTTTTGCTCTTGTGTTGGCTATGCATTGTTCACGCATCAGCTATCTAATTTTTTCTGCAACTCCTCCTACCGAAAAACTTTCTAGAGGTCTTTCCTCTATACTTTCCCTCATGGCCGTCCTCAAAGGTTCAGGAAGCTTTTTATGCAAAAGATGTATTATGTCGATGTTTTCTAGTTCTCCTATTGTACATTAGTATTCTAGGAATTCATTCAGGTATTCCTCAAAATACTTCCTGTTGCATATCTGGATATGTTGGTTTTTTCTAACTATTTAGCTTTATCTCCAACATATGAGATATCTCCACAACTTTCCTTTAGGTAGATAATTAGCTATGAAGATAAATATAAGGAAAATTTCTTTATCCATATCTTAACTTTATCGGCTCTATCAAGTTAATATTTGGACTTTAAAACGAATCTTTGTAATATTCGAAGTTTCAAAACCGTATTTTGAGGTACTTGAAACCCTTTTTTTACGTTCATTTTCGTTACTTTTGGTGACATGGCAAACATGAATTTCCAATACAAAGGATAAAATAGCACTACAAGAAAAACTCACTTAGACGACGGAGAGTTTCCGTCGTCTAAGTGAGTATTTCCATCGTCTAAGTACTTAGACGACGGACTCTCCGTCGTCCAAGGTCCGTGCTCCAAGTGTTGTCGTCCAAGAACCTAGACGACGGAGAATTTAATCTCCGTCATCCAAGTTCACTTGGACCGCGGACAATCTCCGTGGCCCAGGTGAGCACCTGGACGACAGAGAACTTAATCTCCGTCGTCCAAGTGCCTATTTAATGTTTTTTTAAAAATTAAATTATAATTAAATATTATTAATTTAATTTAAATAATGAAAAATGATAAAACTAAATAAATAAACTAAATTTTTAATATTACTTAATTATTAAATAATTAAAATTAATTTGTACATACGTACACATCCAAAAAAACCCATAAAAATGAAAATATTGTTCGAAGTGCGGAAAGAAATGAGATAATTAATAAACTACTGCTAGCTAATTAACACACTGGAGGAGCAGATGCACCGCCGCGTCCCCCGCCTCCAGCCGGGTCGTCGCAATATGGGTTCGGAGGAGGTTGACATACTTCTCGAGATTGTTGCATGAGGGCGATGAGTTGGGCTATTTGTGTTTGTTGCTCGTCAAGTCTTTGCCGCATAAATTGATTCTCCTCTCGTGCCAGTTTATTCTCCTCTCGTGCCAGTCGAGCCTCTTGAATGACTGCTTCGACGGCCGCAGCCTGAGTCCTTCTCCGCTGCCCCGAACCTCCTGTAGATGATGAGTCGGAGGTCGTCGACAAATCTCGAACCACCTTAGGCCCGAAGTGCCTAACCTCCTTGCCAGCTCTACGACCGTAGACCTCATCCGCGATTGCAATTTGGCTCTCTATGGATAGAGGAGGCAGGTCTTCCGGCGGCACATCTGGGAACGCAAGCTGAGTGTTAGCCAATTCTTCCTGCGCACGCTCTATCACCCTTGCCTACAAAAGAATAATTAATTTATTATAATGAAATAATATTTAAATAATAATTACTATAATTAAAAGCACATATATATATCACTTACGCCGCATTGACTCGCTTCATTATCGAGCCCAGGCGTCACGTACGCGCTTATGCTTACATCAAGATAAGGGTGTTTGGAGCCCTTATCCTTGTGCTCCTTGGCTATTTGAATGAGTTGCTTGGTGCCGGAAGTATGGTGTTTGTCCTTCTTCCCCCGGTTGGCTTTGTTGACACCGGAGAATTTCTGTTAGACAACATAATTAAATCATTAAAAAATTAATAACTAAAATTTAAATAATTCAATTATCTTAATTAAAATAAAAAAAGTAAATTAACACCTTAAATTCGTCATCGGTAAAGTGGTTACACAACCACTGCCACTCATCTTCTCTCTCCCCACGCAGCTGTACGGGGGGAGACACAGGACCGACAGTTTGGAAGTACTGATGGAGCCTGTACTTCCAATCTTTGTAGATGGAGTTGGCGGTTTGGTTGATATGCCTCAACATCGCCGGTGACGGATCCACCGCAAATTGTTCCTATCATAAATAAATAGAAAATTATAATCGTATATATTATGAAATTATAACTAATATTAACAATATTATATAATAACTAAAATTGGACGTATTACGTACCGAAAGTTTTTTGAAGACTTTCGCCTTCTCATCATCCGGCACCTCCTTCCAATTAGGGGAATTAATTCGAAACCGGCTACGAACGATTGACCCTATGCTATGCGCTGAGAGACTAGCTAGCTTAGCTGTGGGAGGGCCACCGGTGAATTCGTCGTAGGCCAAGTCGATCTTTTTCCCGGTCGCCTTGCAAATTTTCTCCGCTTTGCCCCCTTTAACGAGACCCCAAGTCCTTTTCGGTTTCGGGTCAGTGGGGGCCCTCCTTTGCTTACGGCGGGCGCTGTACATGATAGATTCAGCAGTCGAGGACGCCTGAGTACTTGCCGTTGAACCGGTACCGGGCGTCGGAGTTGAAAAGGGGTCGACGTCATCACCGCTGGAGATAAATGGGTGATCTACGCATTTTATGCTTGATTATTAATATCTTTCTCTCTACATTTAGCTTTGTTTTATGCTTAGTAAATATGTTTTTAACTTATTTTATATTTTTAGGTAGAAAATAAAGGAGAAATAATAAAGGATGCGATTTGGAGCAAAATGTGTGCTAAGAAAGACGTTCCTAAACTCCGAAGAATAAATGGTCACGTGGAATTACATGGCTTGCATGGAGCATGATGAAAGGATGCTTAATTACATGATGAGCTAATGGTGATGATAGGAGCTGTATTGCAAGAGGAGCAAAACGGTGAGATACATGCAAAACAGCAAACGGACATGAGCTAGCTAAATGGACAAAACGGAGTTGAGCTAATAAAAATATGCAAAACGGTCTTCAGCTATAATGAAGGAACGGACTTGTGATGAGATGATGACAAATAATGGTGCTGTACGCATGCATGGTTATGAGATAATTGGAGGGAACGGTTTCTAGCATGCAACGGCATGGAGCAAATTGCATGAACGGTTTTGGAGCTTAATATAGAGCTTAATTACAAATTCATTCCTTTGATTTTGAACGGCACCATCACCATCTCCTATATAAGGAGAGCTTTGGGGAAGAGAAAAAGGGATCACTCATCTTAGAGCCAAAATCATGTCCAAGAGCTCTCTTACTCTCCAAAACACTAAAAGTCTCCAAGGAAGCCGCCCCTCCACCACAAACCGTCGTCACCATCCTCCAAGGAAGGCATAGCTTGGCAATCCCAAGGTGTCGTCCCCTCCATTGAAGCCGAAGGCATAGCTTGGCAATCCCAAGGTGTCAACGTCTTCTCCATTGAAGAGCATCTACACGGCTAGTCTAGGGCAATTCCCTGGTTTAAAAGTGTAACCATGTCTTCTTCTCTTTATTCTTCCTTGTATGTATTTTCAGTTATTATGGATTGGTTTCAAGAAGTCTTTTGGTTAAATAATTCTAATATGTTTTTCTTGTATTTTATTTAGTGTTCTTTGAATTTAGTTACACATGTTTGTTGGCACTTAATGCTTAATTTGAATGCAGGGCAATTCCCGGTTTAGATTATGAAAGTGTTTGAATGTAGGGCAATTCCCAAGTTTGGCACTTTAACTATGGAACATGCATGCAAAACGTAGCTAAAAACTTAGATGCTAAATAGGTTGCATGAAATTGGTTAGGTTATTAAAGGCTAGGTAAAAAGATGAGTCGATCACTTGTATATGTTAGTCTTAGATTTTATTTTTGGTCTAGTAAGCATGTTTATGATTTTTATGTTCTTTAATTGTTTCTACTTGTCTATGAGTGAAACATGTTAGAACTTAGGATTTCTATGTGTGTTTACTTGCCATCTTTTGTCTTTTAATTTCGTAGATTAAACAAACCAACTTTGCACCCCCATTTAAACCTAGCATAGTTATGCAAGCACCCTCAATCCCCGGTTAAGAACGATCCCTACTTATCATTGCTACATCAACAAAGAAGGGTTTTAATTGTATTCGTGTTTGTTTGAGTGTTTAATTAAATGCTTGAAAAGACATGAATCAATGGGGCAGAGGGAATTTCCCCAAGAGGCGCCGCCTCCGATCCAGATGAAGGATCATTGAGGACGTCATTGCCCTCCTGTTGAACCCAACCGACTTGGTCCGCGAAGCGGCGGAGCATGGCATCTTCGGCCTCCTGTTGGGCTTTCTTCTTGCCGGATGGAGTCATTTCAACCTAGGAGTACGTTGTTAAAATACCTACTTACCATAATAATTACAAGTGAAAAATTTATGCTAATTAAGTACGGTTAAGATTTAAATAGAGTACACTAGCTTGGCTTTTTCGGTCGTTCAATGGACGTGCGACCCGCGCGATAAAGTGTAAATTTTTAATTAATCAGCCTTGGTTAAATCGAAAAACATGGCCAGTTAGGGATAGAGATAACGCGAGAGGCAGGACTAATTTCGACAAAACACCTATTGGTGTCGTCTTTCTTAGATCCAAAATCTGTCACCAGTCATAACCCGTTTCTAGACACCATGTCCGATATTCGGCCAATTTTTTGAAAATTTACACTCCCTCAAGTCCTTTGCAAACTCCGCCCTCAACCTCGTGTCCATAACTTAACTTAAGTTATGGTGTGCGGTGATGAAATCCACACATCACGAGGGGTTAAGGATGTAAGCTAGGAAAAGAGGCGCCATCTATTCCAAAGAGTGCGACTTAATAAACCAAGCCTATGTACTAAATTTAAATCGAAGACGTACTACCATGCAATTTACTAGAAAATACATGTAATTATCAATTAATTAAAACAATAAATAATGACAATAATAAATTATTATCTATCATGCATTTAATAATAATTATTCATTTACCAATATAATTAATTATTATTAACAATAATTATTATTACTATTATTTAATTACAATAATTATTATTTACCAAATAACTATTATAATAACTAAATAATTAAATGATAACAACCAAATATTAATTAGAATAATTATAATAACTAAATGATTACTAAATATTAATAATGACCACTAAAAATTATTATAATTACAATAATGAATTATTTAAAATTAATTATTCAATTATATTTAGAAATTAATTAATTAAATAAAAATAATGTTAATAAGGTAAAAAATAGAAATTTACCTTGCCGGAGTAATCGGGAATATCGTTGAGTCGACGGAGAGGAGGAACCACGCCGGAAAATTTGTCGTCGGAGCGTCGCCGGAGGATGAAAATCGCCGGAGGAGAGGAGAGGAGAGGAGGAGAGGAGAGGAGATGGAATGAGAAAATGGGGGGGGGGGTGCTGTTCTATTTATAGGCTTTCACTTAGACGACGGAGTACTATTTTCCGTCGTCTAAGTGAACTTACACGACGGAAACAGTGTTTTCCGTCGTCTAAGTGACGGTTTAAAAAAATTTGAAGCGGCGCCAATTAATCGGCGGGACGTTTGGAACCGCCTTAAATTTGGACTTAGACGGCGAAGAATTAAATATCCGTCGTCTAAGTGGAAATTCAAGCGGTTCCCAAAAATGAGGCGGTAAATCGAACCGCCATGATTTTCGACTTGGACGACGGAGAATGACATCTCCGTTGTCCAAGTGAAATTTAAATTGAAAAAAATATAAAAAATAAATTGAACCGCCATGGTAATTTGCACATGGACGACGGAGATGGTCATTCTCCGTCGTCCAAGTGCAAATTACGTAAAAAAAATTTTAAAATTAATTCGTTAGAAATTTAGCGATCTGTCATTCGAGTGAAATAGTCGTACAATATCGATGAACGCATCGTATATATGAACAGTTAAATTTAAACCGCCGAATAATTTTACGTCTTGAAAGTTGTTAAGTATCGACTAATCTGTACGACTTAAGTGTTCATGAGTAGAGGCTCATTTGCAGCAGAGTATTAACGAAATTGAATTTGGACAAAACAACCGTTGGATATGTTCGTCGTAACATAATATATAATTACAATAAAGGACCAGAAAATAATAAGTTTGGGAAGGGTTTCATCGGCACAGTCAACCGCAAAACCGAGAATTTCACAAACCGGAAACGAGGATACAAGACATTTCGCAACTCCGATTTTCGAACCGTCGAAGCTCACAAACCAAGAATTGTTTACTCTAAAATCTTGACGAAAAGAATATGCATTGGAAGAAGGTCTAGATGGTCGTTGTCTTAGAAAAAATTACGAAATCTTCACCTGGACGATGGATAAGGTCATCTCCGTCGTCCAGGTACTCACCTGGACGACGGATAATCTCATCTCCGTCGTCCAGGTGTATAGACCCTGAATTCAGGGGTTAGGGGGCCTTGTTGTTTAGGTTTTAGGGTTTGTGAACTTGGACGACGGAGATGAGTGTCTCCGTCGTCCAAGTTCACACCTGGACGACGGATAATGACCATCTCCGTCGTCCAGGTGTAAAAACCCTGATTTCAGGGGTTAGGGCCTTAGGGTTTAGGGTTTAGGTCGTCCAGGGTCATTTGTGTGTCCGTTCAATTATTTTGAATCAAAAAAAAAATTAAAAAAATGATCGATCGATCCGATTTGCTAGATTTAGGGTCGAGGATTTAGGGAGATAGCCAAAATACCCAAAAGGCGACAACCTGCAATTAATTTCTCCGTTGTCCAGAATATATAATTCAGATTAATTAATTAATTTAATTTAGTTTACGTACGTCGGTCGATCCGATCTGATCGAGCATGGACGCGTGTAATTTATTAATTAAGTACAAAAAGTCGAAGATATACGTACATATATACATTCTCCTCCTTATAATATTTATATTAATTATTGATCGATGATGCATCGATCAAATATTACAATAATTACATAAATTAATTACCAATTAATTTTTCTCGTCTTAGTTAAGTAGTCATCGTCATAATCCTCATCATCCTCGTCCCCGGTATCCGATTGCTCATCCTCCTCATCATACTCAACATCGTCCGATGAATAACCTGAGTCCTCGTCCGCGTCCTCATCCTGCTCGTCTTCTTCATCTTCTTCATTAATGGCATCGATAATCTCATCTTCAGTTAGATCTGTACAACCATCAGGCATGGGTAACTGTTCACCATCTTGAACCAGGTCCATTATATCGGAGCGGATGACAGAAATATTAGGCTCTTGATAGGCAGGAATGTCTCTTTCTGGTTCAGCAGCATCTTCAGTCGTCGCCGGTGTCGCTTCAATTGTCTCTGTATTCCATATTCCTCGATGAGAGATATGGTTCACTATTTTCCACCCTTCACCGGCTTTCGGATCGTCGAGATAGAACACCTGCCGAACTAAGGTGGCGAGAGCGAAAGGCTCATCCTCATACCAGCTTGAGTTTGTATCGACTGATAATAGTCTCAGGTCTTCCTTTGTACGCTTGAACCATCTGCACTTGAATAGGAAAATGTTGACATCATTCCCGTAACATAGTTGAACCACATATACAATAGCCCCGTAATATAGATCATAGTCTTTCCCAACCGCTACCCCACTGTTTTGTGTTCTTCTTCCTTCATCTCGGGCCAATGAATGGAACTTTACACCGTTCACAAAACATCCGGGATAAATATAGTGTTTAATCGGCTTCCCTGCTAGCAAGTGCTTTGGCCATGACCACCACCCCCCGTGGTTTTCAGATTTTTGCATATCAATCATCTGCAAAAAAGGGCAAATTAATATAAGGGTTTACTTTCTACAAATATGATCGATATGTATATAAATTACAAATTAAATACCGAGACGTACGTACGTACCCATTGGAAGAAATAATCGGGAAACTTCTTCTTAACCATTTTCTCAATCCACGCCGAACTCTTGTTTTGATTTAACGCCTGAAGCCTCTCCCTGTATGACATCATGTACGGCTCAACTTCGTCACAGTCTCGCAACACTACCCAATGTGTCTCAATAAGTTCTTCCCGTGTTAACGATTCCTTTAATACTCCTCTAAACGGTCAGACGATATTGGTGACGACAAAAAGATTGATGCGAGCACTGGGATCGGAGGCAGTGGGAGGTGGTGGATCTTTGAGGTACCTGTTGCAGTAAGTAACACACTCATGCATTAGGTATGTCTCTACTATGGAGCCATCCGGGGCCGACCTGTTTTTGACGAATGACTTATACTGTCCAACCTGTCTACAAAATCAAACGTACAATAAGAATAAGTACATATAGCTACCTAGTAATCTCCAGTGGAACAAATTATGAATCGAAAAACCTGTATAATTAATTAGTTGTACGTACCTTTCTTGAGGATACATCCAAGTGTACTGGACCAGACCAGAAATGAGCACCTGCTCGGGCAGGTGGATCATTAGGTGAATCATTATGTCAAAGAAAGCAGGGGGAAAAATCCTCTCTAGTTTGCAAATGATGTGCACAATTTGTTGTTGCAATTCCACCACATCTGACTGATACGCGCAAAACATGCATTTAACGTTAACACAAAGTAGACCCTAAAAACACCGATTACGCGCATTGCAATTTAAAACCCTTCTTTTGTCATTATAATATTGGCGAGTAGGGATCGTTCTTTATCCGGGGGATTAAGGGCGCATGCATGGTTTCGTTAATAAGCGTAAATTTAAATGTTTGGGGGGATTGGAAGTTGGTTGTTTAATCTACAAAATTAAAGTACAAAAACATGCAAACACAACTAAAACTCTTAAGCATCTAACATGTTTTACTCATAGACAAGTGTTAACAATCAAGAAACTTCAAAGTCTAATTATGCTTACTAAAAATAAGAAGTTACACTACTAATTACAAGTGATCATCTCATCTTTTTAACCTTACCCTTTTTCATGCATCAAACCTTTTGTAAGTTACGAAATTCATAACTTCCAACTAAATATACATGCTTGATAATTGAGTAGGAATGCAACTTAGCGTATAAACATCCTAAACAACATACGATCATCGAAACATGTGAAAGAGAGTGACTTAGCGTATTTTCTACCACATGCTTTCGAAGCTTTAAGATTGTATCAAACATGCATAAAAGGCTAGAAATCATAAACACATGCAATTCACAAATCGGTTTAAGAACATATAACACAAATCTAAACTTGCTCTTCATTTGATACATAAAAGTATTCCAATACATCAAAAGATTCAAATACAAAGCAAAAGCTATGAAAGTGAAGATCATGGTTACACTTTTTGTCTTGAATGCTTGATGATCTACGGTGGAGATGGCTTTCCTTCACAAGGGACTTAGCGTATTGTGAAGGATGGAGGATGTTTGCTTCGGCTTGGATGGAGTGTGGTTGCTTCGGCAAGGATGGAGGTTGGATGTGCTTCGGCTTTGGATGTGAACCTTCAAGTGTTTATGGTGGAGGAGTATTTGTGTAGAGCTTTGGCTAGTAAATGAGAGATGCATAATATATGGCCAGCCTCCTCTCTTATATAGGCAAGGGATGTTGCCTTCTCTCTTCCACCTTGCCTCCCTCCATTTAATGCAAGTAATCATCAATATGGCAAGTCACTCCCTTAGTCACCTTTTTTTATCATCATTTGTGAACCCTAAGCAAGAGTCACCATGCAAGTCACCATTTATAAACCCTAAGCAAGAGTCACCATGGCAAGTCACATGGCAAGTCATCTTTTGTGATGATCACAAAGCTTAGTCACTAAAATGAGTCACAAAGCTTGATAACTTGGACTTTTCAACTTCACCAAAAGGCTTCCATGCCGAAATGAATGGGTTTGGGCTTGATAATGGGTCGAAACAAGATTTGAGAAATCGGCCCATAATTTGCTTTTTGGGCCGGCCCATTTTCGGAGGTCCAAAATCGCAAAAATCGCAAAATCGCCGAAATTCCTCCGAATTGCGTCGTTATTAATCTCCACCGTAAATATCTTCAAAATAACAAATTAAATAAGGAAAACATAAAAACTAAGATAATAACATAGCTAAACGTAAAGGGAAATGCGTTAAGAAACGAGCATAAAATGCGTATATCACTGACTTCTTTAATTCTCTGGCGCATAACCTCTTCCACCATCTGCACAATGCCACTATTGGTTCTACGACGTCCCGAGGCAAGTATGGTCGAATTACCACTGGAATGAGACGTTGCAGCATAACGTGATAGTCATGTGTCTTTAGACCAACAAACTTGTGTTGCACCTCGTCCACTGCTCCAGTTATAGTAGCTGCATACGTAGCCGGATAACGAACGCTCTTAAACCAGTGAAATACAAAACGTCTAAGTGTCGGCTTCACTGTGTAAGGTGCAGCTGGAATCTTGTGGTACACTCATTTCCTATCCCTCCTCAACCACAAGGGACGACGTGGATTCATTGATTCCAAATCTTTGCGCGCTTTAGGAGTATCTTTAGTCTTGAACTTAATACCAAGAATTGTTCCCACCACGATGTCGCACACATTCTTTTCTATGTGCATCGCGTCCAAGTTGTTCCTCAGCTTCAACTTCGACCAGTAAGGGAGTTCAAAGAATATACTCTTGTGATCCCAATAGCTCAGATCATGTGGAGGAATTGGATTGCATTTCTTTACATCCGCGTCATTGGTCAACACACCAAAGTCGAAATAGCTCAACCTCTCTAAAATCTCTTTGCCCGACCAACTACGGGGTTTAGGATTGTTCTCTACCGTCCCGTCGAAATGAGCTTCATCCTGTCGCCACGGGTGGTCGTCAGGAAGCCATCTACGGTGACCCAAGTAATAGACCTTCCCCGCGTGCCAACTAGAGTTCACGTCGTCCAAACATATAGGACATCCATTATATCCTTTTGTCCTGCAGGCTGCCAACATCCCATACACTGGAAAATCCCTGATCGTCCACATTACGGCAGCCCTCATCGTGAACATCGTGTCAGTGAATTTGTCATAAGTTGGGACTCCATTTTCCCACAACAGTTTCAGCTCGTCGATCAAAGGTCTGAGGTAGACATCTAAGCACTTCCCTGGAGATTTAGGACCTGGAATTAGTACAGTAAGGAAATTAAATTCCTTGTTCATGCACATCCACGGAGGCAAGTTGTACGACATCAGAATAACTGGCCAAGTGCTGACGGCGGAGCTATTACTTCCCCAAGGATTGAATCCGTCTGTAGATAGGCCGAGTCTAACATTTCTAACCTCTGCAGCAAAGTCTCCAAATTCTCTGTCGAAATGTTTGAAACCCTCCCCATCCGCGGTGTGTCACAGGACATCGTCATCTATTCGCTTTTCTGCGTACCATCGCATCGCATCTGCTGTGTGTAGAGACATGTACAGGCGCTGCAATCTGGGAATCAAGAGAAAATATCGAACAACTTTCACAGAAATTCTCTTTTTCGAACTCTTCCTATTCACTTGGAATCTACACTGGCCACATACGGGACAATAGTCCAAATCTTTATACTCTTTGTAAAATAGCACACAATCATTCGGACATGCGTCAATTATCCTGTACTTTAGGCCGAGGCTGCTCAAGATATTTCTAACCTTATAATGAGATTTAGGAAGATTATGATCATTAGGAAGCAACTTACATATTTGCTCCTGAATTTCGTCAAAAGCACTCACTGACATTTTGTGCTTCACTTTTATCTTCATTCGCTCCATCACATATTGCAACACATTCTCTCGACATCCATGGAACACAGGGGTCTGCGCTTCAAGTAGCATCCGGTTGTACTTATCTATATCACTAGTGTCAGTGGCCAAGCTAGCAGCGGGGAATGTGTCATCATGCTCATTAGTGGTACTGTAACCTCCGTCTTGGTGTTGGTGTCCACCATGACTACATCCCGGAAACGCATCATGGACCAAATCTGTAGTTGGGTTGCAAGCTGGGGGTCCGGCACCACTGCCGCTGGATGAGGCACCATGGTAACTGTACCCTGAGCTGAAGTCTGCTGCGCTGAACTCTACTGCTTCACCATACTCGCTCCATGTAGTGTAACTCCACATCATACCATTTTTGTACAGGTGTTGCACCATAACATTAACCTCCACATACTGACAATTAAGACATTTCTGGCACAGACACCTGAAACGCTTCTTTCCCTGACCATGTTCTATCGCAAAATTCACAAATTCGCTAATTTCATCCATATACCGGACATCACATCTATTCTTCAACTTCATCCAACTCTTGTCCATACTGCTACAAAATATTATAATTAATTAATTATTACATATATATATATATATATTAGTCCATTAATTTACGCTTACGCTTAATTATACGTACTCGATCTACATCGATCCATCAATTATGTACGTAATTTAATCTGTATATATAGCTAACATCCATGCATGTATGTATGTTTTCACTAAATATATATTAAGCAAATTTTAACTACGTACGTACCTGGTGGCCTTCTCGATATCAGTTAATTAAGCTAGCTAGCTAGTCAGCGGAGATCCCTGATCCTGATCGATCATTCTCCTTCTCCTTCTCCTTCTCCTTCTCCCTTCTCCTTCAATTCTTCTTCGATCTTTAAAATTTCCCGCGGGACAGAGGATCGGATGGAATGGCATGAAGAGAGTTTGGCATCGGGCTTATATAATGCTTCACTTAGACGACGGAGGTGTCGGTACGTCGTCTAAGTGGAAGTTACTCGGACCACGGCGTGTCGGTCCGAGGTCCAAGTGATCACCTGGAGGACGAAGAAGACTCCGAGGTCCAGGTGGTCACCTGGACGACGGAGATGGTATTCTCCGTCGTCCAGGTGGTACTTGGACGACGGAAAAGTCTCCGTCGTCCAAGTGTCACTTGGACCACGGAACAATTACGTTTCCGTGGTCTAAGTGTTGTTTTCTTGTAGTGTAGTAAAATATCAATTTACCTCTGCGTGAACTTTCTCGACCCTATCAAGTTGATATTTAGACTTTATACCTGAATTTTTAAAACCGTAAATTTGGTATCATATTTGACCCGTCCGTTTAAAATCAACGACCACGGTCTTATGTTTAATATGTTGCTTAATTAATAATTATACTGACAAAGACTAGAGCTTAAGTATGCATCAGCACATATACGTACGTTCCCCGAGGAAGCTTAACCAACGTAGACACGTAGTGTTGTGCTTTAGCTAGCTAGTTAAGCCGCCATGCACAACATAAGCTACAAAATTTGGCTTCACAGAGAGGAACTAATGAAACTTGCTAGTCGATGGATACATATCATATGCAGTGATGAATCCTGGATTTTAAAATGAAGTGGGCTAAATTTTTGTTTTATCAAACAGGATTTTTTTTGTTTATCTTATAAACCACATGTTAGGTTAAATATACATCAAATCACATGTTACAAACCAAGTAGTTGATTAATCATAAGAATTAACAATAATGTTTGATGAAAATTTATAACACAAGTCTAAAAGTGAATAATGTATTTCTCAAATTGTATCATTCGGTCTTGAATAGAAGAGACTAGTTTGGTAAATTGGAAAAACAAAAGAGACATGTAACATGGGTGTTCTCTAGAATAAAATGAAGGTGTACAGGTATATGCTCCAAAGTTATTAAAAAAAAATATTTATTAATGAGTTTTTAAGAATTTTCAAATTTTAGTCAACTAATAATATTAAAAAATATAGATTAATAATTTATTTTCCTAGACTAATTTTAGAGTGGATCAATTTTGGGATGGGCTAGGTATATAAATTTGGGGTGGGCTAATTTTTATTTTTCAAAATTTTAAACTAAAATTAAGGCATAAAATAATATTTTTCAAAATTTCAGTGTGCAGGTCCATCTTTGATCATATGCAATTGATGCAAACTTAATCATGTGGCTTGCTTAGTTTGCATTTCTCAAAAGAGAAAGATTATTTAGGTCAGCTGCTCCATTAATTCCTTGGCTTGTGAAACCAGAAGTATGTAACATCCGGTCCTGATACCTTTTTTTTATGATTTGTTTAAGGTTAATTGAGATATGTAGTTAGTTTTCACCGTTGATAATTATCAATGGACTTCCTATGAGATTTTTTTTTATTAAATAATTTGGGAAAATTATTGAAGAAAGTCGTAGAGTTCATCAAGACGAGATCGTAGCCATGTCAAGTGTTGAAATCGGAGTTACGACAAAGAAATTATGGTCAGCGAAAGTTTTGTACGATTTTACGGAAATCAGTTAGTCGAAACTCGCACATATATATAGGACTTTCCAAAAATAGAAAGTCAGACTTTTCATTTCGGGTTATTTCTTTTTCTCTCTCCTCTTCTCCCCGCGTCTCTCTCCTCTTTCGCGAATCGTGAGTCGCCGGTGACTGAGGGTTACCAGTCGGCCATCAAAACAGTCGACTGTGGTGTCAAAAGAAGTTTTTCGGTCTCCTCCCCCAACACCTCAACCTCTATTTCTCAAGGACTAAACCAACATGTCTATGTGAAGTGCTGCCGATCCCTAAGTTTTAGGGGTGATTGTTTAGAGTTCAAATTGATGGTTGTTACCTATATATTGGGCTTTGAAGCTCTCCTTATCACAAAGTTAAATACACCAAGATCAAGTCCTAAATCCATTTGTGGAGGAAGAATCAATGAATTGAAGATTTTGATATTCTTGGGTTCAAACTGAAATTCGGTGAGTTACATTGAGAATTGGACTATGTTCTAGTTATGAAAGTTTTTATTGGGTTGATTTTGCATAAGTTAATGATGTTCGGATTTTCGGGAAAACTCACCGGCGTCGCCTCTATTGACGGTGATTCATGGGGGTGATTCCGGTGGAGGATTTTTGATCTAAATTGTATAGCATTTTGCTCGTAATTACGTACTGATTGTAATGAAGAGGTTATTGAATTCATTTGGACAAAATTAATTTTGACGTGTGGTTAATCGGATATTAATTAAACAATTTTATGGCAATATTGAATGATTGAGTCGATCGTCGATTTGACCTCGAGTCGCGTAACGTTTGAGGAATGTGTTGCAACTTTCAAAAGGATTCAAGAATTATAACTTGAAATTAGATTAATGCCCATCATTAGTTCGAAAAACACGTTATTCGAGAATGTGCGGTTCTCGACAATATTGCTCATTGGTTAACGAGTTTAGGTATTCATTATGACTTTCGGCGATTAGTTATTAAGTAATAATTGTTGTTTCAGGATGACATGTTAGCAGTCAGTGACAGATGTTTAGAAATGTCAACAAACAGGTTTTGGCTGGATGGGAATCACGACACTATACTATGAGTGAACTACTATTTTCACAGTAGCTTACGAGTTCTATATTTTTATGCAATATGTTTTACAGTATGTTTCAGAGCATTTAAATTTTGAGTTTTACTTTGTAATGGTTTTATTTAGTTGTATTGATGCTCTGACTATTCGGTTGGTCACGGGATAGTCGGTCGGACCGAGTTAGGACAAACACTCTTCCTGACCTAGATCGTCTCGGGTTAGAAAAAAATACCCTACACGCTCCCATCACATGTACTTTTCATTTATACAGTCATTCCGGGATAAGACAAACACCTTGAACGACCACGTCCACTTGTAGTTCAATTTATGATATTTGAGCTCGCATTATTCCACAGAAATCAGCGGAAAGACATACAATTAAAGTTTTAAAGATTTGCACAGTTTATGATTTTTTTGTCCACTCACTCTAATGTTTTAAGTTTTATGCATTTCCTTATGCCCTTTGTTTTAAATTGTCTAGATTGCAGGTTAGCCGGTTGAAGTTGTGACTGTCCAGAGTTCTAGGCATGACAGTCCACAACTTCTATTTTTTTTCATGTTAGATTTTCAGTTGAAGTTCAGGGTTGCTCGCGTCAGGGTAGCTGGTACTGATTAGTTAGTGCTAGATACTCTAATATGGGTCTCGCAGAACTTATTCTGGATGACTATGATAATCTGGGGAGGATCATATAAGAGTACCACTTAAATTGTCTAAAATTTAAATATAGCTAGACGTTGTGAGGTAGTAAAAAAATTACTTAAAAGTTAAACTAGACTAAATTGAATGTTAAAACAATAAAAACTGAAAGATAGAGAGTATGACTTCAAGTCATTTTCTCTCTCCACTTTTGTTAAATATAACTTCAAAATTTAACTCAAAATTAAATTTAACTTTGCTTTAAGGTACCCGTTGGAGTGATATTTTGCATAAAAAAGTTAAAATTTTACTTTATTTGTGAAATAGGAAATCGTTGGAAATGTTAATGATCTTTTAGATATTTTTTTAATATATTACTAATTATAATATTATTTAATAGATAAAAAAAATACCGATTCTGATTAATCTCGATTAATCACTGAGTAATCGGCTACACAATAATCAGTACCATAACGAATCGTGTCCGATTACTGTTTTTTTTAACACTGACTCTATGTAATCACTACAAGAAAATTGCACCTAGACCACGGACCATTTCCGTCGTCTAAGTGCAGTTTTCCGTCGTCTAAGTACTTGGACGACGGAATCTCCGTCGTCCAAGGTCCGTGCTCCAAGTGCTGTCGTCCAAGCACCTGGACGACGGAGATTTAGTGATCCGTCGTCCAAGTTCACTTGAACCGTGGACATTATCCGTGGCCCAGGTGTTCACCTGGACGACGGAAAATCTAATTCTCCGTCGTCCAGGTGTCTACCTGGGCCACGGACATTGCTCGTTTCTCCGTGGCCCAGGTGTTCACCTGGACGACGGAGAATTAGATTTTCCGTGGTCCAGGTGAACACCTGGGCCACGGATAATGCAAGCTTCTCCGTGGCCCAGGTGTTCACCTGGACGACGGAGAATTAGTTCTCCGTGGTCCAGGTGAACACCTAGGCCACGGAGAACGACAAGGTTTAGGGTTTAGGGGTTAGGGGTTTAGGGTTAGGTTTAGGGTTTTTCACCTGGACGACGGAGAACATAATCTCCGTCGTCCAAGTGAATATTTAATTTTTTTAAAAAAATTGAAATTAAATATTATTAATTTAATTTATTATTAATTTAATTTAAATAATGAAAAATGCTAAAATTAATTAAATAAACTAAATTTTGAATATTACTTAATTATTAAATAATTAAATTAAATTAATTTGTACATACATGAATAATCTAAAAAACCCATAAATTAAAAATTAAAATATTGTTCGGAATGCGGAAAGAAACGAGATAATAAACTACTAGCTAGTTAATACACTGGAGGAGCATATGCGCCGCCGAGTCCTCCGCCTCCAGCCGGGTCGTTGTCGTCGGGGTGTGGGTTCGGAGGAGGTTGACATACTTCTCGATTTTGTTGCATGAGGGCGATGAGTTGAGCTATTTGTGCTTGTTGTTCGTCAAGTCTTTGCCGCATTGACTCATTCTCCTCTCATGCCAGTCGAGCCTCTTGAACGGCTGCTTCGACGGCCGCAGCCTGACTCCTTCTCCGCTGCCCCGAACCTCCCGTAGATGATGAGCCGGAGGTCATCGACATATCTCGTACCACCCTAGGCCCAAAGTGCCTAACCTCCTTGCCAACTCTACGACCGTAGACCTCATCCGCGATTGCAATTTGGCTCTCTAAGGATAGAGGAGGCAGGTCTTCCGGCGGCACATCTGGGAACGCAAGCTGAGTGTTAGCCAACTCTTCATGCGCACGCTCTATCGCCCTTGTCTACAAAAGAATAATTAATTTATTATAATGAAATCATATTTAAATAATAATTACTATAATTAAAAGCACATATATATATCACTTACGCCGCATTGACTCGCTTCATTATCGAGCCCTGGCGTCACGTACGCGCTTACGCTTGCATCAAGATAAGCGTGTTTGGAGCCCTTTTCCTTGTGCTCCTTGGCTATTTGAATGAACTGCTTGGCGCCGGTAGTATGGTGTTTCTCCTTCTTCCCTCGGTTGGCTTTGTTGACACCGGAGAATTTCTGTTACACAACATAATTAAATCATTAAAAAATGAATAACTAAAATTTAAATAATTCAATTATCTTAATTGAAATAAAAAAAATAATACTTTATATTGTTCATCGGCAAAGTGGTTACACAACCACTCCCACTCATCTTCTCTCTCCCCTTGCAGCTCTACTGGGGAAGGCACGGGACCGACATCTTGGAAGTACTTATGGAGCTTGTACTTCCAATCTTTGTAGATGGAGTTGGCGGTTTGGTTGATATGCCTCAACATAGCCGGTGTCGGATCCACGTCAAATTGTTCCTATCAAAAATAAATAGAAAATTATAATCGTATATATTATGAAATTTTAACTAATATTAACAATATTATATAATAACTAAATTGGACGTATTACGTACCGAAAGATCTTTGAAGACTTTCGCCTTCTCATGATCCGGCGCCTCCTTCCAAGTAGGGGCAGTGATACGAACCCGGTTACGGATGATTGACCCTATCCCATGCGCCGAGAGACTTGCTAGCTGAGCTGTGGGAGGGCCACCGGTGAATTCGTCGTACGGCAAGTCGATCTTTTTACCGCCGCTTTGCCCCCTTTAACGAGACCTCGAGTCCTTTTCGGTTCCGGGTCAGTGGGGGCCCTGCTTTGCCTACGGCGGGCGCTGTACATGATTGATTTGGCGGTCGAGGACGCCTGAGTACTTCCCGTTGAATGGGTACCGGGCGTCGGAAATTGGAAGGGGTCGACGTCATCACCGCTCGAGATGAATGGGGGAGCGGGAATTTCCCCAGAGGGCGCTATGGACGGACCAGATGATCCGTCCGGATTGAGAGCGTCGATGCCCTCCTGTTGAACCCAACCGACTTGGGCCGCCAACATTCGGAGCATCTCATCTTCTGCCTCCTGTTGGGATTTCTTCTTGCCGGATGTGGTCTTTGGCGGAGCCATTTAAACCTAAGAGTACGGTGTTAAAATACCTACTTACCATAATAATTACAATTTAAAAATTTAAGCTAATTAATTAAGTACGTTTAAGATTTAAATAGAGTACACTAGCTTGGCATTTTCGGTCGTTTAATGGACGTGCGACCCGCGCGATAAAGTGTAAATTTTCAATTAATCAGCCTTGGTTAAATCGAAAAACATGGCCAGTTAGGGATAGAGATAACGCGAGAGGCAGGACTAATTTCGACAAAAGTCTTTCTTAGTCCAAATCCTGTCACCAGTCATAACCCGTTTCTAGACACCATGTTCGACATTCGGCCAATTTTTCGAAAATTTACACTCCCTCAAGTCCTTTGCAAACTCCGCCCTCAACCTCGTGTCCATAACTTCACTTAGGTTATGGTGTGCGGTGATGAAATGCACACATCACGAGGGGTTAAGGAGATAAGCTAGGAAAAGAGGTGCCATCTATTCCAAAGAGTGTGACTTAATAAACCAAGCCTATGTACTAAATTTAAATCGAACACGTATTACCATGCAATTTACTCGAAAATACACGTAATTGATTATCAATTAATTAAAACAATAAATAATTACAATAATGAATTATTATTTATCATGCATATAATAATAATTATTCATTTACCAATATAATTAATTATTATTAACAATAATAATTATTGCTATTATTTAATTTTAACTAACAAATATAAAATTATTACCAAATAATTAACAACTAATAATAATTATCCCAATATTAATAATAACAACTCATTAATGATTATAATTATAACTATTAATTATTTTAAACTAATTCATAAATTAAAACTATTTATTAATTAAATAATTAATTAATTAACAAAAATGTAAAAGAGGTAAAAAATAGAATTATTACCTCGTCGGAATGTCGCCGGAATATCGGAAGAGTTGAGTCGTCGGAGAGGAGGAACCACGCCGGAAAAAATGTCGTCGGAGCGTCGCCGGAGGAGGATCGCCGGAGGAGAGGAGAGGAGAGGAGAGGGAGAGGAGGAGATGTAATGATGAGAAAATGAGGGGGGGTGCAACTCTATTTATAGAGTTGCACTTAGACGACGGAGCACTATTCTCCGTCGTCTAAGTCCACCTGGACGACGGAAACAGTGTTTTCTGTCGTCTAGGTGGCGGTTTCAAAAAATTTCAATCGGCGCCAATTAATCGGCGGGACGTTCTGAACCGCCATGATTTTTGACTTAGACGACGGAGAATGAGTAGTTCTCCGTCATCTAAGTGAAAATTCAAGCGGTCCCAAAAACGGAAGCGGTAAATTGAACCGCCATAATTTTGGACTTGGACGACGGAGAATGATCATCTCCGTCGTCCAAGTGAAAATTACATGAAAAAAATAAACAAAAAAAAATTTGAACCGCCATGATTTTTGAACCTGGACGACGGAGATGGTCATTCTCCGTCGTTCAGGTGAACACCTGGACGACGGAAAATGACCATCTCCGTCGTCCAGGTTCAAATTACGTAAAAAAAAATTTTAAAAATAATTCGCTAGGAATTTAGCGATCTGTCATTCGAGTGAAATAGTCGTACAATATCGATGAACGCATCGTATATATGAACAGTTAAATTTGAACCGCCGATTAATTTTACGTATTGAAACATGTTAAGTATCGACTAATCTTTACGACTTAAGTGTTCATGAGTAGACGCTCATTTGCAGCAGAGTATTAACGAAATTGATTTGGACAAAACAACCGTTGGATATGTTCGTCGTAACATAATATATAATTGTCTTCAAAGGACCATAAAATAATAAGTTCGGGAAGGGTTTGATCGGCACAGTCAACCGCAAAACCGATAATTTCACAAACCGGAAACGTGGATACAAGGCATTTCGCAACTCCGATTTTCGAACCGTCGAAGCTCCCACACCAAGAATTGTTTACTCTAAAGTCTTGATGAAAATACTTTGCATTGGAAGAAGGTCTAGATGGTCGTTGTCTTAGAAAAAATTACGATATCTGCACCTGGACGACGGAGAATGACGTTCTCCGTCGTCCAGGTGCATAGACCCTGAATTCAGGGGTTAGGGCGTTACTGTTTAGGGTTTAGGAACTTGGACGACGGAGAATGACCATATCCGTCGTCCTAGTATGTACCTGGACGACGGATAATGACCATTCTCCGTCGTCTAAGTTCTAAACCCCGATTTCAGGGGTTAGGGCCTTAGTGTTTACGGTTTAGGTCGTCCCCGGTCATTTGTGTGTCCGTTTAATTATTCTGATTCAAAAATATAATTAAAAAATTGATCGATCGATCCGAACTGCTAGATTTAGGGTCAAGGATTTAGCTAGGGTACGTTTTATATGAGATTGAGATTTGGCGCCAATATTTATTAATTTCTCCGTTGGCCAGGATATATAATTCAGATTAATTTCTTACCGTAAACCGGCATCGATCATATATATATTACAATAATTACAGTAATTAATTACCAATTAATCTCCCTCGTCGTATGACCATACTCTTCGTCATAATCATCATCGTCCTCATCCCCGTTAGTCGACGGCTCATCCTCGTCATCGTACTCAACATCGTCCGACGAATAACCTGAGTCGTCGTCCGCGTCCTCTTCCTGCTCGTCTTCTTCATCTACCTCATCGATAATCTCATCTTCAGTTAGATCTGTACAACCATCAGGCATGGGTAACCGTTCACCATCTTGAACCAGGTCCATTATATCGGAGCGGACCATAGAAATATTAGGCTCTTGATAGGCAGGAATGTCTCTTTCTGGTTCAGCAGCATCTTCAGTTGTCGCCGGTGTCCCTTCAATTGTCTCTGTATTCCATATTCCTCGGTGAGAGATATGGTTCACTATTTTCCACCCTTCACCGGCTTTCGGATCGTCGAGATAGAACACCTGCCGAACTAAGGTGGCGAGAGCGAAAGGCTCATCCTCATACCAGTACGAGTTTGTATCGACTGATAATAGTCCCAGGTCTTCCTTTGTACACTTGAACCATCTGCACTTGAATAGGAAAACGTTGACATCATTCCGGTAACATAGCTGAACCATGTATACAATAGCCCCGTAATATAGATCATTGTCTTTCCCAACCGCTACCCCACTGTTTTGTGTTCTTCTTCCTTCGTCTCGGGCCAATGAATGGAACTTTACACCGTTCACAAAACATCCGGGATAAATATAGTGTTTAACCGGCTTCCCTGCTAGCAAGTGCTTTGGCCATGACCACCACCCTCCGTGGTTATCAGATTTTTGCAGATCAATCATCTGCGAAAAAGGGCAAATTAATATAAGGGTTTACTTTCTACAAACATGAGCGATATGTATTTAAATAATCAATACCGAGTCGTACGTACGTACCCATTGGAAGAAAGAATCAGGAAACTTCTTCTTAACCATTTTCTCAATCCACGCCGAACTCTTGTTTTGATTTAACGCCTGAAGCCTCTCCCTGTATGACAACATGTACGGCTCAACTTCGTCACAGTCTCGCAACACTACCCAATGTGCCTCAATAAGTTCTTCCCGTGTTAACGATTCCTTTAATACTCCTCTAAACGGTCGGACGACATTGGTGACGACAGAAAGATTGATGCGGGCACTGCGATCGGAGGCAGTGGGAGGGGCTGGATCTTTGAGGTACCTGTTGCAGTAAGTAACACACTCATGCATTAGGTATGTCTCTGCTATAGAGCCATCCGGAGCCGACCTGTTTTTGACGAATGACTTATACTGTCCAAGCTGTCTACAAAATCAAACGTACACATTACATAAGTACATATAGCTAGCTAGCTAGTATATATATAATCTCCAGTGGAACAAATTAATTAATTAGTTGTACGTACCTTTCTTGAGGATACATCCAACTGTACTGGACCGGACCAGAAATAAGCACCTGCTCGGGCAGGTGGATCATTAGGTGAATCATGATGTCAAAGAAAGCAGGGGGGAAAATCCTCTCTAGTTTGCAAATGATGTGCACAATTTGTTGTTGCAATTCCACCACATCTGACTTCTTTAATTCTCTGGCGCATAACCTCTGCCACCACCTGCACAATGCCACTATTGGTTCTACGACGTCCCGAGGCAAGTATGGTCGAATTACCACTGGAATCAGACGTTGCAGTATAACGTGATAGTCATGTGTCTTTAGACCAACAAACTTGTGTTGCACCTCGTCCACTGCTCCAGTTATAGTAGCTGCATACGTAGCCGGATAACGAACGCCCTTAAACCAGTGAAATACAGAACGTCTAAGCGTCGGCTTCACTGTGTAAGGTGCATCTGGCATCTTGTTATACACTCATTTCCTATCCCTCCTTAACCACAAGGGACGACGTAGATTCATTGATTCCAAATCTTTGCGCGCTTTGGGAGTATCTTTAGTCTTGAACTTAATACCGAGAATTGTTCCCACCACGTTGTCGCACACATTCTTTTCTATGTGCATCGCGTCCAAGTTGTTCCTCAGCTTTAACTTCGACCAGTAAGGGAGTTCAAAGAATATACTCTTGTGATCCCAATAGCTCAGATCATGTGGAGGAATTGGATTGCATTTCTTTACATCCGCGTCATTGCTCAACACACCAAAGTCGAAATAGCTCAACCTCTCTAAAATCTCTTCGCCCGACCAACTACGGGGTTTAGGATTGTTCTCTACCGTACCGTCGAAATGAGCTTCATCCTGTCACCACGGGTGGTCGTGAGGAAGCCATCTACGGTGACCCAAGTAACACACCTTCCCCGCGTGCCAACTAGAGTTCACGTCGTCCAAACATATAGGACATCCATTATATCCTTTTGTCCTGCAGTCTGCCAACATCCCATAAGCTGGAAAATCGCCGATCGTCCATATTACGGTAGCCCTCATCGTGAACATCGTGTCAGTGAATTTGTCATAAGTTGGGACTCCATTTTCCCACAATAGTTTCAGCTCGTCGATCAAAGGTCTGAGGTAGACATCTAAGCACTTCGATGGAGATTTAGGACCTGGAATTAGTACGGTAAGGAAATTAAATTCCTTGTTCATGCACATCCACGGAGGCAAGTTGTACGGCATCAGAATAACTGGCCAAGTGCTGACGGTGGAGCTATTACTTCCCCAATGATTGAATCCGTCTGTAGATAGGCCGAGTCTAACATTTCTAACCTCTGCAGCAAAGTCTCCAAATTCTCTGTCGAAATGTTTGAAACCCTCCCCATCCGCGGTGTGTCACAGGACATCGTCATCTATTCGCTTTTCTGCGTACCATCGCATCGCATCTGCTGTGTGTAGAGACATGTACAGGCGCTGCAATCTGGGAATCAAGAGAAAATATCGAACAACTTTCACAGAAATTCTCTTTTTCGAACTCTTCCTATTCACTTGGAATCTACACTGGCCACATACGGGACAATAGTCCAAATCTTTATACTCTTTGTAAAATAGCACACAATCATTCGGACATGCGTCAATTATCCTGTACTTTAGGCCGAGGCTGCTCAAGATATTTCTAACCTTATAATGAGATTTAGGAAGATTATGATCATTAGGAAGCAACTTACATATTTGCTCCTGAATTTCGTCAAAAGCACTCACTGACATTTTGTGCTTCACTTTTATCTTCATTTGCTCCATCACATATTGCAACACATTCTCTCGACATCCATGGAACACAGGGGTCTGCGCTTCAAGTAGCATCCGGTTGTACTTATCTATATCACTAGTGTCAGTGGCCAAGCTAGCAGCGGGGAATGTGTCATCATGCTCATTAGTGGTACTGTAACCTCCGTCTTGGTGTTGGTGTCCACCATGACTACATCCCAGAAACGCATCATGGACCAAATCTGTAGTTGGGTTGCAAGCTGGGGGTCCGGCACCACTGCCGCTGGATGAGGCACCATGGTAACTGTACCCTGAGCTGAAGTCTACTGCGCTGAACTCTACTGCTTCACCATGCTCGCTCCATGTAGTGTAACTCCACATCATACCATTTTCGTACAGGTGTTGCACCATAACATTAACCTCCGCATACTGACAATTAAGACATTTCTGACACAGACACCTGAAACGTTTCTTTCCCTGACCATGTTCTATCGCAAAATTCACAAATTCGCTAATTCCATCCATATACCGGACATCACATCTATTCTTCAACTTCATCCAACTCTTGTCCATACTGCTACAAAATATTATAATTAATTAATTATTACATATATATATATATTTGTCCATTAATTTACGCTTAATTATACGTACTCGATCTACATATCGATCCATCAATTACGTACGTACGTACGTAATTTAATCGATATGTACATATATATATATAGCTAACATCAGCTAACATCCTTGCATGTATATATATATATATGTATGATATACGCATTTTATGCTCGTTTCTTAACGCATTTCCCTTTACGTTTAGCTATGTTATTATCTTAGTTTTTATGTTTTCCTTATTTAATTTGTTATTTTGAAGATATTTACGGTGGAGATTAATAACGGCGCAATTTGGAGAAATTTCGGCGATTTTGCGATTTTTGCGATTTTGGACCTCCGAAAATGGGCCGGCCCAAAAAGCAAATTGTGGGCCGAATTCTCAACTCTTGTTTCGGCCCATTATATGGCCCAAACACATTCAATTCGGCATGGAAGCCTTTTGGTGAAGTTGAAAAGTCCAAGTTATCAAGCTAATGATCATAAAAGATGACTTGCCATGGTGACTCTTGCTTTGGGTTCACAAATGGTGACTAAGCTTGGTGACTCTTGCCTTTGATCATCACAATGGTGACTAAGGGTGTGACTAAGCATGGTGACTCTTGCTTAGGGTTCACAAATGATGATCACAAGGGTGACTAAGGGGATGACTTGCCATATTGATCATTACATGCATTAAATGGAGGGAGGCAAGGTGGAAGAGTGAGAAGCACCATTCCTTGCCTATAAATACAAGGAGGCAGCCATAAAACAGATCATCACTCATTTTACAAGCCAAAGCTCTACACAAATACTCCTCCACCATAAACACTTGAAGGTTCACACACAAAGCCGAAGCATCCATCCCTTGCAAAGCTGAAGCATCCATCCCTTGCAAAGCCGAAGCATTCTCCATCCATCCAACACAATACGCTAAGTCCCCTGTGAAGGAAATCCATCTCCACCGTAGATCATCAAGCACTCAAGACAAAAAGTGTAACCATGATCTTCACTTTCATAGCTTTTGCTTTGTATTTGAATCTTTTGATGTATTGGAATACATTTATGTATCAAATGAAGAACAAGTTTAGATTTGTGTTTCATGTGCTTAAACCGATTTGTAATATGCATGTGTTTATGATTTCTAGCCTTTTATGCATGTTTGATACAATCTTAAAGCTTCGAATGCATGTGTTAGAAAATACGCTAAGTCCCTCTCTTTCGCATGTTTCGATGATCGTATGTTGTTTAGGATGTTTATACGCTAAGTTGCATTCCTACTCAATTATTAAGCATGTGTATTTAGTTAGAAGTTATGAATTTCGTAACTTACAAAAAGGTTTGATGCATGAAAAGGGTATGGTTAATAAGATGAGATGATCACATGTAATTAGTAGTGTAACTTCTTATTTTTAGCAAGCATAATTAGACTTGAAGTTTCTTGATTGTTGAAACTTGTCTATGAGTAAAACATGTTAGATGCTTAAGAGTTTTAGTTGTGTTTGCATGTTTTTGTACTTTAATTTCGTAGATTAAACAACCAACTTCCAATCCCCCCAAACATTTACATTTCCGCTTATTAACGAAACCATGCATGCGCCCTTAATTCCCCGGATAAAGAACGATCCCTACTCGCCAATATTACAAATGACAAAAGAAGGGTTTAAATTGCAATGCGCGTAATCTGTGTTTTTAAGTTAACGTGAATGCATGTTTTGCGCGTATCAATTTTTGGCGCCGCTGCCGGGGAGTTAGAATGTTTTTGTATGATTTCGTTGTACATTTGTGATTAAAAGCATGTCTAAATTTTCGAAGTACATACTTGTTCATTCTTGTTTATACTTAAAGAAATTTACATACATGTTTACAATGCATATTTTTACTTAGACGAATTTATTTATACTTAGTTTTTACACTTGCATAATTTATTTTCATGTTAAAGGATAGTCTTTGATTTAATTTAAGTACTAGCACTTAGTTATTAAATAAATCTCTATGGAATAGGTGGTGCCTCTTTTGTTTGTCTATCTCCTTAACCCTTCGTGATGTGTGGATTTCATCACCACACGCCATAACCTAAGTGAAGTTATGGACACGAGGTTGTGGGCGGAGTTTACAAACACTTGAGATTGTATACTATCTTGTGAATTCGAGTAATAATTGGTTATGATGTCTAGAAGGGTTATGAATGGTGACGGGTTTTGAACTAAGAAAACAGAACACCATTGGAGTATATACTCTTACGAGTAAGCCTCGGGGTGTTTCTAAGAACAACAATGGAGTATATACTCTTACGAGTAAGCCTCATGTTGTTCCCAGAAATTAGTTCTCACCTCTCGCGTTACATCTATCCCAACTGGTCATTTCCAACAATTACGAGGATTAACGATAGTTGGTATACATTTTCGCGCGGGCCGCACGGACAAGAGATTTATTCAATAACTAAGTCGTGTATTCCTTTTAAATCATAGGCGCAATCAAAACGTAGACGTACTTAAATTGATTTACATTGTGCACGAGTATTGGTTATAAGGTTTCGTTCTTTGGAATAGGTGGTGCCTCTTTTTCTGGTTTATCTCCTTAACCCCTCGTGATGTGTAGATTTTATCACCACACGCCATAACCTAAGTGAAGTTATGGGCACGAGGTTGTGGGCGGAGTTTACTAAGAACTTGAGATTATATACTATCTCACAAATTTGGCTGATTGTTGGATATGGTGAATGGGTTTATGATTGGTGCCGGGTTTCGGATCTAAGCAATAGAACACCATTGGAGTATATACCGTAACTGGTTAGCCTCAGGGTGTCTCTAGGAACAACATTGGAGTATATACTCTTACGAGTAAGCCTCGGGTTGTTCTAAATATTAGTCCTTACCTCTCGCGTTATCTCTATTCCTACTAACCATTTCTAAACGTAACTAAGCTGAATTGTAGTCGATATATATTTTCGCGCGGGCCGCACGTCCAAGAAATTTACCGAATGATCATTTCGCGTACTCTCTGTAAATCATAAGTGCATACGAATACGGATAAATACGAACTTGATAAATACGACATAATCCTTTAAATAGATGGTATATCGGATTATGCATGCTTAGACCTCCTGCAATCAGACTTCATCTTCGGATGAACGAGACCCATTGCACAGTCGAGAGCCTCTGCACCACGTACCATCGGGGCCAAAGGAAATAAATAAAACTTAGTCAAATTTTTGTGTTTGTTTGTGCATTAAAAACTGTAAAGGACTAACAAACGTTACTTAGCTTGCATAACCTCTCTTAGGCTTTATGATACTCGGATTTCACTACCGAGTACCCTAACCTAAGTGAAGTTAGGGACATAAGATCAAAGAAGAGGTCATTCTTTGCATTCATTTTTTTAGCACGTAACTCGTGTGTTTT
The DNA here is from genome assembly GCA_946800695.1 of Geum urbanum. NCBI lineage: Eukaryota > Viridiplantae > Streptophyta > Magnoliopsida > Rosales > Rosaceae > Geum > Geum urbanum. The sequence goes on along the minus strand of OX327008.1, from coordinate 16,003,589 downwards.
CTGCAGGTTCTAACGTTTTCTCTTATGCATGCACTCCATCTTTCACGTAGGATTGTTGTTTAATGCATTTTATTGAAAAAAAATGTGTGGTGCATAAATTCGATGTGAATTATTGTTTGCTTGTATTTGAACTTTGTTTATATATGTTCTAACTAAATTCTTGGGTTTAGCATTATATAGTTTTAATTTGCAGAGCCCATAAAATTGATTAAATCATTTGCATTACTTAGTAAATTACATTTAGTGTCTTAAGTATTATAACTTTTGTGTGTTATTAGTAGTTTTTAAGTATTTGTGAGTATTTATAGTATGCTTTGATAGTTTTACTATTTGTTATTGCTTTGTTTTCTAAATATGTCTTACGATTTTGGTTAGTATTCCTATATTCATCTCAAATTCTTTGTTGATACTAACACTTGGTCTTTGGTGGATGCTCAGGCTAATGAATGTCCGATCGGAATCCTGAACCATCTAGAACAAAGTTTGAGGAGATCGCAGAGAGAATAGCGAGACTTAGAGCTCAAACTGACATCCTGGATCATCCCATCATCGAGGAAGTTTCCGAGTCTTCACATTCATCAACCGACCATACTTTAGCCTCATCAACCGACCACAATTCAGAAGCAGAAGCACAACAAGTCAACATGGCCAATGCAGGACAATCTCTTCGCCAGCGCACCTGCTCAACCGAATGGAGTAGTGGGCCTTCGAGCATTGCTTTTCCACAACCGGAGGAAAACATGAAGGATATCGAGCTAAAGAGTGGCTTCCTCCACCGACTACCCATTTTTCATGGACTTTCCAATGAAGATCCGAACAAGCATCTCAAACAATTCCAATTTGTTTGTAACAGCATGAAGCCATCTGATGCTGATACGGAGCTCTTCAAGCTGAAGGCATTTCCATTCACCCTAGTCGACAGGGTCGAGTCTTGGCTAATGGAACTACCGCCGAACCATATTACCTCATGGAAGCAACTTGCGGATATGTTCCTAGCGAAGTACTTCCCGGCCTCAAAGATCACCGTCTTGAGAAAGCAAATCACTGGCATCACACAGAAACCGGACGAGACCTTCGGCCAATACTACGACCGATTCAAAGTTTTGTGTGCCACTTGCCCATCGCATGGATTTTCCGAGACCAATCTCATGAATTACTTTTACGATGGTCTCAAGCCGATTGATAGGGAATTGCTGGATGCAGCAGCCACCGGTGCATTCATGGACTTAACAGAAACCGAAGCTAGAGCTCTTCTAGAGAATCGGGCGAATAATGATGCACAATATGGAATGTCCAACAGACGAGCAGTCGGTGAAGCGAGTTCTACAACCGACGCAGACGAAAAATACGACAAACTAGCTCATATGCTAGAGAAGGTTTTAGAACTTGAGACGACAAGAGCAAAGGCAACTCAACGGCCTGTTTGTGGCATATGTCAAACACAAGGTCACCACAATGACCAGTGCCCTCAAGTGCCGGAACAAGCAAGCGAGCCGGAGCACGCTAACGCCATCGGCGGATATCAGGGAGGACAACGGTATAACAATTATAACAACTATGTCAACCGTGATCATCCGGGTTTTAGATGGAGCAGCAACGAGGGAACTTTGAACCCTCCAGCACCTCAACAAAGCTACCAACGCCCTCCATTTCAACCAAGGCCACCGATGCAGCATGGTTCGTCTTCGCAATCCTTCACCAACCCGGATTACGACAAGATGTTGTCGCAACTTTCGGCCTCCACACAAGTTCTCCTCGACGGACAATCGAAGACAAAGGAGACACTTGACTCACATGGCCGCGACATCACCGAAGTGAAGAAGCAGCTTGGCCAACTTGTTGATTTCATGGGCCAAATCAAGGAAACCGGTCGGCTTCCACCTCAAACCACTCCAAATCAAAGAAACGTGAATGCTATAGTCACAAGGAGTGGGAAGATACTTGAGGAACCAAAGACCAAGAGATCTCATCTTGATGAAGTCACCATTGAGGACATCACCAACGAAGAAGAAGATGAGATCGATCCGGCAATTCAAGAGGCCGAGAAAAAGAAGGTGACGCCTAATGTCACCAAGGCACAATCACCTCCACATCCTACCCCAATCAAAGGTAAAAACCATATTCCTTCAAATACGGTTATTACTAATTCTCCGTTTGCTGTTGCACCTTTCCCTAGCAGATTGTCAAAATCAAAGAAGAAGGATGCCCAATATGAAGATATTTTGGACATCTTCCGAAAGGTGCAAGTGAATTTTCCCTTGATCGAGTGCATAAAACAGGTGCCGATATACGCAAAGTTTCTGAAAGAATTATGCACACAGAGGAGGCAAACTCGAGAGAAGGAGGTTGTGAAGGTGAACGCAACCGTTTCGGCGGTTTTGCAGCGTCGGCTACCCCCAAAACTGAAGGACCCAGGGAGCTTTGCAGTTCCTTGCGTAATCGGTGACAACCACTTCAAAGACGTGATGCTTGATCTTGGAGCTTCCATCAACGTCATGCCTTACTATCTATTCGAATCGATGGAGCTTGGAGATCTCAAGCAAGATGGTGTTGTCATCCAATTAGCCGATCGCACCCACAAATATCCGAGGGGATACGTAGAAGACGTTCTCGTGCAAGTCAACAACTTGATATTCCCAGCGGATTTTTATATCGTTGACATGGAAGAGAGTCCACTGAACACCACGCCACTACTGCTTGGGCGGCCTTTCATGCGGACTGCGAGAACGAAGATTGATGTGTTTCAAGGCACTTTCTCCATGGAGATTGATGGAGAAAGAATCGAGTTCAACATCCTGGACGGGATGAAGTTTCCAATGTCGAGCGTAGCTGCCATTTCGACATATGATCCCGTGGATACCTTAGCACAAGGCTACCTCGACACCATCAATGAGGATGAACTCGACATGGCCATTCAACTTGGGCATGACGGCCTTCTCGAGGCCTTACTAGAGCTTGAACCTCGTATTCAAGACATGGCCATGGCCCTAAATGCGGCACCACGAAAAGTAAGCTTTTCTCCTCCTTTACCAATTACTTTTGGTACTAATAAAATGGTTCCTTCCATCGTAGAAGCTCCAGTTTTAGAACTCAAGCTACTACCAGACCATCTGAAGTATGCGTACTTGGGCGAGAATGAAACTTTACCGGTCATTATTTCGTCCGCGCTAGAAGAGGAACATGAGGAGAAGCTCGTGAGTGTGCTCAAACGGTACAAACCCGCAATAGGCTGGACACTTGCGGACATCAAGGGAATAAATCCAGCAACCTGCGTGCATAGGATTTTCCTTGAAGAAGGCACCAAGCTTACGCGGGAAGCGCAACGTCGGCTCCACCCTCCGATGATGGAGGTGGTAAAAAAGGAGGTAATTAAACTCATGGACTGTGGAGTTATTTACCCTATTTCTGATAGCCGTTGGGTTTCCCCAGTGCAGGTAGTACCCAAGAAATCGGGAATAACCGTCGTCGAGAATCTGGAAAATGAACTTGTGCCACAACGGACGATCACTGGACACCGAGTATGCATTGATTACCGGAAGCTCAACGCCGCAACCCGCAAGGATCATTTTCCATTACCATTCATCGACCAAATGCTGGAAAGATTAGCCGGCCATGCATTTTATTGTTTTCTCGACGGATACTCCGGCTACAACCAAATTAGCATTGCGGAGGAAGATCAAGAAAAGACAACGTTCACATGCCCTTTCGGAACGTTTGCATACCGCCGAATGCCATTTGGACTGTGTAACGCACCAGGTACATTTCAACGTTGCATGCTCTCAATTTTCTCCGAGTACATTGAAAAAATTATTGAAGTATTCATGGACGACTTTAGTGTATTTGGGAGTGATTTTGATGCATGCTTAAACAATTTAGAAACAATTTTACAAAGATGCATTACGAACTTGGTGCTTAATTGGGAGAAGTGCCATTTTATGGTTACGCAAGGGATAGTGTTAGGTCATATTATTTCGGAAAAAGGGTTAGAAGTTGATAAATCTAAAGTAGATCTTGTGCGTCACTTACCCTCTCCAACTTCGGTTAGAGAGATTCGTTCATTTCTTGGACACGCAGGATTTTATCGTAGGTTTATCAAAGACTTTTCCCACATCTCGCGCCCTTTGTGTAAACTGCTGCAAAAGGAGACCCCGTTCGTCTTTGATGAAGAATGCAACGCTGCCTTCAACAAGTTGAAGGAGCTTCTCACGAGCGCTCCTATTTTATGCAGCTCTGATTGGTCTCTGCCATTTGAACTCATGTGCGACGCCTCGGATTATGCCGTAGGAGCCGTCTTGGGTCAGCGGAAGGACAAGAAGCCTTGCGTAATCTATTACGCCTCTCGGACGCTTGATGAAGCGCAAAGAAATTATACTACCACCGAGAAGGAGTTTCTTGCCGTGGTTTTTGCTTTAGATAAATTTCGATCTTATTTACTTCAAACTAAAGTAACTGTGTTTACCGATCATGCAGCTTTGAAGTATCTAATGCTCAAGAAGGACGCAAAACCACGACTTATCAGATGGATACTTCTACTCCAAGAATTCAACATCGAAATCAAGGACAAGAAGGGAGTAGAAAACGTCGTCGCTGACCACCTATCACGTTTGATAGGTGACCATGAGCCTGTCGAGATTGAAGAAACTTTTCCGGATGAAAAACTCTTCGGAATTGAGGTAACTACTTCGGAAACTCCTTGTTATGCAGATATCGTAAATTACTTAGTTACCGGTGAGTTTCCGTCTACCATGCATAAATTTCAACGTGACAAACTTAAGCATAATGCTAGAACCTTTATCTGGGATGAGCCTTATTTGTGGAAACAATGCTCCGATTTAGTAATTAGGAGATGTATCCCGGATAGTGAGTTTAAGCCCATTCTAGACTTTTGTCACAATGAAGCATGTGGGGGACACTTTGGTTCTAGGAGGACAGCTCTTAAGATTTTAGATTGCGGTTTCTTTTGGCCTAGTTTATTTCGCGATGCTCATGCATATTGTGCTGCATGTGATAAGTGCCAGAGATTCGGTAATTTAGGCCCTAGAGATCAAATGCCACAACACTACATATTTAATGTTGAAATTTTTGATGTGTGGGGTATTGATTTTATGGGACCATTTCCTCCCTCCAATGGTTATACTTATATCTTACTCGCAGTAGATTATGTTTCTAAATGGGTGGAGGCAAAGGCCACCCGTACTAATGATTCGCGAGTTGTTGCAGATTTCCTACGAGCTAACATTTTCAGTAGATTTGGAATGCCACGCGTTCTAATCAGCGATGGAGGAAGTCACTTTTGCAACCGCACGGTGGAAGCACTAATGAGGAAGTATGGCGTAAAACACAAGGTTTCCACACCATACCACCCTCAAACTAATGGAATGGCTGAAGTTTCCAACCGTGAGATCAAGAAGATTTTGGAGCGAACCGTCCGCCCAAACCGGAAAGATTGGAGTCAATGCTTAGACGATGCATTATGGGCTTACAGGACTGCCTACAAGACCCCCATTGGTATGTCACCTTTCCGATTAATTTATGGGAAGGCGTGCCATCTTCCGGTTGAATTGGAGCACAAGGCATGGTGGGCCGTGAAGAAATTCAACATCGATCGAGATGCCGCAGGCTTGCATCGGAAGCTACAACTATGTGAACTAGAAGAAATCAGAAATGATGCTTTCGACAATGCGTGGATTTACAAAGAGAAGACGAAAAAGATCCACGATCAGATGATTCGCGGGAAGAGTTTTGAACCTGGGCAGAAAGTATTGCTTTTCAATTCAAGACTTAAGCTCTTTCCGGGAAAGCTTCGCTCTCGATGGATGGGGCCATTCGTAGTTTCTCAAGTTCTACCTCATGGAGCAGTTCTCATTCGATCTATCGACAAAGGTAGTGAGTTCAAAGTAAATGGCCATCGCTTGAAGCCCTATTTTGAGGCATTTGCGGAGCACACCATGGAGGAGATGCAACTCCAAGAACCGGCTATTTCAAAAACAAAATGATGCATCACGTCCAAAGCTAACGACGTAAAACAAGCGCTTGTTGGGAGGCAACCCAATAGGGAGACAACAGATTTGTTTTTCTTCTCCCCTTTTAATTAATTTAATGGCTTTTTGCGTATTAGATTAAAATTTTCGTAGATCCTATACTCCATTTTTATTCTATACTTCTACTTTAGTACATTGAGGGCAATGTAGAGTTTAAGTGTGGGGGAAGGGTTTACAATTTAATTGTGTCTAAATTAGTGTTTTTCAGAGTCTTTAGGACGCCCTTAACTAGTCGATGATGAAATTTGACCAATACGAACACATATGGCGTATGAATCACATGCATCGAATTCTTGTGCTAATTGAGATATTCTATATGTTTTTAACATGTAGTAGATATGAATTGCAAAACATGGTACAGAAATCGCATGCTTGAATAAGTTTTTAATCATATGAACCCTATGTGAGCTTTTGAGCTATCTGTTCTTTATTCGAGTGAATGTACATCCATTTCGTAGCTACTAGCTTATATATGCCTCATTTGATTGCTTGCCATAGATTTTAATGAATTAGAGAATGCTAGAACTTACTCATGTCAATTTGCAAAGCTTTTAAGTTGATACATACTTTGATTTCGGAAATGATTAAAGGCATTTAGGATTTTCCACCACATTGCCATATATCCATGTATCCCATTTGTACGCACAAGTTGCGACACCCTTAGATAAACCAATTGAGCCCACGTTAAGCTTTTCTTTCATCACCATATATACCTAAACACTTACCCTAGTATAGAATATCCTTACCCTTGTTCCGGAAACTTGGTGAGAATTTTTCGAAACTAGCACATAAGATTATGGTTTGGTAGGAAAGATTAAAAGAGTTAATGTGAGTAAGGGGAAAGACTTGTCCAAATAGCTAAAAAAGTATGAGATTGCCAAAAAGAAAAGAAAAAAAATTATATTTGAGAGAATGAAAAGAAAAAAATATTATTATTATCTCTCATGGCAATATGTTGTGTTCTAAAGTAGAAACCAATTGGATTAACGTCCCCCTTATTTGCGGATTTGGAGATTACGACAAATTGAAGGCCCAAAATAGAACAAATATGGCCTTTGTCCTGTCCGAAAAGCTCAAAGGGTAGTTTAAATTGAAGTATACATGGTAACATTCGAGTGGAGATGGAGGACGAATATGGTGCTAGACTAAGTCGTTGGAACGTTTTTATCACCACATATCTAAATTTCGAATGCCTTAGCCTTAACCCCATTACAACCTCACTAAAAGTCCTTTATGATCCTTAAAATGAGTAGCTTTCAATTAGTAGAGTAAGTTGCATGAGTAAGCTTATGGTTTTGGTTCATTTGTGCAAGTAATTAACTCCATTCATGAGGTTTTCGTTTAAATTTATATACACTTTAAGTGAACCCTTTTTCATGAGTGAAAAATATGATGAGTGCATCCTTGTGAGTTGATTAAACCTTTATTCAAAGCATGCACAGCTATAACATAACCATTGTTTTTTTTCTATGTCTTACTTGTTCATTACATAATTATATCGCAATTATCTCTTGAATTCGTTGAGCATACAAGTTGAAATTCATGTGAGCCATCACCATATACTTATGAAAATTCTGAGACAAATTTTAGCTAAGGGCTTAGTTATGTTCTTTCCTTTGTTTTAAATTCTTAGGGAGTCTTAGTTTAACTTAGTGTTTGCTAAGGGACTAGCAAAGTCTAAGTGTGGGGGAATTTGATATACGCATTTTATGCTCGTTTCTTAACGCATTTCCCTTTACGTTTAGCTATGTTATTATCTTAGTTTTTATGTTTTCCTTATTTAATTTGTTATTTTGAAGATATTTACGGTGGAGATTAATAACGGCGCAATTTGGAGGAATTTCGGCGATTTTGCGATTTTTGCGATTTTGGACCTCCGAAAATGGGCCGGCCCAAAAAGCAAATTGTGGGCCGAATTCTCAACTCTTGTTTCGGCCCATTATATGGCCCAAACACATTCAATTCGGCATGGAAGCCTTTTGGTGAAGTTGAAAAGTCCAAGTTATCAAGCTAATGATCATAAAAGATGACTTGCCATGGTGACTCTTGCTTTGGGTTCACAAATGGTGACTAAGCTTGGTGACTCTTGCCTTTGATCATCACAATGGTGACTAAGGGTGTGACTAAGCATGGTGACTCTTGCTTAGGGTTCACAAATGATGATCACAAGGGTGACTAAGGGGATGACTTGCCATATTGATCATTACATGCATTAAATGGAGGGAGGCAAGGTGGAAGAGTGAGAAGCACCATTCCTTGCCTATAAATACAATGAGGCAGCCATAAAACAGATCATCACTCATTTTACAAGCCAAAGCTCTACACAAATACTCCTCCACCATAAACACTTGAAGGTTCACACACAAAGCCGAAGCATCCATCCCTTGCAAAGCTGAAGCATCCATCCCTTGCAAAGCCGAAGCATTCTCCATCCATCCAACACAATACGCTAAGTCCCTTTTGAAGGAAATCCATCTCCACCGTAGATCATCAAGCACTCAAGACAAAAAGTGTAACCATGATCTTCACTTTCATAGCTTTTGCTTTGTATTTGAATCTTTTGATGTATTGGAATACATTTATGTATCAAATGAAGAACAAGTTTAGATTTGTGTTTCATGTGCTTAAACCGATTTGTAATATGCATGTGTTTATGATTTCTAGCCTTTTATGCATGTTTGATACAATCTTAAAGCTTCGAATGCATGTGTTAGAAAATACGCTAAGTCCCTCTCTTTCGCATGTTTCGATGATCGTATGTTGTTTAGGATGTTTATACGCTAAGTTGCATTCCTACTCAATTATTAAGCATGTGTATTTAGTTAGAACTTATGAATTTCGTAACTTACAAAAAGGTTTGATGCATGAAAAGGGTATGGTTAATAAGATGAGATGATCACATGTAATTAGTAGTGTAACTTCTTATTTTTAGCAAGCATAATTAGACTTGAAGTTTCTTGATTGTTGAAACTTGTCTATGAGTAAAACATGTTAGATGCTTAAGAGTTTTAGTTGTGTTTGCATGTTTTTGTACTTTAATTTCGTAGATTAAACAACCAACTTCCAATCCCCCCAAACATTTACATTTCCGCTTATTAACGAAACCATGCATGCGCCCTTAATTCCCCGGATAAAGAACGATCCCTACTCGCCAATATTACAAATGACAAAAGAAGGGTTTAAATTGCAATGCGCGTAATCTGTGTTTTTAAGTTAACGTGAATGCATGTTTTGCGCGTATCAATGTACGTACGTTTTCACTAAATATATATTAATTAAGCAAATTTTAACTGCGTACGTACGTACCTGCTGGCCTTCTCGATATCTTTACGTTAATTAAGCTAACTAGCTAGTCAGCGGAGATCCCTTATCGATCCTGATTCTTCTCGGCCTTCTAGCTACCTAGCGCCCTTCTCCTTCTCCCTTCTCCTTCAATTCTTCTTCAAATGGAATGAAGAGATCGAGGCTAGGAATGAATTCGATCAGTTTGGCATCGGGCTAATTATATAATGCTTCACTTAGACGACGGAGGTGTCGGTACGTCGTCTAAGTGGAAGTACGTTTCATATACTCGGACGACGGCGTGTCAGTCCGTCCTCCAGGTAATCACCTGGACGACGGAGAATACCATCTTCGTCGTCCAGGTGATCACCTGGAGGACGGAGAAGACTCCGAGGTCCAGGTGATCACCTTAAATTTTTTTTCGAGCTGTATTTCATGTACCTCTTACATCTTTTGCATACTCTTGACTCCACGTCTAGTTTCAGTATTACTAATATACCTATTTGGATAAATAACTTATACTTAGCTTTACTTATTTGGATAATATACCTATTTAATCTAATTTAATGTTACTAATCTACCTATTTTGTCCACCTTTTTGGATAAATTACCAACTTGTAGTTAATTTTTTTTATATGAAAATGAATAACAAAGGCAAACTCATAGGCTACCAATGCAAAAAAAATGAAGTTCAGGTAACTTATTTTATAAAATTAAAGCACAAAAAATAAGTAAATTAGTGGGGGTTGTCTAGGGTGAGTTAACACATAGCATGCTATAACTTTTTATTTATATTTTATTTTAATTAATTAAAATTTTAAAACTTGCTAAATAGGTTACTAAGTTCTCAAATCAGAAAATGACACATGTACTTTTAAAAAAAATTACTATTATCATCATATTTATCATTCCACATATAATTTGTCCACAAAATTGTAATACATATAGTAAAAATGATAATTACAAAAAATATGACAAAAATTATCATATATTTGATACAATTTGATACAGTCGCAGTTTGTGTAAAATGTACATCTAATGAGTAATTATGACACTGATGTTTGAATTTACTAAAAAAGTACTTAATTTACAACATTGATAACGCAAGTTTTTTTTCCTACTTACAAGCTAGTTTGACAATATATTTGTTCTCACGTCTATAAAATCATCAATAAATTAGTAAACTAAATCATTAAAAGTGTAATTATCATATGATATTAAATTTATCATTTTATATATCAATTGTTAAAGTTGTTGTAATTGTATCCTAAGACTAGTAATTATCTAATTAATAATGAGTTTTACAAAAAAAAAATGTGTGAATTACGCATTAAGTTTTTTTTTACACATTTAGTGACGTTCACCATAGTTACTATATAAACTGATAAATTACCACAATAAAGTAATACTTGTTGTCGAACTAATAAATTCAGTTATCAATGTAGTAATTATTAAAATAACTATATATATATTACTACTTCATATATATTTTGTTGTCATTTGTTATAATAAGCATCCTTAGAGAAGTGGTTATTTCAACATTAACAAAACTTGACATAAATAATAGCATTTTTACAACTTAGAGGACTATATTGCATCGATAGTGATATTGTCATATTATTAAGTTTTTTATCATCCTGTCATCTAAGTGTAAAATCAACCATAAAAGTTGTAACTCATACAATTAGCACATATTATACTACTTCATACTTTAAAATAGTAATCGATTTATAATTTACATCATCAAACAAGTAATTTTATTAAAGATGATTAAATTTATTAAAAAAATATCAAATTACAAATATACTATCAAAACCTTCTTTTCTTCAATTATTCTCACCCGACCCCCCTCTCATCGCCATGACAGTGTGATCGTCAGCGATCTTCGAGCTTCTCTTCACTTCCCCTTCCCACGAAATGAAAACCCTCACCCTCCTCTTTCATTTCTAAGCTATGGTCTGGCCTGCAAAAGTCAATGAGAGAGGATTCGACCTACACCGTCAGTGACGCCACGTCAATTAGCTGAATCATTGAGTCACTCTATTATAATGCAAGGTCCACGATGGTGGAGCGGGAAAGGTCACAAAATCCCTCGGTTACTTTCATTGAGGAGAAGCGATGAAATGACCCAACCCCGATTTAGTTGCCTAAACCGGAATCAAACCCCTTCCGAAAACACGAACCAACAAAATCCGTAAAAATTTCGGCAGAGTTTCGTTACTAACGTGGAATTACCATTACCTGCACGCGGAAAATACACTTCATCCTATGCCACAAAAATCAAACCGTGGGCACCAATCCCATCCGGATTTCTCAACATATCAACAGTAAAGTAAAACAATAAGTATATCTGTACTTTACTAAAATCCGGTGTAAAATCGTATAATATATACAACAGAATACTCAGAGCGACCTCTAATGTATAACCATATAAATATACCACAGTAGGTAGAACAATAGACCTACTGGAAGAAACAAGGTAGCTCGAGCACTATGCCTCCAACCACGACGTGCGACACCAGAGTCCGAACTGCAAATTGGGCACGAAAACCGAAAAGCCCAGGGGAAAGGCAAATAAAAACGTTAGAGTGAGTGGACGAAAATAAACATATGCTTTTCACCAGTTTATATACATACTCAATATAAAACAGTGCGAGTTCGGAACACAACACACATATATTTATATACGGAGGTTGTCGGGCGACCTCTCAAGCCCGACGTCAGGTGAATCGCTCAAACCCGACAGTGATAGGCCAGGGGACCACTCAACCCCGCCCAGAGGAATCTCTTAACACTGGTCCAGATGAATCTCTCAACTCTGGTACATCGATGTAATAAATGCCATCACCCATAAACATATAACAATACCTCCGAAAATAACATATATCTCAACATCGTATAATTTAAATACGGAAAATCATAAAATCCACGAACTCGCAAATCAACTGTGAAAATATAAACTTGTCCACTCACACACTGGCGTAACGTTGTTCGCGTTAACCCGTGATCCGGCGGAAAGTCCATCGCCAAACAAACGATCACGAACCCCTGAATAATCACAATAACCATTCCTCAAAATCATCATTCAACAATTCAAAATAAATCACGAGAAACCACCGTTCTCGGAAACACATAATCTGAATACGACGAATCGTCGAAAATCCGATATGTACATCTCAATACCTCGCTATTCTTTCGGACGCTCAACTCGAAAAACGAACCTCCCCACTGCGATCGAGGCGCGATTTCGAGTGAAATGACATGCAACTTGTCGAAAATCTCAAAAAGTCAAACTTTGACCGCCGTTGACCGTTGACCGCCGTCAACGGTGGCGCCGCCACCAAACTGAACTTTTCCCGGCGGAGCAACCTCCATTCCATGCAAAATCACCCACTGAGCAACTTTGTCAACTACAACAAAGGCCAATTCTCACTCTAACTTGTCCAATTTCACGAAAAACCGAATGTTCATACAAATTTCAAATCCAAAATTCTCCAAGCACAAATCGAATTAGAACTCCATACTTACATGGTTAGAATCATGGAGATGAGGGCTACAAAACCAAGTCCTTGTTTGAGCTCAACACGGCCCGAATCGAAAACCACCATCAACCCCAAAATTCACAAACTTTGGTCCAAGGTTTCTCTCTCCACCGTGAGACTTGCCGGAAAAAGAGGTCGGGGATGAGTAGAGGGCGTTACAAATTTCAAATCCAAAATTCTCCAAGCACAAATCGAATTAGAACTCCATACTTACATGGTTAGAATCATGGAGATGAGGGCTACAAAACCCAGTCCTTGTTTGAGCTCAACACGGCCCGAATCGAAAACCACCATCAACCCCAAAATTCACAAACTTTGGTCCAAGGTTTCTCTCTCCACCGTGAGACTTGCCGGAAAAAGAGGTCGGGGATGAGTAGAGGGCGTTGAGGCGAGTCGATAGCTTCCTCCCCCGTGGCCGGAGACGGCCGGACGGCAGGTCGCCGTCGACCACCGTGCAGCACTGACGTAAATCTCCCTCTCTCCACCGAGTTGACTCGGTCAACTCGGTCAACACTATAAATGGTAAGGTTGACTTGCCCAAAACAGCAGGTTTCTATTTATAGGCCTTCCCAAAATGGAAACTTCGTAATTATCCTTTTCGACGAACTTTAAACACACGTAACTTCCTCGTCGTAATTCCGATTCTACTAATTCTCGCGGCAATAAACTTGACTCGACGTATTCTTCAATTATCATCCAAAGTCAAACACCTCGGCAAATCCGATAAAAGGTCAACTGTTCAAACCAACACATATTTAAACCGACTAAATAATCAACAATCGGAAATAATCACAACTTAATCTTTGTAACTCAGAACAATGCTCCGGAAGTTCCCACGAGCTCGAAATTAAATTCTGAACAACTTCCGTGAAGAAGACGAAACCAAATTCTCGTCCAGTAATTTAGTCGCTAAGAGTATCACCATTTTAATCCGTTTTCGTCGAAACTTCAAATATTCATAATTTATTCATCGATCGTCCAAATAACGATCCGGAATCGTCCAAGAACTCAAAATCACACGTACAACGACTCTCAAGAAGAGACCCAGCTCCAATTCTTGGCCAATAATTTATTCGTTAACAAGTCCGGCGATTCAAACAACTGTCGTAACTCTGCGACTACGCGCAAGCTCGTAGATTAAGCTTATTCCACCGCTGATTCTGTTCCGGGTCGTCACAGCGGGTTGAAATTGATGGTGGAAATTTGTCTATTATGTCGGAGCTGGCGGTTTTGGACTGAGGAGACACCGGATTCAGGCAGTCGCCAAAAAAAGTCGCGAGCACGAGCGTTGCGCCGAATTGACAGCTAGAGGTTATGGAGCAAGCTTTCTCTGCCGCCGACGCCGCCTTTCTCTCCGTAATTATCATTAATCTGCTTGATGTCGCTAAGGTGTGTGCCTTCATTTGGTTTTGGTTTGCGTGACTTGTCTCTAGTTTCATTTCTAAGTAAGAATGAGAGAGTTATTTTTCTACAGTTTTGATATGTGGTTTACTATTATTGATCCAATTTTTTGATTAAAGTTATCATTTTTTACTGTAATTTATTTACTGTGTTGTTGGTTTGCTTGTGTAGAAAATGATCTAGTGGGTTCACTTTGTGAGGAACTTGATCAGAGAAGTAGCTGGGTTTGCTCCATATCAGAAGAGTATCACTGACCTTTTCTAGTGATCAGTATAAATTTAAGTACTTTGATAAGAGTTGAGGTATTTTATTTTTTGGCTTGAATTTGATAGCATGGAAAGGCTGACTTTGAGAAGCAGAAGCACTCAAGCCAAAGCCATTGGTACTTTAGTATCAATATCAGGTGCACTATTAGTGATTCTCTGTAAGGGTCCAACAATTCTATCACCTACATCTATACACTTTCTTCGAATGCCAGAAAAGGAGTGAGTTAAAGGTGGCCTATTACTTGGTATCGAATACCATCTCTTCTCTGTGTGGGTTATCCTTCAGGTATGTTGCGCAAGCTAGCTCATCAAATACAATAAGTTCTTCGAATAGTCGGTATTCTGATTCATGATTATTACAAACACATATCACGAAGACATACCCAGATGAGCTAGTTTTGGCCTTTTTATACTACTTGTGACAAACTCAAGTGCCTGGAGTCTAAAGTGTGATATAACTTTGGTTGCCATCAGATACTAAGTAAGCTACTGGTGTCTATCATAGTGTGTTAGCTAGAGACTGCTTAATCTTTTGAGTCCTATGATTTTCTTACTCAAACTCTCTGTAGGGAGTCTTTGGTTCAGCTCTCGACATCCTACTTAAAATATGAGGCATACACTTGAAGGGTCCTATCTATATAACGAGCTTCAAGTCATTGTCAATCCTCATTGCAGCTGCTTCCGGTTTCATTTTTCTCGGTGATGATCTCTATCTTGGCAGGTCTCTCTATCTCTTGTACCTTCGATTTCAAAAGCTTTTTAGGTGACCATTTTTCCCACAAAACGCTCTTGCAATAGAACTGAAAAAAGAAACAACTGAATTTTTCTCATATATATAACACAATTCTCATCCCTGTTGTTGTAGTGTTGTTGGAGCTGTAATACTATCCATAGGGTTCTATGCAGTACTATGGGGAAAGGCAAAGGAAGAAGAAATGAGTGAAGACTATGGCTTAGGTTTGCCTAATGCCCTGGCACCCTTGTTGGGGAAGCTACAAAGTTAAAAATATGTAACTTATTTTCCTATGAATATATGCTATCAAAAGTGATGTATCAAAGTGTAACTTTTGACTCTTTGTAAAATAAATGCAATAATGACATAGAAGCTACACGTTTTTCTTATCTAAAGTCCAACACACATAGAGGAAGCAAGAGTGTGACAATTATATTCTGATAGTGGTAGGCCAATCATATGCTTTTGGTGTCATACTCTTGATCATATTCTCTATCATGGTTGCTCTCACTCTTCTTGATCAACAAATCAAAATCAAGTTGGAGAAGGAAGGAAAAAAAAAAAACAGCTGACATTATGAGATTATCTTGTGTTTTTACTCTATCTCAAACTTTAGTTTTTGGTAGTGCAGTACAAATTAAGTTGTTGTTAGTCCCTGTCTTGTATTGGATTCTTAACGCATTTTGTTTGGTATATACTTCTAAATTTGGGTTCTTGAGTACTTTTGATGTCCAAATCACTGTAATGAAAATCATGACAATTAAAGTAGAGTTGGCACTTTAAGATTTTTGTTTGGTTCTTGATGCTTTGGTTTCATACATAGAGTTTTTGCTTCCTCAGTAGAATTAGGTTGCAAGTTTCATACATAGAGGTTTGGGTGTGTATCCGCTTACTGTTACGCTTGTATTCTTCTTGCCTTCTCCCTTCAACAGAACAAACGAGAAGTGACTCTCCCCGGAACACGCGTGCTGACTCGCATGTACCTCTTTCTAACATCAAAACCAATTGCCCCCGCATAAACCTAGCAAAAATTCTCGGCTTCCTCAATAGTCTTAAACTCTGCCCCTATCATGTCTTCTCTGGTCAACTTATCAAAATCAACACCATTATATTGTAGTTTACTGACATCACTTTCTTCATGAATAATATTGGATACCGGACGTTCAGATGATGCATCCATCCCTGAAACATACGTAACCATTTTCAAGTTTTCAAAGTTGTCTACTTTGCTAAAAAAAATGACAAACAACAATCTAGCCATTGAAACTCAATGAATTTTCTAAGAAATCCTATTGAAACACTAAGAAACATACACACAAAATTTTAGTTCAATCAGAGTTGTAATTCTATTCCAAGTAAACATATATATATACAAAAACAAATGCAAAACAAAAACT
Source organism: Geum urbanum (assembly GCA_946800695.1). NCBI lineage: Eukaryota > Viridiplantae > Streptophyta > Magnoliopsida > Rosales > Rosaceae > Geum > Geum urbanum. The sequence continues at coordinate 15,986,927 of OX327008.1, read as the reverse complement.
GGTCTGTATTCCATCTGACTATCCATTTAGAGGAATTTACAAATAAATATCTAACCCTTGAAATGCCTTAAAATTTTATCCAACTATTTTTATACAATAATAAACGTTCAGCAAAAATATCACCTCTACCAGAGTAGTATTTCTATCCCAATTACAAAAACAAAACTGAAGCAGCATATAGAACTAGAAAATATTCTAACTAAACTAACAATTTAAAAATATTATTTACGATGATCTAACTGACAAACTTTATTGAAATTTTGAAGAAAACTTACTGACGTACTCAGTAACAGACGCACAAAAATTGGATCAAATCGGATTTGATTTGCTATTCCAAATATGTATACGATAATGAATCATAACATAAAATTGGAAAGTACTAATCACATACTAAAATTTATATCTGGAGATCTGACCGATAGAATTTATTGAAATTTAAAATAAACTTACTCACATGCTCAAAAACAGAAGCACAAAATTTTAATCAAATAGAAATATATTTACTATCCCAAATATGCTTACGATAATAAATCACAAAATAAAACTGGAAAGTACTAATCACCTAAGAAAATTTATATCTAGAGATTTAACCGTTGGAATTCAATGAAATATCAACCTAATATTATTCAAACCTTGATGAACGAACTCACAAAATTTCAATTTGATCGGATTATATTTGTTATGCCAAATATAGAAACGAAATAAAAAACAAACATAAAACTGAAAATAATTTACACTTCACAACGATCAAACGACAATTTTTTCTTCTTTTGAAAACCCTAACAAATATAATTTATCCATACATGTCTTGTTTTTGGTGATTTGAACTGACTGAGAATACTTCAATGGTTATTGATTCATTCTTTAGCAAGACATATACAATAAAGATGTTAATTCAATGATCCAAGGAGTTTTCCAAGATTTGATGTTTATTTTTATGCGATTCATTTATTTTTCCAATACTTCAATGGTGTGTTTCACAATGGTTATGTGATTCATTTAGGAGTTTTTTTTTTTTAAGGTTTAAGGGATAAGCAGGTTAATACATGAGAATTTTTTTTATGACTGTTAGATATATTCAATATATCAATGGCCATAAATACTCTAAAAAGTTATAGCATGCCATGTCATAAAACACTCTAGACGCTCATGTTTGGGCCTAAAATAAAGTATTTCATTTTGGGCTTGGATGGCCGAGGGTTATGCGAGCGGCCCACTGTATTCTAACGCTTGGCGAAGGGTCGAGTGGGACAACGTCTGGCGAGCGTTCGCCAGAGGCAGACATCGAGTTCTATTAGAACTGTGTCTTAATTAGCCGGTTCCATGCGGCTTTATTTCTATCATAACTAGTTTTATTTTAGATAGAACTCTTAGAAGAGTTATGATGGTATTAGAGATCTATGAGTGATACAACACGTATGCTGGTGTTGGATTCAGACTGTGATTACAAGAGCAGAAAGAGTTTGAAACAGAATGTATGACTGTTGTTAAGCGAGTATATAAGGAGAGTAAGAACTTTGTGAGAAAGGTCCCCGATCAATCATACAAACTTGCTATACGCAAACAAACCTAGACGGACATCTCGTCCTCGAGATTTCTATCTTTCTTGCAACCAGAAGGTCAAAGTGCTTGTCACCTATCGAGTGAAAGTATTACGACTCCAAGGAAGCAGATTACAACCGGACGGTCGAAGAGTTTGTCACCTATCGAGTGAGAGTTCGGGCACACGAAGGAAGTAGTGTTCTCAATACTCTGTTAGCGAGATTGCTCTGCTTTGCACGAGTAAGGACGTGTGGAGTATCGATTTCAAAGACTAAGCAAGAGACACATATCAAGTCCTAGGACACTAGGCAAAAAGGACCTATTCGAGCAGGGTTGGTGCTCTCCCTGTTCTAATCGCTTAATATAGAAGTCAGGCGGCTTATACAGTCCATATTCTGTCAAGAGACGGTGGCACGCCAGCATACGAAGCACAAGTAGGGTAAACCGGCTCACGCGGTTAAAACATCCGGAATCATAAAAGAGACTGCTTCGCGAGAAGGATCTCTTCACGAGAGATATTTTTGCATCGAACATTTTGGCACGCCTAGTGGGACTATATCTCTTAGCATCTCTAAGCGACAATTGAATATCCTTATGGAAGGGTCTACCCTCAGTGTCGCAAACATCCACAACCGGCTTACCGTGAACACACATCTAGTCAGTGTCGTTCATTAAGTAATCAAGCGGTTGAAGTTATTTTCGCTAACAACTTCGATACCATGACGTTCAAATCTTTGAGTGAGGCAGAAATAGCAGGACTTACGTTTGACCAGTACCTGGCTTACACGGCCAGGCGAGATTGTGACGACACAGAACAGAATCAGCAGTGGAATCAGCTTGATCTACGAGGTTACTGCGTAGTCGCAGAGTTCCGACAGTGTTTGAATCGTCCGATTTGTTAACGACTTAATTATTGGCCTAGAATTGGAGCTGGGTCTCTTCTCGAGTGTCGTTGTACGTGTGATTTCGAGTTCGTGGGCGGTTTCGGATCGTTATTTGGACGACCGAGGAATAAGTTATGAATATTTGAAGTTTCGGCATAATCGGATTTAAATGGCGACCTTCTTAACGACTAAATTACCGGACGAGAATTTGGTTTCGGCTTATTCATGGAAGTTGTTGAGCATTTAATTTCGAGCTTGTAGGAACTTCCGGAGCATTGTTCTGAGTTACGAAGATTAAGTTGTGATTATTTTCGATTGTTGATTATTTAGTCGGTTTAAATATGTGTTGGATTGAACAGTTGACTTTTTATCCGATTGATCGGATGTGTTTGACTTCGGGTGATAATTGAAGAATACGTCGAGTCGAGTTTGTTGCCGCAAGAATTATTGGAATCGGAATTACGACGAGAAAGTTACGGGTATTTGAAGTTTGTCGAAAAGATAATTACGAAGTTTCCAAAAATGGAAGGCCTATAATTAGAAACCTGCTGTTTTGGGCAAGCCAACCTTGCCATTATGGGAGTTGACCGAGTTGACCGAGTCAACTCAGTGGAGGAGGAAGTTGGCGACGGGAGCCACGGTGCTCCACGGCGACGCGACGATTACAGCCACCTCAAGGCGTGGGACTTGTTCCATTCGATGCGCCTCGACATCCCGATCCAGTTTCCAGCCACCACGCACGGCGAGACTCGCCGGAGGAGGAGGAATTTTCCGGCCAAAAAATGGGGATTTTTAGGTGAATTCGGGTTCATCAATTCCGGCCGAATTGAGCTTAATCAACCACTGGGTTTTGAAGCTTTCCTCACCATGATTCTAACCATGTAAGTATGGAGTTCTAATTCGATTTGTGGATGGAGAATTTTGGATTTGAAATTTGTGTACCAATTCGGTTTTGCATGAAATTGAGCTAGTTAGAGTTTGAATTGGCCTTCGATGCAGTTGACAAAGTTGCTCAATGGATGATTTTGAGTGAAATAGGGGTTGCTGCGCCAAGAAATTTTCAGGTTAGTGGCGGCGCCACCATGGACGGCGGTCAACGCAGCGGTCAACGGTCAACGACGGTCAAAGTTTGACTTTTTGGAGTTTTCGACAAGTTGCATGTCATTTCACTCGAAATCGCGCCCCGATCGCAGTGGGGAGGTTCGTTTCTCGATTTGAGCATCCGAAAGTACAGCGAGGTATTGAGGTGTGATTTCCGGATTTCCGACAGTTTGTCGTAATCGGATTACGTGTTTCCGAGAACGGTGGTTTCTCGTGATTTGATTTGAATTGTCGAGTTATGATTTTGAGAAATGAACTTTGTGATTATTCAGGGGTTCGTGATCGTTATTTTGGCGAGGGACTTTCCACCGGATCATGAGTTAACGCGAACTGCGTTACGCTAGTCTGTGAGTGGACAATTTATTTTCACGAATTGATTGCGAGTCTTTTATATACGTTTTATGAACTTGAGCATGCGTATGAGATTTCGGATTACATGAGCATGTGTTTTACGATTATACGATTATACTTATACGGATATACGTATACGAGTATATATACATTTATATGTTGTTTCATGCATATGCATCGTATTGTTTATGATTTGATTTTCACAGAGTACAGTCTCAGTTACATTGTTGTATCGATACACTTGCCTCTCGGCTGATCCCCGATGGTAGGCCACAAGGAGGGGCGTCGTCACCCCGACCTGACCGGTGAGGGGCGTTTCCTTGGAACCGAGGCCATTTCTGGCTTAGAATCACGTGTGGACCAAGGACCCCGTGATTCGGACTGTACTAGCACGGAGGTGTCCAGGAGTGACCCCGTGGGATTTTTACTTGCATGCTCAGTATGCTAGAGGATTATGGTTTTACCTCGTGTACTTGTTGTTTTTATTTACCTGGACTCGCATATGTTATTTTAAACATATATATCAACTGGTGAAAGACATTTATTTTTGTCCACTCACTCTAACAGTTTTCATGTCTTTCCCCTGGGCTTTTCGGTTTCCGTGCCCAGTTTGCAGTTCGGACTATGGTGTCGCACGTCGTGGTCGGAGGCATAGTGCTCGAGCTACCTTGTTTCTTCCAGTAGGTTTATTGTTCTACCTACTGTGGTATACGTATATGATTATACATTAGAGGTCGCTCTGAGTATTCTGTTGTATATATTATACGATTTTACTTCGGATTTCAGTAAAGTACAGATATATTTATTATTTTACATTACTGTTGATATATTGAGAAATCCGGATGGGATTGGTGCCCACGGTTTGATTTTTGAGGCATAGGATGAAGTGTATTTTCCGCGTGCAGGTAATGGTAATTCCACGTTAGTAACGAAACTCTGCCAAAATTTCTACGGTTTTTGTTGGTTCATGTTTTCGAAGGGGTTTGATTCCGGTTTAGGCAGCTAAACCGGGGTTGGGTCTTTTCAGCTTGGTATCAGAGCATTAGGTTATAGGTTCTGTAGACTTCTGTAGTCATGTTTACTAAGGATATTTGAGAATGTACAGCATGTCTGGAATGGTGACCCGACCGGCCGGCGGATACTCATCAATATTCCGGGTGTTGTATACTTTCAAATATTTAAAGTTCTATGATTACGTTCCACTTGTTGTGAACGATGTTTTATTCATTAGGATGCCTCCTGACGTGCTTTCCGTGTCATTTCGGTTGTGGATCATATTGAGGATCAATCGACGCACGATTTGCCAGAGAACTGTGGGTTTGGATGAGTATTCTGAGTTCAGAGAATTGTGTGGCACGGTTTGCCTGGTTGTGTGTGTTTGAGCGTCTACATGTTGCCTCAGAACAGAGAATTGTGGCAGTTGATGTTTGCCTGAGTCAAATCATTGTATTTGGTGGGCTATTATTGTGTGAGTTCCTGTTGCGACTTCATGGCCTACATTCAGGGTGTTGTTTATACGGTAATGGTTTAATCAGGCTACCCAATAATCGAATGAGGAGTGTTTACCCACCTGAGGCAGAGATGCATTGTCCACATGTTTGTTTCCGTTTGAACGTGTTATATGTGGCTTCAGAGGAAGCGGTGTACGAGGTTCGAGATGAGTTTAAACCTGAGCATCAGAGAGAGTCTGATTGATATGCCTCGAGATAACCGTGAGGAGCTTAGTGTGTTGCACTCAGTGGCGAGGCTATTGAGAAGGAAATGTGTACGCGGTTTTCGATGTGATGGTTAGAAGAATGTGGACTTAGTTGAGACTTTGATGAGGTTGAGTTCCGACACTTCGGGATCAGTGACTTCATCAGGCTGTGGTCTTTTCGATTATGTTGAGAGTCATCAGATCAAGCAGAGGATCCATTAGGTGGTGGCGGAGATCACAGAGTAGCGGACTTGCTCCTGTGGCATGAGTTTGGGTGATCGTTGGTGATTCTTCCATGCAGCAGGTGTTGCGGTGACTTGTGTTCGTGAAGCACTCTCAGTTGCCATTGTGGTGGCCAGGAGGGTCACGTTGCGAAGGAGCGCCCTCAGCCAGCTATTTTAGCGGTTTAGGCAGCTCAGAGTTCACGAGGAGGTTATGATGCTGTTTCTGGAGTGACCAACGCAGCCATTTAGATGAGTCATTCAGCAAGTCGCAATTGACGTGGGCGGCTAGTTGGGCATGTTGGAGTTCGTGCCATGACCTTGTTTGAGGACAGACTTTTCTCCGAGGTTACGGTTGTTTGATATCCATGGCTATTGTACCTGCATTTCCACTTCCGAGGTTTTGGAGAGTGTTGCATCCATCCGGAGGTCGCGAGATCCTGGTTGGAGGTTATGTGTTAGCCGCGGATCTATTATAGCTGGACACCGTGGTTTGATGTGACTATGAGTATGGACTTACTGACGATGCATTTGGCTGTGTTCGTGTGCCTTTAGAAGGAGGTTGTATTTCGACGACCAGATTTCCCCGAGATACTGTTTCGTGGTGATGGTCGAACGAATGATGGAGACGAGTTGTGTGGTTTGATTTGCTCATATTGTGGATACTATGGTTGTTGTGGCCGACATTGGTGACATTGAGGTGGTTCCCGAGTTTCTAGGTGTATTCCGGAGGAGTTACCAGGTGTTCCTCCAGTTCGGGAGACCGACTACACCATTGAGCTTGTAACGGGCGCTAGAATCATTTTACGGGCATTTTGTCGTTCGGAGCCAGCGGAGCTGATAGAGTTACAGTTTCGACTCCAGGAGTTGCTGGAGGAGGTTTCAGGAGATTTCATGCAACCCCGCGTATTTGCGTGGTGTGCTCTTGCACTGTTTGTACGGATGTTGGATGGTTCGACGAGGTAGTGCATTGACTACCGAAGCCTGATTCACTTCAGAGGTGAGCGAGTATCCTTCACTTCGGACTGACGATTGGTTTGACCAGCTCGCGAGAGCTTCAGTCTTTTCAAAGATTAATTTCGGGTCGGATACCATCAGTTGAGGTTTGATGAGTTAGAGGTGGTTTGGACAGCTTTCGGATCTCGGGGTGAGCACTAGGAGTTCTTAGTCACGCTGTTTGGTTGACCGATGCCCCGTAGATCGTGTGGACTTGATGGACCATGTGTTCAGACGATTCTGGACGAGTTGCGGTCATGTTCGTCGGCAACATCCTGATTTACTCCAGGAGTGTGGGCCAGTACTTGAAGCAATTGCGAGCGGTTTTGCGGCCCTTACGAGATGATCAGTTGTTGGTAAAGTTCAGCCAATGTGAGTTTTGGCCGATTAGCGTGAAGATTTTGGGCTGTGTGATGTTATCCGAGGGAGTTGGCGTGGATCCTGATCAGATAGAAGCCGTGTTGATTTGGGGTTGACCTACCATGGTACCAGAGATCGGGAATCTCTTGGGTTTGGCAGGCTATTACCGACGGCTTGTGCAGGATTTTCCCGGATTGCTACTTTACTTTCCGGATTGACGAAGAAGGTGTCAAGTTCGAGTGGTTCGATGCACATGAGGAGAGTTACTTACTCCTGAAGGATGGTTGACCGTTGCTTCGGTTTTGACCTTACCTGACGATCGTGGTGAGTTTGTTGTCGTGGGTTATGGCGATGCATCGAGATTTGGATTTAGTTATGTTTTGATGCTGTGTAGCAGAGCGGTGGCTCATGGTTTCAGACAGTGGGAAACCTTATGTAGCTACGTATCCTATGTATGATTTGGATGTATCTGTCCTTATGTTTGCATCAGAGAGTTCGAGACACTACAGCTATGGCGTGCAGCGAGGTGTAGGACGTGCACTGATCACTTGAGTTTCATCCACTTGCATTTTCGGCCAGATTTGGGCTTGAGGCAGTGTAGATGGTTGGGGTCGACTAACGACTATGGCTGCACATTTGAGCTTGTTCGGGAAAGACTAGAGGTTGCACTTTGACTATCCATCTGGGATGTCGTTGCTGATGCATTTAGTCAGAAACCGGGAGCTTCAGTGTTCCATGTGTGTATAGCTCGAGTTTCCGTGATAGCCGAGTTGTGCGCTACAGAAGCTGAGTTAGGGTGTGATGATGTTGAAGCTCATTGTTTTGCGTGCGTTATGCACTAGCAGTACGGAGATGTGTCTGATACTTCGAGTTTACTACTCGTGACGCAACATGAAGAACAATGTAGCAGCTTGTTTGTGCAGATGCCACATTTGTCGACAGGCGATGGCTAGGAGGCAAAGACTTGCCGAAGAGTTACAGCCATTAGAGATTTCCGATTAGTAGTTGGAGTTGTCGCTGTGATCTTGTGTGCCAGTACGCACTTTTGTTTGTGATATCAGTTGTCATGCCATTGTGGACCATTTGATGAACTCAGTACATTTCCTGGTACTTTCGGTGAAGATTTCAGTGGCAGGCTGGCATAGTTGTGTTTGACGGAGGTTGTCCATTTATGCGGTGTACCTGTGTCCCAGTTTGCTGACCGAGATAATCAGCTACAACTAAGTGTTGGCGAGCTTTGTAGCGAGCATTGGGGACCTGACTACAAGTTAGTACCGGTTCTTATCCTCAGATTGGTTGGCGATCTTTGAGGACTATTCAGACCTTGGAGGGCATATTGTGGACCTCGGTATTGCAGTTCCGGAGGATTTGGGACCAGCAATTTTAACTGTTCGAGATTGCATGAAGTACCAGTTTGTGGACCACTATGGTTTTGAGGTTGCTTGATGTCATTTTGAGGACGATGTTGTACTCCACTGTGCTGGAGAGAGTTTGGTTTGAGTTTGAGTTGACATTTGATTCGGATTTTGTGGAATGTGCTACCACAGACTGTCAGATTAGCGAAAATGGGTTGATTATTGCTCGAATTTGATGTGTGAATTATGTTGATGTGTGTGGACTGAGTTGTGATTTGCCATGTTGTTTTGATCCGTATGTGGTCATAGGCGAGTTTGTGTTGTGCCGTATAGTTCGGCATCGCCTATAGTGTTGACTTTTGTGTGTGTTGTGTTCCGTGTGGCGGAACTATGTTTCAGGTTTGTTGTGTGTTGTGTACCCTATATGTTCCTTATGCAGGAACACTTGGCAATTATGTGGAGCAAGTTCAGATTTGAGATTTGAGGGTACAGGGATTTCAACACGGAGCTATCTCTTATTGTGGAGTCGGTTGTCAGAGTTGTTCAGTTGAGGTTGCCGTTGGAGAGTTGAGCAGTATGCAGAGGCAATGCTCCTACTTTTTGTCGGCAGATTTGAAATTTCGAGGTCAAAATTTTTTAAGGGGGTGGATTTGTGACGACCCAGAATAGAATCAGCAGTGGAATCAGCTTGATCTACGAGGTTACTGCGTAGTCACAGAGTTCCGACAGTGTTTAAATCGCCGAATTTGTTAACGACTTAATTATTGGCTGAGAATTGGAGCTGGGTCTCTTCTCGAGAGTCGTTGTACGTGTGATTTCGAGTTCGTGGGCAGTTTCGGATCGTTATTTGGACGACCGAGGAATAAGTTATGAATATTTGAAGTTTCGGCATAATCGGATTTAAATGGCGACCTTCTTAACGACTAAATTACCGGACGAGAATTTGGTTTCGGCTTCTTCGCGGAACTTGTTGAGCATTTAATTTCGAGCTTGTAGGAACTTCCGGAGCATTGTTCTGAGTTACGAAGATTAAGTTGTGATTATTTCCGATTGTTGATTATTTAGTCGGTTTAAATATGTGTTGGATTGAACAGTTGACTTTTTATCCGATTGGTCGATGTGTTTGACTTCGGGTGATAATTGAAGAATACGTCGAGTCGAGTTTGTTGCCGCGAGAATTATTGGAATCGGAATTACGACGAGAAAATTACGGGTATTTGAAGTTTGCCGAAAAGATAATTACGAAGTTTCCAAAAATGGAAGGCCTATAATTAGAAACCTGCTGTTTTGGGCAAACCAACCTTGCCATTATGGGAGTTGACCGAGTTGACCGAGTCAACTCGGTGGAGGAGGAAGTTGGCGATGGGAGCCACGGTGCTCCACGGCGGCGCGACGATTCCGGCCACCCCAAGGCGTGGGACTTGTTCCATTCGGTGCGCCTCGACATCCCGATCCCGTTTCCAGCCACCACGCACGGCGAGACTCGCCGGAGGAGGAGGAATTTTCCGGCAAAAAAATGGGGATTTTTAGGTGAATTCAGGTTCATCAATTCCAGCCGAATTGAGCTTAATCAACCACTGGGTTTTGAAGCTCTCCTCACCATGATTCTAACCATGTAAGTATGGAGTTCTAATTCGATTTGTGGATGGAGAATTTTGGATTTGAAATTTGTGTACCAATTCGGTTTTGCATGAAATTGAGCTAGTTAGAGTTTGAATTGGCCTTCGATGCAGTTGACAAAGTTTCTCAGTGGATGATTTTGAGTGGAATAGGGGTTGCTCCGCCGAGAAATTTTCAGGTTGGTGGCGGCGCCACCGTGGACGGCAGTCAACGGTCAACGGTGGTCAAAGTTTGACTTTTTGGAGTTTTCGACAAGTTGCATGTCATTTCACTCGAAATCGCACCCTGATCGCAGTGGGGAGGTTCGTTTCTCGATTTGAGCATCCGAAAGTACAGCGATGTATTGAGGTGTGATTTCCGGATTTCCGACAGTTTGTTGTAATCGGATTACGTGTTTCCGAGAACGGTGGTTTCTCGTGATTTGATTTGAATTGTCGAGTTATGATTTTGAGAAATGAACTTTGTGATTATTCAGGGGTTCGTGATCGTTCTTTTGGCGAGAGACTTTCCGCCGGATCACGGGTTAACGCGAACTGCGTTACGCTAGTCTGTGAGTGGACAATTTATTTTCACGGATTGATTGCGAGTCTTTTATATACGTTTTATGAACTTGAGCATGCGTATGAGATTTCGGATTACATGAGCATGTGTTTTACGATTATACGATTATACTTATACGGATATACGTATACGAGTATATATACATTTATATGTTGTTTCATGCATATGCATCGTACTGTTTATGATTTTGTTTTCACAGAGTACAGTCTCAGTTACGTTGTTGTATCGATACACTTGCCTCTCGGCTGATCCCCGATGGTAGGCCGCCAAGAGGGGCGTCGTCACCCCGACTTGACCGGTGAGGGGCGTTTCCTTGGAACCGAGGCCATTTCTGGCTTAGAATCCCGTGTGGACCAAGGACCCCGTGATTCAAACTGTACTAGCACGGAGGTGTCCATGAGTGACCCCGTGGGATTTTTACTTGCATGCTCAGTACGCTAGAGGATTATGGTTTTACCTCGTGTACTTGTTGTTTTTATTTACCTGGACTCGCATATGTTATTTTAAACATATATATCAACTGGTGAAAGACATTTATTTTCGTCCACTCACTCTAACAGTTTTCATGTCTTTCCCCTGGGCTTTTCGGTTTCTGTGCCCAGTTTGCAGTTCGGACTCTGGTGTCGCACGTCGTGGTCGGAGGCATAGTGCTCGTGCTACCTTGTTTCTTCCAGTAGGTTTATTGTTCTACCTACTGTGGTATACGTATATGATTATACATTAGAGGTCGCTCTGAGTATTCTGTTGTATATATTATACGATTTTACTCCGGATTTCAGTAAAGTACAGATATATTTATTATTTTACATTACTGTTGATATTTTGAGAAATCCGGATGGGATTGGTGCCCACAGTTTGATTTTTGTGGCATAGGATGAAGTGTATTTTCCGCGTGCAGGTAATGGTAATTCCACATTAGTAACGAAACTCTGCCAAAATTTCTACGGTTTTTGTTGGTTCGTGTTTTCGAAGGGGTTTGATTCCGGTTTAGGCAGCTAAACCGGGGTTGGGTCCTTTCAGAGATAGCCACCAGGCTAATTACCAATTGGCCCTTGAGCAAAGGATCGAGCAACAGGCGGCTCTTCTCACCACCCAGAGCAACATAATAGATGCAACGGCAGCTGGAATCCAATCTATGCGGGTGGACTTAAATCAAGATCGAGAGGAGAGAGAGGCCATAAGAGCCCAGGTAACTAGTTTGGTGGAAAGTCAAGACAGGTTACGGATAGAAATCCTTCACCAAATGGAAAAAAGGTTGGAGGAATACCGCCAGTACGCGGCGACTCTATCACAAAGGGTAGACAGAGACATAGCGTCTCTAACCAAATCCGTATCGGACTTGGCCAGGAAAAGTAGGCAAGCGGAGTCCTTTCCTCTTGCTTGGGAGCAACGGTTAAATAGGTTCTTAGATGATTGTAACATCCAATTATCCAAGATGCATGAAACTTACGAGACACTGTTTCCTCCAATGTCAAAAGATGATCCTGATGCGTGGCAATGGCCAAAGTTCTACAAGCACCAGACCTTCCAAACTTTCTCTGGCGACGATGATGCAAACGCGGCAACGCACTTGGCCTCTTTTACTCTACAGTTAGGCCAATTTGCCGAAGATGAAGGGCTCAAATTAAGAGTCTTCGGATCATCGTTGTCAGGATCAGCCCTTGTATGATATACTGGAATAGAGAAGGGTTCGATCAGTGACTAGAAGGATATGGAGGCCTTATTCATATATCACTTCGGAACAGCAAGACCAGAGACTAGTGTAGGAAAACTGGCTTCCTTGAGCCAATCGGTAACAGAAAGCCCAGTCACCTTCCTGCACCATTTCCGGTCAGAGTATAATCTATGTAAGACCCCTCTGAGTAAGGAAGAGGTGGTCGAGATGGCCAAGAATGGTCTGGAGAACATGTTCCATCAGCTATTCTTAAACAGCAAGTATTTCTCCTTGAATGAGTTCATCACGGCTATGACTAAAGCTCATAGCAATATGCAGGAGAGAGACAACAGAAGGAATGCGTCCAATGGGACGTACATTAACCGAACCTGATAGGTTGAAGCCAAAAACAGTGGCTTATATTGAAGGTGTAGAAGATCAAGAGTCAGACTCTGATGGCGAATAGGTGGGTGCCGTTGACTTATCAACAAACAAAGTTTTAAAACCCCGCAAGCTTCAAAAGAGTAAGGGTCCAATCAAGCTCTCAATAGTGGCTTTCACTAAGCCAGAATTTGAGAAGTACACCTACGACGCCAATATGGCTCATGAAATTTTGGACGAGCTGTATAGTCTGCGTGTCGTCAAAGCAGACTTTGGACCACTTCCTACAGCTGAGCAGTTAAAGGGTAAGAAATATTGCAAGTTCCATGGAGCATGGAACCACGTTACAAAGGACTACATTAAGCTTAAAGATCAGATCTAGAGATGGATCGATGAAGGAAGATTAGAGTTGGAGGGGTCGTCCAAAACATCTGCGTTAGTGGATTCCGAGCCGTTCCCTGCTGCACAGGTGAATATGGGTGAGGTGAATTGGACATCACCTGGTAGACACCTCGAAGGTATGGAGGCCTGGAATCGACCATCCTTTTCAGCCTATTCATTCAGACTGGATATGATAGAAGAATTCTTTGATAAGCTAAGGGACATGGGGCTGATCTCTTTTTACCCAGTTACTGAGCTTAGACAATTACGGTATAAAGAGCCAGCCCAGCACTTCTGCAGATTTCACAATCACTTTGGTCATCGAACAGCAATGTGTTCCATCTTGAGAGATGAAATCCAAGGTTTGATCAATTGGGAAGTGATTGAAATCAACGACAGGAGTGAGGTGGATTTTCACCCACAACATCTTCACAGGACACCACCTCCTCCAGTCATAACTTCTACTGCCAATAGCACTTCTTCAAGGGGTAGTCAAACTAAACCAACCTATGCGAAGAAGAGGATAAGACGAAGGTCTAACCGAAATATAGCGTTTGTCTGACCTAAGCAGACTCGAATAACATATGACGCGTCTTGGCGAGAGGAGATATTCAATGAGCTATGCCAAGTAGGAATAGCTGTGGTTCCTGACAATTGGGGAACACCTGACCCACACCCTGAGGATGTTAGGGGTTTGCTTTATTGTCGATATCACCACAAATGGGAACGTCACACCACAAGTGCTTGTCGAGATTTAAAGTTCAAGATACAGCAGTGGATTAACGAGGGAGTGATAACGATAGAACAAGAACCTTCGCAAGGCTTGACGACCCCTATGCCAATGATGGTGAAAATGTTGGAACTGACACGTGACAAGTCAAATAAAAGAAAACAATCCAACGACCATCCAACTGCTGGCAAAAGTCCATCTTATACACCAAGGAATAAAGGAAAAGAAAAGGTGGACTCTAAGGCAGAATCGCCAGTAGCCCTTTGTGTACGTTGCAAACTGAGAAGCGGGCTGAAGATCTCTTATGAAGAACTGGCTCAAGCAGCCAAGTCTTCCCAGAGCTATTCTCGAGTACAGATCATCAGCCCCAGCCAACAAAGCAAAGGGATACTCCAGCTCCCAAGCACTTGCGAGCAACAGATAAAGCCAGTTTGGCTAAAACACCTGAGTCCAAAGTTGCAAGTACGCTCGCGAAACCATATATACCTCCAGCTTCAAGAAATATTACAAAGGAGGATGTCTAGTACGTAAGGGAGAAAGGAAAAACTATTGAGGTGACTCCAAGCAGGAGAAGAAATCTTCAACGACGCTTTGGCAGGGCCAAGAGAGCACTAGAGGCTTATGAAGCTGGCTTGGTCAAAAAGGAAGATCTGGAGTTTCCTCCAGAAGTGTTTCAAAGGCGACTGAACACCCTTGTAGCAAACCCATTGGTGGTTTTTGGGAAAAAGTCTCACGAGCCCAAAGTGAGAGCCCAAAGACCAGGAGTCTTTGAATGAAACCCAGAATTAGGGTTTAAAGGCAAAGAGCCCGAATCTACTCCTGAGATTCATCGTGAACCTACACAACGGAAGCCAGTCAGGAGACGCCTCACTTTTGAGGAGGGCACGATGAAAACAGTAGGGTTACAAACACCCCCTCAGGGAACAAGGGACATGCAGAAATAGAACACTCCAAGCAAGCCCCCAGTCTTGCGATGGAAACCCAGGCCTTTAATTGTGGAAGAACAAGAGAAGGCCCAACAATTGTTTCTTGTTCCCAAGGAGAAAACTCCATTACTACTACTGCCAGCAGCTATTGATCCTACTCCTGAGGGTCAGTTACAACAAGTGGCCCATCTCGAGGTAACTGCAACGTCGAACGAGGATGGACATCAGGCTGGAGATGATAACTACGATGACGATGAGCAGTTGGTGGATTACGGTGAGGACGAAGATGAAGAAGCATTTGACTGCATTGAGGAAGATAGTTCCACCATTAACATGGTGTATGTCTTATCTTCCAAATACGCTTTGTCTCCGTCAGCATCAACAGATGAATCCAAGAACATCAATAACGTGGTATTACCAGATGAGGAACCAGAGCTACCAAGTGATTCAACATCAATTGAGGTACCAGAGACGGATTCATCACATACGACAGGACATATGATGTTCTCCAAACCCACTATAGACATGGCCATGCACATGAGGCCGTTATATGTCACAGGCCAAGTCCAAGGGATTCAGTTGAACAAACTCCTAGTGGACTCAGGGGCAGCGGTGAACATTATCACCGTCAAGGCAATGGCCTTAATAGGCATTCCCAAGTCTGCTATTCAAGAGACATCGCTGAGTGTCAGAAATTTTCAGGGTAGCATAACCACGACTTTGGGCATTGTCTTCTTACAGGTACACATCGATCTAGTCTCAGGCACTTACACATTCTTTGTGGTAGAGTGCACATCTCCATATAGTGCAATTTTGGGACGTGAGTGGATACATCGGAGCTATTGTGTACCTTCTTCACTCCATCAGCAGATACTACTCTGGAATATGGAGTCTGGTGAAGCAGAACTGATCAATGCTGACCCTCGTCCATATTTCGTTTCTGCTAACACATTGAAAGCCAGATATTACCACAGTGACCTTAGGCCATTGGAGGTATGTGGCGTCGATAGTAAGGGCCGCCTAGTTGGTGTTACGACCTCTGAACTAGCTCAGTGGGGTATAATTCAAGCAAATCAGAATAGCAAAAGACCCTACACCATTGAGCTACCATCCAAACGTTCTCCATGAATGGGTCTCTATCAAGTATAGAGGCCGAGGCTTGTCACTCTCTACACGAACGCTTTCATAATTTTCTGTTAGAGAGCCAAGCCTTTGAGAAGGTTCCAATGGTTGCAGCCTTGGAATATGTAGATGAAGACGTTTTGCAAGACTTAGAGGAGGAGGATGAGATTAAATTAGCTCCAGCAGCTTTAGATGATTTACCTCCTAAAGTCAAGGATCTCATTGAACACATCAATATTGGGACACATGAAGAGCCAATCTCTGTGGCCATCAGTACCTTCTTGGAGCCTGAGGAGAGACTCAAGCTTATTGAACTACTACAAGAGTATGCAGATTTTTTTGCAGAAAAGTACGACGACATGCCCAGTTTGTCACCAGATTTGGTTTGTCATAATTTGCCCATCATAGAAGGGAAGAAACCTGTGAAACAAGAGATGCGTCGTATGAATACAGAAACGCCAATTCTAGTCAAGGAAGAGGTCGAGAAAATGCTCAAGTCAGGGATTATACGTGTAGCCAAGTATAATGAGTGGCTTTTCAACATAGTCCCAGTCAAGAAAAAGAATGGAAAGATGCGAGTATGCGTCGATTACAGAGACTTGAACAATGCAACCCAAAGGATGCATACCCTATGCCAGTAGCTGATTTGTTGGTAGACTCAGTTGCCCGTCATGAAATGTTGACATTTATGGATAGCACTGCTGGATATCACCAAATTCCAGTGGCTGAAGTAGATAGACATAAAACAGCGTTTTGATGCCCAGGATTTGCAGGTGTTTTTGAGTACGTGGACATGCCATTTGGACTTAAGAATGCAAGGGCGACCTACCAACGAGCAATGAATTTGATTTTCCATGATCTTATTGGCAAGACCATGGAAGTATATATTGATGATGTGGTAGTCAAAACGAAACGCAGAAGTGATCATTTTGAAGACTTAAGGCAAGTGTTTCTCATAATGCGGCAACATCAACTAAAGATGAATCCAGCCAAGTGTGTGTTTGGCGTCCAGGCAGGAGATTTCCTGGGTTTTTTGGTTCATCAGCGTGGGATTGAGATACCAGATGACAAGAAACAAACGGTTCTTAATGCAGTTCCACCAAAGAGTAAGAAAGAACTACAGCGTTTATTAGGAAAGATCAATTTCTTACGACGGTTTATTGCCAACGCTGCTGGGAAAACACAACCATTCTCAACTCTGCTCAAGCTTCAAAATCAAAAGGACTTTGTATGGGAGCCTATACATCAAGAGGCTTTCGATACCATTAAAGCCTACTTAACGAACCCACCTGTCTTGGTACCCCCAAGACCTGGGGTTCCTCTTAAGCTGTATATATCAGCTACCGACCTCTCCATTGGAAGTCTATTAGCTCAGGACGACACATCAGGAGTTGAACGTGCTATTTTCTATCTAAGTCGTACCTTGAACGATTGTGAAACGAGATACTCTCCAATGGAAAGATTATGCCTAACGTTATACTTCTCAGGGTGTAAATTGAGGCACTATATGCTGTCCTTCACTACATGTGTCATTGCACAAACAGATCTAATGAAGTACATGTTGTCCAGGCCGATTCTCCGTGGACGCATTGGAAAGTGGATTCTGGCTTTGTCAGAGTTCTCTTTGCAATATGTTCCCCAGAATGCGGTAAAAGGCCAAGCCGTGGCTGATTTTTTGGCTCATCGTCCCATGGAAGAGGTTGTTGAGGGGCCAGAACTAGACCTTGCTCGTATTGATTTGGCTCCTTGGTGTTTATACTTTGATGGGTCCAGTACGAGTACTATGGCCGGGGCAGGGGTAGCCTTAATTTCCCCACGCAGCCAAACTTATTCTTATTCTTTTAGGTTGGACTTCAGATGCACAAATAATCAAGCAGAGTACGAAGCTCTAATCATTGGATTAGAACTTTTATTGGATATGGAGATCACTAATGTGCATATTTTTGGAGATTCCTAATTAGTGATCAGACAACTTGAAACAAAGTACAAGGCAGGCCCAATATTAGAACCTTATGCTAAACGGGCATGTAACCTGCTCAAGTTGTTTACAGAAGTGGAGTTGAGTCATATTCCTCGCGAGAAGAACTATGCTGCCAATGAGCTGGCTCAACTAACAACGGGTGTAAGTTTGCAAGATGGAGTATGCGAACGAATACTAAAGGTTGAAAGAAGAACCCTTCCATCTTTCATTGCACGTCAAGAAGATAAAAATGAATGGTACGTTGCTACACTTGATCACATTGACACGGATTGGAGACAGGAAATCATTTATTATCTCCAGAATCCTAATAATCCGGTAGACAAGCGGATTCGATTTTTAGCTCCCAATTATGTGCTCAAGGATGCTGAGTTATATAGAAGGGGAGAGGAAGGCATATTGTTACGGTGTGTCTTTGGACTTGAAGCTAAGCGGTTAATGAGAGAAGTCCACCTTGGGATAGCAGGGGCACACCAGGCTGGTCCCAAGATGAGATGGTTACTAAGAAGACATGACTTTTATTGGCCAGGAATGCTCAGAGATTGCATCACGTTCGCAAAAGGTTGTGAAGAATGCCAGAAACATGGTTCGGTCAACCATATGCCCAGAATACCATTACAGCCAATAATCAAGCCTTGGCCAGCTCGAGGATGGGTTTTGGACTTAATATGAATGATTCACCCTCATTCATTTGAAGGGCACAAGTTTATCATAGTGGCTACTGATTTCTTCACAAAATGGGTTGAAGCTCGACCTCTCAGGGTATCATCTGTAAAGGCCATCCGCCAGTTCCTATTTGAAGATATTATTTGTCGGTTTGGCATTCCTGAGAGTTTTGTGTCAGACCGTGGGGCAGCATTTATGTCTGGAGAAGTGGACACACTAATGAGGAATCTTGGGATTCACTTCCTTCACTCTTCTCCATATTATGCTGAATCCAATGGTCAAGCTGAAGCAAGCAATAAAATCATTATTCATATTCTTAAACAGATGCTTGCGAGCAATGCCAGACTGTGGCATGAAGAACTTTTTAACACCTTGTGGGCTTATAGGACTAGTAAGAGAACACCCACAGGTACGACTCCTTATGCATTAATGTTTAGGCACGATGTAGTTTTGCCTTTAGAAATCAATGTTCAGTCTTTACGAGTGATGGAGCAACACAACTTGATCGGTGAAGACTATGTACAAGCAATGTGGCAAGAGCATGAGGACTTAGATGAGAAACGTATACAAGCTTATGATAGTCTACGTGCTGAGAAACAAAAGGTGGCTCGTGCATATGACCAACGTACTAGGGGCATGAGTTTTGCAGAAGGAGAACTTGTCTGGCGAGTCATTTTGCCTATTGGCGAGAAGACTGAAGGACGAGGAAAATTGTCAGAGAAATGGGAAGGACCATACATTATCGATCGACTGTTGGGTAAAGGAGCAGTTCGTTTGCGAGATCGAGATGGTACAATACACGCGAATCCAATAAATGGTCGTTTCCTAATGAAATTCATACAACCAGTATGGGAGTATGACGATCCTCCAACTACAGCTTAATCTAGTTTATTTATGCTCTCGCATAAGTAAACTACAGGGGCAACACATACCGAGGATCATGTACATTATAATAGCCTATTCATGGGGTTAAAAAGCTAGGGCCTGTACCCGAGGTCAAATTGTTTGTGTTTTTCTTCCAAGTCAAAAGTTCATGTTAGCCAGTTTCTGTGGCCTAAGTTTTGAGCAAACTATATATGAGTTTATCAATATAAGGAACTTTTACACTTCAAATAAAATATTAAATTCAACATGGAAGAATACAAAGGCTTTACGGCCTCAAGCTCTGATACCATATGGAAAAACAAACTCTTAATCAGCAACAGAGAAAAAAGATAAAACAATTTGTTTTTCACAAGATCCTCTTTGTTGATTGCCATCCCCTGGGGTAGATGTATCAAATATGTACGCATGGAGATCGACCTCGGCGAGGGGATGGAGAGGATTTGAAACGCCAAGGTAGAAGGTGCATCAGATCAAAAGACTTTTTACACTTGCCTTGACGTTTGTTGCCTTTTTTCCCAGGGTGATACCCCCATCTTTCCCCATCTATTGCAGGCCACATTGAAGAGGCCTACCACCTCCAATGCTTATGGACACCGAGCGGGTGCACTGGAGGAGGACGTAGAGGAATTCACCTCGGGATTGTGGCTTCTCTCTTCTTCTACTGACTCAAGTTGGGATAGCCAAAGCAACGCCTGGACGTAGATATTGCTATCTAGTCCAGGTTTGGACGTGGATATTGCTATCTAAGGAACACAACATGGAAGGATTTATCTGGGGGTTTCTTTAGATAGGAAGACCAGAGCAAAGAAACAAAGAGGTAATTCATTCTTGCGAAAGTGTTGGTTCATAACACAAAGGAAAAGGAAACCTTTTATAGCCAGGAGTCACAACGGTATGGCTTCGCGAGAGTAATTACGCCCGAGAATAGAGAACACGTGTCCAAATGGAAGTGGACCGCGAGAACGGTTTATCTACCCGCAAGAAGTGCATGATAAATGAGGAGATTTCTGGGGCAGGTAAAACGTATTTCAAAAGATTTTGATTGTTTGACGCGATACGGATTCCAAGCTTAGAATTCAATTCCATTTATTGTTGAACAGTCAAAGTAGTGAAAATTAGTTACAGCTTAAAACGAGGCTGGATCAAAGATAGAAAAGAGCTTATTGGAGAAGCCCAATGTGGTCTTTGGACCCAATTCATGCTTTGTCGTCAAAATGATTTGAATGTATAAATAGTTTAATAGTTTGTGACAAATAGATAAGGCCTACATCTGAGGCCCAAAATTTTACAACTGGAGGAGAAAGTTCTTTATTGAGATTTTAGCCGTCTCTGAGGCTATCCAGGCCTGGTGAGCTGCTTGGCGAGCATTATTGGCTTCGTCGCGTGCCTCTTGCAGGAGTTGAGCTTGGTTCTCGCCTTCCATCACAACTTGATGCATTTCGTCCTGATGCCTGGGGATGTCAGTTTCCAATGCATTTATTTCAGCTTCAAGGGATGCGAGTTCAGCTTCGAGAGCAATTTTTCTGGCACGTTTGGTTGCTAAAATCTCCCCCTGAGTAAATTTATCCTCCAAAATTTTCTGGATTCTGTCTTTCTCCTTGCGAGTTTGTCGCTCCAAAGTTTCTGCTGCTTCGTTCTTACGCTCAACCTCAAGTGTTAGGCGATGGAAGGCCTCGTTTTGGCTCAGGAGTTAAGAGAGATTCTCTTCAAGTTCATCCAGGCGAGGGATGAAGTCTGCTGGGGCAGTGGCCTTCAGGATTTTCACTTGTTTGTGGATAGCCTGAATGTCTACTGGAGAATCTAAGGGCCCAAAGAGAATTTTTCTAAGCGTGACGGTGGTGTCAGAGGGAGTGTTCAGTACCCAGTTTGCTTACAATTTCTTGTAGCTTGGTGGTTGATTCTTGAACACTGGGTAACTGAAAGTTGCTTTCTCGCGATGAAGATGGTTTAAGACTTTCTTGGGCTTGAAATAAAGGATCTTCATCGTTGACACCTAGAGGACTCTCAGGCTGATCTTCAGCGGCCGTTATAAGAAGCTGGCCTGACGTGCTTGCTTGGTTCCTGGGATTGTTGGGAATTATCTCGCGAACGTCCAGGTCCATAGGAACATGTTTGGACTACAACATGAATAATAGAATGTCAGGACCAATTAGGAAATCTTTAATCCAGAAGTGAGTATAGAGTTCTTACTTGTTGGGGAGACAATGATTTTGTTCCTTCAACTGCTTGAACTGAGAGCTCTGGTGAGGATGGAAGCGGTTCTTCATTTTCTGGATTACTCTCAGCCAGAATTAGTGGTTGTGGAACTGAGTGCTCTGGCGAGGAGATGATTTGACACTCAGGCTCTGGAGTGACTTGCTCATTTGGAGCACTGGTGCCCTCGCCAGAGGAGGAAGGAATGAAGCAAGATTGAACTTCAATTTGCAGACGCCTAAACAAAATGGCAGAATCTACAGGCTTTGTCTTCTCTTCCTCCTCGAGTTCTGCTTGATGGATTCCAGCTAGAAATTGGGCTATGAAATCCTTACAGCATTCTTTGGCGTTGTTGATGATTTCAGGGCCTGTATCATTATCTTCATTGCCAAATACGATGCTGGATTCATCGAACTTCAAAATGAAGGCTTTACAGCATCCTTCAGAGAGCCTTTCTCCTAGTGAGTCTATTATATAGTATGCTCCGTCTTCAGCCTTGAGGACGAAGAAGTGATCGTTCCAACTCACTATGTATACTTGTGGCTTGTGGCTCTTCTGAATTTGATCCCATAGAACATCAAAAGAGGGAAGGCCATTTAGAGCTGTAAACCTTTCAGGGTCAAAGTACCCAATGAAGGAGTCATCAGATGAGAATTGAAGCGGTCTGATGTTCGCCTTCAAGATGGTGTCCAGATCAAAGTGCTGGTCTGGGTACTTGCTCGCAAGGGTATCGTCCTTGCATAGTTCTTGCCACTCCCTTGAACCTTGAATCAGGAGGTCATCGAATTGGGAGAGCGTGGGAGTGTTGTTTGGATTTGCACATAACCAGTGTGCAATGGTGAAGGCCACAGTTGAGCAAGCACTGGATCCTGAGGCTGTGTCACTCCTCTGATCGAATGAGGCGAGGAAGACTCGAGCTTAGAGCTTTGCTCGTTTATTCCTGCTGATAATTGTTGTGTCCAGCCAAACTCCACTTTGAGGCCCTCTGGTCTTCAGTTTAATCTTTCTGCGTTTGGGAGACTGCCAAAGGATTGGAGTTAGTTACAAAGCTATAAAGAAAAATCAGATTGTTCTGGAAAGACAAGTCTAAGTACTTACAGAGGATCCAGAAGGTGGTGATCTTTTCTTCCTGAAAGACTGAATGGCCACAGTCACATCTGGTTCAGGGGTGTGTTGTGCGAGGGAGAAGAGAGTGGTCAGTTATGATACGAAAAGTTGCTAATATATGTGTGGCAATTTTTGATGAAGAGGCATACCTGTGGCCATGGGGTAGAACTGGTACTGTGGTGTGGTCCATCTAGTGCAGCCAAGTCTTCTTTATGTGAAAATCTGTGGCTGAAGTCATGAAAGATGGCAGCAAAACATAAAAGCGGTCCCTGGTGTCGTTTCTCTTCCCAGAACTGGGAGCACCATGCGAGATACGATGGGGTGACCAATTGTGATTTCGCTAGTGGCTTTGTGATTGTTGGAAGCATTACCATTGGAAAGCCATAGTGTTCATCTCGCACTTCTGCTGCGGGAGGCTGTTTGCTTCCTCGCCAAAGAGTGTACTTGTTAACAGAACAGGCGAGGGGCATAAGAGCATCCTGGCTGAGCCCAAACTGTCTACAGAATTGGTTTGGGGCATAGAGCTCATACCCGGAGCTGACTGAGTCTGGAATTGGCATGTCCTAACAGTGTTGAACCGAATGAAGAGGTTCCTCGCGAGAACATCTTGTTCTGGTGAGGGCATGAATCCACTTGCGAGGAGGCCAGGATGGCGTCAACTCAGAATTCTCTCAACTTTCGTATGTGGGAAGTCCTCATGCGAGCAAAGGTGCTTGAAGCAGTTGAGATAGGACCATTGTTTGGTCCTAGGCATTGTAGAAACCAGTGTCTGGCCTAGCAGCTTGTGTTCTTCATGGACAGGGGGTGCTAAGGGGCAGAAGAAGGGGAAGTAGATCTACAGCCAGGGTTCTACCATCCAAAGTGGTCCTGGTTGGTTCAGGTCTAGCTTCGACAGTGTTACTCGCCTGAGGCCATAGTAGATGTAGGCGAGGACGGACTCAACCAAGCTTAGTTGTTCACCGTTGAAAAGGCGTTCAGCGAGGTTGGTCCAGCATTTGGTGACCTTGGCAGAGGTTGAACAGAAGAGGTACTTTGCTAGCCAATATTCCAGAAAGGCTATTCCTCCTTGTGGTGTGTCTCTCTCCTCGCGAGCAAATTGTTTCACCCAGGAGGAGTAGGATGAAGGGCGTTCTGGGGAAGCTTGATTGGGCGTTTTGTGGAAGTCTTGAGGAGCCCAAGTGTTTCCAAAAGTAGGAACTCCAAATATAGTATATAGGTCGAGCATTGTGATGCTCATATCACCACAAAGAAGACGGAAACAGTTTGTTGTACAGTCCCAAAAACACATGGATGTAGCAAATGGGGCTCTGTTACCTCCAGTTGGAAGAGAAAAGCACAAATCGATGAGTTGGGCTATTCCGGCTGTCTCCTACCATTTGATGTCTTGCCCACGGCGGTGCCGGTACCAAGCGAGATCTTCTGTACTCGAGTGTGGCCACTTTCCAATGAGACAGAGAGTGTCTTTTTGGGTCCATTCATTTGGGTCTGCTCTGGGGTTTGCCTGGAGTATGAGGGATGAACTGCAGATGGGCTGGCGAAGGTAAGTAAAAAGCTCTGGATTGAATTGAGTGTCCAGAAATGAACCAAGGAGACTTGTGTTTTCGACAGGGTCTACAGTGAGAGTGCAAACAGCGTCTGGGTTGTGTCGTTTAGCGAAGGCCTTGAGTTGTTTGGAGAATTTCTTGGCGTCATGGGATTCATAAAGGCTGGGAATGTCTTTGCGATGAGACATTTTTCTGGAAAATAAGGATTGACGGCGGTGAGAAAGAAAGGTTTGAACTTTTTGATTGAGAGGGTTAGAAAGTGCAGGATTTGAGCAGGTGAAAGGGTTTCGTTGAAAGATGAAATTTGTGGATATGGACTAGTGCTTTTATAATGTGTCAGTCGAGCGTCGCACTTTTTTGAAAGGTTGGGTGACGTGGCATTCGAGTGATGGGATACCGTTTCAAAGTCAATGGGCATATTGGTCAAGGTATATTCAAGTCTTTTCGCTTGTTCAGAAGTTTCCAAGTTCAAGACTTGAGGGGCAATGTTTGGGCCTAAAATAAAGTATTTCATTTTGGGCTTGGATGACCGAGGTTTATACGAGCGGCCCACTGTATTCTAACACTTGGCGAAGGGTCGAGTGAGACAACGTCTGGAGAGCGTTCGCCAGAGGCAGGCTTCGAGTTCTATTAGAACTGTGTCTTAATTAGCCGGTTCCATGCGGCTTTATTTCTATCATAACTAGTTTTATTTTAGATAGAACTCTTAGAAGAGTTATGATGGTATTAGAGATCTATGAGTGATACAACACGTATGCTGGTGTTGGATTCAGACTGTGATTACAAGAGCAGAAAGAGTTTGAAACAGAATGTATGACTGTTGTTAAGCGAGTATATAAGGAGAGTAAGAACTTTGTGAGAAAGGTCCCCGATCAATCATACAAACTTGCTATACGCAAACAAACCTAGACGGACATCTCGCCCTCGAGATTTCTATCTTTCTTGCAACCAGAAGGTCAAAGTGCTTGTCACCTATCGAGTGAAAGTATTACGACTCTAAGGAAGCAGATTACAACCAGACGGTCGAAGAGCTTGTCACCTATCGAGTGAGAGTTCGGGCACACGAAGGAAGTAGTGTTCTCAACACTCTGTTAGCGAGATTGCTCTGCTTTGCACGAGTAAGGACGTGTGGAGTATCGATTTCAAAGACTAAGCAAGAGACACATATCAAGTCCTAGGACACTAGGCAAAAAGGACCTATTCGAGCAGGGTTGGTGCTCTCCCTGTTCTAATCGCTTAATATAGAAGTCAGGCGGCTTATACAGTCCATATTCCGTCGAGAGACGGTGGCACGCCAGCATACGAAGCACAAGCAGGATAAACCGGCTCACGCGGTTAAAACATCCGGAATCATAAAAGAGACTGCTTCGCGAGAAGAATCTCTTCACGAGAGATATTTTTGCATCGAACAGCTCCCATCACATGTACTTCTCATTTATACAGTCGTTCCGGGTTAGGACAAACACCCTAAACGACCACGTTCACTTGTAGTTCAGTTTATGATATTTGAACTTACATTATTCCACAGAAAACAGCAGAAATACATACAATTAAAGTTTTATAGATTTGCACAGTTTATGAGTTTTTGTCCACTCACTCTAACGTTTTAAGTTTTATGTATTTTTATATGTCATTTGTTTTAAATTGGCTAGATTGCAAGTTGGCTGGTTGAAGTTGTGGTCGTCTAGAGTTCGAGGCATGACAACCCACAATTTCTATTTTTTTTCATGTTAGGTTGTCAGTTGTCATGAAGTTTAAGGTTGCTCGCGTTAGGGTAGCTGGTACCGATTAGTTAGTGTTAGATACTCTAATACAGGTCCCGCAAGACTTATTCTGGATGACTATGATAATCTGGGGCGAGTCATATAAGAGTACCACTTAAATGTATGGTGGTTTGTAATATATTTCTTAGCCACAAATTCTACAGATATTAGTTTAAAAGTGATCGATCACAAAAAATATTGAACTGGCGCGGCTGTTACCAATTGGGTCATTTGAAAATTGGGAAAATTAAGGGAAAATCCCTCTTACATTGATTTTTTGGAAAAACTCCAACTAATTTGTTGTTAATGGATTTAGTCCTTAAATTTAATGTTAGTCTTAAATTATTTAATTTCTATTTTCAGATCGATAGGTCAGCTCTATGTAATATGAGTTACCTAACCCTTTCGCCTTATGTTAGATTTATAAACTTTGAATTTCTTTCGTAATCATTTTTTCTTAATTTTTTTTTCAAGCTGAATTTCATGTACCTCTTACATCTTTTGCATACTCTTGACTCCACGTCTAGTTTCCAGTATTACTAATATACCTATTTGGATATATAATTTATAATTACCTTTACTTATTTGGATAATATACCTATTTAATCTAATTTAATGTTACTAATCTACCTATTTTGTCCACCTTTTTGGATAAATTACCTACTTGTAGGCAAATTATTTTACCTACTTGTAGTTAAATTTTTTATATGAAAATGAATAATTAACAAACGCAAATTCATAGGCTACCAATGCAAACAAAAATGAAGTTCAGGTAACTTATTTTATAAAATTAATTAAACCACAAAAAATAGGTAAATTAGTATTTCATTACTAATATACCTACTTTGTAATTCTAATCAAATTCACCTTCTTGTTAATTTACCTACATTACTATATATTGATTTATCTACCTCGTACAGTATCTAAAGCTAGAATTTATTGTCATTTACCTACAAATCTACTGAATATAATCAATATTGAATTTTAAAATATAATATAAAATAATATTAGAGGTCTTTCTTTTTGAAAGGAAAATATTAGAGGTCTTAGAGAGTGAAGTAATAAGGAAAGTAAAAATAAAAATTGAATAGGCATAACTTTAATTGAAATTAATGGGTTATGATAACATTTGTAAATAACTCAAACAATATGGGACGGCATGATAATATCTAGTATTATACCAGTCGTTTATTAGTTTAGTAATGTAAATGTTGATGGATTATAGCCTCTAAAATTAATGTTGCAAGGGTATTTTTCTGAATGACCCTTGAATATTTGGCCTGTTATATATGAAGTTAACTTCTATATATGCACTTCTACAACCAGCTGATATATCTTTCTCGATCAAATCTCAACTCATATTTATTCATATGACAAATGATATTACACAATGCTACGTACAACAAATAAAGTACTACTATCATCAAACTCAAAAGAATAGAAGAAGTTAGAAACTAAACGATGATGATCAATTAATTAATCAAGCAATATATATATATATAAGATTTTTGTCTTCAGGCCTGCTCCTAATTCAGTTCCAGAGCTATGAGTTAATCTGTAATTACCGAGTTGCAACTAGCGATGGAACATGCTAAGGCCAGCTGCTTGATAGAGAAAAGATATCTCCCTAGTTGTTGGCCTAGTTTCTAACCTAGCCTTCTTCAGATGTTCATTTCATGTAGTAGCTAGCAGCAGCTAGCAGTGATCAAAGGCGAGAGATATACGAGTTATGGGGGAAGTGAGAAACTACGATGGGAGCTCCCGACGACGAGTTGAAGGATTTACTCTTTCTACAATCCTTCGAGACTGAATTAGGAGCTTTTGCAACACTTGTAGCAGCAATTGCTGCATCATCCGAAACTTGCGACGATGAAGAAGGGATGAAACAACTGAGAAGAGCTGAAAATTTGGCCATTGATTAGTAAAGGTTTAGCTGCAGATCGAGCGGTAGCTGGAAATAGATTTGATTGATGATGATGATGATGATGATGATGATGATGATGATGATGATCAAGGCTAGATAGCTTAAAACGTTAATTTGTGTAGGTAGGTAGCTATAGTTTTATTCACGAATTTATATAGCGCTCCAGTACTTGCAGAGCAAGTAAATTATATTAGATCCAATATTGTGGGCCGTATGGTGATATTGACATGGATGTTTCTCGCCACTTTCATGTGTAACTGTCCCATATATGGTGCTACTTTGACACGGCAAGAGAAGTACAATAGTCACAGCATTATTCATATACTACTTATCAGTTCTGTAGAAGTTTCTTGTCAATTGGCCACGACTAGTGTTGTAAAACTAAATTGACTAAATCCAAGCTAAATAAATATTGACATGTCTACCACTTGTTATTAGTTTGTGCGTGCATGTCTATGTCAATCAATATACAGTCAACAACTCCACGCCTATTTGGTACACGTTTAAATTATTTTAGAAAGTTACACGTGTCATAGCTGATTGGTCCATTTAGTCAAAGGTCACCGATCCTATGATATGTTTCATCCACCAGAATCTCTCCTTCTCTCTCTGTGCCAGTAGCAATGGCCAAACAATTCAAGCCGCCACCCCCTCCTGCCCTTTCCGTCGCGCCATCTAACCATCGCCTCCTCCATGCCGAGTCTTCAGGAAAATCATTGGAGCTGCTGCCAAGCCTCGCCTCCTCCACACCGCCCACTCCCGCCGTCCTTTCACCTTCTGTCTCTCCTCTCTCATCGTCGCAGCCGTTTGCTCGGATGACGGCACCGCGCCACTCCCTCGCCTCCCCCTAATCGGCCTCGACATCAAGCCTCTCGCGCCTCCTCTGTTTTGTCAATTGGTTAGTTGCGCTTCAAGCTTCCCCGATCTCAGTTTAAAAGCGAAGCCGCCGCCGTGGTAATAGCTCCGCTGGAACTGCTCACCGGAGTAGCCCTTCTCCATGGGTCCGGAGAAGGGCCCGCGATCGAGTGGCCCTGACTGGAACCCTCTCTCAAGCGTACCCGACCCGAGATGTAGTCGTAGCTAGAGTAGAACCGGTATAGTTCTTATCTGTTTTTGCCATCAAAATCTCAGCTTTGTAATCGAAGAGTTTGTTATGTTTGCCATAAAGGGTTGCTTTGTTTGTTTGGTATCATTGAATCAACGCCGAAACCAGTGATCCGGCGACCTCAAACTCGGCAACCCATTCCGGGACCCACTAACTTCTGGTACCACATCGAGCCAAAACCAACGCCAATGGCGAGGTTGTTGAGTGTCGGAGCAAGAAATAGAAGCAAGGATCTAAGCTTGGGCTAACCTTGAAGCTGCCAATCAACGACTACGACCATACTTCGATCGATCATATCCTTGTTTCTTACTGTTGTGTAAGGTTTGGGAATGTGAAATTCCAATTTCATTTTTTTATTTGATTGATCTTTGCAACGTTTGTCACAAGAGGCTGAGGGTTGATCGAGAGAGAGGGATCGGAGAAGAAGGCCGGAGGAGAGAGAAATATCCGCCGGAGAGAGATATTGGGCTTTCCGAAAACTAAACTACTTCTGGCAATATCATCATGTAGCACTGCAGTAAGCAATCTCGCAATGATCAACAAAAATGTTGGCAGAAGTATCCAATCCAAAGACTACAATCCGGGAAGCCGATATCCAACGTATCCCAAAACACAAATAAAAAAATAACCAACTACAACAACATTGTTCTCTCCATCGCCAAGACCAAGGAGAACCCATGAATGCCGATCAAGATCAGTGATCCCGATCGTAGGACACAAACAGTAAGAGCAAAAACAAACCAATATAGGTGAATCGTGGGGGGTGATAAACTCATGTCTAAGCACCCAAAATCACAGTGGTGAGTGACTTGCACTAATAAGTGGTAATCATGAGCAACTTTGATCAATTCTCTCATTTCATTGAGGAATGGACAGATATGAACTGTTGTGATGAGGAATTATTGAAATGGAAACACATGGGATAATGTGGAGGAAACAAAAACTAAACCTGGACATAGCAAATACAACCACCACAAGGGTACATACTTGTGGTGCATAGTCTGGACCGAACCAGCACGCCACTACAAAGGGTGTACACCAATTGGTAATGCAAAACATAGCCAACCGAGCAAAACTAAATAAGCAGTAAGAAAATCCACAATACCAACAAAACAAACAGTAGAACCTATACCAAGACCCAATCCCTAAATTAAACGAGACCAGGCCTAATATCAGCAAACACAAACCCATAGAAATTTGACCTGACCAAGACCACCATTTTTGCCGGAAAATCACTTGTCCGCCGCACCAACACTGACCATAGTGAGTCCGAATATACTTCAAAACCAACCAAAGAAGGAGAAACCCATCCCCCCTAGTAGTCGCTGCAAGCCTAGATCTGGAGACAAATCTCCATAGCATGAACCACAACAAAAATGAAGCATCCCCAAAGCCAGAGATAAGACGCTGCCGTCCGTCCTCCGCCGCGTCGAACAAGCCACTCCCAGCAATCATAGCCCCCAAAGCCGTTGGCTTAGCCACTGTCCCAAGTTTGAAGCTAATATTGTACCGATTCATAGTATTTTGTTCGTTGGAACCGGAAGTGAGTAACCCCGTCCAGCAGCACCACAGCACCGGCTAGGCAAGAAGCCGCCAGGTGCGGGCCGCCAGACGAGATTTGGTATTCTTTGGAGAAAAAACTAACCTGTTGATTGTTTACTCCCATGTCCAGCATGACTTGATTTGGAAAGCTCTAAACATGAGAACCATTGCGCGGAATGTGATTTAAGCCAGCACACCTATTAAGAATCTTTAACTGTTGAGAATGAGCAACCATATCGCTAGACAATCTTTATAGTTTACATTACAGTTGTATGGCTTGATTTCAAAGAATCAAGGGAGATACAAGCTCCCTGTATATACTGTCATTGGTGTTTGATTAGTTCTAAGTGTAATCCAGATCATTCATAATGTCAGATAAGTAATCTTGAGGACGCCTCTTAATAAACTACAAAGGAGCAGAGTTCAACACTCTCTTCATTGGTTGCACATTACACTAGTGACCCGATAAGAATCGATTGCACAAAAATGGGATTTCCAACCCACTAACATATCATTACAATGTTTCCTGTTTAGACAGCTCTTATCTAACTCTCTTTTTCACTCGCTATGTGAATTTACAAAAACTGCTTCTACAAAGAAGCAATGTATATAGACATCTGAATCAGTCAATATAAGGGTATAAGGGTGAAGAAATTCAGCCCGAAATAAGTGGAAGAACAACAAATAGGAGAACAGATTCCTTACCAAAATTTGAATTGGAGGGGGGAAGACGAAAGGTGGAGCTGAGTTAGGAGTAAGATCAAGCGAGCTGGAGGGCCATCTGCTGTAAAAGT
The DNA here is from genome assembly GCA_946800695.1 of Geum urbanum. Lineage (NCBI taxonomy): Eukaryota > Viridiplantae > Streptophyta > Magnoliopsida > Rosales > Rosaceae > Geum > Geum urbanum. The sequence continues at coordinate 15,955,545 of OX327008.1, read as the reverse complement.
GTTTTCTTCTGAGATGCATTGATGATGCCTTTACACTCGGCGTCTAATAAAACCTCTGTCATGATTGCAGCTGCATGCCCTCGAGGCTCCTCTGAAGCCCTCCTCAACATAAACACCTGAAAAAATCACATAACCCAAAACTTTAGGGCCTGTAATAAACAATTCTGCTTTGATTTTCAGGTTGTGCGCATCCATAAATATTGTTAGAAAAACAGAGAGAAACCTGGCAGACACAATGGGTGATATCTGATCAGCAAGAATGTGAGATACTTGACGCTTAAATTCTTTACAGCTATTACGGGAAAAGGTTAATGATTTTCTATCAAGATATCATCAATGAAATCATCTCTTTCCCTTCATATTTGTAATCTTCTTTCAGAAGAATATGTCAACTGAAATGCTACAATAATCCTCAGAAAACTGTGTATCTAAAGGGTCCAACTGCGCATGTCCAATAGTGCATGATCCAACAATTGGGTTGTTTTTGTTTTCCCAACTCAATCCCCAATAAAGACTAAAAACAAGCTTAGATTCAAACATGCTCAAACTGAAAACAGAAAAACATCAATTTACCAAGCTCAAAATAAACCTAAACCAGAACTGAAATCGCACATCTTAGGGTTCAAAAAACTTTGATATGATGCTGGTAATAGTTTAAGGACTTTCAAATTTTACCTGCCCATGATGTGTAATCTCTATACAGCCAGGTTGTTGTATATATGGCTCTCCGTCTATTTGAACTGGAAAAGGACTAGAGGCATGAATTCGTATTATATTCCCTTGGGCCAGTCTCCTAGCTTGTGATAGTCCAACCTGTAAAGAAAAACAAGAACAAGTCAGTAGGCTGACTTCAAGATTTCAGCATCTGAAATGCGAAAAAAAAATTGAAAAAATAAATAAATAAAAAGGAAAGACTAAGAGACAAGTTACAAATCTGATTTTCAAAGATCAATTCCTCAGAAACAGGTTATAAATTGTTTTGCATTTCTGTGTACAATCATTTCCCTGTTTATACACTATTAGAAAGCATGGCCTGCTTCATTAGTTTCTTTGGGTATATAATAATTCAGTTCTTTGGGTAAACATATAAATCTGTTCTCTCACTTACAAGTTGACAATTCTTCAAGTATCCATACAAATATATTTATTCACTAAAGCACGCAGCGGCTTTATTATATGACTGTACTTCTATACATTTAACTGATTTAAGTACCACCGTTGAAAATGACCAACTAATGCAGCTGGCTGTAATAAGAGCTATTTTAGAAAACTGCTGGGTTTTACTTAACATTAGCTCAATAAACAAGACCAAATCTATTATGATACTATATAAAGATAGGTTTGGTTTCAAGGGACGACATTATAGAACAAAAAATTTATTTCCATGTTTTTGTTTTGCCAGGTCGGAAGGGGAGTGGCCGGTTGGGGGTTACTCACAAAAGAGCAAAACAAGTAAGCTCAAACCACAAAGACGGACATTCAACAGCAAGGTCCCAACAGATAATATGGTTGAACAAAGAGTGAATGATGTTCACAGACCTGTAATTTTCCAAGGTGCCACGATCCAGATATGCATACGACTTCAAGCATTTTATCATGCATTGACTGAAGACTAAAGTCATCATCATGATCAATATCATTTTGCCAAAGATCTACTCCACCCATGTAGCTGCCAATGTTGAGCACAATAAGACCCTCAGCATCCTGTGAGGCAACAAAGGAGACACATGACTAAAGGTTACATGAAAAGAATAACTGAAGTTATGAAACAGCATCACGAATCATGCATACCTTTGGAATATCTATGTCTTTCCCATCAACTTCAAGCCAAACTTGCCATGGTAAGTCAGCACAAGTTCGGTCCATTATGTCTCTGGCACCTTCTTTTGCATATCGTAATTTATTCACAAACTGTATACAGCAATATTTACACAAACTAAATTCAGATATGACAAATAGTAGATAAATTTTCTCTCTATAACTCTCATTTAAACGCTTGAACAAGAAATGCACATTTAACCAAAGGCATATTCACAACTGAAACTATGTAGCACACATCTTGAAAACCGTAGTTGATATTTTGGCTTCTCTTACATAATCCCTTCCAGTTTTTATGTTATCTGCACTTTGTACCTTCTAGTACTCTTTAATTCTCCAAATAAACAAGGTGTAGATTTACTATTCTTTCATAATTTTGTTCCCAAAGAGTTGCTATGAAACCACACACAAAGCACATGATCTAAATATTAATAAGATGATGCCAAATATAAAAGCTAGTACCTGACTACTGAACTTCTCTGGATTTATTTCTCGAGTTACATGAAATTCATAGGCAACTTTAGCATCACACCCAATACCTTCAAAAGCAATGGGAAATATCAAACCGATCCTATAAACAATGACTAGTTAATAGAAGGTGAGAGGCATACCTAAATAGTTCATCATAAACTTGGATTGCACTTTATTTGGATCAGCTTCTGATTTGATGTTTACCTTCCAGCGATCTAGCATTGTAACTGCGGCTTGGTTGATGTCATGCAAAAGTGTAGTTAAGCCACCTTGTCCATCAACAATAGAGAAGCCTCTTCCCCATTGCAGAACCCTTGACAAATCATTTCCCGTGCCAAGGGGGATAATAGCAACAGGTGGGGGTGATTCAAATTTATTCTTTCCAATAGCATCAAGGACCCATGCAACTGTGCCATCTCCACCACATACCAAAACTCTGAAGTATGGCACATCTTTGAACAATTCCAAACCAACCTCAGGCCCTTGAGAAGAACTCAATTCAAAAACCTGCACTTTCAAAGCAGTAAAACTCAGCTAATTGAGAACATGATATGCAAAGTAGAAAACCATGTCAGCATTTGTACCAGACAACCGGAGGATGCAACAACAATCTCAGGATTGATTAAAAGAAAGTATAAGAAGACACAAACAGCAACCTTAAAGTATCCAAGGATCAAGATAGTATCAACAGAAAATTAATTTACTTATGAATAGCTAACAAAACGGCATACCACATAAGTAAAAAGAGTAAGACTATTGAGATTAGTAGATACAAGGTTTTGATCAACTTATTCATTCACTTAGATATATCTGTATTCCAGAAAGCATACAGAACTACTTAGAACAGGACAAATGTAATCGACCAAAAGATAAGAGCTTCAACAGAAACAATTGAAATATTAAAGGTCTAAGTGGTCACACTAATGGGTGCAAACATTACCTGTGCAGGATTCAATAGCATGTTCAACCTTCTCCTTAGAGAAGCCCCATTCTGACCTCCACTTCTGGCATTTATAAAAACCAAAAGAGGCCTCGCATCCTTTGGTAAATTAACCACTTTATATTTTTTGAGTTGACCAAAGGTGACATTTCCACCCTTTTTCTGCATAAACACATTATGGTTGCCCTTGACGCTCAGCACCCTGCCTTGTTTCTTCAAGTAGTCAAAACTCTTCTCACTACGGGATTTCTTCATACCGGTAAGTCCATTGAACACATAATCTAGAGCTGTATCTGTAGATGTGTTGTTAGCTGCATGACCATTACCATGTTTTGAACGATGTCGCTTTCTTCTAAACTGGCCACGAACTGACGATGTAATAAATTCATCTGTGATTGAACGCAGCATTTCACCTCCATTAAAGTGACCAACTTCTTTTACACATAAAGGAGAAAGAATAAGCCTCCTAAGAGTACCAAGATCACAAACATCACCAGACTCTTTTGCCATTTTGTTGTGACATCTGACATGTATGAGGTTCTGACACCATAGACAATGCCATGTTGGAGAAGCATCAAGGAAAGGAACACCACATGGCTCGTCACAATAAAAACAGCAGGCACTAATCTCAGGATTATCATCATCATTAACCCACCTTTCTGACCAGTGGTGTCGAACATGGGTAGAACCAACTTGTGCCACACACTTACAATCTTTTACTGCATAGTCAGAACAATAAAAATGAGCTGCCACACCACAGACTACACAACGATGGACAGGAATGCGCGATGAAGCTTTAGTGCCTACATTTTGAAGGAACACCAAAGAAGTCAAGCAAACACAGCATGTAGATGGCTGTTCACCGTTAGTAATATCTTCTATCCATGTATGGTGTGATAAAGGAGCTCTTAGCTTCTTCCAGACTTTCTTCTTTGCTCTAGCCGCAGCTTTAACCCAATTTAAAGATGTCCTTCTTTCCCATTTGAGAAAAGCAAAGATAATAGCTACAAGGCCAAAAGATCCAGTGACTAGCCACCCCAGAAGAATTGGACCAAAACTATCAGAGCTGGTCATAAATCTAGCAAGTGAGATGCTTAAATCAACCATCATGATCTCAACTTTCCACTTTGAATATCACTACTTTTCTCAGATTACAAATCAGGACTTGCTCGGAAACATCTAAACTAGGCATACAAAACCTGGTTGTCAAAAAGAACCAGAATGATTAACATGCACACACCAGATCACACACATGACAGAGCAGAATTACAAAACTGGACTTAATCAGTTTTCAAAAAAAAAAAGATAATAAAGTGATAGTCACGGCTATTTCTCAATGATAGGACAATACCGTGAGGGGAGAATCTACTATTCTTACTCTAGATAAAATAAGAAGAAAAATTAATAAAGCAAAACTAAGCTTCCATTAACAGCCATACAGGAAAAATATAAAACATGATCAGCTTTTTACAAGTCTATTGTAAGCATCGATCCATTGTCTGTATTGTATATCCTCCTGCAATAATTAAGTGAATGAAACTGTTCTTCTGGAAAAAAATAAAAAATTCATGTGTTTTACCATAGCTCTAAAAGTGAATGATGAACGTCAACATTAACAACAACAAGAACAACAGTACCAATTGACAATCCAAACCATAAACATATGACGAATCAAACATAACTAGGAAAATACAGAAGGATCATATTCGAGTCTCCAGCCATTCAATTCCGCAAAAAAGCCACAAATAAAAACAGAAACTAAATCACCCAAGCCTCTAGGCTCGATTAGTTCAGAGATGCGATCTAGAAATAGACGATGAATACGATTAATTCAGAGAGAGAGAGAGAGAACTTAGATCTAGAAAAGAATATACCTTAAAACCAAAGGAACCCTAGAAAATGAGGTCGGAGAAAAAAGGAGGGGGAGGATTTTTCGAGCCGGCGGAAATTTCGGGTGGAGTCGAAAATCCTGAGAAAATGGGATTTTGAATTGAAATCGAATTGACGATCTCCGATGATGATTAATAAAATAATGGTATTTATATAGTGTAGGGCTTCTTTTAATTTTGCGTTGTACAGGAAGAGAGAGAAGACCGGAGCAAAAAAGCGCGGGATTTTTATTCGCAACACGACTTTTTGGCTTTTTCCTACTGCCTTTTGGAAACGCCGTACGAACTGCGTGTCTGCTCTACGAAATTACGGGAATGTCCTGTGTAGAAATTTTTTGGGAGGATTTTAAGTGGCCGGCATAAATATGCAGCTGCTATTTCGCATCAATCTCCGTCAGGTGCCCATGCGACGGTGACAACTGTGACATTGTGACACCACATCTCTCCAACCCTCTCAAACTATGTCCGTCGACATAGTTTGAGTCTTTTTACAAATTTTACTTCGTTGAATTTTAGAATTTTAGGGACTAGGACGGCTCAATTTTATCATTCTAGCGTGACATCGTTTTTTAATACATCCAAACACACATTTGGGTAGTGCTCGGCAATCGACCGGGCTGAGATTTAGCGCATCGTCTCCAAAATTAGGGTCGAATTTTTTCAAAAATTTGAACCCCATGAGCTTTTTAGGCCTAAGGCATTGTCGGGCTTTTCTGATCGGGTTTTTTTTTGGTATTAAATGTTAAAATTTAGAAATTAATATTGTTTAATTAGCAAATAATACATAAATGAATGATATTAAGGTAAATTAGAGAGCTTAGAGGTTTATATTGATAAAATAATATATAATATATACAATGGATGGGGTAGAAGAGTTTGGTCCTACAGACCGGGCCGAGCGGGCCTCGACAGGTTTTGACAGGCTAGGCTTTTATGGGCTCGTGAGGTTTGGGACCTCGGCCCAAGCCAGACCATAAACCCACATGGCCGGGCTTTTTGGGCCTAAATTCGGGCCGGGCCGGGCTTGGGCTTTTCAAGTCTCGGGCCCCCGCAGGCTTTTCAGGTCTATGGAGCAAATGGTGACCCCTACATTTTGGTGGAAGTTTGTTTGGCTTGATCTAAATGAAAATTGAAATGTGTGTTTAGCAAAAGAAATTTTAAAATTTAATCAAAACATGAGGAAAAAGTAACGAACAATACTCAAATTTTAAGCAAAATATAACTTCAGTACCAAAACTCTTTTTTTTTTTTGAAAAGTCGAAAATACATTAATGGGAAAATTAAATACAATCTTTGTTCAAAGCCTCCAACAGGAAGGTAGGTGCCATATGATAAATCGTGGGAAAGTAGGTATAGTGAAGAGCCTACTTAGCTAAATTATTAGCGAGACAGTATTTGCCTCTCATTGGATGTGCTCAAAGGAAGAGTTCAGAGAATGTTCTAGTAGAGCGACAACATCCTCGCACAAGTCCCAAAATTCTATGGGACTTGTATTTAGATCATGTAACGCCTTGACCAGTATAAGCGAGTCTGAACTATAACGGACAAGATCCAATCCATAGCCCAGACCAATCTGACACGCCTCAAATGCAGCTGCAACTTCTACTGATAAGGGCGAGTATTAACCCTCAATGCGTTTAGAAAATTTCATGATGAAGTTGCCAAACCAGTCACGAACCACTACACCTATACCACCTAGATTGGAATTTTTGTCAAAAGCATCATCCATATAGATACAATATCGCCCAGTAGGAGGGGTTTTCCATACTTAGGGTTTCGGCCAGGTTTAGGTGGTCTCTAATTGACATATATATAATGTCCATGCCATGCTAGAGTGTGGAGCTTTATAGCCTCACCCACAAACTTCAAAGTGTTTCAGACCTTATCATTTTTTCCTTTCCAGATAAACCAAATGTAAGTGATTAATCGACCAAAATCATTAGCAGAAAGTTTCTTACCACATTCCTATTACCAGTCAAAGAACTGACAATATCTGCACCAACTCTGGAAGTGATAGAGCGAATCATAGGCTCTGTGTGTGGACAGTCACGAAACAGTAATTCAGACTCAGGGGCTGTATTGCACAACAAACATTCCAATGGAACATCCACCATTCTAGATCGTAATCAGGTATTTAGTGGAAGGTACCCTTTGGCCGCTTTCCAAGTGCACATCTTTGCGGCAGGATTGGACTGATATTTCTAGAAGAACTTCCAGAAGGTAGTTTGGGCTAGAGGAATTGGGATAGCCTAGTTGGGTAAGGCAATGGTATCCCAAGCAGTGATATAAGCATTACTGACCTTAAACATGTCACATGTTGTATGATGCCAGATCAACTTATCCTTGCAGAGATGGTGACTTAAAGGTATCTTTCTGGCTAGGGCCACATCCTTAGGGTAAGGTACCTCTCCATCAAGGGGATATTCCATGTATGGTTAGATAAAATATACTAAGATACATAACGGATAGTTGTTGGAGTCCTCAACAGTAACAGTGGTCAAAAATGACCATGATGGGATAATAGTTGTCTTTTATTGAAAAGATTACCCCCCTAACATTTTGGACAATGGATTAGTTCAAAGGCAAATGAAACACTCAAAAACTGCAAGTATACGGTGTCAAGTTATAGTATAGTATTGAAATAGAGTGTCGAACCCACGAAGATTGATCACTCGACTTCCTAGCCTTTAACCGGTTTAGACCCTAAATTACCTAGTTATCTAGACATTTGACATGACCTTAGAAAACACACTAAAACATGCAATGGAAAGATATCATACCTAGCTAGGCTCTTTGGACACTTAGCTAAATAAGGGGTGGTGTAACTACAATGAGCGAATAAACAATTGAATGGTTGATTAACTAACTAAATGCAATCATAAAGTAAAACAAAACAATGTAAATGTTTGGTCGGCTAGAGATGTTGCCACTAGCTAACACAATGTACCAACAATGTCCAAGTTATAAGTTTTAGTTCGGTTTACATGTGATTGTCTAAATCATGCCCTCTCGAGTCATGTTTGGTTATGGATCGAGGCTCCTAGACCATTAAAGATCTAGAATGTTTCCGGTGAGACGATAAAGTATAAACCAAAATTAAGATGTGAATTAATTACGAATCATATCTTAATCGTATAACGTGTCTAATGAGTTTAATTTGCAAACGCATGTGATGAGTGTGAATGACATTCCTTCTTAAGTCCCTATTAGAGGACATGAAAGTAGGTTCTAATGACTTTCCTAATCCACACATTTTAGAACATGAATTAAAGAAGTAATGATTAGCTACAAAGCCCCTTCGAGTCAATATAAGCTTGACCGAAGCTCCTCGAGTCATTTGGACTTCAAGAAGACTTTAGTCTATGCTCAAACCCAATGAAAAATAAACTTTAAGCTTAACCTTATAAGTTTAAACCTAAGTCATGTTTATATGCTTATCTTTCCTTAGGTGAGTGACTAGTTCACTTAGGTTCATTTTTAGTTTCCCTAAACATACCTTAACTTAGTCATGGCTAAGACATGTAAATGAAAACCTTAAAACAAGCCAAAACATGCAAACACATCACATACTAATCAAACCCATTCATAACATGTAATACATTAAAACAAATCCAATTTCATAACTCTGTATGTATATCAAATTGGCTAGGGTTTGACCCTTAGCCTTCCAAAAGGCAATTACTCACTAACATAATGTAAAACAAGTTTATATATATAGTTGAAGAGATAGAGAGATGTAGAACCTAAGAACTCTCAAGCAAGCTAAGTCATCATTGGTCTTCAAACTCCTTCTTCTAGGATTTCAAATGCATCTAACTTAAGGTAAATGTGAAAGGAGAAACACCCAAGCAAAGCCCAGTGGTTATGCTACGAGGTGGTGAAATTGGATTTGTGGTGGTGGAGATGTTGTTTGGCTAGGCTTTGATAAGTGAGAGAGGATATTTTAGAGAATTGGAAGGGATAAACAAGAAAGAGAAAGAGATGGGTTAGAGAGAATTGGTGTAGAGAGATATATGTCAAATTAGAATGTGTGTGCGAGTAAAAATATAAATAGGGAGATATTTTTGGCATTTGAATTTTGAATTTTGAAATAAAGGAAATGTGGTCAAAATGTGACTCACACTTTCAAATGTGCCATACATGTGACCTTATCCTCATGTGTAACTTGAAGTCTTGACCCAAGCTTGACCATGATCATAGTTGACTGTGTTGGCTGCTGGAGTTGACCGCCGATGTGACGACACGACCCTTGTCGAAAATCATCAAAATAATAAAATAATAAAATAATCAGATAAATAGAGGGAGTACTCGATCAGAAAACTCAATTCGACTAAATCAATCGAAGAACAGATTCGATAACTTATTATTACGAAGCAGTCATAACGACATACCATAAAACTAATTTCTCCGTCGCCCGCACTGCCACTGGTGGCAACCGCGTACCACCGCCCACCCACTGGGACGATGAAGCCTAATCAGATTATAAACCTCTTGACTATGTTCGTGCCTTAGGTCGACGATACCCACAAACATAGAACTCGACACATATCAGAAAGTAATTTTTTGGACAAGTTTTCAGACCACGTGCCACCAGCGGGGACCACCGCTAGTGGCTACAAAGAGCCCAATAACATTACTCAAACGACCTAAGGCAGATTCTGGCATGTTTGGCCGAAATTGGCCCCTAAAGCATGGCCAAAAATTGAATCCGTCTCCGATCTCTGCTGTTGAGCCACGGCGGAGCTCAAGACATATACCAAACAACTCACGACGAGGTGGGGAGCAAAATCCCTCTCACCCCACCGCCAATAAGCACCAGCTATGCCGTACCCAATAGAGGCCAAATAGAATCCAATTGGAATCGATTGATTCTGATTTCGATCGGTGTAAAAACCTGCAATAACATTCAAAAAAAATACCACAACACATAAAGATGTTCTCATGACCTCGTTCAATACTTGAATCGGCCGAAATCAGCACCGGCATCTGTGAGCCCGAAACCACCTGAAACCCTAGAACTTTCTCTTCTCAATTCTCTTGCCACGGCCTTCAATCGCCGGAATTGAATTCGGAAATGAGTAGAGGAAGTCGAGCCACATCGAACCTGACCAATCTCAAGGTCAGAGGTGGCCAGACGGCGTGGCGCCATCGGCGACTGCCACAGCCTTGCCTTAGCTCTCTCTCTCTCTCTCTCTCTCTCTCTCTCTCTCTCTCTCTCTCTCTCTCTCTTTCTCTTTGGGAGGGAGGGTTGACCAAAAGTCCACCCCTACCCAGTCTTATGAACTTCCATAAAGGGAAACCCCCTTTTTATACTTTTCCATTAACGGTAACTTCGGTAATTAATTTACAACAAACTTCTACCGATCTTAACTTTCTCGTCGTAACTTTGATTTGATGATTCTTGCGTCTGCAAACTCGTCTCGATAAATTCTACAATTTATATCTGAAGTCAACCGACTTTGAAAATTCAATAAAAAGTCAACTTGAAACACCTCGAAACTTACCAACGGTAAAAATCTTTTACCGCAATCACTAAATCAAACTTAAGTTATCCATAAATAACATAAATAATATAAAAAGATCGGCAGCCGACGACCGTTTTTTGTCTTTTTCTAAAAGTTTCTCCATCTTCTACCACAGCTCCGAAAATGTCCTCACTTTCACTGCAAAGTGCCTAATCATCGTCTTTTAACCCATTTCCTAGCCAAATCGTCACTTCCAAACAAGAACAGGTAAAGTCATAAGAATGATGCTTTATTCATAGAAAACAAGTAATAAGCATGAAGTTAGGGACACAATAAGAACATAATTATGGACCTAACATCTTCCCAAACCGTTATAGAGAAACCATCACCTACCTGCCAACGAGCCCTACCGTCCACAACCAGCCTAGCGGCTAAAAGGTTACACCATGTATAGGAAGGAGCGTCACTCAAAGTTGCATCCTAGATAGAATAGGAATGGAAGTACTGAGTATGATAGATTTGACTTACCAGTGAATCTAGATTCTGGATAATGCGCCAGAACTACTTTGCCACCATAGTCAAATTAAAAGCATACAAGTTCTGAAAGCCCATACCTTTTTCATCTTTAGGTCGGCACATGCTGTCCCATGTACAACAATGTATTTTCAGCCTATTTGTGGTATCACCCTAGAAGAAATATGCACACATATGTTGTAATTACAAAATTTCTTCGGTAGCAAGTAGCAGTTCATTGCATAATTGAGAAGGAATTGCACCACTACCTTAATGAGGATCTCTCAGCCGGCGACACTAAGCAGAGAACCTTTCCACCCTACTAGTCTTTCCTGGACTCTATCCTTGATATAGGCAAACGTCGTTTTCTTGCTATGGCCAACATGTGTAGGAAGCTCAAGGTATTTGTCATGAAATATAACCAGTTCCATCCCCAATTTTTTTGCAAGGTCCTCTTGATTGCCCACTGCCAAGCTCCGACTAAAACAAATACTGCTTTTGCCATAGTTGATTGATTGCCCCGAAGCATTTTCATAGGTCTCTAAGATCTCCTTAATCTTGTAACACGCCTAACCCGATGCCTTTGAAAAAAGGAGACTATCATCAGCGAACAACAGATGATGAAGAACCAGAGCTCTAGTATAAACTTTTATACTCTGAAGTTACTTGATGGGCCTGTCAAATGTAAGCTGATAAACCTGAAGTACACAATAGGAAAAGATAGGGAGAGATGGGGTCCCTTTCACGTAAACCATAGGAAGGAGTGAAATTGCCTCGAGGAGAACCATTTGATGACAACTGAGTACTTGACAGTTTTCATTTAAGTCATAACAAGATCCACCCATTGTTTGGGGAAGCGCAACTAGAGCATTACGACCTCTAAAAAATTACATTCAAATATGTCATAAGCTTTACTCATATCCAATTTCAAAGACATCTGTCTAGAATCCCCTTGAGTTTTTGTCCACAGATAATGAGCAACCTTATTCGCAACTAGCGTGTTATCAGTAATTAAATGACTCCAAACAAATGCACTTTGGCATGGATCAATAATTTGATCCAATATAGGCTTCAACCTATTGGTTAATACTTTTGTGCATACTTTAAAAATAACATTACACAAACCTTTAGCCCCATAATCTGTCACCTTCGTAGGATTAGGAACTTTTTGAAGTAGACAAATGTTAGTAAAGTTGGGACATTGTAAAAGCTGACATGTAGCAAGGAATTCTGTAACTGTAGAAGTGACTTGAGGTCTAACTACCTCCAAATACTTTTGATAGAAGAGGGGGGCATGCCATCAAGACCAAGGGCTTTATTGGGACCCATTTGGAAGAGAGCCGCCTTTATCTCCTCTTGCATATAATCAGCTAGAAGCTGGGTCGTCATGTCCTTCGTTATAACAAGTGACAAGGTTAGGATGAGAGTCATACATTCATGAGTGACATTGCCAGAAATGAACAACGACTCATAATAACCAAGCACGACAGATTCCAAGCCAAATGGAGTTTCCTGCCACTCTCCCTGATCACCAAATAGTCCTCAAATCCAATTCTTCTTCTTCTTCCTATTAGAAGTCCGGTGGTGAAGGTACGTAGTATTCTTTTCCCCAAATTGTAGCCACAAGTTTTTTGATCGCTGCTTCCAATATGTGGCTTTATGCAGTAAGAGGACCTCTTTTCGGGCATACAACTCTTTTCTCTTAGGGATGTTTGCCGGGTCAAACGATTTATTCAGAAATTCCCCCAGCTGTTTTTGTATAGATTCCAACTCTTGCTTTCAGTTGCCGAAGACTTCTTGCGACCTGGTTTTAAAACCCATTCTAGTGTTGGCTACTCAACTGACAAACTAATTTTGAATATGACCTTGAGTGAGTCCTTGAGCAGGTTTGTGCCAAGCCTCATGTACCACATCTAAACATGTCTCATCATCAGCCCATATTGCCCCAAATCGAGAGAAATGTTGCAAACCTGGAAATCAAATCTCCTTCTCCTCCCTAACAAGGACCAATATAGGAACATGATCAAAACCATTATATCATAGATTCACTACATGTGCCGCTTTGAATTGCTACCTCCAAGCTATTGTAGCAAGACCCCGATCAAGTCGACACTGAGTGGTACAGTTATGTCATGTAAAGAATCCTCATGTACAACCTAAATCCTCCAATGCATAATCATTCATGCACTAAATCATGTCACATTCATCTGCCAATGAGGATAGACAGAGCTACCCGATTTCTCCAAAGCTTGCATAATCTCATTTAGGTCACCAACTACACACCAAATATCTGACCCGACATGTTGTGAAAGTGTACGAAGAAGATCCTAAGTCTGATGGCGTGACGACACACACGGATCACCATATACTCTTGTAAACTGCCAATTCCCACAGCTGTTTGTACACGAATGTCAGCGTCCATAAACCATGGTCAATGATCTCGAAGGTGAAGATCAATGTCATCCACCCATAATAACATCAAGCCTCCTGCCGAAGTAGCCGAATAGGAAACCATTTCTGCATTCTGAAACCCTATCTGGGATTGAATTTGATCAAATCTAGTCCTAGCCTACTTTTAGTTTCTTGTAGGAAGACAATACCTAGTTTTTCTCACAAAAATGATGACGTACGGGACCTGCCTCAGATAATGACATCACCCGAGACAAGTCCTGTGGGACTTGTATTAGGATAACTTGCATCAACGAATCAATACAAGCAACCTAACCCGAGTTACCCAAAAAAACATGAACTAAAGAAAAACGGCTCAAAATTTACTGAAAGTTCTTTATTGAAAGAAAACAAACAACTGAGAAGTTTACAAAACATAGAGGTTCTAACTTTCAGTTTTACAATTGACAAACATATTTTACAAAAAGTCTATATTCAGAGCATCTAAGACCAACTGGACAGATATATAAGCATAGGTAGGTCTCTGAGTAACCTACTTTGAACAAAACGAAAGCCGTGAGAATTCTATGCTTCAGCAAATGGATGGACATGTCTTCAACTGTCTAACCTGAGATCTGGGCAACGTAAAACAAAGAGTTCAAGAAATGCAGTTTTAAAACGTTAGAGTGAGTGGAATACATGAACATAAAACTACAATTGACTTATCTCTGCATTTTCGACAAACTAGAAGTTCAAAAGATGGCATGCAGTATATTGTAAAGCTATCAATATAATATTAGGAAAAGTTGGTGACTGAGGGTGCTAGCTCACAGTCGCCACTAGAGAAAATTGACTTTATGTGTACATACAATAAGAACATTGACTGAGGGTGCTAGCTCATCAGTATTTTGACAAATTAATGACATAAGACTAAGAAAGACCTGTGACTGAGGGTGCTAGCTCACAATCACAACTAGAGAAAATTGACTACTATAATGTACATACTAGCCTTCTTGCACGCGCATATGCGCGTGCGAAAGGCGTCGCGCTCGCACGTGCGAACTGTCGGTGTAATACTCAAGAGTGTGCAATTATATTGTCAGTGTATCATTGACTAAGCCACCTGCAGTTGCCACTCTCTATCATGCACTTTCAAACCCAAATGCAGAAATTTGAGCACTGATCTAATAGAGATGTGCAAAGAATTACCAGTTATTGATTACAATATTCGTAAAATAATATTAACCTACTTCATATTAAGTCCACACTTTTAATAGAGATACTGACAATTCGCATGCCTTTGCGCGACTCACTTCCGCTCGCGCGTGTAGGTGATACGCGCAAAACTTGCATTTAACGTTAACACAAAGTAGACCCTAAAAACACAGATTACGCGCATTGCAATTTAAAACCCTTCTTTTGTCATTTATAATATTGGCGAGTAGGGATCGTTCTTTATCCGGGGAATTAAGGGCGCATGCATGGTTTCGTTAATAAGCGTAAATTTAAATGTTTGGGGGGATTGGAAGTTGGTTGTTTAATCTACAAAATTAAAGTACAAAAACATGCAAACACAACTAAAACTCTTAAGCATCTAACATGTTTTACTCATAGACAAGTGTTAACAATCAAGAAACTTCAAAGTCTAATTATGCTTACTAAAAATAAGAAGTTACACTACTAATTACAAGTGATCATCTCATCTTTTTAACCTTACCCTTTTTCATGCATCAAACCTTTTGTAAGTTACGAAATTCATAACTTCCAACTAAATATACATGCTTGATAATTGAGTAGGAATGCAACTTAGCGTATAAACATCCTAAACAACATACGATCATCGAAACATGCGAAAGAGAGTGACTTAGCGTATTTTCTACCACATGCTTTCGAAGCTTTAAGATTGTATCAAACATGCATAAAAGGCTAGAAATCATAAACACATGCAATTCACAAATCGGTTTAAGAACATATAACACAAATCTAAACTTGTTCTTCATTTGATACATAAAAGTATTCCAATACATCAAAAGATTCAAATACAAAGCAAAAGCTATGAAAGTGAAGATCATGGTTACACTTTTTGTCTTGAATGCTTGATGATCTTCGTGGAGATGGCTTTCCTTCACAAGGGACTTAGCGTATTGTGAAGGCTTGAAGAATGCTTCGGCTTTGTGGAGATGGATGCTTCGGCTTGTAAATGGAGGATGGATGCTTTGGCTTGTAAGAGAACCTTGAAGTGTTTATGGAGGAAGAGTATTTGTGTAGAGCTTTGGCTTGTAAAATGAGAGATGGATGCTTTGGCTTGTAAGAGAACCTTGAAGTGTTTATGGAGGAAGAGTATTTGTGTAGAGCTTTGGCTTGTAAAATGAGAGATGATCTGTTTTATGGCTGCCTCCTTGGCTTTTATAGGCAAGGGATGTTGCTCTTCTCTCTTCCACCTTGCCTCTTTCATTAAATGCAAGTAATAATCACCATGGCAAGTCACTCCCTTAGTCACCAAGTGTGATCATCAAAAAGCAAGAGTCACCATGGCAAGTCACCATTTGTGAACCCTAAGCAAGAGTCACCATGGCAAGTCACACACTTAGTCATCTTTTGTGATGATCACAAGCTTAGTCACTAAGCCTTGTCACCAAGCTTGATAACTTTGACTTTTCCTCTTCCCCAAGTTGCTTCCATGCCAAAATTAATGGGCTTGGGCTGGTTTTTGGGCCAAAACAAACTTTGAGAAATGGGCCCAAAAAATGCTTTTTGGGCTGGCCCATTTCCGGTGGTCCGAAATCGCAAAAATCGCAAAATCGCCGAAATTCCTCCGAATTGCGTCGTAATTAATCTCCACCGTAAATATCTTCAAAATAACAAATTAATTAAGAAAAACATAAAAACTAAGATAATAACATAGCTAAACGTAAAGGGAAATGCGTTAAGAAACGAGCATAAAATGCGTATATCAAATTCCCCCACACTTAGACTTTGCTAGTCCCTTAGCAAACACTAAGTTAAACTAAGACTCTCTAAGAATTTAAAACAAAAGAAAGAACACAACTAAGCCCTTAGCTAAAATTTGTCTCAGAATTTGCATAAGTATATGGCGATGGCTCACATGAATTTCAACTTGTATGCTCAAAGAATTCAAGAGATAATTGTGATATAATTATGTAATGAACAAGGAAGACATAGAGAAAACAATGGTTATGTTTATAGCTGTGCATGCTTTGAATAAAGGTTTAATCAATTCATAAGGATGTACTCATCATATTTTTCACTCATGAAAAGGGTTCACTTAAAGTGTATATGAATTGAAATGAAAACCACATGAATGAAGTTAATTACTTGCACAAATGAACCAAAACCATAAGTTTACTCATGCAACTTACTCTACTAATTGAAAGCTACTCATTTTAAGGATCATAAAGGACTTTTAGTGAGGTTGTAATGGGGTTAAGGCTAAGGCATTCGAAATTTAGATATGTGGTGATAAAAACGTTCCAACGACTTAGTCTAGCACCAAATTCGTCCTCTATCTCCACTCGAATGTTACCATGTATACTTTAATCTAAAACTACCCTTTGAGCTTTTCGGACAGGACAAAGGCCATATTTGTTCTATTTTTGGGCCTTCAATTTGTCGTAATCTCCAAATCCGCAAATAAGGGGGACGTTAATCCAATTGGTTTCTACTTTAGAACAACATATTGCCATGAGAGATAATAATTTTTTTCTTTTCATTCTCTCAAATATAATTTTTTTTTTTATTTTTGGCAATCTCATACTTTTTAAGTTATTTGGACAAGTCTTTCCCCTTACTCACATTAACTCTTTTAATCTTTCCTACCAAACCATAATCTTATGTGCTAGTTTCGAAAAATTCTCACCAAGTTTCCGGAACAAAGGTAAGGATATTCTATACTAGGTTAAGTGTTTAGGTATATATGGTGATGAAAGAAAAGCTTAACGTGGGCTCAATTGGTTTATCTAGGGGTGTCGCAACTCATGCGCACAATTGGGATACATGGATATTTGGCGAAGTGGTGGAAAATCCTAAATGCCTTTAATCATTTCCAAAATCAAAGTATGTATCAATTTAAAAGCTTTGCAAATTGACATGAGTAAGTTCTAGCATTCTCTAGTTCATTAAAATCTATGGCAAGCAATCAAATGAGGCATATATAAGCTAGTAGCTACGAAATGGATGTATATTCACTCGAATAAAGAACAGATAGCTCAAAAGCTCACATAGGGTTCATATGATTAAAAACTTATTCAAGCATGCGATTTCTGTACCATGCTTTGCAATTCATATCTACTACATGTTAAAAACATATAGAATATCTCAATTAGCACAAGAATTCGATGCATGTGATTCATACGCCATATGTGTTCGTATCGGTCCAATTTCATCATTGACTAGTTAAGGGCATCCTAAAGACTCTGAAAAACACTAATTTAGACACAATTAAATTGTAAACCCTTCCCCCACACTTAAACTCTACATTGCCCTCAATGTACTAAAGTAGAAGTATAGAATTAAAAATGGAGTGTAGGATCTACGAAAATTTTAATTTTAATACGCAAAAAGCCATTAAATTAATTAAAAGGGGAGAAGAAAACAAATCTGTTGTCTCCCTATTGGGTTGCCTCCCAATGAGCGCTCGTTTTACGTCGTTAGCTTTGGACGTGATGCATCATTTTGTTTTTGAAATGGCCGGTTCTTGGAGTTGCATCTCCTCCACGGTGTGCTCCGCAAATGCCTCAAAATAGGGCTTCAAGCGATGTCCATTTACTTTGAACTCACTACCTTTGTCGATAGATCGAATGAGAACTGCTCCATGAGGTAGAACTTGAGAAACTATGAATGGCCCCATCCATCGAGAGCGAAGCTTTCCCGGAAAGAGCTTAAGTCTTGAATTGAAAAGCAATACTTTCTGCCCAACTTCAAAACTCTTCCCGCGAATCATCTGATCATGGATCTTTTTCGTCTTCTCTTTGTAAATCCACGCATTGTCGAAAGCATAATTTCTGATTTCTTCTAGTTCACAAAGTTGTAGCTTCCGATGCAAACCTGCTGCATCTCGATCGATGTTGAATTTCTTCACGGCCCACCATGCCTTGTGCTCCAATTCAACCGGAAGATGGCACGTCTTCCCATAAATTAATCGGAAAGGTGACATACCAATGGGGGTCTTGTAGGCAGTCCTGTAAGCCCACAATGCATCGTCTAAGCATTGACTCCAATCTTTCCGGTTTGGGCGGACGGTTCGCTCCAAAATCTTCTTGATCTCACGGTTGGAAACTTCAGCCATTCCATTTGTTTGAGGGTGGTATGGTGTGGAAACCTTGTGTTTTACGCCATACTTCCTCATCAATGCTTCCACCGTGCGGTTGCAAAAGTGACTTCCTCCATCGCTAATTAGAACGCGTGGCATTCCAAATCTACTGAAAATGTTAGTTCGTAGGAAATCTGCAACAACTCGCGAATCATTAGTACGGGTGGCCTTTGCCTCCACCCATTTAGAAACATAATCTACTGCGAGTAAGATATAAGTAAAACCATTGGAGGGAGGAAATGGTCCCATAAAATCAATACCCCACACATCAAAAATTTCGACATTAAATATGTAGTGTTGTGGCATTTCATCTCTAGGCCCTAAATTACCGAATCTCTGGCACTTATCACATGCAGCACAATATGCATGAGCATCGCGAAATAAACTAGGCCAAAAGAAACCGCAATCTAAAATCTTAAGGGTTGTCCTCCTTGAACCAAAATGTCCCCCACATGCTTCATTGTGACAAAAGTCTAGAATATGCTTAAATTCACTATCCGGGATACATCTCCTAATTACTAAATCGGAGCATTGTTTCCATAAATAAGGCTCATCCCAGATAAAGGTTCTAGCATTATGCTTAAGTTTGTCACGTTGAAATTTATGCATGGTAGACGGAAACTCACTGGTAACTAAGTAATTTACGATATCTGCATACCATGGAGTTTCCGGAACAGTTACCTCAATTCCGAAGAGTTTTTCATCCGGAAAAGTGTCCTCAATTTCAACAGCCTCATTCTCACCGATCAAGCGTGATAGGTGGTCAGCGACAACATTTTCTACTCCCTTCTTATCCTTGATTTCGACGTTGAATTCTTGGAGTAGAAGTATCCATCTAATAAGCCTTGGTTTTGCGTCCTTTTTCAGCATTAGGTACTTCAAAGCTGCATGATCAGTATACACAGTTACTTTAGTTTGCAGTAAATAAGACTGAAATTTATCTAAAGCAAAAACCACTGCAAGAAACTCCTTCTCGGTTGTAGTATAATTTCTTTGAGCTTCATCAAGCGTCCGAGAGGCGTAATAAATTACGTAGGGTTTCTTGTCCTTCCGCTGACCCAAGACAGCTCCTACGGCATAATCCGAGGCGTCGCACATGAGTTCAAATGGCAGAGACCAATCAGGGCTACTTAAAATAGGAGCGCTCGTGAGAAGTTCCTTCAACTTGTTGAAGGCAGCGTTGCATTCTTCATCAAACACGAACGGGGTCTCCTTTTGCAGTAATTTACACAACGGGCGCGAGATGTGGGAAAAGTCTTTGATAAACCTACGATAAAATCCTGCGTGTCCAAGAAAAGAACGAATCTCTCTAACCGAAGTTGGAGAGGGTAAGTGACGCACAAGATATACTTTAGATTTATCAACTTCTAACCCTTTTTCAGAAATAATATGACCTAACACGATCCCTTGCGTAACCATGAAATGACACTTCTCCCAATTAAGCACCAAGTTCGTTTCAACGCATCTTTGTAAAATAGTTTCTAAATTGTTTAAGCATGCATCGAAATCACTCCCAAATACACTAAAGTCGTCCATGAATACTTCAATAATTTTTTCAATGTATTCGGAGAAAATTGAGAGCATGCAACGTTGAAATGTACCTGGTGCATTACACAGTCCAAATGGCATTCAGCGATATGCAAACGTTCTGAAAGGGCATGTGAACGTTGTCTTTTCTTGATCTTCCTCCGCAATGCTAATTTGGTTGTAGCCGGAGTATCCGTCGAGAAAACAATAAAATGCATGGCCGGCTAATCTTTCCAGCATTTGGTCGATGAATGGTAATGGAAAATGATCCTTGCGGGTTGCGGCGTTGAGCCTCCGGTAATCAATGCACACTCGGTGTCCAGTGATCGTCCTTTGTGGCACAAGTTCATTTTCCAGATTCTCGACGACGGTGATTCCCGATTTCTTGGGTACTACCTGCACAGGGGAAACCCAACGGCTATCAGAAATAGGGTAAATAACTCCACAGTCCATGAGTTTAATTACCTCCTTTTTTACCACCTCCATCATCGGAGGGTGGAGCCGACGTTGTACTTCCCGCGTAGGCTTGGTACCTTCTTCAAGGAAAATCCTATGCACACAGGTTGCTAGATTTATTCCCTTGATGTCCACAAGCGTCCAGCCTATTGCGGTTTTGTACCTCTTGAGTACACTCACGAGCTTCTCCTCCTGCTCCTCTTCTAGCGCGGACGAAATAATGACCGGTAAAGTTTCATTCTCGCCCAAGTACGCATACTTCAGATGGTCCGGTAGTAGCTTGAGTTCTAAAACTGGAGCTTCTACGATGGAAGGAATAATTTTATTAGTACCAAAAGTAATTGGTAAAGGGGGAGAAAAGCCTACTTTTCGTGGTGCGGCATTTAGGGCCATGGCCATATCTTGAATTCGAGGCGTCAGCTCTAGTAAGGCCTCGAGAAGGGCGTCTTCCCCGAGTTGGATGGCCATGTCGAGTTCATCTACATTGATGGTGTCGAGGTGGCCTTGTGCTAAGGTATCCACGGGATCATATGTCGAAATGGCAGCTACGCTCGACATTGGAAACATCATCCCGTCCAGGATGTTGAACTCGATTCTTTCTCCATCAATCTCCATGGAGAAAGTGCCTTGAAATACATCGATCTTCGTTCTCGCAGTCCGCATGAAAGGTCGCCCAAGCAGTAACGGCGTGGTGTTCAGTGGACTCTCTTCCATGTCAACTATATAGAAATCGGCTGGGAATATTAAGTTGTTGACTTGCACGAGCACGTCTTCTACGTATCCCCTCGGATACTTGTGTGTGCGATCGGCTAATTGGATGACAACACCATCTTGCTTGAGATCTCCAAGCTCCATCGATTCGTAAAGATAGTAAGGCATGACGTTGATGGAGGCTCCGAGATCAAGCATCACGTCTTCGAAGTGGTTGTCACCGATTACGCAGGGAACTGCAAAACTCCCTGGGTCCTTCAGTTTTGGGGGTAGCCGACGCTGCAAAACCGCCGAAACGGCTGCGTTCACCTTCACAACTTCCTTCTCTCGAGTTTGCCTCCTCTGTGTGCATAATTCTTTGAGAAACTTCGCGTATATTGGCACTTGTTTTATGCACTCGATCAAGGGCAAATTCACTTGCACCTTTCGGAAGATGTCCAAGATATCTTCATATTGGGCATCCTTCTTCTTTGATTTTAATAATCTGCTAGGGAAAGGTGCAACAGCAAACGGAGAATTAGTAATAACCGTATTAGAAGGAATAGGGCTTTTACCTTTGATTGGGGTGGGTTGTGGAGGGGATTGTGCCTTGGTGACAATAGGCGTCACCTTCTTTTTCTTCGGTTGAGCAGGTACGCTGGCGAAGAGATTGTCCTGCATTGGCCATGTTGACTTGTTGTTCTTCCGGTTCTGAAGTATGGTTGGTTGATGAGGCTGAATTATGGTCGGTTGATGAATGTGAAGACTCGGAAACTTCTTCGATGATGGGAAAATCCAGGATGTCTGTTTGAGCTTTAAGTCTCGCTATTCTCTCTGCGATTTCCTCAAACTTTGTTCTAGATGGTCCAGGATTCCGATCGGACATTCATTAGCCTGAGCATCCACCAAAGACCAAGTGTCGGTATCAAAAAAAGGAAATATAAACTGAATATAGGAATACTAACCAAAATCGTAAGGCATATTTTAGAAAACAAAGCGATAACAAATAAAATAGTACAACTATCAAAGCAAACTATAAATACTCACAAATACTTAAAAACTACTAAAACACACAAAATTTTTAATAGTTAAGACACTAGATGTAATTTAATATGTAATGCAAATGATTTAATCAATTTAAGGGCTATGCAAAAGAATGTAATAAACTTAAAAACACACGTTTTCTGCAAATTAACACTATATATTGCTAAACCTAAGAATTTAGTTAGAACATATATAAACAAGGTTCAAATACAAGCAAACAATAATTCACATTGAATTTATGCACCACACATTTTCTCAATAAAATGCATCAAACAACAATCCTACGTGAAAGATGGAGTGAATGTATAAGAGAAAACGTTAGAACCTGCAGAAAACACACGAGTTACGTGCTTAAAAAAATATGAATGCAAAGAATGACCTCTTCTTCGGTCTTATGTGTGACGACCCGAACCAGAATCAGAGGTGTGTTTAGCACGATTCTCGAGATTTGAGATTAGTCGCAGTTTTACGATAATGTGTGATTTGCCGATTCGATTTGCGACAATATTTTCGGTCGAGAATTTGGGTTGAGTGTCTTCACGGAAATCGTAGAGTACGTGATTTCGAGTTCGTGGGTGGTTTCGGAAGATTTTTCCGATAGCCGAGGAATATTTTATTATTATTTGAAGTTTCGGGTTCCGACGAGTTTATCCGATTGTTCGAGCTTATCCGAATCATTTCGTATTTTCATTTTGGACCGTCGGTTGACCCGAGGGACGAGTATAAATATCGAAAAGTCGTAAAATAATCGCAAAATTGTCGAAAAACTTCATTTGGGCGTTGACCAGTTTTGAAATGTGTTGACTTTCCTATTTTGGAAAGTTGGAGGAGCTGCCGATTGGGAAAGTTTCCCGAACGGGAAAGAGAACTCCGGCGACCGGATTCCGGCATCGATTCACCACGGGAAAGGTAGGAAACGTATCCTTGTATGATTTCGAACTTGATGGTATGTGATTTGATGAGATTTGAGGTGGTTTGTGTGGAACCCGAATTGGGTTTGGTTCGCCGGAATCGGCTCTAATGGTGGAGGTGGTTCCGGCGACGATTGGAGGCCATGAGCTTGGGGGTTTTGCTCCCCACCTCGTGGTGGAGCTTCCTAGTTGGTTAGTTTGGAACGAGGATGAGAGATTTGGTGAACCCGAATAGGGATTTGGGTTTGGATTTCCGATTTGGTTTTGATGAGTTGGGATAGTTAGGCTTTGAATTGGGTCTTGTGGTAGAAGGATAAGTTGCTTGAAATGATGAGTTGGTCCGATCTGGAAACTTTGACCGTGAAATTCCTCCGTTGACGGCGCGCCGGCGGCGGCGGCGGCGGTCAACGGCGGAGCAAAAAGTCAACTTTCAGATTTTGACGTTTTTAGTGTCATTTTTCTCGTAATCACGCCCTGATTATCGTACGGAGGTTTTCGAGTTGATTTGGTTAGCCGATTTTCAGTCGAGATTTCGAGTTGGGATTTCGGGATTTCCGTAATTCATTTTGCACTGCATTTTGTATTTCCGGGAACGGTTGGTTTCCGTGCATCGGTACAGTGTTGTGGATCACGATATTGATCAGTTGTGTGTATATATGTTCAGGGGATCGAGATCGAGATTCGGATCGTGATCGTGCTTCGGGCGAGGGTATTTCCGCCGGACCACGTGTTTAGCGCGAGATCGCGCTAGCTGATCTGTGAGTGGACATTTTATTTTCACGGAAACGATTGCGAGTCTTTTCTATGATTTATGAACTTGAGCATGCGTATGAGTTTTCGGATTATATGAGCATGTGTTTTACGATTATACGATTATATTTTTACGGATATACGTATACGAGTATACATACACTTATATGCTGTTTTATGCATTTGCATCGAAATGTTTATGATTTGGTTTACACAGAGTACAGTCTCAGTTACGTTGTTGTATCGATACACCTTGCCTCGTCGGCTGATCCCCGACGGAGGGCCGCCTGGAGGGGCGATTCCCCAACCAGACCGGTGAGGGGCGTATTCCCCGGAACCGAGGCCATTTCTGGCTTAGAATCACGTGAAGTCAGAGAGACTCCGTGGTTCAGACTGTACTAGCACGGAGGAGTCCATGAGTGACCCCGTGAGATTTTACTTGCATGCTCAGTACACTGGAGGAGTATGAGTTTTACCTCGTGTACTTGTTATTTTATTTACCTGGACTCGCATATGTGATTTATACATATATATAAACTGGTGAAATACATTTATTTTCGTCCACTCACTCTAACGTGTTTATTGTCTTTCCCTGGGCTTTTCGGTTTCCGTGCCCAGTGTGCAGTTCAGGTTTGGTGTTTCACGTCACGGTTTGGAGGCTAGTGATCAGAGTCACCTGTGTTTTCCAGTAGGTTTCAGTTTCGCCTACTGATGTACATGTTGTATATATTTTACACTAGAGGTCGCTCTGATACGTTCTGATACTTGTTTATACGGATTTTCTCGGATATACATATATATATAGTACAGTATGTTACTGTTTGTTGATTGTATTGATGTTGAGAAATCCGGATGGGATTGGTGCCCACGGTTTGCTTTTTGTGGCATAGGATGGAGTGTATTTTATGCGTGCAGGTTAAGGTAATTCCACGCTAGTAACGAAACTCTGCCCAAATTTCGGAAAATTTTTGTTGGTTCGTATTTTCGAAGGGGTTCGATTCCGGTTTAGGGTGTTAAATCGGGGTTGGGTCCTTTCAGCTTGGTATCAGAGCATTAGGTTGTCAGATTCTGTAGACTCTTGTAGTTGTGACGCTTTGGGTATTTGAGTTGATACAGCATGACTGGAGTGATGACCCGACTGGCCAGCGGTACTCATCAATACTTCGGGTGTTGTATGTCCTCAAATATCTGCGGTTTCATGATTACGTTCTTTCTGCTTGTGCCTAATGCTTGTCTTGTATCAGTAGGATGCCTCCTCGACGTGGTCCCCGTGTTGATCGGGATGATGATCCTGATGAGGATCGCCGAACGCGCGACTTGCTTATGCGAGTGCTGCGTTTGGAGGAGCGTTTTGACCCTGT
This sequence comes from Geum urbanum, assembly GCA_946800695.1. NCBI lineage: Eukaryota > Viridiplantae > Streptophyta > Magnoliopsida > Rosales > Rosaceae > Geum > Geum urbanum. Next base: position 15,929,993 of record OX327008.1, on the reverse strand, counting down.
GGTCAAGGCTCGTACTGCGGGTGCTACTGTGTTTTCGGGTTCAGTTGATCCAGAGATATGCGAGGCATGGTTGGTTCAGATTGAGCGTGTTTGTGAGCGTCTGCAGTTTACACCTGAGCAGATGTCAGTAGCCGCAGTTGGTTTACTTGAGGGTGATGCATACTTTTGGTGGGTCAGTACTGACAGAGTTCCTGTGGATACTCCGTGGACATTGTTTCGTGATCTGTTTATGCGGAGGTACTTCAATCAGGCTACCCAGCAGCGCAAGTACGAGGAGTTTACGAACTTGAGGCAGGGCAGTTTGTCTGTACTTGAGTATCGGGATCGATTTACCCGTTTGTCTCGTTTTGCGCGGGATATGGTGGCTACAGAGGAAGCCAAGTGTCGCAGGTTTGAGCTGGGATTGAATCTGAGTATCAAGGCGACGCTGACTACGATGCCTCGGAACAACTTTGATGAGTTTGTCAGTGCAGCTCTCCGAGGCGAGGATATTGAGCAGGAGAGACAGCAGAGGTATCAGCCGAGGCGATTCGAGGAAGGTGGACCGAGTCAGGGGCCTTCGAAGAGGCAGAGTTCTGATACTTCCGGTTCAGCTTCATCTTCAGGCGGTGGATCATATCGACCACCAGCTAGTACATCGAGACGGAGACCGTTTTGGAGGAGAGACAGACCACAGCGACCGCAGGCTAGTGCAGGTTCTAGCGGTTCTAGTTATCCTCGGCGTACTGGTGGCACATTTGCTGTACCAAGGGAGTACCCGTTGTGTAGTCTCTGCAGTCGACATCATGTGGGTCCCTGTCAGCGAGGTCCTGTTACTTGTTTCCGCTGTGGCCAGGTGGGTCACTATGCGAAGGAGTGTCCCCAGTTGTATGATGCTGGTGATCAGGCAGCTCAGGGTTCCGGAGGAGAGCGAGGTGCCACTTCGGGAGCGCGACCAGCACAGTTTGCAGGCCAGGGCAGGCAACGGGGTCAGGCTCAGCGAGGACGACCGGCCGGACAGGCGAGGGTACATGCTATGACTCTACGTGAGGGCAGAGCATCACCGGAGGTCGTTATCGGTACGTTACATGTCTTTGGTATTCCTGTAGTTGCATTGTTAGATCCAGGTGCCACACATTCATTCATATCATTTAGACTATCGTCATTGGCTATGGTTCCTGCATCTCCACTTCCGGGGTTGTGGAGAGTGCTGTATCCGTCAGGTGAGGTGGTGAGCATTGGTTGGGTTTATCGGGATTATGAGGTGTTTGTTGATGGCCATGGTTTAGCCGCAGATCTGTTACTGCTTGATATTGTGGATTTCGATCTGATCTTGGGTATGGACTTCCTTGAGTCGCATTGGGCCATGTTCGACTGCCACAGGAAGGAGGTCGCGTTTCGACGACCAGGGTTACCCGAGATATTGTTTCGCGGCGAGAAGAACACTTCCCTACCGTGTTTGATTTCCGCGATGAGGGCAGATCGGTTGATGAAGAAGGGTTGTGTTGCTTACTTAGCCCATGTTGTGGACACCACAGCTGTAGTGCCAGACCTGGGGAGTATTGAGGTTGTGTCTGAGTTTCCGGATGTGTTTCCAGCAGAGTTACCTGGTATACCCCCTGTGCGGGAGATTGACTTTACTATAGAGTTGTTGCCGGGTACTGGACCGATATCCCAGACACCATACCGGATGGCGCCTGCGGAGTTGAAGGAGTTGCAGATTCAGCTCCAAGAGTTATTGGAGAAGGGATTTATTCGACCGAGTGTTTCTCCGTGGGGGCTCCAGTGTTATTCGTGCGGAAGAAGGATGGGTCCATGCGTTTGTGCATCGACTACCGGAAGCTGAATCAGGTTACGGTGAGGAACAAGTATCCGTTGCCGCGGATTGACGACTTGTTCGATCAGCTGAAGGGAGCATCAGTCTTTTCGAAGATTGACCTTCGATCCGGATATCATCAGTTGAGGATCCGAGATTCAGATGTAGCCAGGACAGCTTTCAGGACGCGGTATGGGCATTATGAGTTTTTGGTTATGCCGTTTGGGTTGACCAACGCCCCCGCAGCTTTCATGGACTTGATGAATCGGGTGTTTCGTCGATACCTGGACAAGTTCGTGATTGTGTTCATTGATGATATTTTGATCTATTCGAGGAGTGTGGGCCAGCACAAGAAGCACTTGCGAGCGGTGTTGCGGACTTTGCGGGACCATCAGTTATCCGCGAAGTTTAGCAAGTGTGAGTTCTGGTTGGATAGTGTGAAGTTTCTGGGCCACGTGATTTCGGCCGAGGGAGTTAGTGTTGATCCTGACAAGATCGAGGCCGTGCTGAATTGGAGTAGACCCACTACGGTACCAGAGATTCGGAGTTTCTTGGGTTTAGCGGGCTACTACCGTCGATTTGTGCAGGATTTCTCCCGGATAGCTACACCACTGACCAGGTTGACGAAGAAGGGCGTCAAGTTTGAGTGGTCGGATGCGTGCGAGGAGAGTTACTTGCTCCTGAAGGAGAGGTTGACTACCGCACCGGTTCTGACGTTGCCAGATGACAGTGGTGAGTATGTTGTGTACAGCGACGCGTCGAAGTTGGGCCTTGGCTGTGTGTTGATGCAGCATGGTAGAGTTGTGGCGTACGGTTCCAGACAGCTGAAACCGCACGAGGTCAACTATCCGACGCATGATTTAGAGTTGGCTGCTATTGTGTTAGCGCTGAAGAGTTGGAGACATTACTTGTACGGTGCTCAGTGTAAGATTTTCACTGACCACAAGAGTCTCACTTACTTGCGGACACAGCCGGATCTAAACATGAGGCAGCGCCGATGGATGGAGTTGATCAACGATTACGATTGCACTTTCGAGTACCATCCGGGGAAGGCTAATGTTGTGGCAGATGCACTTAGCCGGAAGTCGGGAGCCTCGTTGTTTCACATGTGTGTGGCCCGAGTATCGATGTTAGCCGAGCTTCGAGCTACGGGTGCTGTATTCGGTTATGATGATGACGGAGCCTTGTTGGCTAGTTTTCAGGTACGACCAGTGTTGGTTGATCAGGTGCGGGAGGCACAGGATTCAGATCCTTACCTGCTGGGCAAGAAGACCATGATACGGAATGGTGTGCTTACAGAGTTTCGATTGAGTGACGACGGTACGTTGTTGTTCAGAGGCAGGCTATGCGTGCCCCGAGACGAGGATTTGAAGAAGGAGATTCTGGATGAGGCTCACAATTCTGCGTATGCGATGCATCCCGGAGGTACGAAGATGTTTCGTACACTTCGAGCGTACTATTGGTGGCGCAACATGAAGCGGGAGATTGCCGCATACGTGAGTCGGTGCTTGATTTGTCAGCAGGTGAAGGCGGAGAGGCAGAAACCTGCAGGGAAACTACAGCCACTTGAGATTCCAGTTTGGAAGTGGGAGCACATTACGATGGATTTTGTCTATCAGTTGCCGCGTACTTCGGCGGGCAACACTGGCATTTGGGTTATAGTTGATCGATTGACGAAATCCGCACATTTTCTTGCACTTCCAGGGAAGGTTTCAGTGGGCAGATTAGCCAAGTTGTACTTATCAGAGATTGTTCGCTTGCACGGTGTGCCTGTATCCATTGTTTCTGACCGTGATAGTCAGTTTACTTCTGAGTTTTGGCAGGCGTTGCAGCGAGCATTGGGCACGAGGTTGCGATTTAGTACAGCTTTTCATCCTCAGACTGACGGGCAGTCCGAGCGGACCATTCAGACTCTTGAGGATATGCTAAGATCATGTGTGTTGCAGTTTCGTGGAAACTGGGATCAGCAGTTACACTTGATTGAGTTCGCCTACAACAACAGCTATCAGGCCAGTATTGAGATGGCACCGTACGAGGCTTTGTACGGGAAGCAGTGTCGCACTCCGTTGTGTTGGAGTGAGGTGGGCGAGCGTTGGCTTATTGGTCCGGATTTGGTGAAAACTACGATGGAGGACATTCAGATTATTCGAGATCGACTGAAGATTGCCCAGGATCGGCAGAAGAGTTACGCGGATGTGAGGAGGAAGAGTTTAGAGTTCGAGGTTGGTGATTGGGTCTTCCTGAAACTATCTCCGTGGAGGGGAGTTGTGCGTTTCGGGAAGCGTGGCAAGCTTCGGCCACGGTACATTGGTCCGTATGAGATTACGGAGAGAGTTGGAGCTGTTGCTTATCGACTTGAGCTACCGGCTGAGATGGCTCGCGTACATGATGTATTCCATGTTTCGATGTTGCGGAAGTACATCTCAGACCCTTCACATGTGATAGCCCCACAGCAGTTGCCGATCAGAGAGGATTTATCGTATGTTGAGGAGCCAGTGCAGATTCTCGATCGTCGTGAGCAGGAGTTGAGGCACCGCGTGATTCCGCTGGTGAAGGTCTTGTGGCAGAACCACTCGGTTGAGGAGGCCACCTGGGAGACCGAGCAGCGTATGCGGGAGCAGTATCCTCATCTATTCACATGACAGGTACGTAAATTTCGAGGTCGAAATTTCTTTAAGGGGGGTAGATTTGTGACGACCCGAACCAGAATCAGAGGTGTGTTTAGCACGATTCTCGAGATTTGAGATTAGTCGCAGTTTTACGATAATGTGTGATTTGCCGATTCGATTTGCGACAATATTTTCGGTCGAGAATTTGGGTTGAGTGTCTTCACGGAAATCGTAGAGTACGTGATTTCGAGTTCGTGGGTGGTTTCGGAAGATTTTTCCGATAGCCAAGGAATATTTTATTATTATTTGAAGTTTCGGGTTCCGACGAGTTTATCCGATTGTTCGAGCTTATCCGAATCATTTCGTATTTTCATTTTGGACCGTCGGTTGACCCGAGGGACGAGTATAAATATCGAAAAGTCGTAAAATAATCGCAAAATTGTCGAAAAACTTCATTTGGGCGTTGACCAGTTTTGAAATGTGTTGACTTTCCTATTTTGGAAAGTTGGAGGAGCTGCCGATTGGGAAAGTTTCCCGAACGGGAAAGAGAACTCCGGCGACCGGATTCCGGCATCGATTCACCACGGGAAAGGTAGGAAACGTATCCTTGTATGATTTCGAACTTGATGGTATGTGATTTGATGAGATTTGAGGTGGTTTGTGTGGAACCCGAATTGGGTTTGGTTCGCCGGAATCGGCTCTAATGGTGGAGGTGGTTCCGGCGACGATTGGAGGCCATGAGCTTGGGGGTTTTGCTCCCCACCTCGTGGTGGAGCTTCCTAGTTGGTTAGTTTGGAACGAGGATGAGAGATTTGGTGAACCCGAATAGGGATTTGGGTTTGGATTTCCGATTTGGTTTTGATGAGTTGGGATAGTTAGGCTTTGAATTGGGTCTTGTGGTAGAAGGATAAGTTGCTTGAAATGATGAGTTGGTCCGATCTGGAAACTTTGACCGTGAAATTCCTCCGTTGACGGCGCGCCGCCGCCGGCGGCGGTGGTCAACGGCGGAGCAAAAAGTCAACTTTCAGATTTTGACGTTTTTAGTGTCATTTTTCTCGTAATCACGCCCTGATTATCGTACGGAGGTTTTCGAGTTGATTTGGTTAGCCGATTTTCAGTCGAGATTTCGAGTTGGGATTTCGGGATTTCCGTAATTCATTTTGCACTGCATTTTGTATTTCCGGGAACGGTTGGTTTCCGTGCATCGGTACAGTGTTGTGGATCACGATATTGATCAGTTGTGTGTATATATGTTCAGGGGATCGAGATCGAGATTCGGATCGTGATCGTGCTTCGGGCGAGGGTATTTCCGCCGGACCACGTGTTTAGCGCGAGATCGCGCTAGCTGATCTGTGAGTGGACATTTTATTTTCACGGAAACGATTGCGAGTCTTTTCTATGATTTATGAACTTGAGCATGCGTATGAGTTTTCGGATTATATGAGCATGTGTTTTACGATTATACGATTATATTTTTACGGATATACGTATACGAGTATACATACACTTATATGCTGTTTTATGCATTTGCATCGAAATGTTTATGATTTGGTTTACACAGAGTACAGTCTCAGTTACGTTGTTGTATCGATACACCTTGCCTCGTCGGCTGATCCCCGACGGAGGGCCGCCTGGAGGGGCGATTCCCCAACCAGACCGGTGAGGGGCGTATTCCCCGGAACCGAGGCCATTTCTGGCTTAGAATCACGTGAAGTCAGAGAGACTCCGTGGTTCAGACTGTACTAGCACGGAGGAGTCCATGAGTGACCCCGTGAGATTTTACTTGCATGCTCAGTACACTGGAGGAGTATGAGTTTTACCTCGTGTACTTGTTATTTTATTTACCTGGACTCGCATATGTGATTTATACATATATATAAACTGGTGAAAGACATTTATTTTCGTCCACTCACTCTAACGTGTTTATTGTCTTTCCCTGGGCTTTTCGGTTTCCGTGCCCAGTGTGCAGTTCAGGTTTGGTGTTTCACGTCACGGTTTGGAGGCTAGTGATCAGAGTCACCTGTGTTTTCCAGTAGGTTTCAGTTTCGCCTACTGATGTACATGTTGTATATATTTTACACTAGAGGTCGCTCTGATACGTTCTGATACTTGTTTATACGGATTTTCTCGGATATACATATATATATAGTACAGTATGTTACTGTTTGTTGATTGTATTGATGTTGAGAAATCCGGATGGGATTGGTGCCCACGGTTTGCTTTTTGTGGCATAGGATGGAGTGTATTTTATGCGTGCAGGTTAAGGTAATTCCACGCTAGTAACGAAACTCTGCCCAAATTTCGGAAAATTTTTGTTGGTTCGTATTTTCGAAGGGGTTCGATTCCGGTTTAGGGTGTTAAATCGGGGTTGGGTCCTTTCATTATGCCCCTAACTTCACTTAGGTTAGGGTACTCGGTAGTGAAATCCGAGTATCATAAAGCCTAAGAGAGGTTATGCAAGCTAAATGTAACGTTTGTTAGTCCTTTACAGTTTTTAATGCACAAACAAACACAAAAGTTTGACTAAGTTTTATTTATTTCCTTTGGCCCCGATGGTACGTGGTGCAGAGGCTCTCGACTGTGCAATGGGTCTCGTTCATCCGAAGATGAAGTCTGATTCCAGGAGGTCTAAGCATGCTTAATCCGATATACCATCTATTTAAAGGATTATGTCGTATTTATTTAGTTCGTATTTATCCGTATTCATATGCACTTATGATTTACAGAGAGTACACAAAATGATCATTCGGTAAATTTCTTGGACGTGCGGCCCGCGCGAAAATGTATACTGACTCTCGCTAATTCAGCTTAGTTACGTTTAGAAATGGCAAGTAGGGATAGAGATAACGCGAGAGGTAAGGACTAATATTTAGAACAACCCGAGGCTTACTCGTAAGAGTATATACTCCAATGTTGTTCCTAGAGACACCCCGAGGCTAACCAGTTACGGTATATACTCCAATGGTGTTCTATTGCTTAGATCCGAAACCCGGCACCAATCATAAACCCACTCACCATATCCAACAATCAGCCAAATTTGTGAGATAGTATATAATCTCAAGTTCTTAGTAAACTCCGCCCACAACCTCATGCCCATAACTTCACTTAGGTTATGGCGTGTGGTGATAAAATCCACACTTCATGAAGGGTTAAGGAGATAAACCAGAAAAAGAGGCACCACCTATTCCAAAGAACGAAACTTAATAACCAATACTCGTACTCAATGTAAATCAATTTAAGTACGTCTACGTTTTGATTGCGCCTAAGATTTAAAAAGAATACACGATTTAGTTATTGAGTAAATCTCTTGTCCGTGCGGCCCGCGCGAAAATGTATACCAACTATCGTTAATTCTCGTAATTGTTGGAAATGACCAGTTGGGATAGATGTAACGCAAGAGGTGAGAACTAATTTCTGGGAACAACCTGAGGCTAACTCGTAAGAGTATATACTCCATTGTTGTTCTTAGAAACACCCCGAGGCTTACTCGTAAGAGTATATACTCCAATGGTGTTCTGTTTTCTTAGTTCAAAACCAGTCACCATTCATAACCCTTCTAGACATCAAAACCAACTTTTACTCGAAATCACAAGATAGTATACACTCTCAAGTGTTTGTAAACTCCGCCCACAACCTCATGCCTATAACTTCACTTAGGTTATGGCGTGTGATGATGAAATCCACACTTCATGAAGGGTTAAGGAGATAGACAAACAAAAGAGGCACCACCTATTCCATAGAGATTTATTTAATAACTAAGTGCTAGTACTCAAATTAAATCAAAGACTATCCTTTAACATGAAAATAAATTATGCAAGTGTAAAATAAATTCGTATAAGTAATATGTATGAATTGAAAACATGTATGTAAATTTCTATAAGTATAAACAAGTATAAACAAGTATGTATTTCGAAAATTATAGACATGCATTTAATTACATATGTACAACGAAATCATACAAAAACTTTATAATTCCCCAGCAACGGCGCCAAAAATTGATACGCGCAAAACATGCATTTAACGTTAACACAAAGTAGACCCTAAAAACACAGATTACGCGCATTGCAATTTAAAACCCTTCTTTTGTCATTTATAATATTGGCGAGTAGGGATCGTTCTTTATCCGGGGATTTAAGGGCGCATGCATGGTTTCGTTAATAAGCGTAAATTTAAATGTTTGGGGGGATTGGAAGTTGGTTGTTTAATCTACAAAATTAAAGTACAAAAACATGCAAACACAACTAAAACTCTTAAGCATCTAACATGTTTTACTCATAGACAAGTGTTAACAATCAAGAAACTTCAAAGTCTAATTATGCTTACTAAAAATAAGAAGTTACACTACTAATTACAAGTGATCATCTCATCTTTTTAACCTTACCCTTTTTCATGCATCAAACCTTTTGTAAGTTACGAAATTCATAACTTCCAACTAAATATACATGCTTGATAATTGAGTAGGAATGCAACTTAGCGTATAAACATCCTAAACAACATACGATCATCGAAACATGCGAAAGAGAGTGACTTAGCGTATTTTCTACCACATGCTTTCGAAGCTTTAAGATTGTATCAAACATGCATAAAAGGCTAGAAATCATAAACACATGCAATTCACAAATCGGTTTAAGAACATATAACACAAATCTAAACTTGTTCTTCATTTGATACATAAAAGTATTCCAATACATCAAAAGATTCAAATACAAAGCAAAAGCTATGAAAGTGAAGATCATGGTTACACTTTTTGTCTTGAATGCTTGATGATCTTCGTGGAGATGGCTTTCCTTCACAAGGGACTTAGCGTATTGTGAAGGCTTGAAGGATGCTTCGGCTTTGTGGAGATGGATGCTTCGGCTTGTAAATGGAGGATGGATGCTTTGGCTTGTAAGAGAACCTTGAAGTGTTTATGGAGGAAGAGTATTTGTGTAGAGCTTTGGCTTGTAAAATGAGAGATGGATGCTTTGGCTTGTAAGAGAACCTTGAAGTGTTTATGGAGGAAGAGTATTTGTGTAGAGCTTTGGCTTGTAAAATGAGAGATGATCTGTTTTATGGCTGCCTCCTTGGCTTTTATAGGCAAGGGATGTTGCTCTTCTCTCTTCCACCTTGCCTCTTTCATTAAATGCAAGTAATAATCACCATGGCAAGTCACTCCCTTAGTCACCAAGTGTGATCATCAAAAAGCAAGAGTCACCATGGCAAGTCATCATTTGTGAACCCTAAGCAAGAGTCACCATGGCAAGTCACACACTTAGTCATCTTTTGTGATGATCACAAGCTTAGTCACTAAGCCTTGTCACCAAGCTTGATAACTTTGACTTTTCCTCTTCCCCAAGTTGCTTCCATGCCAAAATTAGGATAACCATTACGATTCGGATAAACTCGATACGAACGGATAAACTCGACGATATTCTGAAACTTCAAATATTCATATCATATTCTTCGGTCGTCGAAATAATCATCCGGAACCGCCCACGAACTCAAAATCATGTGTACAACAACTCTCGAGAAGAGACTCAACTCAAATTTTCGGCCGATAATTAAGTCGCGATAAAAACCGGCAAATCAATTAATTATCGGAAAACAGTGATTACGCGCTAACTAGTGAATTAAGCTGATTACTCTACTGATTCTGTTTCGAGTCGTCACAATTATGGTATCGAACACTTTTTTTTTATCGTTGTTAAGGCGACCTATTGCATCAATGTCTACTTTCGGGACTGGTACCAACATTTAATCTACAATACATCTTGGGATCCCTGAATTTTCATCTAGTCCACATGTCATTGCTGTAAGATCGAACTGTCCAATGTTTTTTCTAAATTGTTCCATCATTCTGTCAAAATCATGCAATAACTTGTTTATATTGAACGCATTATTGGATGAAGGATAATCTTCCACCATGAAAGGATAGAACTCGTCCCATAATCTTCGAACACCAGTTGGTTAGTTGTAAACCAATATTGTGACAAACAATCTTCTCAAGGCTTATGGCATTCTAACTCTCGAGGCCTCTAACAGACAATTTCGAATATTGTTATCATTCTCCAGCAAACCTCGTCTGTCATCCGCTTGCTTAAATGTTGGTTGGAGTACATCGTTGACAGTAAGTAATTCATGAAATGATCTTGGTCCTCTAACATGATTGAGCATAACCCGTAGGTAAAACTTTTCACCCTCTGACGGTGACACGTTGTATATTCACCCAAGAGCCTTATTGTTGGTTATTCTTTTAGCCCAATATTTTTTCTATCCCACCTATAATTTTCAGGAATTTCTCGATACAAATACGCTCTTGCATTCACATCTGTTTGGTTTAAATGGAAAAATTCAGTAAGCATTGATTTTTCTGCATTTTCATCTTCCAAAATATTCTCCACACTTTCATCTGCATTGAAGTTTATTTGTTACATGTTGGGGAGATGTATCTACAATCCTTCTACTCTTGGATATATTCTGTTTAGTACAAATTTAAATATCCTCCATAAGGCTTCTGGTGCGCATACCCACCTAGCATCAACAAATTGTCGAATTTCATCAAAATTTGGAGTAGACTGGAGCTGTAGTGCAACTCTATCAGGACCCTTGTAGATGTACTTATATAAATACTTGACACTTTTGATGCTCGCACATATTTCAACATTGATGTGACAATCATATCATAGTAACAGCCACGGGTTGTAGGAAACTTATCAATTGTTACATCACTTTGTCTTCTTAGAGGTACAGGTAAACGATCTGATCATCTTCGATATATAGGATAGGCTTCAATTCCAGTGTAATTTGAAAATGATTTAGGGTATCCTTTACTACATTTACTGCCTTTCATACATGAGAGGGTTCTGTTTACAGCTCCACACGGACCATGAATCATGTGTACACACTGCTTCATAAAAGTAGATGTTCTTCTTGCTCACCATGTATCTCTGCTTTAACAATGCGGTCATATTCATCTGGATTATTAAGCTTATCACCATCTTCTAGCATGATCAACATATGAACGTGCGGCATACCACTCTTCTGAAATTCAATGACATAAGCATGAGCAACCACATTTCCCAACACTTTATTTTTTATGATGTTCTCTTTTAAATGTTTGAGTTTCTCATGGAACACTCCTGTGACTAAATCTGGGCATTCTTGGGGTGTTTGACCAGGGGGTGGTCTATCTCTCACTTCTTTCCAATTAGGATTGCAAGTCATGGTGATAAAAAGATCTAGTCTTCCATATTTTTGAACTAAAGCCATAGCATCCTGATACCATTAATACATGTCACACATGCTCCCAATAAATGAAGAAGGCAAAAAGATTCTCTTACCGACATTACCTGAATTTTTTTATATTACAATGGTGAGTTGGCTATTTAATAAATTTTGATTACTACATGGATTTATATAATTTTAAGTTTAATGATAATATGCATTCACACTTGCATTGTTTTCTCCTGCATGTAGAGAGTCTTGAAGTCCCTGACGGGCCTCTCTCCGAAACTTATCTTGGTTTAGCCAAAAATATCTAAGTTTTTGTGACTCAATCTTTACATAATTATATACTGCATATTATTGAAAGAGACGTCTACCTCGATGTAAAAGATTGTCATGACCTTGGCGTATCTACAAAATTTAGACTGTTAACTATGTTTTAAGACATGTTGGCTATGTTTGAAGGGAAAGAAGAAATAATAGACACTAACCTGTAACACATATGAGTAATAGTCACAACAACTCATAGACTTTTCATTATTATCTGTAGTGTTAATATCCCATCCATATGATCCATACGGTAATAGTAACGGATACTACATAGGATCATAATATCCCACAGAATCTTATATATTTCGAAGTTGTCCAGAAGCGGTTTGAATCACGAAGTCTCTTCCATTTGGATTTATATTGTCCCCTTCTATTATAACAGCAGCAACCTGAGATGCTGATGGTAAGTTGTACTGACGACGATCAGAAGGTTGTTCTCTTAAGATCAATCTGTAATTAGGCAAATCTCAACGTTGTCTAAGACTTCGTAGTGTATGAACATATGAGTTATATTGGTTCAAGATATGTTGTATCCTCTCAACTGTTTCCCTCTCTAAAACACTACTTTCTGACAATCTATTCTCAAGTTCATGGTCAATATCGTATATATAAGTTTGTAGATATCGTGGTCTTCTCTCATCAATCGGTTGAAGGCCACAAATCTTATGGTATATTGAACCCTAAGCACGAAAGGTGTAATGTGATCGAGCGTTTATTCTCTCATCAACATGAACGCCCATTGAGGTGAATGAAAAAACGTTATTGTATGCACGAATGTTTTGTCTGAATCTTTTCCCATTGTTGTTTGGTCACTGAATAAGTCAAGCATTTCTTGGGGACATTGAATTAGAGGCAGACAAATTCCCCCGTTCAAACAACACAAACTTGATGTTTCTTTATAAAATAATTGCGCATTGCACTTGTGGCATGTTCTCGATTGTGGCAATTGAGATATTGGTACTCCCATTTCCTCATGAAAATTTCTTGCATCATTGGACCTTATCCTTGCTCTCCTTGTTTGTGGCACATGCCAGACTTGACATTGCATTTCACCAATAAGCATGTTCCCATTATTGTTAACTTCTTCATCAATAATCAAATTTTGCTCCGTTGCAATAATCATTGTAGTATTGGGATTTTCTGATTTATAATAAAGAAATATGGTACTTTAATAGACAAAATTTTTGTTATTATTCAACTACAATGTTTGGTCAATATTTTTCAAAACAGAGATTATTTAATGCTGAATTACATCTCATATATAAAATAAAATGATGTCGTACCTGAAACCTCTTCATTTGTATCATTCGTAACGAGTTGTACTTGATTACCATAATTTATCCGTATCCCTTCCAAACGTGCTCTTTGCCTAATGTGAGTTAAGCACACTCTTTCTATAAATAAATAATCAATAAAAAATGTAAATATATAAGAAAATTTATGAACACTACTAAGTGTAAAAACCTTTTATAATCAACATTACCCCTGGTTGGTTTGTTTATATTATTTGGCTGAGAATTTGGATCATCATCAACAGATACAACCACATGTCGTTTTCCTCGAGCATGGTCTCGTCGTCGTGCCAAATAAGTTTGATATTGTTCGGGAGTCAATGTTTCTCACCAGTGTCGACTGCTTCGAGTACTTGAATTATTTTCTTGATCCATAAGCTCTTTGATCTGTGACAAAAAAATAGAAGTCATTTTTTTGTAATTACCATAAACGATAAAATTGCACTACTTTGATTCTGAAAGGGGAACATAATTATAGGAAAAGTATGATGTATTTTTTTTTTGGACTTTTTTTTAGTTATACAAACGAACACGTATATTTTTCTTTTCTTTTTGAAAAGATCATTTTATGTATTTGTCCGCCTAAATGTCATATAATTAACCTTTTGTGACGACCCGGACCAGAATCACCAGTATGATCAGCTATGTACGTGAATTACTGCGTAGTCGCAGAGTTCCGACAGTATTTGAATCGCCAGATTTGATAACGACTTAATTATTGGCCGAGAATTGGAGCTATGTCTCTTCTCGAGAGTTGTTGTACGTGTGATTTCGAGTTCGTGAGCGGTTTCGGATCGTTATTTTGATGACCGAGGAATTAATTATGAATATTTGAAGTTCGGATTTAAATGGTGGCATTCTTAGCGACTAAATTACCGGACGAGAATTTGGTTTCGGCTTCTTCACGGAAGTTGTTGAGAATTTAATTTCGAACTCGTGGGAACTTTCGGAGCATTATTCCGAGTTACGAAGATTTAGTTGTGAATATTTCCGATTGTTGATTATTTAGTCGGTTTAAATATGTGTTGGGCTGAACCGTTGACTTTTTATCGGATTTGTCGATGTGTTTGACTTTGGGTGATAATTGAAGAACATGTCGAGACAAGTTTGATGCCGCGAGAATTATCGGAATCGGAATTACGACGGAAAAGTTACGAGTATTCAAAGTTCGTCGAAAATGATAATTACGAAGTTTCCATTTTGGGAAGGCTATAAATAGTGGGTTGCCAAAAAGGGAAAGTCAACATTTCATTAACTTTGTTGACCGGTCAACTCGGTCAACTCGGCTTGAGTTGGTGGAGGCGCGACGGTGGTTCGGCTCGCCGGCGACGGAGCCTTTTCTGGCCACCTTAGGGGGCGGGGCTGGTCCCGTTCGGTGCGCCCCGGCACCCCGAGTCTACTTCCGGCCACCCCTCACGGCGAGGGTGGTGGTGGAGAGGTGAATTTTCCGATCAAAAATGGGGATTTTTAGGTGAATTCGGGTTTATCAATTCCGTCCGTATTGAGCTTAATCAAGCACTGGGTTTTGAAGCTCTCTTCACCATGATTCTAACCATGTAAGTATGGAGTTCTAATTCGATTTGTGGATGGAGAATTTTGGATTTGAAATTTGTGTACCAATTCGATTTTGCATGAAATTGAGCTAGTTAGAGTTTGAATTGGTCTTCGATGCAGTTGACAAAGTTGCTCAGTGGATGATTTTGAGTGGAATAAGGGTTGCTCCGCCGAGAAATTTTCAGGCTGGTGGCGGCGCCACCGTGGACAGCGGTCAACGGTCAAAGTTTGACTTTTTGGAGTTTCGACAAGTTGCATGTCATTTCACTCGAAATCGCGCCCCGATCGCAGTGGGGAGGTTCGTTTCTCGATTTGAGCATCCAAAAGTACAGCGAGGTATTGAGGTGTAAATATCGGATTTTCGACGATTCGTCGACATTGAATTTCGTGTTTCCGAGAACGGTGGTTTCTCGTTATTTGATTTGAATTATCGAGTTGTGATTTTGAGAAATGGATTTTGTGGTTATTCAGGGGTTCGTGATCGTTCATTTGGCGAGAGACTTTCCGCCGGATCACGGGTTAACGCGAACTGCGTTACGCTAGTCTGTGAGTGGACAATTTATTTTCACGGATTGATTGCGAGTCTTTTATATACGTTTTACGAACTTGAGCATGCAGTATGATCATGATTTTACGAGCATGAGATTTCATACGAGATTATGTTTTTCATGAGCATGTGTTATACGATTATACTTGTACCAGTATACATATTACGTATATACACTTGTACATTGTTTCATGCATTTTCATCGAATTGTTTATGATTTGATTTTCACAGAGTACAGTTTCAGTTACGTTGTTGTATCGATACACCACATCCCGGCTGATCCCCGAGGATGTTTACCGGCTGGAATCACGTGTGGGCTAGGGACCCCGTGGTTCTGAATCACGTGTGGGCTAGGGACCCCGTGGTTCTGACTGTACTACCTCAGCTAGGATCACGTGTGGGCTAGGGACCCTGTGGTTCTGAATGTGAGATTTTCTTTATGCATGCTCTGTTTACGAGTTGGAGTCAGCGTCTCCTCGTATATTATTTGATTTGATTTATTTATTTTTCGACTCGCATATGTTTTATAACATATATTACTCGGTGAAAGACATTTATTTTCGTCCACTCACTCTAACAGTTTTCATGTCTTTCCCCTGGGCTTTTCGGTTTCCGTGCCCAGTTTGCAGTTCGGACTCTGGTGTCGCACGTCGTGGTCGGAGGCATAGTACTCAAGCTACCTTGTTTCTTCCAGTAGGTTTATTGTTCTATATACTGTGGTATACGTATATGATTATACAATAGAGGTCGCTCTGAGTAATCTGTTGTATATATTATACGATTTTACACCGGATTTCAGTGAAGTATAGATATATTTATTGTTTTACTTTACTGTTGATATATTGAGAAATCCGGATGGGATTGGTGCCCACGGTTTGATTTTTGTGGTATAGGATGAAGTGTATTTTCCGCGTGCAGGTAATAGTAATTCCACGTTAGTAACGAAACTCTGCCGAAATTTCGAAAGATTTTTGTTGGTTCGTGTTTTAGAAAGGATTTGATTCCGGTTTAGGGAGCTAAATCGGGGTTGGGTCCTTTCAGCTTAGTATCAGAGCATTAGGTTATAGGTTCTGTAGACTTCTGTAGTCGTGTTTACTAAGGATATTTGAGAATGTACAGCATGTCTGGAATGGTGACCCGACCGGCCGGCGGATACTCATCAATATTCCGGGTGTTGTATACTTTCAAATATTTGAAGTTCCATGATTATGTTCCACTAGTTGTGAACGATGTTTTATTCATTAGGATGCCTCCCTGACGTGCTTTCCGTGTCGTTACGGTTGTGGATCCTATTGAGGATCAATCGACGCGCGATTTGCAAGTGAATTATGGATTTGGATGAGTATTCAGAGTTCAGAGATTTGTGTGGCACGGTTTGCCTGGTTGTGTGTGTATGTGCGTCTACATGTTGCCTCAGAGCTGAGAATTGTGGCAGTTGATGTTTGCCTGAGTCAGATCATTGTATTTGGTGGGCTGATATTGTGTGAGTTCCTGTTGCGACTCCATGGCCTACATTCAGGGTGTTGTTTATATGGTAATGGTTTTATCAGGCTACCCAGCATTCGAATGTGGAGTGTTTAGCCACCTGAGGCAGAGATGCATTGCTCACATGTTTGTCCCTGTTTGCATGAGTTATGTGGCTTCAGAGGAAGCAGTGTATGAGGTTCAAGATGAGTTTGAACCTGAGCATCAGAGAGAGTCTGATTGTTATGCCTCGAGACAGCCGTGAGGAGCTTAGTGTGCTGCACTCAGTGGCGAGGCTATTGAGAAGGAAAGGTGTATGCGGTTTCCGGTGTGATGGTTTGAGGAAAGTGGACTTAGTTGAGATTTTGATGAGGTTAAGTTCCGACACTTCGGGATCAGTGACTTCATCAGGCTGTGGTCTTTTTGATTAAGTTGAGGGTCATCAGATCAAGCAGATGATCCGTTTGTCGATGGCGGAGATCACAGTGTAGTGGACTTGCTCCTGTGGCATGAGTTTGGGCGATTGAAAGGACCCAACCCCGATTTAGTTGCCTAAACCGGAATCAAACCCCTTCGAAAACACGAACCAACAAAAACCGTAGAAATTTTGGCAGAGTTTCGCTACTAACGTAGAATTACCATAACCTGCACGCAGAAAATACACTCCATCCTATGCCACAAAAAGCAAACCGTGGGCACCAATCCCATCCGGATTTCTCAATACATCAACAGTAAAGTAAAACAATAAATATAATAGTACTTTACTGAAATCCGGTGTAAAATCGTACAACGTGAACAACAGATTTCTCAGAGCGACCTCTAAGATATAAACATATAAGTATACCACAGTAGGTAGAACAATAAACCTACTGGAAGAAACAAGGTAGCTCGAGCACTATGCCTCCGACCACGACGTGCGACACCAGAGCCTGAACTGCAAACTGGGCACAGAAACCGAAAAGCCCAGGGGAAAGACAATAAACATGTTAGAGTGAGTGGACGAAAATAAATGTCTTTCACCAGTTAATATATATGTTTAAAACAACATATGCGAGTCCAGGTAAATAAAAACAATAAGTACACAAGGTAAAACCATAATCCTCCAGCGTACTGAGCATGCAAGTATAAATCCCACGGGGTCACTCATGGACACACACCGTGCTAGTACAGTCCGAATCACGAGGTCCTTGGTCCCCGTGATTCTAAGCCAGAAATGGCCTCGGTTCCGGGGATACGCCCCTCACCGGTCAGGTCGGGATGACGACGTCCCTCCTGGTGGCCTACCATCGGGGATCAGCCGAGAGGCAAAGTGTATCGATACAACAACGTAACCAAGACTGTACTCTGTGAAAACCAAATCATAAACAGTTCGATGCAAATGCATGAAACAACATATAAGTGTATGCTTAATCATATACGTATATCCGTATAATTATAATCGTATAATCGTAAAACACATGCTCATATTTAATATAATCTCGTATGAAATCTCATGCCCGTAAATCATCATCATGCTGCATGCTCAAGTTCATAAAATCATATAAAAGACTCGCAAACAATCCATGAAAAGAAATTGTTCACTCACAGACTGGCGTAACGCGATACGCGTTAACCCGTGATCCGGCGGAAAGTCCCTCGCCAAAAGAACGATCACGAACCCTTGAATATTCACAAAATCCATTCCTCAAAGTCATAATTCGACAATACAAAACAAATCACGAGAAACCACCGTTCTCGGAAACATATAATCCAAAGTCGATGAATCGTCGAAAATCCGTATATGTACACCTCAATACCTCGCTATACATTCGGATGCTCAAATCGAGAAACGAACCTCCCCACTGCGATCGGGGCGTGATTACGAGTCAAATGATATGCGACTTGTTAAAAATCCAAAAAGTCAAACCGTTGACCGTTGACCGCCGTCAACGGCGGCGCCGCCACTGACCGGAGAATTTCACGGCGGAGCTATCTCTATTCCACTCAAAATCACCCACTGAGCAACTTTCATAACTGCAACAAAGTCCAATTCAAACTCTAACTCATCCAATTTTATGTAAAACCCAATTGTCTCACAAATTTGAAACCCAAAATTCTCCACACACAAATCAAATTGGAACACCATACCTATATGGTTAGAATCATGGAGATGAGGGCTACAAAACCCAGTCCTTGTTCAACTCAGCCCGAAACGAAAGTCACCATTAACCCCAAAAACCTTGAACTGTGGTTCCAAATATCTCTCTCCACCATGAGCTCCACCACGAGAGGAGGTCGGCACGGGGACGGGAGCACCGAGACGAGTCGAACGGGACCAGCCCCGCCCTCTGGGGTGGCCGGAATCGTCGCACCGCCGTGAGCCGCCGTGTGCCTTCGTCACCATCTCTTCAGCCCGTGTTGGCCGGCCAAGAATTTATGACCAATGTTGACTTTCCAAAACAGGTAAGTGCACTATTTATACATTCCCAAAAAGGAAACCTCCAATATTCACTTTTCGGCAAATTTCAAACACGCGTAATTTCCTCGTCGTAATTCCGATTCCGATAATTCTCGCGGCCACAAACTCGTCTCGACATATTATTCCAATATCACCCGAAGTCAAACACATCGGCCAATCGGATAAATAGTCAACCATTCAACCAAACACATATTTAATTCGACTAAACAATCCACAAACGGAAATAATCACAATTAAATCTTCGTAAGTCAAAATCATGCTCCGGAAGTTCCCACGAACTCGAAATTAAATTCTGAAAACTTCCGTGAAGAAGCCGAGACCAAATTCTCGTCCGGTAATTTAGTCGCTAGCAAACCTGCCATTTAAATCCGTTTCCGTCGAAACTTCAAATATTTATAATTAATTCCTCGGTCGTCCAAATAACGATCCGGAACCGCCCACGAACTCGAAATCACACGTACAACAACTCTTGAGAAGAGACCCAGCTCCAATTCTCAGCCAATAATTTAGTCGTTAACAAGCTTGGCGATTCAATCAATTCTCGGCAATCTGCGACTATGCGATTTCACTGCTGATTCTGTTCTGGGTCATCACAAATCCACCCCCCTTAGAAAAATTTCGACCTCGAAATTTCTAAGTCTGCTGGCTAAAAGTAGGAGCACTGCCTCTGCATACTGCTCAACTGCCCAGTGGTAATCTCAACTGAGCGACTCTAATAACCGACTCCACAATAGGAGATAGCTCCGTGCTGAAATCTCTGTACCCTCAAATCACAAATCTGAACTGGCTCCACACAATAGCAAAGTGTTCCTGCATAAGGAACAGATAGGGTACACAACCCGCAATAAATCTGAAACATAGTTCCGCGACACGGAACACAATATATATAAAGCCAACAATATAGGCGACGCCGAACTATATGGCACGACACAAACTCGCCTATGACCACATACAGATCAAAACAACATGGTAAATCACAACTCCAACTACACACATCAACATAGCACAAACATCGAACTCAAGCAATTATCAACCCATTTCCGCTAATCTGACAGCCTGTGGTAGCACATTCCACAAAATCTGAGTCAACATCAACTCAAACTCAACCCAAACTCGCTCCAGCACAATGGAGTACAACATCGTCCTCAAAACGACATCAAGCAACGTCAAAATCATAGTGGTCTACAAATTGGTACTGCATACAATCTCGAACAACTGAAACTGCTCGTCCCAAATCCTCCGGAACTGCAATACCGAGGTCCACAATATGCCCTCCAAGGTCTGAATAGTCCTCAAAGATCGCCCACCAATTTGAGGATAAAAATACTGGTACTAACTCGTAATCTGGTCCCCAAAGCTCGCTGCAAAGCTCACCAACACATAGTTGTAGCTGATTACCTCGATCGGCGAACAGGGACACAGGTACACTGCGGGAATGAACAACCTCCGTCAAACACAATCATGCCAGCCTGCCACTGAAATCATCTCCGAATGCACAAGGAAATGTACTGAGTTCTTCAAATAGCCCACAATAGTCTAGCAACTGGTATCACAAACCAAAATGCATACAACTCACACAATCACAGCAATAATTGCCACGTTTAACTGGAAATCTCAAATGGCTGACACTTCTCGGCAAGTCTCTGCCTGCTAGCCATCGCCAGTCGACAAATGTGGCATCTGCACACACACAAACCGCTACATTGCTCTTCATGTTGCGTCACAAGTAGTAAACTCGGAGTATCAGACACATCTCCGTACCACTGGTGCATATCATACGCAAAATAATGAGCTTCAACATCATCATACACGAACTCAGTCTCCATAGCGCATAACCCGGCTAACACGGAAACTCGAGCCACACACTCACATGAAACACTGAAGCTCCTGACTCTCAACTGAATGAAACAGCAACAACATCCTAAACGGATGGTCAAGTACAATCTCTAGCCTTTCCCGAACAAACTCAAAGGTGCAGCCATAGTCGTTAGTCGACTCCATCCATCGACACTGCCTCAAGCCCAAATCTGGCCGAAAACGCAAGTGGATGAAACTCAAGTGATCAGTGTACATCCTACACCGCGCTGCACGCCATAGCTGTAGTGTCTCGAACTCCTCAATGCTAACATAAAAACAGCTACACCGAAACCATACACAGGATATGTAGGTACATAAGGTTCCCACTGACAGTAACCATGAGCCACCGCTCTGCTATACATCATCAAAACACAACCATATCCAAACCTTGATGCATCGCTATAACCCACGAACTCGTCGCGGTCATCAAGTAAGGTCAAAACCGAAACAACGGTCAACCATTCTTCAGGAGTAAGTAACTCTCCTCGCGTGCATCGAACCACAATCAGGAAAATGAAGTGGCAATCCGGGAAAATCCTGCAGAAGCCGTCGGTAATAGCCTGCCGAACCCAAGAGACTCCTGATCTCTGGTACAATGGTAGGGCAACCCCAAATCAACACGGCTTCTATCTAGTCAGGATCCACGCCGATTCCCTCGGATAGCATCACACAGCCCAACATCTTCACGCTAATCAGTCAAAACTCACACTGATCGAACTTTGCAAACAACTGATCACCTCGCGAAGTCCGCAAAACCGCTCGCATTTGCTTCAGGTACTGGTCCACACTCCCGGAGTACATCAGGACATTGCCAACGAACATGACCGCAAACTCATCCAGAAACCGTCTGAACACCTGGTCCATCGAGTCCACACGATCCACGGGGCATTGGTCAACCAACAACGTGACTAAGAACTCCTGATGCCCGCACCGAGATCCAAAAGCTGTACAAACCACCTCTGGCACATCGATCCTCGGCTGATAATAACTGGACCCGAAATCAATCTTCGACAAGACTGAAGCTCTCGCAAGCTGATCAAACCAATCGTCAATCCGAAGCGGAGGATACTCACTCTCCTCTGAAGCGAATCAGGCTTCGGTATTCAACGCACCACCACGTCGAACCATCCATCATCCGTACAAACAATGCAAGAGCACACCACGCAAATGCGCGGGGTCGCATGAAATATCCTGAAACCTCCTCCAGCAACTCCTAGAGTCGAAACTGTAGCTCCATCAGCTCCGCTGGCTCCGAACGACAAGATGTCGGTAAAATGAGTCCAGCGTCCGGTACAAACTCGATGGTGTAGTCAGTCTCCCGAACTGGAGGATCACCTGGTAAATCCTCCGGAATACACCTGGAAACTCGGGAACCACCTCAATGTCACCAATGTCGGGCACAACAACTGAAGTATCCGCATCATAAGCTAACCAAACAACACAATCCGTCTCCAACATCCACTCGACCATCACCACGAAACAGTATCTCGGGGAAATCCTGGTCGTCGAAACACAACCTCCTTCTCGAGGCACTCGAACACAGCCAAATGCATCGTCGGTAAGTCCATACTCACAAACACACCAAAATCACAATGTCCAGCTATAATAGATCCGCGCCTAACACATAACCTCCAACAAAGATCTCGCAACCTCCGGATGGATACAACGTTCTCCAAAACCTCGGAAGTGGAGATATAGCTACAACAGCCATGGATGTCAAACAACAGTAACCTCGGAGAAAAGTCTATCCTCAAACAAGGTCGTGGCACGAATTCCAACATGCCCAACTAGCCGCCCACGTCAATTGCGACTTCTGAATGGCTCGTCCAGAAGGCTGCGTTGGTCACTCCAGAAACAACATCATGAACTCCTCCTGAACTCTGAGCTGTCAAACCGCTAAAACAGCTGGCTGAGGACACTCCCTCGTAACGTGACCCTGCTAGCCACCGAAACAGCAACTGAAAATGCTCCACGAACACAAGTCATCGCAACACCTACTGCGTGAAAGGATCACCAACGATCGCCCAACTCATACCACAGGAGCAAATTCGCTACTCGGTAATCTCCGCCATCGTCAAACGGATCCTCTGCATGATCTGATGACCCTCAACATAACCGAAAAGACCATAGCCTGATGAAGTCACTGATCCCGAAGTGCCGGAACTCAACCTCATCAAAATCTTGACTATGTCCACTTTCCTCAAATCATCAAATCAAAAACCGCGTACACCTTTCCTTCTCGATAACCTTGCCACTGAGTGCAACACACTAAACTCCTCACGGTAATCTTGAGGCACAACAATCAGACTCTCTCTGATGCTCAGGTTCAAACTCATCTCGAACCTCGTGCATAGCTCCCTCTGAAGCCACAAAACACGTGCACACAGGGACAAACATATGAACAATGCATCTCTGCCTCAGGTGGGTAAACACTCCACATTGATTGCTGGATAGCCTGATAAAACCATTATCGTATAAACAACACGCTGAATGTAGGCCATGGAGTCGCAACTGGTACCTGTTCCTTATGCGGGAACACTTGGCGATTGTGTAGAGCCAGTTCAGATTTGTGATTTGTGGGTACAGGGATTTCAGCACGGAGCTATCTCCTATGGTGGAGTTTGTTATCAGAGTTGTTCCATTAATGTTGTTACCGGAGAGTTGAGCAGTATGCAGAGGCAGTGCTCCTACTTTTAGTCGGTAGACTCGGAAATTTCGAGGTCAAAATTTTTTTTAAGGGGGGTGGATTTGTGACGACCCAGAACAGAATCAGCAGTTGAATCAGCTTGATCTATGAGCTCGTGTGTTATCGCAGATTTCTGACAGTTATGTGAATAGCCGGATTTGTTAACGACTTAATTATTGGCCAAGAATTGGAGCCGGGTCTCTTCTCGAGAGTCGTTGTACGTGTGATTTCGAGTTCGTGAGCAGTTCCGGATCATTGTTTGGATGACCGAGGAATTAGTTATGAATATTTGAAGTTTTGTTATAATTGGTTTTATTTGTCGGATTCGTTAACGACTAAATTACCGGTCGAGAATTTGGTTTCGGCTCTTTCATGGAAGTTGTTTAGAATTTAATTTCAAGTTTGTGGGAACTTCCGGAGCATTGTTCTGAGTTACGAAGATTAAGTTGTGAATATTTCCGTTTGTTGATTATTTAGTCGGATTATGCATGTGTTTGGGTTGAATGGTTGACTTTTTATCCGATTGGTCGATGTGTTTGACTTCGGGTGATAATTGAAGAACATGTCGAGACGAGTTTGTTGCCGCGAGAATTATCGGAATCGGAATTACGACACGGAAGTTACGGGAGTTTAAAGTTTGTCGCGAAATGTATTTATGGGGGTTTCCTTTTTGGGAAGGGCTATAAATAGCAGGTTGCCGAAAAAGGAAAGTCAAAAGTTGGAGTTAATTGGGCTTGACTGAGTTTGACCGAGTCAAACTCGGTGGAGGGAGGCTCACGACGGTCCTCCACGGCTCGCGGGCGGCGAGGAGCTTTCCGGCCACCCCAGGCTGTGGGGTTGGTCCCTTTGGAATCGCCTTGACATCCTCGACCTCGTCCCAGCCACCTTCCACGGCGTGGCTTGCCGGAAATGCATGATTTTTCTGGCCAAAGTTCAAGGTATTTTGATGAATTCGGGTTGCTCAATTTAGGCCGAATTGAGCTACAACTTTGAGTGGGCTTTGTAGCTTTCATCCCCTTGATGTTACCCTGTAAGTTTGGTGATTCAATTCGATGTGTACATGGAGAATTTTGGATTTGAAATTTGTGTACCAATTCGGTTTTGTGTGAAATTGAGCTAGTTAGAGTTTGAATTGGACTTTGTTGCAGTTATGAAAGTTGCTCAGTGGATGATTTTGAGTGGAATAGGGGTGGCTCCGCCGTGGAATTCTCCGTTTGGTGGCGGCGCCGCCATGGGCGGCGATCAACGGCGGTCAACAGTTTGACTTTTTGGTTTTTCGACAAGTTGCATGTCATTTCACTCGAAATCGCACCCCGATCGCAGTGGGGAGGTTCGTTTCTTGATTTGAGCGTCCAAAAGTATAACGAGGTATTGAGATGTACATATCGGATTTTCGACGATTCGTCGTATTCGGATTATGTGTTTTCGAGAACGGTGGTTTCTCGTGATTTGTCTTGAATTGTCGAATTATGATTTTGAGAAATGGTTATTGTGATTATTCAGGTATTCGTGATCGATGTTTGGCGACAGACTTTCCGCCGGATCACGGGTTAACGCGTATCGCGTTACGCTAGTCTGTGAGTGGACAATTTCTTTTCACGGAATTCTTGCGAGTCTTTTATATGATTTACGAACTTGAGCATGCGTATTGAGATTACGGATTACATGAGCATGTGTTTTACGATTATACGAATATACTTATACGAATATACGTATACGAGTATACATACATTTATATGTTGTTTCATGCATTTGCATCGAACTGTTTATGATTTGGTTTACAAAGAGTACAGTCTCAGTTACGTTGTTGTATCGATACACTTGCCTCATCGGTTGATCCCCGATGGAAGGCCGCCTGGAGGGGCGTTTCCCCAACCTGACCGGTGAGGGGCGTTTCCCTGGAACCGAGGCCATTTCTGGCTCAGAATCACGTGTGGGTCTGGGATCCCGTGATTCAGACTGTACTAGCACGGACGTGTCCATGAGTAACCCCATGGGATTTATACTTGTATGCTCAGTACGCTGGAGGATTATGGTTTTACCTCGTGTACTTATTGTTTTTATTTAACTGGATTCGCATATGTTATTTTAAACATATATATCAACTGGTGAAAGACATTTATTTTCGTCCACTCACTCTAACAGTTTTCATGTCTTTCCCTGGGCTTTTCGGTTTTCGTGCCCAGTTTGCAGTTCGGGCTCTGGTGTCGCAAGTCGTGGTCGGAGGCATAGTGCTCGAGCTACCTTGCTTCTTCCAGTAGGTTTATTGCTTCTTCCAGTAGGTTTATTGTCGCTCTGAGTAATCTGTTGTTTATGTTATACGATTTTACTCCGGATTTCAGTAAAGTATAGATATATTTATTATTTTACTTTACTGTTGATATATTGAGAAATCCGGATGGGATTGGTACCCACGGTTTGCTTTTTGTGGCATAGGATGAAGTGTATTTTCCGCGTGCAGGTAATGGTAATTCCACGTTAGTAACGAAAATCTGCCAAAATTTCTGCGGTTTTTGTTGGTTCGTGTTTTCGATTGGGTTTGATTCCGGTTTAGAGAGCTAAACCGGGGTTGGGTCCTTTCAGTAGTGATTTTGAGAAATGGATTTTGTGGTTATTCAGGGGTTCGTGATCGTTCATTTGGCGAGGGACTTTCCGTCGGATCACGGGTTAACGCGAACTGCGTTACGCTAGTCTGTGAGTGGACAATTTATTTTCACGGATTGATTGCGAGTCTTTTATATACGTTTTACGAACTTGAGCATGCAGTATGATCATGGTTTTACGAGCATGAGATTTCATACGAGATTATGTTTTTCATGAGCATGTGTTATACGATTATACTTATACCAGTATACATATTACGTATATACACTTGTATATTGTTTCATGCATTTGCATCAAACTGTTTATGATTTGATTTTCACAGAGTACAGTTTCAGTTACGTTGTTGTATCGATACACCGCATCCCGGCAGATCCCCGAGGATGTTTACCGGCTGGAATCACGTGTGGGCTAGGGACCCCGTGGTTCTGAATCACGTGTGGGCTAGGGACCCCGTGGTTCTGAATCACGTGTGGGCTAGGGACCCCGTGGTTCTGACTGTACTACCTCAGCTAGGATCACGTGTGGGCTAGGGACCCTGTGGTTCTGACTGTGAGATTTTCTTTATGCATGCTCTGTTTACGAGTTGGAGTCAGCGTCTCCTCGTATATTATTTGATTTGATTTATTTATTTTTCGACTCGCATATGTTTTATAACATATATTACTCGGTGAAAGACATTTATTTTCGTCCACTCACTCTAATAGTTTTCATGTCTTTCCCCTGGGCTTTTTGGTTTCCGTGCCCAGTTTGCAGTTCGGACTCTGGTGTAGCACGTCGTGGTCGGAGGCATAGTGCTCGAGCTACCTTGTTTCTTCCAGTAGGTTTATTGTTCTACCTACTGTGGTATACGTATATGATTATACAATAGAGGTTGCTCTGAGTAATCTGTTGTATATATTATACGATTTTACACCGGATTTCAGTAAAGTATAGATATATTTATTGTTTTACTTTACTGTTGATATATTGAGAAATCCGGATGGGATTGGTGCTCACGGTTTGATTTTTGTGGCATAGGATGAAGTGTATTTTCCGCGTGCAGGTAATGGTAATTCCACGTTAGTAATGAAACTCTGCCGAAATTTCGAAAGATTTTTGTTGGTTCGTGTTTTCGAAAGGGTTTGATTCCGGTTTAGGGAGCTAAATCGGGGTTGGGTCCTTTCACCTTTTAAAGAGAAAAATAAAAATAGAATCACCAATTCCTTCAACCAGAAAACCGCCTCATTTTCTCAAAATATTGGACTAAACGCTTTGATATAATTAACTCTCTATATTTTTAGAGTTGAATATAAACAAAAAGAGATAACAAAAAATAGAAAAGCAATAGTTTTCAACCATAAAACCGCCTACTTTTCTCTCAATATTGGGTGAGACGCTTTGATATAAGTGTATCTCTATATTAATAGAGTTGAAGCTATTTCTATAATCTTGTTAAGTAAAGTCAGAGAAAAACTAACATAGCTTGATAACTGAGCATAATTGCAAGATACATGTTCTATCATTTAACGGAATTAATAGAGATATCCTGACTCCATTACTTATCATTTCACTATTAAATACATATTTGATGTCATTCCATATATTGAAATTCAAGTATGTAACCCAAAAGATATATGTAATGGTTAACTTTTGTTCTACCTTTAGTAGTCAGGCTCTTATTTGGTGACTAAGTTGAGCTGCACCAAGGGAAGGAAAGTTGAGTATCGCAATAGAGTTTTACTCTTAAGTAATAGAACCAATTGTGAGCTAATTAGACTGAAGTTGTAAAACCTGCATAGACTGATGCGGGCACTGGGATCGAAGGCAGTGGGAGGTGGTGAATCTTTGAGGTACCTGTTGCAGTAAGTAACACACTCATGCATTAGGTATGTCTCGGCTTTGGAGCTATCCTGGGCCGACCTATTTTTGACAAATCCCTTATACTGTCCAAGCTGTCTACAAAATCAAACGTACAATTAATACATTGTACAATAAGAATAAGTACATATAGCTAGTAATCTCCAGTAAAACAAATTATGAATCGAAAAACCTGTATAATAAAGATATTGTACATACCTTTCTTGAGGATACATCCAAGTGTACTAGACCGGACCAGAAATGAGCACCTATTCGGGCAGGTGGATCATTAGGTGAATCATGATGTCAAAGAAAGCAGGGGGAAAAGTCCTTTCTAGTTTGCAAATGATGTGCACAATTTGTTGTTGCAGTTCCACCATATCTGACTTCTTTAATTCTCTGACGCATAACCTCTGCCACCATTTGCACAATGCCACTATTGGTTCTACGACGTCACGAGGAAAATATGGTCGAATTACCACTAGAATTAGACGTTGCAGCATAACATGATAGTCATGTGTCTTCAGAACAACAAATTTGTGTTGCACCTCGTCCACTGTTCCAATCATAGTAGCTGCATACGTAGCCGGATAATGAATGCCCTTAAACAAGTGAAATACAGAACGTCTGAGTGTCGGCTTCACTATGTAAGGTGCAGCTGACATCTTGTTGTTCACTCCTCTCCTATCCCTCCTGAACCATAAGGGACGACGTAGATTTATTGATTCCAGATCTTTGTGCGCTTTGGGAGTATCTTTAGTCTTGAACTTAATACCGAGAATTGTTCCCACCACGCTGTCGCACACATTCTTTTCTATATGCATCGCGTCCAAGTTGTTCCTTAGCTTCAACTTCGACCAGTAAGGGAGTTCAAAGTATATACTATTATGATGCCAATAGCTGAGATCATGTAGAGGAATTGGATTGCATTTCTTTACATCCGCGTCATTGGTCAACACATCAAAGTCGAAATAGCTCAAGCTCTCTAAAATCTCTTCGCTCGACCAACTAAGGGGTTTAGGATTGTTCTCTACCGTCTCTTCGAAATGAACTTCATCCAGTCGTGAGGAAGCCATCTACGGTGACCCAAGTAACACTCCTTCCCCGCGTGCCAACTAGAGTTCACGTCATCCAAACATATAGGACATCCATTATATCCTTTCGTCCTACAGGCTGCCAACATCCCATACGCTGGAAAATCGTTGATTGTCCACATTATGGCAGCCCTCATCGTGAACATTATGTCAATGAATATTTCATAAGTTGGGACTCCATTTTGCCAAGACACTTTCAGCTCGTCGATCAATGGTCTGAGGTAGACATCTAAGCACTTCCCTGGAGATTTAGGACCTGGAATTAGTAGAGTAAGGAAATTAAATTCCTTGTTCATGCAGATCCGCGGAGGCAAGTTGTACGGCATCAGAATAACTGGCCAAGTGCTGACGGCGGAGCTATTACTACCACAAGGATTGAATCCGTCTGTAGATAGTCCGAGTCTAACATTTCTAACCTCTGCAGCAAAGTCTCCAAATTCTCTGTCGAAATATTTGAACCCTCCCCATCCTCGGCGTGTCACAGGATATTGTCATCTATTCACTTTTCTGCGTACCATCGCATCGCCTCTGCTGTGTGTAGAGACATGTACAGGCGCTGCAATTTGGGAATCAAGGAAAAATATCGAACAACTTTCACAGGAATTCTCTTTTTCGAACTCTTCCTATTTAGCTCATATTTGCACTGGCCACATACGGGACAATAGTCCAACTCTTTATACTCTTTGTAAAACATCACACAATCATTCAGACATACGTGAATTATCCTGTACTTTAGGCCGAGGCTGCTCAAGATATTTCTAATCTTATAATGAGATTTAGGAAGATTGCAGTCATCAGGAAGTAACTTACATATTTACTCCTGAATTTCATCAAAAGCACTAACTGACATTTTGTGCTTCACTTTTATCTTCATTTGCTCAATCACATATTGCAACACATTCTCTCGACATCCAGGGAACACCGGGGTCTGCGCTTCAAGTAGCATCCTGTTGTACTTATCTATCTCACTAGTGTCAGTGGCCAAGGTAGCAGCGAAAAATGTGTCATCACGCTCATGAGTGGTACTGTAATCTCCCTCTTGGTGTTAGTGTCCACCATGACTAAATCACGGAAACGCATCATTAATCAAATCTGCAGTTGGGTTACAAGCAGGGGGGCCGGCACCACTGTTGTTGGATGAGGCACACTGGCAACTGTACCCTGAGCTGAAGTCTACTGAGCTGAAGTTTTTGCTTCACCATGCTCGTTCCATGTAGTGTAACTCCACATCATACCATTTTCGTACAGGTGTTGCACCATAACATTAACCTCCACATACTGACAATTAAGACATTTTTGGCACGGACACCTGAAACGCTTCTATCCCTGACCATGTTCTATCGAAAAATTCACAAATTCACAAATTCCATCCATATACCGGACATCACATCTATTCCGTAACTTCATTTAACTCTTGTCCATACTTCTACAAAAATTTATAATTAATTAATTATTACATATTAGTCAATTAACTATTAATTCTATATATATATACAAATTTTTGAGTAATTATTAATTAAACTATTATATATACACAAATTTTCAACTACCTTAATTAAAAGAAATTATTAATTCAATATCTTCAATATATAATTACATTCAACTAGCTTTATTAATTATAGTTGTACATACGTAAGTACGTATTCTACATCAATTACTTTAATATGTCTAGCTAACATGCATGCACGTATGTTTTAAATTAATATTAACCAAATTTTAAAACATCCATACATATATACGTACTACAGGTCTATAATTAACTAATATATATATATCATCAATTTCCTAACTAATATATTATATATAAATATATATTAGACGTGCTAATTAATTATTAACAATGTAATCAATCAAACGTACAATTAATTATATATATAAACCTACGTTAATGGTGTACGTTGGAAAATTAACTACGTACGTACCTAGCCTTCTTTGATATATGGCGAATTAATCGATGGTCGGAGCCGAAGATATATATAGTGCTATCTAGCTAGGTAGCTAGCCAGGTAGCTAGCTAGGATGTCGTTTTAATTGCATGCACGCGTGAGGCGCTGATCAAGACAGGAAGAGATCATGATGATCAGTTGAGAGACGAGTGAGCGGAGAGGAAGAGAGTTCGGCATGGGCCTTATTTAATGCTTCACTTAGACGACGGACCGACACACTCGGACCATGGTGTGTCAGTCCGTTGACTAAGTGTACACCTAGACAACGGAGAATGACTATTCTGTCGTCCAGGTGTACACTTTGACCGAGGAGAATACTCTGTTGTCCAGGCGCGCACTTGGATGACAGAGATTATTTTCTCCGTCGTCCAGGTGTACACTTGGTCAACGGACCGACACACCGTGGTCCGAGTGCCCACTTAGATTACGGACTGACACTTCCGTCGTCTAATCAACGCATTTCATACTTGATTCTTAACGCAATTCTCTCTACATTTAACTTTGTTTTATACGTAGTAAATATGTTTCTAACTTACTTTATGCTTTTAGGTAGAAATAACAGAGAAAATAATAAATGAGGCGATTTGGAGCTAAAAGCGTGTTAAGGAGGAAGTTCCTAATTCCGAAGAAGAAATGGTCTTCAAAATGGTTACGAAGATGTATTCCCACATGGTGTCAAGAAATGGAAACCAAATGCCAAATACAAATGGATACCAAAATGGTGGACAAGAAGATGAAGACATTTCTCCTGCGCGATTCAGGAAAGAGGGAATATGGCGGAATATATGGAGCAAATAATGGACGAATTTTGGGAGGATATTCCACGAAGATAAATACCTGATTTGAGGGCCAAAATATGTTAAAATATATGGTATATTCGGCCAAGAATTATTAGGGAATAAGGAATGCAAGATTTGAAGATATGAAGATTTCCTTTCCCTTAAAGAAGAAGAAAACAGGGCAGCCAGGTCACTTAACTTCTAAAATCCGTAGTAAATCCAATTAAATTCCAAATATGGCGTTCCTTATATGGATTTTATATCCATTTGAATAAGCTTTCCAATGAAACAAGAATCAGAATTTTCTAAGATCTGAAACTCCAGGAAAACGCGTTTGAAGACAGACTGTCAGATTTGCCCGGGTACACAAGGAAAGTCTTATTTTGGTAGGAAAAATCCTAATCTTCTTCTATAAATTGGGGAGCTCGACTCATTCATGACCATCACTCATTCAAGACACCAAAAGCTTTGCCAAACACTCCTCTCCACCACTTTAGCAAAATTCCTATAAGAAGCCGCCCCTCCATTCATCATCGTCTAAGTGAAGCATTATATAAGGCCCATGCGGAACTCTCTTCCTCTCCGCTCACTCGTCTCTCAACTGATCATCATGATCTCTTCCTGTCTTGATCAGTGCCTCACGCGTGCATGCAATTAAAATGACATTCTAGCTAGCTAGCTAGCTAAATAGCACTATATATATCTTAAGCAACGACCAACTATTAATTCGCCATAAATCGGAGAAGGCTAGGTACGTACGTAATAAATTTTCCAACGTACACCATTAACGTAGGTTTATATATATAATTAATTGTACCTTTGATTGATTGCATTGTTAATAATTAATTAGTACGTCTAATATATATTTATATATAATATATTAAGTTAGAAAATTGATGATATATATATATATTAGTTAATTATAGACCTGTAGTACGTATATATGTATGGATGTTTTAAAATTTGGTTAATATTAATTTAAAACGTACGTACATGCATGTTAGCATGTAATTATATATTGAAGATATTGAATTAATAATTTCTTTTAATTAAGGTTGTTGAAAATTTGTGTATATATAATAGTTTAATTAATAATTACTCAAAAATTTGTATATATATAGAATTAATAGTTAATTGACTAATATGTAATAATTAATTAATTATAAAATTTTGTAGAAGTATGGACAAGAGTTGGATGAAGTTGCGGAATAGATGGTATATGGATGGAATTAGTGAATTAGTGAATTTTGCGATAGAACATGGTCAGGGAAAGAAGCGTTTCAGGTGTCCCTGCAAAAAATGTCTTAATTGTCAGTATGTGGAGGTTAATGTTATGGTGCAACGCCTGTACAAAAATGGTATGATGTGGAGTTACACTACATGGAGCGAGCATGGTGAAGCAGTAAACTTCAACTCAGCAGACTTCAGCTCAGGCTACAGTTACCAGGGTGCCTCATCCAGTGGCAGTGGTGTCGGCCCCCCTGCTTGCAACCCAACTGCATATTTGATTAATGATGCGTTTTCAGGATTTAGCCTTGGTGGACACTAACACCAAGAGGGAGCTTACAGTACCACTCATGAGCATGATGACACATTTTTCGCTGCTTGCTTGGCCACTGACACTAGTGAGATGGATAAGTACAACAGGATGCTACTTGAAGCACAGACCCCGGTGTTCCCTGGATGTCGAGAGAATGTGTTGTAATATGTGATGGAGCAAATGAAGATAAAAGTGAAGCACAAAATGTCAGTCAATGCTTTTGACGAAATTCAGGAGCAAATATGTAAGTTGCTTCCTGATGATCACAATCTTCCTAAATCTCATTATAAGTTGTTTCTTACATGACTGAGAAAGCTGATGGGTTGCCGTCCTATTTGTAGAACTACACAGATTTCGTAACCATTTAGGAGTGCATCTGTTTAGTGAAGTTTGAAAGTGAACATGACTATTCGTAACCTGAAATGGAATAGGATTGTTTGTCACTCATACTAAACACCTACCATACAGGATACTTAATATCTCTATTAATTATTACTCTCATGAAAAAAAGAAACTTCAATGGAAAACCTCAGCAGATCGCCACTAAGAAGTTGAAACTAATGAAACGAAGCAGAAAGCAAAAGTGTTGAGCAAATCTAATATATCGATCAAAACGAAATGAGAGAGTAGATTGATACATACTTGAACTATTTCGAGGCCAAGTACGGCGGTGACGAATCAGACGCAGGCAGCTTCAAAGAGGAGAGTGAGGAGCATAAAGAGCAACGAAGCACCAAAGCGTTTGATGGAGTGGAACTCAGAGCTCCAATGCTTGTAGAAAAGGGACCGGATGATGGCGAGGACGGCGAGGATGATCCAGAGGGTCCACATGAGAACCCAGTGCCACATCGGGGACAAGCAATAGTTCCATCAAAACAATATCAAAAATGGCAAGGACCTCAAGCGGGTACCTAACCATCTTCGCATACAAATCCGAGTCATAATCGAACACATTGCGTGCATCGACATCGAGAGAATCACCCTCCATTTCAAGAATCCCTTAAATGTCCTCAATGTACTTCCCTTACGAAAGATATTCGCTCTCCGAATTCAACGAATTGCCCCAAAAATTCTTGAGAAACCTAAGAATGGCGCCCTTGACATCATTGACGCTGATGTTAGAGCCCCATACATACATGTGGCGGTTTCGTACATGTGGCGGTCCTCGTCCATCATTGAATTAAGGGTTCGTTTTGGCGGCGCGTGCGAGATGGGGTTAGGGTTGTTTCGGGATTGAGGAATCAAAATTGAGATTATAAATGAAATGGACAAAATAGAGAAGACAAGTCAATTGAAGAGATATGGACTTACCGTTGTTGAAAGCAGAAGAGTCGGAAGCCATGGCTAGAGAGAGAGAGAGAGATGCGGGGGGGGGGGGGGGGGGGTTGGGGGGGGGGAGTAAAGAGGGATTAGGGTTCCAAGAGAAAAGAAGAGTGTGGCCAGCAGAAAGCAGAAAGTAGGTGCCTTCTATTTTCTCAAAGAGTGGGGAGCATGATCGGAGAGGGCTCTGCCTATTTCTATTTCTATTTTTATTCCTGTCTCTATTTTTCATGGCGAACTCAAAGCAAAACCACCGTGACATATGATATGCATACATATGATATGTCACTTATCATAAACTGCTCCACAACTTCCTTAAGCCCCCTTGCCTTAATTAATAGAGACTATAGGAACATTGGCTAGCGGGTGCTAGCCACCAACAAATTCTAAAAGAGATTTACACTGACTCTCCCACTACTAGGGGCGATGACTAGGGGTGCTAGCTCACTAGTCAATGCTAGATGCAATGATTTATGAGTCCTATAAGATTGAAAATCGGGCGGACAATAGAACTTTCCGGCGGATGATGCTCTAAAAAAAACTTTTGAGTCATACTTAGTGTATTTTTGAGTCTTTTTGTTTAACTTAGTGTTTTAAAGAGTCTTAGGATGCCCTTAGTTAGTCAATGATGAAAATGAACAAAGAAAAGAACACATATGGCATTGGAAATCATTGAGAATGAATTCATGTGCTAATTGAGACATCTTTGAGTGTTATGACATGTAGTAGTTATGGTTTGCAAAACTTGGTACAGAAATTCGCATGTTAGAATAAAGTTTTAAATCATATGTGCCTTAAAGTGAGATTTTGAGCCTAAACACTACTTCTTTGAGAGTGAATTCGTGCATTACATATGATAGGTCTCAAAATCATTCATACACTCACTTGCCATAGATCTTAATGAACTAAAGAATGCTAGAACTTACTCATGTCGACTTGCAAAGCTTATAGTTGATACATACTCTGATTTTGGATGTGATTAAAGGCGCTTAGGTATTCCACCACTTTGCCAAATTGCCATGTGTCCCATTTTGTGCGCACGAGTTGCGACACCCCTAGATGAACCTATTTGAGCCTACATTAAGCCTTTCTTTCATTGCTATATGAATCTAAACACTTAAACTTAGTGTAGATTATCCATACCCTTGTTCTAAAGACTTGGTGGGATTTTTGAAGCTAAAACAAAGAAGATGGCGTGAGAATCATGTAAGGGAATGTATGTATGGGGATAGACTTGTTCAAACAGCTTGTTAAAGTAGAAATTGCCGAAAATAAAGAAAAGAAAAGAAAGATCAAAAGCTCTCCGGCAAATGTACATTGTTTGAATTAATGTCCCCCATATTTGTGAGTTTGGAGTTTGTTTCAAAATGAAGGCCCAACAATGTAAAATTTGGCCTTTGTCCTGTTCACAAAGCTCAAGGGAAAGTTTAGAATGAAGATAGGGCCTAACACGATGAAATCCGGCCCTTGTACTTCAAAGTTATGCATGGTGACGTTTTTTTTGGTAAAGATGGGAGCTTAAAATTGATCAAGTTCTGGTGCTTTGGCTAAGTCTTTAGAATGTTCATAATCACCACATATCTAAATTTTGAATGCCTTAACCTCAGCCCCATTACAACCCTTAAAAGTCCTTTTTGATCCTTAAGATGAGTAGCCTTCAATCTGTGGAGTAAGTTGCATGAGTAAGCATATGGTTTTGGTTCATTTGAGCAAGTAATTCATTCCATTCATTGATTTAAACACTTTGAGTGAAACCTTTGCATGAGTGGAAATATGATGAGAGCATCCATGTGAGTTGATTAGAACTTCATTCGAAGCATGCACAGACTTAAACTCACCATTGTTTTCTCTATGTCTTACTTGTTCATAACATGATCATGTCTCTATTATCCATTGAATTCAAAGATCATTCATGCTTGACACATTGTGATTCCATCGCCATATACTTGAAAAAAGAAGCAAAACTTCTGAGACAGTTTCGACTAAGGGCTTAGTTTTGTGTACTTAGTGTTTTCTTGCGCTTTCAAACATGAATACATGAGAATTTGCGGCTTTGAAACGAAGAAACATCTAAGTGTCCTGTACAAATGTGTGTCACGTTTTTCCTTTAATTATTTTTCTTTTAACGAATCCATTACTTTGATTTGTATTTTCTAGGGACTAGCAAAGTCTAAGTGTGGGAGAATTTGATCTATGCATTTTATGCTTGATTATTAATGTCTTTCTCTCTGCATTTTGCTTTGTTATGAGCTTAGTAAATATGTTTCTAACTTATTTTATGTTTTTAGGTAGAAAATAAAGGTGAAACAATAAATGAGGCGTTTTGGGGCTAAAAGCGTGCTAAGGAGGAGGTTCCTAATTCCGGAAAAGAAATAATGAAGACATTTCTCATGCGCGGTCTAGGAAAGCATGTTCTTGTCGAATTCATGGAGGATACTTGGGCCAAAATTGTGGAGACTATTCCAAGATGATATGGATATGATTTAATGCCCAAAATGCGTGCAATTATATGGTATTTTCTGCTAAGGAAGAATTGGAGAGAAATAATCCCAAAAGAAGAAGATGGACCGAAAGTTAGAAATCCAGAAATCTGTCGATGTAGATCAGCCCAATTCAACAGGCCACCAAAATCAATTGAAGGGGTTTATAACTTTATTAAACACTCAAAATTGATTCACATCTTTTCAAGCATTTAATTAAACACTTAATCAAACACGAATACAATTAAAACCCTTCTTTGTTGATGTAGCATTGATAAGTAGGGATCGTTCTTAACCGGGGATTGAGGGTGGATGCATAACTATGCTAGGTTTAGTTTATGGGGGTGCAAGGTTTGTTTTTACTAATTTTCCTACGAGATAGAACCTAAATCTACTATTTACATGTGATCATCTCAATTTTTCACTCAACTCTTTACACTAAGTCATATTATATGCAACTTAAAAGTATCTAAGTTTTTAGCTCACATGTGATTCGTTTTCATGCTTCGGGAATTTGCCCTATGACATATCTATCAACTTGACAAGGAATTTGCCTTCGACTTAGTTGATGCATTAAGCACACATGCTTTGCTAAAAGAAATAAACACAAGGTTAGATTACACAACGTATTCGAAGAGTGTTTAACCAAAATACAATCACCCAATCCATAAAAAACCGAAGATAAATACAAGGAAATAGTAGAAGGAATCATGTTACACTTTTTGTAAGGGAATTTTCCCTCTACAAGAGTTATGCGACGACCCTTCAATGGAGATGGATGCACAGAGCCCTCAAGGAATTTGCCTTCGAGTTGCATCGGTGATGGAAACGATTTGTGACGATGGAGGAGGCGGATCCTTGTAGACCTTCGGCTTTGGGAGGAGAGGGAAAGTGTTTTGGCAGAGCTTTTGCTAGTAAATTGAGAGATACCTTTTTGAAAGAGTCGAGCTTCCCTTTATATAGAACAAGATTAGGAAACTTCCCACCTTCTGAAAGCTGTCAAATCTGACCCTGCTGTATTAAAAGCTACGTTTCGGACGTTTTACAACTTCAAACGGCGTGATTCTTTCGGCACTAAAAAATAGACTTCCAGGGATTTCCAGCTATGCATGATTTGTGCCATAATTCCTTCTGATGCGCTTTCACCTCCCATTTTAAATTGGTTGTTAGGCAGAATGACCTGTACCCACTAAATCTGGGATTTCTGAATATCTACACATTGTAACGGCATGATTTTAGTGGGGTTGGAAACTAGACTTCCATATCTTTCTAAACATGCCTCACATGTGTCCAAATTCGTTTTCAATTGATTTTGGTGGCCTGTTGAATTGGGCTGATCTGCATCGACAGATTTCTGGATTTCTAACTTTCGGTCCATCTTCTTCTTTTGGGCTTCTTTCTCTCCAATTCTTCCTTAGCAGAAAATACCATATAATTGCACGCATTTTGGGCTTTAAATCATATCCATATCATCTTGGAATGGTCTCCACAATTTTGGCCCAAGTATCCTCCATGAATTCGGCAAGAACATGCTTTCCTAGACCGCGCATGAGAAATGTCTTCATTATTTCTTTTCCGGAATTAGGAACCTCCTCCTTAGCACACTTTTAGCCCCAAAACGCCTCATTTATTGTTCCACCTTTATTTTCTACCTAAAAACATAAAATAAGTTAGAAACATATTTACTAAGCTCATAACAAAGCAAAATGCAGAGAGAAAGACATTAATAATCAAGCATAAAATGCGTAGATCAAAGATGAAGGTGATGAATGGGGGATGCTAGCTTGGCAATCATCTAAGGATCATCTAGAGGGTGCTAGCACACTAGTTGACCTATCCTGATGGTTAACGCATCGGGCTAGTCACTAGAAGGTCAGGCTAAGTAACATATCATATGTATGCATACGTATAATATTATAATAATGATAACCTCCAGATGAAACATACTACTGAGTTTACTGACTGGCGTTGAGAAATTGACTGATTGGATGACTGAATGACTCAATTCTAAACTTAGCAACGTATATCTGGGACGTGGAAAGCAAACGTATAACTGACACCAAAACGTAAAGCATAACACATGTAACTAAACATATAAACAACTAGTCTTGGCAAGCAAATATTGAAATCGTAAGTGCAAGAGTGCACGCCTTTATGTTTGAAAACAAAAGTCTACTCACAGTGTTAGGCTAAGTCTCCTGTCGAGCTGATTGCTCAGTCGTTGATGGCTCGACGTGTTGTCCTTTGAAGTCAAGAACACCAAAAATCCCCAAATCTTCAAATCATTGATTCTTCCTCCTCGGTTTGATTTGAAGCTTGTTCTTGGTATGAAAAGATTCACAAGGAAGATGACTACAAAACCTATTGACTAATTTTGATTGAATTGATCCCAAATTGATCGACCCCAATATCTAGGGTTTTTGAGATTTTCGATCGGTTTTCTGCAAATTCGAGCTTCTAAGATGCAAGATAGAGGCTAAGGTTATTAGAAAGTGATAGAGGGTGTCAAGGTGGTCAGTTGGACACCTTGGACAACCGGAGTTTGGGGGGGGGAAGAGAGAGAGAGAGAGAGAGTGTGTGACAACCCGAACCCAAAATGGTAGTTAATTGGCTTGATTTGTGAGTTTCGTGATTAGTTGCGGTTTAGTCAAAATTGGTTAATATGGCGGGTTAGTTCACGATGATATTTTCGGTAATGAATTGATATGAGTTCCGTCATGAGAGTTGTAGATTTTATGATTTTGAGCACGATAGAGTTTTCCGAAGATTTTTCCGATGTCCGATGAATATGTTATAAATATTTCCGACTGTTGGATTGAATCGTGTTTATCCGATTGGTTTCGATGTGTTTTCGACCGTTGATCGTTTTATAAAAATAGTCGTAAAATTGTTGAAAAGTTATATTTGGGCCGAGTTGACCAAAATTGGACCGTTGTCCAGGTTTGACCCGTGTTGACCGAAGGATTTTTGGCACCGCCGTTGATTCGCCGTCGACTTTTGGATTCTGGCCACTTCAGACCACAAGCTTGGTATGGTTAGTTTCCTCTCGTGATTTCCTATTGTTTTGAACTTGGTTTGAGTTGATTTAGTTGAGTATTGAGGGAGAACCAACT
This sequence comes from Geum urbanum, assembly GCA_946800695.1. Taxonomy (NCBI): domain Eukaryota; kingdom Viridiplantae; phylum Streptophyta; class Magnoliopsida; order Rosales; family Rosaceae; genus Geum; species Geum urbanum. The sequence continues at coordinate 15,889,486 of OX327008.1, read as the reverse complement.
CGGTGAACTTTAGGAATTTTGTCGGAATCGGGTGAGCTTTTCCGGCCACATTTGGAGTCGATGGGGTTGGGGGTTTTGCTCCCCTCAACCCATAGAAGCTTTTGGGTGGAAGGATTTCAAGTTTGGAGGCCATTTGAAGCTCGCCGGAATCCATGGAGTTTGAAACTTTTGAGCTCGATTCTGGCCGGTGTGTTTCGAATTGGAGGTGGTGTAGAAGGAAAAGTTGTTGGGCTTGAGAAGTAGGTGTGTTCTGGTAATTTTCGCCGGATTTGGTCACCGTTGACGCAGCGGCGGCAGCGGTCAACGGCGGAGCTCCAACGATATTGACTTTCTGGGATTTTTGGGAAGTTTTATACCTTTTTGCTCGTAATCGGGTTTCGAGCGTAGTCGTGAGGTTATTGAGTTGATTTAGGTGGTGGATTTTGTGTCGAGAGATAAGTAGAGTATTTATGGGATTTTCGATGATTTCGTTGATGTTCGAGTTATATGTTTCCGGAAATGGTTGGTTTCCGAGGTGTGGTTCAGAGTTTTGAATTGTGATTTTGATCACTAGTATTTGGGATTATTCAGGAGATCGGGATCATACGGTTGGCGATGGATCTTCCACCGGATCACTGGATTAGCGAGTTTTTGCGTTGTGCTTGTCTGTGAGTGGACATTTCTTTTCACTGTTGGTTACGAGTCTTTTATATACGTTTTACGAGCATGAGCATGCAGTTATGATTATGAATTATATGAGCATGTGTTTTATGATTATGCATTTACGAATATGCTTTTAAAATTATGCATTACGAGTATGCTTTTACATTACGCTTTATGCATTTGCATGGAAACCTTTATGATTTGGTTCACACAGAGTACAGTCTTAGTAGTAGTTGTATCGATACACTTAGCATCTCGGCTGATGCCCGAGGATGTTTACCGGGGGGGGGGGACTGTTACCCTGACCCGAGGTCTTTACCGGCGGGGGGGGGGGGGGGGGGGGGGGGGGAGCGAGCAGATACCTTGACCCGAGACGTTTCTGGCTGGAATCACGTGAGGATCAGGGATCCCGTGATTCATACTATACTAGCGCGGATGTGTCCGTGTGTGACCCCGCGGGATTTTCTATGCATGCTCTGTACGCGTGAGGAGTTAGAGTCTCCCTCGTGTACCATATGATTTTTATGCATTTAGACTCGCATATATTTTATAAACATATATATGTATTCGGCGAAAGACATTTATTTTCGTCCACTCACTCTAATAGTTTACATGTCTTTCCCTGGGCTCTTTGTTTTCAATGCCCAGTTTGCAGTTTGGATTCAGGTGTCGCACGTCGAGGTTGGAGGCTTAGTATTCGAGCCACTTTTCTTTTCTCAGTAGGTTTCTAGTTTGGCCTACTATTGTGTATATATGTATATACTAGAGGTCACATGATTTTTCCGGATTTCCGTAAAGCTACAGTTTTGTTTATTGCTTTACATTATTATATGTTTTTGAGAAATCCGGATGGGATTGGTGCCCACGGTTTGGCTTTTGTGGCATATGATGAAGTGTATTTTTCACTGCAGGTTAATGGTAACTACGCGATATAGAGTAAATCTGCCAAAAATTTTATGATTTTTTTGAAAGTTCATGTTTTCAAAAAGGGTCTGATGCTGGTTTAGGAAACTAAATCGGTGTCAGGTCCTTTCAGAGAGAGGCTGTCAGGAGAGAAGAAAATGAGCTAACCCCAAAATTGAAACTGACTTGTTTTTCCATAAATGGCAAAAAGTTATTTACACTTGAAAAAGTTACAGTATAGTAAAATGTAATAAAACTTCCGATGTCAACAACTTTTTCGTCGTAACTCTGATTTTACTGTTCCACATGTCCACATACTCGTCTCCTCCGGCTCTACGACTTTCACTAAGAAAGTTTCTCAAAGTGTTAATCCAATAAAATGTCGAGTAAAATGTCTCGTTAAGTACTAACGGTAAAATAATGTTACTAGCCATGACTAAATTTTTCTCGATTAATAAAGTCAAATTAGGTTCGGGTTATTACAAATGAGGGATTGCAAAGCATCAATCTTGGCATCCAAACCCGAACCTTACATATTTCATGCGAGGATGTCGTAGCTGGTCCCCATATAGAGCCGAATGGCAATCGAGGGAGAGGAATAAGAGGCGTCGATGGTCGTGGAAGAGGAAGGTGAGGCATTAGCAATCGTGAAAGAGGGGACAAGGCGTCGGCGCCGCGGCTTCAATTAAGGTAGGGAGGTCGAGCGACTGGAATGAGAAAGAAGGGAGTGAATAGATCGATCTCGAATGAGACAAGATGGGAAGGGAGTGAATATTTTTTTTTTATGTTCATCTGTGACGACACGAACCAGAATCAGTAGAATATTCAGCACGATTCACGAGATTATGCTTAGTCGTAGTTTTACTATAAATGTGTGGTTTGTCGATTCTATTCGCGACTATGTTTTCGGCCGAGAATTTGTGTTAAGTGTCTTCATGGAAAATGTAGAGTACGTGATTTCGAGCTCGAGGGCGGTTCCGGATGATTTTTCTAATAACCGAGGAATATAATATGATTATTTGAAGTTTCAGTTTTCGACGAGTTTATCCGATTGTTTCGTGTTTATCCGAATCGTGATGGTTTTCCATTTCGAATAGTTGATCGACCCGAGGCGCGAGTATAAATATCGGAAATAGTCGAGAAATAGTCGAAAATCTCAGTTTGAGCTTTGACTGACGTTGACCGAGCATTAACTTTCCAAAATTGGAAAGTTGACCGTTGACCCGAGGGGAAAACTTTCCTGTTTTGGCTTCGCCGTCCGACTTCCCTTTTTCCGGCCACCTCTGACTTCGGGAAGGGTAAGGATAGCTTCCTCTCATGATTTTGAGTTGATTGGTATTTGGTTTTGGGTAAATTGATAAGGTTTTGTGGTGACCCGAAACGGGTCGGTTTCATGGATTTCGTCGATGATGGTTGGCCATTTTCCGGCGAGTTTCTATGGTGGTGGTTAGGGGGGTTAGACTCCCCTTGCCCTAGTGAGTCTCCCCATATGTTTAGTTTGGGTGGAGGTTGAGTTTTTGGTGAGGTCCAATTAGGTTACCGGAAAAGGATTCCAATTTGGTTTCGGCCTGAAATTGACCGGGTTCCGGTGTGAATTGGCTTGGGTGTTAGTTGAGGAAATGACTCGGTTTGGGATGAGCTTCATTTCTGGAGCTTCCTCGCCGTGAAACTTCACCGTTGACGGCGCGCCGCCACCAGCAGCGGCGGTTAACGGCGGAGTTCCGGTGAGGGGTTGACTTTTCAGATTTCGGTGTTTTTAATGTCATTTTTCTCGTAATCGCTCCCTGATTATCGTCCAGAGGTTTTTGGATGGATTTGGGTAGTGAAATTTCAGTCGAGGTTTCGATTGGAGATTTCAGAAATTCAGTCAGTTATTTTGTACAGTTTAATATGTTTCCGGGAACGGTTGGTTTCCGAGGTTGAGTTCAGATTTATGGGCTATGTTTTTGATCAGTTATGTTTATGAATGTTCAGGAGATCGAGATCGAGATCGTGATTGTGCTTCTGGCGAGGGATCTTCCGCCGGTCCACGAGTTTAGAGCGAGTGCGCGTTACGCGAGTCTGTGAGTGGACAATTTATTTTCACGGATTGATTGCGAGTCTTTTATATACGTTTTACGAACTTGAGCATGCAGTATGATCATGGTTTTACGTTTGATACGAGATTTCGATTTACGTGAGCATGTGTTATATGATTATGCTTATATCAGTATATATTACGTATATGCACTTATATACTGCTTTATGCATTTGTATCGAACTGTTTATGATTTGATTTACACAGAGTACAGTCTCAGTTACGTTGTTGTATCGATACACTTGCCTCTCGGCTGATCCCCGATGGTAGGCCCACCAGGAGGGGCAGTACCCCTACCTGATCGGCGAGGGGCAGTACCCCGGAACCGAGGCCTTTCTGGCTATGAATCACATGGAAGTCAGGGACTCCGTGATTCTGACTGTACTAGCACGGACGTGTCCATGAGTGACCCCGTGAGATTTTCCATGCATGCTCTGTTTACGAGTTGGAGTCAGCTTCTCCTCGTATACTATTTGATTTGTTTTATTTATATTTCGACTCGCATATGTTTTTATAACATATATTACTCGGTGAAAGACATTTATTTTCGTCCACTCACTCTAACGAGTTTATTGTCTTTCCCCTGGGCTTTTCGGTTTCCGTGCCCAGTTTGCAGTTCAGGTTCTGATGTTTCACGTCGTGGTGGGAGGCTAGTGATCCGAGCTACCTGTGTTTTCCAGTAGGTTCTTGTTTCACCTACTGATGTGTATATTGTATATATTTACATTAGAGGTCGCTCTGATACACTCTGATACGTGTTTATACGGATTTTCTCGGATATACTATATATAATACAATATGTTTATTGTTTATTGTTTATATTATGATGTTGAGAAATCCGGATGGGATTGGTGCCCACGGTTTGGTTTTTGTGCCATAGGACGAAGTGTTATTTTCGGGGTGCAGGTTTATGAAATTCCACGTTAGTAACGAAACTCTACCGAAATTTTGTTTGGTTTTTGTTGGTTCGTGTTTTCAGAAGGGGGTTCGATTCCGGTTTAGGTAACTGAATCGGGGTTGGGTCCTTTCAGCTTGGTATCAGAGCATTAGGTTGTCAGATTCTGTAGACTCTTGTAGTTGTGACGCTTAGGGTATTTGAGTTTATACAGCATGACTGGAGTGATGATCCGACTGGCCACCGGTACTCATCAATACTTCGGGTGTTGTGTGTTCTCAAATATCTGCGGTTTCATGATTACGTTCTTTCTGCTTGTACCTAATGCTTGTCTTGTATCAGTAGGATGACTCCTCGACGTGGTCCCCGTGTTGATCGGGATGAGGATCCTGATGAGGATCGCCGAACGCGCGACTTGCTGATGCGAGTGCTGCGTTTGGAAGAGCGTTTTGACCCTGTGGTCAAGGCTCGTACTGCTGGTGCCACTGTGTTTTCGGGTTTAGTTGATCCAGAGATATGCGAGGCATGGTTGGTTCAGATTGAACGTGTTTGTGAACGTCTGCAGTTTACTCCTGAGCAGATGTCAATGGCCGCAGTCGGATAACTTGAGGGTGATGCATACTTTTGGTGGGTTAGCACCGACAGAGTTCCAGCTGATACTCCGTGGACTTTATTCCGTGATCTGTTTATGCGGAGGTATTTTAATCAGGCTACCCAACAGCGCAAGTATGAGGAGTTTACGAACTTGAGGCAGGGCAGTTTGTCTGTACTTGAGTACCGGGACCGGTTTACCCGTTTGTCTCGTTTTACGCGGGATATGGTGGCTACTGAGGAAGCCAAGTGTCGCAGGTTTGAGCTGGGATTGAATCTGAATATCAAGGCTACTCTGACTACGATGCCTCGGAACAACTTTGATGAGTTTGTCAGTGCAGCACTCCGAGGCCAGGATATTGAGCAAGAGAGACAGCAGAGGTACCAGCCGAGACGGTTTGAGGAAGGTGGACCGAGTCAGGGGCCTTCAAAGAGGCAGAGTTCTGATACTTCCGGTTCAGCTTCATCCTCGGGCTGTGGATCCTATAGACCAGCAGCTGGTGCATCGAGATAGGGACCGAGATGGAGGAGAGATAGACCGCAGCGACCAGAGGCTAGTGCAGGTTCCAGTTACCCTCGGCGTACTGGTGGTTCATTTGGTGTACCGAGGGAGTATCCATTGTGCAATTTGTGCAATAGGCATCATCTTGGTTCGTGTCAGCGAGGTACCCTCAACTGTTATCATTGTGGCCAGGTGGGTCACTATGCGAGGGCGTGTGCTTAGTTGGTTGGTGCTGGTGATCAGGCAGCTCAGAGTTCCGGAGGAGAGCGAGGTGCTACTTCGGGAGCGCGACCAGCACAGTTTGCAGGCCAGGGCAGGCAGCAGGGACAGCCCCAGCGAGGGCGACCAGCCGGACAGGCGAGGGTTCATGCTATGACTCTACGTGAGGGCAGAGCTTCACTGGAGGTCGTTATCGGTACGTTATATGTCTTTGGTATTCCAGTACTTGCATTGTTAGATCCAGGTGCCACACATTCATTCATATCATATAGACTGTCATCAATAGCCACGGTACCTGCCTCTCCACTTCCGGGGTTGTGGAGAGTGTTGTATCCGTCAGTTGAGGTTGTGAGCATCAGTTGGGTGTGCAGAGACTGTGAGGTGTTTATTGATGGTCATGGATTAGCCGCAGATCTGTTATTGCTTGATATTGTGGATTTTGATCTAATCTTGGGTATGGACTTCTTGGAGACGCACTGGGCCATGTTTGACTGTCACAAGAAGGAGGTCGTGTTTCGACGACCAGGGTTACCCGAGATACTATTTCGCGGCGAGAAGAACACTTCACTACCGTGTTTGATTTCCGCGATGAGGGCGGATCGGTTGATGAAGAAGGGTTATGTTGCTTATTTAGCCCATGTTGTAGACACTACAGTTGTAGTGCCGGATCTTGGTAGTATTGAGGTTGTTTCTGAGTTTCCGGATGTGTTTCCAGCGGAGTTACCTGGTATACCCCCTGTGCGGGAGATTGATTTTACTATTGAGTTGTTGCCGGGTACATGACCGATTTTCCAGACACCGAATCGTATGGCGCCTGCGGAGTTGAAGAAGTTGCAGATTCAGCTCCAGGAGTTGTTAGAGAAGGGTTTCATTCTACCGAGTGTTTCTCCGTGGGGTGCTCCGGTATTGTTTGTGCGGAAGAAGGATGGGTCCATGCGTTTGTGCATCGACTACAGGAAGCTGAATCAGGTCACGGTGAGGAACAAGTATCCGTTGCCGCGGATTGATGACTTGTTCGATCAGCTTAAGGGAGCATCAGTCTTTTCGAAGATTGACCTTCGATCCGGATATCACCAGTTGAGGATCCGTGACTCTGATGTAGCCAGGACGACATTCAGGACGTGGTATGGGCACTATGAGTGTTTGGTTATGCCGTTTGGGTTGACCAACGCCCCCGCAGCTTTCATGGACTTGATGAATCGAGTGTTCAGACGGTTCTTGGACAAGTTCATGATTGTATTCATTGACGATATTTTGATCTATTCCAGGAGTGTGGGCTAGCACAAGAAGCATTTGCGAGCAGTGTTGCGGACTTTGCGGGACCATCAGTTGTTCGCGAAGTTTAGCAAGTGTGAGTTCTGGTTGGATAGTGTGAAGTTTCTGGGCCTCGTGATTTCGGCTGAGGGAGTCAGTGTTGATCCTGACAAGATCGAGGCCGTTTTAAATTGGAGTAGACCTACTACTGTACCGGAGATCCGGAGCTTCTTGGGATTAGCAGGCTATTACCGGCGGTTTGTGTGACGACCCGAACCAGAATCAGATGTGTGTTTGGCAAGATTCTCGAGATTTGGTTATAGTCGCAGTTTTTCGATATTGTGTGGTTTGCCGATTCGATTCGCGACTATATCTTCGGTCGAGAATTTGGATTGAGTGTCTTCACGGAAATGGTAGAGCACGTGATTTCGAGTTCGTGGGCGGTTTCGGAAGATTTTTTCGATAACCGAGGAATATTTTATGATTATTTGAAGTTTCGGGTTTCGACGAGTTTATCCGTTTGTTTCGAGTTTATCCGAATCATTTCGTATTTTCATTTCGGACCGTCGAACGACCGAGGCTCGAGTATAAATAGCAAATTAGTCGAGAATTAGTCGAAAAACTTCACTTTGGGCGTTGACCAACTTTGAAATTCGTTGACTTTCCAAAATTGGAAAGTGGACCAGCAGCCGAAAGGGGAAAGTTTCCCGTTTGGGAAGTCACCGTCCGGCGACCTAATTCCGGCCACCTCAGGTCACGGGACAGGTATAGTTCGACTCCTCTCTTGATTTCGAGTTGATTGATGCATGAGTTTGGGAAAATTAGTGGTGTTTTGGGGATGGACCATTGGAGGCCGAATCGAGCAAATCGCCGGTGATGGGGAGCTGTGCTCCGGTGAGATTTGGAGGCGATATGGTTGGGGCTTTAACTCGCCTTAGTCTATAGTTACTTGTGGTGTGATTAATTGGAGTTGGGGAGGAGTTTTTGGTGCAACCCGATTTGAAATTCCGGTTTGGTTTTCGTTCGGTTTTGCTCGATTTTGGGGAGGTTCTGCTTTGAATTGGTCTTAGTGTTAGAAGAGAAAAAGGTTCGCATGGTTGTGGGGATGAAAACTGGAGCTTCCCGCCGTGTGATTTCACCGTTGACGGCGCGCTGCCGGCGGCGGCGGCGGTCAACGGCGAGGAAAAAGTCAACTTTTCAGATTTCGACAATTTTAATGTCATTTTTCTCGTAATTATGCCCTGGTTATCGTACGGAGGTTTTCGGGTTGATTTGATTAGCCGATTTTCAGTCGAGGTTTCAAGTTGGGATTTTGGGATTTCCGTAATTCATTTTGTACTGCATTTCGAGTTTCCGGGAACGGTTGGTTTCCGTGCATCAGTACAGTGTTGTGGATTACGATATTGATCAGTTATGTTTTATGAATATGTTCAGGAGATCGAGATCGAGATCTGGATCGTGATCGTGCTTCAGGCGAGGGAACTTCCGCCGGACCACGAGTTTAGCGCGAGTTCGCACTAGCTGATCTGTGAGTGGACAAGTTTATGTTTTCACTGTTGATTTGCGAGTTCGTGGATTTTATGATTTCCGTATTTAATTATACGATGATGTGATATATATTGTTTCCGGAGGTATTGTTATATGTGTTTATTTGTGATGGCATTTAATACATCGATGTACCAGAGTTGAGAGATTCCTCTGGGTGGGGTTGAGTGGTCCCCTGCGTGCCGCCAGGGTTGAGTGGTCCCCTGGCCTATCACTGTCAGGTTTGAGCGATTCACCTGACGTCGCCCGACAACCTCCGTATATATATATATATATTTATATGTGTTATATTTCTTCCGAACTCGCACTGTTTTATATGAGAATGTGTATAACTGGTGAAAGGCATATGATTATTCTTGTCCACTCACTCTAACGTTTTTATTTGCCCTTCCCCTGGGCTTTTCGGTTTCCGTGCCCAGTTTGCAGTTCGGATTCTGCTGTTTCACGTCGCGGTTTGGAGGCTAGTGATCAGAGTTACCTGTGTTTTCCAGTAGGTTCTTGTTTCGCCTACTGATGTACATATTGTATATGTTTTTACTTTAGTGGTCGCTCTGATACATTCTGATACATGTTTACGTGGATTTTTATGGATGTACATATATACATAGTACAGTTTATTTACTGTTGTTGATTATATTGATGTTGAGAAATCCGGATGGGATTGGTGCCCACGGTTTGCTTTTTGTGGCATAGGACGAAGTGTTAATTTCTGGGTGCAGGTTATGGTAATTCAACGCTAGTAACGAAACTCTGCCCAAATTTCGAAAATTTTTTGTTGGTTCGTATTTTCGAAAGGGTTTGATTCCGGTTTAGGTAACTGAATCGGGATTGGGTCCTTTCAGTTTGTACAGGATTTCTCCCGGATTGCTACACCACTGACCAGATTGACGAAGAAGGGCGTCAAGTTTGGGTGGTCTGATGCGTGCGAGGAGAGTTATTTGCTCCTGAAGGAGAGATTGACTACCGCACCGATTCTGACATTACCAGACGCCAGTGGTGAGTTTGTGGTATATAGTGATGCGTCGAAGTTAGGGCTTGGTTGTGTGCTGATGCAGCATGGTAGGGTTGTGGCATATGGTTCCAGGCAGCTGAAACCACACAAGACCAACTATCCGACGCACGATTTAGAGTTAGCCGCTATTGTGTTAGCGTTGAAGAGTTGGAGACATTATTTGTATGGTGCTCAATGTAAGATTTACACTGATCACAAGAGTCTCACCTACTTGCGGACGCAGCCGGATCTGAACATGAGGCAGCACTGATGGATGTAGTTGATCAACGACTACGATTGCACGTTTGAGTACCATCTAGGGAAGGCTAACGTTGTAGCTAATGCACTTAGCCGGAAATCTGGAGCCTCGTTATTTCATATATGTGTGGCCAGAGTGTCGATGTTAGCCGAGCTTCGGGCTACGGGTGCTGAGTTCGGATATGATGATGAGGGAGCTTTGTTGGCCAGTTTTCAGGTTCGACCTGTATTGGTTGATCAGGTACGAGAGGCTCAGGATTCAGATTCCTACTTGTTGGGCAACAAGACCATGATACGAAATGGTGTGCCTACAGAGTTCCGATTGAGCGACGACGGTACGTTGTTGTTCAGAGGCAGGTTATGTGTGCCTAGAGACGAGAGCTTGAAGAAGGAGATTCTGGATGAGGCCCACAGTTCAGCATATGCGATGCATCCCGGGGGTACGAAGATGTTTCGTACACTTCGAGCATACTATTGGTGGTGTAACATGAAGCGGGAGATTGTTGCGTATGTGAGTCGATGTTTGATCTGTCAGCAGGTGAAAGCGGAGAGGCAGAAACCTGCAGGGAAACTACAGCCACTTGAGATTCCGGTTTGGAAGTGGGAGCATATTACGATGGATTTCGTCTATCAGTTGCCGCGTACTTCGGCTGGCAATACTGGCATTTGGGTTATTGTTGACCAACTGACGAAATCCGCACACTTTCTCGCACTTCCGGGGAAGATATCAGTGGGCAGATTGGCCAAGTTGTACTTATCAGAGATTGTTCGCTTGCATGGTGTGCCTGTGTCCATTGTTTCTGACCGAGATAGTCAGTTTACTTCTGAGTTTTGGCAGGTATTGCAGCGAGCGTTGGGCACGAGGTTGCGATTCAGTACAGCTTTTCATCCTCAGACTGATGGGCAGTCCGAGCGGACTATTCAGACTCTTGAGGATATGCTGCGTTCATGTGTGTTACAGTTCCGCGGGAATTGGGATCAGCAGTTACATTTGATTGAGTTCGCCTACAACAACAGCTATCAGGCCAGTATTGAGATGGCACCGTACGAGGCCCTGTACGGGAAGCAGTGTCACACTCCATTGTGTTGGAGTGAGGTGGGCGAGCGTTGGCTGATTGGCCCTGATCTGGTGAAGAGCACTATGAAGGATGTTCAGATTATCCGGGATCGATTGAGGATCTCCCAGGATCGGCAGAAGAGTTATGCAGACGTGAGGAGGAAGAGTTTAGAGTTCGAGGTTGGTGATTGGGTCTTCCTGAAACTATCTCCGTGGAGGGGAGTTGTGCGTTTCGGGAAGCGTGGCAAACTTCGACCACGGTACATTGGTCCGTATGAGATTACGGAGAGGGTTGGAGCTGTTGCTTACAGACTTGAGTTACCAGCTGAGATGGCTCGTGTTCATGATGTCTTCCATGTTTCGATGTTGCGGAAGTACATCTCAGATCCTTCACATGTGTTAGCCCCACAGCAGTTGTCGATCAGAGAGGATTTGACGTATGTGGAGGAGCCAGTGCAAATTCTCGATCGTCGTGAGCAGGAGTTGAGGCACCATGTGATCCAGCTAGTGAAGGTCTTATGGCAGAACCACTCAGTTGAGGAGGCCACCTGGGAGACTGAGCAACATATGCGGGAGCAGTACCCTCATCTGTTCACTTGACAGGTACGTAAATTTCGAGGTCAAAATTTTTTTAAGGGGGGTAGATTTGTGACGACCCAAACCAGAATCAGTAGAATATTCGGCACGATTCACGAGATTATGCTTAGTCGCAGTTTTACGATAAATATGTGGTTTGTCGATTCTATTCGCGACTATGTTTTCGGCCAAGAATTTGAGTTGAGTGTCTTCACGGAAAATGTAGAGTACGTAATTTCAAGCTCGAGGGCGGTTCTGGATGATTTTTCTGATAACTGAGGAATATAATACGATTATTTGAAGTTTCAGTTTTCGACGAGTTTATCCGATTGTTTCGTGTTTATCCGAATCGTGATGGTTATCCATTTCGAATCGTCGATCGACCCGAGGCGCAAGTATAAATATCGGAAATAGTCGAGAAATAGTCGAAAATCTCAGTTTGAGCTTTGACTGACGTTGACCGAGCATTGACTTTCCAAAATTGGAAAGTTGACCGTTGACCGGAGGGGAAAACTTTCCCGTTTTGGCTTCGCCGTCCGACGTCCCTTTTTCCGGCCACCTCTGACTTTTGCAAGGGAAAGGATAGCTTCATCTCATGGTTTTGAGTTGATTGGTATTTGGTTTTGGGTAAATTGATAAGGTTTTGTGGTGACCCGAAACGGGTCGGTTTCATGGATTTCGTCGATGATGGTTGGCCGTTTTCCGGTGAGTTTATGTGGTGGTGGTTAGGGGGGTTAGACTCCCCTTGCCCTGGTGAGTCTCCCCATATGTTAGTTTGGGTGGAGGTTGAGTTTTTGGTGAGGTCCGATTAGGTTACCGGAAAAGGATTCCGATTTGGTTTCGGCCTGCAATTGACCGGGTTCCGGTGTGAATTGGCTTGGGTGTTAGTTGAGGAAATGACTCGGTTTGGTATGAGCTTCATTTCTGGAGCTTCCTAGCCCTGAAACTTCATCGTTTACGGCGCGGCGGCGGTCAACGGCGGAGCTCCGGCGAGGGGTTGACTTTTCAGATTTCGGTGTTTTTAATGTCATTTTTCTCGTAATCGCGCCTTGATTATCGTCCAAAGGTTTTCGGATCGATTTGGGTAGTGGATTTTCAGTCGAGGTTTCGATTGGAGATTTCGGAAATTCAGTAAGTTATTTTGTACAGTTTAATATGTCTCCGGGAACGGTTGGTTTCCGAGGTTGAGTTCTGAGTTATGCGCTATGTTTTTGATTCGTTATGTTTATGAATGTTCAGGTGATCGAGATCGTGATTGTGCTTCTGGCGAAGGATCTTCCGCCGGGCCATGAGTTTAGCGCGAGTGCGCATTACGCGAGTCTGTGAGTGGACAATTTATTTTCACGGATTGATTGCGAGTCTTTTATATACGTTTTACGAACTTGAGCATGCAGTATGATCATGGTTTTACGAGCATGAGATTTCATACGAGATTTCGATTTAGGTGAGCATGTGTTATATGATTATGCTTATATCAGTATATATTATGTATATGCACTTATATACTGCTTTATGCATTTGCATCGAACTGTTTATGATTTGATTTACACAGAGTACAGTCTCAGTTACGTTGTTGTATCGATACACTTGCCTCTCGGCTGATCCCCGATGGTAGGCCAACCAGGAGGGGCAGTACCCCTACCTGACTGGCGAGGGGCAGTACCCTGGAACTGAGGCCTTTCTAGCTATGAATCACGTGGAAGTCAGGGACTCCGTGATTCTGACTGTACTAGCACGGACGTGTCCATGAGTGACCCCGTGAGATTTTCCATGCATGCTCTGTTTACGAGTTGGAGTCAGCGTCTCCTCGTATACTATTTGATTTGTTTTATTTATATTTCGACTCGCATATGTTTTTATAACATATATTACTCGGTGAAAGACATTTATTTTCGTCCACTCACTCTAACGAGTTTATTGTCTTTCCTCTGGGCTTTTCGGTTTTCGTGCCTAGTTTGCAGTTCAGGTTCTGGTGTTTCACGTCGTGGTGGGAGGCTAGTGATCCGAGCTACCTGTGTTTTCCAGTAGGTTCTTGTTTCGCCTACTGATGTGTATATTGTATATATTTACATTAGAGGTCGCTCTGATACACTCTGATACGTGTTTATACGGATTTTCTCGGATATACTATATATAATACAATATGTTTATTGTTTATTGTTTATATTATGATGTTGAGAAATCCGGATGGAATTGGTGCCCACGGTTTGGTTTTTGTGGCATAGGACGAAGTGTTATTTTCGGGGTGCAGGTTTATGCAATTCCACGTTAGTAACGAAACTCTGCCGAAATTTTGTTTGGTTTTTGTTGGTTCGTGTTTTCAGAAGGGGGTTCGATTCCGGTTTAGGTAACTGAATCGGGGTTGGGTCCTTTCATCATCTCTTTTTCTTTATTTTCGTGCATAGTTTTTGTTCTTCATAGTCAAGACTACCATCTAAACCAAGCTCGGCAACTGCACCTTACCGCACTCTGATTTCCTCCTCAAGTAGCGCCTCAATCTTTCTTATACGATTGCAAAAATGAGAGGTTGGATCAATTCCTTGAATCAATGGTCTCCACCAAGTATATCTCTTTCTCTCAATTCTGATTACACCTCGAACAAAATTTATCCTTTTTATCTCTACCCAAATTGGCAGTTTGATTAGGAAGAAATAATACGATGATAAAGAAGTACAACTCAAACAAATGCATATGACTAAGGTTGAAGCAGACTGACAAAGATCAGACAAGAAGATGAAGATAAAACAAGCTTCTCTTTATCGTATTCGACTCACTACAAGAAAAATGCACTTAGACGATGGAGATGTCTTTTTTCGTCGTCTAAGTGCTCACTTAGACTGCGGAGAAAGTTTCTGCGGTCTAAGTGTCACTTAGACCACGAAAAAAGACATCTCCGTCGTCTAAGTGAAATTTCAAAAATTCAAAAATTTCACTTAGACCGCGGAGAAAGTTTCCGAGGTCTAAGTGTTCACTTAGACCGCGGAAAAAACCATCTCCGTCGTCTAAGTAAAATTTTTGAATTTTTAAGAACCGGCGCCCAATTAATTTGGGTTTAGGGCTTAGGGTCTCTGCGGTGTGGGCGAATGTATCCAATGGTTATTTTGTCCAAATTAAATTTCGTTAATATCGATATGCAATGAGCCTATACTTAATATCACTTAAGTTATACACATTAGTAGATACTTAACAAGTTTAAAGACGTAAGATTATTCGTCGTCTTAAATTCAATTGTTTATATATACGATTCGTTAATCCATATTTTACGACTATTTCATTCGAATGACCGATCAGAAACTTCCTTGTGAATTATTTTTAAAAATTAATTTTACGACTATTTCACCTGGACCACGGAGATGGACCATCTCCATGGTCTAAGTGAATTTTATTTTTTAACTAAATATCTAAAAAATTAATTTTGGAGAAAATTAAAAAATTTTAAAAATTCACAGACCACGGAGATGGTCATCTCCGTGGTCTAAATGATTTTTTTTTAAACTAAATTTCTGAAAAATTAATTTTGGAGAAAATTAAAAAAATTTAAAAATTCACTTAGACCACGGAGATGGTCATCTCCGAGGTCTAAGTGAATTTTTAAACTAAATTTCTTAAAAATTTATTTTGGAGAAAATTGAAAATTTTTAAAAATTCACTTAGACCACGAAGATGGTCATCTCTGTGGTCTAAGTGAATTTTTTTCAAACTAAATTTCTGAAAAATTTATTTTGGAGAAAATTAAAAAATGCCGCCAATTATTTTCACTTAGACGACGGAAAATAAGAAATTCCGTCGTTTAAGTCAAAATAATTGGAGGCATTTTTTCCCACTAAAATTTTGGCAAAAATTTAAATCACTTAGACGACGGAAAATCTGATTTTCCGTCGTCTAAGTGAAAATAATTGGCGGCATTTTTAAAAATTTAAAGCACTTAGACGACGGAAAAATACTGATTTTCCGTCGTCTAAGTGTTTTAAAACCCTTTAAATTCATCATTTTCTCAATCTCTCTTCATTTTTTCCTCTCTCAATCCACTCTCCTTCTCCCTCTCTCCCTCTCTCCCCCCCAATCAAACCACCCACCATATATCATCACCACCACCATCACCATCCACCATCATCATCACCACCACCACCGTCGCCCCCACCACCGACATCACCACCGTCGCCGCCATCACCGACATCACCACCGTCGCTGCCACCACCACACACCACCACCACCACATACAATGTCGCCACCACCACCACCACACACCACTAGCTACCGCCTACATTGTCGCCTCCACCACCGGCCTCCACATTCCGGCCACCACCACCGACGCCGACGCCGTCGCCACCACCACCACCACCGCCGCCTATAACTAGTTTAGTTTTAGGTTAATTTAGTTTATTTAGGCTAGATTAATTTATTTTATTATATTATGAATTTTTTATTTAAATCCATAATAATTTAAATTATTTATTCATTATGAATTTTGTATGTATTATATATTATTAATAATTAACATTCAATAAATTTTACAATATTATGAATATTGATATACAAAAAATTAAATGAAAAATTCATGAAATGCTAATTATTAAATTACTAAATAGCATTTCATGAATTTTTCATTTAATTTTTTTTTACAAAATCACCACTTAGACGACGGAAATGTTGTTTTCCGTGGTCCAAGTGATAACTTAGACCACGGAGATGGACGTTTTTCGCGGTCTAAGTTTTCACTTGGACCACGAAGAATTCATTCTTTGTCGTCTAAGTGAAAACTTAGACCGCGAAGTCTTTTGTGCGGTCCAAGCAAGCACTTATACCGCGGAGAATGTCCGCGGACTAAGTCTCACTTTGACCGCGGAATTCTCCTTCTCCGTCGTGCAAGTGCTTGGACGACAGCACTTGAAGTACGGAACTTAGACCACGGAGGTTCTGTCGTCTAAGTACTTAGACGACGGAAAAACGCACCTAGACGACGGAAATGCTCCGCGGTCTAGGTGCATTTTTCTTGTAGTGGTACTATAATTGCTGTAACAACATGCAAGTCAGTTACTAATCATTTCGTTCGACTAGAAGCTATGTAGTGTTACCGCAATTTGATTTTGTCAAAATTAATTGAGATCTTTGATTTTGACTAGCAGTCGACTAAAAGTTTTAAAAAATCCGCTAGGAAACAATTTTTAAGTTCAAGGATGCCCATTGTACCCTTAGACTTTTATAAAATTACACTATAGTTAACAATGTCAATAACGGGTAAGGCTACGATAGACAAGATGTACTTTCAAATTTAATATAGCTAGTTGAACAAAATTACAAACTATATTTAGAACAAAATTATGACAATTTTTTGTATCATTTACAAACTATTGAACTAAATTACAACATTGACAATGTTTCATTCTCAAATTTATAAAAATGTGATTGTTTGAATACTTACAAATAACTGAACAAAACTACACAAATTTTTTCTTATTTTACAACAATAACTAAAAAATTATCGAATATAATTTAGGTAGATGTACCCCACAATAAAATTTCCCTTTAATAACTACAAGTATGAAAGTTAGTACGAAATGTAAACTTGAGATACTAGTCCTATAGTTCTAGAAGTTTAGAGACTGAAATTATATATCGCTTAAACTTTAGGTACTCCTTGTGAAAGGACCCAACCACGATTTAGTTTCCTAAACCAGAATCAAACCCCTTCTGAAAACACGAACCAACAAAAACCATCAAAATTTCGGCAGAGTTTCGTTACTAAGGCGGAATTGCCTTTACTTGCACCCGGAAAATACACTTCATCCTATGCCATAAAAGCCAAACCGTGGGCACCAATCCCATCCGGATTTCTCAATATATCAACAGTAATGTAAAGTAATAAATATAACTATACTTTACGGAAATCCGGGGAAAAATCGTATAAAAATATACATTAGAATACTCAGAGCGACTTCTAGTATACATATACAAATAGTAGGCCAAACTAAGAACCTACCATCAAAGAAACATCGCTCGAATACTATGCCTTCGACCACGACGTGCGACACCAGAATCTGAACTACAAACTGGGCACGGAAATCGAAAAGCCCAGGGGAAAGACATGAAAACCATTAGAGTGAGTGGACGAAAATAAATGTCTTTCGCCGAATAATATATGTTAGAAAAACTTATGCGAGTCTAAATGCATAAAAATCATATGGTACACGAGGGAGACTCTAACTCCTCACGTGTACAGAGCATGCACCATAAATTCCGCGGGGTCTCTCATGGACTCCCTCGCGCTAGTACAGTCTGAATCACGGGATCCTAGACCCACACGTGATTCCTAGCCATAAATGCCTCGGGTCAGGATATCTGTCCCCCCCCGGAGCGTACTCGGGGATTAGCCGAGAAGCCAATATGTATCGATACAACCCTGATAACTGAGACTGTACTCTGTGTAAACCAAATCATAAATCCTTTCCATGCACATGCATAAAACATAGTATATATGTATGTATATGCATATTCGTATATATATAATCGTAAAACACATGCTCATAAAAATCATGATCATACTGCATGCTCAAGTTCGTAAAACGTATATAAAAGACTCGCAATCAATCCGTAAAAAGAAATGTCCACTCACAGACTAGCGTAACGTAGTTCGCGTTAATCCCGTGATCCGGCGGTAAATCCCTCGCCAAACGAATGATCACGAACCCCTGAATAATCATAAAATCCATTTCTCAAAATCATAACTCGGATCCCCAAATCAAATCACGAGAAACAACCATTCTCGGAAACACATAATTCAAATACGACGAATTGTCGAAAATCCGATAATCATACCACACAACCTTGCTATAATTTTCGATGCTCAAATCGAAAAATAAACCTCACCACTGCGATCGGGGCGCGATTTCGAGTGAAACGACATATAACTCGTCGAAAACCACGTCGGGCGAAAAGTCGCCGCTGCCTCCGGCTGCCGGAAAATCCAACCTGCCCAGAAAATTTCATGCTACACATGGTTTTGAAGATCTCGACGATTCCAACAAATTTCTAGTTATAAGTTAAGGCTAATTTTGACCGGAAAACCTTTAAAAATCAACCCAAAGTTCCAAACCCTTACAGAAATTTCAAATCGACGGATCTCTCTCCTCCGGCCACGACAACCCTCAAGACCACTTGGAAAAGCTTCCTTGGCTCGAGGCTAACAAAAGCCCTCAAAGCTCCACCATCAACTTGGCCGGAAAAGCCACTTCCGATTACCCCAAAGTTTCGCCGGAAAACACCAAACTTCAAAACGTCATAACTTCTTCATCCGGCAACCAAATTGAACGATTGACCTATCAAAAGAAAGAGGAGCTCAAGCCCAACAACTTTCATGAAGAGACTCCGGCCAACCGTGGCCGGAATCGGCCTCAAAAAACGTGAAAACCGAACGGTAGTTTTGGGTAAAACAGGTCGCCCACCCTTGACCCGTGGTCAACGCGGGTCAAGGCCCAGTTTCCTGTTTTGGAAAGTTTCCAATTTCGGCAAGTACTTTCCCGTATTTATACCATACGCGTATCAAACCCCAAACGGATAAATACGACAATATTCGACGGACGAAAATATTCACAACTTATTCCTCGTAACTCGGAAAAATTATCCCACGAGCTCGAAATTAAATTCTCAACAATTTCCACGAAGGATCCCAAATCAAATTCTCGCCCGGTAATTTAGTCGCTAAGGAAGCCGCCATATTAACAGATTATGCCAAAATTACAACAAATCGTGAAACTCACAAGTCAAGTCGATAATCATTCCATTTACGGTTCGGGTCGATCAACGGTCCAAAACGGATCACGATCACGATTCGGATAGGCTCAAACACAAACGGATAAACTCAACAGTATTCCGAAATTTCAAATATTCATATTATATTCCTCGGTCGTCCAAATAATGATTCAGAACAGTCCACGAACTCAAAATCACGCGTACAACAATTCTCGAGAAGAGACTCAACTCAGATTCTCGGCCAATAATTAAGTCGTAATCAAAGCCGACGATTCAATCAATTATCAGAAATCTGTGATTATACGCTAACTCACGAATAAAGCAGATTACACTTCTGATTTTGTTTCGGGTCATCAACAATCCACCCCCCTTAAAAAATTTCGACCTCGAAATTTCCAACTCTGCCGACTAAAAAGGTAGGGACACTGCCTCTCCAGTGGCTACGTCGACTGAACAACTCTGTCAATGGCAAAATATGTCCGTGCTGATATCTTTGTACCCTCGAATCTCGAATCTGAACTGGCTCCACATAACCGGTACGTCGACTGAACAACTCTGTCAATGGCAAAATATGTTCCTGCATAAGAAACTGATAGGGTACACAACATGCAATAAATCTGAAATGTAGTTCCACCACACGGAACACAACACACACAAAAGCCAACGCTAAAGGCAATGCCGAACCATACGACACAACACAAATTCGCCCCATGATCATATACGGATCAAAATAACGTGGCAAATCACAACTCAGCCTACTCACACCAACATAACTCAAACATCGAACTCGGGAAATTATTAAGCTGTTTCTGCTAATCTGAAAGTCTGTGGTAGCACATCCCACTAAATCAGGATCCAACGTCAGCTCACACCAAACTCCCTCCAACACAATGGAGTACAACATCGTTCCTCAAAACGACATCATGCAACGTCAAAATCATAGTGGTCTACAAACTGGTACTGCATGCAATCTCGAATGGCTGAAACTGTTGGTCCCAAATCCCTCGGAACTGCAATACACAAGACCACAACATACCCTCCAAAGTCTGAATAGTCCTCAAAGATCGCCCACCAATCTGAGGGTAAGAAACTGTACTAAACTGTAGTCTGGTCTCCAATATCCACTGCAAAGCTTGCCAACACTCTGTTGTAGCTGATTATCTCGATCAGTAATCTGGAACACAGGTACACCATGCAATTGAACAACATCCGCCAAATATAGCTATGCCAGTCCGCTACCGAAATCTTTTCCGAAAGTACAAGGAAACGTACTAAGTTCATCAAATGGTCCACAATTGGTACCACAAAATCCACAGTGAAAAACTTCAAGTTCTAATCGGAAATCTCCAATAGCTGTAACTTTCTGGCAAATCTTTGCCTCGCTGCTATCGCCTGTCGACAAATGTGGCGTCTGCTCACACAAGCTGTTACGTTCTTCTTCATGTTGCGTCACGAGTAGTAAACTCGAAGTATCAGATACATCTTTGTACCAATAGTGCACAACGCACGTAAAACAATGAGCTTCGTCATCATCACACTTGAACTCATCTCTCGTATCTCGTAACTCGGCTAACATGGAAACTCGAGCCACACACACATGGAACAATGAAGCTCCCGATTCCTGATTGAATGCATCAGCAACAACAGTAGCCTCTCTCGGATAAACTCAAATGTGCAGCCATAGTCGTTAATCGAGCCCATCCATCTACATCGCCTCAAGCTCAAATCTGGCCGAAAATACAAGTAGATGAAACTTAAGTGATCAGTGTACATCCTACAATGCGCTGCACACCGTAGTAGTAGTGTCTCCAACTCTCCAATGCTAATATAATTACAGCAACCCCCAAATCATACATAGGATATGTAGCTTCATAAAGTTTCCACTACCTGAAACCATGAGCCACCGCTCTACAATACTGCATCAAAGCATAACCAAATCCAAAACTCGATGCATCGTCATAACCCACGAACTCACCACGATCGTCAGGTAAGGTCAAAACCGGTACAATGGTCATCCTTCCTTCAAGAGTAAGTAACTCATCTCACATGTATCGGACCACTCGAACTTGACGCCTTCTTCGTCAATCCGGAAAGTAGAGTGACAATCCAAGAAAATCCTGTACAAAGCACCGATAGTAGTCTGCTAAACCCAAGAGACTCCTGATCTATGGTACAATGGTAGGTAAACTCTAAATCATCACGGGTTCAATTTGGTTAGGATCCACGCCAACTCCCTCGGCTGACATCGCGTGGCCCAAAATCTTCACGCTAATCAACCAAAATTCACACTGGCTAAACTTCACAAACAACAAATTATCTCGCGAAGTCCGCAAAACCGCTCACAATTGCTTCAGGTGCTGGCCCACACCCTGGAGTAAATCAGGATGTTGCCAACGAACGTGACCGCAAACTCGTCCAGAATCGTCTGAACACCTGGTCCATTAAGTCTATAAGAACTACGGGGGCATTGGTCAACCAAACGGCGTGACCAAGAACTCCTGATACCCGCACCGAGATCCGAAAGCTGTCCAGACCACATCTGACTCATCGATCCTCAACTGATAGTATCCGGACCCGAAATCAATCTTCGAAAAGACTGAAGCTCTCGCGAGCTGATCAAAACAATCGTCAACCTGAAGTGAAGGATACTCGCTCTCCTCTGAAGCCTGATTCAGCTTCCGGTAGTCGATGTACCATCTCATCGAACCAACCATCTTTCGCACAAACAACGCAAGAGTACACCACGATGATACGTTGGGTCGTACAAAATCTCCTCCAGCAACTCTCGAAGTTGAATATGTAGCTCCATCAGCTTTGCTGGCACCGAACAACAAGATGCCGGTGATATGAGTCCAGCGCCCGGTAAAAGCTTAATGGTGTAGTCGGTCTCCCGAACTGGAGGAATAACCGGTAACTCCTCTGGAACACACCTGGAAACTCGGGAACCACCTCAATGTCACCAATGTAGGACACAGCAACCGTAGTATCCACAATATAAGCTAAGCAAACAACACAACCCGTTTACACCATCCACTCGACCATCACCGCGAAACAATATCTCGGGAAAAAGTCTGGTCGTCGAAACACAACTACCTTCTCGAGACACTCGAACATAGCCAAATGTGTCGCCAAAAGTCCAAATCCATAATCACATCAAAACCAACGATATCTAGCAATAATGGATCCGCGGCTAACCCAAGACCTCCATCAAAGATCTCACAACCTCTCCGGATGGATACATGCTTTCCATAACCTCGGAAGTGGAGATGCAGGTACAATAGCCATGGATGTCAAGCAACGGTAACCTCAAAGAAACTCTGTACTCATACAAGGTCGTGGCACGAACTCCTGCATGCCCAACTAGCCGCCCACATCAATTGCGACTTGCTGATTAACTCGTCAAAAAGGCTACATTGGTCAAATTCCAGAAATAACATCATGACCTCCTCGTGAACTCTGAGCTACCAAACTGCTAAAACAGCTGGCTGAGGACGCTCCCTCGTAACGTGACCCTCCTGGCCACCGAAACAGCAACTGAGAGTGCTACTCGGACACAAATCACAGGGACGCCTGCTGTGTAGAAGGATCACCAATGACCATCCTGACTCATGCCACAGGAATAAGTCCACTACTCTGTGGTCACCACCTCCACCAAACGGATCCTCTGCTTGATCTGATGACCCTCAACATAATCGAAAAGGCCACAGCCTGATGAAGTCACTGATCCCGAGGTGCACTGCTTCCTCTGAAGCCACATAACACGTGCAAACAGGAACAACATGTGGACAATGCATCTCTGCCTCAGGTGGGTAAACACTCCACATAACGCTTGCTGAGTAGCCTAATAAAACCATTACCGTAAATACAACATCCTGAATGTAGGCCATGGAATCACAACCGGAACTCACACAATATCAGCCCACCAAACACAATAATCTGATTCAGGCAAACATCACCGCCACAATTCTCAGCTCTGAGGCAACATATAGACTCCCATATACACATCCCCAGGCAAACCGTGCCACACAAATCACTGAACTCTGAATACTCATCCAAATCCACAATCTCTGGCAAATCGCGCGTCGATTGATCCTCAACAGGATCCCCAACCGAAACGACACGGAAAGCACGTCAGGAGGCATCCTAATGAATACAATACCGTTCACAACAAGTGGAACGTAATCATGGAACTTCAAATATTTGAAAGTATACAACACCCGGAGTATTGATGATTATCCGCCGGCCGGTCGGGTCACCATTCCAGACATGCTGTACATTCTCAAATATCCTTAGTAAACACGACTACAGAAGTCTACAGAACCTATAACCTAATGCTCTGATACCAAGATGAAAGGACCCAACCCCGATTTAGCTCCCTAAATCGGAATCAAACCCCTTCGAAAACACGAACCAACAAAAACTTTTCAAAATTTGGGCAGAGTTTCGTTACTAACGTTGAATTACCATTACCTGCACGTGGAAAATACACTTCGTCCTATGCCACAAAAAGCAAACCGTGGGCACCAATCCCATCCGGATTTCTCAATATATCAACAGTAAAATAAATCAGTAAATATCTGTATACTTTACTGAAATCCGGTGTAAAATCGTATAGCATATACAATAGGACGCTCAGAGCGACTTCTAATACATAATCATATACGCATACCACAGTAGGTAGAACAATAAACCTACTGGATGAAACAAAGTAGCTCGAACACTATGCCTCCGACCACGACGTGCGACACCAGAGCCTGAACTGCAAACTGGGCACGGAAACCGAAAAGCCCAGGTGAAAGACAATAAACACGTTAGAGTGAGTGGACGAAAATAAATGTCTTTCACCAGTTAATATATATGTTATAAAAACATATGCGAGTCGAAATATGAATAAATCAAATCAAATAGTTTACGAGGAGACGCTGACTCCAACTCGTAAACAGAGCATGCATAGAAAGTATCACGGGGTCACTCATGGACACGTCCGTGCTAGTACAGTCAGAATCACGGAGTCCTTGACTACCACGTGATTCACAGCCAGAAAGGCCTCGGTTCCGGGGTACTGCCCCTCGCCGGTCAGGTAGGGGTACTGCCCCTCCTGGTGGCCTACCATCGGGGATCAGCCGAGAGGCAAGGTGTATCGATACAACAACGTAACTGAGACTGTACTCTGTGTAAACCAAATCATAAACAGTTCGATGCAAATGCATGAAATAACATATAAGTGTATGTATATTCGTATACGTATATCCTTATAAGTGTAATCGTATAATCGTAAACACATGCTCATATTAAATATAATCTCGTATGAAATCTCAAGCCCGTAAATCATCATCATGCTGCATGCTCAAGTTTATAAAACGTATATAAAAGACTCGCAATCAATCCGTGAAAATAAAATGTCCACTCACAGACTGGCGTAACGCGTATCGCGTTAACCCGTGATCTGGCGGAAAATCCCTCGCCAAACGAACGATCACGAACCCCTGAATATTCACAATGTCCAATATACAAAATCATAATCCGACAATAGAAATCAAACCACGAGAAACCACCGTTCTCGGAAACAGATAATTCAAAGTCGACGAATCGTCGAAAATCCGTATATACCACTTCAATACCTCGCTTTACGTTCGGACGCTCAACTCGAAAAACGAACCTCCCCACAGCGATCGGGGCGCGATTTCGAGTCAAATGACATGCGACTTGTCGAAAGTCAAAAAGTCAACTCTGACCGTTGACCGCCGCCGTTGACCGCCGTCCACGGCGGCGCCACTGTTGACCGGAGAATTTCATGGCGGGGCAACCTCTATTCCACTCCAAATCACCCACTGAGCAACTTTGTCAACTGCACCGAAGTCCAATTCTCACTCTAACATGGTCAATTTCAAGCAAAACCGAATGAACACACAAATTTCAAATCCAAAATTCTCCTTGCACACATCGAATTGAAACACGAAACTTACAGGGAAGCATCAAGGGGATGAGAGCTTCAAAGCCCACTAAGAATTGCAGCTCGAATCGGCCGGAATCACAAACCACCATTAACACCAAAATTCACAAACTTTACTTCAAGTTTTCTCTCTCCACCGTGAGCTCGACCACGAAAGGAGGACGGCACGGGGTCGAGGGCAGCTTGGCGAGTCGGACGGGCCAAGGACCAAGCTTTGGGGTGGCCGAAATCATCGCGCCACCGTGAGTTCATCTCCACCGAGTTGACTCGGTCAACTCGGTCAACCCTCAAAATGGAAAGTCTCCCCCTTGCCCAGAATAGCAGGTTACTATATATAGCCTTTCCCAAAACGGAAACTTCATGTTTATCCATTTCGACGAACTTGAAACGCGCGTAACTTTCTCGTCGTGATTCCGATTCCGATAATTCTCGCGGCCACGAACTCGTCTCAACATACTCTTCAATAATCACCCAAAGTCAAACATATCGGCCAATCGAATAAAAAGTCAATCCTTCAAAGCAACACACATTAAATCGACTAAATAATCAACAAACGGCAAAATTCGCAACTAATTCCTCGTAACTCCAAATCATGCTCCGGAAGTTCTCACAAACTCGAAATTAAATTCCGAACAACTTCCGTGAAGAAGCCGAGACCAAATTCTCGTCCGGTAATTTAGTCGCGAATAAACCCGCCATTTAAATCTGAACTTCAAATATTCATAATTAATTCCTCGGTCGTCCAAATAACAATCCGGAACCGCCCACAAACTTGTAATCACACGTACAACGACTCTCGGGAAGAGACCCAGCTCCAATTCTCGGCCAATAATTAAGTCGTTAACAAGCTTGGCGATTCCAAACAACCGTCGGATACCAGTGACTACGCGGTAACTCACGTAAATAGCTGGTCGTACTGCTGATTCTGATTCGGGTCGTCACAAATCCACCCCCCTTAGAAAAATTTCGACCTCGAAATTTCCAAGTCTGCTGGCTAAAAGTAGGAACACTGCCTCTGCATACTGCTCAACTGCTCAGTGGCTACATCAACTGAACAACTCTGGTAACCGTCTCCACAATAGGAGACAATTCCGTGCCGGAATCCCTGTACCCACAAATCACAAATCTGAACTGGCCCACACAATCGCCAAGTGTTCCTACATAAGGAACAGACAGGGTACACAATGCGAAACCAACCTGAAATACAGTTCCGCCACACGGAACACAACTCGCACAAAAGCCAATGCTATAGGCGATGCCGAACCATACGGCATAACACTAACTCGCCTATGACCACATATGGATCAAAACATCGAGGCAAATCACAACTCAGTTCATACATCAACATAACTCAGACACTCATATCAGCATAGTTCAAACATCGAACTCGAGCAATAATCAACCCATTTCCACTAATCTGAGAGTCTGTGGTAACACACTCCACAAAATCGAAAACAAACATCAACTCAAATTCAAACCAAACTCGTTCCAGCACAATGGAGTACAGCACCATACCTCAAATCAACATCAAATAATCTCAAAACTATAGTGGTCCACAAACTGGTACTGCAAGCAACCTCGAACAGCTGAAATTGCTGGTCCTGAATCCTCCGGAACTGCAACACCGAGGTCCACAACATGCCCTCCAAGGTCTGAATAGTTCTCAAAGATCACCATCCAATCTGAGGATAAGAACCGGTACTAACTCGCAATCTGGTTCCCAATGCTCACTGCAAAGCTTGTTGACACTTGTCATAGCCGATTACCTCGACCAGCAAACTGGGACACAGGTACACCACGTAGACGGACAACCTCCGTCAATCACAGCTATACCAGCCAACCACTGGAATCATCTCCGAAAGTACAAGGAACTGTACTGAGTTCGTCAAATGATTCACAAAGACCCGACAACTGGTATCACAACCAAACTGTACACATCCACACACAATTACAGCAGCAACCGTCACGTCTAACCGGAAATCTCAAATGGCTAACACATCTCGGCAAGTCTCTGCCTCCTAGCCATCGCCAGTCGACGAACATGGCATCAGCATACACAAGCTGCGCTCGCACAAGCTGCTATATCGTTCTTCATGTTGCGTCACGAGTAATAAACTCGAAATATCGAATACATCTCCACACCACTAGCGCCAAATGCGCGTCAAACAATGAGCTTCAACATCATCATACTCGAACTCAGCTCTCGTAGCCCATAACTGTGACGACCCGAACCAGAATCAGTTGTGTGTTTGGGCACGATTCTCGAGATTTGGTTATAGTCGCAGTTTTACGATATTGTGTAGTTTACCGCTTCTATTCGCGACTATGTTTTCAGTCGAGAATTTGAGTTGAGTGTCTTCACGGAAGTTGTAGAGTACGTGATTTCGAGTTTGTGGGTGGTTCCGGAAGATTTTTTCGATAACCGAGGAATATTTTATGATTATTTGAAGTTTCGGGTTTCGACGAGTTTATCCGTTTGTTTCGAGCTTATCCGAATCACATCGTATATTCATTTCGGACCGTCGTTTGACCCGAGGGACGAGTATAAATATCGAAAAGTCGAAATATAGTCGGGAATTAGTCGAAAAACTTCATATTGGGCGTTGACCAAACTGGTTTGCTGTTGACTTTCCATATTTGGAAAGCTGACCAAGGGGCGAAAGAGGAAAGTTTCCCAAACGGGAAGTTGAATTCCGGCGACCATTTTCCGGCCACTTCTGGTGTCGGCGTGGGAGATCGAGATCGAGATTTGGATCGTGATCGTGCTTCGGGCGAGGGTACTTCCGCCGGACCACGTGTTTAGCGCGAGTTCGCGCTAGCGGATCTGTGAGTGGACATTTCTTTTCACGGATTGATTGCGAGTCTTTTATAAATGATTTACGAACTTGAGCATGCGGATTGATGATGATTTTATGAGCATGTGTTTTACGATTATGCATATACGAATATACGTATACGAGCATACATGTATATATATATTATGTTTAAAGCATGTGCATAGAAAAGATTTATGATTTGGTTTACACAGAGTACAGTCTCAGTATATGTTGTGGTATCGATACACATTGGCTTCTCGGCTGATCCCCGAGTACGCTCCGGGAAGGACAGATATCCTGACCCGAGGCCTTTCTGGCTAGGAATCACGTGTGGGTCTGGGATCCCGTGGTTCAGACTGTGCTATCGCGTGGAAGCCCACGAGAGTCTCCGCGATATGTTTTACGTGGCATGCTCAGTACGTGAGTGGTAGCCTGAGTCTCCTCACGTTTTATTTGATTTTCATGCATTTGACTCGCATATGATTTTATTCGTATATATATACATAAACTGGTGAAAGACATTTATTTTCGTCCACTCACTCTAAAATGTTTATTGTCTTTCCCCTGGGCTTTTCGGTTTCCGTGCCCAGTTTGCAGTTCAGGTTTGGTGTTTCACGTCGTGGTTTGGAGGCTAGTGATCAGAGTCACTTGTGTTTTTCAGTAGGTTCTTGTTTCGCCTACTGATGTACATATTGTATATGTTTTACTTTAGAGGTCGCTCTGATACATTCTGATACATGTTGTGCGAATTTTCACGGATATACATATATACATAGTACAGTATGTTTACTGTTTGTTGATTATATTGATGTTGAGAAATCCGGATGGGATTGGTGCCCACGGTTTGCTTTTTGTGGCATAGGACGAAGTGTTATTTTCCGCGTGCAGGTTATGGTAATTCAACTTTAGTAACGAAACTCTGCCCAAATTTCGGAAAATTTTTGTTGGTTCATGTTTTCGAAGGGGTTTGATTCCGATTTAGGAAGCTAAATCGGGGTTGGGTCCTTTCAGCTTGGTATCAGAGCATTAGGTTGTCAGATTCTGTAGACTCTTGTAGTTGTGACGCTTAGGGTATTTGAGTTGATACAGCATGACTGGAGTGATGACCCGACTGGCCAGCGGTACTCATTAATACTTCGGGTGTTGTGTGTCCTCAAATATCTGCGGTTTCATGATTACGTTCTTTCTGCTTGTGCCTAATGCTTGTCTTGTATCAGTAGGATGCCTCCTCGACGTGGTCCCCGTGTTGATCGGGATGATGATCCTGATGAGGATCGCCGAACGCGCGACTTGCTGATGCGAGTGCTGCGTTTGGAAGAGCGTTTTGACCCCGTGGTCAAGGCTCGCACTGCGGGTGCTACTGTGTTTTCGGGTTCAGTTGAGCCAGAGATATGCGAGGCATGGTTGGTTCAGATTGAGCGTGTTTGTGAGCGTCTGCAGTTTACACCTGAGCAGATGACAGTAGCTGCAGTTGGTTTACTTGAGGGTGATGCTTACTTTTGGTGGGTTAGCACCGACAGGGTTCCTGTGGATACTCCGTGGACTGTGTTTCGTGATTTGTTTATGCGGAGGTACTTCAATCAGGCTACCCAGCAGCGCAAGTACGAGGAATTTACGAACTTGAGGCAGGGCAGTTTGTCTGTACTTGAGTATCGGGATCGGTTTACCCGTTTGTCTCGTTTTGCGCGGGATATGGTGGCTACAGAAGAAGCCAAGTGTCGCAGGTTTGAGCTGGGATTGAATCTGAGTATCAAGGCGACGTTGACTACGATGCTGAGGAACAACTTTGATGAGTTTGTCAGTGCAGCTCTCCGAGGCGAGGATATAGAGCGGGAGAGACAGCAGAGGTACCAGCCGAGACGATTTGAGGAGGGTGGACCGAGTCAGGGGCCTTCAAAGAGGCAGAGTTCTGACACTTCCGGTTCAGCTACATCCTCAGGCGGTGGATCGTATCGACCACCAGTTAATGTACCGAGACGGAGGTCGGGATGGAGGAGAGATCGACCGCAACGACCACAGGCTAGTGGGGATACCAGCGGTTCTAGTCATCCTCGACAACTTTTTCGCACACCAGCTTCACCGAGGGAGGTCCCATTGTGCAATTTGTGTAATAGGTATCATTTTGGATCGTGTCAGCGAGGCACCCTCAACTGTTATCATTGTGGCCAGGTGGGTCACTATGCGAGGGCGTGTCCCCAGTTGTATGGTGCTGATGGTCAGGCAGCTCAGAGTTCCGGAGGAGAGCGAAGTACTACTTCGGGAGCGCGACCAGCACAGTTTGCAGGCCAGGGTAGGCAGCAGGGTCAGGCTCAACGAGGACGACCAGCCGGACAGGCGAGAGTTCATGCTATGACTATGCGTGAGGGCAGAGCATCACCGGAGGTCATTATTGGTACGTTACATGTCTTTGGTATTCCTGTACTTGCATTGTTAGATCCAGGTGCCACACACTCATTCATATCATTTAGACTATCATCATTGGCTACGGTTCCTGCATCTCCACTTCCGGGGTTGTGGAGAGTGCTGTATCCGTCAGGTGAGGTTGTGAGCATCGGTTGGGTTTACCGGGATTGTGAGGTGTTTGTTGATGGCCATGGTTTAGCCGCAGATTTGTTACTGCTTGATATAGTGGATTTTGATCTGATCTTGGGTATGGACTTCTTAAAATCGCATTGGGCCATGTTCGACTGCCACAGGAAGGAGGTCGCGTTTCGACGACCAGGGTTACCCGAGATATTGTTTCGCGGCGAGAAGAACACTTCCCTACCATGTTTGATTTCCGCGATGAGGGCGGATCGGTTGATGAGGAAGGGTTGTGTTGCGTACTTAGCCCATGTTGTAGACACTACAGCTGCAGTGCCGGATCTTGGTAGTATTGAGGTTGTGTCTGAGTATCCGGATGTGTTTCCAGCGGAGTTACCTGGTATACCCCCTGTGCGGGAGATTGATTTTACCATTGAGTTATTGCCGGGTACTGGACCGATTTCCCAGACACCGTACCGGATGGCACCTGCAGAGTTGAGGGAGTTGCAGATTCAGCTTCAGGAGTTGTTAGAGAAGGGATTCATTCGACCTAGTGTTTCTCCGTGGGGTGCTCCAGTGTTGTTTGTGCGGAAGAAGGATGGGTCCATGCGGTTGTGCATCGACTATCGGAAGCTGAATCAGATTACTGTGAGGAACAAGTATCCATTACCTCGGATTGCCGACTTGTTCGATCAGCTGAAGGGAGCAGCAGTCTTTTCGAAGATTGATCTTCGATCCGGGTATCACCAGTTGAGGATCCGGGATTCAGATGTTGCCAGGACAGCATTCCGGACGCGGTATGGGCACTATGAGTTTCTGGTTATGCCGTTTGGGTTGACCAACGCCCCCGCAGCTTTCATGGACTTGATGAATCGGGTGTTTCGTCGATTTTTGGACAAGTTCGTGATAGTGTTCATTGATGACATTTTGATATACTCGAGGAGTGTGGGCCAGCACAAGAAGCACTTGCGAGCGGTGTTGCGGACTTTGCGGGACCATCAGCTGTTCGCGAAGTTTAGCAAGTGTGAGTTCTGGTTGGATAGTGTGAAGTTTCTGGGTCACGTGATTTCGGCCGAGGGAGTTAGTGTTGATCCTGACAAGATTGAGGCCGTGCTGAATTGGAGTAGACCCACTACTGTGCCAGAGATTCGGAGTTTCTTGGGTTTAGCGGGCTACTACCGACGATTTGTGCAGGATTTCTCCCGGATAGCTACACCACTGACCAGATTGACGAAGAAGGGCGTCAAGTTTGAGTGGTCTGATGCGTGCGAGGAGAGTTATTTGCTCCTGAAGGAGAGATTGACTACCGCACCGGTTCTGACATTACCAGATGACAGTGGTGAGTATGTTGTGTATAGCGACGCGTCGAAGTTGGGCCTTGGCTATGTGTTGATGCTGCATGGTAGAGTTGTGGCGTACGGTTCCAGACAGCTGAAACCGCACGAGGTCAACTATCCGACGCATTATTTGGAGTTAGCCGCTATCGTGTTAGCGTTGAAGAGTTGGAGACATTATCTGTACGGTGCTCAGTGTAAGATTTTCACTGACCACAAGAGTCTCACTTACTTGCGGACACAGCCGGATCTGAACATGAGGCAGCGCCGATGGATGGAGTTGATCAACGACTACGATTGCACTTTCGAGTACCATCCGGGGAAGGCTAACGTTGTGGCAGATGCACTTAGTCGGAAATCTGGAGCTTCATTGTTTCACATATGTGTGGACAGAGTATCGATGTTAGCCGAGCTACGGGCTACGGGTGCTGTGTTTGGTTATGATGATGATGGAGCCTTGTTGGCTAGCTTTCAGGTACGACCCGTATTGGTTGATCAGGTACGGGAGGCACAGGATTCAGATCCTTATCTGTTAGGCAAGAAGACCATGATTCGGAATGGTGTGCCTACAGAGTTCCGTTTGAGCGACGACAGTACGTTGTTGTTCAGGGGCAGATTATGTGTACCCAGGGACGAGGACTTGAAGAAGGAGATTTTAGATGAGGCCCACAGTTCTGCGTATGCGATGCATCCCGGAGGTACGAAGATGTTTCGTACACTTCGAGCTTACTATTGGTGGCGTAACATGAAGCGGGAGATTGCCGCGTACGTGAGTCGGTGTTTGATTTGTCAGCAGGTGAAGGCGGAGAGGCAGAAACCTGCAGGGAAACTACAGCCACTTGAGATTCCAGTTTGGAAGTGGGAGCATATTACGATGGATTTCGTCTATCAGTTGCCGCGTACTTCGGCGGGCAACACTGGCATTTGGGTTATCGTTGATCGATTGACGAAATCTGCACATTTTCTTGCACTTCCAGGGAAGATTTCAGTGGGCAGATTGGCCAAGTTGTACTTATCCGAGATTGTTCGCTTGCATGGTGTGCCTGTATCGATTGTTTCTGACCGCGATAGTCAGTTCACTTCTGAGTTTTGGCAGGCTTTACAGCGAGCGTTGGGTACGAGGTTGCGATTTAGTACAGCTTTTCATCCTCAGACTGACGGGCAGTCCGAGCGGACTATTCAGACTCTGGAGGATATGCTGAGATCATGTGTGTTGCAGTTTCGTGGAAACTGGGATCAGCAGTTGCACTTGATCGAGTTCGCCTACAACAACAGCTATCAGGCCAGTATTGAGATGGCACCGTACGAGGCTCTGTACGGGAAGCAGTGTCGCACTCCATTGTGTTGGAGTGAGGTGGGCGAGCGTTGGCTCATTGGTCCTGATTTGGTGAAAACCACGATGGAGGACATTCAGATTATTCGAGATCGACTGAAGATTGCCCAGGATCGGCAGAAGAGTTTCGCGGATGTGAGGAGAAAGAGTTTAGAGTTCGAGGTTGGTGATTGGGTCTTCCTGAAACTATCTCCGTGGAGGGGAGTTGTGCGTTTCGGGAAGCGTGGCAAGCTTCGACCGCGGTACATTGGTCCGTATGAGATTACGGAGAGGGTTGGAGCTGTTGCTTACAGACTTGAGTTACCGGCTGAGATGGCTCGTGTGCATGATGTCTTCCATGTTTCGATGTTGCGGAAGTACATCTCAGATCCTTCACATGTGATAGCCCCACAGCAGTTGCCAATTAGAGAGGACTTATCGTATGTTGAGGAGCCAGTACAGATTCTTGATCGACGTGAGCAGGAGTTGAGGCACCGTGTGATTCTGCTGGTAAAGGTCTTGTGGCAGAACCACTCAGTTGAGGAGGCCACCTGGGAGACCGAGCAGCGTATGCGGGAGCAGTATCCTCATCTGTTCACATGACAGGTACGTAAATTTCGAGGTCGAAATTTCTTTAAGGGGGGTAGATTTGTGACGACCCGAAGCAGAATCAGTTGTGTGTTTGGGCACGATTCTCGAGATTTGGTTATAGTCGCAGTTTTACGATATTGTGTAGTTTACCGCTTCGATTCGCGACTATGTTTTCAGTCGAGAATTTGAGTTGAGTGTCTTCACGGAAGTTGTAGAGTACGTGATTTCGAGTTTGTGGGTGGTTCCGGAAGATTTTTCCGATAACCGAGGAATATTTTATGATTATTTGAAGTTTCGGGTTTCGACGAGTTTATCCGTTTGTTTCGAGCTTATCCGAATCACATCGTATATTCATTTCGGACCGTCGTTTGACCCGAGGGACGAGTATAAATATCGAAAAGTCGAAATATAGTCGGGAATTAGTCGAAAAACTTCATATTGGGCGTTGACCAAACTGGTTTGCTGTTGACTTTCCATATTTGGAAAGCTGACCAAGGGGTGAAAGAGGAAAGTTTCCCAAACGGGAAGTTGAATTCCGGCGACCATTTTCCGGCCACTTCTGGTGTCGGCGTGGGAGATCGAGATCGAGATTTGGATCGTGATCGTGCTTCGGGCGAGGGTACTTCCGCCGGACCACGTGTTTAGCGCGAGTTCGCGCTAGCGGATCTGTGAGTGGACATTTCTTTTCACGGATTGATTGCGAGTCTTTTATAAATGATTTACGAACTTGAGCATGCGGATTGATGATGATTTTACGAGCATGTGTTTTACGATTATGCATATACGAATATACGTATACGAGCATACATGTATATATATATTATGTTTAAAGCATGTGCATAGAAAAGATTTATGATTTGGTTTACACAGAGTACAGTCTCAGTATATGTTGTGGTATCGATACACATTGGCTTCTCGGCTGATCCCCGAGTACGCTCCGGGAAGGACAGATATCCTGACCCGAGGCCTTTCTGGCTAGGAATCACGTGTGGGTCTGGGATCCCGTGGTTCAGACTGTGCTATCGCGTGGAAGCCCACGAGAGTCTCCGCGATATGTTTTACGTGGCATGCTCAGTACGTGAGTGGTAGCCTGAGTCTCCTCACGTTTTATTTGATTTTCATGCATTTGACTCGCATATGATTTTATTCGTATATATATACATAAACTGGTGAAAGACATTTATTTTCGTCCACTCACTCTAAAATGTTTATTGTCTTTCCCCTGGGCTTTTCGGTTTCCGTGCCCAGTTTGCAGTTCAGGTTTGGTGTTTCACGTCGTGGTTTGGAGGCTAGTGATCAGAGTCACTTGTGTTTTTCAGTAGGTTCTTGTTTCGCCTACTGATGTACATATTGTATATGTTTTACTTTAGAGGTCGCTCTGATACATTCTGATACATGTTGTGCGAATTTTCACGGATATACATATATACATAGTACAGTATGTTTACTGTTTGTTGATTATATTGATGTTGAGAAATCCGGATGGGATTGGTGCCCACGGTTTGCTTTTTGTGGCATAGGACGAAGTGTTATTTTCCGCGTGCAGGTTATGGTAATTCAACGTTAGTAACGAAACTCTGCCCAAATTTCGGAAAATTTTTGTTGGTTCATGTTTTCGAAGGGGTTTGATTCCGATTTAGGAAGCTAAATCGGGGTTGGGTCCTTTCAATAACTCGGCTAACACAAAAACTCGGGCCACACATACATACATGCAATATTGAAGCTCCTAACTCTCAACTGAATGCATCAGCATCACATCATCCTAAACGGATGGTCAAAGTACGACCACTAGCCTTTCTCGAACAAGCTCAAAGGTGCAGCCCTTGTCGTGAGTCGGCCCCATCCATCTACACTGCCTCAAGCCCAAATCTGGCCGAGATTGCAAGTGGATGAAACTCAGTGGTCAGTGTACATCCTACACCGCGCTACACGTCATAGCTATAGTGTCTCAAACTCTCTGATACTAACACAAATACAGCTACACCCAAATCAAACTCTGGATACGTAGCCTCATAAGTTTTCCACTATCCGTAACCATGAGCCACCGCTCTGTTACACAGCATCAAAGCACAACCCAAACCAAATCTCGATGTATCGCCATAACCCACTAACTCGTCGCGATCATCAGGTAAGGTCAAAACCGAAGCAACGGTCAACCATCCTGCAGGAGTAAGTAACTCTCCTCGCGTGCATCGAACCACTCGAACTTGACGCCTTCTTCATCAAGTGAAGTGGCAATCCGGGAAAATCCTGCACAAGCCGTCGATAAAAGCCTGCCAAACCTAAGAGACTCGATCTTGATCTCTGGTACAATCGTAGGGCAACCGCAAATCAACACGGCTTCAAACTAGTCAGGATCCACGCCAACTCCCTCGGATAGCATCACATAGCCCAACATCTTCACGCTAATCGACCAAAACTCACACTGGATGAACTTTCACAAACAGCTAATCGTCTCGTGAAGTCCGCGAAACCACTCGCTATTGCATTAGGTACTGGCCCACGCTCCTGGAGTACATCAGGACGTTGCCAACGAACATGACCGCAAACTCGTCCAGAAACCGTCTGAACACCTGGTCCATCAAGTCCACATGATCAACGGGGCATTGGTCAACCAATAGCGTGACCAAGAACTCCTGATGTCCGCACCGAGATCCGAAAGCCAACATAGCCACATCTGACTCATCAAACCTCCACTGATGGTATCCGGATCTGAAATCAATCTTCGAAAAGACTGAAGCTCTCGTAAGCTGATCAAACCACTCGCCAGTCCGAAGCGAAGGATACTCACTCT
This sequence comes from Geum urbanum, assembly GCA_946800695.1. Classification (NCBI taxonomy): domain Eukaryota; kingdom Viridiplantae; phylum Streptophyta; class Magnoliopsida; order Rosales; family Rosaceae; genus Geum; species Geum urbanum. The sequence continues at coordinate 15,852,904 of OX327008.1, read as the reverse complement.
CCTCTGAAGCAAATCAAGCTTCTGGTAGTCAATGCACCACCATGTCGAATCATCCAACAACCACACAAACAATGCAGGAGCACACCACGCAAATACGCGGGGTCGCATGAAATCTCCTGAAACCTCCTCCAGCAACTCCTGGAGTCGAAAATGTAACTCCATCAGCTCCGCTGGCACCGAACGACAAGACGTTGGCAAATGAGTCCAGCGCTCGATACAAGCTCAATGGTGTAGTCAGTCTCCCGAACTGGAGAAACACTTGGTAACTCCTCCGAAACACACCTGGAAACTCGGGAACCACCTCGATATCACCAATGTCGGGTACAGCAACCATAGTATCCACAACATGTGCTAAGCAAACAACATAACTCGTCTCCACCATCCGCTCGACCATCACCGCGAAACAGCATCTCGGGAAAATCTGGTCGTCGAAACACAACCTCCTCATCGAGGTACACGAACACAGCCAAATGCATCGTCAGTAAGTCCATACTCACAAACACACCAAAATCACAACATCCAGTTAACAGATCCGCGGTTAAATCATAACCTCCAACAAGGATCTCGCAACCTCCGGATGGATACAATACTCTCCAAAACCTCGGAAGTGGAGATGCAGGTACAATAGCCATGGATATCAAACAGCAGCAACCTCGGAGAAAAATCTGTCCTCAAACAAGGCAATGGCACGAACTCCAACATGCCCAACTAGTCGCCCACATCAATTGCGACTTGCTGAATAACTCGTCTCGAAATCTGGGTTGATCAAGCTCTAGAAACAGCATCATAATTTCCTCGTAAACTCTGAGCTGTCGAACCGCTAACACAGCTGGCTAAGGGCGCTTCCTCATAACGTGACCCTCCTGGCCATCGAAACAGAAATTGAAAGTGCTCCACGAACACAAATCACCACAACACCAGCTGCGTGATAGGATCACCAACGATCGCCCAAGCTCATGCCACAGGTACAAGTCCGCTACTCTGCGCTCTCCGCCATCGTCAAACGAATTCTTTGCTCGATCTGATGACCCTCAACATAATCGAAAAGGCCACAGTCTGATGACGTCATTGATCCCGAAGTGTCGGAACTCAACCTCATCAAAATCTCGACTAAGTCCACTTTCCTCAAATCATCGCATCGAAAACCGCGTACATCTTTCCCTCACAATAGCCTCGCCACTGAGTGCAGCACACTATGCTCCTCACGGATGTCTCGAGGCACATCAAACAGTCTCTCTCTGATGCTCAGGTTCAAACTCATCTCGAACCTCATGCACTGCTTCCTCTGAAGCCACATAACACGTGCAAACAGGAACAACATGTGGACAATGCATCTCTGCCTCAGGTGGGTAAACACTCCACATAACGCTTGTTGAGTAGCCTAATAAAACCATTACCGTAAATACAACATCCTGAATGTAGGCCATGGAATCACAACCGGAACTCACACAATATCAGCCCACCAAACACAATAATCTGATTCAGGCAAACATCACCGCCACAATTCTCAGCTCTGAGGCAACATATAGACTCCCATATACACATCCCCAGGCAAACCATGCCACACAAATCACTGAACTCTGAATACTCATCCAAATCCACAATCTCTGGCAAATCGCGCGTCGATTGATCCTCAACAGGATCCCCAACCGAAACGACACGGAAAGCACGTCAGGAGGCATCCTAATGAATACAATACCGTTCACAACAAGTGGAACGTAATCATGGAACTTCAAATATTTGAAAGTATACAACACCCGGAGTATTGATGATTATCCGCCGGCCGGTCGGGTCACCATTCCAGACATGCTGTACATTCTCAAATATCCTTAGTAAACACGACTACAGAAGTCTACAGAACCTATAACCTAATGCTCTGATACCAAGCTGAAAGGACCCAACCCCGATTTAGCTCCCTAAATCGGAATCAAACCCCTTCGAAAACACGAACCAACAAAAACTTTTCAAAATTTGGGCAGAGTTTCGTTACTAACGTTGAATTACCATTACCTGCACGTGGAAAATACACTTCGTCCTATGCCACAAAAAGCAAACCGTGGGCACCAATCCCATCCGGATTTCTCAATATATCAACAGTAAAATAAATCAGTAAATATCTGTATACTTTACTGAAATCCGGTGTAAAATCGTATAGCATATACAATAGGACGCTCAGAGCGACTTCTAATACATAATCATATACGCATACCACAGTAGGTAGAACAATAAACCTACTGGATGAAACAAAGTAGCTCGAACACTATGCCTCCGACCACGACGTGCGACACCAGAGCCTGAACTGCAAACTGGGAACGGAAACCGAAAAGCCCAGGTGAAAGACAATAAACACGTTAGAGTGAGTGGACGAAAATAAATGTCTTTCACCAGTTAATATATATGTTATAAAAACATATGCGAGTCGAAATATGAATAAATCAAATCAAATAGTTTACGAGGAGACGCTGACTCCAACTCGTAAACAGAGCATGCATAGAAAGTATCACGGGGTCACTCATGGACACGTCCGTGCTAGTACAGTCAGAATCACGGAGTCCTTGACTACCACGTGATTCATAGCCAGAAAGGCCTCGGTTCCGGGGTACTGCCCCTCGCCGGTCAGGTAGGGGTACTGCCCCTCCTGGTGGCCTACCATCGGGGATCAGCCGAGAGGCAAGGTGTATCGATACAACAACGTAACTGAGACTGTACTCTGTGTAAACCAAATCATAAACAGTTCGATGCAAATGCATGAAATAACATATAAGTGTATGTATATTCGTATACGTATATCCGTATAAGTGTAATCGTATAATCGTAAACACATGCTCATATTAAATATAATCTCGTATGAAATCTCATGCCCGTAAATCATCATCATGCTGCATGCTCAAGTTTATAAAACGTATATAAAAGACTCGCAATCAATCCGTGAAAATAAAATGTCCACTCACAGACTGGCGTAACGCGTATCGCGTTAACCCGTGATCTGGCGGAAAATCCCTCGCCAAACGAACGATCACGAACCCCTGAATATTCACAATGTCCAATATACAAAATCATAATCCGACAATAGAAATCAAACCACGAGAAACCACCGTTCTCGGAAACAGATAATTCAAAGTCGACGAATCGTCGAAAATCCGTATATACCACTTCAATACCTCGCTTTACGTTCGGACGCTCAACTCGAAAAACGAACCTCCCCACAGCGATCGGGGCGCGATTTCGAGTCAAATGACATGCGACTTGTCGAAAGTCAAAAAGTCAACTCTGACCGTTGACCGCCGCCGTTGACCGCCGTCCACGGCGGCGCCACTGTTGACAGGAGAATTTCATGGCGGGGCAACCTCTATTCCACTCCAAATCACCCACTGAGCAACTTTGTCAACTGCACCGAAGTCCAATTCTCACTCTAACATGGTCAATTTCAAGCAAAACCGAATGAACACACAAATTTCAAATCCAAAATTCTCCTTGCACACATCGAATTGAAACACGAAACTTACAGGGAAGCATCAAGGGGATGAGAGCTTCAAAGCCCACTAAGAATTGCAGCTCGAATCGGCCGGAATCACAAACCACCATTAACACCAAAATTCACAAACTTTACTTCAAGTTTTCTCTCTCCACCGTGAGCTCGACCACGAAAGGAGGACGGCACGGGGTCGAGGGCAGCTTGGCGAGTCGGACGGGCCAAGGACCAAGCTTTGGGGTGGCCGAAATCATCGCGCCACCGTGAGTTCATCTCCACCGAGTTGACTCGGTCAACCCTCAAAATGGAAAGTCTCCCCCTTGCCCAGAATAGCAGGTTACTATATATAGCCTTTCCCAAAACGGAAACTTCATGTTTATCCATTTCGACGAACTTGAAACGCGCGTAACTTTCTCGTCGTGATTCCGATTCCGATAATTCTCGCGGCCGCGAACTCGTCTCAACATACTCTTCAATAATCACCCAAAGTCAAACATATTGGCCAATCGAATAAAAAGTCAATCCTTCAAAGCAACACACATTAAATCGACTAAATAATCAACAAACGGCAAAATTCGCAACTAATTCCTTGTAACTCCAAATCATGCTCCAGAAGTTCTCACAAACTCGAAATTAAATTCTGAACAACTTCCGTGAAGAAGCCGAGACCAAATTCTCGTCCGGTAATTTAGTCGCGAACAAACCCGCCATTTAAATCTGAACTTCAAATATTCATAATTAATTCCTCGGTCGTCCAAATAACGATCCGGAACCGCCCACAAACTCGTAATCACACGTACAACGACTCTTGAGAAGAGACCCAGCTCCAATTCTCGGCCAATAATTAAGTCGTTAACAAGCTTGGCGATTCCAAACAACCGTCGGATACCAGTGACTACGCGGTAACTCACGTACATAGCTGGTCGTACTGCTGATTCTGATTCGGGTCGTCACATTATATTCCTCGGTCGTCCAAATAATGATCCGGAACCGCCCACGAACTCGAAATCACGCGTACAACAACTCTCGAGAAGAGACTCAACTCAGATTCTCAGCCAATAATTAAGTCGTAATCAAAGCCGACGATTCAATCAATTATCAGAAATCTGCGATTATACGCTAACTCACGAATAAAGCTGATTACACTTCTGATTCTGTTCCGGGTCGTCACACCTTGTGACTTTTTTCCATGTATATTATATACATCATTAACGTATGGCACTCTAAACAAGGTAAACCATAAAGAAAACCAAAGGAAAATGTGTATTGAAATCATGCGTCTCTTTTTGAAACCTCATATCACTAGATTATGAGACTTTGAACTCCTCCCCTACATCATTAAACCAAACAGCCACCCAAAACAGATGATGACAATGATTAAAGAATTGATTGACGACACAAGGCTGACACTATTCATGCCTAGATTGCAAGCTCAAAATGAGGCCCCCAACACTAGGCCAAAAAGGTCGATAAACAACAGAACTGTACTGCTGTCTGATAGGTGCCTATTTATTGTCTATTGCGTTGTCGAGTGATAGGGTCGTAGACAATAAATAATTTCTATTGTAAGATATGATCTCCAACAACGCCTTTTAAATATTTGTTGTCCATTGAGAACCGAAATACTAATATTGTGTACCTTTTATGTTGGTTCATTTGTCTTCAAACTATTTATATTAACTTGGATAATGTTAGAAGTCATTAGTGTCCGCTGTCTTTAATGTAGTGGAACAATAGCTTTAGATCATTTCTGAAGTATTATTTGTCAGACATCATAGTTAGTTATGCATCTATTGTGCGTAATTTGATGTAACAACATATTACAGATTTATCATTGACCATTCATCACAAATCATTTGTTAGAAATTAATATAATTATATATGACAAATCAACTATTCATTTGGTACCAAATGCATACAGTCAAAAAAACTTACCTAGTGAGTGAATTTGTTAGGTAGCCCCTCAAATAAAGTACACTCCTAAATGTGTAAAAAGGAATATAAATATAACATCTAGCTAGGGAAATTGTTAGGTAGCCACCCAACCTAGATCAACACCCAAGATCGACAAATTCAAAATGCAACATGGTCATCGATCATCATTACTTGTACATTCATATATTATTTACAAAAATGTGTGATGTTAGTCTTACTATGTACCTAGTATGACTATTGCATAGTTTGTCTATGAGCCTAAAGGGAAGAAGCAAGCTACATAGTATCCCGGATTTAGATAACATAGTTTGTCCATTAGTCCAAACATGAAACAACATTTTCCTATTGCATGTACAATTGTTTTTTTTTTTTTGCACTTCTCACGTCCCACTTAAAGAAGTGTACATACAAATAATAACTAAACTAACCTTGGGTAACTAAACAAACACTTAACAAAGTTTAAGCATTCACATAGAACATCATAAAAAACATTTAGCAGCTAATGTTACCTTAGATATTCTTGTCTTTCACTATTTTGTTCATGTAATCATTATCCAAAGTCCACAACCTCTACCTTGTTGTGGCAGAATTCCCTGATTACAATACAAAAGATCAAGTACATAGTTGAAATACAAAATATAACATATAGATATGAAACCAAAGAAACAAAATGAATACCGCTAAAGGCTTCCACTAAGCAGCTTTACTGCCTTTTCTGTTCACATGTGTATTGTAGATTATGATTGCACTTCACAATTCAAACAAATGAAGTTTCAGGGTATAGTACAAGTGTTTTATAGGCTCATATTTACATTATGAACTAAGTGTAATGAACTTCCAGAATAAACAAATACTCACTTGTCAACATTAGTTCGTCATTCATCAATAGGTAAACGCCTCTTTGGATCTAGGTGGTACACCAATTTCTAATCCAACTTGATAACCGTTAACTCCCAATGGTTCTTACATGACACATACAACAATAGAAATGCATAAATAAAGCCAACAATACTAAACTTGCAATACTCTTCTTTGTTCTCAAACTACCATACCTTGAGTTATTGGAACAAAAAATAGTTGTTCATGCTTGGCATTTATTAACTGGGCAAACAATGCACTGGTACAATCAGTTTCATTTTCACGTTTCTTTGCAGCCTTTTCAGGATTTCCAATTGGATCAACAAAGGCAAACATATCTTGCATCTCCGACTTCTTAACTATTTTATGAAGATAACTACATAAACAATTTCCCATCATCAAATTAATTTCATGTAATTGGACAAGTTATACATGGAAATGGAATTTTTTGAGATGTCCTTAGTACACTAGTACAAAAAATACTTCAGACGACAGTCTCTGAGCGTCATCTGACATGTGTTCTGGCAGTCATATATTGCAGCTTCACCTATTGAAATCGCTTCAGATGACGCCCAAAACACGAAATATGATTGTCTAATTAAGAGCCTATAATTTCCATACTTCCCACAACTCCCATACTTCCTATAAGATCTGGACTTCATGATGGAGCGGCCCTTTTGCTTTTACACTATCTTTCCACTTCCTACTAATTGGTTGTGCTTATCTTTCATATTGATATAAAGATCTTGAGGCTTCCTGAAAATGCTCCCATATTTTTGGCAAGCCTCACCAGCTGTTGGGGTGTACGTGACTAGTAACGATCCCTCAGCATTATCAATCAAAAGCTTATAAAATAGCCCTAAATTTCTCTCCGGCATGTACACAAAAACAAACAAGCCAAAAGAGTAAGTGAAAATGAATAACAATAATACCTTGCAAAGTAAAATATTTTCATATATACACTGTACAATTATATCCACAGCAAATGGAACACACAAGTAACTACTTGAAGATATGACTATATATCTTTGCAATTGGACCTCATATTTTGAAGATTGTGCATAATTTTCTTTTCCTTATCACCAAAAGTATATCACAATGTTTAGCCAAAATCAAAACGGCAATAAGCAGACTTGTAGCAATTGAATAGATTTCAGTTTGTTAAACAACATATCAAAATAAACACCAAGCAATGTCATTTTCTCACCTAACGTTCTTGCGGCAGAAGACCACGCAAGTAACGAGCTTCTCTCTCCTTCTCGGTGAAGGTAAGTCATGTAGAGTAGATCACACAACAAATCATAGCCACTGTAACGCATTTACGATGCAGGTAATCCATCAAATACTAGAATCCCCATGAAATCCCACACCTTTGGCATTCATAAACCCATAGTTGTATTCTACAAATCAATCCATTACCTCAAACAACAATAATGCTCAACAACCCAAAAAATGAATACGCTCATTTTGCAAAAGGCCAAGACAATGTCATCCCTTTCATAGAAAAATTGAGAATTCAAGAACAAAAGATTTAAACTTTTTCTATAAATCTACTAATTGAGATGTGAAAACAAGTTGGGTTTATATACACTGATTGAACCCGAAATTGAAATTACCTTTACTGCTGCATGATAATCACCTCCGAAATCAGCTCTACGGCCTTACTCTCCTCTTCTCCCGGTCTTATAATAACAGTTGGCTCCCAAAATTATAGAACCCAAAGCTAAACATCAGAACTAAACTCAAAACAAATTAAAACCCTAGAAATCTAAACTGTTTGAAGAACCAAAGCTGAGAAGAGAGCGTTGTTGCTCGCTATGGTTAATGTCAACACCGCTGAGTAGCGTGCTCGATCTGGTGGAGCGAGGCCAAAGCTAGGCTGGCGGCATCTATACATATAGGCATGCAAGCTCGAGTTCTTGGATGGCATCACAAGGGCAGCAGTAGAAAACGCATGTCGATGCGCGACTTGAAGAGGTTGACAGATCAACGGCGACTTTGAGGTGATAGTAAGGCGGAAAGGGTGAGGTGATGATCGAGCATAGTGAAGGTTGTGGCCGCTGTGGCATGAGGCTGACACAGAGTAAGGTAGAGCATGATGTAGAGTAGGGTTGGATTTAAGAGAGAGAGATAGGTGCGTTAGAAGCGAAATAGAATTGAGAGAGGCGGAAGGTTAGGGTTATGACATAGATTTGAGTCATTTGACCTAGAAACCTTTTTTCTTTCTTTTTACTATTCTTTTAGGGTTTAGATTTAGGTCTAATGTTTAGGGCTTAAAAATTTGATTGTTTTACATAGCAAGATAGATGTGAATTCCACGAGAATGCAAGTGACGTACTTGGTCTTAAAATATTTTTGATGAAGTGGCAAATTGTGTTTTATTCTTAAGGGCAATATGGTCATAATAATAGTACACTTGAATCGAGGCAAACTCAATTCGGAAAGTTCTATTTTTTTTTTCAGCGTGCTTAGATTATCCTCACCGTCTCATTCAACCATCATATTTACAAAATGATTAATTATTAATGGTTTAGTTTCATAAAGGTTTGGTTTTCATATAACCAACAAACATTATAAGTAACATTAGTAGTTATACATGCAATTAACGACATATGAAAAACCGAAATGGTTCAATGAGAAATGTGGCCATGCATATGTGTTAATCTCATAATAACATAGAGTTTTAAAAAACTTACCCTCGTCAAAGTTCGTTTAGAGGTTGATCAATGAGGTTAAATCTTACCAAAAGACTAAAATAACATTTTTCAAGGATTTTGCTCATACTTTCATGGGAGGAGTACCTAAATTAATTTTTTTTTGGCATTTTTTTCATATAGTGAGACAGATATGAGCTCCACGATAATTCATGTATGGAACTTTGTTTCAAATTAATTATTGATGGAGACGTGAATCGAGATTTACTCTAAAGAGCACTAACGTCTCAACCGCAACACGCACAGATTCAGGATGAGTTCAAGTAGAATATTTATAACTTTTAAACAGTGTCTTAACAATACTCAAATCATCCCATCCAATTGTCAAATTTATGAAAATGGTTAGTTTTAGGCCGTTTACAAAATTTGACGTTTAAGGTACAAAAAAGAATGTCAAATTTTCATTAGACGATATATAATTGTCATCTGAGTTAACACCTATTTCAAAACCATACTAAATTTGGATGTCAACTCTTAATAAGGTACTTATGTAAATTGTTCATGTGAGCCGGTATAGGGGGAAAATTCGCGGTTAGAGTATTTCATGACTAAGACGACAGTCGACCGTCATCTCATTCAAGGACTCAATCTTGTGAGCTCCCTTGGAGAGTTCCACACATGCATTTTTCGCCAATTGAATGCTTTTCATGTGCTTCAAATGGCAAAAAAAAATTTACAAAGTTTTTGCTAATATTCAGACGACGGTCAACTAACGTGTGATTGAAGGACTTATTCAAGTGAACTCCCTCGAAAGATTACCTATTTGATTGTTTTTTTTGTCCAAATACTCACATGACAGACAAGTGTCGTCTGACTTGAATATAATTTTTGAACAATCAAAATTTGAGATGTCCACCCTTGAAAATTGAAAATTTTGGATGTCCCCCTTAAAATCTAAAAAAATATATTGTGTAAATGAACATGCAATAATGGACAGAATGGAACCGTTGTCTATTTATTTCAAAATCACTCAGACAACGAACATTTATTTTTTGTCGTTTGAGAGGCGTCATGTGAAGCAGTTTTTGTACTAGTGGTATTAGCCATCTGATACATATCCTGTATCGATCCTGTATCGATACATTGCATGATCTTCCTTTCCAAAAAGCTTGGATTAAATCTTCTAAGGATCATTTTTCTATCGTTCATCTCAATGCTAGCATACTCGCACAAACTCTTAAGTGGGAAGGGTAGATTTGGAGGTATCATCACTCTGATTCCTGAGAAGTTTTTCTCAACTTTAAAAACCAAGAAACATTCTAGTGGACATGCAAAAGTCACAGTTCAGTGAATTCATTTTGAAATTATGAGCTCTCATTCTTTCAAAAGTTCGTCGAAGGTCAGTTATATGATCTTGACTTTGGTCGACTTTACTTCAATGTTGTCAATATACACTTACACTATTCAGGCGATTAGATCATGAAAAATAATATTCATGGCTCGTTTATATGTTGCCCCAAATTCTTGAGACCGAAAGGCGTGACCAACCATTCAAATGTACAAATTGATCCTAGACAACGAAGCTATGTTGTGGACATCATCCTCAACTATAAAAAATTGGTTATACCGAGCATGCCCATCCATGAATGAAGGGATTTTGTTTCTAGCTGCACCATCAACAAAGTGGGCATGGGGTATTCATCTTTTGGAATATATAGCAAAATTTAGGTTTCTATAATCGAAGCATATGAGTAATTATTTATTTTTCTTTCTGACATACACAATATTAGATAACCACTTAACATAGCAAGTTGTTCGAAAATGAAATCGGCCATTAATAATCATATCATTTCTTCTTTAATTTCTTGTAACCATCAGCGTTAGATTGCCGAGGTCGTTGCTTATCATGCTTATAATTAGGATTCAAATTCAATCTAAGATCCACTATGCTCCTATTTAAACCTGGAATTTCTTGTTAACTCCATGCAAAGAAATCTTAAAATTCTGTTAACAAGGCTAATGGTTCTTCCTTTGGCGTTGGAGGCAAAACAAACTGACGGTCAAGATCAGCTCTTCCATTGGGTCAAGAGCTTTAAACATGTTTTTTTTTTCCAATTCGGCCGGTGTTGAGTCAATGTTAATAAACTCTGGTTGGTTGTCTTTGCATTCTTTCTATAATAAAATCTAATAAATTTATGATGGAATCATTCGCAATAGAGTGTTCATCCCAATATGTCAGCAATCTCTTTGAAGTCGATCTAACTGCAACCTCTCGTTCATCCATCGCTTTGTATTAATCCATAGATAATTGGGTCGAACATATCCACCAATGTTGTCCACTTTGAGTCTTGCGGATATTGGACACCGAAGGGTAAAGCCTTTCTCAACGTGATTCTTGTTACCCGACTCGTATCACTATCACGGTGTAGCTAAGAAAAGCCAACATCATCATAGTAGTATTGTGCGTCGACTGCATAGGCCAAGGTTTTCAGAGGTGCAGAGTTGGACTCTAGCACTTTGATTGTATCACCATTCCAAATAACAAGAATAATTTGATGTATTTATGATGGGATGCACATACTCTGGTGTATCTAATCACTACTTAGGATGCCATTGTAGCATGGTTTGGAATCAATTACTAAGAAACAAGTCATCATGATTTTGTTTATAAGTATAACTTCAATTGGAAAAATTCCATGAGCATATTTCTTCCTACTCGAGAAGTCACTGATGGCTAAGTCTGAAGGTAATATTTTCAATTTCACAATGATTGACAAAGGTATGACGTTGATAACAACTCCTCTGTCCACCAAGATCTTAGAAATTGGGTAGCCATCTAAATGAGCCGTAATGTAAACTGCTTGATAGGTTTGGACATGGCCAAAGTTGGTTTGTTGAAACAAGCTTTGGTTATGTCTTTGACCTGTTTGTGATGCACGCTCTTTCTCGTAACATCACATTCCATTATGTTTGGCTGTCCCGGCTGTGCTTGGAGCTCTGATGCAAGGATATAGGTCATGTCAAGAGGCATTTCTCTTTTGATCCCTGAACCTATGGAGTTAATGATCTCGATCTCGTTTCCTTTCCATATGACCGAAAATTGATGCACGGAGGACGAGATGCATAGGATCCGATGAATCCAAACCTAAATGAGGATAGCTTTGTAAGAAGTGTCCATATGAACCACGAAGAAACAAGTTGTTACGTGACAACTTCCAACACTAGTCTCGATAGGTATGACCCCCTTCACTTCAGATTACTCATCGGTATAGTTGTACAAGTCTACATCAAAAGAGACAAAGTTTTATGTGTTCTTATGAAGTTTCATCATGACCGAGAAAGAAAGGATATTAATGGATGTCCTTAATCGACTAACACTGGAGAAACCTCGTACCCTTCTAGCTTGGCGCTAATGTATCGAGGACTACGATATCTAGTCATATATTTATTGGGCTTGTTAAAATAAGTGCTCGTGGTTCTCTTACAACTCACATCTTAACCTGTAAGAATCGAACTAATTAGGCTTACATTGATCATGAGGTTTTCATCAAATGGGATATTAATTAAGTGATGTGTCATTGGCCCATGGGGTTGTTGCATGTCCGATATAATGTTGCTCACCAAAGTGAGATCGACTATGTTAGTATATATTGACAACATGGTTGAGCTCAAAGTAGTCATCTTGATATTTTTTGAAAAGTACGTCCTCATATAGATCCTCATCACCATAATCTACATCTTCATCAAGATTTATGATACCCTCGTTCCTTTAATAAAATTAGAAGTATTTTGGTGTATTTTGATTTCAAGTTATTGGGCATGGTATATAATATTTACCAATGGTCTTTGATTGGCTTTTTAGTCGGTTGACTTTTGTGAAAATTGTAGTATTTGTCGAGACGATCCTTTCGATGCGCTAAATGTTGGAAACATAGTTACGACAAAAGTTAGTCAACAAAAATTTATCGAGAATTACGAAAATATAAATATGCGAATATATATATATATACATACAAGTTTCCCGAAATTGAAAAAGGAAGACATTCTAATTTAGGATTGAGTTGACCCGGGCTGATCAACTATGATGACCGAAGTTGTTGCACTATCATAGAGCTACTCGCTTGCGGCGAGATGTCGTATGGCCACCATTGGACGCGATTTTGGTCACGTTTGGAAGATCTCCACATAGTCTTCGTGTTTCTAGCCCCAATTGATGGATTGGATGTCTGAATAGAGAGAATTAACGATATAATGTTTTAGGGTTTCGGTTAAATTCTTCGCCATCTTCTATGGCCAGTTTAGGTATGGTTTGAGACCTCTTGGCCTTCTAGATCTTGTGGTATGTTGGATTTTGTACGTGCAGGTGTACTTTGGGAGAATTGAATCGATTCTTTAATCAATGGTCACTGTCAAATCTCCATTGTATGTGATGGTGGTGGTATCTAACGACAACGATTTGGATTGAGAGTTAGAGGTTTTTTAGCCCATACTCGGGTGAGAAAAACCTGACCTTGTTGAGCCCTGTGGTGGCTTGACGACACTGGAATCGTGTTAGAAATTTTCCAATGAAAATGTAATCCGCGCCTGCTCAATTCCGACCATCTAGGAAGAATTAGGTGGTGATGTATTAAGATAAGTTGTTTGGTATGACCATAGGAAGAGATTGAGGTGTTCACCTCCCCTGTCGGTGATGGATACCAGTGGTGGTAAATGAGTTTCATGCATCGTCATCTATTGCAGTATGTCTGATCATAATATCATTCCGAACTAGTTGTGTTATATATTGTTATGTTTGTGAAAGGACCCAACCCTGATTTAGTTTCCTAAACCGGAATCAAACCCCTTCTGAAAACACGAACCAACAAAAACTATTAAAATTTTGGCAGAGTAACGTTACTAACGCAGAATTGCCTTTACTTGCACCCGGAAAATAACACTTCATCCTATGCCACAAAAGCCAAACCGTGGGCACCAATCCCATCCGGATTTCTCAATATCATAACAATAGCAATAGACAGTAAACATAACTGTTTAATATAGAAAATCCGGGAAAAATCATATAAAACATGTATCAGTATCGTATCAGAGCGACCTCTAGTGTATATATACAAAATATACAACAGTAGGGGAAACAAATAACCTACTGGAATAGAAGGGTAGCTCGAATGACTACCCTCCGACTGCGACATGAGACACCAGAACCTGAACTGCAAACTGGGCACGGAAACCGAAAAGCCCAGGGGAAAAGACATATAAACCGTTAGAGTGAGTGGACGAAAATAAATGTCGTTCGCCGAATAATATATGTTATAAAAACATATGCGAGTCTAAATGCATAAAAATCAAATGATACATGAGGGAGACTCTAACTCCTCATGCGTACAGAGCATGCATCATAAATACCGCGGGGTCACTCATAGACTCCCTCGCGCTAGTACAGTCTGAATCACGGGATCCCAGACCCACACGTGATTCCAAGCCAGAAAGGCCTCGGGTCAGGATATCTGTCCCCCCCGGAGCGTACTCGGGGATCAGCCGAGAAGCTATGTGTATCGATACAACCCTGTCTACTGAGACTGTACTCTGTGTAAACCAAATCACAAATACTTTCCATGCACATGCATAAAACATAATGTAAATGTATGTATATTCGTAGACGCATATTTGTAAATGCATAATCGTAAAACACATGCTCATATAAATCATGATCATAACTGCATGCTCATGCTTGTAAAACGTATATAAAAGACTCACAGTCAATCCGTGAAAAGAAATGTCCACTCACAGACGAGCAAAGCGCGCACTCGCGCTAATCACGGGGTCCGGCGGAAGATCCCTCGCCCGAAGCACGATCTCGATCCCCTGAATAATCATAAAATATAACTGATCAAAATTATAGCTCAAAACAGTGAACCACACCTCGGAAACCAACCTTTCCCCGAAATATATAACACAGTGCAAAATAATCGACGAAATTCCCGAAATCTCCACTCAAAACCCTCGACTGAAAATCTGATACCCAAATCAACTCGAAAACCTCAAGGCAACGATCAGGGCGCGAATACAAGCAAAATGACATATAACTCGACAGATTTCCAAAAAAGTCAAACCTCCGCCAGAGCGCCGCCGTTGACCACCGCTGCCGCCGGCGGCGTGGCGTTAACGGTGACGGATTCGGACCAAACATTCCAGAAATAAACTACTCCTCAAGCCCAACATATTTCTCTTCTACATCGAGACCCAATTCCAAGCCCACCGGCCGGAATTGAGCTCGAAACTCACGGAATCCATGGATTCCGGTGAGATTCCGGCGAGCTTCAAAAGGCAACCAAACCCAAATTCCTTCTACCAAAAGCATCTATAGGTTGAGGGGAACCTTTCTCCCCGAAGCCCTGACCCCAAAGTCGCCGGAGAAGGCCACCCGAATCCGGCAAAATCCAAGAACTTCACCGAGCTTGTTCTCCCTTAATTCTCAACCAAATCAAGAAATTCCAAGTTCTAAACTGCTTAGAATCATGAGGAGAACAATTTACCTTCCAAGTTCGTGGCCCAAATCGGCTGGAAAAAAAGTTCCAATGATGAACAGTAACCGGGTGAATAGTCCCCTCAGGTCAACGGTCAACGGGTTCAAATTTTAGTCAACTCTTGGTCAACGCCTCAAACAGTGTTTTCGAATTTTTTTTGACTATTTCCGATATTTATACTCACGTCTCTGGACGATCGACGGTCCAAACGGATAACCATCACGATTCGGATAAACTCGATACGAACGGATAAACTCGACGATATTCCAAAACTTCAAATATTCATATTATATTCCTCGGTCGTCGAAATAATCATCCGGAACAGCCCACGAACTCGAAATCACGTGTAGAACAATTCTCAAGAAGAGACTCAACTCAAATTCTCAGCCGATAATTAAGTCGTGATTAAAACCGGCAAATCAATCAATTATTAGAAAACAAAGATTACGCTCTAACTCGTGGATTAAGTCGTTTACTCAACTGATTCTGGTTCGGGTCGTTACAAATCTACCCCCCTTAAAAAATATTTCGACCTCGAAATTTATGTACCTGTCAAGTGAACAGATGAGGATATTTCTCCCGCATACGCTGCTTAGTCTCCCAGGTGGCCTCCTCAACCGAGTGATTCTGCCACAAGACCTTCACCAGCGGTATAACACGGTGCCTCAACTCCTGCTCACGCCGATTGAGAATCTGTACCGGCTCCTCCACATACGTCAAATCCTCTCGGATAGGTAGCTGATGTGGCACTAACACATGTGACGGATCTGGAATATACTTCCGTAGCATCGCAACATGAAAAACATCGTGTACACGAGCCATCTCGGACGGCAACTCAAGTCTATAAGCAACAGCTCCAACCCTCTCGGTGATCTCGTACGGAGCAATGTACCGTGGTCGAAGCTTGCCACGCTTCCCGAAACGCACAACACCCTCCACGGAGATAGTTTCAGGAAGACCCAATCGCCCACATCAAACTCGAGGCTCTTTCTCCTCATGTTCGCATAACTCTTCTGACGATCCTGAGCAATCTTCAATCTATCCTGGATAATCTGGACGTCCTCCATAGTGCTCTTCACCAGATCAGAGCCGATAAGCCATCGCTCACCCACCTCACTCCTACACAAAGGAGTGCGGCACTGTCTCCCGTACAGGGCCTCGTACGGTGCCATCTCAATGCTGGCCTGATAGCTGTTGTTGTAGGGAAACTCTATCAAATGCAGTTGCTGGTCCCAATTTCCTCGAAACTGTAAAATACAAGACCGCAACATATCCTCGAGAGTCTGTATAGTCCGCTCAGACTGCCCGTCAGTCTGAGGATGAAAATCTGTACTAAAACGCAACCTCGAACCCATGGCTAGCTGCAATGCCTGCCAAAACTCAGAAGTAAACTGACTGTCTCGGTCTGAAACAATAGATACAGGCACACCGTGCAGTGGAACAATCTTCGATAAATACAGCTTGGCCAATCTACCCACTGATATCTTCCTCGGAAATGCGAGAAAATGAGCGGATTTCGTCAGTCGATCCACAATAACCCAAATACCAGTGTTGCCAGCCGAAGTACGCAGCAACTGATAAACAAAATCCATGGTAATGTGCTCCCACTTCCACAAATCTCCAGGGGCTGCAACTTTCACGCAGGCTTCTGCCTCTCCGCTTTAACCTACTGACAAACCAAACATCGGCTCACGTATGCGGCAATCTCCCGCTTCATGTTGCGCCACCAGTAATACGCTCAAAGTGTACGAAACATCTTCGTACCACCGGGATGCATCGCATACACCGAACAATGGGCCTCATCCAGAATCTCCTTTTTCAGACTCTCATATCTGGGTACGCACAACCTGAAAGGACCCAACCCCGATTTAGCTCCCTAAACCGGAATCAAACCCTTCCGAAAACACGAACTAACAAAAACTTTTCGAAATTTGGGCAGAGTTTTGTTACTAGCGTGGAATTACCATTACCTGCACGCGGGAAATACACTTCATCATATGCCACAAAAAGCAAACCGTGGGCACCAATCCCATCCGGATTTCTCAATATATCAGCAATAATGTAAAGTAGTAAATATATATGCACTATACTGAAATCCGGGTTAAAATCGTCTAACATAACCATAGATTTCTTAGAGCGACCTCTAACACATAAACATATACGTATACCACAGTAGGTAGAACAATAAACCTACTGGAAGAATCAAGGAAGCTCGAAAACTATGCCTCCGACCACGACGTGCGACACTAGAGCCTGAACTGCAAACTGGGCACGAAAACCGAAAAGCCCAGGGGAAAGACAATAAACACGTTAGAGTGAGTGGACGAAAATAAATGTCTTTCACCAAGTAATATATACATATAAAATCATATGCAGGTCAAATGCATAGGTAAAGGAAATGGTACACGAGGGAGACTCTAACTCCTCACGCGTCCGAGTACACGAAGGAGACTCTAACTCCTCACGCGTACGAAGCATGCAACATAAAAATCGCGGAATCACTCAAGGACTACCACGCGATAGCACAGTCTGAACCACTGGATCCCAGACCCACACGTGATTCCTAGCCAGAAAGGCCTCGGGTCAGGATATCTGTCCTTCCCGAAGCGTACTCGGGGATCAGCCGAGAAGCCAAGGTGTATCGATACAACAACATATACTGAGACTATACTCTGTGTAAACCAAATCATAAATCTTTCTATGCACATGATTAAAATATAATATATACACATGTATACTCGTATACGTATATTCGTATATGCATAATCGTAAAACACATGCTCGTAAAATCATAATCAATCTGCATGCTCAAGTTCGTAAATCATAAATAAAAGACTCGCAATCAATCCGTGAAAATAAATGTCCACTCACAGACTGGCGTAACACGTATCGCGTTAACCCGTGATCCGGCGGAAAGTCCCTCGCCAAACGAACGATCACGAACACCTGAATATTCACAAAATCCATATCTCAAAATCATATCTCGACAATGCAAGACAAATCACGAGAAACCACCGTTCTCGGAAACACATAACTCAAAGCCGACGAATCGTCGAAAATCCATATATAACACCTCAATACCTCGCTTTACTTTCGGACGCTCAAATCGAGAAACGAACCTCCCCACTGCGATCGGAGCGCGATTTCGAGTCAAATGACATGCAACTTGCCGAAAGTCCAAAAAGTCAAATGACATGCAACTTGATCGCCGTCCACGGCGGCGCCGCTGCCGGACGTGAAATTTCACGGCGGAGCTGCACCTATTCCACTCAAAATCATGCACTGAGCAACTTTGTCAACTGTACCGAAGTCCAATTCTCACTCTAACACATCCAATTTCAAGCAAAACCGAATTAGAACACAAAATTCAAACCCAAAATTCTCCATCTACAAATCGAATTAGAACACCATGTTTATATGGTTAGAATCACTTTGAAGAGGGCTACAAAACCCAGTACATCTTGAAGTTCAATTCGGCCGAAATCGGAGTTCACCATTAAACCCAAAAATCCCAAACTTTGGATCAATGTTTCTCTCTCCACCGTGAGACTTGCCGGAAAGTGTGGCCGGGGTTGAGTAAGGGACGTCGGAGCGAGTCGAACGACATACGGGTTAGGCCGTGAGGTGGCCGGAAAATTTCCATCGCCGGCGAAGCCGTGGAGGACGCCGTGAGCTTCCTTCCACCGAGTTGACTCGGTCAACTCGGTCAACTCATTAAATGATAATCTTTGACTTTCCCTTTTCAGCAACTTTCTATTTATAGCCCTTCCCGATTAAAAAACTTCATGTTTATCCATTTCGACGAACTTAAACACTCATAACTTTCTCGTCGTATATCCGATTCCGATAATTCTCGCGGCCACAAACTCGTCTCGACATACTCTTCATTAATCACCTGAAGTCAAACACATCGGCCAAACGGATAAAAAGTCAACCCTTTAAGGCAACACACATTTAATTCGACTAAACAAACAACAACGGAAATAATCTCAACTAATTCTTCGTAACTCAAAATCATGCTCCGGAAGTTCCCACGAACTCGAAATTAAATTCTGAACAACTTCCGTGAAGGATCCGAAGCCAAATTCTTGTCCGATAATTTAGTCGTTAAGTAGGCCACAATTATAAACCGAACTTCAAATATTCATAATTAATTCCTCGGTCGTCCAAATAGCGATCCGGAACCGCCCACGAATTTGTAATAACATGCAGAACGACTCTCGAGAAGAGACCCAGCTCCAATTCTCGATAATTTAGTCGTTAAGTAGGCCACAATTATAAACCGAACTTCAAATATTCATAATTAATTCCTCGGTCGTCCAAATAGCGATCCGGAACCGCCCACGAACTTGTAATCACATGCAGAACGACTCTCGAGAAGAGACCCAGCTCTAATTCTCGGTCAATCATTTAGTCGTTAAGAAGCTTCGGCGATTAAATCAACTGTCGCAACTCTGCGACTACGCACAAACTCATCGATCAAGCTGATCATACTGCTGATTCTGGTCCGGGTCGTCACACAACCTGCCTCTGAAAAGCAACGTACCATCGTCACTCAACCGAAACTCTGTTGGCACACCATTCCGTATCATGGTCTTCTTGTCCAACAGGTAGGAATCTGAATCCTGAGCTTCCCGAACCTGATCAACCAACACTAGCCGAACCTGGAAACTGGCTAACAAGGCTCCCTCGTCATCCCACTCGACCTCGGCTCCCGTAGCCCGAAGCTCGGCTAACATAGATACTCTAACCACACACACATGGAACAACGAAGGTCCGAATTTCCGACTGAATGCATCAGCAACAACATTGGCCTTTCCTGGATGGTTCTCGAAAGTGCAATCGTAGTCGTTGATTAACTCCATCCACCTGCGTTGCCTCATGTTCAAGTCTGGCTGCGTCCGCAAGTAAGTGAGACTCTTGTGGTCGGTGTAAATCTTACAATGGGCTCCGTACAAGTAATGTCTCCAACTCTTCAACGCTAACACAATAGCGGCCAACTCCAAATCATGGGTCGGATAGTTGACTTCGTTTGGTTTCAACTGCCTGGAACCATAGGCTACAACTCTGCCATGCTGCATCAGCACACAACCAAGTCCCAACTTCAACGCATCACTATAAACCACGAACTCACCACTATCGTCAGGTAGGGTCAAAAACGGTGCAGTGGTCAACTTTTCCTTCAGGAGAAAATAACTCTCTTCACATGCATCGGACCACTCAAACTTGACGCCTTTCTTCGTCAACCTGGTCAGTGGAGTAGCAATTCGAGAAAAATCCTGTACAAATCGTCGATAGTAGCCTGCCAAACCCAAGAAACTCCGAATCTCTGGCATGGTGGTAGGTCTACTCCAATTCAACACGGCCTCGATCTTGTCAGGATCTACACTGACTCCCTCAATCGATATCACGTGGCCCAGAAACTTCACACTGTCCAGCCAAAACTCACAGTTGCTGAACTTCGCAAACAACTGATTATCCCGCAAAGTCCGCAAAACCGCTCGCAAATGCTTTTTATGCTGGCCCACACTCCTGGAATAGATCAAAATATCATCGATGAACACAATCACGAACTTGTCCAGAAATTATCTGAACACCCGGTTCATCAAGTCCATAAAGGCTGCGGGGGCGTTGGTCAACACAAACGGCATAACCAGGAACTCGTAGTGCCCATACCGCGATCTGAAAGCTGTCTTGGCCACATCAGACTCTCGGATCCTCAACTGATGATATCCGGACCTGAGATCAATCTTTGAAAAGACTGAAGCTCCCTTGAGCTGATCAAACAAGTCGTCAATCCGCGGCAACGAATACTTTTTCTTCACAGTGACCTGATTCAGCTTCCGATAATAGACGCACAACCGCATGGATCCATCCTTCTTCCGCACAAACAAAACCAGGGCACCCCATGGGGAAACACTGGGTCGAATAAAACCCTTCTCCAACAATTCCTGAAGTTGAACCTGTAACTCTTTCAACTCCGCTGGTGCCATACGATGCGGTGCCTGAGAAATGGGTCATGTACCCGGTAATAGCTCAATAGTGAAATCAATCTCCCGAACTGGAGGTATACCTGGTAACTCCTCTGGAAACACATCCGGAAACTCGGAAACAACCTCAATACCACCAATGTCTGGCACAGTCGCCGTGGTATCCACAACATGAGCTAAATAAGCAACACAACCCTTCTTCATCATCCGATCCGCCTTCATCGCGGAAATCACACATGGCAATGAAGTGTTCTTCTCGCCGCGAAACAATATCTCGGGAAAGCCTGGTCGTCGAAATGTAACCTCCTTCTTGTGACAATCAAACATAGCCCAATGTGTCTCCAAGAAGTCCATACCGAAAATCAAATCAAAATCGACGATATCAAGCAACAACAAATCCGCGGCAAAACCATGGCCTCCAATAAAAATCTCACAGTCTCGGTACACCCAGCCAATACTCACAATCTCACCGGACAGATACAACACTCTCCACAACCCCGGAAGTGGAGACGCATGTACAGTAGCTAAAGATGATAGTCTATACGACATAAATGAATGCGTAGCACCTGGATCTAACAATGTAAGTACTGGATAACCAAAGACATGCAACGTACCGATAACAACCTCTGGTGAAGCTCTGCCCTCACGCAAAGTCATGGCATGAACCCTGGCATGCCCGGCTGGTCGTCCACGCTGAGGCTATCCCTGCTGTCTCCCCTGGCCCGCAAACTGTACTGGTCGAGCTCCCGAAGTGGCATCTCGCTCTCCTCCGGAACTCTGGGCCGCCTGTCCACCAGCACCAACCAACTGAGGACACTCCCTCGCATAGAGACCCACCTGGCCACAATGATAACAATTGAGGGTACCTCGCTGACATGAACCAAGATGATACCTATTTCACAAATTGCACAATGGGTACTTCCTCGGTGTAGCAAAAGTGCCAAAAGGTCGTCGAGGGTAACTCGAACCGCTAGAACCCCCACTAGACTGTGGTCGCCGCGGTCGATCTCTCCTCCATCTCTGCCTCTGTCTCGGTGCACTAGCTGGTGGTCGATATGGTCCACTGCCCGAGGATGAAGCCGAACCGGAAGTATCAGAACTCTGCCTCTTGGAAGGCCCCTGACTCGGTCCACCCTCCTCAAACCATCTAGGCTGTTATCTCATCTGCCTTTTCTTCTCGATATCCTCACCTCGGAGTGCTGCATTGACAAACTCATCGAAGTTGTTCCGAGGCATTATAGTCAGAGTTCTCTTGATGTTCAAGTTCAAACCCAGCTCAAATCTGCGACACTTGGCTTCCTCAGTAGACACCATGTTACGCGCAAACCGAGATAAGCGGGTAAACCTGTCCCGGTACTCAAACACAGACAAACTGCCATGCCTCAAGTTCGTGAACTCCTCATACTTTCGCTGCTGGGTAGCCTGGTTGAAGTATCTCTGCATAAATAAATCTCAGAACAAAGTCCACGGAGTATCAACTGGAACTCGATCGGTGCTAACCCACAAGAAATATGCATCTGACTCAAGTAATCCAACTGCTACCACTGTCATCTACTCAGGGGTAAAACGTAGATGCTCACAAACTAGTTCCACCTGAACCAACCATGCCTCACACATCTCTGGATCAGTTGAACCCGAAAAGACAGTCACACCAGTAGTACGAGCTTTGATCACAGGGTCAAAAAGCTCTTCCAAACGCAACACTCGCATCAACAACGAAGCTATGTTGTGGACATCATCCTCAACTATAAAAAATTGGTTATACCGAGCATGCCCATCCATGAATGAAAGGATTTTGTTTCTAGCTGCACCATCAACAAAGTGGGCATGGGGTATTCATCTTTTGAAATATATAGCAAAATTTAGGTTTCTATAATCGAAGCATATGCGTAATTTTCTATTTTTCTATCTGACATACACAATATTAGATAACCACTTAACATAGCAAGTTGTTCGAAAATGAAATCGGCCATCAATAATCATTTCATTTCTTCTTTAATTTCTTGTAACCATCAGCGTTAGATTGCCGAGGTCGTTGCTTATCAGGCTTATAATTAGGATTCAAATTCAATCTAAGATCCACTATGCTCCAATTTAAACCTGGAATTTCTTGATAACTCCATGCAAAGAAATCTTAAAATTCTGTCAACAAGGCTAATGGTTCTTCCTTTAGCGTTGGAGGCAAAACAAACCTCCAACGGTCAAGATCAGCTCTTCCATTGGGTCAAGAGCTTTAAACATGTTTTTTTTCCAATTCGGCCGGTGCTGAGTCGATGTTAACAAACTCTGGTTGGTTGTCTTGCATTCTTTCTATAATAAAATCTAATAAATTTATGGTGGAATCATTCGCAATAGAGTGTTCATCCAAATATGTCAGCAATCTCTTTGAAGTCGATTCAACTGTAACCTCTCGTTCATCCATCGCTTTGTTCAATTTTTAAATTGATAATCCTTTTAAAAGTCGTAAGACATTCATTGAATGTTACCCAACTCGAGGTCGAATCGATCTTCAACTCAACTAATCATTACTATCGTAAAATCGTTTAATTAATATTTTATTAAACACACATCATAAACAACTATGTCCAAACCAATTCAATAACCTCTTCATTACAATCGGTATGTAATTATGAGAAAAATGGTATAAAGTTTACATCAAAAATCTTCCGCAAGAAGCGGTGGCGCCGAGCACTTTTTTCGGCGACCTGAATACCAAACTGCTCAAAATCAACCCAACAACAACTTTGTCTTTTACAACATCAACCAATTCAGTCCACAACTCATCGAATTTACCTTTGAAGTTAAGAACTCCAAAAATTCACAAAATCTTCAAATCGTTGATTCTCCCTCCACTTTTGGAAATTAAGTGAGTTCTTGGTATGATTAGACTCGTGGTGATGAGACCTACAAAACCCAGTCCTTCTAGTTGATCGATGTGTCCAAGAAAAGATCGACCCCAAAAATCTGGGGTTCATGAGATATTCGAACCTTCATTTGCAATACCAACCAAAATCAAGAACTAGTAGAATGATAGAGGGAATCGAGAGGAAGAGTTTGACACCTTGGTCGATTGTTTTGGTAGCTCGTTGGTGGTGTTGGCTCGCCGGCAGCAGTCACAAGAGTGAGAGAGTGTGCAACGTAGGGAGAGGAGACAGAAAGAGAGACTTGCTCGAAATGGAAGTGTTGACTTTCAAATTTGGAAAGTCGATATTTATACTTGCGACTAACTAACTTCGTAAATCGTACAAAACTTTCACTGACTGTAATTTCTTTATCATAACTCTGATTTTAACATTTGACATGGTTACAAACTCCCCTTGATGAACTTTACAACTTTTCTCAATAAAATTTATCCAAAAACTTATCCAATAAATATCTGATCGAAAGGCCATCAATAATTATCGACAATAAAATCTAATTATCTTTCTCGATTAACCTTAATCAAATCTTAAAAAGAACATTCTCAGGACCGAATGTTATGAATATGCCCATATTGGGATCAAATTTAGATGTAACAAATTTCACAAAGAAAATATTGAATGCTAACTTTGACAAAGATATAGGAAAGACAGATGTCATATTGGGTGTCCATATCTTAAGAACTGAGAATAGATATATCCTAACACAATTACATCAAGTGGAAATAGTTCTTCAGAAATTTGGTCAATTTGAAAGTAATCTAGTTGTTATACCTTTCGATGCCAACTGCAGATTAAAGAAAAATGATGGTGAAGGTGTATCACAGTTAGAGTATTCTCAAATAATTGGATGATTAGTGTACAATATGAATAGTTGTTTCTACCAGAATCAGGTACGGATTAAGGCATAAGTGCAAAAGATGTTGGGGGGATTTCTCCTGAGCGTTCGGGCACTGATCCTCGAATGCTCTGCTATTCTGCAAAACAAACAAAGAACGTTAAAGAGTTGAGATGGGATAAGTCGCCTTCAACGCTTGGTTGCCCAAGTCAGTACGGGGTATGATAGAAAACGTATGAGAATAATGGGTCAGATGTCTGATACCTTTCTTTTGGAGTGAGTACCTTCCTATTAAGGGTAGTTGAAGTTGACAACACCTTGTGGTCCTTGGTGTGGGACTGACATAAATATTCCTCTTTTATGAAAGAGAGGGTATTCCCGCCCTTCGACAGCCTATTCAGTACACTAGCTGGTTTGATACGTGTGATGCTTCATATGACCGGGCGCATGCGGCGCACGTCCTGTATGTGGATGTGCTGTTTTATCCCGGGTTCTCTTTGCAAAGCTATTTTGGCTTATTTTGGGTGCTAAGTAAGATATGTTTCTCTGAGGTTTGCACATGGTGTACTAAGAAGTCCCCCAAGTCCCCAAGTGAAGGATATTAAACTTGATTGGGGAGTTGAATGAACCAAGATCCAGAAAGCTTTGTTACTTAGTAGCATTTTACTGGGGCAATGTAATGTACCCCGGAGTCCCCCAACTCCCTGATCGAGGGTGATTCCCTTGAGTTGTGTTTGTTCATTGCCCAACCCTTGGATGATCACCTATCCTAGAGATGAATGAGGATGAGAGGAGACCAATCATCTAGGAGTGGCTATATGAGGGGATTTTAATGCGTTTGATGTGAACGAGTGAATAACGTGTGATGTGCTAGCACACGTTCGGGTTTTTTGAGATCACCTGACGGGATGCGATTGTGCTAGGGCTTTTTTTTTTGCTCGAGGGGAGTTTATGTACGCAGGTAGCCAATACTACTAGGTCGAGCTTTCGCATTAGGAGATGCACCTCGGATGATCAATCACTAGGGAGGTATGTAGTTTGGACTGCATCAGGGAAGCAATGCGTGTCCTGGCCGCTGGGGCCTCCTAATGATTAACAAGGTTAGGGTTTTTTTTGGGCCCGAGAGAAGGTTAAGTCCCCAGGTAGCCAATGCCACTAGGTCAAAGACCATGTCAGGAGACGTCGCGTTCATGGTGATCGACCATTGAAGGAGTCCATATTGGGGTTTGATTGTTGTTCGTTGGCCCTCGCGTTCGGATGTTGGGCTAAGTGAATGGTGCGTGGTTCATGGGCCAGTTGTGTTTTTTCCTGTCGTGGTGTCTGAACGTTCGGCGAGGCACTACATCAAGGCCGTTCGTACATAATTAGGATTTTTAGGAATTTCTTGGGTAGTAGACCATGTGAGTGAGGGGGGTCGGAGTGGGATCTTGTACGTGTGCGAGTGTATGGCTGATGCTTAGGAGTAACCGTTAGGATGGGCCCCTGCATGCGTGACATATGTCATTCAGTACTAGTTTTGAAGGGTTAAAGAGCAGGTGTAGAGAGCATATCTTGATGGTGTCATTATTGTGGTTCGTGAAGAGATGTTTTCGCTTTAAATTTTGAAACGACGTGAGACACGTGTTGCCAATCGCTTCAAACATATCAAGCTCAAAGTGTGCTGAGTACCCTACACTCATCAAACGCTCCCACTCTGCTCACCCAAATTCACAGTTTCAACAATTATTTTGTCCTAGCAAGAAATTCGTCGCTCGACACATCATAGAAGCAACAACAGCTAGAATCTTAATATTAGAAAGCCCGGAAGCATACAAACCACAAGTTATATCTCTCAGGCACTACGAACATAAAAAACAAGAAGCATAATCAACCACCAACATCAAAAGCACAACATCAAGAAAACAGAGCATCACAAACCTCACCTTCGAGGAAGATCGAACACTTGACGAGCACTTGAACACGGTGAGATCTCTCCTTCTCTATAACTTCTTTACTTTGAGCGCAATCAAAAAACTTCCCAAGAGCACATCAACAGTTCAAGATGCCAAATGAACTTTTAGCCAGGTTAAAAGAGGCTATTTATACGAGAGACATAGATAATCCTCGAGCATCCTGGTTGTCCATGATCTTATCCCATTCACCGTCGATTGGCAACACGTGTCTCACGTTGTTTCAAAATTTAAAGCGAAACCATCTCTTCACGAACCACAATAATGACACCATCAAGACATGCTCTTTACATCTGCTCTTTAACCCTTCAAAACTAGCACTGAATGACATATGTCACGCATGCAGGGGCCCATCCTAACGGTTACTCCCAAGCATCAGCCATACACTCGCACGCGTACAAGATCCCACTCTGACCCCCTCACTCGCATGGCCTACTACCCAAGAAATTCCTAAAAATCCTAATTATGTACGAATGGCCTTGATGTAGTGCCTCGCCGAACGTTCAGACACCACGACAGGCAAAAACACAACTGGCCGATGAACCACGCGCCATTCACTTAGCCCAACATCCGAACGCGAGGGCCAACGAACAACAATCAAACCCCAATATGGACTCCTTCAATGGTCGATCACCATGAACGCGACGTCTCCTGACATGGTCTTTGACCTAGTGGCATTGGCTACCTGGGGACTTAACCTCCTCTCGGGCCCAAAAAACACCCTAACCTTGTTGATCATCAGGAGGCCCCAGCGGCCAGGACACGCATTGCTTCCCTGATGCAGTCCAAACTACATACCTCCCTAGTGGTTGATCATCCGAGGTGCATCTCCTAACACGAAAGCTCAACCTAGTAGTATTGGCTACCTGGGTACTTAAACACCCCTCGAGCAAAAAAAAAGTCCTAGCACAATCGCATCCCATCAGGTGATCTCAAAAAACCCGAACGTGTGCTAGCACATCACACATTATTCACTCGTTCACATCAAACGCATTCAAAATCCCCTCGTATAGCCACTCCTAGATGATTGGTCTCCTCTCATCCTCATTCATCTCTAGGATAGGTGATCATCCAAGGGTTGGGCAATGAATAAACACAACTCAAGGGAATCACCCTCGATCAGGGAGTTGGGGGACTCCGGGGTACATTACATTGCCCCAGTAAAATGCTACTAAGTAAGAAAGCTTTCTGGATCTTGGTTCATTCAACTCCCCAATCAAGTTTAATATCCTTCACTTGGGGACTTGGGGGACTTCTTAGTATACCATGTGCAAACCTCAGAGAAACATACCTTACATAGCACCCAAAATAAGCCAAAATAGCTTTGCAAAGAGAACCCGGGATAAAACAGCACATCTATATATAGGACGTGCGCCGCATGCGCCCGGTCATACAAAGCATCACACGTATCAAACCAGCTAGTGTACTGAATAGGCTGTCGAAGGGCGGGAATACCCTCTCTTTCATAAAAGAGGAATATTTATGTCAGTCTCACACCAAGGACCACAAGGTTTTGTCAACTTCAACTACCCATAATAGGAAGGTACTCACTCTAAAAAAAAGGTATCAGACATCTGACCCATTATTCTCATACGTTTTCTATCATACCCCGTACTGACTTGGGCAACGAAGCGTTGAAGGTGACTTATCCCATCTCAACTCTTTAACATTCTTTGTTTGTTTTGCAGAATAGCAGAGCGTTCGAGGATCAGTGCCCGAACGCTCAGGAGAAATCCCCCCAACATCTTTTGCACTTATGCCTTAGTCTGTACCTGATTCTGGTAGAAACAACTATTCATACTGTACACTAAGCATCCAATTATTTGAGAATACTCTAACTGTGATACACCTTCACCATCATTTTTCTTTAATCTGCAGTTGGCATCGAAAGGTATAACAACTAGATTACTTTCAAATTGACCAAATTTCTGAAGAACTATTTCCACTTGATGTAATTGTGTTAGGATATATCTATTCTCAGTTCTTAAGATATGGACACCCAATATGACATCTGTCTTTCCTATATCTTTGTCAAAGTTAGCATTCAATATTTTCTTTGTGAAATTTGTTACATCTATATTTGATCCCAATATGGGCATATTCGCAACATTCGGTCCCGAGAATGTTCTTTTTAAGATTTGATTAAGGTTAATCGAGAAAGATAATTAGATTTTATTGTCGATAATTATTGATGGCCTTTCGATCAGATATTTATTGGATAAGTTTTTGGATAAATTTTATTGAGAAAAGTTGTAAAGTTCATCAAGGGGAGTTTGTAACCATGTCAAATGTTAAAATCAGAGTTATGATAAAGAAATTACAGTCAGTGAAAGTTTTGTACGATTTACGAAGTTAGTTAGTCGCAAGTATAAATATCGACTTTCCAAATTTGAAAGTCAACACTTCCATTTCGAGCAAGTCTCTCTTTCTGTCTCCTCTCCCTACGTTGCACACTCTCTCACTCTTGTGACTGCTGCCGGCGAGCCAACACCACCAACGAGCTACCAAAACAATCGACCAAGGTGTCAAACTCTTCCTCTCGATTCCCTCTATCATTCTACTAGTTCTTGATTTTGGTTGGTATTGCAAATGAAGGTTCGAATATCTCATGAACCCCAGATTTTTGGGGTCGATCTTTTCTTGGACACATCGATCAACTAGAAGGACTGAGTTTTGTAGGTCTCATCACCACGAGTCTAATCATACCAAGAACTCACTTAATTTCCAAAAGTGGAGGGAGAATCAACGATTTGAAGATTTTGTGAATTTTTGGAGTTCTTAACTTCAAAGGTAAATTCGATGAGTTGTGGACTGAATTGGTTGATGTTGTAAAAGACAAAGTTGTTGTTGGGTTGATTTTGAGCAGTTTGGTATTTAGGTCGCCGAAAAAAGTGCTCAGCGCCGCCGCTTCTGGCGGAAGATTTTTGATGTAAACTTTATACAATTTTTCTCATAATTACATACCGATTGTAATGAAGAGGTTATTGAATTGATTTGGACATAGTTGTTTAAGATGTGTGTTTAATTAAATATTAATTAAACAATTTTATGATAGTAATGATTAGTTGAGTTGAACATCGATTCGACCTCGAGTTGGGTAACGTTCAATGAATGTCTTACGACTTTTAAAAGGATTATCAATTTAAAAATTGGACAAGGTGAACCCATTCTCGAGTTGGGTATCGTTTTTAGATGAACCATGTAGCAAATGATGGTTGCCCAGAGTGGTCAAACGAATTGAGGGTCTTGGCGATGAAACCGATAGCTTCAAAAGTTTACTCCATGTGTCAGGTCAATGGCGTGAAATTTATATGTGAAAATCGAGACGACCTACTGAAAACACAGAATTGTGGGGTGATGGTCCATAGTAGGCAGGATGGCGTTGACTATTACGGTGTCCTTCATTCAGTTGTTGAACTAATTTATGGGAACCGTATGAAAGTGCACTTGTTCAAGTGTAGATGGTTTGATACTAGCCCGGAGAACACAAGGACCGATCAGTACGGAATATTTTCGGTGAATACTGCTACAAGCTGGTATAAAGAAGACCCTTTCGTTCTTGCCTCATCAGTAAAACAAGTGTTTTACCTTGACGATCTTCTCAACAAAGTCCTGTGGAAGGTGGTTAACCATGTTGCTCATAGAAACATATACAGTGCTGCCACACTTGGTGAGACCGTAGATGATGAAGAAGTTACTGCATACCAAGAGCCGAACGCTTTTGACATTCCGGAATCATCTACGATTTGCCTTAATAATGTGAGATCTGGGAGTGTGGTTCGAATTACTGGAGCAGAACTTCTCGATGTTAATCCAAATGAAGTTGACGCTGATTCAGATGACGAGGAGCGGCACATATTGGTAGAGGTTACCTATGAAACCGAGTCAGACTCAAGTGATGAAGATCGATGATTATGATTATCATCCTTAATTAGTACGTTAATGATGTACGTATTTATAGTCGGAAATTCTAGTAGGAAATTCTAGTCGGAAATTATAGTCGTAAATTATAGTCGGAAATTATAATCGGAAATTATAATCGGAAATTCTAGTCGGAAATTATAGTCGGAAATTCTAGTCGGAAATTATAGTCGTAAATTATAGTCGGAAATTATAGTCGTAAATTATAGTCGAAAATTATAGTCGTAAATTATAGTCGTACATTATAGTCGTAAATTATAGTAAGAAATTATAGTCGTATTTATACTCGGAAATTATAGTCGTACATTATAGTCGGAAATTATAGTCGTAAATTATAGTCAGAAATTATATATATAGTCGTATTTATAGTCGTCGGAAATTATAGTTGTCGAAAATTATAGTCGTAAATTATATTCGGAAATTATAAAAATTTGGCCATACCAACGTCATATCGATCGGTGTTATTTATGAATTAATACTTGCCGGAAATTCTTGGCCAGTTATTTATGGGTAATAGTTACCCACGAGTTATCAACTTGTTGGTAATAGTATTGCCAGCGAGTTGATAAGGAACTCGCCGGCAATAGTCCCTTAAAATCCAGCTCGAGTTTCTCCCCACCATTTCTTCACCGAGCTCGAATATCCTTGCAAACCCTAAACATCTCACCTCTTCCTCACCTCGCCGCCCACAAACATTACTTCCTCTCCTCAAATCTCTTCTCTCTCTCCCCTCCCCTCCCCTCTCCCCTCTCCACACAAAAATACCCCAATTCAAAAACCCCAAATCTCAATTTCCTCTCCTCCTCCCCTCCTCCTCAACCTCCTCCCCTCACCTCCGTCGCCGGAAGCCGAGCTCGACCATGACAGGTCCCCTAGCTCCCTCTCTCTCTCTCTCTCTCTCTCTCTCTCTCTCTCAATTTATGTTTTTTTTAATTATGTATATATATATGCATTTTAATTACATTTGTATGCATTTTAATTAACTTGATTAATTAAGTTTTGGGTTTTGAGTTAATTTTTGATAATTATTAGGCAAGTGTATGTATGTATGTAGAAAATATTTAGGTAATTTAAGGTGATTTGGATTACTTGATATAGGTAATTTAAGGTAATTTAAGGTGTTGGGCAAATTAAGGTGATTTGGATTAATTGATATAGTTGATAATTATATTGTATTTTTGATAAGTTAATTAGTTAATAATGTAATTATGTATTTTTGTGTTGGTTAATTATATTTGTTACGCTAATTAGTAGAATATATTTGTTAACTTAATGAATTGGTTAAATAAGCATTTCGGTAATAATTAATAGATATTTTTGATAATTATATTCGTAATGATCGAAATGATATGATGCAATTTAATTTAATGTTTGATATGATATCATAAGCATTTGGCCTATGAAATTTAATTTAATGTTTGATATGATGCAAACGGTTCCAAACGGTTCCGGTTCCGGTTCCGAACGGTTCCGATTCAAAACGGTTCCGGTTCCAAACGATTCCGGTTCAAAACGGTTCCGGTTCCAAACGGTTCCGGTTCCAGACTGTTATCGGTTCCAACAATTAGTCCTGCATTCGGTTCTATGAAAAACCAGAACCGTTTGGAACTGGAACCGTTTGGAACCGAAATCGTTTGGAACAGGAACCGTTTTAAACCGGGATGGTTTGGAACGGGAACCGTTCGAAATTGGAACCATTCGGAACCGGAACTGTTCGGTTCCGGTTCCGGTTCTAGTGGTTATCGGTTCAAAACGGTTCCTGTTCCGAATGGTTCCGGTTTTTCATAGAACCGAAACCAGGACTAATAATGGTTCCGGTTCTAGCGGTTATCGGTTCTGGTTCCGGTTCCAAACGGTTCCGGTTCCTTACGGTTCCAAACGGTTCCGGCTCCTTACAGTTCCAGTTCCTTAATTTTCATATAACCGAATCCAGGACTAATTGTTGGATGTGCAGGAGGTTTTGCGGCAAATTGGCTTTGAGGCATCAAACGGAGAGGGACTAGAAACAGTGGAGGGAGCAGTAGTCAAGGTTCCTCAGCCGCAGTCAGCAACACGCGCAGTGGGCCAATTATGAATACTCGCACACAAATGTTGCTAGCTGCGTGAGGAGAGGAGGAAGCTGCACGATCTGGATCCGTGCAACCCCCAGTCCAGCCTCGAGCCTCAGTCAGCAGACCCACAGATGAGCGACACTCAACGGGGGCATCAGAAACTCCCTCCATCCGAATGCCCCATATTGGCCCGGTGCCTACTCCCGTGAACAATATGAGGCAGATGGTGCTGGCGCCTCATCGTCTAGGCCTCGTCTATCTCCGCCGTCCGGTCTCTTCCTGCCCGACGAGATTCCTGTGATCCCTAAATTTGATGATAGGGGGAGGCCTATTTATATTGAAGGACGGCTGGAGTTCCTGAGCGTAGAGGAAGCGTACAACTTCATCCCGTTCGACCCCGTGTATCTTTGGAGTGAGAGGTGCACCCACCAGCAAACGGACGATGCAGGTAAATTTTATTTAATAAGATTGATTACTTAATTATTACTTAAGACTTACGATAGGTTCAATTAATGATATCAATTTGTTGACATTGTATTATCAGGCAATTTCGTTAATGGCACTGGAAAACAAAAGACTAGAGGCCCCTGCACCGGGAAGAATCTTGAGCAGGCCATCGGGGGAAGGAAAACGCTCATTAGGGCCAATGAGCATGGTGAGGTGATCGAGACATTTGACACCACGCGAAAGTATGCTAGCATGGCCGGGGCCGTCGTGCAGGACAAGGTCCCAATGCTTTGGCCAGATTGGGAATCTATGCCTCTCTACGTGAAGATGCAAGTGCATAATGCACTGAGTGTGAGTTAAATCGTATTTTCATTACGTAAATTTTACATTTATTAATTAAATCCGAATAAATATATAATTTTACCGTTTATATATTCATCTTGCAGGTGTGGTTTGACGTGGATGAATGCCTTATTCACACGTGGGTAGAGCGTCAACTACATATCACGTGATGTGATTCGAGTTATTTGAGTATATATCGAGTTAGATTTTTCTTTATCAAGTGTTTTAATATCTTTAACTTTTTTTCTGGTGTTAATATAGGTATAAAGAGTGGAAGAACGAGCTTTCAAAACATTACACACAGTACAAGGAGCTAGGCCGAGGTTCTACCCCTAGCAAATTCCGGTTTAGGGAGTACGAGTGGCTGTGGCTGGTAGCCCACTTCGAGCACCCCAAAGCGAAGGTATGCATCCTGAATATATTTTACAACCCTAATGTATCGTATCACATTGAAATAGTTAGTTACTAATTTTTTTACATATGTTTATCAAACAAGGCGATTTCCAAGACGAACAGGGAGAACAAATTGAAAAACACCAAGGCCCATCATGCAGGTTCACTCAACTATTTGGGTTGGTCAGGTAAGGCGCAGCAACAACAAGAAGTCAACCCGTTGGTGTTTATTCTTCAGAAGTTCTATCCGCAGTGCCCTGAAGAAGCGGTAAGTCTTTAGCCTCATTATTTTGTACTTCACATATGCATGTGTTAATAAAACAATTTTTCTCTATTAATTTATTTTGTTTAATAATACGTTATTCATATTCGCTTTTCAATTAGGCGAGAGTGGAGGAGGCGATCACAGAAGTCACCATGAATATAGCTCGAAACGACCATCCTGATTGCTCGGAGGAAGAAGTGACCCAGTATGCCTCTCAGATCGATCCGCTTGATCGCCCTATAGCGGCTCAGATCATGGCAAAAGCATGCGGGACTGGAAAGAATACCTACTACTGCAGGGGAATGGGCTCGGCGGGCGAAGGAGTATTGAAGAACACTTCAGAATACTCTACCGGGTCAAGAACTTCAACTTCTAGGAACTCTAACCTAGCAGCGAAGCTTCTGAGGACGCAGAGGGAGTTGGAGGAGCAAAGGAGGCAGATGGAGGAGATGTGACAATTGGCCGAGCAGCAGGCAGTCAGAGATGCCGAGTACCGGGTGATGGCCGAGCAACACCGAATGATGGTCTAGCAGCAGACACAAATGTTCACATGGATGCAGACGATGTACGTGTGCCAGACTACCGGACAACCGCTCCCCACACCTCCCCCGGTCCCTGTGTTCCACACTGATCCACCACCGCAGGAGTCATCGCCACCGCAAGACCAGGGTAGCCATCGGAGTTCAAATGATTACGTCCACATGGATTTCCTCGACCCTTAGTGTAGTTGGTTGTAGTTTATTTTTGTATTGTTGCTGTTTGTAATGTACGTTGGATAATTATGTTTGTACTATTGAACTTGTATTTGTATGGTTTCTGTTTTTCAGTGCAGGTTCTAGAATTGGGCCCAATCCAGAACTGGCTTTTTGTGACGACTCAAACCAGAATCTGTTGTGTATTTGGCACGATTCTCGAGATTGAGTTTAGTCACAGATTTTCGTCGTATTTGTGGTTTGCCGATCCGATTCGCGACTATGTTTTCGATCGAGAATTTGGGTTGAGTGTCTTCACGGAAATTGTAGAGTACGTGATTTCGAGCTCGTAGCCTATTCTGGAAGAGTTTTCCGATAAATGAGGAATATTTTATGATTATTTGAAGTTTCGGTATTCGACGAGTTTATCCGATTGTTTCGTGTTTATCCGAATCATTTCGTATATTCGTTTTGGACCGTCGATCAACCCGAGGATCGAGTATAAATAGCGGAATAGTCGAGAATTATTCGTAAAACATTGTTTTTCGTTGACCAGACGTTGACTTTCTATATTTGGCAAGTTGACTACTTTGACCGAGAAGGAAGTTTCCCGTTTGGGAGTTACCGTCCGACGACCTAGATTCCGGCCACCAACGACTTCGGCGAGGGTATGGTTCGATTCCTTGTGCAATTTCGAGTTGAATGGTAATTGAGTTTGTGGAAATTGGTTTAGTTTTGTGCTAACCCGATTCGGGTTAGGTTGCCGGAAATAGGCCTTAACGGGGGGACGTTATTAGGTGAGTTTTGGTGGCCGAGGGGTGAGGGTTTTGACTCGCGTTGCCCCAAGGAAGCTTCCTATGTGGTTTGTTTCATAATTGGTTAAGTTTTGGCTTGAACCCGATTGGGTTTTCCGGTGAGTTTCCAAACTGGTTTTCAATGGAATTGATGAGGTTTGAGTTCGAATTGGCCTAGGTACCAGTTATGAGAAGTGTTTGGATGGGTGAGATCTTGTAAACTGGAAGTTCTCCGCCGGAGAATCTCGCCGTTGACGGTGCGCCGCCGGCGGCGGCGATGGTCAACGGTGGTCAACGGCGGAGGAGTTGACTTTTTCAGATTTGGGTAAAATTAATGTCATTTTTCTCGTAATCACGCCCTGATCGTCGTCCAGAGGTTTTTGGGTCGATCTGATTAGCCGATTTTCAGTCGAGATTTCGAGTAGGGGTTTCAGGATTTCTGTAATTCATTTTGTACTGCATTTCGTATTTCTGGGAACGGTTGGTTTCCGTGCATCAGTACAGTGTTGTGGGTTACGATATTGATCAGTCATGTTTTGTGAATATTCAGGAGATCGAGATCGTGACCTGGATCGTGATCGTGCTTCAGGCGAGGGATCTTCCGCCGGACCACGAGTTTAGCGCGAGTGCGCATTTCGCGAGTCTGTGAGTGGACAATTTCTTTTCACGGAATTCTTGCGAGTCTTTTATATGATTTTCGAACTTGAGCATGCGTATTGAGATTACGGATTACATGAGCATGTCTTTTACGATTATACGATTATATTTATACCGATATACGTATACAAATATGCATACACTTATATGTTGCTTCATGCATTTGCATCGAACTGTTTATGATTTGGTTTTCACAGAGTACAGTCTTGGTTACATTGTTGTATCGATACACTTTGCCTCTCGGTTGATCCCCGATGGTAGGCCATCCAGGAGGGGCGTCGTCATCCCTACCTGACCGGTGATGGGCGTTTTCCCCGGAACCGAGGCCATTTCTGGCTTAGAATCTCGGGGACCAAGGACCTCGTGATTCGGACTGTACTAGCACGGTGTGTGTCCATGAGTGACCCCGTGGGATTTATACTTGCATGCTCAGTACGCTGGAGGATTATGGTTTTACCTCGTGTACTTGTTGTGTTTATTTACCTAGACTCGCATATGTTATTTTAAACATATATTTAATTGGTGAAAGACATTTATTTTCGTCCACTCACTCTAACGTGTTTATTGTCTTTCCCCTGGGCTTTTCGGTTTCCGTGCCCAGTTGCAGTTCAGGTTTTAGTGTTTTCACGTCGCGGTTTGGAGGCTAGTGATCAGAGTTACCTATGCTTTCCAGTAGGTTCTTCTTTCGCCTACTGATGTGTATATTGTATATGTTTTACTTTAAAGGTCGCTCTGATACATTCTGATACATGTTATACGGATTTTCTCGGATATACATATATACATAGTACAGTTTGTTTACTGTTATTGATTATATTGATGTTGAGAAATCCGGATGGGATTGGTGCCCACGGTTTGGCTTTTGTGGCATAGGATGAAGTGTTATTTTCGGGTGCAGGTTATGGTAATTCCACGCTAGTAACGAAACTCTGCCGAAATTTTGAAAATTTTTTGTTGGTTCGTATTTTCGAAAGGGTTTGGTTCCGGTTTAGGTAACTGAATCGGGATTGGGTCCTTTCACTTTTTTTTGACAAATTTCTCCGGGTATTCTCGGCGACTTGGACCTAAGTCGCTGGCAATACCCCTCATTTTCTGGCCACGGCGGAGCAACATTGCCGGCGACTTGAAAATAAAGTCGTCGGTTATACTTTCACCGGCGACAAAAAAAGAAAGGCCGGCGACTTTACCTTTAAATGTTGTAGTGGTTGAAGATATTAACATCAGAAGCGTTTGATATTCGTGCGAGCTGGAGGCTTGCGATGGGCGCCTCGTACTCCGTTTCATTATTGGAAGCTTTGAAGTTGAACTTAAAGGCATATTCTGCCTGAACGACGCTTGGGCCCGTTAGGATGATACCTGCACTGCTCTCCTTTTTATTAGCAGACCTGTCAACATATAGGTTCTAATGCGAGTGTGCACTTTCGACTAATGATTGAATGGGTTCTTGATGGGCAGCCTCTGCCTCTTCATCCATATATTCAGCAATAAAATCTGTTACTTCCCATTCTTTAATGGCCGTTCGAGGTCTGTATTCGATGTCGAACTCGCTAAGCTTGATGGCCCACTTGTTGAGGCGTCCACTGTGATCAGGAGATGTGAGCACTTATCACAACGGAAGGTTGGTTAGGACTTGGATCTTGTGAGCTTAGAAGTAAGGACGTAGTCATCGAACAATGGTCACTAGGGTGAGCGCCCATTTGTCGAACGTGGGGTACCGCTTCTCTGCTCCAGTAAGTCATTTGGCTGTAAAAAAGATGGGGAGCTTATTATCAGTGTCATGCCGTACGAGGGAAGAGCTGACAACTGTGAGCAAGATAGCTAAATAGAGGTATAGCATTTCCCCTTTTACAGGTCTGGATAGGGTTATGATGGAGGCAAGGTAGAACTTCATTTGATGAAACGCAGCTTCACGAGCAGGCATCTAGTCAACGGAGCTCTTTGTTGTAAGATGGAGTACCTTGAAGAAAGGTTCATATTTATTTGAGAAGCGAGAGATAAAACAGAGTAGAGCGGCAAGCTTATTGAAATGACCCAACCCTAGATTAACTAGTAATCTAGGATCAGCTCTAATGACAAGACTTCTACGGATTTCTGTAAAATTTTTGACATAGTTTCCTCTACGAAGAGGACTACCAGAAATCTGCAAGAAAATCACATTTCAGATTTCCCACAAACAACACTGTGGATCACCGATGTCCATCCGGATTTCTTAATAAAGTGCGAAAAGTAATTTAATTAAAATGCTGGAACAATAATACATGAACTGAAAACTTATAATCCAACAATGTTAAAAATTGACTACCAACAATGAAAAATATTTACAACACTAGTTTTCATAGAGACTTCTAGGAGTAGTATAAAACATATGAAAATACACTTCTAGTGGACCGAAACCTACAGAAAAATATGATAATCTGGTGGACTCAAAGCATATGGGGACCAAAATCCAGTTTAAGAGAAACACTGCAACTTAGGCACTTAGGGTGTTTATTCTAACCCGAAACATGCGAGTTCAAAATAATAAACTGAATAAAATATGGAGGTGGGCGCTTAGGGTGTTTGTTCTAACCCGAAACGTCTCTGTGACTATAAATAAAATTTGATGAGATTGTCTAAGGTGTTTGTTCTAACTCAAGGCGATCTGGGTCGCCAGGGTGTTTTTGTGACGACCTGAACCAGAATCTGTTGCGTATTCGGCATGATTCTCGAGAT
Source organism: Geum urbanum (assembly GCA_946800695.1). Classification (NCBI taxonomy): domain Eukaryota; kingdom Viridiplantae; phylum Streptophyta; class Magnoliopsida; order Rosales; family Rosaceae; genus Geum; species Geum urbanum. The sequence goes on along the minus strand of OX327008.1, from coordinate 15,813,492 downwards.
TGAGTTTAGTCGCAGTTTGTTGTCGTAATTGTGGTTTGCCGATTCGATTCGCGACTATATTTTCGGTCGAAAATTTGAGTTGGGTGTAATTGTGGTTTGTCGTAATTTTACTGCATTTCGTATTTCCAGGAACGGTTGGTTTCCGTGCATCAGTACAGTGTTGTGGATTACGATATTGATCAGTTATGTTTTGTGGATATTCAGGAGATCGAGATCGGGATCGTGATCGTGATCGAGCTTCTGGCGAGGGATCTTCCGCCGGTCCTCGAGATTAGCGCGAGTGCGCATTTTGCTCATCTGTGAGTGGACAATTTCTTTTCACGGAAATATTGCGAGTCTTTTATGTGATTTACGAATTTGAGCATGCGTATGAGATTTCGGATTACATGAGCATGTGTTTTACGATTATACGATTATATTTATACGGATATACGTATACGAATATGCATACACTATATGTTGTTTCATGCATTTGCATCGAACTGTTTATGATTTGGTTTTCATAGAGTACAGTCTTGGTTACGTTGTTGTATCGATACATTTGCCTCTCGGTTAATCCCCGATGGTAGGCCATCCAGGAGGGGCGTCGTTATCCCTACCTGACCGATGAGGGGCGTTTCCCCTGAACCGAGGCCATTTCTGGCTTAGAGTCAAGGGGACTAAGGATCTCATGATTCGGACTGTACTAGCACGGTGTGTGTCCATGAGTGACCCCGTAGGATTTATACTTGCATGCTCAGTACGCTGGAGGATTATGGTTTTACCTCGTGTACTTGTTATATTTTATTTACCTGGACTCGCGTATGTTGTTTTAAACATATATATCAACTGGTGAAAGACATTTATTTTCGTCCACTCACTCTAACGTGTTTATTGTCTTTCCCCTGGGCTTTTCGGTTTCTGTGCCCAGTTTGCAGTTCAGGTTTTGGTGTTTTCACGTCACGGTTTGGAGGCTAGTGATTAGAGTTACCTGTGTTTTCCAGTAGGTTCTTGTTTCGCCTACTGATGTGTATATTGTATAAATTTTACTTTAGAGGTCGCTCTGATACATTCTGATACATGTTTATACGGATTTTCTCGGATATACATATATACATAGTACAGTTTGTTTACTGTTATTGATTATATTGATGTTGAGAAATCCGGATGGGATTGGTGCCCACGGTTTGGCTTTTGTGGCATAGGATGAAGTGTTATTTTCTGGGTGCAGGTTATGGTAATTCCACGTTAGTAACGAAACTCTGCCGAAATTTTGAAAATTTTTTGTTGGTTCGTATTTTCGGAAGGGTTTGGTTCCGGTTTAGGTAACTGAATCGGGATTGGGTCCTTTCAGTTTTTCCTCACCCAGTCTCACCCGTCTAGTCAGTGATAAGCCGACTATTCAAAGCATTGATTCTGAAAATAAACCATCACAAACATACCTCCAAACACGACTGTAATAAAATACAGGAAACTGTAAATCTCAATATACATGAACTCCCAGCAACTGTGAAAATAAATAAATGTCCACTCACCGTACTATGCCGGGATATTCATATATCGAAACCTGCTAATTGGCGCAATAGTCATCCAACATGGCCTGCTAACTTGTAATCCTGAAACCACGATTAAAATTAATATATGTTCATCAATATTCATAATGAATAACTAAGCTCGTAATCTGACGAGCAATAATGTCGAGAATCTCACATTCTAGAATAACGTATTTTCTGACTAAAAACGAACTTAATCAAATTCTAAATTCAGTTGCTTGCATTCCTTCGCTGTAAATCAATTTTAGAGTCGGAACAAACAACGAAATGTTCAAGCAACAAGCCTAACAACATTCATGAAGAACACAACATCAAAATAAAACTGGAAAACCTCCAAATCGCCAAAAAACTAAAAACCCACCGGAAAAATCAATTTGCTAGATCACTGTCGTCCGGCCACGGTAAAGTCCGAGACCCATCACAATCGATCTGCCTCTTCCAAGGCTTCAAACACCCTCTGGGTTTAACGTCCAATGCCATCGTGAGCGCCACCACCGTCTACTGAGAAACTCAACCCGAAAATCGTCACTTTCTCGACCTCGATTCTTTCTCCTCCGGCCATCAACGTCGGAGATGCACCCACCAATCGATAGAGGAAAATAAACCCAACCGTTTCCACCAAAAATCACGGCCGAAGGTGGCCGAAAACCGTTGTGCCGTCGTCGTTGACTTCGGCGGCAATTCTGGGTCGGTGAGCTTGGTCAACGCGAGTCAACCCGCTTGCCAAAAATGGAAACTTCTCACTTTCCCAAAATAGAAACCTGTATTTATACCCGCGATTTTGGTAAAACATTTTTCGATATTTTCGTAAAATTTCCACTGACCATAACTTCTTCTCGTAACTCCAATTTCAACATTTGATGTAGCCACGAACTTGTATCAAGAAACTCTACAAATTTATCCTAAGAAATTTCTTGAAAAATAAATCAATAATTTTTGACCAAACGCCATGGAAAGTTATCAATGGTAACAACTAATTACCATCGATAATTAATGTAATTCATTAGCAACTAAGCACATAAGTTTGGATAATCGTATAATGATGTTTCGGGTCATAACACTACCCGTTAGGCTCTGAAGCTCTTTCTTTGATATGGGCGCCTTCATGTGCATGATAGCCTTGATTTTTTTTGGATTCGCTTTAATTCCCCACTGGCTAACGATATAACCTAAAAACTTGCTTGTCTTGGCGCTAAACATGCATTTGGATGGGTTCAGTCAAACGCCATGATCCATGAGTATTTGGAAGATGATGCGAAGGTCAGTGACATGGCCCTGGGAGGTTGGGCTCTTGACCAAGATGTCGTCTATGTAGACTTCCACCATTATACCGTTCACATGTCTAAAGATGTAGGTCATGAAGCACTAGTATGTGGACCCAGCTTTCTTGAGGCCGAACGGCATGGAAATATAGCAATAGAGCTCCTCATCCATGGTAAAGATGGTGGCTTCCTGATCGTCTGGGTGCATGAATATCTGATTATATCCAAAGTAGGCATCTAGCATCGAAAGTAATTTGTATCCTGCTGTAGCGTCCACTCATTGGTCGATACGAGGGAGCAGGAAGTTGTTCTTTGGGCATGCCTTGTTGAGGTTGGTATAGTCAATGCACATTCTCTAGATGACATTATTTTTCCTTACCATGACTGTATTCAAGATCCACTTGGGGTAGTGAACAGGTTGTATGAAACCAATCTTCAGCAACTGGTCAACCTCAGCAGGCATAGTGTCATAATGCTCAACGTCGTACACACGCCTCTTTTGCTTGATAGGCCTTGTATTAGGAGCAATCCTCAATTGATGTGAAATTAAATCAATAGAAATACCTAGCATGTATGCATAAGACCAAGAAAAAACCTATTAATATTCCCTGAGGAGCTGGATCAGTTCTTCCTCGACGATAGGGTCCAATTGAGCACCTATGCGGACCCTGTGGTCTGGGTGGATGTGGTCCAGCTCAACCTCGATGAAGGAGTCTCCAGTTCCTGCAGGACGGAGGGCATTAATAACATCCCTGGGATCATTAGTTATATTCATTACTTCCTGCTGAGCTACCTATCTTGTTCTAGGATCTATGTAACATTCGACAAAATTGTAGCCGTCTACGAACCATATTTCGAAGTCAGTAGGGAACTGCAGGTATAACGTATGGCTTGCAATGATGGATTTAAGCTTCTTTATAGACGGTCTGCTAAGGATGATATTATAAGAAGAAAATAAGTCAACGATAATGAAGTCAATGTAGACTTACTTCTGATGGGTGCCTGTAGTGCCCAAGCATAAACGCATAGTCATTGCCCATTGGGTAGTAGACGTTGCCCAAGAAGCTCATCAATGATTCATTATCCCGAGTCAACTTGTTGTAGGGACACTTTAGCTATTTGTAACTTGTGAAAAAAATCATGTTTGTGGCTGAGCTTTAATAAAGAAGGACGCGGCCCTTGCATTTATCGACTAGAGCGTCGATGACGAATGGGACATCCGTAGCTGGAGCACCCTATTCGTCAGCCTCCAAAAATGTGATGGTGTCCCAAAAACGGCTCGAGGCCTTGGGTCCTAACCTTGAGGTAAGGGAGAGGACCTCTCGAGGGGGAGTGTCTGCCTTGCGCTTGCTACCATAGATGGTATGGACTTCCCCTTTGGCTTCTATGAACGCCACCTTCTTTGGGTCCTCCACTCTGTATTAGTCTAGCTCGCCCTTGTCAAATAACTCTTGAATGCTCTTTTTGAGGATGCTGCAATCCTCGGTGTTGTGAGTTTCAGATTTATGATATTTGCACCAACTGCCCGTGTGCTTCAGCGGGGCCTTCCTTGTTTTGGGCTTGGGTTGAAGGATCAAGTGCTTATTGTTGGTGAATATTTCAGCGAACGTAGCATTCGTGACGGTGTAAACTGCTCTGCCAGGTGAATGATGCTTGGGCAGCTTTTGATTCCTCGTCGGGTTCCATACTGGGGATCTTCGACGTTCTTGCATTTTCTATCATGGTGAACTCCGTCTCCGCTCGGGAGTACGGGATCTATGGAGTTTGCTTCGATGAGTGTGGTATGTTAGTGAAGCGTTGCAACGGGACGAAAGTGGATAATCACGTCCAGGCTCATGCCGTTTCATCTGGCCCCAGACTCAGTTGTGGACCTTAGCCTTCTCAACTATCATATCTAATACCTCCTTGTAGGTGAGGTAGTCACGTTTGATTACTTTTTCTTTAAAGAGGGAGGGTTGTAAACCCTTCACCTGAGTGTTCAACATTGTCTACTTGTCTAGGTTCCGGCAGAGATGAGCGACAGATCTGAAATAGTTGTTGTAAGAGGAGAGATCTCTAATCCACCTTGGTGAATGGGAAAGAGAGATTTGGCAATGTTGTGATGCGTTTGCAACCGATAATGCTTAAGAAAAGCGTCTGTAAGCTTTATGGAGGAAGCGATAGATCCTAGGGCGAGCTCAAAGAACCAGTCACTACGAGAAAAAACAACTTAGAGGACGAAATAGTGAAGGTTTCGTCGTCTAAGTCGACTTTAGACATCGCCAATAAATTGCGTCGTCTTAAACATTTTTCCGTCATCTAAGTCACACTTAGGGACGAAAATGAGTCTTTGTCTTCCAAGTTAGGGATGAGACAACGAAAATTACACATAGTCCGTCGTCTAAGTCACTACTTAGACAACACTACTTAGACAACGCACCGACGCTGTGTCGTCTAAGTAGTCACTCAGAACACAAATACTCATTTTCGTTGTCTAAGTAAACACAATTATATATTGTGCTAGATTCTTTTCCTTTTCGCTCCCTCATTCACATTTTCATTCTCTCTCGATCATACTCTCCTCACACGTACATCTAGCACTATATATATATATATATATCTCCGGTTCTGACCATCAATTTGGCATATATCGGTGAAGGCTAGGTACGTACGTAGTTAATTTTTGACAATCTTAATATTTAGATATATAATTAATTGTACGTTTAATTGATTGCATTGTTAGTACGTCTAATATTTATAATTAAGTTAGGTAATTGATTGATATATATATATATTAGTTAATTAACTAGTATGCATGAATGTTTAAAAATTTGATTAATATTTAGTTAAAACGTACATGCATGTTAGATATATTAAAGTAATTGAAGTATAGTATATTCATTGTTAATTAATAAAGGTAGTTAATATATATTTTAATTAATTATACGTTAATAAGGTAGTTGAAAATATGTATATATAATAGTTTAATAACTACTTGAAAATATGTATATATAATAGTTGACTAATATGATAATTATTAAATTTCGTAGAAGTATAGACAAGAGTTGGATAAAGTTGCGGAATAGAAGTAATGTCCGGTATATGGATGGAATCAGAGAATTTGTGAATTTTGCGATGAAACATGGTCAGGGAAAGAAGCGTATCAGGTGTCCGTGCAAAAAATGTCTAAACTATCAGTATGTGGAGGTTAATGTTATGATGCAACACATATACGAAAATGGTATGATGTGGAGTTACACTACGTGGAGCGAGCATGGTGAAGCAGTAGACTTCAGCTTAGGGTACAGTTACCATGGTGCCTCATCCAACGATAGTAGTGTTGGCCCCTCCCCCCCGTTTGGAACCCAACTACGGATTTGGTCCATTATGCATTTATGGGATTTAGTCATGGTGGACACCAACACCAAGAGGGAGGTTACAATACCACTCATAGGCATGATGACACAACTGCGGATTTGGTCCATTATGACAAATTCACTGACACAATGTTTATGATGACGGCAGCCGAAATGACAAATTCTGTGATTTTCTAGCGTATGGGATGTTGGCAGCCTGCAGGACAAAATGATACAATGAATGTCCTATATGTTTGGACGATGTGAACTCTAGTTGGCACACGGGGAAGGTGTGTTACCTAGGTCACCGTAGATGACTTCCTGATGATTACCCGTGGCACATGATTAAGCTCATTTCGACGGGACGGTAGAGAATAATCCTAAACCCCGTAGTTGGTCTGGCGAAGAGATTTTAGAGAGGTTGAGCTATTTCGACTTTGGTGTGTTGACCAATGATAAGGATGTACAAAAACACAATCCAATACCTCCACAGGATCTCAACTATTGGCATCACAAGAGTATATTCTTTGAACTCCCTTATTGGTCAAAGTTGAAGCTGAGGAACAACTTGGATGCGATGCACATAGAAAAGAATGTGTGCGATAGTGTGGTGGAAACTATTCTCGGTATTAAGTTCAAGACTAAAGATACTCCCAAAGTGAAAGGACCCAACCCCGATTTAGTTTCCTAAATCAGAATCAAACCCCTTCTGAAAACACGAACTTGCAGAGTTTCACTATATCCCAAAGAAATTTCGGCAGAGTTTCACTATATCACGGAATTACCATTAACCTGCACCCGAAAACACACTTCATCCTATGCCACAAAAGCCAAACTAAATGTAGCTCGAATACTAAGCCTCCAACTGCGACGTGCGACACCAGAAACCGAACTGCAAACTGGACACGGAAACCGAAAAGCTCAGGGGAAAGACAAATAAAATCGTTAGAGTGAGTGGACGAAAATAATCATATGCATTTCACCATTTATATAACATAAAAACAATGTGAGTTCTTAAAATAAATGGAGGTGTCAGACGAATCTCTCAAGCCTGACGGTCAAGCGAATCTCTCAAGCCAGACGGTGATAGACTAGGCGAATCTCTCAAGCCTAGTGGGCACAGCAGGGGAATCTCCCAACCCTGGAACTGGACTACCAATGATCAGCCGAGTAGTCAATGTATCGATGCTAAATAAATGCCATCACCAATAAAACATAAAACAATACCTCCAAAAAAAATAAATAATCTTAATACTGTATTGGAAATAAATACTGAAATCAAGAACTCGCTACGACAGTAAAAATAAATGTCCACTCACAGACTTACACGAAGCAAAACGCGTTAATCCTAAGATCCGGCGGAAAATCCCTTGCCAAACGGACGATCACGATCCCCTGAATAATCACAAATACCACTGTTCAAAATCACATTTCAAAATCCTGAACCACATCTCGAAAACCAATCATTCTCGGAAACATATAACTCGAATATCGACGAAATCGTCAAAAATCCAATAAACACACTATAAAACCTCACTACAAATTTCGATGCTCAATTCAAAATATAAACCTCGCCACTGCGATCCGTGCGCGATTTCGAGCAAAATGACATAAAACTTGTTGAAAAACACCTCGGCCGGAAAACCCCTGTTGGAAAATTCCTTCTACCCAGAAAATTTCAACCTACATATGGATTTGAAGATCTCGACATTTCCAATAACTTTCTAGTTCAAAGTTAAGCCCAATTTTTACCGGAAGGTCCAAATCTCACCTTGACGTCGAACACCCTCGCCGGAATTCATTAACTTCGATCGGCCTCCTCCAGCCACGGCAAGGTGCAAGACCACTTCTAAAAGCTTCCTCTCTCCAAGGGCTACAAAACCCCCAACAAGTCGACCTCCATCTCGGCCGCCACCGCTGCCTCCGCCGCCGGCGATTTCGCCGGAAAACTCACAAAAATTTCCTGAACTTTGACAAGGCATAACTTCTTCATCCGGCAACCAAATTGAGTGAATGACCTATCAAAAGAAAGAGGAGCTCAAGACCAACAACTTTTATGAAGAAACCTTGGCCAAAAGACGCCTGAATAAGGCACATCGAAGCCAAACAAAACTCAGCCTGGAATGGGTCAATTTTGACCCACGGGTCAACATGGTCAACGGGCCAGATTTCTAAAATTAGAAAGTTTCCTAATTCATCACGTATTCCTTCCATATTTATACCGTACACGTATCGTCCAAAACGAATCGAAACCAAACGGATATAAACACGACTAAATCCAACAACCGAAAATATTCTTAACTTATTCCTCGTAACTCGAAATAATCATCCGGAAATTCCCACGAACTCGAAATTAAATTCTATACAACCTCCGTGAAGGAACTCAAATCAAATTCTTGCCCGATAATTTAGTCGTTAACACACCCGCCATATTAACCAGTTACGACAAAATCGCGACTAATCACGAAACTCGCAAATCAAGCCGATAAACATAACATTTTCGGTTCGGGTTGTCACACAAAGTGCACAAAGATCTGGAATCTATGAATCTACGTCGTCCCTTGTGGTTGAGGAAGGATGGAAGAGGAGTGTACAACAAGATGCCAGATGCACCTTACACAGTGAAACCGGCACTTAAAGGTTCTGTATTCCACTGGTTTAAGAGCGTTCATTATCCGGCTATGTATGTAGCTACTGTTAGTATTGCATCATTAGTTGTACGATTAACATACTTATCCACTTAAGCAGATTAGCAACACCTACCAGACCACACGCAAGACTACCAAGGAGACTCCAACTTCACTCACCAGACCCACCCCACCCGAGCGCACACGCGCCAGTGGAGGGGACGCCCGAACGCACGGATCACACACCAGCATGTACACCAAGTCCCACATCGAAGAACACCATCAAGCTCCAAACTCAACCACCTATATAGGTAAGGCATTAACTACAGGTAAGATCATCCCATCGAGAGCCAGCTGACTCACTCGATTCATATCACTCTACTCGCACGTTCGATTGACTGTTATATTCAATACTTCATCTGACTTAGGCATCGGAGCGTTGAAGGCGGGCCACCCTGTCTTGACCCCTGACCGTCTGTTCATTGTTGTATTCTTCTAACAGCCACATGCGAACAGCTGCACCTGAACGCCCGAGAGGAAGAGGAAGCGCCCGACAGGAGAATCCACCGCCCGAAAGGAGAGCCCGCACGCACGAAGAGAAGGAGAGCGCCCGTCCATCCGAACAGCCCCAGCGTTCGGACGCATCGGGAGGAGAAGGAAGTCCATCGCCCGACCGGAAGGAGTATCCGTGGAAGTGTATTTGTGTTGCTTCTGCCCAGTTACGCCCCCGCGCGTAATTCGGTAGAAACATCTGGCGCCGTCTGTGGGAAACTTATAAATTGCAAACCTCGTATAAACACCACGAAAATCAAAGGTCCACATGCTCAACTCGGTGACTAACGACAGCAACACGCCCGATGGGGGGACGCCGCCAGACTCGCAGGGGCGGAATGTATTAGCGGCCGACAGGAACGATGGCGAGGGACGCATCAACAGCCTGGTCCAGGAGTTACGGGAGGCGGCGCTCGAGAGAGCAGAGGAGCGCCAGATCCGCCAGAGGTTGGAGGAACGACTGGACGCGCTCATCAACTAGCAGATGGAACGGCATGAGGAGACCCAGGAGACCACCAGCGAGGAGCAACACCCGCTCGGCGGGACCAACGCCCAGGCGGCCCGAGCGCCCTCGCCGGTGGAAGAATCGGCGCCACCAACGAACAACGCTCTGATCCTTCGGATGGTGGAGCTGGCGAAGGAAGTCTCGCGCCTGCGCAAGGACAAGCTGGCCGGTCAGGGCGGGACGTCTGCCCCCCGGGTCAGTCCGTTCTCGGCGCACATACTGGAGAGGGGAAGGGATCCCCACGCGAAGATAACAAAGATCGCTTTGTTTGACGGGAGCGGGGATCCACGTGCGCACATGGACGAGTTTCGATCCACCACGGACGGAACCCAATATTCGGACCCAACCTTGTGTTTCCTGTTTCAGGAAACGCTGGCGGAGGAAGCACGGAGCTGGTTCTACGAGATCCCGCCAGGGTCCGTCCACTCATTCCTCGAGCTGGCGGAGAGCTTCCAGAAGCGCTATCGGCTCCAAGGCAAATACAACACCACGGGCATCCTCCTCAAGGTCCGCCAAGAGATAGACGAGAGCCTGTCGAGCTACATCAACCGATGGAGGACGCTCGCAAGCACATGCAGGGACCTTGATAAGCGAGTGGCCAAGGTCGCCCTGATGGATAATCTGCTCGCCACCCCTTTCGTAGAGAAACTTGTAAGGAATGAGCATCTCGACTACGACGAGATCATGGACTTGGTTGTACAGAAGGCGTTGGTGGAGACGTGAGTGTACGGGTCCGCCTCCGAGTCTAGCACCAACAGACCGGAGGAGAACGCTCAGCCCCGACAACCCTCGGACGAAGGAAGGGCGCCAACCGGAGGATACAAGAGGGACCAGGACGCGCCGGGACAGAACAATCAGAAGCCTTTCTTCCGCCACCACCCGGGCGGCCACTATCACCGGGCAAGGAGACCGACGCGGCAAGACGCCTGTATACCGCCAGGTTCACACCGCCAACCAGCGGGACAGGAGGTCTTCACGATCGACGGGCAGTCGCCCGAACAGCTTCTCCACCTACATCGACGCCGGCTCCCACCACCAAGCGGCGTAACGGCAGCAATGGCCCCGGTCGGCCGAATCCAGAGCATTTGGTGCGAATACCACAACGCCGCTACCCACCACACCAACGACTGTCCCCTGCTAAGGAGGGCCCTCAAGGGTATGAGGAAAAGCGATCGCCCCGCGCCTCCCTGGGCGGAAGGATGCCAGCGCCAGACGAATTCCAGAACCCGTGGGACTATCAACACGATATCCGGGGGCAAGCGCAAGGAGAAGACATCATCGCCCGATCGCACGAGCACGGAAGTGCTGGCGATCGGGGCAGGGAGGGCGCCCAAGGAAGGAAGGAAGGGGACGCCCACCCTTCACAGCGAGGGACGAGGAGGAGAACCCGAAGGACAGCACCCTGCCATTCGTGATCAACGCGATCATTGACCAATTCCTTGTGAAGAGGGTGCTAGTAGACAACGGGGCGTCCGTCAACGTAATCTATTTCGACGCATACAAGGCGCTCGGGAGGCCCGCACGCAAGATGACACAGGACCACGAGTGCGTAGCCAGCTTCACGGGCGAGACATCGTATCCAATTGGGAGCGACAGCCTCTGGGTCGATATTGGCGCACCCGACTCCCCGCATGGCGAGATCCGAACGGACTTCATCATCATGGACACCCCCTCCCCCTACAACGCCATACTCGGGAGGCCAGGGATCTGCAGGTTAAGGATGATCATCGCAGGGTACATGCTCCTGGGACGCTTCCCGACTGAGCGCGGAGTCGGATACGTCTGAGGGTACAACAGGAAGGAGACAACGAAACCCCGAGACAAACATGAGGTCCTCGCCCTGGAACCCACGCCAGGGTCAGAAGCGCCCGACGATCCACGCGACGGGCTGATGGCCGTATCACCCGTCCCCGAGCGCGAAGAGCTGAGGACGATTCAGCTATCCCCCGAACACCCGGAGAGAATGGTACAGATCGGAGCATCGCTGGCTCCCGCGATAGCAGAGCGACTGATCGCGCTACTAAAGGAGAAGCAGGAGGTGTTCGCTTGGTCGTATAAAGACATGCCCGGGATCAGCACGAATATCATATCCCATCGACTGAGCGTCAGCACCAGCGCCCGGGTAGTGAAGCAGAAGAGACGAGCGTACAAAGCGGAGCATTACGCGGCCATGCACGAGGAGGTGGACCGATTACTGGGCATCGGGTTCATCCGGAAGGTGGACTATCCCAAGTGGATTTCCAACGCTGTGATGGTACAGAAGAGCAACCAGAAATGGAGAATGTGTATCGATTACAGTGATCTCAACAAGGCGTGCCCAAAGGACAGCTTCCCGATACCAAGGATCGATCAACTAGTGGACGCAACGGCAGGGCACGAACTCCTATCGATGACGGACGCTTACTCGGGCTACAACCAGATCTTCATGGACCCCACGGACCAGGAGGCAACAACGTTTGTCACGGACAAGGGCCTTTATTGCTACGTTGTCATGCCTTTCGGGCTGAAAAACGCCGGCTCCACGTACCAGAGGCTCATGAACACAATGTTTCACGGCCTGATCGGCAATATCGTAGACGTGTACGTGGACGACATATTTGTGAAGAGCGTCCAGGCGGTCGACCATGTCCAGAACTTGGGGACTGTGCTCGACGTCCTCATCAAGAACGGCATGAGGCTAAACCCCGCCAAGTGCACCTTCGGAGTCACCAACAGCAAGTTCCTAGGGTATATTGTCAGCCAGCGGGGAATCGAAGCTGCGCCAGCCAAAGTCAAAGCAATCATCGACATGAAGCCGCCCGTTAGGAGGGTGGACCTGCAGAGCCTCACTGGCAAGCTTACTTCCCTTAACCGTTTCATCTCACGCTACTCGGACAGGTGTGCCCCGTTCTTCAAAGCCCTAAGAACCACGAACAAGCGCGAGGTTGTGTGGACGCTCGAGTGTGAGGAATCTTTCCTTCAGATCAAGGAGTACCTGGCGTCCATTCCGCTCCTCTCCAGACCCGTTGGAGGGGAAGTTCTGTACCTCTACTTGGCTGCTTCCCTCACGGCCGTCAGTTCTGCCCTCGTCCGCAGGGAGGACTGCACAGAGTTGCCCGTTTTCTTCTCAGGGAAGGGCATGACAGGCGCTGAGACACGATATCCGACAATCGAGAAGATGGCGCTCGCGCTCGTGACCGCCGCCTGACGGTTAAGGCCGTACTTCCAGGCGCACAGCATCCACATCCTCACAAATGTACCGCTACGCCAGATACTCCAATCGCCCGATCACAGTGGCCGCCTGGCAAAATGGGCCATCGAACTTAGTGAATTCGACCTCGAGTACAAACCCCGCACGACAATCAAGGGGCAGGCCGTGGCGGACTTCATCGCCGAATACACGGAGGCAGAGAGGGCACCGGCCCAAGCGCCCGATGGTCCGACGGTAGAAGCGTCCGACAAACCGGAGGTCCAGGAGCGACCGGTGTCGGAGTGGAACCTCTACGTCGACGGCTCCTGCACGAAGAAGGTGAGCGGCGCCGGCATAATCTTAACCGGGCCAGGAGGGATAAACGCGGAGTACGCCCTCAAGTTTGAATTCAAGGCGACCAACAACGAGGCCGAGTACGAAGCGCTCATCGCAGGTCTACAACTGGCCAAGAATTCAGAGGCGCCCGACCTCAACATATTCAGTGACTCACAGTTGGTGGTGAGCCAGGTCAGAGGAGAATTCCAGGCAAAGGAGGAATCCATGATCGCCTATCTAAAACATGTGAAGGCGCTGATCAAGGGGTTCCAGTACGTCAACATCAACCATATTCGCCGAGGATTCAACGCGAAGGCAGACAAATTGGCCCGACTAGCCACGACGCCCGTACACACGGGGCCAGGGCAGCCCATCGTCGAAGTACTGCGACGACCAAGCATCTCAGGAGCGGAGCAGGTCCTGGCAATCGAACCACACGAGCATAGTTACATGGACGTGCTCATTGCCTATAAAACAAGGGGAGAACTACCAGAGGATAAGCGAGAGGCCAGGACCATCATCGCACGGGCGGCCAATTTTAGCGTGCAGGATGGGGCACTTTATCGACAAGGAAGGACTTGGGCAAGCCTCAAGTGCGTCACTCCAACAAAAGGCAACTCGATCTTAAAGAAGATCCACTTGGGCACGTGCAGCCATCACCCGGGTGCCAGATCGATCGCGCACAAGGCCCTTCGGCATGGTTTCTGGTGGCCCACCATCCACGCGGACGCCACGGCACTGACAAGCAAGTGCTACCAGTGCCAACTCCACGCACATCACCACCATGCGCCCGCCGTCCCACTGTCCATCCTCCTATCGCCCGTTCCATTCGCGCAGTGGGGACTGGACCTGATTGGAGAGCTTCCAAAGTCAAAGGGGCAGTACAAATATCTGATCGTCATCATCGATGACCACACGAGGTTCATCGAAGCCCAACCCATGGCAAAGATCACCACGGAGAAGGTAGAACGCTTCCTCTGGTGCTTCCTTTTTTGTCGCTATGGGACGCCAATCAGCATCATCACGGACAACGAGCCACAATTCAACAACCCCAGACTGATAGCCTTCTGCAAGCGCCAGGGAACGGACCTCATCTTCGCGTCGCCAGCACACCCCCAGACGAACGGACAAGTGGAAGCAGCGAACAAAATCATCAAGTCTGGCATCAAGAGGAAGATCGAAGATATCGAACCCGGGGACGCAGGATACGGGCGCTGGCCCGAGATCATTCCAGAAATTCTGTGGTCCATCCGAACGACTGCCAATGCAGCCACAGGCGAGACCCCTTTTAGCCTGACATTCGGAACGGAGGCCGTGCTACCCCTGGAAATTACCCATCAGAGCCCACGAATCGAGGGGTACGATCCACGCACGAACAGTGAGGGGCTAAGGCTCAACAATGATCTGTTGGAAGAACGAAGAGATATGGCGCACCTGCACAACGCCGCGAATAAACAGAGGATCGCTCGGTTATACAATCAGCGCATACGAGCTCGCCCAATCCAACTGGGGGACTGGGTAATGAAGGCGATCCAACAGAAGGTGAAGGCGCTTCGCCCATTGTGGGAAGGCCCGTACGTCGTTGACAAGATGATAAACGACAGTACTTTCTACCTTAGGGACATGCAGGGTCAACGACTACGCCACCCATGGAACATCCAGCACTTAAGGAAATACTTTCATTAGATCCTATTTGCGCTTGTTTGTCCTTACCCCGCCCGCCCACATACTCGGGGGACTGGGGATAGGCTACTCGCAAAGACATAAAAGGGAGGCCCGCGCCCGCACAAGTTACTCAAAAGATACCAAGCAAAATTCAACAAAGAGAGACAAGGCACACAAACGGACAGAGAAATTTCATCCATTCGCCAGGTTACAAAAAAAAAAACAGCTAGCGAGGATCACAGGCACGAAGGCCCGCTTACAAAAGATCCTACTCTATTACAAAAGAAAAACAGAGAAAAAAAACTACTCTACTTCGCGCCCGCTCCACGATCGCCGCCCGTCAGCCCCGCCTGCTCCGCCAAGAAAGCATCAAACTCCTCCATTTTCAGAAAAGGCGCTACCATCTCCTGGAACTGGGTGACCTGAACATCAGCTTCAGCATCCACCAACTCCTTGAACTCCGAGGAATTCTTGAAATCGACGACCGCCTCCACCCGCGCCTTCTAAACTTGGGCCTGCGCCTCAGCCATCAGGCGGGACTCCACCTCCGCCACCCGGTTATCCGCCAAGGCTTTTCCCTCTTCCAGGGCAGAGAGGGTTGTATCACGTTCGGCCTTGAGCAGCGCCTCTCGTTCACTCGCCTCCTGGCTTTTCTCCGTCGCCGCCCGGACCTCTTGACGCAGGCGATTCGCCAGCTGCTCATACTTGCTCAAATTATACTCGTATCTCTTGCAAGAATCAGTAAGCTTGAGTATCTCCACCTGCGCCTCCTCCGCACAGCGCCTGTTGGCGAAGCGCTCACGCGCCAGGTACATCTTACGCTGCAGCACCATGCAGAGATTGAAGGCCTTATCCATATCATCCATATTTCCCTGCGCCACCTCCGGCGCCATCTCATCAACAGCCTTCACGCTCAGCTCGATGGACCGCATCAGTGGCGTGTAGAAGGCGAACAGATCGGACGGCCCGGCGGACGGATTGACGGTCGGATTATCCGTCCGGGGACGCTTCAAGGAAGACCCACTGGCTCCTCCCTACTCCGACACCCGTGGGGGGCTGGACGGACAGACGGACGCTTGGGGCGTCGTGGGGGCACGAATAGATGATTGGGGCATAGAAGAAGAACGAGCAACTGTGTGGGGCGTGCGAGCTGTCTCCCGCCGGTCATCCCGGTCCTGCCGGCGCTGGTCACGGCTCTCCTGGCGCTTCTCCTGGTGCTGTTCAGCACGATCGGCCTTAGCCTGCGCCTTCCAACCACCAGCGTGGCCTGGCGGCAGGCGGCGGGCATCCGCCAGGATAGCTGGAGCAAAGTCAGCCACATCAGGGATGGGGATCTTGGGCTGCATGGTCTCCCCCAACACCAGACCACCCCGTCCGTCATCCACCACCTTTCGGACCTTCCCAGCAGCCTCTCGAAGGGCGACCATGCGGCGCTTGGCCACCTCATCCGCAGCGGCATTCTTGCCAGTCATCTTCTTAACTACAAAAAACAATAAACGGAAGGTTAGCGACAGCAGAACAATTGGTCAAAATCTACTCCTACTCAACAGACTACAAGACCCACGTACGAAGCAGCTCAGCAAGGTGCGTCTGCTCGATAAGATCCCAATGGCAGGCGGCGAAGAACGATCTTGCCTCGGGCGCTGGGTCAAAAACAAACCTCAGACGGTTGACCCGGGCCTCCTCAGCAAGCGTCATCGGGTACTCGTTCGTATCAAGGGGATGGAAGGCTTGGGGGACTCGATCAATCAGGTGGGCGTTGGCAGCATACTCTTCCGAGAAGGAACCCAACTCCCAATCACCACCTACCAGGCAGTTGATCGTGCGCCAGTTGGTCGAAGAACTCGGCTGATCCGACAACCACCACTTCACGCGGGGCTCTACGGTGATGGTCCCCCAGTCCCTCTTGCGCGAAGAGTAGTGAAGACCGAAGAAATGAAGGAACTCCGCCCGCGTGGGCTGGTCCAGACCGCTCGCCCGAAAGATATTGAATATAGCCACAAGCGTGCGGGTGAGCGTGGGCCCGCATTGACCAAGCGAGATCTTCAGCAGCGCCAGCATATACTGGAAGAACCGGTGCAGTGGCAACTTGATCCCTGCCTTGAGATGGAACTCGCTCAGGCAGACATGACCCGGCGGCGGGAGGGTGAAAGTGTCGCCTCCGCCAGGTATCCGCAGTTCCACAGAGTTGGGGATGTGGTACTCTCTCGCCCACCTGGCCATCTCTGACACGGATGGCGCACGCTCAGGTTCCTGGACGGGCGTGCCATCGGGAAACACCCAGTGGACGGGTCACGTGTGGGCTAGGGACCCCATGGTTCTGACTGTGAGATTTTACTTGCATGCTCTGTTTACGAGTTGGAGTCAGCGTCTCCTCGTATACTATTTGGTTTGATTTATTATATTTCGACTCGCATATGTTTTATAACATATATTATTTGGTGAAAGACATTTATTTTCGTCCACTCACTCTAACGTGTTTATTGTCTTTCCCCTGGGCTTTTCGGTTTCCGTGCCCAGTTTGCAGTTCAGGCTCTGGTGTCGCACGTCGTGGTCGGAGGCATAGTGCTCGAGCAATGTTGTTTCATCCAGTAGGTTTATTGTTCTACCTACTGTGGTGTGCGTATACGATTATGTATTAGATGTTGCTCTGAGCTTTTTGTGGTATATGTTATACGATTTTATACCGAATTTCAGAAAAGTATATATATATATTTATTGTTTTATTTTACTGTTGATATGTTGAGAAATCCGGATGGGATTGGTGCCCACGGTTTGCTTTTTGTGGCATAGGATGAAGTGTATTTTCCGCGTGCAGGTAATGGTAATTCCACGCTAGTAGCGAAACTCTGCCGAAATTTCGAAAAGTTTTTGTTGGTTCGTGTTTTCGAAGGGGTTTGATTCCGATTTAGGAAACTAAATCGGGGTTGGGTCCTTTCAACAAAATCATAAATAGTTTCTATGCAAATGTATAAAGCGCAATATAAATGCATATTCGTAATTCATAATTATAAAAGCATATTCGTCGGTGCATAATCGTAAAACACTTGCTCGAATAAATCATAATCGCATACGCATGCTCATGCTCCTAAAACGTATAATAAAGATTCGCAACCAATCAGTGAAAATAAATGTCCACTCACAGACAAGCACAGCCCGCAAACGCGCTAATCCCGAGATTCGACGAAAGATTCATCGCCAAGCGTACGATCTTGATCTCCTGAATAATCACAAAATATCACTGATCAAAATCACAATTCAATACTCTAAACCACAGCTCGGAAACCAACCATTTCCAAAAATATATAACTCGGATAACAAGAAAATCGTCTAAAAACCCAAAATACTTCTAAAAGGACCCAACCCCGGTTTAGTTTCCAAAACCGGAATCAAACCCCTTCTGAAAACACGAACTTGCAAAAACCACAAAAATTTCGGCAGAGTTTCGTTACTAATGTGGAATTGCCATTAACCTGCACCCAAAAACACACTTCATCCTACGCCACAATAGCCAAACTGTGGGCACCAATCCTATCCGGATTTCTCAATATCATAACAATAAAGTAAAGCAGTAATCAAAAACTATACTTTACAGAAATCCAGGGAAAATCATAAGAAAACATATCAGTCACGTATCAGAGCGACCTCTAGTGTATATATACAAAAATATACAACAGTAGGCAAAACAAGAAACCTACTGGAAAAGAAAGGTAGCTCGAATGCTAAGCGTCTGACCACGACGTGAGACACCAGAATCCGAATTGCAAAATGGGCACGGAAACCGAAAAGCCCAGGGGAAAGGCAAATAAAATCGTTAGAGTGAGTGGACGAAAATAAACATATGCCTTTCACCATTTATATATATCATGAAACAAAGCAAAGCAAGTTCGGAAAATGAATGGAGGTGTCAGGCAAATCTCTCAAGCCCGATGGTCAGGCGAATCTCTCAAACCCGACGGTGATAGACTAGGCGAATCTCTCAAGCCTAGTGGGCACATCAGGGGAATCTCTCAACCCTGGATCTAGACTACCGGTGATCAGCCGAGTAGCCAATGCATCGATGCTAAATAAATGCCATCACCATATAAAATATAAAACAATACCTCCAAAAATAATAAATAATCTCAACATCGTATCGTAAATAAATACAGAAATCATGAACTCACTACGACAGTGAACACTGTACCACACCTCTGAATTGATCATGAACTGATCAAAATCATAGTTCATCACACTGTACCACACCTCGGAAACCAACCATTTCCGGAAACATATAACTTGATACAAAATAATCGACAAAATTCCCCAAACTCTCCACACAAACCCTCGACTAAAAATCCGGCTTCCAAATAAACTCAAAAACCTCAAGGCGATGATCGGGGTGCGATTACGAGCAAAACGACATAAAAATCATCAAAATCCAAAACGTCAGAGCTCCGCCGTTGACAACCGCAGGCGGCGGCTGCGCGCCGTTAACCAGAGATTTTTCGGTGGCCAAGCTCACCGAAACTTCTCATCTTCAAGCCCAACATATTTCATAACTGTGGCTACCTCCAATTCCGGCCCAAATCGTCGGAAATTAGCTTGAAAGTCCCGGAATCACAAATTGCCTGCGAACATGTTTCTCCGTCGATCTCCGGCCACGGCGCACGGCGGCCCTCGAGACCACTCCCATAGGCTCTGCCATGGCCCCACGGGTCAAACCCCTCTAATCTCCTGCCACCACCGTGGCCGGAGCGCCGCCGTCCAACTACCCCGATTTCGGCCGGAAAACCTCGAATTTCAACTCACTTTTTCTCCCTGAAATCGACACCAATTTAAGCAAAACCAAGTTCTAACTAGTTGCAAATCAAGAGAGGAATCTTTTACCTTCCAAGGTCATGACCGGAAATGGCCGGAAATGGCAAGTCAGCCGGTGGTTCACAACCAGTCAAAAATCCTCCACAGTCAACGGCGGTCAACGGGTCCAAGGCTGGTCAACGGGTCTAAGGCCGGTCAAACTTCCAAACAGTACTTTTCAACAATTTTTCGACTATTTCTGATATTTATACTCGCGGCTCGATACGATCGACGGTCCAAAACAGATCACATCCACGTTTCGGATAACTCAAATACAAACGGATAAACACGACGAAATTTCGTGACTTCAAATATTCATAATATATTCCTCGGTCGTCGAAATAATTATCCGAAACCGCCCACGAACTCGAAATCACACGTACAACAACTCTCCTGAAGAGACTCAACTCAAATTCTCGCCCAATAATTAAGTCGTGATCGAAACCTCCAAATCAATTTATTTACGAAAAACTGTAATTACGCGTAAACTCGTGGATTTAGCCGATTACTGTACTGATTCTGGTTCGGGTCGTCACAAATCTACCCCCCTTAAAAAAATTTTGACCTCGAAATTTACGTATCTACTAGGTGAACAGATGAGGATACTGCTCCCGCATACGCTGCTCAGTCTCCCAGGTGGACTCCTCAATCGAGTGATTCTGCCACAAGACCTTCACCAGCGGTATAACACGGTGCCGTAACTGCTGCTCACGCCGATCGAGAATCAGTACCGGCTCCTCTACATATGTCAAATCCTCTCGGATAGGAAGCTGATGTGGCGCTAACACATGTGATGGATCAGGAATATACTTCCGCAACATCGAACCATGGAAAACATCGTGTACACGAGCCATCTCAGACGACAACTCAAGTCTGTATGCCACGGCACCAACCCTCTCGGTAATCTAATACGAACCAATGTACCGTGGTCAAAGCTTGCCACGCTTCCCGAAACGCACAACTCCCCTCCACGAAGATAGTTTCAGGAAGACCCAATCTCCCACCTCGAACTCGAGACTCTTTCTTCTCACGTCACTACCACATTTGTTAACATTACCGGCAAGATCACCGGAGACAAGGCCGGCGACCGGAAAAGTCGCCGGTAATGTTCAACATTACCGGCGACATACACCGTCGCCGAAAAATCGCCGGTAATGTTCCAAAAAGTTTCACATTTCCGGCGATTTTCCGGAGAAAAGTCGCCGGTAATGTCTTCATTTCCGGCGACTTACTCCGTCGCCGGCAATGTCTCTTATATTAGACGAAGATTGCATCAGCCCGATCATTCTTTCATTTTGATCGAAAAAAATCCAGAGAAATCGAAAGAAGGAAAACGTACGCTCTGAAATCGATCATTCGGTATATTGTAAAAATTAAGGCGCGCGTCGAAAACTCGATCACTCGGGAAGCTATATATATAGGTACGTGTATATATACGTATATGTACGTGTATGTATATATATATATATGTGTGTGTGTTGATCAAATCCAATTCGTGAGCAGATATATATATATATATATATGAAATTTTGTTGATGTGATCACCGAAACGAGAAAACTGCTTGTAGTTAATCTTATCTTGTGTCTGAAACAATGACTGGTATATATTATCGTAGTGTTATCGTTGCCAGGCTTAACAGAGCCTCCTACCTAGTCAAATACGTTTTGAATTGAAAAAAGAAGAATACCATCATCGAGTACGTACTGAATTGAATTCAGAGATTGTGTGAATTGAATTGAGATATCGCGTCGATTATTAGTAGTGAATGTGTGTATATATATATAATTAATACGTAAAATTGTTAGAATTTTCAGGATGGACAAGAGTTGGATGAGCCTCGAAAGATGGGATGTCAGATATCACCAGGGAATTAGGAGTTTTGTGGATTTTGTGAAGGCTAATTGTGGAGACACTACACTTCATTATTGCCCGTGTAAAGAATGTAAGTGTTTCAGCGATCGATTTCGATTTCCCATTGATAAAGTCCAGAGGCACCTGAGTAAATACGGGTTTTGGGATAAGTACACTTGTTTGATTTATCACGGTGAAACATCGTTAGCGGGTCCGCATGATCATGGACAATTTGGTGAGAGGGCCAGTCCACGCTATGATCATGGAGATTTTGCTGAGAGGGGCAGTTCATCCTATGATCCAACATCGATGTTAATCAATGATATGTTTCCTCATGAGAGCGGTGTATTTGCTGATGAAGCACCAAATGTCCCTCCCGTCGTTGAGGGTTTCCCCCATATCGAGCCAGTCGAACCATTACCTGGAGGTCATGTCAACACAAGCGGTATGGACAAGTACAACAACCTGATTGCATTGCAACAAACTCTGTTGTACGACGGTTGTAGTAAGACTGTTCTTGAAAGTGTGATGGGAGTGATGCAGCTCAAAATGGAGAACAAAATTTCTGTCACAGCTGTTGATTCTTGGTTGAAGTGGACTGCTTCGCTACTGCCACCCGGTCATCGTCTTCCTACCACTCATCATAAGGTGCGACATATCCTGAAAGATCTTGGGCTTTCCTACATCAAAATCCATGCATGCAGATATGATTGTATTCTCTTCTGGGGAAAAGATCTCGAAGACCTTGAAGCCTGCCCGGTATGTTTTACAGAAAGGTATAAGTTGACTCCTGCAGGCAACAAGAAAGCTGTGAAGATACTTCGATATTTCCCGCTTATTGATAGGCTGAAGCGGTTGTTCATGTGTGCTTTCACGGCCGAGGCAATGAGATGGTGGGCTGAGAGGAACTTGCCTGACGATGACACCCTTATACACCCTTCCGACGGAAAGGCTTGGAAGCACATGGTCAGGGAGTTTGATCATTTTGCAGCAGAGGTCCGAAATTTTTGGCTAGGGCTCTCATCTGACGGATTCAACCCTTTTGGCAACATGAGTCTTCAATACAGTATATGGCCAGTTATTTTGGTACCGTACAACCTTCCACCATGGATGTGCATGAAGAAGGAATACAATATGCTCACTCTGTTAATTCCGGGCCCGGGTTATCCAGGAAAGTGTGTCGATGTGTATTTGAGGCCTTTGATTGAGGAGCTTAAGTACCTGAGTGAGTGTGGCCACCCCACTTACGATAGGTTCAAAAAGGAGATGTTCCAGATGCATGCCATGCTTGTTGGCACCATCAGTGATTTTCCTGCCCGCGGTATGTTGTCGGGCAACGTTACCAGGGGTTACAGGGCTTGTTCAGAGTGCATGACGGTTGATTGTTGCAGTCCTCATTGCAGTAAAATTGTTCAGATGCGTCACCGTTGTTGGCTTCCATATGATCACCCATTTAGGCAGGATCCAGACGCGTTTGATGGGACTGTGGAAACAGGTGTGGCACCCAGGCGATGGACATGGGAAGAAATTTTGGAAGTGTTGAATGAATATGATTTTGGCCAGCTGAGCAATCATCCTGACATAGTGGCGTCAATTCCAGACAAGCCCGAAAGGTATAAGTTTTGGACACACAAGAGCATATTCTGGGAACTCCCCTACTGGCCCAGGTTGCCTATCAGACATTACCTAGATGTCATGCACATAGAGAAGAATGTGTGTGAAAGTGTGGTGGGCACAGTTCTTAACTTGGAGGGGAAAACAAAAGACATCCCTAAGGCACGCATTGATCTGAAAGCAATGGGTCTGCGGAAACATTTGTGGTTAAGAGATGGTAAGAGAAAAATGCCGCAAGCTCCGTACACCGTAAAGCCGAAGCATAAGCATGAAATATTTTGGTGGCTGAGTAATGTCAGGTATATATTCTTATGGCTATGTAGGAATTTGGCCTTAAATTTTTAGCGGAGTATATATGGTTATATGCGAGAAATATAATTGTTGCATATATATGGCTTTATCTATATATATGCAGGTATCCTTATGACTATGCAGGAAATATAAGCAGGTGTGTTAACTTCCGCGACAATAAGATTTACGGATTAAAGAGTCATGACTGCCATGTACTGCTTCAACGCCTTTTCCCTATTTTCATTCGAGGGTACATGCCCAAAGAGGTGGTGGAGCCGTTGGTGGCCTTGTCAAGATTCTTTCAGAAGTTATGCACCAGGGAAGTTAAAAAAGCAGTCCTCAGGGAGATGCAAGAAGACATCATTTTTATCATGTGCAAGCTTGAGAGGATATTTCCCCCAAATTTTTTCGACATAATGCCTCACCTGATGATCCATCTTCCCGAACAATTGTTGCTTACCGGTCCCGTACACTACACTTGGATGTATCCCATGGAAAGGTACAAATGATTCATAAATTTGGTTTGCCTATGTTTTTATATGTAAATTCTTATTTTTTAAGTAAGTTAACATGCACTTGTTAACTTGTAGACAATTGGGAGCCTACAAGGACTATGTGAAGAATAAATATGCACCTGAAGGGTGTATCGCTGAAGCATATCTTGCGCACGAGTGTGTAACGTACACCAAAGTGTACCTCGAAAATGTAGAGGACCCCCAACAACAGATGCCGATAGATGAACCCCAGTTCAACCTTTCTATCATCTCCAGTGACGTGGTAGTACAGGGAAGCTTGCCAAAGTCGTACAAGTTGGATGGAAATGAGGTAGCCATTGCCCACTGGTCGGTACTGATTAACTGTCAAGAAGTACAATATTGGAAAAACTATCATCTTCACTGCCCTGCTATTGCCGGAAATGTTGATTACCACAACAAGACGTTTGCAAACTACTTTGGTCAATGGGTAAGTATATGTGTATATGTCTATTTTTATATATATCCTTATATAGCATGTATGTATGTACGTGGTTTTGTGGTTTCAAGATGACATAATTTCTTCTGTACGTATTAATATATGGACGTTTTCAGATGAACCATGTAGCAGATGATGGTTGCCCAGAGTGATCAAACGAATTGAGGGTCCTGGCGATGAAACCGATTGCTTCAAAAGTTTACTCGATGTGTCAGGTCAATGGCGTGAAATTTATATGTGAAAATCGAGACGACCGACTGAAAACACATAATTGTGGGGTGATTGTCCATGGTGGGCAGGATGGCGTTGACTATTACGGTGTCCTTCATTCAGTTGTTGAACTAATTTATGGGAACCGCATGAAAGTGCACTTGTTCAAGTGTAGATGGTTTGATACTAGCCCGGAGAACACAAGGACCGATCAGTACGGAACATTTTCGGTGAATACTGCTACTACCTGGTATGAAGATGACCCTTTCGTTCTTGCCTCATCAGTAAAACAAGTGTTTTACCTGGACGATCTTCTTAACAAAGTCCCGTGGAAGGTGGTTAACCATGTTGCTCATAGAAACATATACAGTGCTGCCACACTTGGTGATACCGCAGATGATGAGGAAGTTACTGCATACCAAGAGCCGAACGCTTTTGACATTCCGGAATCATCTACGATTCGCCTTAATAATGTGAGATCTGGGAGTGTGGTTCGAATTACTGGAGCAGAACTTCTCGATGTTAATCCATATGAAGTTGACGCTGATTCAGATGACGAGGAGCGGCACATATTGCCAGAGGTTACCTATGAAACCGAGTCAGACTCAAGTGATGAAGATGATTACGATTATCATCCTTAGTACGTTGGAAATTGTAGTCGGAAAATGTACTCGGAAAATGTACGTAGTAAAATGTAGTCGGAAATTGTAGTCGGAAAATGTACTCGGAAATTGTATGTAGTCGGAAATCGTATGTAGTCGGAAATTGTAGTCGGAAAATTGTAGTCGGAAATTGTAGTCGGAAAATGTACTCGGAAAATGTACTCGGAAAATGTACGTAGTAAAATGTAGTCGGAAATTGTAGTCGGAAAATGTACTCGGAAATTGTATGTAGTCGGAAATCGTGTTGGAAATCGTAGTCGGAAATTGTAGTCGGAAAATTGTAGTCGGAAATTGTAGTCGGAAAATGTACTCGGAAAATGTACTCGGAAAATGTACGTAGTAAAATGTAGTCGGAAATTGTAGTCGGAAAATGTACTCGGAAATTGTATGTAGTCGGAAATCGTGTTGGAAATCGTAGTCGGAAATTGTAGTCGGAAATCCTAGTCGGAAATTGTAGTCAGAAAATTGTAGTCGGAAATTGTAGTCGGAAAATGTACTCGGAAAATGTACTCGGAAAATATACTCGGAAATTGTATGTAGTCGGAAATCGTGTTGGAAATCGTAGTCGGAAATTGTAGTCGGAAATCCTAGTCGGAAATTGTAGTCGGAAAATTGTAGTCGGAAATTGTAGTCGAAAATTGTAGTCGGAAAATGTACTCGGAAAATGTACGTAGTAAAATGTAGTCGGAAATTGTAGTCGGAAAATGTACTCGGAAATTGTATGTAGTCGGAAATCGTGTTGGAAATCGTAGTTGGAAATTGTAGTCGGAAATCCTAGTCAGAAATTGTAGTCGGAAAATGTACTCGGAAATTGTACGTAGTCGGAAATCGTACGTAGTCGGAAATTGTAGTTATATATGGTCGACTAAATGTTGTCGGAAATTATGTAGTCGGAAATTGGTCGGAAATTGGTCGATCGGATAATAGTCGACAAATAATGACATTACCAACGAGTTAGCAACTCGTGGGTAATGTCATTACCAACGAGTTGCTTATCAACTCGTTGGTAATGTCATTACTAACGACGTTGACCTAACTCGCCGGCAATGGTGGCGGTATAGGCAGCTCGAGCTCTCCTCCTCCCCATTTCTCTTCGGCCGAATTCGAATCTCTCTTCCCTCTTCCCTCTCTTAGGACGAAATTCTCATCTCTCCTCCCTCTCCTCAATCCTCTCTTCTCTCTTCCCTCTCCCTTCTCTTCCTCTCCTCCCCTCTCTCCTCCTCCCCTCCTCCTCTTCCTCCTCCCCTCACCTCCGTCGCCGGCACAGTTGGGTCGAGCTCCACCATGCCAGGTTTGAGCTCACTCTCTCTCCCTCTCTCTCTCCCTCTCTCTCTCTCTCATTCCACAATTTTTTTTTGTTTATTTTGATTAATTAATTTTTGATAATTGTGGGATGTATATATGTATGCATGTGGAAAATATTTGTAAAATGTAATTAAGGTATGTTTGAAAATTGTGGGAAAAAAATGTGGATAATTGTGGGGTGAAGGAGCAATATATGTGATGTATATATGTGAAAAATTAATTAATATATATGGAATGTATATATATACGTATGTTTGAAAAATTTGGAAAATTAATTAGCTAGGGTGAATTGGATTAATATGTGATGTATATATATATGTGTGAATTAAGGTGAAATTAAGATGAATGATCGATGTATACAAACTATATATTTGATGTATATATATGTGAAAAGTTTAAAGCCGGAAATGATGTATGTATATATGTTAAGTTAGGTGATATAGTTGTTAATTTAACGTATAATAGGTGAAAAAATTGTTCGGAATTTAACGTATAAATTAAGGTGATATAGTTGTTAATTTAACGTATAAATTAAGGTGAAAAATTGGAATCGGAACAGTTTGGAACCACAATGGTTTGGAACCGGAACGGTTTGAAACCGGAACTGTTTGTAACCGGAACCGTTTGTAAAATAACGGTTCCAGTTACAAACAGTTCCGAATCCAAACCGTTCCGGTTCCAAACTGGGGTTCTATAACAAATCGGAACTGGAACGGTTTGGAACCGGAACTGTTTGTAACTGGAACCGTTATGTTACAAACAGTTCCGGTTTCAAACGGTTTCGATTCCACACGGTTCCGGTTCCAAACTGTTATAGAACCCCAGTCGGTTCTGAACCGGAACTATTTGTAACCGGAACCGTTTGTAATATAATGGTTCCAGGTTCCAAACGGTTCCGGTTCCAAACGGTTCCGGTTCCGATTTGTTATAGAACCGAATCCATGACTATTACAGTGTCCATGCCAGGAGGTTTTGCGGCTAATTGGCTTCGGAGAGGTTCCCGAAATAGTGGAGGGAACAGTAGTCAAGCTTCCTCCTCGCCCGCAGTTAGCAACACGCCCAGTGGGCCAATGATGAGTGCTCGCACAAGAGCCTTACTAGAGGCGCGAGCTGAGGAGGAAGCTGCACGATCAAGAGCCGTGCAACCGGAAGTCGAGGCTCGAGCCTCAGTCTCCAGACGCTCAATCAGCAGACGTCCCTCCGGTGGCAGAGCCTCAGACGAGCGACAGTCAACGGGGGCATCAGAAACTCCCTCAATCCGAATGCCCCATATTCGCCCGGTGCCTACTCCCGTTTCACGGGAATCATCTGAGACACATGGTGGTGCTGGCGCCTCATCGTCCAGGCCTCGTCTATCTCCGCCGTCCGGTCTCTTCCTACCCGACGAGATTCTTGTCATCCCTGAATTCGATGATAGGGGGATGCCTGTTTATATTGAAGGACGACCGGAGTTCCTGACCGTAGAGGAAGCGTATAACTTCCTCCCGTTCGACCCCGTGTATCTTTGGAGTGTGAGGTGCACCAACCAACAAACGGACGATGCAGGTAAATTTTATTTAACATCAGATTGATTACTTAATTATTACTTAAGACTTGCGATAGGTTCAATTAATGATATCAATTTGTTGACATTGTATTATTAGGCAATTTCGTTAATGGGACTAGAAAACGGAAAGGGGCTAGAGGCACCTACACCGTGAAAAGACTTGAGCAGGCCACCGGCGGAAGGAAAACGCCCATAAGGGCCAATGAGGATGGCGAGGAGATCGAGGCATTCGACACCACGCGCAAATATGTCAGCATGGCCGGTGCGATCGTGCGGGACAAGGTCCCAATGCTTTGGCCAGATTGGGAATCTGTGTCTATCTACGTGAAGATGCAAGTGCATAATGCACTCAGTGTGAGTAAAATCGTATTTTCATTACGTAAATTTTACATTTATTAATTAAGTCCGAATAAATATATAATTTTACCTTTTATATATTCATATTGCAGGTGTGGTTTGACGTGGATGAAGTTCTTATTCACACGTGGGTAGAGCGTCAACTACATATGAGGTGATGTGCTTCGACTTATTTGAATATATATCGAGTTAGATTTTTGTTTATCAAGTGTTTTAATATCTCTAACTTTTTTTCCTTGTTTTAATATAGGTACAAAGAGTGGAAGAACGAGCTTTCTTCCCATTACACTGTATACAAGGAGCTAGGCCGAGGTTCTACCCCTAGCGAATTCCGGTTTAGGGAGTACGAGTGGTTGTGGCTGATAGCCCACTTCGAGCACCCCAAAGCTCGGGTATGCATCCTTAATATATCTTACAAGCCTAATGTATCGTATCAGATTGAAATAGTTAGTTACTAATTTTTTTTCATATGTTTATCAAACAAGGTGATTTCGAAGACGAACCGGGCGAATAGATTGAAAAACACCAGGGCCCATCATGCAGGTTCACTCAACTACATGGGTTGGTCGACTAAGGCGTAGCAACAACAAGAGGTGAACCCGTTGGTGTATATTCATCAGAAGTTCTACCCGCAGTGCCCTGAAGAAGTGGTAAGTCTTTCGCCTCTCCATGTGTTAATAAAACTATTTTTCGATATTAATAGATTTTTTTAGCTAATACGTTGTTCATTTTCGCTTTTCAATTAGACGAGAGTGGAGGACGCGACCGCAGAAGTGACCATGAGTATAGCTCGGACTAACCATCCTGACTGCTCCGAGGAAGAAGTCACCCAGTATGCATGTCAGATCGATCCGCTTGATCCCCCGATAGCGCTCAGATAATGGCAAAAGCGTGCGGGACTGGAAAGAATACCTACTACTGTAGGGGAATGGGCACGGCGGGCAAAGGACTATTGAAGAACACTTCAGAATACTCTACCGGGTCAAGAAGTTCAACTTCTAGTCGTAACCTCGCAGCGGAGCTTCATAGGACGCAGAGGGAGTTGGAGGAGCAAAAGAGGCAGATGGCCGAGTACCAAATGCAGCAGACACAGGTGCAGGCTCAGATGTACACATGGATGCGGTCGATGTACGAGGCTCAGACTACCGGACAACCGTTCCCCACACCTCCCCCGGTCCCTCATATCCCTAGCTATCCACCACCACCACCGCACCAGTCAACGCCAGAGCAAGACCAAGGTAGCCACCGGAATTCAAATGAGTACATGGATTACTTCAACCCTGATGACCCGCAAGTTCCTGGACCTAACCTGTAGTTGTAGTTAATTTTGTATCGTCGTTGCTATTTGTACTATACGTTGGACATTTATGTTGAACTTGTATGACTGTCTTTGCTATGTGTACTGTTGAACTTGTATGATTGTACGG
Source organism: Geum urbanum (assembly GCA_946800695.1). Taxonomy (NCBI): domain Eukaryota; kingdom Viridiplantae; phylum Streptophyta; class Magnoliopsida; order Rosales; family Rosaceae; genus Geum; species Geum urbanum. The sequence continues at coordinate 15,783,434 of OX327008.1, read as the reverse complement.
TTTATGTATTTCAATGCAGGTTATGGAATTGGGCCCAATCCAGAACCGCGTTTTTTTTTTCAAAATTTTTCCCCACATTGCCGGCGACATGGACTCGAGTCGCCGGCAATGTCTCACATTCCGGCCACGGCGGCGCTGCCATTGCCGGTGACGCCGTCGCCGGCAATGTCAACACCGGCGGGGAATCTCTGGCGACGTCATTGCCGGCGAAAAGTCACCGGTAATGTCAATTCCGGCAAAAAAAAAAGACAAGGCCAGCGACGGCAGGTCGCCGGTAATGTCTCCATTTCTGGTAGTGCGTCCGCATAACTCTTCTGGCGATCCTGGGAAATCTTCAATCTATCTCGAATAATTTGAATGTCCTCCATGGTGCTCTTCACCAGATTAGGGCCAATAAGCCATCGCTCGCCCACCTCACTCCAACACAATGGAGTGCGACACTGCTTCCCATATAGAGCCTCATACGGTGCCATCTCAATACTGGCCTGATAGCTGTTGTTGTAAGCAAATTCGATCAAATGCAGTTGCTGGTCCCAATTTCCTCGAAACTGCAAAACACAAGACTGCAACATATCCTCGAGAGTCTGAATAGTCCGCTTAGACTGCCCATCAGTCTGAGGATGACAAGTTGTACTGAAATGCAACCTAGTACCCATGGCTCGATGCAATGCCTGCCAGAACTCTGAAGTAAACTGATTGTCTCGGTCAGAAACAATGGATACAGGCACACCATGCAGTCGAACGATCTCCGCCAAGTATAGTTTTGCCAATCTGCCCACTGAAATCTTCCCCGGAAGTGCAAGAAAATGAGCGGATTTCGTCAATCGATCTACGATAACCCAAATACCAGTATTACCAGCCGAAGTACGCGGTAATTGATACACGAAATCCATGGTAATGTGCTCCAACTTCCAAACCAAAATTTCCAAGGGCTGCAACTTTCCCGCACGCTTCTGCCTCTCCGCTTTAACCTGCTGACAAATCAAACATCTGCTCACATATGCGGCAATCTCCCGCTTCATATTGCGCCACCAGTAATAAGCTTGAAGTGTACGAAACATCTTCATACCACTGGGATGCATCGCATATGCCGAACAATGAGCTTCGTCTAAAATCTCTTTCACTACCACATTTGTCATCATTACCGGCGAGATTACCGGAGAAAAGGCCTGCGACTTACTCCGTCGCCGGTAATGTCAAGCCGAACATTTCCGGCGATTTTCCGGCGAGAATTTCTCCGGCAATGTTTGGCTTGACATTGCCGGCGACGGTTGGAGTCGCCGGTAATGTTTTGAAACATTACCGGCGATTTTCCGGCGTAAAGTCGCCGGTAATGTCTCCATTTCCGGCGATTTAATGAATCGCCGTCAATGCCTCTTATATTAGATGCAGATCGCAGGAGCTCATTCATTTTGATCGGAAAAAATTCGGTGAAATCGAAAGAAGGAAAACACTCTGAAATCGATCGTTCGGTATTGTGAAAATTAAGGCGCGCGTCGAAAACTCGATCACTCGGTGAGCTATATATATATAGGTACGTATATATACGTATATGTGTATATATATATGTGTGTGTTGATCAAATCCGAAAGGTGATATATGAAATGTTGTTGATGTCACCGAAACGAGAAAACTGCTTGTAGTTAATCTTATCTTCTGTCTGAATCAACGACTGGTATTATCGTAGTGCTATCGGAGTCAGGCTTAAGAGAGCCTCCTACCTAGTCAAATACATTTTGAACTGAAAAAAGAAGAATATCATCATCGAGTACTGAATCGAATTCAGAGATTAGATCGATATATATATATATATGCATGCATGTGTTTATTTAATTAGAGTTGAATTGAGATATCGCGTCGATTATTAGTGCGTAGTGAATGTGTGTATATATAATACGTAAAATTGTTAGAATTTTCAGGATGGACAAGAGTTGGATGAGCCTCGAAAGATGGGATGTCAGATATCACCAGGGAATTAGGAGTTTTGTGAATTTTGTGAAGGCTAATTGTGGAGACACTACACTTCATTATTGCCCTTGTAAAGAATGTAAGTGTTTCAGCGATCGATTTGGTTTTCCCATTGATAAAGTCCAGAAGCACCTGAGTAAATACGGGTTTTGGGATAAGTACACTTATTGGATTTATCACGGTGAAACATCGTTAGCGGGTCCGCATGATCATGGACAATTTGGTGAGAGGGTCAGTCCATGCTATGATCATGGAGATTTTGCTGAGAGGGGCAGTTCATCCTATGATCCAACATCGATGTTTAATCAATGATATGTTTCCTCATGAGAGCGGTGTATTTGCTGATGAAGCACCAAATGTCCCTCCCGTCGTTGAGGGTTTCCCCCATATTGAGCCAGTCGAGCCATTACCTGGAGCTCATGTCAACACAAGCGGTATGGACAAGTACAACAACCTGATTGCATTGCAACAGACTCCGTTGTACGACGGTTGTAGTAAGACTGTTCTTGAAAGTGTCATGGGAGTGATGCAGCTCAAAATGGAGAACAAAATGTCTGTCAAAGCTGTTGATTCTTGGCTGAAGTGGACTGCTTCGCTATTGCCACCTGGTCATCGTCTTCCTACCAGTCATCATAAGGTGCGACATATCCTGAAAGATCTTGGGCTTTCCTACATCAAAATCCATGCATGCAGATATGATTGTATTCTCTTCTAGGGAAAAGATCTCGAAGACCTTGAAGCCTGCCCGGTATGTTTTACAGAAAGGTATAAGTTGACTCCTGTAGGCAACAAGAAAGCTGTGAAGATACTTCGATATTTCCCGCTTATTGATAGGCTGGACCGGTTATTCATGTGTGCTTTCACGGCCGAAGTAATGAGATGGTGGGTTGAGAGGAATTTGCCTGACGAAGACACCCTTATACACCCTTCCGACGGAGAGGCTTGGAAGGACATGGTCAGGGAGTTTGATCATTTTGCAGCAGAGGTCCGAAATGTTTGGCTAGGGCTCTCATCTGACGGATTCAACCCTTTTGGCAACATGAGTCTTTAATACAGTATATGGCCAGTTATTTTGGTACCGTACAACCTTCCACCATGGATGTGCATGAAGAAGGAATACAATATGCTCACTCTGTTAATTCCGGGCCCGGGTTATCCAGGAAAGTGTCTCGATGTATATTTGAGGCCTTTGATTGAGGAGCTTAAGTACCTGAGTGAGTGTGGCCACCCCACTTACGATAGGTTCAAGAATGAGATGTTCCAGATGCATGCCATGCTTGTTGGCACAATCAGTGATTTTCCTGCCCGCGGTATGTTGTCGGGCAACGTTACCAGGGGTTGCAGGGCTTGTTCAGAGTGCATGACGGTTGATTGTTGCAGTCCTCATTGCAGTAAAATTGTTCAGATGCGTCACCGTTGTTGGCTTCCATATGATCACCCATTTAGGCAGGATCCAGACGCGTTTGATGGGACTGTGGAAATAGGTGTGGCACCCAGGCGATGGACAGGGGAAGAAATTTTGGAAGTGTTGAATGAATATGATTTTGGCCAGCTGAGCAATCATCCTGACATAGTGGCGTCAATTCCAGACAAGCCCGAAAGGTATAAGTTTTGGACACACAAGAGCATATTCTGGGAACTCCCCTACTGGCCCAGGTTGCCTATCAGACACTACCTAGATGTCATGCACATAGAGAAGAATGTGTGTGAAAGTGTGGTAGGCACAGTTCTTAACTTGGAGGGGAAAACAAAAGACATCCCTAAGGCACGTATTGATCTGAAAGCTATGGGACTGCGGAAACATTTGTGGTTAAGAGATGGTAAGAGAAAAATGCCGCAAGCTCCTTACACCGTCAAGCCGAAGCATAAGCATGAAATTTTTCGGTGGCTGAGTAATGTCAGGTATATATTCTTATATATGACTATGCAGTACGGAAATTGGTTTGCCTTAAATTTTTACTGGATTATGGTGATATGCGAGAAATATAATTGTTGCCTATGGCTATATATATATATATATATATATATGCAGGTATCCTTATGGCTTTGCAGGAAATGTAAGCAGGTGTGTTAACTTCCGGGACAATAAGATGTACGGATTAAAGAGTCATGACTGCCATGTACTGCTTCAACGGCTTTTCCCTATTTTCATTCGAGGGTACATGCCCAAAGAGGTGGTGGAGCCGTTGGTGGCCTTGTCAAGATTCTTCAGAAGTTATGCACCAGGGAAGTTAAGAAATCAGATCTTAGGGAGATGCAAGATGACATCATTTTTATCATGTGCAAGCTTGAGAGGATATTTCCGCCAAATTTTTTTGACATCATGCCTCACCTAATGATCCATCTTCCCAAACAATTGTTGCTTACCGGTCCCGTACACTACACTTGGATGTATCCCATGGAAAGGTACATTTGGTTTGCCTCTGTTTTTATATGTAAAGTGTTATTTTTACCTTAGTTAACATGCACTTGTTAACTTGTAGACAATTGGGAGCCTACAATGACTATGTGAAGAATAAATATGCACCTGAAGGGTGTATCGCTGAAGCATATGTTGCGCACGAGTGTGTAACGTACACCAAAGTGTATTTGGGAGCGCTTGAGGACCCCCAACAACAGATGCCGATAGATGAACCTCAGTTCAACCTTTCTATCATCTCCAATGACGTGGTAGTACAGGGAAGCTTGCCAAAGTCGTACAAGTTGGATGGAAATGAGGTAGTCATTACCCACTGGTCGGTACTGATTAATTGTGAAGAAGTACAATATTGGAAAAACTATCATCTTCACTGTCCTGCTATTGCCGGAAATGTTGATTACCACAACAGGACGTTTGCAAACTACTTTGCTCAATGGGTAAGGGTATATGTGTATATGTCTTTTTCTTATTGCCATTTTCCTTATATAGCATGTGTGTACGTGGTTTTGTGGTTTCTATGTTCATAATTTCTTGTGTGGTTTCTTATCATTTTCAGATGAACCATGTAGCAAATGATGGTTGCCCAGAGTGGTCAAACGAATTGAGGGTCCTGGCGATGAAACCGATAGCTTCAAAAGTTTACTCGATGTGTCAGGTCAATGGCGTTAAATTTATATGTGAAAAACGAGACGACCGACTGAAAACACAGAATTGTGGGGTGATGGTCCATGGTGGGCAGGATGGCGTTGACTATTATGGTGTCCTTCATTCAGTAGTTGAACTAATTTATGGGAACCACATGAAAGTGCAGTTGTTCAAGTGTAGATGGTTTGATACTAGCCCGGAGAACACAAGGACCGATCAGTACGGAACATTTTCGGTGAATACTGCTACTACCTGGTATGAAGATGACCCTTTCGTTCTTGCCTCATCAGTAAAACAAGTGTTTTACCTGGACGATCTTCTTAACAAAGTCCCATGGAAGGTGGTTAACCATGTTGCTCATAGAAACATATACAGTGCTGCCACACTTGGTGATACCGCAGATGATGAGGAAGTTACTGCATACCAAGAGCCGAACGCTTTTGACATTCCGGAATCATCTACGATTCGCCTTAATAATGTGAGATCTGGGAGTGTGGTTCGAATTACTGGAGCAGAACTTCTCGATGTTAATCCATATGAAGTTGACGCTGATTCAGATGACGAGGAGAGGCACATATTGCCAGAGGTTACCTATGAAACCGAGTCAGACTCAAGTGATGACGATGATTACCATTATCATCCTTAGTACGTTAATGATGTAGTCGGAAATTGTTGTCGGAAAATGTAGTCGGAAATATGATGTAGTCGGAAATTAATAATGGAAATTGTAGACGGAAATTGTTTTCGGAAATTGTAGTCGGAAATCGTAGACGGAAATTGATAATGGAAATTGTAGTCGGAAAATGTAGTCGGAAATAGTAGACGGAAAATGTAGTCAGAAATCGTAGACGGAAATTGATAATGGAAATTGTAGTCGGAAAATGTAGTCGGAAATCGTAGACGGAAATTGTAGTCGGAAAATGTAGACGGAAATTGTAGACGGAAATTGTAGTCGGAAATTGTTGTCGGATATTCTTCGGGAAATGTCAACATTACCAACGAGTTATAAGCAACTCGCTGGCAATGTTGTCTGGATAGGAACGGCCCAGCTCAAGCCCGAGCTTCATTTCTCCTTATCCTCTCCTCCTCTCCTCATCTCCTCCTCCCAACTCGGTCCGGCGAAAAAACTAGCTCACCTCCTCCTCCTCTCCCTTTCCTCCTCATGATCCTCTAATCCTCCTTATCCATTCCTCCTCCGATCCTCTCCTCCTCCCCTCCTCTCCTCCCCTCACCTCCGTCGCCGGCAAAGCAGAACGGACTCCACCATGGCAGGTCCGATCCTCTCTCTCTCCCTCTCTCTCTCTCTCAATTTTTAATTATTTTTGTGTATGTGTATGTGTATGTGTATGTGTAAATTAATTAGGGTGCTAAGTTGGAGATTAGGGTGATAAGTTGTAAATTTATATGCAATATTGTATATATATGTGATGTATATATATATAGGTATGTGAAAATTAAGTGATATATATATATATATGTGAAAATTAAACCTAATTAAGATGCATGATGTATATATGTGTGAAAAATATGGAAAATTAATTAGGGTGTGTGATTTGGATGAATATGTGAAAATTAAATTTGATTAAGATGCATGATGTATATATATATACATCGAAAATGTATATATGTTAATTTAGGTGATATAGTTGTTAATTAATCGTATAAATTAAGGTGGCAATCGGGATCGGAACGGTTTAGAACCAGAACGGTTTTAAACCGGAACCGCGCGGAACCGGAACCCTTTGGAACCGGAACTGTTTGTAACCGGAACCGTTTGAAACCGAACGGTTCCAGTTCTAAACGGTTCCGGTTCCGCCCGGTTCCGGTTCCGATTTGTTATAGAACTGAATCCTTATGACTATTACGGTGTCCAGGAGGTTTTGCGGCAAATTGGCTTGGAGGCAAATTACGGAAAGGTTCCCGAAATAGTGGAGGGAGCAGTAGTCAAGCTTCCTCCTCACCCGCAGTTAGCAACACGCCCAGTGGGCCAATGATGAGTGCTTGCACGAGAGCCTTGCTAGAGGCGCGAGCTGAGGAGGAAGCTGCACGATCAAGAGCCGTGCAACCGGAAGTTGAGCCTCGAGCCTCAGTCAGCAGACGCTCAATCAGCAGACGTCCCCCCGTCGGTGTACCCTCAGACGAGCGACAGTCAACAGGGGCATCAGAAACTCCCTCAATCCGAATGCCCTATATTCGCCCGGTGCCTACTCCCGTTTCACGGGAATCATCTGAGGCACATGGTGGTGCTGACGCCTCATCGTCCAGGCCTCGTCTATCTCCGCCGTCTGGTCTCTTCCTACCCGACGAGATTCCTGTGATCCCTGAATTCGATGATAGGGGGATGCCTGTTTATGTTGAAGGATGGCCGGAGTTCCTGAGCGTGGAGGAAGCGTACAAATTCATCCCGTTCGACCCCGTGTATCTTTGGAGTGTGAGGTGCACCAACCAACAAACGGACGGTGCAGGTAAATTTTATTTAACATCAGATTGATTACTTAATTATTACTTAAGATTTACGATAGGTTCAATTAATGATATCAATTTGTTGACATTGTATTATTAGGCAATTTCGTTAATGGGACTGGAAAACGGAAAGGGGCTAGAGGCACCTGCACCGGGAAGAGACTTGAGCAGGCCACCGGGGGAAGGAAAACGCCCATAAGGGCCAATGAGGATGGCGAGGTGATCGAGGCATTCGACACCACGCGCAAATATGTCAGCATGGCCGGTGCGATCTTGCGGGACAAGGTCCCAATGCTTTGGCCAGATTGGAAATCTGTGCCTATCTACGTTAAGATGCAAGTGCACAATGCACTCAGGGCGAATAGATTGAAAAACACCAGGGCCCATCATGCAGGTTCACTCAACTACATGGGTTGGTCGACTAAGGCGCAGCAACAACAAGATGTGAACCCGTTGGTGTATATTCATCAGAAGTTGTATCCGCAGTGCCCTGAAGCAGTGGTAAGTCTTTCGCCTCTCCACGTGTTAATGAATATGATTTTTCGATATTAATAGATTTTGTTAGCTAATACGTTATTCATTTTCGCTTTTCAATTAGGCGAGAGTGGAGGACGCGACCGCAGAAGTGACCATGAGTATAGCTCGGTCTAACCATCCTGACTGCTCCGAAGAAGGAGTCACCCAGTATGCCTCTCAGATCGATGCGCTTGATCTCCCGATAGCGGCTCAGATCATGGCAAAAGCGTGCGGGACTGGAAAGAATACCTACTACTGTAGGGGAATGGGCTCGGCGGGCGAATGAGTATTGAAAAACACTTCAGAATACTCTACCGGGTCAAGAAGTTCAACTTCTAGTCGTAACGTCGTAGCGGAGCTTCAGAGGACGCGGAGGGAGTTGGAGGACCAAAAGAGGCAAGCAGCCGAGCAGCAGGCAATCAGAGATGCCGAATACCAAAACTTGGTCCGGCAGCAGGCAATCAGAGATGCCGAGTACCAAAACCTGGTCCAGAGTCAGGCACAGATATTCACATGGATGCAGACGATGTACGAGGCTCAGACTACCGGACAACCGTTAGCCACACCTCCACCACCACCACCACCACCACCGCACCAGTCAACGCCAGAGCAAGACCAGGGTAGCCACCGGAATTCAAATGAGTACATGGATTACTTCGACCCTGACCCGCAAGTTCCTCGACCCCCCTGACGTGTAGTTGTAGTTAATTTTCGTATCGTCGTTGCTATTTGTACTGTACGTTGGACATTTATGTGTACTGTTGAACTTGTATGATTGTACGTTTTATGTTTTTCAATGCAGGTTCTGGAATTGGGCCCAATCCAGAACCGTGTTTTTTTTTCAAAATTTTTCCAAGCATTGCCGGCGACATGGACCTAAGACACCGGCAATGTCTTCAAATTCCGGCCACGGCGGCGCTGACATTGCCGGCGACTAGTCGCCGGTGATGTTTAGGACATTACCGGGGACGGTGTTTCTCGTCGCCGGCAATGCTATCTCCAGTGGGAAATTTCTGGCTACGGCATTGCTGGCGACTTGTCCCCGGTAATGTCAATTCCGGCGAAAAAAAAACAAGGCCGGCGACTTAAAGTCGCCGGCAATGTCTCTTAATGTTGTAGTGTTTCTTCAAACTCTCGTCCCTAGGTACAAATAATCTGCCTCTGAATAGCAACGTACCATTATCACTCAACCGAAACTCAGTTGGCACACCATTCTGAATCATGGTCTTCTTGTCCAACAGATAGGAATCTGCATCCTGAGCTTCCCGAACCTGATCAACCAACACCGGTCGAACCTGGAAGCTAGCCAATAAAGCTCCATCATCGTCCCACTCGAACTCAGCTCCCGTAGCCTGAAGCTCGGCTAACATGGAAACCATGGCCACACACACATGAAACAACGAAGCTCCAGATTTCCGACTGAGTGCATCAACAACGACATTAGCCTTCCCTGGATGGTACTCAAAGGTGCAATCATAGTCGTTGATCAACTCCATCCATCTGCGCTGCCTCATGTTCAAGTATGGCTGCGTGCGCAAATAAGTGAGACTCTTATGATCGGTATATATCTTGCACTGAGCTCCGTACAAGTGTCTCTAACTCTTCAACGCTAATACAATAGCAGCCAACTCCAAATCATGGGTAGGATAGTTGACTTCATGTAGTTTCAGCTGTTTGGAACCGTAGGCCACAACTCTGCCATGCTGCATTAGAACACAACCAAGTCCCAACATCGATGCATCGCTGTAAACCACGAACTCTCCACTATCATCAGGTATGGTCAAAATTGGTGCAGTAGTAAACTTTTCCTTCAGGAGCAAGTAACTCTCCTCACATGCATCAGACCACTCGAACTTTATGCCTTTCTTCGTCAATCTGGTAAGTGCAGTGGCAATCCGTGAAAAATCCTGCACAAAGCGCCGATAATAACCTGCCAAACCCAAGAAACTCCTGATCTTTGGTACGGTGGTAGGTCTACTCTAATTCAACATGGCTTCGATCTTGTTAGGATCTACACTGACTCCCTCAGTTGATATCGCGTGACCCAAAAAGTTCACGCTATCCAATCAGAACTCACACTTGCTGAACTTCGCAAATAACTGATTATCCTGTAAAGTCTGCAAAACCACTCGCAAATGCTTCTTGTGCTAGCCCACACTCCTGGAATAAATCAGGATGTCGTCAATGAACACAATCACAAACTTGTCCAGAATCTGCCTGAACACCCGGTTCATCAAGTCCATAAAAGCTGCGGGGGCATTGGTCAACCCAAACGGCATAACCAAGAACTCATAATGCCCGTATCGTGATCTGAAAGCTGTCCTGGCCACATCAGACTCTCTGATCCTCAACTGATGATATCCGGACCTGAGATTAATCTTCGAAAAGACTGAAGCGCCCTTGAGCTGATCAAACAAGTCGTCAATCCGCGGCAACGGATACTTGTTCTTCACAGTGGCCTGATTCAGCTTCCGGTAATCAATGCACAACCGCATGGAACCATCCTTCTTCCGCACAAACAGTACAGGAGCACCCCACGGTGATACACTGGGTCGTATGAAACCCTTCTCCAGCAACTCTTGAAGTTGAATCTGTAGCTCTTTCAACTCCGCTGGCACCATACGATAAGGTGTTTGTGATATGGGTCCAGTGCCCGGTAATAGCTCAATGGTGAAATCGATCTCCCGAACTGGAGGAATACCCGGTAACTTTTTCAGAAATACATCTGGAAACTCGGAAACCACCACAATATCACAAATGTCTGGCACAACAACCGTAGTATCCACAACATGAGCTAAGTAGGCAACACAACCCTTCTTCATCATCCGATCAGCCCTCATCGCTGAAATCACACATGGCATTGAAGTATTCTTCTTGTGACAATCGAACATAGCCCAATGTGTCTCTAAGAAGTCCATTCCCAAAATCACATCAAAATCGATGATATCCAGCAATAACAAATCCGCGGCTAAACCATGACCTCCAATAAACATCGCACAATCTCTAATCCGTGGCCGCACGGGTCGAACCCCTCTAATCTCCGGCCACCACTGTGGCCGGAGCGCCGCTGTCCAACTACCCCGATTCCGGCCGGAAAACCTCGAATTTCAACTCACTTTTTCTCCCTCAAATCGACACCAATTCAAGCAAAACCAAGTTCTAACTAGTTGCAAATCAAGAGAGGAATCTTTTACCTCCCAAGGTCGTGACCAGAAACGGCAAGTCAGCCGGTGGTTTACAAACGGTCAAAAATCCTCCACGGTCAACGGTGGTCAACGGGTCCAAGGTTGGTCAACGCCGGTCAAACTTCTAAACAGTGCTTTTCCGATATTTATACTCGCGGCTCGATACGATCGACTGTCCAAAATTGATCACATCCACGTTTCGGATAACTCAAATACGAACGGATAAACACGATGAAATTCCGTGACTTCAAATATTCATAATATATTCCTCGGTCGTCGAAATAATTATCCCAAACCGTCCACGAACTCGAAATCACGCGTATAACAACTCTAGTAAAGACACTCAACTCAAATTCTCGCCCGATAATTAAGTCGTCATCGAAACCGCCAAATCAATTCATTTACGGAAAACTGTAATTACGCGTAAACTCGTGGATTAAGCCGATTACTGTACTGATTCTGGTTCGGGTCGTCACAACTTCACATATTCCTTGACATAAAATCCACCACTCAAATTAATTCGAAAACCTCAAGACGACGATCGGGGAGCGATTACGAGTAAAACGGCATAAAACTTTCCAAAATCCAAAAATTCAACGCATCGCCGGAGCTCCGCCGTTGACCGCCGCCAGCGGGGGCGGCGCGCCTTTATCGATGAGAATTTCCGGTGACCAAGACCTCCAGAGCTTCCTCTCCTCAATCCCAAGCCAAAACTCTTCTACACCAACACCCAAAACGGCCGGCAACCCTTCCAAAAAGCCCTCGAAAGCTCCACGGCCCAAAATCGCCGGAAAACTTTTCCAGCCGATTCCGGCGCCGTCGCTCCACCAAAACCTCTCAAAACAAGGGGGTTTTGATCCTTGGCTCGAACCCAGTCCAAACCAGCCCAAAAACCCACCGGAACACCACCAGAATACCTCCCTCCGATTAGGCCGATTCCGTTCAACTTCCCTCTCAAAATTCTCCAACCAAATCACAACCAAAACACACCATACATACATAAAATGAAAGCCCATAAGACAAGCTTCAAAACCATACCTCAAACTCTGGCAACCATGCCGTTTTCCGGCGGCCACAACGACGGCGAGTCACAGACTCACTGAGTCAACACGGGTTGACTCGGTCAACTTGGCCAGAACGGGTCAACTCGGTCAAACAGCCCATTTTCGAACTTTTTCGATAACTTTACGACTATTCGGCTATTTATACATCGCGAATCAACTCTATCCGCGATTCGGATAACTCAAATTCGAACGGATAAACACGACTAACTCGACGATAATTTCAAATATTCTTTTTATATTTCTCGATTATCCGAAAAATCGTCGGAAAGCTCCAATGAACTTGAAATCAGATTCTCTACATTTTTCGCGAATAAACTCAAACCAAATTCGTGTTCGATAATTAAGTCATGAACAAAGCCGCATAACCGATTAATTACGATAAACCAAAATTATACGTATAACCCGCGAATTAAGCCGATTAATATACCAATTCCGATTCGGGTCGTCACAAATCTACCCCCCTTACAAAAAATTTGTCCTCGAAATTTAGGTACCTGCTAACTGAACAGATGAGGATACTGCTCCCGCATGTGCTGCTTGGTCTCCCAAGTAGCTTCCTCTACTGAATGATTCTGCCATAGGACCTTCACAAGCGGAATAACTCTGTGCCTCAACTCCTGTACACGTCGATTGAGAATCTGTACTGGCTCCTCCACATAAGTCAAATCTTCTCGAATAGGAAGCTGATATGGTGCTAAAACATGCGATGGATCCGACATGTACTTCCTCAACATCAATACATGGAAAACATCATGCACTCTAGCCATCTCTGAAGGTAACTCCAACCTGTATGCCACAACACCAACTCTCTATGTGATCTCATAAGGACCAATATACCATGGCCGAAGCTTGCCACGCTTCCTGAAACGGACTACTCCTCTCCAAGGAGACAATTTCAGGAGTACCTAATCGCCTACCTCAAACTCAAGACTCTTCCTCCGCACATCTGCATAGCTCTTCTGTCGATCTTGAGCAATCTTCATTCTGTCTCTGATAATCTGAATATCCTCAGTGTTGCTCTTCACCAAATCAGGACAAATAAGCCAACGCTCACCCACCTCACTCCAACACAATGGAGTACGGCACTGCTTCCCGTATAAAGCTTCATAAGGTGCCATATCGATGCTGGCCTGATAACTGTTATTGTAGGCAAACTCGATCAAATGAAGCTGCTGGTCCCAATTCCCTTTAAACTGTAATACACATGACCGCAACATATCCTCGAGGGTCTAAATGGTCCTCTCAGACTGCCCATCAGTCTGAGGATGGAAAGATGTACTGAAATGTAGTCTGGTCCCTAAAGCTTGCTGCAATGCTTGCCAAAACTCTGAAGTGAACTGACTATCTCGGTCAGAAACAATGGACACAGGCATACCATGCAAACGAACGATCTCAGCCAAATGCAGCTTCGCTAATCTGCCCACTGAAATCTTCCCTGGAAGTGCAAGGAAATGAGCTGATTTCGTTAAACGGTCCATAATGACCCAAATACCAGTGTTACCAGCAGAAGTACGTGGTAACTGATATACGAAATCCATAGTGATATGCTCCCACTTCCAAACTGGAATCTCCAAAGGGTGTAGCTTTCCCGCAGGTTTTTGTCTCTCTGCCTTTACTTGCTGACAAATGAGGCATCAGCTCACATACGCTGCAATTTCCCTCTTCATATTTCGCCACCAATAGTAGGCTCTAAGTGTGCGAAACATCTTCGTACCGTCGGGAGATTAGCGTACGGAGAACAATGGGGTTCATCTAAGATCTCCTTCTTCAAGCCCTCATCTCTGGGTACACAAAGTCTGCCTCTAAACAGCAATGTACCATCACTACTCAGCTGAAACTATGTTGGCACACCATTCCGAATCATGGTCTTCTTGTCCAACAGATAGGAATCCGTATCCTGAGCTTCACGAACGTGATCAACCAATACCGGTCGAACCTGGAAGCTAGCCAACAAGGCTCCATCATCATCCCACTCTAACTCAGCTCCCGTAGCCCGTAACTCTGCTAACATGGAAACTCTGGCCACACACATATGAAATAATGAAGCTCCAGATTTCCGACTGAGTGCATCAGCAACGACATCAGCCTTCCCTCGGTGATACTCAAAGGTGCAATCATAATCATTGATCAACTCCATCCATCTGCACTGTCTCATGTTCAAATCTGGATGCGTGCGCAAATAAGTGAGACTCTTGTGATCGGTATATATCTTGCACTGAGCTCCATACAAGTAGTGTCTCCAACTCTTCAAGGCTAATACAATAGCAGCCAATTTCAAATCATGTGTAGGATAATTGACTTTATATGGTTTCAACTGTCTGGAACCGTAAGCCACCACTCAGCCATGCTGCATCAAAACACAACCAAGACCTAATTTCGATGCATCGCTGTAAACTATAAACTCTCCACTGTCGTCAGGCAGAGTCAGAACCGGTGCAGTAGTCAGATTCTCCTTCAAGAGCAAGTAACTCTCCTCACATGCATCAGACCACTCGAACTTGATGCCTTTCTTCGTCAATTTGGTAAGTGGAGCGGCAATCCATGAAAAATCTTGCATAAAGCGCCGATAGTAACCTGCCAAACCCAAGAAACTCCTGATCTTTGGTACGGTGGTAGGTCTACTCCAATTCAATACATCTTCAATCTTGTCAGGATCCACGCTGACTCCCTCAGTAGATATCACATGACCCAAAAACTTCACGCTATTCAACCAAAACCCACACTTGCTGAACTTCGCAAACAACTGATTATCTCGCAAAGTCCGCAAGACAACTCGCAAATGTTTCTTGTGCTGGCCCAAACTCCTGGAGTAGATCAGAATGTCGTCGATGAACACGATCACAAACTTGTCCAGGAATCGCTTGAACACCCTGTTCATCAAATCCATAAATGCTGCAGGGGCATTGGTCAACCCAAACGGCATAACCAAGAACTCATAATGCCCATACCGTGATCTGAAAGCTGTCCTTGGCACATCTGACTCTGTGATCCTCAACTGATGGTATCCAGACCTGAGATCAATCTTCGAACAGATTGAAGCTCCCTTGAGCTGATCAAAAAAATCGTCAATCCGCGGTAACAGATACTTGTTCTTTACGGTCACCTGATTCAGCTTCCGGTAATCAATACACAACCGCATGGAACCATCCTTCTTCCTCACAAATAATACAGGAGCACCCCACGGTGATACACTAGGTCGTATGAAACCTTTCTCCAGCAACTCTTGAAGTTGAATCTGTAACTCTTTTAACTCCGCTGGCGCCATATGATAAGGCACCTAAGATATAGGTCTAGTGCTTGGTAAAAGCTTAATGGTGAAATCAATTTCTCGGACTGGAGGAACGCCTGGTAACTCTTCCGGAAACACATCTGGAAACTCAGAAACAACCTCAATGTCACCAATGTCTGGTACAGCAACCTTTGTATCCACAACATGAGATAAGTATGCAACACAACCCTTCTTCATCATCCACTCGGCCTTCATCATTGAAATCACACATGGCAGGGAAGTATTCTTCTCACCGCGAAACAATATCTCAGGGAAACCTGGACGTCGAAAAACCACCTCCTTCTTCTAACAGTCGAACATAGCCCAATGTGTCTCCAAGAAGTCCATACCCAAGATTACATCAAAATCGACAATATCCAGCAACAACAAATCCGCGGCTAAACCATAACCTCCCACAAAGATCTCACAATCTCTATACACCCAGCCAACACTACCAGAAATGGAGACATTACCCGCGACTTTCCGTCGCCGGCCTTGTCTTTTTTTTTTGCCGGAATTGACATTACCGGCGACTTGTCGCCGGCAATGACATCGCCGGAGATCCCCCGCCGGTGTTGACATTGCCGGCGACGGGAAACGTCGTCGCCGGTAATGTCCGAGACATCACCGGCGACTTGCGTCGCCGGCAATGGCAGCGCCGCCGTGGCCGGAATGTGAGACATTGCCGGCGACTCGAGTCCATGTCGCCGGCAATGTGGGGAAAAATTTTGAAAAAAAAACGCGGTTCTGGATTGGGCCCAATTCCATAACCTGCATTGAACCGGATAAACCGTACAATCATACAAGTTCAACAGTACACATAGCAAAGACAGTCATACAAGTTCAACATAAATGTCCAACGTACACTACAAATAGCAACGACGATAAAAAAAATTAACTACAACTACAGGTCAGGTCCAGGAACTTGCGGGTCATCAGGGTTGAAGTAATCCATGTACTCATTTGAATTCCGGTGGCTACCTTGGTCTTGCTCTGGCGTTGACTGGTGCGGTGGTGGTGGTGGATAGGTAGGGATATGAGGGACCGGGGGAGGTGTGGGGAAGGGTTGTCCGGTAGTCTGAGCCTCGTACATCATCCGCATCCATGTGTACATCTGAGCCTGCACCTGTGTCTGCTGCATTTGGTACTCGGCCATCTGCCTCTTTTGCTCCTCCAACTCCCTCTGCATCCTATGAAGCTCCGCCGCGAGGTTACGACTAGAAGTTGAACTTCTTGACTCGGTAGAGTATTCTGAAGTGTTCTTCAATAGTCCTTTGCCCGCCGTGCCCATTCCCCTACAGTAGTAGGTATTCTTTCCAGTCCCGCACGTTTTTGCCATGATCCGAGCCGCTATCGGAGGATCAAGCGGATCGATCTGAGAGGCATACTGGGTGACTTCTTCCTCGGAGCAGTCAGGATGGTTAGTCCGAGCTATACTCATGGTCACTTCTGCGGTCGCCTCCTCCACTCTCGACTAATTGAAAAGGGAAAATGAACAACGTATTAGCTAACAAAATCTATTTCCATCTTGAAAAATAGTTTTATTAACACATGGAGAGGTGAAAGACTTACCGCTTCTTCAGGGCACTGCGGGTAGAACTTCTGATGAATATACACCAACGGGTTCAACTCTTGTTGTTGCTGCGCCTTAGTCGACCAACCCATGTAGTTGAGTGAACCTGCATGATGGGCCCTGGTGTTTTTCAATCTATTCGCCCGGTTCATCTTTGAAATCGCCTTGTTTGATAAACATATGAAAAAATATTAGTAACTAACTATTTCAATCTGATACGATACATTATGCTTGAAAGATATATTAAGGATGCATACCCGAGCTTTGGGGTGCTCGAAGTGGGCTATCAGCCACAGCCACTCGTACTCCCTAAACCGGAATTCGCTAGGGGTGGAACCTCGGCCTAGTTCCTTGTATACAGTGTAATGGGAAGAAAGCTCATTCTTCCACTCTTTATACCTATATTAAAACAAGGAAAAAAAGTTAGAGATATTAAAACACTTGATAAACAAAAATCTAACTCGATATATATTCAAATAAGTCGAAACACATCACCTCATATGTAGTTGACGCTCTACCCACGTGTGAATAAGAACTTCATCCACGTCAAACCACACCTGCAATATGAATATATAAAAGGTAAAATTATATATTTATTCGGACTTAATTAATAAATGTAAAATTTACGTAATGAAAATACGATTTTACTCACACTGAGTGCATTATGCACTTGCATCTTCACGTAGATAGGCACAGATTTCCAATCTGGCCAAAGCATTGGGACCTTGTCCCGCACGATCGCACCGGCCATGCTGACATATTTGCGCGTGGTGTCGAATGCCTCGATCACCTCGCCATCCTCATTGGCCCTTATGGGCGTTTTCCTTCCGCCGGTGGCCTGCTCAAGTCTCTTCCCGGTGCAGGTGCCTCTAGCCCCTTTCCGTTTTCCAGTCCCATTAACGAAATTGCCTAATAATACAATGTCAACAAATTGATATCATTAATTGAACCTATCGCAAGTCTTAAGTAATAATTAAGTAATCAATCTGATGTTAAATAAAATTTACCTGCATCGTCCGTTTGTTGGTTGGTGCACCTCACACTCCAAAGATACACGGGGTCGAACGGGAGGAAGTTATACGCTTCCTCCACGCTCAGGAACTCCGGTCGTCCTTCAATATAAACAGGCATCCCCCTATCATCGAATTCAGGGATGACAGGAATCTCGTCGGGTAGGAAGAGACCGGACGGCGGAGATAGACGAGGCCTGGACGATGAGGCGCCAGCACCACCATGTGTCTCAGATGATTCCCGTGAAACGGGAGTAGGCACCGGGCGAATATGGGGCATTCGGATTGAGGGAGTTTCTGATGCCCCCGTTGACTGTCGCTCTTCTGATGCTCTGCCACCGGAGGGACGTCTGCTGATTGAGCGTCTGGAGGCTGAGGCTCGAGGCTCAACTTCCGGTTGCACGGCTCTTGATCGTGCAGCTTCCTCCTCAGCTCGCGCCTCTAGCAAGGCTCTCGTGCGAGCACTCATCATTGGCCCACTGGGCGTGTTGCTAACTGCGGGCGAGGAGGAAGCTTGACTACTGTTCCCTCCATTATTTCGGGAACCTCTCCGAAGCAAATTAGCCGCAAAACCTCCTGGCATGGACACCGTAATAGTCATGGAAACTGGGGTTCTATAACAAATTGGAACCGGAACGGGTTGGAACCGGAACGGTTTGGAACAGGAACCGTTTGAACCTTGAACCGTTATATTACAAACGGTTCCGGTTACAAATAGTTCCGGTTCGAAACGGTTCCGGTTCCAAACCGTTTCGGTTCTATAACAAATCAGAACCGGAACGGATTGGAACCGGAACCGTTTGAAACCGGAACTGTTTGTAACCGGAACCGTTTGAAACCGGAACTGTTTATAACCGGAACCGTTTGTAACATAACGGTTCCGGTTACAAACAGTTCCGGTTCCAAACCGATTCGGTTCTATAACAAATCGGAACCGGAACGGGTTCGAACCGGAACCGTTTGAAACCGGAACCGTTTGAAAACAACTCGGTTCCGGTTATAAACAGTTCCGGTTTCAAACCGTTCTGGTTCCGATTTGTTATGGTTCCAATACATACATGCTATTATACGTTAAATTAACAACTATATCACCTAACTTAACATATATACATACATCATTTCCGGCTTTAAACTTTTTACACATATATACATCAAATATACACTTTGTATACATCGATCATGCATCTTAATTTCACCTTAATTCACACATATATATATACATCACATATTAATCCAATTCACCCTAGCTAATTAATTTTCCACATTTTTCAAACATACGTATATATATACATTCCATATATATTAATTAATTTTTCACATATATACATCACATATATTGCTCCTTCACCCCACAATTATCCACATTTTTTTCCCACAATTTTCATACATACCTTAATTATATTTTACAAATAATTTCCACATGCATACATATATACATCCCACAATTATCACAAATTAATTAATTAAAATACACACAAAAAATATTGTGGAATGAGAGAGAGAGAGAGGGAGAGAGAGAGCTCAAACCTGGCATGGTGGAGCTCGAGCTATACCGTGCCGGCGACGGAGGTGAGGGGAGGAGGAAGAGGAGGAGGGGAGGAGGAGAGAGGGGATGAGAGAGGGGAGGAGAGGAAGAGAGGGGAGAGGGAAGAGAGAAGAGAGGATTGAGGAGAGGGGAGAGGTGAGAATTTCGGGTTTAGGGAGGGAAGAGGGAAGAGAGAAGAGAAATAGGCCGAAGAGAAATGGGGAGGAGGAGATCGAGCTCGAGCTGCCTATACCGCCACCATTGCCGGCGAGGTAGGTCAACGTCGTGGGTAATGACATTACCAACGACGTACGTCGTGGGTAATTTCATTACCAACGACTTGACTCGTTGGTAATGACATTACCAACGAGTTGATAAGCAACTCGTTGGTAATGACATTACCCACGAGTTGCTAACTCGTTGGTAATGTCATTATTTGTCGACTATTATCCGATCGACCATTTTCCGACTACATAATTTCCGACTACGTATAATTTCCGACTACGGTTCCGATTTCCGACTACGTTCAATTTCCGACTACGGTTCCGATTTCCGACTACGTTCAATTTCCGATTTCCGACTACGGTTCTGATTTCCGACTACGTTCAATTTCCGACTACGGTTCCTATTTCCGAATACGTTCAATTTCCGATTTCCGACTACGTTCAATTTCCGATTTCCGACTACGTTCAATTTCCGATTTCCGACTACGGTTCCGATTTCCGACTACGTTCAATTTCCGATTTCCGACTACGTTCAATTTCCGACAACGGTTCCAGTTCCGACTACATACAATTTCTGAGTACATTTTCCGACTACAATTTCCTTAAACATTTTACTACGTACATTGTACTACGTACATTTGCCGACTACGGTTCCAATTTCGGACTACAATTTCCAACGTACTAAGGATGATAATCGTAATCATCTTCATCACTTGAGTCTGACTCGGTTTCATAGGTAACCTCTGGCAATATGTGCCGCTCCTCGTCATCTGAATCAGCGTCAACTTCATATGGATTAACATCGAGAAGTTCTGCTCCAGTAATTCGAACCACACTCCCAGATCTCACATTATTAAGGCGAATCGTAGATGATTCCGGAATGTCAAAAGCGTTTGGCTCTTGGTATGCAGTAACTTCCTCATCATCTGCGGTATCACCAAGTGTGGCAGCACTGTATATGTTTCTATGAGCAACATGGTTGACCACCTTCCACGGGACTTTGTTAAGAAGATCGTCCAGGTAAAACACTTGTTTTACTGATGAGGCAAGAACGAAAGGGTCATCTTCATACCAGGTAGTAGCAGTATTCACCGAAAATGTTCCGTACTGATCGGTCCTTGTGTTCTCCGGGCTAGTATCAAACCATCTACACTTGAACAAGTGCACTTTCATGCGGTTCCCATAAATTAGTTCAACAACTGAATGAAGGACACCGTAATAGTCAACGCCATCCTGCCCACCATGGACCATCACCCCACAATTCTGTGTTTTCAATCGGTCGTCTCGATTTTCACATATAAATTTCATGCCATTGACCTGACACATCGAGTAAACTTTTGAAGCAATCGGTTTCATCGCCAGGACCCTCAATTCGTTTGACCACTCTGGGCAACCATCATTTGCTACATGGTTCATCTGAAAACGTCCATATATTAATACGTACAGAAGAAATTATGTCATCTTGAAACCACAAAACCACGTACATACGTACATGCTATATAAGGATATATATAAAAATATACATATACACATATACTTACCCATTGACCAAAGTAGTTTGCAAATGTCTTGTTGTGGTAATCAACATTTCCGGCAATAGCAGGGCAGTGAAGATGATAGTTTTTCCAATATTGTACTTCTTGACAGTTAATCAGTACCGACCAGTGGGCAATGGCTACCTCATTTCCATCCAACTTGTACGACTTTGGCAAGCTTCCCTGTACTACCACGTCACTGGAGATGATAGAAAGGTTGAACTGGGGTTCATCTATCAGCATATGTTGTTGGGGGTCCTCTACATTTTCGAGGTACACTTTGGTGTACGTTACACACTCGTGCGCAACATATGCTTCAGCGATACACCCTTCAGGTGCATATTTATTCTTCACATAGTCCTTGTAGGCTCCCAATTGTCTACAAGTTAACAAGTACATGTTAACTTACTTAACCACAAGAATTTACATATAAAAACATAGGCAAACCAAATTTATGAATCATTTGTACCTTTCCATGGGATACATCCAAGTGTAGTGTACGGGACCGGTAAGCAACAATTTTTCGGGAAGATGGATCATCAGGTGCGGCATTATGTCGAAAAAATTTGGTGGAAATATCCTCTCAAGCTTGCACATGATAAAAATTATGTCATCTTGCATCTCCCTGAGGTCTGCTTTTTTAACTTCCCTGGTGCATAACTTCTGAAAGAATCTTGACAAGGCCACCAACGGCTCCACCACCTCTTTGGGCATATACCCTCGAATGAAAATAGGGAAAAGGCGTTGAAGCAGTACATGGCAGTCATGACTCTTTAATCCGTACATCTTATTGTCCCGGAAGTTAACACACCTGCTTATATTTCCTGCATAGCCATAAGGATACCTGCATATATATAGATAAAGGCATATATATGCAACCGTTATATTTCTCGCATATAACCATATATACTCTGGTAAAAATTTCCTGCCAAATTCCTACATAGCCATAACAATATATACCTGACATTACTCAGCCACCGAAAAATTTCATGTTTATGCTTCGGCTTTACGGTGTACGGAGCTTGCGGCATTTTTCTCTTACCATCTCTTAACCACAAATGTTTCCGCAGACCCATTGCTTTCATATCAATGCGTGCCTTAGGGATGTCTTTTGTTTTCCCCTCCAAGTTAAGAACTGTGCCCACCACACTTTCACACACATTCTTCTCTATGTGCATGACATCTAGATAATGTCTGATAGGCAACCTGGGCCAGTAGGGGAGTTCCCAGAATATGCTCTTGTGTGTCCAAAACTTATACCTTTCGGGCTTTTCTGGAATTGACGCCACTATGTCAGGATGATTGCTCAGCTGGCCAAAATCATATTCATTCAACACTTCCAAAATTTCTTCCCCTGTCCATCGCCTGGGTGCCACACCTGTTTCCACAGTCCCATCAAACGCGTCTGGATCCTGCCTAAATGGGTGATCATATGGAAGCCAACAACGGTGACGCATCTGAACAATTTTACTGCAATGAGGACTGTAACAATCAACCGTCATGCACTCTGAACAAGCCCTGTAACCCCTGGTAACGTTGCCCGACAACATACCGCGGGCAGGAAAATCACTGATGGTGCCAACAAGCATGGCATGCATCTGGAACATCTCGTTTTTGAACCTATCGTAAGTGGGGTGGCCACACTCACTCAGGTACTTAAGCTCCTCAATCAAAGGCCTCAAATACACATCGAGACACTTTCCTGGATAACCCGGGCCCGGAATTAACAGAGTGAGCATATTGTATTCCTTCTTCATGCACATCCATGGTGGAAGGTTGTACGGTACCAAAATAACTGGCCATATACTGTATTGAAGACTCATGTTGCCAAAAGGGTTGAATCCGTCAGATGAGAGCCCTAGCCAAACATTTCGGACCTCTGCTGCAAAATGATCAAACTCCCTGACCATGTGCTTCCAAGCCTCTCCGTCGGAAGGGTGTATAAGGGTGTCATCGTCAGGCAAGTTCCTCTCAGCCCACCATCTCATTGCCTCGGCCGTGAAAGCACACATGAACAACCGCTCCAGCCTATCAATAAGCGGGAAATATCGAAGTATCTTCACAGCTTTCTTGTTGCCTGCAGGAGTCAACTTATACCTTTCTGTAAAACATACCGGGCAGGCTTCAAGGTCTTCGAGATCTTTTCCCCAGAAGAGAATACAATCATATCTGCATGCATGGATTTTGATGTAGGAAAGCCTAAGATCTTTCAGGATATGTCGCACCTTATGATGAGTGGTAGGAAGACGATGACCGGGTGGCAGTAGCGAAGCAGTCCACTTCAACCAAGAATCAACAGCTGTGACAGAAATTTTGTTCTCCATTTTGAGCTGCATCACTCCCATCACACTTCCAAGAACAGTCTTACTACAACCGTCGTACAACAGAGTTTGTTGCAATGCAATCAGGTTGTTGTACTTGTCCATACCGCTTGTGTTGACATGACCTCCAGGTAATGGTTCGACTGGCTCGATATGGGGGAAACCCTCAACGACGGGAGGGACATTTGGTGCTTCATCAGCAAATACACCGCTCTCATGAGGAAACATATCATTGATTAACATCGATGTTGGATCATAGGATGAACTGCCCCTCTCAGCAAAATCTCCATGATCATAGCGTGGACTGGCCCTCTCACCAAATTGTCCATGATCATGCGGACCCGCTAACGATGTTTCACCGTGATAAATCCAACAAGTGTACTTATCCCAAAACCCGTATTTACTCAGGTGCCTCTGGACTTTATCAATGGGAAATCGAAATCGATCGCTGAAACACTTACATTCTTTACACGGGCAATAATGAAGTGTAGTGTCTCCACAATTAGCCTTCACAAAATCCATAAAACTCCTAATTCCCTCGTGATATCTGACATCCCATCTTTCGAGGCTCATCCAACTCTTGTCCATCCTGAAAATTCTAACAATTTTACGTATTAATTATATATATATATACACACATTCACTACTAATAATCGACGTGATATCTCAATTCAACTCTAATTAAATCAACACATGCATGCATATGTATATATATACATCGATCTAATCTCTGAATTCGATTCAGTACGCGATGATAGTATTCTGGTGTTTTTCAATTCAAAACGTATTTGACTGGGTAGGAGGCTCTGTTAAGCCTGGCTCCGATCCGATAACAATACGATAATACCAGTCATTGATTCAGACACAAGATTAACTACAAGCTGTTTTCTCGTTTCCTTGACCGTACATCAACAACATTTCATATATATCTCACGAATTGGATTTGATCAACACACACACATATATATATATACCACATATACGTATATATACACCTACGTACCTATATATATAGCTTCCCGAGTGATCGAGTTTTCGACGCGCGCCTTAATTTTGACAATATACCGAATTATCGATTTCAGAGCGTATGTTTTCCTTCTTTCGATTTCTCTGGATTTTTTTCGCTCAAAATGATTGAATGATCGAGCTGCCCCATCCGGCATTTAATATAAGACACATTGCCGGCGACGGAGTAAGTCGCCGGAAATGAAGACATTACCGGCGACGGGGTAAGTCGCCGGTAATGATGAACATTACCGGCGACTTTTCCGGTCGCCGGCCTTGTTGGCCGGAATCTCGCCGGTAATGATTCCTTTTCTTGTAGTGCAACACTCACAACCTCACCAGATGGATACAACACTCTCCATAACCCCGGAAGTAGAGATGCAGGTATAATAGCTAAAGATGACAATCTAAATGATATGAATGAATGCGTAGCACCTGGATCTAGCAAAGTAAGTACTGGATAGCCAAAAACATGCAACGTACCAATAACAACCTCTGGTGAAGCTCTGCCCTCACGCAATGACATGACATGAATCCTGGCCTGTCTAGCTGGTCGTCCACGCTGATGGTGACCCTACTGTTCGCCCTGTCCAGAAGACTGTACTGGTCGAGCTCTAGAAGTAGTACCTCGATCTCCTCCTGAACTCTGAGCTGCCTGTTCACCAACACCAGTAGACTGCAAACATTCCCTCGCAAAGTGACCCTCATGTCCACAAAGATAACAAATGGTAGTGCCTCGCTGACAAGGACCAAAGTGATGCCTGTTGCAAAAATTGCACAATGGATACTCCCTCGGTACTGCAAAAATGCCACCGGTACGCCGAGGATAGCTGGATCCACTAGAACTCCCACTAGACTGAGGTCTCTATGGTCGATCCCTCCTTCATCTCTGTCTCTGTCTAGCCATACTAACTGGTTGTCTATATGGTCCACTGCCAGATGATGATGCCGATCCGGAAGTGCCTGAACTCAGCCTCTTAGAAGGTCCTTGACTGGGTCCACCCTCCTCAAATCGTCGAGACTGGAATCTCATCTGTCTCTCCTTCTCTATATCCTCGCCTCGGAGTGCAGTACTCACAAACTCATCAAAGTTGTTCCGAGGCATCGTAGTTAATGTTCCCTTAATGTTCAGGTTCAAACCCAACTCAAATCTCCGGCACTTGGCTTCCTCAGAGGCCACCATATCGCGAGCAAATCGAGACAAATGAGTAAATCTATCCCGGTACTCGAGTACTGACATGCTACCCTATCTTATGTTGGTGAACTCCTCATACTTCCTCTACTGTGTAGCCTGGTTGAAATACCTCTGCATAAACAAATCTCTGAACAATGTACATGGAGTGTCAACCGGAACTCTATCAGTGCTAACCCACCAGAAGTATGCATCAGACTTAAGTAAACCAACCACTGCCACTGTCATCTGCTCAGGAGTGAAACGCAGATGCCCACAAACTCATTCAACCTGACCCAACCAAGCCTCACATATCTCTGGATCAGTTGAACCCGAGAAAACAGTAGCTCTAGTAGTTCTAGCTTTGACCACAGGGTCAAAACGCTCCTCCAAACGTAATACTCGCATAAGCAAGTCATGCGTCTGGCGATCCTCATCAGGATCCACATCCATATTGACAAGGGAACCATGTCTAGGAGGCATCCTAATGATAAGAGAAAAGCATTAGTCACAAGGCACAAGGAACGTAATCATGAAACTTCAGACATTTGACAACATACAACACCCGAAGCATTGATGAGTAACCGTTGGCCAGTCGGGTCATCGCTCCAGACATGCTGTACATTCTCAAGTACCTTTAGCATCACAACTACAGAAGTCTACAGAACCTAAAACCTAATGCTTTAATACCAAGCTGAAAGAACCCGACCCCGATTTAGTTGCCTAAATCGAAATCAAACCCCTTCTCAAAACACGAACTTTCAAATACCATAGAAATTTTGGCAGAGTTTCACTATATTGCGAAGTTACCATTAACCTGCACCCGAAAATACACTTCATCCTATGCCACAAAAGCCAAACAGTGGGCACCAATCCCATCTGGATTTCTCAAAAACGTATCATAATATAAAGCAGTAAACAAAACTGTAACTTTACAGAAATCTGAGAAAATCATATGAAAATATACACATAAGAGTATTCAGAGAGAACTCTAGTATATACATAAATACACAACGATAGGCCAAACTAGAAACCTATTTAGAAGGAAAAGTAGTTCGAATAGTAAGCCTCCAACCTTGACGTGCGACAGCAGAATCCAAACTGCAAACTGGGCATTGAAAACAAAGAGCCCAGGGAAAGACACATAAACTATTAGAGTGAGTGGAAGAAAATAAATGTCTTTCGCCGAATAATATATATGTTATAAAAACATATGTGAGTCTAAATGCATGAAAATCAAATGGTACACGAGGGAGACTCTAACTCCTCACGCGTACAGAGCATGCATCGAAAATCCCGCGGGGTCGCTCATAGACACATCCGCGCTAGTACAGTCCGAATCACGGGTCAGGGTATCTGCCCCTCCCCGGGTAAAGACCTCGGGTCAGGGTCACAGTCCCCCCTGGTAAACATCCTCAGGGATCAGCCGGGATGCTAAGTGTATCGATACAACAATACATATTGAGACTGTACTCTGTGTAAACCAAATCATAAATAGTATATATGCAAATGTATAGAGCACAATATAAATGCATATTCGTAATTCATAATTATAAAAACATATTCGTCGATGCATAATCGTAAAACACATTCTCGAATAAATCATAATCGCATATGCATGCTCATGCTCGTAAAACGTATAATAAAGACTCGCAACCAATTAGTGAAAAGAAATGTCCACTCACAGAAAAGCAAAGCGCGCAAACGCGCTAATCCCGAGATCCGGTGGAAGATCTCTCGCCAAGCATACGATCTCGATCTCCTGAATAATCACAAAATATCACCGATCAAAATCACAATTCAATACTCTGAACCACATCTCGAAAACCAACCATTTCCGGAAATATATAACTCGGATTACAAGAAAATCGTCGAAAATCCCAAAATACTCCACATATTCCTCGACATAAAATCCACCACTCAAATCAATTCAAAAACCTCAAGACAACAATCGGGGCGCGATTACGAGTAAAACGACATAAAACTTTCCAAAATCCAAAAAGTCAACGCATCGCCGGAGCTCCGCCGTTGACCGCCGCCGCCGCCGCCGCCGCCGCGCCGTTAACGGTGAGATTTTTGGGCGACCAAGACCTCCAGAGCTTCCTCTCCTCAATCCCAAGCCGAAACTCTTCTACACCAACACCTAAAACGGCCGGCAACCTTTCCAAAAAGCTCTCGAAAGCTCAACGGCCCAAAATCACCGGAAAACTTTTCCGGCCGATTCCAATGTCGTCGCTCCACCAAAACCTCTCAAACCAAGGGGGTTTTCATCCTTGGCTCGAACCCAGTCCAAACCAGCCCAAAAACCCACCGGAACACCGCCGGAATACCTCCCTCCGATTAGGCCGATTCCGTTCAACTTGCCTCTCAAAATTCTCCAACCAAATCACAACCAAAACACACCATACATACATCAAATGGAAGCCCATAAGACAAGCTTCAAAGCCATACCTCAAACTCCGGAAACCGTGCCATTTTCCGGCGGCCACAAAGATGGCGAGTCACTGACTCACTAAGTTAACACGGGTTGACTCGGTCAACTCGGACAGAACGGGTCAACTCGGTCAAACAGCCCATTTTCGAACTTTTTCGATAACTTTACAACTATTCAGCTATTTATACGTTGCGAATCAACTCTATCCGTGATTCGGATAACTCAAATTTGAACGGATAAACACGACTAACTCGACGATAATTTCAAATATTCTTTTTAGATTCCTCGATTATCCTAAAAATCCTCAGAAAGCTCATACGAACTCGAAATCAGATTCTCTACATTTTCCAAATTCGTGTCCGATAATTAAGTCGTAAACAAAGCCGCATAACCAATTAATTACGATAAACCACAATTACATGTATAAACCGCGAATTAAGCCGATTAATATACCAATTCTGATTCGGGTCATCATAGTGTGAGCGTCGACGGTTCCAAAATAGGAGTTACGGATCTTCGTGTATCAACGTTTTTCGGTTTGTAAAAATTTCAGTTTTACAGTTGACTGTGCTGATGAAATCCTTAACGAACTTATTATTTACTGAAAATTATTCTACTTATATATTGTCTTATGGTGAATGTATCCAATGGTTGTTTTGTCCAAAATCAATTTCGTTAATATTGATGTGAAGTGAGCCTATACTTCATAACACTTAAGTTATACATATTAGTAGATACTTAACAAGTTTGAAGACGTAAATTAATTCGTCATCTTAAATCCCACTTTTTATATATACGATTCTTTAATTGATATTTTACGACCAAAAAAATTCAATGACGGATCGGAAACTTCCTTACGAATTATTTTAAACTATGTTTTTTTAGAGAAATTGTACTTAGAAGACGAAGGAAGAGGACTTTCTGTCGTCCAGGTGAGCAATTGGACGACGCAGCTGGCCGTGTCCAAATTTTGAGCGGTCTAAATTCCACCCTCATTTATTTTGGGAACCGCTAAAAATTTGAACTTAGACGACGGAAGCTATGTTTACATCGTTTAAGTCATCACTTGGATGACGGAAAGGTCTCCTCCGTTGTCTAAGTTCAAAATTTTGAACGCTTCGCAAAATAAAAGACGGTCAACTTCCACCCGCCAATTAACTTGGGGAGAAACCCCAGATTCACTTAGACGACGGAATGAGAAGTTTATGTCGTCTAACTAGACACCTGAATGACGTAAAATCATCTTCCGTCGTATAGGTGAGGAGGATTTCACTTAGACGACGAAATCAGGCCCTTCTTCGTCTAGGTGAAACAGTATAATTCCAGATTCTGGACAATTTCCATCGATATCAATCAATCAATCTCTCTCTCTCTCTCTCTCTCTCTCAAACTCTAACGTCTTGCTGCGTCTCCTCCCGGCGACTCCCACCGGCCGGCCTCCACCTCCTCCTCCACCGTCAACCTCATCCCTCCCTCCACGGTACGGCCTCCTCCTTCCACCTCTAACGCCTCCCACGGACACCGCCACCAGTTGGCCCTCTCCCACCGCCGCCCCTCTACCGTCGGTAACTTTTTTGTACGTACGTATGTATTTATAATTTCTTTTTAATATGTATTTAGGTATAGTACTCCGTATTTAGGTGTAATACAGTGTATTTGTGTTTAATTGTAAATTGGTAATTATTGTAAATTAGTAAATGTTGAAAAATGGTTAAAATAATAAATTTCTAAATATATTATAAATTAAGTAAATATTATAAATTGGTAAATTTTGTAAATTGGTAAAAATTATAAATTGGTAATTATTGTAAATTGGTGAATATTGTAAATAGGGTAAAAATAATAAATTGATAAAAATGGTAAAAATTTACAAATTGATGATAAATATTAAACATGATAAAAATTAAAAATACTAAATATGAAAAAATGGTAAATAGAAACATGATAAAACGAAATAGTAAATAACAAAAATTGTAAATTGTTTAAAAAAGTCAAAAAAAATGGCAAATAGTAAATACTAAAAATTGGTTAATATTAAAAAATGATCAATATTAAAAATTGTAAATTTTGTGCTAAATATGAAAAAGAATAAATATTGTAAATTGTTAAAAATGGTAAATGGTAAAGTAGTTATAATTAATGGTAAAATAGGTTTAATAGTTGACTTTTACATGTTGTAGGTTAAAATGGCCCCATGGAGTAAAAAGAAGGTACAAAAAGAGGTCGAAGATGATCATCTCCGACGCTTCGCAAAGCAAGTGGGTTGGTAGAGCTAGGAGGATAACGTCGCGGCTCCTCCGAACCCTTCAGGTGGTCCCTCGGCTACGGGGACTGGGAAAATTTCAAATGTCTCAGTTATACATAGCGATGACGATAACATCCATTCTGCCCCGATCATCGATGTCAGAAGGTACCCAGGAGTCAGCTTCTGACTCTATTCTCTATAGCACGTGGCGCAAGGTCTGGAGGGCCTCGTCAGACCCTCAACCGAAAAGGACCCGAAGACTCAAAAAGGGCAAAAAATCCGAGAAGTACGTTGTTCAAGGCGACCGGGCAAAAGATCCAGATGCCGTACGATGATTTCACCAATGGCCTTCCCACCTCGTAGCTAGTTAGTCTCTCATTGCACAGAATCGGGGCAATTATTCGCAACAAGATCCGTATGGTTGCGCCTAGCTAGAAGGAGTTGTCGCACTTGGAGAAGGGGATGGTGTTTAAAGAACTCTCGGTAATACAATTTTAAATTTATTTTTTAATAACAAAAAAAAAATCATAATTTCATAATATATATGATTTTAATTTTTTTTTCTTTTTTTTGTAGGAACAATATACGGTGTATGGCACACCGGAGATGCTTGGGCACATCAACACCACCGCCAACACCATTTATTGTGATTGGAAGTACAGACTTTACAAGTATTACCTCGAATTTGGCCGCTTGCCTACCCCGGTAGAGCTGTGTGGGGATAGGGAAGATGAGTGGGAGTGGTTGGTCAACAACTTTGAAGAAGAATTGTATCGGGTTCATCTTTTTTTTATTTAAATTGACGAAATTGAATAATTTATTGTTTAGTCATTTATTAGTTTTTTAATGATTTATCTTGTCTAACAAACAAAATCAGATGTAAACAAGGCCAATCGGGAGAAGAAGGACAAACATCATACCTCAGGCTCCAAGCAGATGATACAAATCGCCAAGGAGCACAGAGATAAAGGCTCCAAACAACCTTATCTAGATGCTAGTTTCACCACTTATGTGACGCCTGGGCTCGACAATGAAGCGAGTAGAAGCGGCGTAAATGTCGTATATATTTCCTCTCAACTGACGTAATTATTATTTATTATTTATTAAACTCTAGTACAAATTTATAATTATTTAATTTTTATTATTATTTTCAGGCGAGGTTAGTAGAACTGGCGGAGGAGGAATTGGCCAACACACAGCTTCGCACCCGGATTTGCCGCCGGAAGACCTGTCTCCTCTATCGAGGGAGAGCCAAATTGCAATCACCGATGAGGTATACAGTCGTCAATCTGGCAAGAAGGTTAGGGGTTGGGATGCAAGGTGCAACGAGATTTATCTTCTGACTCATCTACGGCACTCTCGGCGATGACAAGTGCTCAGGATGCAGCGGTCCAAGCAGCCCTTAAGGAGGCTCAACTCGCACTGGCGGAAACGCTATCTATGCGTCAAAGGTTTGATGAGCAACAAGTGAAGATAGCCAACCTCCTCTCCCTCTGTTAGGACCATAATTATATGCCTATTACGCTCCTAACTTTATGCTTATAGCTTGTTTTCTATGAATAAAGCATTATTCTTCTGACGTTTCCTGTTCTTGCGAGGAAATGTGGAGTTGGCTCGAAAATGTATTAAATATTTTCCCCTAAGGGTCCATATTTGCCTCCTTAACCAGCCCAATTTCGAGCTCCCCGTGGCACCCACACACAACTTCATTTTTCAGATTTCTCAAGTTTTAGCTCTCTAGAAACTCTCTCCATCCACACCTATTACATAGCCATCTCCTCCACCAAAAACACACCCATAATCACCATCTAAGGCCTAGAAACACCTATCACAACCATCTCTATAGCCTTAGGTGGGTGACTCAACATCAGGGAGCTTTGGAGCAAAGTTGGAGCAAAGAGGAAATAGTAGCTAGAAGACCTTGGAGCTTTTGGGGACTCTTGGATATTTCTCATCCTATTTTGGCTTTGAATCATGTATATAAGCTATATACTTGTTATGGGTAGGGAGTAGTAGATTTTGGGAGGCTAGGGTTCTAACCCTAGCCATGTGATGTGATGAACATGTCTTGGATTATGTATATTTCATGGTTTTAGTGTATGTTATGAAGATTTGTGTTGTGAATGAGTTTATTGTGTGATTGTGGTATGTTTATATGCTTGAGCTTGTTGTATAAATTCTTATATGCATGTGTTGACTCTAGCTAGGTTGAAACATGTGTTAAAGGACTTAAAAATGACCCTTGAATGAATTAGCTACTCACTTAAGGATAGATGAGCATGTGAACATGATTAGGGTATTATCTATGAGATTTATCTTAAGATTTGGTTCCCTAGCACTTAGCATGGATTAGAGCCTCTTGAGTCTCCTTAAACAAGAGGGACTTTAGTCAAGCACACATTGATTTAAAAGGTTATTGTGGCACCTGTAGAATCTTTTGGCTCGTAACTTAATAGGTACGAGTTGACGGATTCAGCCGGACATCCTCTCGGATTTTCCAATCGATATTCGAGAGGGGAGCCTTTCCACATCTATCACACAATTTACTTGTTAGCTTCACAACGTGACATACGGTTGAGGTATAAGCCCGTAATGACTTATGTCTTGATCTTGATTCACCAAACACTTCAATGTAGGGCTTAAGTCTTCTAGTGTCTGAAGTGACCTAGGAATTTGAGTTCTAAACCAATCGTGACTCACAAGGTCACGACTTGGACAATACTTTATGTGAACGGACTTAATCTACACATAAACTGGGACATTGTTTGATGCATCATATAGTTAGTGGGGATTTCCCTAATATTGGGAAAATGACGAAATAGCTTCACCAAAGGTCGCCAGAAGTTGCCCGGAATCCGCCAGAATTTGCCACAGCTGGCCGACCCACTTTGGCCGGCCTAATCACATGGAGTCCAACCCAATGGAGGCCCATTGAGCCCATGTATTCTTACCAATCTGATTTGGAGAGAAAGAGAAGGACTTAGACCACATGATGTCACCACTTTAGAGCTTAGCCTTCCATAGCCTAAAATAGTGGATCATGGTCTCCTTCATTCAAAGTTGACTTCTAGATCTTCCATCTCACCATTTTCTATCATCTAATGGTCCATATTTTCCTCCTTAACCAGCCCAAATTCGAGCTCCCCTTTGCACCCACACATACCACTCTTCATTTCACTCATTTTACAAGTTTAGAGCCTTTTTCTCTCTAGTTTTCTCTCTAGCTTCTCTCTAGGGTTCTTGGTGAGTTCTCTAGAGAGAAGCTAGATTTCTCTACTCTTAATCCTTTCCTCCAACCCTCTACAAATTCAAGAGACCTAGCCTTGAATTCCTTGGCCGAACCTCTTCCACTCTCTCTCATCACCATCCCTCACTTCCCCCTCTCATCTTTGCCTCCAAGGAGTGCGTGATTCTCTAGAGGTTGAAGAAGTGGTAAGTAATCCCTCTTCCCCTTGGCTTCTTTGTGTCCTAGAGGTTGTCTCTCCTGCTCTTGAAGACTTGGTGCTTGTTGAAGAAGAAGAAGTGGAGCTAGAAGAGCTTAGAGTCACTTGGAGCTTTGCTAGGGACCCTTGGTTATTTCTACTCTCTTTTACCTCTTAAACATGTATCAAATCTTGTATTTAATTATGTTTAGTGAGTAGTCTCTTTTGGGAGGCTACGGTTCATGTGATGAACAAACTATGTGTTGGTTATGTATGACTCTTGAATTGTGTTGTGAATAAGCTATTGTGTATTTCTGGATGTTTATGTGTTTGAGCCTCATGTCTAGTTTTCTTATGGATGTCTAATCTAAGACTAAGTTGAGATATGTTTAAGGAATCTACTAATAGACTTAAGTGAATTAGTCACTGACCTAAGAAAGAATAGCATATAAATATAATTATGGTATTATTCTATGAGATTTACCTTGAGAATTGGTTCCCTAGCACCTAGCATAGACTAGAGCTTCTTTGAGTCTTTATAGACTTGAGGAACTCTAGTCAAGCACACATTAATCAAAAAGGTTATTGAAGCACATTGTAGAACTTCTTAGCTCGTAAATTACTAATTACGAGTTGAGGGATTCACTAGACAACCCCTCGGATCTTCCAATCGATATTCAAGAGGGAACCATTACACATCTATCATGTAATTTACTTGTTGACTTCACAACGTGACATACTATTGGGATTCAAGTCTACATAGCTTGGGTCTTGGTTCTACTTCACGATATTCTTCAATGTTGGGTTTAAGTAGCCTCGAGCCCATAATGGCCTAGGAGCTTAAATTTAAAACCAACCATGACTCACAAGGTTACGACTTGGACATTCATTCCCGTGAATAAACTTAATCTAAACCGAGACATTGTTTGGTGAATCATATGGTTAGTGGGGATTTCCCTAGTCCACTTACTTTCCTTATCTTGAATTTGTGTTATTTAGTTTCTGCATTCTAGTGAAATAACCAACCAATCAACCTTCGTTAATCACTCATTTTAATTTTACCATCCCTCGCAATGCTAAGTCTCCAAAGGACTTAGTAGGGTGAGATACACTTTCATCTTTTCTTTAGTTCTTGTGTCAAGCTAGTGTTTAGAGTGTCTGTAGTCTTCGTGCTTTCAATTCCAAGTTAAGGAGTCTAAGTGCTTAATCCTCATGGGTTCGACACTCGATTTCCTTTCTATACTATTACTTGTCCATGTATACTTGTGGGCGAAGATCGTTCTTGCACTTATGAGTTAGCCAATAGCTTACTAAGTGTGGGGGTATAAATCTTCCAACACCCTCATGCAAAACAAGGTTTGACAAGATTGTCGTTCTTCTCCGACCCCACACCCCGACGACGACGACATAACTAGAGGCGGGGGACTCGGCGGCGCGTGTACTCCTGCCGTATTTACTTAGTTTGTACGTACTTTTTAATATTTCATTTTTTTCAAACGATATCGATGTACGTATAATTTTTAATTATTTTAATATTTAAATTAAATTTATTATTTTAATTAATTTAATAATATTTTACTTTAAATTCAAATTTTAAGAAAATTTTTTATAAAAAAAAATTAAATTCACTTAAACTACGAAAGCATATATGATTTCATCACTTAGACTACAAAATAGTTTCGTGGTCCAAGTCATCACTTAGACCACGCAATAATTTCGTAATTAATCTAAGTTGTACTTGGACGCCGCAAATGTTATTTGCGTCGTCGAATCCTTACTTGGACGGCTGACCATTTGTGTCGTATAAGCCGTCACATGGACGAAGGAATGATATATTTCCGTCGTCTAGGTACTTAGACTACGGCACTTCAACGGCGGACTTTAGACGATGGAATCTTCGTCGTCTAAGGAAACTTGAACCTAGACGACGAAATAGCTTCGTTGTCTAAGTGCATTTTTCTTGTAGTGAGTTAAGTGTGTCGCCTATCAGCGTTTCGAGAAACAGATAGCACAGAGTGGCGTCTTCATGCCTGTGATTGGCGGTAGAAGAAAGAAATCAGTCTACATGGGTACCTGGGTCACCGCATTCGAAATAGCGCTCATCCATCCAAGTCTTCGCCCAACATTTGTGGTAGTCGTGGAGAATGACGTGGTGCGCGGTGTCTACTGAACGTGGGGGTTGGGGTGACTGTTCTGCATGACTTCGTTCTTTAGCTTAGCTAGGTGGGGGTTGGGGTGGCATCCTGTTCCACTCGGAGCTCGACGATCTCTGCCAGCAGACGAGCGTGATAGTCGCTGGGGATGCTGGATGTGGTCTTATCCATGGTGTACATGGATGGATTGATGGGTGTGAGGACAGGGTCAAACGTCCGCAGGTGGTCCCCTGTGAGCATAACAAAATCATTATGCTTGATGGACGGCATAACGATGAAAAGAAAAGAGAGGCTATGAACTAGGAATGAAAAAGGGCTTTTTGGGTGGTTGGGAAAAGTAAGACTGCTAGACGGTGCCAATTGTTTCTACCAGAATCTGGTACGGATTAAGGCAGAAGTGCAAAGGATGTTGGGGGGGGGATCAAACCTGAGCGTTCGGGTAGTGATCCTCGAATGCTTCGCTATTCTGCAAAACGAACAATAAGAGTTACAGAGTTGAGATAGAGTTGAGACATATTTGAGACAGAGTTGGCCCGCCATCAATGCTTCGATGCCTAAGTGAATGCAGGGTATGACAAAAGCGTATGGGAATAATGAGTCAGATGTCTGATTCCTTTATTTTGGAGTGAGTACCCTCCTATAATGGGTAGTAAAAGTTGCCAACACCTTGTGGTCCTCGGTGTGGGACTGACACAAATATTCATCTTTTGCGTAGGAGAGGTATTCTCGTTCTTTGGCATCCTATTCCATACGCTAGTTAGTCTGACGTGCACGATGCTACTTATGACCAGGCCTGTGCGGCGCACGTCCTGTGTGTGGATTTTCTGTTTTGTCCCTGGTTCTCTTTGCAAAAATATTTTAGCTTATTTTGGATGCTAAGTAAGGTATATTTTTTTGAATTTAGCACATGGCGTACTAAGAATAGTACATGGCCAGTTCTTGCTTACTAAATTAGTAGGCCAAATACATATACTAAAAATCCTAGTAAAGATCATTGGGAAGCTTTAGTGAGAGTATTACAGTAGTTAAAGTTTACCATCGATTGCGGATTACATTATACAAGATACCATTCTATGTTAGAAGGCCATACTGCTGCCATATGGATTTCAGATTGCCAAGAATTTAAATCCAGAAGCGGATATGTATTTACATTTGGAGGAGGAGTTATATATTGGAAGTCCTCAAAGCAAAGAGTATCAACGTGTTCAAGAATGGAATATGAATTTATAGCTTTAGATAACGCTGTTGAAGAAGAAAAATGGTTACTCATTTTTTAGCTGACATTCCATTTTGGTCTAAGACCCAGTTTGGGAGAGCTATGCTATGAGAATAATCAGTTGTGGCTTATAACTTGTGAAAACTGCATAATGCAAACTTCTATAAACTTCGACAAAAGTTGTCTCATAAGCTGCCCCAAACTGTGTCTAAACCACTAACGGTCATATGTGTACATTGTGACTCGATGTCAGCAATAGCAAGAGCTCAAAGCCAAATTTAGAATGGTAAATCAAGACATATAAGATGAAGGCACAATAGTATAAAGAACTTACTCAAAAATGGTATACTGTCCATTGACTATATTAAATCAAAAGAAAAGATTGCAGACCCATCAACAAAGGGATTGCCAAGAGAGCAAGTGAAGTATACATCAATGGGAAGGAGTTTAAAGCCAACTGATGAATCAAACCTAGCAAAAAACTAACAAGCAAACTGGTTGGGTAAGGTTCAAAATCAATTAACACACAAATACTCATTCTATGATATTGAAGTGTGTTACTAGTGAGTTAGCGAAAGGTTGAATGTTTATGCTTAATGATATTAAGATTGAGAGGGAATATAGCAAGATATTCTTCTAATTAGGTATCACTTATATGAGAGTAATGTGCATTGCATTTATATGAATACATGGCTAAATTCTCTAGAGTTCTCATGAGTCAGGGATTTGTTCCGGACCAAAATGAACACAAACGTATGAACTGAAAAGCGTTAGAAATGATTTATGTGTTGTTTATTGTCTAGGCTTGCTACTTTGGTGAACTATTCAAGATTTGATATCATTGCCTCACCAAGTAAGTCAGATAAGCATTCACTAAGGTAGGTTCAATTAAAGTTCAAAAGACACCCCTCCTGATGCGTATCATTTCTAAATATCTCTACAATTTCTCTTGTCCAAGCTTCATATATGTCCGATTTGCATACATCTATTCAAATGTGGGAAACCGTTGGAATTTGAATAAATTTTGTAAAAAGATATGTTCTTTCATATTTAAAAGAGAGTTCATATTTGTTCATACTCAAAAAAAAAGTCTGATCAAACTTAGCTTTTGAATTCAAACAGAACAGACAAGAATGAGTCTATATAAACACAACACTCCCTTCCATTAATTCGTATCAATTCAAAATTTCTTCCTTCTATTTTCCATCATCTTTAAAGAGAGAAAAACACTTAGTACGTTTGCTAGATTCCAAGACCTGGTGCTAGGCCTTTAGAATTCAATAGTTGTATCCTGGTGGTCAGACGTTCATCGAACTACAAGCATAGAGTATGAGCAAAATTCTGTCTAAAGAACATTGCAATCTCCAAGCCCCTATTGATTTACAAGTTAGTCTTTAAAATTACAATTCATTTACCTATCCTAGAAATTGTAATTCTTTTGTTTACTCTATTTCATCAAAACTACTATGCTTGTATACATATACACATTGTGATAATTACATTAATACTAGTATTTACTGAAATATATATCCAACACTAGTGAGGCTGACTATTGCTACCTGTAAAGCTAAAATCGACGCCGTTTTAGGTGCTGCAGTTGAAGCTCTTAAAGAAGCTTCAGATCTCATCGAAGATGACAACGATGGTTGGCATGGAGTAGGTGATGGAGGCGAGGATTCCATTGGAAGCCATGGTTTTCGCTTGGAGAAATTTTAATTTGGGGTTTTCATATTATAGTTTTTACGTTCTTCGTGAAAAGCTCCAGTGGAAAGAGAATGGAGCGCTAAGCAACGTGAGATGGGCAGGGTGGTTGGAGACGGTGCAATGGTGAGGTTGGAGGCCGTAACCTTCACGGCCTATGATCATCTTTTCTTGCATTAAATATTTCTTTTTTAATGGTTGCCAAATAATATTTTCACATAAATTGAACAAATCGTAAGCTTAATGTAACTTGGAGAAAGTTGATAAAGTTGACCTATCATGCAACGACATGTGTTACCTGAGGACAATTAGCCTAAGGTGCTTAACCTTGGTGTGCAGAGCAGCCTGATCCTTTTTATGTTAAACATCTTACAATTTCAAGATTTAAAATTAATCAAAGAACCAAACCGATCATTCCGGATCCGATTCTTTTCAAATCGATTCCTCGATTCTTCAGGCTTCTCGTGGTGAGGCCTAATGAGATAGAATATCAAAGAATCATTAAGCAAATCCAAAGAGGATTTTCCTGCATACTTATAAGTAAATATGGCTAGATCCCAATAAACCCAATGCCAGATAGTTGCTAAAAACCACAAGCCTGAAAACACAATATGTGTGTGCCTGGCCACACCTTCGTCACTTTAAATACTGAGATTCGTTATAGTCATTCCTGTGATACTCTAACCATACCACGAATAAACAAAATAGTAAATTTGATATTTCAAACAAACAACAAACAACTGAAAACCAAATTGCAAATGAAAATAGGTTGTTGCCTTAAGGAACACACATGCACACTGTTGAACCAAATTTGTGTTCAATTTGACTTGGCATCAGAGCCTAGGTTTGATCCTAGAAATCATGAAGACTTGACCCTATTTCCACTGCGAATCTATTCCTGTTCCTTGTTTGATATGTTCTGACTTGTTGATCCTCGAAATCATGAAGACCTAACCTTGTTTTTAGTGCGAATCTATCCTTGTCCCTTGTTTGAATCTATCTTGATCCACTGTTTCCTTGATCTTGTCCGCTTATTTCTTAACATATTCCCTTGTGAAGAATTTGTCATGGCTTTGGATATTTTGAAATTTAAAGAACCTGTTTTTTGTGCATGGAGAGCCAAGATCACATGGAGAATATTGTTTCTCTAGATGAGAAACATCAAGGTAAAATTGGTTTGTGGTTGTTTGATCATATGACATCACCAGTAAAATTGGTTTGTGGTAGAAAGTTTCTAACTTTACTGGTGATGATACATAGATAATTGATTCTGGTACGTCTGATCATATGACATTTGATAAGTCCTTGTTTTTGAGTCTGTCACCTTCTCCTGTACTGGAAGTGTCTAATCTAAATGGTGTGTCCTTTGTAGTCTTAGGTACTGGGTCAATCCAAGTTACTCCATCTCTTGTGTTACATAATGTTCTTTATGTTCCATTTTGGTCCCATCATTCGTTGTCAATATCTGAGTTGAATTGCCAAAACAAATGTTTTGTCACCTTTTATTCTATGTATGTGATATTTCAGGATATATGTACTCAGACAATCATAGGCAAGGGAGATCGGAGGTGGAGATTGTTTTACTTGGATTGCATGTATAGTGGGGAGATGCAAGCACCATCAAGGCATGTTGCTTTGACATTGAATTATGATTGAGTTAAAGAAATTTGATTATGGCATTGCTGGTTCGGTCATCCATCCTTTGAAAGTATGAAGAAGTCTATGTCATCCTTATTTTAGGGAATAAAATAGTCTAGTCTCCATTGTGAAACCTGTGTGTTTGCTGAAAGTCATAAGTCCAGGTACTCACCTAGTTCTCATTCTAGTTCCGCACCATTTGAGTTGATCCATTATGATGTTTGGGGGCATTCGAGGAATCCAACCTTGACAGGAATGAGATACTTTTCTCTGTTCATGGGTTGTGTTGCTGAAAAAGAAGGATTTTGTGTTTTCTGCCTTTGTTGGGTTTCATAGTCTAATTCGAACTCAGTATGATGCTTGTGTGAAAATATTTCAGTCTGACAATAGAGGGGAGTTTGTCAATCACTTTTTTGAAGACTATTTTCAGTAGCATGGAATTTTTCACCAGACTACTTATTCACAGACACCAGAATATAATTAAGTTTTTGAGAGAAAGAATCGTCACCTTTTAGATATAGGAAGAGCTCGTTATCAGTGTCACGCCATACAAGAATGGAGCTGACAGATGTAAGCGAGATAACAAGCTAGAAATAAAGCGTTTCCCCCTTTACGGGTCTGGATAAAGTA
Source organism: Geum urbanum (assembly GCA_946800695.1). Classification (NCBI taxonomy): domain Eukaryota; kingdom Viridiplantae; phylum Streptophyta; class Magnoliopsida; order Rosales; family Rosaceae; genus Geum; species Geum urbanum. The sequence continues at coordinate 15,742,103 of OX327008.1, read as the reverse complement.
GGGATAGAAGCTAGATAAAGCTTTATCTATTGAAAGGCATCGTTACAAGCAGGCGTCTAGTTGATGGAACACTTATTGGTAAGACGGAACACTTTGAAGAAAGGTTCACACTTATCCGATAGCATGAGATGAATCTGTTGAGGGAAGCAAGCTTACCCGTAAGGCTTTGGAACTCCTTCTTAGTTGTGGACGGTTTCATTACCATGATAGCCTTGATTTTCTCAAGATTGTCCTCGATGCTGCGTAGTTGACAATATAGCCCAAGAACTTACTGGCGGTTACGCTGAATACGCATTTGGCTAGATTTAAGCAAACGCCATGTTCCATTAATATCTAAATGACAATGCAGAGATTGGTTGTATGGCTTTGAGCGGCGGTGCTTTTGACCAGGATATCGTCTATGCAGATCTCCATGATTGTATAGTTCACATCCCCGAAGATGCAGGTCATGTAGCGCTTCTAGCGTTCTTAGGAACAAATGACATGACTTGGTAACAATAAAGATTGTTCGTTGTGAAGAATGTGGCTTCCTGGTCATCTGGATGCATAAGGATTTGATTAAATCATGCATAGGCGTCCAATGTGGAAAGTAGTTCATGACCATTTGTGGGGTCCCCAGTTGGCCGATTTTAGGGAGCGGGAAGCTATCTTTAGGGTAGGCTTTATTAAGATCGGTGTAGTCAACACACATCCTCCAGCTACCATAGCTCTTCTTCACTATGACCGCATTTGAGATCCACTTGGGATAATGAACTGGTGATATACGCATTTTATGCTCGATTCTTAACGCATTTCCCTTTACGTTTAGCTATGTTATAATCTTAGTTTTTATGCTTTTTTCATTTAATTTGTTATTTTTAGGTTATTTACGGTGGAGATGAATAACGGCGCGATTCGGAGGAATTTCAGCGATTTTGCGATTTTTGCCATTTCGGACCACCGGGAATGGGCCGGCCTATAAAGCATTTTGTGGGCCCATTTGTCAAAGTTTGTTTCGGCCCAAAATCAAGCCCAAGCCCATTAAATTCTGCAAGCAAGCCACTTGGTGAAGAGGAAAAGTCAAGTTTGGCAAGCTTTGTGACTAGGCTTGGTGACTAAGCTTGTGATCATCACAAAGGGTGACTAAGGGTGTGACTAGCCTAGGTGACTCTTGCTTGTGATGATCACAAATGGTGACTAAGGGTGTGACTTGCCATGGTGACTAAGGGTGCATTTAATGAAGAGGCAAGGTGGAAGAGAGAGGTAGGCAATTCCTTTGCCTATATATAAGAGGGAGGCCAACCATAATACAGATCATCACACAATTTCACAAGCCAAAGCTCTATACAATTCACCTCTCTTCCATACATAACCAAGGTTCTTCCAAAGTCGAAGCTCTCCACCAACTCCGGATCAAGAACGTATAGTGCGTCATTCGTGTTCTTGAGAATCACCGCTTGTAGTTGGTGCGTCACCTCTCTAAAAGTGTAACCATGTACTCTAAACTCCATCTTCGTCTTTGTAATAATTTCGGTTATGTAATGAAAGAATTTCTCCATGTTCTTCTCTTATTTCGATTCTTCCATGTGTTCTTAATTTTATTAGTTTGGATGCATGTGCTAGCTTTAAGTTCTTAATGCTTTGAGTATGTTTTAGGATAGGGTGCGTCACCAATCTTCCTAAAAGATATCTCAATGATTTCGGCAACGTAGCAATTGTTTTAAGATGTTATGCGTCATAGCATTCTTATTCAACGAAAGCATGTGTATGTATCTCGACTAAAATTAAGGATTTCGTAGATGATAAATAAGGTAAAAGCATAAGAGAGGCTAGGTGAGTGAAAGAAGTTGATCACTTGTAATTAGTAATCTAGCTTCTTATTTTTTTGTAAGCATAATTAGAATTTAAGGTTTCTTGATTGTTAAACTTGCCTATGAGTAAAACATGTTAGAAGTCTAGGAGTTCTTGTTGTGTTTGCATGTTTTGTACCTTAATTTCGTAGGACATTAATCAACCAATTTCCAATCCCCCCAAACCTTTAGATTTCTGCTTAAACGAAACCATGCATGCGCCCTTTAATTCCCCGGATAGAACGATCCCTACTCGCCAATATTACAACGACAAAATAAGGGTTTTAAATTGTATATGTCTGGACAATGTTTTTAGTGTCTACTTTGTGTTAACATTGAACGCATTTTCGCGTGTATCAATTTTTGGCGCCGTTGCCGGGGAATTATAAAGTTTTTGTGTGATTTCGTTTTATATATGTAAAAATAGGTAAATGAAAGCATGTCTATAATTTTTGAAATGCATACTTGATTATACTTATAGAAATATACATACGTGTTTACAATTCATACTTATACGAATTTATTTACACTTGTTATTTACACTTGCATAATTTATTTTCATGTTAAAGGATAGTCTTTGATTTAATTTGAGTACTAGCATTTAGTTATCAAGTTTGGCTCTTCGGATAGGGAGGTGCCTCTTTTGTTTGTCTATCTCCTTAACCCTTCATGAAGTGTGGATTTCATCACCACACCCCATCACCTAAGTGAAGTTATGGGCATGAGGTTGTGGGCGGAGTTTACAAACATTTGAGATTGTGTACTATCTTGTGATTTCGAGTAATAGTTGGTCATGATGTCTAGAAGGGTTATGAATGGTGACAGGTTTTGGACTAAGAAAACAGAACACCATTGGAGTACATACTCTTATGAGTTAGCCTCAGGGTGTTTCTAAGAATAACAATGGAGTATATACTCTCACGAGTTAGCCTCAGGTTGTTCCCAGAAATTAGTCCTTACCTCTTGCGTTACATCTATCCCAACTGGTCATTTCCAACAATTACGAGAATAAACGAGAGTCAGTATACATTTTCGAGCGGGCCGCACGACAAAGAGATTTACTCAAATAACTAAATCGTGTATTCCTTATAAATCTTAGGCGCACTCAATTTGTAGACGCACTTAAATTGATTTACATTGAGTACGAGTGTTGGTTATTAAGTTTCGTTCTTTGGAATAAGGAGGTGCCTCTTTTTTTGGTTTATCTCCTTTACCCCTCATGAAGTGTGGATTTCATCACCACACGCCATAACCTAAGAGAAGTTATGAGCATGAGGTTGTGGGCGGAGTTTACTAAGGACTTGAGATTGTATACTATCTCAAAAATTTGGCTGATTGTTGGATATGGTGAGCGGGTTTATGATTGGTGCCGGGTTTTGGATCTAAGTAATAGAACACCATTGGAGTATATACCATTATTGGTTAGCCTCAGGGTGTCTCTAAGAACAACAATAGAGTATATACTATAATGAGTTAGCCTCAGGTTGTTCTAAAAATTAGTCCTTACCTCTCGCGTTATCTCTATCCCTACTTGCCATTTCTAAACATAACTAAGCTGAATTAATGAGAGTCAGTATACATTTTCGCGTGGGCTGCACGTCCAAGAAATTTACCCAAAGATCATTTCGAGTACTCTCTTTAAATCACAAGTGCATATAAATTCGGACAATACATGAACTTAATAAATACGACATAATCCTTTAAAATATGGTATATAGGATTATGCATGCTTACACATTTGGAATCAGACTTCATCTTTTGATGAACGAGATCCATTGCACAGTGGAGAGCCTCTACACCACGTACCATCGGGGCCAAAGGAGAATAAATAAGACTTAGTCAAATTTGTTGTTTTTCTTTTTTTAAAATCTGTAAAGGACTAACAAAACGTTACTTTTTGAAAGGACCCAATCCCGATTCAGTTACCTAAATCGGAATCAAACCCTTCCGGAAATACGAACCAACAAAAATTTTTCAAAATTTCGGCAGAGTTTCGTTACTAGCGTGGAATTACCATAACCTGCACGCGGAAATTAACACTTCGTCCTATGCCACAAAAAGCAAACCGTGGGCACCAATCCCATCCGGATTTCTCAACATCAATATAATCAACAACAGTAAATAACTGTACAATGTATATATGTATATCCGTGAAAATCCGCACACAATATGTATCAGAATGTATCAGAGCGACCTCTAGAGTAAAACATATACAATATGTACATCAGTAGGCGAAACAAGAACCTACTGGAAAACACAGGTAACTCTGATTACTAGCCTCCAAACCGCGACGTGAAACACCAAACCTGAACTGCACACTGGGCACGGAAACCGAAAAGCCCAGGGGAAAGACAATAAACACGTTAGAGTGAGTGGACGAAAATGAATGTCTTTCACCAAGTAATATATATACATATAAAATCATATGCGAGTCGTAAACATGAAAATCAAATGGTACGTGAGGAGACGCTGACTACCACTCATGTACAGAGCATGCAATGTAAAACATATCGCGGAGACTCTCGTGGGCTTCCACGCGATAGCACAGTCTGAATCACGGGATCCCAGACCCACACGTGATTCTAGCCAGAAAGGCCTCGGGTCAGGATATCTGTCCCCCCCGGAGCGTACTCGGGGATCAGCCGAGAAGCCAATGTGTATCGATACCACAACATATACTGAGACTGTACTCTGTGTAAACCAAATCATAAATCTTTTTCTATGCACATGCTTAAAACATAATATGTACGTATGTATATATTCGTATACGTATATTCGTATAAGCATAATCGTAAAACACATGCTCGTAAAATCATAATCAATCTGCATGCTCAAGTTCGTAAATCATAAATAAGGACTCGCAATCAATCCGTGAAAATAAAGTGTCCACTCACAGACTCTCGAAATGCGCGCACGCGCTAAACTCGTGGTCCGGCGGAAGATCCCTCGCTTGAAGCACGATCACGATCCAGATCTCGATCTCGATCTCCTGAATATTCATAAAAACATAACTGATCAAAATCGTAGTCCACAACACTGTACTGATGCACGGAAACCAACCGTTCCCGGAAATACGAAATGCAGTGCAAAATGAATTACAGAAATCCCGAAATCCCCACTCGAAATCTCGACTGAAAATCGGCTAATCAAATCAACCCGAAAACCTCCGTACGATAACCAGGGCGTGATTTCAAGAAGAATGACACTAATTACATTGAAATCTGAAAAGTTGACTTTTTCACCGCCGTTGACCACCGTTGACCGCCGCCGGCGGCAGCGTCGCGCCGTCAACGGCGAGATAACACGGCCAAAATTTCCAGAATTGAAGCCCTCCTCATTGCGAACCACATCGTGAACTATGCCCAACCTCAATTCAAAGTCCAACATAGCCAAATTCACACAAAACCACAACGGAGCTCCAAACCAAAACCCAATCGGGTTCAACCCCAAACTCGATCTCCTTCTAAACTGTGAACCTAGGGAGTATCAACAAGGGGTGGGGAGCGAAACCCCCAACCACCCAACCTGAAAACCTCGCCGGAGAGCCTCCCCCCATCACGGCGAAACCCGAAACCAAAACCCGATTCGGGTTCCCACGAAACTTCACCAAATCACATAAATTCAAACACTAATTCACTCGAAATGACACAAGGAAGCTAACCATACCTTCCTCGAAGTCCAAGATGGCCGGAATCCGGTCGCCGGAAATTTACTTCCCAAAATAGCAACTTTCCTATTCGGTCCGATGGTTCACTTTCCCAATATGGAAAGTCAACAATTTTCCAGTTTGGTCAACGCCCAAAATGAAGTTTTTGACTAATTCTCGGCTATTTTCGATATATATACTCGTCCCTCGGGTCGATCAACGGTCCGGAATGAATATACGATGTGATTCGGATAAGCTCGAAATAATCGGATAAACTCGTCGGAATCCGAAACTTCAAATAATCATAAAATATTCCTCGGTTATCGGAAAATCTTCCGAAACCGCCCACGAGCTCGAAATCACGTACTCTACAATTTCCGTGAAGACACTTAACCCAAATTCTCGACCGAAAACAAAGTCGCGAATCGAATCGGTAAACCACACAATATCGCAAAACTGCGACTATAACCAAATCTCGAGAATCGTGCCAAACACATATCTGATTCTGGTTCGGGTTGTCACAAATCTACCCCCCTTAAAGAAATTTCGACCTCGAAATTTACGTACCTGTCAGGTGAACAGATGAGGATACTGCTCCCGCATACGCTGCTCGGTCTCCCAAGTGTCCTCCTCCACTGAATGGTTCTGCCACAAGACCTTCACCAGCGGAATCATACGGTGTCTCAACTCCTGCTCACGACGATCGAGAATCTGCACTGGCTCCTCAACATACGATAAATCCTCTCTGATCGGCAACCGCTGTGGGGCTATCACATGTGAAGGATCTGAGATGTACTTCCGCAACATCGAAACATGGAAGACATCATGTACACGAGCCATCTCTGTCGGTAACTCAAGTCTGTAAGCAACAGCTCCAACCCTTTCCGTAATCTCATACGGACCAATGTACCACGGTCGAAGCTTGCCACGCTTCCCGAAACGCACCACTCCCCTCCACAAAGATAGTTTCAGGAAGACCCAATCACCAACCTCGAACTCTAAGCTCTTCCTCCTCGCATCCGCGTAACTCTTTTGCCGATCCTGGGCAATCTTCAGTCGATCCCGAATAACCTGAATGTCCTCCATCGTGGTTTTCACCAAATCAGGACCAATGAGCCAACGCTCGCCCACCTCACTCCAACACAATGGAGTACGACACTGCTTCCCGTACAGAGCCTCGTACGGTGCCATCTCAATACTGGCCTGATAACTGTTGTTGTAGGCGAACTCGATCAAGTGCAACTGCTGATCCCAGTTTCCACGAAACTGCAACACACATGATCTCAGCATATCCTCAAGAGTCTGAATGGTCCGCTCGGACTGCCCGTCAGTCTGAGGATGAAAAGCTGTACTAAATCGCAACCTCGTGCCCAAAGCTCGCTGTAAAGCCTGCCAAAACTCAGAAGTGAACTGACTATCACGGTCAGAAACAATGGATACAGGCACCCCATGCAAGCGAACAATCTTTGATAAGTACAACTTGGCCAATCTGCCCACTGAAACCTTCCCTGGAAGTGCAAGAAAGTGTGCGGATTTCGTCAATCGATCAACAATAACCCAAATGCCAGTGTTGCCCGCCGAAGTACGCCGCAACTGATAGACGAAATCCATCGTGACATGCTCCCACTTCCAAACTGGAATTTCAAGTGGCTGTAGTTTCCCTGCAGGTTTCTGTCTCTCCGCCTTCACCTGCTGACAAATCAAACACCGACTCACGTACGCGGCAATCTCCCGCTTCATGTTGCGCCACCAATAGTACACTCGAAGTGTACGAAACATCTTCGTACCTCCGGGATGCATCGCATACGCTGAACTGTGGGCCTCGTCCAGAATCTCCTTCTTCAAATCCTCGTCTCTGGGTACACATAATCTGCCCCTGAACAACAACGTACCGTCGTCGCTCAATCGGAACTCTGTAGGCACACCATTCTGAATCATGGTCTTGTTGCCCAGCAAGTAAGGATCCGAATCCTGTGCCTCCCGTACCTGATCAACCAACACTGGTCGAACCTGGAAGCTGGCCAACAAAGCTCCATCATCATCATACCCAAATACAGCACCTGTAGCTCGAAGCTCGGCTAACATCGACACTCTGGCCACACACATGTGAAACAATGAGGCTCCGGATGTCCTGCTAAGTGCATCTGCTTCCACGTTGGCCTTCCCTGGATGGTACTCGAAAGTGCAATCGTAGTCGTTGATCAACTCCATCCATCGGCGCTGCCTCATGTTCAGATCCGGCTGTGTCCGCAAGTAGGTGAGACTCTTGTGGTCAGTGAAAATCTTACACTGAGCACCATATAGGTAATGTCTCCAACTCTTCAACGCTAACACAATAGCGGCTAACTCCAAATCATGCGTCGGATAGTTGACCTCATGCAGTTTCAGCTGTCTGGAACCGTATGCCACAACTCTACCATGCTGCATCAACACACAGCCAAGGCCCAACTTCGACGCATCGCTGTACACAACAAACTCACCACGGTCGTCTGGCAATGTCAGAACCGGTGCGGTAGTCAATCTCTCCTTCAGGAGCAAATAACTCTCCTCGCACGCATCAGACCACTCAAACTTGACGCTCTTCTTCGTCAATCTGGTCAGTGGTGTAGCAATCCGGGAGAAATCCTGTACAAACCGTCGATAATAGCCTGCTAACCCCAAGAAACTCCGGATCTCTGGCACAGTAGTGGGTCGACTCCAATTCAGCACGGCCTCGATTTTGTCAGGATCAACACTAACTCCCTCGGCTGAAATCACGTGGCCCAGAAACTTCACACTATCCAACCAGAACTCACACTTGCTAAACTTCGCAAACAACTGATGGTCCCGCAAAGTCCGCAATACCGCTCGCAAGTGCTTCTTGTGCTGGCCCACACTCCTCGAGTATACCAAAATATCATCAATGAATACAATCACGAACTTGTCCAGGAATCGACGAAACACTCGATTCATCAAGTCCATGAAAGCTGCGGGGGCGTTGGTCAACCCAAACGGCATAACTAAAAACTCATAGTGCCCATACCGCGTCCTAAATGCTGTCCTGGCAACATCTGAATCCCGGTTTCTCAAGTACAGACAAACTGCCCTGCCTCAAGTTAGTGAACTCCTCGTACTTGCGCTGCTGGGTAGCATGATTAAAATATCTCCGCATAAACAGATCACGAAACAATGTCCACGGAGTATCAACCGGAACCCTGTCGGTGCTAACCCACCAAAAGTACGCATCACCCTCAAGTAAACCAACTGCGGCTACTGACATCTGCTCAGGTGTAAACTGCAGACGTTCACAAACACACTCAATCTGAACCAACCATGCCTCGCATATCTCTGGATCAACTGAACCCGAAAACACAGTAGCACCCGCAGTGCGAGCCTTGACCACAGGGTCAAAACGCTCTTCCAAACGCAGCACTCGCATCAGCAAGTCGCACGTTCGGCGATCCTCATCAGGATCATCATCCCGGTCAACACGGGGACCACGTCGAGGAGGCATCCTACTGATACAAGGCAAGCATTAGGCACAAGCAGAAAGAACGTAATCATGAAACCGCAGATATTTGAGGACATACAACACCCGAAGTATTGATGAGTACCGCTGGCCAGTCGGGTCATCACTCCAGCCATGCTGTATCAACTCAAATACCCTAAGCGTCACAACTACAAGAGTCTACAGAATCTGACAACCTAATGCTCTGATACCAAACTGAAAGGACCAAATCCCGATTCAGTTACCTAAATCGGAATCAAACCCTTCCGGAAATACGAACCAACAAAAATTTTTCAAAATTTCGGCAGAGTTTCGTTACTAGCGTGGAATTACCATAACCTGCACGCGGAAATTAACACTTCGTCCTATGCCACAAAAAGCAAACCGTGGGCACCAATCCCATCCGGATTTCACAACATCAATATAATCAACAACAGTAAATAACTGTACAATGTATATATGTATATCCGTGAAAATCCGCACACAATATGTATCAGAATGTATCAGAGCGACCTCTAGAGTAAAACATATACAATATGTACATCAGTAGGCGAAACAAGAACCTACTGGAAAACACAGGTAACTCTGATTACTAGCCTCCAAACCGCGACGTGAAACACCAAACCTGAACTGCACACTGGGCACGGAAACCGAAAAGCCCAGGGGAAAGACAATAAACACGTTAGAGTGAGTGGACGAAAATGAATGTCTTTCACCAAGTAATATATATACATATAAAATCATATGCGAGTCGTAAACATGAAAATCAAATGGTACGTGAGGAGACGCTGACTACCACTCATGTACAGAGCATGCAATGTAAAACATATCGCGGAGACTCTCGTGGGCTTCCACGCGATAGCACAGTCTGAATCACGGGATCCCAGACCCACACGTGATTCTAGCCAGAAAGGCCTCGGGTCAGGATATCTGTCCCCCCCGGAGCGTACTCGGGGATCAGCCGAGAAGCCAATGTGTATCGATACCACAACATATACTGAGACTGTACTCTGTGTAAACCAAATCATAAATCTTTTTCTATGCACATGATTAAAACATAATATGTACGTATGTATATATTCGTATACGTATATTCGTATAAGCATAATCGTAAAACACATGCTCGTAAAATCATAATCAATCTGCATGCTTAAGTTCGTAAATCATAAATAAGGACTCGCAATCAATCCGTGAAAATAAAGTGTCCACTCACAGACTCTCGAAATGCGCGCACGCGCTAAACTCGTGGTCCGGCGGAAGATCCCTCGCCTGTAGCACGATCACGATCCAGATCTCGATCTCGATCTCCTGAATATTCATAAAAACATAACTGATCAAAATCGTAGTCCACAACACTGTATTGATGCACGGAAACCAACTGTTCCCGGAAATACGAAATGCAGTGCAAAATGAATTACGGAAATCCCGAAATCCCCACTCGAAATCTCGACTGAAAATCGGCTAATCAAATCAACCCGAAAACCTCCGTACGATAACCAGGGCGTGATTTCAAGAAGAATGACACTAATTACATTGAAATCTGAAAAGTTGACTTTTTGACCGCCGTTGACCGCCGCCGCCGCCGGCGTCGCGCCGTCAACGGCGAGATAACACGGCCAAAATTTCCAGAATTGAAGCCCTCCTCATTGCGAACCACATCCTGAACTATGCCCAACCTCAATTCAAAGTCCAACATAGCCAAATTCACACAAAACCACAACGGAGCTCCAAACCAAAACCCAATCGGATTCAACCCCAAACTCGATCTCCTTCTAAAATGTGAACCTAGGGAGTATCACCAAGGGGTGGGGAGTGAAACCCCCAACCACCCAACCTGAAAACCTCGCCGGAGAGCCTCCTCCCATCACGGCGAAACCCGAAACCAAAACCCGATTCGGGTTCCCACGAAACTTCACCAAATCACATAAATTCAAACACTAATCCACTCGAAATGACACAAGGAAGCTAACCATACCTTCCTCGAAGTCCAAGATGGCCGGAATCCGGTCGCCGGAAATTTACTTCCCAAAATAGCAACTTTCCTATTCGGTCCGATGGTTCACTTTCCCAATATGGAAAGTCAACAATTTTCCAGTTTGGTCAACGCCCAAAATGAAGTTTTCGACTAATTCTCGGCTATTTTCGATATATATACTCGTCCCTCGGGTCGATCAACGGTCCGGAATGAATATACGATGTGATTCGGATAAGCTCGAAATAATCGGATAAACTCGTCGGAACCCGAAACTTCAAATAATCATAAAATATTCCTCGGTTATCGGAAAAATCTTCCGAAACAGCCCACGAGCTCGAAATCACATACTCTACAATTTCTGTGAAGACACTCAACCCAAATTCTCGACCGAAAACAAAGTCGCGAATCGAATCGGTAAACCACACAATATCGCAAAACTGCGACTATAACCAAATCTCGAGAATCGTGCGAAACACATATCTGATTCTGGTTCGGGTTGTCACACTTTTAGCTTGCATAAACTTTCCGGAGGTTTTGTGATGCTCGGATTTCACTACCGAGTACCCTAACCTAAGTGAAGTTAGGGGCACAAAATCGAAGGAGAAGTCATTCATTCTTTGCATTTATATTTTAGCACGTAACTTGTGTGTTTTTTGCAGGTTCTAACATTTTCTCTTATGCATTCACTCCATCTTTCACTTAGGATTGTTGTTTTATGCATTTTATTTAATGAGAATGTGTTGTGCATAAATTCAATGTGAATTATTGTTTGCTTGCATTTGAACCATGTTTATATGTGTTCTAACTAAATTTGTAGCTTTTGCATTATATAGTGTTAATTTGCAGAAAACGTGTGTCTTAGTTCATTACATTCATTTGCATAGCCCTTTAAATCGGTTAGATCATTTGCATTACTTAGTAAATTACACTTAGTGTCGTAAACGTCATAAATTTTGTGTTTTTAGTAGTTTTCAAATCCTTGTGAGTTTTTAAAGTTTGTTTGGTAGTTTTACTGTTTTATTTATTTTTTGTGTTTTGCTTTGTTTTCTTTATATGTTTTACGTTTTTGGTTAGTATCCCTATATTCATTACATATTCTTTTTGATACTAACACTTGATCTTTGGTGGATGCTCAGGCTAATGAATGTTCGATCTGAATCCTGGACCATCTAACACGAAGTTTGAGGAAATCGTAGAGAGGATAGCAAGACTTAAAGCTCAATTAGAACCGCTGGATTATCCGATCATTGAGGAAGGTTCCGAGTCTTCACATTCATCAACTGGGCATAATTCTGAGTCGGAAGAACAAGAAGTCATAATGGCCAATGCAGGACAATCCCTTCGTCAGCACACCTGCTCAACCGAATGGAGCAGCGGGGCTTCAAGCATTGCTTTTCCACCACCGGGGGAAAACATGAAGGACATCGAGCTAAAAAGTGGTTTCCTCTACCGACTGCCCATTTTTCACGGACTTTCGAATGAAGATCCGAATAAACATCTCAAGCAATTCCAGTTCGTTTGCAACAGCATGAAGCCATCTGATGCAGATACGGAGCTTTTCACGCTTAAGGCATTTCCGTTCGCATTAACAGACAGGGCCGAGTCTTGGCTCATGGAACTACTGCCAAACCACATTACCACATGGAAGCAACTCGCAGACATGTTCCTGGCGAAGTACTTCCCGGCCTCAAAAATCACCGTCTTGAGGAAGCAAATTACTGGCATTACACAGAAACCGGACGAGACTTTCGGCGAATATTATGAGCGATTCAAGGTTTTGTGTGCCACCTGCCCATCTCATGGATTTTCTGAGACTAATCTTATGAATTATTTTTATTATGGTCTCAAGGCGATCGATAGGGAATTGCTCGATGCAGCAGCCACTGGATCATTCATGGACTTGAACAAGACCGAAGCTAGAACTCTTCTAGAAAATCGGGCAAACAATGATGCACAATACAGAATGTCTACCCGGAGAGCAGTCGGCGAAGTGAGTTCCAAACCTGAAGCGGATGAGAGGTACGACAAGCTAGCTCTTATGCTAGAGAAGGTTTTAGAGCTCGAAACGACAAGAGCCAAGAAAGCTCAAGGGCTCGTTTGTGGACTTTGTCATGTGCAGGGACACCACACTGAGCAATGTCCAACGTTGGGAGACCATAGCGGAGGTCAACCTGGAGATATGGAGTTGGAGCAAGCCAATGCACTTGGTGGATATCAAGGAGGACAACGGTATAACAATTATAACAACTATGTCAACCGTGATCATCCAAGTTTCAAGTGGAGTAGCAACGAGGGATGTCTAAACCCTCTGATACCTCAACAAACGTATCAACGTGCTCCCTTCCAACCGAGGCCTCCTATGCCTCATGCTCCCATGCACCCAACGCAACAAGCACCCCCGGTCCAACATTTCACCAATCCGGACTACGACAAAATACTTTCTCAAATGTCTGCTTCAACACAAGTTCTTCTGGATGGACAAGCCAAGACGAAGGAGACATTGGATACTCATGGCCATGATATCGGTGAAATAGAGAAGCAGATGGGCCAACTGGTGGACTTCATGGGCCAAATTTGGCAAACCGGCCAACTACCACCTCAAACCACTCCTAATCAACGGAATGTCAATGCCATTATCACTAGGAGTGGAAAGATACTGGAAGCACCAAGGACCACAAAATCTCATCTCGATGAAGTCACCATTGAGGACATCACCAACGAAGACGATGATGAGATTAATCTGGCAACTCATAAGGCCGAAAAGAAGAAGGTGACACCTATTGTCACCAAGGAACCATCCCCTCCACAACCCACCCCAATCAAAGGTAAAAACCCTATTCCTTCAAATACGGTTGTTACTCCATTTGCTATTGCACCTTTTCCAAGCAGATTATCAAAATCAAAAAAGAAAGATGATCAATACGAAGATATCTTGGACATCTTTCGAAAGGTGCAAGTGAACTTGCCCTTGATCGAGTGCATTAAGAAAGTTCCAATATATGCAAAGTTTCTAAAAGAGTTATGCACCAAGAGGAGGCAAATGCAAGAGAAGGAGGTTGTGAAGGTGAATGCAACCGTTTCGGCGGTCTTGCAGCGTCGACTACCCCCAAAATTGAAGGATCCATGGAGTTTTTCAGTTCCCTGTGTAATTGGTGACAGAAGGTTCGACGATGTAATGCTAGACCTAGGTGCATCAATAAATGTAATGCCGTATAATTTATATGCATTTATGAATCTAGGTGAACTAAAAACTGATAATGTCATCATACAATTAGCCGATCGCACTAATAAGTACCCTAGGGGGTACGTTGAGGATGTTCTTGTGCAGGTCAATCAACTCATTTTTCCAGCTGATTTCTACATCATGGACATGGAGGAGAGCACTCTAAACACCACGCCATTGTTGCTAGGGCGTCCCTTCATGCGGACCGCAAGAACTAAAATTGACGTTTTTGAAGGAACTCTCTCAATGGAAATTGATGGAGAGTTGGTCGAGTTCAGCATCATTGATGCTATGAAATACCCTTCTTCAAGTTTAAATGCTTGTTATTCAATTGACATTCTTGACTCTATTTCACAGGAGCATTTGGACACCATTGGAGAAGACGAACTCGACATAGCCATACAACTTAGGGATGAAGCCCTTTTCGATGCTTTAATAGAGCTTTTGGAGCCTCGAATTCAAGAAATGGCTATGGCATTAAATAAAGCTCCACGTTATGTAAGTAATCCTCCTCCAATTCCAATTATTTTTGGTACTAATGAATTGGTTCCTTCCATTGTTAAGGCACCCGAACTAGAACTTAAGGTGCTACCGAATCATCTGAAATACGTCTACTTGGGAGACAATGAGACACTTCCGGTAATCATCTCAGCCATATTAGAGGTGGACCAAGAGGAGAAGCTTATTCGAATGCTTCAAAGATACAAACCTGCCATAGGTTGGACGCTAGCGGACATTAAAGGAATCAATCCGGCAACATGTGTTCATCGGATTTTTTTAGAAGATGGCGCCAAACCTACTCGTGAAGCCCAAAGACGACTCCATCCTCCGATGATGGAAGTCGTTAAGAAGGAAGTAATCAAACTCCTTGATTGTGGAGTTATCTATCCGATTCCGGACAGCCGATGGGTCTCACCCGTTCAAGTTGTTCCTAAGAAATCCGGGATCACCGTTGTGAAGAATGCGGAAAACGAGCTCGTACCTCAACGAACAATCACGGGACATCGTGTTTGCATCGACTATAAGAAGCTCAATGCCGCCACACGAAAGGACCATTTTCCTCTACCATTCATCGATCAAATGCTAGAGAGATTGGCTGGCCATGCATTCTATTGCTTCCTGGACGGATACTCCGGGTACAACCAAATAAGCATCGCGGAAGAGGATCAAGAAAAAACCACGTTCACCTGCCTATTTGGAACGTTTTCCTATCGCCGCATGCCATTTGGTCTTTGCAATGCACCAGGTACCTTTCAACGTTGCATGTTATCTATTTTTTCTGACTACGTCGAAAATATCATAGAAGTCTTTATGGATGACTTTAGCGTTTTTGGAAATAATTTCGATGCATGTCCAGGAAATTTAGAACTCATTTTGAAAAGATGTGTTGAAACGAACTTGGTTCTTAATTGGGAAAAATGCCATTTCATGGTTACACAAGGGATAGTTTTGGGATCTATCATTTCAAAAAAGGGTTTAGAAGTTGATAAATCGAAAATAGATCTTGTGCGTTACTTACCCTCTCCAACTTCGGTTAGAGAGATTCGTTCCTTCCTTGGACACGCAGGTTTTTATCGACGATTTATCAAGGACTTTTCCCACGTCTCCCGCCCTTTGTGCAAATTACTACAAAAAGATATCCCTTTCGAGTTTGATAGTGATTGCAAAGCAGCCTTCGAAAAGTTAAAGGAACTCCAGACATGTGCTCCTATCCTATGCCCTCCGGATTGGTCCTTACCGTTCGAATTAATGTGTGATGCTTCCGACTATGCGGTTGGAGCTGTTTTAGGACAACGGAAGGACAAGAAGCCATATGCAATTTATTACGCCTCAAGAACTCTGGATACCGCCCAATCCAATTACACCACCACCGAAAAGGAATTTCTCGCAGTAGTTTTTGCCCTTGATAAATTTCGTTCTTCTTTACTTCAAACCAAAGTTATCATTTATACTGACCATGCAGCTTTGAAGTACTTAATGACGAAGAAGGATGCAAAACCAAGGCTAATTCGTTGGATCCTCTTACTCCAAGAATTCGACATCGAAATGAAAGACAAGAAGGGAGTGGACAACGTAGTGGCTGACCACTTTTCTCGGTTGGTGAAAGAACAAGAAGCCGTGGTTATCGAGGAGAATTTTCCGGATGAACAGCTCTTCGGAATTCAATCAAATGCTTCTGAAACTCCATGGTATGCGGATATAGTCAATTATTTAGTAGCCGGTGAGTTTCCATCCTCTATGCATAGTGTTCAACGTGAAAAACTCAGGAAGAATGCTAGGACTTTTATTTGGGATGAACCCTACTTATGGAAACAATGTTCAGATTTAGTCATTCGTAGGTGTGTTCCGGATAGTGAATTTAAGTCAATTCTTGAGTTTTGTCACAATGAAGCATGCGGGGGACATTTTGGTTCTAGGAGGACAGCCCTAAAAATTTTAGATTGCGGATTCTTTTGGTCTAGTTTATTTCGCGATGCTCATACATTCTGTGCTGCATGTGATAGGTGCCAAAGATTCGGTAATTTAGGACCTAGAGATCAGATGCAACAAACTTATATGCTTAATGTCGAAATTTTTGATGTTTGGGGCATTGATTTTATGGGACCTTTTCCTCAATCAAACGGTTTTACTTACATTTTACTCGCAGTAGAATATGTTTCTAAATGGGTGGAAGCAAAAGCCACCCGAACTAATGATTCGCGAGTTGTTGCAGATTTTTTGAGGGCTAACATTTTTTCAAGGTTCGGAATGCCACACGTTCTAATAAGAGATGGAGGTAGCCATTTTTGCAACAAGACGGTAGAAGCTTTCATGAGGAAGTATGGAGCTACACATAAGATTTCGACACCTTATCATCCTCAAACAAATGGAATGGCTGAAGTTTCCAACCGTGAGATCAAGAAGATCTTGGAGAGAACCGTTCGTCCGAATCGAAAGGATTGGAGCCAGTGTTTAGATGATGCATTATGGGCTTACAGGACTGCCTACAAGACTCCCATCGGCATGTCACCTTTTCGATTAGTTTATAGGAAGGCATGTCATCTTCCGGTAGAACTGGAGCATAAAGCATGGTGGGCTGTTAAGAAGTTCAACATGGATCGAGATGCGGCTGGACTGCATCGAAAGCTACAACTTTCTGAACTCGAGGAGATACGAAATGATGCTTTCGACAACGCATGGATTTACAAAGAGAAAACCAAGATGATCCATGACAAGATGATTCGTGGAAAGAGTTTTGAACCAGGGCAAAAAGTTTTACTTTTCCATTCGAAGCTTAAACTCTTTCCGGGCAAATTACGATCACGATGGAATGGGCCTTACACTGTTGTTCAAGTTTTCCCTTATGGAGCCGTCACAATTCAATCTTTGGATAGCGGGAACTTGTTCAAAGTTAATGGCCACCGTTTGAAGCCTTATCATGAAGCATTCAAGGATCAAATCGTGGAGGAAGAATCTCTTGAAGAACCGGCCACTTCAAACATGTGAAGGGGGAGGCAACCCAATCGAGAAGAAGACAACAGATTTGCTTTCTTCTCCCTTTTTCCTTAATTTAGTTGCTTTTGCATATTTAAATTGGAATTTTCGTAGATCCTTTGCTTCATGCTTAATTCTATACTTTTACTTAAGTACATTGAAGGCAATGTAGAGTTTAAGTGTGGGGGAAGGGTTTACAATTTAATTGTGTCTAAAATAGTGTTTTTCAGAGTCTTTAGGATGCCCTTAACTAGTCGATGATGAAATTGGACCAATACGAACACTTATGGCGTATGAATCACATGCATCAAATTCTTGTGCTAATTGAGATATTCTATGTGTTTTTAACATGTAGTAGATATGATTTGCAAAACATGGTACAAAAATCGCATGCTTGAATAAGTTTTTAATCATATGAACCCTATGTGAGCATTTGAGCTATCTGTTCTTTATTCCTTGAGTGAATATACATCCATTTCGTAGCTACTAGCTTATATATGCCTCATTTGATTGCTTGCCATAGATTTTAATGAACTAGAGAATGCTAGAACTTACTCATGTCAATTTGCAAAGCTTTTAAGTTGATACATACTTTGATTTTGGATATGATTAAAGGCATTTAAGATTTTCCACCACTTCGCCAAATATCCATGTATCCCATTTGTATGCATGAGTTGCGACACCCTTAGATAAACCAATTGAGCCCACGTTAAGCTTTTCTTTCATCACCATATATACCTAAAACACTTACCCTAGTGTAGAATATCCTTACCTTTGTTTCGGAAACTTGGTGAGAATTTTCGAAACTAGCACATAAAGATGATGTTTTGGAGAGGATGTTTGAAGAGTTAATATGAGTGAAGGGAAAGACTTGTCCAAGTAGCTTAAAAAGTATGAGATTGCCAAAAAGAAAAAAAAAATTCTATATCTCTCATGGCAATGTGTTCTAAGTATAAACCCTTTGGATTAATGTCCCCCTTATTTGCGGATTTGGAGATTACAATGAATTGAAGGCCCAAAAATAGAACAATTATGGCCTTTGTCCTGTCCGAAAAGCTCAAAGGGTAGTTTAGATAGAAGTATACATGGTAACATTCGAGTGTAGATGCACTACAAGAAAACAGCACTTAGACCACGGAAACACTAATTCTCCGTCGTCCAAGTGACACTTAGACGACGGAGAAAACTCCGTGGTCCAAGTACCACCTGGACGACGGAGTTGACCATCTCCGTCGTCCAGGTGACAACCTGGACCTCGGAGTCTTCTCCGTCGTCCAGGTGACCACTTGGACGACGGAGATAGTATTATCCGTCGTCCAGGTGACCACCTGGACCTTGGAGTCTTCTCCGTCCTCCAGGTGACCACTTGGACGACGGAGAATACCATTTCCGTCGTCCAGGTGACCACCTGGACCTCGGAGTCTTCTCCGTCCTCCAGGTGACCACTTGGACGACGGAGATGGTATTCTCCGTCGTCCAGGTGATTACCTGGAGGACGGACCGACACGCCATCGTCCAAGTTCACAAAACGTACTTCCACTTAGACGACGTACCGACACCTCCGTCGTCTAAGTGAAGCATTATATAAGCCCACTGCCGGCCAAACGTACTGATCGAATTCATTCCTAGCTAGCCTCGATCTCTTCATGATCGATTCCATTTGAATAATAATTGAAGGAGAAGGGAGAAGGAGAAGCTAGGGAGCTCGATCGAGCTAGGTAGCTAGAAGCTAGGGAGCTCGATCGAGCTAGGTAGCTAGAAGCTAGCTAGGCCGAGAAGAATCAGGATCGATAAGGCCGGGATCTCCGCTGACACGCTAGTTAGCTTAATTAACGTAAAGATATCGAGAAGGCCAGCAGGTACGTACGTACGCAGTTAAAATTTGCTTAATTAATATGTATTTAGTGAAAACGTACGTACATATATATATACATTCAAGGATGTTAGCTGATGTTAGCTATATATATATATATATATATATATATATATGTACAGATCGATTAAATTACGTACATACGCACGTAATTGATGGATCGATATGTAGATCGAGTACGTATAATTAAGCGTAAATTAATGGACAAATATATATATATATGTAATAATTAATTAAGTATAATATTTTGTAGCAGTATGGACAAGAGTTGGATGAAGTTGAAGAATAGATGTGATGTCCGGTATATGGATGGAATTAGCGAATTTGTGAATTTTACGATAGAACATGGTCAGGGAAAGAAACGTTTCAGGTGTCCGTGTCAGAAATGTCTTAATTGTCAGTATGCGGAGGTTAATGTTATGGTGCAACACTTGTACGAAAATGGTATGATGTGGAGTTACACAACATGGAGCGAGCATGGTGAAGCAGTAGAGTTCAGCGCAGCAGACTTCAGCTCAGGGTACAGTTACCATGGTGCCTCATCCAGCGGCAGTGGTGTCGGACCCCCAGCTTGCAACCCAACTGCAGATTTGGTCCATGATGCGTTTCCGGGATGTAGTCATGGCGGACACCAACACCAAGACGGAGGTTACAGTACCACCAATGAGCATGATGACACATTCCCCGCAGCTAGCTTGGCCACTGACACCAGTGAGATGGAAAAGTACAACCGGATGCTACTTGAAGCGCAGACCCCGGTGTTCCCTGGATGTCGAGAGAATGTGTTGCAATATGTGATGGAGCAAATGAAGATAAAAGTGAAGCACAAAATGTCAGTGAGTGCTTTTGACGAAATTCAGGAGCAAATATGTAAGTTGCTTCCTGATGATCACAATCTTCCTAAATCTCATTATAAGGTTAGAAATATCCTGAGCAGCCTCGGCCTAAAGTACAGGATAATTGACGCATGTCCGAATGATTGTGTGCTATTTTACAAAGAGTATAAAGAGTTGGACTATTGTCCCGTATGTGGCCAGTGCAGATTCCAGTTGAATAGGAAGAGTTCGAAAAAGAGAATTCCTGTGAAAGTTGTTCGATATTTTCCCTTGATTCCCAGATTGCAGCGCCTGTACATGTCGCTACACACAGCAGAGGCGATGCGATGGTACGCAGAAAAGCGAATAGATGACGATGTCCTGCGACACGCCGCGGATGGGGAGGGTTTCAAACATTTCGACAGAGAATTTGGAGACTTTGCTTCAGAGGTTAGAAATGTTAGACTCGGCCTATCTACAGACGGATTCAATCCTTGGGGAAGTAATAGCTCCGCCGTCAGCACTTGGCCAGTTATTCTGATGCCGTACAACTTGCCTCCGTGGATGTGCATGAACAAGGAATTTAATTTCCTTACCGTACTAATTCCAGGTCCTAAATCTCCATCGAAGTGCTTAGATGTCTACCTCAGACCTTTGATCGACGAGCTGAAACTGTTGTGGGAAAATGGAGTCCCAACTTATGACAAATTCACTGACACGATGTTCACGATGAGGGCTGCGGTAATGTGGACGATCAGCGATTTTCCAGCTTATGGGATGTTGGCAGCCTGCAGGACAAAAGGATATAATGGATGTCCTATATGTTTGGACGACGTGAACTCTAGTTGGCACGCGGGGAAGGTGTGTTACTTGGGTCACCGTAGATGGCTTCCTCACGACCACCCGTGGCGACAGGATGAAGCTCATTTCGACGGTACGGTAGAGAACAATCCTAAACCCCGTAGTTGGTCGGGCGAAGAGATTTTAGAGAGGTTGAGCTATTTCGACTTTGGTGTGTTGAGCAATGACGCGGATGTAAAGAAATGCAATCCAATTCCTCCACATGATCTGAGCTATTGGGATCACAAGAGTATATTCTTTGAACTCCCTTACTGGTCGAAGTTGAAGCTGAGGAACAACTTGGACGCGATGCACATAGAAAAGAATGTGTGCGACAGCGTGGTGGGAACAATTCTCGGTATTAAGTTCAAGACTAAAGATACTCCCAAAGCGCGCAAAGATTTGGAATCAATGAATCTACGTCGTCCCTTGTGGTTGAGGAGGGATAGGAAAGGAGTGTACAACAAGATGCCAGATGCACCTTACACAGTGAAGCCGACGCTTAGACGTTCTGTATTTCACTGGTTTAAGGGCGTTCGTTATCCGGCTACGTATGCAGCTACTATAACTGGAGCAGTGGACGAGGTGCAACACAAGTTTGTTGGTCTAAAGACACATGACTATCACGTTATGCTGCAACGTCTGATTCCAGTGGTAATTCGACCATACTTGCCTCGGGACGTCGTAGAACCAATAGTGGCATTGTGCAGGTGGTGGCAGAGGTTATGCGCCAGAGAATTAAAGAAGTTAGATGTGGTGGAATTGCAACAACAAATTGTGCACATCATTTGCAAACTAGAGAGGATTTTCCCCCCTGCTTTCTTTGACATCATGATTCACCTAATGATCCACCTGCCCGAGCAGGTGCTCATTTCTGGTCCGGTCCAGTACACTTGGATGTATCCTCAAGAAATGTACGTACAACTAATTAATTAATTTGTTCCACTGGAGATTATATATATACTAGCCAGCTAGCTATATGTACTTATGTAATGTGTACGTTTGATTTTGTAGACAGCTTGGACAGTATAAGTCATTCGTCAAAAACAGGTCGGCCCCGGATGGCTCCATAGCAGAGACATACCTAATGCATGAGTGTGTTACTTACTGCAACAGGTACCTCAAAGATCCACCCCCTCCCAGCACTGCCTCCGATCGCAGTGCCCGCATCAATCTTTCTGTCGTCACCAATGTCGTCCGACCGTTTAGAAGAGTATTAAAGGAATCGTTAACACGGGAAGAACTTATTGAGGCACATTGGGTAGTGTTGCGAGACTGTGATGAAGTTGAGCCGTACATGATGTCATACAGGGAGAGGCTTCAGGCGTTAAATCAAAACAAGAGTTCGGCGTGGATTGAGAAAATGGTTAAGAAGAAGTTTCCTGATTATTTCTTCCAATGGGTACGTACCTAAGTCTCTCGGTATTAATTATTTAAATACATATTGCTCATGTTTGTAGAAAGTAAACCATTATATTAATTTGGCCTTTTTCGCAGATGATTGATCTGCAAAAATCTGATAACCACGGAGGGTGGTGGTCATGGCCAAAGCACTTGCTAGCAGGGAAGCCGGTTAAACACTATATTTATCCCGGATGTTTTGTGAACGGTGTAAAGTTCCATTCATTGGCCCGAGACGAAGGAAGAAGAACACAAAACAGTGGGGTAGCCGTTGGGAAAGACAATGATCTATATTACGGGGCTATTGTATACGTGGTTCAGCTATGTTACGGGAATGATGTCAACGTTTTCCTATTCAAGTGCAGATGGTTCAAGCGTACAAAGGAAGACCTGGGACTATTATCTGTTGATACAAACTCGCACTGGTATGAGGATGAGCCTTTCGCTCTCGCCACCTTAGTTCGGCAGGTGTTCTATCTCGACGATCCGAAAGCCGGTGAAGGGTGGAAAATAGTGAACCATATCTCTCACCGAGGAATATAGAATACAGAGACAATTGAAGGGACACCGGCGACGACTGAAGATGCTGCTGAACCAGAAAGAGACATTCCTGCCTATCAAGAGCCTAATATTTCTATGGTCCGCTCCGATATAATGGACCTGGTTCAAGATGGTGAACGGTTACCCATGCCTGATGGTTGTACAGATCTAACTAAAGATGAGATTATCCATGAGGTAGATGAAGAAGACGAGCAGGAAGAGGACGCGGACGAGGACTCAGGTTATTCGTCGGACGATGTTGAGTACGATGACGAGGATGAGCCGTCGACTAACGGGGATGAGGACGATGATGATTATGACGAAGAGTACGGTCATACGACGAGGGAGATTAATTGGTAATTAATTACTGTAATTATTGTAATATATATATATGATCGATGCCGGATTACGGTAAGAAATTAATCTGAATTATATATATATCCTGGCCAACGGAGAAATTAATAAATATTGGCGCCAAATCTCAATCTCATATAAAACGTACCCTAGCTAAATCCTCGACCCTAAATCTAGCAAATCGGATCGATCCATCATTTATTTAATTTTTTTATGGTCATTCAAAATAATTTAACGGACACCTGAATTCTGTCCACGTTTATATTAGGTCCCCCGCCATATTCACCCTAAACCCATATAAAACCCTAAATCTTAGACCCAAAACCTAGCAGATCGGATCGATCGATCAATTTTTTAATTATATTTTTGAATCAGAATAATTGAACGCACACACAAATGACCGGGGACGACCTAAACCGTAAACCCTAAGGCCCTAACCCCTGAATTCGGGGTTTTTACACCTGGACGACGGAGATGGTCATTCTCCGTCGTCCAGGTACACACTAGGACGACGGAGATGGTCATTCTCCATCGTCCAGGTACACACTAGGACGATGATGATTATGACGAAGAGTACGGTCATACGACGAGGGAGATTAATTGGTAATTAATTACTGTAATTATTGTAATATATATATATATATACATATGATCGATGCTGGTTTACGGTAAGAAATTAATCCGAATTATATATCCTGGACAACGGAGAAATTAATTGCAGATTCACCTTTGGCGCCAAATCTCAATCTCATATATATAAAACCCTAGCTAAATCTTGGACCCTAAATCTAGCAGTTCGGATCGATCGATCAATTTTTTAATTATATTTTTGAATCAAAATAATTGAACGCACACACAAATGACCGGGGACGACCTAAACCGTAAACCCTAAGGCCCTAACCCCTGAATTCGGGGTTTTTACACCTGGACGACGGAGATGGTCATTCTCCGTCGTCCAAGTTCACAAACCCTAAACCCTAAACAGTAAGGCCCTAACCCCTGAATTCAGGGTCTATACACCTGGACGACGGAAATGAGTGTTTCCGTCGTCCAGGTTCTGACTTGGACGACGGAAACACTCATTTCCGTCGTCCAGGTGCAGATATCGTAATTTTTTCTAAGACAACGACCATCTAGACCTTCTTCCAATGCAAAGTCTTTTCATCAAGACTTTAGAGTAAACAATTCTTGGTGTGTGAGCTTCGACGGTTCGAAAATCGGAGTTCCGAAATGCCTAGTATCCACGTTTCCGGTTTGTGAAATTATCGGTTTTGCGGTTGACTGTGCCGATCAAACCTTTCCCGAACTTATTATTTTATGATCCTTTGAAGACAATTATATATTATGTTACGACGAACATATCCAACGGTTGTTTTGTCCAAATTCAATTTCGTTAATACTCTGCTGCAAATGAGCGTCTACTCATGAACACTTCAGTCGTAAAGATTAGTCGATACTTAACATGTTTCAATACGTAAAATTAATCGTCGGTTCAAATTTAACTGTTTATATACACGATGCGTTCATCGATATTATACGACTATTTCACTCGAATGACAGATCGCTAAATTCCTAGCGAATTATTTTTAAAATTTTTTTTTACGTAATTTGAACCTGGACGACGGATATGGTCATCTCCGTCGTCCAGGTGTTCACCTGGACGACGGAGAATGACCATCTCCGTCGTCCAGGTTCAAAAACCATGGCGGTTCAAATTTATTTTTGTTTATTTTTTTCATGTAATTTTCACTTGGACGACGGAAACTTACCATCTCCGTCGTCCAAGTCAAAAATTATGGCGGTTCAATTTACCGCTTCCGTTTTCGGCACCGCTTGAATTTTCACTTAGACAACGGAGAATTCATTCTCCGTCGTCTAAGTCCAAATTCATGGCGGTTCAAAACGTCCCGCCGATTAATTACGCGCCGATTGAAAATTTTTAAACCGCCACCTGGACGACGGAAAACACTGTTTCCGTCGTCCAGGTTCACTTAGACGACGGAGAATAGTGCTCCGTCGTCTAAGTTAAAGTCTATAAATAGAACAGCACCCCCCCTCATTTTCTCATTCCATCTCCTCTCCTCTCCTCCTCTCCTCGATCTCCTCTCCTCTCCTCCGGCGATCCTCCTCCGGCGACGCTCCGACGACATTATTTCTGCCGTGGTTCCTCTTCTCCGACGACTCAACTCCGCCGATATTCCCGCAAACTCCGGTTCGGTAAATTTCTATTTTTCTCTTATTAAAATAATTTTATTTATTTAATTAATTTAATTCTAAATATAATTAATTTGTAGAATTTAATTGATTAATTAGTTTAAATATTTAATAAATGATTAATTATTGTTATTAATTAATTAAATCATAATTATTGTAATTATTTATATATTATTAATTAGTTGCATGATTAAATGAATTGACTATTAAATTATTTATTATTAGTTGCATGATAAATAAATATAAATTATTGCATCTAATTAAAGGAATTATTAATTAATATTTACGTTTATTTTCTAGTAAATTAATTAGTAGTACGTGTTCGATTTAAATTTAGTACATAGGCTTGGTAATTATTAAGTCGCACTCTTTGGAATAGATGGCGCCTCTTTTCCTTGCTTATCTCCTTAACCCCTCGTGATGTGTGGATTTCATCACCGCACACCATAACCTAAGTGAAGTTATGGACACGAGGTTGAGGGCGGAGTTTGCAAAGGACTTGAGGGAGTGTAAATTTTCAAAAAATTGGCCGAATGTCGGACATGGTGTCTAGAAACGGGTTATGACTGGTGACAGGATTTGGACTAAGAAAGACTTTTGTCGAAATTAGTCCTGCCTCTCGCGTTATCTCTATCCCTAACTGGCCATGTTTTTCGATTTAACCAAGGCTGATTAATTGAAAATTTACACTTTATCGCGTGGGTCGCACGTCCATTGAACGACGGAAAATGCCAAGCTAGTGTACTCTATTTAAATCTTAAACGTACATAATTAATTAGCGTAAATTTTGGACATTGTAATTATTATGGTAAGTAGGTATTTTAACCCCGTACTCTTAGGTTTAAATGGCTCCGCCAAAGACGACATCCGGCAAGAAGAAAGCCCTACAAGAGGCAGAAGATGCCATGCTCCGCCGCTTGGCGGACCAAGTCGGTTGGGAATTACCACCGGAGGGCAACGACGCTCTCAATCCGGACGGATCATCTGGTCCGTCCGTAGCTCCCTCTGGGGAAATTCCCGCTCCCCCATTCATCTCGAGCGGTGATGACGTCGACCCCTTCCAATCTCCGACGCCCGGTACCCATTCAACGGGAAGTACTCAGGCGTCCTCCACCGCCGAATCAATCATGTACAGCGCCCGCCGTAGGCAAAGGAGGGCCCCCACTGACCCGGAACCGAAAAGGACTCGGGGTCTCGTTAAAGGGGGGAAAGCGGAGCGTATTTGTAAGGCGACCGGTAAAAAGATCGACTTGCCGTACGACGAATTCACCGGTGGCCCTCCCACAGCTCAACTAGCAAGTCTCTCGGCGCATGGGATAGGGTCAATCATCCGTAATCGGGTTCGTATCACTGCCCCTACTTGGAAGGAGGCGCCGGATCATGAGAAGGCGAAAGTCTTCAAAGATCTTTCGGTACGTAATACGTTCAATTTAGTTATTATATAATATTGTTAATCTCGGCCTAAAATTTCATAATATATACGATTATAATTTTCTATTTATTTTTCATAGGAATAATTTGACGTGGATCCGACACCGGCTATGTTGAGGCATATCAATCAAACTGCCAACTCCATCTACAAAGATTGGAAGTACAGGCTCCATAAGTATTTCAAAGATGTCGGTCCCGTGCCTCCCCCGGTAGAGCTGCAAGGGGAGAGAGAAGATGAGTGGGAGTGGTTGTGTAACCACTTTGCCGATGAACAATTTAAGGTATTAATTTAATTTTTTTATTTCAATTAAAATAATTGAATTATTTAAATTGTAGTTATTCATTTTTTAATGATTTAATTATGTTGTGTAACAGAAATTCTCCGGTGTCAACAAAGCCAACCGGGGGAAGAAGGAGAAACACCATACTACCGGCGCCAAACAGTTCATTCAAATTGCCAAGGAGCACAAAGATAAGGGTTCCAAACACCCTTTTATTGATGCAAGCGTAAGCGCGTACGTGACGCCAGGGCTCGATAATGAAGCGAGTCAATGCGGGGTAAGTGATATAAGTGATATGTATATATATATATGTGCTTTTAATTATAGTAATTATTATTTAAATATGATTACAAAATTATAATAAATTAATTATAATTTTGTAGGCAAGGGCGATAGAGCGTGCGCATGAAGAGTTGGCCAACACTCAGCTTGCGTTCCCAGATGTGCCGCCGGAAGACCTGCCTCCTCTATCCTTAGAGAGCCAAATTGCAATCGCGGATGAGGTCTACGGTCGTAGAGCTGGCAAGGAGGTTAGGCACTTTGGGCCTAGGGTGGTACGAGATTTGTCGACGACCTCCGGCTCATCATCTACGGGAGGTTCGAGGCAGCGGAGAATGAGTCAAGCTGCGGCCGTCGAAGCAGCCATTCAAGAGGCTCGACTGGCACGAGAGGAGAATCGACGGACACAAGAGCAGAATGAGTTAATGCGGCAAAGACTTGACGAACAACAAGCACAAATAGCCCAACTCATCGCGCTCATGAACCAAAATCGAGAAGTATGTCAACCTCCTCCGAACCCACACCCCGACGACAACGACCCGGCTGGAGGCGGAGGACTCGGCCCCGCATCTGCTCCTCCAGTGTATTAGCTAACACGTAGTATATTATCTCGTTTCTTTACGCATTCCGAACAATATTTTAATTTTTAATTTATGGGTTTTTTCGTATGTACAAATTAATTTACTTTGATTATTTAATAATTATATATATAAGTTATTAATTTTAATATTCAAAATTTAGTTTATTTATTTAATATTAGCATTTTTCATTATTTAAATTAAATTAATAATAAATTAAATTAATAATATTTAATTTCAATTTATTTTTTTTAAAAAATAAAATATTCACTTGGACGACGGAGATTATGTTCTCCGTCGTCCAGGTTCAGAACCCCTAAACCCTAACCCCTAACCCCTAACCCCTAAACCCTGTCGTTCTCCGTGGCCCAGGTGCTCACCTGGACGACGGAAACACTAAGTCTCCGTCGTCCAGGTGAACACCTGGGCCACGGACATTGCAACCATTATCCGTGGCCCAGGTGTTCACCTGGACGACGGAAACACTAAGTCTCCGTCGTCCAGGTGAACACCTGGGCCACGGATAATATCCGAGGTCCAAGTACACTTGGACGACGGAAACACTAAGTCTCCGTCGTCCAGGTGAGCACCTGGGCCACGGACATTGCTCGTGTGTCCGTGGCCCAGGTGTTCACCTGGACGACGGAGACTTAGTGTTTCCAAACCACATCTGATTCATCGAACCTCAACTGATGGTATCCGGACCCGAAATCAAACTTCAACAAGACTGAAGCTCTCGCGAGCTGATCAAACCAGTCATCAATCCGAAGCGAAGGATACTCGCTCTCCTTTGAAGCGAATCAGGTTTCCGGTAGTCAATGCACCACCTCGTCGAACCATCTAACATCCACACAAACAATGCAAGAGCACCCCACGCAAACACGCGGGATCGCATGAAATCTCCTGAAACCTCCTCCAGCAACTTCTGGAGTCGAAACTGTAGCTCCATCAGCTCCGCTGGCTCCGAACGACAAGATGCCAGTAAAATGAGTCCAGCGCCTGGTACAAGCTCAATGATGTAGTCGGTCTCCCGAACTGGAGAAACACCTGGTAACTCCTCTGGAACGCACCTGGAAACTCGGGAACCACCTCAATATCACCAATGTCGGGTACAGCAACCGAAGTATCCACAACATAAGCTAGGCAACAACACAACTCGTCTCCACCATCCGCTCGACCATCACCGCGAAACAGTATCTCAGGGAAATCTTGATCGTCGAAACACAACCTCCCTCTCGAGGCACTCGAACACAGCCAAATGCGTCGTCTGTAAGTCTATACTCACAATCACACCAAAACCACAATGTTCAGCTATAACAGATCCACGACTAAGCCATATCCTCCGACAAGGATCTCGCAACCTCCGGATGGGCGCAACACTCACCAAAACATCGGAAGTGGAAATGCAGGTACAATAGCCATGGACATCAAGCAATAGTAACCTCGGAGAAAAGTTTGTCCTCAAACAAGGTCATAACACGAACTCCAACATACCCAACTAGCCACCCACATCAATTGCAACATAGCTGATTAAATCGTCAAAAGGATACATTGATCAAACTGCAGGAACAACATGAGGATCTCCTCATAACTCAAAGCTACTGAACCGCTACAACAGCTGGCTGAGGGCGCTCCCTCGTAACGTGACCCTCCTGGCCACCACAATGGCAACTGAAAGCACTCCTCGAACACAAATCACCATAACACCTGCTGCGTGAAAGTATCATCAACGATCACCCAAACTCATGCCACATGAGCAAATCCGCTACTCTGCGGTCTCCGCCATTGTCAAACGGATCCTCTGCCTGACCTGATGGCCCTCAACAATATCAGAAAGACCACAGTCTGATGAAGTCACTGATCCCGAAGTGTCAGAACTCAACCTCATCAAAATCTCGACTAAGTCCACTTTCCTCAAACCATCACATCGAAAACCGCGTACACATTTCCTTCTCGACAGCCTCGCCACTGAGTACATTACACTAAGCTCCTCATGGATGTCTCGAGGCACATCAATCAGAATCTCTCTGATGCTCTGGTTCAAACTCGTCTCGAACCTCGTACACTGCTTCCTCTGAAGCCACATAACACGTACAAACGGAAACAAACATGTAGACAATGCATCTCTGCCTCAGGTGGGTAAACACTCCACATTCGAATGCTGGGTAGCCTGATAAAACCATTACCGTATAAACAACACTCTGAATGTAGGCCATGGAGTCGCAACCGGAACTCACACAATATCAGCCCACCAAATACAATGATCTGACTCAGGCAAACATCACTGCCACAAATCTCAGCTCTGAGGCAACATGTAGACGCTCATACACACACAACCAGGCAAACCGTGCCACACAATTCTCTGAACTCTGAATACTCATCCAAATCCACAGTTCTCTGGCAATTCACGCGTCGAATAATCCTTAATAGGATCAACAACCGTACCGACACGGAAAGCACGTCAGGAGGCATCCTAATGAAAAAAATATCGTTCACAACAAGTGGAACGTAATCATGGAACTTCGAATATTTGAAAGTATACAACACCCGGAATATTGATGAGTATCCGCTGGCCGGTCGGGTCACCATTCCAGACATGCTGTACATTCTCAAATATCCTTAGTAAAAACGACTACAGAAGTCTACAGAACCTATAACCTAATGCTCTGATACCAAGCTAAAAGGACCCAACCCCGATTTAGTTGCCTAAACCGGAATCAAACCCCTTCGAAAATACGAACAAAAAAAAACCGTAGAAATTTTAGCAGAGTTTCGTTACTAACGTGGAATTACCATTACCTGCACGCGGAAAATACGCTTCATCCTATGCCACAAAAAGCAAACCGTGGGCACCAATCCCATCCGGATTTCTCAATATATCAACAGTAAAGTAAAATAGTAAATATATCTATACTTTACTGAAATCCGGTGTAAAATCGTACAACGTAAACAACAGATTTCTCAGAGCGACCTCTAATGTATAAACACATAAGTATACCACAGTAGGTAGAACAATAAACCTACTGGAAGAAACAAGGTAGCTCGAGCACTATGCCTCCGACCACGACGTGCGACACCAGAGCCTGAACTGCATACTGGGCACGGAAACCGAAAATCCCAAGGGAAAGACATGAAACACGTTAGAGTGAGTGGACGAAAATAAATGTCTTTCACCAGTTAATATATATGTTTAAAATAACATATGCGAGTCCAGGTAAATAAAAATAATAAAATACGCGAGGTAAAAATCATACTCCTCCAGCGTATTGAGCATGCAAGTAAAAATCTCACAGTTAGAACCACGGGGTCCCTAGCCCACACGTGATTCCAGCCAGTAACATCCTCGGGGATCAGCCGGGATGCAGTGTATCGATACAACAACGTAACTGAAACTGTAGTCTGTGAAAATCAAATCATAAATTGTTCGATGCAAAAGCATGAAATAGCATATAAGTGTATGTATACTCGTATACGTATATCCGTATAAGTATAATCGTATAATCGTAAAACACATGCTCATGTAATCCGAAATCTCATACGCATGCTCAAGTTCATAAAACGTGTATAAAGACTCGCAAACAATCCATGAATAGAAATGTCCACTCACAGACTAGCGTAACGCGATATGCGTTAACCCGTGATCCGGCGGAAAGTCCCTAGCCAAACGAACGATCACGAACACCTGAATATTCACAAAATCCATTCCTCAAAATCATAACTCGACAATACAAAACAAATCACGAGAAATCACCGTTCTCAGAAACACATAATTCGAATACGACGAATCGTCGAAAATCCGATATGTACATCCCAATACCTCGCTATACTTTCGGACGCTCAACTCGAAAAACGAACCTCCCCATTGCGATCGGGGCGCGATTTCGAGTCAAATGACATGCAACTTGTCGAAAATCCCAAAAAGTCAACATTGACCGCCGCCCACGGCGGCGCCGCCACTGCCAGGAGAATTTCACGGCGGAGCAACCCCTATTCCACTAAAAATCATCCACTGAGCAACTTTGTCAACTGCAACAAAGGCCAATTCAATCTCTAACTAGCTCAATTTCACACAAAACCGAATTGGTACCAAATTTTCCAATCCAACATTCTCCACACACAAGAAAAATTAGATCACCAAACTTACATGGTAGCATCAAGGTGATGAGAGCTACAAAGCCCACTCCAAATTTCAGCTCGAATCGGTCTAAAACATGGAACCCGAATCACCAAGTTTTCCTTCATTTTTGGCCGGATTTTTCATGCTTCTCCGGCGTCCCACGCCGTGAACGGTGGCCGGGGGTGGGTAGAGGACGTCAAGGCGAGATGAACGGACCAAGGATCGAGCTCGGAGGTGGCCGGAATCCACACGCCGCCGTGGAGCACCGGTCACCGTCGCACCACACTTCACCTTGCCCAAACTGGTCGGTCAACACCATAAATTTTAGGTTTGACTTTCCCAAAGGGGAAAGTCACAATAAATAGTCATTTAAAACGTTCCCAATTTGGAAACTCATAATTATCCATTTCGACGAACTTTGAACACCCGTAACTTACTCGTCGTAATTCCGATTCCGATAATTCTAGCGGCCACAAACTCGTCTCGACATATTCTTCAATAATCATCCGAAGTCAAACACATCAGCCAATCGGATAAAAAAAGTCAACGGTTCACACCAACACATATTAAATCGACAAAATAACCAACAATCGGAAATATTCACAACTTAATCTTCGTGACTCAGAATAATGCTCTGGAAGTTCCCACGAGCTCGAAATTAAATTCTGAACAATTTCCGTGCAGAAGCCGAAACCAAATTCTCGTCCAGTAATTTAGTCGTTAAGTAGCCCACCATTTAAATCCGAACTTCAAATATTCATAATTAATTCCTCGGTCGTCCAAATAACGATCCGGAACCGCCCACGAACTCGAAATCACACATACAATGACTCTCGAGAAGAGACCCAGCTCCAATTCTCGGTCAATAATTAAGTCGTTAACGAGCCTCGCGATTCAATCAACTGTCGGCAATCTGCGACTATGCGATAACTCACGTATACAGCTGATCATACTGCTGATTCTGGTCCGGGTCGTCACAATTTCCTACCAGCACTGCTAGACAGAGTCATAGATGGAAGAGGAGTCGACCGCAGAGGCAGCAGTCGAGTGGGAGTTCTAGTGGATCGAGTTATCATCGACCTTTCTTTAGCACACTAGTTACACCGAGGGAATCTCCATTGTGCAACAACTGCCACAGACATCACTTTGGTCAGTGTCAGTATAGTCCCTCTACTTGTTACCGTTGTGCCCAGGTGGGTCACTTTGCGAGGGAGTGTCCTCAGCGTGGCACTTTTGGAGGTGTTGCGGATCAGAGTGCTGAACGAGATCAGGGTACTACTTCTGGTGATCGTGCAACACAGTCTTCTGGACAGGGTAGTTAGCAGAATCATGGCCAGCGTGGACGACCAGTTGGACAGGCTCGAGTTCATGCCATGTCTCTACGTGAGGGCAGAGCTTCTCCAGAGGTTATCATCAGTACATTGTACATTTTTGGTCATCTAGTTCTTACTTTACTAGATCGAAGGGCTACGCATTCATTCATGTCATATAGATTAGCATCATTGGCTACTAACATTCATCTCCACTCCCTAGTTTGTGGCGAGTGTTGTATCCATCTGGCGAGGTAGTGTGTGTCGGGTGGGTATATAGAGACTAAGAGATTTTTATTGGAGGTTATGGGTTAGCAGCGGATTTGATGCTGCTGGATATTTATGGATTTTGACGTGATTTTGGGCATGGATTTCTTAGAGAACCATTGGGATGTCCTTGACTATCACAAGAAGGAGGTTGTTTTCAGGAGTCCAGGCATGCCGGAAATCTTGTTTCGGGGTGAAAAGAATACTACTTAGCCTTGTTTGATTTCTGCAATGAAGGTTGATCGGATGATGAGGAAGGGTTGTGAGACTTACCTTGCACATGTGATTGATATGAGTGTTCATGTGCCGGACATTGGTGATATTGCGGTAGTTTGTGAGTATCCAGATGTGTTTTCCAAGGACTTACTCGGTGTTCCTGCAGTCAGGGAGATTGATTTCACCATCGAGTTATTTCCAGGTACCGGACCTATTTCGCAGACACCCTATCGTATGGCACCAGCAGAGTTGAGGGAGTTGCAGAGTCAACTTCAGGAATTGATTGAGAAAGGCTTCATTCGACCTAGTGTTTCACCTTGGGGTGCTCCAGTGTTGTTTGTGAGGAAGAAGGATGGTTCGATGAGGCTATGCATTGATTATCGGAAGTTGAATCAGGTTACGGTGAAGAACAAGTATCCACTCCCACAGATTGATGATTTCTTCGATCAGCTGAAAGGAGCTTCAGTTTTCTCGAAGATTGATCTCAGGTCTGGATACCATCAACTACGGATTCGGGAGTCCGATGTGGACAAGACGGCGTTTCGGTCACGTTATGGGCACTATGAGTTCCTTGTTATGCCGTTTGGGTTGACCAATGTGCCAACTACTTTTACGGACCTGATGAATCAGATTTTCAGACGTTATCTGGAAAAGTTCGTCATTGTGTTCATCGACGACATCCTGATCTATTCCAAGAGTGTGGAGCAGCATAAGAAGCATTTGCATGCAGTCTTGCAGACTTTACGAGACGCTCACTTGTACGCCAAGTTCAGCAAGTGTGAGTTTTGGCTAGACAGTGTAAAGTTTCTGGGTCACGTGATATCAGCTGAGGGAGTCAGCGTGGATCCTGATAAGATTGATGTTGTGTTGAATTGGAGCAGACCTACCAACGTGGCAGAGATACGGAGTTTCTTAAGCTTAGCAGGTTACTACCGCCGATTTGTGCAGGACTTTTCACGGATAGCAACACCGCTTACCCGTTTGACGAAGAAATGAGTCAAGTTTGAATGGTCTCATGCTCGCGAGGAAAGCTACTTGACCTTGAAGGAAAGGTTGACTACTGCTTCGAAGCAGTGATTTTGTGGTTTACAGTGATGCTTCGAAGCTAGGTCTAGGTTGTGTCTTGATGTAGCATGGGCAGGTGGTGGCATATGGTTCGAGGAAGTTGAAACCACATGAAGTCAACTATCCTACTCATGATCTGGAGTTAGCTGCCATTGTGTTAGCATTGAAGAGTTAGAGACACTACTTGTACGGAGCACAATGCAAGATTTACACTGGAGCACAGTGCAAGATTTACACCGATCACAAAAGTCTTACCTACTTGTGTACACAGCCAGATTTGAATATGAGGCAGCAGATATGGATGGAGCTGATTAACGATTACGAATGCACTTTCGAGTATCATCCAGGGAAAGCTAATGTGGTTGTGGATGCTCTTAGTCAGAAACATGGTGCTTCTCTCTTCCATGTTCGTGTTGCAAGAATGTCACTTTTGATGGAGTTGCGAGCAACGGGAGCAGAGTTGGAGTGGAATGATGATGGAGCATTGTTAGCAAGCTTCCAAGTTCGTTCGGTGTTACTTGATCAAGTTCGTGAAGCTCAAGATTCATATGCTTATCTGCTGAGCAAAAAGAATTTGATTCAAAATAGTGTACCGATCGAGTTTCAGATGAGGAGTGATGGCATTTTAATGTTCAGAGAAAGATTATGTGTGCCCAGAGATGAGGATTTGAAGGAAATACTCGACGAAACCCATTGTTCTGCATATGCTATGCATCCGGGTAGTACAAAGATGTTTCGGACACTTAAAGCTCATTATTAGTGGCGAAACATGAAGTGGAAAATAGCAATGTACGTGAACAGATGCCTGATTTGTCGACAAGTGAAGGCAGAACGTCAGAAACAGCCAGGTAAACTACAAACTTTGGAGATTCCAGTGTAAAAATGGGAGCATATCACCATGGATTTTGTGTATCAGTTACCTCGTACATCTGGTGGTAGTACTTCTGATTGTGGATTGCCTTACGAAGTCAGCCCATTTCCTAGCACTTCCAAGAAAGCTTCCTGTGAGTAGATTCGCGAAACTGTATTTGAAAGAGGTTGTGAGATTGCATGGTATATATGTGTCTATAGTTTCTGATCGGGATAATCAGTTCACTTCCAAATTTTGGCGAGCATTGCAGAAGGCAACGGGGACTAGACTACACTTTAGCACAACTTTTCATCCTCAGTCAGATGGTAAGTCAGAGAGGACTATTCAGATTCTGGAGGATATGTTGCGATCTTGTGTTTTGCAGTTCAAAGGGAATTGGGATCAACAACTTCATTTGATTGAGTTTGCATACAACAACAGCTATCAGTTTAGCATTAGTATGGCACCTTACGAGGCGTTGTACGACAAATAGTGTCGAACTCCATTGTGTTGAAGTGAAGTTGGCGAGAAATGGCTTCTTGGTCTTGATTTGGTGAAGAGTACCACAGAAGACGTTCAGGTTATTCGGGATAGATTGAAGGATGCATAGGATCAACAGAAGAGTTCTGCTGACGTGAGGCGGAAGGATCTCGAGTTCGAGGTTGGTGATTGGGTTTTCCTAAAACTTTCTCCTTGGAAAGGTGTTGTTCGTTTCGGGAAGCACGGTAAACTTTGTCTACGATATGTTGGCCCATATGAGATCACGGAGCGAGTCGGTGTTGTAGCATATAGGTTGGCATTACCTTCCGAGATGGCCAGGTGAAAGGACCCAACCCCGATTTAGCTCCCTAAATCGGAATCAAACCCTTTCGAAAACACGAACCAACAAAAACTTTTCGAAATTTGGGCAGAGTTTCGTTACTAACGTTGAATTACCATTACCTGCACGCGGAAAATACACTTCATCCTATGCCACAAAAAGCAAACCGTGGGCACCTATCCCATCCGGATTTCTCAATATATCAACAATAACGTAAAGTAGTAAATATATATGTACTTTACGGAAAACCCGGACTAAAATCATATAACATATACAATAGGAAGCTCAGAGCGACTTCTAATACATAATCATATACGTATACCACAGTAGGTAGAACAGTAAACCTACTGGAAGAAACAAAGTAGCTCGAGCACTATGCCTCCGACCACGACGTGCGACACCAGAATCCGAACTGCAAAATGGGCACGGAAACCGAAAAGCCCAGGGGAAAGGCAAATAAAAACGTTAGAGTGAGTGGACGAAAATAAACATATGCCTTTCACCAGTTTGTAAACATACTCAATATAAATCAGTGCGAGTTTGGAAAACACAACAACACAACACATATATATAGGGAGGTTGTCGGGCGAATCTCTCAAGCCCGACGTCAGGTGAATCGCTCAAACCTGACGGTGAAAGGCCAGGGGAATCTCTCAACCCCGGCGGCACTCAGGGGAATCTCTCAACCCTGCTTCAGAGGAATCTCTCAACTCTGGTAGCATCGATGCAATAAATGCCAATCACCAATAACACATAACAACACCTCCGAAAATAACATATATCTCAATCATCGTATAATTTAAATACGGAAATCATAAAATCCACGAACTCGCAAATCAACAGTGAAAATAGAAACTTGTCCACTCACAGTCTGGCGTAACGCGATTCGCGTTAACCCGTGATCCGGCGGAAAATCCCTCGCCAAAACAACGATCACGAACCCCTGAATAATCACAACGTCCAATATTCAAAGTCATAATCCGACAATACAACACAAATCACGAGAAACAGCCGTTCTCGGAAACACGTGATTCAAAGTCGATGAATCGTCGAAAATCCGTATATAACACCTCAATACCTCGCTTTACATTCGGACGCTCAACTCGAAAAACGAACCTCCCCACTGCGATCGGGGCGCGAGTTCGAGTCAAATGACATGCAACTTGCCGAAAGTCAAAAAGTCAACCCTGACCGTTGACCGCCGCCGTTGACCGCCGTCCACGGCGGCGCCGCTGCCGGCCGAAGAATTTCACGGTGGAGCAACCCTTGTTCCACTCAAAATCACCCACTGAGCAACTTTGTCAACTACACCGAAGTCCAATTCTCACTCTAACATGGTCAATTTCATGAAAAACCGAATGAACACACAAATTTCAATCCCAAAATTCTCCAAGCTCAAGCAAAATTAGATCTTCAAACTTACATGGTAGCTTCATGGTGATGAGGGCTACAAAGCCCACTCAAAGTTGCAGCTCAATTCGGCTTAAATCATGGAACCCGAAATCACCCAAAATCCTCCAAACGTTGGCCAGTTTTTCTTCTCTTTCCGGCGACCTACGCCGTTGATGGTGGCCGGTACTAGGTAGAGGGCAGTAAGACGAGTTGATAGAGACCAAGAGGAGGCTCGGAGGTGGCCGGAATAGGCTCGCCGTCGTCGAGCCCGCCGTGGCCGTCGCGAGCTTCACCTGAGTCAACTCGGTCAAACACCCAAAATGGAAAGTCATCCACTTGCCCAAAATTACAGGTTGCTATTTATAGCCTTTCCCAAAATGGAAACTTGTAATTATCATTTTCGCCGAACTTCAAACCCACGTAACTTTCTCGTCGTGATTCCGATTCCGATAATTCTTGCGGTCACAAACTCGTCTGGACATAATCTTTCAATATCACCCGAAGTCAAACACATTGGCCAAATGGATAAGAAGTCAACCCTTCGAACCAACACACATTAAATCAACCAAACAAACAACAATCGGCAAAATTCACAACTAATTCCTCGTAACTCCAAATCATGCTCCGGAAGTTCCCACAAACTTGAAATTAAATTCTGAACAACTTCCGTGAAGAAGCCGAGACCAAATTCCCGTCCGATAATTTAGTCGTTAAGTAGCCCACCATTTAAATCTGAACTTCAAATATTCATAATTAATTCCTCGGTCGTCCAAATAACGATCCGAAACCGCCCACGAACTCGAAAGCACACGTAGAACGACTCTCGAGAAGAGACCCAGCTCCAATTCTCGGCCAATAATTTAGTCGTTAACAGAACCCTGGCGAGTAAATCCGTTATCGGAAATCCACGTCGATACGCTAACTCGCGAATTGAGCTGATTATACTTCTGATTCTGGTCCGGGTCGTCACAAATCCACCCCCCTTAGAAAAATTTCGACCTCGAAATTTTCGAGTCTACCGACTAAAAGTAGGAGTACTGCCTCTGCATACTGTTCAACTGCCCAATGACCACATCAACTAAACAAATCTGACAACTGACTCCACAATAGGAGATAACTCCGTGCTGGGATCCCTGCACCCTCAATTCACAAATCTGAACTGGCTCACACAATCGCCAAGTGTTCCTGCATAAGGAATAGACAGGGTATCCACACGAAACCAACCTGAAACACAGTTCCGCCACACGGAACACAACGCATACAAAAACCAATGCTATAGGCGATGCTGAACCATACGGCATAACACAAACTCGCCTATGACCACATATGGATCAAAACATCAAGGCAAATCACAATTCAGTTCACACATCAATATAACTCAAATATCGAACTCGGGCAATATTCAACCCATACCGCTAATCTAACAGTCTGTGGTAGCACATTCCACAAAATCAGAATCAACATCAACTCAAACTCAAACCAAACTCACTCTAGCACAATAGAGTACAACATCGTTCCTCAAAACGACATCATGCAACATCAAAATCACAGTGGTCAACAAACCGGTACTGCAAGCAATCTCGAACAACTGAAACTGATGGTCCCGAATCCTCCGGAACTGCAATACCGAGGTCCACAACATGCCCTCCAAGGTCTGAATAGTCCTCAAAGATCGCTCGTCAATTCGAGGACAATAACCGGTACTAACTCGTAATCTGGTCCCCAATGCTCGCTGCAAAGCTCGCCAACACATAGTCGTAGCTGATTACCTCGATCGGCGAACTGGGACAAAATACACCACGTAGAGGGACAACCTCCATCAAACACAGCCATAACAGCTTGCCACTGAAATCATCTTCGAAAGTACAAGGAACGTACTAAATTCATCAAACAATCCACAAAGACCTGACAACTGGTACTACAAACCAAAGTGCATACAAACACACACAATATCACAGCAGTAACCGCCACGTCTAACCGGAAATCACAAATGGCTAACACATCTCGGCATGTCTCTGCCTCCTAGCCATCGCCAGTCGACGAATGTGGCATCAGTACACACATGCTGCTGCGCACGCACAAGCTGCCATATCGCTCTTCATGTTGCGTCACGAGTAGTAACTCGAAATATCAGACACATTTCTGTACCACTAGCGCCAAACGCGCGCAAAACCATGAGCCTCAACATCATCACGCTCGAACTCAGCCTTCGTAGCTCATAACTCGGCTAATACGGAAACTCGAGCCACACATACACACATGCAATACTGAAACTCCTGACTCTCGACTGAACGCACCAACAACAACATTCCAAACGGATGGTCAAAGTACAACCTCTAGCCTTTTATGAACAAGCTCAAAGGTGCAGCCATAGTCGATAGTCGACTCCCTCCATCTACACTGCCTCAAGCCCAAATCTGGCCGAAAATGCAAGTGGATGAAACTCAGTGGTCAGTGTACATCCTACACCACGCTGCATGCCAAAGCAATCATACATAGGATACGTAGCTACACAAAGTTCCACTGCCTGGAATCATGAGCCACCGCTCTGCTACACAGCATCAAAGCACAACCAAATCCAAACCTCAATGCAACACCATAACCCATGAACTCGTCGCGGTCGTCAGGTAAGGTCAACACCGAAGCAACGGGCAACCATCCGACAGGAGGAAGTAACTCTCCTCGCGTACATTGAACCACTCGAACTTGACACCTTCTTCGTCAATGCGGAAAGTATAGTGGCAATCCGGGAAAATCCTGCACAAAGCCGTCGGTAAAAGCCTGCCAAGCCCAAGAGACCCCTGATCTCTGGTACAATAGTAGGGCAATCCCCAAATCGACACGGCCTCTAACTGGTAAGGATCCACGCCGACTCCCTCGGCTAGCATCTCACAGCCCAACATCTTCACGTTAATCGGCCAAAACTGACACTAGCTGAACTTCATAATCAGCTAATCGTCTCGCGAAGTCCACAAAACCGCTCGCAACTGCTCCAGGTACTGGTCCACACTCTCGGAGTACATCAGGACATTGTCAACAAACATGACCGCAACTCGTCCAGAAACCGTCTGAACACCTGGTCCATCAAGTCCGCACGCTCTACGGGGCATTGGTCAACCAAACAGCGTGACCAAGAACTCCTGATGTCCGCACCGAGATCCAAAAGCTGATATAACCACATCTGACTCATCAAACCTCAACTGATGGTATCCGGATCCGAAATCAATCCTCGAAAAGACTGAAGCTCTCGCGAGCTAATCAACCAACCGTCAATCCGAAACGGAGGATACCCTCTCTCCTCTGAAGCGAATCAGGCTTCCGGTAGTCAATGCACCACCACATCGAACCCTCTAACGTCTGCACAATCAATGCAAGAGCACACCACGCAAATACGCGGGGTCGCATGAAATCTCCTGAAACCTCCTCCAGCAACTCCTGGAGTCGAATTTGTAGCTCCATCAGCTCCGCTGGCTCCGAACGACAAGATGCCGGTAAAATGAGTCCAGCGCCTGGTACAAGCTCAACGGTGTAGTCAGTCTCCCGAACTGGAGGAACACCTGGTAACTCCTCCGGAATACACCTGTAAGCTCGGGAACCACCTCAACATCACCAATGTCAGGTACAGCAACCATAATATCCACAACATGTGCTAAGCAAACAACATAACTCATCTCCACCATCCGCTCGACCATCACCGCGAAACAACATCTCGGGGAAAACTGGTCGTCGAAACACAACCTCCTCCTCGAGGCACTCAAACACAGCCAAATGCATCATCAGTAAGTCCATACTCACAAACATAACAAAACCACAATATCCAGCTATAACAGATCCGCGGCTAAGTCATAACCACCAACAAGAATCTCACAACCTCCAGATGAATGCAACACTCTCCAAAACCTCGGAAGTGGAGACGCAGGTACTATAGCCATGGATATCAAACAACAGTAACCTCGGAGAAAAGTCTGTCCTCAAACAAGGTCATGGCACGAACTCCAACAGGCCCAACTAGCCGCCCACGTCATATGCGACTTGCTGAATAACTCGTCAAAAGGGTACATTGATCAAACTGCAGGAACAACATGAGGATCTCCTCGCGAACTCTGAGCTATCGAACCGCTAACACAGCTGGCTAAGGGCGCTTCCTCAATACGTGACCCTCCTGGCCACCGAAACAACAACTGAGGGTACTCCTCGAACACAATTCGCCACAACACCTGCTGCGTGAAAGGATCACCAACGATCGCTCAATTCATGCCACAGAAGCAAATCCGCTACACTGTGATCTCCGCCATCGCCAAACGGACCAGCAGAGGATCCTCAATATAATCGAAAAGGCCACAGTCTGATGACGTCACTGATCCCGAAGTGTCGGAACTCAACCTCATCAAAATCTTGACTAAGTCCACTTTCCTCGAACCATCACATCAAAAACCGCATACATCTTTTCTTCATAATAGCCTCGCCACTGAGTGCAACACACTAAGCTCCTCACGGATGTCTCGAGGCATATCAATCAGAATCTTTCTGGTGCTCAGGTTCAAACTCATCTCGAACCTCGTGCATAGCTCCTTCTGAAGCCACATACCCGTATAAACAGGGACAACACGTGAGCAATGCATCTCTGCCTCAGGTGGGTAAACACTCCACATTCATTTGCTGGATAGCCTGATAACACCATCACCATTTACACAACACCCTGAATATAGGCCGTGGAGTCGCAACCGGAACTCACACAATAACAGCCCACAAAATACACTGATCTGACTCAGGCATACATCATCTGCCACAAATCTCAGCTCTGAGGCAACATGTAGGCTCTCACACACACAACCAGGCAACCCGTGCCACACAACTCACTGAACTCTGAATACTCATCCCAATCCATTGTTCTCTGGCAAATCGCGCGTCGATTGATCCTCAATAGGATCCACAACCGAAACGACACGGAAAGCACGTCAGGAGGCATCCTAATGAATAAAACATCGTTCACAACAAGTGGAACGTAATCATGAAACCGCAGATATTTGAGGACACACAACACCCGAAGTATTGATGAGTACCGCTGGCCAGTCGGGTCATCACTCTAGTCATGCTGTATCAACTCAAATACCCTAAGTACACACGACTACAGAAGTCTACAGAACCTATAACCTAATGCTCTGATACCAAGCTGAAAGGACCCAACCCCGATTTAGCTCCCTAAATCGGAATCAAACCCTTTCGAAAACACGAACCAACAAAAACTTTTCGAAATTTGGGCAGAGTTTCGTTACTAACGTTGAATTACCATTACCTGCACGCGGAAAATACACTTCATCCTATGCCACAAAAAGCAAACCGTGGGCACCTATCCCATCCGGATTTCTCAATATATCAACAATAACGTAAAGTAGTAAATATATATGTACTTTACGGAAAACCCGGAGTAAAATCGTATAACATATACAATAGGAAGCTCAGAGCGACTTCTAATACATAATCATATACGTATACCACAGTAGGTAGAACAGTAAACCTACTGGAAGAAACAAAGTAGCTCGAGCACTATGCCTCCGACCACGACGTGCGACACCAGAATCCGAACTGCAAAATGGGCACGGAAACCGAAAAGCCCAGGGGAAAGGCAAATAAAAACGTTAGAGTGAGTGGACGAAAATAAACATATGCCTTTCACCAGTTTGTAAACATACTCAATATAAATCAGTGCAAGTTTGGAAAACACAACAACACAACACATATATATAGGGAGGTTGTCGGGCGAATCTCTCAAGCCCGACGTCAGGTGAATCGCTCAAACCTGACGGTGAAAGGCCAGGGGAATCTCTCAACCCCGGCGGCACTCAGGGGAATCTCTCAACCCTGCTTCAGAGGAATCTCTCAACTCTGGTAGCATCGATGCAATAAATGCCAATCACCAATAACACATAACAACACCTCCGAAAATAACATATATCTCAATCATCGTATAATTTAAATACGGAAATCATAAAATCCACGAACTCGCAAATCAACAGTGAAAATAGAAACTTGTCCACTCACAGTCTGGCGTAACGCGATTCGCGTTAACCCGTGATCCGGCGGAAAATCCCTCGCCAAAACAACGATCACGAACCCCTGAATAATCACAACGTCCAATATTCAAAGTCATAATCCGACAATACAACACAAATCACGAGAAACAGCCGTTCTCGGAAACACGTGATTCAAAGTCGACGAATCGTCGAAAATCCGTATATAACACCTCAATACCTCGCTTTACATTCGGACGCTCAACTCGAAAAACGAACCTCCCCACTGCGATCGGGGCGCGAGTT
This sequence comes from Geum urbanum, assembly GCA_946800695.1. NCBI lineage: Eukaryota > Viridiplantae > Streptophyta > Magnoliopsida > Rosales > Rosaceae > Geum > Geum urbanum. The sequence continues at coordinate 15,697,509 of OX327008.1, read as the reverse complement.
CGAGTCAAATGACATGCAACTTGCCGAAAGTCAAAAAGTCAACCCTGACCGTTGACCGCCGCCGTTGACCGCCGTCCACGGCGGCGCCGCTGCCGGCCGAAGAATTTCACGGCGGAGCAACCCTTGTTCCACTCAAAATCACCCACTGAGCAACTTTGTCAACTGCACCGAAGTCCATTTCTCACTCTAACATGGTCAATTTCATGAAAAACCGAATGAACACACAAATTTCAATCCCAAAATTCTCCAAGCTCAAGCAAAATTAGATCTTCAAACTTACATGGTAGCTTCATGGTGATGAGGGCTACAAAGCCCACTCAAAGTTGCAGCTCAATTCGGCTTAAATCATGGAACCCGAAATCACCCAAAATCCTCCAAACTTTGGCCGGTTTCTCTTCTCTTTCCGGCGACCTACGCCGTTGATGGTGGCCGGTACTAGGTAGAGGGCAGTAAGACGAGTTGATAGAGACCAAGAGGAGGCTCGGAGGTGGCCGGAATAGGCTCGCCGCCGTCGAGCCCGCCGTGGCCGTCGCGAGCTTCACCTCCCACCGAGTTGACTCAGTCAACTCGGTCAAACACCCAAAATGGAAAGTCATCCACTTGCCCAAAATAACAGGTTGCTATTTATAGCCTTTCCCAAAATGGAAACTTGTAATTATCATTTTCGACGAACTTCAAACCCACGTAACTTTCTCGTCGTGATTCCGATTCCGATAATTCTTGCGGTCACAAACTCGTCTCGACATAATCTTTCAATATCACCCAAAGTCAAACACATTGGCCAAATGGATAAAAAGTCAACCCTTCGAACCAACACACATTAAATCAACCAAACAAACAACAATCGGCAAAATTCACAACTAATTCCTCGTAACTCCAAATCATTCTCCGGAAGTTCCCACAAATTTGAAATTAAATTCTGAACAACTTCCGTGAAGAAGCCGAGACCAAATTCCCGTCCGATAATTTAGTCGTTAAGTAGCCCACCATTTAAATCTGAACTTCAAATATTCATAATTAATTCCTCGGTCGTCCAAATAACGATCCGAAACCGCCCACGAACTCGAAATCACACGTAGAACGACTCTCGAGAAGAGACCCAGCTCCAATTCTCGGCCAATAATTTAGTCGTTAACAGAACCCTGGCGAGTAAATCCGTTATCGGAAATCCACGTCGATACGCTAACTCGCGAATTGAGCTGATTATACTTCTGATTCTGGTCCGGGTCGTCACACCAGGGTACATGATGTGTTCCATGTGTCTATGTTGCGGAAGTACATTTCCGATCCATCTCATGTATTGACACCGTATCAGCTTCCTATACGGGATGACTTGACCTATGTGGAGGAACCAGTTCAGATTCTTGATCGAAAAGATCAGGAGTTGCGGCACAGAGCCATTCCTCTTGTGAAGGTATTATGGCATAACCATTCAGTTGAAGAGGCTACTTAGGAGACCGAGCAGCACATGCGTGATCAGTATCCCTATCTCTTCAATTAGCAGGTATGTAAATTTCGAGGGCGAAATTTTTGTTAGAGGGGTAGACTTGTAACGACCCGAACCGGAAATGGTATGTTAACTGGCTTGATTTACGAGTTTCGCGATTAGTCGCAGTTTGTTGAATTGGTCGATATGGCGAGTTTGTTTATGACTAAATTATCGGGCAAGAATTTGGTATGGGTTCCTTCACGAGAGTTGTAGTGTACGTGATTTCGAGCTCGTGGATATTCCCGGAGGATTATTTCGAGTTACGAGGAATAAGTCATGGATATTTCCGGCCGTTAGATTTAGTTGTGTTTATCCATTTTGGACCATTGATCGTCTTGGGTCGCGCGTATAAATATCGGAATAGTCGTAAAATTGTCGAAAAGTTGCATTTGGGCTGTTTGATCTGTGTTAACCACTGTTGACCGCGTTGATCACGTTGACCGAGCACCAACGTGACCGTTTCGAGTTCGCCATCCGACCCGAAAATTTCGGCCACCTCTGACCACAATTTTGGTATGGCTAGAATCCTCTCGTGATTCTCTATTGGTTTACACTTGATTTTGTGAGAATTGGTTAATAATTGTGGGAGTTTGAGTTGGTTGAAATTTTGGAATTTCGCCGCCATCGGGGGCGGTGCTCCGGCGAGTTGTGGTGTCGCGGATGATGGGGGTTAGGTTCCCCTCATCCCCTAGATGAGTTCTTTGTGGTTTGATTTGAGTAAGGGTGAGTTTTGGTGGTGGCCATGGTGGTGACCGGAGAGGAGAAATCCGGCAAGGTTTCGAGCTCAATTCCCGCCGGTGTGGTTAGAATTGGCCTTGATGGTAGAAGAGGAGGTTGCTGGGCTTGAGGAGAAGAGGAATTAAGGGCTTTCTCTACGGGAGTTGGTCACCATTGACGCCGCGTCGCTGTTGGCGGTCAACAGCAGAGCTCCGGCGAGGGTTGACTTTTTGGGATTTTGGAGATTTTTATACCGTTTTGCTCGTAATCGCGTCCCGATCGTAGTCATGTGGTTTTTGAGTTGATTTGAGTATTATACTTTGGGACAAGAGTTGTTTGGGTGTATTTTGGAAATTTTGTTATCCTCGTCGATATTTCGAGCGACACGTTTTTCGAGAACGCGGGGTTCTTGATGAATTAGCTCCATATGTTACGATTCTATATGTATTGATCATATCCCGGTTATTCAGGTGATCGTGATCGAGCGTTTGGCGAGGGATCTTCCGCCGGACTTCAGAACTAGCTCGTACTCTGTGTGGACATTTATTTACACTATTGTAGCAAGTTCTTGGTTTCAGTATTTGTTTCCAGTACAATGTTTCAGATTATTTATCGTTTTGAAGGTATTGTATATTTTATTGGTGATGGCATTTATTTATTTAGCATTGATGCATTGGCTACGCGGCTGATCACCGGTAGTCCATCTATCAAGCTTGAGAGATTCACTTGATATGCCGACTAGGCTTGAGAGATTCGTCTATTCTATCACTGTCGAGCTTGAGAGGTTCGCCCGACATGCTACTCTAGCAGGGAAATCCGCCGGAGTGGCGACCTTCATTTATTTAAGAACTCGCATTATTTTATGAATATATAAATGGTGAAAGGCATATGATTATTTTCGTCCACTCACTCTAACGATTTTATTTGCCTTTCCCCTGGGTTTTTCGGTTTCCTTTTCCCAGTTTGCAGTTTGGGTTCCAGTGTTGCACGTCGACGGTGGAGGCATAGAGTTCGGATCACACTTCAGTTTGATTCCTTGTTCGACGTACTAGATGTATATCATGTATATAGGCGTCGCTCTGAATACTTATGTTGTGTTTTCAGTTGAATTTACTCCTGAATGTTTCTGGATTTCTTGTAAACCTTTTGGTTTATTATATATATGATGTTGAGGTATCCGGATGGGGAACGGAGCCCCACGGTTTGGCTTTTGTGAAATATTCGAAGTGTGTCTCTTTGCAGGTTCTAATAATGGTTCACGTATTTTCAAAGTAAACTCTGACAAAAAAAATTTAAGGTCGTGTTTTCGAAGGGGTTTGATTTCAGTTTAGGCAACTAAATCGGAGTCAGGTCCTTTCCGTATGTACTTATAATTTTTTTGAATATGTATTTAGGTATAGTAATGTGTATTTAGGTATAATAATGTGTATTTAGGAAAATATTATAAATTGGTAAAAAAATAATAAATTAGTAAATAATGTGTTTATGTAAAATTTGTTTAATAATGTATATTTAGGTAACTATTATAACTATTATAAATTTGTTTGATAATGTATTTAGGTAAAAAAAATTAATAATGTGTGTTCAGGTAAATATTATAAATTTGTAAAAAAATAGTAAATTGGTAAAAAATGGTAAATATTGTAAATTGGTAAAAAAAATGGTAAAAATATAAAAACGTAAATATTAAAAATGGTAAATATCAAAACATGGTAAAACCAAATGGTAAATAATAAAAATGGTAAATATTTAAAAAGGAAAAAAATTACAAATAATATATATTAAAAAGTGGTAAATATTTAAAATGGTAAATATTTAAAAAATAGTAAATATTAAAAATTATAAATATGAAAAATGGTAATTTTTTTGGTACATATGAAAAATAGTAAATATTGTAAACCAAACAATAATTTATTGTTTAATAACCAATAAAAACTGTAATTTCACAATATATACTATTTTAATTTTTTTTTCTAGGTACATTATGATGTGGATGGGACACTAAGGATTCTTAGGCACTTCAACACAACCGCTAACGTCATCTACCGTGATTGGAAGTACAGACTTGACAAGCACTACCTTTAATTCGGCCGCTCGCCTACCCCGGTAGAGCTACGTGGGGATAGGGAAAATGAGTGGGAGTGGTTGGTCAACCACTTCGAAGAAGAATCGTAACGGGTTTGTCTTTTTTTTATTTAAATTTATGAAACCGAATAATTTATTTTTTTGTCATTTATTAATTTTTAATGATTTCTGTTGTCAAACGGACGAGATCGGACGCAAACAAGGCCAATCGGGAGAAGAAGTACAAACATCATACCTCTGGCTCCAAGCAGATGATACAAATCGCCAAGGAGCACAAAGATAAGGGCTCCAAACACCCTTATCTAGATACCAACATCACCGGTTACATGACGTCTGGGCTTGATAATGAAGCGAGTCAAAGTGGCATAAGTGTCGTATATATTTCATCTCAATTAACGTAATTAATATTTATTATTTATTAAACTCCCGTACAAATTTATAATTATTTAATTTTTATTATTATTTTCAGGTGAGGTCGGTAGAACTGACGCTGGAGGAATTGGCCAACACACAACTTGCACACCCGGATATGCCGCCAAGAGACCTGCCTCCTCTATCGAGGGAGAGTCAAATTACAATGGCCGATGCGGTATACAGTCGTCAAGCTGGCAAGGAAGTTAGGGTGTTGGGATTCAAGGTGCAACAAAATTTATCTGACTCATCTACGACACGCTCGACGAGGAAGAGTGGTAAGGATGCGGCCGTCCGAACAGCCCTTGAGGAGGCTCGACTCACACGTGAAATCGTTATCCATGCGTCCAATCAACAAGTGCAGATAGCCAACCTCCTCGCCCTCATGCAACATAGGGTTCGAGAAGATTGTCGTCCTGCTCTGACCTCACACCCAGACGATAACGACATGGTCGAAAGCAGGGGACTCGACAGCACGTGTACTACTGCCGTATTTACATAATTTGTACGTAATTTTCGAATGATATCGATGTACGTACAAATTTTAATTATTTTAATATTTTAATTAAATTTATTATTTTGTTTTATTTAATAATATATTACTTTAAATTCAAATTTTAAGGAAAATTTTCAAAAAAATAATTAAATTCCCTTAGACTACGGAATAATACATTTCGTAGTCTAAGTCAATTCATAGACTACAAAATCATATATGATTTCATAGTCTAAGTCATCACTTAGACTACGAAATAATATATTTTGTGGCCTAAGTCAATTCTTAGACTAAAAAATAATTTCGTAGTCTAAGTCATCACTTAGACTACGAAACAATTTTGTGGTCTAAGGGATGACTTAGACTAAGAAAAAAATTTGTGGTCTAAGGGATGACTTAGACTAAGAAAAAAATTTGTGGTCTAAGGGATGACTTAGACTAACAAAAAATTTCGTAGTCTAAGGTGTACACTGACGACACAAATATTATTTCGTCATCTAAGTAGTGTCTCAAACGACGGATCAATTGCGTCGTTTAAGCCTTCACTTGGACGACGGAATGCTATATTTTTGTCGTCTAAGTACTTAGACTATGACACTTGAACAACGGACTTTAGACGAAGAAAATTATGTCGTCTAAGTACTTAGACAACGAAAACTCGAACCTAGATGACGAAATAGCTTCGTCGTCTAAGTATTTTTTTTCCTATAGTGATGCATCATATATAAAAATTATCCAAAGAAATTAGAGTCACATAATCATCTCTTAGTCACAATATTGGAAGAAATGAGCACATCATTGACTTGTTAAGGGCTCTTAAGACTCTTCTTTTTGTATTTTTCTTGACACTATTTATTTTTGTATTTTTCTTTCAAATAAGACTCTAAAACACACAAGAAAATAAAGAAAAGACTCAAAACGGACTGTGACATTTCGATGAATCGAAAATATATCCCTCGATCGATTAAGGCAGGTTCCCTGTATTGTTCTGGTATAACTCTTCGATAGGTCGAAGGATATCCTTCGATGCATCGAGGAGAACACCCTGGACTGTGCACTCAACTTGCAAAATTTCTACTGAATTAACCACAAGACCAAAAGAGCTGAAATTTTACGAGCCCAAACCAGACATATATACCAACATTTCATAATTTTCTAGGACCGCTAGCTATGTCCTAAAAGTCACACTACACATAAAAATAAAAAATTCAGACTCAAAAATTGAAAATTTATATCGATACACTAAGTATATGATATAACCCCACCCCATACTTGAAAGTTGCATTGTCCTCAATATAAAACATGAATTAGACTAAACAATACATCAAACAAGTATGACACATAATACATACCACACACAAAACACACTATGTGGAGAAAATAAAAGAAAAGGGATAAGAAATCAAATCTGATTGCCAGCTTCTCCATCCACATGGGTTGCCTCCCAAGTAGCGCTAAGTTTAACATCTTCAGCTAGACGGCGAATCTACTCAATTCTCCATAGGAGGTGCGTCCTGAAGGTCTACATCTTCAAACACGTGCTCCACAAATGACTCATAAAATGGATTGAGTCATTGTCCATTCACTTTAAATGATTTTCCTGTTGTTGAACTCATAGTCTCTATAGCACCATGAGGAAAAATATTAGTAATAAAAAAAGGAAATAAGCTTACCTGGAATATAAGCGTAGATGACTACTAAACAACAAAACTTTTTGACCAACTACAAATTCTTTTCTTTTTATGTTCCGGTCATGAAAATCTTTAGTTCTCTCCTTATATATCATGTTGGACTCATATGCATTATGTCGGATCTCATCTAACTCGCTGAGTTGCAAGTTCCTATGCAAACCTGCGGCATCCATGTCAAAGTTGAACTTCTTCACAACCCAATACGCTCGGTGCTCAAGTTCCACCAGAAGATGGCAGACTTTCCCATACACCAACCTATAAGGAGACATCCTAATAGGTGTTTTATACGCTGTCCTGTAAGCCCACAACGCATCATCAAGGCGTTGACTCCAGTCTTTCCAAGTTGGACAAACTGTCTTCTTAATGATCTGCTTGATCTCTGTATTGGAAACCTCCACATGCCCGCTTGTTTGAGGATGATAAGGTGTTGCCACCTTATGTGTTACATTGTACCTCCTAAGCAAGGCATCAAAGGTTATGTTGCAGAAGTGGGATCTTCCATCACTGATTATGCATCTAGATGTTCCAAACCTGCTGGATATTTTCTTAAGAAAACTGTGAACAACCTTAGAATCAATAGTCTTGGTGGCTTTAGCGTCCTTCCATTTGGATACATAGTCAACAGCAACAAGAATATACAAATACCCTTGAGAATTTGGGAATGGTCCCATGAAATCAATTCCCCACACATAAAATATTTTGACTACAAGGACAGGGTGTTGAGGCATTTGGTGTTTTAGACCGATGTTACCTGTCATTTGGCATCTGGCACAAGATTTAAAGAAAACCTGTGCATCATGAACTAAGGTGGGCCAATAAAATCCACTCTCCAGCACTTTGAGAGTTGTCTTTTTCCCTCCAAAATGTCCACCACTTGCATGTGAGTGATAGAAAATTAGAATGGAATGGAATTTAGATTCAGGGACAGACCTGCGGATGATGGTGTCAGTGCAATTTTTCCATAGATAGGGTTCGTCCCACACATAATACCTAGCCTCCTTGACTAGCTTGTCTTTCTGTGCTTTTGTGAAATCAAAAGGAATGTATTTACTAAGCTTGTAGTTTACAATATCAGTATACCATGGCACTGAATCTTGAATAACAAAGAGCTGTACATCCCGAAAGTTATCTCCAAGAGGATGTTTATCCTCTTTTGCGTTAGAACCATGAGTGATTCTACTCAACTAGTCAGCTACCATATTCTCAGTGCCCTTCCTATCTTTGATGACAATATCAAACTCTTGAAGCAAGAGCATCCATCGAATCAGTCGAGGCTTATCATCCTGTTTAGTCATCAAATATCTCAAAGCAGTGTGGTCATAATATATAAAAACTTTAGTTCCTAACAAGTAAGATATAAACTTTTCAAGAGCAAAAACCACTAGTAAGAGCTCCTTTTCTGTAGCTGAATAGTTTAACTGTGCATCATTTACGGTTCTGGAGGCATAATAGATCACATGAGGTAATCTCTCTTGGCGTTGACCTAGAACTTCTCCCATAGCATAATCGGAAGCATCGCATATGAGCTCAAATGGAAGGCTCTAATCTGGTGTCCTAATGATAAGGGGTTGTGGTCAACAACTCCTTGAGTTTGTTAAAAGCTTGAAGGCACTCAGAGACCGAAAAGCATCCTCCGATATGCAAAAGTACCATATGGACATGTGAAGGTGGTCTTCTCTTGATCATCTTTGTGAATGGCTATTTGATTATAGCCAGAATATCCATCCAGTAAACAATAATATTCATGCCCAGCCAATCTTTCTAGCATCTGATCGATGAACGGGAGTGGAAAGTGATCCTTCCTTGTTGTGGCATTTAGCTTGCAGTAATCAATACACACACTCCACCTCGTTTGGACTCTTTGAAGCACCAACAAGTTCTCATCATTCTTTACCACTGTGATTCCACAACCTACACAAGACTAATCCATTTTTTGTCAAAAATAACATAAATAATACTTGCATCTCGAAGCTTAATGACTTCTTTCTTGACAACTTCCATCATTAGAGGATTGAGTCGTTGTTGAGCTTCTCTTGTGGGCTTAGCTCCTTTTTCTAGATGTATCCTGTAAGTGCACAATGTTGGGCAAATGCCCTTAATATCGGTCACCGTCCATCCATTGGCTGCTTTGTACTCCTTAAGTAGACTCAGCAACTTCTCCTCTTGTAATGTTGAAAGCTTGGAAGAGATGTTAACTGGGAGTGTATTATTCTCCCCCAAGAAAGAATACTTTAATTGCTCGGGAAGAAATTTAAGCTCTAATGCGGGTGCCACCTATATAGATGGAACAAGAACATCATCTGAAACCGGAAGAAGAACATAATTGTATGACTTACCTTTCATACTTGGCAATGATTCAAGTGCCTCTTCCATAGTATAGAACTCCTCTTCCATCTCAAGGTCCTCAAGCAAAGCAATCTTGAAAATAGGCTGAAATTCGCTAGATTTGGACTCAGCTTCGATGGGTCGAAACTTGGTATTCGATGGGTAATCCAGGGACTCAACTTTGATGGGTCAAAGACTGTCTTCGATGCATCGAAAATCAGTCTGTAAGTTTTTGATGGGTTGAAGATTGTCTACGATGGGTAATCCAAGGACTTTTGTCAATTTGTTTCAATGGCTCGAAGGGATACTTCGATCCATCGAAGAGGGCACCCTGGAATGATTGTTTTCTCCTTCTTTTTCAATGACGTTTCTCAAAGGATCATTATCCAATGAGTACTGAATAAACTCCTGCACAAAGCTCTCAAAAGTGTCAATTGAACAACAAGAATAGGCATCATCACTATTTGGATGTTTGAGAGTTTTATAAATGTTGAAGTGGATCTTCTCCTCCGCCACTTCCATGCTCAATGATCCATCAAAACAATCTATCTTTGTACATGTTGTTATCAAGAATGGTCTCCTAAGAATTAATGGTATTTCTGATAGCATTGGTTCATGCTCTATCTCCAGCACAAAGAAATCTGTTGGGAATATCAAATCTCTCACATTCACCAAAACATCCTCAGTAATACCTCGAGGGTAACAGTTAGACCGATCTGCAAGTTTAATGGTGACACATGTGGGAATAAGTTCTTCCAATGTTCCATTGTGCAATATCTGTAATAGGTATCGATACTAGTTGAAAGGACTCAATCCCGATTTAGACGCCTAAAACGGAATTAAGCCCTAACGACAACTGAATCAACAAAAAAAAATTGCCAGAGTTTGTTCTAAAATCAAGAAATTCAAAAACCTGCAAGGAAAACACATTTCTAAAATGTCAAAAAACAAACCGTGGGCACCAAATCCCACCCGGATTTCTCAAATCAGCCAAACACTGAATCTACTAGAAATATAAATGAAAGGACCCAACCCCGATTTAGTTTCCTAAACCGGAATCAAACCCCTTCTGAAAACACGAACTTGTAAAAACCATAAAATTTTGGCATTGTTTTACTATAACGCGGAATTGCCATTAACCTGCACCCGAAAACACACTTCATCCTATGTCACAAAAGCCAAACCGTGGGCACCAATCCCATCCGGATTTCTCAATATCATGACAATAATGTAAAGTAATAATCAAAACTATACTTTATAGAAATTCGGGGAAAGACATATAAAAGTATAACAACAGAGTAATCAGAGCGACTTCTAGTGTATATATACAAAAATATACAACAGTAGGCAAAACAAGAAACCTACTGGAAAACAAAGGTAGCTCGAACACTAAGCCTCCGACTGCGACGTGAGACACCAGAATCCGAACTGCAAATTGGGCACGGAAAACGAAAAGCCCAGGGGAAAGGCAAATAAAATCGTTAGAGTGAGTGGACGAAAATAATCATATGTCTTTCACCATTTATATATATATATATATATCATAAAACAAAGCGAGTTCTTAAAATAAATGGAGGAGTCAGGTGAATCTCTCAAGCCCGACGGTGATAGACTAGGTGAATCTCTCAATCCTAGTGGGCACATCAGGGAAATCTCTCAACCCTGGATCTGGACTACCGTTGATCAGCCGAGTAGCCAATGCATCGATGCTAAATAAATGCCATCACCATAAAATATAAAACAATACCTCCAAAACAATAAATAATCTCAATATTGTACTGGAAATAAATACTGAAATCAAGAACTCGCTACGACAGTGTAAATAAATGTCCACTCACAGATAGCACAGCGCGCAAACGCGCTAATCATGAGATCCGGCGGAAGATCCCTTGCCCAACATACGATCCTGATCCCCTGAATAATCACAAAATATAACTGATCAAAATCACAATTCATTACTCTGTACCACACCTCGGAAACCAACCATTTCCGGAAACATATAACTCAGATACAAAATAATCGTCGAAAACCCCCAAACTCTCCACATAAACCCTCAACTAAAAATCCGATATCCAAATCAACTCGAAAACCTCAAGGCGATGATCGGGGAGCGATTACGAGCAAAACGGCATAAAATTTTTCAAAATTCTAAAAGTCAACGGGTCGCCGGAGCTCCGCCATTAACCGCCGCTGCCGCCGCCGGCCCGCCGTCACCGGAGGAATTTCCCGATGACCAAGACCCCAAAATGATCTCCTCCTCAAGCCAAGCCTTTTTCCTCAAAGAGTCATCGCCATCCAGCCACCAACGTGGCCGGAAAACAGCTCGACAGTTTCAAAATCCCAACCGGCCGGAAAACTTCTCCAGCAAAATCCTCCACCGTGAGGCCATCTCGGCCTCCCAACTTCAAAGGGCCTCCTCCCTAGCTCGAACCCAACAATTTCTACCTAAAACCCCCTTCGGAAAATCGCCGGAGCGCCACCCCCCATCAAACCCGATTCCGGCCAAATTTCAAGAATTTCCACAAGCTCGTTCTCCCACAATTCAATACCAATTTTCACAAATCAAAGTCCTAAACCATAGGAAATCAAGAGGAGAATCGAACCATACCTAAATCGGAGCCGGAGGTGGCCGGAAATGGAAAGTCGCCGGCAAGTCAAATGGTGGTCCGATTTTCCCCTTCGGTCAACGCGGTCAACGCCAATTTCCTTGGTCAACGAAGGTCAAACTTCCCAAAACAGTGTTTTCGACAATTTTTCGACTATTCCGATATTTATACTCGCGACACGATACGATTGACGGTCCAAAATGAATCGCATCCACATTTCGGATAACTCAAATTCAAACGGATAAACACGACGAAATCACACGATTTTAAATATTTATAACATAATCCTCGGTTATCGAAACAATTATCCGAAACCGCCTACGAACTCGAAATCACACGTACTACAATTCTCGTGAAGAGACTTAACTTAAATTCTCGTCCGATAATTAAGTCGTAAACCGAACCGCCAATTCAATTCATTTACGATAAACTGCGATTACTCGTAAACTCGTGGATTAAGCCGATTACTATACCGATTCTGGTTCGGGTCATCACAAATCTACCCCCCTTAAAAAAATTCGACCTCAAAATTTACGTACATGCTAGGTGAACAGATGAGGATACTGCTCTCGCATATGTTGTTCAGTCTCCCAGGTGGCCTCCTCAACTGAATGATTCTGCCACAAGACCTTCACAAGCGGTATAACACGGTGCCTCAATTCCTGCTCACGCCGATCGAGAATGTGTACCAGCTCCTCCACATATGTCAAATCTTCCCGAATAGAAAGCTGATGTGGTTCTAACACATGTGATGGATCTAGAATGTAGTTCCGCAACATCGAGACATGGAAAACATCGTGTACACGAGCCATCTCAGAAGGTAACTCTAATATGTAAGCCACGGCACCAACTCTTTCTGTGATCTCGTACGGACCAATGTACCGTGGTCGAATCTTGCCACACTTCGCGAAACGCACAACTCCCCTCCAAGGAGATAGTTTCAGGAAGACCCAATCGCCCACCTCGAACTCGAGACTCTTTCTTCTCATGTCCACATAACTCTTCTGGCGATCCTGGGCAATCTTCAGTCTATCCCGAATAATCTGAAAGTCCTCCATGGTGCTTTTCACCAGATCAGGGCCAATAAGCCATCGCTCGCACACCTCACTCCAACACAATGTTGTGCGGCACTACCTCCCGTATAAAGCCTCATACGGTGCCATATCAATACTGACTTGATAGCTGTTGTTGTCAGCAAACTCCACCAAATGTAGTTGATGGTCCCAATTTCCTCTGAACTACAAAACACAAGACCGCAACATATCCTCGAGAGTCTGAATAGTCCTCTCAGACTGCCCATCAGTCTGAGGGTGAAAAGCTGTACTGAAATGCAATCTAGTACCCAAGGCTCGCTGCAATGCCTGCCAGAACTCTGTAGTAAACGGAATGTCTCAGTCAGAAACAATGGATACAGGGACACCATGCAGACGAACGATCTCCGCCAAATACAGCTTTGCCAATCTACCCACTAAAATCTTGCCCGGAAGTGCAATGAAATGAGCGGATTTCGTTAAATGGTCTATGATAACCCAAATACCAGTATTACCAACCGAAGTACGCGGTAACTAATACACGAAATCCATGGTAATGTGCTCCCACTTCCAAACCAGAATTTCCAATGGCTACAACTTTCCCGCAGGCTTTTACCTTTCCGCTTTAACCTGCTAACAAATAAGACATCTGCTCACCTATGCGGCAATCTCCAGCTTCATATTTCGCCACCAGTAATAAGCTCGAAGTGTACGAAACATCTTCGTACCGCTGGGATGCATCGCATACGCCGAACAATGAGCTTCGTCTAAAATCTCTTTCTTCAAACTCTCGTCCCTGGGTACACATAATCTGCCTCTGAATAGCAATGTACCGTAATCACTCAACCGAAACTCTGTTGGTACACCATTCCGAATCATGGTCTTCTTGTCCAACAGATAGGAATCCGTATCCTGAGCTTCCCGAACCTGATCAACCAACACTGGTCGAACCTGGAAGCTAGCCAACAAGGCTCCATCATCGTCCTACTCGAACTCAGCTCCTGTGGCCCGTAGCTCAGCTAACATGGAAACTCTGGCCACACACACATGAAATAATGAGGCTCCGAATTTCTGACTGAGTGCATCAGCAATGACATTAGCCTTCCCTAGATGGTACTCAAAGGTGCAATCATAATCATTGATCAACTCCATCCATCTGCGCTGTCTCATATTCAAGTCTGGCTGCGTGCGCAAATAAGTGAGACTCTTGTGATTTGTGTATATCTTGCATTAAGCTCCGTACAAATAGTGCCTCCAACTCTTCAAAGCTAATACAATAGCAGAAAACTCCAAATCGTGTGTAGGATAGTTGACTTCATGTGGTTTCAGCTGCCTGGAACCGTAAGCCACCACTCTGCCATACTGCATCAAAACACAACCAAGTCCCAATTTCGATGCATCGCTATAAACCACGAACTCTCCAATATCGTCAGGTAAAGTCAGAACCTGTGCAGTGGTCAACTTTTCCTTCAAGAGCAAGTAACTCTCCTCACATGCGTCAGACCACTCGAACTTGACGCCTTTCTTCGTCAATCTGGTAAAATTAGTGGCAATCAGTGAAAAATCCTGCACAAAGCACCGATAATAACCTGCCAAACCCAAGAAACTCCGGATCTCTGGTACTGTGGTAGGTCTACTCCAATTCAACACGACTTCAATATTGTCAGGATCCACATTGACTCCCTCAGATGATATCACGTGACCCAAAAACTTCACGTTATCCAACCAAAACTCACACTTGCTGAACTTCGCAAACGACTGATTATCTCGCAAAGTCTGCAAAACGGCTCGCAAATGCTTCTTGTGCTGGCCCACACTCTTGGAGTAAATCAGGATGTCGTCGATGAACATGATCACAAACTTGTCCAGAAACCGTCTGAACACCCAGTTCATCAAGTTCATAAAAGCTGCGGGGGCTTTGGTCAACCCAAATGGCATAACCAAGAACTCGTAATGTCCGTACCGTGATTTGAAAGATGTCCTAGCCCATCTGACTCTCTGATCCTCAACTAATGATATCCGGACCTGAGATCAATCTTCGAAAAGACTGAAGCTCCCTTGAGCTGATCAAACATGTCGTCAATCCGCCGCAACGGATACTTGTTTTTCACGGTGACTTCATTCAGCTTCCGATAATCAATACATAACCGCATGGAACCATCATTCTTCCGCACAAATAGTACAGGAGCACCCCAAGGTGATACACTGGGTCGTATGAAACCCTTCTCCAGCAATTCTTGAAGTTGGATCTATAGCTCCTTCAACTCCGCTGACGTCATACGATAAGGTGCCTGAGATATGGGTCCAATGCCTGGTAAAAGCTCAATGGTGAAATCGATCTCCTGAACTAGAAGAATACCAGGTAACTCCTCCGGAAATACATCTGGAACTCGGAAACTACCTCAATATCACCAATGTCTGGTATAGCAGCCATAGTATCCACAACATGAGCTAAGTATGCAACACAACCCTTCTTCACTGAAATCACACATGACAATGAAGTATTCTTCTCACCGCGAAACAATATCTCAGGGAAACCTGGACGTTGAAACATAACATCCTTCTTGTGACAATCGAACATAGCCCAATGTGTCTCCAAGAAGTCCATACCCAAAATCACATCAAAGTCGACAATATCCAGCAATAACAAATCCACGGCTAAACCAAGACCTCTAACAAAGATCTCGCACTCCCTATACACCCAACCAATACTCACAACCTCACCGGATGGATACAACACTCTTCACAACCCCGGAAGTGGAGATGCAGGCATAGTAGCTAAAGATGATAATCTATATGATATGAAGGAAAGTGTAGCACCTGGGTCTAGCAAAGTAAGTACTGGATAGCCAAAAACATAAAACGTACCAATAACAACCTCTGGTGAAGCTCTGCCCTCGCGCAATGACATGGCATGAACCCTGGCCTGACCAGCTGGTCGTCCACGCTGAGGGTGACTCTGTTGTCCACCCTGGCTAGATGACTGTACTGGTCGAGCCCCAGAAGTGGTACCTCGCTCTCCTCCGGAACTCTGGGCCGCCTGTCCACCAACACCAGCAAGCTGGAAACATTCCCTCGCATAGTGACCCTCCTGGCCACAATGATAACAAACGACAGGGCCTCGCTGACATGGACCAAGATGATGCCTGTTGCAGATGTTGCATTATGGGTACTCCCTCGGTACAGAAACAATGCCACCAGTATGTCGAGGATAACTGGAACCACTAGAACCCCCACTAGGCTGTGGTCTCTGAGGTCGATCCCTCCTCCATCTCTGTTTCTGTCTAGCTGAACTACCCGGTGGTCTATATGGTCCACTGCCCGATGATGATGCCAATCCGGAAGAATCAGAACTCAACCTCTTAGAAGGTCCATGACTCGGTCCACCCTCCTCAAACCATTGAGACTGGAATCTCATCTGTCTTTCCTTCTCGATATTCTCGCCTCGAAGTGCAGCACTCACGAACTCATCAAAGTTGTTCCGAGGCATCGTAGTCAATATCCCCTTGATGTTCAGGTTCAAGCCCATCTCAAATCTTTGGCACTTGGCTTCCTCTGTAGCCACCATGTCATGAGCAAACCGAGATAAGTGAGTAAATCTATCCCGGTACTCAAGTACTGACATACTGCCCTGTCTCAAATTAGTGAACTCCTCATACTTCCGCTGCTGTGTAGCCTGGTTGAAGTATCTCTGCATAAACAAATCTCGAAACAAAGTCCACGGAGTATCAACCGGAACTCTATCGGTGCTAACCCACCAGAAGTATGCATCAGACTCAAGTAAACCAACTGCTGCCACTATCATCTGCTCAGGAGTGAAACGCAGGCGCTCACAAACTCGTTCAACCTGAAATAACCATGCTTCACAAATCTCTGGATCAGCTGAACCCGAGAAAATAGTCGCTCCAGCAATTCGACGTTTGACCATAGGGTCAAAACGCTCCTCCAAACGCAATACTCGCATAAGCAAGTTGTGCGTCTGGCAATCCTCATCAGGATCCACATCCCTATTAACACAGGAACCACGTCTAGGAGGCATCATAATGATACAAGAAAAGCATTAGTCACAAGCACAAGAAACGTAATCATGAAACTTCGGACATTTGAGAACACACAACACCTGAAGCATTGATGAGTAACCACTGGCCAGTCGGGTTATCGCTCCAGACATGCTGTACATACTCAAATACCCTTAGTATCACAACTATAGAAGTCTACATAACCTGAAACCTAATGCTCTGATACCAAGCTGAAAGGACCCAACCCCGATTTAGTTTCCTAAACCGGAATCAAACCCCTTTTGAAAATACGAACTTGCAAAAACCATAGAAATTTCGGCAGGGTTTCACTATAACACGGAATTGCCATTAACCTGCACCCGAAAACACACTTCATCCTATGTCACAAAAGCCAAACCGTGGGCACCAATCCCATCCGGATTTCTCAATATCATGACAAATGTAAAGTAATAATCAAAACTGCACTTTACAGAAATCTAGGGAAAGACATATAAAAGTATAACAACAGAGTAATCAAAGCGACCTCTAGTGTATATATACAAAAATATACAACAGTAGGCAAAACAAGAAACCTACTAGAAAATAAAGGTAGCTCAAACACTAAGCCTCCGACTGTGACGTGAGACACCAGAATCTGAAATGCAAACTGGGCACGGAAACCGAAAAGCCCAGGGGAAAGGCAAATAAAATCGTTAGAGTGAGTGGACGAAAATAATCATATGCCTTTCACCATATATATATATATCATAAAACAAAGCGAGTTCTTAAAATAAATGGAGGAGTCAGGTGAATCTCTCAAGCCCGACGGTGATAGACTAGGCGAATCTCTCAAGCCTAGTGGGCACATCAGGGGAATCTCTCAACGCTGGATCTGGACTACCGGTGATCAGCCGAGTAGCCAATGCATCGATGCTAAATAAACGCCATCACCATAAAATATAAAACAATACCTCCAAAACAATAAATAATCTCAATACTGTATTGGAAATAAATACTGAAATCAAGAACTCGCTATGACAGTGTAAATAAATGTCCACTCACAGATAGCACAGCGCACAAACGCGCTAATCATGAGATTCGGCGGAAGATCCCTCGCCCAACGATCTCGATCTCCTGAATAATCACAAAATATAACTGATCAAAATCACAATTCATTACTCTCCACCACAACTCGGAAACCAACCATTTCCAGAAACATATAACTCGGATACAAAATAATCGTCTAAAACCCCCAAACTCTCCACATAAACCCTCGACTAAAAATTCGATATCCAAATCAACTCGAAAACCTCAAGGTGATGATCGGGGCGCGATTACGAGCAAAACAGCATAAAATTTGTCGAAATCCAAAACGTCAACGGGTCGTCGGAGCTCCACGGTTGACCGCCGCCGCCGCCGGTGGCGTGCCGTCATCGGAGGAATTTCCCGGCGACCAAGACCCCAAAATGATCACCTTCTCAAGCCAAGCCTTTTTCCTTAAAGAGTCACCACCATCCAGCCACCACCGTGGCCAGAAAATAGCTCGACAGTTTCAAAATCCAAATAGGCCGGAAAACTTCTCCAACAAAATCCTCCACCATGAGGCCATCTTGGCCTCCCAACTTTAAGGGGCCTCCTCCCTAGCTCGAACCCAACCTTTTCCACCTAAAACCCCCGTCGGAAAGTCGCCGGAGCGCCACCCCCCATCAAACCCGATTCCGGCCAAATTTCAAGAATTTCCACAAGCTCGTTCTCCCACAATTCAATACCAATTTTCACAAATCAAAGTCCTAAACCATAGGAAATCAAGAGGAGACTCGAACCATACCCAAATCGGAGCCGGAGGTGGCCGGAAATGGAAAGTCGCCGGCGAGTCAAATGGTGGTCCAGTTTTCCCCTTCGGTCAACGCCAATTTCCTTGGTCAACGGCGGTCAAACTTCCCAAAACAGTGTTTTCGATAATTTTTCGACTATTCCGATATTTATACTCGCGGCTCGATACGATCGACGGTCCAAAACGAATCACATCCACGTTTCGGATAATTCAAATTAAAACGGATAAACACGACGAAATCACGCGATTTCAAATATTCATAACATATTCCTCGGTTATCGAAACAATTATCCGAAACTGCCCATGAACTCGAAATCACGCGTACTACAATTCTTGTGAAGAGACTCAACTCAAATTCTCGCCCGATAATTAAATCCTAAACCGAACCGCCAATTCAATTCATTTACGATAAACTGCGATTACTCGTAAACTCGTGGATTAAGCCGATTACTATACCGATTCTGGTTCGGGTTGTCACAATAAACTATTTATGAAAGGTGATAAGAAATCTGATGACTAGAAGGAAAATACAACACAACGAAAGTAAATTCAATACAGTATCCAGAGCGACTTCTAATTTACATAATATGCAGGACTAGCAAGTTAAGCTAGGAACCTACTAGATGAGTATAGTGACACGAACTCTATGCTTCCGTCGTCAACGTGTAATCTCAGGATACAAACTGCAAACTAGGCAGAGGAAACCGAAAAGCCCAGGGAAAGGCATATAAAATAATAAACTGTTAAAACGAGTGGACGAAAATAATAAAATTGAAAACTATAAATAATATGTCTTTCACTATAAATGTACATAAAAATAATGCGAGTCTAAAAATATGATCATCCAGGTACTCCTAGGTATTATAAAATATGTGGAGGGTACGACTCGGGTCATCCGACCTCAAGTCCTAATACTGCCCAGGTCAGGTTCCTGGCCCTTCTAGGTGCTCTATAAATCCTCGACTCAGGTCTATAGCCCTCCTAGAGCATCTAAGAGATCAGCTGAGAAACAGTGCATTGATGCAACAACTGTGACTATGCTCTGTGTAAAACAATATGTTGTATGCCTCCAAGCTAATGCATAAGTATAATAATGCATAACTATAAAATGCATCACTATAGACTCACAAAACAACAGTGAAAATAAAGTGTCTACTCATAGTAGAAAGAAAGCTCTGTGGTTCGACAGAAGTCCCCTCACCAAAATTTCGATCACGGTCTCCCGAATAAATAATAGATTCATATATTTAATACTAGAAGTCAATAAAATGTGTGAAAATCAACTTAGAAACTATCTCAGAAACCCCCCAGTCAATTTTGGATTTTCGCCTCGTTAGAGCCCCGCCATAGACGGTGGCGCGTGAATCACACGCGCGCCCCAGTCGAATAGCTCCGATGGGAGCGTTCGACCCATTGTTGAAAAGATCTCAAATAGACCTATCATTTTGCTAACTAGGCCTAACCCCGAATCCCCGTCGATTTGCGGGAAGACGGCCCGAAACCCTACGTCCCGAAAAACGCCGGAAAACATTTTCGGCCAATAACATCATCGTCGTCGCTCCTCGGTCCTCCAACCCATAGCGGTTCGACTCAAGGGTGAAACCCAGTCGATTCCACCCAACCTCATTACCGGAAAACAGCCGGAGCACCACCGACCGATAACCTCAAAATTCGGCGAAATAACCTAATCGATTCGGGTCCAAACACAAACCAAAACCCAGCAACACCTACATAAAATGAAATAAGAGGAGGAGAGATTCATTTCCCTACCTGAGTTGTCACCGGAGGTGGCCGGAAACGACGGTGTGGGTCAGGTCAAAGAAAACGGGTCGGTGAATGGAAATACGGGTCGAGCTCCCATGTACCAGCTGCTATTTTTAGAAACTTTCCCAAAATATTACGTATAAATATCATATAAATATCCTTAAGCAGCTGGCCTTAATCAACTATCCAAAATCATTCTGATCAAAATAGAACGGCCCAAATTAAACCGACATAAAAATCAAAAGATTTTAATAATTACTCCTAGTGACTTTCAATAATCATTAGAAATAGCTCGATTATCCAAAAAAAATTTCCGAAAAATAATACAAGCTTAAAATAAAATACTCTACGACTTCCATGAAGATAGTAAAGTTTAATTCTTGCTCGGTGAAAAAGTCAGTAACAAACCATACGTTACGATTAATTAACGATAATTCTAATTCGTGCCAATTTGTGCGTAATTTTTTAGTTTAGGTTGTTACATCAACGGTCTAGATTTAATCTTATCGCGATCAAACGGTCGAGATTTGACCGACTAAAAATTATTTCATTTTTATTTATTTCTTGTGCCGACTTTCGATAAACATAAAAACTATCTCACTTATCTAAAAAAATCCCCAAAAATTCCTACGAGTTCGAAATAAAATACTCTACAACTTCTGTGAAGAAAGTAAAATCAAATTCTCGCCTAGTAAAAATGTCGTTAACAACCTCGGTACTCGGACTAATCCGCGATAAAGCTTAATACGATTCAGTAAGTGCGTAATTTTGGTTTGGGTTGTCATAATCTACCCCCTTTATAAAAATCATAATCATACAATATACGCGGTGAAAATTTCATTAATAACCTCAGTAGTGCGACTAATCCGCGATGAAGTTTAATACAATTCAATAAGTGCGTAATTTTGGTTTGGGTTGTCACAATCTACCCCATTTACAAAAATCATAATCATATAATATGCGTAAAACTATAGAAAACTATAGTTTTATACCTTTTCATTTTTTTTGATAAAACTTATGCAGGTTCAAAATATCATAAAACTAAAAGAATATGGAGGTGGTCGCCCAGGTGTTTGCCCTAACCTGAGTCAACAATAAATAAAATAACAAAGGTTATGGGATCGTCCAAGTTGTTTGTCCTAACCTGAGATTATTCAGGGTTAGACGAAGGGTTTTTCCTAAACTTCCCCTGAATAGGCTATTCGATGATCAGCCGAATAGTTAGAGTACCGATACAACTAAATATGACCATCACAAACCAAACCTCCAAAACATAAAGTTCGTAAAGCGTAACCATAAACATACTACGTAATAACTGAACTCGCAATTCAACAGTGAAAATAAAAGTCCACTCACAGTATTGTGTAATGATTACCACAAAGCCAAAACCTGTCTATTGACATTTCTATATGTCTTTACTGGTTGTTAACACGTCTTTCTGAAATAAGTATTATTATTTAATAACTGATCATCGAAAGTCATATAGAATAACTAAGCTTGTTCACCAACGAGCATTACCGTCGAGAACATCGCATTCTCGAATATCATATTTTTCCAAACTAAAGAAAAACTTTAATCTAATTTCAATTTCTAAATCTGAAATCCTTTTAAAAGTTACAACATATTCCTCGAACGTTACGCGACTCGAGGTCAAATCGACGTTTGACTCAACAATTCATTACTAACATAAAGTTATTTAATTAATATATGATTAAACACATGTCTTAAACAACTAGCTATGTCCAAATCAATTCGATAACCGCTTCATTAAAATGAGTATGTAATTATGAGCATATTGGTATAAAAATTATGCCAAAATTCCTCTGCTGGAGCACCATCATGAACGACCGTCGGCTGTGGTGGCACAGCAGCGCCGGTGACTTTTTACGGCAACTCGAACACCAACCTGTACAAAATTAACCCAACAACAACTTTCATCACTACATCAAAGCCCAATTCCAACTATAACTCATCGAATTTCATTTTGAAGCCAAGAACACTAAAATCTTCAAACCGTCGATTCTTCCTCCTTAGTGTGAATTGGAATGAGTTCTTGGTATGGTTAGACTCCTGGGGATGAGGCATACAAACTTCAGTGCTTCACATTGGTCAATTTGGCCAAGGAAAGATCGAGCTACAAAAATCTAGTTTTTCACTTCGGGCTCGAGTTTGCTGAGCTCACCACCAATTCAACTTTGTGAAATCAAGGTTAAGACCATATGGGTTTGGAAGAGGGAGGAGAGACGACGATTTTGAGACCAGTCTGGCCTGTTTTGGGGACTGGTAAGCTCATCCGTTGATAAGAAAGAGGTGCGGGAGAGAGGACAGAGAAAGGGTTAACCAAAACAGAAAGTTTTTTACTTTCCATTTTTGGAAAATTATATTTATACTTGAGAGTTACGGCTAACCAATTCCATAAAATCGTACAAAACTTTCGTTAACCGTAATTTCTTCATCGTAACTCTGATTTTAACACTAAACGTGGCCACAAACTCGTCTTGACGAACCTTAAGATTTTCCTTAATAGAATTTCCGGAAAGACTTAACAAATAGATTCTGATAGAAAGACTATTGATAATTACCGACTATAAAAACTAACTACCTTTCTTGATTAAATTTAATCAAATATTAAAAAAAAAATCGTGATGGGATGTTACATCAAGATCTACAAAAAATTGGTAAACTTAGAGAACAACGATGAGAACCTTTGGTGCAAGCTCATCCTTGTACGAGAGCATGTATCGAGATCCTCCAGCAAATATGGATGAGTTACTTCCTAGAGTAAATGGGGAAATCCAGCTCGAAAGAGCTCGAGAAAATTAGAGGCAACTATGTGCAGCGTTTCTAGATTTTCATGAAAAAAGGTACCTTAGTATCATTATTAGTTGCATTCATTTTTATTGTCTATTTTCGTTGAATGAACGGAATTCCTTTGTTCGTTAATATCATATTTTATTTTGTATTGTCCCCTTAAATGTATGTACAAAATTTGTTAATGAATAAAGTGTCTTTCCCCAAAATTGTCTGGATAAAGAATATGTTTTCCGTAAGTCTATATAAGCCTTCTATTGGAAGCATAGGCCAACGTTGATTGATGTGTATAAACCCCATACTTGGGGAATTGTGTGGAAATTATAAGTCTATATAAGTCTTCTATTAGAAGCATTAGCCAGTGAACAATGCTCGTATGTTGATTGATGTGAATAAGCTCCCACCGGGGACATTGTGTAAATTTCTAAGCCTCTGTATGCCCTTTGAAAAAGTCATCAGCCATTGAATGAGGAAATTTACTATATAACAATTTTGATCCTCCATTCGCACTGTTCACCGTTACTATTGCATATTGTCCTTTTGGTCTTTTCTCCAATTTCGTGCGAAGCGTGTGAGCTTCTCTCTCTCTCTCTCTGAAGATCTGACGCTCTCTCATCCTATCGATCAGTTTGCTCTGAGCCTGTTATCTTTCTCCCTTGCTCTGAGCCCGCTAACTCTCTCGATCATTGCAATTTCAAGGTTAGAGTTTCCATCGATTCTGAGTTTGAGATCTGTTGGCGATCGATTTCGTCTATTTTTCGATTGATTTCTTTGTTCATCTCTGCTCTCCAGATTCACCAAGAATGAGTTCAAGTACCTAACATTCTGTCTCTCTCTGCACCACTCATCGCTCATTATCTTGCTTACGCCGAGTTCTCACGCCTCACTCGCTCGATCGCTTCGATTTCGTTTTCTCCTTCGATCTATTTATTAGATTTTATCTGGGTTCATATAGGTTTGGATCTGGTCTTGCTTGCTCAGGGTTCGTTGCATCGTCTGGGTTCATTAGGTTCGGCTTCTGCTTACTGTGTTTCAAAGTCTGTTTCTCTCTGTGTGGACGACGAGACCTCGCTCTTAGTTGTTCTTTAATCCAACTTCAGTGCCCAGGTAACAAATTCGAAACCCCCATTGGTAATTCCATTTTCCCAATTTGTTATCATGTTATAATTCAATTCACGTTCTCGATTTCCCGATATGTTTCTGAATTGTTTGAACTTGGTCTCTATGTTGTTTACAGTCACTTCTCACCCTTCTCAAAGAAATAGGAAAATAGTATACCTCCTTCGGCTATTTGGCGATTTGAAAGAGAGAAAAAGAAAGTGAAGGTGAAGGTGTCAGGTATGACATCTAATTCAACCTGGAGTCTAATTCAATTATTCGCTATGTTCTTTGGAGTTATTTGATTTGCTCATAGTATTTGCGTGCTTAGTATTGGGTTTATTGATGAAGTACAAAAACTAGAACTCAATGGTGCAGCAGATTGAAGTCGGGTGTGTAGGTACCTGATATATACAATTGGATTGAATTGGATTAAATAGGCTCCTGTAAGTGACAATGAAATTTCAGAGGAAAACCACCCAAGGAGAGGAACCAAATTAAGCTTTTGTTCCTGTATGTCTCTCTTTCTTTGATTTTTTGTCCACGAGTTCAATCATACCTAACTGATAGGTGTTATAGATTTCTCTTTGCACACAAAATTCTCATCACTACTCTTTGTAATAATATCATTTTTTTTGCTGTGATTCATAATCTCCTCACTTTTATCTCATTGCTCAACTCCCTGCATGATTAATTATTAAATGGTGAAAATCTGTCTTTACCACTGCATAATTTTACTGTTGCCATTTTGTGATGCCAAGTACCTAAAGGTTTTGTTCATAAAAAAGAGAGTAGAGTTTTCAATTCTTGCTCTTCAGTGTGAAAATAGCAGTTGGGTAATGCCTTTATGTCTGTATCCCCCAACTAGGCTACTAGCTAGCAATACTGTTCACAGTTACTATTGCATATTGCCCTTTTGGTCATTTTCTTCTATTCGTGCGAACCATGCGACTTCATCTCTCTCTCTCTCTCTCAGCTCTCTCAAACTTGCAATCTGACGCACACTCTCTCTCAAACTGTTTTTCTCTCAACTCTGTGTCTTGCTCATATCAATCCATTCCCGATTTGCGATCTTAGCCTTTGCTTTCGATCGTCTGTTAGAGTTCAGCCTTGCTACTCGGCTTGGGTTCCCTATCTCTACGAAAATTCAACATCGCTACTCTGCAAGGACGGCGTTGTAGGACAGTTGCGGGGTTCAGCAATTTCTGGACAACCGGGAGTCTCTCTTGGATTGCACCCGATCTTGCTTACCCGTTTCTCCCTCGGTTTATGATCGGTAAGCTTTGTTTTTTTATGGAATTTTTCTTTTTGTACATTGATTTAGTATTCAATACTATCGATCACTCATCTCCTCTCACATGCAAACTGCCAGCTTCTCTGTTATCTTTCCTCTCTCAATCGATCGCAATCGAAGCATCCAAGTAAGAATTGGGTAAATCTCTCTATCTCTCCTCTAATCTATTTGCTTCATTTTTGTTGAGGACCTTGCAACCAACTGATCTAATATTACTGGAATTTTATTGATGATAATCGGGTTTCTCCTTAAACATGGCTCAGATTTGTTTGGATTTCATCTTTTTCGTTCGAACTTCCTCTGTAATAAGTTGGATTCTATAAATTTTTTGTTGTGTCTTTCATCAATTTGTTGACGATCAAATTTGTGTATGTTTCAGTTGATTTGGTGGTGGCTTCTATTATGGGTCTTTTCTTTTCAATTGATTTCATTGTTTCTATTCTAGGTCTTTTCTTTTCGTCTCGATCATTCTCAGTTGACCATGCCATAGGACTACACTATGACGTATAATTAACAAACGGTTGATATTGAATTAAGGTCTAAAGCAAACGGAATCATAATCTTTCATGCTTTTACAGTTTGATATTGAATTGAGGTCTAAAGTTTAAACTAATGGATACAGGAGAACCATAATCTTTCATGCGTTTACAGTTTGACATTGAATAGAGGCCTAAAGTTCTGGGCATTACAATTTTTAAGTTAGTGGTATAAGTTGTATGTTGTTGGGTTTTGGGGATTTTGACTTTGTTTGTAAGATGGAATTATGGTTTAGGAGATTCGCAGGTGTGTGTTGATTCGCGTTACATGTATATATTATGTTGTGGGATGATAAGCATCCCAAAACACAAACTTGGATCGGTCATCACATAGAGTATTTTGTTGGTTAGTAGATTAGGTGGCTGGACTCCATAAGGGTTTTTTTAAATATTTAACTTTTGATAGCTGGGTTCTGAGCTCTTTAAACCTTTGATGTAGTTGTAAAACCTTAATTTTTCATAGATGGGTTCTTAACTCTTGGATCCTTTGATTATTTCTAGAGTTTGTGAGACCATTATGTAAATTTAACTCAAAGGTAATTTGTCTTTGTAAATGGGTTGAACTGTGATATTTTGCTTATTTATGTGCTCTTTTTTTTCTTTTGAAGGAGAATTTATTCAGAATTTTGCATCACTCAATTTGTTGTTGTGGTCTCTCCCTCAAATCAGATATTGCGTACCCGTTTCTCCCTCGGTTTTCGATCGGTAAGCTTTGTTTTTTTGTGGATTTTTTCTTTTTGTACATTGATTCAGTATTCACTCTTTTTCCGATCTTCGCTCCGGTTCTCGATCTTCCTCTTTCATGATCTCACGATCTGCTCTATCCTCTCTGTTGCATCCTCTCTGTCGCTGTTGGATTAATTACATCATATCTTGCATACCCGTTACTTTCTCGGTCTCTGATCGGTATGTTTTTTTGTGTGGATCCTTTCTTTTTTGTACATTGTTTCGGTATTTATGTTTTTTTGTTATCCTTATGTATCAGGTGTACCATATCAATTACTAGACTAGCTTTTGCTTTTGCTTTTAGTTTTGCTTTTGCTTTTGCGTTGTGGTGCCGACAAGGCAGGTTTATTCTTTTGCTTCAGTATATTGGACTAGAAATGATCTATATATTGTTGAAATCACACTTATAGAAAGTTTGTTTGACTGAAATATCATGATAAAGTTCATATGGCTTCAATGTACAAATGATCAAAATAGATTATCTTTTCTTGGTTCATTTTTATGTTTGTGTGGATGATTCTCTATCGAGATTGTTGTTTCATTTGTGATGTATTTTGGGGATTAATATGACATGTGACCAATCCACTATACTAAGTGATGATCTGTGAATATCATGTTTGTATTAGTGAAATCACACTTGGTCCGAGTCTCTCACTCAAGACCACCAGAAGCTCACACACATACACAAACTCGCTAGGAATTGATATGAGATTCTAATTGAGATTAGATCTGAAATTCTAAGAGGAGGTCAATTTCTTCTATTTATCTATATGTGAGTTCTCTGTGTCTGTCTTGATTGATGATCTTATGTGAAATATTGAGTGTTATGACTTTCTTCACCACTTTTCTCTTTGATGGCCGTTTCATTGAATCTATGCTCAAAACGGAGACTTGGGTATTAGGTAGTTTATTTTTGTGTGTCATCTCTATGTTGTTGGTTTAGTGAAGTTGAGAATAAAAAGTTGTTTGCTTTTAGCTTGAAGATCAAGGATTTGTGTTGTTTGTGCTTGAAGCCAACAGAGTTTTGATAAATGTAAAGTAAGGATTGTGTTTTCGCATAAAAGAGGTTTGTATCAGTGATTGGGTGTGTGCTTCATGTAATAGCTTACCAAGAATGATGGTGCTGATTATGATTGGCCTTGGAAAGGAATGTGGTTGAGCTTGAGTCTTTCTGTGTTTTTGGGTCATTGAATTTTCGATTAATGATTTGATTTTTTCGATCAATTAGACTCATGAAACCTGTAAATCTATCAGTTTTGAATGGGTTTCTCTATCAAATTTCTTTATTTTCAGCTGTAAGAGAAAATCTCTAATGACCAGATTCATGTTTCTTTGTAGAATCGATCAGTATTAGTACTAAGCAGTTCGTAGAGGCTTTAACACCTGGCTCAGGTATAATTTATTCTTTTCAAATTTCTAAGGGTTTGGCTGACCTGGTTTCGCATAGCGCACATCGATCCCATCGGGTTCTATTGATTTGATCGTTTGAGTGCTGCCAGTTTGGTTCCATTGATTTGATCGTCCACAGATTGCAATTCCACTGGTTTATTTGAAGTTTTGCATCGCTTTGGATCGTTTTGAGTCTAGAAGGCATCTCCGATATGATATTGATATTATTGGTGCTTGCGGTTTATGTTCTCAGAACTCATCACTCTTTGATTGGAGACAAATCAAATACCCTAAACCAGGGAACCAGAACACTCAATCCCCACCATCGACTTCTCTCAACTCACCTCCAGCTCCCCCCAACTCCGTTCCAAAGCCATTGAAGATATAGGGAACGCTTGCGAGGAACGGGGCTTCTTTCAGGTATATACTTTTTCTTCTCTAGATAAATATGTCACAACTAGGCCAGTCAGGTCAAGTTCTTCTTCTTCATCAGTGAAGTTCTCAGAAGTAAAGAAAAGGTAGGTGGGTTTTTCCCAGCTTTGTTAATCTGTTTTTTTATGTGGGTTTATGCTTTTGAATTAGTGATCTGTTGTGTGTATTGGGTTCTTGGGAATATGAACTTGGGTCTTAACTGATTGAAATCTCATCTAACTGTTAGTATAAAGATTTATACTTTTGATGCTGATTGGATTTATAGATTGGATGCTTATCAGTGTGTAAAGTTGATCAATATATCTTTGTACCCTTTGGTCTCCGATCAACTGATGCAGTTGAATAAAGGCTGTGGTATATATGTAGATTTGAGATTAATATATGGTGTAACTTCCATGTCGTTTGATACGATTTCAGTTAAACAATTATGTAATGTATTTCTTAAATTTGGATTCAAGTGATGCGTATATAGGTTGCATTATTTTTTATGTTCAATGGTGTAATCTTTACACTATTGAAATCAACTGGAATTGAAATTGCAGTAGCACAATGCTTAAGACAATGTATATTAACAACTTCTCTACAAGGTTGTAAAATAATTGAAGTAAAAAGAGATCCAAAGTGGCTTATCAATGACATCCTAAAGTATAACAATCGTGGAAAAACCGCCCCAAGGGGCGGGCTGCCACCTAGTTAAGTCTGTTTTTGCTCAGGTATTAGGTATTGAATGAAGCAGTTAAGTCTACCCGATCAGTAGCCCAAACTACTCAAGAGCTACCTTCGTTCAAGGACGAATGTAAGTCTAATTACCCTCGAAAATTCTCGGGTATTACTTAAGGGCAGCAGAAACAAGCCCAAACTGAGAACAGGGAGAAAAAGACCAGGCCCTACGGGATTGGTCCGGATTTGTGATACGCATAAAACATGCATTTAACGATAACACAAAGTAGACCCTAAAAACACAGTTCACACGTAAAGCAATTTAATATTGGCCGAAAGTCTCGTCCGGTTTCTGTGTAATGCTAGTGATTTGCTTCCTCAAGACGGTGATCTTTGAGGCCGGGAAGTACTTCGCCAGGAACATGTCCGCAAGTTGCTTCCATGTGGTAATGTGGTTTGGCGGTAGTTCCATGAGCCAAGACTTGGCCCTGTCGGTTAGGGTGAATGGGAATGCTTTGAGCTTGAAGAGCTCCGTATCAGCATCGGATGGCTTCATGCTGTTACAAACAAATTGGAATTGTTTGAGATGCTTATTCGGATCTTCATTTGAAAGTCCGTGAAAAATGGGCAGTCGGTGGAGGAAACCACTCTTCAGCTCGATGTCCTTCATGTTTTCCCCCGGTGGTGGAAAAGCAATGCTTCAAGGCCCGTTCCTCCACTCAGTTAAGCAGGTCCGTTGACGAAGGGATTGTCCTACGTTGGCCATTATGACTTCTTGTGCTTCCGGCTCTGAATTATGATCAGTTGATGAATGTGAAGAATCGGAACCTTCCTCAATAATGGGATAATCCAGCGGTTCTGATTGAGCTCTAAGTCTAGCTATCCTCTCTGCGATTTCCTCAAACTTTGTTTTAGATGGTCCAGGATTCTGATCGGACATTCATTAGCTTGAGCATCCACCAAAGACCAAGTGTTAGTATCAAAAAGAATATGTAATGAATATAGAGATACTAACCAAAAAACGTAAAACATATAAAGAAAACAAAGCGAAAAAACAAATAAAATAGTAAAACTACCAAAACAAACTATAAAAACTCACAAAGACTTAAAAACTATCAAAACACACAAAATTTATGAAGTTTAAGACACTAAATGTAATTTACTAAGTAATGCAAATGATCTAATCAATTTAAGGGCTATGCAAATGAATGTAATGAACTAAGACACACGTTTTCTGCAAATTAACACTATATAATATAAGCTTTGAATTCAATTAGAACATATATAAACATGGTTCAAATGCAAGCAAACAATAATTCACATTGAATTTATGCACAACACATTCTCATTAAATAAAATGCATCAAACAACAATCCTACGTGAAAAATGGAGTGAATGCATAAGAGAAATTGTTAGAACCTGCAGAAAGCACACGAGTTACGTGCTTAAAATATGAATGCAAAGAATGACCTCTTCTTCGGTCTTATGCCCCTAACTTCACTTAGGTTAGGGTACTCGGTAGTGAAATCCGAGCATCATAAAGCTTTAGAGAGGTTAAGCAAGCTAAATGTAACGTTTTGTTAGTCCTTTACAGATTTTAATGCAAAAAGAAAAACACACAAATTTGACTAAGTATTATTTATTTTCCTTTGGCCCCGATGGTACGTGGTGCAGAGGCTCTCCACTGTGCAATGGGTCTCGTTCATCAAAAGATGAAGTCTGATTCCAAGAGGTGTAAGCATGCATAATCCTATATACCATCCTTTAAAGGATTATGTCGTATTAATTAAGTTCATGTATTGTCTGTATTTAAATGCACTTATGATATACAGAGAGTACTCGAAATGATCTTTCGGTAAATTTCTTGGACGTGCGGCCCGCGCGAAAATGTATACTGACTCTCACTAATTCAGCTTAGTTACGTTTAGAAATGGCAAGTAGGGATAGAGATAACGCAAGAGGTAAGGACTAATATTTAGAACAACCTGAGGCTAACTCGTAAGAGTATATACTCCATTGTTGTTCTTAGAGACACCCCGAGGCTAACCAGTTATGGTATATACTCCAATGGTGTTCTATTGCTTAGATCCGAAACCCGGCACCAATCATAAACCCGCTCACCATATCCAACAATCAGCCAAATTTTTCAGATAGTATATAATCTCAAGTCCTTAGTAAACTCCACCCACAACCTCATGCCCATAACTTCACTTAGGTTATGGCGTGTGGTGATGAAATCCACACTTCATGAGGGGTTAAGAAGATAAACCAGAAAAAAAGAGGCACCTCCCTATTTCAAAGAACGAAACTTAATAACCAATACTCGTACTCAATGTAAATCAATTTAAGTGCGTCTACGAATTGAGTGCGCCTAAGATTTAAAAGGAATACACGATTAAGTTATTGAGTAAATATCTTGTCCGTGCGGTCCGCGCGAAAATGTATACTAACTATCGTTAATTCTCGTAATTGTTGGAAATGACCAGTTGGGATAGATGTAACGCAAGAGGTGAGAACTAATTTCTGGGAACAACCTGAGGCTAACTCGTAAGAGTATATACTCCATTGTTGTTCTTAGAAACACCCCGAGGCTTACTCGTAAGAGTATGTACTCCAATGGTGTTCTGTTTTCTTAGTCCAAAACCAGTCACCATTCATAACCCTTCTAGACATCATGACCAATTATTACTCGAAATCACAAGATAGTATACAATCTCAAATGTTTGTAAACTCCGCCCACAACCTCATGCCCATAACTTCACTTAGGTTATGGTGTGTGGTGATGAAATCCACACTTCATGAAGGGTTAAGGAGATAGACAAACAAAAGAGGCACCTCCCTATTCCAAAGAGATTTATTTAATAACTAAGTGCTAGTACTCAAATTAAATCAAAGACTATCCTTTAACATGAAAATAAATTATGCAAGTGTAAATACGAAGTGCAAATAAATTCGTATAAGTAATAAGTATGAATTGTAAACATGTATGTAAATTTCTATACGTATAAACAAGTATGTATTTTGAAAATTATAGACATGCTTTTAATTACATATGTACAACGAAATCATACAAAAACTTTATAATTCCCCGGCAACGGCGCCAAAAATTGATACGCATAAAACATGCATTTAACGTTAACACAAAGTAGACCCTAAAAACACAGTTCACATGTAAAGCAATTTAAAACCCTTATTTTGTCCTTATAATATTGGCGAGTAGGGATCGTTCTATCCGGGGAATTAAAGGGCGTATGCATGGTTTCGTTAATAAGTGGAAGTCTAAAGGTTTGGGGGGATTGGAAATTGGTTAATTAATCTACGAATTTAAAGTACAAAACATGCAACCACAACAAGAACTCCTAGACTTCTAACATGTTTTACTCATAGACAAGTTTAACAATCAAGAACCCTTAAAGTCTAATTATGCTTACTAAAAATAAGAAGCTACACTACTAATTACAAGTGATCATCTCATCTTATTAACCTTACTCTTTTTCATGCCTCAATACTCTAAGTAAGCTATGAAATTTATAACTTCCAACTAAATATACATGCTTGATATTTGAGTAGGAATGCAACTTAGCGTCTAAACACCCTAAACAAAATACGTTCATCGAAACATGCGAAAGAGAGGGACTTAGCGTATTATCTAACACATGCTTTCGAAGCTTTAAGATTGTATCAAACATGCATAAAAGGCTTGAAATCATAAACACATGCAATTTACGAAAAGGCTTAAGAACATATAACTCAAATTCAAACTTGTTCTTCATTAAATACATCAAAGTGATCCAATACAAAGCAAAAGACAAGAGATTGAAGATCATGGTTACAATTTTTGTCTTGAATGCTTGATGACTTCTTGAAGGTGGTTCTCATTCACAAGGGACTTAGCGTATTGTGAATGATCGATGGCTTCGGAGGATGGATTGCTTCGGCTTGTAAAGGACCCTTGAAGTGTTTATGGAGGAGAGGTATTTGTGTAGAGGTTTGGCCTGTAAAAATGGGAGATGATTTGTATTATGGCTGGCCTCCCTCTTATATATAGGCAAAGGAATTGCCTACCTCTCTCTTCCACCTTGCCTCTTCATTAAATGCACCCTTAGTCACCATGGCAAGTCACACCCTTAGTCACCATTTGTGATCATCACAAGCAAGAGTCACCTAGGCTAGTCACACCCTTAGTCACCCTTTATGATGATCACAAGCTTAGTCACCAAGCCTAGTCACCCTTTGTGATGATCACAAGCTTAGTCACCAAGCCTAGTCACAAAGCTTGCCAAACTTGACTTTTCATCTTCACCAAGTGGCTTGCTTACAGAATTTAATGGGCTTGGGCTTGATTTTGGGCCGAAACAAACTTTGACAAATGGGCCCACAAAATGCTTTATGGGCCGGCCCATTCCCGGTGGTCTGAAATCTCAAAAATCGCAAAATCGCCGAAATTCCTCCGAATCACGCCATTATTCATCTCCACCGTAAATAACCTAAAAATAACAAATTAAATAAAAAAAACATAAAAACTAAGATTATAACATAGCTAAACGTAATGGGAAATGCGTTAAGAATCGAGCATAAAATGCGTATATCAAATTCCCCCACACTTAGACTTTGTTAGTCCATTAGCAAACACTAAGTTAAACTAAGACTCTCTATGAATTTAAAACAAAAGAAAGAACACAACTAAGCCCTTAGCTAAAATTTGTCTCAGAATTTTCATAAGTATATGGCGATGGCTTACATGATTTTCAACTTTGTATGCTCAACGAATTCAAGAGATAATTGCGATATAATTATGTAATGAACAAGTAAGACATAGAGAAAACAATGGTTATGTTATAGTTGTGCATGCTTTGAATAAAGGTTTAATCAACTCACAAGGATGCACTCATCATATTTTTCACTCATGAAAAGGGTTCACTTAAAGTGTATATGAATTTAAACGAAAACCTCATAAATGGAGTTAATTACTTGCACAAATGAACCAAAACCATAAGCTTACTCATGCAACTTACTCTACTAATTGAAAGCTACTCATTTTAAGGATCATAAAGGACTTTTAGTGAGGTTGTAATGGGGTTAAGGCTAAGGCATTCGAAATTTAGATATGTGGTGATAAAAACATTCCAACGACTTAGTCTAGCACCAAATTCGTCCTCCATCTCCACTCGAATGTTACCATGTATACTTCAATCTGAACTACCCTTTGAGCTTTTCGGACAGGACAAAGGCCATATTTGTTCTATTTTTGGGCCTTCAATTTGTCGTAATCTCCAAATCCGCAAATAAGGGGGACATTAATCCAAAGGGTTTATGCTTAGAACACAACACATTGCCATGAGAGATATATATAATTTTTTTCTTTTCATTCTCTCAAATATATAGATATATTTTTTTTTCTTTTTGGCAATCTCATACTTTTTAAGTTATTTGGACAAGTCTTTCCCCTTACTCACATTAACTCTTTCAATCTTTCTCTCCAAAACATCATATTATGTGCTAGTTTCGAAAAAATCTCACCAAGTTTCCGGAACAAAGGTAAGGATATTCTACACTAGGGTAAGTGTTTAGGTAAATATGGTGATAGAAGAAAAGCTTAACGTGGGCTCAATTGGTTTATCTAGGGGTGTCGCAACTCATGCGTACAAATGGGATACATGGATATTTGGCGAAGTGGTGGAAAATCCTAAATGCCTTTAATCATTTCCAAAATCAAAGTATGTATCAACTTAAAAGCTTTGCAAATTGACATGAGTAAGTTCTAGCATTCTCTAGTTCATTAAAATCTATGGCAAGCAATCAAATGAGGCATATATAAGCTAGTAGCTACGAAATGGATGTATTTTCATTCAAGGAATAAAGAACAAATAGCTCAAAAGCTCACATAGGGTTCATATGATTAAAAATTTATTCAAGCATGCGATTTCTGTACCATGTTTTGCAAATCATATCTACTACATGTTAAAAACACATAGAATATCTCAATTAGCACAAGAATTCGATGCATGTGATTCATACGCCATATGTGTTCGTATCGGTCCAATTTCATCATCGACTAGTTAAGGGCATCCTAAAGACTCTGAAAAACACTAATTTAGACACAATTAAATTGTAAACCCTTCCCCCACACTTAAACTCTACATTGCCCTCAATGTACTAAAGTAAAAGTATAGAATTAAACATGGAGTACAGGATCTACGAAAATTCTAATTTAAAATGCAAAAGCCATTAAATTAATTAAAAGGAGGAGAAGAAAACAAATCTGTTGTCTCCCAATGAGCGCTCATTTTACGCCATATGGTTTGGACGTGATGCATCAATTTGTTTTTGAGATGGCCGGTTCTTGGAGTTGAATCTCCTCCACGTTATGCTCCGCAAATGCCTCAAAATAGGGCTTCAAGCGATGGCCATTTACTTTGAACTCACTGCCCTTGTCTATTGATCGAATGAGAACTGCTCCATGAGGCATAATTTGAGCAACTATGAATGGCCCCATCCATCGAGAGCGAAGCTTTCCCGGAAAGAGCTTAAGTCTAGAATTGAAAAGCAATACTTTCTGCCCAACTTCAAAACTCTTCCCGCGAATCATCTTATCATGGATCTTTTTCGTCTTCTCTTTGTAAATCCACGCATTGTCGAAAGCATCATTTCTGATCTCTTCAAGTTCACAAAGTTGTAGCTTTCGATGCAAACCTGCTGCATCTCGATCGATGTTGAATTTCTTCACGGCCCACCATGCCTTGTGCTCCAATTCAACAGGAAGATGGCACGATTTCCCATTAATTAATCGGAAAGGTGACATACCAATGGGGGTCTTGTAGGCAGTCCTGTAAGCCCATAATGCATCATCTAACCACTGACTCCAATCTTTCCGGTTTGGGCGGACGGTTCGTTCCAAAATTTTCTTGATCTCACGGTTGGAAATTTCAGCCATTCCATTTGTTTGAGGGTGGTATGGTGTGGAAACCTTGTGTTTTACGCCATACTTCATCATCAATGCTTCCCCCGTGCGGTTGCAAAAATGACTTCCTCCATCGCTAATTAGAACTCGTGGCATTCCAAATCTACTAAAAATGCTAGTTCGTAGGAAATCTGCAACAACTCGCGAATCATTAGTACGGGTGGCCTTTGCCTCCACCCATTTTGAAACATAATCTACTGCGAGTAAAATATACGTATAACCATTGGAGGGAGGAAATGGTCCCATGAAATCAATACCCCACACATCAAAAATTTCGACATTAAATATGTTGTGTTGTGGCATCTGATCTCTAGGTCCTAAATTACCGAATCTCTGGCACTTATCACATGCAGCACAAAATGCATGAGCATCGCGAAATAAACTAGGCCAAAAGAAACCGCAATCTAAAATCTTAAGGGTTGTCCTCCTTGAACCAAAATGTCCCCCGCATGCTTCATTGTGACAAAAGTCTAGAATAGGCTTAAATTCACTATTTGGGATACATCTCCTAATTACTAAATCGGAGCATTGTTTCCATAAATAAGGCTCATCCCAGATAAAAGTTCTAGCATTATGTTTAAGTTTGTCACACTGAAATTTATGCATGGTAGATGGAAACTCACCGGTAACTAAGTAATTAACGATATCTGCATACCATGGAGTTTCCGAAACAGTTACCTCAATTCCGAAGAGTTTTTCATCCGAAAAAGTTTCCTCAATTTCAACAGTCGCATTCTCACCTATTAAGCGTGATAGGTGGTCAGCGACAACATTTTCTACTCCCTTCTTATCCTTGATATCGATGTTGAATTCTTGGAGTAGAAGTATCCATCTAATAAGCCTTGGTTTTGCGTCCTTTTTTAGCATTAGGTACTTCAAAGCTGCATGATCAGTATACACAGTTACTTTAGTTTAAAGTAAATAAGACCGAAATTTATCTAAAGCAAAAACCACTGCAAGAAACTCCTTCTCGGTGGTGGTATAATTTCTTTGAGCTTCATCAAGCGTCCGAGAGGCGTAATAAATTACAAAAGGCTTCTTGTCCTTCCGCTGACCCAAAACAGCTCCTACGGCATAATCCGAGGCGTCGCACATGAGTTCAAATGGTAGAGACCAATCAGGGCTGCTCAAAACAGGAGCGCTCGTGAGAAGTTCCTTCAACTTGTTGAAGGCAGCGTTACATTCCTCGTCAAATACGAACAGAGTCTCCTTTTGCAGCAATTTACACAACGGGCGAGAGATGTGGGAAAAATCTTTGATAAACCTTCGATAAAATCCTGCGTGTCCAAGAAAAGAACGTATCTCTCTAACCGAAGTTGGAGAGGGTAAGTGACGCACAAGATCTACTTTGGATTTATCAACTTCTAATCCTTTTTCAGAAATAATATGACCTAACACGATCCCTTGTGTAACCATGAAATGGCACTTCTCCCAATTAAGCACCAAGTTGGTTTCAACGCATCTTTGTAAAATAGTTTCTAAATTGTTTAAACACGCATCGAAATCACTCCCAAATACACTAAAATCGTCCATGAATACTTCAATAATTTTTTCAATGTAATCGGAAAAAATTGAGAGCATGCAGCGTTGAAATGTACCTGGTGCATTACATAATCCAAATGGCATTCGGCAGTATGCAAACGTTCCGAAAGGGCATGTAAACGTTATCTTTTCTTGATCTTCCTCCGCAATGCTAATTTGGTTGTAGCCGGAGTATCCGTCGAGAAAACAGTAAAATGCATGGCCGGCTAACCTTTCCAGCATTTGATCTATGAACGGTAATGGAAAATGATCCTTGCGAGTTGCGGCGTTGAGCCTCCTGTAATCAATGCACACACGGTGTCCAGTGATTGTCCTTTGTGGCACGAGTTCATTCTCCATATTTTTGACGACGGTGATTCCATATTTCTTAGGTACAACCTGCACAGGGGAAACCCAACGGCTATCAGAAATAGGGTAAATAACTCCACAGTCCATGAGTTTAATTACCTCCTTTTTTACCACCTCCATCATGGGAGGGTGGAGCCGACGTTGTGCTTCCCTTGTAGGCTTGGTGCCTTCTTCTAGGAAAATCCGATGCACACAGGTTGCTGGATTAATTCCCTTTATATCCGCAAGCGTCCAACCTATTGCGGTTTTGTACCTCTTGAGTACACTCAAGAGTTTCTCCTCCTGCTCCTCCTCTAACGCAGATGAAATAATTACCGGCAAGGTTTCATGCTCGCCCAAGTACGCATACTTTAGATGATCCGGTAATAGCTTGAGCTCTAAAACTGGAGCTTCTACGATGGAGGGAACAATTTTATTAATACCAAAAGTAATTGGTAAAGGGGGAGAAAAACTTACTTTTCGTGGTGCGTTAGTTAGAACCATGGCCATTTCTTGAATTCGAGGCTTAAGCTCTATTAAGGCCTCGAAAAGGGCGTCATCCCCGAGTTGGATGGCCATGTCGAGTTCATTTTCATTGATGGTGTCAAGGTGGCCTTGTGCTAAGGTATCTACAAGATCAAATGTTGAGACGGAAGCCACACTTGACATCGGAAATTTCATCCCGTCTAATATGTTGAACTCGATTCTTTCTCCATCAATCTCCATGGAGAAAGTTCCCTGATAAACATCTATCATCGTTCTTGCAGTCCTCATAAAGGGTCGTCCAAGAAGCAATGGCGTGGTGTTCAGAGGACTCTCCTCCATGTCAACGATGTAAAAATCCGCTGGAAAAATCAGGTTGTTGACTTGCACAAGAACGTCTTCTACGTATCCCCTTGGATACTTATGTGTACGATCGGCTAGTTGGATGACAACACCGTCTTGCTTGAGATCCCCAAGCTCCATTGACTTGTAGAGGTAGTAAGGCATGACGTTGATGGAGGCTCCAAGATCAAGCATTACGTCTTCGAAGTGTTTGTCACCAATTACGCAGGGAACTGCAAAACTCCCTGGATCCTTCAGTTTTGGGGGTAGCCGACGCTGCAAAACCGCCGAAACGGTTGCATTCACCTTCACAACCTTCTTTTCTCGTGTTTGCCTCCTCTGTGTGCATAATTCTTTTAGAAACTTCGCGTATATGGGCACTTTTTTTATGCACTCGATCAAGGGCAAATTCACTTGCACCTTTCGAAAGATGTCCAAGATATCTTCATATTGATCATCTTTCTTCTTTGATTTTAATAATCTGCTTGGGAAAGGTGCAACAACAAACGGAGAATTAGTAATAACCGTATTTGAAGGAATAGGGCTTTTACCTTTGATTGGGGTGGGTTGTGGAGGGGATTGTGCCTTGGTGACAATAGGCGTCACCTTCTTCTTCTCGGCTTCTTGAGCTGCCGGATCGATCTCATCTTCCTCCTCTTGAGTGATGTCTTCGATAGTTACGTTATCGAGATGAGATCTCTTGGTCTTTGGTTCTTCTAGTATCTTCCCACTCCTTGTGACAATGGCATTCACATTTCGTTGATTAGGAGTGGTTTGAGGTGGAAGCCGACCAGTTTCTTTGATTTGTCCCATGAAATCAACAAGTTGGCCAAGTTGCTTCTTCACTTCGGTGATGTCTCGACCATGAGAATCCAATGTCTCCTTGGTCTTCGATTGTCCATCAAGGAGAACTTGTGTGGAGGCCGAAAGTTGTGACAACATCTTGTCATAATCCGGATTTGTGAAGGATTGAGATGAAGAACCATGCTGCATCGGTGGCCTAGGCTGAAATGGAGGGCGTTGGTAGCTTTGCTGAGGTACCGGAGGGTTCAAAGTTCCCTCATTGCTGCTCCATCTAAAGCCTGGATGATCTCGGTTGCCAAAATTGTTGTAGTTGTTGTACCGTTGGCCTCCTTGATAACCACCGATGGCGTTAGCGTGCTCCATTTCGCTAGCTTGCTCTGGCACTTGAGGGCATTGGTCATTATGGTGACCTTGTACTTGACATATGCCACAAACAGGCCCACAAGTTGCTTTGGCTCTTGTCGTTTCGAGTTCTAAAACCTTCTCTAGCATATGAGCTAGTTTGTCGTATTTTTCATCCGCATCGGTTTTAGAACTCACTTCGCCGACTGCTCTTCTGTTGGACATTCCATACTGTGCATCGTTGTTCACCCGATTCTCTAGAAGAGTTCTAGCTTCGGTTTCGTTTAAGTCCATGAATGCACCGGTAGCTGCTGCATCGAGCAATTCCCTATCGATCGCCTTGAGACCATTATAAAAGTAATTCATGAGATTAGTCTCAGAAAATCCATGAGATGGGCAGGTGGCACACAAAACCTTGAATCGGTCATAATATTGGCCGAAAGTCTCGTCCGGTTTCTGTGTAATGCTAGTGATTTGCTTCCTCAAGACGGTGATCTTTGAGGCCGGGAAGTACTTCGCCAGGAACATGTCTGCAAGTTGCTTCCATGTGGTAATGTGGTTTGGCGGTAGTTCCATGAGCCAAGACTCGGCCCTGTCGGTTAGGGTGAATGGGAATGCTTTAAGCTTGAAGAGCTCCGTATCAACATCGGATGGCTTCATGCTGTTACAAACAAATTGGAATTGTTTGAGATGCTTATTCGGATCTTCATTTGAAAGTCCGTGAAAAATGGGCAGTCGGTGGAGGAAACCACTCTTCAGCTCGATGTCCTTCATGTTTTCCCCCGGTGGTGGAAAAGCAATGTTTCAAGGCCCGCTGCTCCACTCAGTTGAGCAGGTGCATTGACGAAGGGATTGTCCTACGTTGGCCATTATGACTTCTTGTGCTTCCGGCTCTGAATTATGATCAGTTGATGAATGTGAAGAATCGGAACCTTCCTCAATAATGGGATAATCCAGCGGTTCTGATTGAGCTCTAAGTTTAGCTATCCTCTCTGCGATTTCCTCAAACTTTGTTTTAGATGGTCCAAGATTCTGATCGGACATTCATTAGCCTGAGCATCCACCAAAGACCAAGTGTTAGTATCAAAAAGAATATGTAATGAATATAGAGATACTAACCAAAAAACGTAAAACATATAAAGAAAACAAAGCGAAAAAGCAAATAAAATAGTAAAACTACCAAAACAAACTATAAAAACTCACAAAGACTTAAAAACTATTAAAACACACAAAATTTATGAAGTTTAAGACACTAAATGTAATTTACTAAGTAATGCAAATGATCTAATCAATTTAAGGGCTATGCAAATGAATGTAATGAACTAAGACACACGTTTTCTGCAAATTAACACTATATAATGTAAAAGCTTTGAATTCAGTTAGAACATATATAAACATGGTTCAAATGCAAGCAAACAATAATTCACATTGAATTTATGCACAACACATTCTCATTAAATAAAATGCATCAAACAACAATCCTACGTGAAAAATGGAGTGAATGCATAAGAGAAATTGTTAGAACCTGTAGAAAACACACGAGTTACGTGCTTCAAATATGAATGCAAAGAATGACCTCTTCTTCGGTCTTATGCCCCTAACTTCACTTAGGTTAGGGTACTCGGTAGTGAAATCCGAGCATCATAAAGCTTTAGAGAGGTTATGCAAGCTAAATGTAACGTTTTGTTAGTCCTTTACAGATTTTAATGCAAAAAGAAAAACACACAAATTTGACTAAGTATTATTTATTTTCCTTTGGCCCCGATGGTACGTGGTGCAGAGGCTCTCCACTGTGCAATGGGTCTCGTTCATCAAAAGATGAAGTCTGATTCCAAGAGGTGTAAGCATGCATAATCCTATATACCATCCTTTAAAGGATTATGTCGTATTAATTAAGTTCATGTATTGTCTGTATTTAAATGCACTTATGATATACAGAGAGTACTCGAAATGATCTTTCGGTAAATTTTTTGGACGTGCGGCCCGCGCGAAAATGTATACTGACTCTCGCTAATTCAGCTTAGTTACGTTTAGAAATGGCAAGTAGGGATAGAGATAACGCGATAGGTAAAGACTAATATTTAGAACAACCTGAGGCTAACTCGTAAGAGTATATACTCCATTGTTGTTCTTAGAGACACCCCGAGGCTAACCAATTATGGTATATACTCCAATGGTGTTCTATTGCTTAGATCCGAAACCCGGCACCAATCATAAACCCGCTCACCATATCCAACAATCAGCCAAATTTTTGAGATAGTATATAATCTCAAGTCCTTAGTAAACTCCGCCCACAACCTCATGCCCATAACTTCACTTAGGTTATGGCGTGTGGTGATGAAATCCACACTTCATGAGGGGTTAAGGAGATAAACCAAAAAAAAAGAGGCACCTCCCTATTCCAAAGAACGAAACTTAATAACCAATACCCATACTCAATGTAAATCAATTTAAGTGCGTCTATGAATTGAGTGCGCCTAAGATTTAAAAGGAATACAAGATTTAGTTATTGAGTAAATCTCTTGTCCGTGCGGCCCGCGCGAAAATGTATACTAACTATCGTTAATTCTCGTAATTGTTGGAAATGACCAGTTGGGATAGATGTAACGCAAGAGGTGAGAACTAATTTTTGGGAACAACCTGAGGCTAACTCGTAAGAGTATATACTCCATTGTTGTTCTTAGAAACACCCCGAGGCTTACTCGTAAGAGTATGTACTCCAATGGTGTTTTGTTTTCTTAGTCCAAAACCAGTCACCATTCATAACCCTTCTAGACATCATGACCAATTATTACTCGAAATCACAAGATAGTATACAATCTCAAATGTTTGTAAACTCCGCCCACAACCTCATGCCCATAACTTCACTTAGGTTATGGTGTGTGGTGATGAAATCCACACTTCATGAAGGGTTAAGGAGATAGACAAACAAAAGAGGCACCTCCCTATTCCAAAGAGATTTATTTAATAACTAAGTGCTAGTACTCAAATTAAATCAAAGACTATCCTTTAACATGAAAATAAATTATGCAAGTGTAAATACGAAGTGCAAATAAATTCGTATAAGTAATAAGTATGAATTGTAAACATGTATGTAAATTTCTATAAGTATAAACAAGTATGTATTTCGAAAATTATAGACATGCTTTTAATTACATATGTACAACGAAATCATACAAAAACTTTATAATTCCCCGGCAACGGCGCCAAAAATTGATACGCATAAAACATGCATTTAACGTTAACACAAAGTAGACCCTAAAAACACAGTTCACACGTAAAGCAATTTAAAACCCTTATTTTGTCCTTATAATATTGGCGAGTAGGGATCGTTCTATCCGGGGAATTAAAGGGCGTATGCATGGTTTCGTTAATAAGCGGAAGTCTAAAGGTTTGGGGGGATTTGAAATTGGTTAATTAATCTACGAATTTAAAGTACAAAACATGCAACCACAACAAGAACTCCTAGACTTCTAAAATGTTTTACTCATAGACAAGTTTAACAATCAAGAACCCTTAAAGTCTAATTATGC
Organism: Geum urbanum; assembly: GCA_946800695.1. NCBI lineage: Eukaryota > Viridiplantae > Streptophyta > Magnoliopsida > Rosales > Rosaceae > Geum > Geum urbanum. Next base: position 15,653,785 of record OX327008.1, on the reverse strand, counting down.
TTACTAAAAATAAGAAGCTACACTACTAATTACAAGTGATCATCTCATCTTATTAACCTTACTCTTTTTCATGCCTCAATACTCTAAGTAAGCTACGAAATTTATAACTTCCAACTAAATATACATGCTTGATATTTGAGTAGGAATGCAACTTAACGTCTAAACACCCTAAACAAAATACGTTCATCGAAACATGCGAAAGAGAGGGACTTAGCGTATTATCTAACACATGCTTTCGAAGCTTTAAGATTGTATCAAACATGCATAAAAGGCTTGAAATCATAAACACATGCAATTTATGAAAAGGCTTAAGAACATATAACTCAAATTCAAACTTGTTCTTCATTAAATACATCAAAGTGATCCAATACAAAGCAAAAGACAAGAGATTGAAGATCATGGTTACACTTTTTATCTTGAATGCTTGATGACTTCTTGAAGGTGGTTCTCATTCACAAGGGACTTAGCGTATTGTGAATGATCGATGGCTTCGGAGGATGGATTGCTTCGGCTTGTAAAGGACCCTTGAAGTGTTTATGGAGGAGAGGTATTTGTGTAGAGGTTTGGCCTGTAAAAATGGGAGATGATTTGTATTATGGCTGGCCTCCCTCTTATATATAGGCAAAGGAATTGCCTACCTCTCTCTTCCACCTTACCTCTTCATTAAATGCACCCTTAGTCACCATGGCAAGTCACACCCTTAGTCACCATTTGTGATCATCACAAGCAAGAGTCACCTAGGCTAGTCACACCCTTAGTCACCCTTTGTGATGATCACAAGCTTAGTCACCAAGCCTAGTCACCCTTTGTGATGATCACAAGCTTAGTCACCAAGCCTAGTCACAAAGCTTGCCAAACTTGACTTTTCCTCTTCACCAAGTGGCTTGCTTACAGAATTTAATGGACTTGGGCTTGATTTTGGGCCGAAACAAACTTTGAAAAATGGGCCCACAAAATGCTTTATGGGCCGGCCCATTCCCGGTGGTCTGAAATCGCAAAAATCGCAAAATCGCCGAAATTCCTCCGAATCACGCCATTATTCATCTCCACCGTAAATAACTTAAAAATAACAAATTAAATAAAAAAAACATAAAAACTAAGATTATAACATAGCTAAACGTAATGGTAAATGCGTTAAGAATCGAGCATAAAATGCGTATATCAAATAGGTCGTCTGGACTCAATTGTTTGAGCTTTAATGATAGAAAAGATGTAAGCTTTCTGACTGTCTATGGGAGCACTTAGACCATATTCAATGGTGGAGATTCTATACATTATAATAGAACTTTTAGAAAAAAATTCATCTCCAACCTATGAAGATCCTAGTCCTATACTTTAAAACTAAGTCTTATACCCTATTTTGGGTTCTATAATAAAACTTTGGATGAGGTATAGAACCTTATAAAAATTGGTGGGTCCTGAGAAAATAAGAACATGTGGAGAGAGAGAAAGATGAGTCTTAAAATGAGGTATGAAACCTTGATGGTTGGAGATGGAAAAATCTTATAATGAATAGTAATTTTACAAGGTTTCATAATAGGGTATAGGACCTTGATGGTTGGAGATGCTCTTACGTTTGTACAATTGGTGAATATACGAATGACCTTTCTCTAAAAAGAAAATTGGTTGCCATTTACTATATATATATAGAGCTTTTCAAATGCAAACGTTCATACGGTGTGGATAGTAAAGATTTGATTATTTTGATCATCTCACGTTTGATTTCAACAATTTAAACTGATGATGTTATAGGTATCCCTTTCACTATCCGACCTACAAAATTTCAGCCAATTTGGTAATCGTTTAGTCATCCAAAATGGTGAAACATTACAAACAAATAAGGAGTGTCGAATAAATGTTGACGATATATAAATGACAAATCAAATGGCCAATTTTTGATCGGACTCAAATTTTGTAGGTTACTTAGTTGAAGTAGTATTTATAGCATGAGTGGTCTTGATTGTCAAGATTTAATGTCTAAATGAGGTAAAATGGAAAAGTCTACACCGTGTGAATGTCATTAGCTCAGAAGGACTGTCTATACATATAAGAATTATCATCAATGATATCTCATAAATTGACCATTCATCACTTTAGTATATCACTTTTGAAAACTATCACTTCGGTACCTCACATTCAAATCCTTACTAAGGATCAGTATCTACCGTTACTAACATCGTCAACTTATTGATTTTTTTGTTTTGAAAAAATATCAAATTTTAAGGGATAAATTTTCAATTCCAATTATTTTCTTTCTAGTTTTTGTTAACTATTCTTTTTCTATTACTTTTATTTTATTTTTTCGTCTCCTAAAAATTGACATTTTTTCAATAATTATTTGAAGTTAAAAGCGTTACTAACATGGTAGGTACTTGTGACATCCCGTCCCAAGATTTTTTTTATATGATTTATTTAAGGTTAATTAAGAAAATGAGTTAGTTTTGTCACAGTCGGTAAATATTGAGAGCTTTCAGTTGACTTTTTATTAGATTGTGGAAGTTGGTTGACTTCAGGTGGAAATCGTAAAAATTGTTAAGACGAGTTCGTAGACGCGATGAATGTCGAAAACGGAGTTATTAGAATAAGAAAGTTATGATCGGTGGAAGTTTATCGGAAGTGTAATAGTAATAAACAGACAAGTACAAATAAACTTTCTATTTCGGAAAATAATATTACGAAAAGTCATAAAATTTATCGAGACGAGTTTGTAGCAATGTCAAGTATTTAAATCGGAGTTACAACGAAGAAATTATGGTCAGCGAAAGTTTTGTACGGTTTTACGGAATTGATTAGTCGCAATTCACACATATAAATAGGACTTTCGAAAATGGAAAGTCAAAACTTTTCTTTTTGAGTCAGACTTTTTCTCTCTCCACTCTCCCTCTCTCTCCTGCGCGGTTCTATCTCTTCACCGCGGCTCTCCGCCGACGTCCCTCGACCGACCACCAAAACCGTCGACCAAGGTGTCAAAAGAAGCATCTCACTCTTCTCTTTCTTTCCCCTATGGTCTCCACCACCAAATCAAACGGAGTTACCAGGAATTTCAAGAAGAAAAACAAAAAAATATGGGTTTTTTCGGCCAAGTTAACCGGCGAAACCTATTAAACTTTCAAGCTCTCCTTAGCACGAAGCTAAATACACCAAGAACACGTTCTAATTCGACCGGAGCAAGGAGAATCGAAGGATTAAAGTTTTTGAGGAATTTTGGTTTCAAGGTAAATTGGACTACTCAGAGGTTGAATTGGACTTTGGTGTAATTGAGAAAATTTTTGCTCGCAAGATTTTGAATGTTTTCAGGTTCGGAATGTCGGAAAAAGTCATCGACACCGCCGGCGGTAGTCCACTGAGGCGCTCCTACGAAAGGTATTTTGATGTAAATTTTATGTCGTTTTACTTGTAATTTCGTACCGATTGTAATGAACATGTTATCGAATTGATTTGGACATTGTTGATTAAGACGTGTGATTAATTGAATATTAATCACTACAAGAAAAGAGGACTTAGACGACGGAACAGTATTAGTTCCGTCGTCTAAGTTACACTTAGACCTCGGAGATTTCTCCGTGGTCCAAGTAACACTTAGACGACGGAGATGTAATTCTCCGTCGTCTAAGTGTTACTTGGACCACGGAGAAATCTCCGAGGTCTAAGTGTAACTTAGACGACGGATGTGAAATTTCTCCGTCGTCTAGGTAAGTACCTGGACCTCGGAGACGTATCCGTCGTCCAGGTTATCACTTGGACGACGTAGAATTACATCTCCGTCGTCTAAGTAACATTTAGACCTCGGAGATTTCTCCGAGGTCCAAGTAAAACTTAGACGACGGAGAATTACATCTCCGTCGTCTAAGTTTTACTTGGACCTCGGAGAAGTGATCACCTGGACAACGGACCGACACGTCGTGGTGTAAGTTCCACTTAGACGACGTACCGACACCTCCGTCGTCTAAGTGAAGCATTATATATATAGGCCATGCCAAACTCTCTTAGCTTCGATCATTCCATTATATTTTCTCCCGTGGGGAATTTTTGAGATCGAAGGAGAAGGAGAAGGCCGGATTAGGCTAGGCCGGGGCTAGAAATTAAAGGATCTCCGGTGTTCGATCACTAGCTAGCTTAATTAACTGCAGATATCGAGAAGGCGAGCAGGTACGTACGTACGTACGTAGGCAGTTAAAATTTGCATGATTAAATATATATATATATATTTAGGGAAACCGTACGTACGTACATACATGCATGAATGTTAATTAGCTATATATACAGATTAAATTACGTACGTAATTTGATGGATCGATGTAGATCGAGTACGTATAATTAATGGTAAATTAATGGACTAATATATATATATATGTAATAATTATTTAATTATAATATTTTGTAGCAGTATGGACAAGAGTTGGATGAAGTTAAAGAATAGATGTGATGTCCGGTATATGGATGGAATTAGCGAATTTGTGAATTTTGCGATAGAACATGGTCATGGAAAGAAGCGTTTCAGGTGTCCGTGCCAGAAATGTCTTAATTGTCAGTATGCGGAGGTTAATGTTATGGTGCAACACCTGTACGAAAATGGTATGATGTGGAGTTACACTACATGGAGCGAGCATGGTGAAGCAGTAGAGTTCAGCGCAGCAGACTTCAGCTCAGGGTACAGTTACCATGGTGCCTCATCCAGCGGCAGTGGTGCCGGACCCCCAGCTTGCAACCCAACTGCAGATTTGGTCCATGATGCGTTTCCGGGATGTAGTCATGGCGGACACCAACACCAAGACGGAGGTTACAGTACCACCAATGAGCATGATGACACATTCCCCGCAGCTAGCTTGGCCACTGACACCAGTGAGATGGAAAAGTACAACCGGATGCTACTTGAAGCGCAGACCCCGGTGTTCCCTGGATGTCGAGAGAATGTGTTGCAATATGTGATGGAGCAAATGAAGATAAAAGTGAAGCACAAAATGTCAGTGAGTGCTTTTGACGAAATTCAGGAGCAAATATGTAAGTTGCTTCCTGATGATCACAATCTTCCTAAATCTCATTATAAGGTTAGAAATATCCTGAGCAGCCTCGGCCTAAAGTACAGGATAATTGACGCATGTCCGAATGATTGTGTGCTATTTTACAAAGAGTATAAAGAGTTGGACTATTGTCCCGTATGTGGCCAGTGCAGATTCCAGTTGAATAGGAAGAGTTCGAAAAAGAGAATTCCTGTGAAAGTTGTTCGATATTTTCCCTTGATTCCCAGATTGCAGCGCCTGTACATGTCTCTACACACAGCAGAGGCGATGCGATGGTACGCAGAAAAGCGAATAGATGACGATGTCCTGCGACACGCCGCAGATGGGGAGGGTTTCAAACATTTCGACAGAGAATTTGGAGACTTTGCTTCAGAGGTTAGAAATGTTAGACTCGGCCTATCTACAGACGGATTCAATCCTTGGGGAAGTAATAGCTCCGCCGTCAGCACTTGGCCAGTTATTCTGATGCCGTACAACTTACCTCCGTGGATGTGCATGAACAAGGAATTTAATTTCCTTACCGTATTAATTCCAGGTCCTAAATCTCCATCGAAGTGCTTAGATGTCTACCTCAGACCTTTGATCGACGAGCTGAAACTGTTGTGGGAAAATGGAGTCCCAACTTATGACAAATTCACTAACACGATGTTCACGATGAGGGCTGCCGTAATGTGGACGATCAGCGATTTTCCAGCGTATGGGATGTTGGCAGCGTGCAGGACAAAAGGATATAATGGATGTCCTATATGTTTGGACGACGTGAACTCTAGTTGGCACGCAGGGAAGGTGTGTTACTTGGGTCACCGTAGATGGCTCCCTCACGACCACCCTTGGCGACAGGATGAAGCTCATTTCGACGGGACGGTAGAGAACAATCCTAAACCCCGTAGTTGGTCGGGCGAAGAGATTTTAGAGAGGTTGAGCTATTTCGACTTTGGTGTGTTGACTAACGACGCGGATGTAAAGAAATGCAATCCAATTCCTCCACATGATCTGAGCTATTGGGATCACAAGAGTATATTCTTTGAACTCCCTTACTGGTCGAAGTTGAAGCTGAGGAACAACTTGGACGCGATGCACATAGAAAAGAATGTGTGCGACAGCGTGGTGGGAACAATTCTCGGTATTAAGTTCAAGACTAAAGATACTCCCAAAGCGCGCAAAGATTTGGAATCAATGAATCTACGTCGTCCCTTGTGGTTGAGGAGGGATAGGAAATGAGTGTACAACAAGATACCAGCTGCACCGTACACAGTGAAGCCGACACTTAGACGTTCTGTATTTCACTGGTTTAAGGGCGTTCGTTATCCGGCCACGTATGCAGCTACTATAACTGGAGCAGTGGACGAGGTGCAACACAAGTTTGTTGGTCTAAAGACACATGACTATCACGTTATGCTGCAACGTCTGATTCCAGTGGTAATTCGACCATATTTGCCTCGCGACGTCGTAGAACCAATAGTGGCATTGTGCAGATGGTGGCAGAGGTTATGCGCCAGAGAATTAAAGAAGTCAGATGTCGTGGAATTGCAACAACAAATTTTGCACATCATTTGCAAACTAGAGAGGATTTTTCCTCCTGCTTTCTTCGACATAATGATTCACCTAATGATCCACCTGCCCGAGCAGGTTCTCATTTCTGGTCCGGTCCAGTACACTTGGATGTATCCTCAAGAAAGGTACGTACAACTAATTAATTATACAGGTTTTTCGATTCATAATTTGTTCCACTGGAGATTACTAGCTAGCTATATGCATGTACTTATTTTTATTGTACGTTTGATTAATTTTGTAGACAGCTTGGACAGTATAAGTCATTCGTCAAAAACAGGTCGGCCCCGGATGGCTCCATAGCAGAGACATACCTAATGCATGAGTGTGTTACTTACTGCAACAGGTACCTCAAAGATCCACCACCTCCAACTGCCTCCGATCCCAGTGCCCGCATCAATCTTTCTGTCGTCACCAATGTCGTCCGACCGTTTAGAGGAGTATTAAAGGAAACGTTAACACGGGAAGAACTTATTGAGGCACATTGGGTAGTGTTACGAGACTGTGACGAAGTTGAGCCGTACATGATGTCATACAGGGAGAGGCTTCAGGCGTTATATCCAGACAAGAGTTCGGCGTGGATTGAGAAAATGGTTAAGAAAAAGTTCCCCGATTATTTCTTCCAATGGGTACGTATTTAGTGATTTATATACATATTGAGATCATGCATGTTTAATTTGTAGAAAGTAAACCCTTACATTTTTCCATTTTCGCAGATGATTGATCTGCAAAAATCCGAAAACCACGGGGGGTGGTGGTCTTGGCCAAAGCACTTGCTAGCAGGGAAGCCGATTAAACACTATATTTATCCGGGATGTTTTGTGAACGGTGTGAAGTTCCATACATTGGCGCGAGATGAAGGAAGAAGAACACAAAACAGTGGGATAGCGGTTGGGAAAGACCCTGATCTATATTACGGAATGATCGTATATGTGGTTCAGCTATGTTACGGGAATGATGTCAACGTTTTCCTATTCAAGTGCAGATGGTTCAAGCGTACAAAGGAAGACCTGGGACTTTTATCAGTCGATACAAACTCAAGCTGGTATGAGGATGAGCCTTTCGCTCTCGCCACCTTAGTTAGGCAGGTGTTCTATCTCGACGATCCGAAAGCTGGTGACGGGTGGAAAATAGTGAACCAGATCTCTCATCGAGGAGTTTGGAATACAGAGACAATTGAAGGGACACCGGCGACGACTGAAGATGCTGCTGAACCAGATAGAGACATTCCTGCCTATCAAGAGCCTAATATTTCTGTCATCCGCTCCGACATAATGGACCTGGTTCAAGACTGTGAACGGTTACCCATGCCTGATGGTTGTACAGATCTAACTGAAGAAGAGATTATTGAGGTAGATGAAGAAGACGTGCAGGATGAGGACGATGACGACAACTCTGGTTATTCCTCGGACGATGTTGAGTACGATGAGGAGGATGAGCAATCGGATAACGGTGATGATGATGATGACGATTATGACGAAGAGTACGGTCACACGACGAGGATCATTAATTGGTAAACCCTAATTTATTATTGTAATATATATATGATCGATCGATGCATCGTAAAAAGGTGAAAGATTTCTATTATGTCGAGACTTTAAGATTCCTCGTCCAGCTTTGGTTGGTTTTATTGTTTTTAAATACTATTTATGTATAAATTGGATTAATTATGGGTCCCTATATATGATTATATATATTGACTTGTGATAGTATTATTGAGAGCACAAATTTTGTACGTAGTCCCGGCCCCTCTCTTTGCTTTCAACTTCATCGGTGTATTCTCTGATCTTATTAAAAGTAAGCTGAAGCTGCTCTACATTTCGCTCAAGCAGCCCTTCAAACCCTAAATCCTCGACACTAAATGTAGCATGATCGGATCGATCGATCATTTTTTTAATTATATTCTTGAATGAGAATAATTGAACGAACATACAAATGACCGGGGACGACCTAAACCCTAAACCCTACGGCCCTAACCTCTGAATTCAGGGTTTTACACTTGGACGACGGAGACAGTCATTATCCGTCATCTAGGTACACACTTGGACGACGGAGAATGACTGTCTCCGTCGTCCAAGTGACAAACCCTATACCCTAAACCCTAAGGACCCCTAACCCCTGAATTCAGGGTATATTCACCTGGACGACGGATACGACATTCTCCGTCGTCCAAGTACACACCTGGACGACGGATATTAGCGTCTCCGTCGTCCAGGTGTGTACTTGGACGACGGAGAATGTCGTATCCGTCGTCCAGGTGTAAATTTCGTAATTTTTTCTAAGACAACGACCATCTAGACCATCTTCGAATGCATATTCTTTTCGTCAAGACTTTAGAGTAGTATATTCTTGGTGTGTGAGCTTCGACGGTTCGAAAATCGGAGTTGCGAAATGTCCTGTATCCACGTTTCCGGTTTGTGAAATTCTCGGTTTTGCGGTTGACTGTGCCGATGAAACCCTTCCCGAACTTATTATTTCCTGGTCCTTTATAGTAATTATATATTATGTTACGACGAACATATCCAACGGTTGTTTTGTCCAAATTCAATTTCGTTAGTACTCTGCTGCAAATCAGCAACTACAAGTGAACACTAAAGTCTTAAAGATTAGTCGATACTTAACAACTTTCAAAACGTAAAATTATTCGGCGGTTCAAATTTATCTGTTTATATATACGATGCGTTCATCGATATTGTACGACTATTTCACTCGAATGACAGATCGCTAAATTCCTAGCGAATTAATTTAAATATTTTTTTTTGCATAATTTGAACCTAGACGACGGATACGGTCATTTTCCGTCGTCCAAGTGTTCACCTGGACGACGGAAAATGACCGTATCCGTCGTCTAGGTTCAAATTACCATGGCGGTTCGAATAAAATTTTTATTATTTTTCGATGTAAATATTGACTTGGACGACGGATATGTCGTTTTCCGTCGTCCAAGTGAACACTTGGACGACGGATATGTCGTTTTCCGTCGTCCAAGTGAACACTTGGACGACGGAAAACGACATATCCGTCGTCCAAGTCGAAATAACATGGCGGTTCGATTTGCCGCCTCAATTTTCGGCGCCGCTTGAAATTCCACTTAGACGACGGAAAACACTGTTTCCGTCGTCTAAGTCAACATTTATGGCGGTGAAACGGCCCGCCCATTTATTTGGCGCCGGTTCGAAAAAATTTGACTCTTCACTTAGACGACGGAAAACACTGTTTCCGTCGTCTAAGTGCACTTAGACGACGGAGAATAGTGCTCCGTCGTCTAAGTGAAACTCTATAAATAGGCCGAGCCTCATCTTCTTTTCCTCATCCCTTACAACTTTCTCTCCTCCATCTCCTCTCTCTCTCTCATTCCGGCGATTCTCCTCCGGTGACGCTCCGACGACATTATTTCCGGCGTGGTTCCTCCTCTCCGACGACACAACTCCGGCGATTTTCGCAGAAAACTCTCGAAAAACTCCGATTCGGTAAATTTCTATTTTTCCCTTATTAAAATAATTTTTTTTTAATTAATTAGTTTTAAATATTTCTTAAATGATTATTTTAATGTTATTTATTAATTATTGCTATTAATACTAATTAAATGAATAATTGTAAATTTATTGTTATTAATTATATTTAGATTAATTATTGTTATTAATTAAATAAATGATTACATATTGTTATTAATTAATTAAATGGTAAATTATTGTTATATATTAATAATAATTAAATGAATAATTGTAATTACTTGATAATTTATGAAATGAATAAATATTATTGTAATTATTTATTAATTAGTTGCATAATTAAATAAATATGAGATTAAATTAATTAGTAGTACGTGTTCGATTTAAATTTAGTACATAGGCTTGGTGTAATTAAGTCGCACTCTTTGGAATAGATGGCGCCTCTTTTCCTTGCTTATCTCCTTAACCCCTCGTGATGTGTGGATTTCATCACCGCACACCATAACCTAAGTGAAGTTATGGACACGAGGTTGAGGGCGGAGTTTGCAAAGGATTTGAGGGAGTGTAAATTTTCGAAAAATTGGCCGAATGTCGGACATGGTGTCTAGAAACGAGTTATGACTGGTGACAGGATTTGGACTAAGAAAGACTTTTGTCGAAATTAGTCCTGCCTCTCGCGTTATCTCTATCCCTAACTGGCCATGTTTTTCGATTTAACCAAGGCTGATTAATTGAAAATTTACACTTTATCGCGCGGGTCGCACGTCCATTGAACGACCGAAAATGCCAAGCTAGTGTACTCTATTTAAATCTTAAACGTACTTAATTAATTAGCGTAAATTTTTAAGTTGTAATTATTATGGTAAGTAGGTACGCGTATTTTAACACCGTACTCTTAGGTTTAAATGGCTCCGCCAAAGACCACATCCGGCAAGAAGAAAGCCCAACAGGAGTCAGAAGATGAGATGCTCCAAATGTTGGCGGCCCAAGTCGGTTGGGTTCAACCGCAGGACGACGCCCTCAATCCGGGGCCTTCTGGGGAAATTCCCTCTGCCCCATTTCTCTCAAGCGGTGATGACGTCGACCCCTTTTCAACTCCGATGCCCGAAACCGCTTCAACGGGAAGTACTCAGGCGTCTTCGACGGCCGATTCTATCATGTACAGCGCCCGCCGTAAGCAAAGGAGGGCCCCCACTGACCCCCAACTGAAAAAGACTCGGGGTCTCGTTAAAGGTGGAAAGGCGGAGAAAATTTGCAAGGCGACCGGGAGCAAGATCGCCTTGCCCTATGACGAATTCACCGGTGGCCCTCCCACACCTCAGCTAGCAAGTCTCTCGGCTCATAGCATTGGGTCGATTGTTCGTAACCGGGTTCGTATCACTGCCCCTACTTGGAGGGAGGTGCCGGATTCGGAGAAGGCGAAAGTCTTTAAGGATCTTTCGGTACGTAATACGTACAATTTTAGTTATTATATACTATTTTTAATATTAGTTATATATAATTTTATAATATATACGATTATAATTTCCAATTTATTTCTGATAGGAACAATTTGAGGTGGATCCGGATCCAGCGATGTTGAGGCATATCAACCAAACCGCCAACAACATCTTCAAAGATTGGAAGTACAGGCTCCATCAGTACTTCCGAACTAACGGTCCCGTGCCTCCCCCCGAAGAGCTGCGTGGGGATAGAGAAGATGAGTGGGAGTGGTTGTGTAACCACTTTGCCGATGAGCAATTTCAGGTGTTAATTTACTTTTTTTATTTCAATTAAGATAATTGAATACTCTAAATTTTAGTTACTTATAAATTTTTTAATGATTTCATTATGTTGTCTAACAGAAATTCTCCGGTGTCAACAAAGCCAACCGGGGGAAGAATGACAAGCACCATACTTCCGGCGCCAAGCAACTCATTCAAATTGCCAAGGAGCACAGGGATAAGGGCTCCAAACACCCTTATCTCGATGCAAGCGTAAGCGCGTACGTGACGCCTGGGCTCGATAATGAAGCGAGTCAACGCGGCGTAAGTCATATATATATATATGTGTGTGCGCTAATAATTATAGTAATTATTATTTAAATATTATTTCATTATAATAAATTTATTATTCTTTTGTAGGCAAGAGTGATAGAGCGTGCGCAGGAAGAATTGGCTAACACTCAGCTTGCGTTCCCAGATGTGCCGCTAGAAGACCTGCCTCCTCTATCTGTGGAGAGCCAAATAGCAATTGCGGATGAGGTCTACGGTCGTAGAGCTGGCAAGGAGGTTAGGCACTTCGGGCCTAAGGTGGTTCGAGATTTGTCGACCTCTGAGTCATCATCTACGGGAGGTTCGGGGCGGCGGAGAAGTTCTCAAGCTGCGGCAGCCTATGAAGAGGCTCGAATCGCACGGGAGGAGAATATTGCCATGCGCCAAAGAATGGACCAGCAAGACGAGCGAATAGCCCAACTCATCGCCCTTATGCAACAAGCTCAAAGACAATGTCAACCTCCTCCGAACCCATTCCCCGACGACGACGACCCGGCTGGAGGCGGAGGACGAGGCGGCGCATCTGCTCCTCCAGTGTTTTAGCTAGCTAGTAGTTTATTATTTCGTTTCTTAATTTCCGCATTACGAATAATATTTTCATTTTTAATTATGGGTTTTTTCGATTATGTATGTACAAATTAATTTTAATTATTTTATTAATTTAGTGTATTTAATTAATTTAATTAATTTTTTTTCAATTAATATTAATAATATTTTTGAATTTAATTTTTTTAAAAAAATTAATTTTTCACTTAGACGACGGAGACATTAATCTCCGTCGTCTAAGTCCCCACATGGGCCACGGACGTTGTTAGCTTGTCCGTGGCCCAGGTGGTGACTTAGACGACGGAGATTAATGTCTCCGTCGTCTAGGTGACTACCTGGGCCACGGAGAAGCTAACAATCTCCGTGGCCCAGGTTGTGACTTAGACGACGGAGATTAATGTCTCCGTCGTCTAAGTTCCTACCTGGGCCACGGAGATTGTTAGCTTCTCCGTGGCCCAGGTAGTCACCTAGACGACGGAGACATTAATCTCCGTCGTCTAAGTCACCACCTGGGCCACGGACGTTCTCCGTGGTCCAAGTGAACTTGGACGACGGAGATTAAATTCTCCGTCGTCTAAGTACTTAGACGACAGCACTTGGAGCACGTACCTTGGGCGACGGATTTTCCGTCGTCCAAGTACTTAGACGACGGAGACTGTCACTTAGACGACGGAAATGCTCCGTCGTCTAAGTCACTTTTTCTTGTAGTGAATTAAATGATTTCATGATTTTATTATTCTATCGAATCGATTATTGATTCCACTTCAAGTCACGTAACGTTTAAGGATTATGTTGTGACTATAAAAAGGATTTAAGAATTTGAATTTGGAATTAGATTAAGCTCTTCATTAGTTTGGAAAGTACGATGTTAGAGAATACGAGGTTCTCGACGATAATACCCGCTGAGTACGAGCTTAATTATTCATAATAATTTTTGATGATTAGTTATTAAATAATAATCGTTGTTTCAGGACGACGTATTATCTTTCAGCGATAGATGTTTAGAAATACCAATAGACAAGCTTTGGTTTGGTGGAAATCACGGCACAGTACTGTGAGTGGACCCATTTTATTTTCACAGTCGTAGTGAGTTCAATTTTCAGTAACTCAGTATTTTAATTTAATTTATAGTATATTTTTAGAACAGTTTATATTTGGAGGTTTTTCTTTGTGATGACTTTAGTTAGTTGCATCGATGTACTGACTATTCGGCTGATCACTGGATAGTCCAGTCAGGGGAGGTCAGGATGCCTCGTCTTGCAGTCAAAGGAGGTCAGAATACTTCATTTAGCCCATCACTTACAGTTTCTTTTTATAGATTGTCGACTCAGGTTAGGGAAAAATTGCTGAGCGACAACCTTCATTTGCAGTTCAGTTTATGATACTTGAACTCACATTATTTCACAGAAATCAAAAGAAATGCATATAGTTATTGTGAGAGGAGGTTTGTCTCCCTCTAGCTTGAACCTTCGTGAACCTGCAAAACTAGGCAGAGCACGGTGTGGCACCATGCTTAAACCCTCTGAAGCTTAAGTCAGAACTTATCTTCAGATTTATATCATGATTACGGCAGAGTTACATTACCTGAGACCATCTATGGACGGTCTATACATAGAGATTGTGTTAGGTCTAAGCATAGTCCTTATCGAATTAGACTACTTTTTATTAGGAAAGAATGAATCCATTAATGAATGGATCTCCATATCTGGGGCCAACCAAATCTTATGATTAGGCCCTATGACATAATCTCCTCAAATACATTTAAATATTACCTTATTCCTCTCAGATTCTATCAATTCCCCGAGGCCCGATCGTATAGTCTCCCGTGGTCAGATTGCCTACCCTCCCTGAGGTCCGATCTTACCTTGGGATTGCCCAGCCTCTACAACGTTCTAAATGCTTCTAGAAACCTCTCAATAATTCATTCTTTAATCGGAGCCCTAATCGTCCAAGCCCAGGCCCATTTCTGGCCTCATTGAACCTTATCCAGATTAGGATTACCTAACCTGATCTTCCCCTAGCTCGAGTAGACAAAACCAACTCCTTCAAATACCCTCACAGCAGTGTGAGGTTCTACACATGTTGGTCTCGCGTTGCTGTTGTCTGAGCTTCACTAACCCAGATTTTTTAAAAACTTCTCATCTTTCCTATCACATGTGAAACCCCAAGCACATGCCCCCACTGTTCCACCTTCATCATGACTCCTTTGTCAGCATTCATACATACTTCAATTATTACGATTCTTTCCATTCTCCCGTTTCAAACCCAATCGCATCCCTTGAAATCTGAAACCACATATCTTCTCAAATGGTCATCCCTCATCACATCACATCCCTTCACCATATATAAATCGAAATCTCTCTCCTTTTTTTTTACATCTTCTCAGTTACCCAGACCCCTTGCTTTACCTAGTAAACCTCTCTGCAATCCCAAAGCTTTGAACTTTCACTTCCTAACAACAACATAGAACTTCAGAAAATCCAAGAAACATTAATGGCTGCTAACAACTCATCTTCCCCTACTCCTGACGAAATCATCTGCCATACCATCACTGTTCTTCAGGACCCAACTGCCATCGATCAGATTGACATCTCAAAAATGCTTGCCACCGCCGTGCCTATTATCCAGACACAGCCATCCACCACTACTCCGGCCACCATCCTACCTAGTCGGGAGCACTCTCTAGAAGTTGTTCAAAATCCTCCATTGCTCACTACTTTCAATGTGGATGAGATCGAGATTGTTCAACACCCAATTCTGGAGGCTGAGGCTGATCCCACCCACACGTAGTTCCAACCAGGCACCGCTAAGGTCACCTCGAAGAAAGCTTGGGGGGAACTATATCCATCTTCCTTAAAAATCGATTCTGGCAAAGCCTTCACCGCATTTATCCATTCTTTACACCAAGGGGATAACGAGAACTTCTGGTTCGTGCTTATCAAAGACAAAGTGAAAGTATCGGAGCTTGAAAAAGCTCATGGTCTGGGACTAGTCGTCTACCCCTTCCAGATCGTCTACGGTTTTACCTTCTTTATACCGAATTTTATCTGTTCTATCCTGGAGTTCTATGGCGTGGTCGTAGAGAAGTGGTGCCCAGATAGCTTTCATTGTCTCGCATGCTTTGATCAGCTTAACCAATGGTTCAATTGTCGTATGGGGCTGGCAGAGTTTAGGGTACTCTTTCAAGCCAAGCCTAATCCAGTCAACCAGTTCTATCTCTCCCAGCGAATCATGTATATCAAGGACTTCCTGCTTGTAGATCCTCCCTACTCCCTCAACGACTCGAAGAAGACCCTCATCCTTGTCTTCGGGGACTGAGAAAAGCTCGGCAGGGAGACTGGCTTGAAGGTCCCTACCATTATCAACCGTATTTCCAAGTTGTCGGAGGAGTTGTCCAGGAAGTCGACGACCATGTGAATGACACTTTCGCCATTCCTACCAAGTTCTGCAAGTGTCGATGGTTATGGAGCAAGGAGCGCCTTGGTATTGAAGGTCTAGTAAGCATCGAGCCCCTCCTACATGAGAATCGCCAAGAGCTGATCGAGGTCCCTCAGGCCCCTCAAGTTCACAGGCCGACAGAGCCTCTACCCTCAAGCCTTCAAACTTCCAAGCTCTAACCGAGCAGGGGGAGGCTTCTAAGCCCAAGAAGAGGAAGCTCGTAAAGGTCTCCAAGCCTGCCCAAGAGAAGGTCCAAGCTCTGGCCTCATCCAGGGAGCTCAAGGAAGCCCTCCCGCCGGTCGTTCCTGCTACTGCTACTACCAAAATCTTTTCTTCTCCTCTTGAGGACCTTTTACCTTTATCTCCATCATCCAAAAAGGTGAAGTCTACCTCTTCTGTCGACTCCTAGCAGTTCCTATCTGAGCCGAGATCCTCCAAGCCTGTGGGCTTTTCTCTTGGTAAGCTTATTCTCCTTCTGTCTCTAGGTCCTCAGCTCTGCTCCAAGTGGTACTCTTTCAAGTAAAGAGCATTCCACCGTTTGTCTACCAATGCTCTAGTTCTTGGGTTTCCCAGCACTTACGACCCATTGTAGCCCTCTCCAATAATTCTGTAAGGTCCCTCCCAGTTTTCCCTCCCCTGAGACCTTAGTATTTTCGAACACTTTGCGTAAAACTATGGTTCCTGGGAGGAAAGCTCTAGGTCAAACATTTCTGTCATAATAGGCATTTATCTTTTGTTGGTAGGAGGTCACTCTAGTTTGAGTTTGTTCCCTTTGTTCCTTCAATATGTCCAACTAGTGCCTTGGGCTTTCTGAGTTGCTGTCTACTGTTCGTTCTGCCAGCTTGAGGTTGGGGATCTTGTGATTGATGGGAATGACAGCATCTGTCCATACACTAAGGCAAAGGGAGTTTCTCCTGTGGGTTTCCTCTGGGTCGTTCTATATGCCTAGAGCACGTTAGGGAGCTGAGACACCCACTGTCCTTTAGCTAATTGATCAAGCCTCCTCCTTAGACCTTGCCATATTGTCTTCTTTGAAGCCTCTGCTTGTTCGTTACCTTGGGGTGAAAAACTTGATTTTGATCCATACTCGGCACAATAGTCACTGACCTCTTGGCAGTTAAACTGTGGGTCCTTGTCTGCTATAATCGTTTGTGGGATCCCGAACCTACATATGATAAATTTCCAAATAAAGTTCTTTACCTTTGTTCCTCTTATTTTCGATAGAGCTTCAGCTTCGATCCACTTGGAATGGTAATCTGTAGTGATAAGAAGGTACTTCTTCTGCCCACCCCTAGCTCCTGTCGGGAATTCCCCCATTACGGGTACTAGACCAACATGAGTTCTTTTGGTTCTCAAGTAACATCCACCACCGAGAGGATTAGCCTCAATACTTTCACCATGATCGCCTTATTATGAAGTTTTATTCTCTGATAGAGAGTCACCAAAAAGTACTCGCTATAAACATGATACATGAGAGCACCTTGATCCAAATTGTATAACAATAAATACTTGGAAACATCTGGTACCCATGCCAACCATAGTGGCAAGTTCTACTAATGGCCTATTCGATCTGTCCAGCCTGGCATCCCCTAGCTACGGTTCTGATAAGATACTGTATGGGTGGTGGTGCAGCTCTAACTCCTAGAGTGGCTCTCTGATCACCACCAGAATCCTGCACCGAACATTTACCTGAGGTGTCCCTCCGCGGACATTCACACATAAAGTGACCTCCAAGGCCACAAAGCTAACAAACTGAGGATCCAGACTAACCATTCTAAAATTGTAACAAAAGTGGGCATTTGATCTATCGCTAGCAAACTTCTATTCCAACTCAGTTCCCATGTTCTTGAAAATTCTACTAAATTTTTTTGCATAGTTTCCCCTAAAACTAAAGGAAAACCCAAAAACCTGCACGAAGAGAACACTTCGAATAACAAATCCCACAAACAAACCGTGGGCACCGATTTTCATCCGGATTTCTCATAATCAATATGCACAACATTATGAACATAAACTACTGATACCCATCCGAATTTTTGCATCACAATGTTCGCAATACAAAATATCTTCACAATTCACATAATTCTCAAAATTATTACTGAGTTTGTATTGAAATTGTTACCCAATTTGTATCGAAACCTCTAATAAATTTGTATCAAAATTATTATTAAATTTGTTATTAAATTGATATTGAATGTTTATTGATAGTGTTAATAAATTAAATAATCAATTCAAGTTAAAATTGAATACAGAAAAAATTTGAATGAACAAATAATTAGACTAAAAAGTATTTAAAAAATTTAAGTTTTGGATAAAATATTTTTTTGGGAAAGAAAAAAAAATTAAAAAATAATAATTTTAATTAATTTCAAATAAATATTTTTTTTTGAAAAAAGATTAAATACATATAGAAAAATAAGGCAGGGTGTAAAAATAAATTTACATCTGTCACATGACAAGCTACAAATAACTTGTCTTTATTTGTAAGATTTTGTCATTAATTGTTTAAATTAAAAAAATTTAAAATCCTAATATATATTTCGCTTTTTATATCTGGCTCTTCATATTTATTCTTTAGTATAATTTGTTATATAATATTGACTCCCTCATCGATTCAAGTTTGTTAATATATGAAAATTTTGAAGCTATCGAACAAGAAAAAGTTGGTGAGGGAGTCAATACCAATACGTACCCATTAACATATATCAGCCGACTGAGCTGAGTGCCTGACCTCCTCTCAGTTTTTTGTCTATTAATTTGATTTCATTTACCAATACTTCAAGTGTCAGATCTTAATCGAGATAAACGATCACCAATATTGACTCTCTCTCTCTCTCTCTCTCTCTCTCTCTCTCTCCATCGATCGATCTTTCACTCAAAACCTGGCCTTTCCCTGAAAGCTTGAAAAAGCCTGCACAAAACGTACTGATGCATCGGAAGCTGAGCTAGCCTAAATTAACTGGGTACGTTAGCTAGCTAGGGTTTTGCTGGTTTAGTGTAACTACTGTAGGGCCTTATTAATTCCACTGATAGAAACTGCTTCTTCAACGACTTGGAAAATCCCATTATCACATTACCTACACGACCCACGTGTAAGGAAGTTTGTGTACAGTAGCACTCAATCAAGCTAGCTAGCTTCACGAATCACCCCAATCTCTTATATCTCTAGCTCGATCTGTTGCCTTTGTAGGGTTTGCCATTCTTGTGTATAGCTTACTGAGGAGGCTTGTATATGCAAGCATCTGCCTCATCATGACTTTGTGATAATGGAAATATCATTGAGCACTCGATCGAGCTGAGACAGAGATAGATCTGATCGAGAGGATGAATGTACAAGATGAAGAGTTAGAATCTTTTTCTGCATGGCTTTATTGTTTGTGTGTTCTTTGGTCATATAAACTGCTGAGCAAGCTAGCTTCGATCTGCATGCATTTATCTCTCTCTTTATCATAACGTACTCCTCGGTCAATTTCTCTTGCTTGCTGCAGACAAAATATATATAACTATTCTTATGCAGTTATGCATTACACCTCTCAGATGTTCTATTCAAAAATTTCATCGTACGTAAAAATATATGTAATATATATTAATTTTCAAACTTGTATCCCATTTTGGTTTTGGTAATTGAAATTGGAATTAATTTGGAATTCGATCTATATAATTTAAAAGAGTAGAAGAGTGCAAAATTAAGCTAGTGCAAGACATGCTAATTAAGCTTTGAAGAAATCTGCAATTTTCAATTTGTTCCAATAATAGTGTTGTTCCATCCTTTTTTATGATGTACAAGTTAACTACGTATATTTACCATGCATCCCTGCTTTATACATGTTGATACTTTCTATTACCAACCATTGTTGATGAACCAAAATGAGCATTATAGGTAGTAATTTTATGAATTAATAAGTAGTTGATTATCGATCTGGAGTATACAAGAGCTAGAGAAGAAAATAATTATAATCCAATATATTCGATCTAGCAAAAGATCATCATCAACATCTAAAAGATTTTTACTCAAAAAAAAAAACATCTAAAAAAGGTTATGATGCTCTCTTGACACCGTGTAACTAAATTTTTTAAATTTTTAGTAATTACCTAAAATACAATTAAAATTACACAAATAAAAATTCATAATATCACTATATATAACCACAAAGTTTGTTAAAATTTGTTCTCGAGTGGTAAATTATACCCATGGCTATCTACGAATTTTACCTTCTATATTGTTCACTAGCATTTTTAATTTTATTCTTTGGTACTATAAACTAAACAAACTTCTAAAGCAGATCCGCGAGAATTCGAACTCTGATCCGGTCGGTACAAGAATTTATGGATGAAGACATATAAAAGGAACCAATTAAAATCTGAATCCTTACTTCTAATCTATTATATGGCTGCAGAAAATTGGAATCAAAGCATGGAAATTTGATCAAAGAAGTGAAATAGAAGAGGCGAATAGTAAGCCTGAATATACTACATAAGCGAGCAGTTGATGAATTTCATTCAGCATTGATCAGAAAAATTGTCGTCCTCCCTGTAAAGAATGCAAATCATTAATATATATATATATATGAATATCTAAATAACTGAATGACCACAGAAGAAGGAGAAACTAGATCATATGTATCATTTGTTGGGAGGAACGAAGCCTGGTCCGAGAATCATGTAGGGCTCAAAACTCAAAAGATGGATGAATCAACCTCCATGACCTCGAGCCAAACAACGTTCCTCTCAACCTTAATTAATCCGATCTCTGTAAATAGATACATGCATTGGATATATTCTTCCATAGTAGCTAGCTTAGAACTTGAGGGGAATGAAGCCTGGTCCGAAGTCTTTCAGAGATATATATAGTTAGAGCTCGAAACTCTTAGCTAGATCATCTGCCTGTAGATCTCTCTTTTAAGCCTCGAGCCAGCCAACATTCCCCTCAATTAAGCAGCATGATTGCTCTCACAGTCTCAAGAAACAAAAAAATAAACCTATTTAGCTCTCAGCTACTAGCTATATATTACTAAACCAAATTAAGAGGATCGGAGAGCACAGCTTAGCTCTGGCTAGTGGGTTTTCGATCTCTTATATATATAGAGCGATGAGAGAAAGAAAGAGAGATGATGAAGACACTAACTGGCTCATTAATCGCTATTTATTAATGATAGCGTTTACATGCAGCTGGTAGTTCCTGAATTAGCTGGTGCAATATCGCATTTAAGTCTCAACAAATGTTTCTGAAATGTACAAAAATAATAAATTCTATTGAACTCAATCATACATGCTAGCAACTAAGCTATCTAGCTGCGCATCAGCGCAACCTAAACCAAAACAGAATCTTTTTTATATATACATATCTCTTTAAAATACCTTATATTGCCCTCCATCGATGCATTCCGGCATTAAAAGAATCAGAAAAATAAAAGGGTCAAAAAATAAAAACAATATGGTGGCAGTTTATAGATTATATATTTTTATAGATTATATATACCGCATTCACTATGGTTGCTCACAAATTGGAAATCCTCTGTTCTTTTCAATCTACGAAAGAGAGAAAAAATGTTACGGGAGTGAAGAGAGTGGGAGAGTGCAGATTGGATGGCGAGGGATCGGAGAGGGACCTGGTCAATTGGTCAAAGAAACGATCAATGGCTAAAGTATTGATTGTAATTGCAAAAAGTATCGGTAAAGAAGTTGGAGTTCCTTGAATATAAAAGAATATGGACTCAGATCCTCTACGAACATATTTGATTTGTAAACCGAGGCTAAAGGTGTAAACTGAGAGCTTCTTCAATTGTTGTTAAATTTTGTCTCTTTAATTTTCTTTTCACTTGCTTTTTGAACTTCAAAGATCGAGAACTACAGATGAAAAGAATACAAGTACGTAGTTGATAGAGAAAATAATTGAGATTGAAATTAGGACCGGGAGAAGAGGAGAACGTGATTTGCAATTCACGAACAGGGAAAACCATTTACAATTCACAAAGGAGTAAGATAGATACTATTACGTACGTGGAAAGGAATGTTAACGTTCTTTGTTCGACCAATCCACGACTGATTGAGAAATTAGGAAAAACTCCTTTGAGTTTCGTCGGATGTATTGATAACACCAGCATTTCTTTTCTTCACGTCATCATCTTAGGAACATGTTGAAGATGAGACAAAAAATAGAGTAACCATGAAGATCAAAAAAGGATACTGATGAAGTTGGGGAACGACATGCAAGAATAATATAGACTAATTTACATAGCAAAGTACAAACAATATATCTTTACTTTTTATGAACAAGAGTAAGGTCCGTTCCAATTTAGGTTTAAAAAGTTAATTTGTTTCTTTGAAGCAAATGTGTAATCAAATTATGATCAAAATAATCTACGACTAGATATTCATTGTAGATTCATTAGAGTACGTGCAAATGGAGAAATTATGTACGTGAGAGCATCACGCCTATATGCATACTAGAAAAATCTCCACCCGTACAGGTGTGGGTGTGGGTGTGAGAGAAAAAAAAAATAGGGAACAGTTGTGATAGTAAATTTTTATTTTTATTTTTTTATCCTAAATTTACAATCAAGTCATTTTTATCATCTTTCTTTTTTATATTATTAAGGGTAATTTTGGCAATCTGAATTTTGGTGAAGCAGATGACACCAAAATTTATATCACTTCCTTTTATTATAGTAGAGATATAATTATAACAAATCGCACGCACAAGTACGACGTTGTTCTACACGTGCAGGATGACCAGTATAAATAATGTGTTTGCATGAAACATCGTGCTAATTTTTGATCACTATCTAAAACGAACCAAATTCAGAATCATGACGAAGAATGAGCCAGCTACAAAATACATAGTCTTTAATTCATTTGCAACGTACGAACATCAAATGAGGAAAATATACTCTGAAATATTCAATAGATTGACATTTCTTAAAATTTAATTGAATTTTAGCTGTTACAAGTGTAATTAGTCGACTTTTCTTGTAGACGTCTCTCTCCTATTTCTTTTCTTTTTGTTGAGTTGAAGGAGATATATAAAGGAAACATATATACGTACCATGGGGTTCTGTCCTTAATTAGCTAATATTTAACCTAGTGATAGCTGTTTCTTTGGTCTCCCCAGTCAAACACAGCCAGTGACTCAGAACAATAAGACAATTGTGCAATAAATATACAGTAGCCACGATCGAGACAAATTAAATTTGAGATATTGAGACATCAAAACAATGAGACAAGATCAATATGATTTTTTCATCATTACCTTATTATTTGAAGTCTCCGGCCTGCTCTTCCTGGAACCGCGTGAACTCTGTCCCGGTCGTATGTTACCTTTAGCTCGCCCTGTTCTATTCTCAATTACCAACTTTATCGTTGTTCTACTTCACTAATATATAGTTATCTAAGGAATAATATCTCCCAAATAACCCTAGCGGCAACGGAACATAACTACAAGAAACAATTCACGTCCGGTGGCGGGTGGCCTGGGCTGGTAATCGGCCACTCCTAGTCTGTGAGCCTTTGCTGCCAGACGGGAGTTGAGACCTTGGTGCATGGTGTGGCTGGTTCTGAGTACGTGGTGGTTTGGGCGACATTTCGTTCTTGTCTAAGTAGCGTGCTTAAGCGACACGTTGGCAAAAATTGAGCTGGAGAGCTGCGGGCTGGTGCCCGGGTGCAACGGTGGTGCTAAGCTTTGCTGGAGATCGACCTGCTGTTTTGGGCTCTAGTTTAACGTTTAATAGGCTTTTTTACCCAGAGTCTAGCTAATTCAATAAGTTCCTATAATCCTATCTATCTTTATAGGTCAGCATTTGGGCGGGTCGCCCGATAAACCGTTCGATAAAAATCCATCCAAATCCGCCCATTGGGCCAACTGTAACAGAATAGGTCATTTTTCTTTGTCAAATTCAAATTTAACTACTTATGTGGCAATTACCTATTTTAGTTAAGATTATCTCTAATGGATGTGTCAAAACTTTTCACACTATTCTTGGATTCTATTGCAAGTATCTACTTTTCTAATTATGTTCTTCATATCTTCATTATATACTCTCTTTCTTCTGATGCACATTCACTTAAATGCTAGTTCTAACTTCAAATAATCCTGCCAATTATGAAGTAACAGTGCTTCAATTTAAAGCAAGTGAAGCAAACAAATCACTTCTAAAACTCAACTCATTAAAAAGAAAACATGAAATCTTGCATTAATCTGAAAGCCAAAGAAAACACAACAAAACATAGAGCATTGGTACATGCACCAGTGGAGAACACTACACACACAGCAAAAACAGAAGCAAAACAACATACCACAGATTCTAAAATAACAAGACATAAGCCACAAACATAATAAACATAAAAACACATAAACCAAGTTGCACGAGCTTCATATTCCACCTTGCACGAACTTTATATTCCACCTTGCAGGATTTTCATCTGAAGTTGAGAATAATACGTTCTTTGCTCTTCACTCATAGTAGATGTGTCAACAGACATAGCTCTCATCCCTGCCTCTTGTTTTCTGACTCTTAATTTCTCCTTCAAAATTACAATTTTCATTCCATCCCTCTCTCTTTTCTCCTCATGTAAATTCTCAATTTTCACAAGTTCTTCTGTGCTTTCTTTCAATTTTCTTTTCTCAGCCTTGTTACCTGGTAGTCTGCCCAACAGATCAGGAATGTCACTGACATTGTCCTCCTCAACATCGATGTGTACCATGGAAGATGATGGAATATTAACCTTGGATGTTTTCTTGTTGTTGATGTTCTTGCTATTAAGTATCCTCATAAGTTGAATCCACTTTGGTTGGTACCTCAATGATATCCATGCATGTTCAAGATTGAATAGAAAATTTTCTTGGGCTTCAAAGAGCTTTTTAGCATATGCAATCTGAAGAATATACAAAAATTAGTAAACATCCAGGAAGTAAATATTAAAGCAACTGTAAACACCATGAAAATAGAGATTAAAGCTAGAATAAAACAATATTTGTATACATCGTCTTGTTCATTCTTGCCACTTTCATTCCTGTCAATTATGGATGCAGAGCATCCTGAAAATTTGTGAACATGCTTCTAAATTTTTCCCAACGTTGGGTACATCTGTTGGGACCCTTCACTCTCTCGAGGCTTATATGTACATATGATAATACTCTGTGATTCTTTCCCAAAATGTGCCAAGTTCTGATCATTTTCTTTTATAGGATCCATACCTGTATTCAGCCATGCACTAATAAGAATTTGATCGTCATCTATGTTAAAGCTATGACCCCTGGCCCTTTTGGTGTTGTTTTGAGATACCTCCTCATATTTCTCAGCCTCTAAATTTGGAATGGGAAAATCAGGGAGTTGTGAAGACTGAGATGCCATAGGTATGAAGAGAAAGATAACAACAGAGAAGGGCCAGAAGAAGATCGATGAAACTTTGAATGAATGAACTATGAAAACTGAGGACACAACATGTAGATTATATAGCCTGATTAGTTAAAGCTTTTCTCAAGTTAGCTAGGTTTTTACATATAGAAATTAAAGAGACCAGCTATTGTAGTTGGTGTATCTTCATACTAGAAAACATATTTAATGTGGTATGATTAATGCATTCAGTAGAGTGCTATGTGACTATGTACTTATAGTATGGCCTCCTCTCCTCTAAAGAAGCTAGGATTTTACTGTGCAAGTACTAAAATAACAGACTAATTTTATTATACAAGTGAAAAAGGATTTAAAACTTATAGTTGAGGTAATTACTTCTTGGTTACAGATAGAAATTAAAGAGTCTAGTTTATAGTTAGTGTAGCTTCATACTAGGAAACAAATTCAAAATTATATGATTAATGCTTTCAGTAGTGTTTTGTGGCTATGTGCTTACAGTATGGCCTCCTCTAAATTAAGGAACAACAATTTTATTATGCAAGTACTAAAAAGACAGACCGATTTTATTATGCAAGTAAAGAGAAGACGTAAAAGTTACAGTTGAGGTCTTTACTTCTCCAGTTGACCCTATACCACATGCCATTACCTGAGTTATGTCTATGGTAGCCACACAGATCAGTTTTAGAACCAAAAAGTCCTTTTTGCTGGCACAGTGAGGAGCTGCAACGCACAATGAGTTTTATGACAACTTCAACCTTATAACTAATGGCAGATAGAACTACTACCAAGCACAAGTAATTCTCATAACGGTACATAACATATATTATTGTAATATAGTGTAGAGCAGACCTGTGGTCTCAATGTTGTATCTCCAGCAACACTTTTATAGTCAGAAAATTGAATGTATTGGCCTCATATTTGTAGTTGGTACTTGAATGCATGAAATCGATTGGATTGGCCAAATAATCTGCTACCAGACAAGAAAATAGGGGATAATAAGTACTTTTAAGCAAGTTGTATTCTATTACAATGATCTTGGGCTGGTGTACCTCAAATCAGTGCTTAATGCATGAGCTGGTGGAACTACAAATACAAAACAAATATGATAGGAGGATATACAAGTCGTACCTTATTAAGCTTGTGGAACTTCAAATACAATATTTGGTCTCTTCAATTGATTTGCCATGTTGAGCTAATGGAACTTTCCCTTTGTTTCTTTTTTGAGCTTCTGAAAGATCAGCATTCCACCATATCAGATCATAATAAAAATACATCTAACAGATTAAAACAAACCCCATTCAAGAAAAGGTGGTTTGCGCATACGAAACCTCCTCCGAAATACAACTTCGTTATTGATAGGATTTTCAGCAAATAATCAATTATATAATATGTCCTGAAATTGGAGACGATCTCTAGGGACATAGACACGACCGGGAACAGAACCTCGGCGTTTCTTTATTGAATTCTTTGGCTCTTCTTGCAGAGCAATGATTTCCAGATTCAGTAACTCATCATCAGATGAGGAATTAGCAATATCCCAAAAATCAGAATCTGATGAAGAATCAGACAAATTTGACTCCATGCTAGTATGAAAATCTATGGCTACAGATTTAGATAAGCACCTAGTTATCCATCTATTCAAATCAATTTCTGAAATTTTCAATTATACATGACAGGAATCGAAGAAACTAACATGGGAAGTGGTCACAGGTCCCAAATCGAATTGTTTGCTACTCCGGGAGATCTTATTTAAATTGAATACTCACAGGGACATATTCAATCAAATACTTCTAACACGAGCAGATTTCAATCTAATCCAATTTTGTATGTGGGGGTTCTCTGTTCTTTGCTATGTGGGGATTTCCTAGTTGAAATGATGAAAGTGACGGGAGGTTTAGAGAAAAGGAACAAAGAGTAGAAGATTAAGCTTTGAATAATAGAGAATTTGAAGTTTTTGAAGGAAGCAGTCAAACTCAAGGAGTAAAATATCGAATATCGAAAATATATCGACTGTCGAAAATACGGATATTTCAACGGAAATATCTATGAAATATCGATTCAATAAAAAATCGACGAAAATTGAGATAAATACATGAAAATTTGTATTTGAACTTTATGAGATTCTTATATGATTAATATGTGTTTTGAAACTTGTAAATTGAGTTTTGTTGATTATTTATAGAGTTTATTTGATTGAGCTTTTGGATTATTAGTGTGAAGGGTTTTGTGCTTTTGATTTAGTGCGATCAACATATATGTAAAATCAAAATATCGGATAAATTCGAAAATGTCGAGGATTTCGGCGATATATCGAAAAATATCGAATATTTCGAGAAATATCGGACAAAAGATATTGATATGTAGAATTAATATCGAGAAATCCAAAATACGGAAATATCGTGGAAATATCGAAAATATTATGAATATTTTATTCTTTTGTCAAACTAGACAAATCTCTTTTGATAGGTTATCCACCTGTTTTGGCATAACCACATTGAAGACCCCAAAATTTTCATTTTTTTGGTCAAATTTTACCCTTAAAATGGATGACTGAGATTTTGGCCATTCCATTAGACTTGGACTTAATGTATCGAGCTATAGACGGATCGCCCATTAACAAACCAATAATAAATGGACAATATCAGATAACCCGTTAAACCCGATAACATCTGTTAAGACAAAAGCTCTCATTTCTCTTGGTCTCACAAATCGTCGTTGACCATTGTTCAAACACTACAACAGTACAACTCCAACACTTTGTTTCTCAGTCAAAGATCAAAACCATCCCCACTTCACCGAGCAACACTATCGTCCGCCGCCTCGGCCATGCCGCTTCCTCAAGCCCTCGACCATAGCCATGCCACCTTCGCCATAGTCGACTCCTTCACTTACTGGTGAGTTATTATACTCATTCTTCTCGGATTCTAGTCTTCCATTTAAGTTGTTGGGTTGTTTTATGATGGGTTTAACCAAAATGGATTTTTCACAGTTCGGGAGCTTGAAGTGCAGAAGAACCTACAATCTAACTCGGCGAGGAGCTCCATTAATCCTTATCGGATGTCCGGTTCCACCAGTACTTCGTCTCTATGGCCAAAGTCTTGTTTTGTATCAGGTACGTAGTATTCTAATTTGGGTCGAGGTCCAGGTACCAACATGCATGGTTTTTTTTATCATGAAAATGTAGCTGACATGCGAATGACATTGGATTAGATTGTCATGTGTGTATCTAAATAAGTTTACGGCCTGGAAGTACAATTAAAGTAAGCTTAGTTTTGTTAGTCACATCTCTGACTTTGTATTTCGCATATTTGGAGCTGCAATTTATTGCATAACAGACACAATCGTATGATTGTGTAACTACATCTTTTTTCTATATGTATGCACATTTGTTAGTAGTATGTAAATCAGGAAATGGTTTTAAATTTATGTCTAAACAACTTCTTTTTGAACTTGCATCTTATATAAGAGCATCATCACCCATGAAATGGAGAGGAAGTCCTATTTTCAGGAATTCCTCACCCATTTAAGGAATTCCTCAAAATAGGAAGTCATATTTCTGTTTTTCGTGCAGCGGTGTCAAAAATATGACTTCCTATTACTATTCATTATTATTTAAAATTTTAATTTTTTATTTTCGGGTAATATTTTCAACCAATTTCCAAGTAATAGAAAGTCCTATTTAGATGCGTGTTAATATACTTTGAATCAATTTTGTATGCCGGTAGCATACGGGGGTCTCGCTGATTCAAAATTGACATTTTTTTAAGTTATGATTTTTGACTCATTTTCTTCACGAAAGTTATAGAGGACATTAATATGAACTCGTCTGTATTTTTATTGAATTTTTCGGAAGTCCGAACTATTTATTATGATTTTTTTAAGTTTCAGAGTAAATAATTTATTTAAAATATTACAAATGATCAATTTTTCTCAGCCGTCGGATTGCTTAGATCTGTTTGAAATGGACGGCCCAGATCAACTTAGCCGTTGATCTGTCCGTGGCCCAGGAGCTGCCACGTGTTGCCTTCCCATTCGCTTGTAATTTTTTTTTTACTTTTTACCGGCGCATGTGTTATACGCGCCTGGTAGAAAAAAAATATTGCGTCAGCCTGGCGTCACCTATATGCGTGGGGCCCACCAGGCGAACGTTCCCTCCTTCTTCCTCAACGGAGGACGCCGTCGAGGACGTCCCTCCGGTCAACGATCGGTCGCCTCTTCCTTCCCTCCCCGCTGCACACCGTTTTGCCGGAGAACGTCCTCAAATAGTGGGTCTTGCCGGAGAACTTCATCGCCGTCCCTCAACGCTGCATATGCTCTAACATGTGTTTGTTGTGATTGTAGATTAAGAATGAATGTTGGGAGTGATCATTTGTCGATGGGTGAGGAATCAAACCTTGGTGAACAAGAGGGTACATCAGTTCGTAGAAAACAAAGGAAGAGATTCGAATGGTGAGAATCATTTCAGAAGTTACCATTAGCCAATGATGGGGTCCCACGTGCCTAGTGCAAGAACTGCGATATCATTTATGTTTATAGCAATTCATCTGGGACATTAAATATGGTATGTCATCATAGGACATTCATGCAGTAAAAATTCTAATTCACCATCCGCACACCCTGAGTTTGAGTATGGAATATTCTATGACAAGTTGATTTGGAGTATAGTGCAACATGATTTACCTCTCAACTTTGTAAAGTTCGAGGGTATGAGAGAGACATAAATATGTGTTAACTAGTTTTACGCTTCCGTGTAGAAATACTGTCAAGAATCAAATATTTAGAGGATGTTAGATTCAGTTCCGGGTAGAATTTGTTTAACATCAGATTTGTGGACTTTTGCGGCAATATATGATTATTTTACTTTGACTGCCCATTTTATGGACCACGAATTGAATTTGCAAAGAAGGGTTTTGAATTTTTGCCATATGCCTCCTCCCCATAATGGGATAGCATTAGCTAAAAAGGTTGGTTCTCTTATCAGTAAGTGGGGAATCAAAAAGAAGTTGTTTTCTATTACTTTAGACAATGCTTCAACCAATGATTCTTTTCTCTTTACGTTGACGACATAGTTGAACTTTAGGGGTTTACTTTTGTTGAATGGAAAAAAAATTCACATGCGTTGATGTGCGAACATCTAAAACTTGATAGTTCAAGATGGGATGAAAAATTGATAGTTCAAGATTGGCTGAAATCGATTGATCTGTCGGTGTCAAAAGTCTGTGAATGCATCAAGTATATAAAAGAATGGATGGCAAGGAAGTATAGATTTTTTGACTGTGTTGACAAAGTAGGACTAGGAGGTAGTATAAGAGGATTTAGAGAAGATGTGCCTATAAGATTGAACTCGACTTATATCATGTTTGACAGTGCACTATTCTAGTAACGTGCATTTAGAAACATGAAGTTAATGAATAAAGACTATGTTTGTTGTCCGTCATATGATGAGTGAGAGAAAATTGTGAAGATATCCAAGTTTTTTGGACACTTTTTTGAATTGACATCCTTATTTTCTGGAACAACATTTCCTACAGCAAATTTGTTCTTTTCGAAGATCTTTATCATTGTTAAGCCCATAATTATGTGTTAATTATGTTCCTAATGTCATGCTTATTGGTTGTCTTTTATCAATAAATCATCGTTTTTATATTGTTTTCTTGTTATGCTAGGAAAGTGGGAGTTGGCACTGAATTGCTCTAAGAGATGGAAATTGTTCACTTTTGGGAGAAGTCGAGCGCATTTTCGACGCTCTTGCTGAAAATGGAGAAAAAGAGCAAAAATGACAAAATGTCAATGTTGGTCAACGGTCAACTCTGGCAAGTCATCACCGGTCAATGGCAATGTCAAGTCAAGTTTGGCCAAGACTTCAAGAGTCTAAGTCCAAAGGAAGATATTTTGAGAAATGGATGCACATGCATGACTTGGGGTGAATCACACATTTAGATCACTTAAAAGTCTAAAGTTTAAGATCATGTCTAAGCATCAAATTTTGAATTTCAAAACACCAAAATATCTCCATATTTCCTATAGGGTCGAGCTCCCCACATCACACACACATATCACATCACATTTCTCATTTCTACATAGTTTTAGCATCTTTCCTTATCTCTCAACATTTCCTTATCCCTTTAGCTCTCTCTTCCACCTCAAACCCTTCTCCATCACCACCATATCAGCCCTTTAAGGTGGAATTATCTTGCTTCCCTTATGGTTCCTCTCCTTTTCCTCTTTCTCCTCACTTGATTGTACACCCTCCTTTGTGCAATTAAACTTTTCCTCTTCTCGTCATTACCTCAAGTTGGATACAATTGGGAGCCTAGAAGATGGAGCTTGAAGACCAAGGATGACTTAGCATGCTTGAAAGTTATTGGGTTATCTCTACATCACTTTATCTCTTGAATTATGTATCTAAACTTGTTTTCTATTATGATTAGTGAGTAGTTACCTTTTTGAAGGCTAGGGTTTAGCCCTAGCTAATAAACTCTAGCCAATTTGAAGTACATACAATTATGTTTTGAGTTATGAAATTGAATTTGGTTTAGTGTACTACATGTTGTGAATAAGTTTGATAGTTTGTGATGTGATTGTGGCATGTTTTCATGTTTGGGCTTGATTCAATGTTTTCATATTCAAGTATTAGCCATGACTAAGTTGAGACATATTTAGGGAAACTAAAAATAAACCTAAGTGAACTAGTCACTCACCTAAGGAAGATAAGAATGTAAACATGACTTAGGTCTAAACTTAAACGGTTAAAATTTAGGTTTGGTTTTCATTGGGCTTGAGCGTAGACCGAAACCTTCTTGAAGTCCAAATGACTCAAGGAACTTCAGTCAATCTTACATTGACTCGAATGGGCTTTGTAACTAATCGTTACTTCTTCTACTTCATGTTCTAAAAGGTGTGGATTAGAAAAGTTCATTAGAACCTACTTTCGTGTCCTCTAATAGGGGCTTAGGAAGGAAGATCATTCACATTCATCACAAGTGAACACATATTAAACTCATTAGGCATCTGGTATGATTAGGATACGATTCGTAATTAAGTTGCATTCTAGTTCCAGTTTGCTTTATATTTGAATGTTAGACCAAACACTTCTAATGGCCTAGGAGATCTGGTTCACAACCAATGGTGACTCGAAAGGATCACAAATTGGATAAGTACGTATGAATCAGACTAAACTCATGGCTTGGACATTGTTGGTACATTGAGTTGGCTAGTGGCGACATCTCTAGCCGACCAAACATTTACATTTTATTTTTCCCTTACTTTATGTTTTCACTTAATTTAGTTAGTACTAAACAATCAATCAACCTTTCGTTTAACCACTCATTGTAATTCAACCATCTCGTGCATTGCTAAGTCTCCAAAGGACTTAGACTTGTGAGATACACTTCCACATCTTACTTTAGTTTTAGTGTCATGTCTTATGTCTAGTTATTTCGTGATTTAAAATGCTTAATTGAGTCAAGCTAAGGATTTTAAGTCGTCAATCTTCGTGGGTTTGACACTCGACTTCCTTACAAATACTATAATTTGACCCCGTATACTTGCGGGTAGGGGAATTCTTTGCACTTATGGGCTAAATAATAGTTCATAAAGGGTAGGGGTACAATTCTTTCCCAACACAACATTCAACTAGCCATAGTGGATAATGATCCCTTTATGAGTGATATAGGGTACAAGATTAATCTCAAGTTTGAAAAGTACTGGTCGGACTACAATTTGGTTCTAGGGATTGCAATTATATTAGATCCGCGATACAAGTTGCAATTCATTGATTGAGCTTACAAAAAAATTTATGGTCCTGGTTTTTTACAATTGCAACTTATAAAACATACACTGTCTTCTCTGTTTGATGATTATACAGCAAAGTGGGGGCGTGCTACTAACCAATTTAGTTATGCAATGGGTCAAAATTTTGAGACAGATACTAATGAGTTATTTGAGGTAATTTCTCACACCTTTTTTATTTCCTCACTTTCTCTATATTCTGGATATGCAATGGTTCTAGACTTCTAGCTCTAATATTTTTTTTTCTTCTCTAATTATGCAGGATATTGATAGCTGTTACAGTGTTGGTTCAATCGCTAGTGTTAAAAGCGAGTTGAATCAGTATCTAGATGAAAGCGAACTGTCAAGGAAGCAAGAGCTAGATATCACTTCATGGTGGAAAGTTAATGAATACCAATATCTTGTCATGTTTCACTTGGAATGCAATGTGTTAGCCATTCATATATCTATTGTTGCATCCAAGTCGACATTTAGTATTTGTGGCAGAGTATTAGACTAATATCAGAACTCACTATTACCTGAAACCGTCCAAGTTTTATTATGCACACGGAATTAGTTATTTGACAGTAAAGGTAATATTGATGCTCTCAACTTATTGTTATAGGGACATAATTCTTTTGGTTTTTCTTATTCTAACATTAGGTCTTCTTTGAATTCAGACGAACCATGCTACCAAGTGAGAAGAGCTCACAGAAGCCACAAACACAACCCAGTGGTAGTAGTGTAGGGATGATTTAAGATTGGTACTGTGCTACCATTACCAAGTGGGTAACCTTGATCCCTCGATGTTCATCCTTTTGTAGTTATGCTGATGTTAATTTGCAGTGTCAGCATGCATTAGTATCCACATGTCCTCACTTGGTATCTCTTTGCATATACTATGGATTTTTTTTCTCATTCTTTGTATTCAAACTCTTGTTTTCTTGCTGCTCCTCTGTTTCTGGAAATCGCAGTATGTTCATATAATCATATTTTTGCAATGTTTCTTAGGTTCTACATGGATTTTGTATTTTTTTTGGGGGTACATTGATGATGTACTCTACGTCGTATTCTATTTCAAACTGTAGGCATGTGTTCTTTGGGTAATTGGTATGATAATTCTAACAAAAAAAAAAATACGGACAGAAAAGAAAGAA
The DNA here is from genome assembly GCA_946800695.1 of Geum urbanum. Lineage (NCBI taxonomy): Eukaryota > Viridiplantae > Streptophyta > Magnoliopsida > Rosales > Rosaceae > Geum > Geum urbanum. Next base: position 15,619,464 of record OX327008.1, on the reverse strand, counting down.
AATATTCAGAAAAAATATATATATATTTAAAATATATATACAAACGGACTTAACGGGTGTTAAGAGCAAATGCACCCATTGTTGCTCAAGCAATTCCTCAAATTGCTCAAGCAGTTAAAATCACCAAACTGGTTGAGTAAGAGTAAAACAAAATACAGCAGTTACTATTCAATGACTGAATGAGAGCGTGACATGTATCAACTCCGGTTAACGATATCGACGAAATAATTGAAGCCGATTGTCGGTGAGATTTCTGACCAATGAAGTTATGACATGTGTCATCTCCAGATAACAATATCGACGAAATAATTGAAGTCGATTGTGTGTTTCATTTTCATTAAGTGTGTTTCAAATTCAGTATGTGTGTTTCAATTTTCTAAAAGTGTGTAATAAATATGATGTGTTTTAATTTTAAATGTTAGATTATGCCTTTAATTAGGTTTGTAATCCGTATTAAATTAGGATTAGGTTTTCTGCCGTTGGATTAGATTTTGGGTTCAGAATCAACAGCCCAGATCAACTGGTCCATTTTTTTTTCCGGTTCGGTAAGGCCACGTGTCGTCCTCTCATTGGCGCATAAATTTTTATTTTTTACTTATTACCGGCGCGTGTAATACACACACTTGGATTAAAAAAATAACATAAGCTGGCGTCACCCACGTGAGAGTGGGCTCCACCAGCTGGTCGAGCTTCAGCTCAACCCGGAATTGCTCGAGCTCCAGCTCCAGCTCGTTGACCGACGATCTGCTCGCGCAGTTTCCTCCCAGGTGCATCACCGATTTCTGACTTGCTTGAGCAGCTCCGGCGGGTTCCCCCACTTGCTCGAGCAACTAGTCCGTTTTCAGCATCCCAGTGCGGATGCTCTAATAGATAGTTCGTTAGTTTATCGGGTTTATTTGTTATAACCTGTTATTATAACACATTATCTTAACAAGTTATAACGAACTATATCTGTTCACGACCCGCCAGCGTAGGATCCGTATAAACACCCGTACCATGATTTTAACACTCTTTAGACTTGCCTCTTCTAGTTTGTTTGATTTTGAAGAGACCCATTTCATTTTCGACCAATTAAATGCATCTCTCTGATCTGACACTACCAGAACAATTACTATGACCGACGACTTGATGTCGTCGGTCTGTTTGGGATTCTCGTCGGTCATAGGTATATCCGACGATGGGTCGTCGGATATAGTACCGTCGGTAATAGACCGTCGGTCATACTATATCCGACGACTCGTTAGGGTTTTCGTTGGAAAAAAAGTACACTATATCCGACTATGGATTATCGTCGGTCATAGTTTTAAACTATAACCGACGATGTCATCGTCGGATATAGTATTCTCCATGGTCAAAATGGTTGACCCTGGAAAAAACTATATCCGACGATATTGACACATGTCGTCGGATATAGTGAAAAAATTTAAATTTTTTTTGGCAGGTTTTGGGTTTCATCCCAAAACCTGCATGCACAAAAAATCACGCTATCTATATATTGTTCAAGATCAAAAATCAACAACCATTAATTGAAACTAGAGTACGTAGTAAATAAATTAACCGAAATCGTTCAAATCTATATACATATGCGGTGTAAATAATGAAAATAAAAATGAAACCGACAATTGTTCAAATGTAGGGGGGTCCTGGTCCTAAGTCTATGTGGTCAAACGGATTGGAGAGAGTTGGTTGGTCCTGGTCTGGCTGAGGCTGAGGTTCAGGTTGTGGCTGTGGCTGTGGCTGTGGCTGTGGCGCACCGAAAATGGGCGGGGGGGGAGGTATCTGGATTCCAGATGCTAAGAACTGTGCATAACAGTTCTGCATCCATCGCTGCTCTGCGGCTCGCGCCTGCTCCAGCTCCTCTATCCGACGCCGTTGATCTTCCATCTCAATTGATTGCCTATGCACAAGGTCATTTAGCTGATTAGTCCTCGAAGATGATGATGATGATCCCGATCCGCGAGAGAATTCAGGGGTCTGCTTCAGCAGCCCTTGACCCCATTTTCCGGAACCCCTGCAGTAGAATGTGTTCTTCCCTGGAGGGATCGCAGTTGACGTAATCCTGGCCCTGACGATCGGATCAGATCGATCAATCTGATCAATCGGGAGTTCCGCATCGGGGGTGTCGGGATATCGCTCTCTCGCCACTTGAGTCAACACCTCCGGAATCGCCTCCTGAATTCTCGCCTAATTGACAAAGAACAATAAAATATTAATTAAAAAAACAATCTAAATAAATAAGAAATAAGTTTATTTTGTTATAAGGACACTTACAGCATATTCGGGATTCTGCGGATACGCGTGCTGCATCGTATAGACAAGGGGATCATCTTCTGGGTGGTTGGCCGCCTCCTCGATCCAACCCGAGTATGATCTGGTACCGGCATGATGATTTGTTGTGTTTTTGGCCCGGTTCCTTGCGTTGATTTCAGAAAGAGCCTGCGCGATTAAGTCAACATAAAAAAACACTCATTAGCCAAATAATTTACGGGAAGTACGATAAAACCAAAATTAAATCGATTGAAGGTTGCGTACCTTTAATCGAGGGTTGTTGAAGTGAACCACAAGCCATCGCCACTCGTACTCCCTATAACGAAACTCGCTAGGGGTACCCTCACGATCGTCCCCGTACTTTTTCCAATGCTTCTTCAGCTCGGCCTTCCACTCCTTATACCTATATATACCCATAAAATCAAGCGTTAGTAACTAACAACATTGTATGCACATAATCAAAAGAAACGAAAAAATTGAAACAAATGGTCGTCTGCAAACCTGCTCCCATGCACTTCATCCGCCCACGTGGGTCTAATGTCTTCATCCACGCGGAACCACCTCTGCAATGCATATATTTATATATATATATATATCAATAATATTAAAAATTTATTATTGAAAATTTTCATAATGAATATACAATTCAACTCACCGACAACGCATTATTCAGCTGATGTTTGACGGCTTGTGGCACTGAATTCCAATCTTGCCACAACATTGGGACTCTATCCCGTATGAGGCTGCCCGCCATCCCCGCGTACTTTCGAGTGACCTTTCCCTCGATCACCTGCCCTCCATCCCTGGTCGGAATCATAAGTTGGCCACCACCGCTAGCCTGAATGGCTTCGTCCAGTAACTTGCCGACGACGGGGCCTCTGGTTCTCTTCTGTTTGGCACCGGGCACGATCTCGCCTATCACATATATATGTAGACGATTTTGTAAACATCAACACCTAATTGAATTTAAATATTAGGGAGTAAAAAGATATCACTAATTAATATTTACCTGATTCGTCGGTGCGTTGTCCCGGAATCCGTGCACTCCAGAGAGGTGCCGGGAAGGGTATATACGCATATGCCTGCTTCGGGGTAGTGAACCCTAGCTGTCCCGGAATAGGCATCCCGTCGGAATCGACGTGAGGTATCGTCGGGATTTCCAACGGTAAGAATAATGTAGGCGGCGGGCACAGTCGCATCCTCGCCGAGGACTGAGTAGATCCACCAGCCTCCTCGGAAGAATGAGGAGCTGTCTGGTGGATGACGGGGGAACCCTCCTCGCGATGAATGTCTGGCATTCGGACCGAGGATTGAGTCGCACTATCCGTTTCCGGCGTGCGACTGACCTGCTGAACCCTCCTCGCGCCTGAGGATCGAGCCGGCTCGAGCTGCTGCTGCTGAGGTTGTCCCTCGCCCATCAGCCGACGGTGTCGAGAGGTCAGCGGAACACTGTAAGTGTTGGGGACACTGGTGGATCCTGATGCGGACCGACTTCCGGTGCCATCAGGATCCCCAGCTCCCGAGCCCTCATCCCCACGTCCCGATCTCCCTCTCCCTCTGGACCTCCCCCTCGAAGTACTCGACCCGGCCCCTCGGGAAGGTCCGCAATTAAACCATTGCATCGTTGCTATAAAATTATTAAAATTAAAAAAAATTCCTAATTCATCCAAAAATTCGAATACATATTCCAATATATATTAATAATCCAATACATAAAAATTCCAATATATATGTCCAAAAATTCTAAAAATTCCATAAAATCCAATATATAAATCCAATATATATTCCAATTTATAAATTCAACACAAAAAAATATATTCAATAATATCCAACAATCCACTAAATTCAACACACAAAAATATATTCAATAATTAATATCCAATATAATTAAATTAATAAGAACACAATATATATATATGTATATAAACCAATTAATTAATAATTCTACACTTAAACAATCTAAAAAATAATCTAATAATTCCTAATATAATCCAATAACTCCCAAAAATCCAAAAAATCAACACAAAAATTCCAATATAATTCCATCAAATCCAAAAAAATGAACACTATGTATATAAACCAATTAATTAATAATTCTACACTTAAACAATCCAAAAAATAATCCAAAAATTCCTAATATAATCCAATAACTCCCAAAAATCCAAAAAATCAACACAAAAATTCCAATAATTCCATCAAATCCCTAAAAATGAACACAATAATTCCAATAAATCCCAAAAATTAACAATAATTCCCATTACTTACAAAATTCAAGCAAAATCCAATATATATTCACACAATGAACATAATGAATCCACATTATCGATAAACAAAGTAAAAAAATTAAAATCTAACCTAAAATCAACATATATAGGGATTTAGAGATTTAGGGATTGAGCTAAAACCTGTTTTTGGTTTAGAAAGATCCTGTTGATGATGGAGGGCTTGATTGAGATTGAGAGAACCTTCCTCGATCTTGGTTGATGGAACAAGAGGGCTTGACTGAGATTGAGAGAGAATGGATGAAGATCGATCGAAATGAAACTGCCCGAAACGGTGCCAGTTCTGGGATATAACGCCAACTATAACCGACGATATAAGTATCATCGTCGGTCATAGTATACCCGTAACTATAACCGACGATATTTGATATGAATATCGTCGGTTATAGTACCTAAATTTTTTCATATGCCGGTTATATATATATATAGTGCGTGTACTTAATATATAGTTATTAATATATAATAATACGAAATTATTATTAAAAAAACGGAAATTATGTTAAAAGCCTAATTAAATTAAAATGACATTTAATTTTTTTGGCCCTATATATATATATATATGTTTAAATATTAAAATTTATTACTAGCCTATATATTTAATAATACGATATTTATTTGAATATCGTCGGTTGGCCTGTAGCAATGCAATTTAATCGACACAATTTAAAGTCGATCATCTGAATATAATTTCCGTTACATTGCACGTTCAAACTCAAAATAACATACATATATACACTAAGGCGCATAGTCAGAATCATCGCTTGAGTCTGACTCTGTTTCCGAGTTAATTTCAGGTAAGATGTGTATGCCCTCGTCACTTGAGTCTTCATTGTCTTCATTTTGATTAACATCAATAAGATTCGGTTGAGGAATTCGTACCACACTGCCCTGTCTCACATTATTAAGGCGAATTGTTGAGGTTTCAGGAATAGCTGTTGCGTTCGGCTCTTGGTATGCACTGACTTCTTCATTATCCGAGGTCACACCAAGGGTTGAGGCACTGTATATGTTTCGTGGAAGAACATGGTTAACCACTTTCCACGCGCCTTTATGCACAAGATCATCAAGATAGAACAATTGTTTCACCGCCGTGGCCAACACAAACGGATCATCTTCATACCAGCTTGTGGCAGTATTCACCGAAAAAATGCCGTATTGATCGGTCCTTGTGTTCTGAGGGTCGGTATCAAACCATCTACACTTAAACAAGTGCACGGTCATGCCTTCCCCATATATTAATTCGACAACTGAATGGAGAACACCGTAATAGTCAACTCCATTCTGCCCACCATGCACCATTACCCCAGAATTCTGTGTTTTTCGTCTGACATCTCTATGTTCACAAATAAATAGCACGCCATTTACCTTACACATAGGATAAACTCTGGAAGTTACCGGTTTCTGCGCCAAGAGCCTCAATTCGTGTGACCACTGAGGGATACCATCATCTTGTACATGATTCATCTGAAAATAATCATTTATTAACTTAACTATAAATAGGATGCGAGACATGCACTTAACATCGATCATATACAGGTCAATTTAAGTATCAACTTACCCAGTTGCCAAAATAGTTTGCGAACGTCTTGTTGTGGTACTCAACATCACCGGAAATAGCAGGGCAGTAAAGGTGCAAAATTTTCCAATATTGAACTTCTGGACAGTTAATCAATACCGACCAATGGGCAATGACTAGCTCATAAGGTTCCAACTTGTACGAGTTGGGCAACTTTCCAGAAACTTCAACATCATCGGAGATGATCGAAAGGTTGAACTGCCCTCCATCTACTCGCATATGTTGTGGAGGGTCCTCCAACGCTCCCAAATACAACTTGGTGTACGTTACGCACTCATGCGCAATATATGCTTCGGCGATACACCCTTCGGGGGCAGATTTGTTCATCACATAGTCTTTGTAGTCCCCCAATTGTCTGTAAATTGGTAATTACAGATCGAGCATGTTATGCTTATTGCAACAATATATAAGTGAATAAATAATATTAAAGATCGACATATATATAGCCAGATTCAGAGATGCATTACGTACCTTTCCATAGGATACATCCATGTGTAGTGTACTGGACCAGTAAGCAACAATTGTTCCGGAAGATGGAGCATCAGGTGAGGCATGATGTCGAAAAAGTTTGGAGGAAATATCCTTTCGAATTTGCACATGATAAAAATGATGTCCTGTTGCATTTCCAACAAGTCCGATTTCTTCACTTCTCTCGTGCATAACTTCTGAAAGAATCTTGACAAAGCCACTAACGGCTCCACCACCTCTTTGGGCAGGTACCCTCGAATAAAAACAGGGAAGAGGCGTTGGAGCAGTATATGACAGTCATGACTCTTTAGTCCATACATCTTGTTGTCTTTGAAGTTAACACATCGACTTATATTTCCGGCATAGCCTGAAGGATACCTGACATTACCCATCCAGCCAAAAATTTCACTCTTCTGGGCAGGCTTCACGGTATAAGGAGCTTGTGGCATTTTTTTCTTCCCATCTCTCAACCACAAATGTTTTCGCAGTCCCATCCTTTTAAGATCAATGCGTGCCTTCGGGCCGTCTTTAGTTTTTCCCTCCCAATTCAACACTGTGCCGACCACACTCTCGCACACATTTTTCTCTATGTGCATGACATCTAAGTAGTGTCTGATCAGCAACTTGGACCAATAAGGAAGTTCCCAAAAAATACTTTTGTGTGTCCAGAATTTATACCTGTCGGGTTTGTCAGGTATTGACGCCACTATCTCAGGATGATTGCTTAGCTGCCCAAAATCGTATTCATTTAGCACTTCTAAGATTTCATCCCCCGTCCATCTCCTCGGCTGCTCACCTGTTTCCACAGTCCCATCAAATGCCTCCATATCCTCCCGAAATGGGTGATCATGTGGAAGCCAACAACGATGTCGCATCTGTACAATCTTCCTGCAATGAGGTCTGCAACACTCAACCGTCATGCACTCTGGACAAGCCATGTATCCCCTGGTAACGTTGCCCGACAACATCCCGCGTGCAGGAAAATCGCTAATGGTGCCAACAAGCATGGCATGCATATGGAACATCTCATTTTTGAACTTGTCATAAGTGGGATGACCATGCTCACTCAAGTACTTAAGCTCCTCAATCAAGGGTCTCAGATACACATCGAGACACTTTCCTGGATAACCCGGCCCTGGAATGATCATAGTGAGCATATTGTATTCTTTCTTCATGCACATCCATGAAGGAAGGTTGTACGGTACCAAAATAACTGGCCATATACTGTATTGAAGACTCATGTTGCCAAAAGGGTTGAATCCGTCAGATGAAAGCCCCAGCCAAACATTTCGAACCTCTGATGCAAAATAAGAAAACTCCTTCACCATGTGCTTCCAAGCCTCTCCGTCAGCAGGGTGTATAAGCGTATCACCGTCGGGCAAATTCCTCTCGGCCCACCATCTCATAGCTTCAGCCGTGTGTGCAGACATGAACAACCGTTCTAGCCTATCTATCAGGGGAAAATACCGAAGTATCTTCACAGCTTTCTTGTTTCCGGCAGGAGTCAACTTATACCTATCTGTACCACATACCGGGCATTCATCAAGGGATTCAAGATCATTCCCATAAGCATCTTCACCCCAGAAGAGAACACAATCATATCTACAAGCATGGATTTTGATGTAGGAAAGGCCAAGATGTTTAAGGATCTGTCGCACCTTACGATGAGTGGTAGGAAGACGATGACCGAGGGGCAACAAAGAACCAGACCACTTCAGCAAATCATCAACAGCCTTCACACTCATTTTGTTCTCCACTTTGAGCTTCATTACTCCCATAACACTTTCGAGAACAGTCTTATTACACCCGTTGTACAACGGGGTCTGTTGGAAGGCAATGAGGTTGTTGTACTTGTCCATACCAGCAGTGTTGACAGCTGTAGGTAATTGCTGGACCGGCTCAATATGAGGGAAGTCTTCAACGGCGGGAGGGATATCGATATCCGGTGCTTGAGCAAATATACCGCTCTCATGAGGAAACATATCGTTGATCAACCTTGTTGTTGGATCATTGGATGTACTACCACTCTCAAAAAATTGTCTGTGATCATGTTGACCAACTGTTGAGCTCTCACCGTGATAAATCCAACATGTGTACTTATCCCAAAACCCGTTTTTCTTCAAGTGCTCCAATACTTTATCGATGTGAAAACGATATCGCTCGCTGCGACACTGACATTTCGTACACGGACAATAATGAATTGTCATCCCTCCACAATTATCCTTCACATATTCTACAAAACTTCTAATTCCACGGTGATATCTTACATCCCATCTTGGAAGACATATCCAACTCTTGTCCATCCTGAAAATTATAACTGCATGTATATATACCCATGATCTTATTAATTCAAATTTCACAGCTACATATAAATATTTATTATTTTTATTCCCATAATTTTAATATATATATACACACACATGTACAAATTGACTATATATATATATAATCGATCACAAAAATATAAATATATATATATAATTGCTATATATATATATATTCACAATTAATAATCAAATTAAAATTAATTAACAACAATTAATATATATATATATATTTACGATCAATCACGCATACGTAATCAAAATTAACCATCATATCGATCAATTACTCAAACTCAAGATCAATTAATTAATTAACTCGATCGATCGATCCATCTATTAATTAATTCAACAAATTAAATTAAGCAATACATGCATATGCACAACACATATATATATTAATTAAGCACACGTACCTAGCTATATATAATGCATGCGCACGAACTCATTCTCGACATCACCCAAAGATCGATTTCAGAGCATTTGTTGAAAAACTGGAAAGTTTTTTGAATGACAGATCGAGCTGCTGCCCAGATCTGAAATAAGAAACTATAACCGACGATATGAAACAATCGTTGGTTATAGTCCAAAAAATTTCGTCGGACATAGTCGACAACTATGACCGACGAGATTCCGGCGACTATAACCGACGACATGATGATCTCGACGGTCAAAAAACTATAACCGACGAGATAATTCTGTCGTCGGTTATAGTTAACTATAACCGACGAGTTCTTTTCTCGTCGGTCTGTTTTCCGGCAGCTCGTCGGATATAGTGATTCTGCCAGTAGTGTGAATTGGTTCTTCACAAAATGGGTTCTGGGTTTTCTAATTCAGGTAAAGTTCTAATAGCCATTAATCCAAATCTTCTTTTTAGCATTTGAGTTTCTTCGATCTTTTTCAATGTGCTTTGTTCTGTGTTTGAATGTTGAGAAATGAAAGAAAATATAACTTGGATCGTTTTGATTGCTGTAATTTCACCTGATGTAAGCAGAAACTAAATTTAGTTTCAGCTGGGATGAGGACTCAATTGGTTGGCGAAAAGTTACATTATGTGTTTCCGATTCTCATCTCTATTTTAATACAGCCGATTAATATAACTCTATTTTAATCTTCTGATATATTGTCTAGAAACTACCATAACATATCATAATTGTATGTTTTGGTGCTTGCACATTCGCTTTAGTTTAGTTATATATCTTAGGTTTTGATAGGATGAGTTCAAAGTTAAAGTTGAGTTCATCGGTTTGAAATAAAAATATTTAACTAGTTTTAGGAAATTCACGATAATGGGCATTTTTTTCAAATTAACTTGTTGAACGATAGTGCGCATTTTTGTCAAATTAACTTGTTGACGGTATACGCAATAATTAAAATTATAAATTGTATCTTTATTTATTGATAAGAGCTTAGGCTTTAAATACATGCATTACAATCAATATTTTCGAATAATCAGGGATTGTTATAATCTTTATTTTTAATTCAATTAGGACAAGACACACATCGGAAGATACATAGTGTCATTTCCTTAAACATTCTCTCTTGTTACGAGCTCCTAATATATGATGCCAAACTTAGCCTTACTAAAATTCTTGTCAAGTAAATAAAGACCTCATGGGCAAAACAAATACTTGGTTGAAGAAAAAAAGAGTACAATGCATCAACTACAAATGATACTATATGTGATGTAGACTCTCCATGATGTCTACCAAAATTACTCTCACTGATTGCTAACTCAATCTCGGAATTTAGATACGCGTCGCATTCCAATGCTCTTCACATTTTTCTCGAATGTAGATGTGACGACCCAGACCAGAATCAGAAGTATAATCAGCTTGGTTCGTGAGTTACTGCGTAGTCGCAGAGTGCCGACAGATGTTTGAACCGCTAGGCTTGTTAACGACTTAATTATTGGCCGAGAATTGGAGCTGGGTCTCTTCTCGAGAGTCGTTGTACGTGTGATTTCGACTTCGTGGGCGGTTCCGGATCGTTATTTGGATGACCGACGAATTAATTATGAATATTTGAAGTTCGGATTTAAATGGTGGCATTCTTAACGACTTAATTACCGGTCGAGAATTTGGTTTCGGCTTCTTCACGGAAGTTGTTCAGAATTTAATTTCGAGCTCGTAAGAACTTTCGGAGCATGATTTTGAGTTACGAAGATTTAGTTGCGAATATTTCCGTTTGTTGATTATTTAGTCGATTAAATATGTGTTGGTTTGAACAGTTGACTTTTTATCCGATTGGTTGATGTGTTTGACTTTGGGTGATAATTGAAGAGTACATCGAGACGAGCTTGTGGCCGCGAGAATTATCGGAATCGGAATTATGACGAGGAAGTTACAAATAATTGAAGTTTGCCGAAAAGTGTGTTTGTTGGTTTCCTTATTGGGAAAGTTTCCATATTGGGCATGTATATAAATAGAAGGTTACCATAAGGGGAAAGTCAAAGCTTCATTCATGGTGGTTGACCCGGTCAACTCGTGTTGACCGAGGTGGTGGAGGAGGCACGACGGCTCGCCGGCGGCGAGGTACATTCCGGCCACCCCACGGCTTGGGATTGGTGTTGTTCTCTTCGTCTCGAGGACCTCTACTCAACCCCGGCCACCACGCATGGCAGAGCTCACGGAGGAGGAGCAATTTTCCGACTTGAAAATGAAGGAAAATGGGTGAATTCGGGTTGCTTGTATATGGCCGAATTGAGCTGCAATTTTTAGTGGGCTTTGAAGCTCTCATCACTAGCAAGCTACCATGTAAGTTTGGAGTTCTAATTTTGATTGTGCTTGGAGAATTTTGGAATAGAAATTTGTGTGAACATTCGGTTTTTCATGAAATTGACATGGTTAGAGTGAGAATTGGACTTTGGTGCAGTTATGGAAGTTGCTCAATGGATGATTTTGAGTGGAATAGGGGTTGCTCCGCAGTGAAATGTTCTGGTCAGTGGTAGCGCCGCCGTGGGCGGTGGTCAACGGCGGTCAACAGTTTGACTTTTTAGATTTTCGACAAGTTGCATGTCATTTGACTCGAAATCGCGCCCCGATCACAGTGGGGAGGTTCGTTTCTCGATTTGAGCGTCCGAATGTATAGCAAGGTATTGAGGTGTACATATACGGATTTTCGACGATTCGTCGACTTTGAATTACGTGTTTCCGAGAACGGTGGTTTCTCGTGATTTGATTTGTATTTTCGAGTTATGACTTTGAGAAATGGATTTTGTGAACATTCAGGTGTTCGTGGTGGTTCTTTTGGCGAGGGACTTTCCGCCGGATCACGGGTTAACGCATTTCGCGTTACGCAAGTTTGTGAGTGGACAATTTCTTTTCACGGAATTCTTGCGAGTCTTTTATATGATTTATGAACTTGAGCATGCGTATGAGATTTCGGATTACATGAGCATGTGTTTTATGATTATATGATTATACTTATACGGATATACGTATACGATTATACATACACTTATATGTTGTTTCATGCATTTGCATCGAACTGTTTATTATTTGGTTTTCACAGAGTACAGTCTCAGTTATGTTGTTGTATCGATACACTTGCCTCTCGGCTGATCCCCGATGGTAGGCCATCCAGGAGGGGCGTCGTCATCCCTACCTGACCGGTGAGGGGCGTTTTCCCCGGAACCGTGGCCATTTTTGGCTTAGAATCACGGGGACCAAGGACCTCGTGATTCGGACTGTACTAGCACGGTGTGTGTTCATGAGTGACCCCGTGAGATTTATACTTGCATGCTCAGTACGCTGGAGGATTATGGTTTTACCTCGTGTACTATGATGTTTTTATTTTCCTGGACTCGCATATGTTATTTTAAACATATATATCAACTGGTGAAAGACATTTATTTTCGTCCACTCACTCTAACGTGTTTCATGTCTTTCCCCTGGGCTTTTCGGTTTCCGTGCCCAGTTTGTAGTTCAGGCTCTGGTGTCGCACGTCGTGGTCGGAGGCATAGTGCTAGAGCTACCTTGTTTCTTCCAGTATGTTTATTGTTTTACCTACTGTGGTATACTGATATGTTTATACACTAGAGGTCGCTCTGAGTAATCTGTTGTTTATGCTATACGATTTTACTCCGGATTTCAGTAAAGTATAGATATATGTACTACTTTACATTATTGTTGATATATTGAGAAATCTGGATGGGATTGGTGCCCACGGTTTGCTTTTTGTGGCATAGGATGAAGTGTGTTTTCCGCGTGCAGGTAATGGTAATTCCACGTTAGTAACGAAAGTCTGCCAAAATTTCTACGGTTTTTGTTGGTTCGTGTTTTCGAAGGGGTTCGATTCCAGTTTTTAGGGAGCTAAATCGAGGTTGAGTCCTTTCAGCTTGGTATCAGAGCATTAGGTTATAGGTTCTGTAGTCGTGTTTACTAAGGATATTTGAGAATGTACAACATGTCTGGAATGGTGACCCGACCGGCCGGCGGATAATCATCAATATTCCGGGTGTTGTATACTTTCAAATATTTGAAGTTCCATGATTACGTTCCACTTGTTGTGAACGATGTTTTATTCATTAGGATGCCTCCTGACGTGCTTTCCGTGTCGTTTCGGTTGTGGATCCTATTGAGGATCAATCGACGCGCGATTTGCCAGTGAAATGTGGATTTGGATGAGTAATCTGAGTTCAGAGAATTGTGTGGCACGGTTTGCCTGGTTGTGTGTGTATGAGCGTCTACATGTTGCCTCAGAGCTGAGAATTGTGGCAGTTGATGTTTGCCTGAGTCAGATTGTTGTATTTGGTGGGCTGATATTGTGTAAGTTCCTGGTCCGACTCCATGGCCTACATTCAGGGTGTTGTTTATACGGTAAAGGTTTTATCAGGCTATTCAGCAATCGAATGTGGAGTGTTTCTCCACCTGAGGCAGAGATGCATTGTTCACATTTTTGTCCCTGTTTGCACGTGTTATGTGGCTTCAGAGGAAGCAGTGCACGAGGTTCGAGATGAGTTTGAACCTGAGTATCAGAGAGAGTTTGATTGATGTGCCTCGAGATAATCGTGAGGAGCTTAGTGTGCTGCACTCAGTGGCGAGGCTATTGAGAAGGAAGATGTACGCGGTTTTCGATGTGATGGTTTGAGGAAAATAGATTCAGTCGAGATGTTTTGATGAGGTTGAGTTCCGACACTTCAGGATCAGTGACTTCATCAGGCTGTGGCCTTTTTGATTATGTTGAGGGTTATCAGAACAAGTAGAGGATCCGTTTGGCGATGGCGGAGATCACAGAGTAGCGGATTTGCTCCTGTGGCATGAGTTTGGGTGATCGTTGGTGATCCTATCACGCAGCAGGTGTTGTGGTGACTTGTATCGTGGAGCACTTTTAGTTGCTGTTTCGGTGACCAGGAGGGTCACGTTACGAGGGAGCGCCCTTAGCCAGCTGTGTTAGCAGTTCAACAGCTCAGAGTTCACGAGGAGGTTATGATGCTGTCTCTGGAGTGACCAACGCAGCCTTTTAGATAAGTTAATCAGAAAGTCGCAATTGATATGGGCGGCTAGTTGGGCATGTTGGAGTTTGTGCCATGACCTTGTTTGAGGACAGATTTTTCTCCGAGGTTACTTTTGCTTGATATCCATGGCTATTGTACTTGTATCTCCACTTCCGAGGTTTTGGAGAGTGTTGCATCCATCCGGAGGTTACGAGATCCTTGTTGGAGGATATGGGTTAGCCGCGGATCTGTTATAGCTGGACATCGTGGTTTTAGTGTGATTGCGAGTATGGACTTACGGATGACGCATTTGGTTGTGTTCGAGTGCCTCGAGAAGGAGGTTGTGTTTCGACGACCAGATTTTCCCCGAGATACTGTTTCGCGATGATAGTCGAGCGGATGGTGGAGACGAGTTGTGTTGTTTGCTTAGCTTATGTTGTGGATACTGCGGTTACTGTGCCCGACATTGGTGACATTGAGGTGGTTCCGGAGGAGTTACCAGGTGTTCCTCCAGTTCGGGAGACTGACTACACCATTGAGCTTGTACCAGGCGCTGGACTCATTTTACCGACGTTTTGTTGTTCGGAGCCAGCGGAGCTGATGGAGCTATAGTTTCGACTCCAGGAATTGCTGGAAGAGGTTTCAGGAGATTTCATGCAATCCCGCATGTTTGCGTGGTATGCTCTTGTATTGTGTGTACGGATGATGGATGGTTCGACGAAATGGTGCATTGACTACCGGAAGCCTGATTCACTTCAGAGGAGAGCGAGTATCCTTCGCTTCGGACTTACGATTGGTTTGATCAGCTCGCGAGAGCTTCGGTCTTTTCGAAGGTTGATTTCGGGTCCGGATACCATCCGTTGAGATTCGATGAGTCAGTTGTGGTTTGGACAGTTTTCAGATCTCGGTGCGGGCATCAGGAGTTCTTGGTCACGTTGTTGGTTGACCAATGCCCCGTAGATCGTGTGGATTTGATGGACCATGTGTTCAGATGATTCCGGACAAGTTTGCGGTCATGTTCGTTGGCAACGTCCTGATGTACTCCGAGAGTGTGGACCAGTACCTGAAATGATTGTGAGCGGTTTTGCGGACTTCGCGAGATGATTAGCTGTTTGTGAAGTTCAGCCAGTGTGAGTTTTGGCCAATTAGCGTGAAGATTTTGAGTTGTGTGATGCTATCTGAGTGAATTGGCGTGGATCCTGACCAGGTAGAAGCTGTGTTGATTTGGGAATTGCTCTACCATTGTACCAGAGATCAGGAGTCTCTTGGGTTTGGCAGGCTATTACCGATGGCTTGTGCAGGATTTTTCCCGGATTGCCATTTCACTTTCCGGATTGACGAAGAAGGCGTCAAGTTTGAGTGGTTCGATGCACGCGAGGAGAGTTACTTACTCCTGCAGGATGGTTGACCGTTGCTTCGGTTTCGACCTTACCTGACGATTATGACGAGTTCGTGGGTTATGGCGATGCATCGAGGATTGGATTTGGTTATGTTTGATGTTGTGTAGCAGAGCGGTGGCTCATGGTTTCAGGCAGTGGAACTTTATGAAGCTACGTATCCTGTGTATAGTATTGGGTGTAGCTGTTCTTATGTTAGCATCAGAGAGTTTGAGACACTATAGCTATGGCGTGCAGTGAGGTGTAGGACGTACATTGATCACTTGAGTTTCATCCACTTGCATTTTCGGCCAAATTTGGGCTTGAGGCAGTGTAGATGGATGGGGTCGACTCACGACTATGGATGCACCTTTGAGTTTATTCGAGAAAGGCTAGTAGTTGTACTTTGATCATCCGTCTGGGAGGTTGCTGCTGATGCATTCAGTCGGAAGTTGGAAGCTTCAGTGTTTTATGTAAGTGTGTGGCTCGAGTTTCCATGTTAGCCGGGTTATGCGCTATGGAGACTGAGTTCGTGTATGATAATGTTGAAGTTCATTGTTTTGCGCGTAATTGGCGCTAGTGGTGCGGAGATGTGTCTGATACTCCGAGTTTACTACTCGTGACGCAACATGAAGAGCAATGTAGCAGCTTATGTGTATAGAAGCCACAATTGTTGATTGGCGATGGCTAGGAGGCAGAGACCTGCCGAGAAGTGTCAGCCATTTGAGATTTCCAGTTAGATGTGGCGATTGTTGCTATGATTGTGTGTGTTTGTATGCACTTTGATTTATGATACCAGTTGTCAGGCCATTGTGGACCATTTGACGAACTCAGTACTTTTCCTTGTCATTCGGAGACGATTTCAGTGGCAGGCTGGCATAGTTGTGTTTAATGGAGATTGGCCATTCACGTGATGTACCTGTGTTCCAGTTTGTTGGTTGAGATAATCAGCTGCAACTGTGTGTTGGCAAGCTTTGCAGCGAGCATTGGGGACCAGATTACGAGTTAGTACCGATTCTTATCCTCAAATTGGCGAGCGATCTTTGAGGACTATTCAGACCTTGGAGGGCATATTGTGGACCTCGGTATTGCAGTTCCGGAGGATTTAGAACTCGCAGTTTCACTTGTTTGAAATTGCTTGCAGTACCAGTTTGTTGACCACTGTGATTTTGACGTGGCTTGATGTCGTTTTGAGGACGATGTTGTATTCCACTGTGCTGGAGCGAGTTTGGTTTGAGTTTGAGTTGATGTTTGATTCTGATTTTGTGGAATGTGCTACCATAGACTTTCAGATTAGCGGAAATGGGTCGATAATTGCCCGAGTTCGATGTTTGAGTTATGTTGATGTGTGTAAACTGAATTGTGCTTTTCCATATTGTTTTGATCCAGATGCGATCGTAGGCGAATTTGTGTTATGCCGTATGGTTCGACATCGCCTATAGTATTGGCTTTTGTGTGTGTTGTGTTCCGTGTGGCGGAACTATGTTTCAGGTTTGCTACGTGTTGTGTACCATATCTGTTCCTTATGCAGGAACACTTGGCTATTGTGTTGAGCCAGTTCAGATTTGAGATTTGAGGGTACAGGGATTTCAGCATGGAGTTATCTTCTATTGTGGAGCCTGTTATCAGAGTTGTTCAGTTGAGGTTGTCGTTGGTGAGTTGAGCAGTATGCCGAGGCAGTACTCCTACTTTTAGTCGGCAGACTCGGAAATATCGAGGTCAAAAATTTTTTAAGGGGGGTGGATTTGTGACGACCCAGACCAGAATCAGAAGTATAATCAGCTTGGTTCGTGAGTTACTGCGTAGTCGTAGAGTGCCGACAGATGTTTGAACCGCTAGGCTTGTTAACGACTTAATTATTGGCCGAGAATTGGAGCTGGGTCTATTCTCGAGAGTCATTGTACGTGTGATTTCGAGTTCGTGGGCGATTCCGGATCGTTATTTAGACGACCGAGGAATTAATTATGAATATTTGAAGTTCGGATTTAAATGGTGGCATTCTTAACGACTTAATTACCGGTCGAGAATTTGGTTTCAGCTTCTTCACGGAAGTTGTTCAGAATTTAATTTCGAGCTCGTACGAACTTCCGGAGCATGATTTTGAGTTACGAAGATTTAGTTACGAATATTTCCGTTTGTTGATTATTTAGTCGATTAAATATGTGTTGGTTTGAACAGATGACTTTTTATCCGATTGGTCGATGTGTTTGACTTTGGGTGGTAATTGAAGAGTACATCGAGACGAGCTTGTGGCCGCGAGAATTATCAAAATCGGAATTACGACGAGGAAGTTACGAATAATTGAAGTTTGCCGAAAAGTGTGTTTATTGGTTTCCTTATTGGGAAAGTTTCCATATTGGGCATGTATATAAATAGAAGGTTACCATATGGGGAAAGTCAAAGCTTCATTCATGGTGGTTGACCCGGTCAACTCGTGTTGACCGAGGTGGTGGAGGACGTACGACGGCTCGCCGGCGGCGAGGTACATTCCGGCTACCCCGGAATGTATAGCGAGGTATTGAGGTGTACATATACGGATTTTCGACGATTCGTCGACTTTGAATTACTTGTTTCCGAGAACGGTGGTTTCTCGTGATTTGATTTGTATTGTCGAGTTATGACTTTGAGAAATGGATTTTGTGAACATTCAGGTGTTCGTGGTCGTTCTTTTGGCGAGAGACTTTCCGCCGGATCACGGGTTAACGCATATCGCGTTACGCAAGTCTGTGAGTGGACAATTTCTTTTCACGGAATTCTTGCGAGTCTTTTATATGATTTATGAACTTGAGCATGCGTATGAGATTTCGGATTACATGCGCATGTGTTTTACGATTATACGATTATACTTATACGGATATACGTATACGATTATACATACACTTATATGCTATTTCATGCATTTGCATCGAACTGTTTATGATTTGGTTTTCACAGAGTACAGTCTCAGTTACGTTGTTGTATCGATACACTTGCCTCTCGGCAGATCCCCGATGGTAGGCCATCCAGGAGGGGCGTCGTCATCCCTACCTGACCGGTAAGGGGCGTTTTCCCCGGAACCAAGGCCATTTCTGGCTTAGAATCACGGGGACCAAGGACCTCGTGATTCGGACTGTACTAGCACGGTGTGTGTCCATGAGTGACCCCGTGGGATTTATACTTGCATGCTCAATACGCTGGAGGATTATGGTTTTACCTCGTGTACTATGATGTTTTTATTTTCCTGGACTCGCATATGTTATTTTAAACATATATATCAACTGGTGAAAGACATTTATTTTCGTCCACTCACTCTAACGTGTTTCATGTCTTTCCCCTGGGCTTTTCGGTTTCCGTGCCCAGTTTGCAGTTCAGGCTCTGGTGTCGCACGTCGTGGTCGGAGGCATAGTGCTCGTGCTACCTTGTTTCTTCCAGTAGGTTTATTGTTCTACCTACTGTGGTATACTGATATGTTTATACACTAGAGGTCGCTCTGAGTAATCTGTTGTTTACGCTATACGATTTTACTCCAGATTTCAGTAAAGTATAGATATATGTACTACTTTACATTATTGTTGATATATTGAGAAATCCGGATGGGATTGGTGCCCACGGTTTGCTTTTTGTGGCATAGGATGAAGTGTGTTTTCCGCGTGCAGGTAATGGTAATTCTACGTTAGTAACGAAACTCTGCCAAAATTTCTACGGTTTTTGTTGGTTCGTGTTTTCGAAGGGGTTCGATTCCGGTTTAGGGAGCTAAATCGGGGTTGAGTTCTTTCAGTAGATTTTAGAAGTGACTTAGTGAACAAATATGCAACATTATCCGCAAGACCAATCTAGCTCACATGGATACTCAAGAACAGCTGTTGTTGCTGATTGTAGAAGAACTTTGGCGAAATGTGTTTTATATTGTCACCCTTAATGAATTCCAACCTCATATGCTCATGAAAGCAGCATTATTCTCAAACATGCAGGTTGGTGCAGTCATAGAAAATGGTTATCCTCTAGACCCTCGTATTGTGTATTACTGACTGAAGTCATACACACTATTTAACAGCTTAATGCAAAGCTATTATCTCAGAATGATTTGAGGAAGTAGCTACAAGGGTTTGCTTTATAGATCTCCAAGCAATCACTATGTTCCCAATGGTGAAATATAACCAGTTTGAGAACGTCCTCTATACGGGTTACAGAGATACCCAACATCAACAATTCCTAGAAACACATCATCTAGTGTCTCAAAATAAGGGACTACACTGCAAGAAGATGCAACATTGGCAGCTATATAATCCTTCGAGGAGTCGAAGGATAAATATTCTCTCGATAGGTCGAGAGACTTTAGATGATCCATCCAATGAGTCTGGTTTGACGGGTCGAGAGATGATTTCTACTGGTTGAAAATCCCAGAATCAAAACGTTGGGTTTCTGGCATCCATTTATCGAAATTTTCAGTTTCTCTCTTGTTTCTTTGTAGGGGGAAAATAAGCCAAAGTCGATCAATGGATCCCTTCAAGTATCTGAAGATATTCTTTACTCCATTCCAATGACGTTGCGTAGGCGCAAAATTAAATCTAGCAAATAAGTTCACTGAGAACTTGAGGAGGCAATGTCTGAACATGTACATGGAGTTAAATACAACGAAACTCCAATTGCACTAAGATATGGAATCTTAGCTTCCAATGTTTCTAAGATATGCACTAAGACGGGTACGTCGCTGGTCTTTTGGGGTCGAGTCCGTGAGCAAAGTTGTAGCTGGCAATGTGGAGGTCTGTTTGGTATAGGTGGAGATGTATTAATTACTGGCTAAGTACTCATAATTATGTAGTATAGTTATATACACCATCAAGTCGCCCAAGTTAAGGACATCAGTTCTTGATTGGGGAGTTGATAAGGTCTTGACTAATAACGTGTACTTACCACGTCAAGACAGGCTGAGGTATCGTACCCCTTAGTCTCCTCAACTCCTCGATCTACGTAAATACAATAATACATACAGGTGTCCTTTCCATTATAGTGTATGATGGTGGGGTATGAATGTTTGTGCTTTGAAGTATGTGGTGTAATGCGTTTCGTATGTAACCCACTTTGACAGTCCTGACAATGGGTTCAGGGTCCTATTTTGTTAGATTGATAATGGTTGTCAAACAGTGGAGGTTCAATTTCATTTGGTCGTGGATACCTGACAAATGGCGGAGTTCAATACCGTTTGGCTATCTTGGAAGTTTTGATTATGGGTTCAGGGTCCCAATCTGTTAGAGTGGCAATGATTGTTAAATGGTGGAATTTGTTTCTGTTTGGCCATGGATAGATGACAAACAATTGAGTTCGACCAGTTTGGCTATCCTTGAAGTCCTCACGATGGGTTCAGGGTGCCATTCCGTTAAACTGACAATGGCTGTCAAACACTGGAGTTCAATTCTATTTGGCAATGGATAGCTAACAAACGGTGGGGAGCTCGATCTGGTTTGGCTATCTTGTAAGTCCTAAAATTGGGCTCAAGGTCCCATTATGTTAGACTGACAATGGATGTCAAACGGTGGAGTTGAATTCCGTTTGGCCATGGATAGAAGAAAAATGGTGGAGTTCGATCTTGTTAATCTCAAACTCGAGTCCTACCAAGGTCTTTCATCTTAAACTGATATTTCAAGTAGCCAACTCCTACTAATCTCATTAAGAGACTTGATGATGTTCGTATCATTAACATATACTGCTACAATAGCAAATCATGAACTTGTTCATATAATGAACACACATGGACATAACTCATCATTCTCATATCTCTTCCCAATCAAGTAGTCACTTTGATATGTGTACCACATCCAACCAGATCGCTTCAATCAAAATAGTGAACGTCTCAATCTTATCACATGAGTACTCCGTGGTTTAGAGTTACTTTATTTGGGTAAAATTATGTCACCTGGCACTCTCATGTATATCTCTAAATCAAGATCCTCATAGAGATATACTGTAACCACATCCGCGAGCTGCATACTCAGTTTTTCGGACACTACTAAATTGACCAGATAGCGAAGATTAATGATATCCATGACCGGAGAATACGTCTCTTGATAATCAATTACAGGGCGTTGAGAAAATTTTTGCACCACTAGTTCAGCTCTATACCGTAAAACTTCATTCTTCATATTGTTCTTCCAAACAAACACTAATTTATGTCCAACTAGCTTAACATTCGGTGGGCATAGCACTACCAGACCGATAACTTGCCTTTTGTAAGAGAGTCAAGTTTAGCCTGAATTTCATCTTTTCATTTCGGCCAATTTTCTCTACGTTGAAAATCTTCAATAGAGCGAGGTTCCACTTCATTATTGTCCATGATTTCCTGACCGACGGAATAAACAAATGTATCATCAACTAACATGGAAGATATATCCATAATAACTGACGCACTTGTGTTAGTGAGATTTCTTTGTTTTCTAAAATCACCATTATCTCTTAAGAGTCTCCTAGAGATGTCAATTGTGATTATAGGACATAACTGTAGCCAAAAACAATCTCATGTGAAAGATTCACAGTGTTGATGACAAATGGATCATTTTGTGCCTGGACGGTCTGTCTTTTAATCGGCAACTCATCAGTAGATTATCTTGGTCTCCCCCCTATTTTGGGTGAAAGCCGAGGTTGACAATATACCTCCACAATGGGTAGAAGGAATGCTACCTGCCCAGGTGTGACATTAACTTGCCCAGTTCTAGGGACTTCACCCTTGCATGAATGTTTGCAGCAGTTTTATCTGATCTCGTCTCTTTCATGAAATCTGTAAAGGAGTCTTGCATCGAATTTTCCACCTTCTGAAGATCAAGGATACATCACACTTCTATCTCACTCTAAGATATGCAAGAATCATGATGAGACATAGTGGAGTGGGGTTTGACCACGTCAATTCATGACGTTCAACTAGAATAGAACTATTTATATCTCCCTCTAATGGTGAGAAGTTTGTCTCATCAAAGTGACAATCTACAAATCATGCCATAAAGTGATCTCATGTCAAAGGTTCTAAATAGCGAACATTTGTTGGAATTTCATAATCAACATAGATACCTAATCATCTCTGAGGATCCAATTTCATATGCAGTGGAGGCGTAAAATGCACATATACTTCATAACCAAATATGCGTAAGTGTGAAATGTTAGGCTCAAATGTAGTTTACCAACTGGTACGCACTAAACGATTAACGGGCAATGGATCTGAAACGGATAAGCATAGATCCATGTAAAATTGCATAGACCCACGCAGAAATAGGTAAGTAGGTGTGCATCACCAAAGCCCGAGCCACAACCTAGATATCTTACAACTAGAATCCCTCTTTTTTCCGATCCAGTTCCTCCACCACCGCGAACCCCAGTTAGATTCAGGCATGATACACTTTTTAGTTATTGGGAGAACCCAAGTACTCTCTTTCGGATCCAGGAAACAGCTCTCAGAGATTTTTTTTCCTTTTGCTCCCCATATTCGATACCGGTGGAACACGAAGGTTCTCGTCGGACATATAATAGTTCTGAATAGAATCTCTTTAGAAATGTAACCACTTGATATGTATTTCTGCAAGACCGTTCTGTTAAGAAACAAGGAGAACTGGATGTTCAGCATCAATCCCAACAGACATCCAATAATCATCAAAAGACTTTGATGTAAACTCTCTACATTATCCAGTCAAATATACTTGATTGGGTGATCCAGGTGGTGAGCTTGGAGCTTAATAATCTAAGTTAGGAGTTTTGTAAATGTAACATTCCTTATGGATAGCACAGCGATGTGTGTCCCAAGTGTCGATACATCTACCAAAACCATTAAATGTTTAAATTGTCAGCACTCAGGTTTGATAAGTCCACAAATATCACATTAGATTCATTGTAACAATGGAATGTTCTTACTTGTGTCTATAACAAACGAAGGTCGTCCCTGTAACTTTCCTAATGAAGAAGCTTTGTAGAACGAGCAATGTGCATCAGACGTTGCCATGAAGAAATTAGGTGGGATAACACACATTACCTCAACATTAAATGGGTGAGATAGTGTTGCATTCGTCTTAGAGAGCAAGCCTAAACCGAGAGGAGTAATCTCATCCCCTCCATCTAAACTGATAGTTTTGGGTATTCCCACATGCTTCTTTGCTCTAAAGAACAGATAACCATGTATATTTTTTTAATATCTTGATCATCATATCTCGACCAGGATGACCTAGAAAATATTTTGCAAAGCTTGTATGTGGCAAAATTAGACACCGTGGTGTGAGTAACTGCATTTGATTAAATAATCCAAACTACAGTAAGATATAACCACTATGAATGCTCATAAATTCACTACAAAGTGCTTTCTACCATATTCTACGAAGGTTTCACACAAAAAATCGTTTTCATTCTCACAGTATGTTTCCAAGTGAAAACCATTCGTGCGAATGTCCTTAAAAATTAGCAAGGTTATATTGATCTTTAGCGCATGTAAGGCATCAGTGACATAAATTAGAGTGTCATGTGCCAAAAAGAATTGTGCATAACTACGCCCTTGTATAACTGATATTGAATCAATCATGGTTGTCACTGAGAAACTATATGACATAAGATTCATAAATAATTTTTTATTCTACATAATAGAGTAGATAGTACCACTATTTGCTAAACACTGAATCTCACCTTCAGACATCTACAAAAAAAAGTAAATCAATCAGTCTTTGAACTCAAAAAATGGCGAACATTTTAAGTGAATAGTTAAAGATTTGTAAGGGATTGTGACCCTTATATAGTACTTGACATGGCAACATAAAACTGATGTACAAACCACATCAAAAGAACACCGTTTCTGTCCACAAACTTCGAATGGTCGAAGGAATTTCGATAGGTCAAAATTGTTCGATTTTGAGTCCAAGGACTCTGGCTCGAAGTACCGAGAGACGTCTTTTATGGGTCGAAGAAAACATGGAAAAAATTTTGATGTGCCTAAAAAAATGCAAAAACATTCTAGGGTGGTCGATTCGACGGGTCGAGAATTTCTCTCGACGGGTTGAAAAGCGTTGAAAAGCTATGGTTGACGCGACCATTGATGGGTCGATCATGACCTCTAGAAATTTTTTGTTTTTTTCCAATTTTTTAATGTTATTTTTGGTGTCATAGTGTGATAAAATATTGTATATCACGAACTATTCATGCATTATGAATTAAAAATAAAATTCTCAACATTTTCATATAACCAAAAAATAGATAAATTTTATTACTTGCTAACTAAATTACATCAAAGATGTCTTATTCCAAAACGTCTAAAAACAAAGACTCAAAAACATAACTAAACAAGTCAAAAACTAAACTTGAAATATTACATAGCAGAGATAACAGCCCAATACATAGACTAATCAAAATCTGGATTCTCAAGACTCTCTTTCTTGTTGTTTGCTACAGTGAGATTGACATCAACATCTTCTTCCATCTCATAGTCTCTCCACGCAAAGTTAGCTTCTAGTGCCAAATATTCCTTGTGCCTCTTGTAGATATTCTAAATTTTCTTACTTGCACGACATTGCTTGTGCATCTGCTTAGTAGAGCTGCATTTAAAACATGGATCTTTTCTAGACAGAGTAGAGCGTCAAGAATTTCAATCATGGTTGGAACTGAAACATGACTTGTTCTTGTTTGAAGGACTAAGGTCAGCCTCTTAATGGTGGTGCCAAGTCAAATTTTGAATATGACCTCTACCACGACCTCCCCTCTCACCACGTGAAGCATGTTGTCCACGGCCATAAGGTGTTGATCGATGATTTTTCTTTTTCTTAGAAACTTTTCCTCCAATGTTATAATTCTCAAGTATTTTCTTGGTCTCAGCAAGCCATGAGTTGTTGTTGAGAATCATAACATGATGTCTCTCCTTCTTAGCTAGGATATTCATGAGATCATTGAAAAATATAATCCTTCCTAGTTCATACTCAAGTCGATACTGAGGAGCAAGTATACACATGGATGAAAGAAAGGTGTTCAAAGTTTTTTCGATGAGATCTTTATCTAACTTGTCAACCGCATAAAACTAAGCTTAGATTATAGACCCAACATAGCGTGTTTGTAAGCATCAACTTTTGGATAATCCAATAAACATATGGGTTCATATCTCTCCGTCAACTCAAGAAGTTGTGCATCATGCACGTTGTTGAAGAGTTGCTTCAAAACGTCCCATAAATCATTGGGATCAGTTTTCATCAAGTAATGCTTCTTGAAAGTTTGATGGATATGACGCCTCAAAAACATAAGGGCTTGAGCTTTAATCTCATCAATATGGTTGACTGCATTCACATTTGTCGGAAAAAGATGGTGTTGGTATATCTCTTTTCAATAAATGTGTTTTCTACATCAGAGGACCATCGATGATACTTTGTTCCTTTTGGACGAAAGATTTCAAACTCTGGCCTAGCCAGCTCTGTCGTAGTACAAAAGAGATAAGGGAGATAATTAATATCAAAACCATGATAACTAATATAAATTTTAAGGAATAAGAACATGATCCAAGATATATGGTCACAAAAATCAATGATTTGATAAATGATGGCTTCATACCACACCAAAAAATCTTGAAATTCATAAACAATCACTTGTAATCGATTTCTCTTTTTTCTTTATATTGTGATTCCCTCGGGATCGTCACTAATCAAACTTTTTAAGCAAATGGGTGATGAAATCCTCTTTTCTCGATTCACAATATAATATCAAAGTAGTAAACAACCTAAATTCTAGGGTGCTACAGAAATTAAGTTTTTGCAACCTATTCTCTAAAGTAGAATGCTAAAAAAATTACCTCTAGTGGTGCTATAATCAGTATAGCTATATTTGTAGTTTGTTGACGACGAGGTGATAACTCTCTCTTGAAGCAAGATTTTGGAAGTCAAGCAATTGTGGTGTTGGAGAGATGCGACGTGCGTAGGAGGTGTAAGTGTCACGTACGGTGGTGATGCAGGAGGTTGAGGGTGACTGGTAGCGATATTGACGACGATAGTGGTAGTGGCCAGTAGTTGGTGATCGACAGTGTAGGTGTGTATTAGGGTTGGGGTTCCTTCTTTTCTTTGGTAATTGTTGGTTATCAACTCAGAACTTGCTTATAACGTGTTTTAGGACAGAAAGATACAAAATAACTAAAATTGTAAACTGTATCTTTATTCATTGATAAAAGGTTTTAAATACAAGCATTACAATCAATACAATTAATGTTCCCGATTAATTAATTATTACTAGAATCTCTATTTCTAATATAATTAGGACAAGACACATAACGGAAGATACGGAGTATAATTTCCTTAAACATAATGAAATTTTATCTTAGTATACCTCTAAAACAATTACTATATCGTCTTTAAGATGTGTTTTTTAAGAGCAACTCTAGCATATTCTCCAAATGAGAGTTTTACTAATAATTTGAGAATTTTGAGCAAATATAAGCTCCACTATTCCCTATCTTTATCTCTATTTTGGGGAATCCATAAAATTTATTTTCATCTCCCATTGCTATACGAAAAAGTGAGAATATAGGTGTCAAGAATAAGCAAAAATATAATCAATAATTTCCTTTTATGTTACAAATGTTTAGAGTAAGTATACACCATCCTTGTTCATTTGGTTATTGTTGGAATATAACTATTATAATTTGAAGGGTAAAGATGATCTTTATTGAGAAACTCAATTGTGTAGAATTACAAGTGCACGGTCATTTATTAATAGACTCCAACAACAACTATTATAATTTGAAGGGTAAAGATGATCTTTATTGAGAAACTCAATTGTGTAGAATTACAAGTGCAAGGTCATTTATTAATAGACCCCATGTTCTGTTCCTAAAAGGAATAGTGCCTCAAAGGAATAGATATCTATTATATGATACACAAGTTATAAACATAGGAGAGAAAATGAAAATATGATATACATAGGTATATTGTTAAGGAAGGATAATCACATATTCTAAATAGACTTATTTCAATACTCCCCGTTATGATAACTTGACAAAGTATTTGTGTTCTTCCTCAAGATATGATCAGCTTTATGTTGACTATGGTGGTTGCATCTCATCAAAAACCTTGTCGAGATAAAAATAGAGAAAAACATCCTCAAACAAAGTAAAAATAGAGAGCATCACACCATTCACGTTGATTAGTTATCATCGACAGAATAATTATATTGCCTCGCTAAAACCATTCCAAGTAATAAACCTTGTGGGAGCTCGAAAACAAGCTTGGCAGAACAAAGACTACAACTACTTTCATCACATCTAATTGACATGATGCCATGGACTTTTCTCCCCTTGAAGTCAATGTTCCCCCTGAACTAACCAAGAAGTTATCTAAAATTACAGGAGATGTCTCATAATTAGATAAGCGTCGATATCTTGTGAACTTAGGTATGAGCTAGAGCAAACGTACTAAAGTATTTTTTATCATCGCAACATTGACAACTATATATCCCACAATGGCACAGTATAACAAAACCTAATCTCAAAGTAAGAGGCTTGTTAGTACGATCACATAGCAAAAAACTTATACTCCAATTCATGTGGCGAATTTTCCATTTCACTATTAATAACGCAATGGATAGGATCCAAGGAGTAAGAGAATGAATTACCTCATCTCAAGCGAAATTCATCTCATGATCAACTAACATGGATGAAGGGAGTTATTGAAACATCGATCAAAGATACTACAATCATAAAACCCAGGGGATATTCGACATAACACATCATGTGGACTCATGACTATGCATGTAATGGTGTGTGTGACATTTGTATTCCCTTAAACCAAATCCAAACGTGGCCTATATATCGATTCGTGCAGATGATACACTTGTTGCATGTCCCCATGCACCATCATTGATGATTGAAGAAGTTTGCATTTCAAGCAACATGTAGCGACATACTCTACTCATCTGCCACCACAAGCACTGTTGGTGAAAGCACTAGCCAAGGTGGCACAATGTAATATGTGACTTGTTAATAATTTAGATTATTATATGACTCGTTAAACATAGAAATCACCAAATTTTGTTTAACCTTAGAACCTTCAGAAATTCGATAATAAATTGTCTAGCGAAGACAATATATAAAAACGAGTCTTAAGGAAACATTAGCGAAGTGAAGCAAATGGTCCAATGGATACTAAAGTTGAAGTCAAGTACTCCCTGGTCTTGGGTTTGAGACAACGAAGGTGAACTCGCAAAACATTCCATACCATAAGATAGTAAAAATAAAAATCTTTTTTACTTGACCTAGAAACGGTAACAAACCCTAATTTTAAATAGCCAATTTTTCGAAAATTGGATTTTAGCAAAACGAACAAATAACCCTTGTTCGTATAAGTTCACCGAATTAGACTTTTGTGTTTAAGCTTATCATTAATATTTCCATGGTCATGCTTAATTATGTCATTTTTCAAAGGACCCAACCCCGATTTAGTTTCCTAAACCGAAATCAAACCCTTTCTGAAAACACGAACCAACAAAAACCATAAAAATTTCGGCAGAGTAACGCTACTAACGCGGAATTGCGATTAATCTGCACCTGGAAAATACATTTCATCCTATGCCACAAAAACCAAACCGTGGGCTCCAATCCCATCCGGATTTCTCAATATCATATCAATAACAATAAACAATAAACATAACTGTATTATATAGAAAATCCGGGAAAAACCACATAAAACATGTATCAGTATCGTATCAGAGCGACCTCTAGTGTATATATACAAGATATACCACAGTAGGCGAAACAAGTAACCTACTGGGAAAGAAAGGTAGCTCGAACGACTAGCCTCCGACCGCGACGTGAGACACCAGAATCCGAACTGCAAACTGGGTACGAAAATCGAAAAGCCCAGGGGAAAGGCAATAAAACGTTAGAGTGAGTGGACGAAAATAAACATATGCCTTTCACCAATTTCATATACAATAAACAAGTATAGCGAGTTCGGAAAATATATATATGGAGGTGTCAGGCGAATCTCTCAAGCCTGACGGTCAGGCGAATCTCTCAAGCCCGACGGTGATAGGCCAGGGGAATCTCTCAACCCCGGCGGCATAATAGGGGAATCTCTCAACCCTGCCCAGAGGAACCTCTCAACTCTGGTCCAGAGGAATCTCTCAACTCTGGTCAGACTACCGGTGATCAGCCGAGTAGCCGAAACATCGATGCAAGTATGCCATCACCATAAAACATAAAATAATACCTCCGAAAATAATAAATAATCTCAACATCATATATAAATAAATATGGAAAATCACGAACTCGCAACGACTGTGAAAATATAAAAGTCCACTCACAGGTGAGCAAAACGCGCACTCGCGCTAATTACGTGGTCTGGCGGAAGATCCCTCGCCTGAAGCACAATCTCGATCCCCTGAATAATCATAAAATATAACTGATCAAAATCATAACTCACAACACTGAACCACACCTCGGAAACCAACCGTTCCCGGAAACGTATAACTGATACAAAAATAACCAACGAAATTCCCGAAATCTCCACTCAAAACCCTCGACTGAAAATCCGGTACCCAAATCAACTCGAAAACCTCAAGGCGACGATCGGGGCACTAATACGAGCGAAACGACATATAACTCGACACATTTCCAAAAAACTCAACGGTCGCCGGAGCTCCGCCGTTGACCGCTGCCGACGGCGACAACGCGCCGTCAACCGGAGAGATTTTCCGGCGGCCAAGCTCACCGAAGGTTCATCTCAATGAGCCCAACACATCTCCCAACTGAGGCTAAGCCCAATTCCGGCCACACACGCCGAAAAACAGCTCGAAAAGTCCAAATCCCTCACCGGCCGGAAAATGCTCCTCCGCCAAAATCCGTCGCCGTGAGGCCATTTTGGCCTCCCAACTTCAAGGGTCCACCTACCTACCTTAAGCCCAACAATTTCCAACACAAATCCCCCTTGGAAAGTTGCCAGAACACCCTCCTTCGTCGAAGCCGATTTCGGCAAGTTTCCACAAAATTTCAACTCGATCGTTCTCACTCAAATTCAACTCAAATTCTAAAATTCCAAGTTCCATTCAATAGCAAATCAAGAGAGGATTAAGAATATACCAACAATAAGGCCGGAGGTGGCCCGAAACGGAGAGTCACCGGCAAGTCAGCTGCGGTGGAGTTTTCTCTCTCTGGTCAACGCGGGTCAATGCTCCCAAAGTCAGTCAACGCTGGTCAAACTTCCCGAAACAGTATTTTCGACAATTTTTCGACTATTTTCGATATTTATATTCACGTCTCGGGACGATCGACGGTCCAAAACGGATAACCATAACGATTCGGATAAACTCGATATGAACGGATATACTCGACGAAATTCTACAACTTCAAATATTCATATTATATTCCTCGATCGTTGAAATAATTATCCGGAACCACCCACGAACTCGAAATCACGTGTACAACAACTCTCGAGAAGAGACTCAACTCAAATTCTCGACCAATAATTAAGTCGTGATCAAAACCGGCCAATCAATCAATTTACGGAAAACAATGATTACGTGCTAACTCGTAAATTAAACCATTTACACTACTGTTTCTGTTCTGGGTCGTCACATTTTTGTGCTAATTGTTGTTAGATTTTATATTTTGCTTGCTTAAAATTTATTGGTAAAATTAACTACATTATTTTGTTTACTCATTATCTTACTTTTACCTACATATAGTTATATAATTTTTTGTATATGTTATCAAGTGGCCAAAACCAATCAGATTTCCCGCCCATATAACTATTCTTTTACAAGTAAGACACTTAATTACCCTAAATTTAGGCTATAGTTTATTTATATCTTTATGTTCATACTACTCACAAGTTAGTAGTAAAGTTACACATTTTCACACATTATCTTACATATTGTACCCATATATCTTCATTGTTTGAGAGGAAATATCTCACATCAAAAAAGTGGCAAATAATAAATAACTTATAAGTGAATGAACTATACCCAATATTAATCGAGGACTTTTGGATAAAACCTAACATTTTAAAGGTGATTTAAGTTGGGACAATATCAGTTATATTGGGGATCACGTGCTACGTTTGCCGCAGTTTGACTTTCATGTTCATATCTACATGATCAAGTAGCATTTCAATCTGATTTACAACTACATCACTATTGTATTTACAAATGAATATTTACCTTAAAGAGTAGCCCAACTATTCCTTATCAACTTGCCTTGCAAAATCAATAAAAATAGGTATAAATTTATTTCTCATGTCTCCTCTCATGCCTATATAAACCACCCTTAAGTTCAATATGATTTTGCACCATTTCAATCTATATTCTTACATATTTAAAGTCCTCCAAAAATTGCAATGCAACTCTCCTAAAATCTCATACCAAACAATTTTTCTTCCAAGCATTTATTAGTTATTTCCTTTGCTTCAAGAGGGTCACTTGAGTTAACCAAACACTTTCATCACTGTCAGGCCCCAAATTTTTGGTTTAATAAATTACCATTAATCAGCCAAAATTGAGCACGTAAATAACTCACTCCGAATACTTGAACTTTTTTTTCCGAAGCCAATCAATGTCAATAAAGACTCAAAGATTTGAATCATATATTACATACCATATATTTACAATTTCAAATCGAAACGTCAACAAATACATTACATAGCGGAAGAAAAATAAACAAAGATAAAGTCTAACAATCACCATCATAGCAGTATTAAGAAGCTTTTAACTCTGCTGCAAGTTACAATTAACCTACATGATTAACCCCCTATATCATTGAATAGTGCACCGGGTTGACAGTAACAAACTCGATAAGCTTTTGCAAGCCCGTATGAGTAACCTCAATTTAATACTTCATTTAACATCTATTCCAAGTTTACAACATTCCAAATTGAATCAAATTTCATTCCACGACAACAGAAAAATCTAACAATAATTTTACCAATAAAACCACAATTTCAAATTTTCTTTATAACTCTTGCATCAAAATTAGTTTAGAAGATTTCCTCAAACAAAATAACTCACTAAAATCAATATCACATAACATCTCAAATTCAGGACTCTTACATCAATTCCGAAACACAAGGAATCACAACATCATGCCTTCTCTTAAAGGAACACATCTCGACTCCACAACAATATTAGAACTCACGATAACAAAACAAGAGAACTTAACCATGTCACTCATGGGCTATAAAAGAAGAATGCACTTGAGACTCCTTTTAAACAATAATATCATTCATGTGGCAAACAGATTAAAGTCTAACTAATCGGATCTCCCGACTTCATAACCACTGTCACTTGTGACCTCAGAACCTGGACACAAGTAATCGGCACTCATGACCTCACAGCTTGGAACATGAGTGACAACCATCTCAAAATCTACAGTTGTAACCTCACATCAAGGATACGAGTGACAACACCTCAACTGACGATATTCATGATCTCACAACGCAGAACATGAGTGACAAACAACTTAAAACTATACTTGTAACCACACATCATGGATACAAGTGACAACACATTAACAACTCTTGACAACACATCAAAACTACATTTGTAACCTCACATCACGGATACAAATGTCAACACCTCAACCGGCCTAGCAACCACACATTACGGTTACTAGCGACACACCTAAAATTAATCACATCAAGACATCTAAGAAGGGAAACATAAGACCCAATGCACTATAGACGTCACACCAAATCATTCACCAACTGTGAGAATGCCATCTTAAAACAAAACGGGTTTTCACTTTACCTATAAACCTTAGACGATCAAGTTCATAATTTTAAAACAGAAACTTAATTTCTTTTCGATTACTATTTTTCCAGCATAAATACAATTTTACACATCAATCAAGTGAATCTCTATTCACAATGTAAACACAATAAGATTACTCCCCTCTAGATAATTGTCTTCTCACATACATCAATAAAACTAAAACAGCCATGCAATGAAACTCATCTCGTCAATTACCTGAACAATTATAATTCTTCGTTAGCAACACAAAAATTATATTGCCCTATCTTCACTCCAAACTGAACTAAGTCAGTGCCTCTGTGACGACCCGAACCAGAATCAGTTGTGTATTCTGCACGATTCACGAGATTGGTCATAGTCGCAGTTTTACGATATATGTGTGGTTTGTCGATTCTGTTCGCGACTATATTTTCGGCCGAGAATTTGAGTTGAGTGTCTTCACGGAAGTTGTAGAGTACATGATTTCGAGCTCGAGGGCGGTTTCGGATGATTTTTCTGATAACCAAGGAATATAATACGATTATTTGAAGTTCCAATTTTCGACGAGTTTATCCGAATCGTGATGGTTATCCATTTCGAATCGTCGATCGACCCGAGGCGCGAGTATAAATATCAAAAATAGTCGAGAAATAGTCGAAAAACACTGTTGAAGTTTGACCGGACCGTTGACTTTCCAAAATTGGAAACTTGACCGTTGACCCGAAGTGGAAAGTTTCCCCTTTGAGCTTCGCCGTCCGACCTGCTTATTCTGGCCACCTCCGACCTCGCTGAGGGTATGGTTAGCTTCACCTTGAGTTCCTTAATTGTTTTGCAATTGGTTTGATTGAAATTGGTTGAGTTTTGCTCGAACCCGAATCGGGTTAGGTCACCAGAATTCGCCGGAGTTGGGGTGAGTGGTTCCGGCGAGTTTTGGAGGTGGGGATGTTGGGGTTTCGACTCCCCACACCCTGGTGATGCTTCCCCTGTGTTTTATTTGATCTGAGGAGGTGATTTTAGTCGAACCCGATTGGGTTGCCGGAAAATGGATTC
This sequence comes from Geum urbanum, assembly GCA_946800695.1. Lineage (NCBI taxonomy): Eukaryota > Viridiplantae > Streptophyta > Magnoliopsida > Rosales > Rosaceae > Geum > Geum urbanum. The sequence continues at coordinate 15,584,998 of OX327008.1, read as the reverse complement.
CGTTTGATTTTCAGGTGAATTTGAGGGGTTCCGGTCTGATTTGGCCCTTGTGGTAGTTGAAGAAGTGGTTTGGCTTGATGAGATCTTGTGATCTGGAGAATCTCGCCGTGGAATTCCACCGTTGACGGCGCGCCGCCGCCGCCGGCGGCGGTCAACGGCGGAGCTCCGGCAAGGAGTTGACTTTTTGATTTTTAATGAAATTAATGTCATTTTTCTCGTAATCGCGCCCTGATTATCGTCCAGAGGTTTTTATAGTGATTTGAGTATCAGATTTTCAGTCGAGGGTTTCGAGTGGAGATTTCGGGAATTCCGTTAATTGTTTTGTACTATATTGTATATTTCTGGGAACAGTTGGTTTCCGTGGTTAAGTACAGAGTTGTGGGTTATGTTTTTGATCAGTTATATTTTGTGAATATTCAGGAGATCGAGATCGAGATCGTGCTTCAGGCAAGGAATCTTCCACTCGACCACGAGATTAGCGCGAGTGCGCGTTACGCGAGTCTGTGAGTGGACAATTTCTTTTCACGGATTGATTGCGAGTCTTTTATATATGATTTATGAACTTGAGCATGCAGTTTTATCATGATTTTATGAGCATGTGTTTTACGATTATACATATACGGATATGCGTATACGAGTATACATACATATATATTATGTTTTATGCATGTGCATGAAAAGGATTTATGATTTGGTTTACACAGAGTACAGTCTCGGTTACGTTGTTGTACCGATACACATTGGCTTCTCGGCTGATCCCCGAGTACGCTCCGGGGGGGGACAGATATCCTGACCCGAGACCTTTCTGGCTAGGAATCACGTGTGGGTCTGGGATCCCGTGATTCAGACTGTGCTATCGCGTGGTAGTCCATGAGAGACTCCGCGATATATTTACGATGCATGCTCTGTATGCGTGAGGAGTTAGAGTTTCCCTCGTGTACCATTTCTTTATTTGTGCATTTAGACTCGCATATGTTTTATAACATATATATTATTCGGCGAAAGATATTTATTTTCGTGCACTCACTCTAACGATTTTCATGTCTTTCCCCTGGGCTTTTCGGTTTCCGTGCCCAGTTTGCAGTTCAGGTTTTGGTGTTTCACGTCGCGGTTGGAGACTAGTGATCTGAGCTACCTGTGTTTTCCAGTAGGTTCTTGTTTCGCCTACTGATGTGTATATTGTATATATTTACACTAGAAGTCGCTCTGATACATTCTGATACTTGTTTTATACGGATTTTCTCGGATATATTATATTATACATATATGTTTTCTGTTATTTGATTTTGTTATGATATTGAGAAATCCGGATGGGATTGGTGCCCACGGTTTGGCTTTTGTGGCATAGGACGAAGTGTTATTTTCAGGGTGCAGGTTTATGCAATTCCACGTTAGTAACGAAACTCTGCCGAAATTTTGAATGGTTTTTGTTGGTTCGTGTTTTCAGAAGGGGTTCAATTCCGGTTTAGGCAACTGAATCGGAGTTGAGTCCTTTCAGCCTCATAACCCAATTTCTCCGAGACCCAACTTATCAACATCTCCTCACAGTCCCATTTACATTCCTTGTTCTGACTAAATTCTCTGATTAGCTAATGTAGGAACCAATTGAGAACCCATCATAAGGAACTATCTCACCTTAGCACTACCAGCACATTCCCTCACTCACTATTATGAATTATAAAACTAATCCAACTTACAATCCACCGATTCCAACCTGTGAAAACTTAATTAAAACCCAATCTCCAAGTCACAACCAAACTAACAATATAACACATTCTTTGTATTAGCCACAACCCACCATAAACACCTCATTCCAAAACCTTAGTCAAATTTTCAGTCTGTTAACATCGAAACAATGCCAACCTCTAACCAAAACCCAAGCCTCTTAGTAACAACGATCCCATTGCCCACAGTTCCTAGTAAATTTGAAATGCACTTAATCCCGTTACAAAGTGCAAAGACAAACCTTACCGGCCAAAACCAACAACCCACCACGTCACACTGCCGGCTCCGCACCACTGCTCCGACTCTCTCTCCCTTGCACCGTCACCCTCCTCCGATATCTCTCTCGTTCTATTTTTTTTCCTTCTCTCCTACGCCTCTAATTTCTCAATCTCTCTCTCCTTTCGTCTCCCTCACACTCTTTAATCTCTCTTGCGCCGCCCACGTCTCCTCTCGAGCTCCCCTTCTGTTTCTCTTTTCATTTTCTTCTTCTCGTTTCTTTTCTTCCAAAAGTGGTCTACCTCCGCTTAGCTTAATTAGGTTTTCTCTTTCTTTTGGGCTCACAGAGAATTGAGCCTACTATCTCCATTAATCAAATTGGGCTCAAATTCTAGTATAATTCTCTTTATAATTATAATATATACATCTCCAAATTTGTACGTTTAAACAAACACGTCTCAAAAATACCGAAAAATCTACTCAACCTACTACTCAACTCCACCGAATAAGAGAAAAATAACTCGATACTCAAAGATAACTAAAATTTTACTCAAAAAATTAATTAATAAAAAATTTGGGTTATTAGAATCATCCCTACTGAAGTTTTTGAGTAAGTACATGAGTACATTACTATACTTCTTTATCTTTAGGATTACATCAAAGTATATAGCTAAGAATAAAAGGGAAATAATGAGCATTAGTATAAGCTTAAAAGGGAATAAAAGGGAAATCGTTTTTGATAAAGATTTATTTACTCAAATATTTTTACATATTTAGATTCTATACAAAAGTTATTCAACTTTAGATTTTTGACTCACTTCAAAAGGTTAAGTAATGAGAAAGTTATAGTTAAAACAAGTTTTACTGATCTTCCCCTAATCATGTTTGAAAACACTTAAAATGCTCTTAATTGAAATATTCATATCTCACCCAACTGAAATGACACAACACCGATTTAAGTACTAAACAAAGATTAGATCATCATTAACTAACTTAACCCCTAAAATTCTATCAAAAATTCTGCATAACCTCCCCGTAAAATGAAAATCTACCCAAATACCTGCATATAGTTTTTCCACGATTCATAACCAACACGTCCCAAAAATCCAAAGACTCATAATTTAAAGAATTAAAATAGTTTGATGCTGAATTGAAAAAGAATCTGAAACGTGATACATGAGTTTACTTTAAAATCCAAAATAGTTCGGTTATTTGACAATTATTAAAAGAAAGACAACAGCGAAAACAAAATAAATTGTAATCATCGCATTCTAAGATACTATGCAACTAGTAGGTTAATTGGGAACCTACTAGTGATGGATGGAAATATAGACGCTAAGTCTCTGACGCGAGGTTGTGGCCTCTGGATGAAAACTGCAAACTGGGCCACAATAAACCGAAGGGCCCGGGGAAAGGGATAGAAAGAAAAAAACGTGCTAGAGTGAGTGGACAAGAAAACATTAAAGTTTTGTAAATCAAATATAGCATTTTATGCCTTTCACCGCAATATATACATATAGGAAAAACTTAGCGAGTCAAACTAAAACATATATATGTCATCGGTGTGTGTGGATGTAAGTGCAGCATAATCTTGGGATAGGTATTTGTCATGGTATTCCTGGGGCGTAGTCGATGATCAGCTGAGAAGTCGATGCATCGATGCAACATACATGGACTCAACGTACATTTGTGACGACCCGACCCAATTCAAATATCGTAAAAATCAATAATATACACTTAAATCGAGGAAGTACTCGATCTAAAAAAAACTTCAACTAATCTAGTTGAAAAACATATCCGAAAAATTTGTTATGACAAAATAGTCGTAATGATATAAGACACCTAATTTCTTTGTCGGCCGCACCGCCAGCCCCTTGTCACTGTCGACCACCCACTAGATACAAATCTAATAGTATATCAAATGACCCATTTCCAGAAATATTTTTACGGCCACGCGCTACCACCGGCGACCACTATTGACGGTGGAGAAAAATGCCTTGCCAGAAAACTCTAGTTGAGCCTAACATAATCTCTAACGAAAGCTATCCCTATTCAGGGTCGACAAATTACACAAACCAAATCTCTTGAAACCTTTCTGGCGACAAAGCGCCGCCCTCAAGCCTCCATGTGGTTCAGGGCAGGTCCCAAACAAACTGAGTGGGAGAGAGGAGCATAAGCCTTATAAACATGTTGCCTAACTCTGCTGGCAATCGCTGATCATGGTGGAGGTCAAATCGAGATCAAAGGAAATTAATTCGATTTCCTCGAATTGGATCTGCAAACAACAAATTCACCACACAATAACAACACAGATATCAAAAGAAATCAAACCTCACCTAATCCGTTGCCAGAGATGTCACCCGCGATGATGACTGAAAACACCTGAAACCCTAGGTTTGAATCTCGTTGAATCTCTTCTCTTCAGCCTCAAAATGGTCAATTAACGCTGGAAATAGCTAGAGGAGATCAACCCATGTCAAATCGGCGGCGACTTCCACACCGTCTAAACCAACTCTCTCTCTCTCTCTCTCTCTCTCTCTCTCTCTCTCTCTCTCTCTCTCTCTCTCTCTCTCTCTCTCTCTCTCTCTCTCTCTCTCTCTCTCTCTCTCTCTCTCTCTCTCTCTCTCTCTCCCTTATTTTTCACAATCTTTGAATCTCTCTCTCTCTCTCTCTCAAACCATATAAACCACCACCTCCACCACCACCTCGGCACCACCATCACCATCACCACCACCACCATCATAATTAAATTATCTCCTAATTATATTACAATTTTTGCTTTAATTAATATTTCATTATTATTATTTTTTAAAATAACAACTTAGACGACGAAACAAATAGTTTCATCATCTAAGTTGTTTATTTAAATTTTAAAAAAAAATAATTAAAATGTACCACTTAAACGACGAAAAACCTTCGTCATCTAAGTGGATTATTTTTTTATTTTTTTTAAATTCGACACTTAGGCACGAATAACCTAAAATTCTGTCATCTAAGTGTTTTAATTTTGGCGACGAATTGTGAGTCTCATCGTCTAAGTTCTCACTAAAACGAAGAAAATTTTCTTCATCCAAAAACCTAGACGACGAAAAAAAAATCATCGTCTAAGTACTTAGACGACAAACCTTAGGCGATAAAAAAAACCACTTAGGCAACGAAATTGCTTCGTCGCCTAAGTGTGTTTTTCTGATAGTGAATATAACTACTATAATTTGAAGGATAAAGCTTATATGTATTTATAAACTCAACTGTTTAGAGTTACAAGGTGTAAGGTTTTTTATATAAACCCCAAGTCTTATTCTATTAAAAATCTACTACTTGATACACAAGTAATAAAAAAAAGGAGAGAATATGAAAATCTAATATACATAAGTATTTTGCCAAGGAAGGATAATCACACATAATTAATAGACATATCTCATTAAATAAAGCATTTTTTTTATAAGTCGATAGAAGGCTAGAGACTATTGGGATTTGAACTTGAGTGATGAGTAAGAGCATCTCCAACAGGTTCCCCATTTTATTGGTATTCTCACTTTTGGAGAATTTTGGGCTTTTTTTTTGTCCAACAGATTCCCCATCCCATTCCCCAAAATAGGGAAGGAGGAGAAAAAAAAAAGGGAGGCTTCCCCATATTTGCAGCATTCGGCAAATTTTTGGAGAAGCAAAAATAAATGCAAGATTCTTCAAAATGGGGAAGCTGTTGGAGTTGGAGCAAAAATAATTTGGAGAATATGGCTTTTGCTTCCCCATTTTGGAGAAATTTTTGGGGAAGTTGTTGGAGATGGTCTAAGGAGGCACACTGTCTTGACCACTAGACCCCTCCCAAATGCTCAATAAATAAAGCACATATATCTTTGATTCGAGTAGGAAGCATGGTTCTAAGATAACATATAACTTAAACACAGTGGGGTTAATAGAAACTATTGGGTGAAACTTGGGGCAGAGCCAGTATTGTATCTTAGACGGGAGCATAGATTACATTACACGAGCAAATACATACATATATATAGCTCATTCACTATTAATTGTATACTTTTTTTTGTCATTTTTCAGGTATAGGGCATTATACAAACTTTTCGATCATATTTTAACATCTCCACCGTCTAATTATTAGATCTATATGAGTAGATCATTCCTGTAAATTTTTAGCCAAAATGGTGATCGTTAAGATATCAAACTAGATTAAATCAAAAAACGGATCAAATATGTCAAACCCAAACCTGAACGGATTCATACTTATAAACTTCAATTGCAATTTTGAATACCTTAACGATCACTATTTTGGCTGAAAATTTACAAGCTTGATCTATACATTAGGACATAAAATCTGAACAGTGGATATGATAAAATATGATCAAAAAGTTTGAGTAATACACTATACCTGAAAATGACCAAAAACAAATATACCTTAGTGAAAAAGTATTTTATATATATATATATGGACACACAAAAAGAGCAAATAGTCGTGTCACCAATAAAGCTACGTACAACAAATTAAAATATACTACTTCTCTCTCAGAGCATCATTTCTTAGAACTCGGATAAATAATTATGGTGGCCTGTTGTCCCATCGATCATCTGAATTTCTGGTTCAGTGAAACAGTTCGGATCTTCTTTCTCCCTCCCTGATTATGCAAGTCTTTAACTTTATATTGTCACTGCCATAGGTTTGATCAAAATGTATTATTTCTATTAAGAGATACTTATATGTATAAATTATAATGTGATTCCAAGGACGAGATGTATGGCGGAAATGAAGGGAATTATTCCTTGGCAAAAACAGTTGACAATTCGAGGACTCGAGATGAGTGTGATTATTGGAATCATATATAGTCTCATAGTTATGAAGTCCAACCTGTCCACCGGTTGGGTTCCCAATCTCAACGTTTCCGTTGCTCTTCTGGCCTTTGTGTTTTCCAGGCTTGGTGTAAGCTGCTCTCCAAGGCCGGACATGCGTCGACTCCATTCACAAGACGAGAACATTGTAATTCAGACATGTGCCATTACTTGTTACAACATTGTTGTTACAGGTGATCCGAGAAATGAAATCCAAGTGTTCATTAACCTGTTATGCATGTGTAGATAGTAACTACCCGTGACTGAGATATATATACATATATATATATATATGCAACTTTTAATTGTTGGGTTTGAACATTTAGACTTGCGAGCAAGCTGGGGTTGATATTAAAGGGAACACTCCAGGGAGCACGACAGAGCTGCAATTTAGTTGGATGACTGGCTTCCTTTTTGTTAGTTGCTTCGTAGGCCTTTTTTCTTTTGTTTTTTTTAGGCTCATAATTATATGTTAATTATATTCTTCACATCATGTTTATTGTTTGTCTTTTATCAATAAAATATTATTTTTATAATGTTTTCTTGTTATGCTATGAAAGCGGGAGTTGACACGGAAACACTCTAAGAGATGAAAATTAATCACTTTTTGGAGAAGTCGAGCATATTTCCCGAGTCCTTGAAAAAGATAAAGGAAAAAAGGGAAAAAGACGAAAAGTCAATGTCGGTCAACGGTTAACTTCGGCAAGTCATCACCGGTCAATGGCAATGTCAAGTTAAGTTTGGGCCAAGGCATCAAGAGTCCAAGCCCATATAGAGATATTTTGAGAGATGGATGCACATGCAAGTCACATGACTTGAAGTAAGTCACACATTTGGACCACCTAAAAGCCTAAAGTTTAGGATCATGTCTAAGCATCTAATTTTGAACTTCAAATAACAAAAATATCTCCATAATACCTATAGGGTCGAGCTCCCCTCATCTCACACACATATCTCACCTCATTTTACATTCTACAAAGTTTTAGTATCTTTCCTTAGCTCCCAACATTTCTCTATCCTTTTAGCTCTCTCCTCCATCTCAAACATCATCTCCATCACCACCAAATCAGCCCCTTAAAGTGGAGCTATCTTGCTTCCCTTAAGGTCTCTATCCCTTTCATCCTCCTATTCACTTGATTTTATACCCTCTTTTGTGCAATTAAGTTTTTTCCCCTCTTATCTCACTTCTACCTCAAGTTGGATGCATTTGGGTGCCTAGAAGATGGAGCTTGAAGACTAAGAATATGACTTAGCTTGCTTGAGAGTTTTTGGGTTATCTCTACATCTCTCTATCTCTTCAATTATGTATCTAAACTTCGTTTCTATTATGATTAGTGAGTAGTTGCTTTTTGCCAATTTGATGTACATACAACTATGTTTTGAGTTATGAAATTAAATTTGGTTTAGTGTACTAAATGTTGTGAATGAATTTGATGGTTTGTGATGTGATTGTGGTATTTTTGCATGTTTGAGTTTGATTCAATGTTTTCATATGCATGTCTTAGTCATGACTAAGTTGAGATATATTTAGGGCACCTAAAAATGAACCTAAGTGAATTAGTCACTCACCTAAGGAAGATAAGCATGGAAACATGACTTAGGTTGCATTTGAGAAGATGGGCTTATGTTTGGTTTTCATTGGGTTTGAGCATGGACCGAAGCCTTGAAGTCCAAATGAAACAAGGAGCTTCGGTCAAGCTTACATTAACTCGAAGGGATTTTGTAGCTAATCGTTACTTCTTTTATTCATGTTATAAGATGTGTGGATTAGGAAAGTCATTAGAACCTACTTTCATGTCCTCTAATGGGGACTTGAGAAGAAAAGGCATTCACGCTCATCATAAGTGAATGCATATTAAACTCAATACGCATGTGATATGATTAGGATACGATTTGTAATTGAGATGCATTCTAGTTTTAGTTTGCTTGATATTTGAATATTGGACCAAAATACTTCTAGTACCCTAATGGCCTAGGAGATTCAGTTCACAACCAATGGTAACTCAAAAGGATTACAAATTGGACAAGCACGTGTAAATCGGGATAAACTCATAACTTGGACATTGTTGGTACATTGAGTTGGCTAATGGCGATATCTTTTGCCGACCAAACATTTACATTTTGTTTTGCTCTTACTTTATATTTTCACTTAATTTAGTTAGTTGTAAACAATTAGTCAACCTTTTGTTTAACCACTCGTTGTAGTTCAACCATCCCTTGCAATGTTAAGTCTTCAAATGATTTAATCTTTTGAGATATAATTCCACATCTTACTTTAGTTTTGGTGTCATGTTTTGTGTCTAGTTAATTCGTGATTTAAAGTGCTTAATCGAGTCAAGTTAAGGAGTTTAAGTGGTCAATTCTCGTGGATTTAACACTCGACTTCCTTACAAATATTATAACTTGATCCCGTATACTTGCAGATCGATATGAAAATTCTTTGTACTTATGGACTAGATAATAGATCACAAAGTGTGGGGGTACAAATTCTTCCCAACATTCCTCTCAGAAAGGTATATATGTTTCTTTAATCCTAGGATTCCTAACCCTTCTAGGAGATCAAAAGAGGTCGCTAAAACTGAGGAATTTTGATCATCAAGTGCTACTTCACTCAAAAACAAATTATTGGCATGGTTGTGTTATTGCGAAGTTACTAATCCTTCCTTAAGCTCAGAAAGTTAATTGTCCGTTGCATTCTGGGTAATTTTGCAGATCATGATAATTGATTATAAGCTACCTTGCCCGGGTGGAACTGCTACTGCTGTTCTTATCATACTCTGGCAGAAGACGAAATGGCCAGGTAATGAAGCTATTTCTTTTGTTTCGTACATTGTATTAATATAGTCCCAATTTTGAAGTGTTGTGTTTCATTTCAAAATGTCTCGGTATAATTAGGAAAAACCCAATGAACCATCTTTTTTGGCTCTTGTTGACGCAGGAAGTAGGTTCATGGGTTCATGAAATACTTTTCATTCAGTTTGTTGTGGGCTGCCTTTCAGTGGTTTTAGGCCGGTGGGGATAGGTGTGGCTTTGTTCAGTTTCCAATATTTGGATTGAAAGCTTGGAAAAATACGTGTGTACTACTCTTTGTCCTGCCTGCGCTTTGGTTCACTACTATGATTTTGTTGACTTCAAAACAGTAATTACGCATTGTATCATGCAGATTTTACTTTGATTTCAGTATGACAAACATTGGAGCAGAAATGATGTGTTCCCATCTTGTCAATTCATCTTTGCTTCTCGGGGCTGTGCTTTCTTGGGGAGTAATGTGGCCCATAATAAGGAGGCTCAAAGGAGAATTGTTTCCTGCAACTCTCTCAGTCGCTACTATCAAGAGTGTAAATGGATACAAGGTGAATCTCAAACCACTTCTTAATTACAAGACATGATTACAAGGTGAGTAATTATATGGACATTTGTGTTGTTGCAGGTTGTCATTTCCATTGCCCTGATACTAGGAGATGGGCTGTACATCTTCATCAAGATACTATACTTTACGGGCTCAACTATGCGCATCAAATTGAGCAGAACTAACCTCCCAAATGGTAAAATAGTTGATATATATATATATATATATCTCCATATATAGTGATTGTCAAGAAACATGCAACTGAAGTAACTACACTAGACAACCATATATGCGGACGATGCTTCGACCAGAATCTGTGAAAAAATTCGATCCCAATATAATTGTCTGAATTGGAATTAAGCCCTAACGACAATAGACTCTACAAAAAAAAAAATTCAGGGTTTCCACACATATTCAAGAAACCCAAAAACCTGCAAAAAAATACACTTCTAAAATGTCCATAAAAACAAACCGTTAGCACCAATTCCCATCCGGATTTCTCAAATCAACTAAATATTGAATTCACTAGAATTATAAACTGTTTACAGCAGGTGATAAGAAATTTGAAGACTAAATGGAAAAAATACAACACAAGCGGAAGTAACTGTATACAGTATTCAGAACGGCTTCTAATTTACATAATACATAGGACTAGCATGTTAAGCTAGGAACCTACGAGATGAGTACAGTGACACGAACTCTATGCCTCTGTCGATGACATGCTACATCAGGATATAAACTGCAAACTGAGCGGAGGAAACCGAAAAGTCAAAGGAAAGACATATAGAATAATAAAACGGTTAGAGTGAGTGGACGAAAATAATATTTCACTCACTGAAAAACTATAAATAATATACCATTCACTATAATATACATAAAATGATGTGAGTCTAAAAATATGATCGTCCAGCTACTCCTGGGTATTATAAAATATGTGAAGGCTACGACTTGGGTCAACTGACCTCATACCCTAATACTGCCCAGGTCAGGTTCCTGGCCCTCCTGGGTGCTCTATAAATCCTCGGGTTAGGTCTCTGGCCCTCCCGGAGCATCTTGGGGATCAACCGAAAACAAGTGCATCGATGCATCAACTGTACTATGCTTTGTGTAAAACCAAATTATATGTGCCCCCAAATGCAAATGCATAATCGTAAAGGCATAATTGTAAACTGTATAACTGAAAAATGCATAACTGCAAATGCATAATTGAAGACTCGCAAAACAACAGTGAAAATAAAGTATCCACTCACAGTACACAGCTATCTCCATGGTCTGACGGCAGTCTTCTCGCCAAAATTTCGATCACGGTCTCTTGAATAAATAACAGATTCATTTAATACTGGAATTCGATAAAACGTACAAAAATTAACTCAAAAACTATCCCGAAAACCCCCCGGTTAATTTTGGATTTTCGCCTCGCCGAAGCTCCACCGTAGACGGCAGCGTGTGGCCTTCACGAGCCTCTATAAGCGATGACGCGTGAGTCACATGCGTCTCCGGTGCAAATTTCTCCAATGGGAGTGTTTGATCCCTCATTGGAAAGATCTCATTGAACCCTAAAAGTTTTCCAACTAGCCCAAAACCCAACTCCCCGCCATTTGGCCAAAAATCAGCTCGAAAACTGCTGTAAAATGTTTTCTGTCGATTTTGAAGCAATTGTCGCTCCTCGGTCCCCCAAACCAAAGGGGTTCGACTCCTGAGGTGAAACCCAACCATTTCCACTCCTCGCCATAGCCGAAAAGTGGCAGGAGCACCATCGGCGAACGAACCCATAACCTAACCATAAAAACTCATCCATTCGAACCCAAAATCAACCCAAAAATCAACAATACCTAGATGAACCGAAAGAGGGAAGCAAGAGTTTTAAAACCATACCAAGAATACCGGCAATTGTGGCATTTTTCGGCTGGTTCAAAATCGGGTCGGGTCGAACGGCGATACGGGTCGCAGAGCAATACGAAACAAGCTGAGGCATTTCTGAATTTCTGAATTATTTTTAAAGTATAAATACCGTATATATATCCCCAAAGCACCTTATCAGATCAACGACCCTGATTTGATATTATCAGATCAACGGCCTATATTTGATCTGATCAGGATCCAACGGTGCAAAAATAAATTACTTTTTAATATTTTCTTCACGCAGACTTCTAAAAATTATTAAAAAAAATAGCTCATTTATCCGAAAAATTCTCCGAAAATTCCTACGAGCTCAAAATAAAATACTCTACGACTTTCATGAAGAAAATAAAGTCTAATTCTTCCTTGGTGAAAAATTCGTTAACAAATCACACGATACGATTAATTCGCGATAAATCTAATTCGTGCCGATTTGTGCATAATTTTTTGTTCGGGTTGTTACAGTCTACCCTCCTAATAAAAAGATTTCCCTCAAAATTTACATACCTTCTAATCGAAGAGATAGGGGTACTACTCTCGCATCTGCTGCTCTGGTTTCCAAGTGGCCTCCTTAACTACATGGTTTCTCCACAAGACCTTCACAAGTGGAATGATCTTGTGTCGCAGTTCCTGCACTCTCTAATCAAGAACTTGGGCTGACTCGTCCACATAAGTCAAATCCTCCCGTATAGGGAGCTGATAAGGTGTCAGAACATGAGACGGATCAGAAATATACTTCCGCAACATAGATACATTGAACACATCATGCACTCTTGCCATCTCAGAAGGTAGTGCTAACTTATATGCCACCTCACCCACTCGCCCAATAACCTCATACAGACCAATATAACGTGGGTGGAGTTTGCCACATTTCCTAAAATGCACAACACCTTTTCAAGGAGATAATTTCAAAAATACCTAATCACCAACCTCAAACTTGAGGTATTTTCTCCTTACATCAGCATAACTCTTTTGTCGGTCTTGTGCAGCTTTCAACCTGTCTCGAATGATTTGAATGTCCTCTACGGTGTCTTTTACTATGTCAGGACCAATAAGCCAGCTTTCCCCTACTTCACTCCAACACAACGGAATTCAACATTGTTTTCCATATAAATATTCATATGGAGCTATCCCGATGCTGGCCTGAAAACTGTTGTTGTAAGCAAATTCTAACAAATAAAGTTGTTGATCCCAATTTCTTTCAAACTACAAGAACACAGGCTCGCAACATGTCTTCCAAAGTTTGGATGGTTCTCTCCGTTTGGCCATCAGTTTGAGAGCAAAAGGCTGTACTAAAATGTAATTTGGTCCCCAATGCCTTTTGCAATGCTCGCCAAAATTTTGATGTGAACTGAGTATCCCGATCAGAAACTATAAACGCAGTGAAAGAACCCAGCCCTAGTTTCGCTAGTAAACTAGATAGTTTAGCTAGTAAACTAGAATTAAATCCAAACTATTAATTAATTCTGAAAAATTCTACGAAAATTTTGATATAATTTCCCCTGAAAACTGAACAACCCAAAAACCTGCAAGAACAGAACACTTCTAACCAGATTCCCACGAATAAACCATGGACCACCGATTGTCTATTCAGATTTCTCAACAAATAACACAAACAAGAACCAGGAAATTAACTCAGGAATTTAAAACGTAAGTACAACATGCTAGTTCTGAATACAAGAAGAGCATACTCGACTACTATTCGAGTAACAGAAAATAACATAAACAACCGAAATTCAGAGCGACTTCTATTAACATAAGATACATCTAAACAGGTCTGACAGTAGACTTGAACTTACTGAATGAGGAGCTGACTGGTGGGCTCAAAGCCTTCGACGACACAACGCAAACTCAGGATTTATACTGCATCCTGGGCAACGGAAACCAAAAATCCCAGGGAAAGAGATTTTAAATATAAAACGTTAGCGTGAGTGGACAAAATCTCATAATAATCTAATTTCTGTAAAATAAAGCGAGTTCAAGTATAAATCTGAACACTGATGGAGGTGGTCGCTCAGGAATTTTTCCCTAACCTGAGTCGACAAACTATATGTAAAAATATAGGTGATGGGCCAAACAAGGAAACTTGACCTCCCCTGATGACCAGACGAGGCAACCTGACCTCCCCTGATTTGACTATCTGGTGATCAACCGAATAGTAAGTGCATTGATGCAACTAACTAAAGTCATCACAAGAAAAACCTCCGAATTTAATCTATTCTAAAATATATTGTAATTTAAACTGAAATGCTGAAAATAAATTAACTGACTATCGACTATGAAAAATAAAAGGTCCACTCACAAGTCTGTGACTACTACTGAGGTCCAATGAAATTTTCTACGCTACTAGTGTCGCGATCTCAATGTCCTGTAAATACATATCATACAATATCAAAAAATGCATAAAACTAAAGAAATCGACCCTCAAAATAACCTCGGAAGTCCCACAGATAATTTACTGCCTCGCCGGAGCACCGCCGTGGGCGGAGGCGCGTGGCCCTCACGCACCTCCACATGCGGCGGCAGGTGTAGCCCACGTGCCTCCGGTGAAAGTACTTCAATAGGGGCAGTTGACCCCTCGTTAGAAAGGTCTCTGCAAACCCTTCCACTTTCATAACTGGACCGAAGTCCAATTCATCGGCGTTTTGGCCAAAAATTGCTAAAACAAACAAGAAACCTAATTCCAGCAACCGCCAGCAATGGCGGGGATTAATCCCTCAAAACACTCCTCTCAACCAGCCCAACCTATCCCCTAGCCCTATGAGCCTCAACTCTCCATAAAATGGCCAAAAAATCTCCTCGAAAATTCACGGCCAAAACCGGCTAGAATTTCACAACGTTGAAGCTCCATCATGGAGCTTTATCGAACCTCCTAACTAACCCAAATCGACTCAGAGGAAGGAGATGATCATTTCCCCTCAACTCCCGAGCTCCACAACACGTCGGAGCACCGCCCCCAACAGTGGCGATTCGACGGTTCAAAACCCGAATGGGGTTGCTTCAAAACCTGCAAATTTCTCAAAAAAAAATCACACTAAACAATTAATGAAGCATCAAGCTTCGTTTCCCTACCTTTTTCGTCGCCGGAGATGGCCGGAATCGGTGAAACGGGTCAGATCTTTTGAAAAGGGTCGCGGTGAGCAAAACGGGTCTAGCACCGTGGTATTTTTCGGATTTTCTGCTTTTAATTTCCAAAAATCCCCTATTTATACCCTCAAGCTTCTTGACAAATCGACGGTCCAAAATCAATCTTATCACGATCGAACAGTCAAGAACTAAACGACTAAAAATGTTTTCCTTTTAATTTATTTCTCTCCCGAACTTCCGATAAGCATAAGAAATAAATCGCTTATCCGAAAAATTTCCCGAAAATTCCTACGAGCTCATAATTAAATACTCTACAACGTTCGAGAAGAAAGTCAAATCAAATTCTCACCCAGTGAATAAGTCATTAACAACCTTGGTAATGCGACTAATCCGCGATAAAACTTAATATAACTCGATAAGCACGTAATTTCGGTTCGAGTCGTAGCAATCTACCCCCCTTAAGAAAATTTCATCCTCGAAGTTTACATACCTGCTAGAAAAGATAAGGGTACTGCTCTCTCATGTGTTGTTCTGGTTCCCAAGTGACTTCTTCCACTGCATGATTCCTCCACAATACTTTTACTAAAGGAATGGTCTTGTTCTGTAGAATCTGCTCTCTATAGTTAAGAATCTCCACTGGTTCCTCAATATAAACCAAATCATCACGTAACGGAATCTTCTGAGACATAATAACATGAGAAGGGTCGGAAATGTATTTCCACAACAAGAACACATGGAATATGTCATGAACACGTGCTAACTTTGATGGTAACTCCAAACGATAAGCAACATCACCAATATATTCATTAATCTCATATGGTCTGATGTATCATGGCTAAAGCTTGCCACGCCTTCCAAAAATCATAACACCCTTCCATGGCGACAATTTCAAAAATACCTAGTCACCAACCTCGAATTCTAGTTTCTTCCTCCTAACATCTGCATAACTCTTTTGTCGATCTTTGGCAACCTTTAATCTGTCTCGAATGATCTTTACGTTCTCCGTTGTTTCTTGCACAATATCTGAACCAATAAGGCTTCTCTCGCCTACTTCGCTCCAATTCAATGGGGTTCTGCACTGTTTCCCATATAAGGCTTCATATGGTGACAAACAAATGTTGGAGTGGAAACTGTTATTATAAGCAAATTCCATCAAATGTAGGTACTTATTCCATTTCCTCGAAAATTGCAACACGCAGGATCTCAGCATATCCTCCAGCGTTTTAATGGTTCTCTCTGATTGGCCATCCGTCTGAGGGTGAAAAGCTGTACTGAATTGTAACTTGGTTCCATAACTTCCTATAAGGCTCTCCAGAACTGTGAAGTAAAAAGGGAATATGGATCTGAGATAATATAAACAAGCACACCATGTAGCTTCACAATCTTCAGCATATACAACTGAGCTAGTTTGCTCACAGAAAGTTTCTCTAGAACTGGTATAAAATGTGCAAACTTCATGAAATGATCCAAAACTACCCAGATACCTGTAAGACCCTTGGATGTACGAGGTAGCTTGTATACAAAATCCATAATAACATGCTCCCATTTCCAAACCGGAATCTCTAGACCTTGCATTAAACCTGAAGGTTTCTTCCTCTCCGCCTTCACTTGTTGACAAATGGGACACTGGCTCACATATATCGCTATTTCCCTCTTCATATTAGGCCACCAATAATACTCCTTAAGAGTTTGATACATTTTTGTACTACCAGGATGCATTACATATGCTGAACAATGAGCTTCATCAAGTATTTCTCTTTTCAACTCTTCATTGTTCGGAACACAAAGTCTACCTTTGATCACCAGTAAGCCATCTCTCCACAATCTAAAGTCAGGTTGTCAACTACTACGTACTGCTTCCTTTAATTTCAGGAATGAGGCATTAGAATCTTGTAAGTCACGAACTCTGTGAAGAAGAACTAGTCGAACCTGGAAGTTGGCAAGTAAAACTGCTAGTTCATCATCATCTATGTACAGGAATGCGCCAGTGGCCCCCAACTCACAAATTAGTGGCATCCGAGTCATTTGTATATGTCATAGAGCAACTCCTAATTTCAGACTAAGAACATCAACTGCCACGTTTGCTTTTCCAGGATGCACTACCAGCATTTTCACTATAGCCAACGACATTAAAAAATACAGGCCGACGAGATTTGTTTCGTCAGCTATAGTAGACAACATACACAATTTCGTCGGTTATAGTACTATAGCCCATAAAAAAGCAACAAAAAGTCGTCGGCTATACTTTTGCCGACGTTTTTTTGCCGACAACACCAAAAATCGTCGGCTATAGTCCCGTAGGCTAAACAGCGTCAGCAAAAGTATAGCCGACGATTTTTTGTTCCTTTTCCGTGGGCTATAGTATTATAGCCGACGAAATTGTGTATGTTGTCTACTATAATCGACGAAAAAAAATCTCATCGGCCTGTTTTTCTTTTAATGTCATCGGCTATAATGAAAATGTTGGTAGTGATGGTACTCGAAAGTGCACTCATAATCACTAAACAGTTCCATCCACCTCCTCTGTCTCAAATTCAGTTATGGTTGTGTGAGGAAATACATAAGACTTTTATGGTCAGTAAAAATTTGACACCTGGCACCATACAAGTAATGTCTCCAAACCTTTAACGCGAAAATAATCGATGCTAACTCCAAGTCATGAGTAGGGTAATTCACTTCATGAGGCTTTAATTGTTAGGAACTATAAGCAACAACTTTTCCTTGTTGCATCAACTCACATCCCAAACCTAACTTGGATGCATCACTAAAAACTATAAACTCCCCACTATCATCCGGTAAGGTCAATATTGGAGCAGTGGTCAGCTTTGTCTTTAAAGTCTGGAAACTTTCCTCACAAGCCTCTGACCATTCAAATCTAACTTCTTTCCTCTTAAGTTGGGTAAGAGGTGCAGCAATACGTGATAAATCTTGCACAAACCGATGATAGTAACCGACTAAACCCAGAAAGCTCCTGATATCAGCTACACTAGCAGGTTTTTTCCAATTCAACACTGCCTCCACCTTGTTAGGATCAACACTAAATCCATCTGCTAAAATTACATAGCCAAGAAATTTAACTCTATCCAACCAGAACTCACATTTACTGAACTTGGCATACAACTAAGATTCTCTCAAGGCCCTCAAAATAATATGCAAATGTCTTGCATGTTGCCTCGCATCTGAAGAGTAAATCAAGATATCATCAATAAATACAGTAACGAATTTATCATGATATGCCCGAAATACTTGATTCATCAAATCCATAAAGGAAGCAGGTGCATTCGTCAGGCCAAACGGCATAACTAGGAACTCATAGTGCCCATATCGAGATCGGAACGCGGTTTTAGAGACATCTAACTCTCTAATCTGTAACTGATGGTATCCCGATCACAAATTGATCTTAGAGAATACCAAAGCTCCCTTAAGCCAATTAAACAAATCATCAATCTGAGGCAGTGGATACTTGTTCTTCATTGTAACCTGATTCAGCTTCTGATAATTGATGCATAATCTCATGGATCCATCCTTCTTTTTCACAAATAAAGATGGAGTTCCCCATGGTGATATGCTAGGATGAATGAAACCCTTATCAATTAGGTCCTGAAGCTAAATATGCAACTCTCTCAACTCAGCTAGAGCCATCCTATATGGAGCTTAAGCTATGGGACCTGTACCCCGAAATAGCTCTATCGTAAAATCAATTTCCCTTACTAGAGGAATACCTGGTAAGTCTTCAGGAAAGACAACAGGATATTTCCTAACTAGCTTAATCTTCTCAAGGTTAAGGGTGGAAATACTGGTATTTACTACATGTGCTAGATATGCGGCACACCCTTTCCGCAACATCTTCTCAGCCTTCATAGCTAAAATAAGGCACGATGAAAGCACATTCTTTCCCTGTAGAATAAAATCTCAGGGAACCCCAGATTTCTAAATACTACATCAATCCAATGTCAATCAACCAAAGCTAAATGACTGCTCAGAAAGTCCATGCCCAGAATTAAATCAAAATCTACGATGTCAAGAGGTATCAAATCGACAGACAATCCAAAACCTCCAACTATCACACTACAGTCTTGATACATTAATCCCACTAAAATCACCTCGCCAGAGGGATAAATCACTCGCCACATTTCCGATAAGGGAGTGGCAGGTACGTTAATTATTGATCCTAATCTCAGAGATATAAATGAGTGTGTCACCCTCAGATCTATTAAAGTAAATAAAGTATAACCAAAAACATGCAACAAACCTGCCCTTCTATAAAGTCATCCGATAAAATCGGGCCTCTCCAGTCAGTCCAGTCGGTCGCCTTCTCTGGCTCCGGTCCTAAAAAGCAGGTTATCTGGGTGGTGGTGTGGTTATAGCCCTGAAGTGGCTCCCTGACTACTACCAGAACTCTGCACCTAAAATCCATCTGAGGTATCCCTCTGCAGACACTCCCTTACAAAATGGCACATCTGACCACAATGATAGCAAGATGAAGTTCCAAGCTGACACTATCCAAAATAACGTCTTTAACAGATATTACATAAAGGAACCTCTCTGGATGCTAGTGGAGTAGGTTGGTATCTACTAGACCTACTACAACTGGCTCCATATCTCTATCTCTGAGGTCGACTCTGCCTCTATCTAGGAAAACAGCTAGGATGACGTGCACTAGAAGTCTGAAATCCCACACCAGAAGATGATATGGAACCAGATACATTAGAGCCTTCCCTTTTTTAAGGACCCTGGTTGAGCCCACCTTCCTTGAATTGACGAGTCTGACTCTGCTCCGATCGAAGCCTATCTTCACATCTCACAGTGGCACTGAAAAACTCATCAAAATCAGTATGTGGTATATCTGACATGTATAGGGCGATCTCATGTCGCAAACCTTGCTCAAACCTCCAACATCTTTCCTTCACTAACCAGGAAAAAAAAATTGGTGCAAATTAGGATAAACGGGTAAAACGATCCCGATACTCCATCACGGACAAGTCTCATTGCCGAAGATTCATAAACTCCTCATATTTCCTCTACTCTGTTGCTTCACTAAAGAAGCGACTCATGAACAACTCTCTGAATTCTGCCCATGGGGTGGTGGTTTCATTTTTCTTAGTGCTCACCCACCAACGGTAAGCATGGTTCTACAACAGACCCACAACTATAGTTATTCTCTGCTCTAAAGTCAACTGGGGACGCAGGCGATCGTATACTCGGCCAATCTCAACCAACCAGTTCTCACAAGTCTCAGGGTTATGGGATCCTGCAAAGGGAACCGCTACTCCTGATTTAGCTTTGGTCACTAAATCATCATGACCCTCACGTGTTGTTAGCATCATGCGTGTAATTAACTCACACATCTGCTGTGTCAAAGACTGCGCTTCATCCTGTTGAGTTGGTTGTCGAGGCATATTGACCTAAGAGTCCACAAAAATATATTTAGCTCACTCAAAAAGACCAAGAAAAATGGCTCAACTAAGAGACTCTAGACAGTTAACAATGTACAACACTTGGAGCTGTGATGGGAATCTGTCGGCTGGTCCGGTCATCCTCCCGGGAGTGTTGTACACTATCAAATACTTATACTGACATGACCAAGAGTCTACATAATCTGTAACATAATGCTCTAATACCAAGCTAAAAGGACCCAACCCTAGTTTAACTAGTAAACTAGAATTAAATCCTAACGATTAATTAACTCCGAGAAATTCTACGAAAATTTTGACATAATTTCCCTTGAAAACTGAACAACCTAAAAACCTACAAGAAGATAACACTTCTAACCAGATTCCAACAAAAATATTGTGGATCACCGATTGTCCATCCATATTTCTCAACAAATAACACAAACAAGAACCAGAAAATTAACTCAGGAATTTAAAACATAATTACAACATGCTAGTTCTCTATACAACGACAACATACTCGACTACTATTCGAGTAACTGAAAATAATATAAACAACCGGAATTCAGAGTGACTTCTATTAACATAAGATAAATATAAACATGTCTGACAATAGACTGGAACCTTCTGAATGAGGAGCTTACTCGTGGACTCAAAACCTTCGACGACACTACACAAACTAAGGATTTATACTGCAGCCTGGGCAACGGAAATCGAAAAGCTCAGTGGACAAAATCTCATAATAATCTGTGTAAATGATAAAATATGCTTTAATGCCTTTCCTTAGATTTCTGTAAAATAAAGCGAGTTCCAGTATAAATCTAAACTCTGATGGTGGTGATCGCTCAAGAGTTTTTCCCTAACCTGAGTCGACAAACTATATGTAAAAATATAGGTGATGGGTCAGACGAGGCAATCTGACCTCCCCTGACGGCCAGACGAGGCAACCTGACCTCCCTTGATGGCCAGACGAGGCTACCTGATTGGACTATCTAGTGATCAGCTGAATAATGAGTGCATCGATGCAATTAACTAAAGCCATCACAAGAAAAACCTCCAAATTAATCTGTTCTAAAATATATTGTAATTTAAACTAAAATACTGAAATGCTGAAAATAAATGCTCGCTATCGACTGTGAAAATAGAAAGAATCACTCACAAGTCTGCGACTACTGCTGGGGTCCAGCGGAATTTTCTTCGCTGCTAGTGTCACGATCTTGATGTCCTGTAAATATGGATCATACGAAATCAGAAAATGCATAAAACTATAGAAATCAACTCTCAAAATAACATCGAAAGTCCCCCCGATAATTTCAACAAACTGCATCACCGGAGCACCGCCGTGGGCGGCGACTCGTGTAGCCCATGCGCCTCTGGTGAAAGTACTCCAATGGGGCTAGTTGACCACTCGTTGGAAAGCTCTTGGCAATCCCTTCCACTTTCATAACTAGACCGAAGTTCAATTCACCGGCGTTTGGCCGGAAATTGTTGAAACAGACCGGAAACCTAATTCCGGCAATCGCCACCACTGGCGGCGATTAACCCCTCAAAATACTCCTCCCAACCAGACCAACCTATCCCCTAGCCCTACGCCCCTCAACTCGTCGTAAAATGGCCAAAAAATCCCCTCGAAAATTCACGGCCCAAAACCGGCCGGAATTTCACAATGTTTAAGCAACATCGTGGAGCTTCGTCGGACCTCTTAACCAACCTAGAACGACTCAGGGGGAGAAGAGGATCATTTCCCCTCAACTCCCGACCTCCACAACACGTCGTAGCACTGCCACTTACGACAGTGATTCGACGGTTCAAAACACGAATCGAGTTGCCTCCAAACCTGCTAATTTTCCAAAAATAATTACACTAATTAATTAAGGAAGCATCAAGCTTTGTTTCCCTACCTTTTCCGTCAACGGAGGTGGCCGGAATCGGTGAAACCGGTTGGATCTTTTGAAACTGGTCACGGTGAGCAAAACGGGTCAAGCACCATGGTATTATTCTGATTTTATGCTTTTAATTTCTTAAATTCCCCTATTTATACTCCCAAGCTCCTCGACAGATCGACGCTCCAAAATCAATCTTATCACGATCGAACGGTCGAGAATTAACTGACTAAAAATATTTTCTTTTTTTATTTATTTTTTGCGTAAACTTTTGATAAGCATAAGAAATAGCTCACTTATCCGAAAAATTCCTCAAAAATTTCTACGAGCTCGAAATTAAATATTCTACAACTTTCAAGAAGAAAGTCAAATCAAATTCTAGCCCAGTGAAAGGTCATTAACAACCTTAGTAATGCAACTAATCCGTGATAAAACTTAATATAACTCGATAAGCGCATAATTTCGTTTCGGGTTGTAACACACAGGCACTCTGTGCAACCTCACAATCTCCACCATCTATAACTTTGCTAATTTACTCACAGAGAGTTTTCCTGGAAGAGCTAGGAAATGAGATGATTTCGTAAGGCGATCAACAATTACCCAAATGTCAGTACTACCATTGGATATACGAGGTAGCTGATATACAAAGTCCATGGTAGTATGTTCCCACTTCCAAATTAGAATCTCTAATGGTTGCAATTTTTCAACAGGTTTCTGCCGCTCTGCTTTCACCTATTGACAAATAAGGCACTTGCTCACATGCATTGATATTTCTCTCTTCATGTTACACCACCAGTAAGAAGCCTTGAGTGTCTGATATATTTTCGTACTGCCCAGATGCATGGCATAGGCTGAACAATGAGCTTCATCAATTATTTCCTTCTTCGGTTCATCATTCCAAGGAACATACAGGCTTCCTCTAAACATTAAAGTAATGTCATTTCTTAGTCGAAACTCTGTTGGTTTTCCATTCTGAATCATATTCTTTTTTCTCAACAGATAGGAATCTGCATCTTGGGTCTCTCGCACCTGGTCAAACAACATTGGTCTAACTTGAAAATCGGCTAACAGTGCTCCATCATCTCTCCATTCTAGTTCTGCTCCCATAGCTTGCAACTAAGCTAACAGTGATACTCTTGTGACATGTACATGAAATAGAGAGGCTCCATATTTCCTTCTAAGAGCATCTGCCACAACATTGGCTTTTCCTGGATGGTACTCAAAAGTACAGTCATAATCATTAATTAACTCCATCCATCTTCATTCCCTCATGTTCAGATCTGGTTAAGTATGCAAGTAAGTGAGACTCTTGTGATTAGTGTAAATCTTGCACTACGCTCCATATAAGTAGTGTCTCCAACTCTTCAGTGCCAACACTATGGTGGCTAGCTCAAGATCATGTGTGGAATAATTAACTTCATAAGGCTTCAATTGTCTTGAACCATATGCAACGACATTGCCATGCTGCACAAAACACAGCCTAGGCCCAATTTCGAAGCGTCACTATAAATAACATATTACCCACTTTCGTCAGACCATGTCAACACTGGTGTTGTGGTAAATTTTTCCTTCAACGTCAGATAACTCTCTTCACAGGCATCGGATCACTCAAATTTGACCCATTTCTTCGTCAATCCGGTAAGCAGAGTCGCAATCTACGAAAAGTCTTGGTCAAAACCGCAATAATAACCCGCTAAACCCAAGAAACTTCTTATCTCAATTACACTTGTAGGTCTGCTCCAATTCAACATCGCTTCAGTTTTATCTGGATCAACACTAACTCCCTCAGCTGAAATCACATGGTTCAGAAATTTCACATTATCTAGCCAAAATTCACACTTGCTAAACTTTGCATACAACTGAGAATCTCGTAAAGTTTACAAACTAGCACGTACATGCTTCTGGTGTTGCTTCTCATCCTTGAAATATATTAAGATGTCATCGATAAATATAATGACACACTTATCCAAGTATCACCTGAAGACTCGATTCATGAGGTCCATAAAAGCGGTTGGGGCATTTGTCAAGCCAAAAGGCATAACAAGAAACTCATAATGCCCATAGCGTGATCGAAAGGCTATTTTAGAAACTTCTGATTCTCTAATCCGAAGTTAATGGTATCCTGACCTAAGATCAATCTTCGAGAAAAATATAGCTCCTTTTAGATGATCAAACAAATCATCAATCCATGGCAAAGGATACTTATTCTTCACTGTGACTTGATTCAATTTTCGATAGTCAATGCACAACCTCATTGAACCATCGTTCTTCCTCACAAACAACACTAGAGCACCCCAGGGTAAAACACTAGGTCGGATAAAAACCTTATCAGTCAACTCTTGCAGTTGAACCTGCAACTCCTTTAACTCTGTTGGGGCCATTCGATATGATTCCTGAGAACTAGGACCCACACCTGGAAGTAATTCAATGGTGAAATCAATCTCCCTCATCGGAGGCAAACCAGGTAAGTCCTCTGGAAATAAATCTGGATACTCACAAACCACTGAAATATCCCCGATACTCGACACACAAACTTCTGTATTGATCACATGTGCCAAGTATGCCTCACAGCCTTTCATTAACATCTTCTCTACTTTCACCGTCGAAATCAAACAAAGTGGAGAAGTATTCCTTTCGCAGCGAAATAAGATTTCTAGCATTCTTGGACTTCTAATGACTACCTCTTTTTTACGACAATCAAAGTCTGCCCAATGAGCCTCTAAGAAGTCCATCCCTAAAATTACATCAAAATCTACAATGTCTAACAACATCAAATCCGCAGCTAACCTATAACCTCCTATAAATATCTCCCAGTCCCTATACACCCATCTGACACTCATAACCTCACCAGATGGATATAATAGTTGCCACATACCCGGAAGTGGAGAGGCAGGTATAGTGGACAAACATGCCAATCTATATGACATAAAAGAATGCGTAGCTTCCAGGTCTAATAAAGTAAGGACTGGATAACCAAAAGCATATAACGTACCGATAATAACTTCTGGAGAAGCTCTACCCTCTCATAGGATCATGGCATGCACTCGGGGCCCGTCCAACTGGTCGTCCATGCTGATTTTGATTCTGCTTATTTGATTGCCCTATGGACTGTGCTGGCTGAACTACATAAAAGTACCATGATCACCACCTGAACTCTAGGCAGCTGAACCACTAAAAGTGCCCCTCTGTGGACACTCCCTAGCAAAGTGACCATTTTGGCCACAAATAAAACAACCTCTGACACTGACCCAAATGGCGTCTGTTACAAATATTGCATAATGGAAACTCTTTCTGTGCAACTAATGTGTTATATAGACGTCGAGAGTAACTCGATCCTTTAGAACTCCTACTTGATTGTTGCCTCTGGGATCAATTCCTCCTCCATCTTTGTCTCCTACTCTGACCAAATGTACCAGTAGGAAATTTAGAAGGTCCACTGCCAGAAGAAGAGGCTGATCCCGAAGTACCTGAACTCAATCTCTTTGAAGGACCCTGGTTAGATCCACCTTCATCAAAGCGGCGAGACTAAAACTGCAGCTGTCTCTCCCTTTCCACATCCTCGCCTCTGATTGCTGCACTAATAAACTCATCAAAGTTATCCCGAGGCATAGTTGTCAATGTCCCCTTGATGTTCAGATCCAGACCTAGCTCAAACCTCCTGCATTTGGATTCCTTACTCGCCACCATATCATGCACAAATCGAGACAAACGAGTGAATTTATCTTGATACTAAAGCACTGACATATTGCATTACCTCAGGTTGGTGAACTCTTCATATTTCCACTGTTGGGTAGCCTGGTTGAAGTATTAGCGCATAAACAATCCTCTAAATGTAGGTCATAAAGGTGTCAACAAGAACCCTCTCAGTACTAGTCCACCAGAAGTAAGCATGTGACTCAAGTAAACCAACAACTGCTACAGTCCTACTTTGGAGTGAAGTGAAGTCGTTCACATACTCGCTCCAACTGGACTATGCATGCCTCACATGTTTCAAGATCTGTGGAACCAGAAAAAGAGGTTACTCCAGCTGTTCTTGCCTTTGCTACAAGATCAAAATGCTCATCTAACTGTAAAACTCGCATAAGCAAGTCTCACGTTCGTTGATCTTTGTCACAATCCTCAGCCCTATTAACACGGGCTCCACGTCTAGGAGGCATCTACTATGGATGAAAAAACACATTAGTCAACAAAACATGAAGGATATAGTCGTGAAACCTAAAACATTTAAAAACACACGACACCGTGAGCATTGATGGGGATCCGTCGGCCAGTCCGGCCATCGCTCCTGAAGTTTTGTGTATTCTCAAATGTCCTTAGTATCACAAATGCGGAAGTCTACAAAACCTATAACCTAATACTTTGATACCAACTGAAAGAACCCGATCCCGATTTAGTTGTCTAAACAGAAATTAAGCCCAAACGACAACAAAATCTACAAAAAAAATTGCCAGGGTTTCCACAGAAATTCAAGAAACCCAAAAACTTGCAAAGAAAACACACTTCTAAAATGTCCACAAAAACAAACTGTGGGTACCAAATCCCATCCGGATTTCTCAAATCAACCAAACACTAAATCCACTAGAATTATAAACTGTTTACAGAAGGTGATAAGAAATCCAAAGACTAAATGGGAAAAATACAACACAAGAGGAAGTAATTGTATACAGTATTCAGAGCGATTTCTAATTTACATAATACTGAGGACTAGCAAGTTAAGCTAGGAACCTACTAGATGAGTACAGTGACACGAACTTTATGCCTCTGTCGATGACGTGCTATCTCAGGATATAAATTGCAAACTGGGCGGAAGAAACCAAAAATCTCAAGGAAAGGCATATACAATAATAAAATTGTTATAGTGAGTGGACAAAAATAATATTTCACTGAAACTATAAATAATATATATTTCACTATAATATACGTAAAATGATGCCAGTCTAAAAATATGATCATCTAGGTACTCCTGAATACTATAAAATATGTTGAGACTACAACTTGGGTTAATCGACCTCAAGCCCTAATACTGCCCAGGTCAAGTCCCTAACCCTCCACAATGCTTCTACAATGTTTTCGATGTTGGGAACCCAAATAGTGATTACAAAGCCCCTTATGCCATAGTTTACGAGACATGGCAATTCATAGTTTACGAGACATGGCAATTCTCGGTGTGGAAGGCTTCTCTGCCCTACCCCTGCATTGCTTAGAGCTCTGTTGTGGTTTCTTCGCGTTTGCCATAGTAACCAATTTGCTGAGATCTTGCCCCCAAGAAAATTGGCAAATATGTCCCAGTTTCGATGGCTATGGCCGTTCCTTTCCTGGTTGGAGTTTACTTTGCAATTGATACGTGCATGGGGAGTTTGATCGTGTTCGTGTGGCATAAACTAAAAGGTACAGGCCAGCTTTCTGGTTCAGCAGTTGCTTCCGGTATGATCTATGGAGATGGGTTGTGGATTCTCCCTGCATCGATTCTTGCATTGGCCAAGTTGCGCCCTCCTATCTGTAAGAATTTCACGGAAGGTTTTGGAAGTCATAAGTTGCTAGGCGCAGAAAACTGAGTGATAAGTTTTGGATTGTGTTAACTACCTAATTATCAACCTATGGGAAGTCACAAGTTAGCTCAACGGAATGGCTGGAGAAAGATTTACCAAAGGGATCATACCTACAAAACAGACCAAATGAATACTCAAAGGCACAGTTCAGTGAACATAACAGTTCTTTGGTTAGAATACATACAAGAAGAATAGTTGTTTGAATGAAACAATGGTATGTGCATTTTCTCAAAAAAAAAAAGGTGTAACAATGTAATAATTATTACTTTGTGTAACAATGGAAATTTAAATTATTTGTATGTTTGGCCCTTTTATGGCATATACCTGTTCTTACTCAAATATTACAGAGCAATAACACATGGTATACATGTTACTATATACTTTTGGATTGTTTGGTGTAGATGCTTTTTGGTGACCTATATAATGTTGACTGATTGTGCTTTTATAGAATGAATAAAACAGTAAGCCAAAGAGATGCCCAGCCATTAGGTATGTATTTGCCGCAAAACCACAACAGCAGATGCTTTCACAAGTATTCAAGTATGGCACCAGTGTGATTGAACCCACATGATATCTGCAAAGCTTTCAAATTCACCCCAATCTTAACCCTTGTAGGTTTTATGTAGTCAACATCAGTTCCAAGACCCTGTAAAAGAGAAAAATGACGGCTTTAATTAAAACTCAATTATCTGAAAGCAATATCCGATGAGTTACGGGTCAAAACTAGCATAACAAAAGTCTGATTACAGAAAGAATCAAATGCTAGAACAGATAGAAGCATCCGATGAAGAGGCAAATAAATTGGTTGCAGCAAGAAAAGAGAAGGTCAATTGTATACATTGCAAAATACAAACCTCTATATCCAGAAAAATATTAACTAATGGTTAAGCAACTTTTCAAAACACCTCACCCTTCCCACCCAACCAAGATATGTGAAAGAAATAAATCTACTGTGCTCAATGAAACATACCAACAATGGCAAGGCAAAACAGAATCGTTGGTCACAGAAGCAAAAGAGCTAATAGCAGGTATGCATAAAAGTTGTATAGTGTGTACATTTTCACTCTTGAACATGGTAAGACTTCCTTTAAAAAAAATCTGGAAACAACAAAATGTGGAATTCTGCAAAATAGTTAATAACCAACTCAAGAAACATAAGTAACTCTACCATTAACATATCATTCACTATCTGTAGAATATTTAAAGTACTAATCAACATCAAGAGAGGAGAGAGAGCTCAACACCATCCATTAACTTCAAAGCACTTTCGGGATTTAATAATTTTGAAAGTCATATATTTAGTTATCTTCTGTGTTACTCAATGCAAACAGACAAACTGTTATACATTCACGTACAAAGTCAATAGTAATTTTGTTTACAGGTTTTAGTTTTTCCAATCCAAAGCAGGTCAAATATGTAAACATGCACTTCAAGAAGCCAAAAAGGACAAGTACAGAATAGCTAGGTCCTCATACAACTGTTGGAGAATCAATTTCAATAACACAGTAGACTTTTGTTTACCAGTCTTTGGTCCAAATTCATCTAGACATGCTAGATTTTCACTAATTGTTAACAGCCCACAAGATGTACATTTTAAAGAACTACAGACTCTACTTTCAGACTAAATATGCTATGAGCTAATAATAATGATGATGAGGTAGTTAAAAAACAAACCAGTTGACCTCCAGAAGAATGCCCTTCTTCAGAAAATGTTCCATGCGAACCTCCCCAACCCCATGTGAAGATATTGCCTTCTGTTATACACAAGTCAACATAATGTGACAAGAGCTGAAATACTAGAGCATTTGGGATCATGACACAAGTCAACAATGCAAAATATAAATATCATGTACATTCATGAAATTCAGGAGTACTAATGACACCGCAGACTGTGACTTGATTAAGTGATCAAAAATACAGCTTAGGGTATCAAAGGGACTAAGAAAAGCTTCCCCTTTTGCTGCCTTTTCCATTAATCTGCTCAATGCAGGGTTAACATAAGCCATGAAATCCCAATGAAGCAGGTATAAAGATGACATTAGTCTCATTTATTTATGGTGAAGGTGATATGTACTGTTCTGAACTTCTGGTGAATATATGGTGTGATGGATAACCATTGGGATTGGATTAATGCGAAGCAGACAGTGTTTTAAGAGTAAATGGGAGCATGTAGGGAGGACCTTTGGGACTTGGGAGGGTATATATTCTGAGCTTCAGTTCAAATATGTAAGGATGCCTTGTTCTTGGCATGCACTAAATCTTCATTACCCACACAGTGGTGCATATACTTTGGGAGAACCATTGTCCATCATTTATGAACTAGTTGATTATTGATTTCTGTAACGGTATGTTTGAATGAGAGTGTAATCCCTGAAATTAAATTAAATTCCAGCAATTTAGAATTCCATCACTTAAATGTATGTGTTTGGATAAGTTTTTTGAGGATTTTATAATTTCCATCATTTTAAAATCAGGGGAAATGAAGACCCAAAATCCTTGTTTCAATTCCCTCAAAAATAGGTGTCATTCTATAATTCCCTCAACTTACTCATAAAAGTTTGAAATTCTTGTCATAATTAAATTTCTACATGAAGAACCCCGAACACTAGAATTCACAAATCATGAAATTTAAAATGATGAAATCTAATTTCCATCAATTGTGAATTTCAATAGGAATAAAAAATACTTCATCCAAACACACCACAAGTAAATGTTAATATCCAATGTCACATGCTCAACATCATTCAATTCAATATTGACTATAGCAATAAGTTCTTACCAGAAATTGCTGCTGTATGCTTCCAACCACAAGATACCTGTATATGAACATTTGTTGAGGCCATCAGATATCTAGTAACTAAGCATTTGTAGCTCATTTGGATATTGACATACTTCTAGATACTGCAGCGTCTTCTTTTTTTCCTTCATACGAATCATGTCATAGGCTCCAAAGATAAAAGGATTATCCGGAATTAAAATGGGTTCTTGTTGTTTACTATATGAGGAAAGACAACTATGCAAGAAACACAAAAGAAAACAACTGTGAATAAGGTCTAGTTTAACCTTGACAACAGGAGAATTCAACAATGGACCTTGAACCCTTTCCGGCAGATTGAAAGCATCTGTAATACTGTAAAAAGTACATAGAATAACCAATAAATCACCAAATTATAAGTTAAAAACTAATCTCAAAAGCAGTTACTAAATTTAATGTGTTCAAGTAGACATACCCAATACCAAGACAACCATTTTCATTTGAACCCCAACTGTACAGTTCTCCACCACCTATGCAAAAGAAAAGGAGACGGTGAAATAGGATAACAGTTGCAGGATAAAGTGTATTTGAAAAGATTAGACTCAAAGAGAACTATAACGATCGAACATATACAAATGCACGGCATCGCAGACCCATTAGGGTCCATCTTAGCAAGTACAAGACACAAACTGTCTGATATTTTTTCTATGCCTACGTTTTATTAAATAGAAGTTGACATCCATTAATAAGCAGATACACAGATCACAGAAAACCAATATAACCATTTAGGATTAGTTAACAATAGCATTCTACTACAAAGTCCATTTAACCTAAAACTTTAGCATCTTGGAGCACACCCTCATACAAAGACTCTTGATCTTAGATACATTCCAGGTACATTTTCTAAAGCTTCCTTAGTTTTTACACTCCAATGTGACTTACATTCACTCCATTGAGAAGAAAAGAGATTAATGGATTAATAGAGATAATTGTTTGTAAGCCACTCTATTATTGTGTCTTAGAGCACTCTTAATTCAGTATCATGATGATGATTGATTTCATACAAAAGATGATAGATGATTATTACTTGTTAAAGCACATGTATGATAGCCACCACAAGAGACTTCTTCCGAGTATGGCAATCTGCTGATCATGGACGGTGTCGTTTCATTCTTCTCTTTTGCACTCGCCTATTATTTCATAAAATGGAATCATAACTAAATTCAGAAAACAAACGATGAAAGACCGTTCAGAAGTCGCATCCAAATATCTGATGCCCAAAAAGATACAAAGATTTGAATAGAAATCATGAGAAGATAAATGAGTTTACACCTATTCGCTACCACTGTAAAATGTAAATGAATTAATACGAGTGCAGTTACTAAAATACAGTCACATGTGGGTTAGTGATTCACTTATCAAGATAATTGATATTTGCAAAACAATTTACAGGAGGCAGGGATTTTCTTCTATTAACAAACCCCAATTCCACCTCATGGAGAACTGCACTGAAAGTACAAATCAAAATTCGTGGAGGGGTGTAGTTTGTAGAAACAGAAGTGTTAACTTCAATCAACCTTGAGGTAATTCCTTACTATAATCAAGGTGAGCAGTATTGAGAATGCCAAATAACATCTAAATGGAAATATTATCCACCATCAAAGGTACCACATGTTGACAAAGGCTCTTATTCCCCCTGTTTCTATCACTCTAGCAGTCTCGCTTATACTCACACCAAACCTTCTTTGCCTTAACATTAATCTCGGGTGTCATTCTAACCTCTACTGTGAGAGCTTATTTCATTTTTTCTCCCTACTCTTCAGTTTTAGGTTCAGAGTTAGCCCACTAAAACAAGAATTTAGTTTTACACACTGCCAATCAATATCATATGTACCGCTATCTGCAACTTACCACTTTATCTACAGCTCTTTCACTAAATACGTATACATATCCATTTTCTGCAACAACAAAAAATGGAAAAAGAGATCAAAATCAAAAAGATCTTATGAGTTTGACAGGAAGCATCGAGATCATAATCAAAAAATAATTACACATAACAAAGGCCAGAAGAATACCGTCAACACATGCTGAATGCAGCAATCCAGCAGCAACCTCTTTGACCTATGCAACATGACAGTGCGAAAAAAATTACAAGTGAAAATGTACAGACAAAGGTATCCAGGATATGAATCAGAAACTAGGAAGTTCACCCAGTGTTCGTACCTTGGTCCCCTCAAGTTTCTTGATAAGCCGTGGTGTATATTCACTGCCAAAAGAAAGAGAGAGAGAAAACAGTTAAGCTTTACAATGCAAAATGAAATAGCAAGATAATAAGGAAGTGACAGGCATGTTAGACACTGTTACCAAGAAAGGACAATACAAGCCATGTTTCTCTCTTTGAAAGAGAAAAAACAAAAATTCCATTGGTCACATAAATGACCATCTAGTAAGACTGCAGCTGCCCTATATGAAGCAGAATATGAGAAAGGCTGTATATTCCAACTTCTACATATGAGATTTAAAGATAAGTGAGACTAGTGCCTCTATATGAACAGGAGCTACTCCACACATCTAACCTTCATCCATTTTTATGTCTTTTTCTTTCAAACTTTACAATTCATATGATCATGTTCTTCCTCCCTTTCCTGAGCTATTTTGGCCACAACTGTCACAGACAACACTCTATAGCCATTGAATATTAAGAAAGTTACTTGGATAAAATTCAATTAGCTGAATGTTCATTTTGGTAGAAACAGACAGTGAGGTTCCACGTCCAATTACCATCAGTCATAGTTACCAATCGACGAGATCTAACGAGTATCTAAGTTAAGGTCGTAACTTGAGAATCACGTATGGGCCCACTCCCTATGTGATCCCATGATGAGAAATATCCATTTTTTTATTATCTCACTCAAGGACCATCCCTGCAAATAAATAAATAAATAAAGCCATCCAACTATGTTCAAAGAAACAACATACAATGTTCTGAAAAACAATGGACAATCAAATAGTGACACAATTTTCATGTTGGCTAGTGTTTTCACTGTATACCTTCAATGCAGATTATAAAGTAGAATGTTTTATTGATGGCGTCACTTTCCAGTAGGCCTCAATATAATGGTCCCCAAGATAAGTCCTCAACTTAGATACTTACTGGAGTGTTTGATTATGTGTATGTATAAACTTTATATCTATACTTTAAAATACACAAATACATATTCGTATATCAATTCCTTCCAGCGAGGAAACAAAAATTTCAGAATAATTTTGCTATCATGCTGTCTTCCAAGTCTTCTTTACTGAAACGGAGAAAATTGAAGTTTCCTACAAAGCAGCCCTTGGATCATGACAAGCAGGCAAGCATTTAAATGTCCACACTGAGGACTAAAATGCCTCATTAATAATTCCCCTCATTTCTAGAACTAAGAGACTCCAGACTCCAAAAATGCTCTAACAATGCAAATTAATGAAAGTGAAATTCCAATAATGTTGAGAGCATGCACCTAGCTCTTATCAAATCTGACGTTCTGAACAATTACGGTACATGAATGGCCAAGTGTGCATGAAGTCACTTTTTTTTCTGACGTAGAAATTCAGCATGAGATGCACCTTATCCCTCTGTTTAAAACCTAAAAGCAGATGCAAGTCCTTAAGTCAATCTTGTCATAAACACGATGTACAGTTTTATATGACTTTACCAAACCACACAGCAATACAAATTATATGCTTGTCCTAGGTCACAGGGACCTAAAGGTCTTGATGTATAATAATTAGTAGTACCACTGGTACAAGCATATTTTATGAATATGCAAAGAAAGGAATGTCAGGACAAAACAGCACGTTAGGACCCTCAAGCAGAGCATCAATAAATTAGCACCTTATAGTGATATACTGACTACAGCTTTGTAAGAAGGGGTTACAAGCAATTAAACATTTGTGGAAGCTGAGGTTAATAGGAAAATCTATGAATCGTGAACTTTAGCAGCTCTCTAATAAATAGACCACTTTACCAATCAATCAGTCTAAAACTGATAATTAAGATCTCAGAGTGCTCCAACGAACTAATACCAAATTCATATAAATCATACTTTCTTAACAGCATTATTCATCGACATAGAGGTCGTTGGAACTTCAGAAAGATATCGATGCTGCATGTTCATACAGTAAAATACTGCAATAATAATTAATGCCAAGGCACACCTGGTACTTCTAAAAATTCCTATAATTCCTGATTCATGGCCATGACCAAGTCTTCCAGATCCTCCTCCCCAACTTAATGACTCACCTCCATCTGGTGAAGATTATATACATACTATATAAAAACTACTGTAATTAATTAAAAAAATATGAACCAAGAGTATACACATACAAAACCTATATACCAGTAACAGCCACTGTGTGCTCTGATCCCAAAGCTACCATCCTCATTTTGATTCCAGCCAAGCATTCAACTTTTGTTGGTACAGGAACTGCTTTTGCGCCCCCTTCGTATGAGGATAATAAAAACATTAGTTAAAACAAATTCCAATCTGACAATATTAATATTTTAATGCCTAAACAGCATAACCATGGGGTTAACTGGAACAGGGAGCTGCCAACTTGCAAACAGAAGCAATACAAAGAAGAGTTCTTACTTTTTCCCAGGCCAAGCTGCCCATTTGAGTTCTTCCCCCACATGTATACATCTCCATCTTCTGCAAGGAAACTCATGTGTGAACGTAGTAGAAATGCATTTGCATTGGAGGAGAGAAGAAAAAACAATGAGAATAAGATGCATTTGCATTCTTCAAAGTGAAATTCCTATAGAACTAATCACGCATTATCCCATATCCAGTTTGACATTTCACAAATCATCTCTATGTCAACCATGCTTTTCTCTTTGCAAAAATGACTAGGGTGAAATCTAATAATTAATTACCAAACATTAATCAAATACAGCAAATAAAAAATCATCCTATGGAATTGGAAAGTACACGTTACACAGCAGAAACTGATTTTCATCAGATACACTATCAACTGATTCCCACATTGCATTTTTTTTTCCGAATGAGTATCACCTGTAACAGCACAAGAGTGATAATATCCAGCCGAAATCCGAACAACTCGTCTGTCGATTCCCAACAGCTCCACTGGTTTCTGCAATGTGCAACACACAAAACTCAGCAAACCATATACACATAATTCGAAACTGACTTAGCAAGTAAGGGATGAAAATGAAGACTTACGGTAGCATACGGCACATCACTGGAGACCCCAAGCTGTCCGAAATCGTTGAGGCCAGTGGCAAAAACCCGGCCGAGCTCAGTCAAGAAGAGAGTGTGAGCTCCGCCGCACGCAATGGCTTCCAGGCTTTGGTCGTGAAATGCAGAACAAAGCAGAGGTGTAGGGTTCCACTGAGAGTCCAAGCTCCCTAATCCAAGCCTTCCGTAGTCTCCATTGCCCCAAACCGCCGCTAACCTCTTCCCTGACTCAGTCACACTACTCAACCACCTCTTTGTCCCGAATTGCACCAACCCTAACCCTAATCGCAAATTCAGTCTCGTCCTCAACGCCGTCGTCATCATCATACTCCAGAATTCAGAAATTTGGGGTCGGGGATGATGCAACGTCGTCCTTAAACTCTCGGCGGTTCCCAGAGTGTTCTCCTGAAGAGCAAAGCAGGCACGCCTAGAGTTTCGCTTCATCTCCTACATTGTGAACTCCCAGACTGATGTGATAACGTGGCAGCCTTCAATGACACGATATTTCACAGCTGCCAAATTTTCCCCTTTAATTAAGGGAAAATGAAATAAATGTTTGTTTCTCAAAAACTCAGCATATATTTTTCATCTTAAAAAGGGTCATTCTGTTTTTAAGTAGGTAATAAATCTTTGTTTTCCTCATTTTTACATAATTTGTCACTATCTATCTCCCGCGTAGTGCATAATCACATCAGTTTTCATTCACATATATTTCTCTCTCTTCGTTTTGTGTCTCTTCGTTTGAAAATTGCCTCCGTCTTGTTCGCCAACACGTTACTTCTCGCCATCGTTATTTTCGCGTCTTATCGTTCTGTTCGTGCTCTCAGTTTTTGTCGAAGTTCATATTGTTTTCTGTAAGTAGTCAAATCTCGGTTCGAAAACCTTAAGTTTTTGTTTTTCTCTGTTCTAAGCAGTTTCCATGGTCCTTTTTTGTTTCTTTCTGTATTTTTGGTTGTTGTTGTTGATTTTCGCTGATTTTTCATTTTTTTCATGATTTTTTTTTCTACAATGTATGTGATGTAATGTGTTGTGAATGCTTTTTGTTTGTTGTAGTAGTTGTTGTTTGTTGTTGTGTTTGTGTTTGAAAGCCTTTTGTAGTTTGGATATATCTAAGTATATGTATATGTATGTGTGTGTGTGTATGTCTGGGTATCTATCTAGGTATTTGTCTGGGTATTTGTCTGTGTATCAATTTCACGTTTTTAAAATGTTGTTGTTGTTGTTATTGACATTTTTCTAAGGTTTTCATTTTCTTTTTTGTTTGTTGTACTAGTTTCCTGCGGTTGCGTTTATTATAGATGGTCTGGATATCTGTCTGGGTATTTTTTGTCTTGGGTATCTGTTTGGGTGTCTGGGTATCTGTCTTGGTATCTGTTTATCTTACTATTTTTTGGATATCTGTTTTTGATTTTTGTATAACTACATGTATGTTGATCATTTGCAGTTATTCTATAATCAATGATGAAACGTAATAGAGCAGTTCAAGATTCAGACAGCGAAGATGAAAGAAGACCTAGAATTCCTATATTATCTAGGAAGAGAATAAAACAGTATGCTCAATCATCGGAATCTGAGGTGCCTTCGTCTTCATCTTCTATTTCTTCTTCTGAAGAAGAAGAGCAGACTGTTTTAAGGGAAAAAGATTCGAAAAGAGTCAAAAGGAACAGGGAAAGAAGAGTGGCTTCCTCTTCATCTCGTTCTGCTATCCCCAATAATCAGTTTGCTATGATTAAAGATCATGTTGCCAAGATGGTTAGGGAATGTTTAATGCAGAAGAAGAAGAAGAAGAAGAAGAAGAAGAAGAAGAAGAAGAAGAAGAAGAAGAAGAAGAAGAAGAAGAAGAAGAAGAGCAAGGTTATGAAGAATGAGGAGATCAAAG
Organism: Geum urbanum; assembly: GCA_946800695.1. Taxonomy (NCBI): domain Eukaryota; kingdom Viridiplantae; phylum Streptophyta; class Magnoliopsida; order Rosales; family Rosaceae; genus Geum; species Geum urbanum. Next base: position 15,547,184 of record OX327008.1, on the reverse strand, counting down.
GGAAGGAAAAGAAGAGCAAGGTTATGAAGAATGAGGAGATCAAAGGGAAGGAAAAGAAGAAATTGGAGTCTGAAGAAATTGAATCAACTTCTGATTTTGATTTAGAGACAGATGGTGATGACGATGTGTCAGTTCCGGTACCTATTAGACAACGACAGCGAGTAGTGGATCATCCTGAAGTTGTTCAGGTGCTAGAAAGGAACTGGAAGTGTCAGTTCGGGTGCTATTTGCCGTATTTCTATAATTTCATTGCTCAAAACTAGCATAATTTCAGCGAAGATGTGAAGAATAGGTTGAAGGAGACACCGTTCAATGATCTACTCCGAGCATTCATTGATGGTGATATTGATCGACGTGACTGCTTTAAGTCGAATGATGCAATTGCTGTTATGGCTGACGCATACAGGACGGAGAACAGGGAGTTTCATTTCTATCCTTCTCGTGTTCACCATATCACTCCTGATTATGTCGCATCTCTGTTGGGTTTGATGTGACGACCCGGACCAGAATCAGCAGTATGATCAGCTTGATTGATGAGTTACTGCATAGTCGTAGTTTGTCGGCAGTTATTTGAATCGCCAGGCTCGTTAACGACTAAATTATTGGTCGAGAATTGGAGCTGGGTCTCTTCTCGAGAGTCGTTGTACGTGTAATTATGAGTTCGTGGGCGGTTCCGGATCGTTATTTGGACGACCGAGGAATTAATTATGAATATTTGAAGTTCAGATTTAAATGGTGGGCTACTTAACGACTAAATTATCGGACGAGAATTTGGTTTCAGCTTCTTTACGGAAGTTGTTCAGAATTTAATTTCGAGTTCGTGGGAACTTCTGGAGTATGATTTTGAGTTACGAAGATTTAGTTGTGATTATTTCCGTTTGTTGATTAATTAGTCGATTTAAATGTGTGTTGGTTCAAAGGGTTGACTTTTTATCTGTTTGGCTGATGTGTTTGACTTCAGGTGATTATTGAAGAGTACGTCGAGACAAGTTTGTGGCCGCTAGAATTATCGGAATCGAAATTACGACGAGAAAGTTACGCGCGTTTGAAGTTTGTCAAAATGGATAATTATGAAGTTTCCGTTTTGGGAAAGACTATAAATAGGAACCTGCTATTTTGGGCAAGTGTGTGACTTACCATTTTGGGAGGTTGACCGAGTTGACTGAGTCAACTCGGTGGAGGAGGATTTCACGTCGGTGGCGACAGCTTCCACGGTGGCGCTTGGATTCCGGCCGTTTCCGGCTTCAGGATAGGATGCTATCAACTCGCCTAGCTTCCCTCGTTCTAACCCCGGCCTCCACGCACGGCGAGGCTCGCCGGAGGAGGAGCAAAATCTGGCCAAAGTCGGTGAGGTTTTGGATGAATTCGGGTTCCTCAAATTCGGCCGAATTGAACTTCAAGAGGTACTGGGTTTTGTAGCCCTCTAAAATGTGATTCTAACCATATAAACATGGTGTTCTAATTCGATTTGAGCATGGAGAATTTTTGGTTTGAATTTTGTGTTCCATTTCGGTTTTACTTGAAATTGAGCAAGTTAGAGTTTGAATTGGACTTCGGTGCAGTTATGGAAGTTGCTCAGTGGACGATTTTGAGTGGAATTGGTGCAGCTCCACCGTGAAATTCTTCGGTCGGCGGCGGTCAATGGTCAACGGGTTGACTTTTTGGACTTTCGACAAGTTGCATGTCATTTGACTCGAAATCGCGCTCCAATCGCAATGGGGAGGTTCGTTTTTCGAGTTGAGCGTCCGGAAGTAAAGCGAGGTATTGTGGTGTACATATATGGATTTTCGACGATTCGTCGTGTTTGAATTGTGTATTTCCGAGAACGGTGGTTTCTCGTGATTTGTATTGTATTGTCGGATTATGACTTTGAATAATGGACTTTGTCAATAATCAGGGGTTCGTGATCGTTTGTTTGGCGATGGACATTCCGCCGGATCACGGGTTAACGCGATACGCGTTACGCCAGTCTGTAAGTGGACATTTCTTTTCACGGATTATTTGTGAGTCTTGATATACGTTTTATGGACTTGAGCATGCATATGAGATTTCAGATTACATGAGCATGTGTTTTACGATTATACGATTATACTTATACGGATATACGTATACGAGTATACATATACTTATATGTTGTTCATGCATTTGCATCGAAATGTTTATGATTTGGTTTACACAGAGTACAGTCGTGGTTACGTTGTTGTATCGATACACTTGCCTCTCGGCTGATCCCCGATGGTAGGCTTTATTCCAGGGGAGGCTGTGACTCCTGACCCGAGGTCTTTACCGGGGGGAGGTAGACCTTTGACCTGAGGCCATTTCCGGCTAGAATCACGTGGAAGTCAGGGACTCCGTGGTTCTGACTGTATTAGCACGGATGTGTCCACGAGTGGCCCCGTGAGATTTTATTGCATGCTCCGTATACGTGAGGAGTTAGAGTCTCCCTCGTGTACTCGGACGCGTGAGGAGTTAGAGTCTCCCTCGCGTACCATTTCTTACTTATGCATTTGGACTCGCATATGTTTTATATTATATATATTCGGTGAAAGACATTTATTTTCGTCCACTCACTCTAACGTGTTTATTGTCTTTCCCCTGGGCTTTTTGGTTTCCGTGCCCAGTTTGCAGTTCAGGCTCTGGTGTCGCACGTCGTGGTCGGAGGCATAGTGCTCGAGCAATCTTGTTTCATTCAGTAGGTTTATTGGTCTACCTACTGTAGTATGCGTATACGATTATGTATTAGATGTCGTTCTGAGCTTTCTGTGATATATGTTATACGATTTTATACCGGATTTCAGTAAAGTATATATATATGTATTGTTTTACTTTACTGTTGATATATTGAGAAATTCGGATGGGATTGGTGCCCACGGTTTGCTTTTTGTGGCATAGGATGAAGTGTATTTTTCGCGTGCAGGTAATGGTAATTCCACGTTAGTAAAGAAACTCTGTCCAAAATTCGAAAAGTTTTTGTTGGTTCGTGTTTTCGAAGGGGTTTGATTCCGATTTAGAAAACTAAATCGGGGTTGGGTCCTTTCATTTGAGCACAGAAAGAAATCCAATTCCATTAAATGACAAGAATGTGAAGATTTCAGGGTGGCTACTTAACTTGTTTGGGGGCAAGGCAATCAGCAAGGGTCATATATGCACTTTGTTGAAGGGAACATTTGGTAAGAAAGAGATGGTGGACGAATGTGTTATTCTATTGGTGTTGCTTCTTATGGCCTGTGTTCTCCTGCCTAATTCGAAAGGAACTTTGGCAGTTGGTTTTGCAAATTGTGTGACCAGCATTGAACTAATGAAGCAGTTTTCATGGGCAATTGTTGTACTCGACAAGCTGTTCATTTCATTGGACACTTATGCAAGGAACTTTGTTCCATAAGAAGGAGGAATCAAAGAAGAAGAAGGCACCTGGGAAAATGAAGGTAATGAAGGCACATAGTGATGATGATGAGGATGAGTGTGATAAAAAGCGTGATAGAAGCAATGTGGTAAATGTTGGTGCCTGCAGCCTTATTATTCCGGTAAATTTTCTTGAGTATCTGCTTGAGTATCTCTCTGAGTATCTTTCTGAGTATTTGTCCCTTATTTTTTGTTTTCATTGTTGTTTTTTGTATCAGTTTTATCTTGCTTCAATCCTTGATATTATCAAACCAAGAAAAGGGAAGGAGCATTCTATGGTTGGAATGGTCAAGTACAGCCTCTGTAATATTATGGGTCATTTCTGAAACACCATAAGCTTGGAAATGTTAAGGGTGGGTATCTAACTATTGTTTGTTGTTCTGGGTATCTGTCTAAATAGCTATCTGGGTATCTTTCTTGGTATCTGTCTAACTAGCTTTCTAAATAGCTGTCTAGGTCCCATTACAGTGTACCATTATTCTGATTATTCTCTTTTGCTTGCCATCCTTTTCATCATCTTTCTCCTGTGAGAGTAGTAACAGAAAAGAAAAGAAAAAAATAAGGAATTAAATAGTGCATTATCCTAGAAATAACAGAATGAATCAGGTTTTTGTAAATGGTTGTAATGTAACCAAAAAAAAGATTCCCAGACAGATACTCAGTCAGCTACTCTGACAGATACCCATGATTTCTTTCAGAAACAGTGCATTTTTTTAGAGATATCCTGGAAATAACCCTTAGAATTAATCAGGTTGTAATGGATGACCTGATTTTTTCTACAAGATAAAAGACATCCAGTGCACGAAGATGTATTATCCAGCTGTTGAAACACTCTGAGATGTTGTTTGTCATTTTGCCATAACTATCTCTTCCGAAGAATGCAACACACCATTTTTCTTTTGGGAGATCCTTGAAGAATTTCGTTATCTCTGCATATCCTCCTTCTAGGTTAAGCTGGTTAAAAAAAACTCATATTGCCTCTCACTTCTGACATATGCACATTGCATGAAGAGTTCAGAAATTCTATCTTTGGCGTGTCCTTTATAGTTGTCTTTGAGGTTAGTAACCAAGTGCCGGAAACAGTTGTCGTGCTCATCATTGGGGAATACCTCTGGAAGATAACTCATAATTCCATTATGACGATCAAAGAGGAATGTTATTTTCCTCCGAGTATTAGTCTCTTGATTTATGCAGTATCTGTCTATCTCGTCTCTTAGGTTCATCAAGAACCCCCTCTAATTGCTGTCATTTTCGGCATCGACTATCGCAAATGCAATTGGATAGAGTCCTGAAATGAATCGAAAAGAAACAAAAATCTAAGATTCCTATCTAGTTGAACAGAAAGACTTAAAAGTAGTTTATAAAAGGAAAAACAGACAAATACCCAGACAAATACACATATACAAATCGATACCCAGACAGATACCCAGACAGTTATTCAGACAGATACTCATATAGTCCTATCATTTAATTTATCTAAATTACCTTGATCTGCATCTTTTGTAGAGGCCCCTATGATTTGTCATTTGTATTTGTTCTTGAGGAAACTTGCATAAACAAAAATCATGGGTCTGCAGTATTGGAATCCATACATGCAGTAAGTTCATTGCCAACTCTTTTCCATACCACAACATCTTGTAAGGGACTTCTAGGCCAAAACTCTCTCTAATTTCTGTCTATAAGGCCTTGGCTCCCTTGTTCGAGTTAGCGCGCAGTTTGCCCTTAACGATTGAGCTGAGTATTGAATAAATGATAAGTTTCAAGTCTAGAAAACAATATCTCTAAACACCAGATTTTTTTTGGAGAAGAAGCAAGCGAGTGATGTTAGAAAAACGTATCATACCTAACAATAAAAGATCTCATCATCTCACTGGTCTGTTTCCGGACTTTTTCGTTGCATGTATGATTATTGTTTATGAAAGGACCCGACTCCGATTAAGTTGCCTAAACCGAAATAAAACCCCTTCGAAAACACGACCTTCAATTTTTTTTTGCCAAAGTTTACTTTGAAACAGGACATACAATTATTAGAACTTGCAAAGAAACACACTTCGAATATTCCACAAAAGCCAAACCGTGGGGCTCCGTTCCCCATCCGGATTTCTCAACAACATATATAAAATAAACTCGAAGGTTTACAAGAAATCCAAAACATATTCAGGAGTAAACTCAACTGAAAACAAACATGAGTATTCAGAGCGACACCTATATACAACATTTACATCAAGTAGGTCAAACAAGAAACCTACAGAAACTGAAGAATGATCCGAAGTCTATGCCTCCACAGTCGACGCGCAACACTGGAACCCAAACTGCAAACTGGGCAAAGGAAACCGAAAAGCCCAGGGGAAGACAAATGAAATCGTTAGAGTGAGTGGACGAAAATAATAATATGTCTTCCACCAATATAAACATGAATTCATGATGCGAGTCTAAAATCATCAATCACAGGTAAGGCAGTTGTCATAACCTTCCTGGATAACGTATAAAATGTGGAAGCCGTAATTCGAGTACATTTCTCCTCAGAGTTACAATCCTGCTCAACCAAGGTAAGGGGTTTGTCATAACCTTCCTAGGAGCCATATAATCACGGGTTAAGCGTTTTTCATAACCCCTCGGAGCATCTCGGGGATCAGCCGAGAACCATGCATCGATGCATCTATATATCCATAATCCATGTAAAACAAATCATGCATATGCCTCCAAGTAAAATATATAACTGTATACGTATAATCGTAAATGCATGATCATAATTGCATACTTGTAAAATGCATAATATAAAATGCATAACCAAGACTCGCATAACGACAGTGAAAATAAAGTGTCCACTCACAAAACAAAGCTAGCCCTGAGGTCCGGCGGAAGATCCCTCGCCAAAAGCTCGATCTCGATCACCTAAATAGCAGGGATACGATCAATACATATAGAAGTATGACATACGGAGCTAATACGCCGAGAACCCCACGTCCTCGAAAGACATATCGCTCGAAATATTGACGAGGATAACAAAATTCTCAAAATATTCCCAATAAACCCTCGTCCCAAAATCGAGTACCCAAATCAACTCAAAAACCTCAACACTGCGATCAGGGCGCGATTACGAGCAAAACAGTATAAAACTTCCCAAAAATCCCAAAAAGTCAACCTCGCCGGAGCTCCACCGTTGACCGCCGCCGACGTGGCTGAAAGGACCCGACCCCGATTTAGTTTCCTAAAGAAGAATCAGACCCCTTCTGAAAACATGAACTTTCAAAAATCATAGAAATTTTGGCAGAGTTCCACTATATCGCATAGTTACCATTAACCTGCAGCAGAAAATACACTTCATCCTATACCACAAAAGCCAAACCGTGGGCACCAATCCCATCCAGATTTCTCAAAAACATATCATAACGTAAAACATTACACAAAACGGTAGCTTTACAGAAATCCGGGAAAATCATGTGAAAATATAAACACAATAGTATTCAGAGAGACCTTAAGTAGCACGAATATTAAGCCTCCAACCTCGACGTGCGACACCTAAATCCAAACTGTAAACTAGGCATTGAAAACAAAGAGCCCAGGGAAAGACATATTAACTGTTAGAGTGAGTGGACGAAAATAAATGTCTTTCGCCGAATAATATATATGTTATAAAACATATGTGAGTCTAGATGCATAAAAATCATATGGTACACGAGAGAAACTCTAACTCCTCACGCGTACAGAGCATGCATCGGAAATCTCGCAGTGTCATTCATGGACACATCCACGCTAGTACAGTCTGAATCACGGGATCCCTGATCCTCACGCGATTCCAGCCTGAAAGGGCCTCGGGTCAGGGTATCTGCTCCCCCCCCCCTCCGGTAAAGACCTCGGGTCAGGGTAACAGTTCCCCCCCGGTAAACATCCTCAGGGATCAGCCGGGATACTAAGTGTATCGATACAACTACTACTGAGACTGTACTCTGTGTAAACCAAATCATAAAGGTTTCCATGCAAATGCATAAAGAGTAATGTAAAAGCATACTCGTAATGCATAATTATAAAAGCATATTCGTAAATGCATAATCATAAAACACATGCTCGTATAATTCATAATCATAACTGCATGCTCATGCTCGTAAAACGTATATAAAAGACTCGCAACCAACAGTGAAAAGAAATGTCCATTCACAAACGAGCACAACGCAAAAATGCACTAATCCCATGATCCGGCGGAGGATCCCTCGTCAACCGTATGATCCCGATCTCCTCAAACTCCAGCAACCGTGCCATTTTCCGGTGACAGCCTCGACGGCGAGTCACGGACTCAGTGGGTCAACACAGGTTAACTCGATCAACTCGGTCCAAAGCTGGTCAACTCGGTCAATCAGCCCAATTTTTAACTTTTGCAAAAACTTTACGACTATTCCGCTATTTATACGTCGTGAACCGACCCTATCCGCGATTCGGATAACTCAAACTCAAATGGATAAACACGACTAACTCGACGATAATTTCAAATATTCATTTTATATTTCTCGATTATCCGAAAAATCCCCTAAAACCTCCTACGAACTCGAAATCAAATCCTCTACATTTTCCGCGAATGAACCCAAACCAAATTCGTGTCCGATAATTAAGTCGTGAACAAGGCCGCATAACCGATTAATTACAACTAACTACAATTATATGTGAAACTCACGAATTAAGCCGATTAACTACCATTTCTGGTTCGGGTTGTCACAGTGGCGTCAACGGTGACCAATTCCGGTGAAAATTTTCAGAACTCTACTCCTCCTCAAGCCTAACAACTTTTCCTTCTACACCAACCTCCAATTCGAAACACACCGGCCGGAATCAAGCCCGAAACCCATGGCCTCCATGGATTCCGGCGAGATTCCGGCGAGCCCTAAATGGCGTCCAATCCTAAAAAAATTTCACCCAAAAGTATCTATGGGTTGAGAGGATGAAAGGACCCAACCCCGATTCAGTTGCCTAAACCGGAATCGAACCCCTTCTGAAAACACGAACCAACAAAAATCTTTCAAAATTTCGGCAGAGTAACGTTACTAACGTGGAATTGCATAAACCTGCACCCTGAAAATAACACTTCGTCCTATGCCACAAAAGCCAAACCGTGGGCACCAATCCCATCCGGATTTCTCAATATCATAACAATATCAAATAATAGAAAACATATCTGTATAATATAATATATCCGAGAAAATCCGCGTAAAACATATATCAAAATGTATCAGAGCGACCTCTAGTGTAAATATATACAATATACACATCAGTAGGCGAAACAAGAACCTACTGGAAAACACAGGTAGCTCAGATCACTAGCCTCCAACCACGACGTGAAACACCAAAACCTGAACTGCAAACTAGGCACGGAAACCGAAAAGCCCAGGGGAAAGACATGAAAACTGTTAGAGTGAGTGGACGAAAATAAATGTCTTTCACCAGTTGATATATATGTTAAAATAACATATGCGAGTCCAGGTAAATAAAATAACAAAGTACACGGGGTCACTCATGGACACGTCCGTGCTAGTACAGTCCGAATCACGGGATTCCAGACCCACACGTGATTCTAGCCAGAAAGGCCTCAGAACAGGGTATCTGTTTCCACCCGGAACTACATCGGCACAAGAAACAGACATCTGTACCCACCCGGAACTACATCGGCACAAGGTACAGAAACCAGTACCCACCCGAAACTACATCGGCACAAGGTACGGTACCCCCCTTGGTAGGCACCCTCGGAGATCAGCCGGGATGCATGTGTATCGATACAACAACATGAACTACGACTGTACTCTGTGTAAATCAAATCACAAATAATCCGATGCAAATACAATAAACAATATATGAATGCATATACGTAATATAATCGTATAACACATGCTCATATAAATCAAAATCTCGTATGCATGCTCAAGTTCGAAAAACGTGTATAAAGACTCGCAATCATTCCGTGAAAAGAAATTGTCCACTCACAGGTGAGCAAAACGCGCACTCGCGCTAATCTCGTGGACCGGCGGAAGATCCCTCGCCTGAAGCACGATCTCGCTCTCGATCTCCTGAATATTCATAAAACACAACTGATCAAAACATAGCCCACAACTCTGTACTTAACCACGGAAACCAACCGTTCCCGGAAATATACAATGCAGTACAAAATGATTAACGAAATTCCCGAAATCTCAACTCGAAACCCTCGACTGAAAATTCGATACTCAAATCACTACAAAAACCTCTGGACGATAATTAGGGCGCGATTACGAGAAAAACGACATTAAAAACGTCGAAAACCAAAAAGTCAACTCCTCGCCGGAGCACCACTGTTGACCGTCGCCGCCACCGCGCCATCAACAGTGACTTCCTCCGGCGAGGAAGCTCCAGAAATGTAGCTCTCCTCAAGCCGAGTCACTTCCTCAACTACCACCAGTCTCGATTCGAACCCTAAGCCACCCAATTTCACCTCGAAACAGATCGGAATCCAAATTCCGGTGACCTAATCGGGTTGCCCTCAAAACTCAATCTCAACCCAAAATAAACACACCATGAGCCTCAGAGGGGCAAGGGGAGTCGAACCCCCCTAACCACCACCACCGTGGCTCGCTGGAAAACCGAAAACCATCACCGGCGATAAACCTAGTTCGGCCTCAAACCGTTCTCCTCCAAAACTCCATTAATTTCCACAAAATCAAGCATCAACCAACTCAAAATCGAAAGGGGAAGCGAACCATACCTTCCACAAGGTCGGAGGTGGCCGGAAAATGGACGTTGGACGGCGAAGCCAAAACGGGAAAGTTTCCCCTCGGGTCAACGGTCAACAGCTTCCTTTTTTGGAAAGTCAACGCAGGTCAAAACTCAAACAGTGTTTTTCGACGATTTTACGACTATATTCGATATTTATACTCGCGCCTCTGGTCGATCGACGATTCGAAATGGATAACCATCACGATTCGGATAAACACGAAACAATCGGATAAACTCGTCGAAAACTGAAACTTCAAATGATCGTATTATATTCCTCGATTATCAGAAAAATCATCCGAAACCGCCTTTGAGCTTGAAATCACGTACTCTACAACTTCCGTGAAGACACTCAACACAAATTCTCGGTCGATAATATAGTCGCGAATAGAATCAGCAAACCACACATATATCGTAAAACTGCGACTATGACCAATCTCGTGAATCGTGCAGAATACACAACTGATTCTGGTTCGGGTCATCACAGGAGAACCTTTCCCCCCCACCACCCCGACGTCAAAAGTCGCTGGAAAACGCCACCCGATTCCGGCAAAAATCCCAAATTTCACCAAGCTCGTTCTCCCTCAATTTTCAATCCATTCTCACAAAATCAAGTTCAAAACCATAGGAAATCACGAGAGAATTCTAACCATACCAAGATTGTGACCAGAGGTGGCTAGAATCACCGAGTCGGACGGCAGCAGCCAGTGGGTCGCGGTGGAGCTCGGTCAACGCTGGTCAACGCGGTCAGCGTGGTCAAACTTCCCAAATGTGACTTTTCAACAATTTTATAATTATTCCGATATCTATACGCGCGGCCCAAGATGATCAACGGTCCAAAAGGAATTGAAACCAAAACGGATAAACACGACTAAATCCAATGATCGGAAATATTCATAACTTATTCCTCGTGATTCGAAATAATCCTCCGGAAACTCCCACGAGTTTGAAATCACGTACACAACAACACTCGTGAAGAAACTCATATCAAATTCGTGTCCAATAATTAAGTCGTAAACAAAGCCGTCAAATCGATTAATTACGACTAACTGCAACTATTCATGAAATGTGCAAACCAAGCCGATTAACATACCAATTTCGGTTCGGGTCGTTACAGTTTATTTCAGCAATGTAAAATGATCCATTCACATGGAATAGTCTTGCCTTCACAAACCAGTTGCATTTATCGCGCCCTTTGTATCTACAATGTACACTAACGCGTGTGGACTCATTCTTCTCATATGTAAACTTGAATCCACCTTCGATTGAGTACTTTCTGAGTTTCAGCCTGAACTCAGTCACCTCGCCTAAGAATTTCTGCCCTTTATCTTGTATAAGTTTAGCCCATGGTTTTGTCAAGTAATCATTTGTCTCCTCTTCTCGAAAGCATCCAAAACCGACGTCTGCAACATTACATATTTCCAAGCAACCATCCATCTGCACATACTGGCTTGAGTTTTCATTTTGCATGCTACAGACCGCTGATTGCTTGGAACTGATGTTTGCTGTTTGCTGGGAAGAGGAAACGTATACATTTTTGAGCTTGACATAATATTGCAGCAAATATTCAAACAGATATTCAAATAAGTTTTTGGATGTTCTACCTTACTTAGATCAGTGATTTTGATCTCAATATATTTTTAATTGAGTCTTTGGATAAAAAGGATCATCAAAAACACGTCACGGTCAGTTTCGAGGAAAATGTGTTCATCCTGGTAGGATACAGTATTTGTATATCAAGACTGAGTTGTTGAGTGTTTTGAATCGTTGATGGACAATATCCACAATGTCAACAAATGTGATATCATCACTCAAAATATCCATCACACCTTCTCAACCATGAATATATTTCACAATGATTGGAAAAGGTGTTTTTTCCATTGAACATACCTACAAAAGAGTTGCAGAAACGCATATAAATGCTTTGTTTAACTGACAGTAAGGTCTGATACTTTTAACAGAATAAATAGAGTTATAGATACTCAGACAGATACGTTGATAGATACTCAGACGAATACGTTGACAGATACTCAGATAGATACAAAGACAGATACTCAGACATATACATTGACAGACACCCAGACAAATACTCTAACATTTACTAAAACGTATTTTTTAAAACCAAAATCTGATCCAAACTTAATTAAGTAGATTTCGATATCGTAGTGCATATAGTTTGAGGAGAAAAGTAATAAATACTATCATTAAATCGATTAATACAACTGCGAACGGAAACAACAATTTAAATCTTCTATTATATAGGAAAACATAGTGAAAATTGGATGTACAACAGAATTGAACATATGAAATTCATCAATTTATGTACAGAGATGACAAGAGATAGCGAGTCAGTGAGATAGATAGACAAAGATTTGAAAATTACAACGCTTGGAATTTTATACGACGTCGAGATCGGACAGAGTTTTTGTTGCGGCGATTCCTGAAAGAGAGAGAGGGAGAGAGGGAGAGATTGTAGAGAGAGATATATATTGTAGAGAGAGATATATATTGTAGAGAGAGGGGAGAGAGAGAGAGAGAGAGAGAGAGAGAGAGAGATTTACTTTCCCAGCAAAAGAGAGAGATTTGCAGCTCTCTCTTATAGGCAGAATTCAAATTAGGAAAAAGTGCAAAATCATAAAAAAAAAGATTTTTTAACTTATTGGGACTTTTTGGGAGAAAATGATGTCAGCTGAGTTTTTTTGGAAAAAAATTTATCATAAGTTGGGCATTTTTTACCTTGGTGTCATAAGTTGTTTTTTTTTTTGGAAAACTTATCTCTTTTTGGGTTTTTATATAATTTTCCCTTTAATTTAAGAGCTGATATTAATGAAAAATAAATTAACATCATTTTAGAGGAATTGTCACTCATAGTAACTCACAAATAGGTCATTCATTACTTCAGTACTTGACTTTTAAAAACTATCACTTTGATACCTCACATTCAAATTCTTACATAAGACCAGTACCTACCGTTGACATTTTTTCAATAATTTTTCAATAAGTTAATGGTGTTACTAACAGCAGGTACTGATCTTAGGTAGGGATTTAAATGTGAGGTACTGAAGTGATAGTTTTCAAAAGTGAGATACTGAATCGATGAATAACTCATTTGAGATATCATTTGTGATAAACACTCATCATTTTGTTATGGGTCCGTGACCCATAGGTCACTTAGAGTGAAAAAAAATGACCAAAAAATCACCCAAAATTATAAATGGACCAAAAAGTCACAATATTCAAATACACGCGCATAATATCCCTGGAGTTCAAAAAATTTACGACATGCCACTAACTTGAAGTTGTGATAATTACAACTTTTACCACTGGAACCAAATCGATCTAGATCTCTCCGAGTCGGAGATTCGATCTGATCCAAATTTGACTCTGGCGACAGCGGGTCCTTGCCACTAGGTCGTCGCCTCCATCGTGGTCATAGGAGTACGACCCGAGACCAAGCCACGACGCAGACCTGAGACCGAGCAGCGACAGACGCCGATGACCCGAGACCAAGCCTTGACGAACGCCTTCTACACTTGCCAATGATGACATCCCTTAGCCTCCGATGAAATCTCTCGGCCTCGTGCGATTCGAAGTCTGGTATTTTTTTATAGTATCTTTGATAAAGGAAGATAATATCTTTCAATTTGACAAATAGTATCTTTATTTGTATCGGTTAGTACGTTAAAATGTTGTTAAATATCATCACAGGGTCATAAAGGTACTGTCATAGAGTCCTAAATATACCATCACAACATCCTATGGGTACTGTTAGTATCCTAAGAATACAATTATAGTGTCCTAAGGGTACTGTCGCAACATCTTAAGTATACTATCACAGTGTCGTAAGGGTACTATCACAGTGTCCTAAGTATGCCCTAAACCCTAAACGCTAAACCATATACTCTAAACCCTGAACTCTTATACCTTAAACCTTTATACCATAAACTTTATACCCTAAACCCTACACCCTAAACCTTATACCCTAAACCTTACACCCTAAACCATATACATACCCTTCTCTCTCTCTCTCTCTCTCTCTCTCTCTCTCTCTCTCTCTCTCTCTCTCTCTCTCTCTCTCTCTAATATCATGGTATCTCATGAACACGACATAGTATTCTTATTGATTGAGTTTGTGTTGAGTTGTGAAGAAAAAAATGAAAAATAAGTCATGGTATCTTTATAAACTTGAGTTGAGCTTAGTTTGGTATTGAGGTGAAATTAAGTATATATGGTGAGAAAAATTAGTGGTGAAATAAATCAATAGTGAGAAAAACATGGTTAAGAAAAAGTAACCCCTTAGCTGTTTTTGAATTTGGTGTTAATTGACCAAAAATTTTAGGAAAACACAGATATATAATATGAACCAAATAGGCTAATAGAATACTATGGTAACATTAAGCTATTTTTTCTCCCAAAACTCAATACCAAACTAGGCCTTGGTATCTTTATGAACTACAGTTGGTATCGTTATGTACTGGGGTTAGTATCATTGTTTTTTGAGTTTGTGCTAAGTCAAGAAGAACAAAATAAAAAAAAATTATGCGAAAAAAAAAATTGGACAAAAAACGAAGGGATAAAATGATCCGCACAGAAAAATACTTGTATTTCAAATTATAGGCTTTAAAGTGATTTTTTTATCACTAAAACTCAAATTTGATGACTTATGAGTAGTTTCAAAAAAACAGAGTGACTTTTTGGTCAAATAGATGATTTGAAGTGACTTTTGGGTAAATACCCTTTGTATTATAACGGGAGATTGGTGTGCGGCAAAAATTCGGGCGCGTGCTGTGACAATGCAGTAGCATAGCAAAGGCTTGATGCTAAGAGTATTGACACTCATATAACATCTTTTTTTAGGTGAAACGATATGATATATATATATATATACGTCGTTTAGTTTTCAGCAAAGGAAAGTAATTTGTTTCCTCTCCCATTTCTTTCCCTTGGGGATGGAACTAAAATTTTGTTATGGGTTTCCCTTGTAGTGTTTGGTTGGTGGTAGAAAAAGAAAGTAAATTTTTTGCTAGTTTTACAATAATGTCCTCGCGTGGAATGATTTCAAACTTCCAGGAAAGTTAATTTGGTAAAAAAACTATAATGATTACTTGCAAGTGGAAGGGAATTAAAATCTCAAGATGAGTGGAGGGAACCACTTTCCCCTCATTTTCCTTCTGTTTTGGGAATTGGCTTCCTACCAATCTCCTACTTTCTTTTCCTTTCTTTTCCTTTATTGTCAAACGAACGAGGTCATAGAACTTGTTATTTGCCTAGAGGTGCAACCATTATTCAGCGAATAGGAGGATAACACCTCTTATTACTATTTATTAATTCTAATTTTTTTTATTTTTTAGTAAGATTTTCAACTAATAACTAGATGACATATGTAATTATGGTGTCACTCTCACATGTCATTATCGTCTAAATAATTAAACTAAATTTTAGGTAAGATTTTCCACCAATCACGAGACGAAACATGTCACTCCCACATGTCGTTACCGTCTAAATAATTTAACCAAATTTCTGATAAGATTTTTGACCAATTGTGATGTGACACATGTCACTTTCACGTGTCGTGATCGTCTAAATTATTAAAAAATATTTCCGATGAGATTTTCAACCAATGACGCTGTGACACATGTGGTCATATTCAAACATCAGATAATCTAGAATTGGCTATAAAAGTATCATTCATCACTCCTTACATACTCACACTGTCGACAAGTCACATGTAATTCTACTCGAAACATATTTCTTTAAACACTTCTTCACATTCCCACACCTGTAAGATGAATTCTTTCGATTTCCACAATATTTTTGTAGGAAATATTAAGTAATATTGACTAAATCTAAAAATGTTAATTAATTTAATTAATTAGATTGAACAAAAGTTCAAGAATAAAATTCAAGAAACTATGAACTTGTTACCGAATGATTGATAATGATAATCTGAATAGGAAGGAAAGTCGAGTCATGTGTACCACACATTTTCCTTAAGAACATTTACGCCGCTTACTCCGGTGCAATCGGCTTACTTGATGTATGTCTCCCAGGATACAACTACTACTTGAATTTTGTATTTGCACTACACAACAACTCCTAGACGAACTGGAGAACACATTTCTCTATCACCGAAACTAGAACTCTTTGATAGGAGACTTTGAGAGGAGTAGATGCTTTTCCGAATGAGTGAGTGAAGAATGAGGAAGAGAAAGCCACTTTTTATACATGGAGGAGATGAGTAGGAAAATAAATGTCGGCAAACAAAAGGTTTTTGGTTTTGCACAATTAACCAATCAAATTAATTTCAGTAATAAGTTTATAACCGAAATAATGTGAAAGGCCAAAAATTTTGTAACAGAAAGAATGTGGAAAGCCAAATGTTAATATTTCTGGGTGCAAAAGAAAACTTATGTGAGCCAACCCAAATTGGGGCACTTACAAGTCCATATCACAAGCCCGGTCTAACTGAGGCTCTTTACTTGCTTACTCAAAGCATAATACAGTAAAATATTATTTAAAGCTTCCACATTCCTAGTTTTTTCCATGTAGGACAAACTCTTTTTCCTATGTTTTAAGTGACAAACTTTGGGTGACAATTTCTCATTTACATCTTAATCAATTTAAACAAATAAATACATGATCTTCATGTACTCTTGTAGGAGAACACAAATACATGTTTCTCTCCATCAATATTAAGCGCACCACGCTTAATTTCCATGTTTAGATTGTTCCAATAAAGTGATGGAAAACTATTATTTTTCCTACAATTCCCCACATGAATGAAATTGACGATCAAGGACTCGATAAACTTGATGATAGAGTTTGTGGTTGAAAACCTGCATATGATAGGTAGGGGTAAACCTTTGAACATTCCCTTGCAAAAATATGCTTACTTTACTGAGTAAACAATAGACGCGATGTGTTTGAACAATTCACCGTTTGTGTAATCGATGACATACCTCACATAGGTATCTTCCTGATATTTTCAATTCTCATTTATTGTGTCTGTTTTGTCCACTCACTCTAACGACTTTTATGTTTTATATGTCTTTCTTGTGGCCCCTCAAT
Organism: Geum urbanum; assembly: GCA_946800695.1. NCBI lineage: Eukaryota > Viridiplantae > Streptophyta > Magnoliopsida > Rosales > Rosaceae > Geum > Geum urbanum. The sequence continues at coordinate 15,529,982 of OX327008.1, read as the reverse complement.
TTTCAAACATCCAGGTTGCAGTCTCATTGGAGGTCGGATGCGCACAAAGTTTGAGGCATGACGGTCTTCACTGTAGGATCATTTTTGATCATACGGGTTAGTATTTCAGCATTCTTAGTTAGTTTAAAAGTCTAGCTGTTCTGATGTCATAAACAGTGTTATGTTCTTGGTTATGTGTGTTATGAGTTATTTCTGGAAATTAGTTTGTCTAACTTATGATTTTTGAATCCTCAATTTTCCCTTCGGTTTTCTTTTAGATTAGCATGTTTAGGTTCTAATGGTCATTAGGGCATAATCCCGATTTAGGCAACTAAATCAGGATCGGGTCCTTTTAGTTAGTATTAGAGCATTAGGTTATAGGTTATGTAGACCGTACTGGGCCGCTTTCGTTTTTGTGTTAAATTACGCTCAACATCTTCCGAGTGATGGCTCAACCGGCTGGTGGATCCCCTTCGAATACGTAGTGAATGTGACCGAGTACCAACCCCAACCTGTGACTCTGAGCCCCCAATTGCTATGTCTCGTGTGCGTCGACCTCAATTTGCATCCCAAGGTAAAAACATTATCAGATGGTTAGTAATACATTTAAGTTTCAAGTAATGGGAATACGATGAATTCTTATGCTTATCCCTCCATACTAAGTTATGTGCAATTGGGTTTATTATGCGAGCGTGTTTTAGTTCTTGAGCCTTTCGCTAGATATTGGGAAAGTTTACGGTTCCCGCCTCTGTGATATGGAAATTAAGATGTGTATCCATGAAAGGACCCGACCCCGATTTAGTTGCCTAAACCAAAAACACGACCTTAATTTTCTTTTTGACATAGTTTACATTGAAAACACATGAACCAATATTAGAACCTGCAAAGAAACACACTTCGAATATTCCACAAAAGCCAAACCGTGGGGCTCCGTTCCCCATCTAGATTTCTCAACAACATATATAATAAACTCAAAGGTTTACAAGAAATCCAGAATCATTCAGGAGTCAACTCGACTGAAAACAAACATGAGTATTCAGAGCGACGCCTATATACATCATTTACATCAAGTAGGTCGAACAAGAAACCTACAGAAATTGAAGTGTGATCCAAACTCTATGCCTCTACAATGGATGCGCAACACTGGAACACAAACTGCAAACTGGGCAAAGGAAACCGAAAAGCCCAGGGGAAGACAAATAAATCATTAGAGTGAGTGGAAAAAAATAATAATATGTCTTTCCCAAATAAATGCTCATAAAAGCATAATGTGAGTCAATGCATATGAAAATCCTGACCAGGTACATTTTTCCTGATCAATAAATATGCACGTAAAATCCTGCGGGGTCACTCATGGACTCCTCCGCATGGTACAGTCTAATCACGGGATCCCAGACCCACACGTGATTAACATAAGTCTGAAAGACCTCGGGTCAGGATATCTGTCTCCCCGGAGCATCTTGGGGATCAACCGAGAAGCCAAAGCATCGATGCATTCTTTTATATCCGAGACTGTATTCTGTGTAAACCAAATCATAAATTCTTTCCATGCACATGCATAATCGTAAAGTGCATAATCATAAATGCATAACATAAATGCATAACATAAATGCATAATCATAAATGTATATGCATAATCATAAATGTATACTCATAAAATGTATAAATCCAAACTCGCAATTCAACTATGAAAATAAAATGTCCACTCACAGTACAAAGCTAGCCCTAATGTCCGGCGGAAGATCCCTCGCCAAATGCTCGATCCTGATCACCTGAATAACAGGGATACAATCAATATATATTGAAACACAACATACAGAGCTAATACGTCGAGAACCCCGCGTTCTCGAAAGACGTATCGCTCGGAATATCGATGAGGATAAAAAAATTCTCAAAATATACGCAATAAACCCTCGTCCCAAAATTGAGTGCCCAAATCAACTCAAAAACCTCAAGACTATGATCGAGACGCGATTACGAGCAAAACGGTATAAAACTCCCCAAAATTCCAAAAAGTCAACCCTTCGCCGGAGCTCCGTCGTTGACCGCCGGCGACGCGGCGTCAACGGTGACATTCTCCGGCGACCAAGACCCCAAAACTTTCCTCTCCTCAAGCCCAACGTCTTTTCCCAAAGGACCACCACCATCCAACTACCACCGTGGCCGAAAACCGCCTCGAAAGCCCATAAATCTCAAATCGGCCGAAAAATTTCTCCGGTAAAATTCACCACCGCGAGGCCACCTCGTCCTCCCAAACCCAAGGGGTTTCATCCCCAACTCAAACCCAACCGTTTCCACCCAAAAACCCCATCGGAAAACCTTCCCCCGTTAACCCCGATTCCGGCCAATTTCTCATCCAAATTCCTCCAACAAATTCCACAAAAAAAACAACACAATACATACATCAATCAAATGCCCAAGAAGAGAGCTTCAAATCTCTACCTTAATCTCTGGGAACCGTGCCGTTTTCCAGAGAAAATTACGACGGCGAGTTCAATGACTCGGCGGGTCAACTCGGTTCCTGGCTCGGTCAACACTGGTCAACAACCCAATTTCAACTTTTTGACAACTTTTACGACTATTCCGCTCTTTATACGTCGTGAACCGATCAAATTCATGATTTAGATAACTCAAACCCAAACGGATAAGTACGACTAACTCGACAATAATTTCAAATATTTATTTTATATTCCCCGATTATCCGAAAAATCCTTTGAAACCTCCTACGAACTCGGAATCAATTCCTCTACAATTTTCGCGAAGGAACCCAAACCAAATTTGTGTCCGATAATTAAGTCATGAACAAAATCGCCAGATCGATCAATTACGACGAACTGTGACTAATCGTCAAATGTGCAACTCAAGCCAATTAATATACCATTTCCGGTTCGGGTCGTTACACTCCACCATTCCAGTTTAAAAGGTTATTAGTATCAAAGTTATAAGTTTTCGATCACATTCTTAATACGCTAGTTGAAACTTACGATGATTATGGATGTTGAAACTTTGGTGACGCTTTCGTTTTCTTGGGATAACTTGCGGTTCAATGTGAACTATGTGATTTAAGTTATGAGATATTCAAGAGCAACAGTGGCACTCAGTTTATTTGTGAACTTGTCATATTTAAAGTGTGGAACTCCCTGCATGTATTGGTTGATCTCGAATTTATAGGGAGATTATGCCAGAATTTCAGCAAATCCTATATTATGTTAAGTTGCGTAGTAGGAAAAATGTTATGACAAGACCGTTGGTGATCGCATTAGCACCATATGATCCTCGGTACAACATCAAGTTTGTAAATTCTTAGAGATGTCAGCGAGTCATTGTGCTCAAAGCCCTTCTTTTCGTCATGTGTAGTCTTGCAGTCTCTTTAATTACATGCATCTACTAGCTTCATGCATGTGATATGTATAGCTTTTGAACTCTCTAGTTCGCGTCTAAGTTTCCAGCTTCGTGTGTTATGTTCGAGGAATTATTTAAATTTCTCAGTCTATAATCAGGTCCTTAAGCTTCTAGTGTCTCGTTTGGCTTTCCAGTTTTCTATTTCACGCTTAACCTACTAACTTTATACTTAATGTTCTGTTACCTTATGTAAATGAAACATGTCGATAATAGGGTCTCTTCGGGGACATCCGATAAAATTAGAACGATACAGAGAAGGTAAGCATGACCCTTACGCTAGAACTACACTTTTAGATTGAGCATTGGTCCTAGTGTGAGAAGTCACTTGATGTACGTCATCATTGCTCACACTGCTGCTGGAGACTATAGATACTTTGGGTGTATGCGTTCTCAGTGAGGGTGTTTTGTTCTCATTTCTTTCAGTTTCGATTAGTTCTATTGTTGTTAATTCGTTTATCCTTGTCCTGTTGCGATTGTTCAATTTACGTCATTCCATCTTGTCACGTTGTATTCTCAAAATGTGCATCTCGGAGATTATTTACCAATCTTACCGATTCCAAATGTATCATTGTTGTTGATGCCAAAATCCATTGTCGTACCATTACAGCTGCATCGAGACCGTGTAATAGTCTTTGGATTATCGTACATAACCATTTTCATGGAGCAGTTGTGTATAGCTTCAGTAAATTATGTTTCAATTCAGTTGAAGTTTCGTTTGGTTTCATTCACTTTCTTTTGTTCCTTCTGTTTTGTTACCTTAAGTTACTTGATTTTGTTTGTCGAGGAGATTCACCCGTTTTAATCAAGAAAGTTATTCTGAATTTTGTCACTTCAATGTGTTTTGTTTCATTTAATTTTTGATGCACGTGGGGTTCTCTCAAACCAGAAGTACATGAAGTATTCGAGATATGCTTGTATATGTATAAGATTCCTTTCCATCGAGATTGTTGTTGTAATACCCCAAAAAAGTTAGTTTAATAGTTTAGATTATCGTATGACTCATTAAACTTAGAAATGACCATAATTTAGTTTGACCTTAGAGGTTTTAGAAATTCGATAAAATAATTGTCCGGCGAAGACAATGTATAAAAACGAGGTTTAGAGAAATATTAACGGAGTGGGGCAAATGGTCCAGTGGATACTCAAGTTCAAGTCAGGTACTCCCTGGTCTTGGGTTCGAGGCCACGACCTGGAATCGTGAAACATTCCATTTTATAGGTTAGTAAAAATAATAAAAATATTTTTACTCCAGTTAGAAACGGTAAGAAACTCTAATTCCAACTAGCCGATTTTTCGGAAATGGAATTTTAGCAAAACGACCAAATTTTCCTTGTTCGAATCTCTTCTCCGAATCGAACTTTGTATTTTAAGATTGCAATTCATACTTTTAGAGGTCATGCTCATATATCAATTTGGTGCTAATTATTATTGGTTGATATATATATAAATATTACACTACATTACACTTTATTAGTAAAACCATACATTTTCACACATCACATTACATATTGCATTCACATGCATACATAATCACATTTCAACATTTCAATCAGATTTCCAACCACATTACTATTGTTTTTTACAAGTGCATTTTAACCCTAGAATTAGTAGCCCAACTATTCCATTGTCAACTTGTCTACAAAAGTCTACAAAAATAGTTATGAATTTATTTCCCATGTCTCCTCCCATGTCTATATAAATCACCCTTGAGTTCAATCTGATTTTTGCACCACTTCAATCTTCCCCTTACGTACTGATTTGAAGTCCTCCCAAAAATTGCAATGCAACTTCTCTAAAATCCCACACCAAACTACATTTCTTCCAAGTACTTTAGTAGTTAATTCATTTGCTTCAAGATGGTCACTTGTGTTAATCAAATACCTCCATCACCTACTGAAATTCTTGAGTAAGTACATGAGTACATTCCTATATTTCTTTATCTTTAAGATTACATCAAAGTGCATGGCTAAGAATAAAAGAGAAATAATGAGCCTTAGTGTAAATTTAATATTTTTGTTTCTGTTAAAGTTTTAATTAGTCAAATATTTTTATATATTCAGATTCTACACAAAAAGTTATTCAACTTTGGCTTTTGAATCACTTGAAAAGGTTAAGTAATGAGAAAGTTATGGCTAAAACAAGTTTTACTAATCTTTTCCTTAATCATGTTCGAAACCTCTTAATGTGCTCTTAACTTGAAATATTCATATCTCACTCATTTCTTAACCAAATTTAGTGTTCTTTATATCAAAACGAAGCTTAGGAGTTCAACTATCAATCTGGAAAGTTTGAAAGGCATTGATTAATACTTAATAACTAATTAATTCATGCAAATGAGCTTAATAGCGAGCGTAACCATTTCTGGACAGTTGCTAAACATTTTTGTTTCTGGACTTGAGACTCCCTACCGAACTTTGTGATTATTACCATTGAATTCTTCTCGAAAAACACTTCGAGATGGTATACTCACTTCTTTGATTTGGACATAATATGGATTAATTATAAAATGGATCAAATGGAGGATTTCGGACAGACTACCGCCGAATGATACTTTTGGTCCGAGGATTAATAATTTTATTTCCTGCATTTGTACTTTATTTTTATTTACTTACTCGCATTATTTACTTCTTAAGTTTGATTTGGGACTAATGGAGGATTTCGGGTGGACTACCGCCGAATGAAACTTTTGAACCAATGATAACTAATTTTTATTTCAAGTTTATCTATTTAATCGCTCTATCTATTTACTCTCAAATATAATTTGGAACAAATGAAGGATTTCGAGCGGACTACCGCCGAATGAAACGTTTGGACCAAAATTGTTAATTAATGAAATACGTTTAAGTTTGATCTTTCTTCCTTTCCAAATTCTATTACGTATATATTCATTACAAAATTATGATGTAAATATATACTCTATGATCTATATACATAGTCTTAATTAAAGACTTGTTGTGATCGTTATGGTTGAAGTGTGAAGTCGGGTGTATAGTACGAATTAACTCGTGCTTAAGTGAATTGCTGGTAAATTGTTTTTTTATTGTGGGAGTTAGCCAAGGGCCCTAGTCCCTTACAGATAGTGCACTATTATACTCTAAGGAATGAATTGTGTCAAACCGGGAGTATACATGCTTAGGCAGGTGGCCTTAGAATGCTGTGGCTTTATATGTGTATTGGTGTTGTGAGACTAAGCACATGATTTCTTTTGAGTAATTACCAGTTAATCTAAAAGAATTCACTTCGGAAGTATTGGCGTGTTTATGTGTAGATGTGAAGTTATACAAGTGTGTATATATATATATATTATGTACCTAATTGTATTTATTACAAAGACACAAGTATAAGTATGGAAGAATAACCGGTTTCAATATTTCACCTTTTTGAATTGGTTGTTCGGTTTGATGTTTCTTAGAGATAATTTAGTATATGCTTGTAAGTTGTACTTACTGGGTCAGTGTGACTCATGGTACTACATCTTTCTCCTTTTCAGGTGATGAGTAGAATGCTTGGGGAAAATGGGATACGTCGCCTACTAAATAAACGAATTATTTTCTACTTGTATTTTGAATTGAATAAATGTAATGACTATCATTTTCAAAAACTTCGGTATTGTAATATTAGCACTTTCTCTTTTCAATAAGTATACTGTTCAGACACCTTGATTTTTGAAATTATTTGGGTTTCTTATTCACATCACAAATCCTTACACCATATTTCAGTATAATACTGGCCCCGGATTTGGGGGTGTGACAGTTGTATCTAACCACAACAGTTTTCGAATCTCATCATGTATGGTTGTTGTAGATGTGTCCTTTTCCATGTTCTACCTATATTCATCTTTAGTTAGTTATGTCGAAGAGCAGCAATTCGATTATTCAAGATGAGGGTGGTTGAACACTTGGATGTTAGGTCCAAGATGATTTCTTCATGTTCAACTTCTGAGCAGGTGAGGCTGATTTTAGCGCAATGTGTTACATCAGATTTGTTATACTATTCTAGAATATTATGGACAGTTGATTTCTGTTATTGTGGAGATTGTGGTTATTGCATTGGTGAAATGTGCCACATTTGTAGGTATTAGGTTGACTATAAACGAATAGGTCATGCCAAATATTCGGTAGGAATTATTTTGGTTTAGGGTTATCGAAATTACTTCCTTCTTGATGTGCGAACATATGTGGGTCCATGTTTAGAATGCGATCGTGTGATCACTACTTAGCAACAAACTTATGCGAGATGTGTATTATGATAATATTTTACAAGGTTATACGCGGATGTTTCGTTATCTCCATCGAGGCAAGGATCACTCTAAATATGATAACGTGTAGGCAATGTTAGTGTGATTCCTTGTATGCTGTGTTTCTCATGCATGTATTGAGGCCAATAATGTGATTAGTATTCAGTAAGTATTTCGGTTACGATTGAAAGAGTTATGCATGAATATCTTGTTGTGTTTGAAGGGGCGACATATACTTTGAATGCAGTTTTGCATGAGCAGTACTAATAAGATTTTTCCCGTACATGATATTCCTCTTGTGTGTACGTGAGGCTCGGGGTTTCACGTGGTGCCAACGTCTTCACCAGCCATATTATCTATCGTGTAAGTGCGCTCTAAATTTGGTATTTCAATGTCTACTAGTATGATGATTTTGTATATCGAATTATGTTAAGCTGGTCGAGTTTCTGTATACTCGATATCTCGTGTAATCGTCTCGGATCCATGATTGAGAAAATATGAGCCTACAAGACAAGAGATATGATGCATAATTATTCATGTTGTTCTTTAGAAGTTATCATGCTATGTACCATTCTTGAAAGTTATCACGACAATCGTTAGAGTGAGTGTACGAAAATAAAGATTTGTAAGAAAAAATGTAAAACATATCTTTATACTTTTCACTGAAATCATATATTAAAAACATAGCGAGTCTAAGAAAAACATATATATATATCATAGGTGTGTGGAGGCAAGTGCAGCATAATCTCAGGTCAGGTGTTTGTCATGGCCTTCCTGGAGCATACTCAGTGATCAAGCGAAAAGTCGATGCAACATACATAGACTCAACGTGCATAAAACATAAAATCATATCATAACCCTCCGTGCACAGCATAAACATATCTTATTGTATCATAGCATATATATATATATATATATATATATTCATAAAAGAAATCAAATTCATAAATCTAGACTTGCTAACAACAGTGAAAAAGAAAGTGTCCACTCACCTAGATCGCCATAAAAGTAGTCATTGTTCCACTAACTCGGAAGTTGTACTCAACGCTCCTAAGAAAAATTGAAGATCTAAATCAATTAATAAAAGTTTGATCGTGCGACTAAAATGGGTAAAGGAATCCGAGACAAAAATTCGATCGGAAACTTACATTATTTCAATAACTAATTATCGCTACCATAACTTGTCCTCGTACTTGCTGAGTCGCGCCACGATCTGGAATGCTCTGATTCTTATGCATAGCCGAAATGTTACAAAAGTGATCGAATGACACGAAACTACACGAAAATGATTAAGAAAAGGCTTAGGAAACTTTCAGTGAAGAATCAAGCTTTTTGGACGCCAAAGCTCTGCCACACACGGTGGTGCGTGGGGTAGCCACGTGCTACCGGAGATCGATCGGCTACGATGACTGCCAATCATATACCAAAATGAAGATCACAAAGCGCTGAACAACATTTTCAACAACACAGATGCCAAAATCGGATAAGAAGTCGATGAAATTTACCTCTTAAGATGGCCAGAATCACGCCCTCGCCGATCACCCACGAAACGACTCAAGTCTAGACCCCTTCGACTCTGCTGGTGATCAGTAAGAAAAACCTCTATGTCTCGGTCCCCAATTTTAGCCGGAAAGCCGCCACCAGCGATGAAGGTTTTATGAAAACTCAGATTACATCACGGGTTCGATTCTTTATCGAGAAGCATTGCGTGGCTTATTAAAAACTATATTGAGGTCGAAAATGAAAAGGGGAATCAATTTGAGGTGGTGTAGCGAGTAGAGATAGTCGGTCATCGAGAATCCGACCAGAACAGTAATTCGGGTTGAGTTCGAGTCGAGGTCTGGCCTTCGGATCCCAATCAGGTCGCGCGAGATTGGTTCTATCTCAACCGGGTAGAATTTTAAATTTATACTTCTAGGGTTGAAATGAATCAACGAACGGCTCAGATCATATCCTTGATTGATCAGACTGTCCAATGGTAGATTTTTTAATTAAATTTCTTTCTACTACAGACTTCCAAAATTCCTAACAATTAGCTCCGACCTCCAAAAAATCCAATAAAAATATGCACGAACTCGCAGTAATATCCTCTACAACTTCCGTGAAGAAGGTGAATCCAAAATCATAACCTATAAAGAGTCGATTTTAGTCACAATGAATCTCAATAAATGTATTATATAGTGATTAGCTCGATGATTAACTCAACTAACGAAAATTAAGTCGCTAATTCTGGTTTAGGTTATTAGAATTTTTTCTCCAGAGAAAAGAACTTCCGACCAATTGATGACCTGCTAGTCTGACCAGCCACAAGATCCAGTAGCACCTTTTGCGCATGTGTATACGTACCAACTGAGATCGAACGTACCTCGTCGTCCATCAATTTCAACGCCAAAGACCGTTGGCCACTTCCACTGCATGTTGATGACATCACAAGGAACATGCTTGGAGAATAGGGATATCTATGCCTCACACAAGACTTGTCGACCACTTGAGGAAGATTTCACACCCAAAATACCATCGCTGTTATCCCATACCAATCGCGGTGCCAAGGGGTGGCACCGCAAACCATGAGAAAAAACCCGAAGAAATTAATGGAAGCAAACATGGTCAAGGGCAGAGAGAGATGTCACAAAAGGAACCTGGTTTATTACGTCATTCGGGTTATAAAATGCACAAAAAAAACTCTCATTCCTTAACTTTTTGGGAAAAGTATTTTACCATCGTACCTTATCAGAGTTCTAATTCTTACCATCATTGAAGAGGCAAGACGATGGCAATCCTCTCTTATGCCTATTCTGAGTTTCTGACTAAGAGCATCTGCACCAGCGAGGCGGATGCTCGAGTAGATGGTGGGACCGACTGGTGGGTGCTCGAGCAAACCCAGATCGGCGATGCAGCAGCGAAAAAACCAGGCCGGGATGCTCATTGACTCTTTGCTCGATTGATGGCTCGAGGAAAGTTTGCTCCAGCGTTTGCTCAATCGCTTGGTGGAGCCCATGACACGTGGGTCAAGTCAGGTGCGTTTCATTTTTTCTTTCTTTCATTGCACGTGTCCAGGCTGGGTAAAATTTTAATGCAACGATTCACTTGATCTGGGCCTTTGATTTTGAATCTGAAATCTGATCCAATGGTCCAGAATTAATCACAACGGCTAGTTATTGTTACTAACGGAAATAAACGGGAAAAACTAAAAAAAATTATTAAAAAATCCCAAAAATTTCAGAACACTCCATATTAGTTTTCCTATAAATACTACTTCATTTCATTCACAATTTACACGAATTTGTGTACAACAAATTTCACATCTCCCTCCATCTATTCTATGATTTTTTTGTGCATTTTTTCCAAAAAAAAATGGGCACCCATTGGCTTCCTTCCGAAGATTTACAAATTTGCATCTCTTTCGTACGTTATACCATTGATGATTACGATGGCAACAAACAAAAGAGAGACAAATTGTGGGAGTCAATTCATACCGATTATGTGTTAAATTGGGAGCTTGCACAAGGTGAAACTCCTCCGAATGAGCCAAGGACCCGAATCTCGCTTTCGTCTCACTACAGCAAGTTCAAGCTACTGTTATAAAAATGGGACAAATGTTTGCACAATGCATGACAACATATAGCTAGCGGCACTTCGCTATTGGATGAAGTAAGTTTATATTCTTTTTATCATATATGATATAAATTTTATTTGATTATATGAATTAAATTATGTAGTTTATATATCTAATTTGTTTAAATATGTAGTATTGTGAAATAGCTAATATTTATTTTTCATTAGGTTAAGCAAGCTCAATCATTTTACTATGCGGCCAAGAAGAAACCGTTTACACACTTTGCATGTTACAGAGCGGTTAATGACCATCCATCTTTCGTTGCGGTGCTACCAACTACCACATCTCCATATGCAAGTAATTACTAAGATACTCCTTCCGCAACCAAATCATCTCTAATCATCAATTTGGGTGACGAAGATGTGAATGAGACACCTCAAAGCAACGTGACCGCTCCCTCAAGTCCGACTAGACCAATTAGAACCAAGATGACAAAGGAAGCAAGTCGACAAAAGAAACAAGATAAGACTCCTATTGAGCAACGAGTTGAGGCTTTGCATACCATTGCAAGTAATCAAGCATCATGACATACCTCGAGGAAGATGCTTAATGAAAGTGAGTTTAATTATTACAAAGAGTGCATAGAAATTCAAAAGAGGAAAGAAACAAGGGCGACCGAAGAGTTATGATTCAAGAAACAAGAGAAGGAAATAAGGATCATGACAATGAATTTGGAGATTATGACCCCAATCTTGAAAATGTCTTTTACCAAGAGAAAACTAGCAATCTTAATGAAGGAGAACCTAGTCAAGATCAAGCTACCGATGAAACATATTCGGATTGTTAACACCCAAGTCGCGTGCTCTTTCCATAGTAGTTATTAGGCCTGGCCATTTGAACCCGAAAACTGACGAACTAGACCGGTCCAAACCAAAATTGGAATCGGCCGGTTCGGTTCGATTATGTACAAAAATTGCAAAGTTTTTGGTGAACCGAACCGGTCAGACTCGATTTTGGTTCGGTTTCGATTTTGCGTAGGCGCAAAACAGCGAATCGAAGAAACCTGAATGTAGGCCCGTATGTACGTTGTTAGCCTATATTCGAGCTCATACTTGTTATTATGTACTTTGTTGCATCTGATTTTTAGTATATATTATAACAAACCCAAATCTATTTAACATTTCACTTCTTCTCCCTCAACCCGTTCACTCTCCCCTCTCTTTCTTCTCACTTCTCTCGCCCTCCCCGCCCTATAAATCCCTAATTTCAGATCTCTCGGCCAATCTCGTGCACCCTTCACCCTCAGTTATGTAATCTCTCTCTCTCTCTCTCTCTCTCACTTATGGTTTATCTTAAAATCTGTGTATTAGTTAACTTAGATTTTCTTCGTTTATGAGTTTGTGCATCTACTAGCAATACTATGGTTGATTAGGTTGAATTAAGCTCGATCTATTACTGATATGTTGGTATTATTGATTAGATTGAGTCGGGTTATTCTTCCCCTTTCGGTTGCACCCTCAGAAGAGCAAGTTGATCACCGACTCCACCAAACAACATGGGTATGTCTCGTTTACTCGTTTTTGGGCTCTATTGAACTATATATGTGTTAGTTTTTGCTTAATATGGTTTACAATGGTAATAGTAAGCTATGTTTTGCTTTGTACTATTTTGCTTCATTGGTTTACACACCTTCGTACCTGATCTTGCTGTAATTAATATGGATTCATGTAGTCTCTCAGTTACCAGATCTAAATTCATACTTGAGTAGTTTTTTTAGTTTTTTTTTATGAGAAATTATAACTGACTTATATTTTTGATATAGGAGAGGAGCCAGTTTGCTCAATTGTTGCAGACTTGCAGTGTTGCTGAGTTGCTGTTGTTGCATTGCTTTCTGGACATTTTTTGTGTGTTTGGATGTAATAATGGGCAGTTGAAATCATATAATTGTGTTTCTTTATTTGGTTATTATTGATATATATAACGATAATCAAGGTGCTCTGAAACATAAGGTCATTAAGGTGCTCTGAAAACTGTTTAAAAATTGATAATGTAAGACTGTAAGAGGTAAGCAACATAATGCTGAATTTAAAATGTCATAAATTTTTTTTTGAAAAAATGTCGTTATTTATTAAAAAAACACCCGACCCGAATTGTATATTTGAAATTGAAAAATCAGTAAAACTGACCCGAATATTTTATGTTTGGTTCAGACCCGGTTCATGCATTTTGAAGCTAAACTTGACTCGAATATTAAGAGTTCTGTTCGGTCTTGGTTCTGGACTTTTGGGCACCGATCTGGCCCGAGCTCAGACCTAGTAGTTATATTATTGCACTAAGAATTAAGAATAAATCTAGGTTTGGCTAATAATTATGTAATTTAAATTTTTGAGAAATAAAGTTGTAGTTTATTTATAAAGATGAAATTAAAAAGCATATTTGTTACACATTAAATTAAAACACATATTAAAATTAAACACACTCTTAATGAAAATACAATAAAATTGAAACTCACATATTTAGACTACTATTTAGAGTATTTCATCGGTTTTCAACCTCCAATTGTGCTTCACCAAGTTCTTTTGGAGCTTTGTATGGATGTAAATGGATTCGAGATGAACAACATGGTCATGAAACCGTTGTATATTACGTCCATCTCTTCTCATTGGCTCAAAAAGAATTCAATTTGCTTGTGCATCCACCAGTTGCTTGTGCATCCACCAGTCCATCATAAATTTGGAAAGCTCTCGATGAGTTTTGCATGTCTTCTTCATTCTCCTCATTCTCATCCTCCACGTACTCTTCCTCAATAATCATGTTATGCAATATGATGCAAGCTAACATGGTCGATGTGATTACCGATTTGTGATATAATGTACAACTATGACGAATAATTGCCTAATGAGATTGCAAGATGCCAAAGCACCTCTCCACATCTTTCCAGCATGCCTCTTGTTTCTTTGCGAAGAGGTTATCTTACGACGTCTGGGGATTGAAAATTATTTTGACAAATGTAGAGTACCTCAGATATAGTCCATCAGCTAGATAATAAGCGTTGGAGTACCTCTCTCCGTGGACTTCGTGGACGGCCGTTGGGCTTCTTCCAGTAAGGATTTGCTTGAACATATCAGATTAGTGGATCACGCTAATGTCATTTTTAGATGTAGGAAAGCCTAAGAAACTGTGTCATATCCACGTATCATACGAGGCCACGACCTCTAGGATAATAGTGGGGCGACCCTTTCGCCCTGAATATGGCCCTTGATGAGTAGTTTGACAGTTCATCCATTTTCAGTGCATGCAGTTGATGCTTCCAATCAAAGCTGGAAAGCCTCGATGCTGACCTTTATTTAGGAGCCGAGTGAGGTCCTCTTGTGTTGGGGTGCAGAGGTATCTTGGACCATAGAGGTCAACCACTTGGCGGCAAAACTCCTTCATACATTCAAGGGTAGTCAATTCTCCCATCCTTATAATTTCAGCACACTAATTCGCGGCTGCCCGTATGCTAACATTCGTAGAGCACTGGTCATCTTTTGGTGGGGAAGAAGCCCTAGCATTCCGGTGGCGTTTGCTTTTTGATGCCAAGATTGGTCGTGGTTGCAGAGATCCGTCATGATAATGTTGAATTGGTCTCTGCTCATTCGGCACCCCCGCCGAAATTCTTCCACGTTAAAGTTGGGCCATTCGATGAAGTAATATTCCATGAGATTTTGTCCCCTCGACTCCCTCTCTTGTGGTCGATTCAATTTTCGACCACGACGTGAACCATGCCTTGTGGTTCATCGTCGTATTGTGCTTCCTCTATGACCATATGATTGACGAAGGATTGCTCCATATCGTCATCCTCTTAGTTTTGTTGTTGTCTCCGCTTGAAAAAATTATGGAAGCTGAAAGGATTCATCAAAGCAATGATGTAGGAAATCTTAATAAGAGAGACCTGTTATCTGCTTGGATTGGAAGAGACTTGTAGATGATGTGAGTATAAAATGAATATGTGATGAAAGTGTAATAGCCAATTATAGAAAATTTGATCTTTGAAGATGAACACACGTGTCGCATCGTCATTGTACAAAAAATTTGCTGAAAATCTGGTCCAATTATTTTTTTGATAACGTTATCTCGTAGTGACATATGTCGTATCATCATTAGTCGACAATCTTATCGGAAATCTAGTTCAATTATTTTGCCGATAATGACATGTGGCGATAACACGTGTCATTTTTTTATTAGTAAAAAATTTTATCGGAATCTTATATAAATATTATTTAGTCAATAACGACACGTATCACATTATAATTGGTCGTAAATCTTACTGATAAATAAGATAATAATATTTTTATAACATGATGAATTGAATTTACTCTTACTTTTTGTGAATGGGTGTATCCAAAATTTAATTTTCTAGAGCAAAAAAGGGATTTGGTTTGCTTGAGCCAAAAATCTCATTTTACTTTACCTATTGCTCTAACAACCGGTGCAGATGCTCTAAGTGTACAACAAAATGACTTTAATGCCCTCTCATATTTTCCTGCATATTAGATCACACTCTAGTGAGTCCAGTCAGTCACCAGTACTTTGTCAGAGTACTGTGCAGTGAGCACAATAGAGAGAGAGGTATAGTTGCTGCTCCTAAACCCTAAACTCTTCAAGCCACCACCTTTCCCGCTCTCTCTCTCTCTCTCTTACAGCCAGCCATGGCCAATTGCATCAATCGCACCGCTCTCTACTCGCCTCCGCCGCCGCCATCTTCTTCGTCAGTTTTTGCTCAGTCCAGGCTATGCTTCTTCCTCTACTCCAAAAAGCTCGCCGCGCCTTCTCTCTCCCTCCGGTCATGGCAGCCAGGGAAGTCAATGACGCCGCAGCAGCCGGCTCTCCGTTTCAGAACCTCCATCCGTTGCGCGGCGGCGGCGCCGGTGAAGCAGATGGGGAAGAGGACGGACTTGAAGAAGATACTGATACTCGGGGCGGGTCCGATTGTGATAGGGCAAGCCTGTGAGTTCGATTACTCGGGGACTCAGGCTTGCAAGGCTCTCAAAGAAGAAGGATACGAGGTCGTTTTGATCAATTCCAACCCGGCCACAATCATGACCGACCCGGATTTGGCCGACCGGACTTACATCACGCCGATGACGCCGGAGCTCGTCGAGCAGGTACTCGAGAAGGAGCGCCCTGACGCTCTCTTGCCGACCATGGGAGGCCAGACGGCGTTGAACCTCGCCGTGGCTTTGGCTGAGAGCGGCGCGCTGGCAAAATATGGTGTGGAGCTCATCGGAGCCAAGCTGGAGGCTATTAAGAAAGCAGAGGACAGGGAGCTGTTCAAGGAGGCCATGAAAAACATTGGGATTAAGACGCCTCCGTCTGGAATCGCCAACACTCTGGACGAATGTGTCGAAATCGCAAAGGAAATCGGTGAGTTTCCCTTGATTATTAGGCCGGCGTTTACTTTGGGTGGTTCAGGAGGGGGAATTGCGTATAATAGGGAAGAATTTGAGACTATATGTAAATCGGGGCTGGCGGCGAGTTTGACTAGTCAGGTTTTGGTGGAGAAGTCACTGTTGGGGTGGAAGGAATATGAACTTGAGGTGATGAGGGACTTGGCAGACAATGTGGTTATTATTTGCTCCATAGAGAATATTGACCCAATGGGGGTTCATACTGGGGACTCTATCACTGTGGCACCGGCTCAGACTTTAACCGATAAGGAGTATCAGCGGTTGAGGGACTATTCCATTGCTATCATAAGGGAGATTGGAGTCGAATGTGGCGGTTCAAATGTGCAGTTTGCGGTGAATCCCAAAGATGGGGAGGTTATGGTGATTGAGATGAATCCTAGGGTGTCGCGCTCCTCGGCGCTGGCATCCAAAGCTACTGGTTTCCCCATAGCGAAAATGGCTGCTAAGTTGTCAGTTGGGTATTCCTTGGATCAAATTCCCAATGACATTACCAAGAAGACCCCGGCTAGTTTTGAGCCGTCCATAGACTATGTGGTAACAAAGGTAAGCGCTTGCTCATATTCTTTGCTCCTAGATTTACTTGGTTGTGTTTCGAGTACAGTTCTTCCATTTTTCCTTGTGTGTTAAAATCCTGTCTTTGGTGTGATTGCCAAATGTTAGCTACATTGGCCATTAGCTTCCTGTACATTTCGCTTAGTATACTCAGGGAGGAATATCAACCCTCAGCTCATTGATAAAGACACATCTGTGTTATTCCATGTATTTGTTTTCTGCTTTGCATGCCATTAGCTTATCTTACTTGTTTTCATTGTAATGATCATGCAGATTCCTCGTTTTGCTTTTGAGAAGTTTCCTGGTTCAGAGCCAATACTAACTACCCAGATGAAATCTGTTGGTGAGTCAATGGCACTTGGTCGCACATTTCAAGAATCCTTTCAAAAAGCAGTTCGGTCTTTGGAATGTGGTTTCTCCGGATGGGGCTGTGGGAAAATTAAGGAACTGGACTGGGATTGGGATCAGCTGAAATATAGCCTCCGAGTCCCAAACCCAGATCGCATCCATGCTGTGTATGCTGCAATGAAGAAGGGAATGGAGGTAGATGAAATTCATGAGTTGAGTTTCATTGATAAATGGTTTCTCACACAGCTTAGGGAACTGGTTGATGTGGAGCAATTCCTCCTGGCTAGGAACTTGTCTGATTTAACAAAGAATGAGTTCTATGAAGTGAAAAAAAGAGGCTTCAGTGACAAGCAGATAGCATTTGCGACTAATTCCTCTGAAAAAGAAGTGCGGTTGAAGAGACAATCGTTAGGCGTTACTCCAGCTTATAAGCGGGTTGATACATGTGCTGCAGAGTTTGAGGCCAATACTCCCTATATGTACTCGTCTTATGACTATGAGTGTGAATCAGCTCCCACAAACAACAAGAAGGTTTTAATTTTAGGTGGAGGACCAAACCGCATAGGTCAGGGTATTGAATTTGACTACTGCTGTTGCCATACATCCTTTGCTCTGCAGGTTGGTGCCTCATTTTTGCCCACATGTTTCCTTTACGCCCCTTCGATAAGTTTTTATTCTAAAATTATACATTAATTTATGTGAATTCTTATTCTAAAATTATACCCTAATTATTGCTGCTTACCGTAATTTTGAATCTGTTCTGTTACAGATATATATGATATAAGCTAGAAGATAACCTTCCCTTTTCTTGATGATTACTTTTGCTTGTGCTTTTAGCTGTGTTTTACCTACTTCTCCATTTCTATTCTGCAGAAAGCAGGATATGAGACAATTATGATGAATTCAAATCCTGAAACAGTATCCACCGATTATGACACAAGTGATCGTCTATATTTCGAGCCCCTGACAGTTGAAGATGTGCTGAATATAATTGATTTGGAAAGACCTGATGGGATCATTGTGCAGTTTGGAGGTCAAACGCCTCTGAAGCTAGCACTTCCACTCCAGCAGTATTTAGATGAAAACAAGCCTAGATGTGCAAGTGGGACTGGACATGTTCGCATTTGGGGTACCACACCTGAGTCCATAGATGCTGCTGAGGACAGGGAAAAGTTCAATGCAATTATTAATGAGTTAAAGATTGAACAACCAAAAGGAGGAATTGCCAAAAGTGAAGCAGATGCTCTTGCCATTGCGAAAGATATTGGCTACCCTATTGTTGTCCGGCCCTCATATGTGTTGGGTGGCCGGGCTATGGAGATAGTGTATAGTGACGAAAAACTTGTGTCGTATCTTGAAACTGCTGTCGAGGTGGACCCAGAACGCCCTGTATTGATTGACAGGTATTTATCAGATGCCATTGAGATCGATGTTGATGCACTTGCTGACTCTCAGGGAAATGTCGTTATTGGGGGGATAATGGAGCACATTGAGCAGGCTGGGGTCCATTCTGGTGATTCTGCTTGCTCGATTCCAACAAAAACCATCCCAGCTTCTTGCTTAAATACGATCAGGTCATGGACAATAAAATTAGCCAAGAGGTTGAATGTGTGTGGTCTGATGAACTGCCAGTATGCAATTACAATGTCTGGAGATGTGTATCTACTTGAAGCAAATCCTCGTGCTTCCCGTACAGTCCCATTTGTGTCCAAAGCAATTGGTCATCCATTGGCTAAATATGCTTCACTGGTGATGTCTGGGAAATCTCTTCATGATCTTGGTTTCACAAAAGAAGTAATTCCTGCACATGTGTCTGTAAAAGAAGCTGTTCTTCCATTTGAGAAGTTCCAAGGTTGTGATATATTGCTGGGGCCTGAGATGCGTAGCACTGGTGAGGTGATGGGTATTGATTATGAGTTTCCCGTTGCATTTGCCAAGGCACAAATTGCTGCTGGACAGAAGCCGCCACTATCTGGCACAGTGTTCTTGAGCTTAAACGACTTGACCAAACCTCATCTCGAAAGGATTGCTAAGGCATTTTTAGGCCTTGGGTTTAAGATTGTCTCAACTTCTGGGACAGCTCATGTCCTCGAGTTGGCAAAAATTCCGGTGGAACGGGTGCTGAAGCTGCATGAGGGGAGGCCTAATGCTGGTGACATGGTTGCTAATGGGCAAATCCAGTTGATGATTATTACTAGTTCTGGTGATGCACTCGATCAGATTGATGGGCGGCAGCTAAGGAGGACAGCTCTTGCTTACAAGATTCCTGTAATAACAACAGTTGCTGGAGCTTTGGCAACTACAGAAGCAATCAAGAGTTTAAAGTCTAACTCCATCAAGATGATTGCACTTCAGGACTTCTTTGATGATGAGAATAAACCTGTCAGTGATAAAAAGTTGCAATCAGCCTCTTCCTCTCTGTAGGCAAATCTTGGTTTTTCTGGTAAGGTACTTGAGCATCCTCATTCTTGTATCATGTTTTGTTTCAGTTTATGTATCTGTCACTTGGAGCTGGTGCAGCCCATTTCTCGTTCTTAACTGCTCGAGTTGATTACTTCTGATTTTATCTGCTTCAGCAAACTGTTCATGCCAAGAGTAAGGCTTATAAAATGATTTGATATGCAGATTTGGCCTTTGAGGCCACATGGGCAGTTTGTTTTGAAACCAGCGGTATCAATGTTTCATACTTTCAATAAAAGAGAATTACAATGTAATACCTCTATCGCATGCGCTAGACAATCCTAAATCATCAAATAAAACAGCAGAGTGGGCATTATAAGGTAAAACATGTTGCCAACTATAAATAAAATGTCATAATTGGCAAAAGCATCTACTTGCATCTATTTCCTACTCGGTCATCATCTGTTGTTTTTCTCCCCAAATCTCTACTATCTGTTATGTTTCGGAACCTTTTATTTTCTCCTTTCTCCAACAAAACCCCAATACAAATTCAAAACAGAACAGTGGATGAAGATTGGTTCCAATAAAACCCCTACTATTGCTGATTACTGTATGAGAATAGAAAAGATCGAGGATTCTGTGCCTCGTTGATTCCTTATAGAATAAGCTGAGTTGATGGATTTAACTGAGAAATCTCAATTAAATTGAATTTTTTTAAATAATGTTACAATTATACACACCAGCAGCCTAAAAAACTGTTTAAACTAATAACAAGACTAAACCGACACCTAAAAGGAAAGCTAAAACAATCTAACAAAATAACAAAAAAGAAGAAGATGCAATGACAAGCTAAATTATTGTTTGTTCATGTCGCCTGCTCTTTTCTTCATCACAACTCGATCTCTCAAGTTCATGTACTCTTCGTCCTTATGTATTGCATCATCTTCCTCTAGCTGGATTTCTTCCCCACCTTTACTTACTCCCATCTACTTTGTCTGGTGACCATCGAAGTGGAAAGGATGTTCAACATTGCTCACATCAACTGGTTTAGTACTCATGTGCCTCGCAATGGATATTGAATTCACACCAAACAAAACATCCACCAACTTGTTTCCCTCCATCTGGTTATTAGAAAAGGCTAAAACACCTATAGATCTCTTGAAATTCTTCCGTTCCTACCGCCCTTGCAACATTTTCACATGGATATGTGAAATCCTCAACCTGTTGGAAATTATAGTCAAATATATGTGGAACACAATATGTAAAAACGGAGCTTAAATTTGCATAATAAATGATTCATGTTATATTACATTTATAGAATTGTAATAAGGATCCCATAACTTCGGTGTCCATGATCCTTCATACAAACTTGCACATAGGCCTTTTTGCCAGAGAGTTTCAGCTGATGCTACCTTCACAATAGCAAGAACCAATAAAACTCCAAATCACATCACAAAGAATCAGAAATATATGTATGAACATCGCATGATACCCTGAACCTACTTGAAGTAGCAACTTATAGGGAGATGAAAAGTAGAGGCATTACCTTGACCAACATGGTATAAAAAAGATCTGCCAGGGATGCTGTGTTTCCTTTTCCAAACTCCAAGTATCTATCTACTCTCTTCATCACAGTTACAGGATCAGTTCCATCTGTGACACACCCGAGGGTATTAATATGACAATCTATACGAACGAAAAACAAAAAATAGTTTGATCGCACATATATTATGTTGTATCACAGTGCGCACATTACCAGGACAACATAAGGTAAGGAGGCTCCAAATGGTAAAACCTAGAAAACAAGTGCCTAATGTGCACAATTGGGAAAATGAGTACACAGGGATCAACAGAAATTGCTCAAAGTGAAGAAACTTGAACCGGAAAAATAATAATAGTCTAAAGTATCTTTCTTTGAACATAATTCTTCTGACAAAGGAGTCTAAGATTTGAATCTGATGGAGACAAATCAGACTCTTATTCTTTTTAGATGACACATTCAGAGTGCTCACCTTCAAACAAAGTGGATAATGGAGGTAATATTGGTGGATCTCGAGTCTGCAGGAAATTAAAGAGGAAATAACTAGAGATTTACTAAAAAGGAGAAGAAACAACACAGAATTTACAAAGGCAGTCTACTCCTGCTTTGAAAAAGCCAGCCGTAGACCATATATGACCGTACGACAGTACAGAACAATCTCAGCATGCAAAGGAATGTACAGTGATAAGTGATGAATTCTACCGAGAATTTTAAAAATGTGACTTGGAAAAGATGAAGTCAGAAGCTTTACCAGAACAGTCAAATAGCTAAGCATCTTATCCACCGAGGTTCAACGCTTAATATGAAAAAATATTCTCATTCTACATTGTTCCAGCTGTGTATTTCAATTTTTTAAAGAAACATAACTGCTTTAAAGTGATCAGTAAGTATAGTATTTTAACAAGAACCGAGTCAAATTTGTCCTTTTTTTCTTTTTCTTTCTTTGATTATCTATATCTACACCCTACTAAATTTGTCTTTTTTTTTCTTTCCCCTTGATTTCCCAGACAACCCCATGGGGACCATTCCCTTTCAACAAAACCATTCCTTGGAAAAAAAACCTTTATAAGAGGAAGCACAATTATTTCACAATTTGTTACCTATTTAACCATTTTTATTTACTTTCATTTATGGCTTCGTATAAAACTATAGATCTCGCAGTTGATTTGAATACGTGAAAGCTTGTTACAAATAAAATAAAATGTGAGCAACTTAATTACCTGCTAATGAAAAGCAACCAATGATATTATGCCAAAAGAGCTCAGAGTTCGATCTTTGGGAGAGTTGATATTATGAGTTTTTACCCAAGCTTTCATCTGAAAAAGGATCACGTGTACAGTTCATGCCTACTGGTCTTAATTATCAAATTTAAATTTCTCGACTTCATGCCAGAACACTCAAATTCACAGAATCACACCTGTGCTTGTATGTAAATTACCATAAAACTCAATTTCTGAAACCTTCCATCAATTCTAGCTATTATGTGGATAATCTGAAATTTTAGAATGCCATCCCTGTTCTCAACTGATAAATCACATCAATTCCAGTTCCACAGTCAACAAGCTTGACAATTGGAACCCTAGCACTCATTATCGTTTGTACACCATCAGCATGCCCTCCCCCTACAGAAAAATGATGTATGAGTCAGAACAATACACTATGAAAAATGCATACAGAAACACATCACAGTGCCAGATATACAGTGACTTGGCAATAGAAAGATCTGCATTTACATTAATAGCTCTTTCTTCTAAAAAAAATGTCTATAAATGAGGTGCCCTTGGTTAAACAAAAAAGAAAAGAGAAAAAAGAAAGAATCTCTCTCTCTCTCTCTCTCTCTCTCCCCCTCCCCACTCCACCACTTCCTCTCAATTAACTACTAGCTATGTGATAAGAACCCTAGCACAGTCAAGAGTAACACACACATGTTTTAAAGCGTTTTATGACTTCATAACAGTTGCAGAAGAGAACTGACAAATCAAATGAAACTTATTTATAACTGTCAATGTGCAGACAAAGACATTTACATGAACTATCACACATTAAAAATCAGTAGGATGCACAAAGAAGATACTCAGCTATTAAGTCTTTCTAACCTTTTCATGTGAGTCTATATCTAAGGTGGAGTGTAGTTTCCTAGTTTGTGGAGTAACTAACAAGAAAAGCAAACGCATATCCTATTAGCCAACAGAAAAGCAGTAGAATTACTTTGAAGGGAGAAAAACTTTTTAGCAAACTTGCGTAGGGTTCTGATCTTCATGTCTTGAGGAAAATCGCCGGTACTGTGGCTGAAATATACAGATAGATCCAGATCACTTCCGACACTGAACAAATCCATTACAAAAGAACCATACACCTCCACAACAGGACAATTGAAGACATTGCCTGAAACAAGTAGCTAATACCAATCAATATACACACTGTACACGAAAATAAACTACAATTATGTAATACCACTTTCCATAATCATCCAAAAAAAAAAACACAACATCAAACTTAACAATAAAACTTATCAACAATGTGGATGAAGGTCATTCAAATTTGAGAGAAAGAAGTTACCATATAATTTCCTTGAGATGGCATTGAATAGTCGTATCAAATCTCTTCGATTGTGATAATCGATAGGCTTTGGACGGCGGACAGCATACACATTTTCAAGTAGTTCATCAAGAACAGGTAAACATTTAGGAGCAACAATCTTATATTTTTCTAATCCTTCAAACTCAAGCCTCTTTGCTTCACCGAGCTATTCTGTAATCAAATTCGAAGAACCACCGGAATCAGATAAAACCCAAATCTTCACTAATCAAAAACCATGAGAACAAATTTCATAATGAGGAGGAGCACAAGAAAACTATGGTTGCTGTGATTTACTGACCAGAGCGGCTCAGTGGCATGGCCGTTGTGTCGTCACTGTGAAAGTAGTGGATTTTCTCGATCTAATTAAGCTCTTTGAAATCCATGTAATGAAGAACAGACCAAGACTACAAAGAGTAGAATTGCTATGCCGATGGGTTCTCGACTTCTCGGATTTTGTAGACATAAAGTGGCATGGGTCGTAAATATAGGATAAAAAGTTACATATAATTGGAACTTCGTACTGTTTAAGGCTACATTCAGTGCCGTGAGGATGTTGGGATGAATGACTCGGGTTTGATGTATTTTTAATGTTTGTTGTTATTGAGGATGAATCATTTGATTTGAATTGGTTTTGGGTTCGTCTTACCGTTTGATATTTTGTGGGGTTATCTAATATTGATTCGAACTCAACACACATTTTTTTAATGGGAAAAGATGAAACGTTATACTCTTGTTATCTAGACGTGTATCTTGTTCTAATTAACATAAAAATATATATTCTTTCAATCTCTGATTTATAGGGATATTGATTGTATCAGATTGTGATGTTTATTTAAGAACATCTATCAATGAATAAAATATAATTTCTAATTTATCACTTACGTATCTTTATTTCTCCTTAAACACGTTATCAACAACTCTTGAGTTGATAGTCATCACCCCAAACCCAAAACAGAAAAATACCATACACTCCTAAACACTCAAAACCTCCACCGCCGGCTTCCCACCTTCGACCGAAAATTCTCTCACCGCCAATCACCATCGTCGGAGCTCTTCCACCGCCGGAGTTCTTGGAGTTTTTGTTCTCAAAATTTTATTATAAAGTTTTCATATCGAGCATAATACCCTCGAGGTAAATCGACTAATCCTATTCGATTTAGAATTAAGTTATAAAACTTAATTACCACAACACTCTAGATCTAAGACTAGATTTAGGATGAATATTTTTCATACCGTGCAATTTATTTTTCAATAATATGCCTCTAGTTCCTATGGACATATATCGTTTTGTTTGTGTACAAAGTTGAGTATAAGTGACGGTCTTGGGGGAGTCACGGTATTTGAAAAAAAGGGAAGTCGATCTTTTGTGACTCTTTGTTAATCACGATTTTACGGGGAGTGGTATGAATCCACCGGTTTAGCATCAATTTTTGTGACCATACATCATGGATCATGTTTCTTATTCCCTAAACTTGATATTAGTGATCGTGGTTATTTCGATAGAATACTTTTACATCTCATTTGTCTCTTTTGTAGATTACTATGACTACTGAGCTGGTTAGGCCATAGTTTGACATCCTTGATATGCAAAGAATAAAGTATCATCGCTGGGTTTTTGATGTGGAAAACTCATTCATCAGAAAAGGATTAACCAACACCATCTACCCACCACAAGACCCTAACACGGTTGGTGCCCCATGTGCAGAAATTAAAGCTAAAGCCCTCATATTTTTTAGGCGGTTTATTCACCCACTCCTCAGAAAACGGTACTTAAAAAAGACAGATCCCCAGAATTTATGGGACATTCTGAAGCAATACTTCAACAAAGTGCATGATGCACAGCTTCCTAAGTTGACCACACCTTGGGAGACAATACGTCTTCTGGATTATACATGTGTGGATTCATACAAACAAGTTTGGCTAGAACTTCAATATGAGTTGAGTTTATATGGGGTTAACAAGAATGATCAGGATTTGATCGAGAAGTCTTTCAACACATTCCCTTCTTCCATGGATTTATTGGTTTATCAGTACCATATTGAATACGAGCAAGGAAGAATTACTACATTTACTGATCTCATGAACCTTCTGGTTGCTAAGGAAAGGAATCAGGAGATAATTCTCAACCATAACTCAAGGCCCGCAAGGACCATGAACACTCTTGAGAATAGCTACACTAGAAGGAAGGTATGTAAGGAGAGAAAGAACAATCGTTCTAAGCCTTACAACCATGGTGGGACAAGAAGATAGTGCAACAATAGCCAATATAGATCTTGGTATAGAGATTAGGGCTCCAACTTCAACAATAACCTTTTAGGTTCCAAGAATTATGACAATTTTTCATACTCTGCTCCATCTAATAGTTGCACTTGTTTTAAGTGTGGATCAACTACACATATGCACAAGCAATGTAGTGCACACAAGAAAATTCAAAATATCTACAAGAGCTTCCAGCAATATTGGGTAAAAGAGGCTACCTTTAATGGAGGAGATGATGAGATGCAAGAAGACTATAGTGTCGATCTCAATTAGCAGACAACAAAGAAAGCAAGTCTTGCGAATGCGAATTTGATTAGTCTATGTATTAGGCTCATGCATTTGCTATATAACCAGGTTTAGTTTATTTTTGACTTGGTTTTAGCTATGGTTTGAGACTTGTTGTAGTCGGTTTTTGTTTTGAATAAGAACGATATTTTGATGTAAGTTTTGATGTTGGCAAAAGTAATAAAATTTTCTTCCTTTCGGTATTTGAAAGTGTTAAGAATGGTTATGTTCATACATATTTCTTGAATAGTTCGAATTCTAAAAAATTCCATGGCACTATGACACCAAAATAGCATAAAAACGAGACAAAAACGAGGATGGTTTGATCCAGAACATTTTCGACCCGTTGAAAACTACCTTATGGATCAGTTTTGACACTTTTTAGACTGTTGAAAATTTGTGCCCGGTTTCATTCGACCTGTTGAAACTTTTGTCCTCTGGTCATATATTTGCATCTTCGACCTGTCGAAGATTTTTCTCAACCCGTCAAAGGATAGCTACTGTCTCCAAAATGTCTAATTTTTGAACCGTCGAAAGTTTTCTTCGACCCGTCGAAAAAGATATCAGAAAATCGATATCGGTTTTACCCATTTTCTTCGACCCATCGAGCCAATTTTTCAACCCGTCGAAGAGCCCCCCTGGACATAAATTTCCTAATCTTCGACCCATCAAAAATCGGTATCGGAAATTCATTTTGGTTTTTGGGTTTATTTCAACCTGTCGAGTGGTGTTCTTGACCTGTCGAAACCTGTACCTGGAATTGGTATTTTTAATGTTTTACATTGGTTTTATCGACAATAAAGGTTCAGAAAAATTTTGAACCTGGAATTCTGCACCAGATGTGGTGTTATATCGGTTTTTGTTATTCCATGGAACTTAATTTACAAGGGTCATTTCGACCGGTCAGATGTTATTATACATCAGTTGTTTTGAGCTATTATGATATCATATCAGCACTCTATAAGGCTTACACCCTTTGAAATCTTTAAGTGTTCATGTCTTGGGTTCAAAGACGGTTGACATTTTTTTGTTGATATATGATGGCGAGATTGAGTGTTAAGTTTTGAACCCTGTTAAGTTTTGAAAACATTTTTGCCAACGGTTTTCACTTGGAACAATATTTTGATGAAAAAGAGCTTCCGTCCAATCTCCATAGAATGCTGCAATGGCGCAATTTGGGAGGTTTATGAGGTTTTGTAGCACTTATATCTTACTATGGTATGAATCATTGAATTCAATAAAGTCACTTATATTATTATGTGTGAATTGGCCTCATATGAGCTTTTGCATTATGATGATGAAGATGTTGAAAAATTCTCATGATCATCTATTCTTAAAAGCAAAGAAGCATGTGGGAATATTCAATCATCGGTTTAGATGAGGGGAAGTGAGATTAATCCACTCGGTTTAGGCTCGGTCTCCAAGACCAGCGCAACACATTACCGTGCATTTTTTCCACTAGATGTCTTTATGGAAAAATCCCATGCATATCGCTCGGATTGCAAATGTTGTTCATATTTGTAATGCTGTTTACATGCATGACGGTCTTTTGTTGTGGATACAACTTCCATTGCTCCACAGATTCAAAAGAATATATTTGTGGATTAATCAAACCGGCATGCAGACTGTTTATATATATGGTTTTGATTACTGCATTGACACATAGGTCACACGTCTTTGCCATCCACATGGTATGCTGCATTTGCAAACTCCTAGCATAAATTATTAAGCTTTGGACTCACCACCCGAATAATCCAATTAGGTCTATTAGATTAGACAATGCAAGAGACTTTAAATCGAATTTTTTTTGTTGATTATTGCATGTTGATTGGGATTGAAGTTGAGCATCCCGATTCCCCATGTTCATTCATAGAACGGTTTTGCAGAGAACAAATCAAGCAGTGACAGCTTGTGGCTAGAGTTTTGGTAATATATACTAATTTACCGGTACCTGCTTGGGGACAAGCAATATTACATGCAACTATGCTTAATTGCTTGATACCCATAAACTGCCACCATTTAGTGTGTACCAGTTGGTAACTGGATATGAGTCCGATATCTCACACCTACGCATCTCTGATTGTACGATACTTGTTTCTATTACGCTTCCACTGCATACAAATATGGGTCATTAACGATGATTATGCATTTATGTTGGTTGTGCATCTCCAACGGTTGTCCACTATTAAGAGCTTTTGACAAGAGACCTCTTTACCGCTAGTTTTGTAGATAGTCACTGTGATGAGACATACTTCCTGCCGTTAGGGGGAGATAGGAATAGTTTCAATCAGGTTGAACGTCGAAAATTGACGCGGTAAGACCCCACTATATCTCATCATGATCCCCACACATCCCAGTCTGAGGTTGAAGTGTAAATCTTCAGAAAGTAGCACACTTGATCTTCAGAAAGTAGCATACTCGATGTCTGACTCTTTTACTGATATCATGAGAGTGATGAGATCGGTTATATATGCTGTAAATCCCGCACAGTTGAAAGTCCCTGAAATTGGGCAAGATAAAGCAACACCATGAAAAGTAGTGTTTCTCCAGCCCATTTTGGGTGTGTAGCGTCGGTGAAAAGACAAGCCATCAAGGCTCAACTGTTCATCATCAACACATGAGATTGTTTCTGACTGCAATTGTGTCTAAAAGTCGACATTGATAAACACTGGGGACGCCTCAGAGTCAATTATGATGTCAGTAAACAAAGAAATCCCTCAAAATTAAACAAATGCTAGCTGTATTAAGGATGGTTCATCCAAGGTTTGTTGATGATGCACTTATTTATTCCGTTGGTCAGGAATTGTCGACGATAAAGTGGAACATTGCTTAGTTGTATATTTGAGGACAATGCGGCTTGCATTGAAGAAATGAAGTTGGGTTACATGAAGGGTAGTCATTGACAGGACTCGTTGTAGATACCTAACTTCACCTGAGATAAGTCATGTGGGACCCACATTAGGCTAGCTCACACCGTAAATACAACGGCCAATCCAACATGATTTACCCGAAACTTGAACTTAGAATGAAACCGACTTTAACACTACAAAAAAGTCTCAAGATTAATTACTTGACCATTTAATTTACGAACACAAAATGTCTACTGCAAAGTTTACAACTTAGCAACATAATTTACACAAAGTCGGTAATCAGAGTGTCTAGACAAGCCGAAAGGAAATATAACACCGGTAGGTCATCAAATAACCTACTCTGAACAAAATGAGTGGTGAAGATGCTAAGCCTCGTTAGCTGGTTGGACACACCTTCAGCCGTCTAATTTGCAATCTGGGCAATGTAAAACGAAGATCCCAGGAAATGCAGTTTAAAAATGTTAGAGTGAGTGGACAAAAAAATTAATTGAAAAACTATAAATCTGACTATTCTGCATTTCCAACGATATTTAAATTGAAAGGCTAACATGCGATATATTGAACAATGACTTCTTCTCAAGTCTATAATGATGTCGATGATTAGCAGGTGCTGGCTGTACTAATCATTACTAAATATTGATAGCTGATAATATAACTACGGAGGTGATAACTGGCAGGTGCAGCCTAAACCAATCATCACTGGACAATGATAACTGACAAAAATATCTGTATAAATATGGAAGCAATGATTGGCAGGTGCTGACTGAACCAATCATCTTTGGATCACCTAGCAGGTGCTGGCTAAACTGGATGATCATTACTGACAGGTGCTGGCTCAACCGGAATTGTCACTTGGAAGCAAAGCCAAGTGACTATTACATGTATGCATACATATAATAATAATAATAATAATAATAATAATAACAACAACAACAACAACAACAATAATAATAGTAATAACCTCCGAATAAAATGTATGACTGAATGATAACTGAATTCTAAAACTGAATGAGACGGAATACTGAATTCCGAAACTGAAAACTCATAATCGCATCATTTAATATTTGAAAACAAAGGTCCACTCATAGACTTAAGCCTCCTGTCTAGCTGAATTCTCTGTCGCTTCTAGTTCGGCATGTTGTCCTAAAATAACGAAGATTATTTAATAACTATTCGTTTAAAACGATATCAAATAACTCGTTCACTCCACCAGTATTCCTGCCGAGAATATCACATTCTCGAACTACAAAAATTTTGAATTCCCAACGAGTTTCTAAAACTAATCGTAAGTCAAATATCCTTAACAAATACCAAAATCGTCATACGTTTCTGAAGAGTAAACAACTTTACGTCCAATTGATTTCCACTCAATAATTTGTATTAACATTAACTATAGTCCGATTACGTCCACTTTCAATCTGTTAACTTACTAAATGGATTCACAACCCTCTTAAATACAATCGTTACGTTAATACGAATCAAACGACATAAAAATTTTCAGAAAAAGCCTCTGCCGGGACTGTCGCCGTGAACCACGGTCGCCAGCGGCGGCGGCACTCTCATTTCCTGGCAAACCAAACTTGAAAACACTCAAAATCTCATAAGGAACAATTCATTTCAAAGCCATAACATCCAAATCACAACGCAAGTCATCCAATTTTACCTTTGAACTCAAAACTCTCAAAAACTTCAAGTGTTCGATTCGTCCACCTCCGATGGAATTGAGAAGCAACCAAGGTATGGTTAGCTTCGTGGTGGCAAGGGTTACAAAGCCCAGTGGGTCTGTTTGATCAATTTGAGCTTGAAATCAAAAACCACCAAACTCTAGGGTTCTTGGATTTTCGATTTGGGTTTGTTGATTTCCAGGCTAAATCGATGAGCAATAGGTTCGTGGAGGTATTGGAGATGATAGAGGAGATCAAGAGAAAGATTTTGACACCTTGTTTGCTTGATTTGGTGGCCCACTGCTGGTAGACCGTCGACGACAGTGAGAGAGAGGCAAGAGGAACGGGAGAGAAGAGAGAGAAAGTGACGAAAATGGATAGAAAAAGAGTTTTCCTAAAAAGGTAACTGGTGACTTTCCACAATCAGAAAGTTTCTAGTTATACTTGTAGAGTTACCGAAATGTAACTTTTTGAAAAACTTCCTCTAACCAAGACTTCTTCGTCATAATTCTAATTTCAAAGTTCCACAAGTCTACGAACTCGTCTCCATGAGCTTAACGACTTTCATGAAGGAGATATCTTAAGCTACTAAACTCATATGAAAATTGATTACAGGACCTTCACTAATTACCCGCAGTAAAAACTATTCACCATACTCTACTAAACTTTATTTGATTCATAAAAAGTTTAAACTAGGTACGGATTATCATAGTCATACTTAACTTATTTCTCCAAAGTACTGCTTTAATCAGCAACAACAACAGTTATTGAACATTTATGTGAATCAGGTGTGTTCGGTAAATAATGCTCCAGACTTGTTTACCAAGTTAATTCCAAAATCTACATCTGTGAAGCATGTGAGACGTATTAGAATGCGAAGATTTTCTGTACTCCAAGATCAGTTACTGATCAGAGGAAGTTTATTTCGTAGACATCAGGGGGAGTCTACATCACATGTGGTCACTTATGTAGTTGATGAGTTGTACTCTTTTTTCCCTTAGACCAAGCTTTTGTTTTTACCTAAAAAGTTTTTTGTTTGTTTGGCAAGGTTTTTAGTGAGGCAACATGTTATGCATCATTCATTAGGATCACGACACAAGGGGGAGTGTTTAAGGATATTATATGTCTGGTATCTAGATGTGTGTTTTGTCCTAATTAGCATATAAGTAGATATTCTCTCAATCTCTGATTTATAGGGATATTGATTGTATCAGATTGTAATGTCTATTTAAGGCCATCTATCGATGAATAAAATATAGTTTCTGATATCACTTGGGTAGCTTTATTTCTCCTTGAACAGAAATGTAGAAAAAATCATGCTTAAGAAGCATAACCACTCTACAATTATGATTATGAGTTTTTCTATTGGGACCTCCCAATTTGCTCACTACAGCTCCTCTTTCTTTTTATTAAATAATTACATAATTATTCCTATGAAAAATGACAAATATGGAAATAAAATAAAACCCAACCTATCTACTTAAACCTCCGGGATTAGTTAGATGGCGAAAAATCTCATATAGGCTCGACATCTTCTTCTTCTTGCTATGTTCATGATACGATTATGTTTTGATCATATAAACCTAGGAGATTGATAGGAATTGATCCTCATTCATATATGGAGCCACTAAACAAGGTACGAGATTGATAGGAATTTTTCAAAGTTTTTTTTTCTTTGTTTTCTGTTTGGTTCGAAACTTTGGGACTTGTTAAATTTGACCTTGCACAGGTAACTCATCTCAATTAGCTTGATTGTTGACTATTCCTTTAGCTACAAGTTGCTTCTTTATTGTTCTCTATTCTTAGAGTAGTTCTGCGGTGTGCTGTGCAGAAATGTGCAGGGAGACAAAAAGATCACCAAGTCCCTAGTGAATAGTGAATAGTGAATAGTGAATAGTGAAAAGTAAGGTGTATTTTTATTATACCTATGTGTTTTTTGAAAGAGTAGTGGACCCATAATTTGTTTGTTCTAATACTTGCAGCGAAAGATCTATCCTCAATACTAAAAGGTAAACATTTATCTTTTACCATAAAAAATTTTCATTTTTGAATCACTCGAAATTTAAGTAAAAGACTTAAATTAGTTTGAGACTTTGTTAACAATTGCAAATAAAAAATCAAACTTCTAGAAAAGTTAAGTAGGGAATTTTCTCTTCAAGAAAGAGCAGGAGTTCAAAGAAAAATTGCTATAAAGCAATCTTTTTTAACTGCTTGTCTAAAAGATAAAGCCAAACTTGAGGAACATTTACATAAACTATCTATCTGAGCTGGTTGCTTAGATCTGCAGTTTACTGGTACCAGAGCTTGCTATATAGCTCAAATTCTCAAAGATGGGAACGATGTCTGAGAAAATAATAGAGAAACTAGATTCTCTATTAGATCTGGCTGATGCGAGACATCAAAAATCTTTATCAAAGATCTCTAGATACAAAGAGTATCTAGAAATTCTTCCAATAACTAGTATCCAATTGCAGAAATTGGAAATTAAAATGGATTACATCCAAAATCAGCCGGAAGACAAGAAAGATCTATTAACAAAGGTTAACATTAAAATCGAAGGACTAAATCTTCAACAGATGAAGAACCTTGACTATGTTCAAAGGATAGCCCGAGAATATAAAAAGTCAAATGATGGTCCACCTCGAACAATCATTAGGAAAACTAATGACTTTAAATCATTACAAGTTCCAAAAGGGAACCCATCACCCAAACCATTTCTTCTAGATTCCCCAACAAATATGTCAAGTATCACATTTCGAGAATCTAAAACTGAAGATATTCGTAACATAAATATGTTAAGTATCTTCAAGAAGAAAGCGATGCAGCTATTGAATTCAGAAGAATTTGAATTCAATGAAATTGAAAATAATGTTCGAAATGCTTCGATTCCAAAGTTTGAATTCAATCAGATCTACAAAAGAGAAAATTTTGACATATTCGATAACCGTCAGTTTAAAATCCTTGAATTCACCATTCCAGTAACAACATGAGAAACATATCTCCTTTTGGTAACACCTGAAGAGGTTGCTAAATCCAGAAAAAGAAACTAAATGTTTATGCACATTGGAGCAGTCCAAGTTGGCCTAAAATTACTTGTCAGAGAAGACATAAATTGTTCAATTTTAGGTGTCCTACAGGATAATAGACTGAATGATGACCAAAAAATTCTACTGAGAACCTTCCACTCATTGCTATATAATCAAGTTGCATATATCAACTACTTCCCAAACTTTTCAACTAGCCTGACTGATGCTGCTCACTGTTTACTATTGAGAGTCAAAACAGATGTCACCTCAACGAAAGATGGCATGCAAGATCTTGCTATAGTTTATAGAACCTAGTA
This sequence comes from Geum urbanum, assembly GCA_946800695.1. Taxonomy (NCBI): domain Eukaryota; kingdom Viridiplantae; phylum Streptophyta; class Magnoliopsida; order Rosales; family Rosaceae; genus Geum; species Geum urbanum. The sequence goes on along the minus strand of OX327008.1, from coordinate 15,495,517 downwards.
TAAACTAATGAGCACAATGTAGAACCAAAGACTAAGATAACAAATATCTCAGGTCTTACTACTGGATTCCTCACAAATCGTAAAAATAATTCATTGCAAATTCATAAGGTTATATGAGATGAGGTAACATTTCCACTAGAGTGGAAATTATCTGGCCCTAAAGAGAAGCCAGAAACTGTGAAGGCAGCATTCTATGCAAACAAAAAAATTGGAGACATTAACCTTAAATTCGAAGGACACAGAACAACGATGTATCCCTCGAAAGTTTCAGAGGTGAAAGCTCTAGATATTTTAGAAGATGTAGCTCTACCCGAGAAAATGGTACTAGAGGTACCCGAATTTCAATAAAAGAAGAAACCAATCCAGTGATGCACTACTACAAAAAACGCATCACACAAACGGTCATCAAACAAGAGTTTAGTAAATGTATGTTGTCTGATGATGGTACACTTATCATACAACGGTTGTGATCCCTGTTTGCTATATGATTGACTGAATTCTCAATGAGTTACTATATTACACATCATAATAACTACAATTTATTGTGTGAAGATGAAAAAAATGGGCGGGAGTATTTCTTTCATTTCATAACCCAATTTAGGGTCCAAAATGCCTAAAAATTAGGCACCATTGCACAACGTATGTTTACTATCTATTGATTGTTTGATGCATATGAGAAACTTACACAACAGTTTATGTTCTTTTCGATGTGTGATTTCTATGTAAGGTGCTAAATCTGATATGCTGCCCAATTTTGTTTTGTTTCCCTCTCACAGCCAAAATTTTCCCTCCCACGCCAAAAGTTTTCCCGGTTTTACTCCATCTTCTCCAAGGTCCCAGGATTCTCCAAAAAGTGATTAAATTCCATCTCTTAGAGTGTTTCTATGCCAATCCCTTATTTCCTAACATAACAAAGAAACATAATAAAAATGCTGCTTTATTGATAAAAGGCAAGCAATAAGCATGAAGTTAGGAACATAATTAGAGCGTAATTATAGACCTAACAATATACACAAAAATTCGAAACGATATTGCAATACAAGCAACAAGAAGAATTGCTTGTAGAAGACTCGTTAGAGGGTGAAGAGGATGAAGAAACAACCTTCATTCATGAGTATAATCTCAAGCACTTTAAGTCTAAGCTCGAGAAACTGATCTACGTATTTTAGGCATATTAATTAATATACTTTCTCTACATTTTTACTTTGTTAATTACTTAGTATTATTATTTGTTTTAACTTAGTTTATTATTTTTAGGTTTTTATCAAAAGAGACGGAGTAAAGAGGTCTACAAGCATGAAAGGTGTGGAAAAATGGAGCAAAAATGGAGAAGAAGAAATTGGTTTGAAAATTCCAAAAGAAGAAAGAAGAAAAAAATGGAGAGAAAAAGAAGTCATTTGTTGACTAGGAAAATATTTCCTATGTTGACTAAGTAAAGGAAGCTTCCAGAAGAAACTTGGAAAAAGAACAAATGAAAATAAATTAATTAGAAGACCATTTGAAATATCCAAAATTGAAGACCAAGTCAGCCATTTTCGTGGTGCACAAGATATGACAAGAAAATAATTCCTAAGTCGAGTTAGAGAAGGAAATCATGAAGAATAAAGAAAGAAGAATCTACCTGTATAGGTCAGCCAACTTTGAGTGACAACTGGGAACAACTCAAGAGGAGTACGTTAGATGGTGATCGACCTATGGTTGGAAATTTTTTTGAGTCTTCTTTCCAACGTACCAAAAATCATAATTTTTGAAGGTCTAAAACTCCGGAAAAATGCGATTCTTTGCAGACTTCCAGACTTATCCGAGTAGAGTAGGAAAACCATATTTTAGGAGGAAAATTATTTTGTAAATTCCTATATATACAAGAGGCTCGTCCCAATTCTAGATCATCACTCATTCTATAGCCTAAGGTCAGCCAAAAACTCCTCTCCATCTTACAACTCAAGCTGACACACCTCAAATGCCGACTACACCATTCCAATGCCTCACCATATCTTCCATCGGTGTTTAAAGGATATCTAGCATCATCCATCAAAGAAGTTGTGCTCTATAAAAGTGTAACCATAACCTTTTTACTCCGTAGTTCTCTTTTGATGTTTGAAAACTTGTTTTGTTTGTTGAATGATAAATTTTGTTTTTATTCCATATATAATTTTCAATAACTTTTTCATGTGTTTCTTTTTTTAAAATTTGATTTGCATGTGTTAATTGGTTCTTAATGCTTTAGTTTTGATTTAGGGGATACCTAGTCTAGATGAATGGTGTTGAGGGGATACCTAGCACAAAATATGAATTATGCATGTTTCTAAGGAGTTCGTGACCTGCAGTGGAATCCACCAGCCGATCGATCCTAGGTAGGGGGGAAGCCTTCCTTGGGGCATGCATTGTTGAGGTCTATGAAATCAACATAAACCCTAGGTTTACAGTTCTTCTTCTTGACAAGAACCACGTTAGAGAGCCATTCAAAATTTGGGACTTCCTTGACGAACCCTGCTGCTAGCAGTTTTTCCACTTGCTGCTTAATTGTCCTGTTACGTTTAGCAGCAAAGGTTCTCTTCTTCTGTGTTATGGGCCTTACCTTAGGATCCACATGAAGTAGGTGCTCGATCATCTTCCTATCAATCCCTGGCATGTCTCGTGCCGACCATGCAAACACGTCCTTATATTCTCTTAGCAGGTCCGTCAGGCCCTTATGTTCATCTCCGCCTAGGCCTGACCCAATCCTTGTGCATCGATCAGGTCGATCTTGGTCAAAATGTTCGAGAACCACATCTTCCTCTACTTCTCCTTGAATGGTCGTTCTTGGGGGTCGAGCTCTATGTCTATCTAGTCGATCGTGCCATCTAGACCCCCACTCTATGGTTGCTATACTGGCAGAGATGGGGCAACCATGCCCCCAGCCTCTCCTTCCGTTTCTTTTTTTATGCCCTGGATGGCAAGCACCATGCACAACCTCACCGCAATTCTGTCTCCCTTGATGATGACGGGGCCCTCCGAAGTTGGGTATTTAAGGACCTGGTGGTAGGTCGATGCCACCGCCCTCATCCTGTGGATCCATGGTCTCCCCGGGGTGGCATTATGGGGGGATGGGGCGTTAACCACAACGAACCACGTTGTTGGGTTAGTGAGGGGCGTCCCCACCTGAATAGGGTCCTTACTCTCGATCCTTCAAATCACATGAGGGTTGTTCGATGATCCTGAATTGCCCCCATAAAACCCATTCTCTCCCCAATGTCCTCGAACATAACGTTCACAACAGCTCCGTTGTCGACCAAGACCCTAACTACTGTCATGTGGGCCATTATGATGTTGACAACCAATGGATCGTCGTGATCTTCCACCTCCTCAAGGAGGTCTACATCTAAAAATTTGAGCATATTCTTCCTGGTTCTGACTTTGGGTTCACCCCCAGCCTTGTGCCTCTTTGGTTCGTGCTCCTTCTCCTTGAGGGTTGCCTCCATCTCCTCTGCCTCTGCCATGATATAATTCAGACTGGGGAAGATAGTATCCTCGGGGTACGCAGGGGCCTAGAGGATACAATTTAGGATTGGGTACTCTCCTCTTGGACCCTAGGTAGTGGTGGTAGGGTTTCATTGTTCCTTTGACGCTTACCATTACTTTGCGGCTTCAATAAATCTTCAAGCTTTTTCTTGTAATCCTCCATCAGGTATTCCCAGCAGTACCCCTGGTCTACCAACTCTCCAAAGTGCTGCTTGAGGATTCCACAATCGATCATTTTGTGCCCGTTGGCCTTGTGGTAAGCATCAAAGTCCCTAGAGTTGCTCTTGCTCATCATTGGTGGTGTTCTTTTAAGCTATGGCTCATTCTTGATGCGGTGGAGTATGGTCAAAATCGGGATCGTTGTGGGAGGAACGAACAATTTTCCACCCTGAGCGGCGGGTTGGTGCTCTGAGGCCCTCCTCTTATTATCGTAGTTGTTCCTTCTCTGGTTCGTGTTACTACTGGTCATACTCCTCCTCGAGTTGGTTCCACCCTCGGATGCTTTCTCCATTGGGGAACCCCTGCTGCTGTAGGTCCTCATATCCTCTACCCGGGCATAATCTAGGGCCTCATGATAGACCGTGGATAGGTCATTGGTCTTCTTCTTGATCAACTTTCTAGCCAACTCCGAGTTCATATCCAGTCCATTGATGAACGTCGTGGCTGCCATAGTATCGTCCTTGCAGTCGACCGTCGCATACTCCTTCCTCAACCTTATGACCCATTCCCTCAGGCCCTCTCCCTGCTTCATCTTGAGGGATGTGAGGTAGGTTACATCCTTTATTCCCTCGACATTGCAGGATGAACTGAGCCAGGGAGTTCTGAGACATTCTTCGAGCCCTATGCTCTACCTCTGATTCCTTCTTAGACATCCCTTCCTTCCTTCCTCAGCTTCTCAGTTTCTTGGTTGGTCCGGACGTTATGGGCACGCTGCATCTCTATAAACTCTTCCATCATGTTCCTGAGAGCTGCGACCCTCGGGATCTCAGTATCGGTTGCCACCTCCTGTTGGTTGTTCTGTTCGACCGTTAGGGCTCTCTGTACTTCCGCCGTGGGTAGGTCGGGCGTGACCAATTCCTGGTTCTTTAACAGTTCTACCAGATTCAGCAGGGTGGCCTGGATGACAGCCACAGTGCCCGCTAGCTCGTTCGTGCTTCTGGCGGCCCCCTCAGTAGACTGTTGCAATGTAGCCACGTCAATCCTCATATTCGTATACTGTTCCTCAGCCCGGTGAAGGTCCTGATCGACCTTGGCCCTCTACCCCCTGGCTCCTTCATTCTCCTGATCGGATCATTCTTCTTCACTCATGTGCCCTTCTTCCGCAAGGTTTCTCGGCTAAACCTGGTGCGTGAGGGGGCTTCTATGTCTCGACGCCCTCGTGTCCGGGGTGACTTGATTGTTTCCTGCTGGCGGGGTTGTCTCCTTAGCATGCTGGTTACTTGCGTTAGTGATGTCTTCCATGTCCTTCCGTTCACGAGAGTTAGCCTAGGATTCCACTCTTAATGAAAGCACCAATTTTTAAGAGAAGATTTGTCCCACTATAGCTTAGATCCTTGTGAACCTGTAAAGCAAGTTGGAGCACGGTGTGATACCGTGCTTAGACCCTCCGAAGCTTAAATCAGAACTTTATCTTTATAATAGAGTAATGATTATGGCAAAATAACGTTACCTGAGATCATGTATGATCGGTCTATATATAGAGATCTTGCTAGGTCTAAGCATAGTTCTTATCGAACCAAACTACTTTACATTAGGAAAGGAGGAACTCATTAAGAAATGAATCTCCATATCCAGGGCCAATCAAATCTTTATGATTACCACAAACCCTTTGGCATAATCCTCTCGAATATACAGTAAATCTTACCTTATTCCCCTCAGATTCTGCCAATCCCCCCGATGTCCGATCGAATAGTTCCTCATGGTCCAATTGCCCAGCCTCCTCGAGGTCCGATCTTACCTTGGGATTGTAATGCCATCGAACATTCCAAAAGCCTCTACAACGTTCCAGGTTCTTCTAGAAACCTCTAGATAATTCGTTCTCTAATTGAAACCCTAGTCATCTAAGCCTAGACCCATCCCTGGCCTCATCAGACCTCATTCGGAATCAGATCACCCGAGCTCATCTTTCTCCAACTTAGGTGGTCAAAACCGACTCCCACAAGTTTCTGCTCTTTTTTCTTTTCGGTTTTCAATCTGGAAGTCACAGCCTATCTTGAAATAATTTTTGTAGAAAGAGAAACATCTATATTTATAGAGAATGAGCCCTTATATATGAATCTATGATACAATATCCCGAAAGGAATGAGTTATCTATTACTTGCTATGCAAGGGAAAGAAACATCACATTAATAGAATATCTCTATGACATAACCTATGATAAGACATCTATCTAAATATACGATGGGAATGAATCACATAATATCTTGACATATGGCACTACTCTACTTATTCTCCATTGTTAAAGAAAATAAATAAATCTCACGAAAAAAAAAAGAAAAAAAACAACTATGTTCTCCAATAGTCCAATACTTGGCTTTTTATCACTAGGATGTGACAAGCAAGCTATGGGAAGTTGAAGAATTAACCAAATTTACTTTGAACCAAGACTAAATTTTGAAAAGTAGCTAGAATTTTCAACCGTCCGTGTGATCTGGACGGTGAGATTGAGGATAATTCAAAGTTCACCCAAATCATACCCTCAATTTACTTACCTTTACTTCGGAGAGATCATATGAGCTTTTACTTCAATTTGAATTAAATTTAGTGGTGAATTGAAACAAAGGTTTTACATCATATTGTATATTGTATATGATCGAGATGAGTTCGGATGAATTCCAGATATCGTCTACTGGAGTATCAGACGTTAAATTTTGTCACCGAAATACAGTCAATAAAGTATTTACACACTGTACGATCACCTAGTAATAGTGCTTGAACAATGCGAAACCTTTTATTTTGTACCCTCTCATATTCTGATATACAGCCTGAACAATCAGCAAATTACATGAAGTGCTTGAGGTATACAAACTTACAAAAGGGAGAACTCAAAGAGACGGATCAGCATCCATCAACTCCTAAAGGATTGTCCCGAACACCATTATTTATCTACTGGGTTGGGGTGGAACTGTAGCATGGGAAGAACAACACCTTACATTATCTCAACCACAGCCCGACCAACAATGCGTCCTTGGTTGAGGTCATTGAATGCAGTGGCAGACTCCTCAAATTTGTATTTTCTTGAAACAGCATGCGTGAGATCAAAGATACCACTTTCTGCTAGTCTAATGATCTTCGGAAGATCCTGCCTTGCTCTTGCTCCGTAAGACCCAATGATTTTTATCTGCTCCAAAAGATCATTACCACAAGAGTAAGATGTCAGGAATGAAATAAAGCCATCCTACAAAACCTGAGCTTGGATGAGCTCTCCTCATAAAGACTGCAATCACATATGGCAATCATTCTATCACATAAAGACAAGTAAATGAAAATAAATAAATATATATATAGAAGATATGGCAAGCATTGCCTCAAGGAATTTATGGTAACCGTCAATCAGCAGTCCTATATAGTCAGTTTTATAGCTCCATATTGTTAAAATCATAATCATAATATATATGAAACAGTATAGAACTCTATGCATTCAAGGATTATAGAACTACTGGACCTTCTAAAAGGCAGGACTGTAGATGCAACTTGAAAGATCAAGCCTGATATTGGAATCACTGTAATAGTTTTTGTAATTATTAACTTAGATTTGTTGGTTTTCCAGAATTCCCAGGCTGCAAGTGGAAAAGAGATATTTTGCAGAAGCTAAAGTGGAAAAGAAATATGATACCCACTTGCAGAAACTGAACGTCAACCGTAACTAAGATACATGATTGATCATTCTCACCTTTCTACGAACAAGACGGTTTATATCTACTTCCCCAACCGCACCAGCTGCAGTAAGCCCAATGAATACAGCTTTTCCTCCATCTCTCACGCTTTGCACACATTGCAAAAACGTTTGTGGTTTTCCTAGGGCTTCGACTGCTACATCCACACCCTTCCCACCAGTTATTTCCTGTCCACAATGAGTGAAATAAAATAAGCAAAACAGAAAATGAACAATATATGAAAGACAACTTCGGTTTGTTGGGATATATGCCTGTCATATACATACATATATAGATGTATGCCTTTATTACTGGATTAAAAGTTACAACAGAGATATTTTGCTTCAATCTCAAATTAATTGCATTTGTTCAATTCTCCGAAGCAGTTTCATAACTAGCAAGTTGTTTATAAGAAAAAATATTGGAAGTGTTTGAAGAAGCACCTACCAGTAAGGACTACAAGTTTTCTACAGCCCCAAAACCTTAAATTACTATAGCAAGCACTTTTGGGTATTTCTGAGTGTTGTTGACCCTGGCAAACAGGTCACAAATCTGATCCCGCATAGTCACTCTTAAGTACATAGGAAGAGAACAATTAGGATATGTTCCGTGTGTTTACAAGTAGTCAATGATTTAGCCTACGACCATTTATATTGTCCCTGTAAAAGGCATGACATATAGGATATCCACTTCGCTACAACAAGTCATTCTTCAGAGATAAGAGCATTATTGCTCCTATAAAGTCTGATGAATTTGATGAATTAGTCAAAATATCATGCCACTACCAGCAATTACATAACACTTTGTTCAGATAGAGTTTTATTATGCTCTGCAGATATGATTCATTTGAATATCGTATGATTCATATCTGATTAAAAGGGAAGAACCATGCTAAATTACATTCTGTACATACCAATATTTTCTCGACAGCATCTTCTTTAGCAGCATTTACAGTATGTGTAGCACCAAATATCTTGGCTTTCTCCAGTTTATCGTCTTGAACATCTACTGCAATAATATCAGAGGCACCAAATGCTCTTGCTATCTGCAGACAGCTGTAGGAAGTGGCGTAGTAAATAAAGAACAGGAAAAAGTGAAATCCCCATACAAACCTCAAATCAAAAATAATATGCCAAGCCATGTACGAAATGGCAGCTAACCCAAATTTAATATTGAATCTGTAACATGACTAACATCAATCTCTTGTGTAACTAAGGGAGAGAAATCCAGAGCCCAAGGAAATAAAGAAGAGACTAAAAGTCATAATTGGATGTAATTTTGAAAAAGTTGAATCCTGAAATAGTTAGAAAGTTGAAGTAAAATAAAGTTAGAAAATAGTTAGAAAGTTGAAGTAACAATAGGTATTCAAGTATCAAATAGTTAGAAAGTTGAATCCCTAGCGTGAAACAAAAAATCTACTCTTTAAATGCTTTAACAATCCTTTACAATTCTAATAAAAAGTACAAAACAATATTAATACCTGAAATCTAATTCAAGTAAAATAACCTATTTGAAGTCTAAAACTATTTTCTAACTGCAATCTTCCAAGTATAGAAGCCTCACCAGAACTAAACAGTTCAAAAGGTTTTTGTGCTTTACAGTCAGTCCAGATTTATAGGTTAAACACACACAGGAAAGAGTACAAAACTGTGCATGTTTACCTGGATCCAACGCCCCCAACTCCAACAACAGCAACTGAATCCCCAGGGCGAACCTCAGCTGCATGTGCCATAGCACCATAAGCAGTAAATACTGCACATCCTAAAATGGCAGACTCCGTATATGGCAATGACTTTGGTAATATACTCAAAGCATTCGCTGGTACAACACAGTACTCTGCAAGGCCGCCCATACTATACATGTATACAGGTTTTCCTACAACATATGATAGCTTTTAGTTACTGAGCAACTATATGCACTTAATACAGTGACGTATCCAAAGTGGCAGTACCAAAGAGAAGGAAATTAAAGAAGGGTACATAAAATCGTGTTCATAATGCTCCCTAGCCACATGCCACGTAAAGACATGGAAATAAAGGTGAAATATGATTTTGATCAAAAGTCTAGATTAGAGTATTTAATTTGACTTTTTTCTTTTACCTGGGCATGCTGCATTCTTTCCAATTTCATTTACTAAGTACACAAATAAGCAATCACTTTTCTAGTTCATAACGATATAAACATTCTAATACTTGTGTCACTTACAGGAAACAAAATTTGGTGGAACCAGTTTAAACATTTGGGTCTACCTTCTTTTTTTTCTTTTTCTGCAATAAGGATCTTAAAAAAGAAGTTACCAGTAGCTACGAATTTTTCGTCACTTAATTTGACTATTCAATCTTGGTAAGAAAACGTGAAGTTTCTTATATTCCCTTCGTTCCTAGTAAATAGTTAAGAAGAGGACAGAATACCAGGTCCCAATCAAGATTCAATGATACTCTAAATCACGCTCCATACCCTTAGCATCAAAGTCAATTCAGTTTATGAAGAGGTTCAGAGATTTACAGAATTGAAAATAAGCAAGAATGATGACTTAAATGACTAAAAGCAAAAGAAAGCAGAGACATTTTCCTTTCATATCCAGTAAGCGCTTTGCACAAATATATTATTCTACAGGAGCATCAATCTAATCTTACAAAAAAGAATAAAAAATTAGTGTAATACAATTAGATGAGCAAGTCGATTCATAGCAAGATAACAAAACACCAAAAAGAACAATTAGCAATAATAAGGCAACAAATAGTGTTACCAACTACCAGAAAAGAAAAATGGATTTCAGATTTTAAGATGACCGCTGAAAAGACATCAACACAAATGAAATTATTTTATCAAAGAAGAACAATATTGGAAGCATTAATTCAAGGGAGCTTCCAGGGGGAAGATGCTGTGGAGAAGGACTAAAAGTACTGTTCTGGGCAAAAGCCTAACAAAAGAGTGAAAGCACACTTACTATTGCTGCGAAGGAAAAGCCGAGTTTCACCATCATAAAGGGTTCCCTTGGCACGGTTATAAGCAAAGAAATCCTCACACAAATCGTCATGGCCCTTTACTCAATTCATAAGAATAAAAAAACACGCAAGGCAACCAAGTCATACAACAAAAAGCGGCAACTATGACATTCCTAGGCAAGTCATGTAAACCATTCACTATCAATAACAGATTGGAGACGACAACAAAAAAACGTGGGATTGTCTACCTTTGAACAGAAGAAACAGCTACCACAAGGCATTATGAAGGCTCCAACAACATGGGATCCTACTGGTAATCTCTGAGTGGTCTTGTGATCTGTGGCGGGCCCATGTTCGATGACCTCGCCTGTAATCTCGTGGCCCACCACACAAGGGCTAGCAAACGGAAGCTCTCCTTTCAAGACATGGAGATCAGAATGGCACACTCCACATGCTGCAACCAATTAATCAATAAAACTCGATTTTTGAATAAAAATGACAACATTAAGATTATGTTGATGGGTGTTTTGTGTATTGAGTTGACCTTTAGTTTTGATGAGGATTTCACCGGACTTGGGGCGAGGAATGTGAAACTCTTCAATTGTGAGAGGTTTGTTGGGTTCCCAGAAGACGGCTGCTTTCATGTAAGAAGGCAGCTCAACTCCAACACCAGCTGCCGATGATGAAGTGCTGCTGCTGTTCCTAGTATTCATATTCGTCTTGTGATTCTTCTGATCAACCAAGGAAGATGACGATGATCTAATAGTACTAGTGATGAACCAAGAACAAGAAGATGAGATAAGTCTTGTGGCACTACGGATCATCATCGTCGTCGTCGTCGTCTTTCGAGTTTCGAGGTTTTAGTCGAAACAAAAGTGACTGAGAGCGAGCGAGAGTACGAGTCAACATTTTATTCAGTCACACGTGACTACGCATTTCTATTAAGAAAAGGAAAAAATGTTCGAACGGTGGTTGGACTTTTATTGTCAAGACAATTTGGTACTTAGAGTTTCAAAGTTCACAGATTAGTACCTCCCGTCACTTTTGTGTTGAATATAATGATGAATCGTAAGTACTCTTTCTACCATCTTCAACACTTTTTGTCTCCTTCACAATAAAATTGTAATGAACAATAGGCGTCTTGAATTGAAGTGTTTAGGGTTCGAAAAAGTTAGAGGAGTTGATTTTGGGGCATAAGTGTTTTGTGCGAGAGTTTAAGAAAAAAAGATTTAAGTGCATATGCAATGACCTTATCATCCATAAACACACAGGACATGTCAACGAATAAACATAAAATTGACGGAGAAGTTATGGGAGGTACCCCGATGTCGATGAAATCAAAATCTAGGTACCAAACTATTAACTTTGAAATTTCAGATACTAAATTATCCTGACAATGAAAGTCTAGGCACCATTTGAACATTTTTTTTTGACAAAGTGACTAATCTGAATAACAATGTAAAACCAAGGTTAAAAAAGGCACTAGGCGAAATTAGACGGTGGAGTCATTGCTTAGCGCCCAACAGCCTAAGCAGAGATTAATTGGATTTTAAGTGGTAGTAAGGTGGATTATTATTTTATATTTTTAATTTATTGTACAAACCTCAGCATGTGAGTCTGTGTGCCCCTTCGCTATGCCTCGTGTGCGCAAACCTTGATCAAATGATTCAGAACTTGTCTCAGGTAAATGCCTTATCAGAATCCAGGATTACTCTTTATTCTTTTAAATTCTAGTCATCCTGTTAGATTTTTATGTTGCTTTTCAACACTGTTGTCTTTTGCAATAGGAAGCGTAATGGTTTTGCGACCATGTTTTTGTTCTTTAGACTTAGTTGACTTATGCGTAGCAAAGTAGTAATTTATGCATTCTTCCAGAGGAGTCTTGTACGTCATTGAATTCTGTGGCAGAATAAAGTGTTTAGAATAGCGTATCTTTTCGAGTTTGAATGATGTTCTGCTTGTTAGCTGATTTCAGTTTTTGTTCAAGGGATTCTTGCATTGTCTTTGGTTTCAAGTTTAATTTCAAGGAGAGTTGTGTGATGCGACACTTAAACCAGCAAGCTGTTGTCGACCATTAGCGAGTTTTGATGATTGTATCCACGTGATTAGTTGTTCTCTTGCGATTGGGATGGTAATAAGGTTTTATGGTTTGTATCGTGGTCACTTTAGAATTTTTCTCCCGCTTGATCACAATTGAAGTTCGATGTTGATGTGGTTGAGTTCTCGAGCTCAGTGGCCAATCAAATGGTCTAGTTTTATAATAGTTTTTTGTCGAATTCGATTTCGCTATTTCCTCGATCAAGTTTTATTCCATAGTTTCATTTTCCCCGTTCAACTTTTAAGCTCTTTTTGGATATTGTTTAGTCTCCATCAGTTGATTGAAAATTCTGTGGCGATGTTTGGTTGTTTATCTCTCAAACGGTGCTGAAATTTTAGTGTTAGAAGTCGCACAATAACTGATACTTGCTTGGACTAGTATTGGAAATCTTGAAGTTGTTAGAAGTGAAATGCCCAGAGCTGCTTAATGAAATTGTTTTGTTTCGTGTCATCAGATTTAGGTTGGGTATCTTTATCTTTAGATGTGAGTAAATTCCAGTCGAACGAGGATGTATAATTATTAGGAATATTACAGGGAATAACATTTCGATTTGTAAATTCATTGAGAATGTAGCATCATTAACTCTTAAGCATTACGAGCTTTTATTTTGTTCCATATTACTAGCAATTTGATTATTCAATTCGTGCGTGTGTTTGCACTCGAGTCTCAAGTTCGTGACCCGCATCTGATTTACGAACTTATGAGCAAGATATACATCGGTGTACAATATCAGATTTATTAGCATTCAAGAAATTATTGATTATTGTGGATTGTTAGAATATGGTTGTTTATGGACATTATTATTTTGGGTTGGTGAAATGTGCGAAATTTGTAGGTTTCGGGTTCGGTTATAAACGAATAGGTCATGCCGAATTTTAGGTAGAATTTTCCTCGAATTTTGAGTGGTTAGAATTATTTCAGTCATGAAGCACAACTAGTCATGGTCATAGATTAATGACTTCTTTGCGTAGCAGTTTGTCGGTAGGACTTTCTTCGTTGCAAGCTTTAAGTCCAGCCTTGGCTAAGTCGTTTGGTTTGTTATTGTTGCTTTCAACAAGTTTAGTAGATTTGTGGACATTCTAATGCGCTAGTAGTTCATCGAGACTCTCAAACTTGTGTCAGTAGTACAAAGTTTTTTATGCCAACTATCTTATATATACAACAAATTTCTAACATTAGGAGCCTGTTGGGGACTAGGTGCATCGACCTTCATCATCAGTGTAATCTTATTTATATCAATAATTTTGTCTCGGTGTATGGTGATCAGGGTATGTAGCCTCACATAAAGATCAATATCAGACACTTTTATCTTAGGATATCGAAGCAGATGAAAATCCCCCTCAGTATAGTCACTTCTTGAGTACTACTAGACGGTTTTGACTTTCAACGTCAAGCATTTTCAATTGTGTAGTTTATGGGAAAAGTTTTTCTTGTTGGTTGCGTTTCACATATCTTCGATTCTTATTCATGAACAAAAATAGCAGGTTTAGGAAAGCATAGAACTTCGTGTTCATGTTTCGGAGTCCAAAATTTTTATCAAAGCGACTTTGATATCACATTAGCAACTTCTAAATTCAAAATTTTCACAGTCAGCAGTTTACAAAGAACTTAGAGTAGATAGTTGTGGTCTCGTAGCATCTTAAAGCAATGCTTTGCTAGAGGAGTTTGAGTAGTTCGAGGAATCAGCGAGAATCCTTACGAGAATTGCACCACCATAGTTAGTGCAGTTAGTGACGGGTAGTGCGTAAGGAACCTTAAAGAAGTGCAAAGTTGTAATTGTGTGTCGACTTCCAAATGTGTAAAATTTTGAGGACGAAATTTTTATTAGGGGAGTAGATTGTAACAGCCCAAACCTAGATTACCCCGCTAGTCTTTGTCCGTCAAGCTTATTAACAAGTCGATCGAGTTTTGGCGCGTTTATCGAGATTATTTATATAGTGTAATTTAAAAGTTGACATTTTTGAAGTTGTGATTCTCGATTCACTTTCTTCGTAAAAGTTGTAGAGGAAATTATTACGAACTCGTACGTATTTTTAGTGAATTTTTCACAGGTCTGAGCTAATTGTTACGAATTTCAGAAGTTTGGAGTATTTATGTGATTATTTAGAAATCTACCGTTGGTCAATTTATTCTGATCGTTAGATCAAATAGTAGATTCAATCTTAGCCATTGATTTTAGTGTAACTTAAGGTATAAGTTTGAAAGTTCTATCCATCCGGGTAGAATGCAATGGCGCAACCTGAGTCACTAACCCGACGGCAGAGCCGATCTGAATTGTTGACCCAGTTGGATCCTTTCCGTCCGGCCACTTCGGCTCTCTTGATTACCCAAAATCGAGAGCTATCTCTCTCCTCGACCATCCTCCGACCACAAAAGAGGCATGCATCACCAAGGGATTTCCAATCGAAGCCGAGAGGATTGCAGTTTTGGCCGGAATTTGGTCGTCGTTGATGACGATGTTTTGGTCGGAATTGGGAAACTCCTTGGTGGTTTTGAAGGCTGTTGTTCCAGGAGTTGAATGCCACCAATCAAAGGACACATCTTGGCCTGTGCACGGCATATGAGCCTCATCAGATTCCAGTGAATTTTCTGAGTTTTTGAGGTAGTTTCGGACAGGTTTCGACCAGTTTTTAATATAGGTTGTTTCATTTATGTTGTTAGGCCTATTGAGAACTTTGGAATGATATATGGGTTGCAAGTTTGGGAGCAGGTTGGTGGTGGTGGCACGTGAAGCCCATGTGTCACCGTTTGTGGTGGTGCGTGTAGCCCACGCGCCGGCGTGCACTATTTTCTGAGCTTAGACAAAACTCCTCTTTCATCGTGTAAGGGTTAAGAACCCATTTTGGTATGTTTAAGAACCCATTTCAGTCCAATTTTTGTAGTTTTATCATGTTTAACATATCAATCGATGTTCGTTATTTAAATAGGAAATTGAAATAGGAATTATCGGGTATCGCCTAATTATAAAGTATCGACGAACACGATCTTGGAATGCAAGGAGGGCAATAAGTGTGCAAGCGAGCTAAGGCACTCAACTAGCTAGTAATCCGGCAAGACTCTGTGTGGACTCTTTCTATTTTCACTGAATGCATATGCGAGTTTCATTTATTAATTATAGATATCGCTATTAGTTCCTTAAGTATTTATACATGATGAATCTCGTTAAGCTAGCTTGAAACCTATTCAGTATTACCTTATGTTTTTCATCTTTCGTTTACTTAACTAGATTGAAGCTCTGTTCTACGAGTTTCAAAGTTTTTACGCCTTTAGCTAAAGTTGTTGGACATGATTTACGATTTAATTTGTGTTTACGATATAACGTTTTCAGTCCAGTCAATACCTTTGTGGACAAAGTTCAGCCCAGTTTATCTTATAAGTTTTTGTCACATTCATGCTTTATAGTTTCATTTCAGTTTGACTTTTAAAGTCCTTTAATTCCTACGCTTCACGATTGCAGTCCAGCTAGTCTGATTTTATCTTAGTTTGTTTTAGCTCATGTTGCTTAGTGTATGACGCTCTCAGCTTGGAGTCTAATTTAGATGAATCTCAGTTTACAATATTTTAGTTTATGACTCTTATAGCCGTTACCCTTGAGGCTCAATTCAAATCAATTATGTATGCGCATACGTGTCACTCGACTGATCATCGAGTGACTTATATCGTCTAGGCTAGCTAGACCCTAGACAATATAAGGTGACAAGCACTAAATAGACTGCTTTAAGAGCATAGTATTGGCAATAATTTTAATGATTTTTGTGACTTGTGAATTTCAATGTTAAGATTTTCTTATATATTTATTAGTAAACACCTCAATTAGTAGCGTTGTCCGTGCCTAATCCCTGTTTAGCATGCTAAATTGGGGTTGGGTCCTCACACTTAGCATTTCTCTTAGACCTATATTTTCACTCCCTATCTCTCGTCAACAACTAACGAATTCTTTGGGCTATTGATTTCTCCATTTATCTAGTTTGATGGTTTATGTAACTTTCTGTAATAGGTCTATACGTACCAATTCAACAAAGAACAAATAGTTTAATGTCCTCTATGTACATGATAGAATCCTCGCGCCTTACGCGCGGGTCTCCTTTTTGTAGTCACACAAGAAACCGAGTCTAGCTTTTGCATCTTTGGATTTAAAACGTAACCAATTAATATGCTCATGTTCCTTCTAGTGGGTTATTAAGTCAAAAGAAATATATTTTTTATCTTTTTAACATGCATCAAGGTAACAAGTCTCTTAACATGCTTCAAAAACATCAACATAAAAGTACAAGCATGCCTTATTCCATTAATCACATCCAAATCCAAAAATAAGACTCTTTCATGACATCAATCCAGCTAGGACAAAGCCTTCACTGCTAAACACTAAATTACTCTAACATTGATGTCATTAATATACAAATAATCAAGTTTACAAGCTATGAGTTTAAGAGAGAAGTAAGAAAACCTCATGGTAGGGTTGTCAAGCCCTAGGCTATGGCAAAGCTTGTTCCAGGTCTTCATTCCTAAGCTTTCTCATCGATTTTAGAGAAGCACAAAGGGTTGCCCAAAGATCAAGACATCCAAAATTGAGTAATAAGTGGTGTATGGTGTATTTGGAGGCTATTTTTTGAAGTGATGGAAGATGGAACTCGAATTTTGGTGGTGTTTGAGACAGGGGAAGGCCTTTGGTATCAGTGAGAGGTGAAGAAAGAAAGCTTAGAAGGGCTGAGATAAAAGGAGGAAGGGTGATGAAAAGAGAGAAGGGAGAGAACTAAAAAAACTAAGGGAAATGTGAATCTGAAAATTGTGTGCTGTGGTGATAGGGGAGCTCAACCCATATATTGAAGAAAAAAATTGAGGTGTCTTGTAGGCTTTTAGATGTGTTAAAGTAACCATCAAGTTTGATCTAAAGGCTACAATAGTAAGAACCTCTCTTTTAGGCTTTAGAATGCTAATGTCTAAATTGTGTGACGTCATTATGGTCCATCTTTTTTCTCTCTTCACAAATTAGATTGGGTTCTTCTAAAATGGATTGGGCGTCCCTTGGGCCTAGATCAATGTGTTTGGGTCTTCCTTGGTGGTCCAACTAGCCATGATCATGAACAATTTTGGAAATGCTACGGCAACTCACTTTCATCCTTTTGTTAAAGCTGCACCATTTGCTCCCAGAACAATATTTTGTTCCAAATAAGTTTGGATCAACATTCTACAAATTACTTCTTTTTATATATGATTTGATTGGTAATTTGATAATCGAGACCACTTAGTAGATATTATACTTCTTAAGGATCATATATACAATAATTCATTCAAATCAAACATTGTTTGCTCATCCAATTTTGTAAAACAAATGAACGGTTGTTATTGTAATATTAAAATTCAGCATAACCGTTCATTCACTTGATAAGATCGAATACCTAAATGATCTCCACTTTGATTCATTTTTTGTAGATGTGATTTTCAACCAATAGTCTATAAGATGAGTGGTCTCTTTGAAATAATAAATAAGACTATATACAAATGATATAGTTTGGACAATGTTAGTCCAAACTCATTTGGACCCAAATATTGTTCTTCCTCCCGTGAGTCTAGAAATGTATCCACCTTCTCTAGAAAATATGTAATTTTTGTCCTTTAGTGCATTTACGAGCCAAATAATGATTTCCTAACAAAAAGAGAAACATTATAAGAGTGATGTTTTATTAACTAAAAATAAGCATTAAGCATGAAGTTAGAATCATAATTAGAGTGCAATTATAGGCTAAACACTTGTCCTTTCTCCGGTTAGTTTTTCCTCTACATTAGTGAAATTTTGTTTACGTTTTCGATTTCTGATGAGTATTGAAAACCCTAGCTCTACCTAGATTTGACAGTCGTTGACCGCAATAATTAGAATGCTAGATTATGTTGTTACTTTTTAATAGTGAATAATCTATTAGTGAAAAACTATTTAGAGAGTGTGTTGATGAGCTACATAGTGAAAACTGAGCTAGTGTTTGATGAATAGAGAGGAGTTGAAGTGTTGAAGAGTAAAATTGTGTTAGAGAACTTGTGGAATGAGATTTAGAGGAATTTTTTGTGCCTGTGTAAGATAATTTCTGGCTCCTTAAAATTGATATCATCTCAAATTGTATTTTGGCAGAAAAATGACTGGCTTCTATCATGGTCAGACATGAAATTATCAAATTTTATGCAAACTCTGAAAGATGTGCCCTCCATCCAAACTTGATGTTTACCTAAAAAAAATACTGATTTTCATATGGTCCTAGTAAAATCAACCGAAAATTCAGTTTATGATTTTGTGTTTCCTTTTTCAATGATCGTTTAAATTATAATAAATAAAAATTATTTAATAGTAGAAGTGTAAGAGGAAGTTAATATTTAACGAATATACCTCAAAACTTTATGTTCAAATGAAAAATAAAGATAATTATTTTCATACAATCATAGTATTATTAACACACTACAAGAAAAACTCACCTAAACCACAGACCGTTTCCGTCGTCTAAGTGAGCTTTTCCGTCGTCTAAGTACTTAGACGACGAAACCTCCGTGGAGTATGTTCCATACTCCAAGTACTGTCGTCCAGACACTTAGACGACGGAGACGGAGTACTCCGCAGTCCAAGTGCGACTTGGACCGCGGAGTTTTTGCACGTTCTCCGCGGTCTATGTACGCACTTGGACCACGGAGACTTGATCTCCGTCGTCCAAGTGAGTACTTGGACCGCGGAGTTTTTGGACTTTCTCCGCAGTCTAAGTGATCACTTAGACGACGGAGATCAAGTCTCTGTGGTCTAAGTGTGTACTTAGACCGCGGAGAAAGTGCAAAAACTCCGCGGTCCAAGAACGCACTTGGACGACGGAGATTAATTCTCCGCGGTCTAAGTGATTATTTAATGTTTTTTAAATTAAATTTTAATTTATAGTAAAATATTAGTAATTTAATTAAAATACTTCATTCTCATTTAAATAATTAAATATGTTTAAATTAATTAAAATAATAAATTGTTATTTAAATAATAAAAATTAATTTGTACATACATGAAATTATTAAATCGTTCGGAATCGAAAAAAAACTATATAATAAACTAGACAAACTACTAAAATACTGGAAGAGCAGATGAGCCGCCGAGTCCCCCGCCTCCAGCCGGGTCGTCGTCGTCGGAGTATGGGTTCGGAGGAGGTTGACACTGTTGTCGAGCCTGATTTTGCATGAAGGCGACGAGTTGGGCTATCTGCGCTTCTTGCTGATCAAGCCTTTGACGCATAGATTGATTTTCCTCATGTGCGAGTCGAGCCTCTTCAAAGGCTGCTTGAACAACCGCAACCTGAGTACTTTTCCTCGCCTAACCTCCCGTAGATGAGTCGGAGGACAAATCTCGCATCACCTTAGGTCCCATCCCCCTAACCTCCCTTCCAGCTCTACGACTGTATACCTCATCGGCGATTGCAATTTGGCTCTCCATCGATAGAGGAGGCAGGTCTTCGGGCGGCAAATCCGGGTGTGCAAGCTGAGTGTTGGCCAATTCCTCCTGCGCCCGTTCTACCAACCTCGTCTGAAAAAAAAAATTAAATAATTATAAATTTGTACGAAAATTTAATAAATAATAATAAAATAATAACTACGCTAATTAAAAGCACATATATATCACTTACGCCGTATTGACTCGCTTCATTCTCGAGCCCAGGCGTCACGTACGCGCTGATGCTAGCATCGATATAAGGGTGTTTGGAGCCCTTATCTGTGTGCTCCTTCGTTATTTGAATCACTTGCTTGGCGCCGGAGGTATGGTGTTTATCCTTCTTCCCCCGGTTGGTCTTGTTGATATTGGAGAATTTCTGTTGGACAACATAAATCATTAAAAAAATTAATAAGTAACTAAAATAAAAATAATTTAATTCTCTTAATTTAAATAAAAAAGTAAACACCTTATATTCTTCATCTTGGAAGTGGTTACACAACCATTGCCACTCATCTTCCCTATCCCCACGTAGCTCTACGGGGGTAGGCATGGGGCCGATATTGTCATAATACACATGAATCTTGTATTTCCAATCACGATAGATAGAGTTGGCGGTTTGGTTGATATGCCTAAGCATCGCCGGTGTGGGATCCACCTCATAATGTTCCTATCAGAAATAAATAGAAAATTATAATCGTATATATTATGAAATTATGATTTTTATTGGTTATTAGAAAATAAATTTAAAATTGTACGTATTACGTACCGAAAGTTCTTTAAACAGTTTCGTTTTCTCTTCATCCGGCAACTCCTTCCAAGTAGGGGCAATCATATAAACCCTGCTGCGAATGATTGACCATATGCTGTGCGCTGAGAGATTAGCTAGCTGAGATGTGGGAGGGCCACCTGTGACAACCCGAACCGAAAATGGTAGTTAATCGGCTTACTTCGCGAGTTTCACGTATAATCATAGTTTGTCGTAATTAATCGAATTGGCGGTCAGGTTCACGACTCAATTATCGGGCGGTTTCCGATAATTGTTTCGATCACCGAGGAATATGTTATGAATATTTGAAGTCTCGTGATTTGGTCGTGTTTATCCGATTAAGTTTGAGTTATCTGAAATGTGGATGTGATTCGATTTGGACCATCGATCGTAACGAGCCGCGAGTATAAATATCGGAATAGTCGTAATCGAAAATCACTATTTGGAAGTTTGACCGCCATTGACTGGAGCTGACCCGCGTTGACCGAGAAGGAAGAGCACCGTCGTTGACTCGTCGTGGACTTTCTGATTCCGGCCACCTCTGGCTACAATTTTGGTATGGTTGGAATCCTCTCATGATTTCCTATGGTTTTAAGCTTGGATTTGTGTGATTTTATGCGGTTTTGGGGGAGAACGAGTTCGAAGAAAATTAGGGATTTTGCCGGATTCGGGTGGGGTGCTCCGGCGACGTTTGGGGTTGGGGTTGTGGGGGGAAAGATTCCCCTCAACCCCTCGATGCTTTTGGGTGGAAGGAATTTTGGTTTGAACGCCGTTTAGGACTCGCCGGAATAAATGGATTTCGTGAGGTTTCGGGCTCGATTCCGGCCGGTGGGCTTGGAATTGGAGCTTGGTGTAGAAAAGGAATGTGTTGGGCTTGAGGTGTAGACCATTTCTGGAAAGTTTGGCCGGAATCCGCCACTTTTGACACCGAGCCGCTGCCGGCGGCGGTCAATGACGGAGCTCCGGCAAAAGGTTGACTTTTTGGATTTTTGTCAAGTTTTATGCCATTTTGATCGTAATCGCGCCCCGATCGTAGCCTGGAGATTTTCGAGTTGATTTGGATGCCGGATTATAGGTCGAGGGTTTATATGGAGTATTTTGGGATTTTTGAAGATTATTTTGTTATCCGAGTTATATGTTTCCGGAAATTGTTGGTTTCCGAGGTGTGGTTTAGAGTAATGAGTTGTGATTTTGATTAGTGATATTTTGTGATTATTCAGGGGATCGAGATCATACGTTGGGCGAGGGATCTTCTGCCGGATCTCAGGATTAGCGCGTTTGCGCGCTGTGTTTATCTGTGAGTGGACATTTATTTACACTGTCGTAGCGAGTTCTTGGTTTCAGTATTTATTTCTAGTACAGTATTGAGATTATTTATTGTTTTGGAGGTATTGTTTTATGTTTTATTGGTGATGACATTTACTTGGCATCGATGCATTGACTACTCGGCTGATCACCGGTAGTCCAGTTCCAGGCTTGAGAGATTCGCATGATGTGCCCACTAGGCTTGAGAGATTCGCCTAGTCTATCACCGTCGGGCTTGAGAGATTCTCCCGACACCTCCATTTATTTTAAGAACTCGCATTATTTTTATGTTATGTAAATGGTGAAAGACATATGATTATTTTCGTCCACTCACTCTAACGATTTTATTTGCCTTTCCCCTGGGTTTTTCGATTTCAGTGCCCAGTTTGCAGTTCGGATTCTGGTGTCACACGCCGCAGTCGGAGGCTTAGTGTTCGAGCTACCTTTATTTTTCAGTAGGTTTCTTGATTAGCATACTACTGTGTATTTATGTATATATATACTAGAGGTCGCTCTGAATACTCTGATGTTCGTATTTTCATATGATTTTCCCGGATTTCTGTAAAGTTACAGTTTCGCTTATTACTTTATATTATGATGATATGATTTTGAGAAATTCGGATGGGATTGGTTGAAAGGACCCAACCTCGATTTAGCTCCCTAAACCGGAGTTAAACCCCTTCGAAAACACGAACCAACAAAAACTTTTCGAAATTTCGGCAGAGTTTCGTTACTATCGTGGAATTACCATTACCTGCACGCGGAAAATACACTTCATCCTATGCCACAAAAAGCAAACCATGGGAACCAATCCCATCCGGATTTCTCAATATATCAACAATAACGTAAAGTAGTAAATATATATGTACTTTACTGAAAATCCAGAGTAAAATCGTATAACATATACAATAGGAAGCTCAGAGCGACTTCTAATACATAATCATATACGCATACCACAGTAGGTAGAACAATAAACCTACTGGATGAAACAAAGTAGCTCGAGCTCTATGCCTCCGACCACGACGTGCGACACCAGAGCCTGAACTGCAAACTGGGCACGGAAAATGAAAAACCCAGGGGAAAGACATGAAAATCGTTAGAGTGAGTGGACGAAAATAAATGTCTTTCACCAAGTAATATATATGTATAAAATCATATGCGAGTCAAATGCATGAAAATCAAATGATACGTGAGGAGACACTGGCTACCACTCACGTACAGAGCATGCAACGTAAACATATCGCGGAATCTCTCATGGACTACCACGCGATAGCACAGTCTGAATCACGGGATCCCAGACCCACACATGATTCCTAGCCAGAAAGGCCTCGGGTCAGGATATCTGTCCCCCCCGGAGCGTACTCGGGGATCAGCCGAGAAGCCAATGTGTATCGATACCACAACATATACTGAGACTGTACTCTGTGTAAACCAAATCATAAATCTTTTCTATGCACATGCTTAAAACATAATATATACACATGTATACTCGTATACGTATATTCGTACATGCATAATCGTAAAACACATGCTCGTAAAATCATAATCAACTACATGCTTAAGTTCGTAAATCATAAATAAAATACTCGCAATCAATCAGTGAAAAGCAATGTCCACTCACAGACTTACGTAACGCGATACGCGTTAACCCGTGATCCGGCGGAAAGTCCCTCGCCAAACGAACGATCAGGAACTCCTGAATAATCACAAAATCCATCTCTCAAAGTCATAACTCGACAATACAAATCAAATCACGAGAAACCACCGTTCTCGGAAACACGTAATTCGAATATGACGAATCGTCGAAAATCCATATATAACACCTCAATACCTCGCTTTACATTCAGACGCTCAACTCGAAAAACGAACCTCCCCACTGCGATCGGGGCGCGATTTCGAGTCAAATGACATGCAACTTGTCAAAAGTCCAAAAAGTCAAACTTTGACCGTTGACCGCCGCCCACGGCGGCGCCACCGCTGACCGGAGAATTTCACGGCGGAGCAACCCCTATTCCACTCAAAATCACTCACTGAGCAACTTTGTCAACTGCAACAAATGCCAATTCTCACTCTAACCATGTCAATTTCATGAAAAACCAAATGTTCACACAAATTTCAATCCCAAAATTCTCCAAGCACACATCGAATTGAAACACCAAACTTACAGGGTAGCATCAAGGGGATGAGAGCTTCAAAGCCCACTCAAAGTTGTTGCTCAATTCGACCTAAATTGAGCAACCCGAAATCACCAAAAATTCACCAACTTTGGCCGGATTTTTCTCACTCTCCGGCGAGCCTCGCCGCAAACGGTGGCCTGCACCACCACGAGGGAACCACGCCGAGCATAACTAGCCCTAGGCCGAAGCCTAGGGTGGCCGGAATCGATCCACCACCGTGGAGCCACCATAAGCCGACGTGAAATCCTCCTCCACGGAGTTGACTCAGTCAACTCGGTCAAACCCCAAAATAGTAAGTCATTGACTTGCCCAGAATAGCAGATTACTATTTATAGCCTTTCCCAAAACGGAAACTTGTAATTATCCTTTTCGACAAACTTTAATTCTCCGTAACTCTCGCGTCGTAACTCTGATTTCGATAATTCTCGCAGCCACAAACTCGTCTCAACATATTCTACCAATATCACCCGAAGTCAAACACATCGGCCAAACAGATAAAAAGTCAACTGTTCAACCAAACATACATTAAATCGACTAAACAATCACAATCGGAAATAATCACAACTAAATCTTCGTAACTCAAAATCATGCTCCAGAAGTTACCACAAGCTCAAAATTAAATTCTGAACAACTTCTGCGAAGAAGCCGAAACCAAATTCTCGTCCGGTAATTTAGTCGTTAAGTAGCTCGCCATTATAATCCGATTATGCCGAAACTTCAAATATTCATAATTAATTCCTCGGTCATCCAAATAACAATCCGGAACCGCTCACGAACTCGAAATCACACGTACAACGACTCTCGAGAAGAGACCCAGCTCCAATTCTTGGCCAATAATTAAGTCGTTAAGAAACCAGGCGAGTAAATCCATTATCGGAAATCTGCTATTAACTCATAATCTGACGGACCCAGCTGATGACACTGCTCAATCTGTTTCGGGTCGTCACATTGGTGCCCACGATTTTTGGGCTTGAGGTGAAACGATCCGACCCCGATTTAACTGTCTAATATGAGATTAGGCCCAAAAGACCCTTAATGCCAACAAATTCTAAACCAAAGGTCAAAATGAAGATCAATAATTGTAAAATCATAACTTAAAGAAACTGTTTCTCGATACTGAATATAGACTTTATTGGACATCAGAGCAGCTAGACATACTTAATTAGCTATACATAATAAACTACTAGCTCGTAGGATAATCATCAGATCCTACAACGGGTACCGCTATGCCTCCACTGAAAAACCTTCAATTCTGGGCATTTGAAAATGAAGGGCCCAAGAAAAGACATATAAAAACACAAAAATAGTTAGAGTCAGTGGACAAAAATAATAATCAAGTATACGGAAAAAACCAAGATAGTTTATGCCTCCACGAAACAATTGAAAATAAAACTCTAAGCGAATCGAGAGTAAATTCTCAATGTGTAAGTGGTGTGGAGGCATCGTCTAGGGACTTCTAATCCGAGACAATACTGAATGTGCAAGATAGTGTAAGGACATGGCCTGTAACCCATCCTGGAGCCCTCGAGAATAGAGTAGCTAATGAATTAATGCAATGAATGATGATATACACATAAGCCTCAACACTAGAAACTAAAACTGAAATTGAAACACTTGCACTTAAGTAAGTACTAACAATAACGACTCACTACGATAGTGAAAATAAAATCTCCACTCACCTAGATTGCCAGTAAATAGCTAGCTCGATAATCTACTAACTCAAAAGTCCTACTTGAGCTCCTAAAATAACCCAAAAATCTTACTCAATTAGTATAAGTCCTATTGTGCCACCAAAGTGGATAAAGTATTCCGAGACGGAATGTCGATCGAAAACTTACATTTATTTTTAACAATCGAGAATCTCTACCCAAATGCATCATCCTACAGGAAAAATCATGAAATTGGTCTCGCTCATCAAGCCGTATATACTACTCAAGCTCCATAAACAGTGAGTCTTAACTCGACACACGGCGAACATCAACGTCAAAAGGGTGTTGAGTCGACGTGATCCCTAAAAATGAGTCGAAGTGTTAGGACATCTATACATCAAAAGTCACAAAACTACAAAAAAATTAAAACAACTAGGTTAAAAAAACTCCTCGCGAAATCCTGAGGTTCTGGTTGCCAAAGTCTGCCATGCACGGTGGCGCGTGGAGCCCACGCGCCGCCACAGCTGGCAACCACGCGCTGCCGGAATCTGACCCATTCAGATCCGTGCAAATTATACATCAATTGAAAGCTCAAAGCAAGCCCAACACTTCATTCACCTAGACCTAAACAAGAATTTGGCCGGAAGTCATCGAAATCTACCTTTGAATATCAGAAATTGTTACGACCCGAACCAAAATTATGCACTATCGAGGTTATTAACGACTTTTTCACCAGGCAAGAATTTGATTTGACTTTTTTTACGGAAGTTTAGAGTATTTAATTTTAATCTTGTAGAAAGTTTTAGAGAACTTTTCGGAAAAGCGAGCTAATTTTTATGACTATCTGAAGTTGGCGGAAGAAATAAATAAAAAGGAAATAATTTTTAGTCGGTTTAATCTTGTCCGTTCGATCGTTATGAGATTGAATTTGGGCCGTCAATCTATTGATGAGCTTAGGGGTATAAATAACAATTTTTGGAAAACCCAAAATCAGAAATTAAATCGAGCTAGACCCGTTTTGAAAAAAAAATTGATCTACACCGCCGTTTGACCCGACCCGACCCGACCTGACCGTAGTTTTTCGGCCATCTCCGCCACCAAAAAAAGGTAGGGTTTTGACGCCTGAGGCTTCCTTGTTTTATTTTTGTGGATATTTTTTGGTGAATGCTAGTTATTACTGCAACTCGATTCGGATTTTATCAGGGGAGTCGTCGACGGTGGTGGCGGCGCTCTGTCGGGTTTTGGCAGTTGGGAGTGGAGGGTTTTTGGAGCAGTCCCTCCCCTAAGTTGTTTGTGAGTGGTCTCAATGATAGAGATTCGATGAATTAGGTTTTTCCTACAGTTTTAGTGTCAACAACTTGCAGGCTGTTTTCCGATGAATTGACGCCAAATCTATGTAGGGTATAGTTAGGAATGTGATTGAGCTCAGTCAGAGGAAGAGTTTAGGGTACATTGCATCGCTGTTGGATGTGGTTTCCGGCAAAGAGGCCGTCGTGTGTGACAGTGATTTACGCCTCAACGCCACCGATTTTGGACTCAGTCCAATTATACAAGTTGTAGACCTTGTTACCAGCTTTCGAACGATGTATTAACCTTCAACATTGAAGCACCTTCTACGGATGCACCTGAAACCAACGCGTCACCCCCTTTGGAGGCACGTGACTGCCACGCATCGTCTGTTCTTGAGATTTAACCCCCTAACCTTTTGACTATTGATTAGTCTAAGGCTAAGTAAATTTCTCTTACCCGCAAGTATATAGGGTCAAGTTATAGTATTTGTAAGAAAATTGAATGTCAAACCCACAAAGATTGACCACTTAAACTCCTTAGCTTGACTCGACTATGCACTTGAAATCATGTATTAACTAGACATAAGACATGACACTAAAAGTAAAGCAAGATGAGGAAGTGTATCTCACAAGACTAAGTCCTTTGGGGACTTAGCATTGCAAGGGATGGTTGAACTACAATGAATGATTATCCGGTTGATTGAATGTTTACTACTAACTAAATTCAGTGAAAACATAAACTAAAACAAAACAAAATGTAAATGTTTGGTCGGCTAGAGATGTCGCCACTAGCCAACTTAATGTACCAACAATATATGTCCAAGTTATGAGTTTAGTCCGATTCACACGTGATTGTCCAATTCGTGATCTTTTCGAGTCAGGGTTTATCTTCTAGGCCATTAGGGCACTAGAAGTGTTCCGGTCCAACATTCAAATATAAAGCAAACCAAAACTAGAATGCAACACAATTACGAATCGTATCCTAATCATATCAAATGCCTAATGAGTTCAATATGTGTTCACTTATGATGAATGTAAATGGGTTTCCTTCTTCTGTCCCTATTAGAGGGCATCAAAGTATGTTCTAATGACTTTCCTAATCCACACCTTTTAGAACATGAATTAGAAGAAATAATGATTAGCTACAAAGTCCCTTTGAGTCAATGTAAGCTTGACCGAAGCTCCTTGAGTCATTTGGACTTCAAGAATGCTTCGGTCCATGCTTAAACCCAATGAAAACCAAACCTTAAGCTCATCTTCTCAAATGCAACATAAGTCATGTTTACATGCTTATCTTCCTTAGGTGACTGACTAATTCACTTAGGTTCATTTTAGCTTCCTTAAACATATCTCAACTTAGTCATGACTAAGATATGGGTACAAAAACATTGAATCAAGCCAAACATGGAAACATACAACAATCACATCACAAGCTATCAAAGCCATTCATAACATGTAGTAAACTAAACCAAATTCAAATCCATAACTCAAAACATAGTTTTATGTACATCAAATTGGCTAGGGCTCTTTCAAAAGGCAACTACTCACTAAGCATAATGAAATATAAAACTAGATACATACTTAAAATAAAAAGGGAGTAGAAATAACCAAAGGTACTCTAGTTAAAGCTCGACAAAATAACTCTAAGGCTTCTAGCTCTACTTCTTCACTCCAAGCTAGCACCAATTCTTCAAGAGGAGGTAAGGGTAGTCCTTCAGATTCCAAGGAGCCAAGGGGAGTAGGGATTACTTCCCACTCCTTTCAATTCTAAAAACTAAACCAAACCCTTGAGGCAAAGATGAGAGAAGGAACACCCAAATAGGCCAAAATGATGGTGTGATGGTGGAGAGGTTCGGCTCTACCCAAGAGAAGGAAGAGCTAAGTCTCTAATAGTGGTAGTTATGGAGGTGTTTTGGCCTAGAAAGGGAAAGAGGAGAGGAAGAAGAGAGTGCTAGAGGGTTGAGATAACAATAAGGGGGTTTAGAGAGAGACTAAAACTATGAAAGATATGAAAGTGAGGTGAGTTGTCTATGTGTGAGAGGGGGAGCTCGACCCTACAGTATTAAGGGAGATATTTTGGGTGCAAATAATTCAAATTCAAGCTTAGACATGATTCACAGTTTTAAGTTTTAAGTTGTGGTCCTAAGATGACTCACCCATGTCAAGTGAGTTGCATGAGCATGTCTTCATACCAAAATAACTTCTTATGTGGGCTCTTGTGAGCTTGGGCCTTGAAGTCTTAGGCCATCATATCTTGATCTGGTTATTGACCCATGAAGACTCGCAGGAGTTGACTGTTGATCACCGGACTTGATCGTTGATCGCGGTTGACTTTTTGTATTCTTCCCGGTTTCGGTCATTCTTCTCCAAATGCTTAGGAAATTTGCTTGGCTTCTTCAAAAAGCGGTTAATCTCCATCTTTAAGATCGTTTCCACGCAAACTAACAATTTCTTAGCATGACAAGGAAAAATATCAAAAATGATTCTTTATTCTAAGAAGGCAAGCATTAAGCATAAGATCAGGCACATAATTAGAATGTAATTATGGACCTGAAAAACTACCTCACACTTAAATTTGCTTGTCCTCAAGCAAACTAAGAAGAAAAGAATGAAACTAAGCTAGACTCTAAGCACAAAAATACACAAGGCATGTAAGTGTCCCAAATGGATGATTGGTTTCCGTCAAAGACCTATGACTAGATGGATTGAACTACTTTAGACAACACTTTAAAAATATGAAATCAATGCATATATAATAAGCCAAAATGGTTATACTATATTCCAAGCCAAATCCATCACAATGACAAGTATTCAAATTAATATGTTTCCTAACCATCAAACTCACTAGATATTACTCAATGCACACAAGTGTTTGAGGGTTAGTGTTTGCACTCATAAATTGCATCAATCACATATTCTCTATAAGCTCGATTTTTAACCAAATGCTCAAACAATCCAAAAGCACAATCATTTCAAATCAAGAGGACTTTTATTCGGGTTGTAACGGGGTTTAAGGAAGGGATTTAATGAAACAAGGGTATAAGAATTCGAGAACCAAGCAACCTAGCAAGCAATTCACTGGAAGTTCCTTATTAAATATTTAGGTGTCATTAACTTCATTTTTTACACAAAACTACTTTCCAAAACTCTTATTCTTTATGTACAACTCATCATACTCTTTTTGTGAAACTTTTTTCTTCTTTCTATTTTTTTTCCTTTCTTTGATTCTGTTTTCTCTCTTTTTTTTCTTTTCATTTTTTTTCTTTTTGAACAAAACACAACACAAATAAACATCACAACGACCTCCTCCACCTCACACTTAAGTTTTTGCTAAACATCACAATAAGTACAAGCTCTAAGCACATCCTAATAGAACTTCATTATTGCTTGCTCGATTGCCTAGTTAAGGGTAGAAGTAAGTGTTTAGGCTTGGTAAATTCAAGAATTAAAAGGCTAAATAATATAAGGCTCAAATTCGCTCACTAAAAGATATTTTCTTTATAGGGTTCAAAAGAAATTTGTCCATGGTTGTAATCCTAATGCCTCTATCATTTTCGAAAATAACTCGTGATTTGGAAAACGTTTTGCGTGGTTTAAAGTCAGTTCTAGATTACACTATGATTGATTGATGCCACACATGAAGGAATATGTGCATAATGTAGCTATATACACAACAAGGCTCAAAAATCTCATATGGGCATGTATAGCTTCGAAAACATATCAATCCTTCTTTTTCTTATGTGAACTCATTTTGAATCACATATGCACCTTTCAAACTGCTTAAACATGCATTTTTTTCTCTTTTTAAACATGCTCAAAATTATGCAATCTATTGACCATTAGTTTAATCTCATCATTGGGAGTGGTTATTGGGACACAAAACATACCAAAACACAAATATTTTTGTATTACATTTTTTAGTTTTTATGGATTTTTCGGATAAGGAGGGATAATGACTTAGCCGCGTATCTTACACTTTTAACCAAATTATCCTCAATTTGCTTATAGCCACATACAAAACAAAAGTGTAGACAAGATAGCAAGACATCATCATTTCACAAATTTATTCGCCTAACACATGTTCTCCTAGGCATAGTGACTAACATGCAGTCACACTTAAAGGCTCATATCGTCTCTAAGAAATAATGAAGCTATTAGAGTCCTATCAACCACAAGGGGGGGGGGGCAGAAATACTAATCACATTTCAAAGGAAAACCACATTGTAATCTAGCATGTAACACGAGGGGATCTCACACTTAGAACTTGAACACTCTAGCATGGAATGATCAGAAACCTATAAAGGCATTTAGTCCATAGCAATAAGTATCACAGCATGTAGCACACAAAGATTACCACATTCTAACACGACTCAAATATACACTAAGCATCATTCGTAAACATGTCAATATGAAGAAAGGAAATAAAGAGAGTAGGGATAAAGAGGGTGCAAACACTTTGAAGATCGGCTCCTAACTCCAAATGTATGAACATGTAAACCAGCAAAGGTCAAGTTAGGCTTTGCCATGCAAAGGTTGCATGAGTGAAGTAAGAACCGACAAACGATGCCCTCGCATTGAAATTGATAGCATTTGAAAGCTCAAAGGGGTCTATGGTCAATGCCATGGCATTCGGACTCCGAAAGAGGCTTGAAAAGTGTGCATCAGGAATGGCCTACGATGGGTTGAAGGAAACCCTTCAATCCATCGAGGAAGAGCCCATGGATCGCAAGTGACAACAGGTTTCGATGGATCTAGGAAAACTTTCAATCCATCGAGGCAGACATTCTGGTTTGCACTACTTTAGCATTTTCAGAAAGTTTTACCCTTCTTCAAGTTCTTGACTTCCATGCCCATTCCACGATGTTTAACACGTTCAACCTCACACTTATTCTTCTAACATATCAATAGTGTCCAACCATCACAAGTTATAGTTTAAGGATGTAAACATGGTCCATGAAGGGATGAGTTGGTCAAGCCATTATGGTTGGGTCCTTAAAGCGATAGACATTCGCACTCTACTTTGTGTTTGGCTCGAAAGCCTCAATTTGTGTCTCATGGATCTTGAAAGTTCTCCCATTCTTTAAATTCATCAAATAGACGATTCCTTGAGAACATAGCTCAAGCAACTTGTAATTAGCACTCTTCAAGGGATTAAGGCTTTTCAAAATGACCTTGCTACCAACTACTAATTCCTGTTTCTCAAGCTTGTTCGGCTGTAATTTCTTTTTCTTTACGTGGCTCATGCCTCTATCCAGTTCCTTGACTTCTTTAACATCATTGGCCTTGCTTCCCACAACATCAACACTATAGACTTGTAGTGCCGGAATCGAAGGAGCTTCATTGAATAACTTGAAGTCTTTTGTGTGACGGCTCATGATAGCTTGCGTCCTTCCTTTAGCATTGGTTGGAGGAAAAGGTAAGAACCTAAGTTCATCCGGGTTCACCTTAGTCTCGTCTTGGGTCTTGATACCCTCATGTTTCCACTTAGCTTTATTATCAAATCCGGGAGATATACTAGGTACACCGGATGTGCCTACATCCTCCTCATTTTCACTTTCACAATCACTTTCTATCAAGGGAGCATCACCATAATCATCAGATCCTTTTCTTATAGCCAACACCGCACTGACCACTTAACCTTGATGCTTTTGATCCTTCTTGGTGCAAGACGGGATTTCATTGGTCCTTCCGCCTTTTTGAACTCGATGTGCCTTTGCAAATTGACTTAATTGTTCTTCCATCTTCCGGAGTGCACATTCATTCTCCTTCCTGATCTCCTTGTTCTCTTCCATTAAGCTCTTGAAGATTTCTAAGTACATCTTCTTATCTTCTGCTCGTTGAGCTTCCAATTTGCTTTGAAAAAGCATCTCATGTTGTGAAAATAGCTTGGTCATCAACTCCTCCAAGTTAGACTTTGACAATTCCCCTCGAGGTGGAGGTGCTTATTGCATTGGAACTTGTTGTGGTATTGGAGAGAAATATGCTAGTGGTTGGCAAGAGTTGCCCCTTATAGCATTAAAATACTCTTTGCTAGCCCTTGTAACTCCAGTAGCTCCATGATTAAAATTTTGACAATTTGCTTGACCACAATGGTTGGCTTGGCTAGGATCATCCATGAGAAAATAAGATTAGTATGCCAACCCGGATTACTCCTTTATGCACCCAATGACATGTGCTTCCACTCCTCAATAGTCTCCGGATGGTCTCTTTGATGTGGGCAACATAGAGCCTTATGCATCACTCTTACAAATCATGTAAGGTGCCACACTAGTCTCCGCAATTTGATTAACATACCCTTCATTCCAAGTTTTCTTCAACAAGAGATCAAATTTCTTGCTTATGGTCTCTTCAAGTCGCTCGATGGCATCCTCTTGTACATATGCGGCTCCCTTGACTTCATTCCTATTTTTCCGCTTGGCTCGAGTGGCTTCTCTCATTGATATTGCCGGTTTTTGAACATTGGGCTTGACATCCCATAAGGAAAACCATTCCGACATCTTTTCAAGTAGAGCATATGCCTCATCTATGGTTTTGTCCATGAAATCTCCGCCACTTGCATTGTCGACCTTCCTTCTCATCTTCATGCATAATCCTTGGTAGAAGAGAGACAATAACATGTCTTGGGTTTGACCGTGGTTAGGGCACCCAAGCTCAAGCTCCTTGAAATACTCCTATGTCTCATAGAACAACTCATCATCTTCCTCACAAAATGTCATCAACCTTGTCCTTCGCTCATTGATCTTCCCCGGTGGAAAATACTTGATGATGAACTTGCATTGCATGGCCTCCTATGAGTAAATCGAGTTAGGAGCAAGCTTGTTGAAGCATATCTTTGCCTTATCCCGCAAACTTGAAGGAAATACCCGAAGCTTCAATTTTCCTGGATCCATGTTTCGGATGTTGAACCTTGTACATGATTCCTTGAACTCCAACAAGTGAGAATAGGGATCGGAATGTGGATGTCCCATGAAGATTGTTAAGTTTTGGAGAAAACTAGATTTGATCTTACTGCCGTCATGACTTGTGCATGCTCAAGAATCTAACAATTTCCAACACTATGTAGCTACAACAATCGAACGAGATCGTATGCCAAATGCATCCTCTTTTGTTCATACTACCCTTCACTAGCTGTGTGATTTGACTTAAACATGCTAGGGAAAACGTTTTGTTCATGAGTTTACATTACAATCTAAGAATCTCTTACTGAACCCTACAACTACTTAATTACAGTTACTTGTACTGTATAAACACTTCAACTCTTAATAAGAAGTGGAATATCGTAACTTTCTATGCTTATGAATTTACAGTAATATGTACATTTTTCTTGCCTATAGTTTATGAGGGAGGAATATTTATATGATGATGCAGATCATACCTATCTTGCAAAAAATGACTCTAGCTTCTTTTCACATTCTTCCCCCCACTGACGAGTATGTTCCTCCATTCAAGGACCCCTGGAAGTTTTGGTGAAGGCATACTTGATTTTCTAGTTCCACTAGCAAAAATTTCAATGAATTCGTATACGTTTTGTTCTATCACAGTCAAATTATGGCTCCAATTACACACGCTTGTTTGAAACTGCTAGAAATTCTGGTTTCTGCGGTTTTGTGAATCGTAGAACTAGCTGGAAATGCAAGAAACTTTTTGACTGATTTTTGTTAAGGCTTCTTTTTTCTTTTCTTTTTTAAAACTAAGGGCAGTGCGGCAACCCTCAAGTTTTGATTAATAAAACTGTTGAATACATATGGGGAATAGAGAACCTGACCCCATTTTACAATAAGCTCACATAGAGCACTCCGAAATAATAACTAATATCCTACAAAAACTATGTAACCAACAACACACCATTTAGTAGCGAGTACAATATAAGCTACTCTAACTGCTTTCCCAATATGGGGACACACTAGAAAGGTAAAATTGCTTTTCCGTTGAAAGTGATGCATCAAAATCTAATTTATAACAGTCTTTCTACTATGTTGCCGACGACATACGTCAACACTTTGTTTCATCTGACCACTAGAGGGAAGCGACCATTTCACCAATGCTCGTCTCCCCCCTAGAGTCAACAAGACACAGAGTGCACACACATGCAGATCGCCTAGATCGCTCGACAGACCCTACTATATAGGGGTTTATTCAAAACACAAACCACACGAATAAATAAAACTACTAAAAAATAATTTAGACCTAGAATTAAGCCCCAAGCCCAACTAAGATCAGGCTCAACATCAATAATAATAGTGCTGCCCAAAAAGGATGCCATCTGCCCAACGCCGCCCCATCCATTCCGTCAGCCACTGATTCACCTTCTCGACCACCACCGAGTACTCCTTCAACCGACCCAAAAAATAGGCCTGAAACAAAGAAAAGAAACGCACCAAAAACCACCGAATTGAGCTACAAACCCTAGAATCGAAGAACCTTGAGTGCTTACTCCTCTTCAGCTTGCAGCCAACCTATTCACGCCAGCCTCGATTAGAAGGCCTACGACCAGAAGTCTAGTCTCAGACATGTTGCACCGCCATCGGTCGAAACAAAAAAAAGCAAGTCGTTGAACCTCCAAGCTCCATCCTTAAAGCCACACCGCACCACTTTCTATCAGAGCCTGATCTTAGATCCCCAAACAAATCATCTTGTCAGGACAATAGGGCCCATCTGGCTGCACTCGCAATGCAGGGACGCGGCCAACAGCCGGCGCCCACAAAGCAAGCCACCAAACAAACTAACACAACAAACCCTAGCAGCGAACTTTTCTCTCTCGAGCGTGAGGCATGTTCCAACAAACACTAATAATACGGCAAGGCTTCTCTACATAAACACAATAAGCTCAACAAAAAAAATAAAAGAACGAGTCAATTTACACAATTTTAATGTCAAAATAACTCTAATAAAACTTAGAGGGAAAACAACACCGAGCGAGATCTCCAAAAACCCAAAATACAAGAAAAACTACATAGAAAATTGCATCTCGAACCTAAACCATAGACAATCAGGGTAAATAGAGCAACTCTAATAATAATTAAAAAATATCTAAAAGCTAAACTACTATTGCCGCCTCCTCCTTTGTAATGTCGCACATGCTCAAACAGCTGTGCAAATATCACCAAGAAAAGCGTCAGTACAGTCAAATCCAAGGAAAACATTCTAAGATGACACAAATAGAATTTCACACACACATTAATAAATAACCAACACCAGCACCAATGATCCGTTCACCAACGAGACCAAGGAGAAACCAAAGTTGTCAATCAGAATCTAAGACCCAAATCAAATGACACAAGCAAGGTCAAGAACGTAACCAGTTTCAATTGGGGGGGGGGGAGGGTAGAAAACTCTTGCGTGAGCTCCCATAATCTCCAATGTAAGTGTCTTGTACTTTCAAGTGGAAACCATAAGCACCATCAGCCAATCCTCTCATTTCATTAAGGTTAGACGTATATAGAACTATACTGATGTGAAATTGGTTGATCAATGAAATGGAAACATATGAGATTATCCGATGATAATTAAACCTAAAATTGGACGTTGCCAAAGCAACCATCACTCGAGTGTATATACTAGACAAAGTCAGGAGTGCCACCACATGGGTGTTTGAACTAGACATAGCCGGGAGAAACACCATAAAGGATGTAAACCAGTTGACGAAGAATTCCAAACAAATTATTTGACATAAGCCAAAACAAAATGGGCAAGGGATACCTCTCAGGCCCAAAAAAGGCATGGCCCATCAAGAACAGTGAAAACACAACTCCACAAAGATTGTCATAGCCTTAGCGCCACCAACTCTGTTGTACCCTTCGCCTGATCACCTCATGAACAATCGCCGAGATTCCACAAGTGGCATATTTCAACCTAGGGAACTCAGATCTATGAATAACAGAAGATTGCTTGTTGTTGCCCCAATCCCATTCACCATAGGGTAACGACCTGCGACTCCGAGCGCTTACTGTAATTGCCAAAATGGTCACCACCGTCAAGCCTTGTAATAAAAGCACGACGAAACCCAGAATATTTTGTCGGAGGCTACAACCCACCTCTGCCTAGAAAAGCTAGAACCTCAATCTCTAAACATGACGCCATGCTGGGACAGCACCGCTCGTGTTGGTGTACTCACGTTGCGGCCGAAGGCCAACATCGGTGATGTAAGCAGCCAAACAAAAATATTTATCACTTTTTTTTTCTTGCCAAGAAGTGCGTTCCAAAAACTCTATTAAACTTAAATTAGTGTATATGGTTTAGGGTATAGGAAACTTCTTATTTTTTAAAATATACTCACAAGTAAATCAACTTTATGAAGAATTGAACTTCTGACCTATCAACCTATGAGAATAATATCAAAGGTACGTGGCCTTCCACTGCACCACCAGCAGCTACTTGACCTTGGGTAAATAACATTCCAAATAATTTTTCCTACTTTGCGATTTATTTGCTCTTTTATGTTAAATAACTTTAGTTGGTTGAATTTATTTGACTACGCTGATACTAATGTAATTCCAACTCCTTCCATGAGTTATTCCTTAACTAATGTGTGTGCACCTTATATTTTTGTTGCTCCTTCATTTTTTTAAGGTAACAACAATCATCTATTATGAAAAAAAGCTGAAGCAATTTATACATTCTAAGAGAGACTAGTAAAGACTTTCTTCTTGATGCTTAGCTAGTCGAATGTGTAAGGGTTCTTTTGAATTAAGCGAAGATTAGGTTGAGGTTATCATTAATCAAGAGATAACAACTCAAATGTTTGATTCAAATCATGAAAGAAGTCTTAGGGCATGAGCATGGTATGGGAGCTAGACATACATTGCAGTGATTGAGGATTGAAAAATAGGTTTCTAGAAAGCCGAGAGAGATTGAAGGTGATAGTAAATGGTTGAAAGGATGGGTTTTTTGATGTGCTTGAAATGTTTGAATGCTTGAGCAAAGTGTTGTCGAGGTAATTATGGATGATGATGGGTTATGGCTTTCTATTATTGTGGATAGGGATAGGCATAATTAAGTATTTTGACTGAAAACTGACCCCCAACTTGACCCGAATAATCGGGTCGCTTACCAAACTGTGAAAAACGGGTCGAGATAGTGAGTACATCAAATCTAAACTGAATGGATTCAGATCAATATCAGTTCTGGGTATAGAACCGACTGAGAAAAATTGACCAATTATTTTCTCGATCTCGATCTCTCTTGTGACGACCCGAACCAGAATCAGATGTGTGTTTGGCATGATTCTCGAGATTTGGATATAGTCGTAGTTTTACGATATTGTGTGGTTTGTCGATTCGATTCGCGACTATGTTTTCAGTCGAGAATTTGAGTTGAGTGTCTTCACGTAAGTTGTAGAGTACGTGATTTCGAGCTCGAGGGCGGTTCCGGAAGATTTTTCCGATAACTGAGGAATATTTTATGATTATTTGAAGTTTTGGGTTTCGACGAGTTTATCCGATTGTTTCGAGCTTATCCGAATCACATCGTATATTCATTCCGGACCGTTGATCGACCCGTGGGACGAGTATAAATATCGAAAAGTCGGAAAATAGTCGTAAAAACACGAATTTGCATTGACTTGCGTTGACTTTCCCATTTTGGAAAGTTTGACTGCGTTGACTCGAGGGGAAGAGTTTCCCGATTTGGTTGCCCGTCCGACCACCGTATTCCGGCCACCTTTGGTTGATTGAAAGGTACAGTTAGCTTCCCTTGATGATTTCGAGTTGGTTGATGTTTTAATTGGTGATATTTGATGAGGTTTTTGGGGTGCCCGAGTTAGGCCGATCGGGTTGATATCGCCGGTGTCGGGGAGCTTGGCTCCGGCGAGTTTTGGAAGGGGAGATTAGGGGGATTCGACTCCCCTCGACTCTCTGAGTCTATTGTTGTGATTAATTGAGGTTAAGGAAGAGTTTTTGATGCAACCCGATTAGGGATTTGGTTAAGGATTTTCGTTCGGTTTTGCTTGATTTTGAGGTGGTTGTGATTTGAATTGGTCTTAGTGATAGAAGGGAAAAAGGTTCACAAGGTTGAGATGGTACGATCTGGAGCTTTCCGCCGTGTGATTCCACCGTTGACGGCCGGCGGCGGTCAACGACGAGGAAAAAGTCAACTTTTCAGATTTCGATGTAATTAGTGTCATTTTTCTCATAATCACGCCCTGGTTATCGTACGGAGGTTTTCGGGTTGATTTGGTTAGCCGATT
This sequence comes from Geum urbanum, assembly GCA_946800695.1. Lineage (NCBI taxonomy): Eukaryota > Viridiplantae > Streptophyta > Magnoliopsida > Rosales > Rosaceae > Geum > Geum urbanum. Next base: position 15,456,278 of record OX327008.1, on the reverse strand, counting down.
TTTAGTCGAGATTTCGAGTGGGGATTTCAGGATTTCCGTAATTCATTTTGCACTGCATTTCGTATTTCCGGGAATGGTTGGTTTTCGTGCGTCCGTAAAGTGTTGAGAACTATGATATTGATTAGTTGTGTTTTGTGAACATTCAGGAGATCGAGATCGAGATCGTGATCGTGCTTCTGGCGAGGGATCTTCCGCCGGTCCTCGAGATTAGTGCGTGTGTGCTTTTTGCTCACCTGTGAGTGGACAATTTCTTTTCACGGATTGTTTGCGAGTCTTTTATATGATTTACGATCTTGAGCATGCCTATGAGATTTCGGTTATATGAGCATGTGTTTTACGATTATACGATATACTTATACGAATATACGTATACGAGTATACATACATTTATATGCTGTTATTTGCATTTGCATCGAAATGTTTATGATTTGGTTTACACAGAGTACAGTCTTGGTTACGTTGTTGTATCAATACACTTGCCTCTCGGCTGATCCCCGATGGTAGGCCATACCAGGAGGGGCGTATCCCCGACTGACCGGTGATGGGGCGTTTCCCCGGATCCGAGGCCATTTCTGGCTAGAATCACGTGGAAGTCAGGGACTCCGTGGTTCTGGCTGTACTAGCACGGTGTGTGTCCATGAGTGACCCCGTGGGATTTTTACTTGCATGCTCAGTACGCTGGAGGATTATGGTTTTACCTCGTGTACTTTATTGTTTCTATTTACCTGGACTCGCATATGTTTTTATAACATATATATTACTTGGTGAAAGACATTTATTTTCGTCCACTCACTCTAACGTGTTTATTGTCTTTCCCCTGGGCTTTTCGGTTTCCGTGCCCAGTTTGCAGTTCAGGTTTGGTGTTTCACGTCGCGGTTTGGAGGCTAGTGATCAGAGTTATCTGTGTTTTCCAGTAGGTTCTTGTTTCGCCTACTGATGTACATATTGTATATGTTTTACTCTAGTGGTCGCTCTGATACATTCTGATACATGTTGTGCGGATTTTCACGGATATACATATATACATAGTACAGTTTATTTACTGTTGTTGATTATATTGATGTTGAGAAATCCGGATGGGATTGGTGCCCACGGTTTGCTTTTTGTGGCATAGGACGAAGTGTTAATTTCCGCGTGCAGGTTATGGTAATTCCACGTTAGTAACGAAACTCTGCCGAAATTTTGAAATTTTTTTGTTGGTTCGTATTTCCGGAAGGGTTTGATTCCGATTTAGGTAACTGAATCGGGATTGAGTCCTTTCACTCTCTCTCTCTCTCTCTCTCTCTCTCTCTCTCTCTCTCTCTCTCTCTCTCTCTTCAAATTTCAAAGCCTTAAAGTTAAGTTATCTCTAAAACCCACAAATAGAGATTAACCTCCAACGACAAATAAACCAAGAGGACCCAGAAGCTTGCTGCAAGACGAGTTTAACGAACAACAAAATTCGCTCAACGATTCAACACGACCGAACTACCCGAAACGAAAGTCAGTTCAACCAAATTTTCGGTAACATGCAATGAATTTGAAGTTTGAGTTTCATTTTTGATCCAGCCATTTTCGATTAATAGGGGTCGGGTTCGGTTTTGGGCCTAAAACCGAACAGTGCCCCGTATGGCCAAGCCTAATTCTGGATTATGTATTCCAAAGATAATTTTTCTCTTGTATGCTCTCTCCAAATAGGACTTGTGCTGAAAATAATTATGGGTTTGTGCTTGCTTACCGATTAATTATAGAGTGATCAAACATCTCTTGTTATTTTCTCAATTTCATGTGTATTCTGCCAACAAGCCTTCTTTGATATCTTCATCATTGTGGAGAGACATCCTTGAATAGCTGAATTAAATAAGGCATGTTGGGTTTTGGTTGATTTGACAAGAATTGATAGTATAAACACAGTTGAATTGAAAAAATGCAAGTTGAACAAGAAAGTACTTGTTTAAAGGCTGCACTTCTTCTTCCTCTTCTTCTTCTTCTTCTTCTTCTTCTTCTTCTTCTTCTTCTTCTTCTTCTTCTTTCTTTTCTTTCTTTCATACATATGAAGTATGAAATAAGCTTGATGCATATGCATATGAGTTCAAGGGTCTTGAAATTGCATTGCATTATCCTTTACAGTAAGCTTGATGTCCATGCATTTAGGTTTTCCAGATTGTTAGTGAATGAGATTCTATACTGAATAACTCTTTATTGTGTGTTTGGACCTTGAATTCCAATCCTCCAACACATGTGGTTTTTTTTGCCTGGCAGAGCAATGCACGATGCTAATTTCATCGTATTTCTTTTGTTTCGACATTTTATTAGCTTGGCATGATTTATGTATTGTGTGCGTCGTGTTTGAGCTTGTGTGTTTGGTTTCGATTTTTTGTACTTCACCATTTCTTATTGAAAGCAACAATGCATATGAACGACATACTTGGTTTGCTATGTGTTTCTGGCAGTATTATTTGCTTGAATGATCTCTTTGTTTCACACCCATGCTTTTTGGGGAAACAAGCGTGCACGTTATTCGCGTGTATTATTGTGTTTTTCTTTAGTGGTATGGCTCACAATACATTGATGACAAGCTTTGGTGTGTTTACAGCGCAACGTGGTATTTGTTGTTTTATCACAATGAATGTGATGTTTGAGTTGTGTACCTTGGAAGCTGTTATAATGCCTCATCTCTCTCTCTCTCTCTCTCTCTCTCTCTCTCTCTCTCTCTCTCTCTCTCTTAGTAGCAAGCACAAGGTATGAAAATTCATTGTTGCTTCATAGACTGAAAAGACTTCTCGTTTATCAATTTATTGTAGTATTTTTACTTGCCAGCTTCTTGTTTTGGTGTAGGTACATTCTTTGTTTATTGTGATTAAGTAACAAATTTCACTATGCGAGTTCAAAGTAACGAACGAGATTAGATCGAGTTCTTGCTTTCCAAGAACTTCTTGATTTTGTATTCCAAAAGGTATTATTCCTTCTTTAAGACTTGCTTTCGTACATTCCTTATTCTTGTCATTTACTGCTTGGTCTTTGTTGTTTTTGGTGATTGATTGAATGCACATGTGGACGATTAAATGCATAACACAGGGGTTTTCATCTCTTTTTGATGTGTATCTTTTCATTCAATTATGATCATTCATCTTCTTCATATTTCATGATTGGAGGTCTATGAATTTCTGCGTGAAACTTTGCTTCAAACTGCAGTGACATGTTACTGCAGTGAGATATTAGAGTAATGAAATTTTGTAAGAGTTAACAAGTGCAGCTTTACTTTGCATATTCAATAATAATAACACTTGGTGATGCACTTTGGTTGACTTTAAGATTTTCATATGATCTACTATATGACTTGCTTAGCTTCATTGTGTACATACGTATGACTTGCTTTATGACCTTCTTTGAGGAGTAATTCTGCTAATGAGTCTAAGGTTATGCAATATGTTGTGAGACTAGGTATGTGTTTTGCATACTATAAATATATCTGCTTGCTTCTTTCTTGATTCGTGATGAGTGTTGGAGGTAGAGTGAGTATATTTTTAAGCTTGGTAATGCATATTTTATATCTTAACTTGGCTTGGTTTGTATTTTGCTTTGCACCGTAGCTTGCATAGTTATCATGGCTTAGTGTGATTTTGTCATCCCTCACTCATTCTTATAAAAGGGGTTATTGCGTGCATATCGGTATGCAATGCTTGTTTGCTAAATTTTATTTGAAGGCATGTGTATTGACCTCGAATCAAATTGTTTGGGATTCAGAAGTGAAAGAAATTATTTTATCTACTAATAGTGGACAAATTGGGGTATGTACTACCAAACCACGCACGTATTTTCACAGCTGTAGATATCGTCATTTTAAGAATACGCCTTGATGACTAACGGCTAATGATGGCGCTGATGGGCGGTTATAGATAATGGGTCTTAGCATGATCTTGTTATTTCTCATCCATACTTATTAGGAAAACAAGTGCTTGCACATCGGTATGCAAGACTTTGTTTGCTGAATTTTATTTGCAAGCATGCATGGATAGTGAGTCTTAGTGTGATCTTGCTTTTTTTGCCCATGCTTATTTGGGAAACAAGTGCTTGCACATCAATATGTGAGGTTGTGTTTGCTTGAGTGGCGTGGCTATGTTAACTAGTAATGTTCTAATTGCGAGTTTTGATTGATTTACGCAATGTGACATTCTATGGCATGGAGTTGCGTATTTTTATTTATTTGTGGTTTAATGATCGCATGACTTCAGTGAACTTTATTAGGAATTGATGGCTGAAAGGGTAGGGAGACAATTTTTTTCATCGGATGATGGTCTCATAGCCAGCTTTCATTGTAGTATGTTGAGAAGACTCAGCGTCAGGTCTATTATTCTAGAATCTATCTATATCTGACAGTAGCAATATGCCTTCGTGGTTCTTCAACTACATGGAATGGTTGGAGTAGGCTGCTTAACAGGTAGAGCAAGATTAAGACTATACTGAGGACACAATGACTTGTGCAAGAGTTTTTCTACTTATCTATAGTGTCCTGACACCTTCAAAGATGATATTGTTGCCGTCATGTTATATGTAGACATAATTGACCTATAAGCTCTTTTAGGAGAATTAATAATGATATACTTTGGTAGCATTAAAATATATTTTGACAATGAGTTCAATGATTGCTCTTTTATAACTTGCTTGACTTAATTGGATCCAAGTTTATGACATGATTTGTGTTTATCTTCAAGGAAAGCATATTTATCAAATGGCATCATATGAAATTGTTGCTTATTTGCATTGATGGGTAATTCGAACATATGCCACTACGCCAAAAACAGGCTCAAATAATGCCTCTCAGACAACACTCAACATTATGGCTACTGTCCCTAACACATAGACAACACCCCCAAAAAATGCACTGTCTGTATCGCTCTCATAGACAATGGAAATAAGGTGATTGTTGTAGTAATAGGAATCAGGAAATTGTCGATATTAGTGTTGTATGTCTTAGGGGCATGAGACAATTCATTTTTTTTTCCGGATGTTGTGTGATATCCCTCTAGACAATGGTTAGTCTTCTATTGACTAAATGCATTCAGACAATTCTATTTTTTTCCATTGTGTCATTTCAGACAATATATTATGTTGTCCATTGTCTAGATTCCATTTAAACAATGTTGATCTTTAGGTTAATTGTATGTGTGAGAGGTATGTTTTGGTTTCCTTCCTAACACCTAGCTAAATTTTGGTTTCCCTCTTTTTTGAATTCTCATTTAAATTTTTATTTTTATCTAATCTTTGATTTTAAATTGAAATTTGTTCTCAACCCTTTCTTTAAGTAACCCTAGCCTCCCTCTTAATTTCCTCTCTATTCCACCTGCCTCACCTCTCTCTCTCTCCCTTTCCCTCTCTCTTAGATAGAGATAGTAGCAGTTGGTGGCAGAAGCTCACGATGACGTCGTCGCCTCCTCATCGTCACGACCACTGCACGTCATCTCTCTCCACGCCGACCACCACAATCACTGAACCTCACTATCAACTTCGTCGCAGCGGATCGTCCTCGATTTGGCTCGTCTCACTGATTGTCCCCGTACCTCACTCCTTGACAGCTACTTTGCATCTCCATCACTGCGCTTGGGCTTGCATCGAGCTTGAATCTACCGTGCACATCCAGCTGATTGACTTATTATACATGCAGTAGGTCCTCTCTCTCTCTCTCTCTCTCTCTCTCTCTCACGAGACTTTGTTAGGTTTTGAGTGTTCTTGAGGTTTTATTCAAGGCACATATCTTGGTTTTGAAAATAAAACATGGCAAAGTGAAGAACAAATTGTTGAATTTAAAGAGGCAGTTTGTTTGATTGTTAAGGATGGTGACAGTGAGTTGGATTGAAATGGTTATATATATTGCTTGAGATCAGTTTTGAGTTTAATTTTTGTGCGTGAAAGTGTTGTGATGTTGATTTTGTGGTGAAGTTTCTCCTTTACTGGAATGTTTAACTGCTTCTGCTACCATCACAGCAACCCCCAACACACAAGGAGCATCTCCATAGGCCTCATCATCCTTAGGCCCCGCCAGCCAAGTAGCCGCTCTTTGAGACCAAGTCCTAAGCTTGGAGGAACTTTCCGCCAAACTTGATGTTTTGAGTCCCATTCCGGCTGATATCGCTCTTTCTCGAGCCGCTCTCAAGAAACTCTCCAAATCCAAATTAGATTCGTTTGAGAACATCAACAGTACCCTGGACAAAGTCAAAGACCTGAAAGAAACTGCCCCTGGCAAACTCCTCGATACTATCTCTGAATTCGAGCAGGATCTTCGCGAGCTACACAAATTATATACCCACTAAGATGACTTGAAGCATAAAGTGAACCACAAATAGGAAGTGGTAGCCGAGATGGCCAATCAATTGCAGCAAGATTGGGGTCGAGTTCAAGAATTCCTAAAGAGCGATTCAACCAAAAGAGAAGCTGTAGCCGTCAAAGAAGCTGAACAAGCAATTCTTCAGGCTGAAGTGGAACTCTTGCGAGCTGATGTTATTTCTACTCATGCTAACGCTCCGCAACTTCTGGATGAAAGCTCTGGTTATGTGAACCGACTTGCTGAAGATGAGGATGATGCTTTAGAACTCGTGAACTCGTATAGCTTGGCTTGGAAAAACTTTGAGCTCTTTAAAGTGGAATTGAAAAGTAAGGCTCTCATATTGTAGTTTCTGGGCCTCTAATATTAAGCCTTACTCTTTGTATTTTGTGAACCAAAAATACCTTTGTAATCTTATGCTTTAATATAATATGCTTATGTTTAAAGAATAATTTCTCTCTGCAAAAACGTTGTTCGCATTGATAAACTCAAACATTGTTCCTGCATTAAAAAAGTATACTTCTGAATTTGGCCACAGATGTTGGCGAGTATAGATTAACAACTAAATATTGACAAAGGATTTAGCCACAGGAACTGGCTGTAAAAAGTTAGAAAATTTCAATACAAAAGTTAGCCACAAGAATTGGCCTTGTGCTAGAGAAGTCTCTATGTTATGCCCCTTCAGTCTATTCAAGCGATGAGTTGCCTTGGAGCTTGTATAGACTGAATTACTCTGTTGTTGGCAGATCGTCGTACTCCCACACGGGCTGTATGTATTTCTTCAGCAAACACTCATTAATAGGTTTGGCATGAACTGGACCATCTTGATCTCTTAGACAAACAACCCCTTTTCTTTGAATACGATTTATGAAGCATGGACCTTCCCATTTTTCAGACCACTTGCCTCGTTCGTCAATTTTCTCGCCAATGGGAAGTATCACTCTCCAGACTAAATCTCCTTCTGCAAATCTTTTCCCCCTTGTGTACCTATCTTAAGCACGAGCTGCTCTTCATTTTTCAGCGCATAGGTTGTTGTGCTTTTTTGGCGAATGAGGGTGGATCATCCCTGATTAAGTCTAAAGCCCACCCTCGTGCTGCCAAGGCTTATTAATTGGCTAGAGTGGGATATTGGGTAAATGGCTAACCGAATCGTGAGCTTGACAGTCTTCACGGCCATTGGCAAAAGTATTGCAATCCTTGAGCATTCTTGGCCAATAATACCTATGACGCCATAGTAACCATCGCATCTTTGGACCAGCTTGATGCGCCCCCGTTGCCCCTAGATGTACATCTCTGATTAGTTTCTTGGCTTCAATCCCATACACATAACGCAATAGTAGACCATCGTCGCCTCGCCTGAACAACTCATCATCTTTGAGGACATAGTTGGGGCCAAGAAACGCACTCGCTTGTCTGCTGGGTCGTTTGGATTATGAAGATAGGCAATAATGGGTTGCCTCCAATCTACATCTATATGATTAAGTGTAGCGATGTACCATTCATTGTTCTCTTCCTGACGAGTAAAAAAAGATGGCAGTGTCCGGCGCTCGACCTTTAAAATGCGTTCACGCACTCCATCTTGTAAACTTACCCCTGTTGCCAGCTGGGCCAACTCATTTGCTGCATAATTTCTCTCTCAAGGAATAAAGCTTAATTGTACTTCGCTAACCAGTTTAGTATGTCACAAGCCTGTCTGGCATAAGGCTCTAGGATCAGTCCAGCTTTGTATTTGTGCTCGAGTTGCTTAATCACCAGTTAGGAATCTCCACATACGTGGACATTAGTTACCTCCACATCAAGTAGTATTTCCAGTCCTGTGATGAGTGCTTCATAGTCTTCCTGATATATACAACTTAAGAGGGACCCTTGGTCTTGGCGGTACCAAGACTGGTGGGTTTGCCCGATATGCTTTGATGATGTCAAAAGCCTTTTGGTGAATAGGCTCCTAAACAAAGTCTTTCTGATTCTGCAACTTGAGTAAGGGTGAGAATGGTTATGTCTTCCCTGCAGCATTGGCAATGATTGTCTGAGGAAGTTTATCTTACCTAGCAACCTTTGTAGCTCTTTCTTATCCTTTAGTGGGATTGCATTGAGGGCTGCTTCCTTCTTATCGTCCGGGACTTCGATTCTTCTCTGATGGACTAGGAAGCCAAAAAAGTCTCCGACTTGTACACCAAAAATGCACTTGGCTGGGTTCACCTTCTCTTTTCCTTGACTTCTAATCAAGCGATTGTGGGTTCGAATCCCATTGGGCGTGCCAATATGTTTGACACCAAAATTTCCCACTAGATTTGAGAGATATTGTAAACCGTCTCTTTCTCGATTGTACTTCGTGCACTGGTGTGCCACCATCTCGTGACAAAATGTTGATTTGTAAGCTAGCGGCTACTGACTTCTTGATGAGCGATTTAGGCGAGGAAAGCACCAACCTTGCCCGAATGGATCCTTCTTTTCTAATGACTTAGGACTTGCGGTTTTCGTGTCTCTAGCAGAGCCACGGAAATTGATACTCTACACTCCTCCTGATGTAAAGCAGAGCAATCTCCTTGACAAGGTTTTGAGAACATAAGGTGTTGTTTCCTTGAATCTTAAAGCTCTCACTTTTCTTGGTGACAAGCCTCTAGATCACCGGTTGCAGGGGTTTTGCGTCCGTGAATTGTAAGAATTTTACGCTATTCGGGTTACAATTCTCTTGATCGCTAGTTGCAGGGTTTCTCGAGATGAGAATGTAGTTTGCCGACAACAAAGTGTATATGATCAAGGATCCCTTCCCAATCGCTTTTCAACTCTTTATATAAAAGAATGTGTTCGTGTTCCACTTCACTTGAGACTCTTTAGTAACCCGACTTGCAATACAATTCTAAATGCTTAATAATCTCGTCCGTGATCTTATCAATAAGTCTCACAAAGGAGTCATACCTATTATAGGAGAGGTTAAATAAAAAACAGGCCGCATGGATCAACCTTCAACATTATCCCCTTTTAGCCTATTATGACCTGGACCTATACACTCTACTCGGGTCACTCGCTTAATCTCCCTTGAAGTCCAATAAGAGATATTTTATCTTAGGCCCAAACAACACTGATTGTGAGTTTTTGAACACTCGCGCTAATGTTTTTATGTTTTTATCTGTCTTTCCCTGGGCCTTCCAATTTTTCGTGCCTAGGTTGTAATGCTTCTCCTGAGATAGATTTTGATCCCTAGAGGCTTTGAGTCCACCGAGTTATCATACCTTTCTATAGGTTTCAGCCCACTAGCAGTGTATTTTCATATGTTGTAAATATTTTTCTGTGTTGGTAGTAAATTGTTAGTATTGCTGGATTATGAGTTTTTAGTTCCTGTATTATTGTTCTAGCATTTTAATTAATTTACTTACCACACTTTATTGAGAAACATGGTTGGACATCGGTGGTCCACGGTATTGTTTGTGGAAAATTCGAAGTGTGAATTTCTTGCAGGTTTCTGGTAGCCCACTTCGTAGACGAAATTATGTCAAAATTTTTACAGAAATCCGTAGTTTAAATTTTGTCCCTAGGGCGTAATCCTATTTTACTAGTTAATCTAGGGTTCGGTCCTTTCACGCGTCCTCGTCCTACCGACATTGGCTACCTAGGGACTTAAACTCTCCTCGGGCCCGAAAAAGTCTTAGTATGTTGTCAACCATCAGGCAGCCTTGAACGTCCCAAACGCATGCTGCACCACGCACATCGTTCATGTATGGACTCCTTCGGTGGCTGATCACCCCGAATGGGACGTCCCTTGACGTGGTCTTAGTCTAGTAGCATTGGCTACTTAATGACTTAAACTCCCCTCGGGCCCAAAAAATCCCTATCATCATTGTTGACCATCATGTGGCCCCACATTGCCAAGACGCGCTCCATCGCGCGCGCCGCCCAAAATACAAACTTCCTAGCGACTAATCCTCCAAGGTTCGTCTCCTACGCGGTCCTCTACCTAGGTTGCATTGGCTACCTGGGGACTTAAACTCCCTCCGGGTCCGAAAAAGCCCTAGTGTCATTGTTACCTATCAAGCGGCCTCGAACGGTTTAAACGCATGCTACCCTAGCGCACGCCATTTCCCCGCTTAAGCGATCGATGCTCTGATGCACGACACTTCAAGCTAAACACTTGCTACCCCAACGCACGACGCTTTAAGCTGAACTCTCCCTGCCCCGACGCACGACGTTCCTCACTTAATGCTCGCTACTCCTATGCACGACGTTCCTCACTACTCCCACACATGACGTTCCTCGCATAATGCTTGCTACTCCCACGCATGACATTCCAAGCCGAACAATTGATGTTCTCATGCACGACGCTTCAAGCTAAACGCTTGCTGCCCCGACGCATGACGTTCTTCGCTTAACGCTCGCTCCTCCCACACACGACATTTCAAGCTCAATGCTCGTTGCTCTAGCATACGAAGTTCCTTGCTTAAACGCTCGTTGTTCAAGCTTAAATGCACTTCGACAAGTGATACCCATCAAGTGCCAAGTAATGCCTTGCTCACGTATATTCTATGCAGGAGACCAATCTTGGTTGAGAAGTCGAGGGGAATCCAGGGTACCCTACGCTACACCGGCCTAGCGCTAATGAAAGGACCCAACCCCGATTTAGTTGCCTAAACCGGAATCGAACCCCTTCGAAAACACGAACCAACAAAAACCAACAAAATTTCGGCAGAGTTCGTTACTAACGTGGAATTACCATTACCTGCACGCAGAAAATACACTTCATCCTATGCCACAAAAATCAAACCGTGGGCACCAACCCCATCCGGATTTCTCAATATATCAACAATAATGTGAAGTAGTAAATATAACTGTACTTTACTGAAATCCGGAGTAAAATCGTATAATATATACAACAAAATACTCAGAGCGACCTCTAATGTATAATCATATACGTATACCACAGTAGGTAGAACAATAAACCTACTAGAAGAAACAAGGTAGCTCGAGCACTATGCCTCCGACCACGACGTGCGACACCAGAGTCCGAACTGCAAACTGGGCACGGAAACCGAAAAGCCCAGGGGAAAGGCAAATAAAAATGTTAGAGTGAGTGGACGAAAATAAACGTATGCCTTTCACCATTTTATATACATAATCAATATAAAACAATGCGAGTTCGGAAAACATATACATATGGAGGTTGTCAGGCGAATCTCTCAAGCCCGACGTCAGGTGAATCGCTCAAACCCGACGGTGATAGGCCAGGGGAATCTCTCAACCCCGGTGGCATACAAGGGAATCTGTCAACCCTCCCCAGAGGAATCTCTCAACTCTGGTCCAGATGAATCTCTCAACTCTGGTGGACTACCGGTGATCAGCCGAGTAGCCGAAGCATCGATGCAGTAATGCCATCACCAATATAAATAAAATAATACCTCCGAAAATAACATATATCTCAACATCGTATAAAATAAATACGGAAAATCATGAAATTCACGAACTCGCAAATCAACTGTGCAAATATAAACTTGTCCACTCACAGGTGAACGTAACGCAGTTTGCGTTAACCCGTGATCCGGCGGAAAGTTCCTCGCCAAACAAACGATCACGAACCCCTGAATAATCACAAAATCTATTTCTCAAAATCATAACTCGATACCTCAAATTAAATCACGAGAAACAACCGTTCTCGGAAACACATAATCCAATAACGACGAATTGTCGAAAATCCAATAATCACACCTCAATACCTCTCTATAATTTCGGACGCTCAATTCGAAAACAAACCTCACCACTGCGATCGGGGCGCGTGAAAGGACCCAACCCCGATTCAGTTACCTAAATCGGAATCGAACCCCTTCTGAAAATACGAACCAACAAAAACTTTTCGAAATTTCGGCAGAGTTTCGTTACTAACGTGGAATTACCATTACCTGCACCCTAAAAATAACACTTCATCCTATGCCACAAAAAGCAAACCGTGGGCACCAATCCCATCTGGATTTCTCAACATCAATATATGAATCATAAACAGTAACAGTACTATAGTATATATATATCCAAGAAAATCCGTATAAACAAGTATCAGAATGTATCAGAGCGACCTCTAAAGTAAAATATATACAATATACACATCAGTAGGCGAAACAAGAACCTACTGGAAAGCACAGGTAACTCTGATCACTAGCCTCCAAACCGCGACATGAAACACCAAACCTGAACTGCAACTGGGCACGGAAACCGAAAATCCCAGGGGAAAGACATGAAACACGTTAAAGTGAGTGGACGAAAATAAATGTCTTTCACCAGTTGATATATATGTTTAAAATAACATATGCGAGTCCAGGTAAATAAAAATAACAAGTACACGAGGTAAAACTCATACTCCTCCAGTGTACTGAGCATGCAAGTAAAAATCTCACGGGGTCACTCATGGACACCTCCGTGCTAGTACATTCGGAATCACGGAGTCCCTGACTTCCACGTGATTCTAAGCCGGAAATGGCCTCGGTTCCGGGGAAACGCCCCTCACCGGTCAGGTCGGGGATACGTCCCTCCTGGCAGCCCTCCATCGGGGATCAGCCGATGAGGCAAGTGTATCGATACAACAACGTAACTGAGACTGTACTCTGTGTAAACCAAATCATAAACAGTTCGATGCAAATGCATGAAACAACACATAAATGCATGTATACTCGTGTATGTATATTCGTATAAGTATATTCGTATAATCGTAAAACACATGCTCATGTAATCCGAAATCTCATACGCATGCTCAAGTTCATAAATCATATAAAAGACTCGCAAGAATTCCGTGAAAAGAAATTGTCCACTCACAGACTCGCGTAGTGCGCACACTCGCTAAACTCGTGGTCCGACGGAAGATCCCTCGCCTGAAGCACGATCACGATCCAGATCTCGATCTCGATCTCCTTCCACTTGATCGGAGGTGGCCGGAAAATAGGTCGTCGGACGGCAAAGCTCAAAGAGGAAACTTTCCTCTTAGGTCAACTGGTCAGCTTTCCAAAAATAGTAAGTCAACGGTGGTCAACTCTCAAACAGTGATTTACGACTATTCTCGACTATTCCGATATTTATACTCGTGCCTCGGGTCAATCGACGGTCCAAAATGAATATACGAAATGATTCGGATAAACACGAAACAATCGGATAAACTCGTCGGAAACCGAAACTTCAAATAATCATAAAATATTCCTCGGTTATCGGAAAAATCTTCCGGAAACCCCTTCGAGCTCGAAATCACGTACTCTACAATTTCCGTGAAGACACTCATCTCAAATTCTCGACCGAAAACATAGTCGCGAATCGAATCGGCAAATCACATATACGACGTAAAACTGCAACTAAGCAGAATCTCGTGAATCGTGCCGAATATTCGACTGATTCTGGTTCAGGTCGTCAAAAATCTACCCCCCTTAAAGAAATTTCGACCTCGAAATTTACATACCCGTCAGGTGAACAGATGAGGATACTGCTCTCGTATACGCTGCTTGGTCTCCCAGGTGGCCTCCTCAACTGAGTGGTTCTGCCACAAGACCTTCACTAGCGGAATCACACGGTGCCTCAACTCCTGCTCATGACGATCGAGAATCTGCACAGGCTCCTCATCATACGTCAAATCCTCTCTGATCGGCAACTGCTGTGGAGCTAACACATGTGAAGGATATGAGATGTACTTCCGCAACATCGAAACATGGAAGACATCATGAACACGAGCCATCTCAGCTGGTAACTCAAGTCTATATGCAACAGCTCCAACCCTCTCCGTAATCTCATACGGACCTATGTACCGCGGTCGAAGCTTGCCACGCTTCCCGAAATGCACAACTCCCTTCCATGGAGATAATTTCAGGAAGACCCAATCACCAACCTCGAACTCTAAACTCTTCCTCCTCACATCCGCATAGCTCTTCTGCCGATCCTGGGCGATCTTCAACCGATCCCGGATAACCTGTATGTCCTCCATCGTGGTTTTCACCAAATCCGGACCAATAAGCCAACGCTCGCCCACCTCACTCCAACACAACGGAGTGCGACACTGCTTCCCGTACAGGGCCTCATACGGTGCCATCTCAATACTGGCCTGATAGTTGTTGTTGTAGGCGAACTCAATCAAGTGCAACTGCTGATCCCAGTTTCCGCGAAACTACAACACACACGATCTCAACATATCCTCAAGAGTCTGAATGGTCCGCTCGAACTGCCCGTCAGTCTGAGGATGAAAAGCTGTACTAAATCGCAACCTCATACCCAAAGCTCGCTGCAACGCCTGCCAAAACTCAGAAGTAAACTGACTATCACGGTCAGAAACAATGGACACAGGCACACCATGCAAGCGAACAATCTCGGATAAGTACAACTTGGCCAATCTGCCCACTGAAATCTTCCCTGGAAGTGCAAGAAAATGTGCGAATTTCGTCAATCGATCAACAATAACCCAAATGCCAGTGTTGCCCGCCGAAGTACGCGGCAACTGATAGACGAAATCCATCGTAATGTGCTCCCACTTCCAAACCGGAATCTCAAGTGGCTGTAGTTTCCCTGCAGGTTTCTACCTCTCCGCCTTCACCTGCTGACAGATCAAACATCGACTCACGTACGCGGCAATCTCCCGCTTCATGTTGCGCCACCAATAGTACGCTCGAAGTGTACGAAACATCTTCGTACCTCCGGGATGCATCGCATACGCTGAACTGTGGGCTTCGTCTAGAATCTCTTTCTTCAAGTCCTCGTCTCTGGGTACACATAGCCTGCCTCTGAACAACAACATACCGTCGTCGCTCAATCGGAACTCTGTAGGCACACCATTCCGTATCATGGTCTTCTTGCCCAACAAGTAAGAATCCGAATCTTGAGCCTCTCGTACCTGATCAACCAGTACGGGTCGAACCTAAAAACTGGCCAACAAAGCTCCATCATCATCATACCCAAACACAGCACCTGTAGCCCGAAGCTCGGCTAACATCAACACTCTGGCCACACACATGTGAAACAACGAGGCTCCAGATTTCCGGCTAAGTGCATCAGCTACAACGTTGGCCTTCCCCGGATGGTACTCGAAAGTGCAATCATAATCGTTGATCAACTCCATCCATCGGCGCTGCCTCATATTCAGATCCGGCTGCGTCCGCAAGTAGGTGAGACTCTTGTGATCAGTGTAAATCTTACACTGAGCACCATACAGGTAATGTCTCCAACTCTTCAACGCTAACACGATAGCGGCTAACTCCAAATCATGCGTCGGATAGTTTACCTCATGCGGTTTCAGCTGCCTGGAACCATATGCCACAACTCTACCATGCTGCATCAACACACAGCCAAGGTCCAACTTCGACGCATCGCTGTACACAACAAACTCACCACTATCGTCTGGCAATGTCAGAACCGGTGCGGTAGTCAATCTCTCCTTCAGGAGCAAATAACTATCCTCGCATGCATCAGACCACTCAAAGTTGATGCCCTTCTTCGTCAATCTAGTCAGTGGTGTAGCAATCCGGGAGAAATCCTGTACAAACCGTCGGTAATAGCCTGCTAAACCCAAGAAACTCTGAATCTCCGGCACAGTAGTGGGTCTACTCCAGTTCAGCACGGCCTCGATCTTGTCAGGATCAACACTAACTCCCTCAGCAGAAATCACGTGGCCCAGAAACTTCACACTATCCAACCAGAACTCACACTTGCTAAACTTCGCGAACAACTGATGGTCCCGCAAAGTCCGCAACACTACTCGCAAGTGCTTCTTATGCTAGCCCATGCTCCTGGAATAGATCAAAATGTCGTCAATGAATACAATCACGAACTTGTCCAGGAACCGTCTGAACACCCGATTCATCAAGTCCATGAAAGCTACGGGGGCGTTGGTCAACCCAAACGGCATAACCAAAAACTCATAGTGCCCATACCGCGTCCTGAATGCCGTCCTGGCTACATCTGAGTCTCGGATCCTCAACTGGTGATATCCGGATCGAAGGTCAATCTTCGAAAAGACTGATGCTCCCTTGAGCTGATCGAACAAGTCATCAATCCGCGACAACAGATAGTTGTTCCTCACTATAACCTGATTCAGCTTCCGGTAGTCGATGCACAAACGCATGGACCCATCCTTCTTCCGCACAAACAACACCGGAGCACCCCACGGAGAAACACTCGGACGAATGAAGCCCTTCTCCAACAACTCCTGGAGTTGAATCTGCAACTCTTTCAACTCCGCAGGTGCCATACGATACGGTGTCTAGGAAATCAGTCCTGTACCCGGCAACAACTCAATAGTAAAATCGATCTCCCGTACAGGGGGTATACCAGGTAACTCTGCTGGAAACACATCCGGAAACTCAGACACAACCTCAATACTACCAAGATCCGACACTGCAGCTGTAGTGTCCACAACATGGGCTAAGTAAGCAACACAACCCTTCTTCATCAACCGATCCGCCCTCATCGCGGAAATCAAGCACGGTAGTGAAGTGTTCTTCTCGCCACGGAACAGTATCTCAGGTACCCCTGGTCATCGAAACGCGACCTCCTTCCTGTGGCAGTCAAACATGGCCCAATGCGACTCCAAAAAGTCCATACCCAAGATCAGATCAAAATCCACAATATCAAGCAGTAACAGATCTGCGACTAATCCATGGCCATCAATAAACACCTCACAATCTCGGTAAACCCATCTGATGCTCACAACCTCACCTGACGGATACAACACTCTCCACAACCCCGGAAGTGGAGATGCAGGTACCGTAGCTAATGATGACAGTCTAAATGATATGAATGAATGTGTGGCACCTGGATCTAACAATGCAACTACTGGAATACCAAAGACATGTAATGTACCGATAACGACCTTCGGTGATGCTCTGCCCTCACGTAGAGTCATAGCATGAACCCTCGCCTGTCCGGCTGGTCGTCCTCTCTGGGGCTGTCCCTGCTGCCTACCCTGACCTGCAAATTGTGCTGGTCGAGCTCCCGTAGTGGCACCTCGCTCAACTCCAAAACTCTGGGCCGCCTGTCCGTCACCAACATACAACTGAGGACACTCCCTCGCGTAGTGACCCACCTGGCCACAGCGGAAACAAGTGACAGGACCTCGGTGACACGGACCCACATGATGTCGGCTGCAGAGACTACACAATGGGTACTCCCTCGGTACAGCAAAAGTGCCACCAGTACGGCGATGATAAGTAGAACCGCTGGAACCTGCACTAGCCTGTGGCCGCTGTGGTCGATCTCTCCTCCAAAACGGTCTCCGCCTCGGTGCACTAACTGGTGGGCGGTAAGATCCACCGCCTGAGGATGAAGCTGAACCGGAAGTATCAGAACTCTGCCTCTTTGAAGGCCCCTGACTAGGTTCACCTTCCTCAAACCGTCTCGGCCAATACCTCTGCTGTCTCTCCTGCTCAAAATATGAATCATAAACAGTAACAGTACTGTAGTATATATATATATCCGAGAAAATCCGTATAAACAAGTATCAGAATGTATCATAGCGACCTCTAAAGTAAAATATATACAATATACACATCAGTAGGCAAAACAAGAACCTACTGGAAAGCAAAGGTAACTCTGATCACTAGCCTCCAAATCGCGACGTGAAACACCAAACCTGAACTGCAACTGGGCACAGAAACCGAAAAGCCCAGGGGAAAGACATGAAACACGTTAAAGTGAGTGGACGAAAATAAATGTCTTTCACCAGTTGATATATATGTTTAAAATAACATATGTGAGTCCAGGTAAATAAAAATAACAAGTACACGAGGTAAAACTCATACTCCTCCAGTGTACTGAGCATGCAAGTAAAAATCTCACGGGGTCACTCATGGACACCTCCGTGCTATTACAGTCGGAATCACGGAGTCCCTGACTTCCGCGTGATTCTAAGCTGGAAATGGCCTCGGTTCCGGGGAAACGCCCCTCCTGGCGGCCCTCCATCGGGGATTAGCCGATGAGGCAAGTGTATCGATACAACAACATAACTGAGACTATACTCTGTGTAAACCAAATGATAAACAGTTCGATGCAAATGCATGAAACAACACATAAATGCATGTATACTCGTGTATGTATATTCGTATAAGTATATTCGTATAATCGTAAAACACATGCTCATGTAATCCGAAATCGCATGCTCAAGTTCATAAATCATATAAAAGACTCGCAAGAATTCCGTGAAAAGAAATTGTCCACTCACAGACTCGCGTAGTGCGCACACTCGCTAAACTCATAGTCCAGCGGAAGATCCCTCGCCTGAAGCATGATCACGATCCAGATCTCGATCTCGATCTCGATCTCCTTCCACTTGATCGGAGGTGGCCGGAAAACAGGTCGTCGGACGGCAAAGCTCAAAGAGGAAACTTTCCTCTTCGGTCAACTGGTCAGCTTTCCAAAAATAGTAAGTCAACGGTGGTCAACTCTCAAACAGTGATTTACGACTATTCTCAACTATTCCGATATTCATACTCGCACCTCGGGTCAATCGACGGTCCAAAATGAATATACGAAATGATTCGGATAAACACGAAACAATCGGATAAACTCGTCGGAAACCAAAACTTCAAATAATCATAAAATATTCCTCGGTTATCGGAAAAATCTTCCGGAAACGCCTTTGAGCTCGAAATCACGTACTCTACAATTTCCGTGAAGACACTCATCTCAAATTCTCGACCGAAAACATAGTCGCGAATCGAATCGGCAAACCACATATACGACGTAAAACTGCAACTAAGCAGAATCTCGTGAATCGTGCCGAATATTCGACTGATTCTGGTTCGGGTCGTCACAGTGCGATTTCGAGTGAAATGATATATAACTCGTCGAAAACTACGCCGGGCGAAAAATCGCCGTCGCCGGAAAATCCATACCTGCCCAGAAAAATACATAGCATACATGGTTTTGAAGATCTCAACGATTCCAACAACTTTCCAGTTATAAGTTAAGGCCAATTTTGACCGGAAAACCTCCAAAAATCAACCCAAAGTTCCAAACCCTTACCAGAATTTCAATTCGACGGATCTCTCTCCTCCGGCCACGGCAACCTCTCAAACCACTTGCAATAGCTTCCTCTCATTGAGGCTAAAAAAACCCCTCAAAGAGGAGCCACCATTGCGGCCTCCACGTCGCCACCCGAATCGAACAAAACTCGCCGGAATTTCCCCATTTTTGCCGCCACTTTTCTTCCTCCTCCGGCCACCATAGGAGGTGATCCACCTACCAATCCGAAGAAGAGCACGAGCCCAACATATCTCGTGAAGAAACCATACCCAAATATGGCCGGAATCAGCCTCCACGATGAGGAAACCGATCAGCCCCAAATCAGCCCAAATGGGTCAACCCACCCAGTCAACCCAGCTTTCCCAATATGGCAGGTTTCCCAAACAGGAAACCTCCATATATAGACCTTCTATTTTTGGAAACTTCTAATTACACATTTCGGTAAACTTTGAACACCCGTAACTTCCGCGTCGTAAATCCGATTTCGATAATTCTCGCGGCAAAAAACTCATCTCGACATGTTCTCCAATTACCACCCGAAGTCAAACGCTTCGACAAACGCGATAAAAAGTCAACGGTTCAACCCAACACAAGCTAACCCGATTAAATAATCGACGGTCGAAATATTCACAACATAATCGTCGTAACTCAGAATAATCCTCCGGAAGTTCCCACGAGCTCGAAATTAAATTCTCTACATCTTCCGTTAAGAATCCGAAGCCAAACTCTCGTCCGGTAATTTAGTCGTTAAGAAAGCCGCCTTTTAAACCCGATTACGTCGAAACTTCAAATATTCATATTTTATTCCTCGATTGTCCAAATAATGATCCGGAACCTCCCACGAACTCAAAATCACACGTACAACGACTCTTGAGAAGAGACCCAGCTCTAATTCTCGGCCAATAATTTAGTCGTTATCAAGCTCGACAATTTAATCAATTTACGAAAAACAGCGATTACGTGGAACTTCGTGGATTAAGCTGATTTCACTGCTAATTCTGTTCCGGGTCATCACAGCTAAGTTTGGCTACATTGGAGGTTTCAGTTTTTCAACTCTCCAATCAAGATCGTTCTCCTTGACATGGGGACTTGGGGGACTTGTTAGTATCGCCTAGGGCTAACCTTTCAAATCACTACAAGAAAACAGCACTTAGACCACGGAAACGTAATTGTTCCGTGGTCCAAGTGACACCTGGACCACGGAAAAGACTCCGTGGTCCAAGTACCACCTGGACCACGTAGTCTGTTCCGAGGTCCAGGTGATCACCTGGAACGGACCGACACGCCGTCGTCCGAGTACGTAGCGTACTTCCACTTAGACGACGTACCGACACCTCCGTCGTCTAAGTGAAGCATTATATAAGCCCGATGCCAAACTGAATTCATTCCACGATCTCTTCATTCCATTTGAAGAAGAATTGAAGGAGAAGGGAGAAGGAGAATGGAGCTAGCTAGCTAGAAGGCCGAGAAGAATCAGGATCGATAAGGGATCTCCGCTGACTAGCTAGCTAGCTTAATTAACATACAGATATCGAGAAGGCCAGCAGGTACGTACGTACGCAGTTAAAATTTGCTTAATTAATATATATTTAGTGAAAACGTACGTACATACATGCAAGGATGTTAGCTATATATATATATGTACAGATCGATTAAATTACGTACGTACATAATTGATGGATCGATGTAGATCGAGTACGTATAATTAAGCGTAAATTAATGGACAAATATATATATGTAATAATTAATTAATTATAATATTTTGTAGCAGTATGGACAAGAGTTGGATGAAGTTGAAGAATAGATGTGATGTCCGGTATATGGATGGAATTAGCGAATTTGTGAATTTTGCGATAGAACATGGTCAGGGAAAGAAACGTTTCAGGTGTCCGTGTCAGAAATGTCTTAATTGTCAGTATGCGGAGGTTAATGTTATGGTGCAACACCTGTACGAAAATGGTATGATGTGGAGTTACACTACATGGAGCGAGCATGGTGAAGCAGTAGAGTTCAGCGCAGCAGACTTCAGCTCAGGGTACAGTTACCATGGTGCCTCATCCAGCGGCAGTGGTGCCGGACCCCCAGCTTGCAACCCAACTGCAGATTTGGTCCATGATGCGTTTCCGGGATGTAGTCATAGTGGACACCAACACCAAGACGGAGGTTACAGTACCACTAATGAGCATGATGACACATTCCCCGCAGCTAGCTTGGCCACTGACACCAGTGAGATGGAAAAGTACAACCGGATGCTACTTGAAGCGCAGACCCCGGTGTTCCCTGGATGTCGAGAGAATGTGTTGCAATATGTGATGGAGCAAATGAAGACAAAAGTGAAGCACAAAATGTCAGTGAGTGCTTTTGACGAAATTCAGGAGCAAATATGTAAGTTGCTTCCTGATGATCACAATCTTCCTAAATCTCATTATAAGGTTAGAAATATCCTGAGCAGTCTCGGCCTAAAGTACAGGATAATTGACGCATGTCCGAATGATTGTGTGCTATTTTACAAAGAGTATAAAGAGTTGGACTATTGTCCCGTATGTGGCCAGTGCAGATTCCAGTTGAATATGAAGAGTTCGAAAAAGAGAATTCCTGTGAAAGTTGTTCGATATTTTCCCTTGATTCCCAGATTGCAGCGCCTGTACATGTCTCTACACACAGCAGAGGTGATGCGATGGTACGCAGAAAAGCAAATAGATGACGATGTCCTGCGACACGTCGCGGATGGGGAGGGTTTCAAACATTTCGACAGAGAATTTGGAGACTTTGCTTCAGAGGTTAGAAATGTTAGACTCGGCCTATCTACAGACGGATTCAATCCTTGGGGAAGTAATAGCTCCCCCGTCAGCACTTGGCCAGTTATTCTGATGTCGTACAACTTGCATCCGTAGATGTGCATGAACAAGGAATTTAATTTCCTTACCGTACTAATTCCAGGTCCTAAATCTCCATCGAAGTGCTTAGATGTCTACCTCAGACCTTTGATCGACGAGCTGAAACTGTTGTGGGAAAATGGAGTCCCAACTTATGACAAATTCACTGACACGATGTTCACGATGAGGGCTGCCGTAATGTGGACGATCAACAATTTTCCAGCTTATGGGATGTTGCCAGCCTGCAGGACAAAAGGATATAATGGATGTCCTATATGTTTGGACGCCGTGAACTCTAGTTGGCACGCGGGGAAGGTGTGTTACTTGGGTCACCGTAGATGGCTTCCTCACGACCACCCGTGGCGACAAGATGAAGCTCATTTCGACGGTATGGTAGAGAACAATCCTAAACCCCGTAGTTGGTCGGGCGAAGAGATTTTAGAGAGGTTGAGATATTTCGACTTTGGTGTGTTGAGCAATGACGCGGATGTAAAGAAATGCAATCCAATTCATCCACATGATCTGAGCTATTGGGATCACAAGAGTATATTCTTTGAACTCCCTTACTGGTCGAAGTTGAAGCTGAGGAACAACTTGGACGCGATGCACATAGAAAAGAATGTGTGCGACAGCGTGGTGGGAACAATTCTCGGTATTAAGTTCAAGACTAAAGATACTCCCAAAGCGCGCAAAGATTTGGAATCAAAGAATCTACGTCGTCCCTTGTGGTTGAGGAGGGATAGGAAAGGAGTGTACAACAAGATGCCAGATGCACCTTACACAGTGAAGCCGACGCTTAGACGTTCTGTATTTCACTGGTTTAAGGGCGTTCGTTATCCGGCTACGTATGCAGCTACTATAACTGGAGCAGTGGACGAGGTGCAACACAAGTTTGTTGGTCTAAAGACACATGACTATCACGTTATGCTGCAACGTCTGATTCCAGTGGTAATTCGACCATACTTGCCTCGGGACGTCGTAGAACCAATAGTAGCATTGTGCAGGTGGTGGCAGAGGTTATGCGCCAGAGAATTAAAGAAATCAGATGTGGTGGAATTGCAACAAAAAATTGTGCACATCATTTGCAAACTAGAAAGGATTTTCCCCCCTGCTTTCTTTGACATCATGATTCACCTAATGATCCACCTGCCCGAGTAGGTGCTCATTTCTGGTCCGGTCCAGTACACTTGGATGTATCCTCAAGAAAGGTACGTACAACTAATTAATTAATTTGTTCCACTGGAGATTATATATATACTAGCTAGCTATATGTACTTATGTAATGTGTACGTTTGATTTTGTAGACAGCTTGGACAGTATAAGTCATTCGTCAAAAACAGGTCGGCCCCGGATGGCTCCATAATAGAGACATACCTAATGCATGAGTGTATTACTTACTGCAACAGGTACCTCAAAGATCCACCCCCTCCCACTGCCTCCGATCGCAGTGCCCGCATCAATCTTTCTGTCGTCAGAAATGTCGTCCGACCGTTTAGAGGAGTATTAAAGGAATCGTTAACACGGGAAGAACTTATTGAGGCACATTGGGTAGTGTTGCGAGACTGTGACGAAGTTGAGCCGTACATGTTGTCATACAGGGAGAGGCTTCAGGCATTAAATCAAAACAAGAGTTCGGCATGGATTGAGAAAATGGTTAAGAAGAAGTTTCCCGATTATTTCTTCCAATGGGTACGTACGTACGTCTCGGTATTAATTATTTAAATACATATCGCTCATGTTTGTAGAAAGTAAACCCTTATATTAATTTGCCCTTTTTCGCAGATGATTGATCTGCAAAAATCTGATAACCACGGAGGGTGGTGGTCATGGCCAAAGCACTTGCTAGCAGGGAAGCCGGTTAAACACTATATTTATCCCGGATGTTTTGTGAACGGTGTAAAGTCCCATTCATTGGCCCGAGACGAAGGAAGAAGAACACAAAACAGTGGGGTAGTGGTTGGGAAAGACAATGATCTATATTATGGGGCTATTGTATATGTGGTTCAGCTATGTTACGGGAATGATGTCAACGTTTTCCTATTCAAGTGCAGATGGTTCAAGCGTACAAAGGAAGACCTGGGACTATTATCAGTCGATACAAACTCGCACTGGTATGAGGATGAGCCTTTCGCTCTCGCCACCTTAGTTCGGCAGGTGTTCTATGTCGACGATCCGAAAGCCGGTGAAGGGTGGAAAATAGTGAACCATATCTCTCACCGAGGAATATGGAATACAGAGACAATTGAAGGGACACCGGCGACGACTGAAGATGCTGCTGAACCAGAAAGAGACATTCCTGCCTATCAAGAGCCTAATATTTCTATGGTCCGCTCCGATATAATGGACCTGGTTCAAGATGGTGAACGGTTACCCATGCCTGATGGTTGTACAGATCTAACTGAAGATGAGATTATCGATGAGGTAGATGAAGAAGACGAGCATGAAGAGGATGCGGACGAGGACTCAGGTTATTCGTCGGACGATGTTGAGTACGATGATGAGGATGAGCCGTCGTCTAACGGGGATGAGGACGATGATGATTATGACGAAGAGTACGGTCATACGACGAGGGAGATTAATTGGTAATTAATTACTATAATTATTGTAATATATATATGATCGATGCCGGTTTACGATAAGAAATTAATCCGAATTATATATCCTGGACAACGGAGAAATTAATTGCAGGTTGTCGCCAAATCTCAATCTCATATAAAACCCTAGCTAAATCCTGGATCCTAAATCTAGCAGTTCGGATCGATCGATCAATTTTTTAATTATATTTTTGAATCAGAATAATTGAACGGACACACAAATGACCGGGGACGACCTAAACCGTAAACCCTAAGGCCCTAACCCCTGAAATCGGGGTTTAGAACTTGGACGACGGAGATGGTCATTCTCCGTCGTCAAGGTACACACTAGGATGACGGAGATGGTCATTTTCCGTTGTCCAAGTTCACAAACCCTAAACCCTAAACAGTAAGGCCCTAACCCCTGAATTCAGGGTCTATACACCTGGACGACGGAGAACGTCATTCTCCGTCGTCCAGGTTAGAACCTGGACGACGGATAACTTCATATCCGTCGTCCAGGTGATTACCTGAACGACGGAAACGCTCATTTCCGTCGTCCAGGTGCAGATATCGTAATTTTTTCTAAGACAACGACCATCTAGACCTTATTCCAATGCAAAGTCTTTTCATCAAGACTTTAGAGTAAACAATTCTTGGTGTGTGAGCTTCGACGGTTCGAAAATCGGAGTTGCGAAATGCCTTGTATCCACGTTTCCGGTTTGTGAAATTATCGGTTTTGCGGTTGACTGTGCCGATCAAACCCTTCCCGAACTTATTATTTTATGGTCCTTTGAAGACAATTATATATTATGTTACGACGAACATATCCAACGGTTGTTTTGTCCAAATTCAATTTCGTTAATACTCTACTGCAAATGAGCATCTACTCATGAACACTTAAGTCGTAAAGATTAGTCGATACTTAACATGTTTTAATACGTAAAATTAATCGTCGGTTCAAATTTAACTGTTCATATATACGATGCGTTCATCGATATTGTATGACTATTTCACTCGAATGACAGATCGCTAAATTCTTAGCGAATTATTTTTAAAAAATTTTTTTACGTAATTTGAACCTGGACGACGGAGATGGTCATTTTCCGTCGTCCAGGTGTTCACCTGAACGACGGAGAATGACCATCTCCGTCGTCCAGGTTCAAAAACCATGGCGGTTCAAATTTATTTTTGTTTATTTTTTTTCATGTAATTTTCACTTGGACGACGGAGACTGACCATCTCCGTCGTCCAAGTCCAATTTTTATGGCGGTTCAATTTACCGCTTCCGTTTTTGGGACCGCTTGAATTTTCACTTAGACGACGGAGAAATCATTATCCGTCGTCTAAGTCCAAAATCATGGCGGTTCAAAACGTCCCGCCGATTAATTGGCGCCGCTTGAAATTTTTTGAAACCGCCACCTAGACGACGGAAAACACTATTTCCGTCGTCCAAGTAAACTTAGACGACGGAGAATAGTGTGCAACTCTATAAATAGAGTTGCACCCCCCCTCATTTTGTCATCATTCCATCTCCTCCTCTCCTCTCCTCTCCTCCGGCGATCCTCCTCCGGCGACGCTCCGACGACATTTTTTCCGGCGTGGTTCCTCCTCTCCGACGACTCAACTCCGGCGATATTCCCGAAAACTCCGATTCGGTAAATTTATATTTTTCCCTTATTAAAATAATTTTCATTTAATTAATTAATTAAATTCTAAATATAATTTAGAAGTAGAATTTAATTGATTAATTAGTTTAAATATTTAATAAATGATTAATTATTGTTATTAATTTATTAAATCATAATTATTGTAATTATTTATTATTAGTTGCAAAATTTAATGAATTTATTATTAAATTTATTAAATGAATAAATTATTATTCATAATTTATTAAATGAATCAATTTTTTATTAAATGCATGATAAATAAATATAAATTATTGCATCTAATTAAAAATTATTAATTAATATTTACGTTTATTTTCTAGTAAATTAATTAGTAGTACGTGTTCGATTTACATTTAGTACATAGGCTTGGTTTATTAAGTCGCACTCTTTGGAATAGATGGCGCCTCTTTTCCTTGCTTATCTCCTTAACCCCTCGTGATGTGTGGATTTCATCACCGCACACCATAACCTAAGTGAAGTTATGGACACGAAGTTGAGGGCGGAGTTTGCAAAGGACTTGAGGGAGTGTAAATTTTCGAAAAATTGGCCGAATGTCGGACATGGTGTCTAGAAACGGGTTATGACTGGTGACAGGATTTGGACTAAGAAAGACTTTTGTCGAAATTAGTCCTGCCTCTCGCGTTATCTCTATCCCTAACTGGCCATGTTTTTCGATTTAACCAAGGCTGATTAATTGAAAATTTACACTTTATCGCTCGGGTCGCACGTCCATTGAACGACCGAAAATGCCAAGCTAGTGTACTCTATTTAAATCTTAAACGTACTTAATTAATTAGCGTAAATTTTTAAGTTGTAATTATTATGGTAAGTATGTATTTTAACACCGTACTCTTAGGTTTAAATGGCTCCGCCAAAGACGACATCCGGCAAGAAGAAATCCCAACAGGAGGCAGAAGATGCCATGCTCCGAATGTTGGTGGCCCAAGTCGGTTGGGTTCAACAGGAGGGCAACGACGCTCTCAATCCGGACGGATCATCTGGTCCGTCTGTAGCGCCCTCTGGGGAAATTCCCGCTCCCCCATTCATCTCGAGCGGTGATGACGTCGACCCCTTCCAATCTCCGACGCCCGGTACCGGTTCAACGGGAAGTACTCAGGCGTCCTCGACCGCCGAATCAATCATGTACAGCGCCCGCCGTAGGCAAAGGAGGGCCCCCACTGACCCGGAACCGAAAAGGACTCGGGGTCTCGTTAAAGGGGGCAAAGCGGAGCGTATTTGCAAGGCGACCGGTAAAAAGATCGACTTGCCGTACGACGAATTCACCGGTGGCCCTCCCACAGCTCAGCTAGCAAGTCTCTCGGCGC
The DNA here is from genome assembly GCA_946800695.1 of Geum urbanum. NCBI lineage: Eukaryota > Viridiplantae > Streptophyta > Magnoliopsida > Rosales > Rosaceae > Geum > Geum urbanum. The sequence continues at coordinate 15,428,567 of OX327008.1, read as the reverse complement.
ATGGGATAGGGTCAATCATCCGTAACCGGGTTCGTATCACTGCCCCTACTTGGAAGGAGGCGCCGGATCATGAGAAGGCGAAAGTCTTCAAAGATATTTCGGCACGTAATACGTACAATTTAGTTATTATATAATATTGTTAATATTAGTTAAAATTTCATAATATATACGATTATAATTTTCTATTTATTTTTGATAGGAACAATTTGACGTGGATCCGACATCGGCTATGTTGAGGCATATCAACCAAACCGCCAACTCCATCTACAAAGATTGGAAGTACAAGCTCCATAAGTACTTCCAAGATGTCGGTCCCGTGCCTCCCCCGGTAGAGCTGCAAGGGGAGAGAGAAGATGAGTGGGAGTGGTTGTGTAACCACTTTGCCGATGAACAATTTAAGGTATTAATTAATTTATTTTATTTCAATTAAGATAATTGAATTATTTAAATTGTAGTTATTCATTTTTTAATGATTTAATTATGTTGTGTAACAGAAATTCTCCGGTGTCAACAAAGCCAACCGGGGGAAGAAGGAGAAACACCATACTACCGGCGCCAAACAGTTCATTCAAATAGCCAAGGAGCACAAGGATAAGGGCTCCAAACACCCTTATATTGATGCAAGCGTAAGCGCGTACGTGACGCCAGGGCTCGATAATGAAGCGAGTCAATGCGGCGTAAGTGATATATTAATTATGTGCTTTTAATTATAGTAATTATTATTTAAATATGATTTCATTATAATAAATTAATTATTCTTTTGTAGGCAAGGGTGATAGAGCGTGCGCATGAAGAGTTGGCTAACACTCAGCTTGCGTTCCCAGATGTGCCGCCGGAAGACCTGCCTCCTCTATCCTTAGAGAGCCAAATTGCAATCGCGGATGAGGTCTACGGTCGTAGAGCTGGCAAGGAGGTTAGGCACTTTGGGCCTAGGGTGGTACGAGATTTGTCGACGACCTCCGGCTCATCATCTACGGGAGGTTCGGGGCAGCGGAGAAGGAGTCAGGCAGCGGCCGTCGAAGCAGCCATTCAAGATGCTCGACTGGCACGAGAGGAGAATGAGTCAATGCGGCAAAAACTTGACGAACAACAAGCACAAATAGCCCAACTCATCGCGCTCATGAACCAAAATTGAGAAGTATGTCAACCTCCTCCGAACCCATACCCCGACGACAACGACCCGGCTGGAGGCGGAGGACCCGGCGGCGCATCTGCTCCTCCAGTGTATTAGCTAGCTAGTTAATTATCGCGTTTCTTTATTTCCGAGTTCCGAACAATATTTTATAATTTTTGTGGGTTTTTAATTTGGATGTGTATGTACAAATTAATTCATTATTTAATTAATACATTAATTAATATTAAAAATTTAGTTTAATTAATTATTTTCGACTATTTTTCATTATTTAAATTAAATTAATAATAAATTAAATTAATAATATTTAATTTCAATTTATTTTAAAAAAAAAATTAAATAGTCACTTGGACGACGGAGATTATGTCTTCCGTCGTCTAGGTGAAAAACCCTAAACCTAACCCTAAACCCCTAACCCCTAACTCCTAACCCCTAAACCCTAAACCCTAAACCCTGCCATTCTCCGTGGCCCACGTGTTCACCTGGACGACGGAAGATCAGTTCTCTGTCGTCCAGGTGAACACCTGGGCCACGGAGAAGCTAGCATTATCCGTGGCTCATGTATGCACCTGGACGACGGAAACGCTAATTTTCCGTCGTCCAGGTGAACACGTGGGCCACGGAGAAACGAGCAATGTCCGTGGCCCATGTTGTCACCTGGACGACGGAGAATTAGCGTTTCCGTTGTCCAGGTGCATACATGGGCCACTGATAATGTCCGCGTCCAAGTTAACTTGGACGATGGAGAACTAATTCTCCGTCGTCCAGGTGCTTGGACGACAGCACTTGGAGCAAGGACCTTGGACGACGGAGATTCCGTCGTCCAAGTACTTAGACGACGGAAAACGTCACCTAGACGACGGAAATGGTCCGTGGTCTAGGTGCAGTTTTCTTGTAGTGATTATGCCACACTTAGCACCTTAATTAGCCAAATAAATGGAAAATAAAGAGAATGTATCAAAATAGAATATTCTGCAAAGTCACTTGCTACTTGGTGACTCATTACTATGATTAAATGACCATAAGTACTTAGACGACGGAAATGGTCCGTGGTCTAGGTGCAGTTTTCTTGTAGTGATTATGCCACACTTAACACCTTAATTAGCCAAATAAATGGAAAATAAAGAGAATGTATCAAAATAGAATATTCTGCAAAGTCACTTGCTACTTGGTGACTCATTACTATGATTAAATGACCAAGCTACTAACAACTATGTTGGGAATACATTCACTCCCACATTGCTAAATGAGAGAAGATGACATCATTACTTACCTATATAAGGAGGCCTCTAACCACACATAATGTAACATTTCCTAGTGTAATAATTTTACATGTTACTCTACATGCATACTGACTTAGGCATCAGTGTGTTGAAGACAGGCCAATCCCGTCTTCATCTCTAATGCCGTTGTAGGAACAAGGTCCCATGTCTCTAGTGAAGACCTCAACAAAATTCGGCAGAAACACATTAATTATAATATCAAAATTCCTAACATCGTCACTCGAACATGCCCAACTGTCAAATCACCACCACCACCACCCCTACACACTCCACCTGTTCCCTTTTCAATTACCCTCACCCCTTCTTTCCATGAGATAAAGACACATAATAGAGAGGAGCCACTGTGTCGATTGGGTTAGTGAAATCAGGTACCATTTGAAGCAATCAAGGAAGCGTTTGAGATCTGGGCATTTGACAGCTCCGGGTTGCTTGAATAGATCGAGAATTTTAGTTAATATTTGTGGTAGTGTTTATGTTTATGTGGTGGATAGGTTTTGAAGAGCTACAATGGTTTCAATTATGGAAGTACTGGCTATTTGGCTATCTAATCCTCCTAATTGTTCTTTTGCGGTTCGTTTGGACTAATGGTTTCAATTGAAGTTAATCAAAGGTTCTTGTACAAACTAATTGTTTCTATGTGGTTTGTTTGGGACTATTGGTGGTTTGAGCAATTGGGCTTCCAATAATAAGAGTTATTTGAGTTGTTTAAATATGTGCAGTGCTCATATTGAGGGCATCGTAAAAATACTAGAAATAGGCATAAATTTGAGTGGGTTTTGGTTGTGAGTGATGTAGAGCCAATTGGAGTAGCAACACATCAGCACCAAACAAGAGTTAGGTTCTCTTCCTAATAAATGAGAATATAATTAATGAAGAACCCGGAAAATATGGGGTTATGACGAACTCAGCAAAATTTGGGTTAATGATGAACTTGAAAAGAAAAAAGAAACACAAAATGAGGAGTTGTATTTTGGTGATGGTTACTGTTAATATATTAAATTCCCTTCAAACTATTTTTTAATTACAGGGTGAAGTTAAGGGTGGGCATCTTCTAGACCCTTTTTACAAATATAGGAATATTTGGTCAGCGCGCTAAGTTTGAATATTGACTCGTTCCTCTTTGTCACTGACCGTCCGACGACGTCTGCTCTGCTTCTCTCAGCAGGCATCACCTCCATTTCCTTATTATTAAACTTCCCCCAACCACGTACCATTAAACCTCCTCTACCCAACCCTAGCCGTCTCTGCTTGTATCTCAACTCAGTCAACTGAGTCGGCTCTCGTCATCCTGCGCCATGGGAGGTCTCTGTTCTAAGAGCTCCCGTGTCAAGGTCAACGCCGCCGCGGCCTCCACCAACATTTGGGGTGACACTCGCCGCCAGGTCGTCGCCACCGCCGATGATTACAAGCTCCGCAACAACTCCAACTCCAACTCCAACTCCAACTCCAAGAGGTCCTCCGCTTCTGCTGCTGACGTGGCTCCGCCGCGCTTTTCCACGGACATGACGCAGCAGCAGCAGGAGCCTAGATATTCGGAAAATGATGGTTCTGCCCTTGTCTACGCCGACGATTTCTACGATGGGATTCCGCGCTATAAATCTAGCTCTTTCCGGTCAAAGGCTAAGGTTCGTCACTCTACTAATACTATTAGTATTCCGATCGCATAACTGCTGTTAGTGGTGCTGAAGACCTTGTGGAATTGTTAGGAGACCTTATAAGATTAGGTATATGTTGATAATGTTGCAGGTTTCTGAGGTGAGTTCACGAATAGGCAGAGGAGCAGTGTCGGTGTTGGACACACTTGGGAGCAGTATGACCAATTTGAACTCCGGTAACGGTTTCAATTCTGCGCCACCGGCCAAGGGCAATGAGATTGCAATTATAGCGTTTGAGATTGCAAACACTGTTGTCAAGGGTTACAATCTTATGCAGTCTGTTTCCGCCAGAAGTATTAAGAATTTGAAACAAGTGGTGTTTCCATCGAAAGGTGTGCAGTATTTAGTATCTAAGGACTCCCATGAGCTGTTGAGGATTGTTGCAGCTGACAAAAGGTATCGGATGTCATGTACTTGCCACCTCCATTTGTTGTGCCTTCATCATAGAATCTTGTTTACTAAACTTTTCACCTCCTGGATTTTGTAGGGAAGAGTTAAAGATTTTCTCGGCAGAGGTGGTTCGTTTTGGAAATCGATGTAAAGATCCTCAGTGGCACAACTTGGACAGATATTTTGAGAAGTATGCTACTTTTTGGACTTTATACTTGGTGACGGTTTTATTTGTATCTTAATGATGTTACCTGCTGACCTCTTTTTTTTTTTTTTTCATATTCTGCAGAATCAGCAGAGAACTTATTCCGCAGAAGCATCTGAAGGATGAGGCAAGTTCTGTCATACAGCAACTAATGACATTGGTCCAGTATACTGCTGTAAGTATAATCTTATTTACTAGGAATAAATGATAATTATATTTGTTATTGTGGGCTACAAAATGACTTTGTTTCAGTTATCAACACTATCTAATACATGAGGGACTAACATGATGTCAGAGGCAAGGTGAGTTGAGGGGGGTAAATGGAAATCAGTCCTTATATCGTTGTTTTGGTGTTAGTTCCATCTTTTTCCTAATATGTAAAACAGTAATTAATTGTCCCCTATTGCTAAGTTGGCATTAAGTAGTTTTTCCATTTATTCATAGAGTATAGTGGGCCGTGGGTTTCTTCCATCTGAATTGCTGTCTCCAACTCTAAGCTCAGTATTCAATTTAATTGATCCATTATTCCCAAAGGAAAACACTTACATTGTTTTGGCTACAGGAATTATACCATGAGTTTCATGCATTGGACCGATTCGAACAGGACTATGAACGTAAGCATTATGAGGTGGATAATTCATCTGAAAGAGGTAATGCGTATTAATGTAGATGCAAAATTAACGTGATTTATGATCTGACATGGGGTGATCAATGCTTTGCCGCACTGATTAATGTACTAGTGTCACCTAACTGATTATATCATTTTTTTTGTTCATCTCATAGGTGATACCCTTGCAATCTTGAGGTCTGAACTAAAAAGCCAAAGGAAACTGGTTAAAAGTTTAAAGAAAAAGTCACTTTGGTCCAAAAGTATGGAAGAGGTAACCATCTACAATTTATGGAGTTGCTGATCACTTTTCAAGACCTGTTGTTTTGCTACATTAACTATGTTTCTGCTTTTGCGTTGCAAAAGTAAGTTTCAGTTTGTTTGTATTTTGAAGCATTAAGTTAACTTTCAGACTAAATGAAGAAGAAGAAATTCATTTCACACAGATTTGTTTTCTGCATTGAACACAAGGCCTTAATTAGTGACTGCCTGGGGACTTTTTAATGTTTCTCCAAAATCCGTTCTTTTTGTCAATTCTGAAGAAATAAATTTGAAATCTCTATTGCTGCGCATAATCTGCTTAAGAAGAGACATTTTTAGACTGACATGATCATTTAGAGTCTAGTTATTATCTCTTTGCTGTAGGTTGTCGTTTCTTGTATATTATAATGGAACTTGTACAAATTAGAGATCTTTTTATTTCTCAAAGTAACAAAGCTCAGTAGGTGTTTAGTAAAAGCTAAATAACAAATGACATCAAGTTTCAGTTTTGATTAGTAGATGTGATATTTTGGAATGCAGGTGATGGAAAAGCTTGTTGAAATAGTCCACTTCTTACATCTAGAGATTCATGCTGCCTTTGGTAGTGCTGGTATGTATGTCTCTAGAATCCAAAATGCCATTATTATTATTATTATTATTATTTTGTTTTTTTTTGTTTTTTTTGTTTTTGTTTTTGTTTTTGTTTTTGTTTTAATCTTTAAAGAATGTCGTTTCATTCTTCAATTCATTATGAATTTATCTGAAGAGAACATATTGATCATGATCATCTGTAATTATTTAGGTAATTGCTACCTCTGTATAATCCCAATTTAACTACTAGTGTGGTTCTCATTAGGTAAGACCGTAAGAGTAGTTATTGAGTGCCTCGGTGAGATTAGATTCATGAGGCTTTTGAGGATTATAGTTTCTCATGTCTTTTAAGGGATTTGATAGCAGCAGCAGATAAACATTCCTTTTCCTTTTTCGTGAAAGGAATATGAGGGTTGCTTGTATTCCACTGCTTCGAGTTCTGTATTATCTCTCTTTGTGGACTTCTTTTCCATTTTATTCTTTTAAAAAAAAATGTTTCTTTTGATATGAATTGTTTTAAGTTCTAAAATCTTGTGAATAATTCCTCTTGTAAACTTGCGAAGAGCACATATCACAGCTTTTATTTGGTACCTGGGTGGAATCGTTTCCAAATTCCACATAAGACAATAGCTTTTATAAGTGCAATCACTAATTTGGTCCTTTGGCCTCCAGGTTATTTATGGATGCTATTTTAACAAAATATTGGATCAACGTTCTTGCCTCACATAGACTCCTATATTATTATTATTATTATTATTATTATTATTATTATTATTATTATTATTATTATTATTATTATTATTATTATTATTATTATTATTATTATTATTATTATTATTATTATTATTATTATTATTATTATTATTATTATTATTATTATTATTATTATTATTATTATTATTATTATTATTATTATTATTATTATTATTATTATTATTATTATTATTATTATTATTATTATTATTATTATTATTATTATTATTATTATTATTATTATTATTATTATTATTATTATTATTATTATTATTATTATTATTATTATTATTATTATTATTATTATTATTATTATTATTATTATTATTATTATTATTATTATTATTATTATTATTATTATTATTATTATTATTATTATTATTATTATTATTATTATTATTATTATTATTATTATTATTATTATTATTATTATTATTATTATTATTATTATTATTATTATTATTATTATTTCAACCGTGGTCTGTAGCCACTAATAGTCATTGCAAATGTATACATACTATCTTATTCCACCTTGGTCTGTATTCCTTTTGTGAGAAAGATGACTTGATGCTTCTCCATTGGCATATGCAGATGGCCAAGAAACGGTTGAAGGAGAAAACAAACATCAAAAGCTGGGACCTGCTGGACTTGCTTTACATTATGCAAATATTGTTCTCCAAATTGATACTCTTGTGAGTTAATTTTCTCTGTTCCATTTTTTATTATGCAGCTTTTTTGGTTTTGAACTGTTCTGCAGTTATCTTTTATGACTGAATTTCAAACCCATTAGATAGTCAACTTTACTAGCTGGTACTGCAGGTATAAATCCTGTATTTTAAATGAAATAGGAAAAAAAGTTGCTTACAGACGTTTTTCAGTATTAACAAATAATCTCATTTTTTCAGTTTTAATGAAGCCAGTATGTTTTTATTTTACCCCCAGCTGTATAATGTATTCCATTGCACTCTTAAAATTTAAATATATGACTTATATACATATAATATGATAAAAGGAATAGTGCTCTGTTGAGTTATTTGATTGGTCACTCATATCACATAAGCTTCTTATATTATTTTTAATGTCTTTGAAGGAAAGTTATGTTAGTTGCACACTTCACCTAGTGGGTTTTTATTCCAACTGTATGGTTGTACACATAAAACTAAATATTGGTCTATATGCATCATCCATATACCAAAAAGCATATTACAAGCTTTTTGCTGAGTGCTTTGTTGGATTTAGGTAGTTCGGTCAAATGCTCTGCCTCCAACTACAAGAGATACATTGTACCAGAGCTTGCCGCCTGATATAAAATCATCTTTACGCTCTAAATTACATTCATTCCATCTTAAAGAAGAGGTATCATCTCATCTCAGTATTTCAACTTATATATATTAATAAATACTGATATATCAGATTCCCCTTGTAAAGAATGATGCCGATTTAATATTTTCAAAGTGGTAATGGGTCCTTTTTGGAGTCTACAGCAAAATTACTCAACAATGTCAGCCATTCAGTTTCGTAGTTCTTTCTGAGGTGCCTTACAAAAAGTTTGTTACATTGGAATATACTTGGCCAGCTAATCAGCATCCTATGTATCTGTTTGTATCACAAGTTCTGTGCTTGCCTATTTTGATCACAAAGACTTAATGGTTTCTGATTAGGGTCGGATCCTTCAGGAATGAACCCTTAAAAATATAAGGATGATAACATAGCATCCTTCCCACACCTACATAAACCACATCCTAAATCATTACGCAAATTCATTTGAATATATTATCTTCAGTTTGATGCTGTGATAAAATAGAGTCCACAGCTAAATTGTTTCCACTTGTGCTTTTCTGTTTTTAGAAAGTTAGTAGCTTAAAATTGTTTGAACTTTAAAATATTTTTTTTTATCTTCTAAATTGTATGTTGCAGCTCACTATTACAGAAATAAAAGCTGAGATGGAGAAAACTTTGCACTGGCTTGTTCCAATGGCTGCAAACACAGCAAAGTAAGATGGCCAGCTGGTCTGCAAAGCAGATATCTTTTCCCAAAATTTCTGAACTCCTTATAGCTGGTTTATTGCTACACTTTGTAACTGATTCATCATGTTGTTACCTTGTTTTCATCATTTTAACAGAGATCATCATGGTTTTGGCTGGGTAGGTGAGTGGGCAAATACTCGGTGAGTGATATAATGCTTGTTTCATGGTCTTCTACCCTTTGTTCCGGTGTTTCGGTTTCTTAGCCTACCATTCTTTTGATTATATAGTGCTGAGTCGAATCGAAAACCAGCTCCACAAACAGAGGTGATTCGGATTGAAACATTCCATCATGCAAATAGGGAGAAAACCGAAGCGTGTGTACTCACACTAGTGTTGTGGCTGCACCATTTGGTCTCTCAAAGTAAGCCTCCTGTGACTAGTGTAGGCATGCGGTCACCTGTCAAGTCCACGGCCACCACAACAACCCTCTCAAAGACGAACAAGCAGGTCAAGGAGATTTCCCCGTCAACCTTGCTTACAAGTGATGATCAGGAGATACTGCAGGATGTCAGTAACAGAAGACGGATCCCAGGAATCAGTAAAAGTCAGGACTTTGACAACAGCAATTCTACCCGCAACAGTTTGAACAAAAGTAGCAGCTATTCAGCTGGGGAAGGAACCGATAAATTGTTACCCACCAGTGGTAGGCTGTCTTCTGGGGTTCCCGTCGTCGACTTTGGTATAGACAAAGAGAAGGCATTGGATGTCATTGACAGAGTGGACACACATAGAGGTCATCATCCAAGGGAGTAAAATATCTTGGGATGCTTTATAGTGACGGGCGATGTATGATTCTTATTATACCACTACTGTGCATATTATTCACACCATGTAGAATTATAATTACAAAATTGTCATGAACAGAGGTGTATAGAGTCGAGGGCAAGTTTGCAAAGACAGTACAATTGGTTTGGTTATTTCAAGTTTTCGACTTTGAGAGCAATTGACCAGAACATCGACATATATATACAAAGTAGTGCGCCAAAAAGGAAAAACAAAAAACATAATCGTGACATATTGTTGTCAATCTTGTCATCAAGGTTTAAAGTGCAGCGTCCAAAATAATTAGTGGGATTCCCATTCTTATTCTACACACTGAAACACAACTTACACAATTATCTCATATTCCTTATGCCTTTGGCCTTCCAAAAAATGCTTTTTCTTCGCCCCTGTGTTTCTGCTATTGATTCTCAGTGCTTTGTGGACCCTTGCACTAATAACCCATCACTCGGATCACTATCTTCTTCACCAGTCATATATGATGATGATGATGATGTGATGATCTCATTATTATTTAACTTCTTCTCCTTCTTTAGCCTTGCTGCTATCTAGTTTCCTCGTGGGTTGCAACATCGATGGCTGTAGTAAGTTCTTTCTTGGTTTCTTCCACTTTTAGTTATATATTCTTTTTGTTGTTTTTTTTTTATAAATTGATTGTGATCATTTCCTTCTTGTTGTTCTGTTTTATGGTCTTTATATGATTTGGGTGATCATACTGGGACTTTGATAGTTACAAGCTTGTACTCTAGGACAATAATTCTGAAATCTGTCGCAATCCATCTAATTCATATCTGCTGTTTGTAGCTTTATTCTTCTTAGTTCTTCTGAGAGAGTTTTCAGGTCTAAAGTTTATTACTTTACAGTGGAGGAGGCATGTCAATTTTCAATGGAATCCTTATACCTTATGGCCTGATTGACTATTTAACTAGTTATTATTTACTGTCATGGATAGTAGTTAAGGGTTTCTCTAACCACTTTCATGTGTAGTCCTTATTAATTTTTCTTCTTGCTTGGCTATGCCTGCTGGACTGACTGGCCTACTGGGAACAAAACTTAATCCCTTGACTGGTCACTTTGATGTTGTAGATAACACATTAAACTGAACCACCATGAGAACATTGTCAATGATTATGCTATTAGGTCTTTCATTGCACAAGCAAACGAAGGTGCACAGGGAAGTTGTTATTGTTATATGAATGCCCTTTTATTGTGTATTGTTTCATAGCGGATGATGTACTTGAGTACTTTTACCCCAAAACAAAACTATGCTACTATTACATTCTACCCATTTTGCAGATGAGTTATCTAAAGGCATGAGATTTTGCTTTCTTTACAGTAGAAGTATACTTTTTATCTCTGTGTTTTCCTTTTTTCCTTTTGGAATAATAGATCTGCAAGCTGTGATCTCTTCTGCTACTAAAATTTGCCATCTTCTATATACTTGCAGTCTTGTGAAAAAGAGGCTCAAGGTGCCAGGTTGTTATATAGGCTCCTCGGTGGATAAGAGCCTGAAATGTCTGGAGCATATTTTAAATGGCATTGTTTAAAGCCGATCATAAGTAGGCTGATGTTAACCAATTTTCTCACAATCTGTTTTGCAATACTGGGATATTCATGTATTATATTTTATTAAGCTAGAATTATTGCTGGCTCGTAAGATGAAGTTGGTTATGACATTATCAATTACGAATGTACATATAGCTGAATAAGTGCTAAGCATATATATATATATATAGATATCGACTATACAGGTGGAGTCTAAGCATATATGAACACTTGTGCTGATAAATACCATGCAAGGACAGACTTGATATATAGACTATGTTTGAAATCTTAAGAATGTTGTATCATATGCTTAAGAATTTCGTTCTTCACTTATGGTACTGTTCAGGTGAAGCATTAATTGAGTTACTTAAGGCATTGAATGATTCCAACGGCCGCATAACTGATTGGAATGATCATTTCGTAAGCCCTTGCTTTAGCTGGTCTCATGTCACTTGCAGAAATGGAAATGTCATATCCTTGTAAGTGAATAACCTTGTTCTGATCATATCTCATTTTGTTACTGCTTCTTTCTTTTAAATCAATCATCTTTGCAGTACAATTAGTTTGGGTATGTACTACTTTTCAGGAGCCTGGCATCAAACAGATTTTCTGGAACACTTTCTCCTTCAATTGTAAAACTGAAATATTTGGCCAGCATGTAAGTCATAATCTTGCTGCAGCAGTATGGACATTTTTTCATGTTAGGATCAGCTTGAAACAATTTATAAGAGCAAGGAATGGGTAATGTTTTTAATCGATGTCATAATCTACCCCCCTTACTGGTGTCTTCTGAAGTCTGGCTCTAAGTTACTTTGGTAAAATATTGTTGAATTGGAAATTTCAAGCTATGCCATACTACGAAAGCTTTTTGAATAACTATTAGAGACATAAAGAGCGTGAACTCAGTTCAACCTTTAAAAAGATCACTTGAAGATAAATTAAGAAAACACCTACTTATGGCTTCCTTCAACAACACTAGTGTTGATGCTGCAATTGTGAGAGTCTTAGAGAATGACCAAAAATATTTTCCCGGTTTGAAAACTGTTAGAAACACACGGAGATGCATTGTACAACTCTCGATGAACTCAATCTGGAACACAGGTTAGATGGTACCATAAGTGAGAGTTAAAACTAAAAAAACAAAAAAAGATCTAACCACTAATGGCCAAAGAGAAGTTGGCTCTGCTTCAGTCAGTTTTCGTATATTGTTGCCGGTGATTATCTTGTTTTATACTTGTAACTGTGGATAACACTCAAAACAGTATATATTTTTAACCAAGATATAGTTTAGGAAAAAAATAAGAATAATACCTTACCATAAACCTCCTTGTACCAAGACTATCATTGTAGGTAATTACCACCATTGTTGTATGTTAATATTCAAGAATATATCATACATCCATGGCCATAAATTTTGATAAATGTTTTATGCGCAGGGACTTTCTGGATAATAGTCTTTCGGGTCTGTTACCCGTTTACCTTGCCAACTTGACACATCTTCAGAATCTGAATTTTGCAAATAATATGTTCAGAGGTCCTATACCCAATACTTGGGGTCAGCTTTCCAGCTTAAAGCATTTGTAAGACTGCATTTTCATCTTAAAGGAATCAAACTTTCCAGTTCAATCTACGTACATATAAAACATATGTATTACTACTGTTAAAAAATTGTGGATTTCAACAGTAGTCATTTATGGTACTGTCTCAAGTGTTTGAGACATTCATCCATGAGACCCACAGCTGGTTTTACTGATGTACTCTCCTGTAATCATTATTTCTTCAGTTTCCTGTACTACAGAAATGTGAAATTAACTACCTCACATGTGGTTCAGGGTGTTAAGCGGTAATCACATCTCTGGAGATATTCTAAATTCACTTTCAAACAACATGGGGTTGACGGAATTGTAAGAGATCCTAATGAATGCTGTTTTTTTTCTTTATTGCTTAAATCTAAGTATATGTCTAATTTATTTGTGTGACACTTGAAACTTGAGAGGGATCTTTCATCTAACGATTTAACTGGAAGAATGCAGCTCTTCGCTGTTCCGACATTCAAGTAAGTCCATAACTTTAATTATCAATCCTTTTGCTTATCTTGTAACCATACATTGGCAATAATGATATACTGGTAATGATACCTGTTCCTTGTATTTCCAGGGTTAAATGGTGATTAATTACATATAACATGTGTTTAGCCTAAAATATTTGATTTTGAACAGTCGGAGTTTTTACTTCATCTACAAGACCAATTTTGAAGATAATGATTTAACTTCGTGACTACACCTTCTAACAGTTCCCTCAAGCATGGAGATCTCTTACTTTGGATGTATAAGCATGATTTTAGATATATTTTATTTCTGTGATCATCGATTGTAATAACTGAGAATATTTCAAAATTTTAAAGTATACAACTTTTCAACATTTTATTAATCATAACATGCCTAATAGCTTATTACTTATGATTAATGGTGCTGTTCTTTTCAGTTTTACTGAAACTTGTCTTACGTGTGGTTTTCGCTTGGAGCAGCCTTGTTCTTCTGGCTCTTCTCTCAGAGGTTATTCTTTGCTCAAATATATGGTATTAGTCTATCATGTTTAATTTACCATATAAAACCTCTGGAGTATTATTTTGGCAGTTGCGACCAAGAAATCAAAACTTGGAAGAGTTGTAACTTGGGCAAGTTGTGGTCTGACAATACTTTTATTTATTGGGGCTATTTTTGCATATTGGTATTATCACATGCACAAACTGAAGCATGATGTGTTCGTTGACGTTGTCGGTAAGTTATCTATACATTTTATCATCTGAATCTACCATCTGTTTCTTCTGTCATTTATTGAAGTTGTAAACAATTTTAGGTGAAGTTGACTGCAAACTTTCATATGGCCAATTGAGAATATTTTCTTGGCGTGAAGTTCAGCTTGCCACAGATAATTTCGATGATGGTAATATAATTGGACAGGGAGGCTTTGGAAGAGTTTACAGGGGCGTCCTCTCAGATAATGTACAAATTGCAGTGAAACGTCTTACAGACTATAACAGTCCTGGTGGTGAGGCTGCCTTCCTGAGAGAAGTACAGCGCGTAAGTGTTGCAGTTCATAGGAATCTTTTACGGTTGATTGGCTTTTGCACAACTTCTTCTGAGAGGGTCCTTGTTTATCCATTCATGAAAAACCTGAGTGTAGCATATCGCTTAAGAGGTATGTTTCTAAAACAATGGTTAATTTTAGTATTAGACAGTCAGATTAAGGACAAACTTCCGTTATATATGTTCAATTTGATTTCTATAAAAGGGAAAGAATCTAGAATGTGTGCTTCCACATTAATTAGAACTTTATTCCGGGGTAGTTTCTTCTTTTGTGCTGTATAGTTAAGAAATCATTCAGGTCAAATGTCTTGATTTATCAGTTTCTTTTTTGAATTACGAATTACATAATCTGCAGAAACACTTGAGATCATTTGGACAACATTTTTTCATCCAATGCGGTCAATGAACCTCTTTTGTTTCCTTCTGTCCTGATTAGTCTATTTTTCCATTTCAATGTTAATATCCTATATGAACCCATTCCTGACTTAATATCACTATTTGCATGTATGTATCATATATTTACTGCTGTTTCGTTACTTATGTGGATCTACGTACTGTCTATGCCAATGTTGCTATCTCATTGGTACAATGATTTGGTTTTCATGTCAAATTGAATTTTGTTTCTGAATCTTGTGAAACGAACAAGCAGACTTTAGATACTTTAAGGATCATGTAATGTTCGTGCAGTGACACTATGGACGTCCTGTAAATCTGTATTCAATACCAAATTACAGCATTGGTACTTTATTATTGTTCCCTCAAAGGATATCGATCATCACGTTTAATATTTGGAATGGTAAATATTGAATCCCATGTTTCTTCTTGTTGATATAAATTATTAACATTCACCTGATAAATTTGTTAGATCTAAAACCTGGAGAGAGGTCTGGACTGGCCAACAAGGAAGCGCGTTGCTTTTGGTGCATCCCATGGATTAGAGTATCTACATGAGTATTGCAATCCTAAGATTATACACCGTGACTTGAAGGCAGCAAACATTCTTCTCGATGATGATTTTGAGCCCGTTCTTGGAGATTTCGGGCTAGCAAAGCTGGTTGATACAAAAGCAAATCATGTAACCACTCAAGTTCGTGGTACCATGGGCCATATTGCCCCAGCATATTTGTCCACCGGAAAATCTTCAGAAAAGACTGATGTTTTTGGATACGGTATCACACTTCTTGAACTCGTCACTGGTCAGCATGCGATAGATTTTGCTCGGCTTGAAGAAGAGGAGGATGTTCTTCTGCTTGATCATGTAAGGTTTATAGACTCCACTTGGTTACACTTGCAGCTGTTTTCATGTGTTTAAAATGTTTTGTGGCTATTTTCAAAAAAAAAAGAAGAAGAAAAGTTTAGTGGTTAGCTTCCTAGTCTTTTAATCATCATTTCTCGATCTTTTCATATCTGATGGATATGTAATGGCATGCTGACATGCAGATCAAGAAGCTGCAGAGAGAAAATAGGCTTGATGACATTGTGGATGGAAACATGAAGATATATGATGAAAAAGAAGTTGGGATTGTCATTCAGGTTGCGTTGCTCTGCAGGCAGAGCTCACCTGAGGACCGCCCGACAAGTTCATCTCTTTATCATAAGTGGATATAACTGTACGTCCCCATTCTATTTTCAGTTACTGATCATTGTTTTAAAATTATAAATCAACTGTCTTGACTGATGAGTTAGTTCTTCAGGTTACATATCCAGCTTTTTGTTCAAGAATATGTCGTTGGGTACTGTAAAAGTGATATTGATGTTTCTAGTAGTTCTTTTTAGCTTCTAGCACTGAGACCTGTAAGCAAGCATATGTTTCATAAATATTCAGTTTTCTTCACATGGTTCTAAGACACTTGATTAAGTTACTGCCAGCTAAAAGAGTTTATCATTTCCTTCATGCATTAAATTGTTGAAAAACTTTCATAATTAAGCAAGAAGTGATCATATGGATGAGTATCACTGTAATATCAAACTAAGTGGCAATTGAATATAACCTTGTCAATGGCCAAAGAGTCCAAAAGGCCAACCTCATCAACCATGTCCTTGAAAGTTGCCTTTTCGGGTTCAGCTGGCTGCTCGGAAAGTCCATATCCCCTGCAATCATATGCAATTGCTCGGTAGCCATTGTCGGCTGCGGCAATCATCTGGCGCCTCCACGAGTACCATGTTTCTTGAAATCCGTGTAGGAAAACAACCACCTTTTGCCCTGAATTCGTAATTCGGAAGTTCATGTCAAATTCTCATTACTTAAAAACTTCAACATGCAAACACTAATTAAAACAGCGCACTGGGATATTTGGATAATGTATGCATGCTTACCACTTCCAATTTCAGCTACATGGAGCTTTAGTCCCCCTACTTCCACAAATTTGTGCTCGATATTTTCCATGAGATATCGATAGAAAGACTCGAATCTTAGCTGCTAGTGCACAGAAATGAAACGAGGTTAATTCAGAATGAGAAAGCGATGAAAATCAGTAGATCAATTGCTAATATATATATATATATATATATCTAGTTTCATAGTGCTTAATTATATAATAACTTTTATCCTGGGTAAGAATATGCTGAGGCCAAAAAATCTGGCTACTGCACAGACTGCTCCCAATTGAACAGCTTTCAGCTAGTGCAAACTTGTTGCGAAATGAGGTCATCAAAGTTTGGTACCAAGTCTACAAACGTCTGTTGTACAAGTTCAAGTCCAATATTTTTCAATTGAAAAAAGTTGACTAATATGTGGGACTGTGATCACCGTCATTGTTGACCTCCACAAAGACAAATAAAACCTCAAAATTGAGGTCCTTTCTTCAGCTCGATCCATTTTTTAAGGCTTAGTCAACTTCTGCGGTTTTGTACTCCATGCAATTACTCTTGCGTGAAATTTCATTCAATGATTAACAACACTTTGCCCATCCTCAAAAGAAAATGAAGAAATTTGCTGTTTGCAAAGAGCTATGCAGTTGATCGAGAAGTACTTTGCTGTTTGCACAGAACTATGCGGGAGATTAATCCACAGATAATCTGAATCAAATTGTGAGAAGAGTGGAGGAAGATGCCATCCAACAATGTTTTCTAAGTTATGATATAATTCATTAAATTACATGCTTTGAGTTTAATTTAGATACGCACGTTGGATGCTTGGTGTTCGATAGAAAATTGACAACTCTGATTGTTTGTTCACTTTGTTCTTGGAGGTATTCAAGTTATATATAGTAGCATAATAACTAGGAACATTCTAATTAACATCCTAGCTGATGTTTAAGTCAAAATAGACACTTTATACTGCGATTAGACAATTTATTGAAAAGTTGATGACCAAGAAAAGGGAAGCACGTACACCCAAATACTCGAAGAGAGGAATAAGAAGGAGAGTGACCATATAAAAGAGTGTGGGAAGTATCCTAATTGATAGTCGGAAGTAGGTTTATGACATACACAGAAGTGAGAACTGCTTCAACCCAAAATTTTTGAGGCGCACCAGAGGTGAGTAGTAAAGTACGAGCCATAGTGACAATGTGACGATATTTTCTTTCAACAAGTACATTTTGTTGTGGAGTACAAGGGCAAGAAAACTGTTGTTGGATACCTAAAGAAGCACAATAATGAGAAAATGCTTTATTGACATATTCAGTTCCATTGTCACTTTGAAGATATTGAATTGAACACTAAAATATAGTAAGAATCATAGCAACAAGAGTTTGAAAGTGAGTTAGAACCTCCTTTTTCTTGCGCATAGGGCAAAGCCATGTATAATGAGAATATTCATCAGTAAAGAGAATGTAGTATTTGAAACCACCAAAAGATAAGGTAGGAGACCTCCATACATCACTATGAATGACTATAAAGAAAGAAGAAGCTGAAGCATGATTAGTTGGAAAAGGTAACTGATGAGATTTGCTAAGTGCACAATGAGTACAAAAAGAATTAGATAATAATTTAGTACCAATAGTAGGTCCTAAATGAGCTGAGACATAGGACGAAGGATGACCCAGATGATTATGCCAAATAGTGGAGTGGACAGAAGCAAAGGCTTGAGGACTAACAAAAGTGGAAGGCAAACAAAGAGGATATAGACTATCTTTACATGGACCCTGAAATAGCAAGCGACCGGTGAGCAAACAATATATTTGATAATAATTAGGAGTAAAGAGAAAGAAGACACGATTATCTTTAGTGAAACGAGCAACAGACAAGAAATTTTTACCAATAGAAGGAATACGATAAACATTTTGTAGAGAAAATTTAGAGTTGTTTAGGGACAAGGAGAGGTCACCGGTATGAGAAATAGACATTGAATCACCTTTATCCATATACATATTAGGTGGACCACCATACAGTCGAGGATTATTTACCAGCATTGCCGTCATGTGATGAGTTGCGCCGGTTTTAGGATACGAGTTTGGGTCACTGGAGAAATGAGTGCCAGCAAAATGAGCTATAGTAGTAGGCCCGGAGTAGAAATGAGAAGCTGGAAAGGGGAGTCATTACTGAGTAATGTGAGAAGGAACGACTTGGGAACTAGGGGCAGAATTGATGAAAGCCATGAGAAGAATAGAGATGAGGAGACTAGACATAGGGATATCCTAGAACCAAAATCGAAGACAAGGAAAAAAAAATCTAAGAATCTAATACCATGTAGAAAACGGATTTTCATTGAGTCTCGACTGTTTACAATGTGCACACTTATAGCAGTGGCACACTACAATTACAAAAGAGTCTTTAAAAGAGTTGATTTATAGAAAATCTACATTTACATAGCAGAATCAATAACTGATATTAGTTATGATTCTTGCTGAGTTAATGAAGAATAATTAGCTTCAACAAAGTCCTACGTATGTATATACTAGGTGAAGCCCCGCGCCTACGACACGATTGAATGATAAGTTTTGAGGAAATGTGGATGATGAAAGAAGAAGAAATGAGAAATAATATATGTAATATAGGATAAAATACAGAACATAAAATGTGCTGCATGTAAATATATTACAGATACCGGATTGTAGAATACTTTAAATGCGGAAATGATTGATATATTACAGACATTAACTACTAATGTCAGAAGTTACAAATAAGACAGTAGATCAGATTCTTTTTCAAATTTGAGCTGTGGTCTTCTCTAGGAAAAACACAAGTTCTTTTTGCATCAACACTTAGTCCTGTAGATATAAGAGAAATTATGCTTTGGAAGTACATTGGTGTGTGTAATAAAATGAAGAACTGGTGGTTTGTTTAGCATGATTAGATTGTGTACCACACAGATTCAAGTTGAAGGATGGGCAGATCCCATAGTTTTCAATAAAACTTGGATGAATTTCATAATTGGTGTTCATTGCAGGTTGTTCTGTGTATGTTCTTGGGCAAGCTTAATTCATCCTATAAGTTGGGTTCCTTGGTCCTTGTTTGTTGTACCTATAAGTAAGAAATAGAAAATTGAAATACATTAATGAAACCTGAAAATTTAAAGTAATGAGTGTAAAAAAATATTGGTGGTACTCCAACATTATACATCTGTCAGCAAATGTATAAAATGTTCTAGCTATAGTATTGATGTAGCAATGCAAATTTCCTATTGTGTATTCTCAATATACACAATAATCCTAACAATTCTCAAATTTCCTTTTACTAAATATATACACATTGCAATGCAAATAAAAAATTTGTATTTTTTAAAAAATAAAAAATTTGTATTTTTTAAAATGTAAAAAAGTATTATATTGGGGCGATTTACTTGATATTGACCTCTATTGTGTGATCAAAAACTTCCTTAAATCCAACCAAGAGCTTTCTTATGTCACTCATTTGGCCAATTTGGTCCAACATCTGTTCGATTTGTTACGCAATTTTGTGACGACCCGGAACAAAAATAGTAGTGTAAATGGCTTAATTCACGAGTTAGCGCGTAATCACTGTTTTCCGTAAATTGATTGATTGGCCGGTTTCAATCACGACTTAATTATCGGTCGAGAATTTGAGTTGAGTCTCTTCTCGAGAGTTGTTGTACACGTAATTTGGAGTTCGTGGGCGGTTCCATATAATTATTTCGATGACCAAGGAATATAATATGAATATTTGAAGTTACGAAATTTCGTCGAGTATATCCGTCGTATCGAGTTTATCCGAATCGTAATTGAAAGGACCCAATCCCGATTCAGTTACCTAAACCGGAATCAAACCCTTTCGAAAATACGAACCAACAAAAATTTTCCGAAATTTCGGCAGAGTTTCGTTACTAGCGTGAAATTACCATAATCTGCACGCGGAAAATACACTTCGTCCTAAGCCACAAAAAAGCAAACCGTGGGCACCAATCCCATCCGGATTTCTCAACATCACAATAAACGCAATAACAGTAAACATACTGTACTATGTATATATATATCCGTGAAAATCCGTATAACATATACCAGAATGTATCAGAGCGACCTCTAGTGTGAATATATACAACATATACACATCAGTAGGTGAAACAAGAACCTACTGGAAAACACAGGTGACTCTGATCACTAGCCTCCAAACCGCGACGTGAAACACGAAACCTGAACTGCAATCTGGGCACGGAAACCGAAAATCCCAGGGGAAAGACAATAAACATGTTAGAGTGAGTGGACGAAAATAAATGTCTTTCACCAGTTAATATATATGTTTAAAACAACATATGCGAGTCCAGGTAATAAAAACAATAAGTACACGAGGTAAAACCACAATCCTTCAGCGTACTGAGCATGCAAGTAGAAATCCCACGGGGTCACTCATGGACACACCCGTGCTAGTACAGTCAGAACCACGGGGTCCCTGGCCCACACGTGATTCTAGCCAGAAATGGCCTCAGGACAAAGGTCTGTTTCCCCCCGGTAAAGACCTCGGGTCAGGAGTCACAGCCTCCCCTGGCAAATGCCTACCATCGGGGATCAGCCGAGAGGCGAGTGTATCGATACAACAACGTAACCACGACTGTACTCTGTGTAAACCAAATCATAAACAGTTCGATGCAAATGCAAGAAACAGCATATAAGTGTATGTATACTAGTATACGTATACGTATCTTTGTATAAGTATAACGTATAATCGTAAAACACATGCTCATGTAATCCGAAATCTCATACGCATGCTCAAGTTCGTAAATCATTTAAAAGACTCGCAAACATTTCCGTGAAAAGAAATTGTCTACTCACAGATCAGCTAGCTCGAACTCGCGCTAAACTCGTGGTCCGGCGGAAGTTCCCTCGCCTGAAGCACGATCACGATCCAGATCTCGATCTCGATCTCCTGAATATTCACAAAAAAATACTGATCAAAATCATAGTTCTCAACCCTGTACTGAATCACGGAAACCAACCGTTCCCGGAAATATGCAATGCGGTACAAAATGTATAACGGAAATCCCGAAATCCCCACTCGAAATCTCGACTGAAAATCTGCTAACCAAATCAACCCAAAAACCTCTGTACGATAACCAATGCGTGATTACGAGAAAAACGACATTAAAATTATCGAAATCTGAAAAGTTGACTTTTTCCTCGCCGTTGACCACCGTTGACCGCCGCCGCCGACGGCGGCATGCCGTCAACGGCAAGATTCTCCGGCGGAAACTTCCAGTTTGCAAGATCACAACCATCCAAACATAATGCCCTTCTGCCACTAAGCCCAATTCACAGTTAAAACCCCTCAAAACTAGCTCGAAACCAACGAAACCAATTTCCGGCAACCACCACGGGTTTGCCGGAAAACTCCATAAAACCCAAATCGATTCAAAGGAAAAGCATCCCTAGAGCATCAGGAATCAAACCCTCAACAACCCAGCCACAAACGCCCACCGGAATCACCTCAACCGTCATCGGCGACGGACAAGAATTCGACCCGATTCGGGTCCAGTAAAAACATGACCAATTCACAACAAATCATACACCATTCAATTCGAAATCAAGTAAGGAAGCTCTACATACCCTCGTCGAAGTCGTTGGTGGCCGGAATCAAGGTCGTCGGACGGCAAGGCTCAAAGAGGAAACTTTCCTCTTCGGTCAAACTGGTCAGCTTTCCAGTTTTGGAAAGTCAACGACTGATCAATGCAAAACTGTATTTTACGACAATTCTTGACTATTTCGATATTTATACTCGAGCCTCGGGTCGATTGACGATCCAAAACGAATATATGAAATGATTCGGATAAGCTCGAAACAATCGGATAAACTCGTCGGATACCGAAACTTCAAATAATCGTAAAATATTCCTCGGTTATCGGAAAAATCTCCCGGAACCGCCCACGAGCTCGAAATCACGTACTTAACAATTTCCGTGAAGACACCCAACTCAAATTCTCGACTGAAAATATAGTCGCGAATCGAATCGACAAACCACACAATATCGTAAAACTGCGACTATAACCAAATCTCGAGAATCGTGCCAAACACACATCTGATTCTGGTTCGGGTCGTCACAGTAATGGTTATCCGTTTTGGATCGTCGATCATCCTGAGTCAAAAAATTGTCGAAAATACTGTTTCGGGAAGTTTGACCGGCGTTGATTGACTTTAGGAGCGTTGACCCGCGTTGACCAGAGAGAGAAAACTCCACCGCCGCTGACTCGCCGGTGACTCTCCGTTTCCGACCACCTCCGGCCTTATTGTTGGTATATTCTGAATCCTCTCTTGATTTGCTATTGCATGGAACTTGGAATTTTAGAATTTGAGTTCAATTTGAGTGAGAACGATCGAGTTGAAATTTTGGGGAAACTTGCCGGAATCGGCTTCGACCGAGGAGGGTGTTCCGGAAACTTTCCGAGGGGGGTTTGTGTTGGAAATTGTTGGGCTTGAGGTAGGTAGGTGGACCCTTGAAGTTGGGAGGCCCAGATGGCCTCACGGCAACAGATTTTGGCGGAGGAGCATTTTCCGGCCGGTGATGGATTTGGACTTTTCGAGTTGTTTTCCGGTGTGTGTGGCCGGAATTGGGCATAGCCTCAATTGGGAGATGTGCTGGGCTCATTGAGATGAACCTTCGGTGAGCTTGGCCGCCGAAAAATCTCTTCGGTTGACGGCGCGGCGGCGGCGGCGGTGGTGGTCAACGACGGAGCTCCGGCGACTGTTGACTTTTTTGGAAATGTGTCGAGTTATATGTCGTTTTGCTCGTATTCGCGCCCCGATCGTTGCCTTGAGGTTTTCGAGTTGATTTGGGTATCGGATTTTCAGTCGAGGGTTTGAGTGGAGATTTTGGGAATTTCGTTAATTATTTTTGTATCCGTTATACGTTTCCGGGAACGGTTGGTTTCCGAGGTGTGGTTCAGTGTTGTGAGTTATGATTTTGATCCGTTATATTTTATTATTATTTAGGGGATTGGGATCGGGCTTCAGGCGAGGGATCTTCCGCCGGACCACGTGATTGGTGCGAGTGCGCGCTTTGCTCACCTGTGAGTGGACACTTTTATATTTTTCACTGTCGTGCGAGTTCGTGATTTTTCGTATTTGTTTATATACGATGTTGAGCTTATTTATTATTTTCGAAGGTATTATTTTATATTTTTATGGTGATAGCATACTTGCATCGATGCTTCGGCTACTCGGCTGATCACCGGTAGTCTGACCAGAGTTAAGAGATTCCTCTGGGCAGGGTTGAGAGATTCCCCTGTTATGCCGCCGGGGTTGAGAGATTCCCCTGGCCTATCACCGTCGGGCTTGAGAGATTCGCCTGGCACCTCCATATATATTTTCCGAACCTGCTATACTTGTTTATTGTATATGAAATTGGTGAAAGACATATGTTTATTTTCGTCCACTCACTCTAACGTTTTATTGCCTTTCCCCTGGTCTTTTTGGTTTCCGTGCCCAGTTTGCAGTTCGAATTCTGGTGTCTCACATCGCTGTTGGAGGCTAGTTGTTCGAGCTACCTTTCTTTTCCAGTAGGTTTCTTGTTTCCCCTACTATTGCATATTTTGTGGATATACACTAGAGGTCACTCTGATACGATACTGATACATGTTTTATGTGATTTTTCCTGGATTTTCTATATGATACAGTTATGTTTATTGTTTATTGTTATTGATATGATATTGAGAAATCCGAATGGGATTGGAGCCCACGGTTTGGCTTTTGTGGCATAGGATGAAGTGTATTTTCTGGGTGCAGGTTAATGATAATTCCGCGTTAGTAGCGTTACTCTGCCGAAATTTTTATGGTTTTTGTTGGTTCGTATTTTCAGAAGGGGTTTGATTCCGGTTTAGAAAACTAAATCGGGGTTGGGTCCTTTCAAATTTTGCCATTATGTTCTTCCAACAGCTCTTTCACACTCTCCATTGCTTCATTCAAAATGCATGTTGAACTCGGCCTACCCGGTTTCCTTAGGTTTTTACGTTTGCCATCTTTAGGGTCTCTCCTATCATTGACTAGAATGAGACAGTGGATATAAGTGAGGTTAGCATTTATAAAATTATAAATATTTATTTACAGAAATGATGAATATTATTTTGGGCAGAAAATAACATTGTGATAATCCAGAAAAATGTGTGGTAGCAGGTATTTTTATGGAACTTCAATAGAATATTATATATCCTAAAGATGTCATAATTTGTAAATAGAAGTGTGCTTAAAAAATAAGAGAGATGAAAAGCTTCTAACTGTTCTAGGGTGGGTACTGGTTTCTGTATCATGTGCCGATGTATTTCCGGGTAGGTACAAATGTCTGTTTCTTATGCCGATGTAGTTCCGGGTGGAAACAGATACCTTGACCTGAGGCCTTTCAGGCTCGAATCACGTGTGGGTCTGGGATTCCGTGATTCGGACTGTACTAGCACGGACGTGTCCATGAGTGGCCCCGTGGGATATTTACTTGCATGCTCTGTACGCTGGAGGAGTATGAGTTTACCTCGCGTATTTTATTATATTTATTCATGAGGACTCACATATGTTTTTATAATGTATATTAATCGGTGAAAGACATTTATTTTCGTTCACTCACTCTAACGGTTTTCATGTCTTTCCCCTGGGCTTTTCGGTTTCCGTGCCCAGTTTGCAGTTCAGGTTTTGGTGTTTCACGTCGTGGTTAGAGGCTAGTGATCTGAGCTACCTGTGTTTTCCAGTAGGTTCTTGTTTCGCCTACTGATGTGTATATTGTATATATTTATACTAGAGGTCGCTCTGATACATTCTGATACATGTTTTATACGGATTTTCTCGGATATATATATATACTACAGTATGTTTACTGTTTATTGTTTATGTTATGATGTTGAGAAATCCGGATGGGATTGGTGCCCACGGTTTGGCTTTTGTGGCATAGGACGAAGTGTTATTTTCAGGGTGCAGGTTTATGCAATTCCACGTTAGTAACGAAACTCTGCCGAAATTTTGAAAAGTTTTTGTTGGTTCGTATTTTCAGAAGGGGTTCGATTCTGATTTAGGTAACTGAATCGGGGTTGGGTCATTTCATCGGGTGGCGGTTTCCTGCGAGATTTGGATCGTGGGTGTGGGGGGGGGGGGGGGGTTAGGTTTCCCTCAACCCCTTGATGCGTTCTGGGTATTCAATTTGGGACAAGGTGAAGGTTTTAGGGGTGCCGTGGTGGTGACCGGAGAGGGAGAATTCGGCGAGATTTTTGGGTCAAATTCTGGCCACGGTGGTGGTTGGATGGATATGTGGTTTGGGGTTTGGTTGGGCTTGGCGAGAGGAAAATTTTAGTGTATGATTTATTGGAGTTGGTCACTATTGGCGCCGCCGGCGGTGGTCCGGCGAGGATCCAATTTTGGGGGTTTCCGGAGATTTTTATGTCGTTTTGCTCGTAATCGCGCCCCGATTGTATTCATGAGATTTTCGAGTTGAATTGAGTGTTGTAATTTGAGGTGAGGGATGTTTGGGTATATTTTGGGAATTTCGTTATCTTCGTCAATATTTCGAGCGATACGATTTTCGAGAACGCGGGGTTCTTGACGTATTTGCTCCGTATGTCAAAATTTATTATGTATTGATTGTATCCCTGTTTTTCAGGTGATATTGAGTGAGTTTTTAGTGAGGGATCTTCCGTCGGGCCTCAGGGCTAGCTGTTATCTGTGAATGGAGACTTTGATTTTCACAGTGGATTTGCGAGTCTATGAGTATGCTTTACGATTATGCATTTACGAGTATGCATTTATGATTATGCATTTTATGAGCATACATTGGTTTGGAGGCACATGTGATTTGTTTTTACACTGAGTATGGATATATGGATGCATCGATGCTATGGCCTCTCGGCTGATCCCCGAGATGCTCCGGGAGGGTTACATCTTTATGAGCACCTAACCCGTGATTCACAGTACCCGGGAGAGTTACGTCTTTATGAGCAGTTGACCCGAGCGTGTTGTAACTTTGAGGAAAATGTACTCAAGTTACCGTCTCCACACACACAGTACCTAGGAGAGTTACGTCTTTATGAGCACTTGACTAGGGTTTCTTTGTTCTGACTCGCATGATTTTATGTGCATTTATTGTGAAAAGTATGTTGGATTTATTTATGCGGCATATTATGATTTACGTCTACTCACTCTAACGGTTTTATTATTTATATGCTTTTCTCTGAGTTTTTCAGTTTTCGTCACCCAGATTGCAGTTTCTTTCCCGTGGTTGCACGTCATCGCAGGAGGCCTAGAGTTCAAATCACGATCTCCTTCTAGTAGATTTCTGATGTAACCTGCTAGTCTTGTTTATTTTGTAATTAGAAGTTGCTCTGAATACTTGTGTTGTGTTATTCAGTTTGAGTTATACTCCTGAATATTTTCTAGATTTCTTGTAAACCTTGAGTTTTGTTTTGAATATGGATTTTGAGAAATCCGGATGGACATTAGAGGTCCACGGTGTGTCTAAGAATTTATCTGTGAAGTGTAATCTTGCAGGTTTTTGGTTTATACGTTTTATAAAGTAAACTCTGGCAAATTTTTTGTAAGTTGTGGTGTCGTTAGGGCCTAATTTTGGTTTAGGCAACTAAATCAGGGTTGGGTTCTTTCAAGATCATCACCCATTCGAGTATATATGAGAATCATACACGATAATGCTAACTTCTGACTAGTTTTAATTGTCTTTGACGAAGATGTAGTTTATCAGTCCTACAGATTTTGTAGATATATGTTTATGTGTAAGCAAAGGGTTATGTTTATTATTAATGAACCTTTCGACATTGGATAATAGTGGATATGTTTATATATGAGCTATGTATGTGAGCTCGGGAAATACAGATTTGGATGCAATGTTATTGTTACAGATTGCAGTCATTGAGTCACGAGAATAGTTACATTGGGATTTAGGACTCAAGTTGCATACAATTATTATCGCAGATAGATGCATAGCTTATCAAGATTACTTCGACCTTAAATGGGATGCTGAGTTCATATCTTTAGAATAAACAATGAATTGAGATGACAATTTGCCCTCAGATTTGGGCGTATTTGAAGCAAATCTCAGTGACTTCTCTTCTTATGAGCCTCGCTACATTATAGTTATTAGCTATTGATATTTGAGTTAATCCTTATAGATTAAACTATGGAGATATTTAGTATTGCAATCATTGTGATTTATAAATTTAGATGAGTATGAGTGACTTATGTTCATAGTGTTATTCAGTTTGATTATGAGAAATCCAGATGGGATTCGGTGCCCATGGTTTGTTTTTGGGATTTGATTACTCGAAGTGTTCTCCTTATGCAGGTTTTTGAGTTCCTTGAGTTTTAGGGGAAACTAAGCTAAATTTACAGTAGAATTTTTGGGAATAAGAGAATTGAGTAGGGTCAGAATATTCCCTGAGATCTATCAGATGACCACGTATGTTACGGCTTTAGACTTTTCAATATGGGTCATCAGCTTGTTACTTTTGTGGCCATGAGGGTCACTTTTATGTGAGAGTGCTCGTTGAGGGACACCTCTGGTAGGCTTATGGTGCAAGATTCAAGTGGTGATTAGGAGCCACTTCTTGAGGTAGAGCTGCACCGTGATCTAGACAGCTGACATATCAAAATCGTAACTGAAGGCTGCAGAGACCGGATATGCCGACATCATTATTAGCATTCCCTTTAGAGAGGGATGGATATCAGATGTATTAGTTATTTCTATTACAGAGGTTTCATCCTGACCCTTTCATGTACCAGGCTGATAGTGAGTAGTTGTTTGAGACTCTTGATCAGGAGAACAAGACTTCTTAATTAAGCGATACATGGTGAAGGTATTAAAGATCACCCTCTCTCAGTTGTGGATATTACTTGAGAGTCGAACGAACTCATACTGAAGTAGTACTCATTGGTGTTTTACTAGTATGTGCATAAATTTTTAAGGACAAAATGAAAGGACACAATCCCGATTCAGATACCTAAACCGGAACCGAACCCCTTCTGAAAATACGAACCAACAAAAACTTTTCAAAATTTCGGCAGAGTTTCCTTACTAACGTGGAATTGCATAAACCTGCACCCTGAAAATAACACTTCATCCTATGCCACAAAAGCCAAACCGTGGGCACCAATCCCATCCGAATCTCTCAACATCAATATATGAATCATAAACAGTAAACAGTACTGCAGTATATATATATATCCGAGAAAATCGGTATAAACAAGTATCAGAATGTATTAGAGCGACCACTAGAGTAAAATATATACAATATACACATCAGTAGGCGAAACAAGAACCTACTGGAAAGCACAGGTAGCTCAGATCACTAGCCTCCAAACCGCGACGTGAAAACAACAAAACCTGAACTGCAACTGGGCACGGAAACCGAAAAACCTAGGGGAAAGACATGAAACACGTTAGAGTGAATGGACAAAAATAAATGTTTTTCACCAATTGATATATATGTTTAAAATAACATATGCGAGTCCAGGTAAATAAAAAACAACAAGCACACGAGGTAAAACCATAATCCTCCAGCGTATTGAGCATGCAAGTATAAATCCCACGGGGTCACTCATGGACTCCTCCGTGCTAGTACAGTCCGAATCACGGGATCCCAGACCCACACGTGATTCTAAGCCAGAAAGGCCTCGGTTCCGGGGAAACGCCCCTCGCCGGTCAGGTCGGGGTAACGCCCCGCCTGGGATGCCTACCATCGGGGATCAGCCGAGAGGCTAGTGTATCGATACAACAACGTAACTGAGACTGTACTCTGTGTAAACCAAATCATAAACAGTTCGATGCAAGTGCATGAAACAACATGTAAGTGTATGTATATTCGTATACGTATATCCGTATAAGTATAATCGTATATTCGTAAAAACACATGCTCATGTAATCTGAAATCTCATACGCATGCTCAAATTCATAAATCATATAAAAGACTCGCAAAGATTCCGTGAAAAGAAATTGTCCACTCACAGGTGAGCAAAACGCGCACTCACGCTAATCTCGTGGTCCGGCGGAAGATCCCTCGCCAGAAGCACGGTCACGATTTCGATCTCGATCTCCTGAATATTCACAAAAACATAACTGATCAAAATCATAGTCCATAACCCTGTACTGAATCACGGAAACCAACCGTTCCTGGAAATATGCAATGCAATGCAAAACGATAAACGGAATTCCCGAAATCTCCACTCGAAATCTCGACTGAAAATCGGCTAATCAAATCAACCCGAAAACCTTTGGACGATAATCAGGGCGCGATTACGAGAAAAATGACATTAAAAACGTCGAAATCTGAAAAGTCAACTTTTGGCCGGAGCTCCGCCGTTGACCGCCGCCGGCGGCGGCGGCGAGCCATCAACGGTGGAATTCCACGGCCAAAACTTCCAGAACTCAAGATCACACCAAGCCTAACACTTTTCTCTTCTACCACGAAGTCCAAATCCCACCAGAACCCGTCCAATTTCAGCAAAAACCAAATCGGAATTCCAACTCCGGTGACCTAACCGGTGACCCTCAAAACCTCATCAAATCCCAAAATCAAACATACCATAAGTCTTAGAGGGGCAAGGGGAGTCTAACCCCCCTAATCACCACCACCAAACCTCGCCGGAAGATGGCCAACCGTCACCGGCGACACAGCCCAGCTCGGCCCGATTCGGGCACCATGAAATCCCCATCAATTTTCACGAATTCATGTACCAATCAACACGAAATCACAAGGGGAAGCTAATTATACCTTTCACTCGACTGGAGGTGGCCAGAAAGTGGGTCGTCGGACGACAAGCCGAAACGGGAAACTTCTCCCTCTCTCGGTCAACGGTCAACTTTCCTGTTTTGGAAAGTCAAAGCAAGTCAACGTCAGTCAAAGCCCAAAATGAAGTTTTCGACTAATTCTCGACTATTCCGATATTTATACTCGCGCCTCGGGTCGATCGACGGTCCGAAATGCATATACGAAATGATTCGGATAAACACGAAACAATCGGATAAACTCGTCGGAAACTGAAACTTCAAATAATCATAAAATATTCCTCGGTTATCGGAAAAATCTTCCGGAACCACCCACGAGCTTGAAATCACGTACTCTACAACTTCCGTGAAGACACTCAACTCAAATTCTCAACCGAAAACATAGTCGCGAATCGAATCGGCAAACCACATATATAATGAAAAACTGCGACTAAACTCAATCTCGAGAATCGTGCCGAATACGCAATAGATTCTGGTTCGGGTCGTTACAAATATACCCCCCTTAAAGAAATTTTGACCTCGAAATTTACGTACCTGTCAAGTGAACAGATGAGGATACTGCTCTCGCATACGCTGCTCGGTCTCCCAGGTGGCCTCCTCAACTGAGTGGTTCTGCCACAAGACCTTCACCAGCGGAATCACACGGTGCCTCAACTCCTGTTCACGACGATCGAGAATCTGCACTGGCTCCTCTACATACGATAAATCCTCTCTGATCGGCAACTGCTGTGGAGCTAACACATGTGAAGTATTTGAGATGTATTCCGCAACATCGAAACATGGAAGACATCATGCATACGATCCATCTCAGCCGGTAACTCAAGTCTGTAAGCAACAGCTCCAACCCTCTCCGTAATCTCATACAGACCAATGTACCGTGGTCGAAGCTTGCCACGCTTCCCGAAACGCACAACTCCCCTCCATGGAGATAGTTTCAGGAAGACCCAATCACCAACCTCGAACTCTAAGCTCTTCCTCCTCACATCCGCGTAACTCTTCTGCCGATCCTGGGCGATCTTCAACCGATCCCGGATAACCTGTATGTCCTCCATCGTGGTTTTCACCAAATCAGGACCAATGAGCCAACGCTCGCCCACCTCACTCCAACACAATGGAGTGCGACACTGCTTCTCGTACAGAGCCTCGTACGGTGCCATCTCAATACTGGCCTGATAGCTGTTGTTGTAGGCGAACTCAATCAAGTGTAACTGCTGATCCCAGTTTCCGCGAAACTGCAACACACACGATCTCAGCATATCCTCAAGAGTCTGAATGGTCCGCTCGGACTGCCCGTCAGTCTGAGGATGAAAAGCTGTACTAAATCGCAACCTCGTGCCCTAAGCTCGCTGCAACGCCTGCCAAAACTCAGAAGTGAACTGACTATCTCGGTCAGAAACAATGGACACAGGCACACTATGCAAGCGAACAACCTCTGATAAGTACATCTTGGCCAATCTACCCACTGATATCTTCCCTGGAAGTGCAAGAAAGTGTGCGGATTTCGTCAGTCGGTCAACAATAACCCAAATCCCAGTGTTGCCCGCCGAAGTACGCGGCAACTGATAGACGAAATCCATCGTAATGTGCTCCCACTTCCAAACCGGAATCTCAAGTGGCTGTAGTATCCCTGCAGGTTTCTGCCTTTCCGCCTTCACCTGCTGACAAATCAAACATCAACTCACATACACGGCAATCTCCCGCTTCTTTGTGCCACCAATAGTACGTTCGAAGTGTACGAAACATCTTCGTACCTCCGGGATGCATCGCATACGCTGAACTGTGGGCCTCATCCAGAATCTCCTTCTTCAAGTCCTCGTCTCTGGGCACACATAGCCTGCCTCTGAACAACAACGTACTGTCGTCGCTCAATCGGAACTCTGTAGGCACACCATTCTGTATCATGGTCTTCTTACCCAACAGGTAAGAATCTGAATCCTGGGCCTCTCGTACCTGATCAACTAGTACGGGTCGAACCTGAAAACTGGCCAACAAAGCTCCATCATCATCATACCCAAACACAACACCTGTAGCCCGAAGCTCGGCTAACATCGATACTCTGGCCACACACATGTGAAACAACAAGGCTCCAGATTTCCGGCTAAGTGCATCTGCTACAACATTGGCCTTTCCCGGATGGTACTCAAACGTGCAATCGTAGTCATTAATCAACTCCATCCATCGGCGCTGCCTCATGTTTAGATCTGGCTGCGTCCGCAAATAGGTGAGACTCTTGTGATCAGTGTAAATCTTACACTGAGCACCATACAAGTAATGTCTCTAACTCTTCAATGCTAACACGATAGCGGCTAACTCCAAATCATGCGTCGGATAGTTGACCTCATGCGGTTTCCGCTGCCTGGAACCATATGCCACAACTCTACCATGCTGCATCAACACACAGCCAATGCCCAACTTCGACGCGTCGTTGTACACAACAAACTCACCATTATCGTCTGACAATGTCAGAACCGGTGTGGTAGTCAATCTCTCCTTCAGAAGCAAATAACTCTCCTCGCACGCGTCAGACCACTCAAACTTGACGCCCTTCTTCGTCAATCTGGTCAGTGGTGTAGCAATCCGGGAGAAATCCTGTACAAAACGTCTGTAATAGCCTGCTAATCCCAAGAAACTCTGAATCTCCGGCACAGTAGTGGGTCTACTCCAGTTCAGCACGGCCTCGATCTTGTCAGGATCAACACTAACTCCCTCGGCCGAAATCACGTGGCCCAGAAACTTCACACTATCCAACCAGAACTCACACTTGCTAAACTTCGCGAACAACTGATGGTCCCGCAAAGTCCGCAACACTGCTCGCAAATGCTTCTTGTGCTGGCCCACACTCCTCGAATAGATCAAAATGTCGTCAATGAATACAATCACGAACTTGTCCAGAAATCGTCGAAACACCCGATTCATCAAGTCCATGAAAGCTGCGGGGGCGTTGGTCAACCCAAACGGCATAACCAAAAACTCATAGTGCCCATACCGCGTCCTGAGTGCCGTCCTGGCTACATCAGAGTCTCGGATCCTCAACTGGTGATATCCGGATCGAAGGTCAATCTTCGAAAAGACTGCTGCTCCCTTCAGCTGATTGAACAAGTCGTCAATCAGCGGCAATGGATACTTGTTCCTCACTGTAATCTGATTCAGCTTCCGATAGTCAATGCAAAACGCATGGACCCATCCTTCTTTCGCACAAACAACACCGGAGTACCCCACGGAGAAACACTCTGTCGAATGAAACCCTTCTCTAGCAACTCCTGGAGCTGAATCTGCAACTCCCTCAACTCCGCAGGTGCCATACGATACGGTGTCTGGGAAATCGGTCCAGTACCCGGCAATAACTCAATGGTAAAATTAATCTCCCGCACAGGGGGTATACCAGGTAACTCCGCTGGAAACACATCCGGAAACTCAGACACAACCTCAATATTACCAAGGTCTGGCACTGCAGCTGTAGTGTCCACAACATGGGTTAAGTAAGCGACACAACCCTTCTTCATCAACCGATCCGCCCTCATCGCAGAAATCAAACACGGTACTGAAGTGTTCTTCACGCCACGGAACAGTATCTCAGGTAACCCTAGTCGTCGAAACGCGACCTCTTTCCTGTGGCAGTCAAACATGGCCCAGTGCGACTCTGAAAAGTCCATACCCAATATCAAATCAAAATCCACAATATCAAGCAGTAACAGATCTGCGGCTAGTCCATGACCATCAATAAACACCTCACAATCTCGGTAAACCCAACTGATGCTCACAACCTCACCTGACGGATACAACACTCTCCACAACCCTGGAAGTGGAGATGCAGGTACCGTGGTTAATGATGATAGTCTAAATGATATGAATGAATGTGTGGCGCCCGGATATAACAATGCAAGTACAGGAATACCAAAGACATGTAACGTACCGATAACCACCTCTGGTGATGCTCTGCCCTCACGTAGAGTCATAGCATGAACCCTCGCCTGTCCGGCTGGTCGCGCTCCACAATTGGCACCTCGCTCAACTCCGGAACTCTGGGACGCCTGTCTGTCACCGCCATACAGCTGTGGACACTCCCTCGCATAGTGACCCACCTGGCCACAGCGAAAACAAGTGACAGGACCTCGCTGATACGGACCCACATGATGTCGGCTGCAGAGACTACACAATGGGTACTCTCTCGGTACAGCAAAAGTGCCACTAGTACGCCAAGGATAACTAGAACCGCTGGAACCTGCATTAGCCTGTGGTCGCTGTGGTTTATCTCTCCACTTTCTCGGTCTCTGCCTCGGTGCACTTACTGGTGAGCGATAAGATCCACCGCCAGAGGATGAAGCTGAACCGAAAGTATCAGAACTCTGCCTCTTCGAAGGCCCCTGACTCGGTTCACCTTCCTCAAAACGTCTCGGCTGATACCTCTGCTGTCTCTCCTGCTCAATGTCCTCACCTCGGAGTGCAGCACTAACAAACTCATCAAAGTTGTTCCGAGGCATCGTAGTCAGTGTCGCCTTGATGTTCAGATTCAATCCCAGCTCAAACCTGCGACACTTGGCTTCCTCAGTAGCCACCATATCCCGCGCAAAACGAGACAAACGGGTAAACCGATCCCGATACTCAAGTACAGACAAACTGCCCTGCCTCAAGTTTGTAAACTCCTCGTACTTGCGCTGCTGGGTAGCCTGATTAAAGTACCTCCGCATAAACAGATCACGGAACAATGTCCACGGAGTGTCAGCTGGAACTCTGTCGGTGCTAACCCACCAAAAGTATGCATCACCCTCAAGTAAACTAACTGCGGCTTCTGTCATCTGCTCAGGAGTAAACTGCAGACGCTCACAAACACGTTCAATCTGAACCAACCATGCCTCGCATATCTCTGGATCAACTGAACCCGAAAACACAGTAGCACCAGCTGTGCGAGCCTTGACCACAGGGTCAAAACGCTCTTCCAAACGCAGCACTCACATCAGCAAGTCGCGCGTTCGGCGATCCTCATCAGGATCATCATCCCGATAAACACGGGGACCACATCGAGGAGGCATCCTACTGATACAAGACAATCATTAGGTACAAGCAGAAAGAACGTAATCATGAAACCGCAGATATTTGAGGACACACAACACCCGAAGTATTGATGAGTACCGCTGGCCAGTCGGGTCATCACTCCAGTCATGCTGTATCAACTCAAATACCCTAAGCGTCACAACTACAAGAGTCTACAAAATCTGACAACCTAATGCTCTGATACAAAGTTGTAAGGACACAATCCCGATTCATATACCTAAACCGGAACCGAACCCCTTCTGAAAATACGAACCAACAAAAACTTTTCAAAATTTCGGCAGAGTTTCCTTACTAACGTGGAATTGCATAAACTTGCACCCTGAAAATAACACTTCATCCTATGCCACAAAAGCCAAACCGTGGGCACCAATCCCATCCGGATTTCTCAACATCAATATATGAATCATAAACAGTAAACAGTACTGCAGTATATATATATCCGAGAAAATCCGTATAAACAAGTATCAGAATGTATCAGAGCGACCACTAGAGTAAAATATATACAATATACACATCAGTAGGCAAAACAAGAACCTACTGGAAAGCACAGGTAGCTCAGATCACTAGCCTCCAAACCGCGACGTGAAAACACCAAAACCTGAACTGCAACTGGGCACGGAAACCGAAAAGCCCAGGGGAAAGACATGAAACACGTTAGAGTGAGTGGACGAAAATAAATGTCTTTCACCAATTGATATATATGTTTAAAATAACATATGCGAGTCCAGGTAAATAAAAAACAATAAGTACACGAGGTAAAACCATAATCCTCCAGCGTACTGAGCATGCAAGTATAAATCCTACGGGGTCACTCATGGACTCCTCCGTGCTAGTACAGTCCGAATCACGGGATCCCAGAGCCACACGTCATTCTAAGCCAGAAAGGGCTCGGTTCCGGGGAAACGCCCCTCACCGGTCAGGTCGGGGTAACGCCCCGCCTGGGATGCCTACCATCGGGGATCAGCCGAGAGGCTAGTGTATCGATACAACAACGTAACTGAGACTGTACTCTGAGTAAACCAAATAATAAACAGTTCGATGCAACTGCATGAAACAACATGTAAGTGTATGTATATTCGTATACGTATATCCGTATAAGTATAATCGTATATTCGTAAAAACACATGCTTATGTAATCCAAAATCTCATACGCATGCTCAAGTTCATAAATCATATAAAAGACTCGCAAAGATTCCTTGAAAAGAAATTGTCCACTCACAGGTGAGCAAAACGCGCACTCGCGCTAATCTCGTGGTCCGACGGAAGATCCCTCGCCAGAAGCACGGTCACGATATCGATCTCGATCTCTTGAATATTCACAAAAACATAACTGATCAAAATCATAGTCCATAACCCTGTACTGAATCACGGAAACCAACCGTTCCCGGAAATATGCAATGCAATGCAAAACGATAAACGGAATTCCCGAAATCTCCACTCGAAATCTCGACTGAAAATCGGATAATCAAATCAACCCGAAAACCTCTGGACGATAATCAGGGCGCGATTACGAGAAAAATGACATTAAAAACGTCGAAATCTGAAAAGTCAACTTTTGGCTGGAGCTCCGCCGTTGACAGCCGGCGGCGGCGGCGGCGTGCCGTCAACGGTGGAATTCCACGGCCAAAACTTCCAGAACTCAAGATCACACCAAGGCTAACACTTTTCTCTTCTACCACGAAGTCCAAATCCCACCAGAACCCGTCTAATTTCAGCCAAAACCAAATCGGAATTCCAACTTCCGTGACCTAACCGTTGACCCTCAAAACCTCATCAAATCCCAAAATCAAACATACCATAAGTCTCAGAGGGGCAATGGGAGTCTAACCCCCCTAACCACCACCACCAAATCTCGCCGGAAGACGGCCAACCGTCACCGGCGACACAGCCCAGCTCGGCCCGATTCGGGCACCATGAAATCCCCATCAATTTTCACGAATTCATGTACCAATCAACACGAAATCACAAGGGGAAGCTAATTATACCTTTCACTCGACTGGAGGTGGCCAGAAAGTGGGTCGTCGGACGACAAGCCGAAACGGGAAACTTCTCCCTCTCTCGGTCAACGGTCAACTTTCCTGTTTTGGAAAGTCAAAGCAAGTCAACTTCAGTCAAAGCCCAAAATGAAGTTTTCGACTAATTATCGACTATTCCGATATTTATACTCGCGCCTCGGGTCGATCGATGGTCCGAAATGCATATACGAAATGATTCGGATAAACACGAAACAATCAGATAAACTCGTCGGAAACTGAAACTTGAAATAATCATAAAATATGCCTCGGTTATCGGAAAAATCTTCCGGAACCACCCACGAGCTTGAAATCACTTACTCTACAACTTCCATGAAGACACTCAACTCAAATTCTCAACCGAAAACATAGTCGCGAATCGAATCGGCAAACCACATATATAATGAAAAACTGCGACTAAACTCAATCTCGAGAATCGTGCCGAATACGCAACAGATTCTGGTTCGAGTCGTTACACAAAATTTTCTTAAGGGGGGTAGATTGTAATATTTTGTCCCGAGAATTTTCTTATTTTATGATTTATTTAAGGTTAATAAAGAAAGGTAGTTAGTTTTGTCTCCGTTGATAAACATCGAGAGATTTTTAGTTGACTTTTTATCAGATTTTCGAAGTTGGTTGACTTTAGATGGAAGTCGTAGAAATTGTCAAGATGAGTGTAGACGCGAAGAAGCCGAAAATGGAGTTACGACAAGAGAGTTATGATCAATGGAACTTTATCAAAAATGTAATAGTCGTAAATGGACGAGTATAAATAGAAATTTCTATTTCAGGAAATTATATTGAGGAAAATCGTAGAGTTTATCGAGAGGAGTTTATGGCCATGTCAAGTGTTAAAATTGGAGTTACGATGAAGAAATTGTGGTCAACGAAAGTTTTGTATGATTTTATGGAAATCGGTTAGTCGCAACTCGCACGTATATATTGGACTTTCTGAAAATAGAAAGTCAGTCTTCCATTTTTTGGGTGAGACTTTTTCTCTCTCCTCCCCTCTCTGTCCTTGCATCCCTCTCTCTCGTCCCTCTCATTGTCGTCAGCGACAAACCACCGGTCGGCCACAAAATTCGGTAGTCTTGGTGTCAAAAGTTGCATCTCGACCTCCTCTTACAAACCCCCAACACCTCAACCTCTATTTCTTAAGGATTAAACTGAAATGTCCAAGAAAAGGGCTTCCGAACCCTAACCTTTGGGGGTGATTATTTCGAGCTCGAGTTGATAGTTCTTACCTACTGAGATTTGAAGATCTCCTCACCACGAAGCTAAAGACACCAAGATCAAGTCCTAATTCCAATAGTGGAGGGAGAATCGATGATTGAAGTTTTTGGGAAAAGTTGTGTTCTTGAGTTCAAAGGTAAATTTAGGTGGCTTATAATTCGAATTAGACTTTGGTGTAGTTATGAAAGTTGTTGTTGGGTTGATTTTGCACAGTTTGGTGTTTGTGTTGTAGGAAAAAGTCACTGGCGGAGGTGATGGTTCACAGCGGCGCTCCGACAATGGGTATTTTGATGTAATTTTTATGTCGTTTTGCTTGCAATTTTGTACTGATTGTAGTGATGAGGTTATTGAATTTATTTGACATTGTTGATTCAGACGTGTGGTTAATCAAATATTAAATAAACGATTTTATGATTATATCGAATGGTTGAATCGATAGTCGAGTCGACTTCGAGTCGCGTAACATTTTAGAGATGTGTTGCGACTTTAAAAAGGATTCAAGAATTAGAAATTGGAATTAGATTAAAGCACGTCTTTAGTTCAAAAAATACGTTATTCGAGAATGCGAGGTTCTCGACAATAATGCTCGTCGGTGAATGAGTTGAGCTATTCGTTTTGATTTTCGACGATTAGTTATTAAGTAATAATCATTGTTTCAGGATAACATGTTGGCGGCTAGTGACAAATGCATAGTAGCGCCAACAGATGTGCTTTGGCTTGATGGAAATCATGGCAAATTTCTGTCAGTGGACCTTTATTTTTCATAGTCAATAGTGAGTTTATATTTTATCAGTATGCTATACAGTATATTTCAGAGCTTTTAAATTTGGAGGTTTATTTGTGATAGTTTATTTAATGCATCGATGCTCTCTCTATTCAGTTGATCACCGGATAGTCTGGTTTGGAGAGGTTAGGTGGGCTCGTTTGACCCAAATCGACTCAAATTAAGTTGCTTGCACTACAAGAAAACATCACTTAGACCACGGAAACGTAATTGTTCCGTGGTCCAAGTGACACCTGGACGACGGAAAAGACTCCGTCGTCCAAGTACCACCTGGACGACGGAGAATACCATCTCCGTCGTCCAGGTGGTCAGCTGGACCACGGAGTCTTTTCCGTCGTCCAGGTGATCACCTAGACAACGGAGACGGAATTCTCCGTCGTCCAGGTAATCACCTGGACCTCGGAGTCTTCTCCGTCCTCCAGGTGATCACCTGGACGACGGAGAATTCCGTCTCCGTCGTCCAGGTGATTACCTGGACAACGGACCGACACGCCGTCGTTCGAGTATACGAAACGTACTTCCACTTAGACGACGTACCGACACCTCCGTCGTCTAAGTGAAGCATTATATAAGCCCGATGCCAAACTGAATTCATTCCTCGATCTCTTCATTCCATTTGAAGAAGAATTGAAGGAGAAGGGAGAAGGAGAAGCTAGGGAGCTAGCTAGCTAGAAGCTAGGCCGAGAAGAATCAGGATCGATAAGGGATCTCCGCTGACTAGCTAGTTAGCTTAATTAACGTACAGATATCGAGAAGGCCAGCAGGTATGTACGTACGCAGTTAAAATTTGCTTAATTAATTAATATATATTTAGTGAAAACGTACGTACATATATACATGCAAGGATGTTAGCTGATGTTAGCTATATATATATATGTACAGATCGATTAAATTACGTACGTACGTAATTTATGGATCGATGTAGATCGAGTACGTATAATTAAGCGTAAATTAATTGACAAATATATATATATGTAATAATTAATTAATTATAATATTTTGTAGCAGTATGGACAAGAGTTGGATGAAGTTGAAGAATAGATGTGATGTCCGGTATATGGATGGAATTAGCGAATTTGTGAATTTTGCGAAAGAACATGGTCAGGGAAAGAAACGTTTCAGGTGTCCGTGTCAGAAATGTCTTAATTGTCAGTATGCGGAGGTTAATGTTATGGTGCAACACCTGTACGAAAATGGTATGATGTGGAGTTACACTACATGGAGCGAGCATGGTGAAGCAGTAGAGTTCAGCGCAGCAGACTTCAGCTCAGGGTACAGTTACCATGGTGCCTCATCCAGCGGCAGTGGTGCCGGACCCCCAGCTTGCAACCCAACTGCAGATTTGGTCCATGATGCGTTTCCGGGATGTAGTCATGGTGGACACCAACACCAAGACGGAGGTTACAGTACCACTTATGAGCATGATGACACATTCCCCGCAGCTAGCTTGGCCACTGACACCAGTGAGATGGAAAAGTACAACCGGATACTACTTGAAGCGCAAACCCCGGTGTTCCCTGGATGTCGAGAGAATGTGTTGCAATATGTGATGGAGCAAATGAAGATAAAAGTGAAGCACAAAATGTCAGTGAGTGCTTTTGACGAAATTCAGGAGCAAATATGTAAGTTGCTTCCTGATGATCACAATCTTCCTAAATCTCATTATAAGGTTAGAAATATCCTCAGCAGCCTCGGCCTAAACTACAGGATAATTGACGCATGTCCGAATGATTGTGTGCTATTTTACAAAGAGTATAAAGAGTTGGACTATTGTCCCGTATGTGGCCAGTGCAGATTCCAGTTGAATAGGAAGAGTTCGAAAAAGAAAATTCCTGTGAAAGTTGTTCGATATTTTCCCTTGATTCCCAGATTGCAGCGCCTGTACATGTCTCTACACACAGCAGAGGCGATGCGATGGTACGCAGAAAAGCGAATAGATGACGATGTCCTGCGACACGCCGCGGATGGGGAGGGTTTCAAACATTTCGACAGAGAATTTGGAGACTTTGCTTCAGAGGTTAGAAATGTTAGACTCGGCCTATCTACAGACGGATTCAATCCTTGGGGAAGTAATAGCTCCGCCGTCAGCAGTTGGCCAGTTATTCTGATGCCGTACAACTTGCCTCCGTGGATGTGCATGAACAAGGAATTTAATTTCCTTACCGTATTAATTCCAGGTCCTAAATCTCCATCGAAGTGCTTAGATGTCTACCTCAGACCTTTGATCGACGAGCTGAAACTGTTGTGGGAAAATGGAGTCCCAACTTATGACAAATTCACCGACACGATATTCACAATGAGGGCTGCCGTAATGTGGACGATCAGCGATTTTCCAGCTTATGGGATGTTGGCAGCCTGCAGGACAAAAGGATATAATGGATGTCCTATATGTTTGGACGACGTGAACTCTAGTTGGCACGCGGGGAAGGTGTGTTACTTGGGTCACCGTAGATGGCTTCCTCACGACCACCCGTGGCGACAGGATGAAGCTCATTTCGACGGTACGGTAGAGAACAATCCTAAACCCCGTAGTTGGTCGGGCGAAGAGATTTTAGAGAGGTTGAGCTATTTCGACTTTGGTGTGTTGAGCAATGACGCGGATGTAAAGAAATGCAATCCAATTCCTCCACATGATCTGAGCTATTGGGATCACAAGAGTATATTCTTTGAACTCCCTTACTGGTCGAAGTTGAAGCTGAGGAACAACTTGGACGCGATGCACATAGAAAAGAATGTGTGCGACAGCGTGGTGGGAACAATTCTCGGTATTAAGTTCAAGACTAAAGATACTCCCAAAGTGCGCAAAGATTTGGAATCAATGAATCTACGTCGTCCCTTGTGGTTGAGGAGGGATAGGAAAAGAGTGTACAACAAGATGCCAGATGCACCTTACACAGTGAAGCCGACGCTTAGACGTTCTGTATTTCACTGGTTTAAGGGCGTTCGTTATTCGGCTACGTATGCAGCTACTATAACTGGAGCAGTGGACGAGGTGCAACACAAGTTTGTTGGTCTAAAGACACATGACTATCACGTTATGCTGCAACGTCTGATTCCAGTGGTAATTCGACCATACTTGCCTCGGGACGTCGTAGAACCAATAGTGGCATTGTGCAGGTGGTGGCAGAGGTTATGCGCCAGAGAATTAAAGAAGTCAGATGTGGTGGAATTGCAACAACAAATTGTGCACATCATTTGCAAACTAGAGAGGATTTTCCCCCCTGCTTTCTTTGACATCATGATTCACCTAATGATCCACCTGCCCAAGCAGGTGCTTATTTCTGGTCCGGTCCAGTACACTTGGATGTATCCTCAAGAAAGGTACGTACAACTAATTAATTAATTTGTTCCACTGGAGATTATATATATACTAGCTAGCTAGCTATATGTACTTATGTAATGTGTACGTTTGATTTTGTAGACAGCTTGGACAGTATAAGTCATTCGTCAAAAATAGGTCGGCCCCGGATGGCTCCATAGCAGAGACATACCTAATGCATGAGTGTGTTACTTACTGCAACAGGTACCTCAAAGATCCACCCCATCCCACTGCCTCCGATCGCAGTGCCCGCATCAATCTTTCTGTCGTCACCAATGTCGTCCGACCGT
This sequence comes from Geum urbanum, assembly GCA_946800695.1. Lineage (NCBI taxonomy): Eukaryota > Viridiplantae > Streptophyta > Magnoliopsida > Rosales > Rosaceae > Geum > Geum urbanum. The sequence goes on along the minus strand of OX327008.1, from coordinate 15,385,463 downwards.
TTAGAGGAGTATTAAAGGAATCGTTAACATGGGAAGAACTTATTGAGGCACATTGGGTAGTGTTGCGAGACTGTGATGAAGTTGAGCCGTACATGATATCATACAGGGAGAGGCTTCAGGCGTTAAATCAAAACAAGAGTTCGGCGTGGATTGAGAAAATGGTTAAGAAGAAGTTTCCTGATTATTTCTTCCAATGGGTACGTAGGTACGACTCGGTATTAATTATTTAAATACATATCGCTCATGTTTGTAGAAAGTAAACCCTTATATTAATTTGCCCTTTTTCGCAGATGATTGATCTGCAAAAATCTGATAACCACGGAGGGTGGTGGTCATGGCCAAAGCACTTGCTAGCAGGGAAGCCGGTTAAACACTATATTTATCCCGGATGTTTTGTGAACGGTGTAAAGTTCTATTCATTGGCCCGAGACGAAGGAAGAAGAACACAAAACAGTGGGGTAGCGGTCGGGAAAGACAATGATCTATATTACGGGGCTATTGTATACGTGGTTCAGCTATGTTACGGGAATGATGTCAACGTTTTCCTATTCAAGTGCAGATGGTTCAAGCGTATAAAGGAAGACCTGGGACTATTATCAGTCGATACAAACTCGCACTGGTATGAGGATGAGCCTTTCGCTCTCGCCACCTTAGTTCGGCAAGTGTTCTATCTCGACGATCCGAAAGCCAGTGAAGGGTGGAAAATAGTGAACCATATCTCTCACCGAGGAATATGGAATACAAAGACAATTGAAGGGACACCGGCGATGACTGAAGATGCTGCTGAACCAGAAAGAGACATTCCTGCCTATCAAGAGCCTAATATTTCTATGGTCCGCTCCGATATAATGGACCTGGTTCAAGATGGTGAACGGTTACCCATGCCTGATGGTTGTACAGATCTAACTGAAGATGAGATTATCGATGAGGTAGATGAAGAAGACGAGCAGGAAGAGGACGCGGACGAGGACTCAGGTTATTCGTCGGACGATGTTGAGTACGATGACGAGGATGAGCCGTCGACTAACGGGGATGAGGACGATGATGATTATGACGAAGAGTACGGTCATACGACGAGGGAGATTAATTGGTAATTAATTACTGTAATTATTGTAATATATATATGATCGATGCCGGTTTACGGTAAGAAATTAATCTGAATTATATATCCTGGCCAACGGAGAAATTAATAAATATTGGCGCCAAATCTCAATCTCATATAAAACGTACCCTAGCTAAATCCTTGACCCTAAATCTAGGAGTTCGATCGGATCGATCGATAAATTTTTTAATTATATTTTTGAATCAGAATAATTGAACGGACACGTACACAAATGACCGGGGACGACCTAAACCGTAATCCCTAAGGCCCTAACCCCTGAAATCGGGGTCTATGCACCTGGACGACGGATAATGACCATTATCCGTCGTCCAGGTACACACTAGGACGACGGAGAATGGTCATTATTCGTCGTCCAAGTTCACAAACCCTAAACCCTAAACCGTAAGGCCCTAACCCCTGAATTCAGGGTCTATACACCTGGACGACGGATAACTTCATATCCGTCGTCCAGGTATAAACCTGGACGACGGAAACGCTCAAATCCGTCGTCCAGGTGCAGATATCGTAATTTTTTCTAAGACAACGACCATCTAGACCTTCTTCCAATGCATTTTCTTTTCATCAAGACTTTAGAGTAAACAATTCTTGGTGTGTGAGCTTTGACGGTTCGAAAATCGGAGTTGCGAAATGCCTTGTATCCACGTTTCCGGTTTGTGAAATTATCGGTTTTGCGGTTGACTGTGCCGATCAAACCCTTCCCGAACTTATTATTTTATGGTCCTTTGAAGACAATTATATATTATGTTACGACGAACATATCCAACGGTTGTTTTGTCCAAATTCAATTTCGTTAATACTCTGCTGCAAATGAGCGTCTACTCATGAACACTTAAGTCGTAAAGATTAGTCGATACTTAACATGTTTCAATACGTAAAATTAATCGGCGGTTCAAATTTAACTATTCATATATACGATGCGTTCATCGATATTGTACGACTATTTCACTCGAATGACAGATCGCTAAATTCCTAGTGAATTATTTTTAAAATTTTTTTTTACGTAATTTTAACCTGGACGACGGAGATGGTCATTTTCCGTCGTCCAGGTGTTCACCTGAACGACGGAGAATGACCATCTCCGTCGTCCAGGTTCAAATTACCATGGCGGTTCGAATTTATTTTTTGTTTAATTTTTTCATGTAATTTTCACTTGGACGACGGAGATGGTCATTCTCCGTCGTCCAAGTCCAAAATTATGGCGGTTCAATTTACCGCTTCCGTTTTGGGACCGCTTGAATTTTCACTTAGACGACGGAGAATTCATTCTCCGTCGTCTAAGTCCAAAATCATGGCGGTTCAAAACGTCCCGCCGATTAATTACGCGCCGTTTGAAATTTTTTAAACCGCCACCTAGACGACGGAAACCACTATTTCCATCGTCCAAGTTAACTTAGACGATGGAGAATAGTGATCCGTCGTCTAGGTGCAACTCTATAAATAGAGTTGCACCCCCCTCATTTTCTCATCATTCCATCTCCTCCTCTCCCTCTCCTCTCCTCTCCTCTCCTCCGGCGATCCTCCCCCGGCGACGCTCCGACGACATTTTTTCCGGCGTGGTTCCTCCTCTCCGACGACTCAACTCTTTCGATATTCCGGCGACATTCCGATTTGGTAATAATTCTATTTTTTACCTTTTTTTACATTTTTGTTAATTAATTAATTAATTAATAAATAGTTTTAATTTATTAATTAGTTTAAAATAATTAATAGTTATAACTATAATTATTAATGAGTTGTTATTATTAATATTGGGATAATTATTATTAGTATACATTAATTATTTGGTAATAATTTTATATTTGTTAGTTAAAATTAAATAATAGCAATAATTATTATTGTTAATAATAATTAATTATATTGGTAAATGAATAATTATTATTATATGCATGATAAATAACCTTCTATATCAGTTTTTGCAAATTTTGACCCATCAAAATTTTGTACACAAAATTTTGACCAGTCAAAACTGGTATTTGGTCACCTATTTTGCACCTTTGACCCATCGAAGGAACGCTATTGTCTCCAAATCTGTCCAAATTCGACCCGTCGATGGCAATTTTTGACCCGTCGAAAAAGATATCAGAAAATCGATATCGGTTTTAGGTTTTTCTTCGACCCGTAGATGTATTTTTTGACCCATCGAAGAGGTGCTACATGACAAGATTTCGACCCGTAAAACATTCGGTCTACCCATCGAAATAGGTATCAGAAAATCAACTTCTATTTTTGGGTTTCACTCGACCTGTCGATTACTGTACCCGGATGTGGTGTTTTAGATGTGTTCTACATCAGTTTTTATCGAAAAAATTCTGCATGCCATATCAGCACTTGAAAGGACCCAACCCCGATTCAGTTACCTAAACCGGAGTCGAACCCCTTCTGAAAACACGAACCAACAAAAATCATTCAAAATTTCGGCAGAGTAACGTTACTATCGTGGAATTGCATTAACCTGCACCCTGAAAATAACACTTCATCTACTATAATATATATATATATATATATCAGAGAAAATCCACATAAAACATGTATCAGAATGTATCAGAGCGACCTCTAGTATGAATATATACAATATACACATCAGTAGGCGAAACAAGAACTTACTGGAAAACACAGGTAGCTCGGATCACTAGCCTCCCACCATGACGTGAAACACCAGAACCTGAACTGCAAACTGGGCACGGAAACCGAAAATCCCAGGGGAAAGACATGAAAACCGTTAGAGTGAGTGGACGAAAATAAATGTCTTTCACCATTTGATATATATGTTAAAATAACATATGCGAGTCCAGGTAAATAAATATAGTAAAGTACACGAGGTAAACTCATACTCCTCCAGCGTACTGAGCATGCAAGTAAAAATCTCACGGGGTCACTCATGGACTCGTCCGTGCTAGTACAGTCTAAATCATGGGATCCCAGACCCACACGTGATTCTAGCCAGAAAGGCCTCAGGTCAGAGGTCTGCCTCCCCCCGGTAAAGGCCTCGGGTCAGGAGTCACAGCCTCCCCCGGTACACATCCTCGGGGATCAGCCGGGATGCGAGTGTATTGATACAACAACATAACTGAGACTGTACTCTGTGTAAACCAAATCATAAATAGATCGATGCAAATGCATAAAGTAACATATAAATGCATATACGTAATGAATAATGGTTTAAGCATAATCATCTAGCACATGCTCATGTAAACCGTAATCTCGTATGCATGCTCAAGTTCGTAAAATGTGTATAAAGACTCGCAATCATTTCGTGAAAAGAAATTGTCCACTCACAGGTTAGCGAAATGCGCACTCGCTCTAATCTCGTGAAACTGCGGAAGATCCCTCGCCTGAAGCACGATCTCGATCTCGATCTCCTGAATATTCATAAATACAACTGATCAAAATCATAGCCTCAACCCTGTACTTAACCACGGAAACCAACCGTTCCCAGAAATATACAATGCAGTAAAAAATGATTAACGGAATCCCCGAAATCACCACTCGAAACCTTCAACTGAAAATCCGATTCCCAAATCACTACGAAAACCTCTGGACGATAATCAAGGCGCGATTACGAGAAAAATGACATTAATTTCATCGAAAACCAAAAAGTCAACCCTCGCCGGAGCTCTGCCGTTAACCGCCGCCGCCGGCGGCGGCGCTTCGTCAATGATGACTTCCTCCGGCGAGGAAGCTCCAGATCACAAGATCACTACTAGCCCTACCTTTTCTCCAACTGACACCAGGTCCAATTCCAAGCCTAAACCCTCCAAAAACAGCACGAAACCGAACGAAATTTCCCTCCGGCAACCACCACGGGTTCGCCGGAAAACTTAACCAATTCCAAATCAAACTATAGGGGAAGTATACCAAGGTCAAGGGGAGTCGAACCCCCCTAGCCACCACTACCGAGGCTCACCGGAACACGGCCAACCAACACCGGCGACAAACTCCAAACCGACCCGATTCGGGTTCCACCAAAACCCCATCAATTTCCACAAAACCAAATACCAAACAATTCAAAATCATGAGAGGAAGCTATCCTTACCCTTCACGTGGCCGGAGGTGGCCGGAAAATGGAAGTCAGCCGGCGAAACCAAACGGGAAATTTTTCCCCCACGGGTCAACGGTCAACCTGCTATTTTTGGAAAGTCAACAGTTCGGTCAACATCAAACAGTGATTTACGACTATTTCTCGACTATTCCCGATATTTATACTCGCGTCTCGGGTCGATCGACGATTCGAAATGGATAACCATCACGATTCGGATAAACACGAAACAATCGGATAAACTCGTCGAAAACTGAAACTTCAAATAATCATATTATATTCCTCGGTTATCGGAAAAATCATCTGGAACTGCCCACGAGCTCGAAATCACGTGCTCTACAACTTATGTGAAGACACTTAATTCAAATTCTCGGCCAAATATAAAGTCGCGAATAGAATCGACAAACCACACACATAACGTAAAACTGCGACTATGACCAATCTCGTGAATCATGTCGAATACATTACTAACTCGGGTTCATTATTGATGCCTTATACATGCCAGAGGTTAATCGCACCTTGCTAAGTTTCAAGGATATTCGCGCAAACAGTTTACACTTGGAAATACATTTTGAGAATGGAAAATAACTATTGTGTATCACCTTTGTTGAATGTGGCCGCAAGCATATTCTAGAGAAGTTTCTGACTATTTGTAGTGGTTTATATCTAACTACGAATTGGATCATTGAATCCACTGCCATGACTCAAACAACTTCGTGTAATTCAGACTCATACAAGCTTTGGAATTTTTGACTTGGACACCCAGGTCGTGACATGATGATCAAAATATTGAAAAACTGTCACGGTCATCCATTCTTCAGAGAAAAAAAGCTTGTGGGAATACCTCAATCCATCAGTTTAAATGGGGAGGATGAGACTACTTCTCTCATTCCTGGCTCGCTCTCCAAGACGAGTGCAGCGTAATCCCGAAAATAAAAACATTGTTGAGGCGTCATTTGTTATCCTACCAGATTCATATGTTGCAATCTCTGATACACATTGCTTGTTTTTCAAAGCTTGTTCATTAGCAAAGACAGGCACGTCCTTCTTTTACTGTTGACAACACAACCAATATTCCATTCTTACAAAGGATCCAAGGTGATATTTGTGGACCTATAAAACCAGAATGTGGACCATTCAAATATTTCATGGTTTTGGTAGATGCATCAACGCGATGGTCATACATTGCTTTATTATCCACAAGAAATACTGCGTTTGCAAAACTCCTTGCACAAATCATTAAGCTCCAGGATCTCCACCTGGATCATCAAATTAGGTCTATTAGATTGGACAATGCTGGAGCGTTTACATGAAAATCTTTTGATGATTACTACATGTCAGTTTGGATTGAAGTTGAACATCTCGTTTCTCATGTTCGTACCCAAAACGGTTTAGTAGATGCTCACATCAAGCAGTTATAGCTTAAATCTTGAGGTTTGGTAATGCATACAAACTTATTGGTCTTTGCATGAGGATATGCAGTGTTATACGCAGCTATGCTTCTTCTTTTTTGACCCGCAGCCCACACAATTCAGTGTGCACTAGTTGGTAACTAGATATGAGCCTGACATTTCACATTTACACATTTTGGGTTATCTGGTATATGACAAGACCCACCCCAGATTACCGTGATAATCCAGGATAAGTCTTACGGGACCCATATTAGAGTCTCTAACACCACCTATTCAGTACCAGATACCCTAACATGAGCAACCCAAAACATCAACTGAGAACGTACATAGAGAAAATAGAAGCTGTGAACTATCATGCCTCGTATTTTGGACAGTCACGACTTCAACCGGTTAGCCTGCAATCTGGGTAATTTAAGACAAAGGGCATAAGGAAAGACATTAAAACATAAAACGCCAGAGTGAGTGGACAAAAATCATAATCGTATGATATGCGTAAAATTGTAAAAAAAACTGTAGTTTTATGCCTTTCCACCATTTTTGATAAAATGATGCGAGTTCAAAATATCATAAAAATAGAAGAAAGTAGAGGTGGTTGCCCAAGTGTTTGTCCTAACTTGAGTCGACAATAAATAAATAAATAACAGAGGTGATGAGATCATCCCAGGTGTTTTTCCTAACCTGAGGCAATTCAGGGTCAGACGAAGGGTTTATCCTAACTTCCCTTTACCAGGCTATTCAGTGATTAGCCAAATAGTTGGAGCATCGATGCAACTAAATATGACCATCACAAACCAAACCTCCAAAACATAAAGTTCGTAAAGTATAACGTAAACGTAAAGCATAATAGTATAATCTACAAACTCGTAATGCATCAGTGAAAAGAAATATCCACTCACCGTTGTGACGACCTGAACTAGAATCAGTAGAGTAATCAGTGTAATTCTCGAGTTATCACGTAATCACGGTTTTTCGATAATTGTGTGGTTTGCCAGTTTTGATTACGACTTAATTATCGACCGAGAATTTGAGTTGAGTCTCTTCTCGAGAGTTGTGGTACACGTGATTTCGAGTTCGTGGGCGGTTCCGAATGATTTTTCCGATGACCGAGGAATATAATATGATTATTTGAAGTTTCAGAATATCGACGAGTTTATCCATTCGTATTGAGTTTATCCGAATCATAATGGTTATCCGTTTTGGACCGTCGATCGTCCCGAGGCGCGAGTATAAATATCAAAAATAGTCAAAAATTGTCGAAAATCACTATTCGGGAAGTTTGACCGTCGTTTGACCAAGGAAGCGGAGTTGACCCGCGTTGACCGAGGAGGAGAAACCGGCCACCGTTTGACTCACCGGCGACCTTTCGTTTCCGGCCATCTCTGGCTTCGATTTGGGTATGAATCGATTCCTCTCTTCATTTGCAACTGTTTAGAACTTGGAATTTCTTGATTTTGTTTCGATTTGAGGGAGAAATTATGGTTTGAAGTTTGGGAGTTTTCCGGCCGATTTTGGGTTTCGGTGACGGAGGTGCTCCGGCCACGGTGGTGGCCGGAGAGTTGAGGGTTTCTACTCGTGGGGCCACGGCGGTCCTTTTGGGATAAGCCTAGAGGGCTGCCGGGCGCCGTAGGCGGTGGAACGGCGGTGAACAGCTTCGCCGGAGGTGGTGGATCGCCGTGACTTTCGAGCTGATTTCTAGCCACGGTGGTGGTGCCTTGAGGAAAGTTGCTTGGTTTGAGGAGAAGAACAGTTTGGTAGCTCGGTCGCCGGGAAAACTCTCCGATTGACTGCGCGCCGCCGGCGGCGGCGGCGGTCAACGCCGGAGCTCCGGCGACCCGTTGACTTTTTGGAATTCGATGATTTTAATGTCGTTTTTCTCGCCCCGATCGTCGCCTTGAGGTTTTCGAGTTGATTTGGGTATTGGATTTTTACTCGAGGGTTTTGAGTGGAGATTTCAGGAATTTCGTCGATTATTTTGCACAGTATTATATGTTTCCAGGAACAGTTGGTTTCCGCGGTGTGGTACAGTGTTGTGAATTGTGATTTTGATCAGATATATTTTATGATTATTCAGGGGATCGAGATCGTGCTTCGGGCGAGGGATCTTCCGCTGGACCACGTGATTAGCGCGAGTGCGCGCTCTGCTCATCTGTGAGTGGACATTTTTATATTTTCACAGTTGTTGCGAGTTCGTGATTTTCCGTATTTACTTTATACGATGTTGAGTTATTTATTATTTTCGGAGGTATTATTTTATATTTTATGGTGATGGCATTACTGCATCGATGCTTCGGCTACTCGGCTGATCACCGGTAGTCCGCCAGAGTTGAGAGATTCCTCTGGACCAAAGTTGAGAGATTCCCCTATATGCCGCCGGGGTTGAGAGATTCCCCTGGCCTATCACCGTCGGACTTGAGCGATTCGCCTGACCGTCAGGCTTGAGAGATTCGCCTGGCACCTCCATATATACTTTCTGAACTCGCATTTTTTTACATTGATTATGCATATGAAACAGGTGAAATGCATATGTTTATTTTCGTCCACTCACTCTAACGTTTTATTGCCTTTCCCCTGGGTTTTTCGATTTCCGTGCCCAGTTTGTAGTTCGGATTCTGGTGTCTCACGTCGCGGTCGGAGACTAGTTGTTCGAGCTACCTGTGTTTTCCAGTAGGTTTCTTGTTTCGCCTGCTGTTGTACATTTTGTATATATTTACACTAGAGGTCGCTCTGATACGTTACTGATACATGTTTTATACGGATTTTCCCAGATATACTATATATTTACTGTTTATTGCTATTGATATGATATTGAGAAATCCGGATGGGATTGGTGCCCACGGTTTGGCTTTTGTGGCATAGGATGAAGTGTTATTTTTCGGGTGCAGGTTAAGACAATTCCGCGATAGTAGCGTTACTCTGCCGAAATTTTAATGGTTTTTGTTGGTTCGTGTTTTCAGAAGGGTTTGATTATGGTTTAGGAAACTAAATCGGGGTTGGGTCCTTTCAGCTTGGTATCAGAGCATTAGGTTGTCAGATTCTGTAGACTCTTGTAGTTGTGACGCTTAGAGTATTTGAGTTTGTATAGTATGTCTGGAGTGATGACCCGACTGTTCAGCGGTACTCATCAATACTTCGGGTGTTGTGTGTTCTTAAATATCTAAGGTCTCATGTTTACGTTCCTTCTGCTTGTACCTAATGCTTGTCTTGTATCAGTAGGATGCCTCCTCGACGTGGTTCCCGTGTTGATCGGGAAGCAGATCCTGATATGGATCGCCAGACGCACGACTTGCTGATGCGAGTGTTGCGTTTGGATGAGCGTTTTGACCCTGTGGTCAAAGCTCGTACTTCTGGTACGACTGTCTTTTCGGGTTCAGCTGATCCAGAGATGTGTGAGGCATGGTTGGTTCAGGTTGAACGTGTATGTGAGCGTCTGCGTTTTACCCATGAGCAGATGACAGTGACAGCAGTTGGATTACTTGAGTCAGATGCATACTTCTGGTTGGTTAGCACCGATAGGGTTCCAGTTGATACTCCGTGGACTTTGTTCCAAGATTAGTTTATGCGGAGATACTTCAACCAGGCTACCCAGCAGCGTAAGTATGAGGAGTTCATGAACCTGAGGCAGGGCAGTTTGTCTGTGCTTGAGTACCGGGACAGGTTTACCTGCTTATCTCGTTTTACGCGTGACATGGTGGCTACTGAGGAAGCCAAGTGCCGCAGATTTGAGCTGGGTTTGAACTTGAACATCAAGGGGACTCTGACTACGATGCCTCGGAACAACTTCGATGAGTTTGTCAGTGCAGCACTCCGAGGTGAGGAAATCGAGAAGGAGAGGCAGATGAGGTACCAGCCTAAACAGTTTGAGGATGGTGGACCGAGTCAGGGGCCTTCAATGAGGCAGAGTTCTGATACTTCCAGTTCGGCTTCATCCTCGGGCATTGGACCATATCGACTACCAGTTGGTGCACCGAGACAGCTGCAGAGATGGAGGAGAGATCGACCGCAGCGACCACAGTCTAGTGGGGGTTCTAGCGATTCCAGTTATCCTTGGCGTACCGGTGGCTCTTTTGCCATACCGAGGGAGTACCCGTTGTGTAGTCTCTGCAGCAGACACCATGTTGGTCCATGTCAGCGAGGCCCTGTTACTTGTTTTCGTTGTGGCCAGGTGGGTCACTATGCGAGGGAGCGTTTCCAGCTTGATGGTGCTGGTGGACAAGCGGCCCAGAGTTCCGGAGGAGAGCGAGGTGCCACTTTGGGGGCTCGACCAGTACAGTTTGCGGGCCAGGGCGGACAGCAGGGACAGCCTCAGCGTGGACGACCAGCCGAACAGGCGAGGGTTCATGCCATGACTTTGCGAGAGGGCAGAGCTTCACCGGAGGTCGTTATTGGTACGTTGCATATCTTTGGTATTCCAGTACTTACATTTGTTAGATCCAGGTGCCACACATTCATTCATGTCGTATAGACTATCATCTTTAGCTACGGTACCTGCGTCTCCACTTCCGGGGATGTGGAGAGTGTTGTATCCATCCGGTGAGATTGTGAGTATTGGCTGGGTGTACCGAGACTGTGAGATTTTTATTGGAGGTCATGGCTTGGCCGTAGATTTTTTGTTGCTTGGTATCGTTGATTTTGATCTGATCTTGGGAATGGACTTAGTGGAAATGCATTGGGCCATGTTTGACTGTCAAAAGAAGGAGGTCGCGTTTCGACGACCAGGCTTTCCCGATATATTGTTTCGCGGCGAGAAGAACACTTCATTACCATGTTTGATTTCCACGATGAAGGCGGATCAGATGATGAAGAAGGGCTGTGTTGCTTACTTAGCTCATGTGGTGGATACTACGGCTGCTGTGCCGGACCTTGGTGGTATTGAGGTTGTTTCTGAGTTTCCGGATGTGTTTCCGGAGGAGTTACCGAGTATACCTCCAGTTCGGGAGATTGATTTCACTATTGAGTTGTTACCGGGTACAGGACCCATTTCACGGGAACCGTATAGTATGGCGCCAACGGAGTTGAAAGAGTTACAGGTTCAGCTCCAGGAGTTACTGGAGAAGAGTTTCATTCGACCCAGTGTTTCGCCATGGGGTGCCCTGGTTTTGTTTGTACGGAAGAAAGATGGCTCCATGCGGTTGTGCATCGACTACCGGAAGCTGAATCAGGTTACAGTGAAGAATAAGTATCCGTTGTCGCGGATTGATGATTTGTTCGATTAGCTCAATGGAGCTTCAGTCTTTTCGAAGATTGATCTCTAGTCCGGATATCACCAGTTAAGGATCCGAGAGTCTGATGTGGCCAGCACAGCTTTCAGATCGCCGTATGGGCACTACGAGTTTTTGGTTATGCCGTTTGGGTTGACCAACGCCCCCGCAGCTTTTATGGACTTAATGAATCGGGTGTTCAGACGGTTTCTGGACAAGTTCGTGATTGTATTCATGGATGATATTTTGATCTATTCCAGGAGTGTGGGCCAGCATAAGAAGCATTTGCGAGCGGTGGTGTGAACTTTGCGGGACCATCAGTTGTTTGCGAAGTTCAGCAAGTGCGAGTTTTGGCTGGACAGTGTGAAGTTTCTGGGCCACGTGATATCGGTTGAGGGAGTTAGCGTTGATCTTGACAAGATCGAGGCCGTGTTGAATTGGAGTAGACCTACCACTGTACTGGAGATCCGGAGTTTCTTGGGTTTGGGAGGTTACTACTAGCGGTTTGTACAGGATTTTTCTCGGATTGCTACCCCACTGACCAGGTTAACGAAGAAGGGCGTCAAGTTTGAGTGGTCCGATGCATGTGACGAGAGTTATTTGCTCCTGAAGGAGAAGTTGACTACTGCACCGGTTCTGACATTACCAGACGACAACGGTGAGTTTGTGGTTTATAGTGATGCGTCGAAGTTGGGACCTAGTTGTGTGCTGATGCAGCATGACAGAGTTGTAGCCTATGGTTCCAGACAACTGAAACTACACGAAGTCAACTATCTGACACATGATTTGGAGTTGGCCGTTAATGTGCTAGCGTTGAAGAATTGGAGACATTACTTGTACAGAGCCCAATGTAAGATCTACACCGACTATAAGACTCTCACCTACTTGCAGACGCAGCCAGATTTCAACATGAGGCAACGCCGGTGGATGGAATTGATCAACGATTACGATTGCACTTTCGAGTTCCATCCAGGGAAGACTAATGTTGTCGCTGATGCACTCAGTCGAAAATCCGGAGCTTCGTTGTTCCATGTGTGTGTGGCTAGAGTGTCTATGTTAGCTGAGTTTCGAGCTACGGGTGCCGAGTTTGAGTGGGGTGACGATGGAGCTTTGTTGGCCAGTTTCTAGGTTCGACTCGTGTTGGTTGACCAGGTTCGGGAAGCTCAGGATTCAGATTCCTACCTGTTGGGCAAGAAGACCATGTTATGGAATGGTGTGCCTACAGAGTTTCGGTTGAGTGACGATGGTACATTGCTTTTCAGAGGCAGGTTGTGCGTGCCTAGAGACGAGAGTATGAAGAAGGAGATTCTGGATGAGGCCCATTGTTCGGCTTATGCGATACATCCCGGTAGTACGAAAATGTTTCGTACACTTCGAGCGTATTACTGGTGGCGCAACATGAAGCGGGAGATTGCCACATATGTGAGCCGATGTTTGATCTGTCAGCAGGTTAAAGTGGAGAGGCAGAAACCTGCGGGGAAGTTACAGCCACTGGAGATTCCAGTTTGGAAGTGGGAGCACATTACCATAGATTTCGTTTATCAGTTGCCGCGTACTTCAACTGGCAACACTGGTATTTGGGTTATTGTGGATCGACTGACGAAATCCGTTCATTTTCTCGCACTTCCGGGGAAGATATCAGTGGGCAGATTGGCCAAGTTGTATTTGTCAGAGATTGTTTGACTGCCCGGAGTGCTTGTATCTATTGTTTCTGACCGAGACAGTCAGTTCACTTCTGAGTTCTGGCAGGCGTTGCAGCGAGCCATAGGCACAAGATTGCATTTTAGTACAGATTTTCATCCTCAGACTGACGGGCAGTCTCAGCGGACTATACAGACTCTTGAGGATATGTTGCGGTCTTGTGTTTTTGCAGTTTTGAGGGAATGGGGACCAACAACTACATTTGATAGAGTTCGCCTACAACAATAGCTATCAGGCCAGTATCGAGATGGCACCGTACGAGGCCCTGTACGGGAGGCAGTGCCGCACTCCGTTGTGTTGGAGTGAGGTGGGCAAGCGATGGCTTATTAGACCTGATTTAGTAAAGAGCACCATTGAGGACGTCCAGATTATCCAGGACAGATTAAAGATCGCCCAGGATCGTCAGAAGAGTTACGCAGACGTGAGGAGGAAGATTCTTGAGTTTGAGGTAGGCGATTGGGTCTTCCTGAAACTATCTCCGTGGAGGGGTGTTGTGCGTTTCGGGAAGTGTGGCAAGCTTCGACCATGGTACATTGGTCCGTATGAGATCACTGAGAGGGTTGGAGCTGTTGCTTACAGACTTGAGTTACCGGCTGAGATAGCTCGTGTTCATGATGTTTTCCACGTTTCGATGTTGCGGAAATATATCTCAGATCCATCACATGTGTGGCTACAGCAGTTACCGATCCGAGAGGATTTGAAGTACGTAGAGGAGCCGGTACAGATTCTCGATCGTTGTGAGCAGGAGTTGAGGCACCGTATTATACCGCTGGTGAAGGTCTTGTGGCAGAATCACTCGGTTGAGGAGGCCACCTGGGAGAAATTTTGGTTTGAAGTTTGGGAGTTTTCCGGCCGATTTTGGGTTTCGGTGACGGAGGTGCTCCGGTCACGGTGGTGGCAGAGAGTTGAGGGTTTCTACTCGTGGGGCCACGACGGTCCTTTTGGGACAAGCCTCGAGGGCTGCCATGCCGGGAACGGCGGTAAACAGCTTCGCCGGAGGTAGTGGATCGCCGTGACTTTGGAGCTTATTTCTGGCCACGGTGGTGGTTGGATGGTGGTGGTGCTGAAAGGACCCAACCCCGATTTAGCTCCCTAAACCGGAGTCAAACCCCTTCAAAAACACGAACCAACAAATTTTTTTTTTAAATTTCGGCAGAGTTTTGTTACTAGCGTGGAATTACCACTACCTGCACGCAGAAAATACACTTCATCCTATGCCACAAAAAGCAAACCGTGGGCACCAATCCCATCCGGATTTATCAATATATCAACAGTAAAGTAAACAATACATATAATATATACTTTACTGAAATCCAGCGTAAAATCGTATAACATATTCAACAGGAAGCTCAGAGCGACATCTAATATATAATCATATACGTATACCACAGTAGGTAGAACAATAAACCTACTGGATGAAACAAGATTGCTCGAGCACTATGCCTCCGACCACGACGTGCGACACCAGAGCCTGAACTGCAAACTGGGCACAGAAACTGAAATGCCTAGGGGAAAGACAATAAACACGTTAGACTGAGTGGACGAAAATAAATGTCTTTCACCCAGTAATATATACGTATAAAATCATATGCGAGTCAAATGCATAAATAAAGAAATGGTACACGAGGGAGACTCCAACTCCTCACGCGTCCGGGTACACGAGGGAGACTCCAACTCCTCACGCGTACAGAGCATGCAATATAAAATCGCGGAATCACTCATGGACTACCACGCGATAGCACAGTCTGAATCACGGGATCCCAGACCCACACGTGATTCCTAGCCAGAAAGGCCTCGGGTCAGGATATCTGTCATTCCCGGAGCGTACTCGGGGATCAGCCGAGAAGCCAAGGTGTATCGATACAACAACGTAACCAAGACTGTACTCTGTGTAAATCAAATCATAAATCTTTTCTATGCACATGCTTAAAACATAATATGTACGTATACGTATATTCGTATAAGCATAATCATAAAACACATGCTCGTAAAATCATAATCAATCTGCATGCTCAAGTTCGTAAATCATAAATAAGGACTCGCAATCAATCCGTGAAAATAAAGTGTCCACTCACAGACTGGCGTAACTTGTATCGCGTTAACCCGTGATCCGGCGGAATGTCCCTCGCCAAACGAACGATCACGAACACCTGAATATTCACAAAATCCATATCTCAAAATCATATCTCGACAATACAAGACAAATCACGAGAAACCACCATTCTCAGAAACACGTAATCCAAAGTCGACGAATCGTCGAAAATCCATATATAACACCTCAATACCTCGCTTTACATTCGGACGCTCAACTCGAAAAACGAACCTCCCCACTGCGATCGGGGCGCGATTTCGAGTCAAATGACATGCAACTTGTCGAAAGTCCAAAAAGTCAAACTTTGACCGTTGACCGTCGTTGACCGCCGCCCACGGCGGCGCCACCGCTGACCGGAAAATTTCATGGCAGAGAAACCCCTATTCCACTCAAAATCACCCACTGAGCAACTTCCATAACTACACCGAAGGCCAATTCTCACTCTAACCATGTCAATTTCATGAAAAACCAAATGTTCACACAAATTTCAATCCCAAAATTCTCCATACACAAGCAAAATAAGATCACCAAACTTACATGGTAGCTTGTAGGTGAGGAGAGCTTCAAAGCCCACTCAAAGTTGCAGCTCAATTCGGCTTAAATCATGGAACTCGAAATCACCCAAAATCTTCCAAACTTTGGCCAGTTTTTCTTCTCTTTCCGGCGACCTACGCCGTTGATGGTGGCCGGTACTAGGTAGAGGGCAGTAAGACGAGTTGATAGAGACCAAGAGGAGGCTCGGAGGTGGCCGGAATAGGCTCGCCGCCGTCGAGCCCGCCATGGCCGTCGCGAGCTAGCTCCTCCTCCACCGAGTTGGCTCGGTCAACTCGGTCAAACCCATTTATGGCATATGCTGACTTTCCCTTTTCGGTAACCTACTATTTATAGCCTTTCCCAATTTGGAAACTCTTAATCATCCATTTCGACGAACTTTGAATATCCGTATCTCTCGCGTTGTAACTCCGATTCCGATAATTCTCGTGGCCACAAACTCGTCTCGACATATTCTTCAATAATTACCCAAACTCAAACACATCGTCCAAACAAATAAAAAGTCAACCCTTCAAAGCAACACACATTAAATCGACTAAATAATCAACAAACGGAAATATTCACAATTAAATCTTCATAACTCAAAATCATGCTCTGGAAGTTCCCACAAGCTTGAAATTAAATTTTGAACAAATTCCGTGAAGGAACCGAAACCAAATTCTCGTCCAGTAATTTAGTCGTTAAGTAGCTCGCCATTATAATCTGTTTCCGTCGAAACTTCAAATATTCATAACTAATTCCTCGGTCGTCCAAATAACGATCTGAAACCGCCCACGAACTCTTAATCACACATACAACGACTCTCTAGAAGAGACCCAGCTCCAATTCTCGGCCAATAATTTAGTCGTTAACGAGCCTGGCGATTCAAATAACTGCCGACAAACTGCGACTATGCAGTAACTCATGTATACAGCTGATCATACTGCTGATTCTGGTTCGGGTCGTCACAAATCCACCCCCCTTAGAAAAATTTCGACCTCGAAATTTCTGAGTCTGCCGACAAAAGTAGGAGCACTGCCTCTGCATATTGCTCAACTCTCTAGCGACAACGTCGACTGAACAATTCTGACCACAAACTCCACAATAGGAGATAACTCCGTGCTGGAATCGTTGTACCCTCAAATCACAAATCTGAACTGGCTCACATAATCGCCAAGTGTTCCTACATAAGGAACAGATAGGGTACACAACACATAGCAAACCTGAAACACAGTTCCGCCACACGGAACACAACACACATAAAATCCAACACTATAGGCGATGCCGAACCATACAGCATAACACAAACTTGCCTATGGCCACATACAAATCAAAACAACGTGTCAATTCACAACTCAGCATACTCGTATCAACACAACTCAAACATCGAACTCGGTAATAATCAACTCATTTCCGCTAATCCGACAGTCTGTGGTAACACACTCCACAAAATCAGAATCAAACATCAACTCAAACTCAACCAAATCAAACTCACTCCAACACAATGGAGTACAACAACATACCTCAAATCAACATCAAACAACCTCAAAACCACAGTGGTTCACAAACTGGTACTGCAAGCAAACTCAAACCGCTGAAACTGCTGGTCCCGAATCCTCCGGAATTGCAATACCAAGGTCTACAACATGCCCTCCAAGGCCTGAATAATCCTCAAAGATCGCCCACCAATCCGAGGATAAAAACTGATACCAAACCGTAATCTGGTCCCCAATGCTCGTTGCAAAGCTCGCCAACACTCAGTTGTAGCTGACTACCTCGATCGGCGAACTGGGACACAGGTACACCACGTAGATGGATAACCTCCATCAAACACAGCCATGACTTCCTGCTACTAAAATCATCACCGAGAGTACAAGGAAATGTACCAAGTTCATCAAACGGTCCACAATGGCCTGACAACTGGTACCACAACCAAAACGCATACAAACACACACAAACACAGCAACAATCGCCACATCTAACCAGAAATTTCAAATGGCTAACACATCTCGGCAAGTCTCTGCCTCCTAGCCATCGCCAGTCGACAAATGTGGCATCTGCACAAACAAGCTGCTATATTGTTCTTCATGTAGCGTCACGAGTAGTAAACTCGAAGTATCAGATACATCTCCGCATCACTAGTGCCAAACGCACGCAAAACAATGAGCTTCGACATCATCATACACGAACTCAGTCTCTATAGCGCATAACCCGGCTAACACGGAAACTCGAGCCATACTCACATGAAATACTGAAGCTCCCGATTCTCAACTGAATGCATCAGCAACAACATCCCAGACGGATGGTCAAAGTACAACCACAAGCCTTCCTCGAACAAGTTCAAAGGTGCAGCCATAGTCGTTAGTCGACCCCATCCATCTACACTGTCTCGAGCCCAAATCTGGCCGAAAATACAAGTGGATGAAACTCAAATGATCAGTGTATGTCCTACACCGCGCTGCACGCCGTAACTGTAGAGTCTAGAACTCTCTCTGATACTAACATAAAGACAGCTACACCCAAATCATACATAGGATACGTAGCTATACAAAGTTCCACTGCCTGGAACCATGAGTCACCGCTCTGCTACACAGCATCAAAACACAATCAAATCCAAATATCGATGCATCGCCATAACCCACGTACTCGTCGCGATCATCAGGTAAGGTCAAAACCGAAGCAACAGTCGATCATCCTGCAGGAGTCAGTAACTCTCCTCGCGTGCATCGAACCACTCGAATTCTACGCCTTCTCCGTCAATCCGGAAAGTAGAGTGGCAATCCAGGAAAATCCTGCACAAGCCGTCGGTACAAGTCTACCAAACCCAAGAGACTCCCGATCTCTGGTACAATAGTAGGGCAATCCCCAAATCAACACGGCTTCCATCTGGTCAGGATCCACGCCAACTCCCTCGGATAGCATCACATAGCCCAACATCTTCACGCTAATCGACCAAAACTCACACTGGCTGAACTTCACAACAGCTGATCGTCTCACGAAGTCCGTAAAACCACTAACAATCGTCTCAGGTGCTGGCCCACACTCCTGAAGTACATCAGGAAATTGCCGACGAACATGGTCGCAACTCGTCCAAAAACCGTCTGAACACCTGGTCCATCAAGTCCACACGATCTACGGAGCATTTGGTCAACCAATGAAGTGACCAAGAACTCCAGATGCATACACCGAGATCCGAAAGCTAACATAGTCACATCTGACTCATCAAACCTCCACTGATGGTATCCAAATCCGAAATCGATCTACGAAAAGACTGAAGCTTTCACAAGCTGATCAAATCAATCGACGATCCGAAGCGGAGGATACTCACTCTCCTCTGAAGCGAATCAAGCTTCCGGTAGTCAATGCGCCACATCTTCGAACCATACAAACAGTCGCACAACTGATGCAAGAGCACACCACGCAAATACGCGGGGTCGCATGAAATCTC
The DNA here is from genome assembly GCA_946800695.1 of Geum urbanum. Lineage (NCBI taxonomy): Eukaryota > Viridiplantae > Streptophyta > Magnoliopsida > Rosales > Rosaceae > Geum > Geum urbanum. The sequence continues at coordinate 15,365,922 of OX327008.1, read as the reverse complement.
CTGAAACCTCCTCCAGCAACTCCTGGAGTCAAAACTGTAGCTCCATCAGCTCCGCTAGCTCAGAATGACAAGGTGTCAGTAAAATGAGTCCAGCATCCGGTACAAGCTCAATAGTGTAGTCGATCTCCCGAACTAGAGGAACACCTGGTAACTCCTCCAACACACACCTGGAAACTCGGAAACCACCTCAATGTCACCAATGTCAGGTACAGCAACCATAGTATCCACAACATGGGCTAAGCAGGCAACACAACTCGTCTCCATCATCCGCTCGACCATCACCGCGAAACAGCATCTCGGGGAAATCTTGGTCGTCGAATCACCACCACCATTTCGAGGCACTCAAACACAGCTAAACACATCGTCAGTAAGTCCATATTCACGGTCACACTAAAACCACGATGTTCAGCTATAACAGATCCACAACTAAGCCATATCCTCCAACAAGGATCTCGCAACCTCCGGATGGATACAACACTCTCCAAGACCTCGGAAGTGGAGATGCAGGTACAATAGCCATGGATATCAAACAACTGTAATCCTCGGAGAAAAGTCTGTCCTCAACAAGGTCATAGCACGAACTCCAACATGCCCAACTAGTCGCCCACGTCAATTGCGACTTGCTGTATAACTCATCAAAAGGATACATTGATCAGACTGCAGGAACAACATGAGGATCTCCTCGTAAACTCTAACCTACCGAACCGCTAACACAGCTGGCTAAGAGCGTTCCCTCGTAACGTGACCCTCCTGGCCACCGAAACAGCAACTGAAAGTACTCCTCGAACACAAGTCACTGCAACACCTGCTGCGCGAAAGGACCACTAACGATCACCCAAACTCATACCGCAGGAACAAGTCTGCTACTCCGCAGTCTCCGTCATTGTCAAACGGATTAGCAGAGGACCCTCAACATAATCAAAAGACCACAGTCTGATGACGTCACTGATCCCGAAGTGTCAGAACTCAACCTCATCACATATCTCGACTAAATCCACTTTCCTCAAACCATCACATCGAAAACCACGTACACCTTTCCTTCACAATAGCCTCACCACTGAGTGCATCACACTAAGCTCCTCACGACAATCTCGAGGCACATCAATCAGACTCTCTCTGATACTCAGGTTCAAACTCATCTCGAACCTCGTACTCTGCTTCCTCTGAAGCCACATAACTCGTGTAAACAGTAACAAACATGTGAACAATGCATCTCTGCCTCAGGTGGGTAAACACTCCACATTCAATTGCTGGATAGCCTGATAACACCATCACCGTTTACACAACACTCTGAATGTAGGCCATGGAGTCACAACCGGAACTCACACAATAACAGCCCACCAAATACAACAATCTGACTCAGGCAAACATCACTGCCACAATTCTCAGCTCTGAGGCAACATATAGACGCCCGTATACACATAACCAGGCAAACCGTGCCACACAATTCTCTGAACTCTGAATACTCATCCGAATCCACTGTTCTCTGGCAAATCGCGCGTCGATTGATCCACAATAGGATCCACAACCGAAACGACACGGAAAGAACGTCAGGAGGCATCCTAATGAATACAATATCGTTCACAACAAGTGGAACGTAATCATGGAACTTTAAATATTTGAAAGCATACAACACCCGGAATATTGATGATTATCCGCCGGCCGGTCGGGTCACCATTCCAGACATGCTGTACATTCTCAAATATCCTTAGTAAACACGACTACAGAAATCTACAGAACCTATAACCTAATGCTCTGATACCAAGCTGAAAGGACCCAACCCCGATTTAGCTCCCTAAACCGGAGTCAAACCCCTTCGAAAACATGAACCAACAAATTTTTTTTGGAAATTTCGGCAGAGTTTTGTTACTAGCGTGGAATTACCATTACCTGCACGCGGAAAATACACTTCATCCTATGCCACAAAAAGCAAACCGTGGGCACCAATCCCATCCGGATTTCTCAATATATCAACAGTAAAGTAAACAATACATATAATATATACTTTACTGAAATCCAGCGTAAAATCGTATAACATATTCAACAGGAAGCTCAGAGCGACATCTAATATATAATCATATACGTATACCATAGTAGGTAGAACAATAAACCTACTGGATGAAACAAGATTGCTCGAGCACTATGCCTCCGACCACGACGTGCGACACCAGAGCCTGAACTGCAAACTGGGCATGGAAACCGAAACGCCCAGGGGAAAGACAATAAACACGTTAGAGTGAGTGGACGAAAATAAATGTCTTTCACCCAGTAATATATACGTATAAAATCATATGCGAGTCAAATGCATAAATAAAGAAATGGTACACGAAGGAGACTCCAACTCCTCACGCGTCCGGGTACACGAGGGAGACTCCAACTCCTCACGCGTACAGAGCATGCAATATAAAATCGCGGAATCACTCATGAACTACCACGCGATAGCACAGTCTGAATCACGGGATCCCAGACCCACACGTGATTCCTAGCCAGAAAGGCCTCGGGTCAGGATATCTGTCCTTCCCGGAGCGTACTCGGGGATTAGTCGAGAAGCAAAGGTGTATCGATACAACAACGTAACCAAGACTGTGCTCTGTGTAAATCAAATCATAAATCTTTTCTATGCACATGCTTAAAACATAATATGTACGTATATGTATATATTCGTATACGTATATTCGTATAAGCATAATCATAAAACACATGCTCGTAAAATCATAATCAATCTGCATGCTCAAGTTCGTAAATCATAAATAAGGACTCGCAATCAATCCGTGAAAATAAAGTGTCCACTCACAGACTGGCGTAACGCGTATCGCGTTAACCCGTGATCCGGCGGAATGTCCCTCGCCAAACGAACGATCACGAACACCTGAATATTCACAAAATCCATATCTCAAAATCATATCTCGACAATACAAGAGAAATCACGAGAAACCACCGTTCTCAGAAACACGTAATCCAAAGTCGACGAATCGTCGAAAATCCATATATAACACCTCAATACCTCGCTTTACATTCGGACGCTCAACTCGAAAAACGAACCTCCCCACTGCGATCGGGGTGCGATTTCGAGTCAAATGACATGCAACTTGTCGAAAGTCCAAAAAGTCAAACTTTGACCGTTGACCGTCGTTGACCGCCGCCCACGGCGGCGCCACCGCTGACCGGAAAATTTCATGGCGGAGCAACCCCTATTCCACTCAAAATCACCCACTGAGCAACTTCCATAACTACACCGAAGGCCAATTCTCACTCTAACCATGTCAATTTCATGAAAAACCAAATGTTCACACAAATTTCAATCCCAAAATTCTCTATACACAAGCAAAATTAGATCACCAAACTTACATGGTAGCTTGTAGGTGAGGAGAGCTTCAAAGCCCACTCAAAGTTGCAGCTCAATTCGGCTTAAATCATGGAACCCGAAATCACCCAAAATCTTCCAAACTTTGGCCGGTTTTTCTTCTCTTTCCGGCGACCTACGCCGTTGATGGTGGCCGGTACTAGGTAGAGGGCAGTAAGACGAGTTGATAGAGACCAAGAGGAGGCTCGGAGGTGGCCGGAATAGGCTCGCCGCCGTCGCGAGCTAGCTCCTCCTCCACCGAGTTGACTCGGTCAACTCGGTCAAACCCATTTATGGCATATGCTGACTTTCCCTTTTCGGTAACCTGCTATTTATAGCCTTTCCCAATTTGGAAACTCTTAATCATCCATTTCGACGAACTTTGAATATCCGTAACTCTCGCGTCGTAACACCGATTCCAATAATTCTCGTGGCCACAAACTCGTCTCGACATATTCTTCAATAATTACCCAAAGTCAAACACATCAGCCAAATGAATAAAAAGTCAACCCTTCAAAGCAACACACATTAAATCGACTAAATAATCAACAAACGGAAATATTCACAATTAAATCTTCATAACTCAAAATCATGCTCCGGAAGTTCCCACAAGCTCGAAATTAAATTCTGAACAACTTCCGTGAAGGAACCGAAACCAAATTCTCGTCCAGTAATTTAGTCGTTAAGTAGCTCGCCATTATAATCCGTTTCCGTCGAAACTTCAAATATTCATAACTAATTCCTCGGTCGTCCAAATAACGATCCGGAACCGCCCATGAACTCGTAATCACACATACAACGACTCTCGAGAAGAGATCCAGCTCCAATTCTCGTCCAATAATTTAGTCGTTAACGAGCCTGGCGATTCAAATAACTGCCGACAAACTGCGACTATGCAGTAACTCATGTATACAGCTGATCATACTGCTGATTCTGGTTCGGGTCGTCACAGGTGCCTTGAGGAAAGTTGCTTTGCTTGAGGAGGAGAACAGTTTGGTAGCTCGGTCGCTAGGAAAACTCTCCGGTTGACGGCGCGCCGCTGCCGCCGGCGGTGGTCAACATCGGAGCTCCGGCGACCCGTTGACTTTTTGGAATTCGATGATTTTAATGTCGTTTTTTTCGTATTCGTGCCCTGATCTTCGTCTTGAGGGTTTTCGAGTTGATTTGGGTATCGGATTTTTAGTCGAGGGTTTTGAGTGGAGATTTCGGGAATTTCGTCGATTATTTTGCACAGTATTATATGTTTCCAGGAACGGTTGGTTTCCGAGGTGTGGTACAGTGTTGTGAATTGTGATTTTGATCAGATATATTTTATGATTATTCAGGGGATCGAGATCGTGCTTCGGGCGAGGGATCTTCCGCCGGACCACGTGATTAGCGCGAGTGCGCGGTCTGCTCATCTGTGAGTGGGCATTTTTATATTTTCACAGTTGTTGCGAGTTCGTGATTTTCCATATTTACTTTATACGATGTTGAGTTATTTATTATTTTCGGAGGTATTATTTTATATTTTATGGTGATGGCATTACTGCATCGATGCTTCGGCTACTCGGCTGATCATCGGTAGTCCGCCAGAGTTGAGAGATTCCTCTGGACCAGAGTTGAGAGATTCCTCTAGGCAGGGTTGAGAGATTCTCCTGTATGCCGCCGGGGTTGAGAGATTCCCCTGGCCTATCACCGTCGGGCTTGAGCAATTTGTCTGACCGTCGGGTTTGAGAGATTCGCCTGGCACCTCTATATATACTTTCCGAACTCACATTGTTTTACATTGATTATGTATATGAAACTGGTGAAAGGCATATGTTTATTTTCGTCTACTCACTCTAACGTTTTATTGCCTTTCCTCTGGGCTTTTCGGTTTCTGTGCCCAGTTTGCAGTTCGGATTCTGGTGTCTCACGTCGCGGTCGAAGGCTAGTTGTTCGAGCTACCAGTGTTTTCCAGTAGGTTTCTTGTTTCGCCTGCTGTTGTACATTTTGTATATATTTACACTAGAGGTCGCTCTGATACGTTACTGATACATGTTTTATACGGATTTTCCCAGATATACTATATATTACAGTCATATTTACTGTTTATTGCTATTGATATGATATTGAGAAATCCGGATGGGATTGGTGCCCACGGTTTGGCTTTTGTGGCATAGGATGGAGTGTTATTTTCCGGGTGCAGGTTAAGGCAATTCCACGATAGTAGCGTTACTCTGCCAAAATTTTAATGGTTTTTGTTGATTCGTGTTTTCAGAAGGGGTTTGATTCCGGTTTAGGAAACTAAATCGGGGTTGGGTCCTTTCACCGTACTGTGCCATAATTTCTACCAAGCCAAAGCCTGACTATTGGCGTTTCTATACGTCTGACACTAGCTGCTAACACGTCATCCTGAAACAACGATTACTATTTAATAACTAATTGTCAAAAGTCATATTCAACAACTAAGCTCGTTCACCTAACGAGCATTATTGTCGAGAACATTGCGTTCTAAAAAATTGTGCGTTTTGAACTAATGATAATCAATAATCTAATTCCATTTCCTAACTCGAAGTCGAATCCACGTTTGACTCATTACTATCGTAAAATCGATTAATTAATATTTGATTAATCACACATCTTAATCAACTATGTCCAAATCAATTTAATAACCTCTTTATTACAATAGGTACATAATTACGAGCAAAACGATAAAACTCTATCAAAAATCTTCTATACCGGATGCATCGCCGTGAACCACCACCGCCGGCAGCGGTGTGGCAGCGCAACTTATTTTTCTGGCGAACCGAAGCTCAACATGCTCAAAATCAACCCAACAACAACTTTCATAATTACAACAAAGTCCAATTCAACCTAGAATTTGCCCAATTTTACCTTTGAAATCGGATTCTCAAATTCATCAAGAACTTCAATCCTTCGATTCTCATTCGTCAGATGAAATTGAGACTTGATCTTGGTATGGTTAGCTTTGTGGTGATGAGAGCTTCAAAAGCCAAGCTAGTAGGTCACAACCATCAATTCAAGCTCGAAACTGTCGCCCCTAAAACTTAATTATGGTTTTGGTTCGTCGATAGCTCTTCACCTTAACAAAACGATTTAAACTTTGAGAACTAGAGGGTGAGGCTTTGAGGGTTTGAAAGAGAAGACCGAAACACATCTTTTGACACCAAGCTTGCTGGATTTGGTGGCTGAAGCACGGTGCGGTATCACCGATGATGTCCGTCGCAGGAGAGAGAGTTAGGAGAGAGAAAGGGTCAACGCCAAATATAGAAAGACTGACTTACCATTTTCGGCAATGTTGTATATATACTTGCGAGTTTGCGACTAACTCAATTCGTAAAATCGTACAAAACTTCATTTGACCGTAATTTCTTCTTCATAACTTTGATTTAAACACTTGGCATGGCCTCAGACTCGCCTTGGTGACATCTACTACTTTCTTCAATGAAATCTCCCGAAAATTTTAACCAAATAAATTTCGATAAGAAGACCATCAATATCAACTAATGGTAAGAATTAACTACATTTTTGATTAACCCTTAATCGAATCTTAAAAAAATAGTTCTCGAGACGGAAGGGTTACAATCTACCCCCCGTAAGAAAATTTCTTCCTTGAAATTTATGCATATACTTGTAAAAGACCAACACGTATTGGTCCCACAAGAATTCTTTTGGCTCGCTAGAACATTAACATTTGTGAGAGTTGTCCATAATAGTTTCTCCATGTTCTCACCTTGTTTTGAAGTCTTGCTCTTCTGATCGAAAGTATCAACAACTACTCTGTATAAGCCTAACACATCAAAGGGGTCTTGATGCAAACTTTGTAACATTAACACCTGAAAACATATGATACCAATGCCAACTCTATTGGCAAGTTCTACTAATGTAGTCAACCTTTCGATCAGTTCAGCCTGTCAAATCCCCCGATTGTGGTCTATATATGCCAACTGTTTGGGTGGTGGAACGGCTCTAACTCCTAAAGTGTCCCACTGATTACCACTAAAACCCTGCACTGAAAGCCTATTTGAGGTGTCCCTCCGCGAACACTCTCACATGAAGTGACCCTCCATGCCAGGTACCAATGTAGTAAGTTGTGGACTTAGACTGACCATTCTAAAGCCGTATCATAAGTGGGCATTTTACCGATCTCAAGTAAACTTCTAACCCTAGTCAATTCTCTTATTCCTGAAAATTCTACTAAAAATTTGGCATAGTTCCCCTAAAACTCAAAGAAACCGAAAAATCTGCACGAAGAAAACACTCTAAATAACCAAATCCCGAAAACAAAACTGTGGGCACCGATTCCCATCCAGATTTCTCATAATCAAAATGAACAATGCTATGAACATAAACCACTGATACCCATCCGAATTTATGCATCACAATGATCGCAATACTAAATATCTCCATAATTCACATAACTCCCATTCGATACACTATATGAACTAACTCATATATCAGTAACTATAATGTAGAGAGGCTCATATGAAATCACCTGAGATTTTCCTCTAATACACTCAAAACTAAAGGCAGACTCCAAAGAGTCAAACTGTCATCTTAATTCACTGTCTGAAGATATGAACTCAACATCCCATCTAAGGTCTGAGTAATCCTAACAAGCTATGCATCTTTCTGCTATAAATAAGTAATAATTGTGTGCAACTTGAGTCCTAAAACCCAATGTAACAATTCTCGCGACTCAAGGACTCTAATTTGTATCAATAACATCGCACCCAAATCTGCATATCACTAGCTCGCATGCAAGGCTCATATATAAACATATCTACTACTATCTAATGTCGAAAGATTCTTTGGAAATAGATATAGGTCCTTGTGTGACGACCCGGAACAGAATCAGTAGAGTAATCGGTTTAATTCTCGACTTAGCGTGTAATCGCAGTTTTCCAATAATTGATTAATTTACCGGTTTTGATTACGACTTAATTATCGGCCGAGAATTTGAGTTGAGTCTCTTCTCGAGAGTTGTTGTACACGTGATTTTGAGTTCGTGGGTGGTTCCGCATTATTATTTTGATGACCGAGGAATATCTTATAAATATTTGAAGTTTTGGAATTTCGTCGAGTATATCCGTTCGTATCGAGTTTATCCGAATCGTAATGGTTATCCATTTTGGACCGTCGATCATCCCGAGACGCGAGTATAAATATTTGAAATAGTCAAAAAATTGTCTAAAACACTGTTCGGGAAGTTTGACCGTCGTTGACCGCGTTGACCGTTGACTTTTTCGCGTTAACCGGAGCTCATTCGTGCTTGCGAACTGCTGCAGTCGGTTTCTGATATTCCGGCCACTTTAGGCCTCGAGACCGGTATGGTTAGCTTCCTCTCTTCATTTGCAATGCATTGGAACTTGGTTTGACTTGAATTGATGCCGTTTTCAACTAGAACGAACTCGGAAAAGTATAGGTTTTTCTCCGGATTCGGGTGGCCGGCTCTGGTCACTTTTGAGGTCGGGTATTTGGGGGGAAAGGTTTCCCTCAACCTCTAGTTGCTTTGGGTATAAGGAATTGAGGGTTGGTTGCCGATTTGGAACTCGCCAGAAAGTCACCGGAATCCATGGATTCCATGACTTTCGAGGCAATTTTCGGCTACTGTGGTGGTTGGATGGTGGTGGTCCTTTGAGAGAAGTTGTAGGACTTGTTATGATGAGAATTTCTGGAAAGTTTGGTCGTGTTTGGACGTCGTCGCCACCGCGCCGCCGCCGCCGGGGGTCTGCAGCGGGGCTCCAGCGAGGTCCAGTTTTTCAAGATTTTTATGAGTTTCTGACTCGTTTTCGCGCTTCGAACGCAGCCGTGAGATTTTTGAGATGGTTTGGGCACTGTATTTTTTAGTCGAGGGTTTATGCGGAGAGTTTTGGGAATTTCGTCGATTATTTTGTACCGCGTAATATATTTCCGGGAACGGTTGGTTTCCGAGGTGTGGTACAGTGTTGCGAATTGTGATTTTGATCAAATATATTTTATGATTATTCAGGGGATCGAGATCGTGCTTCGGGCGAGGGATCTTCTGCCGGACCACGTGATTAGCGTGAGTGCGCGTTTTGCTCACCTGTGAGTGGACAACTTCTTTTCACTGATTAGTCGCGAGTCTTTAATACACGTTTTATGAGCATGAGCATGCATATGCGATTATGATTTATTCGAGCATGTGTTTTACGATTATGCATCGACAAATATGCTTATATAACTATGTATTACGTATATGCATTTACATTATGCTTTATACACTTGCATAGAACTATTTATGATTTGGTTTACACAGAGTACATGCACAGTATATATTGTTGTATCGATACACTTGCATCCTGATTGATCACCGAGGATGTTTACCGGGGGAGGCTGTGACCCCTGACCTGAGGCCTTTACCGGGGGGGGAGCAGACCACTGACCTGAGGCTTTTCTGGCTTGAATCACGTGTGGGTCTGAGATCCCGTGATTCGGATTGTACTAGCGCAGACGTGTCCATGAGTGACCCCGCGGAGTTTTACAATGCATGCTCTATACGCGTGAGGAGTTAGAGTCTCCCTCGTGTACTATATCATATTCACTCATTTTGACTCGCATATGTTTTTATAACATATATTGTTCGGCGAAAGACATTTATTTTCGTCCACTCACTCTAACAGTTTTCATGTCTTTCCCCTGAGCTTTTCGGTTTTCGTGCCCAGTTTGCAGTTCAGATTCTGGTGTCTCACGTCGCGGTCGGAGGCTAGTTGTTCGAGCTACCTTTCTTCTCCAGTAGGTTCTTATTTTGCCTACTGCTGTATATTTTTGTATATATACACTAGAGGTTGCTCTGATATGATACTAATACATGTTTTTATATGATTTTCCCGGATTATCTATATTATACAGTTATATAATATAACAAGCCATAACTTCTTCATCTTGCAACCAAATTGAGTGATCCACTTATCAAAAGAAAGAGGAGCTCAAGCCCAACAACTTTCATGAAGGAACCATGTCCAAAAGATGCTGAAATAAGGCACATCTAAGCTGAGAAGGTCACGGCCCAAAACGGGTCAGTTTTGACCTGTGGGTCAACGCGGGTCAAACCAGATTTCCCAAAATGGAAAGTTTCCTCAATTGTCATGTAATTTATACCGTACACATACCATCCCCAAATCAACGGCTATAATTCAATCTGATCCAAATCAGACGGTCACGATTAAATCTACATTCACCAACCGACTTCAAAACTCGATGAAACATTGCTCACTTATCCAAAAAATTCCCCGAAAATTCCCACGATCTCGAAATAAAATCCTCTACAATTCCTGTGAAGGAACTCAAATCAAAATCTTGCCCAATAATTTAGTCGTTAACAAACCCACGAGTACGATTCATTCACAATAATCACGGCTCTGACCAATATGTGCACATTCCACAGTTCGAGTCGTTACATCAACAGATGAAGATCCTTGACTATGTTCAAAGGATATCCCGAGTCCACAAATAGTCAAGAGACAGTCCACCTTGAACAGTCATAAGGAAAACTAATGATTTAACCAATTAGAAGTTCCAAGAGGGAACCTTTCACCAATACTGTTTCTTTTAGATCCAACAACAAATCTGCCAACTATCAGATTTCAGCATGGTATGAAGATGTAAATGCTGAATTAGAAAGAGATATCAGCATGCTAAAACCTTAAACACCAAAATCAGAGAAACTCTTCAAGCTTTATGAGGAAGTAGAAGAGTGTAAAGATCCCTCTTGTTTGAAACATTTGATCAAAGAGATCAAAATTTTCATATTCAAAAAAGAAAGAAGAGTCTTTCCTTACCAAGAGTTACAAATGGAAGAAGGAGAGTTTTCAGGAGCAACAAGAACCACCATCATCAAAATTGGTGGAAATACAAAACTTCCAAACATGAAAGGTCCTACGGGAGGTATCTCATATGTTGGAGATAAAGCTAAAGAGTTAGCAAAAACCAACATATATGCTTTCAAGATATGCAACAAGAAGTATTTCAAGGAATATCTGAATGAATTCCAAGAATACTACTGCACAATGTGAGAACTAGAAAATAACGATCTAATACATCTCTTGCATAAAAAGCTTCCTGAACCTGGGAGAACGACCATGAGGGAAAACATAAAAGAAAAACCTCTAGAAAGTTTTTAGTAGGAGGAGTTGCAGAAAGAATCAATCAGCTGATGTGTGAACAATGCAAAGAAAACACAAGAGGAAGAGCTGCAAAGAAGCAACTCGCAGAAATTGACAATTTCTGCACTAAAATCCCTGATATTCCAACCAACTGGGGATGCGACGAAAATAGGCAAAAAAAAGAATGGGAAGCACTTCTAGAAACGTTTCAGAGGAAAAGAAAGAAAGAATTTGAGATTCAAGAAAAATTCTAACTATAGAAGAGAGAAACAGAATCCAAGAAAGAAATTCTTCAAGAAAAAAAAATCCCTCAAGAAACAAAAAAGAAGAGAACATGCAGGTGTTGGTTATCCAAGGGCGAAGGGCCCTATGCTAACGAATACCCTAAGAAAGATAGAAGAAGTTCAAAAGCTCTTCTTAGAGAATATGAAGAGGTTATAGAGATGACCAATATATGAAAGGCTACGAGGTAGTCTATTAAGAAGATGATGACGATAATATATCTGTGTATTCAACTTGGACAGAAGATGAATCATCAGAAGATTCAAAAACAGATTTTGAAGAGGAATATAAACCCAGAGGGTTTATCTCCCTGAAATAAAAAATTGGGAAGAAAACAATGAAGAATAATAGATTTCTTCTTATAAAATCAATCCTGGATCCTTTGTTCGTGACTATTGTTACTGCTATGAGAAAGATGGTCTTCCCATATTTTGTGAATCGTCAGAAAAGATGTAACACAAAGAATACTACATAGCTGAAGCAAGAAGAAAGATGAAGAATAATTCAATAAATCAGATTATTCAACAAGAATATAAAGACTACTTCTATGAGATGGAAGAAACACATGAAATTCTAGAAAGAATTCTACTACTGAGAAGGAAGAAGTAGTATCTGCAGAAAGTCCAGTTTGTGAAGAAGATTAATGTAGTTCTTTTACAGAAATAGTAGAAGAAGAAAGTTGTTCGAAAAAAAATTTGTGCAAAACAACAACTGCTTTTACGAGTAAGTTCAGTATCCTCTATATACCTATATAGACAATGGTTTTGGCTTCAGCCTAGCAAAAAAGTTTGCTATACCTGAAGAACTCTGGATCATTAATCCAAAAAGAAATACAATTAGGAAAACTATAGAAGGAAAAAAATCTTCATGAAACAGTTGCCAAAAAGGTTTAAATCTCGATAGGAGGAGTAACCTTTATAATTGAAGAGTTATGACAATCAGAAAGCCAAGACTCAGACATATTGATTGACAATGATTTACTTCTACTACAAACATTCATCCAGAATCCAGAAGACAACTTATTAGGTTTCGAAAGGAACAACAAAATCTTTTGTATGGAGCAACTAAAACAAGCAAAGAATGTCGTTGGTCCAGGATTTGTAGAGCAATATCAGAGGTTGCAGCAGAATAGTGGTGGATATACACCAAAAAATACGAAATGATATTGCAATACAAGCGACAAGAAGAGTTTCTTATAAATGAATCATCAAAGGATGAAGACGAGAATGATGAAGAAGCCTTCATACAAGATCATTATCTCAAGCATTTTAAAGCTCAGCTTGATTTTGAGAAATAGAAGATGCATACCCTTGGAAACATCAAGAGATGTTAAAATAAAATATTGACATCAATCATCTGAAATCTGGGAAAAAGACCCAGTGATCTGTGAGCTCAATTTACATGACATGAATTCTATTTGTCATGTAAAAGCAATCCCCCAGTACAAGGAAGAAGATCATAAAGAATTCAGGAAAGAAACAGCTAATCTTTTGGAAAAAGGATTGATAAGACCATCAAATTGTCCTCATCACGCTCCAACATTATATGTCAGAAATCATGTAGAAGAAGTCCGCGGAAAGACAAGAATGGTGATAGACTATATGGATATCAAGAAGAAAACCTTAAAAGACGGTTACCAAATAGCACATGCAAAAGTGCTAATTAACGTGGTCAGAGGAGTCAAGGTGTTCTCAAAGTTCAATGCAAAATCAGGATTCTGGCAAGTCAAAATGCATCCTAATAGCATTCCCCTTACTGCGTTCAAAAATACATAGGGACATTATGAATGGCTAGAATGCCTTTTGGGCTGAAACAAGCTCCATCCATTTTTCAGAGAAAAATGAATAACATATTCAAACAGGTTGCAGACTTTTGTGCTGTCTATATCGACGATATATTAGTCTTCTCAAAGAACAAAGAAAAACACATGAATCATCTCTATGAGGTAGTTAAACTCATAGTTCAGTATGAACTCATTTTAGGAGAAAAGAAAGTCTTTCCCGTCCTAGATGAAATTGACTTCCTGGGGATTAACATAAAAAATGGGATGATCAAGCTTCAGCCTTACATCCTGGAAAAGGTCTGGAAATTCCCAAATAAAATCCATGACGCTAAAAGTCTACAGAGTTTTTTAGGAGTCATAAACTACGGAAGAGATTTTCTTCTTAAAATTGCTGGATTATCAACAATACTGTTCCCAAAAACAAGCTCTAAGAGAGCTTGAAAGTTTACAGAAGATGACGAAAAGGTTATTAGGAAAATCAAAGAGCTTTATAAAAAATTTCCTCCACTACATCAACCTGGAGAAAATGATGAGATCACCCTTTAAATAGATGCTAGTTACAACTTTTGGGCAGGTATAGTACTAGCAAGAGCGCCAGGTACTAACAATGAGAAAATTTTAAAGTTTTGCAGTGGAAAGTTCAATTCTTCAGAACAATATTATCCCATAGGGAAAAAAAATTCAGGCAATAAAAAAAATTGAAAATTCTCCCACCTTCTTATGAAAGCAATTCGTTTTAAGAACAGATTGCGTTAGAGTAAAAAACTTCAAAAATTTCAAGCTTGATAAAGCTGCTGATAAGGGTATATTAGAAAACTACCAATTTTTTTTAACCAATATGATTATGATGTTGAATTAATTGTAGATAACAAGGACTATCTCCCAGACGCTTTGATAAGAGAAATAATGATGTTCCGAAAAAGTGAAAAGAGTGACGAAGGTCAAAATCCTAGGAGCAGGAGGTCAGGAAAAGAACCTGAACAATTGGAAGAGTCCATTAAAAATGTTCTTAAAAATTTCTTGCTATGTCCTAAAAGACCATCCTTAATTGATCAATTCCAGAGTAAATGATTGGATAGCCTATCTTAAACGGCAGACGGTAAATGTTTATCAAGACCGTTGAGGGCTGTTGTTTTGCCAAAAAGCAGATTTTTTCCTACAGGGTTCGTAAATATATTCAATTATCAACTGAACACCTTCTCTGAGTCAGTCCATGTCTAGCCTTTCATCAGAAGATTTTTCTGGACAATTTAATGTTCGCCTTCCAAGAACAAAACAAAAGACTTATGGTAGAGGCCATGAATATTGTAACTGAAGAACTGAACCAAAAGAAAAGGCAACAAAGTGTTGTTAATGAACCCGTAGTATAGTACATCAGAACTTTTGAAAGCTCAATGGTTCTGATTCAAGCACTAAAAGAACCAGAGTGGTTCAAATTTCATAACACCATTGAAAGACATTCAGTCAAGGCAGTTCTCCTTGATACACTATTTACGGTTCCAGGACCATTCCTAGGAAGATATGTGGTGAACGTTCCAAGTAAACACCTGCAGAAGCACAAATTGTGGCTGGTTGAAAATGACTTTGTTCATAATCTATGGACGAAGACTAATGATGATCTCAAGGGATTGTCGGCTGTTATCTGTAATACAGGCAAGACTGTAAGGAAGTCCAATTTCATTCTTAGCCTCAAGTTTAGATATTGAAAATGGGTGCACAAATCCAATGGAGAAACTGAGTATATTTCTCCATACCATTATGTTAGAATCATCCAAGGTCAATATCTAGAACCAACTTGTAATGGATATAATGGAGCTCCAAATTGTAGTATCCCATGGATGAAAGCCTTACATTGGAATACATCAAGAAAATAATAGAAGAAGATCAAGAGATTATTTTTCTTGCTTCAGGAGAGAAAATAATTTTCACCACTTATGTCCACCTAGAGGCCATTAACAGTGACTTGTTTGTTGCTCTCAAGAGAAAATAAATTGATTTCACCCTTTCATGTGCCTAGTGGCTCAAAAAGATCGAGAAAGACAGACACTATAAGATGTATGTAGATACCGGCATAGAAGAGAATGAAATCAGAAGAAGACTTGAATTTAAAGAGCCTTATCTTGGAGAGAATTCAGAAATATAAGATCACATGTAAAGAAATGGAATTTGTATCGTCTTTTTCTAAAGTAGAGAACATCTTCTATCAATAAGGAATCTGCTGTTCGAAAGAAGACAATGAAGGAAAACTGAAACCTTATTAGCATGGAGTCACCATTCTTAGTGGAGCTACTGTTAATTATGCATGTTTCAATTCCATTTTGATTTCTGCTCCCTATAAAAATCTTTAGTCTTAGTTCTATGCATAAATGTGAGGACCCGACCCCGATTTTGTTGCCTAAATCGTGATTAAGCCCTAATGACCATTAGAACCTAAACATGTTAACCAAAAGAAAAACTGAAGGGGAAATCTATAATTCTAAGCAAAAGAATTATAAATTCAATACTTGGAACATGAAACTGTTAACGACACCAGAGCATCTAGACTCATCAAGCTACCTATGTTGACTACGTTGCTAGCTCGTAGGATCAATCCAAGATTTTAAGGTAAATACTGCTATGCTTCAATCTGATTTGTGCACGCCCGACCTCAATTGAGACTCCGTAACCTAGACATTGGAAACCGAAGGGCCTAAGAAAAGGCATATAAAACGGAGAAATCGTTAGAGTGAGTGGACAAAAAATATAAAGTATCGTAAGCTTAACAAAATATACGCCTTTCGCCGAAAATAAATATATATAAGAAAAAAAAGAGAGGGTCTAAATAATAAATCCAATCATAAATGTGTGTGGACACGTGAACATAATCATAATCACGGGTCGGGTGTTTGTCGTAACCTTCCTGGAGCATCTCGGTGATCAGCAGAGATGCCAAATGCATTGATGCAATATACACGAACATAACATGCATAAAAATATGAAATCATATCATGTGGGCCTCCGTGCATAAACATATCATATCATATCATATGTATATATCATATTTGTAAGTGAAATCGTAAAACATAAAAAGTAGACTCGCTAGCAACAGTGAAAAAAAAAATGTCCACTCACTTGGTTAGCCTGAAAGTAATTAGCCACCTATTAAGCCTAAAGATCTTAATCGACGTTCCTAAAACAAAATGAGAGCCTATGATTAATTAACGTTGCACGCTACGATCGTATGACTAAACTGATAAAAGGATAGAAACAAAACATCTATTGGCACCTCAAAATTCAAAAGGAACAAAATCACAAGGCGCTACGTACCCCAACTCCTTATGACATTAACCCCGAGGTTGATCAAAATCATCATGTCTCGAAAATAGAACACGTCCAGAGATGAGCCTCAACTCGACATACGTCATACGATAGCGTGGAATTGTCGAGCCGGCCCGAATCTTGAAAATGACCGAAAACATTACTGGAATGGTTGAATCACACAAATCTATGTAAAAATCGATTGGAAAAAGGCTTAAGAAACCTCCTACGAATAGAGGACTTCCTGGTCGCCAGAGCTTCGCCTAATGCGCCACGTGCCACCAAAGGCAGTGGCCACGCGCTACCAGAGGTCAGCCATCTCCAATTCTTGCATATGATACATCATATTTAAGCTCTCAACAATTACAACGCATTGTCTAACTACACCAGATCAAGAAAAGGACTAGAAGTGGTCAAAATTTACCCTGAATGTCGACGAATCTGGCTGGAATTCACCCGAGTTTGGCCAGCCATGCAAGGCCACGATGTTACCCAAAAAGAGTCATGCTTGACTCCTGGAATCAAGGGCTTCAAAAGCCCTATGGTTGCGCCACCCAAAGTTGGTTGCAACACTGCCATCACCGCCGTCCAAAACCCACAGGATTTCTCCCCCTCGAATCACCGAAGTCCAGCCATGCATGCTCGATTTCGTCCGATTTGACCGCCCACAGTGGCCGGCCGAAGAAATTTTGGTCTAGTCGCGATTTGGGCCTAGAAACTGGGTCGGGTCGACAACTCGGGTTGACTCGGGTCAACTAGTTAATCTATCTTACCCAGGTAGGTTTTTGGTATTTATACCCTAAGCTAAGATTGGAATCAATGGCTGAGATTGATCCATTAATGATCTAACAGTCAGAATATATTGACCAAGGGTAGATTTCAAAATAATCACTTAATTACTCTTACTTCTAAAATTCATAAAAATTAGCTCGAATGTCCAAAAAATTCAATAAAAACACGCACGATCTCGCAATAATATACTCTACAACTTCCGTGAAGAAAATGAGTCCAAAATCATAATCTATAAAAAGTCAATTTTTTAGTCGTGACGAATCTCGATAAACATGACGTGTGATGCTTAACTGGTTAATTAACACAATTAGCAATGATTAGCTCACTAATTTAGATTCAGGTAATTACAAATGAGAATAGAAGAGATCTATCTGAGAGAAGAGTCTATGAGTCGAGAGATAGAGTGGAAGCAAACTGTTTAGCTTCTCTATTTCTAAATAAGTATGTCTACTACTATGAGTGCCTAAACAGCTTAGAGTTGTTTACCAGAGAGTGATGCTCTGGATCTATAGTTTTGTAATTATGTTGGAATAAATAAGTTATGGTTTTCCACTACAAGTCTTTCAATTTGTTATATATATGTTCATAAAAACTCATTAAACTCTCCTGTGAGGCGGAGTACCGCCCAGAAGGAGGAAGAAAGTGGGTTGTTCTTACATGTTCATACTCATTTAATTTTCTAGGAGGCGGACTATCCCCCAGATGGTGGAAAAATGGGTTGTTTATTATCCTAAGTATATCTCTCTCTAACACTTAGTGTCTTTCTTTTGAACACTAAGTACAACTAACAAAATCATGCATTTTAGTATACTTACATAACATTCAGAGTATCCTTGTCTGACTTTAGTTTTGTTGCACTACCAGAAATGGAGACATTACCGGCGACCTGCCGTCGCCGGCCTTGTCTTTTTTTTTCGCCGGAATTACATTACCGGCGACAAGTCGCCGGCAATGACGTCGCCGGAGATTCCCCGCCGGTGTTGACATTGCCGGCGACGGGAAACGCCGTCGCCGGTAATGTCCGGGACATCACTGGCGACTTGAGTCGCCGGCAATGTGAAGACATTACCGGCGACTCATGTCGCCGGCAATGGCAGCGCCGCCGTGGCCGGAATGTCAGACATTGCCGGCGACTGAGGTCCATGTCGCCGGCAATGTGTGGAAATTTTTTGAAAAAAAAACGCGATTCTGGATTGGGCCCAATTCCAGAACCTGCATTGAAAGACATAAACCGTACAATCATACAAGTTCAACAGTACACATAAATGTTCAACGTTACAGTACAAATAACAACGACGATACGAAAATTAACTACAACTACAAGTCAGGTCGAGGAACTTGCGGGTCAGGGTCGAAGTAATCCATGTACTCATTTGAATTTCGGTGGCTACCTTGGTCTTGCTCTGGCGTTGACTGGTGCGGTGGTGGTGGTGGATAGCTAGGGAACGGAGGGACCGGGACCGGGGGAGGTGTGGGGAACAGTTGTCCGGTAGTGTGAGCCTCGTACATCGTCCGAATCCATGTGTACATCTGAGCCTGTACCTGTGTCTGCTGCATTTGGTACTCGGCCATCTGCCTCTTTTGCTCCTCCAACTCCCTCTGCGTCCTGTGAAGCTCCGCTGCGAGGTTACGACTAAAAGTTGAACTTCTTGACCCGGTAGAGTATTCTGAAGTGTTCTTCAATAATCCTTCGCCCGCCGTGCCCATTCCCCTACAGTAGTAGGTATTCTTGCCAGTCCCGCACGCTTTTGCCATGATCTGAGCCGCTATAGGGCGATCAAGCGGATCGATCTGAGAGGCATACTGGGTGACTTCTTCCTCGGAGCAGTCAGGATGGTTAGTCCGAGCTATATTCATGGTCACTTCCACGGTCGCCTCCTCCACTCTCGCCTAATTGAAAAGTGAAAATGAATAACATATTAGGTAACAAAATAAATTAATATCGAAAAATAGTTTTATTAACACATGGAGAGGCGAAAGACTTACCGCTTCGTCAGGGCACTGCGGATAGAACTTTTGATGAATATACACCAAGGGGTTCACTTCTTGTTGTTGCTGCGCCTTAGTCGACCAACCCATGTAGTTGAGTGAACCTGCATGATGGGCCCTGGTGTTTTTCAATCTATTCGCCCGGTTCGTCTTCGAAATCGCCTTGTTTGATAAACATATGGAAAAAAATTAGTAACTAACTATTTCAATCTGATACGATACATTAGGGTTGTAAGATATATTAAGGATGTATACCCGAGCTTTGGGGTGCTCGAAGTGGGCTATCAGCCACAGCCACTCGTACTCCCTAAACCGGAATTCGCTAGGGGTAGAACCTCGGCCTAGCTCCTTGTATACAGTGTAATGGGAAGAAAGCTCGTTCTTCCACTCTTTATACCTATATTAAAACATAGAAAAAAAGTTAGAGATATTAAAACACTTGATAAACAAAAATCTAACTCGATATATATTCAAATAAGTCGAAGCACATCACCTCATATGTAGTTGACGCTCTACCCACGTGTGCATAAGAACTTCATCCACGTCAAACCACACCTGCAATATGAATATATAAAAGGTAAAATTATATATTTATTCGGACTTAATTAATAAATGTAAAATTTACGTAATGAAAATACGATTTTACTCACACTGAATGCATTATGCACTTGCATCTTCACGTAGATAGGCACAGATTCCCAATCTGGCCAAAGCATTGGGACCTTGTCCCGCACGATCGCACCGGCCATGCTGACATATTTGCGCGTGGTGTCGAATGCCTCGATCACCTCGCCATCCTCATTGGCCCTTATGGGCGTTTTCCTTCCGCCGGTGGCCTGCTCAAGTCTCTTCCCGGTGCAGGTGCCTCTAGCCCCTTTCCGTTTTCCAGTCCCATTAACGAAATTGCCTAATAATACAATGTCAACAAATTGATATCATTAATTGAACCTATCGCAAGTCTTAAGTAATAATTAAGTAATCAATCTGATGTTAAATAAAATTTACCTGCATCGTCCGTTTGTTGGTTGGTGCACCTCACACTCCAAAGATACACGGGGTCGAACGGGAGGAAGTTATACGCTTCCTCCACGCTCAGGAACTCCGGCCGTCCTTCAATATAAACAGGCATCCCCCTATCATCGAATTCAGGGATGACAGGAATCTCGTCGGGTAGGAAGAGACCGGACGGCGGAGATAGATGAGGCCTGGACGATGAGGCGCCAGCACCACCATGTGTCTCAGATGATTCCCGTGAAACGGGAGTAGGCACCGGGCGAATATGGGGCATTCGGATTGAGGGAGTTTGTGATGCCCCCGTTGACTGTCGCTCGTCTGAGGCTCTGCCACCGGAGGGACGTCTGCTGATTGAGCGTCTGGAGACTGAGGCTCGAGGCTCAACTTCCGGTTGCACGGCTCTTGATCGTGCAGCTTCCTCCTCAACTCGCGCCTCTAGCAAGGCTCTCGTGCGAGCACTCATCATTGGCCCACTGGGCGTGTTGCTAACTGCGGGCGAGGAGGAAGCTTGACTACTGTTCCCTCCACTATTTCGGGAACCTCTCCGAAGCCAATTAGCCGCAAAACCTCCTGGCATGGACACCGTAATAGTCATGGAAACTGGGGTTCTATAACAAATCGGAACCGGAACGGTTTGGAACAGGAACCGTTTGAACCTGGAACCGTTATATTACAAACGGTTCCGGTTACAAACAGTTCCGGTTCCAAACGGTTCCGGTTCCAAACTGTTTCGGTTCTATAACAAATCAGAACCGGAACGGTTTGGAACCGGAACCGTTTGAAACCAGAACTGTTTGTAACCGAAACCGTTTGTAACATAACGGTTCCTGTTACAAACAGTTCCGGTTCCAAACGGTTCCGGTTCCAAACCGTTTTGGTTCTATAACAAATAAGAACCGGAACGGTTTGGAACCGGAACTGTTTGAAACCGGAACTGTTTGTAACTGGAACAATTTGTAACATAACGGTTCCGGTTACAAACAGTTCCGGTTCCAAACGGTTCCGGTTCCAAACTGGGGTTCTATAACAAATCGGAACCGGAACGGTTTGGAACTGGAACCGTTTGAAACCGGAACTGTTTGTAACCGGAACCGTTTGTAACATAACGGTTCCGGTTACAAACAGTTCCGGTTCCAAACCGTTTCGGTTCTATAACAAATCGGAACCGGAACCGTTTGAAACCGGAACCGTTTGTTTTCAAACGGTTCCGGTTATAAACAGTTCCGGTTTCAAACCGTTCCGGTTCCGATTTGTTATGGTTCCAATATCACTTATTATACGTTAAATTAACAACTATATCACCTAACTTAACATATATACATACATCATTTCCGGCTTTAAACTTTTCACACATATATACATCAAATATACACTTTGTATACATCGATCATGCATATTAATTTCACCTTAATTCACACATATATATATACATCACATATTAATCCAATTCACCCTAGCTAATTAATTTTCCACATTTTTCAAACATACGTATATATATATACATTCCATATATATTAATTAATTTTTCACATATATACATCACATATATTGCTCCTTCACCCCACAATTATCCACATTTTTTTCCCACAATTTTCAAACATACCTTAATTACATTTTACAAATATTGTCCACATGCATACATATATACATCCCACAATTATCAAAAATTAATTAATTAAAATACACAAAAAAAAATTGTGGAATGAGAGAGAGAGAGAGGGAGAGAGAGAGGGAGAGAGAGTGAGCTCAAACCTGGCATGGTGGAGCTCGACCCAACTGTGCCGGCGACGGAGGTGAGGGGAGGAGGAAGAGGAGGAGGGGATGAGGAGAGAGGGGAGGAGAGAGGGGAGGAGAGGAAGAGAGGGGAGAGCGAAGAGAGAAGAGAGGATTGAGGAGAGGGGAGAGGTGAGAATTTCGTGCTACAAGAGAGGGAAGAGGGAAGAGAGAATTGAATTAGGCCGAAGAGAAATGGGGAGGAGGAGATCGAGCTCGAGCTATACCGCCACCATTGCCGGCGAGGTAGGTCAACGTCGTTGGTAATGACATTACCAACGACGTACGTCGTGGGTAATGTCATTACCAACGACTTGACTCGTTGGTAATGACATTACCCACGAGTTGCTAACTCGTTGGTAATGACGTTACCAACGAGTTGCTTATCAACTCGTTGGTAATGTCATTATTTGTCGACTATTATCCGATCGACCAATTTCCGACCATTTTTCGACTACATAATTTCCGACTACGTACAATTTCCGACTACGTATAATTTCCGACTACGGTGACGATTTTCGACTACGTTCAATTTCCGACTACGGTTCCGATTTCCGACTACGTTCAATTTCCGATTTCCGACTACGGTTCCAATTTCCGACTACGGTTCCGATTTCCGACTACGGTTCCGATTTCCGACTACGTTCAATTTCCGACTACGGTTCCAATTTCCGACTACGTTCATTTCCGACTACGTACCCGATTTCCGACTACGTTCAATTTCCAACTACTCACAATTTCCGACTACGTACAATTTCCGACTACATACAATTTCTGAGTACATTTTCCGACTACAATTTCCTACTACATTTTACTACGTACATTTTACTACGTACATTTTACTACGTACATTTGCCGACTACAATTTCCGACTACAATTTCCAACGTACTAAGGATGATAATCGTAATCATCTTCATCACTTGAGTCTGACTCGGTTTCATAGGTAACCTCTGGCAATATGTGCCGCTCCTCGTCATCTGAATCAGCGTCAACTTCATATGGATTAACATCGAGAAGTTCTGCTCCAGTAATTCGAACCACACTCCCAGATCTCACATTATTAAGGCGAATCGTAGATGATTCCGGAATGTCAAAAGCGTTTGGCTCTTGGTATGCAGTAACTTCCTCATCATCTGCGGTATCACCAAGTGTGGCAGCACTGTATATGTTTCTATGAGCAACATGGTTAACCACCTTCCACGGGACTTTGTTAAGAAGATCGTCCAGGTAAAACACTTGTTTTACTGATGAGGCAAGAACGAAAGGGTCATCTTCATACCAGGTAGTAGCAGTATTCATCGAAAATGTTCCATACTAATCGGTCCTTGTGTTCTCCGGGCTAGTATCAAACCATCTACACTTGAACAAGTGCACTTTCATGCGGTTCCCATAAATTAGTTCAACAACTGAATGAAGGACACCGTAATAGTCAACGCCATCCTGCCCACCATGGACCATCACCTCACAATTCTGTGTTTTCAGTCGGTCGTCTCGATTTTCACATATAAATTTCACGCCATTGACCTGACACATCGAGTAAACTTTTGAAGCAATCGGTTTCATCGCCAGGACCCTCAATTCGTTTGACCACTCTGGGCAACCATCATCTGCTACATGGTTCATCTGAAAACGTCCATATATTAATACGTATAGAAGAAATTATGTCATCTTGAAACCACAAAACCACGTACATACATACATGCTATATAAGGATATATATAAAAATATACATATACACATATACTTACCCATTGACCAAAGTAGTTTGCAAACGTCTTGTTGTGGTAATCAACATTTTCGGCAATAGCAGGGCAGTGAAGATGATAGTTTTTCCAATATTGTACTTCTTGACAGTTAATCAGTACCGACCAGTGGGCAATGGCTACCTCATTTCCATCCAACTTGTACGACTTTGGCAAGCTTCCCTGTACTACCACGTCACTGGAGATGATAGAAAGGTTGAACTGGGGTTCATCTATCGGCATATGTTGTTGGGGGTCCTCTACATTTTCGAGGTACACTTTGGTGTACGTTACACACTCGTGCGCAACATATGCTTCAGCGATACACCCTTCAGGTGCATATTTATTCTTCACATAGTCCTTGTAGGCTCTCAATTGTCTACAAGTTAACAAGTGCATGTTAACTTACTTAACCACAAGAATTTACATATAAAAACATAGGCAAACCAAATTTATGAATCATTTGTACCTTTCCATGGGATACATCCAAGTGTAGTGTACGGGACCGGTAAGCAACAATTGTTCGGGAAGATGGATCATCAGGTGCGGCATTATGTTGAAAAAATTTGGGGGAAATATCCTCTCAAGCTTGCAGATGATAAAAATGATGTCATCTTGCATCTCCCTCAGGTCTGCTTTTTTAACTTCCCTGGTGCATAACTTCTGAAAGAATCTTGACAAGGCCACCAACGGCTCCACCACCTCTTTGGGCATGTACCCTCGAATGAAAATAGGGAAAAGGCGTTGAAGCAGTACATGGCAGTCATGACTCTTTAATCCGTACATCTTATTGTCCCGGAAGTTAACACACCTGCTTATATTTCCTGCATAGCCACAAGGATACCTGCATATATATAGATAAAGCCATATATATGGACCAATTATATTTCTCGCATATAACCATATATACTCCGCTAAAAATTTAAGGCCAAATTCCTACATAGCCATAAGAATATATACCTGACATTACTCAGCCACCGAAAAATTTCATGCTTATGCTTCGGCTTTACGGTGTACGGAGCTTGCGGCATTTTTCTCTTACCATCTCTTAACCACAAATGTTTTCGCACACCCATTGCTTTCAGATCAATGCGTGCCTTAGGGATGTCTTTTGTTTTCCCCTCCAAGTTAAGAACTGTGCCCACCACACTTTCACACACATTCTTCTCTATGTGCATGACATCTAGGTAATGTCTGATAGGCA
Source organism: Geum urbanum (assembly GCA_946800695.1). Classification (NCBI taxonomy): domain Eukaryota; kingdom Viridiplantae; phylum Streptophyta; class Magnoliopsida; order Rosales; family Rosaceae; genus Geum; species Geum urbanum. Next base: position 15,340,591 of record OX327008.1, on the reverse strand, counting down.
ACCTGGGCCAGTAGGAGAGTTCCCAGAATATGCTCTTGTGTGTCCAAAACTTATACCTTTCGGGCTTGTCTGGAATTGACGCCACTATGTCAGGATGATTGCTCAGCTGGCCAAAATCATATTCATTCAACACTTCCAAAATTTCTTCCCCTGTCCATCGCCTGGGTGCCACACCTATTTCCACAGTCCCATCAAACGCGTCTGGATCCTGCCTAAATGGGTGATCATATGGAAGCCAACAACGGTGACGCATCTGAACAATTTTACTGCAATGAGGACTGCAACAATCAACCGTCATGCACTCTGAACAAGCCCTGTAACCCCTGGTAACGTTGCCCGACAACATACCACGGGCAGGAAAATCACTGATGGTGCCAACAAGCATGGCATGCATCTGGAACATCTCCTTTTTGAACCTATCGTAAGTGGGGTGGCCACACTCACTCAGGTACTTAAGCTCCTCAATCAAAGGCCTCAAATACACATCGAGACACTTTCCTGGATAACCCAGGCCCGGAATTAACAGAGTGAGCATATTGTATTCCTTCTTCATGCACATCCATGGTGGAAGGTTGTACGGTACCAAAATAACTGGCCATATACTGTATTGAAGACTCATGTTGCCAAAAGGGTTGAATCCGTCAGATGAGAGCCCTAGCCAAACATTTCGGACCTCTGCTGCAAAATGATCAAACTCCCTGACCATGTGCTTCCAAGCCTCTCCGTCGGAAGGGTGTATAAGGGTGTCATCGTCAGGCAAGTTCCTCTCAGCCCACCATCTCATTGCCTCGGCCATGAAAGCACACATGAACAACCACTCCAGCCTATCAATAAGCGGGAAATATCGAAGTATCTTCACAGCTTTCTTGTTGCCTGCAGGAGTCAACTTATACCTTTCTGTAAAACATACTGGGCAGGCTTCAAGGTCTTCGAGATCTTTTCCCCAGAAGAGAATACAATCATATCTGCATGCATGGATTTTGATGTAGGAAAGCCCAAGATCTTTCAGGATATGTCGCACCTTATGATGAGTGGTAGGAAGAAGATGACCGGGTGGCAGTAGCGAAGCAGTCCACTTCAACCAAGAATCAACAGCTTTGACAGACATTTTGTTCTCCATTTTGAGCTGCATCACTCCCATCACACTTTCAAGAACAGTCTTACTACAACCGTCGTACAACGGAGTCTGTTGCAATGCAATCAGGTTGTTGTACTTGTCCATACCGCTTGTGTTGACATGACCTCCAGGTAATGGTTCGACTGGCTCGATATGGGGGAAACCCTCAACGACGGGAGGGACATTTAGTGCTTCATCAGCAAATACACCGCTCTCATGAGGAAACATATCATTGATTAACATCGATGTTGGATCATAGGATGAACTGCCCCTCTCAGCAAAATCTCCATGATCATAGCGTGGACTGGCCCTCTCACCAAATTGTCCATGATCATGCGGACCCGCTACCGATGTTTCACCGTGATAAATCCAACAAGTGTACTTATCCCAAAACCCGTATTTACTCAGGTGCCTCTGGACTTTATCAATGGGAAATCGAAATCGATCGCTGAAACACTTACATTCTTTACACGGGCAATAATGAAGTGTAGTGTCTCCACAATTAGCCTTCACAAAATCCACAAAACTCCTAATTCCCTGGTGATATCTGACATCCCATCTTTCGAGGCTCATCCAACTCTTGTCCATCCTGAAAATTCTAACAATTTTACGTATTAATTATATATATATACACACATTCACTACTAATAATCGACGTGATCTCTCAATTCAACTCTAATTAAATCAACACATGCATGCATATGTATATATATCGATCTAATCTCTGAATTCGATTCAGTACTCGATGATAGTATTCTCCTTTTTTCAATTCAAAACGTATTTGACTGGGTAGGAGGAGGCTCTGTTAAGCCTGGCTCCGATAACAATACGATAATACCAGTCATTGATTCAGACACAAGATTAACTACAAGCTGTTTTCTCGTTTCGGTGACCGTACATCAACAACATTTCATATATATCTCACGAATTGGATTTGATCAACACACACACATATATATATACCACATATACGTATATATACACCTACCTATATATATAGCTTCCCGAGTGATCGAGTTTTCGACGCGCGCCTTAATTTTGACAATATACCGAATGATCGATTTCAGAGCGTACGTACGTTTTCCTTCTTTCGATTTCTCTGGATTTTTTTCGATCAAAATGATTGAAGGATCGAGCTGCCGCATCCGGCATCTAATATAAGACACATTGCCGGCGACGGAGTAAGTCGCCGGAAATGAAGACATTACCGGCGACTTTACGCCGGAATCTCGCCGGTAATGTTCCAAGACATTACCGGCGACTCCAACCGTCGCCGACAATGTCTAGCCACACATTTCCGGCGAAATTCCGGCCGGAAAATCGCCGGAAATGTTCGGCTTGACATTGCCGGCGACGGTTGGAGTCGCCGGTAATGTCTTGGAACATTACCGGCGAGATTCCGGCGACGGAGTAAGTCGCCGGTAATGATGGACATTACCGGCGACTTTTCCGGTCGCCGGCCTTGTCTCCGGTGATCTCGCCGGTAATGGGCACAAATGTTGTAGTGTTGGTAAAAAAGTTAACATTTTCTTAACTAAAAAGCATTCAGCAGTGAGTCCGGTTGTATCAATATCCAGTTAAGCCTAAAATTCATAGGTGAATTCGTAGTACGACAAATGTTAATTATGTTTTTCTGGAAAAAAAATAATATATAACTTTTTTCATATAATACGTTATTTTTATCACTCTTACTACATTTTATTACTAATATCTATAAATATATAACTTTTTGCGACTTTGGGTCACAATACAAATTTCAAGTGACTTGTTGGTCACTGTCCCTGTTTTTTCTGTGTGAAAAAAATAATAATAAAAAAATAAAAAATAGTTGGTCACTGCCCCTAATTTATACTAAAACATCAACCTTAGCTACTAAAACTCCGTCTGGTTCATAGAACACAGTTGAACCCAATTGAATTAGAACTGAAGCTGAACCCAAAATCTACAAAAGCAAGAGGAGTTGAGAGCAGAGAGAGAACCCAGATGGCTGCGAAAGACGAGCTTGCCGAGTCTCTCAACGATCTCTTCACCAGCGTATCCACCATGATCAAATCCGAGCTCCAAGGATCAACCGACCACATGGATCTTCTGGAGAAGATGAATCTGAGAGTCGCCGAGGAATACAAAGGCTTCGGTGACGTCGCCTCTGGCCTGAGCGTCTTTGTGGAGCAGCTCAAGTGCAAGAGTGGCAGCTTCGACGAGTATGTCAAGCAGATTGATGTCATCGATCAACAAGTTACGGAATTCGAAGCTGTGGTGTCAATGCTCGATAGACATGTGGCCATGTTAGAGTCTAAAGTCCAGGCTGTGTATCACAACCCTTCATCATCGTCTTCGTCTTAGACTTTAGAATATTTGTTTCTCTTCCATTTCAATCAGCTGTACCATATGTCAAATTCCAGCGCTCTGTTTGATGTATGTTTTGGGATTTGTTAAGAAAGAACATTTCAGTGTATACTTTGAGAGGCTTGAGAAAGTCCCGAAATGTATGGTATGAATTTGTTGGTTGGATTTAGTTTGTCTGCTGGTGCTTTGTTTATGCTTTGCTTATATATGTGTTTGGTTTGCTATTGCAGTTGTCCATTCTATATCCACATCCTACATAGCAATTTTCATTCATGGGTGAATCAGATTTCCCAATAGAGCCTCCTACTTGTTGTCTGGTGCAGTGAGTAATAAATTTTTGCTTTTGGCATACAATAAGGTCGGGTTTTCCAGATAAAGACTCACTGCTTTGGCTTGCATATGATACTGTTTTTGAGTGAAGAAAGATTCATGGAGTACCTGATCCAGATTCCTGACTCATTTGATTCAGATTGTCAGGTGTTATCCAGTATAAATGTAAGTATACCTGCTCCGTAGTGCTATTCTATCTATAAATGTTTAATCACATAAACATGCAGTGTTGACGAGATTTTGGGACTGTGACATTATTCTTTACATGTACATGTATTAATTGCAGTATTAAGTTTTGATATAGTTATATACCAGCAGACCTTTGGGCATGTGATTTAATTTCTGCGGTCAGTTCCAAAGAAATCGTCATAATGGAAGTTGGTGATAGTACTGGAGGTTCCAAAAGAACCAACAGATGTACTGGTTTCTGATTATCGCTAAGACTCAAAAAGTTGCGTATCAACAGCAGCAGCACCAAGACCATCATCAGGTGCTGATACTAGTGGAACCATAAGAAGAAACTGTAACATATCCCTGACGTCAGATCATCATCAGTACTCAAGCAAACTAAAACGATGCTCATCTAAAGCAGCAGCAGCGACAAGACCATCATCAATTGTTGATGCTAGTTGCACCAAAAGAGTCACCAACATTCTTGATCTGCCTGAGTCTCTATTGTTTATTGATTGAAATCCTTTGCCGACTCCCTCGCTATAAATACATTGCTCGATGCAATTGTGTGTGTTCAAGAGTTGGTTTTCATGTCTGAACTTCTTTTATCAGATGTTTCTGTGTCTACAAAGTGATGGCAACCACCAATAGTTCGTACTCGGATAAACATCAGTGCTTGGTTTACTATGCTATCATTGTCACACAACTCACAAGCTTGATTGTCATAGAAGCTCATGACTGTGCATCACTTAGGAAAACAGCCAACTGTGGTAGTTACGTATAATGACTTGATTTTGCGCCGTTTGAGCTCTTATCAATGTGATTACTACATCTGCAATCCACACACATGCCAATGGGTTGCTATTCCTCACCCTCCTCAACTCTGCCGTCCTTCTCAACTCTGCGAGCTCACACCAGTGGGATTCATCTGTGACCTTCCTTACTATCAATCCATGGAAGAGAATCTCGAGCGTAAAGGACAGTTGATCCAATATAATTCCGAGTATAGGTTCACGGTTGTGTGATTAATTATTGATTGTGACAAGACGCAGATTAGTGAATCCAGAGTGCAGATATTCTCTTCTGAGACCGGGGAATAGACTATATTAATCCCATGACCTATTAAAAATCAAGATTACATCCATTCAGCCAGCTATCCTTACTATGGGATGCTTTATTGGAAGAGTCCCAACTTCCTATAGGGGTGGATCCATTTATGATCACTACCAGGAACAACACTGGTTTCCCTACTAGCAGTTCTAGTGCTCCTGCTGATGATCAGTAGACATGTCATTTCATTGAACTTGTTCAGCATGATGAGGAAATATCTTTGTATAGCCAAGGTGTGGATAGAGGGTGTCTCCAAATGGTTAATTACAACTATGGAAACCATATAATGTCTGTTTGGGAATTATATGTAATGTCTGTCTCTGCTGAAGCCAGCAAATATTGTTTAGAACAGAAGATGAGGGTTTATGAACAGGAATGGGAACTGGTTCCAGATAGATGATGCCCACTACTGGATTTTTCTTCTTGCTTTCAACCTTAACAATGATGGCACCTTGTACATGTGTAAAGCTCCAAATACAACCGTTGAAGGAGAGATTGTAATGCAACATTTGTACGGGAGAGTGGTCAAATGTAGGTGAGAAAAGTTCATTCAGGGATGGTGATTTCCGCCAGCTGGTCCTTCAGTGACGGCCAACACCGGTTCCAGAACTTCCACCCCGTGCCACTCTTGTCAGGTCTCAACTTCCTTAGTCGCAAGGCATATCCGATCAAAGAATCTTGTTATGATGACATCTAAGTCAGTTTATGTAAACTGTTTCTAATCTTGAAATCATTGCCAACTGCTTCTTAGGCTAATTTTTGGTCTCAGTTTCGTCATTCATCTCTTTGCTGGTATGTAAAAGTCAGATTGTGGATTACTAGGAGTCAACTATTGTTCAACAGTCCAAAATGAGAATCCCTGTCTCAGCTGTTAGATCATGCATGAATAAGAACTTAGACTTGTATATATGATCTAAACATATTTTACTTGTTGATCAGGTTCTTATAGTTAATTAGTATGGTAATATATATAGTGACTTAGTGAGACTGCTGGAATTTGTGCATTTGTTCTTTCTATCCTTTTCATTTGAAAATCAGGATTAAGGAGTGTTTTGTTTTGATGTGAATGATAATTGGGTTGAAGAAATGTCTCTTTTCTATGTTGTTATTTATTTGCTGTATCTAGTTTTAACTTGTTGCATTTTCAGTTACAACTGTGCGTTTGTAAATGAAGAAACGTGGGTAATTTGTCAGTTTACTTATTTGTACACTTTTGCTTTCAGATCCTTGAGAAGGTAATTAGCATATGCCATCCTTATAGTTACAGATGTATACAAATCTTTTCAGGTCACATCATTTGTTCAGCAAGCAGAAGGACGGTCATGAACTGCTTCTCACATTCATTGATGCCCTTCCCCTATCCGTAGTTGGCAAAGTTGCAGATATTATACAGATTCCTGCATTTTGGTATCATCAGGTTAAGTTAACAAGGAACTGCGTGCCTCTGTCTGTAGATATATTCATGTCGAAGAATGATACATTATTTTATGCCACTATTTTTTGCATTTTGGTATGCTTACTTTAGTTGATGGTTGTATTGTTGACTTGGGTTTCTCATGACAAAGTGCTGAACTATACTCCTGTAGTTGGATGCAGTGGCGGAGGCAGCACTAGGCCAGGGAAGGCCAGTGCCACCCGAGATTTGAGGAAGAAAAAAACCTATATATATTTGTTTTACACTAGGTTATTACATATTTGCCATATATTCAATTAATATTAAGATATTCTTTTCCTCTTCATGTTCTGCTTTAAGACTTTTTAGCTATCTTTTTTTCTCGAAAACAACTCCTCTCTCTCTCTCTCTCTCTCTCTCTCTCTCTCTCTCTCTCTCTCTCTCTTTGCCTTCACCTTTCTCCTCTCATAGCTGCACTCAACTCCTCACTTTCTCTTTGCAATTTTTCCCTCCATCACCTTTCTCTTTCAATTAGTTTGTATACCCTTATTTTTTACAGAATGATCATTTAAAAAAAATGAATTATTGACTTACAATTAAAATTATAAATTATATATTAGCTCAAAAAAATTTCGGCTCCGCCGATTAAAGATAAAAAGAACGACAAAAAGAGTTCGCCATTTCTGGATACAATTCATAGCTCTGTCACTGGTTGGATGACGAAGGTGTTGCTAGTGGTGGTCATCCCAAATGATACCATGTATTGCAAAGACCCGAAGTTGCAGTTGGACTGGATGGAATCTTCATGGAAGTAAGTAATCAACTGAAACCAAGATTCATGTTTTATATCCTCTTTAGTATTATAAAGGTTCTTGATGCTTTCACTACAGAAAATATTGGTTGAAGCTAACTAATTCCAGTTATTTAACGATGCAAGTTCATTTGAACCCACTCGGGATGAAAGGTTTATGTATATGATCTCTTAGTCTATGACGTTTTGCACAGAATCTTCTGTTCACAATATAAAAACTTTCTTAGCCCTTTTGTGATATTGACCATTTGAAGCTGTGTTATCAATTGGTTTATATACCTACATGCATATACACTTACAATGTGTCTAATATATTCCATCGGTATATAAAGGTACATGATGAACCTTTAATGCACCAGTTGATGATCCGACCCAATGGGTGAGTCATACTGCTCATTATCCTCTTCATTTTGTTTGAACATCAATTCTTCCGAGTTTAAATGACTTTCTCATATATGATTGTAGCCTTTGCGGCATTCGGAGGAATTACCTAGTAGAGCATATTGCAATTGCTGTTAGTTTGTTTCTCATAGTAGACACAGTTACAGTCGGTATTCAATTGATGCTAGATATCGTCCCAATACTTAATTTGTAATTTCTTAGGGTGTACGTAAGGGGAAGCAAGAATTCAATAATGATTTTACATGGTCACACCGGATCGCGATTAAAAGGCTGAAGCTACTCTGATGGTAAGGATGGCGAATCATAGTAAGTATTTCATAATCTCTGGTTATCCGTTCTTGTCAGCAACAGCCATCCTAGAATGGAGAAGAGATGTTAGGCAATAGGCAACAACCTCCAGAATTCACTTATGAAGATTGATTGAGCTTAGTAGAAGGATTTTACGTAAAACCGACAGACATATGCCGCCTGTTAATATCGCAAAACGGTTGCCATAATTGGATTGTGCACCATTCATTGATCATCGGATTCCGGAATTCGTTAGTACAATGGCTTCAATTGAAGACCTAAGTGCTGCCGTTATAGATTTCGCAAATAATATGTTTCTTGTTAATTTCATCAAAATCAATAGCTGAAGTTGCTGCATGTTAGTATATTCGAGATGCTCCTCAGTCCTCACTCTAGCATCAAAACCATCAATTGGCCATACTTGCATACTACCATAGACGGCAAGGAGATCCAAAGATCCTCAAGTACACCAAAGTAACCAAACCACAAGAAGATCAAAAACTCCTGATTCCATGAGAACTTCATTCCTAATTTACATTTTTCACATAAATAATTTGTCCTTTGTTTTTGGTGGTGTGGCTTCTGAACACGTGGCAGATAGCACACCTCCATGTCCTAAAATGCGTCATTTTGTTCTCTGATTACTGTTGCCAGAATTATCTTCCTATGCGACTTGTCTTTTACCCAGTTCATATCTGTTGTTGTAATTTCTCTTCTATATAATCACATTTTGAACGTTTCACAGCCTTTGTTTTGGGCGCTTCCTATGCACTTCCTCACCTAAAAAAAAATAAACGAAAAAAATGGGCTGAAATGAAATAGAACAAAGAAGATGATGAGGCTGGCGATAGTTCCAATATAGGCCAATCATCAGAAGTTCAGAACCAATGGAATGCATGAGCTGCCTTAGTTTGTTCGTTGCCGACTGGAAAGGAACAAATTAAGTAGTTCACCTGAGTCTTAGAAACCAAGAACAAGAAAACCAATTGTAGCTTCCAGCTCCCTCAAGCCTCAACCAAGCTCTTCTCCAACGCACATTCCTTTCTTCCTTCAAGTAAGCATTGAACTTCATCCCCTTTCTTTCTTTTCTTCTAAGAATTTAACAGAACTGTATGTGTTGTTGCATTAATATAGATAAGGATGAGCAGAAGAAGATTCGGGTCAGTTCGATCCGCGAACAATTTAGTATACGGAGACAGGACTCTTGAAGGCAGTCCTTCTCCTTTGCTCAAGAGACAACCAAATGTTCTGGAGGTATACTTACATTTCCTCATCTATTTCCTTTCCAGTCTTTCTACTATTAATGTGTTTAAGCATGCATGATAGACATTTGCACTTTTGGGTACAAATGTATAGTCCCCTTCAAGAGCTAGAGAGCTTCATTTGGCACAGAGGGACATAGGTCGGTACAGAGATACCAGAACCGACACAGACTCGGTCAAAGAACAGGCACAGCTGCAGCTGCTTGATGCAAACAAGACAGTGAAGCATCTGTCATCAGTAATTGATGAATCAAACTCTATGGTCAGATCACACAGAAGAGAGATTGAAGCGTTAAGGAAGCCGACAAGGTGGGGAAGTAATCGGGCTATTGGGGATCATGCAGTGGACTTGAATAGCCAAAGTTATGACCAAGTCATCAAAGAATTGCAGCTTTTGAAGCAGGAACTGAGCAGGCTCAAGCTTGATATGGCTTCTGTTTTGGAAGAGAAGTCTCAGGCCGAAAAGCAAGCAGAAGCCGCAAACGAGAAGATGTTGTTTTATACAAGCTCAGTGGAAGCAATCAGGAAGGACATTGAGGAAGCTAATGAGGAGCAAGTGCTCCTAGAGTTGGCTCGGATTGAAGCCTTGAAAGAATGTGGAGATATCGAAGCTCAGAGACAACGAGAAGTCGATCAACTCTCATTTGAGGTGGAGGAAACCAAGAAAAAAATGAAAGACGTTGGTCAAGAGATTGATCACTCAAAACAAGTTCAAGCTGAATTGTCTGTTACATTGTCGAATGTGGATGTGTTACAGAATGAACTGCAGTTAGTTAAACGAATGGATACAAGTAGTAGTAGTCATATGACTGATATCATGCAGCTCTCGGAAAACAGTTTCCAAGGAAGAGAAGACTTGGAAGTTTCACCCTTGTTACACTCGATCACAGAAGAACTAGAGGCAGCAAAGAAAGAACTGGCTGCAGTAAAAGAAGAAGGCTTCCAGTACATGGCCTCCATGGATGTTATCAGAAATGAGATGAAGCACATCATGGATGAGACAGCTCGGATAAAGAAGACAGAAGACAAAGAGGATTTAACTGTTCAAAACCTCAATTCAAAGCTTCTTAGAGCCAAAGCCAAGTTAGAAGCTGTATCTGCATCCGAAGAAAAAGCAAAGTCTATTCAATCCAGTCTTTCTCTCACTCTTGAACAGCTTAAGGCGGACGCTGAGACCGCAAAGAGAGAGAAGGAGCTGGCCAGTGAAGAGGCTGCAATCATCAAGTCAGAGATACTCAAGATTGAATCCGACATAGACATAGCCGAGGAAAAATTTGAGGCTGCAATGCAAGAGCTCGAAGCAGTCAAATCTTCAGAGGCTGTAGCTCTTGAAAATCTCAAGACTCTTATTCACAACACCATGAAAGCTAGAGCTTCTGCAGCTCAGAGTAGCTCTTCAATCACCATATCCAAATTTGAATATGAGTACTTGACTGGACGCGCAGTTGTGGCAGAAGAAATTGCTGACAAGAAGGTGGCTGCTGCTCAGGCGTGGATTGAAGCTATAAAGGCCAGTGAGAAGGAAATAATGATAAAGGTAGACATGACTCAGAGAGAGATGAAACAAGCGGGGATGGAGGAGGAAGAAGAGCAAGAAGTCTCCAAAGCCGAAACACAAGTTTCCAGACTGAGGTCGCTTGAGGGACAAGAGATACTGAGCTGGAGACAAAAGAAGGATAGAAATGTAGCATCTCCTGGAAGCCGGCGAGCTAATGGCAATTTAACTTCATCTAGGCGAGCCAATCTCCGAAAATCTTCATCTCCTGGAGCTCGACATATGAATGCCTTCCCCATTCAGAAGAAGAAGGTGATTCCTAATCTTGGCAAGTTGTTTGGAGGCAAGACAAAAGCCAAAGATGTGTGAGCTTGAGTAAATAAAGAAACTACCTCTCACAGTCTCAAATACTCTTAGCTTAATGAGCTTTATTGCGCAAATTAGTGCTCCTAAATAAGCTTTTGATATTCCAAATATAGGTAAACGGGATGATCCAGTAGTGTCTGAGAGAGATGAGTGTTAACAAGAATGTCATATAGCTGTGGAGGATTTATGTCTGTAGTGGTTTGGTGAATGAAAGCCTTTAGTTTGTTCAGATTTGTTTACTTTATTGGCGTCCACTGGTATACTTCTATACTTAAACAACTCAACTCTGTCCACTTCTTCCAAAAATTAGCTTGGACAAGGTAATACTCATAATAGCTCAATTTTATACTTCTATTGGTCTTAGATTTCTGCTTATCGAGTGTTTTTACTAAACAACTGGTCTGAATGATGCAAGTTTCTCTATTCGGATTAGTGGGTTATATATATAGATCAAGAGATGTTTAGGGTTTATGGTTTCATGTGCAACTCAAATAAAACAAAACGTAAATGTTTGAGAATTTTTTGATATATTGATCAATGTTGAATTTAGTATATATACAAGCATAATCAATTACAGAATCCTATATGGTTACACAATATACAATATGCTGAATTTAGTAAATATACTTAGAGTATGATTCACTCTAATACTCCTCCTTAAGTTGGAACATACAAGTCTCGAATACCCAACTTGTCAAGTAATTCATTGAAGGTTATGGACAAACTGCTTTGGTAAGGATGTCAGCTAACTGCTCATCTGAATGAACAAATGGGAATGAAATAATACGAGCATCTAACTTCTCCTTGATGAAGTGTCTATCGATTTCCACATACTTCGTCCGGTCATGCTGAACAGGATTACGTGCAATCTCAACTGTGGTAGTGTTGTCACAATAAAGAGGCATTGGCCGTTTCTACTTGAAACTCAAATCACTAAGCAAATATTTCAACCATAATAGCTCACAAACACCCAGCCTCTATACTCAGATTTTGTACTAGAATGAGCCACCACATTCAGCTTCTTGCTCCTCCAAATAACTAGATTTCCAAGAAAAAATGTAGAGTAGTCAGAAGTACAATGTCTGATAGTAATATTACCTGCCCAGCGTGGAGAGAAGAATTATACCCCTACACTTGTAAACTATTATCTAACCCATAAGCGCAGAGAATTCCTCTACCGGCAAGTATACGGGTTTAAACTATAGAATTTGTAAGGAAGTCGAGTGTCAAACCCACGAGGATTGACCACTTAAACTCCTTAGTTCGACTCGATTAAACACTCAAATTACGGATTAACTAGAGACACTAAACATGACATTAAAATTAAAATAAAATGTGAAAATGTATCTCACAAGATTAAATCATTTGGAGATTTAGCATTGCAAGGGGTAGTTAAGCTATGGTGAGTGATTAAACGAAGGTTGATTGATTGATGTATTAATCTAAATAAAAGAAACTAAATAGCAAACAAATTCAAAATAAGAAAAAATGGTTGGCTAGAGAAATTCCCACTAACCATTTGATGCTCAAACAATGTCCCAACTTATGTATGTAATTAAAGTCCGTTTCACACAAGTGGATGTCCAAATCATAACATTTTGGGTCACGTTTGGTTTTAAACCCAAGCTCCAAGGTCATTTCGGACTCTAGATGACTTGAGCGTAACTTTGAAGTATTTAGTGAACCGGGATCAAGACCTAAGCCATTTCGGGCTTACATCTTGACAGTATGTCACGTTAGTGAAGTCAAGAAGCATATAATGTGATAATTGTGGAAGGTTTCCCTTCCCAAACCTCTTTTGGAGGACCCGAGAGAAAAACTAAATGAATCTCTCAATCCGCATCTTTTGAGTTATGAATCGAAAGACCTAACTAGTAGCCACAATAACATCTCAATTCAATATGTGTTTGACCAGAGCCCCTTAAGTCTATTGAGACTCAAGAAGGCTTAGTCCTTAATTAGTGCTAAAGAAACCAAACCTTAAAGTAAACCCTCTTGGAATAGACACTACTCATATTTACATGCTCATCTAGCCTTAGGTGAGTAGCTAATTCAACCAAGGTCCTATTTTTTTTTTAGTTTCTTAATGCATACATCAACTTATCTAAGGTCAACATATGCATAAATGAAACCATACATGAATTTCAAGCACATAAACATCCACAAACACAAAGTAAGCTCATTCAAAAACACATGCTTTACACTAGCTCTATGAAACACTGCCAGGGCCAACACAGATAACCCACCACCTTACAAAACAAGCTACCAAAACCTTCAAGCACAATTATTCCTCACATTACATCCAGTCTCACTCATCCCTATCCAAAAATCCTAAATCCCCAAATTTCCAATCACAAAAGTGTGTTTCTAGCTCTCACGCCATATTCACGCTCCATGCCTCTTTTATGATTTGAGTTACAAGATTAAGCTGATTATTTCAGTTTAAGCCTAATCTCTGCTTAATCCTAAGGAACCCTTACATTTTGGCTACTTCATTGGGAAGATTAGGTTGTGATTCAAACCATGGAAGTAGCCAATGTTTTTGCACATGCTGTTGCAATCTCACTGCAACAGGAACAAAAAAATATAGAAAAACAGATTAAGCAAGAAGAGTAGTCTTATACTCCCCCATCAAGCAAAACTTTTAAATCATTGATGCAATTCAAATGAAGTCGTACTACATGATTAATCATGCTTGATTTCCCGTTAAGCAAAATATAGTATCTCGTAAGCAAAATTTACGCACTCAAATCTGCAATAAAGCCTACTTAGAAGCAATGAACTTTTCTTCTTCAATTTAAAAAGGTTCCAGACTCTCTCTCCCTCTACATAAAAGCTCAGGAATTCTAAATCTATATAGACAAACTTTTTCTCTTTCGGTGAACGTTTGCTTGAAGCTTAAACTACAATTCTATGAGCTAATTTTGTTTACCCCATTTTGTAAGTCACTTTATACTTGTTTAAAAAATATAACAGCTACATCTGTTTACTTTCTCATAGTCTCATACTCTATATTCTTGTTCTTTAAAAAAAAATTGTGCATCAATATTCATGCTACTACAAGATGGCGTTGTTTCCTTTGCCTAGAAGCTGCACAACATAATGGTGTGACCAAAAAAAATAACGAAGAACACGGAGATGAAAAATACTGTAGTCTAACCCATCATGCACAAAATCTCATTCAATTCAAAATCTTTTGTAAAAGTTAGCAACTTATACAGCTCAAATAAAAGCAGCAGGAAAGGCTTTAAATACTACAACGCGCAACTCAATCCACCGTAGTTCATGTTCCGGTCTGATATTCAGACTATAATGGAATACCAAATTGCAACACGTACGTACTGACAAAATCCAACACTGTTCAATACCAACTACAACTTCTCGATCCACCACAATCTAAGTGTTGGTTCAATCTTTAATTTTGTGCTGCAACAGCTCAATCAACCATAGCAGTACAAGTTCAAATTTAATCTTTAAATTTCAAAGTCTATTGCAATACTAACTATATTAACAACTCCATTCACCAAAGTTCAAGTTCCAAAATAGCCTTCAGACTCATTTCCAGTACCAACTACAACAACAACTAAATCCACCGATGTTAAAGCCCATTCAATTTTCAAACTCTATAATAGCTCAATCCTCTATAGATTAAGATTGACTTAAATCTTCAAACTTTAATATAGTACCAACTAAGATATCTCAATCCACCAAATTCCAAGTCCACTCTTCGCACACTACAGCAACTTAATCCTCCGTAGTTTCAATTCCAGTTCAATCTTCAAATTTCATTGTAGTACCAACAACATCAGTAACTCAATCCACCAAAGATCCACTCCATTCTTCTAACTCTGCAGCAGTTTAATCCAACGTAGTTCAAATTGTAATCCGATTTTCAAACTTTATCACAATACCGAGTGCAGTAGCTTAATCCACTACAGTTTAATATCAACTACAACACCTCATTGCACAATAGTCCAAGTCTTATCCTACTATTCAAACGCTACAACAATTCAATCTACCGCAATTCTAGTTTAATAATCAAACTCTATGCTAGTACCAGCTATTGCAGTAGCTCAGTCCATCAAACTTCAAGTTTCATCTAATCTTCAAACTATATTATGGTATTAATTGCAGCAGCTTAGTCCATTGCACTACAAGTTTCATTCCAATCTTTGAATTCCATTACAATACCAATTGTGCAGCAACTCTAATTGCAGTAGCAATTGTAGCATCTCTATCCCTGTAGATACAAGTTCTACCAATGTGTTTGCATTGAAATCATCTTAAGCAAATCAAACATCATAAAGATATGTCTATATTACCTCATGCTTGTACTCATGCTATTACACCCGGGGGATTAATGGTTGATGTTTATTTAAGAAAACGACCATTAGACTAACAAACTCTACTTTCAAAAATTCAATATTCAAGCATGGATGTTCTTATCAATAAGAACAAACTCATTTTGAACCGCATTAGCAAAAAATTTAACTTTCAACCACAATAAATAATACACTTTGTACCCCAAATTCTTGTTTCTCACAAAAGAATACTCAGAATTCTAACTACATTAGGTGCACCTCAAGCATACCAATCCAAAATTAAAACTCCCAAAATTGACTTTTTCTTTTTTATGTATGCCCTCTTTTTAAACCATTAAACAGTTCAACAAGCTCTATCTTCAGTTTTTAAACCATACATCCAGACTTCTAAGACCTCTAACCCTTATCTTAAATCACTTTTTTTGCAATTTACCTTTGACCTCTCAATTTGTTATCAACTGCAAGAAGGTTATAGACATCGATACACCCTTACATGAATCATCAAGATATATAGCCAGCAAAAATCTTTGGAAACATGCAATATACATGGCAAATCTTATGCTCATTTTTACATGAAATAAAAGCACACTACGCCAAAAAGGGTTTCACACAATGGTTTTTGCCCATTGTCTGATACAGGTCTTGGCTATTGTCTATTGAGCTGAGTAGAGAAGTCATATCAAACAATGGTTTGTAGACCGTTGTACCCAAAAAAATCAGTCAACACATTATTACGATAAAAATCATTGTCTTAATACAAATAAGACGATACTTTTATTTCGATAAAATCCATTGCATGAAATAAAATGAGTATGTGACAATACTTTTTTTTATCAAAATTATGTTGTATGTCATTACTTTTATTAATAAACACTTATCTTGTAACATTATTTCAAGTTTTATTGTGTTGCATTGTAACAATTTTGGTTGTTGCATTGCACTTTCAGACAATACATTTTAATCAAAATTGTGTTGCATATAATAGTTTCATGTTTCACAATGCACCTTATGAATGTCATCTAACAAATATCCACACTATTCATAAGCATTCTCAAAAACCAAATATCAATGTCATTTATAATTGACATCGACAAATATTCATAAACATACATGTAACAAAATATACAACAAAAAAAACAAAAAAAATCATATTCATCACCCCCTTACATTCTATTCTTCAAAAAAATAGCAGAAATATGAAGTATTTGCGAAAAATTAGCATCCACAAGTACTTTCTTATTCCTCGCTTAGCACCAACAGTGGCATTACCATGAAGTGATCATTACCAGAAAAGCACACTTGGGTGACGAAGCAATTTCATCACCTAAGTGTATTTTTTCGTCGTCTAATAATCGTAGCCTAAAACTTTCCGGGTTTTGGGGAAAGGGTTTAAGGCTTAGAGTTTAGGTTTAGGTTTAAGTTTAGGGTTTATTCTTAGAGGACGAAAATTTTATCTAAGATTAGTTTTCATCGTCTAAGACATTTTTTAGGCGACGAAAATCAATTACGTTGTTTAAGTCATATCTTAGACAATGAATTTTTGGTCTCTTAGATTAGGCTTTATGTTTCGTCGTTTAAGTACACTTGGATGACAAAATTTTGTACTTAGGCGATGAAATCTTAATAATTTTGTCGCCTAAGTGACTTTTTCTAGTAGTAGATGCATGGCTTACTCAATAGGTAATAAAGTTCTCTTCTTGAAACAACCAAGTTATCAAAATCAGCAGCATCCACAACAGCACATCCTTGTCAAATGTATTAATCGATACCAAAGCTCAGCTACAAAACCACCAAAGGCAACTCTCTTGTACTCCTGTAATTTAAAAGCATTTTAAGTTCCATATTAAAAGTCTACAACTATGGTAAATAACATACACATAACCATATTCTCAAATGAAATCTTGTCTAGTACCCTTTATGAACGTACAAAACAGACTTGCATTTCACTAACATTCAACAAGAGGAAATGAGAGCAATATGCATTTGAAACAAAGAACAATACAAAAGTTCACAAAAACTGCAAGTATCGATCTGTCTTTATTTTCTATTGTTGCTGGAAGTGTGTATATGCCAAGTATCCATACATAGACAATAAACCATGCAGTTATATCAAAGAGATTTTATTACTCTAATTTCAGATAATGATAGTGAAAAATAGTACACAAGAAAAGTACTTGCCCTCTCATCCGCAGTCCCGGCCACATTCCTTATATGCAAATCCACCTTGAAATAAAAACTCTAACTATGTCGGTACCCTATCAATAACCCACCAAACCTTTAAGAAAGTAACGACTAAAATTGCTCCTAATGCTTCATTTCGAACTACATCAGTTTCAAATGCAACTTTTTCAAAAACCAAATCCTCAAAAGAAAAAGCAACCCAGATGCATTCCCATGAACAAACAACATGTACAAAAGCACAAACCAACACAAACGAAATTAGACCATATCAGATTAGCACAACAAATAAAACTTATCAAAAGTGAAACCCAGAGAGCTAATGAGGGCCTTGTTGCAAATAACAATCTAGACTGAAGAGACCACAAAGAGAGTCAATGCCCCAACAGTCCCAAGCAAAACCTTTCACCCTCACCCATCTTCAACCTAAGCCTAAACAAAACTACCCAGAAATAAAAAACCAGAAACCCATCAAAACAAACATGGAGATCCAAGAGAGTGATACGTATATCGCCACAGAGCAGACGGAAGTAGTTGCATGCTGAATCCCAGAAGCACATGACAGTGGTGAAATGAGTACTATTCCCACCACTTGGGAGTGAGAAGCATAGATCGATTTTTAGTTGGTCAATGTCAGCCGCTTACCATCGAATCAAGTCCAGTTCTCGGCGGTTATTGTACCAGGCACGGTCTTGTTCAGTGGTGTTGGGCCATTGCCCGATTGCGCAGGAGGTGTCCTTTTTTGTCCATTTGATCTACACTTTTTATGCTTGATTATTAATGTATTTCTCTCTACATTTTTCTATGATATGAGCTTAGTGAATACGTTTCTAACTTACTTTATATTTTTAGGTAGAAGAATAAAGGAGATGGGCAAAAGGAGCAAAATGGAGCTGAAAATGTATTAAGGAGGAAGTTTCTAATTCTGGAGAAGAAATGGTCTTTAAATGGTTACTAAAATGCATGCCCATATGGTGTCAAGAATTGGAAACCATTTGACAAATGAAATGGATACCAAAATGGTGCAAATAAGGAAGAAGGCATTCTCCTGCGCGAACCAGGAAAGAGCAATATTGCCGAAATTATGGAGATCCTTGGAGCCGAAATCATGGAAGATATTTGAAGATTATTTGAACCTGATTTGAAGGCCAAAATATGTTTAAATATATGATACATTCGGCCAAGGAAGATTGAAGAATAAGGAATGCAAGATTTGAAGATATCAATATTTCCTACTCCTTGTAAAATAAGAAAATTTGGGCTGCCAGGTTAGCCAACTTTAAAATGGCACCGAATATGCAAATCAACTTCGAATTTAATGATCAGATATGTTATGTGATAGCCTGTGAAGTCTTGTTTCTAACGAATCAAGAATCATAATTTTCTGATGTCCACAGCTCCAGGTAAACGCGTTTGAAGACAGACTGTCAGATTTGCCCGAGTACACAAGAAAGTCTTGTTTTGGTAGGAAAAGACCTAATCTTCTTCTCTAAATTAGGGATCTCAGCTCATTCATCATCATCACTCATTCTAGATGCCTAGCTCTGCTTAAACACTATCTCCTCTCCACGAAGCCAAGAAATCCTCCAAGGAAGCAGCCTACGCCTGCGTCCGCCAGCACAACAACCTCCATTGACATATAGGGCGATCCCGAGTGTCTCTGTGACGACCCGGAAAAAAATCAGTAATGTAATCGGTTTAATCCACGAGATTGCGCGTAATCACAGTTTTCCGTAAATTGATTGAATTGCCGGTTTTAATGACGACTTAATTATTGGCCGAGAATTGGAGTTGAGTCTCTTCTCGAGAGTTTCGGATTATTATTTCGACGACCGAGGAATATAATATGAATATTTGAAATTTTGGAATATCGTCGAGTTTATCCGTTCGTATTCGAGTTTATCCGAATCGTGATTGTGATCCGTTTTGGACCGTCGATCGACCCGAATTGAAATTGGAATGGTTATCGACTTGATTTGCGAGTTTCGCGATTAGTCGCGATTTTGACGGAATCGGTTAATATGGCGGCTTCATTAGCGACTAAATTATCGGGAAAGAATTTGATTTGGGATTCTTCACGGAAGTTGTAGAGAATTTAATTTCAAGCTCGTGGGAACTTCTGGAGAATTTTTCCGAGTTACGAGGAATAAGTTGCGAATATTTTCGGGCGTCGAATATTGTCGTATTTATCCGTTTGGGGTTCGATACGCATACGATATAAATACGGAAGTGATACATGCCGATTTGGGAAAGTTTCCAGAAATAGAAAGCTGGGTTGACCCGCGTTGACCACGGGTCATGGGCGACCCGTTTTGCCTCGTTTTCACCGTGACTTCGCGCCGCCGTGGAGGCCGAATCCGGCCACGGTTGGCCGGGGTCCCTTCTTGGAACTTGTTGGGCTCGTGGCCCTCTTCAACTTGGTAGGTGGATCAACCCGTGGGGTGGCCGAAGGAGGAAGAAAAGGCGGGGCGAAGTTCGGTGTTTCCGGCGAGTTTTTGACGGAATCGGGTGATGGTGTGGAGGCCGAGTTGGTGACTCCTCTTTAAGGGGTTTTGTTAGCCATGAGGAGAGGAAGCTATTCCAAGTGGTTTGGGAGGTTGCCGTGGCCGGAGGAGAGAGATCGATCGGTTTGAAATTCCGATAAGGGTTTGGAATTTTGAGGTGAGTTGTGGAGGTTTTCCGATCAAAATTGGCCTTAACTTTGAACTGGAAAGTTGTTGGAAATGTCGAGATCTTCAAATTCTTGTGTAGGTTGCAAATTTCTGGGCCGGTTTGATTTTCCGACGGCCGGTGGCGACTTTTCTGGCGACGTGTTTTTCGACGAGTTATATGTCGTTTCGCTCGGAATCGCGCACCGATCGCAGTGGTGAGGTTTGTTTTTTGAATTGAGGATCGGAAATTATAGTGAGATTTTGTGGTGTGATTATCGAATTTTGACGATTTTGTCGATATTGAATTATATGTTTCCGGGAACGGTTGTTTCTCGTGATGTGATTTGAGGTTTCGAGTTATGTTTTGAGCAGTGGATTTTATGATTATCCAGGGGATCGTGATCGTTCGTTTGGCGAGAGATTTTCCGCCGGATCACGGGATTAACATGTATCACGTTACGCTCATCTATGAGTGGACAATTTCTTTTCACTGATTAGTCGCGAGTCTTTAATACACGTTTTTACGAGCATGAGCATGCATATGAGATTATGATTTACATGAGCATGTGTTATACGATTATACATTTGCGAATACGCATCGACTATTATGCTTATACAATTATGTATTACGTCTATGCATTTACATTATGCTTTATACACTTGCATAGAACTATTTATGATTTGGTTTACACAGAGTACAGTCACTGTATATATTGTTGTATCGATACACTTGCATCCCGGCTGATCCCCGAGGATGTTTACCGGGGGAGGCTGTGACCCCTGACTCGAGGCCGTTACCCGCGGGGGGGGGGGGGGGGGGCAGACCTCTGACCTGAGGCTTTTCTGGCTAGAATCACGTGCGGGTCTGGGATCTCGTGATTCCGACTATACTAGCGAGGACGTGTCCATGAGTGACCCCGCAGAGTTTTACGCTGCATGCTCCGTACGCATGAGGAGTTAGAGTTTCCCTCGTGTACTTTGTCATATTCATTCATTTAGACTCACATATGTTTTTATAACATATATTATTCGGCGAAAGATATTTCTTTTCGTCCACTCACTCTAACGGTTTATATGTCTTTCCCTGGGCTCTTCGTTTTCTTTGCCCATTTTGCAGTTCAGACTCTGGTGTCGCACGTCGCGATCAGAGGCATAGTATTCGAGCGATATTTCTTTTATGGTAGGTTCTTGGTTCGGCCTACTATTTGTGTGTATATATATATATATACTAGAAGTCGCTCTGAGCATTCTGATGTTACACTTTTATACGATTTTTCCCCGGATTTCTGTAAAGTATAGTTTTATTTATTACTTTACATTACTGTTATGATATTGAGAAATCCGGATGGGATTGGTGCCCACGGTTTGATTTTTGTTTCATAGGATGAAGTGTATTTTCCGGGTGCAGGTTAATGGCAATTCCGCATTAGTAGCGTTACTCTGCCGAAATTTTTGTGGTTTTTGTTGGTTCGTATTTTCAGAAGGGGTTTGATTCCGGTTTAGGAAACTAAATCGGGGTTGGGTCCTTTCAGCTTGGTATCAGAGCATTGGGTTTTAGCTTCTGTAGACTTCTGTAGTCGTGTTTACTAAGGATATTTGAGAATGTACAGCATGTCTGGAGTGATGACTCGACCGGCCGGCGGATACTCATCAATGCTCCGGATGTTGTATGCTTTCAAATATTTGAAGTTCCATGATTACGTCTTGTTTGTTGTGAACAATGTCTTATTCATTAGGATGCCTCATTGACGTGTTTTCCGTGTCGGTACGGTTGTGGATCCTATTGAGGATCAGTCGACGCGCGACTTGGCAGTGAGTTGTGGGTTTGGATGAGTATTCTGGATTCAGAGTTATGTGTGGCATGGTTTGCCGGTTGTGCGTATATGGACATCTATATGTTGCTTTTGAGTAGAGAATTGGGGCAGTTGATGGTGTGCCTGAGTCAGATTATTGTATTTGGTGGGTTGGTATTGTGTGAGTTCCTATTGCGACTCCATGGCCTACATTCAGGGTATTGTTTATACGGAAATGGTTCAATCAGGCTACCCAACAACGGAAATATGAAGTGTTTATCCACCTGAGGTAGGGATGTATCGTTCACATGTTTGTCCCAGTTTGCACGTGCTATCGAGAAGTTCTCTCGACCCGTTGAAGATGAAGAGGTATTTTTTGACGACTAGTTCGTCGTGGAAGTTCTGCGTCAAGTTTTATAATTTTGAGTGTTTTTTTTCTTTCTGTTTTTCTGTGTCATGCATTGATATTTGTTTGGCTTGATTTCCCTAGTAGGTGAATTGGGAGTGATTGGGGAATCACAAAATGTCCCTTTTATGTTGCGTGCTTGGCGTGCCACTGCCAAAGGCAAAATGTTAATATGCGTAGCTTCATTGATCTTGCTTCTTTACAAACGATTAGAACAAGGAGAGCACAAACCTCACTCGATGAGTTATTTTTGCCTAAGTGTTTTGGACTTATGTTTCGTGTCTCGCTGCTTATCCATAAAAATCGATACTTCATACACCATATCCAGTAGAAAACAGAGCAATCTTCTTAGCAAGTGTTGAGAACACTGGTACATGGTGACTTCTAAACAGTCTAAACATTCATGCCCTATCTGGTGAATCTTCTTTTGATCTTCATAGTTTGACAAGAGTAAACTGTCGAATTTGTCACTCCCTATCTGGTGAAAATTCTATGTTCACCGCAATCGATTATTTCTCATGAGAGAAAGTTTGTTTTCTAATAGAAAATTTGCGTTGAGAGGTCTCGAATTCATCCTGAATCCATCTATTTATAATAGTCAGTGACTGTCTATTCATACCATGAATCGGGCAAGAATCCAAATCTTGGAAGAAATCCAGATCTGAGATTCAATAGATCTTGCTTTCATTATCCTATGAAGATTAACTCTAGGATTTCCTTCCCGAACAAAGATAAAGAATTTGGCCGCAGGAGTTGGCATGTATTATTCCCAGGCCACTACCAAATAAATATTAAAATTTATTTAGGGCCCAAACATCCCCCCCAGACTTCAAGATAAAGCCCAGGTGCAATTGAAGAGGTTTTTGATGATGTGATGTGTCACTCTATCGCCAAACAGTAACACTAACCTCGCTTAAGCTATTCACGTACTCTTTTGGAAAGTCACGCCTTTCTTTCGCTCCATTACTTAATACCCAACCAAAGACCTTTACTTCTCATCCACAACCTCTCTAACTCTATCATATGAGAATTTTCTAATCACTTCACAAACCCTCGATTACCCAAAAGATTCAAACTTTCGACTCAAAAATCACAAATGGCTCCTCGCAAAAACTAGGTTCTTCCTGAACTCAACGAAGAGGCTGCCACTGCCTTTGTTGCATTGATGCAGGAATAACTGCGCCATAAAAGCCCTGACTCTTATATGATTCTTGAATTACATGATGATGATAATGCATGCTGTTCTGGGTCTCGAAGAGGTTGGAGCCCAATTTCCTCCTACGCTCCGAGAATCAGTGCTTTGCGCCCCTCTAATCGTTCGGCAAGAAGAGGTCGAGCTGCTCGCCTAGGATTGCAAAGAGACTAAGATCAAACTGGACATATGGCCCTCTTTTAAAGCCGAAGACACAAAATGGTACAAGAAATGGTACTATGTTAGATAACCACTCGTTGTATTTGGCTACACTATTGATGCCTGACTTAAGCATTTTTTATACTTCTTCTTTACGAGTATCGCTATCTTGGTATTCATCTTGCGCATCTTCTGATGTACTGGTCTCTTTCTTGCCAAAATTGGCAACTTGTGACATACCAAGTTTGGTGACAACCCTGGCATGTCTTCGTACTTCTCAGGGAAATAGTCTTTGTACTCATGTAATAGGTCAAGAATCTTCTTCCTTTCCATAGGCTCTAAGAAGGTACTAATAGCCACATTCACTGGCTCTTCCACTATTCCGAAATTGACTTTCTCATCCAAGGTCGCTGAAGCTAACTGGATAACCTCCTTCTATTCTATGTCTTGCAGCACATCTTCATTTACATACTCCGTTGCTGTAATGGTAGGGAGGCGCTCATAGGCTTGCTTCTTTAAGAGATAGGTCTGCAATCACTCACAAAGAGAAATAAAAGCCTCTGCTACTGACTCTCTAGAAGAATGTATCATTGATGAAGAGTTGGTGTGAACTCAAGGGAGTAAGGGTAAGTCCTATCATCTTAGGATTGCATGATTCCCCCAATGTGCTAGTTCAGAGGCTGCTACTTCCATAGGTTGACCCTTGTCATCGCCGCCACACACTTCCAATGGTCTCAAGGTCCCATTGTAGTAATTGACATCCAATGAATTAGCAAACACAAAGTTTTGGGATCGGCGCTCACAATTTCAGCTTCTCCTGTCTCTATGTTCCATAGTAACAACTACTGGTGAAGCGATAAGGGGACATAATAGCTATGGTATATCCAATCCCATCCTAGAATCCCACTGTAAGGAGCATTGAAATGGAGAACAAATAAAGTGTGAGTCCTCGCCACAGGCTCTTGAACATAAATGAACAGCAAACCCAAAGTACTAGATATCGATCCTGTAAAATTCTTGATAGTCATCGCTATTTCTTGGATAGAAGACTTTTGGATACTTAGCAGAGCCATAGCTCTAGTGGTGAAGACATTATACTGTGCTGGTGTCCACCATTACCTTACTAATTTGCATCCCCTTCATGTTTGCAGTGACGTAGAGGGGTCACATGTGTATTGCCATCATCGTTGTAGGTTTGGAGAACATCTAAAAGATTTCTTGATGGATGGATCTATCACCGTGTTCGCCCTTTATCATTCTCAGGCTCACTCAGTATAATGCCTTCCACAACTTTGGAGAGAGACGCTAATTCAACCATCACCGTAGAGGGTTTGAAAAATTTGGTGGGGAGTATATAAACTATGTTCAACGCAGCATCCTCTTCGTAGACATGTTCAATGTTATCCTCATCATCATAGTCTACGATTTGCTCGTTCCCATTCAAGTCATCATCCACCCCTATCGGCGATAAGTCCTCGGTAATCTCGTGATCAATCGATCTCGCTACTTCTGTTGGGATAAGATTTTCCTCCACTATAGGAACCTCGAGGTAGGTTCTGTTGTAGCCGTGATTTCCATTATTTTCTCCGTTTCTGTTATCTTTACTGATGCAGGTGCCGTCGATGCAGCTTCCCTAGCCGTGAGGCTCGCCATGGAGGACTTTGTTCCTCAACCACCAATCGCTTTAAAAGCTATCGGAGGACTTTGTTCTCCTTAGACTTGACATAGATTGTCTCTCATTTTGAAATGCTTTGCAATCTCTCTAGGGCCAAAGGCTTTGTTTTCTTTTCAGACCCATCTCCTCTCCGGGGCTTTTTTGAAGCTTTGTGAACCTCCAGTGCAGGTTCAAGTTCACTAATTCGGGAGAACACATTATTCATCCTTGTTCTAACCTTAGGTCTGGTGGAGTTTCTATCGAAAGCTAACACTAGGTTAGCGGATAACTTGTTCATCCTTCGTTGGATCTGTTCTGAGGTTTCAACTGGCTGGTCAGGAGTAATTAAGCCAATATCCAATGCTTCTAAATCCTCTTCATTGCACCATATTGTCTCTGCATCTTTCTTTTCCTGGTTGGGGTTATTTCTACTGTCCTCCTCCCTTCCTTGGCGTACCAAACATCTTCTTTAATGATGGACCTATACATTGGCGGTATGTAAGGCCTGGTAACCTACTCGGATATCCTTACCTTGCTCGCAACTAGATTCATGTGCTTCTCCGCTGCTCTTATCCTTTTGAAGACGTTAGAATCTCTAAGGGAATGAGACATCATTATTGGGATGGAAGGCTGGTAGTTTTTTGGAGGTGACGTGACTCTTGGAGAAGCTTTCATTACCTCTATGAATTCATCGCAAGTCATCTTTAAACCGCACTCAACCTTTCATCTGGTGCACAGTACAATTGGTGCTACTTCTGGTGACTCCATTTTTTCCTTGCCTTTAGACCTTATTTTGTGCTGGTCAGCCGATGCTTCGACCCTTTCTGATGTAGTAAGATCTACCACCTATCATCTATTTGTACTATCATTCCATGACACTTCTATCATTCCAACATGGAAAGTTCCTTCGCTGGTGTGTATAGCCCTTATATCGATCTCCGGGAGGGAAATTTGCCCTTCGTCGATCCACTGTTGGGTCTACTGCTACAAAAATGTGTACTTCTCTGTAGCATGAGTCCATTGTGACGACCTGGACCAGAATCAGCAGTATGATTAGCTGTATACGTGAGTTATCGCATAGTCGCAGATTGCCGACAGTTGATTGAATCGCCAGGCTCGTTAACGACTTAATTATTGGCCGAGAATTGGAGCTGAATCTCTTCTCGAGAGTCGTAGTACATGTGATTTCGAGTTCGTGGGCGGTTCCAGATCGTTATTTGGACGACCGAGGAATTAATTATGAATATTTGAAGTTCGGATTATAATGATGGATCTCTTAACGACTAAATTACCGGACGAGAATTTGGTTTTGACTTCTTCACGGAAGTTGTTCAGAATTTAATTTCGAGCTGGTGGGAACTTCCGGAGCATTATTTTGAGTTACAGAGATTTAGTTGTGAATATTTCCGATTGTTGGTTATTTTGTCGATTTTATATGTGTTGGTGTGAACCGTTGACTTTTTATCTGATTGGCCGATGTGTTTGACTTTGGGTGATTATTGAAGAATATGTCGAGACGAGTTTGTGGCCGCGAGAATTATCGGAATCGGAATTACGACGAGAAAGTTACGGGTGTTCAAAATTCATCGAAATGGATAATTATGAGTTTCCTCTTTGGGAAAGGCTATAAATAGTAAACTTGCCAAATCAGGAAAGTCAAAATAGGTTCATTTATTGGTTTGACCGAGTTGACTGAGTCAACTCGGTGGAGGAGAGAAGGCCGACGGCGAACAGCGTGCTCCACGGCGGTGGAATTGATTCCGGCCATCTCTGAGCCTCCTTCTGGTCCCGTTCGACTCATATGGACACCCTCATCCTTGCTCCGGCCTCCTTTCACGGCGAGGCTCGCCGGAGGAGGAGATATTTCCGGCCAAACTTTGGAAGAAAATGGTGAATTCGAGTTCCACGTTTTAGGCCGATTCGAGCTGCAACTTTGAGTGGGCTTTGAAGCTCTCTTCTCAAGGATTCTAACCATGTAAGTATGAAGCTTTAATTCGATTTGTGGAAGGAGAATTTTGGATTTGAAATTTGTGTACCAATTCGGTTTATCACGAAATTGACCTAGTTAGAGTGAGAATTGGCCTTCGATGCAGTTGACAAAGTTGCTCAGTGGGTGATTTTGAGTGGAATAGGGGTTGCTCCGCCGTGAAATTCTCCGGTCAGTAGCGGCGCCGCCGTGGGCGGTGGTCAACGCGACGATCAACGGCGGTCAATGATGACTTTTTGGGATTTTCGACAAGTTGCATGTCATTTGACTCGAAATCGCACCCCGATCGCAGTGGGGAGGTTCGTTTCTCGATTTGAGCGTTCGAACTTACATCGATGTATTGAGGTGTGATTTCCGGATTTTCGACAGTTTGTCGTAAAAGGGTTATGTGTTTCCGAGAACGGTGGTTTCTCGTGAATTGTTTTGAATTGTTGAATTATGATTTTGAGGAATGGTTATTGTGATTATTCAGGTGTTCGTGATCGTTCGTTTGGCGAGGGACTTTCTGCCGGATCACGGGTTAACGCATATCGCGTTACGCTAGTCTGTGAGTGGACAATTTCTTTTCACGGAATTCTTGCGAGTCTTTTATATGATTTACGAACTTGAGCATGCGTATTGAGATTACGGTTTACATGAGCATGTGTTTTACGATTATACGATTATACTTATACGGATATACGTATACGAATATGCATACACTTATATATTGTTTCATGCATTTGCATCAAACTGTTTATGATTTGGTTTACACAGAGTACAGTCACAGTTACGTTGTTGTATCGATACACTTTGCCTCTCGGTTGATCCCCGATGGTAGGCCGCCTGAGGGGCGTATCCCCGGATCCGAGGCCATTTCCGGCTTAGAATCACGTGTGGGTCTAGGATCCCGTGATTCGGACTGTACTAGCACGGAGGCGTCCATGAGTGACCCCGTGTGATTTTTACTTGCATGCTCAGTACACTGGAGGAGTATGAGTTTTACCTCGTGTACTTGTTATTTTATTTACCTGGACTCGCATATGTTATTTTAAACATATATGTATACTGGTGAAAGACATTTATTTTCGTCCACTCACTCTAACGGTTTTCATGTCTTTCCCCTGGGCTTTTCGGTTTCTGTGCCTAGTTTACAGTTCAGGCTCTGGTGTCGCATGTCGTGGTCGGAGGCATAATGCTCGAGCTACCTTGTTTCTTCCAGTAGGTTTATTGTTCTACCTACTGTGGTATACTTATATGTTTATACATTAGAGGTCGCTCTGAGTAATCTGTTGAATATGTTATACGATTTTACACCGGATTTCAGTAAAGTATAGATATATTTATTGTTTTACTTTACTGTTGATATATTGAGAAATCCGGATGGGATTGGTGCCCACGGTTTGCTTTTTGTGGCATAGGATGAAGTGTATTTTCCGCGTGCAGATAATGGTAATTCCACGTTAGTAACGAAACTCTGCCAAAATTTCTACGGTTTTTGTTGGTTCGTGTTTTCGAAAGGGTTTGATTCTGGTTTAGGGAGCTAAATCGGGGTTGGGTCCTTTCATCCATGCATGGTGAAATTTACAATACGGCTTGTCTTTAGCCACCTGAAGATCTGGATGTGGGCCAAACAACACTTCGACTATTCCTGATGCGCTAAGGTCCTCTAGAATCTCAGGAGCCTTTTCTTCACAAAAATTATACCGTCAATTTGTTGTTGCTATGACCTGTGGCTAAGTTTCATTTTCCTCTTGTTGTTGGGACCCTTCCATGATTAAGTCCAACATACCCACGGTCTGATCTGCAAACACTACAAGAAAAACTCATTTAGACGACGCCAATCAATTATGTCGTCTTAAACATTTTTCCATCGTCTAAGTCATACTTAGACGACGGAAAAGAATCTTTGTCATTCAAGTGATGGGTGAGAGGACGCACCGACATGTTGTCGTTTATGTAACCACTTAGACGACGCAGCGTCGGTGCGTCGTCTCCTTACGCTGCGTCGTCTCCTTCATAACTTGGATAACAGAAACTACGCATAGCCCGTCGTCTAAGTGACTACTTAGATGACACAACGACGCTGCGTCATCTAAGTAGTCACTTAGACGACAAGTACTCATGTTCCGTCGTCTAAGTGATGCATTATATATATTGTGCCGGATTCTTTTCCTCTTTGCTCGCTCATTCTCATTCTCTCTCGATCAGACTCTCCTCACACGTACAATTAGCACTATATATATAGATGTATCTCCGGCTCCAATCATCGATTCGCCATATATCGGTGAAGGCTAGGTACGTACGTAGTTAATTTCCAACAATTTTAACGTTTATATATATAATTAATTGTACGTTTCATTGATTGCATTGTTAGTACATCTAATATTTATAATTAACTTATGTAATTGATTGATATATATATATTAGTTAATTAACTAGTATGCATGGATGTTTAAAAATTTGATTAATATTTAGTTAAAACGTACATGCATGTTAGATATATTAAAGTAATTGATGTATAGTGTATTCATTATTAATCAATAAAGGTAATTAATAAATATTTTAATTAATTATACGTTAATAATTAAGGTAGTTGAAAATTTGTATATATAATAGTTTAATAATTAATTACTTGAAAATATTGTGACGACCCGGACCAGAATCAGCAGTATGATCAGCTTGATCGATGAGTTTGTGTATAGTCGCAGAGTTGTCCGACAGTTATTTGAATCGCCAGGCCGTTAACGACTAAATTATTGGCCAAGAATTGGAGCTGAGTCTCTTCTCGAGAGTCGTTGTACGTGTGATTACAAGTTCGTGGGCGGTTCCGGATCGCTATTTGGATGACTGAGGAATTAGTTATGGATATTTGAAGTTTCGACGGAAATGGATTTAAATGGTGGGCTACTTAACGACTAAATTACCGGACGAGAATTTGGTTTCGACTTCTTCACGGAAGTTGTTCAAAATTTAATTTCGAGCTCGTGGGAACTTTCGGAGCATGATTTTGAGTTATGAAGATTTAGTTGTGATTATTTCCGATTGTGGTTGTTTAGTCGATTAAATGTGTGTTTGGTTGAATAGTTGACTTTTTATCCGTTTGGTCGATCTGTTTGACTTCGGGTGATTATGGAAGATTATGTCGAGTCGAATTCTTGGCCGCGAGAATTATCGGAATCGGATATACGACGAGAAAGTTACGCGCGTTTGAAGTTCGTCGAAATGGATAAGCATGAAGTTTCCTTTTTGGGAAAACTTTAAATAGTAACCTGCCTAAAAGGGAAAGTCAAAGTTGCATTGATTATGGTTGACTCAGTCAACTTGGTTTGATCGATGGGGGATGAGAGGTCACGATGGTTCACGGCGGCCTACCGGCGACGGAACCTTTTCCGGCCACCTTAGAGGGCGGGGCTGGTCTTGTTCCGTGCGCCTTGACACCCCGAGTCACTTTCCGGGCACCCCTCACGGCAAGGCTCGCCGGAGGAGGAAGAAAATCCGGCCCAAAAATGAAGGAAACTTGGTGGATTCGGGTTCTTGGTTTCGGGCCGAATTGAGCTACGATTAGCACTGGGTTTTGAAGCTCTCCGCTCAAGGATTCTAACCATGTAAGTATGGAGTTCTAATTCGATTTGTGGATGGAGAATTTTGGATTTGAAATTTGTGTTTCAATTCGGGTTTTCATGAAATTGACCATGTTAGAGTGAGAATTGGCCTTCATTGCAGTTGATAAAGTTGCTCAGTGGGTGATTTTAAGTGGAATAGGGGTTGCTCTGCCGTGAAATTCTCCGGTCAGCGGTGGCGCCGCCGTGGGCGGCGGTCAACGGTCAACGGGTTGACTTTTTGACTTTCGACAAGTTGCATGTCATTTGACTCGAAATCGCGCTCCGATCGCTGTGGGGGGGTTCGTTTTTCGATTTGAGCATCCGAAAATAAAGCGAGGTATTGAGGTGTTATATACGGATTTTCGACAGTTCGTCGACATTGAGTTATGTGTTTCCGAGAACGTTGGTTTCTCGTGATTTGTCTTGTATTGTCGAGATATGATTTTGAGAAATGGATTTTGTGAATATTCAGGTATTCGTGATCGTTCGTTTGGCGAGGGACTTTCCACCGGATCACGGGTTAACGCATATCGCGTTACGCTAGTCTGTGAGTGGACAATTTCTTTTCACGGATTGTTTGCGAGTCTTTTATACGATTTATGAACTTGAACATGCGTATGAGATTTCGGATTACATGAGCATGTGTTTACGATTATACATATACGGATATACGTATACGAATATACATATATTTATATGTTGTTTCATGCATTTGCATCGAATTGTTTGTGATTTGGTTTTCACAGAGTACAATCTTGGTTACGTTGTTGTATCGATACACTTACATCTCGGTTGATCCCCGATGGTAGGCCATCCAGGAGGGGCGTCGTCATCCCTGCCTGACCGGTGAGGGGCGTTTTCCCCAGAACCGAGGCCATTTCTGGCTTAGAATCACGGGGACCAAGGACCTCGTGAGTCGGACTGTACTAACACGGTGTCTGTCCATGAGTGACTCCGTGGGATTTATACTTGCATGCTCAGTACGCTGGAGGGTTATGGTTTTACCTCGTGTACTTGTTGTTTTTATTTACCTGGACTCGCATATGTTATTTTAAACATATATTTAACTGCCTGATCTACGCATTTTATGCTTGATTATTAATCACTTTCTCTCTATATTTAGCTTTGTTTTGTGCTTAGTAAATATGTTTTTAACTTACTTTATGTTTGTAGGTAGAAATAAAGGAGGAATCCGTAAAGGAGGCAGAAATGAGCTCAAAACCTACTAAGGAGGAAGTTCCTAAATTGAGGAGGAAAGATGAAGAAGAATGGGCCACGATTTATAAAGAATGGATCAAAGATCACTAAGATGGGTCAAGACCATGCTCATATGTCCAAGAAGGTCCAAGATCATGTCAAGAGTCGCCCACAAAGAAGCCCAAAAGAAGAAAATGGATCAAAAGCTAGAAATCAGGAAATCTGCCTGTGCAGATCAGCCCACTTCAACAGGCCACCAAAATCAATTGAAAACGAATTTGGACACATGTGAGGCATGTTTAGAAAGATATGGAAGTCTAGTTTCCAACCCCACTGGAATCATGCCGTTACAATGTGTAAATAATCAGCAATCCCGGATTTCGTAGGTACAGGTCATTCTGCGTAACAGCCAACTTTAAATGGGCAGTGAAGGCGCGTTAGCAGGAATTATGGCACGATTAATACATAGCTGGAAAGCCCTGGAAGTTTATTTTCTAGTGCTGAAAGAATCACGCCGTTTTAAGTTGTAAAACGTCCGAAACGTAGCTTTTAATACAGAAGGGTCAGATTTGACAGCTTTCAGAAGGTGGGAAGTTTCCTAATCTTCTTCTATATAAAGGGAAGCTCGACTCTTTCAAGATGGATCACACATTATATAGCCGAAGCCTTGTCTCTACATCACCTCCTCTCATACTTAGCCAAGAAATAATACCCTAGCCGAAACACCATCTCCACCACCATCCAAAATATCCTTCCTCCATACGTGACACTCTTTTGCTAGATGATTTGGCTGAGAGTTCTTGCGTCTCCATCATCCACCAAGGAGCGGTTGCACTCGAAGCTTGCGGAGAGAGACTACCTCGGAGCCAAAAAGTGTAACAACAACTTGTATTTTATTTCGGTTTTGTGTATTGTTTTCTTTACTTTTTGTAGAAAGACAACATGTTGTAGTGTAAAGATGATTGCTTTGGATTTTTATGAGTTCTTCCATGTGTTCTTAGTATGAATTCGAATATATATGCTAGCTTACTATGATCTTAATGCTTTGAAACTTGTTTAGGATGACACTAGATGATTTGGTTCACCCTAGCATGTTCCACCGAATTAATCAAGATAAAATTGAGTTAGGAAGTTAACTAGATGATTTGGTTGCTCTCTAATTCGATGTAAGCATGTGTTTGTGTTTTAATTTGTGCTATGAATTTCGTAGAACTTGTTTAAAGAAGAATTAATCGGCTTAGGTAATTAGTATGTGATGATCACTTGTAAATAATAGACTTAGGAACTTATTTTCGGCTAGATGCATGTTAGGATTATGTGTTCTTGATTGTTTGCTTGTCTATGAGTTTAAACATGTTAGAACTTGTGATTTCTTGATATGTATCTACCCATCTTCTTGTTTTATTTCGTAGGAACTTAGAACAAACAATCTTGCACCCCCCTTAAACAACCTTAGCATAGTTATGCATACACCCTCAATCCCCGGTTAAGAACGATCCCTACTTACCAATGCTACATCTACAAAGAAGGGTTTTAATTGTATTCGTGTTTGATTAAGTGTTTGATTAAATGCTTGAAAAGATGTGAATCAGTCAACGGTCAACGGGTTGACTTTTTGACTTTCGACAAGTTGCATGTCATTTGACTCGAAATCGCGCTCCGATCGCTGTGGGGAGGTTCGTTTTTCGATTTGAGCATCCGAAAATAAAGCGAGGTATTGAGGTGTTATATACGGATTTTC
This sequence comes from Geum urbanum, assembly GCA_946800695.1. Lineage (NCBI taxonomy): Eukaryota > Viridiplantae > Streptophyta > Magnoliopsida > Rosales > Rosaceae > Geum > Geum urbanum. The sequence goes on along the minus strand of OX327008.1, from coordinate 15,306,636 downwards.
GACAGTTCGTCGACATTGAGTTATGTGTTTCCGAGAACGTTGGTTTCTCGTGATTTGTCTTGTATTGTCGAGATATGATTTTGAGAAATGGATTTTGTGAATATTCAGGTATTCGTGATCGTTCGTTTGGCGAGGGACTTTCCACCGGATCACGGGTTAACGCATATCGCGTTACGCTAGTCTGTGAGTGGACAATTTCTTTTCACGGATTGTTTGCGAGTCTTTTATACGATTTATGAACTTGAACATGCGTATGAGATTTCGGATTACATGAGCATGTGTTTACGATTATACATATACGGATATACGTATACGAATATACATATATTTATATGTTGTTTCATGCATTTGCATCGAATTGTTTGTGATTTGGTTTTCACAGAGTACAGTCTTGGTTACGTTGTTGTATCGATACACTTACATCTCGGTTGATCCCCGATGGTAGGCCATCCAGGAGGGGCGTCGTCATCCCTGCCTGACCGGTGATGGGCGTTTTCCCCAGAACCGAGGCCATTTCTGGCTTAGAATCACGGGGACCAAGGACCTCGTGAGTCGGACTGTACTAACACGGTGTGTGTCCATGAGTGACCCCGTGGGATTTATACTTGCATGCTCAGTACGCTGGAGGGTTATGGTTTTACCTCGTGTACTTGTTGTTTTTATTTACCTGGACTCGCATATGTTATTTTAAACATATATTTAACTGGTGAAAGACATTTATTTTAGTCCACTCACTCTAACGTGTTTATTGTCTGTCCCCTGGGCTTTTCGATTTCTGTGCCCAGTTTGCAGTTCAGGCTCTGGTGTCGTACGTCGTGGTCGGAGGCATAGTGCTCGAGCTACTTTGTTTCATCCAGTAGGTTTATTGTTCTACCTACTGTGGTATGCGTATATGATTATGTATTAGAAATCGCTCTGAGCTTCCTATTGTATATGTTATACGATTTTACTCCGGATTTTCAGTAAAGTACATATATATTTACTACTTTACGTTATTGTTGATATATTGAGAAATCCGGATGGGATTGGTGCCCACGGTTTGCTTTTTGTGGCATAGGATGAAGTGTATTTTCCGCGTGCAGGTAATGGTAATTCCACGCTAGTAACGAAACTCTGCCCAAATTTCGAAAATTTTTTGTTGGTTCGTGTTTTCGAAGGGGTTTGATTCCGATTTAGGAAGCTAAATCGGGGTTGGGTCCTTTCAGTTTGGTATCAGAGCATAGGTTATAGGTTCTGTAGGCTTCTGTAGTCGTGTTTACTAAGGATATTTGAGAATGTACAACATGTCTGGAATGGTGACCGAACCGGCCGGCGGATTCTCATCAATATTCCGGGTGTTGTATACTTTCAAATATTTGAAGTTCCATGATTACGTTCCACTTGTTGTGAACGATATTGTATTCATTAGGATGCCTCCTGACGTGTTTTTCGTGTCGTTTCGGTTGTGGATCCTGTTGAGGATCAATCGACGCGCGATTTGCCAAAGAACAGTGGATTCGGATGAGTATTCAGAGACTTGAGTGGCACGATTTGCCTGGTTGTGTGTGTATGAGCGTCTACATGTTGCCTCAGAACTGAGATTTGTGGCAGTGATGTTTGCCTGAGTCAGATTGTTGTATTTGGTGGGTTGTTATTGTGTGAGTTCCGGTTGCGACTCCATGGCCTACATTCAGGGTGTTGTATTTATGGTAATGGTTTTGTCAGGCTGTCCAGCAATAGAATGTGGAGTATTTACCCACCTGAGGCAGAGATGTATTGTTCCTATGTGATTTCGGTTTGCACGAGTTATGTGGCTTCAGAGGAAGCAGTGCATGAGGTTCGAGATGAGTTTAAACCTGAGCATCAGAGAGAGTCCGATTGATGTGCCTCGTGATAGCCGTAAGAAGCTTAGTGTGCTGCACTTAGTGGCGAGGCTATTGAGAAGGAAAGACGTACACGGTATTCGATGTGATGGTTTGAGGAAAGTGGACTTAGTCGAGATTTTGATGAGGTTGAGTTCCGACACTTCGGGATCAGTGACGTCATCAGACTGTGGCCTTTTCGATTATGTTGAGGATCCTCTGCTGATTCGTTTGACGGTGGCGGAGATCGCAGTGTAGCGGACTTGTTCCTATGGCATGAGTTTGGGTGATCTTTTCACGCAGCAGGTGTTGCGGTGATTTATGTTCGTGGAGCACTCTCAGTTGCCATTGTGGGGACCAGGAGGGTCATGTTGCGAGGGAGCGCCCTCAGCCAGCTGTGTTAGCGGTTCGGCAGGTCAGAGTCACGAGGAAATCATGATGCTGTTTCTGGAGCTTGATCAACCTAGATTTCTAGATGAGCCATTCAGAAGTCGCAATTGATGTGGGCGACTAGTTGGGCATGTTAGAGTTAGTGCCAGGACCTTGTTTGAGGATAGATTTTTCTCCGAGGTCACTGTTGTTTGATATCCATGGCTATTGTACCTGCATTTTCACTTCCGAGGTTTTGGAGAGTGTTGTATCCATCCGGAGGTCGTGAGATCCTTGTTGGAGGATATGGGTTAGCCGCGGATCTGTTATAGCTGGACATTGTAGTTTTGTTGTGATTGTGAGTATGGATTTGCTGACGACGCATTTGGCTGTGTTCGAGTGCCTCGAGGAGGAGGTTGTGTTTCGACGACCAGATTTTCCCGAGATACTGTTTCGCGGTGATGGTCGAGCGGATGGTGGAGACGGATTGTGTTGTTGTTTAGCTCATGTTATGGATACTACGGTTGCTGTACCCGACATTGGTGACATTGTGGTGGTTTCTGAGTTTCCAGGTGTTGTTCCGGAGGAGTTACCAAGTGTTCCTCCAGTTCAGGAGATTGACTATACCATTGAGCTTGTACCGGGCGCTGGACTCATTTTACCGACGTCTTGTCGTTCGGAGCCAGCGGAGCTGATGGAGCTACAGGTTCGACTCCAGGAGTTGCTGGAGGGGGATTCAGGAGATTTCTTGCGACCCCGCGTATTTGTGTGGTGTGCTGTTGCATTGTTTATACGGAGGTTGGATGATTCGACGCGATGGTGCACTGACTACCAGAAGCTTGATTTGCTTCAGAGGAGAGTGAGAATCCTCCGCTTCGGATCGTCGATTGATTTGATCAGCTGGTGAGAGTTTCAGTCTTGACGAAGATTGATTTCGGATCTGGATACCATCAGTTGTGGTTCGGTGAGTCAGATGTGGCTATGTTGGCTTTCGGATCTCGGTGCGGACATCATGAGTTTTTGGTCATGCTGTTTGGTTGACCAATGCCCCCGTAGATCTTGTGGACTTGATGGACCAGGTGTTCAGACGGTTTCTGGACGAGTTGCGGTCATGTTCGTTGGCAATGTCCCGATGTACTCCGAGAGTGTGGACCAGTACCTGGAGCAGTTGCGAGCGGTTTTGTGGACTTCGCGAGACGATTAGCTGTTTGTGAAGTTCAGCCAGTGTGAGTTTTGGTCGATTAGCGTGACGATTTTGAGCTGTGTGATGTTAGTCGAGGGAGTTGGCGTGGATCCTGACCAGCTAGAAGCCGAGTTGATTTGGAATTTCTCTACCATTGTACCAGAGATCGGGAGTCTCTTGGGTTTAGCAGGCTTGTACCGACGGCTTTGTGCAGGATTTTTCCAGATTGCCACTTCACTTTCCGGATTGACGAAGAAGTGTCAAGTTCGAGTGGTTCGATGCACGCGAGAAGAGTTACTTACTCCTGAGGGGTGGTTGACCGTTGCTTCGGTTTTGACCTTACCTGACGATCGCGATGAGTTCGTGGGTTATGGCGATGCATCGAGATTTGGATTTGGTTGTGCTTTGATGCTGTGTAGCAGAGCGGTGGCTCATGATTCCAGGCAGTGGAACTTTGTATAGCTACGTATCCTATGTATGATTTGGGTGTAGCTGTCCTTGTGTTAGCATCAAAGAGTTTGAGACACTATAGCTATGGCGTGCAGCGCAGTGTAGGACGTACACTGGTCATTTGAGTTTCATCCACTTGCATTTTCGGCCAGATTTGGGCTTGAGGCAGTGTAGATGGAGGGAGTCGACTATTGACTATGGCTGCACATTTGAATTTGTTCGAGGAAGGCTAGTGGTTGTACTTTGACCATCCGTTTGGGATGATGTTGATGTTGGTACGTTCTGTCGAGAATCGGGAGCTTCAGTGTTGCATGTGTGTATGTGTGGCTCGAGTTTTCGTGTTAGCCGAGTTATGGGCTACGAGAGCTGAGTTCGAGTGTGATGATGTTGAGGCTCGTGATTTTTGCGCGCATTTGGCGCTAGTGGTGTGGAGATGCATCAGATACTCCGAGTTGTCTACTCGTGATGCAGCATGAAGAAGAATGTAGTGGTTTGTGTGTACATTTGCCACTTTTGTCGACTGGTGATGGCTAAGAGGCAGAAATTTGCCGAGATGTGTCAACCATTTGAGATTTCCGGTTGGATGTGGCGTTTGTTGCTGTGAGTGTGTGTGTTTGTATGCACTTTGGTTTGTGATACCAGTTGTTAGGCCTTTGTGGATCGTTTGATGAACTCGGTACATTTCCTTGTACTTTCGGAGATGATTTTAGTGGCAGGCTGACATGGTTGTGATTGACGGAGGTTGTCCGCCTACGTGGTGTACCTGTGTCCCAGTTTGCTGGTCGAGGTAATCGGCTACGACAAAGTGTTGGCGAGCTTTACAGCGAGCATTGTGGACCAGATTACGAGTTAGTACCGGTTCTTATCCTCGGGTTGGAGGGTGATCTTTGAGCACTATTCAGACCTTGGAAGGCATGTTGTGGACCTCGGTATTGCAGTTCCAGAGGATTTGGGGACCAACAGTTTCCAATTGTTCGAGATTGCATGCAGTACCGGTTTGTTGACCACTGTGATTTTGATGTTGCATGATGTTGAATTGAGGATGATGATGTACTCCATTGTGTTGGAGCAGGTTTGAGTTTGAGTTGATGTTTGATTTTGATTTTGTGGGATGTGTTACCATAGACTGTCAGGTTAGCGGAAATACGCCGATATACGCTTGAGTTCGATATTTGAGTTATGTTGATGTGTGCAGATTGAGTTGAGATTTGCTATGTTATTTTGATCCATGTGTGGCCATAGGCGAGTTTGTGTTATGCCGTGTGGTTCAGCATCGCCTATAATGTTGGATTTTATGTGTGTTGTGTTCCGTGTGGCGGAACTGTGTTTCAAGTTTGCTATGTGTTGTGTACCCTATCTGTTCCTTATGTAGGAACACTTGGCGATTATGTGAGCCAGTTCAGATTTGTGATTTGAGGGTACAGGGATTCCAGCACGGAGTTATCTCCTATTGTGGAGTCTGTTATCAGAGTTGTTCAGTTGACGTTACCACTGAGCAGTTGAGCAGTATGCAGAGGCAGTGCTCCTATGTGTAGTCGGCAGACTTGGAAATTTCGAGGTCGAAATTTTTCTAAGGGGGGTGGATTTGTGACGACCCGGACCAGAATCAGCAGTATAATCAGCTTGATCGATGAGTTTGTGCGTAGTCGCAGAGTTGTCCGACAGTTATTTGAATCGCCAGGCCGTTAACGACTAAATTATTGGCCGAGAATTGGAGCCGTGTCTCTTCTCGAGAGTCGTTGTACATGTGATTACGAGTTCGTGGGCGGTTCCGGATCGCTATTTGGATGACTGAGGAATTAGTTATGGATATTTGAAGTTTCGACGGAAATGGATTTAAATGGTGGGCTACTTAACGACTAAATTACCGGACGAGAAATTGGTTTCGGCTTCTTCACGGAAGTTGTTCAGAATTTAATTTCGAGCTCGTGGGAACTTCTGGAGCATGATTTTGAGTTATGAAGATTTAGTTGTGATTATTTCCGATTGTGGTTGTTTAGTCGATTAAATGTGTGTTTGGTTGAATAGTTGACTTTTTATCCGTTTGGTCGATCTATTTGACTTCGAGTGATTATGGAAGATTATGTCGAGTCGAATTCTTGGCCGCGAGAATTATCGGAATCGGATATACGACGAGAAAGTTACGCGCGTTTGAAGTTCGTCGAAATGGATAAGCATGAAGTTTCCTTTTTGGGAAAACTTTAAATAGTAACCTGCCTAAAAGGGAAAGTCAAAGTTGCATTGATTATGGTTGACTCAGTCAACTTGGTTTGACCGATGGGGGAGGAGAGGTCACGATGGTTCACGGCGGCCTACCGGCGACGGAACCTTTTCCGGCCACCTTAGAAGGCGGGGCTGGTCTTGTTCCGTGCACCTCGACACCCCGAGTCACTTTCCGAGCACCCCTCACGACGAGGCTCGCCGGAGGAGGAAGAAAATCCGGCCCAAAAATTAAGGAAACATGGTGAATTCGGGTTCTTGGTTTCGGGCCGAATTGAGCTACGATTAGCACTGGGTTTTGAAGCTCTCATCTCAAGGATTCTAACCATGTAAGTATGGAGTTCTAATTCGATTTGTGGATGGAGAATTTTGGATTTGAAATTTGTGTTTCAATTCGGGTTTTCATGAAAATGACCATGTTAGAGTGAGAATTGGCCGTCATTGCAGTTGACAAAGTTGCTCAGTGGGTGATTTTGAGTGGAATAAGGGTTGCTCCACCGTGAAATTCTCCGGTCAGCGGTGGCGCCGCCATGGGCGGCGGTCAACGACGGTCAACGGTCAACGGGTTGACTTTTTGACTTTCGACAAGTTGCATGTCATTTGACTAGAAATCACGCTCCGATCGCTGTGGGGAGGTTCGTTTTTCGATTTGAGCATCCGAAAATAAAGCGAGGTATTGAGGTGTTATATACGGATTTTCGACAGTTCGTCGACATTGAGTTATGTGTTTCCGAGAACGTTGGTTTCTCGTGATTTGTCTTGTATTGTCGAGATATGATTTTGAGAAATGGATTTTGTGAATATTCAGGTATTCGTGATCGTTCGTTTGGCGAGGGACTTTCCACCGGATCACGGGTTAACGCATATCGCGTTACGCTAGTCTGTGAGTGGACAATTTCTTTTCACAGATTTTTTGCTAGTCTTTTATACGATTTATGAACTTGAGCATGCGTATGAGATTTCGGATTACATGAGCATGTGTTTACGATTATACATATACGGATATACGTATACGAATATACATACATTTATATGTTGTTTCATGCATTTGCATCGAATTGTTTGTGATTTGGTTTTCACAGAGTACAGTCTTGGTTACGTTGTTGTATCGATACACTTGCCTCTCGGTTGATCCCCGATGGTAGGCCATCCAGGAGGGGCGTCATCATCCCTACCTGACCGGTGAGGGGCGTTTTCCCCGGAACGGAGGCCATTTCTGGCTTAGAATCACGGGGACTAAGGACCTCGTGATTCGGACTGTACTAGCACGGTGTGTATCCATGAGTGACCTCGTGGGATTTATACTTGGATGCTCAGTACGCTGGAGGGTTATGGTTTTACCTCGTGTACTTGTTGTTTTTATTTACCTGGACTCGCATATGTTATTTTAAACATATATTTAACTGGTGAAAGACATATATTTTCGTCCACTCACTCTAACGTGTTTATTGTCTTTCCCCTGGGCTTTTCGGTTTCTGTGCCCAGTTTGCAGTTCAGGCTCTGGTGTCGCACGTCGTGGTCGGAGGCATAGTGCTCGAGCTACTTTGTTTCATCCAGTAGGTTTATTATTCTACCTTCTGTGGTATGCGTATATGATTATGTATTAGAAGTCGCTCTGAGCTTCCTATTGTATATGTTATACGATTTTACTCCGGATTTTCAGTAAAGTACATATATATTTACTACTTTACGTTATTGTTGATATATTGAGAAATCCGGATGGGATTGGTGCCCACGGTTTACTTTTTGTGGCATAGGATAAAGTGTATTTTCTGCATGCAGGTAATGGTAATTCCACGCTAGTAACGAAACTCTGCCCAAATTTCGAAAAAATTTTGTTGGTTCGTGTTTTCGAATGGGTTTGATTCTGATTTAGGAAGCTAAATCAGGGTTGGGTCCTTTCAAATATGTATATATAATAGTTGACTAATATGATAATTATTAAATTTCGTAGAAGTATGGACAAGAGTTGGATAAAATTGCGAAATAGAAGTGATGCCCGGTATATGGATGGAATTAGAGAATTTGTGAATTTAGCGATGGAACATGGTCAGGGAAAGAAGCGTTTTAGGTGTCCATGCAAAAAATGTCTTAACTATCAGTATGTGGAGGTTAATGTTATGATGCAACACCTGTACGAAAATGGTATGATGTGGAGTTACACTACGTGGAGCGAGCATGGTGAAGCAGTAGACTTCAGGTCAAGGTACAGTTACCATGGTGCCTCGTTCAGTGGTAGTGGTGCCGGCCCCTCTACTTGGAACCCAACTGCAGATTTGGTCCATAATGCATTCCGGGATTTAGTCATGGTGGACACCAACACCAAGAGGGAGGTTACAATATCACTCATGGGCATGATGACACATTCTCCGTTGCTAGCTTGGCCACTGACACCATTGAGATGGATAAGTACAACACAATGCTTCTTGAAACCCAGACCCCGGTGTACCCTGGATGTCGAGAGAATGTGTTGCAATATGTGATGAAGCAAATGGAGATAAAAGTGAAGAACAAAATGTCAGTCAATGCTTTTGACGAAATTCAAAACCAAATATGTAAGTTGCTTCCTGATGATCACAATCTTCCTAAATGTTATTATAAGGTTAGAAATATCTTGAGCAGCCTTGGCCTAAAGTACAGCATAATTGACGCATGTCCAAATGATTGTGTGCTGTTTTAAAAAGAGTATGCAGATTTGGACTATTGTCCCGTATGTAGCCAATGCAGATATTAGCAGAATAGGAAGAGCTCGAAAAAGAAAATTCCTGTGAAAGTTCTTCGATATTTTCCATTAATTCCCAGATTGCCGCATCTGTACATGTCTCTATACACAGCAGAGGCGATGCGATGGTACGCAGAAAAATTAATAGATGACAATGTGCTGAGACACGCCGAGGATGGTTAGGCTTTCAAACATTTCAACAGCAAATTTGGAGACTTTACAGCAGAGGTTCAAAATGTTACAAACAGATTCAATCCTTGGGGTAGTAATAGCTATACCGTCAGTACTTGGCCAATTATTCTGATGTCGTATAACCTGCCTCCGTAGATGTGCATGAACAAGGAATTTAATTTCCTTAATCTGCTAATTCCAAGTCCTAAATCTCCGGGGAAGTGCTTAGATCTCTACCTCAAACCTTTGATCGACGAGCTGAAACTGTTGTGGGAAAATAGAGTCCCAACTTATGAAAAATTCACTGATATGATGTTCATGATGAGGGCAGCCGTAATGTGGACGATTATTTATTTTCTAGCATATGGGATGTTGGCAGCCTGCAGGACGAAAGGATACAATGGATGTCCTATATGTTTGGATGACGTGAACTCTAATTGGAACTCAGGGAAGGTGTGTTACCTGGGTCACCGTAGATTGCTTCCTGACAATCACTCGTGGTGACAGGATGAAGCTCATTTCAACGGAACAGTAGAGAATAATCCTAAACCCCGTAGTTGGTGTGGCGAAGAGATTTTAAAGAGGTTGCGCTATTTCGACTTTGGTGTGTTGACCAATGACAAGGATGTACAAAAATGCAATCCAATACCTCCATATGTGTGACAACCCAAACCGGAAATGGTATGTTTATCGGCTTGATTTGCGAGTTTCGTGATTAGTCGTGGTTTTGTCGTAAGTGGTCATTATGGCAGGTTTGTTAACGAATAAATTATTGGGCAAGAATTTGATTTAAGTTCCTTCACAAAAGTTGTAGAGAATTTAAATTCGAGCTCTTGAGAATTTCCGGAGGATGATTTCGAGTTACATGGAATAAGTTATGAATATTTTCAGCCGTTGAATTTTGTCGTGCTTATCCGTTTGGTTTCGATTCATTTTGGACGGTACGTGTATGATATAAATAAGATGTGAATACATGACGATTATGCAAACTTTCCATTTTGAGAAACTGGGTCGTTGACCACGTTGACCCGTGGGTCGAATTGACCCGTTTTAGGCCGAGATTTCTTCGCCGTCGTTGGGCTGTTTTCCAGCCACAGTTGGCAATGGACCCTTGATGAAAACTGCTAGACTTGTGCTCCTCTTCAGTTTGGTATGTGGATCGTCGTGTTTGGTGGCCGGAGGTGGGAGAAACGGTGCGGCAAAGATGGTGAAATTCCGGCGAGATTCGGCGGTGGTGGCGGCCGAGTTGGAGGTCAACCCTATAGGGGTTTTGAAACCCATGGAGAGGTGAGTTGATCCCAAGTGGTCTTGCACTTTGCCGTGGCCGACGGTGGCCGATCGGAGTTAATGAATTCCGGCGAGAGTTTTCGACTTCAAGGTGAGTTTTGGATGTTTCCGGTCAAAATTGGGCTTAGCTTTGAACTACAAAGTTGTTGGAAATGTCGAGATCTTCAAATCCATGTGTAGGTTGCAATTTTCTAAGCCGATGAGTTTTTCGGCTACCGAGCGCACGTCCGTGAGCGGCGGAGTTCCGTCTGAGGTGATTTTCGACGAGTTTTTTGTCGTTTTGCTCAGAATCGCGCTCTGATCGCAGTGGTGAGGTTTATATTTTGAATTGAGCATCAAAATTTGGGGCAATGTTTTATAGTGTGTTTATTGGATTTTTGACAATTTCGTCGATATTCGAGTTATATGTTATTAGGAATGGTTGGTTCTCAAGATGTGGTTCAGGGTTTTGAATTGTGATTTTGAACAGTGGTATTTATGATAATTCAGGAGATCGTGATTGTTCGTTTGGCGAGGGATTTTTCGCCAGATCATAGGATTAACGCATTTTGCGATGTGCTAGTCTGTGAGTGGACATTTCTTTTCACTGATTGGTTGCGAGTCTTTATTATCCTTTTTACGAGCATGAGCATGCATATGTGATTATGATTTATACGAGCATGTGTTTTATGTTATGAATTTATGAATAAGCATCTACGAATATGCTATTATAATTATGTATTACGAATATGCATTTACATTATGCTTTATACATTTGCATAGAAACTATTTATGATTTGGTTTACACATAGTACAGTCTTAGTATGTATAGTTGTATCGATACACTTAGCATCCCGGCTTATCCCCAAAGATGTTTACAGGGGGGGGACTGTTACCCTATGCCGAGGACGAGGACTTTGCCGGGTTGGAACAGATACCCTGACCTGAGGCCTTTCTGGCTGGAATCAAGTAAGGGTTTGGGATCCCGTCATTCAAACTGTACTAGCGCGAATGTGTCCATGAGTGGCCCCGCGAGATTTCAGATGCATGCTCTGTACACATGAGGAGTTAAAGTCTCCCTCGTGTACCATATGATTTTTATACATCTAGACTCGCATATGTTTTATAAGCATATATATTCATTCGGCGAAAGACATTTATTTTCGTCCACTCACTCTAACGGTTTGTATGTCTTTCCCTGGGCTCTTTGTTTTCTTTGCCCAGTTTGCACTTTGAATTCGGGTGTCGCACGTTGAAAGGACCGAACCCCGATTCAGTTACCTAAATCAGAATCGAACCCCTTCTGAAAACACGAACCAACAAAAACCGTAGAAATTTTGGCAGAGTTTCGTTACTAACGTGGAATTACCATTACCTGCACGCGGAAAATACACCTCATCCTATGCCACAAAAAGCAAACCGTGGGCACGAGTATAAACGTAAACAACAGATTTCTCAGAGCGACCTCTAATGTATAAACATATATGTATACCACAGTAGGTAGAACAATAAACCTACTGGAAGAAACAAGGTAGCTCGAGTACTATGCCTCCGACCACGACGTGCGACACCAGAGTCCGAACTGCAAACTGGGCACGGAAACCGAAAAACCCAGGGGAAAGGCAAATAAAAACGTTAGAGTGAGTGGACGAAAATAAATATATGCCTTTCACCAGTTTATATACATACTCAATGTAAAACAGTGCGAGTTCGGAAAACACAACAACACATATATATATGGAGGTTGTCGGGCGAATCTCTCAAGCCCGACGTCAGGTAAATCGCTCAAACCTGACGGTGAAAGGCCAGGGGAATCTCTCGACCCCGGCGGCACTCAGGGGAATCTCTCAACCCTGCTTCAGAGCAATCTCTCAACTCTGGGCCAGAGGAATCTCTCAACTCTGGTAGCATCAATGCTATAAATGCCATCACCCATAAACACATAACAACACCTCCGAAAATAACATATATCTCAATCATCGTATAATTTAAATACGGAATATCATAAAATCCACGAACTCGCAAATCAACAGTGAAAATAGAAACTTGTCCACTCACACGCTAGCGTAACGCGATATGCGTTAACCCGTGATCCGGCGGAAAGTCCCCCGCCAAACGAACGATCACGAACACCTGAATATTCACAAAATCCATCTCTCAAAATCATAACTCGACAATACAAGACAAATAACGAGAAACCACCGTTCTCGGAAACACGTAATTCAATGTCGACGAATCGTCGAAAATCCGTAAATCACACTTCAATACCTCGCTTTACTTTCGGTCGCTCAACTCGAAAAACGAACCTCCCCACTGCGATCGGGGCGCGATTTCGAGTGAAATGACATGCAACTTGTCGAAAATCCCAAAAAGTCAAACTTTGACCGTTGACCGCCGCATTGACCGCCGGCTGACCGGAAAATTTCACAGCGAAGCAACCCCTATTCCACTCAAAATCATCCACTGAGCGACTTTGTCAACTGCAACATAGGCCAATTCAATCTCTAACTCATCCAATTTCACGAAAAACCGAATGTACACACAAATTTCAAATCCAAAATTCTCCATCCACAAATTGAATTAGAACTCCATACTTACATGGTTAGAATCCTTGAGAGGAGGGCTACAAAACCCAGTGCTTGATTAAGCTCAATTCGGCCGAAATCTCCAAACCCGAATTCACCAAGTTTCACTCCATTTCTTGCCGGATTTTCTTCCACTTTCGGTGAGTTATGCCGTAAAGGGATGCCGGAAACGGGACGGGGAGGCCGGGGCGAAGTGAAAGAGACCAGCCCCACACCTTGGGGTGGCCGGACGACGAGCCACCGCCGTGGCCGTCGCTCCCCCCGTCACACACCTACACCCCGCGTTGACTTGGTCAACGCCAGTCAACACATTAATGCAGCCATTGACTTTCCTGATTTGGCAAGTTTACTATTTATAGTCTTTCCCAAAGAGGAAACTCATAATTATACATTTCGACGAACTTCGAATATCCGTAACTTTCACATCGTAATTCCGATTCCGATAATTCTCGCGGCCACGAACTCGTCTCGACATGTTCTTCAATTATCACCCAAGGTCAAACACATCGACCAATCGGATAAAAAGTCAACTGTTCACCCAATCACACACTTTAATCGACTAAATAATCAACAAACGGAAATATTCATAACTTAATCTTCGTAACTCCGAATAATGCTCCAGAAATTCCCACAAGCTCGAAATTAAATTCTGAACAACTTCCGTGAAGAAACCGAAACCAAATTCTTGTCCGGTAATTTAGTCGTTAAGAAGGCTGCCTTTAAAACCCGAACTTCAAATATTCATAATTAATTCCTTGGTCGTCTAAATAACGATCCGGAACCGCCCACGAACTCGAAATCACATGTACAACAACTCCCAAGAAGAGACCTAGCTCCAATTCTTGGCCAATAATTAAGTCGTTAACAAATCCGACTATACACCTAACTGTCGGAAATCTGTGATCACACAGTAACTCACGTATATAGCTGGCCATACTGCTGATTCTGGTCCGGGTCGTCACAAATCCACCCCCCTTAGAAAAATTTCAACCTCAAAATTTCTGAGTCTGCCAACTAACAGTAGGAGCATTGCCTCTTTATACTGCTCAACTCACAAGTAGCAACCTTAACTGAACGACTCTTCAGTGGCTACGTCAACTGAACAACTCTAATATCTGACTCCACAATAGGAAATGTCTCCGTGCTAAAATCCTTGTACCTTCAAATCACAAATCTGAACTGGCTCCACACAATCGCCAAGTGTTCCTGCATAAGGAACAGATAGGGTACACAACACGTAACAATCCTGAAACATTGTTCCGCCACACGGAACACAACACACACCAAAGCCAACACTATATGCGACGCCGAACCATACGGCATAACACAAACTCGCCTATGATCACACATGGATCAAAACAACGTGGCCAAACACAACTCAGTCCACACACATCAACACAGCACAAACATCGAACTCGAGCAATTATCATCTCGTTTCCGCTAACCTGACAGTCTGTGGTAACACATTCCACAAAATCAGAATCAAACGTCGACTCAAACTCAAACTCGCTCCAGCACAATGGAGTACAACATCGTCCTCAAAACGACATCACGCAATATCAAAATCATATTGATCAATAAACTGGTACTGCATGCAATCCCAAACAAGTGAAACTACTAGTCCCTAGTCCTCCGGAATTGCAATACCGAGGTCCACAACATGCCTTTCAAGGTCTGAATAGTCCTCAAAGATCGCTCACCAATCTGAGGATAAGAACCGGTACAAAACCGTAAGCTGGTCCCCAATGCTCGCTGCAAAGCTCGCCAACACTCAGTTGTAGCCGATTATCTCGATCAGCATACTGGAACATAGGTACACTCCACGTAGATGGACAATCTCCGTCAAACACAACTATGTCAGCCTGCAACTGGAATCATCTCCGAAAGTACAAGGAAATGTACTTAGTTCATCAAATGATCAACAATAGCCAAACAAATGGTACCACAAACCAAAGTGCATACAAACACACACAACTACGGCGACAAACGCCACGTCTAACCGGAAATCTCAAATGGCTGACACTTCTCGGCAAGTCTCTGCCTCCTAGCCATCGTCTGCCAACAAATGTGGCATCTGCACACACAAGCAGCTACATTGCTCTTCATGTTGCGTCACGAGTAGTAAACTCGAAGTATCTGACACATCTCCGCACCACTAGCGCCAATTGCGCGTAAAACAATGAGCTTCACATCATCACACTCGAACACAGCTCCATAGTGATAGTTGCATATTTATGCATCTATTTGGTATTTAATGTGTTCCCTATATTTAGTTTATTGTTATTAATCGAGTGAATTAATTATGTTTATTTGTCTTTAGGTGTTTTGGAGATTAATGGAGAAAAGGAGATTAAATAATATGTTTTGTAGCTGTCTGGCGAGGAAGTGCCTAGCGAGCTCGATGGGTTTAATGACTGCAATCATATATGGCTTGGCAAGGTGATTACGTACGTTGGTGCCAGCGAGCAAAGTTGGTGAGAGAAGAAGTGGACTTGGAATTCGATACATATATAATGAAGTCCTTGGCGAGGAAGTACTTGGCACGTGATATTGCTTGCATGCATGTGGATATATTTGCAAGTGGGATTACGTACGTAGAGCCATCGAGCAAAGATGTTGAAAGAAGAGAAGGTTTGCATGTGGATATTTATATATATATATTTATATTTGCAACTTGAGATTAAGAAGGAGTCCAAGTACAATGTGGACTGTGCTAGCACGTGCTCCACTTGCTAGGTCAATTAACCTAGCCTAAACATATATATATAGCAAGTGGGGGGGGGCTGAAGTTACGTACGCTGGAGAATAGAGAACAAAAGACGTACGGCTGGAGAGACAAAACAGAGGATTCAAGCGAAGCTCGATCTCGACGTCGTCAAGAGTTCTTCTTTCTCCATCTTTTATTTATCTTTCATGAATTCTTTGATGTTTTTATTTATGACTATGAGTAGCTAATTTTCCTTTGTTAAGGGGCTGCTTGAAGCCCCGTACATGAAGTCTTTTTAATACATACACTTTAATCTAGTTTTGCATATTCTATGAATGAGGTTTCTTTCTCTGAATGATCACCGTATGAATTCTTGTATGTTTGCTTTGGTGTGCAACTTAGTATGCATGCTAGGGTTCTAGTTTCATGAGATACGGGCGACTGAAGATAATTTCTTCCACCGAATTCTCTATCGTGATACACCGATTTTACCGTCGGGAGATTGAAATCCATAGTGTACTTGTGAACCCTTGTAGCTTCTCAAACCTTTGTAGAACCCTTGTAGCTTCTCAAACCTTTTCTAGAACTTAATGCTTTCTTCTTTGTAAACCTTGGGGTCCATGACTATGGGTTCAATAGAGGGATAGATGTAGGGGAGGTCCATGACAAACCTGCATAGGCATAAGGATTAGGTAATAGGATGTGGTTGTAACGATCAACTCTTCCTGGGAACTTTCATTCATTGGATATGTGCATTAGGTTAAGTATGTGTTAGATAGATGGAATGACGGTGGTGAATTGCATTCCTCTTAACTCTTTAATCATATAGTTTAAACCCAATTGCATTCATTAGCATATTTACTTTCAGCATTTATTTTCTGCATTAGCTGTAACTTCGCTGATTTATTTCGGTAACCAAATCAACTCCGAATACCCTCAAACTTTGTGTGGTAGTCCGCCACTGTGTCTAGTTTATTGTGTCAAAATTTCCCTGCATTTGAGTCTGTCTAGCTTAGGTTCGATGACCATTAGTGTTCTGTAGTCGAGTCTGTCAGCATAGTAGTTTGTTAGGATTTAGTTTCACCAATTCCTCGTGTTCGATAACCCCTATTTATTTTACTACATTGATATATCCAGGTTGTGAATAGGGTATCTTTGAGAGGTGTTAAACCGCCTTGTCAAATTTTGGCGCCGTTGCCGGGGAATTGCTTAATTCTAAGTCCTAATAGAGTCTTTAATTTTCAGTTTTGTTTTCTTTTCTTTTCTTTTTCTTTTGAGTCTTACTGTCTCTTCTTTGTGCAGGAGCATTGTTTATGCGTACTAGGAACACAAGAAGCGCTGAGCCATTATTACTTGATCCAGAGATTGAACGCTCAGCAAGGCAAAACAGGAAGCAGCAGGGACAACGGTCCATGAACGTGAATAGTGGTGGTCAGCCTGAGCAAGAAATACATTCTGATACAGGATCTGAATTTGAGGAAGAATAGAGTATTCCGACACCACCATCATCACCAAGAAGAATGGAAAATGCAACCAAGCTGAGAGAGTCCTTTATACCGGGCACAGGTGCAGTAGATTCACCGATCGTACTACCAGAGAATTTGGGGGCTTATTCTATTCCTCCATCACTTATATCGAATCTGCCACACTTCAGAGGAACGCCTTCTGAAGACCCTCAGGACCATCTCAATGAGTTTACAGCATTGTGCAGAATCCAGAGATCGACTAATGTGGAAGAGGATACTGTAAAACTCCTCTTGTTTTCGTTCTCTTTGAAGGAGCAAGCAAAAGCATGGTATAATTCTTTAGCTCCTTTATCTATGGACACATGGGAGAAGATGTGCTCTGCATTTATGAAAGAGTTCTACTCTGCTTCACGCACCAAGAACTTGAAGAAGCAAATTAGCACATTCAGGCAGAAAGACAGTGATGAATTACATTAAGCCTGGAGCCAGTTTAAGAGTCTTCTTCGACAATGCCCTCATCATAAGTTTTACCTCAACACTCAAATGGAGTTCTTCTATGAAGGACTTGATTCTTTCAATAGGTCAAAGCTTGATTCAGCTTGTGGGGGAAATTGGTGGAATATGACTGGAGTTGAAGCCAAGGAAGTTGTTGAGAATCAAGCAGAAAATTCAAGGCAATTTCAGTCAAGGGATAGATCCATGGGAGCAAGTAGAAGGTCTCTCAATGCAGTAGCAATCGATGGAGCCATGGAAAAAAGATTAAGCTCTATGGAGAATGATATTGCTCTGATAGCGAGTAGTCTGAAAATGAGCAAGAAGACAACAGTTGCTGCAGCTCAGGTTGTGTGCACTTTATGCTCAGCTACAAGCCATTTAGCAGAAGATTGTCCCAAGTTCAGAGCAGATGAAGAGGTTGATCAAGAGGAAGAAGCAAATTACTTCCAGAGACAACCCAACACATATGGTGGAAATAGAGACCTGTTGAGCTATAGGAGCAACAATGTGCTCAATCCTCCTATTGTTCCACCTGGATTTCAGCAGAGGCAGCCTACAGGAGATGGGCAGCAGTTTGGCCAAAGGCGTACACTACAAGAAAAAGTGACTTAGACGACGGAGAATTTCCGTCGTCTAAGTGCCTATCTCCGTCGTCTAAGTACTTGGACGACGGAAAATCCGTCGTCCAAGGTACGTGCTCCAAGTGCTGTCGTCTAAGTACTTAGACGACGGAGAATTTAATCTCCGTCGTCCAAGTTCACTTGGACCGCGGAGAACGTCCGTGGCCCATGTAGGGACTTAGACGACGGAGATTAATGTCTCCGTCGTCTAAGTCACCACCTGGGCCACGGAGATTGTTAGCTTCTCCGTGGCCCAGGTGGTGACTTAGACGACGGAGATTAATGTCACCGTCGTCTAAGTCCCTACATGGGCCACGGAGAAGCTAACAATCTCCGTGGCCCAGGTGGTGACTTAGACGACGGAGACATTAATCTCCGTCGTCTAAGTCCCTACATGGGCCACGGAGATTGTTAGCTTCTCCGTGGCCCAGGTGGTTACCTAGACGACGGAGATTAATGTCTCCGTCGTCTAAGTCACCACCTGGGCCACGGAGATTGTTAGCTTCTCCGTGGCCCAGGTGGTGACTTAGACGACGGAGACATTAATCTCCGTCGTCTAAGTGAAAAATTAATTTAAAAAAAAAATTAAATTCAAAAATATTATTAATATTAATTGAAAAAAAATTAATTAAATTAATTAAATACACTAAATTAATAAAATAATTAAAATTAATTTGTACATACATAATCGAAAAAACCTATAATTAAAAATGAAAATATTGTTCGTAATGCGGAAATTAAGAAACGAAATAATGAACTACTAGCTAGCTAAAACACTGGAGGAGCAGATGCGCCGCCTCGTCCTCCGCCTCCAGCCGGGTCGTCGTCGTCGGGGAATGGGTTCGGAGGAGGTTGACATTGTCTTTGAGCTTGTTGCATAAGGGCGATGAGTTGGGCTATTCGCTCGTCTTGCTGGTCCATTCTTTGGCGCATGGCAATATTCTCCTCCCGTGCGATTCGAGCCTCTTCATAGGCTGCCGCAGCTTGAGAACTTCTCCGCCGCCCCGAACCTCCCGTAGATGATGACTCAGAGGTCGACAAATCTCGAACCACCTTAGGCCCGAAGTGCCTAACCTCCTTGCCAGCTCTACGACCGTAGACCTCATCCGCAATTGCTATTTGGCTCTCCACAGATAGAGGAGGCAGGTCTTCTAGCGGCACATCTGGGAACGCAAGCTGAGTGTTAGCCAATTCTTCCTGCGCACGCTCTATCACTCTTGCCTACAAAAGAATAATAAATTTATTATAATGAAATAATATTTAAATAATAATTACTATAATTATTAGCGCACACACATATATATATATGACTTACGCCGCGTTGACTCGCTTCATTATCGAGCCCAGGCGTCACGTACGCGCTTACGCTTGCATCGAGATAAGGGTGTTTGGAGCCCTTATCCCTGTGCTCCTTGGCAATTTGAATGAGTTGCTTGGCGCCAGAAGTATGGTGCTTGTCCTTCTTCCCCCGGTTGGCTTTGTTGACACCGGAGAATTTCTGTTACACAACATAATGAAATCATTAAAAAATTTATAAGTAACTAAAATTTAGAGTATTCAATTATCTTAATTGAAATAAAAAAAGTAAATTAACACCTGAAATTGCTCATCGGCAAAGTGGTTACACAACCACTCCCACTCATCTTCTCTATCCCCACGCAGCTCTTCGGGGGGAGGCACGGGACCGTTAATTCGGAAGTACTGATGGAGCCTGTACTTCCAATCTTTGAAGATGTTGTTGGCGGTTTGGTTGATATGCCTCAACATCGCCGGATCCGGATCCACCGCAAATTGTTCCTATCAGAAATAAATTGGAAATTATAATCGTATATATTATAAAATTATATATAACTAATATTAAAAATAGTATATAATAACTAAAATTGTACGTATTACGTACCGAAAGATCCTTAAAGACTTTCGCCTTCTCCGAATCCGGCACCTCCCTCCAAGTAGGGGCAGTGATACGAACCCGGTTACGAACAATCGACCCAATGCTATGAGCCGAGAGACTTGCTAGCTGAGGTGTGGGAGGGCCACCGGTGAATTCGTCGTAAGGCAAGGCGATCTTGCTCCCGGTCGCCTTGCAAATTTTCTCCGCCTTTCCACCTTTAACGAGACCCCGAGTCTTTTTCGGTTGGGGGTCAGTGGGGGCCCTCCTTTGCTTACGGCGGACGCTGTACATGATAGACTCGGCCGTCGAAGACGCCTGAGTACTTCCCGTTGAAGCGGTACCGGGCGTCGGAGTTGAAAAGGGGTCGACGTCATCACCGCTTGAGAGAAATGGGGCAGAGGGAATTTCCCCAGAAGGCCCCGGATTGAGGGCGTCTACCTGCGGTTGAACCCAACTGACTTGGGCCGCCAACATTTGGAGCATCTCATCTTCTGACTCCTGTTGGGCTTTCTTCTTCCCGGATGTGATCTTTGGCGGAGCCATTTAAACCTAAGAGTACGTACGGTGTTAAAATACCTACTTACCATAATAATTACAACGACGGAGAATTTACGCTAATTAATTAAGTACGTTTAAGATTTAAATAGAGTACACTAGCTTGGCATTTTCGGTCGTTCAATGGACGTGCGACCCGCGCGATAAAGTGTAAATTTTCAATTAATCAGCCTTGGTTAAATCGAAAAACATGGCCAGTTAGGGATAGAGATAACGCGAGAGGCAAGACTAATTTCGACAAAAGTCTTTCTTAGTCCAAATCCTGTCACCAGTCATAACCCGTTTCTAGACACCATGTCCGACATTCGGCCAATTTTTCGAAAATTTACACTCCCTCAAGTCCTTTGCAAACTCCGCCCTCAACCTCGTGTCCATAACTTCACTTAGGTTATGGTGTGCGGTGATGAAATCCACACATCACGAGGGGTTAAGGAGATAAGCAAGGAAAAGAGGCGCCATCTATTCCAAAGAGTGCGACTTAATTACACCAAGCCTATGTACTAAATTTAAATCGAACACGTACTACCATGCAATTTACTAGAAAATACATATAATTATCAATTAATTATTATTTATCATGCATTTAATAATAATTATTCATTTACCAATATAATCAATTATTATTATTACTATTATTTAATTTTAACTAATAATTATTCATTACCAAATAATTAACAACTAATAATGATTACTAAATAATAATAATAACAAGAAAATAATTATTATAATTACAACTATTTATTATTTAAAACTAATAAATTAAAAGTATTTAGAATTTAAATAATTAAACAAATAAAAAAATTGTTAAAGAGTTAAAATTTCGAATTATTACCTCGTCGGAATTTCGCCGGAATATTGGAAGAGTACAGTCGTCGGAGAGGGGGAACCACGCCGGAAAATTGGTCGTCGGAGCGTCGCCGGAGGAGGATCGCCGGAGTGAGAGAGAGAGGAGAGGAGAGTATAGAGGAGGAGATGGAATGATGAGAAAATGAGGGGGGGTGCTCCTCCTTATATAGAGTTTCACTTAGACGACGGAGCACTATTCTCCGTCGTCTAAGTGAACTTAGACGACGGAAAAAGTGTTTTCCGTCGTCTAAGTGAAGAGTCAAATTTTTTCGAACCGGCGCCAAATAAATGGGCGGGCCGTTTCACCGCCATAAATGTTGACTTAGACGACGGAAACAGTGTTGTCCGTCGTCTAAGTGGAATTTCAAGCGGCGCCAAAAATTGAGGCGGCAAATCGAACCGCCATGTAAATATTGACTTGGACGACGGATATGTCGTTTTCCGTCGTCCAAGTGTTCACTTGCACGACGGAAAACGACATATCCGTCGTCCAAGTCAATATTTACATCGAAAAATAATAAAAATTTTATTCGAACCGCCATGGTAATTTGAACCTAGACGACGGATACGGTCATTTTCCGTCGTCCAGGTGAACACTTGGACGACGGAAAATGACCGTATCCGTCGTCTAGGTTCAAATTATGCAAAAAAAATATTTAAATTAATTCGCTAGGAATTTAGCGATCTGTCATTCGAGTGAAATAGTCGTACAATATCGATGAACGCATCGTATATATAAACAGATAAATTTGAACCGCCGAATAATTTTACGTTTTGAAAGTTGTTAAGTATCGACTAATCTTTAAGACTTTAGTGTTCATGAGTAGTTGCTGATTTGCAGCAGAGTACTAACGAAATTGAATTTCTACAAAACAACCGTTGGATATGTTCGTCGTAACATAATATATAATTACTATAAAGGACCAGGAAATAATAAGTTCGGGAAGGGTTTCATCGGCACAGTCAACCGCAAAACCGAGAATTTCACAAACCGGAAACGTGGATACAGGACATTTCGCAACTCCGATTTTCGAACCGTCGAAGCTCACACACCAAGAATATACTACTCTAAAGTCTTGACGAAAAGAATACGCATTCGAAGATGGTCTAGATGGTCGTTGTCTTAGAAAAAATTACGAAATTTACACTTGGACGACGGATACGACATTCTCCGTCGTCCAAGTAGACACCTGGACGACGGAGACGCTAATATCCGTCGTCCAGGTGTGTACTTGGACGACGGAGAATGTCGTATCCGTCGTCCAGGTGAATATACCCTGAATTCAGGGGTTAGGGGTCCTTAGGGTTTAGGGTATAGGGTTTGTCACTTGGACGACGGAGAGAGTCATTCTCCGTCGTCCAAGTGTGTACCTAGACGACGGATAATGCCTGTCTCCGTCGTCCAAGTGTAAAAACCCCGAATTCAGGGGTTAGGGCCTTAGGGTTTACGGTTTAGGTCGTCCCCGGTCATTTGTGTGTGCGTTCAATTATTCTGATTCAAAAATATAATTAAAAAATTGATCGATCGATCCGAACTGCTAGATTTAGGGTCCAAGATTTAGCTAGGGTTTTATATGAGATTGAGATTTGGCGCCAAAGGTGAATCTGCAATTAATTTCTCCGTTCTCGGTTAGGGGTCCTTAGGTTTAGGGTATAGGGTTTAGGGTGAATATACCCTGAATTCAGGGGTTAGGGGTCCTTAGGTTTAGGGTATATATACGACTGTCTCCGTCGTCCAGGTGAATATACCCTGAATTCAGGGGTTAGGGGTCCTTAGGGTTTAGGGTATCGGGTTTGTCATCTGGACGACGGAGACGACATTCTCCGTCGTCCTAGTGTGTACCTAGACGACGGAGAATGACTGTATCCGTCGTCCAAGTGTAAAAACCCTGAATTCAGGGGTTAGGGCCGTATGGTTTAGGGTTTAGGTCGTCCCCGGTCATTTGTATGTTCGTTCAATTATTCTCATTCAAGAATATAACTAAAAAAATGATCGATCGATCCGATCTGCTACATTTAGGGTCTAGGATTTAGGGTTTGAAGGGCTGCGTGAGCGAAATGTAGAGCAGCTTCAGCTTACTTTTAATAAGATCAGAGAATACACCGATGAAGTTGAAAGCAAAGAGAGGGGCCGGGACTAGAAAAACAGTCCAAAGACATTCAATTGAAACAGAGAGAAGTCGACTTAAAATCTGAGGAAGTTAAGCTGGCGGAGATCGATGTTAGTCCAGGTACAAACAACTTTTATATATATATACTACAATATTTGTGCTCTCAATAATACTATCACAAGTCAATATATATAATCATATATAGGGACCCATAATTAATCCAATTTATACATAAATAGTATTTAAAAACAATAAAACCAACCAAAGCTGGACGAGGAATCTTAAAGTCTCGACATAATAGAAATCTTTCACCTTTTTACGATGCATCGATCGATCATATATATATTACAATAATAAATTAGGGTTTACCAAGTAATGATCCTCGTCGTGTGACCGTACTCTTCGTCATAATCGTCATCATCATCATCACCGTTATCCGATTGCTCATCCTCCTCATCGTACTCAACATCGTCCGAGGAATAACCAGAGTCGTCGTCATCGTCCTCATCCTGCACGTCTTCTTCATCTACCTCAATGATCTCTTCTTCAGTTAGATCTGTACAACCATCAGGCATGGGTAACCGTTCACCGTCTTGAACCAGGTCCATTATGTCGGAGCGGATGACAGAAATATTAGGCTCTTGATAGGCAGGAATGTCTCTGTCTGGTTCAGCAGCATCTTCAGTCGTCGCCGGTGTCCCTTCAATTGTCTCTGTATTCCAAACTCCTCGATGAGAGATCTGGTTCACTATTTTCCACCCGTCACCAGCTTTCGGATCGTCGAGATAGAACACCTGCCTAACTAAGGTGGCGAGAGCGAAAGGCTCATCCTCATACCAGCTTGAGTTTGTATCGACTGATAAAAGTCCCAGGTCTTCCTTTGTACGCTTGAACCATCTGCACTTGAATAGGAAAACGTTGACATCATTCCCGTAACATAGCTGAACCACATATACGATCATTCCGTAATATAGATCAGGGTCTTTCCCAACCGCTATCCCACTGTTTTGTGTTCTTCTTCCTTCATCTCGCGCCAATGAATGGAACTTCACACCGTTCACAAAACATCCCGGATAAATATAGTGTTTAATCGGCTTCCCTGCTAGCAAGTGCTTTGGCCAAGACCACCACCCCCCGTGGTTTTCGGATTTTTGCAGATCAATCATCTGCGAAAATGGAAAAATGTAAGGGTTTACTTTCTACAAATTAAACATGCATGATCTCAATATGTATATAAATCACTAAATACGTACCCATTGGAAGAAATAATCGGGGAACTTTTTCTTAACCATTTTCTCAATCCACGCCGAACTCTTGTCTGGATATAACGCCTGAAGCCTCTCCCTGTATGACATCATGTACGGCTCAACTTCGTCACAGTCTCGTAACACTACCCAATGTGCCTCAATAAGTTCTTCCTGTGTTAACGTTTCCTTTAATACTCCTCTAAACGGTCGGACGACATTGGTGACGACAGAAAGATTGATGCGGGCACTGGGATCGGAGGCAGTTGGAGGTGGTGGATCTTTGAGGTACCTGTTGCAGTAAGTAACGCACTCATGCATTAGGTATGTCTCTGCTATGGAGCCATCCGGAGCCGACCTGTTTTTGACGAATGACTTATACTGTCCAAGCTGTCTACAAAATTAATCAAACGTACAATAAAAATAAGTACATGCATATAGCTAGCTAGTAATCTCCAGTGGAACAAATTATGAATCGAAAAACCTGTATAATTAATTAGTTGTACGTACCTTTCTTGAGGATACATCCAAGTGTACTGGACCGGACCAGAAATGAGAACCTGCTCGGGCAGGTGGATCATTAGGTGAATCATTATGTCGAAGAAAGCAGGAGGAAAAATCCTCTCTAGTTTGCAAATGATGTGCACAATTTGTTGTTGCAATTCCACGACATCTGACTTCTTTAATTCTCTGGCGCATAACCTCTGCCACCATCTGCACAATGCCACTATTGGTTCTACGACGTCGCGAGGCAAATATGGTCGAATTACCACTGGAATCAGACGTTGCAGCATAACGTGATAGTCATGTGTCTTTAGACCAACAAACTTGTGTTGCACCTCGTCCACTGCTCCAGTTATAGTAGCTGCATACGTGGCCGGATAACGAACGCCCTTAAACCAGTGAAATACAGAACGTCTAAGTGTCGGCTTCACTGTGTACGGTGCAGCTGGCATCTTGTTGTACACTCCTTTCCTATCCCTCCTCAACCACAAGGGACGACGTAGATTCATTGATTCCAAATCTTTGCGCGCTTTGGGAGTATCTTTAGTCTTGAACTTAATACCGAGAATTGTTCCCACCACGCTGTCGCACACATTCTTTTCTATGTGCATCGCGTCCAAGTTGTTCCTCAGCTTCAACTTCGACCAGTAAGGGAGTTCAAAGAATATACTCTTGTGATCCCAATAGCTCAGATCATGTGGAGGAATTGGATTGCATTTCTTTACATCCGCGTCGTTAGTCAACACACCAAAGTCGAAATAGCTCAACCTCTCTAAAATCTCTTCGCCCGACCAACTACGGGGTTTAGGATTGTTCTCTACCGTCCCGTCGAAATGAGCTTCATCCTGTCGCCAAGGGTGGTCGTGAGGGAGCCATCTACGGTGACCCAAGTAACACACCTTCCCTGCGTGCCAACTAGAGTTCACGTCGTCCAAACATATAGGACATCCATTATATCCTTTTGTCCTGCACGCTGCCAACATCCCATACGCTGGAAAATCGCTGATCGTCCACATTACGGCAGCCCTCATCGTGAACATCGTGTCAGTGAATTTGTCATAAGTTGGGACTCCATTTTCCCACAACAGTTTCAGCTCGTCGATCAAAGGTCTGAGGTAGACATCTAAGCACTTCCCTGGAGATTTAGGACCTGGAATTAGTACAGTAAGGAAATTAAATTCCTTGTTCATGCACATCCACGGAGGCAGGTTGTACGGCATCAGAATTACTGGCCAAGTGCTTACGGCGGAGCTATTACTTCCCCAAGGATTGAATCCGTCTGTAGATAGGCCGAGTCTAACATTTCTAACCTCTGCAGCAAAGTTTCCGAATTCTCTGTCGAAATGTTTGAAACCCTCCCCATCCGCGACGTGTCGCAGGACATCGTCATCTATTCGCTTTTCTGCGTACCATCGCATCGCCTCTGCTGTGTGTAGAGACATGTACAGGCGCTGCAATCTGGGAATCAAGGGAAAATATCGAACAACTTTCACAGGAATTCTCTTTTTCGAACTCTTCCTATTCACCTGGAATCTGCACTGGCCACATACGGGACAATAGTCCAAATCTTTATACTCTTTGTAAAATAGCACACAATCATTCGGACATGCGTCAATTATCCTGTACTTTAGGCCGAGGCTGCTCAAGATATTTCTAACCTTATAATGAGATTTAGGAAGATTGTGATCATCAGGAAGCAACTTACATATTTGCTCCTGAATTTCGTCAAAAGCACTGACTGACATTTTGTGCTTCACTTTTATCTTCATTTGCTCCATCACATATTGCAACACATTCTCTCGACATCCAGGGAACACCGGGGTCTGCGCTTCAAGTAGCATCCGGTTGTACTTATCCATCTCACTGGTGTCAGTGGCCAAGCTAGCAGCGGGGAATGTGTCATCATGCTCATGAGTGGTACTGTAACCTCCGTCTTGGTGTTGGTGTCCACTATGACTAAATCCCGGAAACGCATCATGGACCAAATCTACAGTTGGATTGCAAGCTGGGGGTCCGGCACCACTGCCGCTGGATGAGGCACCATGGTAACTGTACCCTGAGCTGAAGTCTGCTGCGCTGAACTCTACTGCTT
Organism: Geum urbanum; assembly: GCA_946800695.1. Classification (NCBI taxonomy): domain Eukaryota; kingdom Viridiplantae; phylum Streptophyta; class Magnoliopsida; order Rosales; family Rosaceae; genus Geum; species Geum urbanum. The sequence goes on along the minus strand of OX327008.1, from coordinate 15,279,295 downwards.
CACCATGCTCGCTCCATGTAGTGTAACTCCACATCATACCATTTTCGTACAGGTGTTGCACCATAACATTAACCTCCGCATACTGACAATTAAGACATTTCTGGCACGGACACCTGAAACGCTTCTTTCCATGACCATGTTCTATCGCAAAATTCACAAATTCGCTAATTCCATCCATATACCGGACATCACATCTATTCTTTAACTTCATCCAACTCTTGTCCATACTGCTACAAAATATGCAAAAAAAAATAATTATTACATATATATATATTAGTCCATTAATTTACCATTAATTATACGTACTCGATCTACATCGATCCATCAAATTACGTACGTAATTTAATCTGTATATATAGCTAATTAACATTCATGCATGTATGTACGCACGTACGGTTTCCCTAAATATATATATATTTAATCATGCAAATTTTAACTGCCTACGTACGTACCTGCTGGCCTTCTCGATATCTGCAGTTAATTAAGCTAGCTAGTGATCGAACACCGGAGATCCGATCCTTTAATTAATTTCTAGCCCCGGCCTAGCCTAATCCGGCCTTCTCCTTCTCCTTCGATCTCAAAAATTCCCCACGGGAGAAAATATAATGGAATGATCGAAGCTAAGAGAGTTTGGCATGGCTTATATATATAATGCTTCACTTAGACGACGGAGGTGTCGGTACGTCGTTTAAGTGGAACTTACACCACGACGTGTCGGTCCGTTGTCCAGGTGATCACTTCTCCGTGGTCCAAGTCACACTTAGACGACGGAGATGTAATTCTCCGTCGTCTAAGTGTGACTTGGACCACGGAGATTTCTCCGAGGTCCAAGTAACACTTAGACGACGGAGATGTAATTCTCCGTCGTCCAGGTGATAACCTGGACCACGGAGAAGTCTCCGAGGTCCAGGTTCTTACCTAGACGACGGAGAAATTTCACATCCGTCGTCTAAGTGTTACTTGGACCTCGGAGATTTTTCCGTGGTCCAAGTAACACTTAGACGACGGAGAATTACATCTCTGTCGTCTAAGTGTGACTTGGACCACGGAGAAATCTCCGAGGTCTAAGTTTGACTTAGACGACGGAACTAATACTGTTCCGTCGTCTAAGTCCTCTTTTCTTGTAGTGGTATGCCTCAGCAACAACAAGCTCAAGCTCAAACATCATCAGAAAATTCTACCTTGGCAGCCCTCATGCAACAAATGATGTTTGACAACAAGAAGGAACGAGAGGAGAGTAGTGCCTTTCGCCAAGACATCAAGGCCACAACTCAAGAACTCAAGGCCACAACTCAAGAACTCAAGGCTACAGCTCTACAGCAAGGAAAAGCAATTGACTTTCTTGAGAGACAAATGAGCCAAATGCAGCAAACAATGGCTCAAGTCAAGGAAGGAAGTCTTCCTAGTAACACTCTTCCCAATCCCAACACAAAATATGAAGCTCATGCGATGACTTTGAAGAGTGGGAAGGTGTTGGAAGAACTGCCCGAGTTAACAAAGAGAAAATGGGAGGAGCCCGTTCTTGAACAACTTGTCCCTTACAAGCCGTTGGACAAGCCATCAGAAGATTCTGCAAGAACCCCAATTCGAGCCGTCGAAAATGCACCTGAAACAGAAGAACTGACAAATAAAAAATCAGGTCAGGTATCCTCTACTCCTTCTCCTTCCATTATTCCTAATTTACCTTTTCCTAGCAGGTTGAAGAAACAGGTGAAGGTTGAAAAAGAGAAGGAGATCTTGGATGTGTTCAGAAAGGTAGGAGTAAACATCCCATTGTTGGATGTGATCAAGCAGATACCACAGTATGCAAAGTTCCTGAAAGACTTGTGCACAACAAAGAGAAAATTCAATGGAACTGAGACTGTGGCTCTGGGAGAGAGAGTATCTGCTGTGCTTCAAAGAAAGCTCCCACCTAAGTTAGGTGATCCAGGACATTTTACGATCCCATGTATCATTGGTGATCACAAGTTTGCGGGTGCTTTACTTGATTTAGGTGCTTCCATTAATTTAATGTCATACACTGCTTATAACAGGTTGAAAATGGGAGAACTTATTCCCACAGGTGTCACCATTAAACTTGCTGATCGGTCTAACTGTTACCCTCAAGGTATTATTGAGGATGTTTTGGTGCAGGTGGGAAATTTGATATTTCCAGCAGATTTCTTTGTACTGGAGATGGAGCATGAGCCAATGCCATCAGAAATACCATTGATTCTTGGGAGACCATTCTTGAGAACAGCTCGTACAAAGATAGATTGTTTTGATGGATCATTGAGTATGGAAGTAGCTGAGGAGAAAATCCACTTCAATATTTATGAAGCTCTCAAACATCCGAATAGTGATGATGCTTATTCATGTTGTTCAATTGACACTTTTGAGAGTTTTTGTGCAGGAATTCATTCACTATTCATTGGAGGAGGATCCTTTGAGGAAGGTCATCGAGGTATCTGGAAAAGAAGATGTTCCAAGTCTGAAGCTTGACGAGGAAAAGAAAGTTGAACCTATTTTTGAGATAGCTTCAGCTGAGGATCTTGAAATGGAAGAGGAGTATTATGCTATGGAAGAAGCACTTGAATCCTTGCCAATTATGAAAGGTAAATATTCTAAACCCATTTCTCTTCCAATTTCAGATGACGTTCTTGTTCCATCTATACAGGTAGCACCCACATTAGAGCTTAAACTTCTTCCCGAGCATTTAAAGTATGCCTTCCTAGGGGAGGATGATACACTTCCAGTCATCATCTCCTCCAAGCTCTCAACGTTACAAGAGGAGAAGTTACTGAATGTACTTAGGGAGTACAAGGCCGCCATTGGATGGACAGTAGCCGACATCAAGGGCATCTGCCCAACATTGTGTACCCACAGGATCCATCTGGAGGAGGGAGCTAAACCAACAAGGGAAGCTCAACGTCGTCTCAACCCTCCCATGATGGAAGTTGTCAAGAAAGAAGTCATCAAGCTTCGAGACGCAGGTATCATTTATGCTATTTCTGACAGCAAATGGATTAGTCTTGTGCAGGTTGTGCCCAAACGTTCAGGAATCACAGTGGTAAAGAATGATGAGAACGTGTTGGTACCTCAAAGAGTCCAAACGGGATGGAGAGTGTGTATTGACTACCGCAAGCTCAATGCCACCACAAGAAAAGATCACTTTCCGCTCCCATTCATTGATCAGATGTTGGAAAGGTTGGCAGGTCATGAATATTATTGTTTCTTAGATGGTTATTCAGGGTACAACCAGATCGCCATACATAAGGATGATCAAGAGAAGACCACCTTCACATGTCCCTATGGCACTTTTGCTTATAGGAGGATGCCATTTGGTTTATGCAACGCACCTGCCACATTTCAGAGGTGCATGGTAAGTATTTTCTCAGACATGGTTGAAAAGATCATTGAGGTATTTATGGATGATTTCTCTGTTTTCGGTGATTCTTTTGACTCATGTCTTCATAATCTAGCTATGGTTTTAGAGCGTTGTGTAGAAACTAACCTTGTACTTAATTGGGAAAAATGCCACTTTATGGTGGAACAGGGTATAGTTTTGGAACATGTTATTTCAGCTAGAGGTATAGAGGTTGATAAAGCTAAGGTTGATATTGTGCGTACCTTACCCCCTCCTTCCACTGTGAAGGAGGTGAGATCTTTTCTTGGACATGCAGGATTTATAGCAGGTTTATCAAGGATTTCTCCAAGATTTCCATACCGTTATGTGCATTGCTCCAGAAAGATGTTGCTTTCAACTTCACCGATGAGTGCTTGCAAGCATTCAATAAGCTCAAGGAGTTGCTCACTACAGCTCCCATCATTCAAGCACCGGATTGGAGTCTACCATTTGAGCTCATGTGTGATGCTTCAGACTATGTTGTTGGCGCTGTTCTTGGCCAACGACCACAAAGACTCCCACATGTCATCTATTATGCCTCCCGTACTTTAAATGATGCACAGTTGAACTATTCAACTACTGAGAAGGAGCTCTTCGCAGTGGTTTTTGCTCTTGAAAATTTTAGGTCTTACTTGTTAGGAACTAAAGTTATCATATTTTCTGAGCATGCTGCTTTAAGATATTTGATGACTAAACAGGATGCCAAGCTCAGGTTGATTCGATGGATGCTCTTACTTCAGGAGTTTGACATTGAGATCAAAGACAAGAAGGGTTCTGAAAATGTGGTGGCGGATCACTTAAGTAGACTCACCCACGGTTCCAACACTGAAGAAGACACTCTTCCTCTCAGAGACAGCTTTCCCGATGAACAACTCTTTGTTGTTCAGGCTGTGGAGCCCTGGTATGCTGATATTGTTAACTACAAGGTGAGTAAGTACATTCCACCCAATTTCAGCAGAGCTCAGAAAGACAAACTGGTCAAGGAAGCCAGGTATTATGTATGGGATGAGCCATACCTCTGGAAATATTGTACCGATGCCATCATCCGCAGGTGTGTACCCGAGTCTGAATTTCAATCTATTCTATCTTTTTGTCACTCACATGCAGGTGGTGGACACTTTGGAGGGAAGAAGACTGCTCTCAAAGTGCTTGAGAGTGGATTTTATTGGCCAACGTTGTTTCATGACGCCCATGTCATGTACAAATCATGTGAGAGATGCCAAATGACAGGTAACATTGGCCCAAGAGACCAAATGCCTTAACACCCTGTTCTTGTTGTTGAAATATTTGATGTGTGGGGTATTGATTTCATGGGACCATTCCCTAATTCTCAAGGTTATTCGTATATTCTTCTCGCTGTGGATTATGTTTCTAAGTGGGTGGAAGCTAAAGCCACCCGCACTAACGATGCTAAGGTTGTTCTTTGTTTTCTGAAAGATATTTTTGCTAGATTTGGAACACCTAGATGCATTATCAGCGATGGAGGATCTCATTTTTGCAACAGAACCTTTGATGCTTTGCTCCGGAAGTACAGTGTAACACATAAGGTGGCCACACCTTATCATCCTCAAACCAGTGGGCAAGTGGAAGTGTCGAATAGGGAGATCAAGCAAATTCTGGAGAAGACTGTTGGACCAACAAGGAAGGATTGGAGTCAACGCTTGGATGAAGCGTTGTGGGCTTACAGGACAGCATATAAGACACCTATTGGAATGTGTCCTTATAGGTTGGTTTATGGAAAAGCTTGCCATCTTCCAGTGGAGTTGGAACACAAGGCATACTGGGCTGTCAAGAAGTTCAATTTTGACATCGATGATGCGGGTTTGCATAGGAAGTTGCAGCTGAACGAGCTCGATGAGATTCAGCACAATGCCTATGAGTCCAGCAGGATTTACAAGGAAAAGACTAAAGCTTTTCATAACCGGAATATTAAGAGAAAAGAATTTGTTGTTGGTCAAAAAGTTTTACTCTTCAGTAGTCGTCTACGCTTATTTCCAGGTAAGCTAAAAAGTAGATGGACTGGACCTTATGTTATCACTAATGTTTTTCCTCATGGTGCCATAGAGATTGTAAGTTCAAAAACAGGGAAGACATTTAAAGTGAATGGACATCGACTCAAGCCATTCTATGAGTCATTTGTGGAGCATGTCTTTGAGGATGCAACCCTTGGAGATGCATCTCTGTGCGTGGAATGTTGAGACTTGCTGTCTGGCTGAAGACGTTAAACTTAGCGCTACTTGGGAGGCAACCCATGTTGATGGAGAGCGTGGAAAACCAGATTTGAAATTCTTAAACTCTCTATCTTTCTCCTTTACTTTATTTTTCTCCATGTTTAGTGTGATTTGTGATGTGTTATGTGTTTCATTCCATGCTAGTTTGATGTATTGTATGTTTTAGTTTTGTTTTACATTGAGGACAATGCAAATTTCAAGTGTGGGGTGGGGTTTATATCATATCCTTAGCGTCTATGTATAAATTTTTCAATTTTTCGGTATTGTACAGTATGCTGTTTTGTGTCAATTTTTTGACATAGTTTGAAGTCTCGTAAATTTCTGAAATTTTTAGAGGATGTTTTTACATGTGTCTAAATTATGCTCTTAAAATTTCAGCTCATTCCAATGTATGATAAATTCTGAAAAATTCTATCGGGGGAATGGGTCTCTGGCGAGCTTCGCTTGTTGTACTGTTCAGTTTTATGTTGTGTGTGATTTGTTCGCCATATCGAGAAGTCTCGTAAATTTCTGAAATTTTTAGGGAATGTTTATAAATGTGTCTAGTTTGTGGTCCCAAAATTTCAGCCTATTACGATAAGTGATTAATTTTTTAAAATTCACGCGAGCTGTGTTGCTCGCTACACTGTGTCTGGCGAGCTGCTCGCTCGATGTTGATATTTTTGAGTTTTTCTTTGTTTTTCTTGTGCTTTAGTGTCTTATTTGAAAAACCAAATACAAAAGTGAAAAGTGTCAAGAAAAAAAAAACATAAAAAGAGTCTTTTATTTTGTGTCTTTAGGTGCCCTTAACTAGTCCATGATGTGATTATATCTTCCGTAATTGTGACTAAAAGATGATCATGTTATTTAAGTTTCTTTGGTTAATCTTGATATATGATGCATATGCGAATGTGTAGTGGATGTAGAAAAAGTTAACATGGTACAGATTTTTGGCATGCTTAAACTTTGTTGAGATTCGTTTAACCTGTGAGCGATTGAGCCTATATGTGATTACACATGCTTTCTTTATCGAGTGTCAATTGCTTGCCACAGATTAAGTTGATGGACCCTAGATATTACTAGAACTTGCTTTTGTGCTTTTCCAAGCTTATAGTCGATACATGTTTTGAATGAGGAAGTGATAAAGGCATTTAGGGGACACCACCATAGCCATATAATCCTGTGTCCTAATTTTGTGTACACAAGATGTGCACCCCTTAGTTAACCACTTTGAGCCTACATGTTTAAACTTTATGTCATCACCCACATATCTATGACCTTAAACCTTAGAATAGCTATATCTTTACCCTTGTTCTAGGACTTGGTAGAGCTATACATGAGACAGGTATGTGAAGACGGCGACAATGTCGAAAAGTGATGCAAAGAAATAAGTGTGGGGTATTTTGCTAGTGTTTGGAAAAAAGAAAAAAAAAGATGAAAAAAAAAAGAATGAAGTGAAAAGAAAAGAAAAAGAAAAAATGTGATGTCTAGCTTGATACCCGAGTTAACTGTTGTTGAAAACAATGATGTGAAGGCCTAACAAGATGAAATTCGGCCACAAAAGTGAGAAAGTTCATGGTTGTAAAGTTTGAAGAAGTCTCTTAGTTGGTGCTCTACTGGGTTCTAGAATTATATTTGAATTCCTTATTCCATTTATTCTTTAACCTATGAGCCAAGCCCCATTACAACCCATGAAAGTCCTTTTGATCCTCAAGATGGCAGCCTTTGATCTGTGGAGATTAGTCACAAGTGTAAGCTTATGGTGTGGTCCATTTGGCAAGGAATTGAGTTGAGTGAATACCTTAGACATACTTTGAGAGAAACACTTTTGAGAGCATATACCAGTGAGGTTGAATCTTGACAAGTTTGTTGCATGCTACAGCTTTACATTCACCATGATTATGTCTTCGTCCTACATATTACATGTGTGTCATGCATTGAAATTAACTTTCGAAATTTTACGGTATATAAATTTGGAGTCACATTTATCTTGGTATTACAGTTGTGGAAGATTGCTGAGACAATTTGTTAAGGGTGTTAGAGTCATGTAGTTAGAGTCTTTGAGTCTTTTCAGAGTCTTAGTTTAGTGTATTGCTCGAGGACTAGCAATGTCTAAGTGTGGGGTATTTTGATAGTTGCATATTTATGCATCTATTTGGTATTTAATGTGTTCCCTATATTTAGTTTATTGTTATTAATCGAGTGAATTAATTATGTTTATTTGTCTTTAGGTGTTTTAGAGATTAATGGAGAAAATGAGATTAAATAATATGTTTTGTAGCTGTCTGGCGAGGAAGTGCCTAGCGAGCTCGATGGGTTTAATGACTGCAATCATATATGGCTTGGCAAGGTGATTACATACGTTGGTGCCAGCGAGCAAAGTTGGTGAGAGAAGAAGTGGACTTGAAATTCGATACATATATAATGAAGTCCTTGGCGAGGAAGTACTTGGCACGTGATATTGCTTGCATGCATGTGGATATATTTGCAAGTGGGATTACGTACGTAGAGCCATCGAGCAAAGATGTTGAAAGAAGAGAAGGTTTGCATGTGGATATTTATATATATTTATATTTGCAACTTGAGATTAAGAAGGAGTCCAAGTACAATGTGGACTGTGCTAGCACGTGCTCCACTTGCTAGGTCAATTAACCTAGCCTAAACATATATATATAGCAAGTGGGGGGCTGAAGTTACGTACGCTGGAGAATAGAGAACAAAAGACGTACGGCTGGAGAGACAAAACAGAGGATTCAAGCGAAGCTCGATCTCGACGTCGTCAAGAGTTCTTCTTTCTCCATCTTTTATTTATCTTTCATGAATTCTTTGATGTTTTTATTTATGACTATGAGTAGCTAATTTTACTTTGTTAAGGGGCTGCTTGAAGCCCCGTACATGAAGTCTTTTTAATACATACACTTTAATCTAGTTTTGCATATTCTACGAATGAGGTTTCTTTCTCTGAATGATCACCGTATGAATTCTTGTATGTTTGCTTTGGTGTGCAACTTAGTATGCATGCTAGGGTTCTAGTTTCATGAGATACGGGCGACTGAAGATAATTTCTTCCACCGGATTCTCTATAGTGATACACCGATTTTACCGTCGGGAGATTGAAATCCATAGGTCTAGCGAGACACGCCTATAGTGTACTTGTGAACCCTTGTAGCTTCTCAAACCTTTTCTAGAACTTAATGCTTTCTTCTTTGTAAACCTTGGGGTCCATGACTATGGGTTCAATAGAGGAATAGATGTAGGGGAGGTCCATGACAAACCTGCATAGGCATAAGGATTAGGTAATAGGATGTGGTTGTAACGATCAACTCTTCCTGGGAACTTTCATTCATTGGATATGTGCATTAGGTTAAGTATGTGTTAGATAGATGGAATGACGGTGGTGGATTGCATTCCTCTTAACTCTTTAATCATATAGTTTAAACCCAATTGCATTCATTAGCATATTTACTTTCAGCATTTATTTTCTGCATTAGCTGTAACTTCGCTGATTTATTTCGGTAATCAAATCAACTCCGAATACCCTCAAATTTTGTGTGGTAGTCCGCCACTGTGTCTAGTTTATTGTGTCAAAATTTCCCTGCATTTGAGTCTGTCTAGCTTAGGTTCGATGACCATTAGTGTTCTGTAGTCGAGTCTGTCAGCATAGTAGTTTGTTAGGATTTAGTTTCACCAATTCCTCGTGTTCGATAACCCCTATTTATTTTACTACATTGATATATCCAGGTTGTGAATAGGGTATCTTTGAGAGGTGTTAAACCGCCTTGTCACATAGCTCGCAACTCGGCTAATACGGAAACTCGAGCCACACACACACATGAAACACTGAAGCTCTTGACTCTCGACTGAATGCATCAGCAACGACATCCCAGATGGATAGTCAAAGTACAACCTCTAACATTTCCCAAACAAACTCAAAGGTAGAGCCATAGTCGTTAGTTGACCTCATCCATCTACACTGCCTCAAGCCCAAATCTGGCCGAAAATGCAAGTGGAGGAAACTCAAATGATCTGTGCACATCCTACACTGAGCTGCACGCCATAACAGTAGTGTCTCGAACTCTCCGATTCTAACATAAGGACAGCTACACCCAAATCATACACAGGATACGTAACTACACAAAATTCCACTGCCTGGAACCATGAGCCGCCACTCTGCTACAGAGCATCAAAACATAACCAAATCCAATCCTCGATGCATCGCCATAACCCATGAACTCGTCACGATCGACAGGTAAGGTCAAAACCAAAGCAACGGTCAACCATCCCTCAGGAGCAAGTAACTCTCCTCGCGTGCATCAAACCACTCGAACTTGACGCCTTCTTCGTCAGTCCGGAAAGTAGAGTGGCAACCCGGGAAAATCCTGCACAAGCCGTCGGTAATAGCCTGCCAAACCCAAGAGACCACTGATCTCTGGTACAATGGTAGGGCAATCCCCAAATCAACACGGCTTTTATCTGGTCAGGATGAAAGGACCCAATCCCGATTCAGCTACCTAAACCGGAATCAAACCCTTTCGAAAAAAATACGAACCAACAAAATTTTTTCAAAATTTTGGCAGAGTTTCGTTACTAGCGTGGAATTACCATAACCTGCACGCGGAAATTAACACTTCGTCCTATGCCACAAAAAGCAAACCGTGGGCACCAATCCCATCCGGATTTCTCAACATCAATATAATCAACAAACAGTAAACATACTGTACTATATATATGTATATCCGAGAAAATCCGTATAAACAAGTATCGGAATGTATCAGAGCGACCTCTAGTATAAAATATATACAACATGTACATCAGTAGGTGAAACTGAAACCTACTGGAAAACACAGATGACTCTGATCACTAGCCTCCAACCGCGACGTGAAAACACCAAACCTGAACTGCAACTGGGCACGGAAACCGAAAAGCCCAGGGGAAAGACAATAAACACGTTAGAGTGAGTGGACGAAAATAAATGTCTTTCACCAGTTTATATATATGTATAAAATCACATATGCGAGTCTAGGAAAATAAAAACAACATAGTACACGAGGTAAAACTCATATTCCTCCAGTGTACTGAGCATGCAAGTAAAATCCCACGGGGTCACTCATGGACTCCTCCGTGCTAGTACAGTCAGAATCACGGGATCCCAGACCCACACGCGATTCTAGCCAGAAATGGCCTCAGGTCAAAGGTCTGCCTCCCCCCGGTAAAGACCTCGGGTCAGGAGTCACAGCCTCCCCTGACATATGCCTACCATCGGGGATCAGCCGAGAGGCGAGTGTATCGATACAACAACGTAACCACGACTGTACTCTGTGTAAACCAAATCATAAACATTTCGATGCAAATGCATGAACAACATATAAGTATATGTATACTCGTATACGTATATCCGTATAAGTATAATCGTATAATCGTAAAACTCATGCTCATGTAATCCGTAATATCAATACGCATGCTCAAGTTCATAAATCATATAAAAGACTCGCAATCATTTCCGTGAAAAGAAATTGTCCACTCACAGATCCGCTAGCGCGAACTCGCGCTAAACTCGTGGTCCAGCGGAGGTACCCTCGCCCGAAGCACGATCACGATCCAAATCTCGATCTCGATCTCCTGAATACATACACACATAAATGATCAAAATCGTAATCCACAACACTGTACGGATGCACGGAAACCAACCGTTCCCGAAAATACAAAATGCGGTGCAAAATGAATTACGGAAATCCCGAAATCCCCACTCGAAACCTCGACTGAAAATCGGCTAACCAAATCAACCCGAAAACCTCCGTACGATAACCAGGGCGTGATTACGAGAAAAATGACACTAATTACATCGAAATCTGAAAAGTTGACTTTTCCTCCACCGTTGACCGCCGTTGACCGCCGCCGCCGGCGGCGGCGTGCCGTCAACGGGGGAATTTCACGGCCAACTTCTCCAGTCCTCTAGGTCTCATCAAGGCGAGCATGTTTCTCATCTACCACAAAGTCCAAATCCAACCGCAACCCTTCCAAAATCAAGCAAAACCGAGCAATTCTTCTCACCGGAAAATCTAATCGGGTCCGATCCCAAACTCACCCTCGCTCAAAAACAGCAACCCAAGGAGCATCCTTGAGGGATGGGGATCAAAACCCCCAACAACCCAAACTCAATTACCCACCGGAACCATCCCGACCGACTCCGGCGACGGTGAGAAGTTCGACCCGATTCGGGTCCATTCAAAACAAGCTCAAATCTCAAAACAATATACCTCATCGTACTCGAAATCACCAAAGGAAACTAACCATACCTTCCTCGAAGCCCAAGGTGGCCGGAAAAATGGTCACCGGCGATGACTTCCCGTTTGGGAAACTTCCCCTTCTCGACTGCTTACCCACTTTCCAGAATAGGAAAGTCAACAGTTTTGGAAATAGTCAACGCCCAATATGAAGTTCCCGACTAATTCACGACTATTCTTCGACTTTTCGATATTTATACTCGTCCCTCGGGTCGATCAACGGTCCAAAATGAAAATACGAAATGATTCGGATAAGCTCGAAACATTCGAATAAACTCATCGAAACCCGAAACTTCAAATAATCATAAAATATTCCTCGGTTATCGGAAAAATCTTCCGGAACCACCCACGAACTCGAAATCACGTACTTTACACTTTCCGTGAAGACACCCAACTCAAATTCTCGACCAAAAACAAAGTCGCGAATCGAATCGGCAAACCTCATAATATCGCAAAACTGCGACTAAAACCAAACCTCGAGAATCGTGCCAAACACACATCTGATTCTGGTTCGGGTCGTCACAAATCTACCCCCCTTAAAGAAATTTCGACCTCGAAATTTACGTACCTGTCATGTGAACAGATGAGGATACTGCTCCCGCATACGCTGCTCGGTCTCCCAAGTGGCCTCCTCCACTGAATGATTCTGCCACAAGACCTTCACCAGCGGAATCACGCGGTGCCTCAACTCCTGCTCACGACGATCGAGAATCTGCACTGGTTCCTCAACATACGATAAATCCTCTCTGATCGGTAACTGCTGTGGGGCTATCACATGTGAAGGGTCTGAGATGTACTTCTGCAACATCGAAACATGGAAGACATCATGCACACGAGCCATCTCAGTCGGTAACTCAAGTCTGTAAGCAACAGCTCCAACTCTCTCCGTAATCTCATACGGACCAATGTATCGCGGCCGAAGCTTGCCACGCTTCCCGAAACGCACCACTCCCCTCCACGGAGATAGTTTCAGGAAGACCCAATCGCCAACCTCGAACTCTGAGCTCTTCCTCCTCACATCCGCGTAACTCTTCTGCCGATCCTGGGCAATCTTCAGTCGATCTCGAATAATCTGAATGTCCTCCATCGTGGTTTTCACCAAATCCGGACCAATAAGCCAACGTTCGCCCACCTCACTCCAACATAACGGAGTGCGACATTGCTTCCCGTACAGAGCCTCGTACGGTGCCATCTCAATACTGGCCTGATAACTGTTGTTGTAGGCGAACTCGATCAAGTGCAACTGCTGATCCCAGTTTCCACGAAACTGCAACACACACGATCTCAGCATATCCTCAAGAGTCTGAATGGTCCGCTCGGACTGCCCGTCAGTCTGAGGATGAAAAGTTGTACTAAACCGTAATCTCGTACCCAACGCTCGCTGTAAAGCCTGCCAAAACTCAGAAGTGAACTGACTATCACGGTCAGAAACAATCGACACAGGCACACCATGCAAGCGAACAATCTCGGATAAGTACAACTTGGCCAATCTGCCCACTGAAATCTTCCCTGGAAGTGTAAGAAAATGTGCAGATTTCGTCAATCGATCAACGATAACCCAAATTCCAGTGTTGCCCGCCGAAGTACGCGGCAACTGATAGACGAAATCCATCGTAATATGCTCCCACTTCCAAACTGGAATCTCAAGTGGCTGTAATTTCCCTGCAGGTTTCTGCCTCTCCGCCTTCACCTGCTGACAAATCAAACACCGACTCACGTACGCGGCAATCTCCCGCTTCATGTTGCGCCACCAATAGTACGCTCGAAGTGTATGAAACATTTTCGTACCTCCGGGATGCATCGCATACGCTGAACTGTGGGCCTCGTCCAGAATCTCCTTCTTTAAGTCCTCGTCTCCGGGTACACATAATCTACCTCTGAACAACAACGTACCGTCGTCGCTCAATCGGAACTCTGTAGGCACACCATTCCGTACCATGGTCTTCTTGCTCAGCAAGTAAGGATCTGAATCCTGTGCCTCCCGTACCTGATCAACCAATACGGGTCGTACCTGAAAGCTAGCCAACAAGGCTCCATCATCATCATAACCAAACACAGCACTCGTAGCCCGTAGCTCGGCTAACATCGATACTCTGGCCACACACATGTGAAACAATGAGGCTCCCGATTTCCGGCTAAGTGCATCAGCCACAACATTGGCCTTCCCTGGATGGTACTCAAACGTACAATCATAATCATTGATCAACTCCATCCATCGGCGCTGCCTCATGTTCAAATCTGGCTGCGTCCGTAAGTAGGTGAGACTCTTGTGGTCAGTGAAGATCTTACACTGAGCACCATACAGATAATGTCTCCAACTCTTCAACGCTAAAACGATAGCGGCTAACTCCAAATCATGCGTCGGATAGTTGACCTCGTGCGGTTTCAGCTGTCTGAAACCATATGCTACGACTCTACCATGCTGCATCAACACACAGCCAAGACCCAACTTCGACGCATCGCTGTACACAACATACTCACCACTGTCATCTGGCAATGTCAGAACCGGTGCGGTAGTCAATCTCTCCTTCAGGAGCAAATAACTCTCCTCGCACGCATTAGACCACTCAAACTTGACGCCTTTCTTCGTCAATTTGGTCAGTGGTGTAGCTATCCGGGAGAAATCCTGCACAAATCGTCGGTAATAGCCCGCTAAACCCAAGAAACTCTGAATCTCTGGCACAGTAGTGGGTCTACTCCAATTCAGCACGGCCTCGATCTTGTCAGGATCAACACTAACTCCCTCGGCCGAAATCACGTGACCCAGAAACTTCACACTATCCAACTAGAACTCACACTTGCTAAACTTTGCGAACAACTGATGGTCCCGCAAAGTCCGCAACACCGCTCGCAAGTGCTTCTTGTGCTGGCCCACACTCCTCGAGTATATCAAAATGTCATCAATGAACACAATCACGAACTTGTCCAGGAATCGACGAAACACCCGATTCATCAAGTCCATGAAAGCTGCGGGGGCGTTGGTCAACCCAAACGGCATAACCAAAAACTCATAGTGCCCATACCGCGTCCTGAATGCTGTCCTGGCAACATCTGAATCTCGGATCCTCAACTGATGATACCCGGATCGAAGATCAATCTTCGAAAAGACTGACGCTCCCTTGAGCTGATCGAACAAGTCGTCAATCCGCGGCAACGGATACTTGTTCCTCACCGTAACCTGATTCAGCTTCCGATAGTCGATGCATAGACGCATGGACCCATCCTTCTTCCGTACGAACAGCACTGGTGCACCCCACGGAGAAACACTCGGTCGAATAAATCCCTTCTCCAATAACTCCTGGAGCTGAATCTGCAACTCCCTCAACTCCGCAGGCGCCATCCGATACGGTGTCTGGGAAATCGGTCCAGTACCCGGCAATAACTCAATGGTAAAATCAATCTCCCGCACAGGGGGTATACCAGGTAACTCTGCTGGAAACACATCCGGAAACTCAGACACAACCTCAATACTACCAAGATCCGGCACTGCAGCTGTAGTGTCCACAACATGGGCCAAGTAAGCAACACAACCCTTCTTCATCAGCCGATCCGCCCTCATCGCGGAAATCAAACATGGTAGGGAAGTGTTCTTCTCGCCACGAAACAGTATCTCGGGTAACCCTGGTCGTCGAAACGCGACCTCCTTCCTGTGGCAGTCGAACATGGCCCAATACGACTCAAGGAAGTCCATACCCAAGATCAGATCAAAATCCACTATATCAAGCAGTAACAAATCTGCGGCTAAACCATGGCCATCAACAAACACCTCACAATCCCGGTAAACCCAACCGATGCTCACAACCTCACCTAACGGATACAGCACTCTCCACAACCCCGGAAGTGGAGATGCAGGAACCGTAGCCAATGATGATAGTCTAAATGATATGAATGAGTGTGTGGCACCTGGATCTAACAATGCAACTACAGGAATACCAAAAACATGTAACGTACCGATAACGACCTCCGGTGATGCTCTGCCCTCACGTATAGTCATAGCATGAACTCTCGCCTGTCCGGCTGGTCGTCCTCGCTGGAGTTGTCCCTGCTGCCTACCCTGACCTGCAGTCTGTGCTGGTCGAGCTCCCGAAGTGGCACCTCGCTCAGCTCCAGAATTCTGAGCCGCCTGTCCATCACCACCATACAACTGGGGACACTCCCTCGCATAGTGACCCACCTGGCCACAGCGAAAACAAGTGACAGGACCTCGTCGACAAGTACCCAGGTGATACTTGTTGCAGTAGCTACACAATGGGTAGTCTCTCGGTACAGCAAAAGTGTCACCAGTACGTCGAGGATAACTAGAACCGCTGGAACCAGCACTAGCCTGCGGTCGCTGCGGTCGATCTCTCCTCCATCCCGGTCTCCGTCTAGGTACACTAGCTGGTGGTCGATATGATCCGCCACCTGAGGATGAAGCTGAACCGGAAGTATCAGAACTCTGCCTCTTCGAAGGCCCCTGACTCGGTCCACCCTCCTCAAATCGTCTCGGCTGGTACCTCTGCTGTCTCTCGCGCTCAATATCCTCGCCTCGGAGTGCAGCACTAACAAACTCATCGAAGTTGTTCCGAGGCATCGTAGTCAGCGTCGCCTTGATACTCAGATTCAATCCCAGCTCAAACCTGCGACACTTGGCTTCCTCTGTAGCCACCATATCCCGCGCAAAACGAGACAAACGGGTAAACCGATCCCGATACTGAAGTACAGACAAACTGCCCTGCCTCAAGTTCGTAAACTCCTCGTACTTGCGCTGCTGGGTAGCCTGATTGAAGTACCTCCGCATAAACAAATCACGGAACACAGTCCACGGAGTATCCACAGGAACCCTGTCGGTGCTAACCCACCAAAAGTATGCATCACCCTCAAGTAAACCAACTGCAGCTACTGTCATCTGCTCAGGTGTAAACTGCAGACGCTCACAAACACGCTCAATCTGAACCAACCATGCCTCGCATATCTCTGGCTCAACTGAACCCAAAAACACAGTAGCACCCGCAGTGCGAGCCTTGACCACGGGGTCAAAACGCTCTTCCAAACGCAGCACTCGCATAAGCAAGTCGCGCGTTCGGCGATCCTCATCAGGATCATCATCCCGATCAACACGGGGACCACGTCGAGGAGGCATCCTACTGATACAAGACAAGCATTAGGCACAAGCAGAAGGAACGTAATCATGAAACCGCAGATATTTGAGGACACACAACACCCGAAGTATTGATGAGTACCGCTGGCCAGTCGGGTCATCACTCCAGTCATGCTGTATCAACTCAAATACCCTAAGCGTCACAACTACAAGAGTCTACAGAATCTGACAACCTAATGCTCTGATACCAAGCTGAAAGGACCCAATCCCGATTCAGCTACCTAAACCGGAATCAAACCCTTTCGAAAAAAATACGAACCAACAAAATTTTTTCAAAATTTCGGCAGAGTTTCGTTACTAGCGTGGAATTACCATAACCTGCACGCGGAAATTAACACTTCGTCCTATGCCACAAAAAGCAAACCGTGGGCACCAATCCCATCCGGATTTCTCAACATCAATATAATCAACAAACAGTAAACATACTGTACTATATATATGTATATCCGAGAAAATCCGTATAAACAAGTATCGGAATGTATCAGAGCGACCTCTAGTATAAAATATATACAACATGTACATCAGTAGGTGAAACTGAAACCTACTGGAAAACACAGATGACTCTGATCACTAGCCTCCAACCGCGACGTGAAAACACCAAACCTGAACTGCAACTGGGCACGGAAACCGAAAAGCCCAGGGGAAAGACAATAAACACGTTAGAGTGAGTGGACGAAAATAAATGTCTTTCACCAGTTTATATATATGTATAAAATCACATATGCGAGTCTAGGAAAATAAAAACAACATAGTACACGAGGTAAAACTCATATTCCTCCAGTGTACTGAGCATGCAAGTAAAATCCCACGGGGTCACTCATGGACTCCTCCGTGCTAGTACAGTCAGAATCACGGGATCCCAGACCCACACGCGATTCTAGCCAGAAATGGCCTCAGGTCAAAGGTCTGCCTCCCCCCGGTAAAGACCTCGGGTCAGGAGTCACAGCCTCCCCTGACATATGCCTACCATCGGGGATCAGCCGAGAGGCGAGTGTATCGATACAACAACGTAACCACGACTGTACTCTGTGTAAACCAAATCATAAACATTTCGATGCAAATGCATGAACAACATATAAGTATATGTATACTCGTATACGTATATCCGTATAAGTATAATCGTATAATCGTAAAACTCATGCTCATGTAATCCGTAATATCAATACGCATGCTCAAGTTCATAAATCATATAAAAGACTCGCAATCATTTCCGTGAAAAGAAATTGTCCACTCACAGATCCGCTAGCGCGAACTCGCGCTAAACTCGTGGTCCAGCGGAGGTACCCTCGCCCGAAGCACGATCACGATCCAAATCTCGATCTCGATCTCCTGAATACATACACACATAAATGATCAAAATCGTAATCCACAACACTGTACGGATGCACGGAAACCAACCGTTCCCGAAAATACAAAATGCGGTGCAAAATGAATTACGGAAATCCCGAAATCCCCACTCGAAACCTCGACTGAAAATCGGCTAACCAAATCAACCCGAAAACCTCCGTACGATAACCAGGGCGTGATTACGAGAAAAATGACACTAATTACATCGAAATCTGAAAAGTTGACTTTTCCTCCACCGTTGACCGCCGTTGACCGCCGCCGCCGGCGGCGGCGTGCCGTCAACGGGGGAATTTCACGGCCAACTTCTCCAGTCCTCTAGGTCTCATCAAGGCGAGCATGTTTCTCATCTACCACAAAGTCCAAATCCAACCGCAACCCTTCCAAAATCAAGCAAAACCGAGCAATTCTTCTCACCGGAAAATCTAATCGGGTCCGATCCCAAACTCACCCTCGCTCAAAAACAGCAACCCAAGGAGCATCCTTGAGGGATGGGGATCAAAACCCCCAACAACCCAAACTCAATTACCCACCGGAACCATCCCGACCGACTCCGGCGACGGTGAGAAGTTCGACCCGATTCGGGTCCATTCAAAACAAGCTCAAATCTCAAAACAATATACCTCATCGTACTCGAAATCACCAAAGGAAACTAACCATACCTTCCTCGAAGCCCAAGGTGGCCGGAAAAATGGTCACCGGCGATGACTTCCCGTTTGGGAAACTTCCCCTTCTCGACTGCTTACCCACTTTCCAGAATAGGAAAGTCAACAGTTTTGGAAATAGTCAACGCCCAATATGAAGTTCCCGACTAATTCACGACTATTCTTCGACTTTTCGATATTTATACTCGTCCCTCGGGTCGATCAACGGTCCAAAATGAAAATACGAAATGATTCGGATAAGCTCGAAACATTCGAATAAACTCATCGAAACCCGAAACTTCAAATAATCATAAAATATTCCTCGGTTATCGGAAAAATCTTCCGGAACCACCCACGAACTCGAAATCACGTACTCTACACTTTCCGTGAAGACACCCAACTCAAATTCTCGACCAAAAACAAAGTCGCGAATCGAATCGGCAAACCTCATAATATCGCAAAACTGCGACTAAAACCAAACCTCGAGAATCGTGCCAAACACACATCTGATTCTGGTTCGGGTCGTCACACAGGATCCACGCCAACTCCCTTGGATAACATCACACAGCCCAACATCTTCACGCTAATCGGCCAAAACTGACACTGGCTGAACTTCACAAACACCTGGTCTTCTCGCAAAGTCCGCGAAACTGCCCACTATTGCTTCAGGTGCTGGTCCACATTCCTGGAGTACATCAGGATGTTGCCGACGAACAAGACCGCAAACTCGTCCAGAAACCGTCTGAATATCTGGTCCATCAAGTCCGCAAACTACGGGGCATTGGTTAACCAATGGCGTGACCAAAAACTCCTGATGTCCACACCGAGATCCGAAAGCTGTCCAAACCACATCCGACTCATCAAGTCTCAACTGATGGTATCCGGATCCGAAATCAATCTTCGAAAAGACTGAAGCTCCCGCGAGCATATCAACCACTCGCCAATTTGAAGCGGAGGATACTCACTCTCCTCTGAAGCAAATCAGGTTTCCGGTAATCAATGCAATACTTCGTCGAACCATCCTACGTCCTCACAAACAATGTAAGAGTACACCACGCAAATACGCGGGGTCGTATGAAATCCCCCGATACCTCCTCCAGCAACTCCTGGAGTCGAAACTGTAGCTCCATCAGCTCCACTGGCTCCGAACGATAAGACACCGGTAAAATGAGTCCAGCGCCCGGTACAAACTCAATGGTGTAGTCAGTCTCCCGTACTGGAAGAACACCTAGTAACTCCTCCGAAACACACCTGGAAACTCGGGAACCACCTCAATGTCACCAACATCAGCACAGCAACCGTAGTATCCACATCATCAGCTAAACAAACAACACGACTCGTCTCCATCATCCGCTCGACCATCACCGCGAAAACAGCATCTCGGGGAAATCTTGGTCGTCGAAACATAACCTCCTTCACGAGGCACTCAAACACAACCAAATGCGTCGTCAGTAAGTCCATACTCACAAACTCACTAAAACCACGATGTCCAGCTATAACAGATCCGCGGCTAGCCCATAACCTCCAACAAGGATCTCGCAACCTCCGGATGGATACAATACTCTCCAAAACCTTGGAAGTGGAGATGCAGGTACAATAGCCATGGATGTCAAACAACTGTAACCTCGGAGAAAAATCTGTCCTCAACAAGGTCATGGCACGAACTCCAACATGCCCAACTAATCACCCACGTCAATTGCGACTTGCTGAATACTCATCAAAAGGGTACATAGGTCAAACTTCAGGAATAGCATCATGATCTCCTCGTGAACTCTGAGCCACCAAACCACTAGAACAGCTGGCTAAGGGCGCTCCCTCGTAACGTGACCCTTCTGGCCACCACTATAGCAACTGAGAATATTCCATGAACACAAATCACAGCAACATCTGCTGCGTGATAGGATCACCAACGATCGCCCAAACTCATGCCACAGGAGCAAATCAGCTACTCTGTAATCTCCGCCATCGTCAAACGGATCCTCTGCCTGATCTGATGACCCTCAACATAATCGGAAAGACCACAGCCTGATGAAGTCACTGATCCCGAAGTGTCGGAACTCAACCTCATCAAAATCTCGACTAAGTCCACTTTCCTCAAACCATCACATCAAAAACCGCGTACATCTTTCCTTCTCAATAGCCTCGCCACTGAGTGCAGCACACTAAGCTCCTCACGGATGACTCGAGGCATAACAGTCAAAGTCCCTCTGATGCTCAGGTTCAAACTCATCTCGAACCTCGTGCACCGCTTCCTCTGAAGCCACATAACACGTGCAATCGGAAACAAACACATGAACAATACATCTCTGCCTCAGGTGGACAAGCACTCCACATTCGAATGCTGGGTAGCCTGATAAACCTTTACCACACAAACAATCGCCTGAATGTAGGCCATGGAGTCGCAACCGGAACTCACACAATATCAGCCCACAAAATACTACAATCTGACTCAGGCAAACATCAACTGCCACAAATCTCAGCTCTGAGGCAACATGTAGATTCTCATACACATACAACCAGGCAAACCGTGCCACACAATTCACTGAACTCGGAATACTCATACAAACCCACAATTCACTGGCAAATCGCGTGTCGACTGATCCTCAATAGGATCCACAACCGAAACGACACGAAAAACACGTCAGGGAGGCATCCTAATGAATAAAACATCGTTCACAACAAGTGGAACGTAATCATGGAACTTTAAATATTTGAAAGCATACAACACCCGGAATATTGATGATTATCCGCCGGCCGGTTGGGTCACCATTCCAGACATGCTGTAAATTCTCAAATATCCTTAGTAAACACGACTACAAAAGTCTACAGAACCTATAACCTAATGCTCTGATACCAAGCTGAAAGGACCCAACCCCGATTCAGTTACCTAAATCGGAATCAAACACCTTCTGAAAACACAAACCAACAAAAACCGTAGAAATTTTGGCAGAGTTTCGTTACTAACGTGGAATTACCATTACCTGCACGCAGAAAATACACTTCATCCTATGCCACAAAAAGCAAACCGTGGGCACCAATCCCATCCGGATTTCTCAATATATCAACAGTAAAGTAAAACAATAAATATATCTATACTTTACTGAAATCCGGAGTAAAATCGTACAACGTAAACAACAGATTTCTCAGAGCGACCTCTAATGTATAAACATATATGTATACCACAGTAGGTAGAACAATAAACCTACTGGAAGAAACAAGGTAGCTCGAGTACTATGCCTCCGACCACGACGTGCGACACCAGAGTCCGAACTGCAAACTGGGCACGGAAACCGAAAAGTCCAGGGGAAAGGCAAATAAAAACGTAGAGTGAGTGGACGAAAATAAATATATGCCTTTCACCAGTTTATATACATACTCAATGTAAAACAGTGCAAGTTCGGAAAACACAACAAGACATATATATATGGAGGTTGTCGGTCGAATCTCTCAAGCCCGATGTCAGGTGAATCGCTCAAACCTGACGGTGAAAGGCCAGGGGAATCTCTCGACCCCGGCGGCACTCAGGGGAATCTCTCAACCCTGCTTCAGAGGAATCTCTCAACTTTGGGCCAGAGGAATCTCTCAACTCTGGTAGCATCGATGCTATAAATGCCATCACCCATAAACACATAACAACACCTCCGAAAATAACATATATCTCAATCATCGTATAATTTAAATACGGAAAATCATAAAATCCACGAACTCGCAAATCAACAGTGAAAATAGAAACTTGTCCACACACAGACTAGCGTAACGCGATACGCATTAACCCGTGATCCGGCGGAAAGTCCCTCGCCAAACGAACTATCACGAACACCTGAATATTCACAAAATCCATCTCTCAAAATCATAATTCGACAATACAAGACAAATCACGAGAAACCACCGTTCTCGGAAACACGTAATTCAATGTCGACGAATCGTCGAAAATCCGTAAATCACACTTCAATACCTCGCTTTACTTTCAGTCGCTCAACTCGAAAAACGAACCTCCCCACTGCGATCAGGGCGCGATTTCGAGTGAAATGACATGCAACTTGTCGAAAATTCCAAAAAGTCAAACTTTGACCGTTGACCGCCGCGTTGACCGCCGCCCACGGCGCCGCCGCCACTGACCGGAAAATTTTACGGCGGAGCAACCCCTATTCCACTCAAAATCATCCACTGAGCAACTTTGTCAACTGCAACAAAGGCCAATTCAATCTCTAACTCATCCAATTTCACGAAAAACCGAATGTACACACAAATTTCAAATCCAAAATTCTTCATCCACAAATCGAATTAGAACTCCATACTTACATGGTTAGAATCCTTGAGAGGAGGGCTACAAAACCCAGTGCTTGATTAAGCTCAATTCGGCCGAAATCTCCAAACCTGAATTCACCAAGTTTCACTCCATTTCTTGCCGGATTTTCTTCCACTTCCGGTGAGTTATGTCGTAAAGGGATGCCGGAAACGGGACGGGGAGGCCGGGGCGAAGTGAAAGAGACCAGCCCCACACCTTGGGGTGGCCGGACGACGAGCCACCGCCGTGGCCGTCGCTCCCCCCGTCGCACACCTACACCCCGCGTTGACTTGGTCAACGCCAGTCAACACATTAATGCAGCCATTGACTTTCCTGATTTGGCAAGTTTACTATTTATAGTCTTTCCCAAAGAGGAAACTCATAATTATCCATTTCGACGAACTTCGAATATCCGTAACTTTCACATCGTAATTCCGATTTCGATAATTCTCGCGGCCACGAACTCGTCTCGACATGTTCTTCAATTATCACCCAAGGTCAAACACATCGACCAATCAGATAAAAAGTCAACTGTTCACCCAATCACACACTTTAATCGACTAAATAATCAACAAACGGAAATATTCATAACTTAATCTTCGTAACTCCGAATAATGCTCCGGAAATTCCCACAAGCTCGAAATTAAATTCTGAACAACTTCCGTGAAGAAACCAAAACCAAATTCTCGTCCGGTAATTTAGTCGTTAAGAAGACTGCCTTTAAAACCCGAACTTCAAATATTCATAATTAATTCCTCGGTCGTCCAAATAACGATCTGAAACCGCCCACGAACTCAAAATCACACGTACAACAACTCCCGAGAAGCGACCCAGCTCCAATTCTCGGCCAATAATTAAGTCGTTAACAAATCCGGCTATACACATAACTGTCGAAAATCTGTGATAACACAGTAACTCACGTATATAGCTGACCATACTGCTGATTCTGGTTCGGGTCGTCACACACGTCGCAGTTGGAGGCTTAGTATTCGAGCTACATTTCTTTTATGGTAGGTTCCTAGTTTGGCCTACTATTTGTATATATGTATACACTAGAGGTCGCTCTGAATACTGAATATGCTTATATTTTCAAATGATTTTCCCGGATTTCTGTAAAGCAATAGTTTTGTTTATTTCTTTACATTATGTTATGTTTTTGAGAAATCCGGATGGGATTGGAGCCCATAGATTGGCTTTTGTGACATAGGATGAAGTGTATTTTTCGCTGCAGGTTAATGGTAATCACGTGATATAGAGGAGACTCTGTCAAAATTTTCGGTTTTTTGAAAGTTCACGTTTTTAGAAAGGGTTTGATTCCGGTTTAGGAAACTAAATCGGGGTTGGGTCCTTTCAATATGATCTCAACTATTGGCATCACAAGAGTATATTCTTTGAACTCCTTACTGGTCGAAGTTGAAGCTGAGGATTAACTTTGATGCAATGCACATAGAAAAGAATGTGTGCGACAACGTGGTGGGAACAATTATCGGTATTAAGTTCAAAACTAAAGATACTCCCAAAGCGTGCAAAGATCTGGAATCTATGAATCTACGTCTTCCCTTGTGGTTGAGGAGGGATAGAAGATGAGTGTACAACAAGATGCGAGCTGCACCTTACACAGTGAAGCTGGCACTTAGAGGTTCTGTATTCCACTGGTTTAAGAGCGTTTGTTATCCGGCTACGTATGCAGCTATTATAATTGGAGCAGTGGACGAGGTGCAACACAAGTTTGTTAGTCTAAAGACACATGACTATCACATTAGCTGCAACGTTTGATTCCAGTGCTAATTCGGCCATATTTGCCTCGTGACGTCGTAGAACCAATAGTGACCTTGTGCAGATGATGGAAGCGGTTATGCGCCATAGAGTTAAAGAAATCAAATGTGGTGGAAATGCAACAACAAATTGTGCACATCGTTTGCAAACTAGAGAGGATTTCCCCCTTGCTTTCTTTGACATCATGATTCACCTAATGATCCACCTACCCGAGCAGGTGCTCATTTCTGGTGTAGTCCAGTACACTTGGATGTATCATCAAGAAAGGTACGTACAACTAATTAATTATACAGATTTTTCGATCCATTATTTGTTCCATTCCAAATTACTAGCCATATGTACTTATTCTACAATTAATTAATTGAACGTTTGATTTTGTAGACAGCTTGGACAATATAAAGGATTTGTGAAAAATGGGTCGGCCCCGGATGGCTCCATAGCAGAGACATACCTAATGCATGAGTGTGTTACTTACTGCAACAGGTACCTTAAGGATCCACCACCTCCCACCGCCTCCGATCCCAGTGCCCGCATCAATCTTTCTGTCATCACAAATGTCGTACGACCGTTTAGAGGAGTATTAAAGGAATCGTTAACACGAGAAGAACTTATTGAGGCGTATTAGGTAGTGTCACGAGACTGTGACGAAGTTGAGCCTTACATGATTGTGTATAGGGAGAAGCTTTAGGCGTGTATAGGGAGAAGAATTCAGCGTGGTTTGAAAAAGTGGTTAAGAAGAAGTTCCCCGATTATTTCTTCCAATGGGTATGTATGTTTACTTATTTAATTTATATACATGTTTGTAGAAATTAAACCCTTTAACTATATATATATATATTATTCTCATTTTCATAGATGATTGATCTACAAAAATCTGATAACCACGGGGGTGGTTTTGGCCAAAGCACTTGCTAGCACAGAAGCCGATTAGACACTATATTTACCCCGGATGTTTTGTGAACGGTGTAAAGTTTCATTAATTGGCCTGAAATGAAGGAAGAAAAACACAAAACAGTGGGGTAGCGGTTAGGAAAGACAATGATATATATTACGGGGCTCTTGTATATGTCGTTCAGCTATATTAAGGGAATGATGTCAACGTTTTCCTATTCAAGTGCAAATGGTTTAAGCGTACAAAGGAAGACTTGGTCCTTTTATCAGTCGATACAAACTCAAGCTGGTATGAAGATGAGCCTTTTGCTCTTGCCACCTTAGTCAGGCAGGTGTTCTATCTTGATGATTCGAAACCTGGTGAAGGGTGAAAAGTAGTGAACCATATCTCTCATCGAGGAATATGGAATATCATGACAGCTAAAGGGACGCCGGGGACTGAAGATGCTGAACCGCAAAGAGACATTACTGCATATAAAGAGCCTAATATTTCTGTCATCCGCTCCAACATAATGGAAATGGTTAAAGCTAGTGACTGTTTACCCATGCTTGATGGCTCTATAGATCTAACTCAAGATGAGATTATAGATCTAGAGAATGTTGGCAGTGAAGATGAGGCACATGATGATGATGAGGACTCAAAATATTCGTCGGATGATGTTGAGTATGATGATGAGGAGGAGCAATCAGATAACAGTGGTGAGGAGGATGATGACAATTATGACAGAGAGTACAATGTAATGACGCGGAATATTAATTGGTAATTAATTATTGTAATTAAACTTTTTTGATGTAATGATGCATGATTAATTATATTATGAGGAGGACTATGTTCAATTATTAATTCTGCACTTAATTTAATAATTAATTTTAACTTTTAACTTTTAACTTTTTTGCATAATTAACTTCGACGAAAATACATACAAAAATTCGTACAACCAAGTGTCACATTTTCCTTAAACCCAAAAATCTAGACGACGGAACGACTTTTCGTAGTCCAAGGTAAACATAATTAATATTATATAACCCTAAATCCTAAACCTTTAGACGACGCAAACGGGTCATTCCGTCGTCTAAGTAAACCCTAAACCCTAATCCTTAACCCTAAACCCTGAACTTTTAACTTAAACGATGCAATGACACGTTTGCATCGTCCAAGTATTCACTTAGACGATGCAAATGAGGCCACTTCGTCGTCTAAGTCATGATATCGTAACTTCACATCTAAGACCACGACCATGTAGACTATGTTCTAATACATACTCTTTTCATCGAGAGTGTAGAGTAAACAATTCTTGGAGTGTGAGCGTCAACGGTTCCAAAATAGAAGTTACGGATTTTTGTGTATCCACGTTTTTGGTTTGTAAAAATTTCGGTTTTACGGTTGACTGTGCCGATGAAACCCTTAACGAACTTACTATTTACTGAAAATTATTCTACTTATATATTGTCTTATGATGAATGTATCCAATGGTTGTTTTGTCCAAATTCAATTTCGTTAATATTGATGTGCAGTGAGCCTATACGTAATAACACTTAAGTTATACACATTAGTAGATACTTAACAAGTTTGAAGAAATAAATTAATTCGTCATCTTAAATCCTACTTTTTATATACGATTCTTTAATTGATATTTTACAACAATTTCATTCGAATGACAGATCAGAACTTCCTTGCGAATTATTTTTAAATATTTTTTTTGAGAAATTGTATTTGGACGACAGAGGAGGAGGCCGTTTCCGTCGTCCAGGTGATCACCTACACGACGGAACCGGCCTCCTCCGTCGTCTAAGTTGAATATTTAGCGGTCCAAAGTCCACTGCCATTTATTTTGGGAACCGCTCAAAATTTGAACTTAGACGACGGAGGAGGCCGTTTCCGTTGTCTAAGTTCAAATTTTGAGCAGTTCCCAAAATAAATGGCGGTCAACTTCCACCCGCCAATTAATTGGGGGAGAAACCGAGATTGACTTAAATGACGGAAGGAGGAGTTTCCGTCATCTAAGTGGACACTTGGACGACGGAAACTGATGTTACGTCGTCTAGGTGAGGTCGGTTTCACTTAGACGACGAAAAATCACCATCAGTTGTCTAAGTGAAATAGTATAATTGTAGTTTCTGGGCAGTTTCAATCAATCACTCTCTCTCTCTCTCTCTCTCTCTCAAACTCCGGCTCCTGCGCCCTTACGTCTCCCTCCGGCGACTCCCACCGTTCGGCCTCCATCTCCTCCACCGTCGGCTTCTCCTCCCTCCCTCCACCTAATCGATCCTCCTCGCTCCCTCCCTCCACCTAATCGATCCTCCTCGCTCCCTCCCTCCACCTCTGACGCCTCCCACCGGCCGGCCCAATCCCACCACCGGTATTTTTTTTACGTACGTATGTATTTTTAATTTTTTAATGTGTATTTAGGTATACTATTATGTATGTATGTATAATACAGTGTATTTATGTTTAATTATAAATTGGTAAAAATTATAAATTTGTAAATATGATAAATTACTAAAAATAATAAATTACTAAATATTTTGTAAATTGGTAATTATTGTAAATTAGTAAATATTAAAAAATGGTAAAAATATTAAATTGCTAAATATATTATAAATTAAGTGAATATTAGAAATTGGTAAATTTTGTAAATTGGTAAAAGATATAAATTGGTAATTATTTTAAATTGGTGAATATTGTAAATAGGGTAAAAAGAATAAATTGATAAAAATGGTAAAAATATACAAAGTGAAGGTAAATATTAAAAGTGATAAAATACTAAATATGAAAAAATGGTAAATAGAAACATGATAAAACCAAATAGTAAATAATAATTATAAAATGTTAAAAAAGGTAAAAATTACAAATAGTAAATATTAGAAATTGATAAATATTTAAAATGTTAAATATTAAAAATGGTAAATATTAAAAATAGTAAATTTTGTGATAAATATGAAAAAGAATAAATATTGTAAATTGTTAAAAATAGTAAATTATAATTAATGGTGAAATAAGTTTAATAGTTGATTTTTACAATTCTTAGGTTAAAATATCCCCATGGTGTAAAAAAAGGCACAAAAAGAGGCCGAAGATGTTCAGCTCCGACGCTTCGCAGAGCAAGTAGGTTGGCAGAGCTTGGAGGACAACGACTCGCCTCTTTCAGACCCTTCAGCTAGTCCCTCGGCTGCGGCAACTGGAGAAATTCCTAATGCTCTAGTTATACAGAGCGATGACGATAACACCCCTTCCGGCCGATCATAGATGTCAGAAGGTGCTCAGGAGTCGGCCTCTCAATCTATTCTCTACAGTGCGCGGCTTAAGGTCAGGAGGGCCCCATCAGACCCTCAACCGAAAAGGACCCGAGGACTCGGAAATGGCAGAAAATCTGAGAAGTTGTTCAAGGCGACCGGGCAAAAGATCCAGTTGTCGCATGACGATTTCACCGATGGCTCTCCCACCTCGCAGCTAGTCTCTCATTGCACAGCATCGAGACAATTATTCGCAACAAGATTCGTATGGTTGTGCCTAACTAGAAGGAGTTGCTGGATTTGGATAAGGGGAAGGTGTTTAAAGAACTCTCGGTAATACAATTTTAAATTCATTTTTTACTAACTAATAAAAATCGTAATTTCATATAAATACGATTATAATTTTTTATTCTTTTTTTAGGAACAATATGCTTTGGATGGCACACCGGAGATGCTTAGGCACATCAACACCACCGCTAACACCATCTACCTTGATTGGAAGTACAGACTTCATAAATATTAAATCCAATTCGGCCGCTCGCCTACCCCCATAGAGCTGTGTGAGGATAGGGAAGATGAGTGAGAGTGGTTGGTCAACCACTTCGAAGAAGAATTGTATCGGGTTCGTATTTTTTTATTTAAATTGGCGAAATCGAATAATTGATTTTTTAGTCATTTATTAGTTTTTTAATAATTTATGTTGTCCAACAAAAAACTTCAGACGTAAACAAGGCCAATAGGGAGAAGAATGACAAACATCATACCTCCGCCTCCAAACATGATACAAATCGTCAAGGCGCATAGAGATAAGGGCTCGAAACACCCTAATCTGGATGCTAGCGTCACCGCTTACTTGACGCCTAGACTCGACAATGAAGTGAGTCAAAGCGGCGTAAGTGTCGTATATATTTCTTCTCAATTAACGTAATTATTATTTATTATTTATTAATTGGCGCAGCAGAAATTGGCCAACACGCAACTTGCACACCCGGATTTGCCACTGGATGACCTGCCTCCTCTATCGAGGGAGAGGCCAATTGCAGTTGCCGATGAGGTATACGGTCGTCGAGCTGGTAAGGAGGTTAGGGGGTTGGGGCACAAGGTGCAGCGAGATTTATCTTCTGACTCATCTATGGCACGCTCGGCGTGGACAAGTGCTCGAGATGCAATAGTCTAAGGCTCCAAGCAGCCTTTGATGAGGCTCGACTCACATGGGCAGAAACGCTATCTATGTGTCAGAGGCTTGATGAGCAACAAGTGCAGATAGCCAACCTCCTCGCCCTCATGCAAAACAGGGTCCAACAAGATTGTCGTCCTGCTCCGACCCCACACCCCGACGACGACGACATGGCTGGAGGCAGGGGACTCAACGGCGCGTCTATTCTTACCTTATTTCCTTAGTTTGTACGTAGTTTTGAATATTTCGCTTTTTCCGAACGATATGGATGTACGTATAATTTTTAATTATTTTAATATTTAAATTAAATTTACTATTTAAATTAATTTAATAATATTTTACTTTAAATTCAAATTTTAATTAAAAAAATTCAAAAAAATTATATTCACTTAGACTACGAAAGCATATACGATTTTGTAGTCTAAGTCATCACTCTTAGACTACGAAATCATTATGCTTTCGTAGTCTAATTGATGACTTAGACTACAAAATCATATATACATACGTGGTCTAAGTCATCACTTAGACTTTGAAATAGTTTCGTGGTCTAAGTAATCACTTAGACCACGCAATAATTTCATACTCTAAGTTGTTCTTGGACGACGCAAATGTTATTTGCGTCGCCTAACCCTTACTTGGACGACGGACCATATGCGTTGTCTAAGACCGCACTTGGACAACGTAACGGGCCATTTTCATCGTCTAACTACTTAGACTACGACACTTGAACGGCGGACTTGACGCATTCCTTGGTTGTGTGGTTCCATATGTTGTGAAACTTGCAGTATTTTTTTCCATTCTGCTGCTCCATAGTTTGGAACGTCCTAAAGTCAGACTTTATCATCTTCTTCTCAATTAAGTCATCAAAGATTTTGTGTGTCAAGTTAGCATCATATGTATATGTTTCAAATTCTGGCTTAGCAAAGGCCCTCGTCGAGATCAATTACCCCTTTGCTAGGCTGCACCTTCTTAGACTTCACCATGTTCTGCGTTGCCAGGTTTAAGGCTAAGATGTTTGCCTCCTCTGGATCAGAAACCACTGAATCTGATTTCTCCAGGTAGACCGCTGATATTAATTTATGCCTCTCTGGAACATATGGGGCTTTTGAAGCATACGTGCCCTTCGATGCATTCCGTATGTTGTCCCTCTTCTGAAAAGAAGCATGGGCTCTGGAAACTGCATCAATAAGGTCATTTATGGAGGCAACTTTAATGCCCTCGAACTTGCTATGCAGTCAGTCTTCAAACCCTCCAATGGTGATATCTACAATTTCATCAATTTCCAAGGATGTTTTACTCTTACTGTAATTAGGTATAAACAGATGTAAGTATGCCACTGATGACTCAGAAGGTTGTTGTGTCATTTGGCACAGTGTTGAGATCTTGACCTCTGGTTCGAGTCCTCCAAAATGATCAGCGAACAATCTCTCCATAACTGGCCAGTCTAGAACCGAGTTGGGTGGCAGACCTATATACCATACTAGAGCTGACCCAGAGAGAGACGAACTGAAAGCTCTGAGCTTGAGTCCATCTTTCTCTCCCCATGGCCCGCACTGAAGTTTGAAACGAGCCATGTGGGTTGTTGTAGTCTCAATTCCTTTATCGCTGAAACATGTGAAGTTGATCGGCTTGTAACTCTTTGGCCATTCCCAATTTTCATCATATGAAAAATGATCAGTATAATCGATCAGCAATTTTGGCCCCCCAGGCATCCTCTACTCAATAAGGTTGAGGACTATCTTCTCCTATTCTTCGGTAGCAGATCTCCTTTGTGAGATTTTTTCTGTCTGAGTCCTTACTCTTTGTTAACGCAGCAATTGACTCGTTGACCCTTTTGGGACTCTTCTGCAATTATTCACCGAGAGAGGCCACATCGACTACCAAGTAATTTTAGCCTAAAGTAAGTACGTAAAACTTCTTCTGCTGCACTGTACATTCTTTCTCTAAGCAGTTTCGCCTGTTTTCGACCTTGCTAAAAAGCTGCTTGATGGTTTCGTAATTAGCTGTAATCTTCTTCATGACTTCCTCTAACTATCATTGAGATGTTAGTCTCGCTGGATCATATACTCCTTGTACGTTGCGGGCTCGAGCACCTTGATTTTCGATGTCGTCATTGGTTTGAAAGTCATGGTAGCTTGTGTGACGTTGAACCTATCTTTGACCTCTGTGTCTGTTATCATGCGACAATGCGCCTAGTTATGAACTCAAAACTTTGGTGGCTAGTGCTTAGTACAACTATGGTAATCTTTGCTGTAAGGATCACCTATCGTTCTGGTGAGACACTATACCCTGTCCCAGTCGGCGTGCCAAAATATTTGGCTCGATTTCCCCAGCAGGTGAATTGGAAGTGATTGGGGAATCACAAACTGTACCTTTTATGTTACGGGCTTGGCGTGCCTCTGCCGAAGGCAAAATATTGATGTATGTAGTGTCGTTGATCTTACTTCTTTCAAGCGATTGGAATGAGGAGAGCGCAAACCTCGTTCGATGAGTTCTTTTTGCCTTGGTGCTTTAGGACTTAGATTTCGTGTCTCGCTGCTGAACCATAAAAATCGATACTTCGTACACCCTATCTGGTACAGAGCAGAGCAATCTTCTTTGCGAGTATTGAGAACACTGGTATGTGGTGACTTCGTAAATTGTCGGAACCTTCACGCCCTATCTGGTGAATCTTCCTTTGATTGTCAGCATCTGACAAGAGTAAACTGTCGAATTCGTCATGCGCTATTTGGTGAAAATTCTAAATTTGCCACAGTCAATTATTTCTCATGAGGGAAGACTTGTTTGCTGAGAGAAGACTTGTTTGCTGAGAGAAGACTTGTTTGCTAAGAGCAAATTTGCATTGAGAGGTCCTGAATTCATCATGAATCCGTCTATTTATAATGCTGGAAGAAATAGATTATTTCATATATGAGCAAGCATCCCCGATTATTTCTTGTTGAGAGCAAATCTGCCTGTTCATACCATGAATCGGGCAAGCATCCAACTCCTGGAAGAAATCCAGATACGAGATTCAATAGATCTTGCTTTCGTTATTCTATGAGGATTAACTCTAGGATTTCCTTCCTGAACCAAGATACAGAATTTGGCCACAGGAGTGGGCCAGTATTATTCCTAGCCCATTACCAAATAAATTTTAAATTCATTTAGGGCCCAAACAATATAAACCTTGGGAATTCTTTTGGACTGAATTGAAATATCATATGGACTTGGTGTTGCAACGTTAGGAAGATAGCTGAGACAAAATGTTAAGGGTTTAAAGTTTGGTAATTTATATAATTATTGAGTCTTAGTTCAGTGTTTTACTCGAGGACTAGCAAAATCTAACTGTGAGAGATTTTAATAGTTGCATAAATATGAAACTCTCTTATGCTTAACTATTACGAAAATACTTGGTTTATTTGTTTAGTTTTCAGTAATTAATTATGTTTATTTAAGTTATTTGGAGAAAAATACAAAAAAGAGCAATAAAAGGAGAATTCTATTGGAATAAGGATTGGTGACGTGGATAGTCTAAGTGGTGATGACTCAACTTTAAGTTGATGAGGAGAGGTCCAAGATCATACCTATATAAGCCTAACATGTACGTTGATGGAGCAAGGATTGTTGAATTTTAGAGAGAGAAGCCAAAGAAGAGAAGAAGCACTGTTGCCAAGAGTCTCAGCCGTCCCAGTTCGACCAGTCGAGACCTGGCTCTTGACCCGTCGAAATTTCCCAGTCGAGAATTTTAGGGTTTTTGGTTTATTCTTCCTTCTCCACAATATTTTGCTATTTTGGAATCTTGACTATGAGTAGCTAAACTTCTCTAGTTAGGGGCTGATCAAAATCCTAGACATGCTTACGATTTCAAACCCCTTTTGATCTTAATAACTATTTGGATAAGTTTTTTTTCACTACTTTTTCAGTGATGATTGTTATGTTCATGTTACTTTGGTTACAAACTTAGTTGCATGACTTAGGATCTAGAACGTAGGATGTGTGATTGACCGCTATATTAATACATATTCAATAGAGACAAGCAAGTCTGTTGTGATAACTTGTGTGAAACAGTTTCTTATTGATGTTAAGGAGACCGCTATATCGACCTTAGAATTTTTGTTGACTTTCAAACACTCTTAGATACTAATGAATTTAAGTGATTATATTAGAATGTCGACATGTACCAATCTACAAGTTGAAGATCAAGCTAAGTGAGTCATGACATTCTGCTTAGTATGAGTAGTAAGAGAGTGTAATACAATCGATGTCCTATCAAAATTGGCTCGATTGTGGGAGTCAGTCATCCAAGGTTATCTAGATTATAGTTGGGGTAAGTTGTGAGTTGTCTAGGGTGGAGACAAGTTCCTAATATTCATCTCTATTTGAGTTCTTCAACAATTTACTTTTCTGAAATTTATATTTTTCTGCATTAGCTATAGCTTTGCCGAATTATTTCTACAACTAAATCAACTCTGAATACCCTCAATTTTTGTATGGTAGTCCACCACTGAGTCTAGTGTCTTGTGCTAAATTTTCGTGATTTTTGGTTAGTGTAAGTACTGTTCGTAAATTAGTTTGTGTTAAGTGGTCAAGTGTGTCAGGTTTCTGACTTTCGCGTATTTTATTTTTTTTTTAGTTCTTGAGTCTTCGTTTCACCAATCCCTTTGTGGGTAATGACTCATATTTGTCATTTACTACATTGATATATGTTTTCAAGAATAGGGTTATCTTTGAAGGTGATTTTACATCTATCAATATCAAATTTTTCTACGTACCAATGAAAGGACCCAACCCCGATTTAGCACCCTAAATCGGAATCGAACCCCTTCGAAAACACGAACCAACAAAAACTTTTCGAAATTTGGGCAGAGTTTCGTTACTAGCGTGGAATTACCATTACCTGCACGCGTAAAATACACTCCATCCTATGCCACAAAAAGCAAACCGTGGGCACCAACCCCATCCGGATTTCTCAATATATCAACAATAACATAAAGTAGTAAATATATATACACTTTACTGAAATCCAGTGTAAAATCGTATAACATATTCAATAGGAAGCTCAGAGCGACATCTAATACATAATCGTATACTCATACCACAGTAGGTAGAACAATAAACCTACTGGATGAAACAAAGTAGCTCGAGCACTATGCCTCCGACCACGACGTGCGACACCAGAACCTGAACTGCAAACTGGGCACGGAAACCGAAAAGCCCAGGGGAAAGACAATAAACACGTTAGAGTGAGTGGACGAAAATAAATGTCTTTCACCAAGTAACATATATGTTATAAAAACATATGCGAGTCGAAAGTATAAACAACAAATGGTACGCAAGGGAGACTCTAACTCCTCACGCGTCCGGGTACACGAGGGAGACTCTAACTCCTCCCGTATACGTACATGAGGGAGACTCTAACTCCTCACACGTACAGAGCATGTGTATAAATCACACGGGGCCACTCGTGGACATATAACAACATAAAAATATAATCACATAACACATGCTCAACATAAACATAATCTCGTACGAAAACTCATATTCGTAAAACCATAATCATACTGCATATTCACGCTCATATAACGTATAAAAAAAACTCGCAATAATTCCGTGAAAATAAACTGTCCACTCACAAACTGGCGTAACGCGTATCGCGTTAACCCGTGATCCGGCGGAAAGTCTCTCGCCAAAACAACGATCACGAACCCCTGAATATTCACAATGTCCCATATTCAAAATCATAATCCGACAATACAAATCAAACCACGAGAAACCACCGTTCTCGGAAACAGATAATTCAAAGTCGACGAATCGTCGAAAATCCATATATACCACCTCAATACCTCGTTTTACGTTCGGACGCTCAACTCGAAAAACGAACCTCCCCACTGCGATCGGAGCGCGATTTCGAGTCAAACGACATGCAACTTGTCGAAAGTCAAAAAGTCAACCCGTTGACCGTTGACCGCCGTTGACCGCCGCCCACGGCGGCGCCACTGTTGACCGGAGAATTTCACGGCGGAACAACCTCTATTCCACTCAAAATTACCCACTGAGCAACTTTCATAACTGCACCAAAGGCCAATTCAACCTCTAACTAGGTCAATTTCATGAAAACCCGAATTGGTACCAAATCTTCCAATCCAAAATTCTCCAAATTCAAGCAAAATTAGAGCTTCAAATTAACACAGTAGCTTCAAGAGGATGAGAGCAACAAAGCCCATCCAAAATTTCAGCTCGAATCGATCAAAATCATGAAACCCGAATTACCTCAAAATTCCTTAAGTTTTTGGCCGGAATTCCTCCATTTCCGGTGAGCCTCGCCGAGAGGGGTGGTCGGATTCCACAAGAGGGGACCAAGGCAAGTCGGAAGAGCTAAGGTTTAGGCCGTGGGGTGGCCGGTAAGGCAACCATCGCCGGCGAGCACCGTGAGCCGTCGTGAGTCTCCTCCTCCTCCACCGAGTTGACTCAGTCAACTCGGTCAACTCATTGATGTCTCCTTTGACTTTCCAAAACAGGTAAGTTCACTATTTATAGCATTCCCAAAAAGGAAACTCATGCTTATCCATTTCGACGAACTTCAAACGCGCGTAACTTTCTCGTCGTAATTCCGATTCCGATAATTCTCGCGGTCACAAACTCGCCTCGACGTACTCTTCCAATATTACCCGAAGTCAAACATATCGGCCAACCGAATAAAAAGTCAACCCTTCAAAGCAACACACATTAAATCGACTAATCAATCAACAATCGTCAAAATTCGCAACTAATTCCTCGTAACTCCAAATCATACTCCGGAAGTTCCCACGAACTCGAAATTAAATTCTGAACAACTTCCGTGAAGAAGCCGAAACCAAATTCTCGTCCGGTAATTTAGTCGCGAACAAACCCGCCATTTAAATCTGAACTTCAAATATTCATAACTAATTCCTCGGTCGTCCAAATAACGATCCGGAACCGCCCACGAACTCGAAATCACACATACAACGACTCTCGAGAAGAGACCCAGCTCCAATTCTTGGCCAATAATTAAGTCGTTAATAAACTCGGCGATTCCAATAACCGTCGGACAACTGCGACTTCACACAAACTCATCAATCAAGCTGATCATACTGCTGATTCTGGTCCGGGTTGTCACAAATCCACCCCCCTTAGAAAAATTTCGACCTCGAAATTTCCAAGTCTGCCAACTCAAAGGTAGGAGCACTGCCTCTGTATACAGCTCAACTGCCCAGTGGCAACATCAACTGAATAACTCTAGCAACTGACTCCACAATAGGAGATAGCTCTGTGCTGAAATCTCTGTACCCACGAATCACAAATCTGAACTGGCTCCACACAAGCGCCAAGTGTTCCTACATAAGGAACAAACAGGGTACACAACACATAGCAAACCTGAAACATAGTTCCGCCACGCGGAACACAACACACAAAGCCAACACTATAGGCGATGCCGAACCATACGGCATAACACAAAATCGCCTATGGCCACATATGGATCAAAATATCAAGGCCAATCACAACACGACCTGCTCATACTAACGAAACTCAAGCATCGAACTCAAACAATTATCGACCCATTTCCGCTAATCTGACAGTCTGTGGTAACACACTCCACAAAATCGGAAACAAATATCAAGTCAAATTCAAACCAAACTCACTCCAACACAATGAAGTACAACATCGTTCCTCAAAACGACGTCAAACAATATCAAAATCACAGTGGACAACAACCTGGTATTGCAAGCAAACCTCGAACAGCTGAAACTGCTAGTCCCGAATCCTCCGGAACTGCAATACCGTGGTCCACAACATGCCCTCCAAGGTCTGAATAGTCCTCAAAGATCGTCCGCCAATCCGAGGATAAGATCCGGTACTAACTCGTAATCTGGTCCCCAATGCTCGCTGCAAAACTCGCCAACACACAGTCGTAATTAATTATCTCGGACAGCGAATCGGGACATAGGCACACCACGTGTATGGCCAACCTCTGTCCAACACAGCTATGTTAGTCTGCCACTGAAATCCTTTCCCGAAAGTTCAAGGAAAAGTACCAAGTCCGTCAAATGGTCCACAATGGCTTGACAACCGGTATCACAAATCAAAATGTACACAAACACACACAAGGTCACAGCGACAAACGCCACGTCCAACCGGAAATCTCGATTGGCTAACACATCTCGGCACGTCTCTGCCTCCTAGCCATCACCAGTCGACAAAAGTGGCAAATGTACACACAAACCGCTACATTCTTCTTCAGGCTGCATCACGAGTAGACAACTCGAAGTATCTGACACATCTCCGTGCCACTAGCGCCAACCGCGCACAAAATCATGAGCCTCAACACCATCATACTCGAACTCAGCTCTCGTAGCCCACAACTCGGCTAACATGGAACTCGAGCCACACACACATGAAACACTGAAGCTCCTGACTCTCGACTGAATGCATCAGTAACAACATCCCAAACTAATGGTCAAAGTATAATCTCTAGCCTTTTCCGAACAAACTCAAAGGTGCAGCCATAATCGTCAGTCAACTCCATCCATCAACACTGCCTCAAGCCCAAATCTGGCCGAAAATGCAAGTGGAGGGAACTCAATTGATCAGTATACATCCTACACTGCACTGCACATCATAGTAGTGGTATCTCCAACTCTCTGGTGCTAACACAGGGGCAGCTACACCCAAATCATACATAGGATATGTAGCCTCATAAGGTTCCCACTGTCCGTAACCATGAGCCACCGCTCTGCTACACAGCATCAAACACAACCAAATTCAAATCTCGATGCATCGCCATAACCCAAGACCTCGTCGTAGTCGTTAGGTAAGGACAAAACCGAAGCAACAGTCAACCATCCTGCAGAAGTAAGTAACTCTCCTCGCGTGCATCGAACCACTCGAACTTGACACCTTTTCGTCAATCCGGAAAGTGAAGTGGCAGTCCAGGAAAAATCCTGCATCATGCATCGATAGTAGCCTGCTAAAACCCAAGAGACTCCCGATCTCTGGCACCATGGTAGGTCAACCCCAAATCAATACGACTTCCATCTGGTCAGGATCCACACCAACTCCCTCGGACAACGTCACATAGCCCAATATCTTTACGCTAAATAGCCAAAACTCACACTGGCTGAACTTCACAAACAGCTAATCGTCTCGCGAAGTCCGCAAAATCGCTCGCAACTGCTCCAGGTACTGGTCCACACTCGAAGTAATACATCAGGACATTGCCAACGAACATGACCGCAACTCATCCAGAAACCGTCTGAACACATGGTCCATCACGTCCACACGATCTACGGGGCATTGGTCAACCAAATAGCGTGACCAAAAACTCCTGATGCCCGCACTGAGATCCATAAGCCAACAAAGCCACATCTGACTGACCGAACCACAACTGATGGTATCCGGTCCCGAAATCAATTTCCGACAAGACTGGAGCTCTCACGAGCTGAACAACCCAATCGTCAATCCAAAACGGAGGATACTCACTCTCCTCAGAAACGAATCAGGCTTCCGGTAGTCAATGCACCACTACGTCGAACCATCCAACATTGGCAAAACAATGCAAGAGTACACCACGCAAATACGCGGGGTCACATGAAATCTCCTGAAATCTCCTCCAGCAACTCCTGGAGTCGAAACAATAGCTCCATCAGCTCCGCTGGCTCCGAACGACTGGACATCGGTAAAATAAGTCCGGCGCCTGGTACAAGCTCAATGGTGTAGTCGATCTCTCGAACTGGAGGAACACCTGGTAACTCCTCCGAAACACACCTGGAAACTCGAAAACCACCTCAATGTCACCAATGTCAGGTACAGCAACCATAGTATCCACAACATGTGCTAGGCAAACAACACAACTCGTCTCCACCATCCGCTCGACCATCACCACGAAACAGCATTTCGGGAAAATCTGGTCGTCGAAACACAACCTCCTTCTCGAGGTACTCGAACACAGTCAATTGCGTCGTCAGTAAGTCCATACTCACAAACACACCAAAACCACAATATCCAACTATAACAGATCCACGGCTAAGTCATAACCTCCAACAAGGATCTCGTGACCTCCGGATGGATGCAACACTCTCCAAAACCTCGGAAGTAGAGATACAGGTACAATCGCCATGGACATCAAGCAATAGTAACCTCGGAGAAAAGTCTGTCCTCAAACAAGGTCATGGCACGAACTCCAACATGCCCAACTGGCCACACACATCAACTGTGACTTGCTGAATAACTTGTCAAAAAGTATATTGATCAGACCTCAGGAACAACATGAAGGTCTCCTCATAACTCTGAGCTGTCAAACCGCTAACACAGCTGACTGAGGGCACTCCCTCGTAATGTGACCCTCCTGGCCACCGAAACAGCAACTGAAAGTACTCCTCGAACATAAATCACTGCAACACCAGCTGCGTGAAAGGATCACCAATGATCGCCCAAACTCATGCCACAGGAGCAAGTACGCTACACTGTGATCTCCGCCATCGTCAAACGGATCCTGATCTGAAGGCCCTCAACAATATCGAAGAGACCATAACCTGATGAAGTCACTGATCCCAAGGTGTCGGAACTCAACCTCATCACAACATCTCGACTAAGTTCACTTTCCTCAAACCATCGCATCGAAAACCACATATAACATTCCTTCGCAATAGCCTCGCCCCTGAGTACAGCACGCCAAGCTCCTCACGGATATCTCGAGGCACATCAATCAGAATCTCTCTGATACTCAGGTTCAAACTCATCTCGAACCTCGTACTCTACTTCCTCTGATGCCACATAACTCACGCACATAGGGACAACATGTGAACAATGCATCTCTGCCTCAGGTGGATAAACACTCCACATTCGAACGCTGAGTAGCCTGATTAAACCATCACCGTTTACACA
This sequence comes from Geum urbanum, assembly GCA_946800695.1. NCBI lineage: Eukaryota > Viridiplantae > Streptophyta > Magnoliopsida > Rosales > Rosaceae > Geum > Geum urbanum. Next base: position 15,238,038 of record OX327008.1, on the reverse strand, counting down.
ACACTCTGAATGTAGGTTATGGAGTCGCAACTGGAACTCACACAACATCAGCCCACCAAATACAACAATCTGACTCAGGCAAACATCATCTGCCATAAATCTCATCTCTGAGGCAACATATAGACACTCATATACACATCCCCAGGTAAACCGTGCCACACAATTCTCTGAACTCTGAATATTCATCTGAATCCACTGTTCTCTGGCAAATCACGTGTCGATTGATCCTCAACAGGATCCACAACCGAAACGACACGGAAAGCACGTCAGGAGGCATCCTAATGAATACAATATCGTTCACAACAAGTAGAACGTAATCATGGAACTTCAAATATTTGAAAGCATACAACACCCGGAATTTGATGATTATCCGCCGGCCGGTCGGGTCACCGTTCCAGACATGCTGTACATTCTCAAATACCCTTAGTAAACACGACTACAGAAGTCTACAGAACCTGTAACCTAATGCTCTGATACCAAGCTGAAAGGACCCAACCCCGATTTAGCACCCTAAATCGGAATCGAACCCCTTCGAAAACACGAACCAACAAAAACTTTTCGAAATTTGGGCAGAGTTTCGTTACTAGCGTGGAATTACCATTACCTGCACGCGTAAAATACACTCCATCCTATGCCACAAAAAGCAAACCGTGGGCACCAACCCCATCCGGATTTCTCAATATATCAACAATAACATAAAGTAGTAAATATATATACACTTTACTGAAATCCAGTGTAAAATCGTATAACATATTCAATAGGAAGCTCAGAGCGACATCTAATACATAATCGTATACTCATACCACAGTAGGTAGAACAATAAACCTACTGGATGAAACAAAGTAGCTCGAGCACTATGCCTCCGACCACGACGTGCGACACCAGAACCTGAACTGCAAACTGGGCACGGAAACCGAAAAGCCCAGGGGAAAGACAATAAACACGTTAGAGTGAGTGGACGAAAATAAATGTCTTTCACCAAGTAACATATATGTTATAAAAACATATGCGAGTCGAAAGTATAAACAACAAATGGTACGCAAGGGAGACTCTAACTCCTCACGCGTCCGGGTACACGAGGGAGACTCTAACTCCTCCCGTATACGTACATGAGGGAGACTCTAACTCCTCACACGTACAGAGCATGTGTATAAATCACACGGGGCCACTCGTGGACATATAACAACATAAAAATATAATCACATAACACATGCTCAACATAAACATAATCTCGTACGAAAACTCATATTCGTAAAACCATAATCATACTGCATATTCACGCTCATATAACGTATAAAAAAAACTCGCAATAATTCCGTGAAAATAAACTGTCCACTCACAAACTGGCGTAACGCGTATCGCGTTAACCCGTGATCCGGCGGAAAGTCTCTCGCCAAAACAACGATCACGAACCCCTGAATATTCACAATGTCCCATATTCAAAATCATAATCCGACAATACAAATCAAACCACGAGAAACCACCGTTCTCGGAAACAGATAATTCAAAGTCGACGAATCGTCGAAAATCCATATATACCACCTCAATACCTCGTTTTACGTTCGGACGCTCAACTCGAAAAACGAACCTCCCCACTGCGATCGGAGCGCGATTTCGAGTCAAACGACATGCAACTTGTCGAAAGTCAAAAAGTCAACCCGTTGACCGTTGACCGCCGTTGACCGCCGCCCACGGCGGCGCCACTGTTGACCGGAGAATTTCACGGCGGAACAACCTCTATTCCACTCAAAATTACCCACTGAGCAACTTTCATAACTGCACCAAAGGCCAATTCAACCTCTAACTAGGTCAATTTCATGAAAACCCGAATTGGTACCAAATCTTCCAATCCAAAATTCTCCAAATTCAAGCAAAATTAGAGCTTCAAATTAACACAGTAGCTTCAAGAGGATGAGAGCAACAAAGCCCATCCAAAATTTCAGCTCGAATCGATCAAAATCATGAAACCCGAATTACCTCAAAATTCCTTAAGTTTTTGGCCGGAATTCCTCCATTTCCGGTGAGCCTCGCCGAGAGGGGTGGTTGGATTCCACAAGAGGGGACCAAGGCAAGTCGGAAGAGCTAAGGTTTAGGCCGTGGGGTGGCCGGTAAGGCAACCATCGCCGGCGAGCACCGTGAGCCGTCGTGAGTCTCCTCCTCCTCCACCGAGTTGACTCAGTCAACTCGGTCAACTCATTGATGTCTCCTTTGACTTTCCAAAACAGGTAAGTTCACTATTTATAGCATTCCCAAAAAGGAAACTCATGCTTATCCATTTCGACGAACTTCAAACGCGCGTAACTTTCTCGTCGTAATTCCGATTCCGATAATTCTCGCGGTCACAAACTCGCCTCGACGTACTCTTCCAATATTACCCGAAGTCAAACATATCGGCCAACCGAATAAAAAGTCAACCCTTCAAAGCAACACACATTAAATCGACTAATCAATCAACAATCGTCAAAATTCGCAACTAATTCCTCGTAACTCCAAATCATACTCCGGAAGTTCCCACGAACTCGAAATTAAATTCTGAACAACTTCCGTGAAGAAGCCGAAACCAAATTCTCGTCCGGTAATTTAGTCGCGAACAAACCCGCCATTTAAATCTGAACTTCAAATATTCATAACTAATTCCTCGGTCGTCCAAATAACGATCCGGAACCGCCCACGAACTCGAAATCACACATACAACGACTCTCGAGAAGAGACCCAGCTCCAATTCTTGGCCAATAATTAAGTCGTTAATAAACTCGGCGATTCCAATAACCGTCGGACAACTGCGACTTCACACAAACTCATCAATCAAGCTGATCATACTGCTGATTCTGGTCCGGGTTGTCACAACCAAATTTTTTTTTATTAATATATTCTATTATTTCATGTTGAAAAAAAAAAAAGATTATTCCTAGTCAGGGAGCTTTGCATCGTGTAAGGTAGCGTTGGATAATATCTCATTTTTAGAATTAAGTTGAATTTTGATGAGAGTTATGTGGATGGTGTTGGTGGTCCTGGAGTAATTGCAAGAGATGAAGATGGACGTTGCATTGCTGCGTTTACAAGACCAATGCCATATGCATCATGCATGTTCTGTTTCCCCATGGAGAAGCTAAAGCGTCCAGGGCTGCTATTATGATAGCGGTGACCCCAAAGATTGGCAAAGGGCGGATAGGGATTTCCATGAGGCCCGTTTCATTATAGATGTAGAGTCGTTATCCCTAATCTCTTAAATTATGCTTCCGTAGCCACCAAAATTAGCACAAGTAGCTCTCTCAGAGCAGCTGCACCGCAGGCAGCTTGAGCAGTTCGAGCAGCTCGATTTCGGCGGGCCCCGGCACTGGCAGCACGAGCAAGCCAGGAGGAGACGTGCACCGGGGAGAGAAGGAGGCGGCGACCGCTCGTTCACGACGAGGACGAGCAGCTGCACGAGCAGCTGCTGTTCGTTCTGTTGCTGGAGCAAGGCTGACGTCATCCACGCGCGTGGGTGACGTCAGCAGGGGTTATTTTTTTTTCACCTTGGCGCGTGTAATCCACGCGCCAGTAAAAGTAAAAAAAAAAATTTAACGGACCAATAGGAAGCTGACACGTGGCAGCCCGGGTTAAAAAAAAGTAACGGTCAGATTGATCTGGACCGTCCATTTCAAATCAAAAAATGTGATCGGACGGTCCAGATTCAATCGAAACGGTAACCTGATTTTTTTCTGATTTTTCTGATTTTTTCTGCCATTTTGCAAAATAACCCCTAAAAAATTGCAAAAAATCCCTAAAAATTCTAAAAAATTGCAAATAACACCCTAGTATTTCTCTATAAATACTACATCAATTTCATTCACATCTCACACAAATTTATCCTCGCCTTCCTCTTCTCCTTCATCCTCCTCACAAAATGTCAAATTGGCTTGATTCCGAAGATTTGCAACTTTGTATTTCTTATTGTCGCATTAGCGTTTGTCCAATTACCGGCAACATGCAAAAGTCCGACAAATTGTGGGAAAAAGTCTATGCCGATTATAAGGAAAATTGGGAGCTTGCACATGGTGAATCAAGGCCGGAGCCTAGGACCCAAACCGCGGTTTCTTCTCGTTTTACAAAGTTGAAGCCGAGTTTTAGAACTTGGGGTGCCGCTCTTGCATATGCACGAAGGAATGTACAATCCGGCTCAAATTTGCAAGATGAGGTAAGTGTTAATAATTTTGTCGTAAAGCTCATCTATTACATTTATTTTAATCAATGTTGACATCTTCATTTCCTAGATATTATTTTGACATACAAATTTTTGGCACCTTAGATAAGAAAAGCTCAATCATGGTACGTGGCACAAAAAAAGAAACAGTTTACCAAGTTTGATTGTTGGGAAGTGATGAAAAACCATCCAAATTTTTGGGCCGTCGAACCTACTATACCACCTCCTTCATATTCCAACTCCGCAACTACTCCTCCTTTTACCTCAATGCCCCCCCCCCCCCCGGTCAACGTGGAGGATGATGAAGTCATTGCAACACCACAAAGCAATGAAGAAGAAGTGTACTCTAGTCCGGTTAGACCAATCGGAGTGAAGGCGGCCAAGGAAGCCAAAAGAAAGGGGAAAAGAGCATGCTCATCTTCAAATGAGGTAAGAGATGAGATTTTGAAAAGCATGATGGAAAATCAAAGAATGCATCTCGCCGGGCAAAAAGAAAGTGATGTCACTGAACTAGCTTTGTACCAAAAATAACTCGCCCTTAAGGAGAAGGACTACAAATTGAGGGCCGAAGCGGAGGATTCAAGGATAATGGCAATGGATACGGATGCTATGACCCCAAAATCGAAGAGGTATTTTTCGAAGAAAAAAGAGAGTATCCTAAAGAAAATGGAGGAAGAGGAAGGGGATGGTAGCGATGAAACATTTTCAAATTGTTATCGCCCACTGTTTCAGTAGTTTGGTATTTGTTTTTCCATTATGAAATTATGTACTTTAAATTTCCAATAATTCTAGGGTTTGATTGAAATTATGTACTTTAAATTTCCAAGTCAATGCTTCCGATCATACCAGGAAATCCGCGATGCCTTGCTCTCTTTAGAAGTCGGGATAAGTCTGTGGCATTTGGAGCGCGGAGATAGAGGTCACCGTAAACCTCGTAGATATGCATACACCACTTTTTCATGCATTGTAGTGTTGTGGATTCACTCATCCTTGTTATTTCAGCACACTGATCTGCGGCTGCGCCGTACGCCAACATACGAAGAGCGCCTGTCATCTTTTATTGTGGAAGAAGTCCAACCAATCCAACGGCGTCAGCTCTTTGGTGCCAAAATTGGTCGTGGTTGCAGAGATCCGTCATTATACGGTTGAATAAATTGGTACTCATTCGATACCTTCGACGAAAGGCTTGTTCGTTGAAGCGTTCGATGAAGTAATCCTCCATCAGATTATGTCCCCTTGACTCCCTCATTCTTTCTTCATTTGGTCGGCGGCGAGGTGGTTCCTCATCGAACATTGCATCGACCACGACCGCTTCAGTGATGAAAGCATTAGCAATTTCGGCATTTCGCCGACGTTGCTGTCGCCTCCTCCGGAAAAAATTCTCAAAACTAAAAGGATTCATCTTATCGGAATGTAGAATATATGGTTGGTTTTGGTGTGAATGAACGATGAGCACCGATCAACAAATATATAGCCGAGTGTAGATGAAGTGATTAGATAAGATGATGACACGTGTCGGCTTTCAATTGGTCGGAAATCTCTCCGAGAATCTTATACAATTATTAGAGCCGATAATGAACAGTGGACATGACACATGTTGCCTCGTGATTGGTTGAAAATCTTATCGGAAATTCTGTACAATTATTTACCCGATAACCTTCTGTCGGCGTGACACATGTCAACTCGTCATTCGTCGGAAATCTTACCCGAAATCTTATTCAATTATTCATACGACAACGACACGTGTCGTTTATGGATTGGTTGAAAAATATTAAAAAAAATTTAATTCAAATTTAATTTATGAACAGTAATAGCACGTGCTATTTTTTGACACCGCTGCGCGAAAAACAGCTTCTGCACCTCCTATTCGATGAACAGTGACTGCTCCACCTCAAACAGTGCATGCTCTTCCTCAAATTGCTCGAGCAAGAGCTTTCTACCGGTGCGGGTGCTCTCAAGGACTAAGGTGTAAATTAAAGACAAAGACGACTCTCTCAGTGATCTATATATTCGATTGTGCCAGATCACTGAGATAAGTCAAACCACGAGTAAAAGAACAACAATTCTCACAGTGTCACATTCACTCTCCCTTCAAACAAACTTTGAAACTTGAAACAAGAACAAGTACAATCAAATCATTAATTTATTACAAACGGACCTAACCCTCCGACATGCATAAGTCCACATTCATGCAAATTAAAACTACCAAACATCTTGTTTCAATTTCACACTAATTACTTTTTGGGAGATAGAAGCACCTGGCTGACCAACTTGTCCAAATTGTCACTAGACGAACGTTTAGGACCACTGGCAGCCTCCATTGCCAACCTCTTCCACTCCAAAGCTTTCTTCTTCATCTCTTTCCCTTCCTCTCCGTCCATCAACTTTCTCACAAGCCCTTCCACGTAATCCCTCTTAGGATCACCCTCTATCTCCATTCCTATCCCCCACTCATTGCTACAAAACCTACAATTCATCTGTTGCTCGGCGAAGAAAGGCCAACAGATCATCGGAACTCCACCGCAGATGCTCTCGATCGTCGAGTTCCACCCGCTGTGTGTCAAGAACCCTCCGATTGCCGGGTGGCTCAAGACTTGTTCTTGAGGGCACCAATTCGCCAACAAGCTTCTCTCTTTCGTCTCGTCCACAAACTCTGCCGGCACCACAGCGGATTCTCCCCCGACTAGGTCAGGCCTGATCACCCAGAGAAACTCTTTTCTACTATTGGCAAGCCCCCATGCAAACTCGATGAGCTGAATCTCCGTCATCACCGTGACGCTTCCGAAGTTGACGTAGACGACGGAGTTGGGCTCTCTCGAGTCCAGCCAATCTAAACACTCTCTTTCTTCCTTCCAGAGGTTCAACCCGAGCGAGTGAAGCTCGCTTTCGGGTGGGATCTGGTTGACCATTAAGTTTACGGGTCCGATGGAGTAGACTGGAGGCATGAAAGTAGAGAGCCCTTGGAGAACATCGTGTTCGAGGTCGTCGAATGTGTTCAAGATGATGGCGGGGGCCTTTTTGGCGGCGCGTGATGTTTCGTGGAGAACGAAATCGATCATGCCGTCGTTCGGGTCCGTGGTACGGAGGAAGGTCGGAAGATCCTTCAGCCGGATGTCTTTCATGCCCGGGATCCAGTCTATGACGGTGTCTAAGTATCCGTTTGTTAAATAACTAGCATCTGCAAATCAAAACAACATTACGTAAATGATTAATGTACAATAATATACGTGGTAGATGCAATCGGGTTTAATTTATAGTGACTATATGTGACTATAAAGAATTCATTGACTGTGAAACTCCATAAAGAGTAAGTCTTAACTGGAAGTCAGAGAAGTTGAGAGTATCTAACATTCTAATCGAAGTAAGCTCTGAGGAACGGGTCAGATATATATAGTGGTAAGAAAATTGACTACCTAATTCCTAAAATATTAATCATTGAAGATGGGAATCCAGGCACAAGTAATAGATAAGCCTATCTATCACGATTATACCCTACATTATTAATTTTGTTGTTTTTTTGCTAAGACCTACATTATTAAATTTGCTTCCACAAATTTTCATTACTATAGTCTATAGAGACATAGACATAAGGTTCCAAATCCAATGGAAGATTTGGATCTTGCAATTGCTACTCGATCTTCTTCAAACTAGATCATGAACTATATATGCAGATCAACTATTAATTTTTTTTTTCGATGAGTTCAATTTTATTAAATTTTGGAGTTTATATGATCGTAAAAATTTGGGAAAAAATGAAATAAAAGAAACTAGAGTTGGCTAGATCGAGTTTCCGTATAGCCAGATCGACAAATGATAATGCGTACCTTTAAGAGGGGTGTAACCCTCATCAATAAGACGACGATAGTGAACGTAACCCATAAAGCCACAAGCACTAGTCGTCCAAAACAGCACTTCCGGCACACCAAGGTCCTCGGCGGCGTCGAGCGTAAAGCTCATGATGCCGTCGGAGACCACACAGCTTACCCGAGGCGAGAACGCCTCCGAGTTCAACTCCGCGAGAAGCTTCTTGAAGTGAGGGAGGCACTTGCTTCTGGTCGACTGACACAACTCCGGTACGCTCTGCGTGGCATTGACGTCGGTGGGAGGAAGCCCGTCGGGGATAGTCTTGAACTGAAAAGAAGGGAGGCCGTCGAGAGCGGTGGGGCCTCTGGACTTGAGGAGGCGCTTGTGGTTGAACTCGGTGTTGACAAAGGTGATGTGGAAGCCCTTTTGGTGGAGGATCTTGGCTAAGTTGACCATAGGGTTAATGTGACCCTGAGCTGGGTAAGGGATGCATACAGCATGTGGCTTAGTAGTCTCTGCTATTAAGGAACCCATTTTGTTCTCTCTTCTGGATCTCTCTTTGCCTTCGCTCTGAAATTGTGGTGGTAAAGAGGCAATGCTATTGGTTTTTATTTAGGTGGAGATCGAGGAAAGAAGAGATCCGGCGTCTCGGAGGGCTGGGAGTTCTAGCCCGCAATGAGAATGGATTGATTATTGGAGGGTGTGTCTTACACTTGAATGTGTGTAGCCCAGAGGTTAGTGAAGTTCTTGCTTTGCGTTTAGCTTGTGAGATGGCCGTGGAGTTTGGTTTATCACCGATTATTTTTGAATCTGATTGTTTTAGCCTGGTGGGAGCTGTGAACAATGGAGATACTTCTCATATTGGTCGTGTGTAGTAGACGATATTATAAGTCTGATGGCTCAACTTCCAAGGTGTCGGCTTCGGCATGTGTTGAGAGAAGCTAATGGATTGGCACATTTGGTGGCTCCACATAGTTTGGACTCTTCTATTTCTTGTACTTGGAGTGGAGATGCCCCTCCTATTATCAGTAGCTTCATAGCTACATCATGTTCTCAGTAACTTTTAATATATTGATTAACGCCTTTCCACTCAAAAAAAAAGACTAATCAAGAACTTTCTGAAATATTGGCCCGAGTTTCTGACCAGAAAAAAAAACACGCACACACACAAATCCTAGTTAAGTACTTCCTCCAGCCAAAATCTGTGAGAACACCCTAACATTTATTATGCCAGCCAAACTAGTCTTCCTGACCATGGGGAATAGCCTCCAACAATCCTTGCTATAACAAAGACCTTTACAGTAGGTAAAGCAAAAATGTGAGTTCTATTATGTCATGTAATATCCCTATGAGACATCAGCTCATTTGGTTTTCTTCTCTTGTGTGTCTTCTGAGCCTTCTGTGCCATCAGTGACCTGTTCGATGACCTGACCAGCGACCTGATCGGTGACCGGATCAGCTTCACCACTGAAACCGAATTCATTTACACGCTTCTTGTCCACTGGATACACCCATCTCTGGTATATGTATATCAGAAATATGATATCTGCCACACGAGGAATGAAAATCAGAAATTAAAGGATATAAGAAATGATAGTAGCTTAGCAATCTGGAAAGGGAGACATTCCAAGAAGAAAATCTAATAAATGAATCTGTTCAAGCAAAAACGTATAACACCCTTACCAATTATCATAACTAACTAGGAAAAAGGTGATTCTTTAAGGATTTCATTTGCACGCAGTGACCAGTGTCACTATGCACCGTGCCAAGGTTGTGAAACAAAATAATTATGAGATCAGCCATAGGTGGAAATTTTATCATACAAATAGAAAGTGCAGATCAGTTTGCACCACCATCGTGATTCATCAACAAATAAAATGGAACGACAGGTAACTCTTAAAAACCATAGAGCAGTTCATATTCACAGTATAAGGAACAAAATGCATGGAATAATTAAAAAGATTTGTATGTTGTATCTCACCATCACGGAACACAGAAAGGCGATGCAGCATTGGCATTTTTATGACAAATGCAAATAGATCGTCAATGATGGTGTTGAGGAATTTGTAAGTCATCTGTCTCCAGGGTAGATGAGCCACTGACTTCAGCTTATAGTTAATGAATAATTGAGGGCACATCATTATAAAACCTGCAATGGAAAATATTCGAAACAAAGAATCAAATCATCAAACTTTATCAGAATAAGATGAACAAAGACTCCTAATCAATATACATTACATTGGATGATCCGATTCTATGATTTTGAACATCACCTGAGATGACGGCATAACATTAAAAAATTTATAATTCGAGAACAAACCACACTATATAGCATAATGCAATTAGGTAATAATACAACAATCTATTATGGCATAACTTTATCAGCAATAGCGCATAAAGCAGTTAGATTAAGACAAAGTAGAGGTGACGACGATTCTCACTGAATGTATTCCGTCTGCTAATACTATCTAAGTTCCCAAACAATTAGATTCACAGACAGGTCTAGTTACTCTAGCTTTTCAATATGTTCATAGCATAAAATTTAATAGGAGCAGTGAGCAGAATTAAGCGCTCACCAAACATGTAGACACAGCTCGTGAATGAAGAGAGAATCCAAGAATACCAGCTCTTGTGCTGCTCGTATTTGAGTGAATATATAGACGAGCATGCAACAAGGAACAAGAGCACATACGTCAAATACTTCATTGCCATATCATCATATTCCTTTGTCTTATTCCCTGAATATGACTCGCGATCACGAAATCTCAACATAGGTATCCTCCCACTCCTATCAATCTGGAGAAGGAATAAAAGATGCATGTGAGCAGTCCATAAAGTTGAGGTCAGGAAAAATCAATCGTAATATTCGTGACTCAAAGTTACCACTAAAAAGTATAACGCTGTGGACATCGTATATGGTAAATCAAATAAGCACTCCTCAAACAGTGGTTAACACACTATAGATATAAGTTACATATGCACAAAATGAAAAATAGAAATACAGCATGAAAACCCACTGTTAGATACGCCAGCCAACAGCATAAACACTCTGACTGCTCAGCAGTTATTTAAATTTGGAGTTCAGGGGGGGCTGGGTTTTAAGTGGAGAAAAAAGCCCTCACCTTCTGTTCTATAATGGCAAATGTTCCTAAAACAACGTAATGGAGTGAAATTGAATATGTGGAAAACAGATAACGCTCTAATGCCAATCATTAGGATTAGAATTCCAACATCAGTATGCAGCTTACATCATCCACTTCCCGTAATGACTCAAAAACCACTAGTGCTCACCGTACCACTTAACCAATCAAGGTATATTCGTGTTTTATTAGGGTGCCAATGACTTAACTTTTGGGTATCTACACAATATCACCAATCTTTTAGGTGATCATATCTACCATCGTCCTCTCACACAATCATCTCCGCATTCTCACAGAAACCTTATGTGGATATCTAAAAGGACATAAGTAAAGGTCACTCCTGACCTGCATGAAATTCTCTTCCGTATCTATGCTTCTACTTATTCTAAGAACATAACACATAAAATCTACCAAGATTTAAATAAGTCGAGATAGATAGGACGTTAACGAGATTGTAAAGACCTCTTGATAATCGGAAAATTAGTTCATTCAAGCCTTATGTGAAAGTCTGAAAGTTTAATTGCATACCTCTATGTGCATAGCCTTTCCAATTTTCCAAAACTCAATGCAGCAGCCAACTCCAGAGCTTGCAAGAATCATCCACGAAGTTTCATTGTCAAGTAAGTAGAGGAAGATAATGAATTGGCTAATGAAGCTCACAACAACAGACTTTGCAGACAATCCTTCCATAGACTTGTTTTTGTTCCAAAACTGAATATCTGTTGAGACAAAAATACTATTAATAAGACATTGCTATTCCCCATATGTTTTATTGAGTAACGAAATGAAAAGGCTGCAGTGATCACCCACCGTTTTTGAATGCCAAGAAGTCAAACAGTGAATGAAGTACTGAAACAGACATTGTGATTGCCAGGAGGTAAGGATTTCCTTCCAAGAATACTCTCTGAGAAAGCATATAGATCAATAAACATTATAAGGAATCAAGAGAAGCAACAACTATTATTCGTTCACCAATCAGCAAGAAGCATGTAGAATAGCATGTAGAACAAAACTCCAATCAAATCATATCATCAGAAAGTTAAGACCACAAGAAAAAGACAGAGTTTTTCACTGAATAAGTGTGTAAGCAAAGCAAAGAGATCACATCTAAACTGAAGAAAGTGTTTCTCATAAGAGAAATAAGAATACCTTCAGTTCATCAGCCTCTCCCTCAAGCATGCTTCCATAACTACGGTGAATTTGGAAAGATTGATCAATCTGTAGGAATAGTTGCCATTTAGTCATGCTTATGGGTCCTACTTCCAGATTCAGCTGTAATTCTTTCACTGTTTCATTAATTGGAATCATCTTATCTCGAAGTAACCAAAATTCGTTGAAGTAAATGGTTGGGAAGTAGTTGCCAGTACTAGGCTCAACATTCAAATCTGCAAAGATAAAGTTAAGAAACCACAAGCTCCAGGTCTGACCAAGTGATACCACATAAATTTTTGCTTATATCTGAGGCAAACAAGACTACATCAGCATGTGACTGTATCTAATGCACAATTGGGCGATGCAGATATTGTGAATTGACAGATCTATAATATTAGAATTTCAATAGCAAAGAACATATATATTCTATATACAGAGATGTTTCCATTTATAGCTACATGCATTCAGTATATGATTTGGGTATTCACAGATTGTTTATTACATACTCATTGGATGCAGAAAACTTCAGTTGAAGCAAATAACAAATGCAATTTAAACTAGTGCCCTGTGTATCAGATATTGTCACACCTGGAAAATCTAAATATAAAAAAATATAAAAATTGACCCAAGTATGGTGCAATATGCACAGGAAATTTGGAGAGAGTCTCTAAATAAGACAGAACAATCTTGTTTATAGAGTACCTACTGTCCACAAAAACATGCAAATGGAATGAACTTTATTGTCAATATTGGTGAAATCAACAAATATACAAGATCAGACATGTAGAGCAGATCCCATCACAACCATATCAGAAATGGTAAAATTTAGAAGGATACAAGGAGCAACATTTGGTGGAACCCCATTGTGAGGGTATCTGCAAGGGAAAATAAATAAAAATTAGAACTTTCATCGGAAGTGGGAACATGAAATTCATAAGCGAATACCTAAATACTAAACAAAACATTATACAAAGTATTTCGAATACATTATACATCAATTTCAAAAAAACACTCACCGTGTAAAGTCATCAACCAAATTAACAGTAATATTTGGTTTCCAATATGATACCCACTCCTCAGGACCATTATCTTCAGAATTATCTTGAGTATCATCAACCACCTGAAGCAACAAAAATGACTTCATTAAGGCTATAGAAGTGGCACCATGGAAAAAGAATTGGAAACGTTGATTTGAAATTATATGATGGACCAATAAAGAACTACTGAGAAGAAGAAGTCATAATAAATCTCATGAATACATCGGTGGTCACAATTTAAACAAGCATGGATGATAAGATCCAGTCCGCAATTTCAAATTATAGCTGCATGCACTAGAAATGCCACTTGATTTCAAATTGAAGTCATTATATGAACGACATGTACGAGGAAGAACAGCCAAGGACTATACTATTTACAAGACACAATCACAAGCTACAACCTAGGATACTGATATTCCACAAAAATTCTTAAAAAGTACACTTGCAAATAGTAATCATAACACAATACAGCCAACTAGAAGAAGCATGCCTCAGTAATTTTTACATCCTCATCAGAGTCTTTCGAGCCCCCCAGTAAACTCCTCTTTTTACCAGCTTTTGACTTGGGCAAGTGTATCACCATGGCTGCAATAAATAATGTATCTTTGTATTCATCAGTCATCATAGTTTAATCTGTTTTACTCTGTTACAAAACAGAAGCACAAAAACAAAATAGTATAAACAGACTTGAACAAAATATCCATAAAATCAACAGAGGGAAACCATCTTACAATGTGTCCTTCCGAAAGCAGCAAGAGGCTGATACTCTGGATCACTAGGGTCCGGAGGGTAACCAGACCGAGAAAAAAAGACATGAGCATAAAGACTCCCATTGTTCTTCAATGCCTGAAAACAAAAACAAAAAAACAATATACACCACAATGTTGAACTTCGGCAATCTACTATCAACAAGTAACTGAAACAGCATAATGCATTGTTTTCCGTCACATCTACTGATTTACTGCAGACTCAAAGTCATACCTCAGTTGGATAGTACTTCATTGAAAGAGTCCTGGTACTCTCCGGCCCATACATGGCGTACGGTATATTAGTCTCATGCCATACAAGCGCAGTTTCACTGCCGAAGTCATTGAATTTTTCATGTTCGGATACATAAAACCACATATCCTGAGCAATAACCAGAAATCTGAATCAATTTCAGAACAATCTATAATAAGCACCAACAAAATTGGAAGCCTACAGCTCATGAGTTATATAAGCTGAAAAAGCAACTAACTGTGAAACCAAAACCTTAACAGAGAAGAGATCTAAAGCAGTAAAAAGGGTTGAAGTGTGATGAAGTAAGTACCAAAGGCTCGGCCTTTGGGAAGATATTGGAGCTGAGCTGAGAAGGGTCGGAGGTCTTTTTGGGGGAGGAGAAGAATTTGGAAGCGAAGTACCAAATCACAGCCATCCTTATCATTCCACCGATGCTCTGGCCGAAACCTCCCCGTTGAGGTTCTCCGGCGACTTGTCCATCGGCAACTACTGCCGGCGGCGCCATCGTCTTCTTCTTCTTTTTTGGATTCTCAGCTGAGAGCTGGGAGGTGAGATTTGCTCTTGGGGATTGGAGAGAGAAAGATAACGATGGGACCGAAGCGTGAGATATTTGTATTGTTTATTGATTTGCTTTTGTGACTAGTTTTTGTGTTTCGCCGTTTCGGAGAATCAGATGTTTGTAGAGTGAGAGAGAGCGTTAGGGAACAATACCTTCTCTCTTTTTTTGGTTACATAGAGACCTGAAACAGACCTAGCAAGGGAAAACAAAGAAAAACTTAAGCAGCTCACCCAGCCTAATAACAACATTAGGGAACAATACTTTCGTTGTTGAGCTCTCTCTCTCTCTCTAGTTTTTCTCTCAAACCCTAACCTAGGCGGCGGTGACCTCATGTCTTTGTTTTCCTTATCTCAACGATCTCCCTCTCTCCTCCCCGTCAGTTTGCTCATGGCAGCGGACACGGAAGACCTAACTGATCGGTTTGCTGCAATTGTTGGTGTCTCCAACGGTGATGATGATGACCTTGAAGTTGTCGACCGCGTGCCCGATGATGAAGAGATCGAAGCTAGTGAGGAATCAAGACTCGATATGTGGTTGCTTGATTGTTTGGGTCAGTGGCTTTGCCATAGGTCTGAGAACAATCGTTCAAATCCGCAATGGCGTGTCTATGACATGGCCCGCTCGGCCCAGGAAAAATCTCTTTGTAGCACCATAGCCCCAATCAGTTCTTTTGCAAGTTTGGTGATCGGGAGGCTGTTAGAAGATTTTTCCCTACACTTTTTGAACTATGGGTTAGTCAAAAGAGAAGTAAAACTCTCTAAAACTGCAAGTGCAACGTATACAAGTTATATTATATATTTGAAATTGGGTATCGAATCCACGAGGATTGATCGCTCGACTTCCTAACCTTTAACTGGTTTAAACCCTAGCTACTTGATAAATTTAGACACCGAATGTGAGTCTAAGACAACTATAACATGGAATGCATATGCATTGTACCTAGCTAAACTCTTTGGACACTTAGCTAAATACGGGGTTGTTTAAATACAATGAATAATTGTTTGATTAATGGTTGTTTAACTAACTAAATTAAGTGAAAACATAAAGTAAGAACAAAACAAACAACGTAAATATTCGGTCGACTAGAGATGTCGCCACTAGCCAACTCAATATACTAACAATATCCAAATTATGAGTTTTAGTTCGATTTATATGTGATTGTCCAACTCGTGCCCTACTCAAGTCACGTTTGGTTGTGGACCAAAGCTCCTAGACTAGTAAGGATCTAGAAGGTTTCTGGTCCAACGATCAAGTATAAGGTAAACTAAAATTAAAATGTGAATTAATTAAGAATCATATCTCAAACGTATAATGTGCCTAATGAGTTCAATTTGCAAACACATGTGATGAATGTAAATGGCTTCCTCTCCTAAGTCCCTATTAGAAGACATGAAAGTAGGTTCTAATGAACTCTCCTAATCCACACCGTTTAGAACATGAATTAGAAGAACTAGCGATTAGCTACAAACCCCTTTTGAGTCAATGTAAGCTTAATCGAAGCTCCTTGAGTCATTTAGACTCCAAGAAGGATTCGGTCTATGCTTAAGCCCAATGAAAACCAAACTTTAAGCTAACCTTTTAAGTTTAAATCTAAGTCATGTTTACATACTTATCTTTTCTTAGGTGAGTGAATAGTTTACTTAGGTTCATTTTTAGTTTCCCTAAACATACCTCAACTTAGTCATGGCTCAAACATGTAAATGAAAATCTTAAATCAAGCCCAAACATGCAAATACATCACAACACATCACATATCAAACTCAGTTATCACATATAATACATTAAAACAAATTCAATTTCATAACTCATACCATCATTGTATATATAGATCAAATTGGCTAGGGTTTCATCTCTAGCCTTCCATAAGACAACTACTTACTAAACATAATGAAAAACAAGTCTAGATATATAATTGAAGAGATAGAGAGATATAGAGATAACCCAAGAACTCTTAAGCAAGCTAAGTTATCCTTGATCTTCAAACTCCATCTTCTAGGCTTTCAAAGCCCAATGGTTATGATGGAGGTGTGGTTGGATTTATGTGGTAGAGATGGTGTTCGATTAAGCTTGGATGAGTGAATGAGAGGAGATTTTAGAGGGTTGGAAGGGATGAACTAGAGAGAGAAGGTAGAGAGGATTGGGTAGAGAGAGAATGTGTGTGTAAAAATGAGGTTAGAGTTAGTTGTGTAATGTGTGGAGCTAAGGGTAATCTAAAAATTGAAATCTTAGAAAGATATTTTCATATTTAAAATTCAAAAGAAAAGAAAAGACATGATCATAAAGTTTAGGCATTAATGTGGTCTTAATTGTGTCTCACATTGGTCATGTACATGTCATGTGCCATCTTCTCCTCTTGAATTCCTTCTAGCATTTGGTTTGAGTATCTTCCATGACTTAACTTTCGACCTTGACCAGCATTGACCTCGTCGTCGACCGCCCAACATTGACCATTTTTGTCTTTTTCTCGATTTCGCTCCATCCTCTCCAAGGACTCTGGAAATGTCTTCACCTTCCCCGGAAAGCACATAATTATCTTCTTTTAGCACATTTCCTAGCCAAATCGTCATTTCCTAACAAGAACGGGAAACATCATAAGAGCGATGTTTTATTCATAGAAAACAAGCAATAAGTATAAAATTAAGAACATAATAAGAACATAATTATGGACCTAACAAATTACCTCATACTTAAACTTTACTTGTCCTCAACCAAACATAAAAGAAATGAAACTAAGTTATGACTCAAATGTACACAAGATAAAGAAAACATATAATCAAACATAGGTATATGAGTGTCCCAAATCGATAACACTTAACCTCTTACCTCACACATTAAAACCAAATTGTCCTCAATTTGCATAAAGTCATATAGTAGACCAAAGTGTATAAGAGATAATAAGCATCATCACTCCACATTTTATTCAACTAACATATATTTTCCTAGGCATAACAACTAGTATACATTCACACTTAAATGACCATATAGTCTCCAAGGATTAATGAAGCTATTAGAGTCTTATGAACTACAATGGAAGCATGCATACTGATCATAAATCAAAGGAGAACAATATTGTAATCACGCATATAACATGAGAGACCTCACACTTAGAACTTTAAACACCTTAACATGCAATATCCAAAAACTTATATAGGCAACATGTTCAATTAGCATTAAAAATCTCATCATGTAGCATACAAGATTTCCACAAGCTAAAAAAGACTCAAAACAAGATACTAATGTTGTTTAGGCCTCTCTCTCACCCATCAACAATATGAGATCAAGATATTCCAAGGTTAACAACTCTTGGGAATAAGAGATCACCATAAGCAAGCTAACATAGCATCACACTTAAAAATGTATTCAAATCAAAGCTAGGAAGTAAGGAGAGTATGGAGAAAGAATATGCAAAAGCTTTGAAGACCGCCACCAACCTCCATATGCATAAGAATGTAAACCAATGAAGGCCAAGTTAGGCCTCGCCATCTAAAGTTGCATCCAGATTGATCATGATCTTCTAATGGTTCTCTCGTACTTGTCTTGGTCTCAAGGAATTGCTCTATGCTCCATGCCTCAAAGCCCCAAGCTCTTGGTCTTCACAAATCAACTTTTGCAGGAAAATCTTTGACGGGTCGAAATATTCTCTTGATGAGTCGAAGATTTGAAGCAGGCCATCCAGTGCGTCTCTCTCAACAAGTCGAGATGGATACTTGTCACATCAAAAATTGAAGGAAGACAAATCAGGGCCATCCTCTCGACGCGTCGAAGGAAATCTTCGACGCGTTGAAAAGTGCCAGAATTCAACATCCTTTTCATGACCACAATGATCCTCCTTTCAAGCTCAATGCATCTCTTACCCTTGCACATTTCCTCACAATAAAAACATAAATTATACAAACACTAAAATAAAAATTGGATAGAAAGAGATAGAGTACCCCACATTGTTGAAAATGATCCAAAAATTTGCATAACCAGTTCAAAACACATAAGCATCAATCTTGCAATTCCAAACACATGATATCAACTTCCAACAACAAAGAGCATCATATCCAAGACTTGAAATAAAGTCATGCAACACCATTCAAACACAATAATAGTTATCAAGATGTTTAAATAAGGGTTACATAACGAAAGTCTCAAAGTCATAACATAACTACATTACAAATCCAACTACATGACTAAAACATATAATAAACACTAAACAAATCTCAAGCATCCAATCATCAAGCCTCATCATCTCACTCATCATCATCATGTCCGGTGTCAGAAGATCCATCGCCTGGGTAACGTTGAAGCTCAAGTGCATGCATCTGGTCGAAGAGTTGGTTTAGTTGGGAGCTAAACTCAGGGACCTAAACTCACCGAATTTATGCTCAATGTACTCATATATTTCGGGTGTCATCCCTTGAGGAACCCCACTAGGTTAGGAAGAAGACCCGAAGGGATTGGTGGATGGGTGATGCCTCTCAAACTCTTGGCTACTATCTCATCATTTAACTTACCCATATGTTTACTCTAAGATTCCTTCTCCAGAATATTTCCAACACCCAAGTTCTTACAAAACTTAGTGATAAAGCAAGGAAAGAAAATGGCACCCCTCCCACTAGCACAAGTGATGATAGAATTGTAAATGAGCTTCCTATACTTAATAGGCCCTTCATCATTCAACATCATCCACATGGTCTTAGAACCTCTTAACCGGAATTTTGCTACGGTACTTATGGGTAAAGATGTTATGATTCACGAATAGACAAAGAGAATGGTCTTGAGCTAATTGATAAGCACTGCTAACTGTTGTTAGAATATATATATATATATATATATTATAAGTATGGATCGAATCTATGGATCACAATAAATATCACTATTAAATATAGAAATCAACGAAACTGAACAATAGAGAATTAAATCTGATGAAGCTTTCAATCAAAACATCAAATAGAATAGAGAAAGCAATTCGAATTTTACTAACTTGATTATTGAGAGAGGCTTGCAAAGGCAATATCCTGAGATAGAAATTCATCTATACACTTCTACTTGTAGAATCTTCTTGATGTTTGTCTCCCAGGATACAACTCTCAATCCAAGGCTTGCAGAATGCCTTGAATCTTTACTCGAACTTCAGTTTGTGTTTCTTTCTTGTATAGTATGGAATATGTTGTAAAATGAATTAAGTGATTAAGTCAGATCATCAGCTCATCTTATATAGAAACAAGATGCTTGTTTGGCGTTTTGAGCGAAACGTCGTCCTTTTCCAGAGACGAAGAGTTGCGTCTCAACTCTTTAATCGCCAAAAGGTTTTTGTTTAAAAATTAACCTATTGAAATTCCCTTACCGAAGTCCACTTCCATTTAATATCTTACATGGGGTATCCCTTATTAAGGGTATAAGCCCTTAAACATCTTCCATGTGGGACTAAAGTCCCACAAAGTTCTAACAATACCCCACATTTTCTATTCAAACTCTAATAATACCCCACATAGGTCTTTTGGACTTGAACCTTTCGTAGTGAGCACTTATCGGATTTACTTTGCAAGGTAGTGAACTTAAGTCTTGAACTATTTGCTTTTTATAATAAACCAAGACAAC
Organism: Geum urbanum; assembly: GCA_946800695.1. Taxonomy (NCBI): domain Eukaryota; kingdom Viridiplantae; phylum Streptophyta; class Magnoliopsida; order Rosales; family Rosaceae; genus Geum; species Geum urbanum. Next base: position 15,217,578 of record OX327008.1, on the reverse strand, counting down.
AAGTGTCACAGATATCGAATCTAACACATTTCGGTTCATTCTTTTGTGTCCATTTTAGTCCTAGACAGTTCCCGGCTTCATGAGAGCTCTAGAGAGTATAGCCATAAAACTCTCATAGATGCGACCCACATCACTCTCACGTAGGTGTTACTGATTTTAGAATATCCTATTATATTTCTCTTTTGTAAGATATTAGTATCATTAAGAATAAAATTCACCCTATATAACTTGCAAGAAACACACTTCGTTCACCATAGGAATGAGTATGTGTGTGTTTTCTACCTTGAGTTTTTCCTAACCAGTTTGCCTATTGAACCTAGACCATGTGTTCTCCAATCAGCTAGGTTAGGTTTCCGCCAAGTTATGACTCATTGAATTGGCTTTAAGTCCATTCCCCTCGATGCATATATGATTTGCTCCTTAGATTTAGTCAAAGGGTCGGCTATGTTCTCCTTTGACTTCACATAATCAATGGATATAATACCATTTTTCAGCAAGTCTTTAATCGTTTCGTGCCTTCTTCTAATATTCCGTGATTTGCCATTATAAATTTTATTTTTTGCTCTTGTGAGTGCAGTCATGCTATCACAATGAATACAAATGGCAGTTACAGGCTTAGGCCATGAAGGAATATCTTCCAAAAATTTTTGAAGCCATTCTGCTTCTTCAGCAGCTTTATCTAAGGCAACGAATTCTGCTTCCATGGTAGATCATGTAGTCACGGTTTGTTTGGTTGATTTCCATGACACGACTGCTCCCTCAAGTGTGAAAACATATCCACTTGTAGATTTACTTTTCATGTTCATTGAAATCCAATTTGCATCACAATACCCTTCCAAAACTAGAGGATATCTTGTGTAATGCGAGCCATTCCATTGTATGCTTTAATTACTTGAATACTGCAATGGTCTTTTTCAAGATTACTTGAGTACCTACTTAGTCGACTTATTATATAAGCCAACTCAGGTCTTGTACAATTCATAATGTACATCAAGCTACCTATAATTTGAGTATATTTTAATTGTGACACACTCTCACCTTTATTCTTCATAAGGTGGACATTTGGATCAAATGGAGTTACAACTGGTTTACAATCATAATGTCTAAATTTTCTGACAACCCAAACCAAAATCTTCGTATTAATCAGCATGAAATTGAATTATCGCAGATTAGTCGCGCAATTGGGTTTGTTAACTACTATTTCACCAAGCAAGAATTTGGGTTGACTTCCTTCATCAGAATTGTAGAGTATTTAATTTCGAGATTATGAGAATTTTCGGAGATTTTTTTCGGACAAGTGAGCAATGTTTTATCGAGTTTTGAAGTCGGTTGGTGAATATATATAAAAGTGTTATTTTTATTGTTGATTTAATCGTAATCGTCCGATTTGGATCAAATTGAATTGTAGCCGTTGATTTGGGCTGTATGTATACGGTATAAATACGAGGTAATTTTGGGAAACTTTCCATTTTGGGATTTTTTGGTTGACCCATGGGTCAAACCGACCCGTTTGGCTTCGAAAATGGTTGACGGCGGTGTGCCTTATTCCAGCCACTTTTGGCCATGATCCCTTCATGGAAGTTTTGGGCTTGAGCTCCTCTTCAAATTTATATGTGGATCGCCCTCATTGGTGGCTGGAGGAAGAAGAACCGACGTGATGAAGATGAGGGAATTCCGGCCGGTTTTCGTCGGTGATGGAGGTGGCGGAGACGACGTTGTTAGGGGACAAAACCATAGGGGTTTTGTAGCCCTTGGGATGGTGAGTTGAACCCAAGTGTTTTCGGCCCTTGCCATGGTCGGTGGTGACCGATTGGAGGAAATGATTCCAGCGAGGTTTTTGAACTTCACGGTGAGTTTTGGACGTTTTTCGGTTAGAATTGGGCTTAGTATTGAACTACAAAGTTGTTGGAAATGTTGAGATCTTAAAATTGATATATAGGTTGATGATTTCTGGGTTTGTGGAATTTCAGCGGCGATAGTGGCCCCACGAGCCGTGCGCGGCGGATCTCTACCGAACGCAATGGTGAGGTTTATATTTGGATTTGAGTTTGTTAAATTTGGGTGTGTATTTAATTAGACAATTATCAGTTTAATTCACGACAATATTAAACGACACTTTGATTATTTGCGAGTCGTTTGATATTCAAGATTTGTTTGCAACTCTTTAAAGTGAGGGATTATAGGGAATTGAATTCAGAATTTGGTTGAGTCAGTAATTGAATAGGAAAATACGTTGTTCGAGTATATGTGATTCTCGATGTTATTACTCACCAGATTATGATCTTAGTTATGCAGTATGAACTCCGATGACCAGATATTATTTTAATCGTGGTTTCAAGATCATGAGTTAGCGGGCGTATCAGATGAATAATTGTGTCGATCGACAGGGTTTCAGCTTTATATTTATCCAGGCAACCTGTGAGTGGACACTTTGATTTTCACAGTTGATTTGCGAGTCTATGATTATGTTTTTATGATTATGCATTTACGAGTATGCATTTATGATTATGCATTTTATGAGCATACATTGGTTTGGAGGCACATATGATTTGTTTTTACATAGAGTATGGTTATTATGGATGCATCGATGCTATGGCCTCTCGGCTGATCCCCGAGATGCTCCGAGAGTTTTATGACAAACATCTGACCCATGATTACACAGCACCCAGGAGGGTTCGGACAAGCACCTGACTTGGGCATGTTTTTAACTTGAGGGAAACGTACTCAAGTTACTGCCTCCACACATATACAGTACCCAGGAGGGTTATGACAAACACCTGACCTGGGCTTGTTTATTTTCAGACTCGCATTATTTTTATGTGCATTATCTATGAAGGCATATTATTTACAGTTTCAGTTTAAAAGTGAAATATTATTTTCGTCCACTCACTCTAACATTTTTTATGATTTTATGTGCCTTTTTCCTGGGCTTTTCGATTTTACTTGCCCAGATTGCAGTGTGTATCATAAGGGCGCTGAATGTCGTCGAGGACGTCGAGTCCACCAGTCAACTCCTTCAGCTGTAGGTCCTTGCTCACTGTTAGTTTGTCTCTTATGTTATTGAAGTCACTCTGGATATTGGTTTAGTAGTATCTTCTTATGAGACTCTTGTGAATAGGTTGTCACTCGTATAGTTGTCGAGTTGAGTTTCTTTGTTTGTGAATCAGTGTATTTAATGGAATTATGTTTTCCAATTCTAAATAACTAGCCTTCTTCCACGCGCATATGCGCGTGCGAAGGCGTCGCGCTCGCGCGTGCGATTTATCGGTGTCATACTCAAGAAGATGTGTTTTTTAATAAAATAACAATTCTTATGATTTTACAAAAACTGCTGGAGATACTCTTAGAATATCAAGTTCAGATTCTCCCATCGGCAGCTGTTGTCCTTGGCTGTCCTTTGTTTCTAATCCAAACCGTACATACAGAAATGAATGGCTCATGTTTTGAAAGCTCAACCATAACACTTAAAAAGTCAATAAATCTTACTTTTTTAGCATACGTTGTTTGAAGAGTTTGAAGAGAAACAATTTTATAGTGATTTGGAGTACAAATTTTTTCTAATTTTAAAATTTTAAATAATTTATGCAGTCTTTATTTTTAAAGAAATAAACTGATTTAACGTTTTTAAAATTAAAGAATTTTAATATTTTGGAGCACCGTAAAACACCCGTTTGAAGAGGACAGAAAACGTACATCCGTTGAACCACTCCCATCTGTGTGCATCTGCACATCCATACACTTGGCCTTCTCCTAGCGTTCTCTATGATACACGTACTTTTACAGTTTACTTCATATTTTGCTTGATACTCTTTTAGCTTCAATGTCTCTTCTCATCTACGGCCATAGCCATGAACATATATAATTTCTGAATTCCTTCTTTAATTTTTTTTTTCCAATGGATATTCCTTCTATAAGCCATCAATATCTTCTGGTTTTTTTTTCTGGGTTCTTCATATCTACAGCAAAAAATATTTAGAACATGCAGCTCTTCTGGGTTTCTTAATCTCAACGACAATATTTAATCTCCAGAGGATAAAATTGACACCAACTCAAGCTTAGTGAAAAAGGCTAAACACTTATTCGACATTTCCAGAATTGCATTACCTAACTCATGTTAGATTGAAAATTCATACTCCACAAATCGCAATAAAAGAATAGAAATTATCCAACTCACTGTATTGATGGGAATACCAGAAGAACCATAACCAAATTACTTGCCCCCAAAATTTCATTCACCAAACCCAAACCTTCCAAATCCAAAATCTAGCTACAGTTTCACCACAAAGTTCAACGGAAACATTAGGCTATAAAGTGATATTGAACCTGAAATCACAACTTAGTTTTAATTGATCACTATATACAGACGACCTCCGGCGAGTCGAATTTGTAGAACCGAGGTTGATGCCATAGAACACTGCTCCTCCTCCGACTCAACCTACCAAAGTAGGGGTTGTGGTGGTACTCCGCAAGTCAGCGAGCAGTAGCCAAAAAACCCTAGAGCCTTAGTTGTGTTGAAGCCATAGATTGAGTAGATCGAAACGGAGGAGCGAGAGAGAGAGAGAGATGAGACACAGGGATCAAGTCAGTTTTTCCTTTGGGTTAAATGTGGCAGATAAGCCACGTGTTCACTGTATAGGGTTTTGTCTAACTTAATTACCTCCTTATCCTTGGTTTATCTAATTGTTGTGTTGATAGACTTATAATTGAGAAGGGTATTATAAGGTATTACGAAAGTTCTACCATGCCAACCGCTTCAAGAACTTTTGCCTTAATTAATAGAGATGTATCAGGTTTAATTCCAGTCTTATGTTGAGAAATCCGGTTGGACATCGGTGGTCCACGGTATTTTTTGTGAGTTTATCTGTAGAGTGTCAGTTTTCCTTGCAGGTTTTTGGTTGTCTCTTGTATAAGGGAAGTTATGTCAAAATTTTCACAAAAACTAGTAGATTAGGGTCAGTTGTTAGGGCTTGTGAATGGACCCGACCCTAGATTAACTAGTAATCTAGAATCAAGTCCTAACGACTTATCCTAATCTATGATTTTCAGTGAAAATTTTGACATAACTTCCCTTAGAGGCACCCAAAAACCTGCAAAGAAAACTGACACTCTACTGATAAACCCACAAACAATACCGTGGACCACCGATGTCTATGAAAGGACCCAACCCCGATTTAGTTTCCTAAACCGGAATCAAACCCCTTCTGAAAACACGAACTTGCAAAAACCATAGAAATTTCGGCAGAGTTTCACTATAATGTAGAATTACCATTAACATGCACCCGAAAAACACACTTCATCCTATGCCACAAAAGCCAAACCGTGGGCACCAATTCCATCCGGATTTCTCAATATTATAACAATAATGTAAAGTAATAAGCAAAACTGTACTTTACAGAAATCTGGGGAAAATCATATGAAAGTATAACAGTAGAGTAATCAGAGCGACCTCTAGTATATATATACATAAATATACAACAGTAGGCTAAACAAAAAACCTACTAGAAAAGAAAGGTAGCTTACACACTAAGCCTCCGACTGCGACGTGAGACACCAGAATCCGAACTGCAAACTGGGCACGGAAACCGAAAAGCACAGGGGAAAGGCAAATAAAATCGTTGGAGTGAGTGGACGAAAATAATCATATGTCTTTCACCATTTGTATATATATATCATAAAACAAAGCGAGTTCTTAAAATAAATGGAGGTGTTAGGCGAATCTCTCAAGCCCGACGGTGATAGACTAGGCGAATCTCTCAAACCTAGCGGGCACATCAGGGGAATTTCTCTACCCTGGAACTGGACTACCAGTGATCAGCCGCGTAGCCAATGCATCGATGCTAAATAAATGCCATCACCATAAAATATAAAACAATACCTGCAAAAATAATAAATAATCTCAATACCGTACTGTAAATAAATATTGAAATCAAGAATTCGCTACGACAGTGTAAATAAAAGTTCACTCACAGATAGCACAGCGCCCAAACGCGCTAATCACGAGATCCGGCGGAAGATCCCTCGCCCAACATACGATCTCGATCCCCCGAATAACCACAAAATATAACTGATCAAAATCACAATTCATTACTCTGTACCACACCTCGGAAACCAACCATTTCCGGAAACATATAACTCGGATACAAAATAATCGACGAAAACCCCCAAATTCTCCACATAAACCCTCGACTTAAAATCTGATAACCAAATCAACTCGAAAACCTCAAGGCGATGATTGGGGTGCGACTACGAGCAAAACGGCATAAAATTTTTCAAAACCCAAAAAGTCAACGCCTCGCCGGAGCTCCGCCGTTAATCGCCGCCGCCGGCGGCGGCGCGCCGTTAACGTAGAGATATTCCGGCGAGGAAAGCCCAGATTTCTTCTCCTCCTTGAGCCCAACACATCTCTCCACTACACCACCGGCCAATTTGGCTGGGGAACCACCCCAAACCAAGCTCGACATCACTCACGGCCAAAACCACTGGAAAAGCTCCTCCGGTCAATTCCGGCGCCAATACTCCACCTCGTCCCTCAAAACCAAAGGGCAAACCATCCTAGAGTAAAACCCAGTCGACTCCACCCAAAAACCTCACCGGAAAACGGCCGGAACACCAACCCTGATTACCCTTAAAATTCCGGCCAAAAACCTTAATGGTTGCACCTCAAATCACAACACAAACCTATCAACACATACATGGATAGATAGAGGAAGTCAAGAGCTTCCAAACCATACCTAGAACTTGGCCGGAGGTGGCCAGAAAATCCGGGTCTGTCGGCGAGCTTCAAACGGGTTGGGAAGCTTCGGTCAATGCGGTCAACGGCGGTCAACGGTCCTGTTTCGGTCAACTCGGCCCAAAATCAAACTTTTCGACAATTTTATGACTATTCCGATATTTATACTCGTAGTTCGATACGATCGACGGTCCAAAACGAATCACAATCACGTTTCGGATAACCCAAACTCAAACGAATAAACACGACAAAATTACACAATTTCAAATATTCATAACATATTCCTTGGTTATCGAAACAATTATCCGAAACTGCCCACGAACTCGAAATCACGCGTACTACAATTCACGTGAAGAGACTCAACTCAAATTCTTGCTCGATAATTAAGTCGTGAACTGAACTACCAATTCGATTAATTTATGAAAAACTGTGATTACTCGTAACCTCGCGGATTAGGCCGATTAACGTGCTAATTCTGATTCGGGTCGTCACAAATCTACCCCCCTTAAAAAAAATTTCGACCTTGAAATTTACGCACCTGCTAGGTGAACAGATGAGGATACTGCTCCCGCATACGCTGCTCAGTCTCCCAGGTGGCTTCCTCAACTGAATGATTCTGCCATAAGACCTTCACAAGCGGTCCAACTCCTGCTTACGCCGATCGAGAATCTGTACCGGCTCCTCCACATATGTCAAATCTTCCCGGATAGGAAGCTGATATGGTGCTAACACATGTGATGGATCTGGAATGTATTTCCGCAACATCGAGACATGAAAAACATCGTGTACTCGAGCCATCTCAAAAGGCAACTCTAACCTGTAAGCCACGGCACCAACTCTCTCGGTAATCTCGTATGGACCAATATACCGTGGTTGAAGCTTGCCACGCTTCCCAAAACGCACAACTCCCCTCCAAGGAGACAGTTTCAGGAAGACCCAGTTGCCCACCTCGAACTCGAGACTCTTTCTTCTCACGTCTGTATAACTTTTCTGGCGATCCTGGGCAATCTTCAGTCTATCCCGGATAATTTGAATATCCTCCATGGTGCTCTTCACCAGATCAAGGCCAATAAGCCATCTGATACGCGCAAAACATGCATTTAACGTTAACACAAAGTAGACCCTAAAAACACAGTTCACACGTAAAGCAATTTAAAACCCTTCTTTTGTCATTTGTAATATTGGCGAGTAGGGATCGTTCTTTATCCGGGGAATTAAGGGTGCATGCATGGTTTCGTTAATAAGCGGAAATGTAAATGTTTGGGGGGATTGGAAGTTGGTTGTTTAATCTACGAAATTAAAGTACATAACATGCAAACACAACTAAAACTCTTAGGCATCTAACATGTTTTACTCATAGACAAGTTTCAACAATCAAGAAACTTAAAGTCTAATTATGCTTGCTAAAAATAAGAAGTTACACTACTAATTACATGTGATCATCTCATCTTATTAACCTACCCTTTTCATGCATCAAACCTTTTTGTAAGTTACGAAATTCATAACTTCTAACTAAATACACATGCTTAATAATTGAGTAGGAATGCAACTTAGCGTATAAACATCATAAACAACATACGATCATCGAAACATGCGAAAGAGAGGGACTTAGCGTATTTTCTAACACATGCATTCGAAGCTTTAAGATTGTATCAAACATGCATAAAAGGCTAGAAATCATAAACACATGCATATTACAAATCGGTTTAAGAGCATAAAACACAAATCTAAACTTGTTCTTCATTTGATACATAAATGTATTCCAATACATCAAGAGATTCAAATACAAAACAAAAGAAATGAAAGTGAAGATCATGGTCACACTTTTTGTCTTGAATGCTAGATGATCTACGGTGGAGATGGCTTTCCTTCACAAGGGACTTAGCGTATTGTGAAGGATGGAGGATGCTTTGCTTCGGCTTGGATGGAGGAGAACCTTAGAACCTTGCTTCGGCTTGGAATGGAGGAGATGTGCTTCGGCTTGTAAGAGAACCTTCAAGTGTTTATGGTGGAAGAGTATTTGTGTAGAGCTTTGGCTAGTAAATTGAGTGATGCCTTGAATGGTTCGGCCTCCTTGGTATTTATAGGCAAGGAATGCTTGCCTTCTCTCTTCCACCTTGCCTCCTTCCATTAAATGCAAGCAATGATCAATATGGTAAGTCACACCCTTAGTCACCATGCAAGTCACCATTGATGAACCCTAAGCAAGAGTCACCATGCAAGTCACCATGGCAAGTCATCTTTTCATTTAATGCAAGCAAGAGTCACCAAGGTGAGTCACAAAGCTTGATATTGTTGACTTTGCCTCTTCAAAGGTTGCAAAACAAGACTTTTCCTCTTCACCAAAAGGCTTCCAAGCCGAGCTAATGTGGTTTGGGCCATATAATGGGCCGAAACAAGAGTTGAGAATTCGGCCCACAATTTGCTTTTTGGCCCGGCCTATTTTCGGAGGTCCAAAATCGCAAAAATCGCAAAATCGCCGAAATTCCTCCGAATTGCGTCGTTATTAATCTCCACCGTAAAGATCTTCAAAATAACAATTTAAATAAGGAAAACGTAAAAACTAAGATAATAACATAGCTAAACGTAAAGGGAAATGCGTTAAGAAACGAGCATAAAATGCGTATATCAAATTCCTCCACACTTAGACTTTGCTAGTCCCTTAGCAAACACTAAGTTAAACTAAGACTCTTCTACGAATTTAAAACAAAGGAAAGAACATAACTAAGCCCTTAGCTAAAATTTGTCTCAGAATTTTCATAAGTATATGGCGATGGCTCACATGAATTTCAACTTGTATGCTCAATGAATTCAAGAGATAATTGCGATATAATTATGTAATGAACAAGTAAGACATAGAGAAAACAATGGTTATGTTATAGCTGTGCATGCTTTGAATAAAGGTTTAATCAACTCACAAGGATGCACTCATCATATTTTTCACTTATGAAAATGGTTCACTTAAAGTGTATATGAATTGAAATGAAAACCACATGAATAAAGTTTGATTGCTTGCACAAATGAACCAAAACCATAAGCTTACTCATGCAACTTACTCTACTAATTGAAAGCTACTCATTTTAAGGATCATAAAGGACTTTTAGTGAGGTTGTAATGGGGTTAAGGCTAAGGCATTCGAAATTTAGATATGTGGTGATAAAAACGTTCCAATGACTTAGTCTAGCACCATATTAGTCCTCCATCTCCATTTGTATGTTACCATGTATACTTCAATCTAAGCTACCCTTTTAGCTTTTCGGACAGGACAAAGGCCATATTTTGTTCTATTTTTAGGCCTTCAATTTATCGTAAACTCCAAATCCGTAAATAAGGGGGACGTTAATCCAAATGGTTATTCTTAGAACACAACATATTGCCATGAGAGATAATAATTTTTTTTCTTTTCATTCTCTCAAATATAATTTTTTTCTTTTCTTTTTGGCAATCACATACTTTTTTAGCTATTTGGACAAGTCTTTCCCCTTACTCACATTAACTCTTTCAATCTTTCCTACCAAACCATAATCTTATGTGCTAGTTTCGAAAAATTCTCACCAAGTTTCCGGAACAAAGGTAAGGATATTCTAAACTAGGATAAGTGTTTAGGTATATATGGTGATGAAAGAAAAGCTTAACGTGGGCTCAATTGGTTTATCTAGGGGTGTCGCAACTTGTGCGTACAAATGGGATACATGGATATATGGCAATGTGGTGGAAAATCCTAAATGCCTTTAATCATTTCCAAAATCAAAGTATGTATCAACTTAAAAGCTTTGCAAATTGACATGAGTAAGTTCTAGTATTCTCTAGTTCATTAAAATCTATGGCAAGCAGTCAAATGAGGCATATATAAAGCTATAAACTACGAAATGATATGGATTGATCAGATCACTCAAGGAATAAAGAACAGATAGCTCAAAAGCTCACATAGGGTTCATATGATTAAAAACTTATTATAGCATGCGATTTCTGTACCATGTTTTGCAATTTATATCTACTACATGTTAAAAACATAAAGAATATCTCAATTAGCACAAGAATTCGATGCATGTGATTCATACGCCATATGTGTTCGTATCGATCAAATTTCATCATCGACTAGTTAAGGGCGTCCTAAAGACTCTGAAAAACACTAATTTAGACACAATTAAATTGTAAACCCTTCCCCCACACTTAAACTCTACATTGCCCTCAATGTACTAAAGTAGAAGTATAGAATAAAAATGGAGTATAGGATCTACGAAAATTTTAATCTAATACGCAAAAAGCCATTAAATTAATTAAAAGGGGAGAAGAAAACAAATCTGTTGTCTCCCTATTGGGTTGCCTCCCAATGAGCGCTTGTTTTACGTCGTTAGCTTTGGACGTGATGCATCATTTTGTTTTTGAAATGGCCGGTTCTTGGAGTTGCATCTCCTCCACGGTGTGCTCCGCAAATGCCTCAAAATAGGGCTTCAAGCGATGGCCATTTACTTTGAACTCACTACCTTTGTCGATAGATCGAATGAGAACTGCTCCATGAGGTAGAACTTGAGAAACTATGAATGGCCCCATCCATCGAGAGCGAAGCTTTCCCGGAAAGAGCTTAAGTCTTGAATTGAAAAGCAATACTTTCTGCCCAGGTTCAAAACTCTTCCCGCGAATCATCTGATCGTGGATCTTTTTCGTCTTCTCTTTGTAAATCCACGCATTGTCGAAAGCATCATTTCTGATTTCTTCTAGTTCACATAGTTGTAGCTTCCGATGCAAGCCTGCGGCATCTCGATCGATGTTGAATTTCTTCACGGCCCACCATGCCTTGTGCTCCAATTCAACCGGAAGATGGCACGCCTTCCCATAAATTAATCGGAAAGGTGACATACCAATGGGGGTCTTGTAGGCAGTCCTGTAAGCCCATAATGCATCGTCTAAGCATTGACTCCAATCTTTCCGGTTTGGGCGGACGGTTCGCTCCAAAATCTTCTTGATCTCACGGTTGGAAACTTCAGCCATTCCATTAGTTTGAGGGTGGTATGGTGTGGAAACCTTGTGTTTTACGCCATACTTCCTCATTAGTGCTTCCACCGTGCGGTTGCAAAAGTGACTTCCTCCATCGCTGATTAGAACGCGTGGCATTCCAAATCTACTGAAAATGTTAGTTCGTAGGAAATCTGCAACAACTCGCGAATCATTAGTACGGGTGGCCTTTGCCTCCACCCATTTAGAAACATAATCTACTGCGAGTAAGATATAAGTACAACCATTGGAGGGAGGAAATGGTCCCATAAAATCAATACCCCACACATCAAAAATTTCAACATTAAATATGTAGTGTTGTGGCATTTGATCTCTAGGGCCTAAATTACCGAATCTCTGGCACTTATCACATGCAGCGCAATATGCATGAGCATCGCGAAATAAACTAGGCCAAAAGAAACCGCAATCTAAAATCTTAAGGGCTGTCCTCCTTGAACCAAAGTGTCCCCCACATGCTTCATTGTGACAAAAGTCTAGAATGGGCTTAAACTCACTATCCGGGATACATCTCCTAATTACTAAATCGGAGCATTGTTTCCATAAATAAGGCTCATCCCAGATAAAGGTTCTAGCATTATGCTTAAGTTTGTCACGTTGAAATTTATGCATGGTAGACGGAAACTCACCGGTAACTAAGTAATTTACGATATCTGCATACCATGGAGTTTCCGAAATAGTTACCTCAATTCCGAAGAGTTTTTCATCCGGAAAAGTTTCTTCAATCTCGACAGGCTCATGGTCACCTATCAAACGTGATAGGTGGTCAGCGACGACGTTTTCTACTCCCTTCTTGTCCTTGATTTCGATGTTGAATTCTTGGAGTAGAAGTATCCATCTGATAAGTCGTGGTTTTGCGTCCTTCTTGAGCATTAGATACTTCAAAGCTGCATGATCGGTAAACACAGTTACTTTAGTTTGAAGTAAATAAGATCGAAATTTATCTAAAGCAAAAACCACGGCAAGAAACTCCTTCTCGGTGGTAGTATAATTTCTTTGCGCTTCATCAAGCGTCCGAGAGGCGTAATAGATTACGCAAGGCTTCTTGTCCTTCCGCTGACCCAAGACGGCTCCTACGGCATAATCCGAGGCGTCGCACATGAGTTCGAATGGCAGAGACCAATCAGGGCTGCATAAAATAGGAGCGCTCGTGAGAAGCTCCTTCAACTTGTTGAAGGCAGCGTTGCATTCTTCATCAAAGACGAACGGGGTCTCCTTTTGCAGCAATTTACACAACGGGCGCGAGATGTGGGAAAAGTCTTTGATAAACCTACGATAAAATCCTGCGTGTCCAAGAAATGAACAAATCTCTCTAACCGAAGTTGGAGAGGGTAAGTGACGCACAAGATCTACTTTAGATTTATCAACTTCTAACCCTTTTTCCGAAATAATATGACCTAACACTATCCCTTGCGTAACCATGAAATGGCACTTCTCCCAATTAAGCACCAAGTTCGTTTCAACGCATCTTTGTAAAATTGTTTCTAAATTGTTTAAGCATACATCAAAATCACTCCCAAATACACTAAAGTCGTCCATGAATACTTCAATAATTTTTTCAATGTACTCGGAGAAAATTGAGAGCATGCAACGTTGAAATGTACCTGGTGCGTTACACAGTCCAAATGGCATGCGGCGATAGGCAAACGTTCCGAACGGGCACGTGAACGTTGTCTTTTCTTGATCTTCCTCCGCAATGCTAATTTGGTTGTAGCCGGAATATCCGTCGAGAAAACAATAAAATGCATGGCCGGCTAATCTTTCCAGCATTTGGTCGATGAATGGTAAGGGAAAATGATCCTTGCGGGTTGCAGCGTTTAGCTTCCGGTAATCAATGCACACTCGGTGTCCAGTGATCGTCCGTTGTGGCACAAGTTCATTTTCCAGATTCTCGACGACGGTAATTCCCGATTTCTTTGGTACTACCTGCACTGGGGAAACCCAACGGCTATCAGAAATAGGGTAAATAACTCCACAGTCCATGAGTTTAATTACCTCCTTTTTTACCACCTCCATCATCGGAGGGTGGAGCCGACGTTGCGCTTCCCGCGTAGGCTTGGTGCCTTCTTCAAGGAAAATCCTATGCACACATGTTGCTGGATTTATTCCCTTGATGTCCGCAAGTGTCCAGCCTATTGCGGGTTTGTACCGTTTGAGCACACTCACGAGCTTCTCCTCCTGCTCCTCTTCTAGCGCGGACGAAATAATGACGGGTAAAGTGTCATTCTCGCCCAAGTACGCATACTTCAGATGGTCCGGTAGTAGCTTGAGTTCTAAAACTGGAGCTTCTACGATGGAAGGAACCATTTTATTAGTACCAAAAGTAATTGGTAAAGGAGGAGAAAAGCTTACTTTTCGTGGTGCCGCATTTAGGGCCATGGCCATGTCTTGAATACGAGGTTCAAGCTCTAGTAAGGCCTCGAGAAGGCCGTCATGCCCAAGTTGAATGGCCATGTCGAGTTCATCCTCATTGATGGTGTCGAGGTAGCCTTGTGCTAAGGTATCCACAGGATCGTATGTCGAAATGGCAGCTACGCTCGATATTGGAAACTTCATCCCGTCCAGGATGTTGAACTCGATTCTTTCTCCATCAATCTCCATGGAGAAAGTGCCTTGAAACACATCAATCTTCGTTCTCGCAGTCCGCATGAAAGGTCGCCCAAGCAGCAGTGGCGTGGTGTTCAGTGGACTCTCTTCCATGTCAACTATATAGAAATCGGCTGGGAATATCAAGTTGTTGACTTGCACGAGAACGTCTTCTACGTATCCCCTCGGATACTTGTGGGTGCGATCGGCTAACTGGATGACAACACCATCTTGCTTGAGATCTCCAAGCTCCATCGATTCGAAAAGATAGTAAGGCATGACGTTGATGGAAGCTCCTAGATCAAGCATTACGTCTTCGAAGTGGGTGTCACCTATTACGCAAGGAACTGCAAAGCTCCCTGGGTCCTTCAGTTTTGGGGGTAGCCGACGCTGCAAAACCGCCGAAACGGTTGCGTTCACCTTCATAACCTCCTTCTCTCGAGTTTGCCTCCTCTGTGTGCATAATTCTTTGAGAAACTTCGCGTATATCGGCACCTGTTTTATGCACTCGATCAAGGGAAAATTCACTTGCACCTTTCGGAAGATGTCCAAAATATCTTCATATTGGGCATCCTTCTTCTTTGATTTTGACAATCTGCTAGGGAAAGGTGCAACAGCAAACGGAGAATTAGTAATAACCGTATTTGAAGGAATATGGTTTTTACCTTTGATTGGGGTAGGATGTGGAGGTGATTGTGCCTTGGTGACATTAGGCGTCACCTTCTTTTTCTCAGCCTCTTGAATTGCCGGATCGATCTCATCTTCTTCTTCGTTGGTGATGTCCTCAATGGTGACTTCATCAAGATGAGATCGCTTGGTCTTTGGTTCCTCAAGTATCTTCCCACTCCTTGTGACTATAGCATTCACGTTTCTTTGATTAGGAGTGGTTTGAGGTGGAAGCCGACCGGTTTCTTTGATTTGGCCCATGAAATCAACAAGTTGGCCAAGCTGCTTCTTCACTTCGGTGATGTCTCGGCCATGAGAATCCAATGTTTCCTTTGTCTTCGATTGTCCGTCGAGGAGAACTTGAGTGGAGGCCGAAAGTTGCGACAACATCTTGTCATAATCCGGATTGGTGAAGGTTTGAGATGACGAACCATGCTGCATCGGTGGCCTTGGTTGAAATGGAGGGCGTTGGTAGCTTTGTTAAGGTGCTGGAGGGTTCAAAGTTCCCTCGTTGCTGCTCCATCTAAAACCCGGATGATCACGGTTGACATAGTTGTTGTAATTGTTATACCGTTGTCCTCCCTGATATCCGCCGATGGCGTTAGCGTGCTCCGGCTCGCTAGCTTGCTCCGGCACCTGAGGGCATTGGTCATTGTGGTGACCTTGTGATTGACATATGCCGCAAACAGGCCGTTGAGTTGCCCTGGCTCTTGTCGTCTCGAGATCTAAAACCTTCTCTAGCATATGAGCTAGTTTGTCGTATTTTTCGTCCGCGTCGGGTTTAGAACTCGCTTCACCGACTGCTCGTCTGTTTGACATTCCGTATTGTGCATCATTATTCGCCCGATTCTCGAGAAGAGTTCTGGCGTCGATTTCGGTTAAGTTTATGAATGCACCGGTAGCTGCTGCATCCAGCAATTCCCTATCGATCGGCTTGAGACCATCGTAAAAGTAATTCATGAGATTGGTCTCGGAAAATCCATGCGATGGGCAAGTGGCACACAAAACCTTGAATCGGTCGTAATATTGGCCGAAGGTCTCGTCTTGTTTCTGTGTGATGCCAGTGATTTGCTTTCTCAAGACGGTGATTTTTGAGGCCGGGAAGTACTTCGCTAGGAACATGTCCGCAAGTTGCTTCCATGAAGTGATATGGTTCGGCGGTAGTTCCATAAGCCAAGACTCGGCCCTGTCGACTAGGGTGAATGGAAATGCCTTCAGCTTGAAGAGCTCCGTATCAGCATCAGCTGGCTTCATGCTGTTACAAACAAATTGGAATTGTTTGAGATGCTTGTTCGGATCTTCGTTGGAAAGTCCGTGAAAAATGGGTAGTCGGTGGAGGAAACCACTCTTCAGCTCGACTTCTTTCATGTTTTCCCCCGGTGGTGGAAAAGCAATGCTCGAAGGTCTGCTGCTCCATTCGGTTGAGCAGGTGCGTTGACGAAGAGATTGTCCTGCATTGGCCATGTTGATTTGCTGTGCTTCTACTTCTGAATTGTGGTCGGTTGATGAGGCTAAAGTATGGTCGGTTGATGAATGTGAAGACTCGGAAACTTCCTCGATGATGGGATGATCCAGGATGTCAGTTTGAGCTTTAAGTCTCGCTATTCTCTCTGCGATCTCCTCAAAGTTCGTTCTAGATGGTTCAGGATTCCGATCGGACATTCATTAGCCTGAGCATCCACCAAAGACCAAGTGTTAGTATCAACAAAGAATTTGAGATGAATATAGGAATACTAACCAAAATCGTAAGACATATTTAGAAAACAAAGCAATAACAAATAGTAAAACTATCAAAGCATACTATAAATACTCACAAATACTTAAAAACTACTAATAACACACAAAAGTTATAATACTTAAGACACTAAATGTAATTTACTAAGTAATGCAAATGATTTAATCAATTTTATGGGCTATGCAAAAGAATGTAATAAACTAAGACACATGTTTTCTGCAAATTAACACTATATAATGCTAAACCCAAGAATTTAGTTAGAACATATATAAACAAAGTTCAAATACAAGCAAACAATAATTCACATCGAATTTATGCACCACACATTTTTTTTTTCAATAAAATGCATTAAACAACAATCCTACGTGAAAGATGGAGTGCATGCATAAGAGAAAACGTTAGAACCTGCAGAAAACACACGAGTTACGTGCTAAAAAAAATGAATGCAAAGAATGACCTCTTCTTCGATCTTATGTCCCTAACTTCACTTAGGTTAGGGTACTCGGTAGTGAAATCCGAGTATCATAAAGCCTAAAAAGAGGTTATGCAAGCTAAGTAACGGTTGTTAGTCCTTTACAGTTTTTAATGCACATATAAACACAAAAATTTGACTAAGTTTTATTTATTTCCTTTGGCCCCGATGGTACGTGGTGCAGAGGCTCTCGACTGTGCAATGGGTCTCGTTCATCCGAAGATGAAGTCTGATTCCAGGAGGTCTAAGCATGCATAATCCGATATACCATCTATTTAAAGGATTATGTCGTATTTATCAAGTTCGTATTTATCCGTATTCGTATGCACTTATGATTTACAGAGAGTACGCGAAATGATCATTCGGTAAATTTCTTGGACGTGCGGCCCGCGCAAAAATATATACCGATTACAATTCAGCTTAGTTACGTTTAGAAATGGTTAGTAGGAATAGAGATAACGCGAGAGGTAAGGACTAATATTTAGAACAACCCGAGGCTTACTCGTAAGAGTATATACTCCAATGTTGTTCCTAGAGACACCCCGAGGCTAACCAGTTACGGTATATACTCCAATGGTGTTCTATTGCTTAGATCCGAAACCCGACACCAATCATAAACCTATTCACCATATCCAACAATCAGCCAAATTTGTGAGATAGTATATAATCTCAAGTTCTTAGTAAACTCCGCCCACAACCTCGTGCCCATAACTTCACTTAGGTTATGGCGTGTGGTGATAAAATCCACACATCACGAGGGGTTAAGGAGATAAACCAGAAAAAGAGGCACCACCTATTCCAAAGAACGAAACCTTATAACCAATACTCGTGCACAATGTAAATCAATTTAAGTACGTCTACGTTTTGATTGCGCCTATGATTTAAAAGGAATACACGACTTAGTTATTGAATAAATCTCTTGTCCGTGCGGCCCGCGCGAAAATGTATACCAACTATCGTTAATCCTCGTAATTGTTGGAAATGACCAGTTGGGATAGATGTAACGCGAGAGGTGAGAACTAATTTCTGGGAACAACCTGAGGCTAACTCGTAAGAGTATATACTCCATTGTTGTTCTTAGAAACACCCCGAGGCTTACTCGTAAGAGTATATACTCCAATGGTGTTCTGTTTTCTTAGTTCAAAACCCGTCACCATTCATAACCCTTCTAGACATCATAACCAACTCTTACTCGAATTCACAAGATAGTATACAATCTCAAGTGTTTGTAAACTCCGCCCACAACCTCGTGCCCATAACTTCACTTAGGTTATGGCGTGTGGTGATGAAATCCACACATCACGAAGGGTTAAGGAGATAGACAAACAAAAGAGGCACCACCTATTCCATAGAGATTTATTTAATAACTAAGTGCTAGTACTCAAATTAAATCAAAGACTATCCTTTAACATGAAAATAAATTATGCAAGTGTAAAAACTAAGTATAAATAAATTCGTCTAAGTAAAAGTATGCATTGTAAACATGTATGTAAATTTCTTTACGTATAAACAAGAATGAACAAGTATGTACTTCGAAAATTTAGACATGCTTTTAATTACAAATGTACAACGAAATCATACAAAAACACTCTAACTCCCCGGCAGCGGCGCCAAAAATTGATACGCGCAAAACATGCATTTAACGTTAACACAAAGTAGACCCTAAAAACACAGTTCACACGTAAAGCAATTTAAAACCCTTCTTTTGTCATTTGTAATATTGGCGAGTAGGGATCGTTATTTATCCGGGGAATTAAGGGCGCATGCATGGTTTCGTTAATAAGCGGAAATGTAAATGTTTGGGGGGATTGGAAGTTGGTTGTTTAATCTACGAAATTAAAGTACATAACATGCAAACACAACTAAAACTCTTAGGCATCTAACATGTTTTACTCATAGACAAGTTTCAACAATCAAGAAACTTAAAGTCTAATTATGCTTGCTAAAAATAAGAAGTTACACTACTAATTACATGTGATCATCTCATCTTATTAACCTACCCTTTTCATGCATCAAACCTTTTTGTAAGTTACGAAATTCATAACTTCTAACTAAATACACATGCTTAATAATTGAGTAGGAATGCAACTTAGCGTATAAACATCCTAAACAACATACGATCATCGAAACATGCGAAAGAGAGGGACTTAGCGTATTTTCTAACACATGCATTCGAAGCTTTAAGATTGTATCAAACATGCATAAAAGGCTAGAAATCATAAACACATGCATATTACAAAATCGGTTTAAGAGCATAAAACACAAATCTAAACTTGTTCTTCATTTGATACATAAATGTATTCCAATACATCAAGAGATTCAAATACAAAACAAAAGAAATGAAAGTGAAGATCATGGTTACACTTTTTGTCTTGAATGCTAGATGATCTACGGTGGAGATGGCTTTCCTTCACAAGGGACTTAGCGTATTGTGAAGGATGGAGGATGCTTTGCTTCGGCTTGGATGGAGGAGAACCTTAGAACCTTGCTTCGGCTTGGAATGGAGGAGATGTGCTTCGGCTTGTAAGAGAACCTTCAAGTGTTTATGGTGGAAGAGTATTTGTGTAGAGCTTTGGCTAGTAAATTGAGTGATGCCTTGAATGGTTCGGCCTCCTTGGTATTTATAGGCAAGGAATGCTTGCCTTCTCTCTTCCACCTTGCCTCCTTCCATTAAATGCAAGCAATGATCAATATGGTAAGTCACACCCTTAGTCACCATGCAAGTCACCATTGATGAACCCTAAGCAAGAGTCACCATGCAAGTCACCATGGCAAGTCATCTTTTCATTTAATGCAAGCAAGAGTCACCAAGGTGAGTCACAAAGCTTGATATTGTTGACTTTGCCTCTTCAAAGGTTGCAAAACAAGACTTTTCCTCTTCACCAAAAGGCTTCCAAGCCGAGCTAATGTGGTTTGGGCCATATAATGGGCCGAAACAAGAGTTGAGAATTCGGCCCACAATTTGCTTTTTGGCCCGGCCTATTTTCAGAGGTCCAAAATCGCAAAAATCGCAAAATCGCCGAAATTCCTCCGAATTGCGTCGTTATTAATCTCCACCGTAAAGATCTTCAAAATAACAATTTAAATAAGGAAAACGTAAAAACTAAGATAATAACATAGCTAAACGTAAAGGGAAATGCGTTAAGAAACGAGCATAAAATGCGTATATCACCATCGCTCGCCCACCTCACTCCAACATAATGGAGTGCAGCACTGCCTCCCGTATAAAGCCTCATACGGTGTCATATCAATACTGGCCTGATAACTGTTGTTATAAGCAAACTCAATCAAAGGCAGTTGTTGGTCCCAATTTTCTCTGAACTACAAAACACAAGACCGCAACATATCCTCAAGAGTTTGAATAGTCCGCTCAGACTGCCCATCAGTTTGGGGATGAAAAGCTGTACTAAAATGCAATCTGGTACCCAAAGCTCGCTGCAAAGCCTGCCAAAACTCTGAGGTGAATTGAATGTCTCAGTCTGAAATAATAGATATAGGCACACCATGCAGACGAACGATCTAAGCCAGATACAGCTTCGCTAACCTGCCCACTGAAATCTTTCCTGGAAGTGCAAGGAAATGAGCTGATTTTGTCAAACGGTCCACAATGACCCAAATACCAGTGTTACGAGCAGAAGTACGCGGTAACTGATACACGAAATCCATGGGGATATGCTCCCACTTCCAAACCGGAATCTCTAAAGGCTGTAGCTTTCCCGCAAGTTTCTGCCTCTCTGCTTTGACCTGCTGACAAATAAGACACCTGCTCACATATACGGCAATCTCCCGCTTCATATTTCGCCACCAGTAATAAGCTCGGAGTGTACGAAACATCTTCGTACCGCCGGGATGCATCGCATACGCAGAACAATGAGCTTTGTCTAAAATCTCTTTCTTCAAACCCTCATCCCTGGGTACACATAATCTGCCTCTGAATAGCAACATACCATCATCACTCAACCGAAACTCTATTGGTACACCATTCCGAATCATGGTCTTCTTGTCCAACAGATAGGAATCCGCATCTTGAGCTTCCCGAACCTGATCAACCAATACCGGTCAACCCTGGAAGCTAGCCAACAAGGCTCCATCATCGTCCCACTTGAACTCAGCTCATGTGGCCCATAGTTCAGCTAACATGGAAACTCTGGCTACACACACATGAAATAATGAGGCTCCAGATTTCCGACTGAGTGCATCAGCAACAACATTAGCCTTCCCTGGATGATACTCAAAGGTGCAATCATAATCATTGATCAACTCCATCCATCTGCGCTGTCTCATATTCAAGTCTGGCTGCGTGCGCAAATAGGTGAGACTCTTGTGATCTGTGTATATCTTGCACTGAACTCCGTACAGGTAGTGTCTCCAACTCTTCAAGGCTAATACAGTAGCAGCCAACTCCAAATCGTGTGTAGGATAGTTGACTTCATGTGGTTTCAGTTGTCAAGAACCGTAAGCCACTACTCTGCCATGCTGCATCAAAACACAACCAAGTCTCAATTTCAATGCATCGCTGTGAACCACAAACTTTCCACTATCGTCAAGTAAAGTCAGAATTGGTGCAGTAGTCAACTTCTCCTTCAAGAGCAAGTAGCTCTCCTCACATGCATTATACCACTCGAACTTGACACCTTTCTTCGTCAATCTAGTAAGTGGAGTGGCAATCCGTGAAAAATCCTGCACAAAGCGCCGATAATAACATGCCAAACCCAAGAAACTCTTGATCTCTAGTACGGTGGTAGGTCTACTCCAATTTAACACGGCTTCTATGTTGTCAGGATCCACGCTGACTCCTTCAACTGATATCACGTGACCCAAAAACTTCACGCTATCCAACCAAAACTCGCACTTGCTAAACTTCGCAAACAATTGATTGTCCTGCAAAGTCCGCAAAACAGCTCGCAAATGCTTCTTGTGCTGGCCCACACTCCTGGAGTAAATCAGGATGCCGTCGATGAATACGATCACAAACTTGTCCAGAAACCGACTGAACACCCGGTTCATCAAGTCCATGAAAGCTGCAGGGGCGTTGGTCAACCCAAACGGCATAACCAAGAACTCATAATGCCCGTACCGTGATCTCAAAGCTGTCCTGGCTACATCTGACTCTCTGATCCTCAACTGGTGATATCCGGACCTGAGATCAATCTTCGAAAAGACTGAAGCTCCCTTAAGATGATCAAACAAATCATCAATCCACGGCAAAGGATACTTGTTCTTCATAGTGACTTGATTCAACTTCCGGTAATTAATACATAACCGCATGGAACCATCCTTCTTCAGCACAAATAGTATAGGAGCACCCCACGGTGATACACTGGGTCGTATGAAACCTTTCTCCAGCAACTCTTGAAGTTGAATCTGTAGCTCCTTCAACTCCGTTGGCACCATACGATAAGGTGCCTTTGATATGGGTCTAGTGCCCGGTAATAGCTCAATGGTGAAATCGATTTCCCGAACTGGAGGAACACCTGGTAACTCCTCCGGAAACACATCTGGAAACTTGAAAACCACCTCAATATCACCAATGTCTAGCACAGCAGCCGTAGTATCCACAACATGAGCTAAGTATGCAACACAACCCTTCTTCATCATCCGCTCAGCCTTCATCGCTGAAATCACACATGGTAATGAAGTATTCTTCTCACTGCGAAACAGTATCTCTGGAAAACCCGGGCGTCGAAACTCAACCTCCTTCTTGTGACAATCGAACATAGCCCAGTGTGTCTCCAAGAAGTCCATACCTAAAATCACATCAAAGTCGACGATATCCAGTAATAACAAATCCGCAGCTAAACCATGACCTCCAATAAAGATCTCACAATCCCTATACACCCAACCAATACTCACAACCTCACCGGATGGATACAATACTCTCCACAACCCCGGGAGTGGAGATGCATGCATATTAGCTAAAGATGATAATCTATATGATATGAATGAATGTGTAGCACCTGGATCTAGCAAAGTAAGTGCTGGATAGCCAAAAACATGCAACGTACCAATAACAACCTCCGGTGAAGCTCTACCCTCACGCAATGACATGGCATGAACCCTGGCCTGCCAGGCTGGTCGTCCACGCTGAGGGTGACTCTATTGTCCTCCCTGGCCAGAAGACTGTACTGGTCGAGCCCCAAAAGTGGTACCTCACTCTCCTCCGGAACTCTGAGCCGCCTGTCCACCAACACCAGCAAGCTGGAAACATTCCCTCGCATAGTGACCCTCTTGGCCACAACGATAGCAAGTGACGGGGCCTCGCTGACATGGACCAAAATGATGCCTGTTGTAGAGATTACACAATGGGTACTCCTTCGGTACGGCAAAAGTGCCACCGGTACGTCGAGGATAGCTGGATCTGCCCGAACTCCTATTAGACTGTGGTCTCTGTGGTCGATCCCTCCTCCATCTCTGTCTCTGTCTAGCTGAACTACCCGGTGGTCTATATGGTCCACTGCCAGATGATGATGCTGATCTGAAAGTGTCAGAACTCAGCCTCTTAGAAGGTCCCTGACTCAGTCCACCCTCCTCAAATCGTCGAGACTGGAATCTCATCTGCCTTTCCTTCTCGATATCCTTGCCTCGAAGTGCGGCACTCACAAACTCATCAAAGTTGTTCCGAGGCATCGTAGTCAGTGTCCCCTTGATGTTCAGGTTCAAGCCCAACTCAAATCTTCGGCACTTGGCTTCCTCTGTAGCCGCCATGTCAGAAGCAAACCGAGATAAGCGGGTAAATCTGTCCTGGTACTCAAGTACTGACATGCTGCCCTGTCTCAAGTTGGTGAACTCCTCATACTTCCGCTGCTGTGTAGCCTGGTTGAAGTATCTCCGCATAAACAAATCCCTGAACAGTGTCCACAGAGTGTCAACCGGAACTCTATCGGTGCTAACCCACTAGAAGTATGCATCCGACTCAAGTAAACCAACTGCTGCCACTGTCATCTGCTCAGGGGTGAAATGCATATGCTTACAAACGCGTTCAACCTGAACCAACCATGCCTCAGAAATCTCTAGATCAGCTGAACCTGAGAAAACAGTCGCTCCAACAGTTCGAGCTTTGACCACAGGGTCAAAACGCTCCTCCAAACGCAATACTCGCATAAGCAAGTCATGCGTCTGGTGATCCTCGTCAGGATCCACATCCCTATTAACACGGGAACCACGTCTAGAGGCATCCTAATGATACAAGAAAAGCATTAGTCACAAGCACAAGGAACGTAATCATGAAACTTCGGACATTTGAGAACATGCAACACCCGAAGCATTGATGAGTAACTGCTGGCCAGTTGGGTCATCACTCCAGACATGTTGTATATACTCAAATACCCTTAGTATCACAACTACAAGAGTCTACAGAACTTGAAACCTAATGCTCTGATACCAAGCTGAAAGGACCCAACTCCGATTTAGTTTCCTAAACCTGAATCAAACCCCTCTCGAAAACACGAACTTGCAAAAACCATAGAAATTTCGGCAGAGTTTCACTATAATGTAGAATTACCATTAACCTGCACCCGAAAAACACACTTACTCCTATGCCACAAAAGCCAAACCGTGGGCACCAATCCCATCCGTATTTCTCAATATCATAATAATAATGTAAAGTAATAAGTAAAACTATACTTTACATAAATCTGGGGAAAAATCATATGAAAGTATAACAGTAGAGTAATCAGAGTGACCTCTAGTGTATATATACATAAATATACAACAGTAGGCTAAACAAGAAACCTACTGGAAAAGAAAGGTAGCTCAAACGCTAAGCCTCCGACTGTGACGTGAGACACCAGAATCCGAACTGCAAATTGGGCACGGAAACCAAAAAGCCTAGAGGAAAGGCGAATAAAATCGTTAGAGTGAGTGGACGAAAATAATCATATGCCTTTCACCATTTATATATATCATAAAACAAAGTGGGTTCTTAAAATAAATAGAGGTGTTAGGCGAATCTCTCAAGCCCGACGGTCAGGCGAATCTCTCAAGCCCGACGGTCAGGCGAATCTCTCCAGCCCGACGGTGATAGACTAGGCGAATCTCTCAAGCCTAGTGGGCACATCAAGAGAATCTCTCGACCCTGGAACTGGACTACCGGTGATCAGCCGAGTAGCCAATGCATCGATGCTAAATAAATGCCATCACCATAAAATATAAAACAATACCTCCAAAAATAATAAATAATCTCAATACCATACTGTAAATAAATACTGAAATCAAGAACTCGCTACGACAGTGTAAATAAAAGTCCACTCACAGATAGCACAGCGCGCAAACGCGCTAATCACTAGATCCGGCGGAAGATCCCTCGCCCAACGTACGATCTCGATCCCCTAAATAATCACAAAATATAACTGATCAAAATCACAATTCATTACTCTGTACCACACCTCGGAAACCAACCATTTCCGGAAACATATAACTCGGATACAAAATAATCGATGAAAACCCCCAAATTCTTCACATAAACCCTCGACTTAAAATCTGATAACCAAATCAACTCGAAAACCTCAAGGTGATGATCGGGGTGTAACTACGAGCAAAATGGCATAAAATTTGTCAAAACCCAAAAAGTCAACGCCTCGCCGGAGCTCCGCCGTTAACCGCCGCCGCCGACGGCGGCGCTCTGTTAACTTAGAGATTTTTCGGCGAGGAAAGCCCAGATTTCTTATCCTCCTCGAGCCCAACACATCTCTCCACTACACCACCGGCCAATTTGGCCGGGAACCATCCCAAACCAAGCTCGACATCACTCACGGCCAAAACCGTCGGAAAAGCTCCTCCGGTCAATTTTGGCGCCAATACTCCACCTCGTCCCTCAAAACCAAAGGGCAAACCATCCTAGAGCAAAACCCAGTCGACTCCACCCAAAAACCTCATCGGAAAACGGCCGGAACACCAACTTCGATTACCCTTAAAATTTCGGCCAAAAACCTTAATGGTTGCACCTCAAATCACAACACAAACCCATCAACACATACATGGATAGATAGAGGAAGTCAAGAGCTTCCAAACCATACCTAGAACTCGGTCGGAGGTGGCCAGAAAATCTGGGTCGGCCGGCGAGCTTCAAATGGGTCGGGAGGCTTCGGTCAATGCGGTCAACGACGGTCAACAGTCCTGTTTCGGTCAATCCGGCCCAAAATCAAACTTTTTGAAAATTTTACGACTATTCCGATATTTATACTCGCGGCTCGATACGATCGACGGTCCAAAACGAATCACAATCACGTTTCGGATAACCCAAACTCAAACGGATAAACACGGCAAAATTACACAATTTCAAATATTCATAACATATTCCTTGGTTATCGAAACAATTATCCGAACCGAATTCTCGCCCGATAATTAAGTCGTGAACCGAACCGCCAATTCGATTAATTTACGAAAAACTGTGATTACTCGTAACCTCGTGGATGAGGCCGATTAACGTGCTAATTCTGATTCGGGTCATCACATTCTATCCAGATTTCTCAACATAAAACTGAAATGAAACCTGATGCATTATTCAGAATTTGAAAGTATACTTCTAGTAAATACAGATTCGCATACAAAGAAACTCAACTCGACAATTATATGAGTTACAACCTTTCACATGACGATACTCTAGTACTAGTATCCAAGGTGACTTCAAAAACACAAGAGACATACTGACAGTGAACTGGAACCTATTGCTGAAGGAATTGAATGGTGGACTTGACGACATCTAGCACCCTCATGATACACACTGCAATCTGGGCAAATAAAACCGAAAAGCCCAGGAAAAGGGCACATAAAATAATAATAACTGTTAGAGTGAGTGGACAAAAATAATCCCAAAATATATATACAAAACCTACAACATGCCTTTCTGTAAATAAAATCACCGAATCTGGTAGCGAGTTTAAAATACTGAAAATACAGTATAAAAGATACGTCGAGGGGGAACTCCTGACCATTCTTGAGTATCAGGCTCAAGTGGAGGCAGTGGCTAGGGTTCTTTGACCTCGAGCCACTAAAGTCATCTGGTGATTCCTGACACAAAGATGACGTGAATGCCAGGGGGTAAGTGCTACTACTTCCTTGGAGCCACTCGAGGATCAACCGAGTAACCAATGCATCGATGCACAACTAACTGAAACAAGCCTCCAAAAATATATACTAAATACTGAAAGCACAAACTGAACTGGAACTGAATATAATAATAAATAGACTTGCTAATCAACTGTAAAAATAAAGTATCCACTCATAGGTTGTCGGGATAAACATAAAGTTAAAACCCTATCAATCAGCACAATTATTCATCTGATACGCTCGCTAACTCATGATCCTCGAACAACAATTAAAATAATATCTGATCATCAGAGTTCATACTGTATAGCTAAGATCGTAATCAGTTGAGTAATAACATCGAGAATCTCATATACTCGAACAATGTATTTTTCTGTTTAATTACTGACTCAACCAAATATTGAATTCAATTCCCTATAATCCCTCACTTTAAAGAGTCGCAAACAAATCTCGGATATCAACGACTCGCAAATAAACTGATAATCAAAGCATCCTTTAATATTGTCGTGAATTAAACTGATAATTGTTCGATTAAATACTCGCCCAAATTTATCAAACTCAAATCTGAATATAAAACTCACCATTGTGTTCGAGACGCGAAAAAGAGTGAAACGACATAAAATTTCATCGAAAATTCTACCTTGCCGGAGATCCGCCGCGCACAGCGGCGCGTGGGGCCGCCGGAATCCCACCGGCCCAGAAAACTTCGACCAATACATAAATTTGAAGATCTCAACATTTTCAACAACTTTCTAGTTCAAAGCTAAGCCCAATTTTAACCGGAAAACGTCCAAAATGCACCGTGAAGTTCAAAAACCTCGCCGAAATCATTTGCTCCGATCGGGCACCATCGGCCACGGCAAGGGCTGAAACCACTTTGGATCAACTCACCATTTCATAGGCTTCAAAACCCCCATAAGTTCAACTCTCATTGCCACCTTCTCCGCCACCTCCGTCACCGGCGAATTCCGGCCGGAATTCCCTTATCTTCATCACGTCGGTTCTTCTTCCTCCGGCCACCAACGGGGGTGATCCACCTACCAAATGAAAGAGGAGCTCGACCCCAATGATTTTCATCAAGGAACCATGGTCAAAGATGGCTGGAATCGAGCTCGCCGGCGTTGAGAAGAGTCACGGCCCAAACGGGTCGGTTTGGACCAGTGGTCAACTTGGTCAACGGGTATTTCCCAAATGGAAACTTTCCATTAATATCTCATATTTATACCGTATATATATCCATACACATACATCCCAAATCAACGGCTACGGTTCAATCTGATCAAGATCGGACGGTCACGATTAAATCAGCAATAAAAATAACACTTTTATATATTTTCACCAACCGACTTCAAAACTCTATAAAATATTGCTCGCTTATCCGAAAAATTCCCCAAAAATTCCCACGAGCTAGGAATTAAATAATCTACAATTCTCGTGAAGGAAGTCAACACAAATTCTTGCCTGGTGAAATAGTTGTTAACAAGCCCAATTATGCGACTAATCTGCTATAACTCAATTTCGTGCTGATTAATACGTAGATTTTGGTTCGAGTTATTACAGCTTGATTCTAGATTACTAGTTAATCTAGAGTCGGGTCCTCTCAAATTTCCTCAATACCTTTTCAACATAATGGGATTGAGTGAGTACATATCCATTTAAATTTCGTATAATTCGTACTCCAAGGATGACATCTGCTATTCCCATGTCTTTCATATCAAATGAAGAGTTCAACATCTTCTTTGTAGAAGTAATCACATCCTTGTTTGTTCCCATTATTAACATATCATCCACATACAAGCATACAATAACAAATGCGTCTTTGAATTTTTTGATATACACACATTTATCACAATCATTGATTTTATATTCCATGTGATAACATAGTGTGATCAAACTTTTCGTGCCATTGTTTTGGGCTTGTTCTTGACCTTTTAGAATGAAACCTTCGGGTTGATCCATATATATTTCTTCATCTAATTCACCATTCAAAAATGATGTTTTTACATACATTTGGTGTATTTCCAAATTATAGACAACAATTATTGCTATTAACGTTCTTATAAACGTTATTCGGGTTACTGGTGAATAGGTGTTGAAATAATCAAGCCCTTCCTTTTGACGATACTTTTTTGCTACCAAACGAGCCTTATATTTATCTATAGTACCATCCGGTCTCATCTTCTTTTTGAAAATCCACTTATGTCCAATTGGTTTAGTTCCAGGAGGCAAATCGACCTATTCCCATGTATTGTTCTGCATAATGGATTCAATTTCACTTTGAATAGCCTCTTTCCAATAAGTTGTTTTAGAAGATTCCATAACAGCCTTATAGGTTTGAGATTCTTCTTTTGTTACAAATGACAAATAGCCAGGTCCAAAGTCTTTAGAGACTCTCATTCTTTTGCTTCTTCTTGGTTTAGTTTCTTCTTCCTCCTCAACTCGAGATGAAGATGTTTGATCTATATTACTGACATCACATACTCTTTTGTTGGTGATGATATTTCTTTCTCTACAAGAAAATATATTCTCGAAGAATTCAGCCTCATCATTTTCCATATAAGTGTTTGCATGAATGTCACTAATTTCTGATCTAAAAACCAAAAATCTATATGCTGCATTATTATCAGCATAGCCAACAAATACATAATTTATTGTTTTTGGTCCAAGTTTAACTCTTTTCGGTAAAGGAACTCTGACATTAGCAAGAAAACCCCACACTTTCAACTTTTTATAAGAATGGATTTTTCCTTTCTATACCTCATCTGTAGTCTTATTAGACTTTTGATGAGGAATTCGATTTAAGACTTTATTTGCAGCAAGTAGAGCATCACCCCACAGATTTTGAGGAACTCCAGAACTATGTATCATGGAATTAATCATTTCTCTAAACGTTCTATTTTTACGTTCTGCAACTCCATTTTGTTGTGGAGTATACGGTGCGGTCGTTTGATGAACAACATGAGAAGTACAGAATTCCAAAAATGCATTTGATTCATATTCTCGTGTGACAACCCAAACCGGAAATGGTAGTTAACTGGCTTGATTTGCGAGTTTCGCAATTAGTCGCGGTTTAGTCGTAATTGGTTAATATGGCGGGTTAGTTTATGAAGATATTTTTGGTAATGAATTTGATATGAGTTCCTTCACGAGAGTTGTAGAGTTTATGATTTCGAGCTAGTAGGAGTTTTCTGAGGATTTTTCCGATGTCTGATGAATATGTTATGAATATTTTTGACCGTTGGATTTAATCGTGTTTATCCGATTGGTTTCGATGTTTACGACCGTTGATCATTTTGGTCTCGAGTATAAATATCGGAATAGTCGTAAAATTTTCGAAAAGTTACATTTGGGTCGAGTTGACCAAAATTGGGCTGTTGACCCGTGTTGACCGAAGGGATTTTGCATTGCCATTGACTCGCCGTTGACCTTCTGATTCCGGCCACTTTAGACCACAAGCTTGATATGGTTAGCTTCCACTCATAATTTTCTATTGTTTTGAACTTGATTTGAGTTGATTTGGTTGAGTATTAAGGGAGAACCAACTCGGTGAAGTTTGGGATTTTTGCCGAAATCGGGTGGGCTTTTTCGGCCACTTTTGGGGTCGATGGGGTTGGGGATTTTGCTCTCCTCAACACATAGAAGCTTTTGGGTGGAGATATTTCAAGTTTGGAAGCCGTTTGAAGCTCGCTGGAAAAGCTCACCGGAATCCATGGTGGCTGTGGGTTTCGGGTGGATTTCCAGCCACTTTGGAGCTGGATGGGGGTGGTCCTTTGAGAGTTTTGGTTGGTCTTCAGGAGAGGAAAAATTCTAGGTTTGGTTCGCCGGAAAATGTTGCCGCCGCGTCGCCGGGGTGATCAGTGGCAGAGCTCCGGCGAGGTCCGGATTTTTGGAAAATTTTATGTGTTTTCGACTTGTTTTTGCGCTCCGATCGTAGTCGTGAGGTTATTGAGTTGATTTGGGTGGTGGATTTTGTGTCAAGGGATAAGTAGGGTATTTTTGAGATTTTTGACGATTTCACTGATATTAAAGTTACATGTTTCCGGAAATTGTTAGTTTCCGAGGTGTGGTTCATGGTTTTGAATTGTGATTTTGATCAGTGGTATTTGTGATTATTCAGGTGATCGGGATCGAGCGTTTGGTGAAGGATCTTCCGCTGGACCTCAGAGTTAGCCGTGTGTAGTGCGTGGACATTTTATTTTCCAGTTAGATTTGCGAGTCTGGAATTATGCATTTTATGAATATATATTTATGATTACGCATTTACGTATGCAGTTATAATTATGCACATATAAGTATACATTTTATAATTATGCATTTTACGATTATGCATGTGCATGGAAATGATTTATGATTTGGTTTACACAGAGTACAGTCTCGGATATAGAGGAATTCATCAATGCTTTGGGTTCTCGGCTGATCCCCGAGATGCTCCAAGGGGGGGACATATATCCTGACCCGAGGACTTTCTGACTTATGTTATTCATGTGTGGGTCTGGGATCCCGTAATTAGACTGTATTATGCGGAAGAGTCCATGTGTGACGACCCGAACTAGAATCAGTATAGTAATCGGCATAATCCACGAGTTTACGAGTAATCACAGTTTTCCGTAAATTAATCAAATTGGCGGTTTTTATCACGACTTAATTATCGAGCGAGAATTTGAGTAGAGTCTCTTCACAAGAATTGTAATACGCGTGATTTCGAGTTTGTGGGCGGTTTCGGATAATTGTTTCGACGACCGAGGAATATGTTATGAATATTTGAAATCGCGTGATTTCGTCGTGTTTATCCGTTTGGATTGAGTTATCCGAAACGTGATTGTGATTCGATTTAGACAGTCGATCGTATCGAGCCGCAAGTATAAATATCGGAAATAGTCGAAAATTTGTAGAAAAACACTTTTTGGAAGTTTGACCGGCGTTAACCAGACTTGGAGGCGTTGATCCGCGTTGACCGAAGGAGAAACCGGACCACTGTTTGACTCGCTGGCGACTTTCCGTTTCAGGCCACCTCCGACTTTGATTTTGGTATGTTTTGATTCTCCTTGAAATTTGCAACTATTTGGAACTTGGATTTGTGAAAATTAGTGAGGTTTTGAGGGAGAACGAGTGAGTTGAAATTTTTGAAATTCCTCCCAGAATCGAGGTTGTTTGACAGTGGCGCTCCGACCATGGTTGTGGCTGGAGGTTAGGGGGTTTGGCTCTTGGGGCCATGGCGGTGCCTGTAGGAGTGCTCTCGAGGGCCGCCGTGTGCCGTGAACGGAGAATCGACAGAAAAACAGGGCTGCCGGCAGTTTGGTTTTTTGAATTTTTCGAGCTGATTTCCGGTGATTTGAGGTGGAATTGGTAGTTGTCACAGTTAGGAGATGTGTTGGGCTTGACGAGGAGAAGCTACGGTGAGCTTGGTCGCAGGGAAGTTCCTCCGGTTGACGGTGCGCTGCCGCCGGCAACGGCGGTCAGCGGCGGAGCTCCGACGACCCATTGACTTTTTGGTTTTCGACGAGTTTTATGTCGTTTTGCTCGTAATCACGATCCGATCATCGCCTTAAGGTTTTCGAGTTGATTTGGATATCGGATTTTTTTAGCCGAGGGTTTATGTGGAGTGTTTGGGGAATTTCGACGATTATTTTGTATCGAGTTATATGTTTCCGGAAATGGTTCGTTTTCGAGGTGCGGTACAGAGTAATGAATTGTGATTTTGATCAATTATTTTGTGATTATTCAGGGGATCGAGATCGTACGTTGGGCGAGGGATCTTCTGCCAGATCTCGTGATTAGCGCATTTGCGAGCTGTGCTATCTGTGAGTGGACCTTTTATTTACACGGTCGTAGCGAGTTCTTGATTTCCGTATTTATTTCCAGTACGATGTTGAGATTATTTATTGTTTTTGGAGGTATTGTTTTATATTTTATATGGTGATGGAATTTACTTAGCATCGATGCATTGGCTACTCGGCTGATCATCGGTAGTCCAGATCCAGGGTTGAGAAATTCCCCTGATGTGCCCACTAGGCTTGAGAGATTCGCCTACTCTATCACCGTCGGGCTTGATAGATTCGCCTGACCGTCGGGCTTGAGAGATTCGCCTGACACCTCCATTCATGTTATGAATGTAACGACCCAGAACAGAATCAGTATGAGAATCAGCTTAATCTACGAGCTTGTGCGTAGTCGCAGATTGCCGACAGTTGTTCGAATCGCCAGATTTGATAACGACTAAATTATTGGCCAAGAATTGGAGCTGGGTCTCTTCTCGAGAGTCGTTGTACGTGTGATTTTGAGTTCGTGGGCAGTTTCGGATCGTCATTTGGACGACCGAGGAATAAGTTATGAATATTTGAAGTTTTGACGTAATTGGGTTAAAATGGTAGATTTGTTAGCGACTAAAATACCGGACGAGAATTTAGTTTTGGCTTCTTCATGGAAGTTGTTCAGAATTTAATTTTGAGCTCGTGGGAACTTCCGGAGCATTATTTTGAGTTACGAAGATTAAGTTATGAATATTTCCGATTGTTGATTATTAGTCGGTTTAAATATGCGTTGGGTTGAACAATTGAGTTTTTATCCGATTGGTCGATGTGTGTGACTTTGGATGGTAATTGAAGAATATGTCGAGTCGAGTTTGTTGCCGCGAGAATTATCGAAATCGAAATTACGACGCGAAAGTTATGGATATTCGAAGTTTACCGAAAAGGGTGTTTGTAAGTTTCCCAAAATAGAAAGTCTAAAAATAGTGGAGTTTCCTGTTTGGAAAACCTGCCATAAAGGAAAGCTGGTTTGACCCACGTTGACCCACGGGTCAAGAATAACCCGTTTGGAGGCCGAAATGGTTCGCCGAAATTGAGGCCGATTCCGGCCATATTTGGGTATGGTTTCTTCACGAGATATGTTGGGCTCATGCTTCTCTTCGGATTGGTAGGTGGATCACCTCCTATGGTGGCCGGAGGAGGAAGAAAAGTGGTGGTGAAAATGGTGAAATTCCAGCGAGTTTTGTTCGATTCGGGTGACGGTGTGGAGGCCGAGTTGGTGGATCTACCTTGAAGGGTGTTGTTAGCCTTGAGCTAAGGAAGCTTTTCCATGTGGTCTTGAGGGTTGCCGTGGCCGGAGGAGAGAGATCCGTCGAATTGAAATTCCGGTAAAGGTTTGGAACTTTGGGTTGATTTTTGGAGGTTTTCTGGTCAAAATTGGCATTAACTTATAACTAGAAAGTTGTTGGAATCGTCGAGATCTTTGAAACCATGTGTAGCAAGAAATTTTCTGGGCAGGTATGGATTTTCCGGCGACGGGGCAGCGGCGACGGCGGCGGCGACTTTTCGCCCGGCGTAGTTTTCGACAAGTTGCATGTTATTTCACTCGAAATCGCGCCCCGATCGCAATGGGGAGGTTCGTTTCTCGATTTGAGCATCCGAAAATACAGCGAGGTATTGAGATGTGATTTTCAGATTTTCTGACAGTTTTTCGTAATCGGATTATGTGTTTCCGAGAACGGTGGTTTCTCGTGATTTGTTTTGAATAGTCGAGTTATGACTTTGAGTAATAGATTTTGTGAATATTCAGGTGTTCGTGATCGTTTGTTTGGTGAGGGACTTTTCGCCGGATCACGGGTTAACGCATATCGCGTTACGCAAGTCTGTGAGTGGACATTTCTTTTCACGGATTGTTTGCGAGTCTTGACATACGTTTTATGAACTTGAGCATGCATATGAGATTTCGGATTACATGAGCATGTGTTTTACGATTATACATATACGGATATGCGTATACGAATATACATACACTTATATGCTGTTTCATGCATTTGCATCGAACTATTTATGATTTGATTTACATAGAGTACAGTCTCAGTTACGTTGTTGTATCGATACACTTGCCTCTCGGCTGATCCCCGATGGTAGGCTTTTACCAGGGGAAGCTGTGACTCCTGACCCGAGGCCTTTACCGGGGGGAGGCAGACCTCTGACCTGAGGCCTTTCTGGCTAGAATCACGTGTGGGTCTGGGATCCCGTGATTCGGACTGTACTAGCACGGTTGTGTCCTCGAGTGGCCCCGTGGGATTTTATGCATGCTCCGTATGTGTGAGGAGTTAGAGTCTCCCTCGTGTACTCGGACGCGTGAGGAGTTAGAGTCTCCCTCGTGTACCATTTGATTATTTACACTTTCGACTCGCATATGTTTTTATATATATATTACTTGGTGAAAGACATTTATTTTCGTCCACTCACTCTAACAGTTTTCATGTCTTTCCCCTGGGATTTTCGGTTTCCGTGCCCAATTTGCAGTTCGGACTCTGGTGTCGCACGTCGTGGTCGGAGGCATAGTGCTCGAACTACCTTGTTTCTTCCAGTAGGTTTATTGTTCTACCTACTGTGGAATACTTATATGATTATACATTAGAGGTCGCTTTGAGTAGTCTGTTGTATATATTATACGATTTTACACCGGATTTCAGTAAAGTACAGATATATTTATTGTTTTACTTTACTGTTGATATATTGAGAAATCTAGATGGGATTGGTGCCCACGGTTTGCTTTTTGTGGCATAGGATGAAGTGTATTTTCCGCGTGCAGGTAATGGTAATTCCACGTTAGTAACGAAACTCTGCCGAAATTTTGAAAGATTTTTGTTGGTTCGTGTTTTCGAAGGGGTTCGATTCCGGTTTAGGAAGCTAAATCGGGGTTGGGTCCTTTCAGCTTGGTATCAGAGCATTAGGTTATAGGTTCTGTAGACTTCTGTAGTTGTGTTTACTAAGGATATTTGAGAATGTACAACATGTCTGGAATGGTAAACCGACCGGCCGGCGGATACTCATCAATATTCCGGGTGTTGTATACTTTCAAATATTTGAAGTTCCATGATTACGTTCCACTTGTTGTGAACGATGTTTTATTCATTAGGATGCATATTTGACGTGCTTTCCGTGTCGGTACGATTGTGGATCCTATTGAGGATCAATCGTCGCGCGATTTGCCAGTGAATTGTGGGTTTGGATGAGTATTCTGAGTTCAGGGAACTGTGTGGCACGGTTTGCCTGGATGTGTGTGTATGAGCGTCTACATGTTGCCTCAGAGATGAGAATTGTGGCAGTTGATGTTTGCCTGAGTCAGATTGTTGTATTTGGTGGGCTGATATTGTGTGAGTTCTTGTTGCGACTCCATGGCCTACATTCAGGGTGTTGTTTATACGGTAATGGTTTTATCAGGCTACCCAGCATTTGAATGTTGAGTGTTTACCCACCTGAGGCAGAGATGCATTGCTCACATGTTTGTCCCTGTTTGCACGGGTTATGTGGCTTCAGAGGAAGTGGTGCATGATACTCACCATTATTAAGTACTAAATTAACACTTAACACTCAACAACAATGAGTCAATTAAAACCCTTTTTAGTAGATGTAGCATTGGTAAATAGGGATCGTTCTTAACCGGGGATTGAGGG
This sequence comes from Geum urbanum, assembly GCA_946800695.1. NCBI lineage: Eukaryota > Viridiplantae > Streptophyta > Magnoliopsida > Rosales > Rosaceae > Geum > Geum urbanum. Next base: position 15,180,899 of record OX327008.1, on the reverse strand, counting down.
TGCATGCATAACTATGCTAGGTTTGTTTATGGGGGTGCGAGATTTGGTTTGTTTAACTAATGACCTACGAAATTTAAACCTAATTCTACTATGTACACGTGATCATCACATCATGTCTACCTCCACTATTTTCATGCTTCACTTACCCAGTATCAACGAAATTCTTACCTTCAACCTGCAATTTATACACATGCTTTTAAGAGTGCGACAAAGAGCGCCTACACCTTAATTTATCTAAGATTCATACAAAACATGCTAGGGAGGAACGAAGATCGTATCACCCAACACATTAAGAAGCTTTAAGCATACAAGCATGCATACAAGTCAAAGACCAAAAACTAAGAACACATGGAAGATAACATAAGTAAGTAAAAACGTATAGCCTTTATTAAACAAATCACAAGTCGTAAACCGAATTCTTTACAAGACAAAAGATGAGATAGAAGGTTTATGGTTACACTTTTGGAGTCTGTGAAGAGCACTAACAACACCTCGAGTGGATGGATTCTCAAGAACAAGACGAAGAGCGCCGATTATTCTTGATCCGTGAGGAGGGAGCTTCGGCCTTGGAGGGGATTAGGCTTAGGACGACTTGGGAGGTGTTTTGGGCAGAGCTTTGCTGTCTATGATGTGTGATAATGAAACCCTAGTCGAGCCCTCATTTATATAGGCCAAGCAAAGCCTAGTTCGACTCCTTTTAGAAGTCTAACTACTCCACCCGGGTAACCTGATCCTTCTCCACTAAAATAGAAATTTCTCTCGTTCTAGAACTCCAAATCGTTTGATTTCAGTTGCGTTGGAAACTAGACTTCTATATCTTTCCAACCATATGCTAACCGCGTCTAGATTCATCCGTATCTGTTCACAGTGGTCTTTCGAAGTGGGCTGATGTACAAAGGCTGATTTCTGATAATTCATTTTAATCCATCTTCTTTCTTTGGGCTTCTTTAGATATGATTTTGGTCTTCAATTATTGACACCATATGAGAAAGAATTTTAGTAACCATTTTCAAGACCATTTATCGGACCATTTCTTCTCTGGAATTAGGAACTTTTCTCCTTAGCCAACTTTTAGCTCCGAAATGCCTCCTTTATTATTTCCTCCTTTATTTCTACCTAAAAACATAAAGTAAGTTAGAAACATATTTACTAAGCATAAAACAAAGCTAAATGCAGAGAGAAAGACATTAAGAATCAAGCATAAAATGCGTAGATCAACTTCCCCCACACTTAGACTTTGCTAGTCCCTAGCAAATACAAAACAAAACTACGGACTCAAATGAAAGAAAATAATAAGGGAAAACGTTTTACACAAAACACTTAGATGTTTCTTCGTTTTAAAGCCGCAAATTCTCATGTTATCATGTTTGAAAACGCAAGAAAACACTAAGTGCACAAAACTAAGCCCTTAGTCGAAATTTGTCTCAGAAAATTTTCAAGTATATGGCGAGGGAATCACAATATGTCAAGCATGAATGATCTTTGAATTCAATAGATAATAGAGACATGATCATGCTATGAACAAGTAAGACACAGAGAAAACATTGGTGAGTTAAAGCTGTGCATGTTTCGAATGAAGTTCAAATCAACTCACATGGATGCTCTCATCATATTTCTACTCATGCAAGGGTTTTTCTCAAAGTGTTTAAATCAATGAATGGAATGAATTACTTGCTCAAATGAACCAAAACCATATGCTTACTCATGTAACTTACTCCACAGATTGAAGGCTACTCATCTTAAGGATCATAAAGGACTTTCAAGGGTTGTAATGGGGCTAAGGTTAAGGCATTCGAACTTTTAGATATGTAGTGGTTAAGAACATTCTAAAGACTTAGCCAAAACACCAAAACTTGATCAATTTAAAGCTCCATCAATACCAAAAACGTCACCATGCTTACCCTTGAAGCACAGGGGCCAGATTTCATCGTCTTGGGCCCTATCTTCATTCTAAACTTCCCTTGAGCTTTGTGAACAGGACAAATGCCAAATTTTACATTGTTGGGCCTTCATTTTGAAACAAAACTCCAAACTCACAAATATGGGGGACATTAATTCAAACATTGTACATTGAAAACCTATTGCCGGAGAGCTTTTGATTTTTCTTTTCTTTTCTTACTTCTTGCTCTCGAAATTTTTTTTTATTCATTTTTTTTTCTTTTCGGCAATTTCTACTTATCACAAGCTATTTGAACAAGTCTATCCCCATACTTACATCCCTCTCATGACTTCTTACGCCATCTTCTCGATTTTAGCTTCAAAAATCCCACCAAGTCTTTAGAACAAGGGTATGGATCATCTATACTAAGTAAAGTGTTTAGATGTACATGGCAATGAAAGAAAAGCTTAATGTAGGCTCAAATGGGTTATCTAAGGGTGTCGCAACTCGTGCGCACATAATGGGACACATGGCTATTTGGCAAAGTGGTGGAAAATCCTAAGTGCCTTTAATCATATCCAAAATCAGAGTATGTATCAATTAAAAGTTTTGCAAATTGACATGAGTAAGTTCTAGTATTCTCTAGTTCATTAAGATCTATGGCAAGTGAGTGTATGAATGATTTTGAGACCTATCAATGTAATGCACGAAATTTCTCTCAAGAAGTAGTGTTTAAGGCTCAAAATCTCACTTAGGGCTCATATGATTCAAAACTTATTCTAACATGCGAATTTCTGTACCAAGTTTTGCAAACCATATCTACTACATGTCATAACACTCAGATATCTCAATTAGCACATGAATTCATCCTTAATGATATGCAACGCCATTTTTGTATTCTTTTCGGTCAAATTTCATCGTAGACTAACTAAGGGCATCCTAAAGACTTTTTAAAACACTAAGTTAAACAAAAAGACTCACAACAATTTTTTTAGGGCATCATCCACCGGAAGGTTCCATTGTTCGCCCGTTTTTACACTTTATGACTCAAATAAGTTGTAAACCCCTCCCCCACACTTAAACTCTACATTGTCCTCAATGTACTAAAGTAAAGCATAGAATTCGAGCATGAAGGAAGGACTCACGAAAATTCTACTTATTTAAATTAAAGTAACGAAATTAAAAAGAGATTGGGGAAGAGAATGCAAATCTGTTGATGACTCCTCCATTGGGTTGCCTCCCAAGTAGCGCTTGTTGTTTAACGTCTTCCAGCCTAGACGTGATTCATTCTTCATGTGGTTGAAGGTGATGGCTCCATGAGTTTGTCTTCTTCAACGTTGTGCTCCTCAAAATTGTCATAATATGGCTTCAACCGTTGACCATTCACCATGAACACTTTGCCGGATTGTAAGGACATGATTTCTATGTCTCCATGATGAAAAACTTGCACCACAATGTACGGACCAATCCATCTCGAACGCAGCTTGCTCGGAAAGAGTCGAAGTCTTGAATGAAATAGTAAAACCATTTGCCCAACCTCAAAACTCTTTGTACGGATCATCTTATCATGAATGCGCTTTGTCCTCTCCTTGTAGATCCATGCATTGTCAAATGCCTCGTTCCGGATTTCTTCTAACTCACATAACTGCAATTTTCGATGCAATCCAGCTTCATCCTTGTCCATGTTGAATTTCTTCACTGCCCACCAAGCTTTGTGCTCTAGCTCCACTGGAAGATGACAAGACTTCCCATAAACAAGTCGATATGGTGACATGCCTATAGGGGTCTTGTACGCTGTTCTATATGCCCACAAAGCATCATCCAAACACTGGCTCCAGTCTTTGCGGTTTGGCTTGATAGTACGTTCCAAGATCTTCTTGATTTCTCGATTTGAGACCTCCGCCATGCCATTTGTTTGTGGATGATAAGGTGTAGAAACCTTGTGCTTGACTCCATATTTCTTCATCAACGCCTCAACTGTCTTGTTGCGAAAATGACTCCCTCCATCACTGATTAGAACGCGCGGCATCCCAAACCTTGAAAATATGTTCGTTTTGAGGAAATCTGCAACAACTCGCGAATCATTAGTACGGGTGGCTTTTGCTTCCACCCATTTCGAAACATAATCAACAGCGAGTAAAATGTAAGTGAAACCATTAGATGGAGGAAAAGGTCCCATAAAATCAATGCCCCAAACATCAAAAATTTTGACATTCAATATATAGAACTGCGGCATTTGATCTCTAGCACCAATATTTCCGGATCGTTGGCACCTATCACACTTAGCACAAAAGTCATTAGAATCACGAAATAAGTTAGGCCAAAAGAAACCACAATCTAACACTTTAAGGGCTGTCTTTTTCGAACCAAAATGACCGCCACATGCACCATTGTGACAAAACTCAAGAATAGATGCAAACTCATCATCCGGAACACACCTTCTAATCACTAAATCACCACATTGTTTCCACAAGTAAGGTTCATCCCAAATAAAATTCCTAGCATTACTTCGAAGTTTGTCACGTTGAGCCTTATGCAAAAATGATGGAAACTCACCGGTAACTAAATAGTTTACAATATCCGCATACCAAGGAGTTTTAGAGGCACTTACCTGAAGTCCGAAGAGTTGTTCATCCGAAAAATTCTCTTCAATTACAACGTTGGACTTCTCTTTAACAATCCTAGAGAGGTGATCGGCTACCACGTTCTCTACTCCCTTTTTGTCCTTGATTTCCACATCAAACTCTTGTAGAAGTAGTATCCAACGTATGAGCCTCAGTTTCGCATCCTTTTTCTGCATCAAATACTTCAAAGCTGCATGATCAGTGTAAATTATAACCTTACTTTGAAGTAAATAGGATCGGAACTTGTCCAATGCAAACACCACCGCCAACATCTCTTTCTCGGTTATTGTGTAGTTGGCTTGAGCATCATCAAGTGTCTTAGAAGCATAATAAATGGCATATGGCTTCTTATCTCTTCGCTGTCCCAATACAGCTCCAACAGCATAATCTGATGCATCGTACATAAGTTCAAATGGTTGAGACCAATCTGGAGCACAAAGAATAGGGGCACTTGTCAATAACTCCTTAAGCTTCTCAAATGCAACGCCACATTCTTCATCAAAAGCAAAGAGAGTGTCCTTCTGAAGTAGCTTGCACAAGGGACGTGAGATGTGGGAAAAGTCCTTGATGAACCTCCTATAAAAACCTGCGTGTCCAAGAAAAGAATGAATCTCTCTAACCGAAGTTGGAGAGGGTAAGTACCGCACAAGATCTACCTTAGATTTATCAACTTCTATACCCTTTTTCGAAACAATGTGACCTAAGACAATCCCTTGAGTGACCATAAAATGGCACTTCTCCCAATTAAGTACCAAGTTCGTTTCAATGCATCTTTGCAAAATTAGTTCTAAGTGATCTAAACATGCATCGAAATCCTTCCCAAATACACTAAAATCATCCATGAAAACCTCAATTATTTTCTCAGTATAATCAGAAAAGATAGAGAGCATGCAACGTTGAAACGTACCTGGGGCGTTACAAAGTCCAAATGGCATACGACGATAAGCAAACGTTCCAAAAGGGCATGTGAACGTTGTTTTCTCTTGATCCTCCTCAGCAATGCTAATCTGGTTGTAACCCGAATATCCATCAAGGAAGTAATAGTAAGAATGACCAGCCAACCTCTCAAGCATCTGATCAATGAATGGCAAAGGAAAGTGATCCTTTCGAGTGCTTGCGTTGAGCTTCCTATAGTCAATGCAAACCCTGTGGCCAGTGATGGTTCGTTGAGGCACTAATTCATTCTCCGCATTCTTCACAACAGTAATTCCAGATTTCTTAGGAACAACTTGCACAGGTGAGACCCAACGATTATCCGAAATTGGATAGATAACTCCACAATCTAAGAGTTTGATGACTTCCTTCTTCACAACCTCCATCATAGGCGGATGGAGCCTTCTTTGAGCTTCACGAGAGGGCTTAGCTCCATCTTCAAGTAAAATGCGATGAACACAAGTTGCAGGATTGATACCTTTGATGTCCGCAAGTGTCCAACCGATGGCGGTTTTATATTGTTGAAGCATATGAACTAACTTCACTTCTTGTTCTTCCTCCAAAGATGAAGAGATGATAACCGGTAAAGTCTCATTGTCTCCCAAGTAAGCATACTTCAAATGGTCTGGTAACACCTTGAGTTCTAATTCTGGTGCTCGAACAATGGAGGGAACTAGCTTGTTTTCACCATAAGCCAAGGGAATAAGAGCTGCCTTGGAAATCACGTTGGCTTGCTTATTGAGGAGCGACGTCATCGTCTTCACCCTAGGCTCAAAAATCTCGATCAAAGCATCCAAGAGAGCTTCTTCATCTAGTCGGTTCAACCCAACTCCTTCTTGAATCACAGTGTCGAGCTCATCTTCTCGAAGTGTGTCGAGATGCTGCTGCGCCAAATCTTCAACTATATCATATGAAAAACATGCATTGACACAAACAGTGGGAACCTTCATGGCATCAAGAATGTTGAACTCAATCCTTTCTCCATCAATCTCCATGGAAAACGTTCCCTCGAACACATCAATCTGTGTTCTTGCAGTTCTCATGAAAGGTCGTCCAAGTAATAATGGTGTGGTGTTCAACGGACTTTCCTCCATGTCAACAATGTAAAAGTCAGCAGGAAAGATCAGGTTGTTGACTTGTACAAGAACATCTTCAACATATCCCCTGGGATATTTATGAGATCGGTCGGCTAACTGTATGATGACATTATCTTGCTTAAGCTCGCCAAGCTCCATGGATGCATAAAGATAGTAAGGCATCACATTGATTGATGCACCCAAGTCGAGCATGACATCTTCAAATCTGGTGTCACCAATAACACAAGGGACAGAAAAGCTCCCAGGGTCCTTCAATTTTGGGGGTAACCGACGCTGCAACACAGCCGAAACTGTTGCATTCACCTTCACGACCTCCTTCGCTCTCGTTTGCCTCCTCTGGGTGCATAACTCTTTCAAAAACTTGGCATATATCGGCACTTGCTTTATGCACTCAATCAAGGGTAGGTTTACTTGCACTTTCCGAAAGATGTCCAGGATTTCCTCGTATTGATCATCCTTCTTTGATTTTGATAATCTGTGTGGGAATGGTGCACGAGAAAACGAAGCATTAGTATTAACAGAACTTGAAGGGATAGAGTTAATACCTTTGGTTGGGGTAGGTGGCGCCGGTGATTGTGGCCTCAAAAGTGGCGCCACTTTCTTCTTGTTCTTGGCATCTTTGGTTGCCGGATCTTCTTCTAAATCTTCATCCTCCACAACATCATAAGTTAATGGTGTTACCTTCAGCTTAGCTCCATCCAACGTTGGACTCTCCAAAATCCTTCCACTTCTTGTTGTAATCGCACTCACATTCCTTGGTGATGGTTGAGGTTGAGATGGAAGTTGTCCAGAGGCCCTAAATTGCCCCATGAAATCCACAAGTTGACCCATTTGCTTCTTCATTTCAGAGATATCATGTCCATGAGACTCCAACGTGGCCTTTGTTTGGTTTTGTCCATCGATTAGAGCTTGTGTGGAGTTGGACAGTTGAGCAAGCATCTTGTCATAGTCTGGATTTGTAAATTGTTGGACCGGAGGAGCTTGTGGTGGTGGCATGGGCGCTTGAGGCATTTGTGGCCTTTGTTGATAGGGAGCACGTTGGAATTGTTGTTGTTGAGGTGCTGGAGGGTTAAGACATCCCTCATTGCTACTCCACTTGAAACCAGGATGATCACGGTTGCCAAAATTGTTGTAGTTGTTGTAACGCTGGCCTCCTTGATATCCACCAATGGCGTTGACTTGTTCTTCAGTAGGCGGTTCCATTGTTGTAGGACATTGCTCACTATAATGTCCTTGGATGTGGCAAACGCCACATTTTGGTCCCAAAGCTGCCTTAGCTTTCTTTACTTCTAATTCAAGCACTTGCTCCATCAAGTCGGAGAGTTTGTCATACTTGTCATCCGGTGCTGGCTTAGAACTTACTTCAGCTACTGTCTTGCGCGGTGCCATCCCATATTGAGCATCATTGTTGGCTCGATTCTCCAATAGTGCACGAGCTTGTACCTCAGTGAAATCCATGAATGCTCCATTTGCAGCGGCATCAAGAAGCTCTCGATCAATTGGTTTGAGACCATCATAGAAGTAGTTCATGAGGTTAGTCTCAGAGAATCCATGTGATGGGCAGGTGGCGCAGAGAACCTTAAATCTGTCATAGTATTGGCCAAAAGACTCATCCACAGCCTGTGCAATTCCAGTGATCTTCTTCCTCAAAACAGTGATCTTTGAGGCCGGAAAGTACTTGCTTAAGAAAGCATCCGCTAGTTGTTTCCATGTGGTGATGTGATTCGGTGGGAGTTCCATAAGCCAAGTTTGTGCTCTCTCTTTCAAGGTGAAAGGAAACGCCTTGAGTTTCAAGAGTTCTTCATCAGCATCCGCAGGCTTCATACTTGCACACACAAACTGGAATTGCCTCAAATGCATATTTGGATCTTCATGCGCCATCCCTTGAAAGATAGGTAGGCGATGGAGAAATCCGCTCTTCAGCTCAATGTCCTTCTTCTCCTCTTGAGGTTCCGGAAATCTGATGCATGAGGGGCTGGCACTCCAATCAGTAGAACAAGTGCGTTGGCGAAGTGATTGTTGAGCATTGTTTGCGTTGGCCATTGGTACTTGCTCTTGTTCTTGTTCTTGTTCTTGTTCTTGTTATCAAATGCTCGGGGTGCTGGGATGATCTTGGTGAGTCAATGTCGTCCTCAACAATAGGTTGGTCAAGGTCTTCCACCGCGTTGGTAGAAATGATCACAGTGCGAGTACGAAGTTGAACTTCACGTGGAGTAGGTCTGATCATTCATAAATCTGAGCATCCACCAAAGACCAAGTGTTAGTATCAAAAGAATACACAAGAAAAACAAGATACTAAGCCAAAAATGAAACAAAAACAAAGCACAAACATAAGTACACGAAAATCACACAAAATTACACAAAACACAAAAACTCATGAAAAATACACGAGCACACTGAGACAAGGGAATCGACCGGTCAAAATTAATAGGCATGGAATAATTGACCGGTCGCAAACTAGAGTTTCTCGACAATTCAAAAGTTTTTAGTTATGAATGCAAGGGCTTTAAATATCCTAGATGATATGAAACGTAATATGAACAATCTAGAACAAGTTAACACACATATTTACATGGTTTCCTGGAAGAGTAGATGAGGTTAGTGTATAAACAAATGGAAGGTTTAAAGGAACACACATATGTACATAAATCACACAAATGAAATCAAACAATACTTCAACAAATTCATGCATCATATATTCAAATCGTCACCCAAACATATCAAACAAGAACTTAGATGAAGTATGGAGTGAATGCATAAGAGAAAAGTGTTAAAAACCTGTAGAAAACACAAAAGTTACGTGCTAATTTATGATGCAAAGTGACCTATCTTTTGGCCTCATGTCCCTAACTTCACTTAGGTTAGGGTACCCGGTGATGAAATCCGAGCATCACAAAGCCGCCAGAAGGTTATGCAGACTAAATGCAACGTTTTAATTAGTGTTTAATTACAAAATTTGGTGCAACACACATGTCCACGTTTTTATGCTCAAGTATAGATCATTTTGAGTGTGCTTCGGATTTAAAGAGAGTACACTTGCTTGATCTTTAGGTCGTTCAAAGGACGTGCGACCCGCGCGATAAAGTATAAACTTCCAATCGAATGGTCTTGGTTCAATCGAAAAAACATGGCCAGTTGGGGATAGAGATAACGCGAGAGGCAGGACTAATTTCGACAATGCATCCCGAGGCTTACCGATCATGGAAAGTAGATTTAGCCCTTATCTTCTTTGGGCAACTTTAATGAACTTGGCCAGTTAGCAAGAGAGACCACGAGAGGTAGGACCGATTTGAGATCTCGGATCCAAAACCTGTCATAGAAACCGTCACCTTCTAGACACCAAGTCACCAAAGATATCTTACTCAAAGATAAGTATTCATCCACTCACTGGATCATCGGTATATACTCCATTGATGCAAGTCTTTCTTAGATCCAGAACCTGTCACCAGTCATAACCCGTTTCTAGACACCATGTCCGACATTCAACCAATCTTTCGAAAATTTACACTCCCTCAAGTCCATTGTAGACTCCGCCCTCAACCTCATGTCCATAACTTCACTTAGGTTATGGTGTGTGGTGATGAAATCCACACATCACAAGGGGTTTAGGAGATAAACTTTGGAAAAGAGGTGCCATCTATTCACAATGAGTGCGACTTAATCAACCAAGCTCATGTACTTAATGTAAATCCAAAACTTTCCTTTAATGTATACATTGCTGCAAAAATAAATAAATAAATAAAATAAAATAAAATATGAACAAGTGTTAGTACACAAATATAAACAAAAATTTCGTGGGTTTTATATACATGCTTAATATTTACACAATTTCACATATTTACAAAGAACACATACAATTCCAGATTCGTGCAAACATGAGCACAGCTGCTTGTAGATTTTTTCCAGAATTATTGGCTTGGTGGAATTCAATACAATTTTACAGGCACAAACTAGACACGTAACCAAACAATCCTGCAAGTTTTCAGACTTTTATGAGACCTATAGCTATGTCAAATAATTTACACAAAATATGGCAGTGCACAGTTCCGAAAACAGAAAAATATAAACATATTGTACAAGCATAATCACACAATTCTTTACAATCCCCGGCAACGGCGCCAAAATTGATACTCACCATTATTAAGTACTAAATTAACACTTAACACTCAACAACAATGAGTCAATTAAAACCCTTTTTAGTAGATGTAGCATTGGTAAATAGGGATCGTTCTTAACCGGGGATTGAGGGTGCATGCATAACTATGCTAGGTTTGTTTATGGGGGTGCGAGATTTGGTTTGTTTAACTAATGACCTACGAAATTTAAACCTAATTCTACTATGTACACGTGATCATCACATCATGTCTACCTCCACTATTTTCATGCTTCACTTACCCAGTATCAACGAAATTCTTACCTTCAACCTGCAATTTATACACATGCTTTTAAGAGTGCGACGAAGAGCGCCTACACCTTAATTTATCTAAGATTCATACAAAACATGCTAGGGAGGAACGAAGAGCGTATCACCCAACACATTAAGAAGCTTTAAGCATACAAGCATGCATACAAGTCAAAGACCAAAAACTAAGAACACATGGAAGATAACATAAGTAAGTAAAAACGTATAACCTTTATTAAACAAATCACAAGTCGTAAACCGAATTCTTTACAAGACAAAAGATGAGATAGAAGGTTTATGGTTACACTTTTGGAGTCTGTGAAGAGCACTAACAACACCTCGAGTGGATGGATTCTCAAGAACAAGACGAAGAGCGCCGATTATTCTTGATCCGTGAGGAGGGAGCTTCGGCCTTGGAGGGGATTAGGCTTAGGACGACTTGGGAGGTGTTTTGGGCAGAGCTTTGCTGTCTATGATGTGTGATAATGAAACCCTAGTTGAGCCCTCATTTATATAGGCCAAGCAAAGCCTAGTTCGACTCCTTTTAGAAGTCTAACTACTCCACCCGGGTAACCTGACCCTTCTCCACTAAAATAGAAATTTCTCTCGTTCTAGAACTCCAAATCGTTTGATTCCAGTTGCGTTGGAAACTAGACGTCTATATCTTTCCAACCATATGCTAACCGCGTCTAGATTCATCCGTATCTGTTCACAGTGGTCTTTCGAAGTGGGCTGATGTACAAAGGCTGATTTCTGATAATTCATTTTAATCCATCTTCTTTCTTTGGGCTTCTTTAGATATGATTTTGGTCTTCAATTATTGACACCATATGAGAAATAATTTTAGTAACCATTTTGAAGACCATTTATCGGACCATTTCTTCTCTGGAATTAGGAACTTTTCTCCTTAGCCAACTTTTAGCTCCGAAATGCCTCATTTATTATTTCCTCCTTTATTTCTACCTAAAAACATAAAGTAAGTTAGAAACATATTTACTAAGCATAAAACAAAGCTAAATGCAGAGAGAAAGACATTAAGAATCAAGCATAAAATGCGTAGATCAGTGCACGAGGTTCGAGATAAGTTTGAACCTGAGCATTAGAGAGAGTCTGATTGATGTGCCTCAAGATAACCGTGAGGAACTAAGTGTGCTGCACTCAGTGGTGAGGCTATTGAGAAGGAAAGGTGTACACGGTTTTCCGATGTGATGGTTTGAGGAAAGTGGATTTAGTCGAGATGTATTGATGAGGTTGAGTTCCGACACCTAGAGATCAGTGACATCATCAGGCTGTGGTCTTTTCGATTATGTTGAGGGTCATCAGATTAAGCAGAGGATCCATTTGTCGATGGTGGAGATCACGGAGTAGCGGACTTGGTCCTGTGGCATGAGTTTGGGTGATCGTTGGTGATCCTTTCACGCAGCAAGTGTTGCGGTGACTTGTGTTCGTGGAGCACTTTTAGTTGCTGTTTTGGTGGCCAGGAGGGTCACGTTACGAGGGAGCGTCCTCAGCTAGCTGTTTTAGCGGTTCAGCAGCTCAGAGTTTACGAGGAGATCATGATGCTATTCCTGAAGTTTGACCAATGTAGCCTTTTGATGAGTTATTCAGCAAGTCTCGATTGACGTGGGTGGCTAGTTGGGCATGTTGGAGTTCGTGCCACGACCTTGTTTGAGGACAGAATTTTCTCCGAGGTTACTGTTGTTTGATATCCATGGCTATTGTACCTGCATCTCCACTTCCGAGGTTTTGGAGAGTATTGTATCCATCCGGAGGTTGCGAGATCCTTGTTGGAGGATATGGCTTAGCCGCGGATCTGTTATAGCTAGACTTCGTGGTTTTGATGTGATTGTGAGTATGGACTTACGGACGACGCATTTGGCTGTGTTCGAGTACCTCGAGAAGGAGGTTGTGTTTCGACGACCAGGTTTCCCCGAGATACTGTTTCGCGGTGATGGTCGAGTGGATGGTGGAAACGGGTTGTGTTGTTTGCTTAGCTCATGTTGGGGATACTTCGGTTGTTGTGCCCGACATTGGTGACATTGAGGTGGTTCCCGAGTTTCCAGGTGTATGCCGGAGGAATTACCAGGTGTTCCTCCAGTTCGGGAGACCGACTACACCATTGAGCTTATACCGGGCGCTGGACTCATTTTACCGGCATTTTGTTGTTCTGTACCAGCGGAGCTGATGGAGCTACAGTTTCGACTCCACGAGTTGCTGGAGGAGGTTTTAGGAGATTTCATGCGACCCCGCGTATTTGCGTGGTGTGCTCTTGCATTGTTTGTACGGATGTTAGATGGTTCGACGTGGTGGTGCATTGACTACCGAATCCTGATTCACTTCAGAGAAGAGTGAGTATCCTCCGCTTCGGATTGACGATTGGTTTGATCAGCTCACGAGAGCTTCAGTCTTTTCGAAGATTGATTTCGGGACCGGATACCATCAGTTGAGGTTTGATGAGTCAAATGTGGTTTGGACAGCTTTCGGATCTCGATGCGGGCATCAGGAGTTTTTGGTCACGCTGTTTGGTTGACCAATGCCCCGTAGATCGTGTGGATTTGATGGACCATGTGCTCAGATGATTCTGGACGAGTTACGGACATGTTCGTCAGCAACATTCTGATTTACTCCAGGAGTGTGAGCCAGTACCTGAAGCAAATGCGAGCGATTTTTCGGACTTCGCGTGACGATTAGCTGTTTGTGAAGTTCAGCCAGTGTGAGTTTTGGCTGATTAGCATGAAGATTTTGGGCTGTGTGATGTTATCCAAGGGAGTTGGCGTAGATCCTGACCAGATAGAAGCCGTGTTGATTTGTGATTGACCTATTATGGTACCAGAGATCGGGAGTCTCTTGGGTTTAGCAAGCTTTTACCGACGGCTTGTGCAGGATTTTCCTAGATTGCCACTTTACTTTCCAGATTGACGAAGAAGGCGTCAAGTTCGAGTGGTTCGATGCACGCGAGGAGAGTTACTTACTCCTGAAGGATGGTTGACCGTTGCTTCGGTTTTGACCTTACCTGATGATCGTGATGAGTTCGTGGGTTATGGCGATGCATCGAGATTTGGATTTGGTTATGTTTTGATGTTGTGTAGCAGAACGGTGGCTCATGATTTCAGGCAGTGGGAACCTTATGTAGCTACATATCCTATGTATGGTATTGGGTGTAGCTGTTCTTGTGTTAGCATCAGAGAGTTGGAGACACTACTGCTATGGCATGCAGCGCAGTGTAGGACGTACACTGATCACTTGAGTTTCATCCACTTGCATTTTCGGGCAGATTTGGGCTTGTGGCAGTGTAGATGGATGGGGTCGATTAACGACTATGGCTGCACCTTTGAGCTTTTTCGAGAAAGGTTAGAGATTGTACTTTGACTATCCTTCTGGGATGTTGTTGCTGATGCATTCAGTTGGAAGTCGGGAGCTTCAATGTTTCATGTGAGTGTGGCTCGAGTTTCCGTGTTAGCCTAGTTGCGAGCTATGGGAACTGAGTTAGAGTGTGATGATGTTAAAGCTCATTGTTTCGGGCGCATGTGGCACTAGTGGTGCGGAGATGTGTCCGACGCCTCGAGTTTACTACTCGTGACGCAACATGAAGAGTAATGTAGCAGCTTGTGTGTGTGCAGACGCCACATTTATCGACAGGCGATGGCTAGGAGGCAGAGACTTGCCGAGAAGTGTCAGCCATTTGAGATTGTCGGTTAGACGTGGCGTTTGTCGCTGTGATCTTGTGTGTCAGTTCGCGCTTTTGTTTGTGATATTAGTTGTTAGGCTATTGTGGACCATTTGACAAACTCAGTACATTTCCTTGTACTTTCGGAGACGATTTCAGTGGCAAACTGGCATAGCTGTGTTTGACGGAGATTGTCCCATCTACGTGGTGTACCTGTGTCCCAGTTTGCTGGTCGAGGTAATCAGCTACAACTGAGTGTTGGCAAGCTTTGCAGCGAGCATTGGGGACCAGATTACAGTTAGTACTGGTTCTTATCCTCAGATTGGCGGGCGATCTTTGAGGACTATTCAGACCTTGGAGGGCATATTGTGGACCTCGGTATTGCAGTTCCAGAGGATTTGGGACCAGCAGTTTCAGTTGCTCGAGATTGCTTGCAGTACCAATTTGTGGACCACTATGGTTTTGATGTTGGATGATGTCGTTTTGAGGAACGATGTTGTATTCCATTGTGCTGTAGCGAGTTTGGTTTGAGTTTGAGTTGACATTTGATTCGGATTATGTGGAATGTACTACCACAGACTGTCAGATTAGCGGAAACAGGTTAATAATTGCTCGAGTTCGATGTTTGAGCTATGTTGATATGAGTGTGTTGAGTTATAAATTGCCACGTTGTTTTGATCTGTATGTGGTCATAGGCGAGTTTGTGCTGTGCCGTATAGTTCGGCATCGCCTATAGCGTTGGCTTTTGTGTGTGTGTGTTCCATGTTGTGGAACTATGTTTCAGGTTTGTTACGTGTTGTGTACCCTATCTGTTCCTTATGCAGGAACACTTGGCGATTGTGTTGAGCCAGTTCAGATTCGAGAATTGTGGGTACAGGGATTACAGTACAGAGCTATCTCCTATTGTGGAGTTTATTATCAGAGTCGTCCCATTGTCGTAGCCACTGGAAAGTCGTTCAGTTGTGGTTGCCACTTGTGAGTTGAGCGGTATGCAGAGGCAGTGCTCCTACTTTTAGTCGGCAGACTTGGAAATTTCGAGGTCAAAATTTTTTTAAGGGGTGGATTTGTGACGACCCAGAACAGAATCAATATGAGAATCAGCTTAATCTACGAGCTTGTGCGTAGTCGCAGATTGCCGACAGTTGTTCGAATCGCCAGATTTGATAACGACTAAATTATTGGCCGAGAATTGGAGCTGGGTCTCTTCTCGAGAGTCGTTATACGTGTGATTTTGAGTTCGTGGGCGGTTTCGGATCGTTATTTGGACGACCGAGGAATAAGTTATGAATATTTGAAGTTTTGACGTAATTGGGTTAAAATGGTAGATTTGTCAGCGACTAAAATACCGGACGAGAATTTGGTTTTGGCTTCTTCAGGGAAGTTGTTCAGAATTTAATTTTGAGCTCGTGGGAACTTCCGGAGCATTATTTTGAGTTACGAAGATTAAGTTATGAATATTTCCGATTGTTGATTATTAGTCGGTTTAAATATGCGTTGGGTTGAACAGTTGAGTTTTTATCCAATTGGTCGATGTGTGTGACTTTGGGTGGTAATTGAAGAATATGTCGAGTCGAGTTTGTTGCCGCGAGAATTATCGGAATCGGAATTACGACGCGAAAGTTATGGATATTCGAAGTTTACCGAAAAGGGTGTTTGGAAGTTTCCCAAAATAGAAAGTCTATAAATAGTGGAGTTTCCTGTTTGGGAAACCTGCCATAAAGGGAAGCTGGGTTGACCCACGTTGACCCACGGGTCAAGAATAACCCGTTTGGAGGCCGAAATGGTTCGCCGAAATTGAGGCCGATTCCGGCCATATTTGGGTATGGTTTCTTCACGAGATATGTTGGGCTCGTGCTTCTCTTCGGATTGGTAGGTGGATCACCTCCTATGGTGGCCGGAGGAGGAAGAAAAGTGGTGGTGAAAATGGTGAAATTCCAGCGAGTTTTGTTCGATTCGGGTGACGGTGGAGGCCGAGTTGGTGGCTCTACCTTGAAGGGTGTTGTTAGCCTTGAGCTAAGGAAGCTTTTCCATGTGGTCTTGAGGGTTGCCGTGGCCGGAGGAGAGAGATCCGTCGAATTGAAATTCCGGTAAAGGTTTGGAACTTTGGGTTGATTTTTGGAGGTTTTCCGGTAAAAATTGGCCTTAACTTATAACTAGAAAGTTGTTGGAATCGTCGAGATCTTTGAAATCATGTGTAGCACGAAATTTTCTGGGCAGGTATGGATTTTCCGGCGACGGGGCAGCGGCGACGACGGCGGCAACTTTTCGCCCGGCGTAGTTTTCGACAAGTTGCATGTCAGTTCACTCGAAATCGCGCCCCGATCGCAGTGGGGAGGTTTGTTTCTCGATTTGAGCATCCGAAAATACAGTGAGGTATTGAGATGTGATTTTCGGATTTTCTGACAGTTTTTCGTAATCGGATTATGTGTTTCCGAGAACGGTGGTTTCTCGTGATTTGTTTTGAATAGTCGAGTTATGACTTTGAGTAATGGATTTTGTGAATATTCAGGTGTTCGTGATCGTTTGTTTGGCGAGGGACTTTCCGCCGGATCACGGGTTAACGCATATCGCGTTACGCAAGTCTGTGAGTGGACATTTCTTTTCACGGATTGTTTGCGAGTCTTGACATACGTTTTATGAACTTAAGCATGCATATGAGATTTCGGATTACATGAGCATGTGTTTTACGATTATACATATACGGATATGCGTATACGAATATACATACACTTATATGCTGTTTCATGCATTTGCATCGAACTATTTATGATTTGATTTACACAGAGTACAGTCTCAGTTACGTTGTTGTATCGATACACTTGCCTCTCGGCTGATCCCCGATGGTAGGCTTTTACCAGGGGAGGCTGTGACTCCTGACCCGAGGCCTTTACCGGGGGGAGGCAGACCTCTGACCTGAGGCCTTTCTGGCTAGAATCACGTGTGGGTCTGGGATCCCGTGATTCGGACTGTACTAGCACGGTTGTGTCCTCGAGTGGCCCCGTGGGATTTTATGCATGCTCCGTATGCGTGAGGAGTTAGAGTCTCCCTCGTGTACTCGGACGCGTGAGGAGTTAGAGTCTCCCTCGTGTACCATTTGATTATTTACACTTTCGACTCGCATATGTTTTTATATATATATATTACTTGGTGAAAGACATTTATTTTCGTCCACTCACTCTAACAGTTTTCATGTCTTTCCCCTGAGATTTTCGGTTTCCGTGCCCAGTTTGCAGTTCGGACTCTGGTGTCGCACGTCGTGGTCGGAGGCATAGTGCTCGAACTACCTTGTTTCTTCCAGTAGGTTTATTGTTCTACCTACTTTGGAATACTTATATGATTATACATTAGAGGTCACTCTGAGTAGTCTGTTGTATATATTATACGATTTTACACCGGATTTCAGTAAAGTACAGATATATTTATTGTTTTACTTTACTGTTGATATATTGAGAAATCCAGATGGGATTGGTGGCCACGGTTTGCTTTTTGTGGCATAGGATGAAGTGTATTTTCCGCGTGCAGGTAATGGTAATTCCACGTTAGTAACGAAACTCTGCCGAAATTTCGAAATATTTTTGTTGGTTCGTGTTTTCGAAGGGGTTCGATTCCGGTTTAGGAAGCTAAATCAGGGTTGGGTCCTTTCAATGAACTCGCTTTGTTTTATGATATATATAAATGGTGAAAGGCATATGATTATTTTCGTCCACTCACTCTAACGATTTTATTTGTCTTTCCCCTGGGCTTTTTGGTTTCCGTGCCCAGTTTGCTGTTCGGATTCTGGTGGCTTACGTCGCAGTCGGAGGCTTAGTGTTCGAGCTACCTTTCTTTTACAGTAGGTTTCTTGTTTTTCCTACTGTTGTATATTTTTGTATATATATACACTAGAGGTCGCTCTGATTACTCTGTGTTATACTTTCATATGATTTCCCCGGATTTCTGTAAAGTACAGTTTTGATTATTGCTTTACATTATTGTTATGATATTGAGAAATCCGGATGGGATTGGTGCCCACGGTTTGGCTTTTGTGGCATAGGTTGAAGTGTGTTTTCCGGGTGCAGGTTAATGGCAATTCCACGTTATAGCGAAACTCTGCCGAAATTTTTATGGTTTTTTGCAAGTTCGTGTTTTCAGAAGGGGTTTGATTCTGGTTTAGGAAACTAAATCGGGGTTGGGTCCTTTCACCATGAGTGACCCCGTAGGATTTTACATGCATATTTATGGATCAAGGAAAATATACCTGGTCGGGATTTTCATATGCATTGACTCGCATTATGCTTTTACGAGCATTTATTTGGGAAATACATATTATTATTTTCGTCCACTCACTCTAACAATTTTATTTGTCTTCCCCTGGGTTTTTTGGTTTCCTTTGCCTAGTTTGCAGTTTGGGTTCCAGTGTTGCGCGTCGACTATGGAGGCATAGAGTTCAGATTACTCTTCAGTTTCTGTAGGTTTCTTGTTTCACTTACTCATTGTAAATGTTGTATATAGGCGTCGCTCTGAATGCTTATGTCGAGTTTTCAATGGAGTTTACTCCTGTATATTTCTGGATTTCTTGTAAACCTTTGAGTTTATTATATATGTTGTTGAGAAATCCGGATGGGGAACGGAGCCCCACGGTTTGGCTTTTGTGGAATATTCGAAGTGTGTTTCTTTGCAAGTTCTAATAATGGTATGTCTTTTTTCAAAGCAAACTCTGGCAAATTTTTTATTTTTTTTAGGTCGTGTTTTCGAAGGGGTTTGATTTCGGTTTAGGCAACTAAATCGGAGTCGGGTCCTTTCATCTCGTCCTCTATCAGATCTAATAATCTTAATTTTCTTGTCAAGTTGATTCTCTACTTCAGCTTTGTATGCTTTAAACATGTCCAAAGCTTCATCTTTTGTTTGCATTAAGTATACATAACAATATTTGCTGCAATCATCTATAAACGAGATGAAATAATTTTTCCCTCATTTTGAAGAAGTTGACTTAAAGTCACAAAGATCAGTGTGTATTAATCCTAATACTTCAATTGATCTATCTACTGATCTCATAGGTTGTTTTGCAAACTTGGATTCAGTACAGATTTCACATCCATGTGTTTTCATAGAACTGGGGTTACATTTGGGTATTAATCCCGAATTCACCATCCTTTTTATAGGTTGGTAATTCACATGGCATAATATTTCATGCCATAAATCAATAGACTCAAGCAAGTAAGTAGAATCATTATTTATATTAATAGATACATCATTTGGCAATACATTGAGTTTAAAGAGACCATTTGCCAAATAGTCATTTCCTACATATTTACCACCTTTAATGATTACACATTTGTCAGATTCAAATATAAGTTCGAAACCTTTGTCACTTAAAATATGGCCAGAAAGTAAATTCTTTCGAATTTCAAGAACATGCAGCACCTCAAAAAGAGCAAATATTTTTCCAGAAGTAAGTTTCAGCACCACTTTGCCATTTCCTTTGATAGCTGATGTAGAAGCATTGCCCATGAACAAATTTTCGCCTTCAATTGGTTGGTAAGTGACAAACAGATTCTTATCAGAATATATATGTCTCGTAGCACTAGTGTCAACCTACCAATCTTTAGCATCAGAGACCATATTAACTTCACAAACCACACCAACAAAGTCATAGTCAATTGCGACATTAGCCTAATTTTTGTTGCTATGATTTCCAGCAACGGATTGGTCCTTTCTATGGCGGCAAACCGCTGCCTTATAACCTATTTTTTCACAAACCCAACAAGCAGCCTTGGTCTTGAATTGCTTCTGCTTAGGAGCAAAGGAAGAATTTGTCTTGCCCTCTTTTCCTTTGTTTTTGTTCTGGCCATTCGACTTGGTCTTGGAGGATTCTCCTTCCACAATGTTTGCCTTGGCTTCATAAGAAGAAACACCATTCTTCTCATTCAGCCTATTGCCCTCTTCAACTCAAAGCTTTAACACCAGTTTTTTCACCGACAATTCTTTAGTCATGTGTTTCAAGTCATGCTTGAAATCTTTCTAGGATGGAGGAAGCTTTTCAGTCATTGCACCAACTTGAAATTTGTCATCAAGGTTCATGCCTTCAGTGTGGAACTCGTGGATTATAATCTGCAGTTCTTCAACTTGGTTGAGAACAGACTTGGTGTCCATCATCCTATAGTTCATGAATTTGCCAATGATGAATTCCTTGATACTTGCAGCTTGAGACAAATACTTCTTCTCCAGTGATTCCCACAATTCTTTGGCATTTTTGCAGGTCACATACACATCATAGAGAGTATCATCCAATCCATTAAAGATATAATTTTGGCATAAAAACTCACTATGTGTCCAAGCATAAATGGCATTCAAAGTTTCCTTTGACACCGGAAGTTCTTCTGCCACAGGTTTCTCTTGAGAGATCACATGTGCCAAGTTCAAAGTTGTAAGGTAGAACAACATCTTTTGTTGCCATCACTTGAAATCAACCCCTTTGAACTTATCAGGTTTCTCAGCATACGAGTTGCTTTTCACCACATTCATAGATTAATCCATTGAGAATTTCTATCTTAGATTGTTAGAAAATATATATTATAAGTATGGATCGAATCTATGGATCACAAAAAATATCACTATTAAATATAGAAATCAACGAAACTAAACAATAGAGAATTAAATCCAATGAAGCTTTCAATCAAAACATCAAAATCAAATAGAGAAAGCAATTCAAATTTTACTAACTTGATTATTGAGAGAGGCTTGCAAAGGCAATGTCCTAAGACAAAAATCCATCCTTATACTTCTGTTTGTAGAATCTTCTTGACGTCTGTCTCCCAGGATACAACTCTCAATCCAAGACTTGCAGAATGCCTTGAATCTTTACTCAAATTTCAGTCAATGTTTCTTTCTTGTATCGTATGGAAGATGTTGTAAAATGAATTAAGTGATTAAGTTAGATCATCCGCTCATCTTATATAGAAACAAGATGCATATTCGGCGTTTGAGCGAAACGTCGTCGTTTTTCAGAGACGAAGAGTTGCGTCTCAACTCTTCAATTGTCAAAAGGTTTCTGTTCAAAAATTAACCTTTTTTTACAAATTATTCCCCAGAGCCTAAAGGCCTAAGACTCAATCTTTGATTATTTAATAATCATGTAAGCCCATTAGGAGGCCCAAGAGAAATTTTCAATGAAACCCATTGAAATCCATCACCCAAGCCCACTTCCATTTAATACCTTACATGGCGTATCCCTTATCAAGAGTATATGCCATTAAACATCTTCCATGTGGAACTAAAGTCCCACAAAGTTCCAACAACTGTAAAGTCTCCATTTCCAGTTAAATGCCACACAATTCGATCAAGACAAACCCTCATACCTAAAGGATTAATACCTCGAACAATGTCTATCTCTACATGAGTAAGATATTGCTACAACATCTCAATATCCAATTAAGCTACGCCAAGGTTTAATAAACTGAGAGACTCTACAAAGTGTGGTAGGAGTTGTCAATTGTTGATGTGACCGAAATTCTTTTAGTTTAGGCAACCATCTATCCTCCTAAAAATCGATCTAATCTCCCCTCTCAACTTGCTACCTACTACATGCCTCCAACAATGGCCTGGCTTGTATAAAGTTCATCCATCTATAGAAGGTAGCATTACCAGAATACCTTCGTTAGCAGATGAATTTTTTTTTCCAGTGTGTTGCCTAACAAACTCTTAGGTGACGGATATGTGAACGATCTGCTTTGAAAAACTATCTGTCTTCTAACAACCTGTTAGGCAAGGGAAATAGTTTTCGTCTAAAATCCGACGGCCAATAAAGTTTTTACGTGACGGATTTTTTGTGTTGGCAAATTTTATCTTCCAAGAAACATTCAAAAGATGGAATTTTAATTCCCTTGCCAATTCCATTGTCTAAAGGGATTATTAGAAAACGGAAAAGTTTCCGTCTGCTAGAAATAGGTTAATTGACGAAATTTATTTACTAGCAGGCGGATAGTGTCCATTTTCTAGAAGTATCTTCTATAATAGTCAGTAGCATTTCCAGATCAAACTCTTATCTCTTCACAACAGTTCTAACACCTCTTTTCCGACGATTTTTCGATCTACAACGAAAAAGCTTCGATCAAAGGCCCCAAAGCATTCCCGAAGCTTCATATATTGGTTAGTGTTTGTATATACTAATTTTTTGTGTAATATTTCTATGTATTGTGAAGTTAACCGGTGATTGAAATCCGACAATAGTTTTCTGGAGAAATTTGTGATAGGTAGCTAGAATCCCGCTCTTGATGCATGTATATGCTAAATTTTGCAGAAATGTTAGATCTATTAGGAGCTATGTTGAAAAATTATGGATTTTTGGATATTTACATATATATATATTATTAATTAATTAGATTAATTTGGGTTATGAAATTTAATTAGTAATTTTTGGGTGTGTATATATATATATGTAAGAAAGATTCTTGATCGAACGTAGCTAGATTATTATATATGTACATACGTATATATGGACTGAAAATTAATAGCTAGATACGTACGTAGCTTAATTGATATATATGAAGATTATTGGTTTGAATTCTAGTTACCTTGATCGATATATATGAAGATTAGGTATATATATTGAATGAATCGAAGCGTGGGAAGATTATTAGTTGTAGCTAGCTAGCTTGATATAAAGAATAGAGTATATATATAGGTTCTAGCTAGCTTGATATATGAAAAATTAAGGTTATAAATGTGATTGATGACCAGACAATTTATTATTTCGCTCATTACAAGTTACGTACTTACGCAGAATATGGACAAAAGTTGGTTATGGTTGGAGAGAGGTGATCAAAGGTATTTACAAAGAATTTATGATTTCATGCGTTTGGTAATTCAACATGGTGGAGGAAGCTCCAATTTCAAGTGCCCGTGTAGGAGATGTCGTAACTCAGAATATCATACAGTTGCAGATATGTGTTCCAGCACTTGTCTCAATACGGTATAATGTGGGAGTACACTTCATGGACTGAACACGGTGAAGAACCATAGGCTAATGCTCATATTGTGATGGCGGGGTTCAAATCAGGGTATGATGTTGGCGAATCCAATAATATTGATGGACCTTCTCTAAACCCCGTTATGGAACTTGTCCACGATGCATTTCCGTCGTATAGTTCAAGTGGGTACGGGTTTTTCGAGGGTCATTACGATACTCCCAACCATGAGACTGTTCCACCAACATGTGACTTTATGTGATCCACTAATTACAACAAGTACAATAGACTTCTACTGGAAGCCCAGGCACCGGTGCACCCACATGGTAAAGTGACTATTTTGAGTACGGTAATGGAGGAAATGGGGTATAAAATGAAGCACAAATTGTCGAATGTAGCATTTGACGATGTCCAACGACACATAAGTAGTCTACTTCATGATGATCACAAACTTCCAGACAGTGTTATTATAAAGTAAAAAGGATATTGAACGACCTTAACCTTTCTTCCACGAAGATCGACATGTGCAAAAATAGTTGTATCTTGTTTTATAAGGAACACGTAAACCTCCTGTACTTCTCAGTTTGCGGCAAGTCAAAATGGCTGGTCAAGCAGAAGAACAAGAAGAAGAAAATTTTTCCATGGAAGGTTCTTCATCATTTTTCGTTGATTCCTAGACTAGAGCGATTGTACATATCTCCGTACACGGAAGAAGCAATGAGGTGGCATGGTAAAAAGAGGTTGGATGACGGTATGCTTAGACATGCCGCAGACGGGGAGGCTTTTAAATCTTTCAACATAACATTTACAAACATCGCATCATAGGTTCGAAATATGAGACTATGACTTTCCATAGATGGGTTCAATCATTTTAATGATGGTCAATATAGCACTTGGCCCGTTATTGTGATGTCGTACAACCTACCTCCCTGGATGTGTATGAGAAAGGAATTTAATTTTCTTTGTCTGATAATTTCGGGTAAATATTCCCCTGAAAAATGTTTTGATGTGTTTGATGAGACCTTTGATTGACGAGTTGAAGGAGGTGTTGGAATTTGGGGTGCGAATTTGGGATAGCTACACTAAAACATCATTCATCATGAGAGCAGCCATTATGTGGACCATTAACGATTTTCTGGCTTACGGGTTGTTGACATCTTGCAAGACTAAATGGTACAAGGGTTGTCTTATCTGCTTAGACGACGTCAACTCCAGCTATCACGCGGGAAATGTGTGTTACTTGGGACATCGTAGATGGCTTCCCGAAAATCACCAATGGAGATCCGAAGCAGCGAGTTTTGACGGGACGGTAGAGGATGATCCGAAACCCCGAGAGTGGTCTGGTGAAGAGATTTTCCAAAGGTTACAACACATTGATTTTGGAGTACTGAGAAAGTGTCCATGTGTGACGGCCTCAACCCCACTTGTGGTTAACGACGAAGTTAGGTATTAGAGTCACATGAGTATTTTCTATTAACTCCCTTATTGGTCAAGGTTAAAACTCAGGAACAACCTTGATGTCATGCACATTGAAAAGAATGTATTCGACAGTTTCCTTGGAACAATTCTAGGCCTTGATGGGAAGAATAAGGACACTCTTAAAGCGCGTGAAGATTTGCGAGCAATGAACATACACCGTCACTTGTGGTTAAAGAAGAGGAGGTCTAGCAAGATCGAGATCCCTATGGAACCTTACACAGTGAAGCCGAACAAGAAGAAGGAAGTATTCACATGGTTCTGAGGTGTTCGATATCCTTCCAAGTATGCAGCAAATGAGGGGGACAGCAAATTTATAAATCTCAAGACTCATGATTGTCATGTTATGATGCAACGTCTTCTTCTAGTGGTAATTTGACCTTATTTTCATCGTGATATGGTAGAGCCGTTAGTAGCATTGTCCAGGTGGTGGCAGAAGTTATGTGCAAGAAAGTTGAAGAAGTTAGATGTAGTTGAATTGAAAGAAGAGATTGTGCACATTCTTTGCAAATTAGGCGGAAGAATCACAATATCCAAACTAATCACACTAATTTTGAAAAACTAATCAATCTAGGAGAACACTAGCAATCTCACTCAAACAGTCAACTATGAAATCCAAGGAGGAATCGATTACATCACACGAGCTACTCATATGGAAAAATTACCAAAACAGGTCCAGATATGCACAAAATGAATCATATCGAACTGAATTTTCTTCTTCATATAGCAATTGTGCCTCATAGATCCAAAAACCTAAAAATTGCAAAACAATTAGTTTATCAAATAAACTTACAGATTTCAACGTCGACTACTAGTGAACGAGAGAGACAGTGCTTATCGTTGGATGAAAGCTCCAAATATGAGATCATGTTTGGTTCGAAGCAATTAGGGTTTTTAAGGAAAATCGTAACGGCTCAGAATGCGGTGCCGAGGTCAAGTCAAAAAAATCTTGTCGTTGTGTGTGTCGGCGCTATGAGCCTGACAAGGCCAAATTGGAGCGATGGCAGCTGAGAGTTGCCAGATAAAGGTTTAGGGACTAATCTGCTACGATGAGGTGACCAAGTCGTAGCCATCGGAAGATGAGCGAGAGCCAGAGAGATGGATGCAATTTCTATTTCAAGTGCGAGACCGAGAGAAAGGTTGGGCAATTATAAGCAATGGAAATATCGAGACGAGGACGTAGGATTCATGAGGAGAGGTAAAGCAAGGCGGTCCATTTGGTGCCGACTGGGTCGAGGCCGGGGTAGAGAGAGAGGAGGAGGAGGAGTTCGGCTAGAATTCACGCCGATTTTCATTCACACCCAGTATCCAAATTTTTTTAACACGTGTCATCAGCCCATTGATCAGTTGTTCTCTACATGGAGGAGCTCACAATAACCTCACACACTAGATCCTGGTCCTTGTCCGGGTTCAACAGCCACCTATGACCACGCATTGAAGTCGGAAAATCTCGCCGGAGAGATGCAACGCCAGAAAAGGTACCCAGAAGTCGTCGACGCAACCTTCCATCGCGTCTGGATCCTCATCCCCATCTCCCTCACGCCGGTAAGTTCTCTCTCTGCGGAGGTCCGTCATCATGATTTTCTCCACCTCCAGCGATGACCTCTTCCATTAAGTCACAATTTGTTCGTCAGTGAGCTCACTCTAAGACGGCGTCGGCATCACCACCAGTCTCTGTCTCTGTCGATTGGCATCTTCAAAGCGAGTTACGAACTGAGTTCCGAGTCAAAGAGAGCTGAGAACGAGTCGGCGCGCCGACGACTAAGTAAATAAACTTGGGTATCCGATCAAAAAAATTTAGCTCGCACATGCAAATCGAGCTATCTGCCAAACAATATCGGTTTGAAACCCTAAAAATGACATATCGATTATTAGCCGAAATCCCTGAGGAGCAGTTTGAGATCCATGGACACGCGGAGTTATCAGAGTGTGATCGATAAATGTACCCAATCTGTTTAGACCATCAACATACAAGTCGCTTCCATGATTTGTACTAGTTTATGTGCACAATTCCGATACTGGGTAGCTTTTGGAATTTGATTCTGTTAGGCTAAGTGGGGTGCACACTAAGTGTTTGTGAAAATGTCTCACTCAAATGGGCATTGGTTTTTAGTATTAGGGAATGTGAAATGTGGAGTGGAGAGTGAGGTTTTAAGTGGTTAGAGCTAGTTGGGAACCGGGTTTAGGGAATGCAGCTGTTTTCATTTTTTTGTTTTTGTTTTCGTGCATGGTAAGATTTGAACTTCAGTGGATTTACGAGTACTTAGCTGCATTTGGGTTGGGAATCTTCAAATGTCAAGGATGTAATGTTTTGGTGGTTTCTTTAAATCATAATGTCGATTCTCTACCTACATGAGTTGTGGAAATGGCATGTTAATGAGAAGCGTTTGATTGGTTTCTTGAATACAAGATTTGAAGCTTGATTGAAGATCTGAACAAGCCGTTGTTGGATCCTGATAATTTCAACAGAGATGGGATCGATTTGGTATGTTTTGAATTAGCTACATTTCTGCAATCACATCTTGAAATTCATTCCATGCAGCATTTGAATCTTTTTCAAATATAACAGGAACGTCTACCCCTAGAAGAAGTGTTTGAACAACTAAGGACATCGGCCAGAGGACTTTCATCTAACGATGCTAAAGCCAGATTGCACATTTTTGGCTATAACAAACTAGAATTGAAGACAGTAAGAGCCTCAGTTCTGAAATATGTTTTACTTGATGCATATTCGTGTGTGGTCGTTTCGTTTGTATCATCAAAGTTCATTACTTTCTGTACACCTCCAATTTGATCATGATACTAGAGGCTTTTTTTATTTACTTTTGACCGGAATCCAGTAGTAGCTTATCCTACATTGACCTTTCAGGTTTTGAGATCAGAGAACATTAAATTTGTTGTAGCTCCATGTGAAGCCGATGTGCAACTCGCATACCTGGCCAGTTTTGAACCAGAAAGGGGTGGGATTACACCAATGATCACTGAGGATAGTGATCTAGTGGTGTATGGTTGCCAAGCTGTAAGAACTTCCAGGCAAACTTTGATATGGTGCAGATGGAGGTCCAATGCTTTATTTATTTTTTTTACTTCAATTTCACCATATATCATTGAACTTTCTGGTGTATTGATTGTTTTGATTTGCATTGGTTACAAACATATAATATTTAAGATGGACCAATACAACAATGGTGATGAGTTACTGCTTGACAATGTGTTTAATCAAGTGGACTGTACACCTTCCTTCCAAAATTTCAACCTCGAATTATTCACAGGTTAGTTTGGTTTCACCTAATCTTGCTTACCTCACTCCTATACTATCAATGCAGTTTAGTTTTTAGATTTTTTCTTGGCAATAAAACTAGAATAGTGATTGAATAAGAGTTTTTTTTGAGCCATTTGAGAATTCCAATTCCAATATCAATCAAACAATTGGATGTTATATTAGCTTGTGTTAGGTACTTAGAGATATCTATGGTGCATTTTGCTACAGTTTTGCATAGAATTGTAGTTTTTCAGTGGTAACTCTGGTAGTTACATGTTGAAAAAGTCATTCCTGTGTTGTCATTACTTGGTTCTCTAAAATCTTTGCGGTGTAGGGGAACATGAACACAGAGACAGAGTGAATGATAATATTAGCAGTTGAATTCAGCTAAGTGTAGTCGTATGGTGATAAATGGTTGTGCACCTTAGGCCTATCTGTCACTCAATTCATGCTTATAGAAATGATGGATAGTTTAAGTATTTTATGAGCAAGAGTTTTAGAATGTTATGTGAAGCATCCTGTATCAGAATGTTAGTTAGATCCTTTTCATCTGTGAGTTGATAGCTCAGTGTCTTGTGTAACATGTGTTTAGCCACATTTTGATGCTTATATTGGTAGCCAGTGGTTCTCGTCTCTTTTGAGGGACCAACAGATGATACTCTTTTTAGCATGTTTGGTTGTTTTGCATGAACACAGAACATATTCCTTTATCTTCTGTTATTTATTTTTGTCAAGAATTGCATAAAGTAATGCATTTTCTGCTGGAAGTGTAATAGTAGAGATGAAGCTTATAAATGTGTATACAATGGTCAGAAAAGGAAGCAAGACCTCACTTCTTCTGTATGATACCGGTGAAGTTTTTGAGAGGGATAAACTTCGTTTGGCCCCATGATTGACTATTATTTACAAGCTCTATTTCTATTTCCTTTCTGTTAACAGAAAATGCAACATTAGTTTGTTAACTTAGCATTTAAATGAAAGTCATGAAATTGTGGAATTTGTTCATGGCCCCTGCTTTAATCCTAGATTGTATTGAGTGATTTCAATTGTGTGCAACAAATGTGATATCTCGAACAAGTCGTTTTATATATTCTCCTCACGACCTGATATAAATTGTGTGCAACAGCAAATTGAAGAATGTCAAAGTCTTTGATGCATCTAAATATAAAAAGCGGTTAAATGAATATCTCGTTAATTTTTTACACGAGTAGTCAAGCACACTACTTGAAGATGCATCTCACGAGTTCATTAGGGAGCTCCTCTCATCGATCTCACTCCTTGGGCTAGTTGGTGATCCAATTTGTAGTTCAATTTGCGCATTTGCATACCACTCAAGGATGGCCAAATCTCGTCCCGGCGCCCTTTGAAGTTGATACCCAAGAATTATGGCATCACGCAACCTTCTTGCTCCACTGAGCTACATTTCAGTAAAGAGAAAAGAGTAATCAGAATAATTAAATCTCGTTCCACTTGTTTTTGGGTTGCACAATTACTTGTTTTCATATATAGTACAATGGGGATTGTTCTGGAGTATAGTTCCTTTTGTTTTTCTTTCATTATATATATGAAAAGTTCAAAACTGTTGGTATTGAAGAGTTGGCCATGAAACATGACTTGTATGAAATACCTTATATGATGCCCAATTTTTTCCAATAGCCGTTTCTTGAAGGACCTGAGCTGCCACCTATAAAATAAACACATTTCATTTCACTACACACATGCTACAACTAGATTGTATAACTATACTCATTTCATTACTGGCCCATACAATATACCTCTTATAGTTGTTCTCTTATGTCAAAAACAATTGCAGGCTGCAATAAAATTTAGCTTCTTTTAGCGAATTACAAAGTCATCAATGCTCCAACTTTGACACAAACCAACACATCTTACACTTATAAACAGTCGAAAACTGCATCTGTTAGAGAAGAATAATACAAAACAACACAACTTACGCTGACTTCAGGGTTATGAACACCTAAAACCACACACAAGGTTTTAGCAAACTCCTCTAGATCACTTTCAAAGTTGTTCAATTCCTGAAGTCCACCACAACACATATGAAACTCAAGCTAAGATGTATCATATTCATTACGAAAAATAGATCACTTTCAAAGGTGAAGCTTTATGCAATTACCCATAAAAATTGGTCCCTGATGAGAGTATGGTTTACGCGAAGATCAAACTGAGCACAAAACACCATCAAAACTTAGCTACTCACCAAACACATTTCAAAGATACACTCTCCAATGTAATAACCATGCTACATATTAAACTTAACCTTAACCGGAACAATCCTCTCGCCCGTGAACATATCTTGGCCTTGAAATGATCGAAAAATCTTAACTTCCCTTTGATACCACAATGTAATGTCCATAAGCTTAAATTTCACTAGCTAATAGTAAAACAAATTCAACAGAACTAAATGAATACAAATGCAAACCTTAATTGAATTAGCAATGGCTTTCTCTTAGTTTGAAGATAGCTTCAAGTCTTTAGCTGTAACTTTTGCAAACTTGGCAATCTCTGCTGGATCATGATATGTTATCAAACACCAAGAACTCAATAAATCCAGAAACAACCCAAACCAAAAAACTAACAAACTAATCCATAAATCACATAAAGACTCAAAGTTTACTTAATCAAAGTAAGAAAGACTCAAACTTTACCGGCTGGGTACCAAGTGAAGGAGTCTTTGAATCTCTGGCCTTCAACTTCGAAGTCGACCCGAATCGGTATCAAATTCTGGGAAGTGGCCATACGAATTGCAGCTTCATATGAGAGACATCTATTTCAGCAGAGTCTCCCCACATCTATTTAGCTCTGCATCACGATTTCAGTCGAGTCACCCCACATCTACTAGCAGCCCGAATAACCTGCAAAAAACAATGGTGTGTCACTATACCTAGTCTGACAATGGACGGTTATATCACTGAAGCTATACAAGACAACAACCATTGTAACTTTTTTTTTAACAGAGTAGTTTGTGCCTAGAAATTCAACTTTACCTTGTTCCTCAGTTCAGGTGATATTTGATTACCTTGAGGTTGGAATCTTTTCCAGAAACTTGAGGTTCGTCATTTGTGCTCAAATGCTTAGTTCCATGAGCACCAACAGGAAGACAAGAATTTTCCATAACAGAGATTCAGAGAAACCAACAAGCCTATTCAACTCATCCAAACGAATACCATTTTGTCCTAAACTCTTAATACTGTAAAGTGATTCACTCAGCCTCACTACAAACAGTTAAAAAACAACTCGAATGAAACAAAAGTTTAGCCTTTAAACTAGTAGCCAGAAAACCAATGCAGGCAATCGGTATAAAGGATAGTTACACTGGCGATTCTTCATAACACTATCCACAAACCACAAAATTGTAACTAACGAGAGACCGTTTTTTGATCCGTGCTTCAAAGAATGCTCAAATTTCGGACCACCAGAGCTGTAACTCTTGTAAAATAATCCACTCAAGTCTTAACAATGTACATCAATCACATACTATTGATACTAAGTTACTAACAAACCCAAAATCGACAAAATATGAATCCATAAAGGAAAGGATATTTGAACAACCAAATGGGAACAATCAGTTGCCTCTTTCCAACACCCTTAATTCTCAGAGAACAACATCCCACACCATATATAACAACATCGAATAAGGGTTTGAACTTGAAGCAAAATCAATGAAGCCCAGAAACGAAAAAGAAGATAAGAAGTGGGTTTTAGTCCCTTGGTAACTAATTTGTTTTACAAAACAACAATAGTTTCAATTTTAGCAACCAATCGTTCTAGCATACCTTCGGGGTAGTCAAGCATCAATGTGAGTTTTTTGCCCATCACTACTCTTTCCAACACGGCCTTCCACTTACAATCCATATTGCGAGGTACAACCCCAAATTGTTTGGCAAATAGCTCAATCGGCATGTGCGAGGTACAATTTTTGGGTCAACTACCCAAAATTTTTGACTTCTTTGGTCGTCGGCGCGCCGACGAGTTCTTGGCTAACTTTGACTCGCTACTCAGTTTGAATACGTCGACCGAGAGAGACATATGAAAGGACCCAACCCCGATTTAGCTCCCTAAATTGGAATCAAACCCTTTCGAAAACACGAACCAACAAAAACTTTTCGAAATTTGGGCAGAGTTTCGTTACTAACGTTGAATTACCATTACCTGCACGCGGAAAATACACTTCATCCTATGCCACAAAAAGCAAACCGTGGGCACCAATCCCATCCGGATTTCTCAATATATCAACAATAACGTAAAGTAGTAAATATATATTTACTTTACGGAAAAATCCGGAGTAAAATCGTATAACATATACAATAGGAAGCTCAGAGCGACTTCTAATACATAATCATATACGTATATCACAGTAGGTAGAACAATAAACCTACTGGAAGAACAAAGTAGCTCGAGCACTATGCCTCCGACCACGACGTGCGACACCAGAGTCCGAACTGCAAACTGGGCACGGAAACCGAAAAGCCCAGGGGAAAGGCAAATAAAACGTTAGAGTGAGTGGACGAAAATAAACATATGTCTTTCACCAGTTTATAAACATACTCAATACAAATCAGTGCGAGTTCGGAAAACACAACACATATATATATATATACACGGAGGTTGTCGGGCGACCTCTCAAACCCGACGTCAGGTGAATCGCTCAAACCTGACAGTGATAGGCTAGGGGACCACTCAACCCTGGCGGCACGCAGGGGACCACTCAACCCCGCCCAGAGGAATCTCTCAACTCTGGTACATCGATGTATTAAATGCCATCACAAATAAACACATATAACAATACCTCCGGAAACAACATATATCACAACATCGTATAATTAAATACGGAAATCATAAAATCCACGAACTCGCAAATCAACAGTGAAAATATAAACTTGTCCACTCACAGTCTGGCGTAACGCGATTCGCGTTAACCCGTGATCCGGCGGAAAATCCCTCGCCAAAACAACGATCACGAACACCTGAATAATCATAATATCCAATTCTCACAAACATAATTCGACAATTCAAAACAAATCACGAGAAACCACAGTTCTCGGAAACACGTAATCCGATCACGACAAACTGTCGGAAATCCGGAAATCATACCACAATACCTCACTGTAATTTCGGACGCTCAACTCGAAAAACAAACCTCCCCACTGCGATCGGGACGCGATTTCGAGTAAAATGACATGCAACTCGTCGAAAACTCCAAAAAAGTCAAAGTTGACCGCCGCCCACGGCGGCGCCACCACCAAACGGAGAATTTTCCGGCGGAGCAACCACCATTCCATGCAAAATCACCCACTGAGCAACTTTGTCAACTACAACAAAGGCCAATTCTCACTCTAACTCATCCAATTTCATGAAAACCCGAATTGTACACAAAATTTCAAATCCAAAATTCTCCATACTCAAGCAAAATTAGATTACCAAACTTACATGGTAGCTTCATGGTGATGAGGGCTACAAAGCCCACCCCAAAGTTCAGCTCGAATCGGTCTGAAAATTCAAACCCGAAATCATCAAAAATCTTCCATTTTTGGGCCGGATATTCTTCCTCCTCCAGCGAGCCTCGCCGTGCGGGGTGCCCGGAAGGTGACTCGGGGTGTCGAGGCGCACGGAACAAAACCAGCCCCGCCCTCTATGGTGGCCGGAATAGTTTCCGTCGCCGGTAGGCCGCCGGGAACCACCGTGGCATCTCCTCCCCTTCGGTCAAACCCAGTTGACCGAGTCAACCAAAATCAATACCATTTTGACTTTCCCTTTTAGGCAGGTCACTATTTATAGCTTTCCCAAAATGGAAACTCAAACTTATCCATTTCGACGAACTTTAAACACGCATAACTTTCGCATCGTAACTCCAATTCCGATAATTCTTGCGGTCACGAACTCGACTCGACATAATCTTCCAACATTACCCAAAGTCAAACACATCGGCCAAACGGATAAAAAGTCAACTCTTCGAACCAACACACAATTAAATCAACCAAACAAACAACAATCGGCAAAATTCGCAACTAATTCCTCGTAACTCCAAATCATGCTCCGAAAATTCCCACGAACTCGAAATTAAATTCTGAACAACTTCCGTGAAGAAGCCGAAACCAAATTCCCGTCCGATAATTTAGTCGTTAAGTAGCCCACCATTTAAATCTGAACTTCAAATATTCATAACTAATTCTTCGGTCGTCCAAATAACGATCCGGAACCGCCCACGAACTCGTAATCACATATAGAACGACTCTCGAGAAGAGACCTAGCTCCAATTCTCGGCCAATAATTTAGTCGTTAAGAAGCTCGGCGATTAAAACAACTGTCGCAACTCTGCGACTACGCCGTAGCTCACGAATATAGCTGATCATACGGCTGATTCTGGTCCGGGTCGTCACAAATCCACCAGCCTTAGAAAAATTTCGACCTCGAAATTTCCGAGTCTGCCGACTACAAGTAAGAGTACTGCCTCTGCATACTGCTCAACTGCCCAGTGATAATGTCGACTGAACAACTCTGATAGCTGACTCCACAATAGGAGATAGCTCCGTACTGAAATCTCTGTACCCACAAATCACGAATCTGAACTGGCTCACACAATCGCCAAGTGTTCCTACATAAGGAACAGACAGGGTACACCATGCGAAACCAACCTGAAACACAGTTCCGCCACACGGAACACAACTCGCACAAAAGCCAATGCTATAGGCGATGTCGAACCATACGGCATAACACAAACTCGCCTATGACCACATATGGATAAAAACATCAAGACAAATCACAACTCAGTTCACACATCAATATATCTCACACATTCATATCAACATAGTTCAAACACCGGACTCGAGCAATTATCAACCCATTTCCGCTAATCTGACAGTCTATGGTAACACATTCCACAAAATCAGAATCAAACATTCACTCAAACTCAAACCAAACTCACTTCAGCACAATGGAGTACAACATCATCCTCCAAATGACAGCACGCAACGTCGATATCACAGTGGTCAACAAACTAGTACTGTAAGCAATCTCGAACAGTTAAAACTGCTGGTTCCGAATCCTCCGGAACTGCAATACCGATGTCCACAATATACCCTCCAAGGTCCGAATAGTCCTCAAAGATCGCTCGTCAATTTGAGGACAATAACCGGTACTAACTCGTAATCTGGTCCCCAATGCTCGCTGCAAAGCTCGCCAACACATAGTCGTAGCTGATTACCTCGATCGGCGAACTGGGACAAAATACACCACGTAGAGGGACAACCTCCATCAAATACAGCCATAACAGCCTGCCACTGAAATCGTCTTCGAAAGTACAAGGAACGTACTAAATTCATCAAACGATCCACAAAGACCTGACAACTGGTACTACAAACCAAAGTGCATACAAACACACACAATATCACAGCAGTAACCGCCACGTCTAACCGGAAATCACAAATGGCTAACACATCTCGGCATGTCTCTGCCTCCTAGCCATCGCCAGTCGACGAATGTGGCATCAGTACACACATGCTGCTGCGCTCGCACCAGCTGCCATATCGCTCTTCATGTTGCGTCATGAGTAGTATCACGAAATATCAGACACATTTCTGTACCACTAGCGCCAAACGCGCGCAAAACCATGAGCCTCAACATCATCACGCTCGAACTCAGCCTTCGTAGCTCATAACTCAGCTAATACGGAAACTCGAGCCACACATTCACGAAATACTGAAGCTCCTGACTCTCAACTGAATGTATCAGCATCAACATCATCCCAAACAGATGGTCAAAGTACGACCACTAGCCTTTCTCGAACAAGCTCAAAGGTGCAGTCCTTGTCGTGAGTCGACCCCATCCATCTACACTGCCTCAAGCCCAAATCTGGCCGAGAATGCAAGTGGATGAAACTCAGTGGTCAGTGTACATCCTACACCGCGCTGCATGCCATAGTAGTAGCATCTCGAACTCACTGATGCTAACACAAAGACAGCTACACCCAAATCATACATAGGATATGTAGCTACACAAAGTTCCACTGCCTGGAATCATGAGCCACCGCTCTGCTACACAGCATCAAAGCACAACCAAATCCAAACCTCAATGCATCGCCAAAACCCACGAACTCGTCACGATTGTCAGGTAAGGTCAAAGCCGCAGTAACGGTCACCAACCTGCAGGAGTAAGCAACTCTCCTCGCTTGCATCGAACCACATGAATCTGACGCCTTCTTCATCAATCCGGAAAGTATAGTGGCAATCCGGGAAAATCCTGCACAAAGCCGTCGGTAAAAGCCTGCCAAACCCAAGAGACCCCTGATCTCTGGTACAATAGTAGGGCAATCCCCAAATCGACACGGCCTCTAACTGGTAAGGATCCACGCCGACTCCCTCAGCTAGCATCACACAGCCCAACATCTTCACTCTAATCGGCCAAAACTCACACTAGCTGAACTTCATAATCAGCTAATCGTCTCGCGAAGTCCACAAAACCGCTCGCAACTGCTCCAGGTACTGGTCCACACTCTCGGAGTACATCAGGACATTGTCAACAAACATGACCACAACTCGTCCAGAAACCGTCTGAACACCTGGTCCATCAAGTCCGCACGCTCTACGGGGCATTGGTTAACCAAACAGCATGACCAAGAACTCCTGATGTCCGCACCGAGATCCAAAAGCCAACGTAGCCACATCTGACTCACCGATCCACAACTGATGGTATCCGGTCCCGAAATCAATCTTCGAAAAGACCGAAGCTCTCGCGAGCTGATCAAACCACTCGTCAATCCGAAGCGGAGGATACTCGCTCTCCTCTGAAGCAAATCAGGCTTCGATAGTCAATGCACCACCTCGTCGAACCAACCAACATCCGTACACACAATGCAAAAGCACACCACGCAAATACGCGGGGTTGCACGAAATCTCCTGAAACCTCCTCCAGCAACTCCTGGAGTCGAATCTATAGCTCCATCAGCTCCGCTGGCTCCGAACGACAAGATGCCGGTAAAATGAGTCCAGCGCCTGGTACAAGCTCAACGGTGTAGTCAGTCTCCCGAACTGGAGGAACACCTGGTAACTCCTCCGGAATACACCTGGAAGCTCGGGAACCACCTCAATGTCACCAATTTCAGGTACAGCAACCATAGTATCCACAACATGTGCTAAGCAAACAACATAACTCATCTCCACCATCCACTCGACCATCACCGCGAAACAGCATCTCGGGGAAAACTGGTCGTCGAAACACAACCTCCTCCTCGAGGCACTCAAACACAGCCAAATGCATCATCAGTAAGTCCTTACTCATGGTCACATCAAAACCACAATATCCAGCTATAACAGATCCACGGCTAACCCATAACCTCAAACAAGGATCTCACGACCTCCGGATGGATGCAACACTCTCCAAAACCTCGGAAGTGGAGATACAGGTACAATAGCCATGGATATCAAGCAACAGTAACCTCAGAGAAAAGTCTGTCCTCAAACAAGGTCATGGCACGAACTCCAACATGCCCAACTAGCCGCCCACGTCATATGCGACTTGCTGAATAACTCGTCAAAAAGGTACATTGATCAGACTGCAGGAACAACATGAGGATCTCCTCGCGAACTCTGAACTGTCGAACCGCTAAAACAGCTGACTGAGGGTGCTCCCTCGTAACGTGACCCTCCTGGTCACTACGAAACAGCAACTGAAAATGTTCCACGAACACAAGTCACCGTAACACCTGCTACGTGAAAGGATCAGCAACTATCGCCCAAATTCATGACATAGGAACAAGTCCGCTACTCTGTGATCTCCGCCATCACCAAGCGGATTTTCTGCTTGATCTGATGACCCTCAACAAAATCGAAAAGGCCACAGTCTGAGGACGTCATTGATCCTGAAGTATCGGAACTCAACCTCATCAAAATCTCAACTAAATCCACTTCCCTCAAACCATCACATAGGAAACCGCGTACAACTTTCCCTCACAATAGCCTCGCCACGGAGTACAGCACACTAAGCTCCTCACGGTTATCTCGAGGCACAACAATCAGAAACTCTCTGATACTCAGGTTCAAACTCATCTCGAACCTCGTGCACTGCTTCCTCTGAAGCCACATAACACGTGCAACAGGAAACAAACATGTGGATAATGCTTCTCTGCCTCAGGTGGGTAAACACTCCACATTCGAATGCTGAGTAGCCTGATAACACCATTACCGTATAAACAGTACTCTGAATGTAGGCCAAGGAGTCGCAACTGGAACTCACACAACATCAGCCCACCAATACACAATCTGACTCAGGCAAACATCACTGCCATAAATCTCAGCTCTGAGGCAACATGTAGGCTCTCACACACACAACCAGGCAACCCATGCCACACAACTCACTGAACTCTGAATACTCATCCCAATCCATTGTTCTCTGGCAAATCGCGCGTCGATTGATCCTCAATAGGATCCACAACCGAAACGACACGGAAAGCACGTCAGGAGGCATCCTAATGAATAAAACATCGTTCACAACAAGTGGAACGTAATCATGAAACCGCAGATATTTGAGGACACACAACACCCGAAGTATTGATGAGTACCGCTGGCCAGTCGGATCATCACTCCAGTCATGCTGTATCAACTCAAATACCCTAAGTAAACACGACTACAGAAGTCTACAGAACCTATAACCTAATGCTCTGATACCAAGCTGAAAGGACCCAACCCCGATTTAGCTCCCTAAATCGGA
This sequence comes from Geum urbanum, assembly GCA_946800695.1. Lineage (NCBI taxonomy): Eukaryota > Viridiplantae > Streptophyta > Magnoliopsida > Rosales > Rosaceae > Geum > Geum urbanum. The sequence goes on along the minus strand of OX327008.1, from coordinate 15,141,889 downwards.
ATCAAACCCTTTCGAAAACACGAACCAACAAAAACTTTTCGAAATTTGGGCAGAGTTTCGTTACTAACGTTGAATTACCATTACCTGCACGCGGAAAATACACTTCATCCTATGCCACAAAAAGCAAACCGTGGGCACCAATCCCATCCGGATTTCTCAATATATCAACAATAACGTAAAGTAGTAAATATATATTTACTTTACGGAAAAATCCGGAGTAAAATCGTATAACATATACAATAGGAAGCTCAGAGCGACTTCTAATACATAATCATATACGTATATCACAGTAGGTAGAACAATAAACCTACTGGAAGAACAAAGTAGCTCGAGCACTATGCCTCCGACCACGACGTGCGACACCAGAGTCCGAACTACAAACTGGGCACGGAAACCGAAAAGCCCAGGGGAAAGGCAAATAAAACGTTAGAGTGAGTGGACGAAAATAAACATATGCCTTTCACCAGTTTATAAACATACTCAATACAAATCAGTGCGAGTTCGGAAAACACAACACATATATATATATACACGGAGGTTGTCGGGCGACCTCTCAAACCCGACGTCAGGTGAATCGCTCAAACCTGACAGTGATAGGCCAGGGGACCACTCAACCCTGGCGGCACGCAGGGGACCACTCAACCCTGGCGGCACGCAGGGGACCACTCAACCCCGCCCAGAGGAATCTCTCAACTCTGGTACATCGATGTATTAAATGCCATCACAAATAAACACATATAACAATACCTCCGGAAACAACATATATCACAACATCGTATAATTAAATACGGAAATCATAAAATCCACGAACTCGCAAATCAACAGTGAAAATATAAACTTGTCCACTCACAGTCTGGCGTAACGCGATTCGCGTTAACCCGTGATCCGGCGGAAAATCCCTCGCCAAAACAACGATCACGAACACCTGAATAATCATAATATCCAATTCTCACAAACATAATTCGACAATTCAAAACAAATCACAAGAAACCACAGTTCTCGGAAACACGTAATCCGATCACGACAAACTGTCGGAAATCATACCACAATACCTCACTGTAATTTCGGACGCTCAACTCGAAAAACAAACCTCCCCACTGCGATCGGGGCGCGATTTCGAGTAAAATGACATGCAACTCGTCGAAAACTCCAAAAAAGTCAAAGTTGACCGCCGCCCACGGCGGCGCCACCACCAAACGGAGAATTTTCCGGCGGAGCAACCACCATTCCATGCAAAATCACCCACTGAGCAACTTTGTCAACTACAACAAAGGCCAATTCTCACTCTAACTCATCCAATTTCATGAAAACCCGAATTGTACACAAAATTTCAAATCCAAAATTCTCCATACTCAAGCAAAATTAGATCACCAAACTTACATGGTAGCTTCATGGTGATGAGGGCTACAAAGCCCACCCCAAAGTTCAGCTCGAATCGGTCTGAAAATTCAAACCCGAAATCATCAAAAATCTTCCATTTTTGGGCCGGATATTCTTCCTCCTCCGGCGAGCCTCGCCGTGCGGGGTGCCCGGAAGGTGACTCGGGGTGTCGAGGCGCACGGAACAAAACCTGCCCCGCCCTCTATGGTGGCCGGAATAGTTTCCGTCGCCGGTAGGCCGCCGGGAACCACCGTGGCATCTCCTCCCCTTCGGTCAAACCCAGTTGACCGAGTCAACCAAAATCAATACCATTTTGACTTTCCCTTTTAGGCAGGTCACTATTTATAGCTTTCCCAAAATGGAAACTCAAACTTATCCATTTCGACGAACTTTAAACACGCATAACTTTCGCATCGTAACTCCAATTCCGATAATTCTTGCGGTCACGAACTCGACTCGACATAATCTTCCAACATTACCCAAAGTCAAACACATCGGCCAAACGGATAAAAAGTCAACTCTTCGAACCAACACACAATTAAATCAACCAAACAAACAACAATCGGCAAAATTCGCAACTAATTCCTCGTAACTCCAAATCATGCTCCGAAAGTTCCCACGAACTCGAAATTAAATTCTGAACAACTTCCGTGAAGAAGCCGAAACCAAATTCCCGTCCGATAATTTAGTCGTTAAGTAGCCCACCAATTAAATCTGAACTTCAAATATTCATAACTAATTCTTCGGTCGTCCAAATAACGATCCGGAACCGCCCACGAACTTGTAATCACATATAGAACGACTCTCGAGAAGAGACCTAGCTCCAATTCTCGGCCAATAATTTAGTCGTTAAGAAGCTCGGCGATTAAAACAACTGTCGCAACTCTGCGACTACGCCGTAGCTCACGAATATAGCTGATCATACGGCTGATTCTGGTCCGGGTCGTCACACATAGACGGGAGGTGTTGCCGGCGGCGTCTTTCAGTGAGGTCACCGACGAATAAATTGAGACATAATGGAAGAAGTCACCGCCGGAGGGGAAGAGATATTCGACGGCGAACCTCATGGATGTCGCGACACAGAGATATTATCGACGGCGATAGGGATGAGGAACCAGAGGACATAGGTGGTTGCGTCGATGACTTATGGGCAACTTTTCCGCCATCGCATCTCTTTGGCGAAACTTTTCGATGCTGAAGCGCGGTCGCAAGCGGCTGTTGATGCAGGGCGAGGACGAGGATCTAGTGCATGAGGTTATTGTAAGCTTTGTCTGAACATAAATCAACTATTAGATGAACGGTCGAGATTAATTCGGAGACTGGGCGTGAATGAAATCGGCTTGAATTCTAGCTGAACTCGAGGAGGAGGCATAGAGAGAGAGAGAGAGAGAGAGAGAGAGAGAGAGAGAGAGAGAGAGAGAGAGAGAGAGAGAGAGAGATAGAGAGAGGCGAGAGTGAAGAGGCTAGGTTAGTTTTTTTTCCTTCATTAGTATTTTGACCAAGTGTAGAAAATTAAAACTTTCAAGAAAAAAAACTATTAAAACTCTACGAAAAATTATTTCGCACGTAGCGAAACGAATCGTTGAATATGATAATTACAATAATATGTGCACGCTATAAAAAAATTAGGACATTTCAACATAAACGTGACCTTCATCCGTGAACCAAATTTTTTTAACCTCACTGTCCTTACAACTACAACACGATTTACAATTATGTAATTGTTTTACAAAATTGACCGTCAGATTAATTTTTCAGAATATTCTAAGTTTTAGATTTGATTTCGACATCAATCCATGCGTTTCGCCAAATGTGACCGTAGTATCTATACAACTAAAACGTAAATTACCCCTCCCTAAAGTGATTTTTTAAGATCAAATTTTGGACAGACATTCTTATGGATTACATATCTATCTCATAGTGTCAAAAAAATTGAGGTAAAAAATTGATTTACCTACTCCTCCCATAGGAAAATAAGCAAAATATAAGATAAGGGTATTTTAGTCTTTTCACGTTTGGTTTGACTGCATTGACCGAGTTCTAAACGTACTCCGACAAGGCTAATTTTTACGTACGATGTCTATTATTACAAGGTGGACCATTCTATATGGCCTCGTTTATCGTTAGAATAATTTTAGTTCTCATATTACTTGAATTCTCCATATGTATATTAATATTCTTAACTTTGTTCCTTGGGTTATATGGAAGGAAAGACCTTTGTGAAACTAAATCGATAATATGTAATCATTTTACAAAATTGACCTTCTGATTGATTGATCGAAATATTCTAAGCATGCCATTAAAATTTTATAAATTTTGGACTTGATTTCGACCTCGATCCATGCGTTTCGCCAAATGTGACTGTAGTACCCTTACAACTAAAACGTAAATTACCATTCCCTAAAGTAATTTTTTAAGATCAAAATTTTGACACACATTCTTGTAGATTACATATCTATTTCATAGTGTCAAAAAAAATTGACATAAAAATCGATTTACCTAGTCCCCTATAGAAAAACAAGCAATATATAACAGAAGGGTATTGATGTCATGAAAGGACCCAATCCCGATTCAGTTACCTAAACTGAAATCAACCCCTTTCGAAAATACGAACCAACAAAAAATTTTCAAAATTTCGGCAGAGTTTCATTACTAGCGTGGAATTTCATAAACCTGCACCCTGAAAATAACACTTCATCCTATGCCACAAAAGCCAAACCGTGGGCACCAATCTCATCCGGATTTCTCAACATCAATATAATCAATAACAGTAAACAAGCTGTACTATGTATATATGTATATCCGAGAAATTCCATATAAACAAGTATCAGAATGTATCAGAGCGACCTCTAGTATAACATATATACAACATATACACATCAGTAGGCGAAACAAGAACCTACTGGAAAGCACAGGTAACTCTGATCACTAGCCTCCAAACCGCGACGTGAAAACACCAAACCTAAACTGCAACTGGGCACGGAAACCGAAAAACCCAGGGGAAAGACAATAAACACGTTAGAGTGAGTGGACGAAAATAAATATCTTTCACCGAATATATATAATATAAAACATATGCGAGTCCAAATGCATAAGTAAGAAATGGTACGCGAGGGAGACTCTAACTCCTCACGCGTCCGAGTACACGAGGGAGACTCTAACTCCTCACGCGTACGGAGCATGCAACATAAAAATTGCGGAATCACTCATGGACTACCACGCGATAGCACAGTCTGAATCACGGGATCCCAGACCCACACGTGATTCCTAGCCAGAAAGGCCTCGGGTCAGGATATCTGTCCTTCCCGGAGCGTACTCGGGGATCAGCCGAGAAGCCAAGGTGTATTGATACAACAACGTAACCAAGACTGTACTCTGTGTAAATCAAATCATAAATCCTTCTATGCACATGCTTAAAACATATTATATACACATGTATACTCGTATACGTATATTCGTATATGCATAATCGTAAAACACATGCTCGTAAAATCATAATCAAACTGCATGCTCAAGTTCGTAAATCATAAATAAAAAAACTTGCAATCAATCCGTGAAAATAAATGTCCACTCACAGACTCGCGTAATGGGCACTCGCGCTAAACTCGTGGTCCGGCGGAAGATCCCTCGCCTGAAGCACGATCACGATCTAGGTCACGATCTTGATCTCCTGAATGTTCACAAAACATAACTGATCAATATCGTAATCCACAACACTGTACTGATGCACGGAAACCAACCGTTCCCGGAAATACGAAATGCAGTACAAAATGAATTACAGAAATCCCGAAATCCCCACTCGAAACCTCGACTGAAAATCGGCTAACCAAATCAACCCGAAAACCTCTGGACGACAATCAGGGCGTGATTACGAGAAAAATGACATTAAGAACGTCGAAATCCAAAAAGTCAACCCTCGCCGGAAAATCACCGTTGACAGCCGCCGCCGCCGGCGGCGCGCCGTCAACCGTGAAATTTCACGGCGAGGAAACTCCAGAATTAAAGACCTCATCAAGGCGAACCATTCCTATAACTGGCACGAAGTCCAATTCGATCCACAACCATGTCAATTAACCCGAAACAGTTCCGCGATTCACAGCTCCGGTGACCTAATCGAACCCCTTTCAAAACTCGATCTCAAACCAAAATGAACACACCACGAGACTCAGAGGAGCAAGGGGAGTCTAACCCCCCTAATCCCCACCTCCAAACCTCGCCGGAAACGGTCAACCGTCACCGACGAAATCGAGGAACTCGGCTCGATTCGGGTGCCCCAAAATCCTCATCAATTCTCAACAAAACCTACATCAATCAACTCGAAATTACCCAAGGATGCGAACTGTACCTGTCCCGTGGCCGATGGTGGCCGGAAAAACGGTGGTCGGACGGCAAGCCCAATCGGGAAACTCTCCCCCCTCAGGTCAACGGTCAACTTTCCCAAAATGGAAAGTCAAAGTCTGGTCAACGCCCGAAATGAAATTCTCGACTATTTCTCGACTATTTTTTGACTTTTCGATATTTATACTCGTCCCTCGGGTCAATCGACAATTCGAAATGGATAACCATCACGATTCGGATAAACTCGAAATAATCGGATAAACTCGTCGGAACCCGAAACTTCAAATAATCATAAAATATTCCTCGGTTATCGGAAAAATCTTCCGGAACCGTCCACGAGCTCGAAATCACGTACCCTACCATTTCCGTGAAGACACTCAACTCAAATTTTCGACTAAAAACATAGTCCCGAATCGGATCGGCAAACCACATAAGATCGTAAGCTGCGACCATAACCAAATCTCGAGAATCGTGCCAAACACGCAACAGATTCTGGTTCAGGTCATCACAAATCTACCCCCCTTAAAGAAATTTCGACCTCGAAATTTACGTACATGTCATGTGAACAGATGAGGATACTGCTCCCGCATACGCTGCTCGGTCTCCCAGGTGGCCTCCTCCACTGAATGGTTCTTCCACAAGACCTTCACCAGCGGAATCACACGGTGCCTTAACTCCTGCTCACGAGGATCGAGAATCTGCACTGGCTCCTCAACATACGATAAGTCCTCCCTGATCGGCAACTGCTGTGGGGCTAACACATGTGAGGATCTGAGATGTACTTCCGCAACATCGAAACATGGAAGACATCGTGCACACGAGCCATCTCAGCCGGTAACTCAAGTCTATAAGCAACAGCTCCAACCCTCTCCGTAATCTCATACGGACCAATGTACTGCGGTCGAAGCTTGCCACGCTTCCCGAAACACACAACTCCCCTCCAGGGAGATAGTTTCAGGAAGACCCAATCACCAACCTCGAACTCTAGACTCTTCCTTCTCACATCTGCATAACTCTTCTGCCGATCCTGGGCGATCTTCAACTGATCCCGTATAACCTGTATGTCCTCCATCGTGGTTTTCACCAAATCAGGACCAATAAGCCAACGCTCGCCAACCTCACTCCAACATAATGGAGTGCGACACTGCTTCCCGTACAGAGCCTCGTACGGTGCCATCTCAATACTGGCCTGATAACTGTTGTTGTAGGCAAACTCGATCAAATGTAACTGCTGATCCCAGTTTCCGCGAAACTGCAACACACACGATCTCAGCATATCCTCAAGAGTCTGAATGGTCCGCTCGGACTGCCCGTCAGTCTGAGGATGAAAAGCTGTACTAAATCGCAACCTCGTGCCCAACGCTCGCTGCAAAGCCTGCCAAAACTCAGAAGTGAACTGACTATCTCGGTCAGAAACAATGGACACAGGCACACCATGCAAGCGAACAATCTCCGATAAGTACAACTTGGCCAATCTGCCCACTGAAATCTTCCCCGGAAGTGCAAGAAAATGTGCGGATTTCGTCAATCGGTCAACAATAACCCAAATGCCAGTGTTACCCGCCAAAGTACGCGGCAACTGATAGACGATATCCATCGTGATATGCTCCTACTTCCAAACCGGAATCTCAAGTGGCTGTAGTTTCCCTGCAGGTTTCTGCCTCTCCGCCTTCACCTACTGACAGATTAAACAACGACTCACGTACGCAGCAATCTCCCGCTTCATGTTGCGCCACCAATAGTACGCTCGAAGTGTACGAAACATCTTCGTACCTCCGGGATGCATCGCATACGCTGAACTGTGGGCCTCGTCCAAAATCTCCTTCTTCAAGTCCTCGTCTTTGGGTACACATAGCCTGCCTCTGAACAACAACGTACCGTCATCGCTCAATCGGAATTCTGTAGGCACACCATTCCGTATCATGGTCTTCTTGCCCAGCAAGTAAGGATCTGAATCCTGTGCCTCCCGTACCTGATCAACCAGTACCGGTTGAACCTGAAAACTGGCTAACAAAGCTCCATCATCATCATACCCAAACACAGCACCTGTAGCTCGAAGCTCGGCTAACATCGATACTCTGGCCACACACATATGAAACAACGAGGCTCCAGATTTCCGGCTAAGTGCATCTGCCACAACATTAGCCTTTCCCGGATGGTACTCAAACGTACAATCGTAATCGTTGATCAACTCCATCCATCGGCGCTGCCTCATGTTCAGATCTGGCTGTGTCCGCAAGTAGGTGAGACTCTTGTGGTCAGTGAAAATCTTACACTGAGCACCATACAAGTAATGTCTCCAACTCTTCAACGCTAACACGATAGTGGCTAACTCCAAATCATGCGTCGGATAGTTGGCCTCATGTGGTTTCAACTGTCTGGAACCATATGCCACAACCCTACCATGCTGCATCAACACACAGCCAAGGCCCAACTTCGACGCGTCACTGTATACAACAAACTCACCACTGTCGTCTGGCAGTGTCAAAACAGGTGCGGTAGTCAATCTCTCCTTTAGGAGCAAATAACTCTCCTCGCATGCATCAGACCACTCAAACTTGACGCCCTTCTTCGTCAATCTGGTCAGTAGTGTAGCAATCCGGGAGAAATCCTGTACAAACCGTCGATAATAGCCTGCTAACCCCAAGAAACTACGGATCTCCGGCACAGTAGTGGGTCTACTCCAATTCAGCACGGCCTCGATCTTGTCAGGATCAACACTAACTCCCTCAGCCGAAATCACGTGGCCCAGAAACTTCACACTATCCAACCAGAACTCACACTTGCTAAACTTCGCGAACAACTGATGGTCCCGCAAAGTCAGCAACACTGCCCGAAAATGTTTCTTATGCTGGCCCACACTCCTGGAATAGATCAGGATATCGTCAATGAATACAATCACAAACTTGTCCAAGAATCGTCGAAACACCCGATTCATCAAATCCATGAAAGCTACGGGGGCATTGGTCAACCCAAATGGCATAACCAAAAACTCATAGTGCCCATACCGCGTCCTGAATGCTGTCCTGGCTATGTCAGAGTCTTGGATCCTCAACTGGTGATATCCGGATCGAAGATCAATCTTCGAAAAGACTGCTGCTCCCTTCAACTGATCGAACAAGTCGTCAATCCGTGGCAACGGATACTTGTTCCTCACTGTAATCTGATTCAGCTTCCGATAGTCGATGCACAAACGCATGGACCCATCCTTCTTCCGCACAAACAACACTGGAGCACCCCACGGAGAAACACTCGGTCGAATGAATCCCTTCTCTAACAACTCCTGAAGCTGAATCTGCAACTCCTTCAACTCCGCAGGCGCCATCTGGTACGGTGTCTGGGAAATCGGTCCAGTACCCGGCAATAACTCAATGGTAAAATACATCTCCCGTACAGGGGGTATACCAAGTAACTCCGCTGGAAACACATCTGAAAATTCAGACACAACCTCAATACTACCAAGATCTGACACTGCAGCTGTAGTGTCCATAACATGGGCTAAGTAAGCAACACATCCCTTCTTCATCAACCGATCCGCCCTCATCGCGGAAATCAAACACAGAAGTGAAGTGTTCTTCTCGCCACGGAACAATATCTCAGGTAATCCTGGTCGTCGGAACGCGACCTCCTTCCTGTGGCAGTCAAACATGGCCCAGTGCGACTCTAGGAAGTCCATACCCAATATCAGATCAAAATCCACAATATCAAGCAGTAACAGATCTGCGGCTAATCCATGGCCATCAATAAACACCTCACAATCTCGGTAAACCCAACCGATGCTCACAACCTCACCTGACGGATACAACACTCTCCACAACCCCGGAAGTGGAGATGCAGGTACCGTAGCCAATGATGACAGTCTAAATGATATAAATGAATGTGTAGCACCCGGATCTAACAATACAAGTACAGGAATACCAAAAAAATGTAACGTACCAATAACGACCTCCGGTGAAGCTCTGCCCTCACGCCGAGTCATAGCATGCACTCTCGCCTGTCCGGCTGGTCATCCTCGCTGAGGCTGTCCCTGCTGCCTACCCTGACCTGCAAACTGTGCTGGTCGAGAACCTGAGGTGACTCCTCGCTCAGCTCCAGAACTCTGGGTCGCCTGATCACTAGTACCAAACAACTGAGGACACTCCCTCGAATAGTGACCTATCTGGCCACAACGGTAACAAGTGATGGCACCCCGCTGACATGGTCCAACATGATACCTATTGCACAAGTTACACAACGGATACTCCCTCGATGTAGCAGGTGTGCGAAAAAGTCGTCGAGGATAACTAGAACCACTGGAATCCCCACTAGCCTGTGGTCGGCGGTCGATCTCTCCTCCCTCTCTGTCTCCACCTAGGTACACTAGCTGGTGATCGATAAGATCCACCGCCTGAAGATGAAGCTGAACCGGAAGTATCAGAACTCAGGCTCTTCGAAGGCCCCTGACTCGGTCCACCTTCCTCAAACCGCCTCGGCTGGTACCTCAGCTGTCTCTCCTGCTCAATATCCTCGCCTCGGAGTGCAGCACTAACAAACTCATCAAAATTGTTCCGAGGCATCGTAGTCAATGTCGCTTTGATGTTCAGATTCAATCCCAGCTCAAACCTACGACACTTGGCTTCCTCTGTAGCCACCATATCCCCGCGCAAAACGAGACAAACGGGTAAACCGATCCCGATACTCAAGTACAGATAAACTGCCCTACCTCAAGTTCGTAAACTCCTCGTACTTGCGCTGCTGGGTAGCCTGATTAAAATACCTCCGCATAAACAGATCACGAAATAATGTCCACGGAGTATCCACTGGAACTCTGTCAGTGCTAACCCACCAAAAGTATGCATCACCCTCAAGTAAACCAACTGCGGCTACTATCATCTGCTCAGGAGTAAACTGCAGACACTCACAAACACGTTCAATCTGAACTAACCATGCCTCGCATATCTCTGGATCAACTGAACCCGAAAACACAGTAGCACCCGCAGTACGAGCCTTGACCACGGGGTAAAAACGCTCTTCCAAACGCAGCACTCGCATCAGCAAGTCGCGCGTTCGGCGATCCTCATCAGGATCATCATCCCGATCAACACGGGGACCACGTCGAGGAGGCATCCTACTGATACAAGACAAGCATTAGGTACAAGCAGAAAGAACGTAATCATGAAACTGTAGATATTTGAGGACATACAACACCCGAAGAATTGATGAGTACCGCTGGCCAGTCGGGTCATCACTCCAGTCATGCTGTATCAACTCAAATACCCTAAGCGTCACAACTACAAGAGTCTACAGAATCTGACAACCTAATGCTCTGATACTAAACTGAAAGGACCCAATCCCGATTCAGTTACCTAAACCGGAATCAACTTCTTTCGAAAATACGAACCAACAAAAAATTTTCAAAATTTCGGCAGAGTTTCATTACTAGCGTGGAATTTCATAAACCTGCACCCTGAAAATAACACTTCATCCTATGCCACAAAAGCCAAACCGTGGGCACCAATTCCATCCGGATTTCTCAACATCAATATAATCAATAACAGTAAACAAACTGTACTATGTATATATGTATATCCGAGAAATTCCGTATAAACAGGTATCAGAATGTATCAGAGCGACCTCTAGTATAACATATATACAACATATACATATCAGTAGGCGAAACAAGAACATACTGGAAAGCACAGGTAACTATGATCACTAGCCTCCAAACCGCGACGTGAAAACACCAAACCTGAACTGCAACTGGGCACGGAAACCGAAAAGCCCAGGGGAAAGACAATAAACACGTTAGAGTGAGTGGACGAAAATAAATGTCTTTCACCGAATATATATAATATAAAACATATGCGAGTCCAAATGCATAAGTAAGAAATGGTACGCGAGGGAGACTCTAACTCCTCACGCGTCCGAGTACACGAGGGAGACTCTAACTCCTCACGCGTACGGAGCATGCAACATAAAAATTGCAGAATCACTCATGGACTACCACGCGATAGCACAGTCTGAATCACGGGATCCCAGACCCACACGTGATTCCTAGCCAGAAAGGCCTCGGGTCAGGATATCTGTCCTTCCCGGAGCGTACTCGGGGATCAGCCGAGAAGCCAAGGTGTATTGATACAACAACGTAACCAAGACTGTACTCTGTGTAAATCAAATCATAAATCCTTCTATGCACATGCTTAAAACATATTATATACACATGTATACTCGTATACGTATATTCGTATATGCATAATCGTAAAACACATGCTCGTAAAATCATAATCAAACTGCATGCTCAAGTTCGTAAATCATAAATAAAAAAACTTGCAATCAATCCGTGAAAATAAATGTCCACTCACAGACTCGCGTAATGGGCACTCGCGCTAAACTCGTGGTCCGGCGGAAGATCCCTCGCCTGAAGCACGATCACGATCTAGGTCACGATCTCGATCTCCTGAATGTTCACAAAACATAACTGATCAATATCGTAATCCACAACACTGTACTGATGCACGGAAACCAACCGTTCCCGGAAATACGAAATGCAGTACAAAATGAATTACAGAAATCCCGAAATCCCCACTCGAAACCTCGACTGAAAATCGGCTAACCAAATCAACCCGAAAACCTCTGGACGACAATCAGGGCGTGATTACGAGAAAAATGACATTAAGAACGTCGAAATCCAAAAAGTCAACCCTCGCCGGAAAATCACCGTTGACCGCCGCCGCCGGCGGCGGCGCGCCGTCAACCGTGAAATTTCACGGCGAGAAAACTCCAGAATTAAAGACCTCATCAAGGCGAACCATTCCTATAACTGGCACGAAGTCCAATTCGATCCACAACCATGTCAATTAACCCGAAACAGTTCCGCGATTCACAGCTCCGGTGACCTAATCGAACCCCTTTCAAAACTCGATCTCAAACCAAAATGAACACACCACGAGACTCAGAGGAGCAAGGGGAGTCTAACCTCCCTAATCCCCACCTCCAAACCTCGCCAGAAACGGCCAACCGTCATCGACGAAATCGAGGAACTCGGCTCGATTCGGGTGCCCCAAAATCCTCATCAATTCTCAACAAAACCTACATCAATCAACTCGAAATTACCGAAGGATGCGAACTGTACCTGTCCCGTGGCCGATGGTGGCCGGAAAAACGGTGGTCGGACGGCAAGCCCAATCGGGAAACTCTCCCCCCTCAGGTCAACGGTCAACTTTCCCAAAATGGAAAGTCAAAGTCTGGTCAACGCCCGAAATGAAATTCTCGACTATTTCTCGACTATTTTTTGACTTTTCGATATTTATACTCGTCCCTCGGGTCAATCGACAATTTGAAATGGATAACCATCACGATTCGGATAAACTCGAAATAATCGGATAAACTCGTCGGAACCCGAAACTTCAAATAATCATAAAATATTCCTCGGTTATCGGAAAAATCTTCCGGAACCATTCACGAGCTCGAAATCACGTACCCTACCATTTCCGTGAAGACACTCAACTCAAATTCTCGACTAAAAATATTGTCCCGAATCGGATCGGCAAACCACACAAGATCGTAAGCTGCGACCATAACCAAATCTCGAGAATCGTGCAAACACGCAACAGATTCTGGTTCGGGTCATCACATGTCATTTCACACAATCTCAATTGAACTCTCACCATTGAAAATTATAAGATCGAATTTGAAACATCTATTTGTTTTACTATTTTACTGTGCAGGATAAATCAATAAAAAAAATTACCTAATGTAAATGAAACCCTAAACCCTAACTTACCCTAAAACTCAAACCCTTAAACCCTAAACCCTAAACAATGATTGAATAGTAAAATAGATACACAACGCATATTAGACATTCAGTTGTGTGACTGTTTCAACATGACAACAAGCAAAAGACAATTATTAACAATCATTTCTATTACACAACAATTTGATATAACTTTGTTGTTTGAAAGATAGAGATTAAGGGGATGCTAGTTGACCTCCACTGTTTGACACTCTTATTTTTTTCACACAACAATATTGTTGTATAGCTCGTTGTGTGAAAATGAGACACTTGACATGGATAACAAAGTGATATACATAGTTTGGCTCATATTTTCTTCACACAGCACATGCATATGTATTATGTTGTATGAAAAAAGACACATGTGAGAGATGCATACTGGCATGTACAGTTTGGCACTAACATTTTGATCAGACAACAACTTGTTGTATGATTTGTTGTCTGAGTAAAGAGAATTTTGAGGAAGCAAAACTGACATTCAATGTTTGACTTTCACACAATATGGTTGTCTATGTTCTGTTGTATGACAAAAATAGATGCCATCTGACATGTAAAGGTTACCACCAAAATGTTCATCACACAACAAGTATATATATCATCTGTTGTGTGATAAAAATTACATCAGAGCGCTCCTTACTGACATGAGTAGTTTGACACCAACATACAACATTTTGTTATAAACATTGCTGTATGAATAAAGATGGCATACAAAATATATGTTATGTGATAGTTTTAAGATTATAGAACCTGAAGAAATTGAAGGGGAGAAATGTTATTTTCAGACTCCCTTGATACCTAAAAGTTGAAGTAGAATAGCAAATCATTTATTGATGATCATACAACTCATATAATACAAATCGTTGTCTGAAAATGGTTTCATATTTTACATATAACGGTTCAATATATCAAACGATGTATGATACAATTTATTCACATTTTTTCTATCACACAACATGTTTTTTAAAATAGTTGTGTAAATAGTGTTGTATAAAGCACATTTTGCTATAGTGATCTACAACAAGATGCTTAAGTTAGTCATTTCGTCGAATATGTAGTATGCACTATTCAGGTTCTCAAGCACACGTACACAACAATCATAACAACGTTATAAATTGTCTAACTGATACTCAGTTGTGACGACCCGGAACAGAATCAGAAATGTAATCAGCTTTATTCGTGAGTTATGCGTAATCGCAGATTTTCGATAATAGATTGAGTCGCCAGCTTTGATCACGACTAAATTATTGGCCGAGAATTTGAGTTGAGTCTCTTCTCGAGAGTTGTTGTACGCGTGATTTCGAGTTCGTGGGCAGTTCCGGATCATTATTTGGACGGCCGAGGAATATAATATGAATATTTGAAATTTCAGAATATTGTCGAGTTTATCCGTTCGTGTTCGAGTCTATCCGAATCGTGATTGTGATCCGTTTTGGACCGTTGATCGACCCGAACCGTAGATGGAATAATTATCGACTTGATTTGCAAGTTTCGCGATTTGTCGTGATTTCGACATAATATGCTAATATGGCGGCCTTGTTAGCGACTAAATTACCGGATGAGAATTTGATTTCAGATCCTTCGTGGAAGTTGTTGAGAATTTAATTTCGAGCTCGTGGGAACTTTCGGAAGATTATTCTGAGTTACAAGGATTAAGTTACGAATATTTTCGACCGTTGATTATTTAATCGGATAAGCTTGTGATGGTTTGAACCGTTGACTTTTTATTGGATTTGTCGATGTGTTTGACTTCGGGTGGTAATTAAAAAACTTGTCGAGATGAGTTTGTTGACGCGAGAATTGTTGGAAACGGATTTACGACGCGAAAGTTACAGGTATTCGAAGTTTGTCGTAAAATTAATTATGGGAGTTTCCTAAAATAGCAAGTATTTAATGAGGTTTCTATTTTGGTCAAGTCAAAGTGGGCATTGATGGCTGTTGACCGAGTCAACTCGGCTTGGAGGAGAGGAGGACGACGGTGCCACGGCTCGCCGGCGGTGACACGCCGTCCGGCCACCCTAGGCCTCGAGCCTAGTCCCGTTCAACTCGCCTCAGCTCCCCCGTGATGATTCCGGCCACCTTTCACGGCGAGGTTGACGGTGGAGAGAGAAATTTCCGGCCAAAGTTTGTGAATTTTGGGGTTTTAGGGTCGAACCTATTCCGGCCGATTTGAGCTACAAGAAGTACTGGGCTTTGAAGCTCTCATCACCATGAATCTAACCATATAGGTATGGAGTTCCAATTCGATTTGTACATGGAGAATTGTTGGATTAAAGTTTGTGAGTGATTTCGGTTTTGCTTGAAATTCAGCTAATTAGAGTCAAAATTGATCTTTGGTGTAGTTATGGAAGTTGTTTGTTGGATGATTTTGAGTGGAATAGGCATTGGTTTGCCGGAGAAATTCAAAGTTGGGTGGCGGCGGCGGCGGCGGCGGCGGCGGTCAACGGCGGTCTCCGGTCAAAGTTGACTTTTCGGGGTTTTCGACAAGTTGTATGTCGTTTCACTCGGAATCGCGCCCCGATCGCAGTGGTGAGGTTTGTTTTTCGAATTAAGCATCAGAAATTATAGCGAGGTTTTGTGGTGTGATTATTGGAGTTTCGACAATTTGTCGTTATTGAATTATGTGTTTCCGAGAACGGTTGTTTCTCGTGATATGATTCGAAGTACTGAGTTATAATTTTGAGCAATAGATTTTATGATTATTCAGGGGTTCGTGATCGTTCGTTTAGCGAGGGATTTTCCGCCGGATCACGGGATTAACGCGTATCGCGTTACGCTCACCTGTGAGTGGACATTTTTATATTTTCACAGTTGTTTGCGAGTTCGTGATTTTTCGTGAATTTCCGTATTTACTTTATACGATGTTGAGATATATGTTATTTTCGGAGGTATTATTTTATATTTATTGGTGATGGCATTACTGCATCGATGCTTCGGCTACTCGGCTAATCACCGGTAGTCCGCCAGAGTTGAGAGATTCCTCTGGACCAGAGTTGAGAGATTCCTCTGGGCAGGGTTGATAGATTCCCCTGTATGCCGCCGGAGTTGAGAGATTCCCCTTGCCTATCACCGTCGGGTTTGAGCGATTCACCTGACTGTCGGGTTTGAGAGATTCGTCTGGCAACCTCCATATATACTTTTCGAACTCGTATTGTTTTACATTGATTATGTATATAACTGGTGAAAAGCATATGTTTATTTTCGTCCACTCACTCTAACGTTTTTATTTGCCTTTCCCCTGGGCTTTTCGGTTTCCGTGCCCAGTTTGCAGTTCGGACTTTGGTGTCGCACGTCGTGGTCGGAGGCATAGTATTCGAGCGATGTTTCTTTTATGGTAGGTTCTTAGTTTGGCCTACTATTTGTATATATATACTAGAAGTCGCTCTGAGTATTCTGATGTCATGTTTTCATACGGTTTTCCCCGAATTTCTGTAAAGTATAGTTATATTTATTACTTTACATTATTGTTGATATATTGAGAAATCCGGATGGGATTGGTGCCCACGGTTTGATTTTTGTGGCATAGGATGAAGTGTATTTTCTGGGTGCAGGTAATGGCAATTTCGCGTTAGTAGCGTTACTTTGCCGAAATTTTGATGGTTTTTGTTGGTTCGTGTTTTTAGAAAGGGTTTGATTCCGGTTTAAGAAACTAAATCGGGGTTGGATCCTTTCATCAGTTGAGAATAAACTAATATTCAATTGAGGGTCAATTGCCTATAGCGGTATTGCCTATCATTTCTCAAAGACAATATGGTTCACAAATCAAAGCCAAACTATCAAAATCATAGAAAATTGAGTACACGTATCAAGTAGAGATACATAAAATATCATAAAAATTGAAATAGACTCAAAATGGCATTATTTTTTCACAAAAATCCCACATAGCTATGATCTAGCAGCCAAGATCTGGATTCGTTATATGGTTATGGTACTCACAAATCTGATTTCAACTCCAATTTCATTTGTTAGTTTTCTTTGATTGACAAATCTAATCTCTCCAAACTCCGTATGGGTTCATTCTAATCGAGCTTCTATCCATCACTTTCCCATATTGGAATTATCCGGCCTCTCTTGCTCAAGAAAGTTCTACATTTTGGGCTTTTAATTTTCAACCTCAAAGTTAAGTGGTTTGCATTTATGTGGATTTCAGTTCTCTAGCTTTGGTCTTTGCATGTTAAACTTTTGATTAGATTTACTATGAATAAGATTTTTGGGATGGCTCGATAATAACTCATTATAAACAGAAACAAAAAATTAGCTCTTGATAGAAGCTCCAGTTCGACCATTTATATACACCGCATTACAAAATTTGCTATTCTAAAAGGTAAGTTGGAACACCACCGGTTAATTTGTTGATCGTTCATGGATTTGAAGCTAATAGAATGGTAGGTCTGGGTTCTGAGAAGTTTTGTTAGAGAGAGAGGGGTTTGGCTTACGGGGTAAATTTGGAAAAAAAAAATATAAGAAATTAGATAAAGTTGGCTAGTGGGAAAACTTCTCATAGAGTTAATTGACTAGTAGGAATTTCTCAAACTTTTATGGGCTGCTGGGAAATATTTTTCCTAAAAGTAGGGATGATGGGAATTTTCCAGACATTAAAAAACTGGTCACGTTACTCCCATTTAGTAACCTCCGGTCCATGCAAGTAATTGTGAATGGGTCGGGTAAGGGGTCGAGCCCCAATAAAGTAACGCCCAAAAAATCCTCTGGTGGTTGGTAATATTTTTTTTATCATCAAATGAGAGGCACTTTATTAATCACAAGGGAACATTGTTATATAGTAGAAGCGCTGAGGGCTCGAGAGAATTGACTACTATCAAATTAATCTAGGAGTCTTAAACTAGTTCACGAACAAATGCTCAGCAATGAACATCAAGTAACCAGGACATGCTTCTCATAGCCAAGACGAACACCAACACGGATAGACCAAGGTAATGTTCACCTATAAAACCATTTACTACTCCTGGGTCTCGCTAGGAGACTCCACGACCATAAGAGCAAGGACCTCACTGTCAGCCTGATCAGAAGTAGGCACTGTTGTAGAGTCCACAGGATTCGGATCTGCCTCACTTCTCAAAACAAGTTTCTTACTAACAACTCGCTTCTTGCGAACTTTAGGGGAGCCAGCCACAGTCATGGTTCCTGCAACCTCGTTCCCTGCCACTTCCTCCTCCCTAGCTTTATTCTTCGATCCCACACGACGACCGCTCTTCCTTTTCAACAAAGAAACCTTGATGTGACCAAACTTGTCCGTGAGTAACGTACATAGTGTCGTGAGTAGTGCCTCCCCCTCAGAAGAAGGTGAAGGGATCAGAGCATGAGTTGCCCTTTGATAAACCTTCAATGATCTCAGCAAAGGCTTTGGAGTATCCCCGACCACCTTTCTTTTCACACCAAGCAGCGGTCTAGCTTCCTTTGAGAACCAAACTCCAGGAGTAGTCAGTTTTGGAGACTTGAAAGAAAACGCCCTTAATTGACGAGTAAGAGCCGATGCAAAGATTCTTGGGAAGGACAGTGTGAGACCTGGAGCAGTCGAGGAACTCCCTAAAGAAGTCGAAACACCATTAGAGAGTGGTGTCCTAGTTAACCCGGGCCTCTTGGTCAAGCTAGGTTTCCTGAGTTGACCAAGGTTCCTCTCTTGACCTGCCGGCTCACTGACTGCCCCGACGCAGATGTCCTTCTTCCCTTTCGGGCCTTGAAGCTGGTATGCCGACATTGCCTCCTCCGTCGCTGACATGTCTGGCGGCCCTCCACAGAGAGCATGCTAAAATATCCCACAAGTTTGGCAATACCCACAGAGCCTGTCATACCTATACCGAACCGATATGACTATACCGTCGAAATCAAAGACCTCCGGCGGGTAGGCTTGCTTCACCGGCCGCTGAACATCATGCCATATTCATGCACAAACTCATTTGCCGCTCCTAATTCCCGGTTCATCTAACGAGATGATATTGCCAAGGGTAGCGGCTATGTAGCCAACAGTGGTGACCGTCTGCAGCTTCGGAGGGATCCCCAACACTTCAACACACACCGGAATTCAGTTCAACGCTACCTTCCCAACATCACCGACTTTATCATAAGGGCTCAAAACCAGATTTGACTTACCATAAAACCATGGTCCCTCCTTCAAAATTCGATCTCTCTTCGCTTCGATGTCAAAAGCGAAGATGAAGCGATCATCGTGTTGCCAAATCGACAGTCGCTTCTTGAGATCCCACATGCCTGCAAGCGTGCCCATAAATGCCTTAGGGCTTAGATCTTTCTTCGTCGATAACAAACAGCCTACAACATAGTGCTTTGAATTGCTTGCTTCCTTTACGCTAAAGGAGGTTTTGCCTCACTCGAAGACTATGAAGACAGCAGAGAACCTGCGGGATACGCCATCGGAAGAGGCCATGAGGTGTGTATTTTGCGGCCCTCTAGGGTTTGAGAAGCGGCTAATTTACGAAGAAACAAAAAATAATAATAATTGGTGGTTGGTAATTGGTTCGGTATCTGGCGTTTAATCACGGGCCAAATTTGCGAACTCTCTTTTTTCCCCTTCCCCAAGATTTAAGTAAACTAAAAAGAACAGAAGCTACCAGAAAAAACATTTTCATGGCGGCTTTCATGTTTCGTTATTGGTAGGGCGGAAGAATCGCAAGAGAAAACATCAGCAATGGTGGTATGGAGTGGGAAGAAAGGGAAGGACATTGGGAGGTTGGCCCATGGACTGTCTCTCATTGCCAACGAGTTCGCCAATCGATCTCCTACTCTCCAGAGCGCCAAGCACGGTGATTTACAATCCCTCCTCAAAAACGCCGTCGTTTCTGCCACAAACCTCACCGGCCTCACCAAAGGCACCCTCTCACAGCTCGCCGTTAAAACTCCACCTCTTCACTCCGCCGCCGACTCCGTCGTATACTTCCACCACGATGAGCTGGAACAACAGCCTCTTCGGACGGAGGAACCGCCGCCGCCGCCGCCGGAGATAAACTCTGCCGAGGTAGAGGTGCTAGCTCAACGACAACAAGTTGAACCACAACCACCGCTAGAACCACAGCTTCCTCAGCCGCTTTCACCGCCGCCATTGCCTATGCGTAAGGCGAGGGAGAGACGAGTTCCTTCGACTCCATTCTCCAGAGCACTGGGGTGAGTTTTCGCTGTTCTTGTTTCAATCAATTTGATGATGACGACATTGTGTTTTGATGAATTTATATTTACTATTTTTTTTGTCTGGTGATTTTTGTTGATTTAGGTTTGCTGGCCTAGGAGCTGGGCTTGCCTGGGGAACGCTCCAGGAGTCTACCAAGAGACTCATTTACGGCACACCGCAGAACTCTCAAGGCAATCAGTCTGCTATCTCACCATTTCTGTCTCAACAGAACGCAGAACGTTTGGCTATTGCACTCTGTAGAATGCGTGGAGCTGCTCTCAAATTGGGACAGATGCTGAGCATACAGGACGAATCGCTCGTGCCAGCTCCGGTAACTATTCTAATTCTGTTCCTCTTGTTTATGCATTGATCTCGTTCCTTGGTTTGCCTTACATTATGAATGTGTTTCTTCGTTTCATTTGCTTCTAGATATTGGCTGCACTCGACATTGTTCGGCAAGGTGCAGATATTATGCCGAGGGCTCAGCTCAATCAGGTTCTGGATGCTGAATTAGGACCTGGTTGGTCCTCGAAGTTAACAAGCTTTGATTATGAACCGTTGGCTTCTGCAAGTATAGGCCAGGTGAGGCACATCAGACAGTGCTGAATGCATTGCTAACACTCACCAACTATATGTTAAAACAACCGGTTGTGTAGTATATATAAACGTATCTGCATGATATGCATCAATTTGGAACATCTTTTGTTTAGCAACCTTATCGATCCACTAAGTCTGCATTTATCTGTAATGATTTGTCATTTATGTGTACCGAGATCAGAATGCACGAATCTAAATATGAAACAACTTCAGGTGCACCGAGCTGTCACAAAGGACGGCATGGATGTTGCCATCAAGATTCAATACCCTGGTGTAGCAGATAGCATTGGCAGCGACATTGAGAATGTTAAACTTCTCCTGGATTATACTAATCTAATTCCAAAAGGACTTTACCTTGAAAGAGCTATGAAGGTAATTTTATATTTAATCATCTATGCCTCCACATACTAACCTGGTGTTATATCAGTTCGATTAATTGAATGGCCCATCTAGGCAACATTAGATAGGGCTTGATGGGCTATAGATGAAAGAAGTCTTTGCAACAGAAAAGCACTAGACAAAAGATGAAAACAAGATTCAGGGTTGCAGGTTGCTATAGTATAGTATAAAATAAAATAAAATAAAATAAAATAAAATAAAATAAAATAAAATAAAATAAAATAAGATAAGAGAGAGGAACATTACAGTTATGGATGAAATTGCACATGGCTTCTAAGGTTTTCACTATATGTAATCTCAAAGAATTCCTTATTCAAAAGGTCTAGTGGATAGGATGTTGTTATAAATCCTCTAAGGACTGTTAAAATAGTAGATAGCCTTTTTCATTATCACATAGTTTCTGTTTCAACCAAAAGATGTCTTTTTGATAAACTTGCACCTACGTGCTTAGTTTTGACACTTTTGGCCCTGTGGAAAGGATATATTTGTCTAGTTAAACCATTGCGGTTTCGCTTACATCAATATGGCTTACAATCTTATATATAAGCATTCCAAATTTGGCACCTACTTTATTTATGCCTGTACTGTAGATGGAGATATAGCTTCTGTTATCCTGCTCCTTTTCCCCAGTGAGTAGGAACTTGGGGCCATGGTGGATCTTGGCCTTTTGCGAGGAAAATCAAATTCTGACAGGATAACAAATGAAACTTAGAAGATGGGTAAAAGGTCTGATACTGGTTCTCAAATTCGTACTTGTTATCTTACAGGTGGCCAAAGAAGAATTATCGCGTGAGTGCGACTATGAATTGGAGGCAGAAAGTCAAAAACGATTTCGTGTTTTGCTCTCTGATAGACAAGGATTTTATGTGCCATTGGTTGTGGATGATATATCAAGCAAAAGGGTCTTAACTACAGAGCTTGTTTCTGGCAAGTAAATTTTGATTGATTTATAATATAAAATAAATAGATGATATTCAGTGTTTTATTTTACTGTACATTGACAATGTTAGTTTGATATCAATGGAGTAATTCATGATATTTCTTCTCTTGCTACAGGAATACCTATTGATAAAGTTGCGTTGTTGAACCAGGAAACTCGTAACTATGTTGGAAGAAAGTTGCTAGAACTCACTTTGAAGGAATTATTTGATTTCCGCTTCATGCAGGCATGCTTTATTGTTCTGTTATCTACATACTGCACACATACATGTCGTTCATTACCTGTTTAACCTTTTCCTTCTGTCCTGTTTGTACTTATTATGAGCTTTGTTCTTCTCAACTTTAATTTGAAAGCATTCAATTTAGTATAGCCGCTCGCACTTTTATGATGAAATTTTTACCTTAAAAATTCAACCACCGTCCCATCCAGACGACTCATTGTAATAGCTGCTCTGACAGAGACAATGTACATTAAGTATAACTCGTAGAAGCAATCTCGATTAATAAGTTATTGTAGAAAATTTGACACCATTTATGCACCAACTATACTTTGTTTAAAAAAGAAACATCGGTCTCGTTCTAAAGCCGAAAAATAATTGTGTTAGGTCAAGTTGTAAATGAAGGTCCTTTTGATCCAAAGAGTTGCAGTGCATTGTATACAAATTTGGTTTGTTCAGTTTGTCTTTTCTGCAGGTTAGTAGTCAGTTGTCTTTAGTCTTCAGAGTTGTCATTAAGCTTTCCCGTAAGAAGTCAGAAGTGCTAGGTCATGTTTTCACTGAAATAAGCCCTCGTCTCATCTCATGTTTTTTTTTTTTGATGAATTTGAATTTGATGCTGTGCAGACAGATCCTAATTGGAGTAATTTCTTATATGACGAGGCTAAGAATTCAATCAATCTGATCGACTTTGGAGCAGCTAGGGATTATCCAAAGAATTTTGTTGATGACTATTTAAGAATGGTGAGATCTCCTTGCTTTGTGTTGTGATCGACTCTTTTCTTCTACTTTTTTCTCCTTAATTATTATTTTTTGGTTACGAATATTTGGCCAAAACAATATACGGGGTATGAATATAGTTAGCTGAGATTCAATTCTGAGAGGTGTGATGTCAGCAATTCTCAGAGCTCTTATTTCAGTTTCTTTCCTGGTCATGAAACAATTTTAGGCATTGATATAGCATATTTTGAAGTCGGTTCCCGGCACTTCTGTTATATTACGTCAGATGTAAGCTCTTAGTCCTTGGTGTGGATCAACATGAACTTTTTTCTTGTTAACTTCTGTATTTATGTATGTATGTTAATCTTAATGAGTTGCATGTCGCTGGAGACAGTCTAATGCATATTTGTTCAGGTTGTTGCCTGTGCAAATGGTGACAGAGATGCTGTTATTGAAATGTCCAAGAGACTTGGGTTCCTCTCAGGAATGGAATCGGAAGTAATGTTAGAGGCTCATGTTCAAGCTGGTTTTGTTGTGGGAATGCCATTTGCAAAGCCTGGCGGGTATGACTTCCGCGCATCCAATATCACCCAAAGCATTTCAAACCTTGGCGCAACCATGCTACAGCACCGGCTCACCCCACCGCCAGATGAGGCATACAGTCTTCATCGCAAGCTTGCAGGTGCCTTTTTGGCCTGCATCAAGCTTGGGGCTGTGGTCCCTTGCAGGGAACTATTACTTGAAGTATACAAGCGTCATCAGTTCGGCAAAGAAGGTGGTGAAACATTGTCAACTGGGTTGGCTTGATGAGGATGGAGGGGGTTTATACAGATTATTGTAAGAATTTAGTTTGTCCTCGTAGCTTCTTGGGGTTAGTTTCACCCATGAGGTGGGTCCATTTTGTATATTGATTCAACAACCATAGCACATTCTTTTCTCGATCATTCTTGAGGACTTTGTATGTTGTATAATAAATGAATAGATCACAAATTTTGATCTCTAAATGACAAGAGCTGCTTCAAGCCTCCGACCTATTTGTTATTTTATAAGGTGGTAAACTAGATCTGTAAGGCTTCCCCTTAAATGCTTCAAAAACTGTGCGAATACCAATGCATGCATCAAAGATGAAATGAAACGAAACGGTAGAATTGACTAATTATCCAAATAGTTTGGTACTGATTATAGGAATTAGGGTTTATGAGAAGAATTCAAGCGGTCAATAGGCAATTGCATGTCTGCTAATTTAGATTTTGATTGTGCATGGTTACCCTTTGAACCTTACAATTGCATGTCTGCTAATTTAGATTTTGTGGCTAAACTAAATATTTTGGGTGCAACAGGCATGCATGATGCTTTGTAGTGTATGGTATTATCGATTATTCAAAACAAACCCATAAACGTCCCAAATTTTGTTTAGTGCTTTTAGGAAAAATCTCAAAATTTACTGTGAGGATCAGGGATCCCGTGATTCAAACTGTACTAGCACGGATGTGTCCATGTGTGACCCTACGAGATTTTCGATGCATGCTTTGTACGCGTGAGGAGTTGGAGTCTCTCTCGTGTACCATTTGATTTTATGCATCTAGACTCGCATACGTTTTATAACATATATATTATTCGGCGAAAGACATTTATTTTTGTCCACTCACTCTAGCAATTTATATGTCTTTCCCTGGGCTCTTTGTTTTCAATGCCCAGTTTGCAGTTTGGATTCAGGTGTCGCACGTCGAGGTTGGAGGCTTAGTGTTCGAGCTACTTTTCTTTTTCAGTAGGTTTCTAGTTTGGCCTACTGCTGTGTATATATGTATATACTAGAGGTCGCTCTGAATACTATTATGTTTATATTTCCACATGATTTTCCCGGATTTCTGTAAAGCTACAATTTTGTTTATTGCTTTACGTTATGTTATGTTTTTGAGAAATCCGGATGGGATTGATGCCCACGGTTTGGCTTTTGTAGCATATGATGAAGTGTATTTTTCCGCTGCAGGTTAATGGTAACTACGCGATATAGAGTAACTCTGCCGAAATTTTTATGATTTTTGAAAGTTCATGTTTTCAGAAGGGGTTTGATTTCAGTTTAGGCAACTAAATTTCCTTTCAACACCACTCAACTTCCCTTTTGCTCACCTCATTTCTCCAAACCCAAACCCGGTTCCACATCGCCATACACCAAAGATTGACCTCCCTAGCTTCACTGGCAAAGATACTATGAGTTGGGTAGCCATGGTAGAAATATACCTGAACTTTTATCGGGTACCACCGGAAGAAAGGGTCAGCACGACG
Source organism: Geum urbanum (assembly GCA_946800695.1). NCBI lineage: Eukaryota > Viridiplantae > Streptophyta > Magnoliopsida > Rosales > Rosaceae > Geum > Geum urbanum. Next base: position 15,116,109 of record OX327008.1, on the reverse strand, counting down.
TCTTGTTTATTCGCCGAGTCCACCTCACAATGGATGAACTGGTATGAGCAACGTTATTCGATGTACAATTGGGATTTCTTTGTGGATGTCTTGTTGCAGCCGTTTGGGACACGATGGATGAGCACCAATCACTTTGAATCAACGATGTCACACCTTCAACAAACAGGTACTGTGGCAGAGTACCAAGAAAAATTCACACTCCTCTCGTGTCACACTCCAAACTGGACTGACCAGCAACTAAAAAACGTTTTCATTGGTGGTCTTAAAGAAGAGATCATGTCTGAAGTTCTGATGCTCGAACCAGTGTCTCTCCTTATAGCATTCCGGGTAGCTCGAAATGTCGAGAATCAAAGCACGGCGTGCTGGGTTGTCTCATAGTTTGCTGGGTCATTTTTAAACCCACCTAGATAAGTGATGGCCTAGGCCCAGACCCATAACTCTCCTGCCCAGACTAACCCATCACCGTATAATGGCACCACTTCAGTGTTGCATACAGGACTGTTCTGGTATCTTGCATGAGCAGATCTCAATGAGAGAAAGGCCCAGGGCCAGTGCTACTCTTGCGAGGAGTAGTACTCTCCTATGCACAAGTGCTTGAATCCGGTGACTGACATTATAGTGAAAGATGATTATATTGAAGAGGAGTTCCATGATTGTGATGTTGATGTAGGAGGTGGGGGAACAGCTGCTCCAACTGTCATGGCCATACATGCTCTTAATGAGTCAAAACCGGCCTAGACAATAAGGATACGAAGACATATTGGCTAGTCCCCAATTCAAATTCTCGTCGACACGGGGGGCATCGATGAGCTTCCTCAATCCGGCCATTGCCAAGCATCTGCAACTGCAAGTGGAGCAAACAGATACCATGGGCTTTATTGCAGCAGAAAACAAGAGAATTACCTTATTGGAGTGGGCCACGAATGTATTGGTGAGTATCCAAAGTTATCAATTCACTAATTCCTTTAGATTTATGGCAGTTTCAGGGTGTGACTTACTTTTGGGAGGAGAGTGGCGGGAATCACTGAGTTTTATTGGTTGGCACTTCATGCATAAATTGATGATCTTTTCAGTTGGAGGGAAGTCGCATGTGTTGCAGGGCATTATGTTGTCGAATTCATCCAACCACGATATCTAATTGCTTCATTCCTTCTTCTCAGAAGCTTCTGACCGAATGGTCTCACAACAAGATAAGCTCAATCTCAGTCCGGCTCCCATACAAGAGCTCCTCGAGCAACACTCAACGTTGTTCTCAGAGCCGACAATGCTGTCACTGCCGTGCCTTTATGACCACCGCATCACACTATTGCCTGGGGCAAAGCCAGTAATCCCTATCTTCAGAGCCCTACTCAAAAAGATGAAGTGGATAGGCAGATCAGGGCCATGTTGGGCCGTGGTGAAATCAGGCCCAATCAAAGTCTTTTTGGGTCACCCATTCTATTAGTTCCCAAAAAGGATAACACATTGCTTATGTGTGGATTATCGAGCTCTTATTACGGTCACCGTTAAGGACAAATTTCCCATTCCTTTAGTGGATGAGTTGCTCGATGAGTTGCATAGTGCTAAGTATTTTTTCAAGCTTGACTTGCAATCCCGTTATCACCAAATCCTGATGTGTGAGGATGATGTGCATAAAATGACATTTCGCACTCATGACGGACACCACAAATTTGTAGTAATGCCGTTTGGACTTACTAATGCTCCCTCTACTTTTTAAAATCTTATGAACATAATTTTTCGCCCTTATCTATGGAAATTTGTGGTAGTATTTTTTGATGATATTCTCGTTTATAGGAAGTCAGTAACAGAGCACACCAAGCATTTGTCCCAAGTGTTCTCTAGTTTTCAAGCTTTATGGTATGCCAGTGGCTCTTGTGACAGATCGTGATCCCATCTTTACAAGCAGTTTTTGGGAAGAGTACTTTAAACTTCATGGTACTTGCCTTTGTCATAGCACCGCATACCATCCTCAAAGTAATAACCAAACAGAAGTTCTCAATCGAACTCTCGAACCTTATCTCCGCTGTTATGTCTCGAACAAGCCTCACACTTGGGCTGACCATCTACATTGGGTGCAATTTCGGTATAATACAAGCTACCACACCTCTTCGAAGATGAGCCCTTTCAAGGCCTTGTATGGACTTTATCCTCATATGGTGCAGCCCCAGGTCGTGCAGTGGTTGAGACAGTTGACACATCCTTTGTTCAGCATGACAAGCTAACTCGGTTGATTAAGGTGCAGTTAGCTCAAGCCCAGAATCGTAAGCAACAACAACCCAATAAGGGTCATACGGACAGAGAATATGAGGAAGGCACTTGGGTTTATTTGAAGCTACATGCTTATCATCAACAAACAGTGTCTTCTCGCCCTTGCAACAAGCTCATCCCTCACTTCTACGGCCCATTTTAGATCATAGGCCAAGTTGGTAAGGTAGCCTACCGTCTGCATTTGCCGTTAGGGTTGCGCATCCACCCAATGTTTCATGTATCCTTGCTTAAGCTTCACATTAGCAACCAAATTCCTTTGTCTACCTCCTTGCCTTCCCTTGAGTCTATTGGTGAATTTCTTTGGGTATCAGAGGCTTTGTCATTGGAGTTAGTTGGTTAATAAAATGGCAGGGCTTGCCCACTGAAGATGTCATCTGGGTTGATGTCGATGACTTCTTGGAGCGTTTTCCAGAGTTCTCAGCTTTGGATAGCTCAATTTCTAAGGGGAATGGAGTTGTCGTGAGCCCAACCAAAATCCAACCCAGCTCAAGTTTCCCTTGAAGGACCAACGCTTCCGTTTCTTATCTCTGCAGTTCTGAGTATGTTGTAGTTGCTAAGTTTTGCTTTTGCAGTAGTTGTTAAGCTTGTTTTCTTGCTTTATTGTCCTATTTTGACAGTAGATGAACAGTTGAGATCTCTCCATTTGTCGAGATCTCAACTTCCCTTGGTTCCTTATATACTGGATGTAAACCTTTTGGCAAATAATATATGAAATCTTAGCTATTTTTATCTTCAATACTTCTTCTTAGTTAGTCACTCTAGCTCCTAAAAGTGACGCCATGGTTACATCTGTTTCGCCATCGTCAACTTGGAGAGAGAGAGAGGTTGCCGAGATTGTTGGTGAGAGAGACCGGAGCTAAAGCAAAGAGAGAGATTAGGATGTGAGATAGAAAGTGTGAGGGGGAAATGTGGGAATAGAAAAGCATAAGATAAGGAAAATTGGCTGGTGGGAAAGATTCTCTTACGGTGCGTTTGGATGAAAGATTCTAATTCTTATAGGAATTGACAAATGAGGGAAATTAGAATTTTAGTATTTTAAATTACATCATTTGTGAATTTTCGCATTTGGATTCTTTATAGAGAAATTTAATAATGACAAGAATTACAAATTTAGCAGAAAGATTTGAGAGAATTGTAAAGTGACACATATTTTAGAGGGAATTTGAAGGAGGAAAAGTCTTCAATTCCCTCGATTTTGATGATAGAGGAATTGTTAAATTTTTAAAGAAGTTATCCAAACACAAAAATTTAGGTGATAGAATTCTAAATTCCTCTCATTTTACCGATATCCAAACACAATCTTAGAGTTAGTTGGCTAGTGGGAATTTCTCAAACTTTTGTTTGATAGTGGAAAAATTTTCCCCAAAATTAGGGCTGCTAGGATTTTTTTAATTTTTGTTTTGGTTACAGTCTTCTGATACTTCGATTCGGTTAAACGTTGTTTTTTTATTTCTCCAAAAAACTTGCAAATCTTTGTTAGGTTGCGTTATGTGTATTTTTATATTATAAGGTCATTTTGTGTGTGTGTGTGTGTGCGCGCTGTGAGATAAACCAACTAAACCAAAACATAATAGAAGCTCTGCTCAAGCCGCTAACGCCGTCCAAGCCTCATGTAGCTGCCTCGCATTGTCGACTGTCGTCCAACCACGCACCACCTCGTCTTCCTCTATCACCATTATAGATCTATTCAGCCACGCGTATGTTGCAACTATTAGAATTTCCAAACCAAAATAAGTTGATTAATAATTAAAGGAAAATAAATGGTGGATGACTCTGTAAGTTTCTCAAGAATGGTAAATAGTCCTAGAAGGTTCATGAATCGACATTTATGGTGGAAGGCACTAATAACGATCTAGAGGGTTCCTCCTTAGCCTATATGAGGAGAGGCCATTGGCTCATTCTATCATCTCATCGAAGAAAGATCATCTTACTCCAAGTAGTAGAGAGTAAAGAGAGTTTCCACTTCTAGTTGAGAGTGTTGTAATAGTTATGGAGAAAAATAAGTGTGAGAGAGGGCTTCCTTCAGGAGGTGTTCTTGAAGTTGTGTATCTCTTGTACCCATATATTCAATAGTTGAGGTTCTAGCTGTTGTTGCCCCGTGGACGTAGGTACCTTGCCGAACTACGTTATATTCGGAGTTCTCTATCTCTTACTCTTTTATTTCCTTTAATATTTCCATTTTCTTGTTTGAGTTGTTGTTATTTCCATTCTAGTATTTTAGCCAACAGTGGTATTAGAGCAATTTGGTTGTGTGTTAGAATGGAAGGTGCAAGGAGTACCATAGTTCAACTCAACCACTCAAATTGGATTACATGAAGCCAAGAATGGAGGACATACTCTATTGCAAGGATTTTCATGAGCCCATTGAAAGAGCAGAAGCCAAGCCAGAGACTATGAATTATGTAGAATGGAAGAAGTTGAATCAGAACGGTCATATTCGAGAATGGGTGGATGATAGTGTGTTCCGCCACGTGTCCAAGGAAACCGATGCTCATTCCCTTTGGTTGAAGTTGGAGCCGTTGTTCGAGCAAAAGGCCACCTCCAAGAAAGCCTTTCTTATAAAGGAGCTTGGCAACATGAAGTATCGAGACGAAGTGAAGGTGACCGAGTATCTCAAAAACTTCCAAAGCATCATTAATCAATTGGCTACGATGGATATGAAGATTGATGATGAGATGCAAGTGTTGTTGCTTCTTGGTTCATTGCTGGATAGTTGGGAGACATTTGTGATCACTGTAAGTAACTCTACTCCTAATGGTATATTGTCTACGGATAATGTTAAAGATAACATGATGAATGAAGAAACAAGGAGGAGGTCATCAAATTCCAACAATAGCCAAGTATTCATTGTCTGAAATAAAGGAAGGGGCAAAAGCAGAGGTCCCAACCAAGATCATGGAAGGAGTGCTTTCCGTTCGAGGATGAGATTCAATGGGAAGAGCCATCATTATGGTCTCTACGACCATATGAAGATAAACTGCAACAAGTTGAAGAATGACAAGAAGGAAGGGAAATATGACTATGCAAACCAAAAGAAGGAGGACAATACCAATATTACCGCTACTGTAACCCATCAAGAATGTTAATTTCTTTGTCTTGATGATGAAAGCCTACATGTCGATGAAGAAAAAGGTGTTCAATGGATAGTTGACTATGGAGCATCTCTTCATGCCATGGCGCACTTGGAGTTATTTACCACATACAAAGCTAGAGACTTTGGGACGGTGAAGATGGTCAATGATAGTTACTCGAAGATTTCAGGAATAAGTGATGTTCGTTTTGAGACCGATTTGGGCTACAAGTTGTGGTTGAAGGATGTGAGACATGTTCCATGTCTACGCCTCAATCTAATGTCAACCGGTGTGCTTTACTGACAAGGGTTTCATCATCAAGGTGGTGATCAAAAGTGGAGGATTACTAAGGGATCACTAGTAGTTGCAAGAGGGAAGATGTGTTGCACCCTCTACAAGACCTATGGCAAGTTTTTCAATAGCAGCGAGCTAAACATAGTAGATGATTTGCCGTATCTATGACACAAGAGACTTGGCCACATGAGTGAGAATGTACTACAAGTCCAGGCAAAGAAGTCGTTGATCCCTTATTAAAAGGTACCTCACTTGATTATTGTCTAGTCGGTAAACAACACAAAGTTAGTTTTGCAAGCACATTCACAAGAAAACAAAATGTTTTACATCTTGTGCATTCAGATGTATGTGGCCCCATAAAAGTTGAATCACTTGGCAATAATAAATATTTTGTTACTTGTATCAATGATGCTTCATGTAAATTTTGGATTTATTTGTTGAAATTAAAAGACTAGGTGTTTGAAACCTTTAAGTAGTTCCATGCCATGGTGGACAGAGAGACCGGGAAAACCCTCAAGGGCATCCAAAGTGACAGTGGAGGAGAATACACCTCGCATGAGTTTCGGGACTATTGTTGAAATCATGACATCTGACATAAGAAAACTATTCCAAGAACTCCGTAGCTTAATGGTGTAGCTGAGAGGTTGAACCACACTATTTTAGAGAATGTCAGATGCATGTTAAAGACTGCAAACTTATCAAAGAAGTTCTGGTGCGAAGATGTGACAATTGCTTGTTACATCATCAACCGAACACTATGTGTATCGTTGGGGTTTGAAACTCCTGAAGGTGTATGGACCGGTATGAGTGTTTCATACTCTCACCTAAGAGTGTTTGGGTGCAAAGCTTTTGCACATGTGATAACGCGTTAAAACATGCATCAAATATTAACACAAAGTAGACAATCAACACATAGTTCACACGTATGCAATTTAAAACCCTTCTTTGTAGATGTAGCATTGATAAGTAGGGATCGTTCTTAACCGGGGATTGAGGGTACTAATGCATGACAACGTTTGTAAACATAAAATAAAAGGTATGGGGGGTTTGAAAGTTTGATTTATTAATTTATGAAATATAAAGACAAAACATGGCAGAAGACACATAGAGAAACCCTGAGTTCTATCATGTTTAAACTCATAGACAAGCAAAACAAACAAGAACATAGAATCCTAAACATGCTTTCTAAACCGAAAATAAAACCTAAACTAACATATTTACAAGTGATCATCACATGCTAACAAACTAGCATATTTATTCGATTAATCCTAAGTGTCAACGAAATTTATAGCTTCAATCAAAACACATACACATGCTTATATTGAACAAGAGAGCAACCAAATCGAGTAAACACCTTAGTTCAATTTCACCTTTAGAGATCATTGAAACATGCATAGAAAACATAACCAAATCGAGTCCTATTCTAAAACATGTTTCAAAGCATTAAGAATATAAGCTAGCATATGAATTCGAATCTAAACTATAAACACATGGAAGAAACTTATTAGAAATCTGAAATAAACATCCTTTTATCAAAACTTGTTCTTGTCATACAAAAGTAAAGGAAACTACATAAAATTGAGAACAAAAACAAAGAAGCCATGTTACACTTTTGATTCCGTGAAATCGCACCGCAAATCTTGATGTAGCAGCTCCTTGGTGCATGGAGAACACAAATATCCAAGGCCAAATCTAGCCAAGAACAGTTGTGGACGGAGGAAGGATTTCTAGGAGGTGGTGTTTCGGCCTTGGGAGGAATACTTCGACTTTTGGATGCAAGGAGGTGACTTGGGTAGAGATTTGGCTATTAGAATGTGTGATGATGATGAATGAGTCGAGCTCCCCAATTTATAGAAGAAGATTAGGTCTTTTCCTACCAAAACAAGACTTTCCTTATGTACCCGGGTAAATCTGACAGCCTGTCTTCAAACACATTTTACCAGAGCTGTAAAGATCAGAAAATTATGATTCTTGATTCGTTGGAAAGAAAACTTCAAGGGCTATTAAATAACATATCTGATCATTAAATTTGGAGTTGATTTGCATATTCGGTGATCCCTTGAAGTTACAGGTCTGCAGCTTGGATATTCTTTCCTTATTGCATTAGAGATATTCACCTTCTTGATTTTGTTCTTCTTTCTCTCCAAGGAATATCTTGGCCAATCTTTCCTTATTCTTGCAATATATTTCGTGCTTTATATCAGGGGCATATATGAGATATAATTGATACATATGATTTGGCCATCTCTTCTTGCCTGATCTGCCACTTTTCTTCTTTCCTGGCCCGAGCGGGAGAAATGCTTCATCTTCATTTGCATCATTTGACATCATTTTCATTTGTCATTTGGGTTGCTATTTCTTGACACCATTTAGGAAACACATTTTAGTAACCATGTGAAGACCATTTCTCGGATCATTTCTTCTCCAAAATTAGAAACTTCCTCCTTATTGCGTTTTGAGCTCATTTCTGCCTCCTTTATTCATTCCTCTTTATTTTTTCCTATAAATCATAAAGTAAGTAAGATACAAAGATACTATGTTCTAAACAAAGCTAAATGTAAAGAGAAAGACGTTAAGAATCAAGCAAATACTAAACAAAACAAAGACTCTCTACAAAATAAGAACTAAAAGCCACGAAATTTAAGACTCAAAAAACACAAAAATAACTAAGTTAGATTAGAGAGATCACACCTTATCATCAAGTTGCAACTCATCTCAAAGACATGAACAAAAACACATCTAAGCCCTTAAAAATGTCTCTGGAATTTTTTTAAGTATATGGCGATGGAATCACAAGAATTAAGAGTTTAAAGCTCAATAATTTCGATAGATAAGAGAGATATGATCATGCCATGAAAAAGTAAGACTTGGAAGAAAACAAAGGTGAAGTTAAACCTATGCATGTTTCGAATAAGTGTAAATCAATCTCACATGGATGCACTCATCATATTTTCACTCATGAAAATGGTTCACTCAAAGTGTATATGAATTGAATCGAAAACCTCATGAATATAATGAATTACTTGCACAAATGAACCTAAACCATATGCTTACTCATGCACTTACTCAACCAATCGAAGGCTACTCATCTTAAGGATCATAAATGACTTAGAAAGGTTGCAATGGGGCTAAGGCTAAGACATTCAAAATTTAGGTATGTGGTGGTTAAACACGTTCCAAAGACTTAATCTAGCACTTAAAACTTCTCAAATTCGTGCCTCATCTTCTCCAAGATGTCACCATGGTCAGATTTCCATTTTGGGGACCAAATTTCATCATTTTGGGCCCAGATGTCATTCTAAACTTCCATTGAGCTTTACGGACAGGACAAATGCCATATTTCTTCATTATTGGGCCTTCAATTCGTGGCAACTCCAAACCCGCAAATATGGGGGACATTAATCCAAACTCTAACATCTAAAACACATTGCTGGAGATCTTCTCTTTTTTTTCTTCTTCTTTTTTTTAGCTCTTGAATTTTTTCTCTATCTTTTCTTTTCAATGTTAAGCAATTTACACACATATTTAAGCTATTTGGACAAGTCTTTCCCCATACATACATCTTTTTCTTCAAAATCTTCATCTTCACGCCATTTCCATGTACTTAGCTTCAAAAATCCTCACCAAGTCTTTAGAACAAGGGTATGGATATTCTACACTAAGTTAAAGTGTTTAGATATATATGGCAATGAAAGAAAGGCTCAATGTAGGCTCAAAAGGTTTATCTATAGGTGTCGCATCTCGTGCGCACATATGGGACATATGGCTATTTGGTTTAGTGGTGGAAAACCTAAGTGCCTTTAATCATATCCAAAATCAGAGCATTTATCAACTTAAAAGCTTTGCAAATCTACATGAGTAAGTTCTAGTATTCTCTAGTTCATTGAAATCTATGGCAAGCAGTTTGATGAGGCATGTAAACATTTTTGAGACAATGGTGCACGAAATTCACTTAACAAAGGATGTAATGTAGGCTCAAAAACTCACTTTAAGGTTTGTATGATCTAAAAGCTTATTCTAACATGCGAAATCTGTACCATGTTTACGCAAACCTTATCCACTACATGTCATAACAATCAAAACATCTCAATTAGCACTAGAAATCTCATGCAATGCCATATGTTTATACTTTTATGTCTAATTCTCATCATAGACTAATTAAGGGCATCCTAAAGACTCTTTAAAACACTAATTTAAATACAAAGACTCAAAATAAATTTTTTTTAGGGTATCATCCGCCAGAAAGTTTCATTGTCCGCCCGGTTTTTACAATTTATGACTCAAATAAGTTGTAAACCCCTCCCCCACACTTAAACTTTACATTGTCCTCAATGTACTAAAGTAAGACATAGAATCAAACATGAAGAATAGGATTTACGAAAAATCTAACTAAGAAAAATAAAAGCTACAAAAAAAAATAAAGGAAGAGAAATCAAATCTTGTTTGTAGACTCCTGCATTGGGTTGCCTCCCAACAAGCGCTTGTTTTTAATGTCTTACAGCCTAGACGTGTTGCTTTTTTCCTTCTTAACTTTTGACTCCCAACATTCTTGACATTTTCTTTGCATGTGCACTTGCATGTATATGTTGGTGCCATCTCCTTTAACTCCTTTAGCTCGGCCTTCTTCTTCTCTTTACGAGCTTGTTAGGATTCATGGTATTATACAATAACAATGACGAATCTCTTTACAACAACATGACTCTTGGACCTTATACAATTGACTCTTTAGCCTGCAAAAACAAAAACAAAGTTACAACATGCTTGGAACTCAAGAACACATGAAAATTTCCAGATTCGCACAAAATTGAACATAGTAGATTGTCAAATTTTTTCAGAATTGTTGGTTTGTCCGAATACAATAAAATTTTTCGTATTTTTCCAATACTTGTAGCTATGTCAAATAAATTGTACAAAACAGGTCAGTGAACAGTTACGAAAATAGAGAAAAAAAAATTATGCACAAGTATATTATTTACACGATATGAACATATTTACACAAGCGAAATCATACAATAGATTTTTCAATCCCCGACAACGGCGCAAAAAATTGATATCGCGTTAAAACATGCATCAAATATTAACACAAAGTAGACAGTCAATGAAAGGACCCAACCTCGATTTAGTTGCCTAAACCGGAATCAAACCCCTTCTGAAAACGAGAACCAACAAAAACCTTAGAAATTTCGGCAGAGTAACGCTACTAACGCGGAATTGCCATTACCTGCACCCGGAAAATAACACTTCATCCTATGCCACAAAAGCCAAACCGTGGGCACCAATCTCATCCGGATTTCTCAATATCAATAAACAGTAAACATAACTGTAATATATAATATATCCGAGAAAATCCGCACAAAACATGTATCAGAATGTATCAGAGCGACCTCTAGTGTAAATATATACAATATACACACCAGTAGGCGAAACAAGAAACCTACTGGAAAACACAGGTAGCTCAAACTACTAGCCTCCGACCACGACGTGAAACACCAGAACCTGAACTGCAAACTGGGCACGGAAACCGAAAAGCCCAGGGGAAAGACATGAAAACTGTTAGAGTGAGTGGACGAAAATAATGTCTTTCGCCGAATAATATATGTTATAAAAACATATGCGAGTCAAATGTATATCAATCAAATGGTACACGAGGGAGACTCTAACTCCTCATGCGTACAGAGCATGCATGGAAAATCTCACGGGGTCGCTCGTAGACACATCCGTGCTAGTACAGTCCGAATCACGGGATCCCAGACCCACACGTGATTTTAGCCAGAAAGGCCTCAGGTCAGGATATCTGTTTCCACCCGGAACTACATCGGCACAAGAAACAGTTCCCCCTGGTAGGCACCCTCGGGGATCAGCCGGGATGCGAGTGTATCGATACAACAACATATACTAAGACTGTACTCTGTGTAAAGCAAATCATAAATAGTTCGATGCAAATGCATAAGGTAATATTTAAATGTATATACGTAATGTATAATGGTATAAGCATAATCGTATAACACATGCTCATATAAAACATAATTCGTATGCATGCTCAAGTTCGTAAAACGTGTATAAAGACTCGCAATCATTCCGTGAAAAGAAATTGTCCACTCACAGGTGAGCAAAACGCGCACTCGCGCTAATCACGTGGCCCGGCGGAAGATCCCTCGCCTGAAACACGATCTCGATCCCCTGAATAGTCATAAAATATATCTGATCAAAATCATAATCCACAACACTGTACCACACCTCGGAAACCAACCGTTCCCGGAAATATACAACACAATGCAAAATAATCGACAAAATTCCCGAAATATCCACTCGAAACCCTCGACTAACAATCCGATACCCAAATCAACTCGAAAACCTCAAGACGACGATCGGGGCGCGAATACGAGCGAAACGACATATAACTCGACACATTTCCAAAAAAGTCAACGCTGGTCAACGCCTCAAACAGTGTTTTCGACAATTTTTTGACTATTACCGATATTTATACTCGCGTCTCGGGAAGATCAACGGTCCAAAACGGATAACCATTACGATTCGGATAAATATGAAACGAACGGATAAACTCGTCGATAAACCGAAACTTCAAATAATCATATTATATTCCTCGGTTATCGGAAAAATCATCCGGAACCGCCCACGAGCTCGAAATCACGTGCTCTACAACTCTTGTGAAGAAACTCAATTCAAATTCTCGGCCGATATTTAAGTCGCGAACTAATCCGACAAATCACACAATTTAACGATTAATCGCGATTACGCATAATCTCGTGAATCATACTGATTCTGGTTCGGGTCGTCACACTCAACACATAGTTCACACGTATGCAATTTACAACCCTTCTTTGTAGATGTAGCATTGATAAGTAGGGATCGTTCTTAACCGGGGATTGAAGCTACTAATGCATGACAACGTTTGTAAACATAAGATAAAAGGTATGGGGGGTTTGAAATTTTGATTTATTAATCTATGAAATATAAAGACAAAACATGGCAGAAAACACATAGAGAAATCCTAAGTTCTATCATGTTTAAACTCATAGACAAGCAAAATAAACAAGAACATAGAATCCTAAACATGCTTTCTAAACCGAAAATAAAACATAAACTAACATATTTACAAGTGATCATCACATGCTAACAAACTAGCATATTTATCCGATTAATCCTAAGTGTCAACGAAATTTATATCTTCAATCAAAACTCATACACATGCTTATATTGAACAAGAGAGCAACCAAATCGAGTAAACACCCTAGTTCAATTTCACCTTTAGAGATCATTGAAACATGCATAGAAAACGTAACCAAATCGAGTCCTATTCTAAAACACGTTTCAAAGCATTAAGAATATAAGCTAGCATATGAATTCTAATCTAAAATATAAACACATGGAAGAAACTTATTAGAAATCTGAAATAAAGATCATTTTATCAAAACTTGTTCTTGTCATACAAAAGTAAAGGAAACTACATAAAACCGAGAACAAAAACAAAGAAGCCATGTTACACTTTTGATTCCGTGAAATCGCACCGCAAATCTTGATGTAGCAGCTCCTTTGGTGCACGGAGAACACAAATATCCTAGGCCAAATCGAGACAAGAACACTTGTGGATGGAGGAAGGATTTCTAGGAGGTGGTGTTTCGGCCTTGGGAGGAATACTTCGACTTTTGGATGCAAGGAGGTGACTTGGGCAGAGCTTTGGCTATTAGAATGTGTGATAATGATAAATGAGTCGAGCTCCCCAATTTATAGAAGAAGATTAGGTCTTTTCCTACCAAAACAAGACTTTCCTTATGTACCCGGGTAAATCTGACAGCCTGTCTTCAAACACGTTTTTCCAGAACTGTAGAGATCAGAAAATTATGATTCTTGATTCATTAGAAAGAAGACTTCAAGGGATATTAAATAACATATTTGATCATTAAATTCGGAGTTGATTTGCATATTCGGTGATCCCTTGAATTTACAGGTCTGCGGCTCAGATATTCTTTCCTTATTGCATGAGAGATATTCACCTTCTTGATTTTGTTCTTCTTTCTCTCCAAGGAATATCTTGGTCAATCTTGCCTTATTCTTGCAATATATTTCGTGCTTTATATCAGGCATATATGAGATATAATTGATACACATACGATTTGGCGATCTCTTCTTGCCTGATCTGCCACTTTTCTTCTTTCCTGGCCCGAGCGGGAGAAATGTTTCATCTTCATTTGCACCATTTGACATCATTTTCATTTGTCATTTGGGTTGCTATTTCTTGACACCATTTGGGAAACACATTTTAGTAACAATGTGAAGACCATTTCTCGGACCATTTCTTCTCCAAAATTAGAAACTTCCTCCTTATTGCGTTTTGAGCTCATTTCTGCCTCCTTTATTCATTCCTCTTTATATTTTTTCCTATAAATCATAAAGTAAGTAAGATAAAAAGATACTAAGTTCTAAACAAAGCTAAATGTAAAGAGAAAGACGTTAAGAATCAAGCATAAAATGCGTACATCAACATGTACCCAGGGAGAAAAGATCAAAGCTAGATGACAAGACTACGACATGCATTTTTCTTGGGTATGGCAACGAGGAGATAGGCTATCGATTGTAATCCAAAGACCAAAAAGTTAATCAGAAGAAGAAATGTGGTGTTTCGTGAAAATCAAACAGTTGCAGATCTTGACAAAGAGGTAGTTGGTAGTGCAGAACATCTCATCTATAAGTCATCACCTTTACAATTAGAACCCAATGCCAGACCTTAAGAGATTGTAAATGACGCCGCACCTAAGACGGCTGAAGCACCTGAGGATGCCGAAGCATCTAATGCTAAAGTAAATACTCAAATTGAAGACAATGATTTGGAAGATTATGGGCAGGGGGAACAGGTAGAGAACACTCAATTGCAACTAAAGAATGCCCAAGAGCCAGTTCGAAGATCAAACAGAGTGCCAAAGCCAAGTACCAAGTATCATTCATCGCAATATATCTTGGTGACTAATGATGGAGATAATCCATATTTCAGATACATTTTGTTGACTGGCGATGGAGAACTTGAAAGCTGTGAGGAGGTAAAGACTCATGAAAATGTAGATAAGTAGATGTTGGTAATAAAATCTGAGATTGAGTCCTTATTCAAGAATGTCACCTATGACTTGGTGGAGCTTCCGAAAGGTAGAGAAACACTCAAAAATAAATGGGTGTTCAAGCTGAAGAGAGACAAGAACAACTGACAAAGTTCAAGGCTCGACTGGTTGTCAAAAGCTTTAGGTAGAAGAAAGGAGTATCTTTGACGAGATCTTCTCACCAGTCGTCAAAATGACTTATATTCGAGTTCTTCTGGGCATTGCAACTAGCATGGATCTTGAGGTGGAGCAGTTAGATATGAAGAATACATTTCTCCATGGTGATTTCGAAGAAGAAGTATATATGGAGTAGCCAAAAGGTTTCGATGTTGAAGGAAAAGAGCACATGGTTTGCAAGTTGAAGAAAAGCTTCTACGAGCTGAAGCAAACACGATGGCAGTGGTACAAGAAGTTTGACTCGTTCATGGTGAATCATGGGTACAAGAGAACCGATGCAGATCCTTGTGTGTACATTCAACAGTTCATTGGAGGTAATTTTATAATTTTGTTACTATATGTTGATAATCTGTTGATTATTGGCCAAGATGCTTCTATGGTTTGCAAGTTAAAGGCAGATTTGTCAAACTCGTTTGACATGAAACACTTGGGGCGAGCCAAGCAAATTTTTGGCATGGAGATTATTCGTGACAGGAGGGACGAAGAAGATATGGTTGTCGCAGGAGAGTTATGTTGAATGGGTGTTTGAAAGGTTCAACATGAAAGGAGCTAAACCAGTGAGCTCACCTCTAGGTAATCATTTCCAAGTAAGCCGAAGGTTATGCCTAACCAAACACGAAGAAAAAGATAAGATGGCAGGTATTCTATACTCATCACGTGTTGGTAGTCTCGTGTATGCTATGGTATGCACTCACCAAGATATAGCACATGTAGTTGGTGTTGTTTGTAGATATCTCTAACCCTGGCAGGAAGGAGCATTGGGAAACTGTTAAGTGGATACTCAGATATTTTAGGGGCACCTCAAAGTTGTGTTTATAATTTGGTGGAGGAAACCCGATTCTAGAAGGTTTCAAAGATGTTGACTTAACATGAGACCTTGATAATTGAAAGTCCACTTTTAGATACTTATTGACTTCTTCTGGGGGAGTTGTGTCATGGCAGTCCAAGTTACAGAAGTGTGTTATCTTGTCCACCACAGAAGCTAAGTATATAACAACAAATGAAGCCGGAAAAGAGATGATATGGCTGGAAAAATTTGTCAAAGAATTGGGTGTGTAGCAAGATGCATATGTAGTGCATTGTGATAGTCAGAGTGTGATTCACTTGAGAAAAAATTCAGTGTATCATACCTGCACTAAGCACATTGATCTCTGGTATCATTGGATCTGAGAGGCAGTGTCAAATAAGATTTTCTAGTTGAGGAAAATTCACACCAGCAAGAGTTCTTTAGACATGTTGACAAAATTTGTTACGCAACAAATGTTGGAGTACTGCAACTAGTCTATTGGGATGGACTCCAAGTAGAAGTCATGCACCGCCCCGGTTGGTTTGGAGAGGGAGATTGTTAGAATTTCCAAACCAAAAGAAGTTGATTAGTAATGAAAGGAAAATAAATGGTGGAGGACTCTTAAGTTTCCCAAGAATGATGGAGAGTCCTAGACGGTTCATGAGCATGGAAGGTTCATGAATCAGCATTTATGGTAGAAGGCACTAATAAAGATCTAGATGGTTCCTCCTTAGCCTATATAAGGAGAGGTCATTGGCTCATTCTACCATCTCATCGAAAAAATATCATCTTACTCCAAGTAGTAGAGAGTAAAGAGAGTTTCCTCTCCTAGTTGAGAGTGTTGTAATAGTTATGAAGAAAAACAAGTGAGTTGGGTTGAAATATCATCTTGAAGTTGTGTATCTCTTGTACCCATATTTTTGATAGTGGAGGTTCTTCTTGTTGCTGCCCCGTGGACGTAGGCACCTTGTCGAACCACGTTATATCTGGTGTTCTCTATCTCTTACTTTTTTATTTCCTTGCATATTTTCATTTTGTGGTTTGAGTTATTGTTATTTCCATTCTACTATTTTACCTAACAACAACTTCTCGTCATTGAGCCCAAACTTCGGCGCCTCCCAGCATTTGTCTCTCTCCAGTGAGCACATGCACCTGGCCACCAACGCCGTGGTTAGAGCGGTTGATCATCGTCGACATCAGCCCAACAAGTCCATCGAGCATGTAGTCGGCGACAATGATGATCGTGGTGACAGAGAGCATCATCTGCTCTTTAAGCATGAAGGTGACGTAGATGCTGTTGGGAGGGATCTGGATCATATCGCAGTGGGTTTCGATGAGGCAATGGAGAGTTTTGGGGAGGGAGTTGGGGTCGGATGCGAAGAGCGGGTTGAAAAACTCCTCTTGAAAAACGACGAGCTGGCTTCGGAAATTTGGGTGGGAGATTGACGAAAAAAAAGGTATAATTTTGATTATTCATTGTTGTGTTTGAAATTTGAAAATGTGTTCTAATATCGCTTCCAATCATGGTTGTTTGGGTTAGATTGATTGATGGTTAACAGGACTTATGGTGCTGGTTGCACGGTACTGCACGTAGTAAATATATTTTGGGTTAAAACTCACTGCTACTATATTTCTGGACAGTGCCACTGCATATTATTCATCATTTGTTTGGTAAAAGTTCACCATCTAAATGTAGTTACCATCCCATGCATGTTTATTATTACTAGAAAATTATCTACCTGAATTTTACTTTTCTTACAGTCAATTATAATATCATATGTTGAGGAATTTTCAAAATAAAAATATTTGGAAAAATGCTATTGTACGAATTTGAAATGGAAAGATACAAGCTTAGGTGTTATTGTGTTTTTCAAATGTGGTGTTGTTTGTATTTTTGTTGGGGTTGCTTATTTAGTTTTTGGTGTTCCACTTTTTTTTTGGGTTTCAGGGACTGCTATTATATTTTTTGGTTTGGTGATCCATTTTATTAGACTATTACTGTATTTTTGATGATTGCTACTGCATTTTACTGAACCATTTTTGGTTGATTGCTACTACAATTTTGAGGACTGCTACTACTATTTTGAGGACTACTACTACAATTTTGAGAATTGCTAGGGCATTTTCTCTTCGGCGCTACTATATTTTCAGGGACTCAATTTTAGGAACTGCTAATGCATTTTTGGTTTATGCGACACTACTTCTGAATTTATACCGAAACTACTACTGAAACTGAAGTTGTATATGAATTACTAGTAAAGTTGTACTTGATGAATTTGTATTTGAACTATTAATGGAGTTATATCGAGACTAGGACTGAATTTTGATTGTACTGATGTTACTCGCATAAAAAAGTTGAATGAAAAAAAATTGAACAGAAAAATAAATGGAAGGAATTGCTACTAAGTTTTAAACAAGATGAAACTTAATGAAATAAATTCGTTCTGAAAAAAATAGACGAAATTTCTATTAAAAGTTGAAACAAGAGAAACAAAATAATTCGTTCAGAAAAAAAATCGAGCAAAATTCTTTTAAAAGTTGAAAATAGAAGAAACCAAATTAAACAATAAAAAGATATATACTTTTTTATTTTTTAAATGATATTACAAAAAAAGGCAGAAACATAAATTTATTATTGCCACTTGTCAGTCGACTATAATGACATTGTCCTTATGAGTAATATTTTGTCTTTCTCAGTCTAAATAATAGAACATTGTCCTTAAGAATACAGTAGAACCTCGATTTACGTATACTCCATATAAGAATAACCTTTTTATAGTGATAAAAAATCTCGGTCCCAATTCGGGACCAATTATAAATAGGAATAATCTCCACATTGTAATAAATTGTGAATTTTTTCAGTTCCATATGTATAAAAGTGACATCCATAAAGTAATAATTATTAGTATTACAAAAACATAATGTGATTTACGAAGAATTAAAATACCATTCATAATATATTGATATGCTGATTTATGCTTTATCATGGATATCACGTCTTAGAGTTTGAAAATACGTACTAATTTGTATTTATAATTTACAGTTGGAATAGTTATTATCACAAATAGACAAGTTATTTAATATTTTTTATTTAATTTTTGGGCTTGATTTTTTACTTAACCTCCATTTAGGAATTATCTCTTTATAAGAATAAATTATGGTAGTCCCAGAAGTATGACTGTATAGAGGTTTTACTGTATTTGGTTTTCCACCTTGTCTTGAGTGTACTTTGCTATTCTAAGATCATGTTCCTTTTTTTTGTGTTGTCAAAGTAGAACTCTTCAACAATAAAATCTCGATAAATAAATGTTCGATAGATTATTCTTAAGTAATAAATTTTACCGATTCTGACTCATATTACTGCAGGTAGTCTAGTGGTCCTTACCTAGTTAGGTGTGCTTCCCAACCTAGGTTCGAATCATAAAGTCGTCAAAGTAGCCAGGCAGTGTGTTGCAATGCAAAGTTGGACAATTTCACATGGGTTAGGGGATCTATTTTGGGCGTAGAAAGCCTTTGGGCTACCTTTGACAAGGTAAAAAAAACAATAAGATAATAATTTTTCTCTAGTTTCTTTAGGTCATATTTTTAGATGAAGTAGTAAATATATTGGATCTGATAAGTTATAAGGAGAACACCAAATACCAACACGATAGAAAAAACTCCCAAAAGAAACCTACACTATTACATTTTCTACTCAAGTGTCATAACATTGCTAGCCGGACAAGACATGGGGTAAAATATTTTAAAAAGTCTGGGCCTCACATTTAATCCCAAACTACAATGACATCTGAAGCCCAATTTGACCTTTCAACACAATCTTGAAGAAAAGCACTAGGGTTTCAGAAAAAACTCTAACTTCCAAAACTTTTCCTTAGCCGTCCAAATCTTGGTTGCCTCCATAAAAGATGTCACCAGGCCACGCCCTGACCCAAGGCAGGCACGGTGACAGCGCAGGGCCCAAATATTTGAAGGGCCCAATTTTTTCACTGTTTTACATAGGAAAGTATAAAAAAAATTAAACCTAAAACTCACGTTGCACTCTAACATTTTCACTTCGCCCAAGTCGCAAATTTTGATAGTTCATCTTCTCCTCTTCTCTTATCTTCTCCCTCTTAATTCCCAAGTGCAAGTATTAATCATGGAGCTATACTCAATACAAATTTATGAAGAAAACAATTCATCTTCTCTAAAATCTCTCTACAAGTAGACTAGCAATTCCTCTAGTTTTCCATCATCATTGTCGGATTCTTTCTCAATTTAGTCCATCGAATCGTGGCGATAAGATTTTATGGATTCTACAAAGGTCAACTTCCTTGCCATAAACAACATCATCATCACTGGATTTGTTTGATGTTCATCACCATAATTATTTGAGTAATCGATAGTGGGTCATTCTTATTTAGATTTGCATATATTAGGATTAGATTATGATTTTTGAATTGAAATTTATGAACTCCTTAATGATTCTTTTGGATAATAGAACTCCTTCTTTCATCCTTGATGGTTGTATTCAAGCTTAGTAGTTTTCCATGGCTTGAAAAATCAATCAAGTTTGATATTTTTAGTTCATATATGCAATTTAGATAGTTTTCAGTTCTCAACAACAGTAGTATATAGCTATATAGCCGGATTGCTGAAACCTGTGTTTTATATGTTAGGTAGCTTTTGCTGTGATCAATTAGATAAAGTCATGAATAAGAAGATTTCATTTTAATTGAGGGTGAATAAATAGTAGTTTTAAAGGAAAAGAGAACTATCCATGGCCTTTATTTTGTTAATTTAATCAAGTATATAATTTTCTTTTAGTTTTTTGTAAAGGCACCATTTTTTTTCTTCACCCAGGGACTTCAATGTCCCTGGGCTGGGCCTGGATGTCACCACCATTGGCACAACCTCCATCAAGAACACCACTGAAGACCACCACTCCACTTCCATAGGCACAACAATAAACAATTGTTCCACATTCATCAACATCATCATTGTTCCTAAACATCCAATTCCAACCCTTCTAAAGGAAGAGGCAAGTGAACATGATGAAGAGAAAAACCATAAAAATCCTCATGGAATAACAATCAGGAGGAGAGATCCCAAGGAACTAAGATCTCTATCACCACGAGACTAACGAACTTGAACCTTTAATCGACCATTGCCTTCGGCGACGATATATTACTTCTCAACAGGTGGAGACAAAATCTCCTCTCAACTCTCACCTCTCAACATTACTATCTCTAAATTTTTCAGGTTGCTCCTAAAACTCGAAGCCGTCACAAGGGAAAACTTTAGTCAAGGGAGGACGAAGTGTATGAATTATATTATACGGTAAACTATACCATAACTAGATGGACTGGATGTAAAGCATTGCAACTGGGTTGAAGTGTTTTAGGTCCCTACAAATATATAAAGTAGTAACTAAATAAAAATAATATAAAAAGTAGTTGATGGTAGGCGGAATCAGGCATAGGGGTCTGGAACTTGGTGGTGGGTGCCAGATGTCGGAGTAGGTGGCTAGAGTTAGATAGTGGGAGCAGCAAGTTAACAGGGCACGAATGCCATAAAGAGGTTTCACGAGATTCGACCGGCGAGTTGCACATTTGCTTGCCTCCCTTCATCTCCAACGATCAGTCTACAACATGCGAGAAAGAGAAATAGCCCAACATCGCTAAAATCAATTTTTTCGGTGGTGGAAGCATCTCGATGTCCTTCGGTCGAAGTCAACGATGGTGATGGTTATTTCATGTAGCATCCCATCCCGAGAATGTTTTTTTTAAGATTTATTTAAGATTAATTGAGAAAAGTAGTTGATTTTTACTGTTGGTAATTATCAATAATCTTCCTCTGAGAATTTTATTGATTAAGTTTTTCAAGAAATTTCTTTAGGGAAAGTCGTAGAGTTTATTGAGACGAGATTGTGGCCATGTCAAGTGTTAAAATCAAAGTTGTGGTGAAAAAGTTATGGTCAGTGAAAGTTTTGTACGATTTTACAAATTTAAATTAGTTGCAACTTACAAGTATAAATACGACTTATTGAAAATGGCAAGTCAAAACTTTCAATTTCAATCAATTCTCTCTCTCTCTCTCTCTCTCTCTCTCTCTCTCTCTCTCTCTCTCTCTCTCTCTCTCTCTCTCTCTCTCTCTCTCTCTCTCTCTCTCTCTCTCTCTCTCTCTTTACGTCGGCCTCGCCGGTGACGCACCATTGGTCAGCCACCAAATTCGGTGGTCTTGGTGTTAAAATGACCACCACGACTTCCTATACCTTTTCCCCAACATCTTCAACCCTATTTCCAGACGTAATGGAGGTGAGACGAACAGAACGGAATGGAAAACCTAGGATTCGAGTCAATGATTTTTGGACCAAATTGACCTACTGAGCTTTGAAACTCTCATCACCAAGAAGTTAACCATATAAGTATGGTTCCAATTCAACCCGAGGAGGAAGAATCAACGATTTGAAATGTTTGGTGTTCTTGACTTCAAAAAGTAATTTCATGGTATACTTTGATTTAGTTGAGAAAGTTGTTGTGTTGATTTTGCACAGGATGAGTCTCGGGTTGCTGGAAAAAGTCAAAGTCGTCGCCGTGCCGGTGGTGCTTTGGCGAAGAAAATTTCAACATAAATTTTATATTATTTTACTCGTAATTATGTACTGAATGTAATGAAGTGGTTACTAAATTGATTTGGATGTTGATGATTAAGACATGTGGTTAATCAGATATTAATTAAACGATTTTATGATATTATTAAACAGTTGAATCGATTGTCGATTCGACCTCGAGTCACATAATGTTTGAGGAATATATTGCAACTTTAAAAAAGATTCAAGAATTAGAATTTGGAATTTGATTAAAGCTTGTCGTTAGTTCGAGAAGCACGTTATTCGAGAATACGAGGTTCTCGACGATAATGCTCGTTGGTAAACGAGCTTAGCTTATCATTATAATTTTTGACAATTAGTTATAAAATAATAATCATTATTTCAGAACCACGTGTTAGTAGCCAGTGAAAAATGTTTAGAAACTCCAACATATGGGTTTTGGCTTGATGGAAATCAAGGCACAAGACTGTGAGTGGACCCTTTTATTTTCACAGTCAATAGCGAGTTCATTTTTTAGCATTTTAGAATTACAGTATATTTTATGGTATGTTTCAGAGTATTTTAATTTGGAGGTTTTTCTTTGTTATGATATTAGTTAGTTGCATCGATGCACTAACTGTTCGGCTGATTATCGGATAGTCCAGTCAGGGAAGGTCAGGGTGCCTCGTCTTTCCCATTAAAGAAGGCCATGATACCTCGTCTGGACCATCACCTACAAATTTTATACTCAGGTGAAAGGACCCAACCCCGATTTAGTTGCCTAAACCGGAATCGAACCCCTTCTGAAAACGTGAACCAACAAACCATTAAAATTTCGGCAGAGTAACGCTACTAACGCGGAATTTCATTAACCTGCACCCTGAAAATAACACTTCATCCTATGCCACAAAAGCCAAACCGTGGGCACCAATCCCATCCGGATTTCTCAATATCATATCATAATCAATAAACAGTAAACATACTGCAATATATATAATATATCCGGGAAAATTCGTATAAAACATGTATCAGAATGTATCAGAGCGACCTCTAGTGTAAATATATACAATATACACATCAGTAGGCGAAACAAGAACCTACTGGAAAACACAGGTAGCTCGGATCACTAGCCTCCCACCACGACGTGAAACACCAGAACCTGAACTGCAAACTGGGCACGGAAACCGAAAAGCCCAGGGGAAAGACATGAAAACTGTTAGAGTGAGTGAACGAAAATAAATGTCTTTCACCGTATAATATATATGTTATAAAAACATATGCGAGTCAAATGCATGAAAATCAAATGGTACGTGAGGAGACGCTGACACCAACCCACGTACGGAGCATAAATCATAATATCGCGGGGTCACTCATGGACTCACACGCGATAGCACAGTCTGAATCACAGGATCCCAGACCCACACGTGATTCCTAGCCATAAAGGCCTCGGGTCAGGATATCTGTCCCCCCCCCCGGAGCGTACTCGGGGATCAGCCGAGAAGCCAATGTGTATCGATACAACCCTGATAACTGAGACTGTACTCTGTGTAAACCAAATCATAAATCCTTTCCATGCACATGCATAAAACATAATATATACGTATGTATATTCATATTCGCATATTCGTATATGTATAATCGTAAAACACATGCTTATAAAAATCATGATCAAACTGCATGCTCAAGTTCATAAAACATATGTAAACGACTCACAATCAATCCGTGAAAACAAATGTCCACTCACAGGTGAGCAAAACGCGCACTCGCGCTAATCTCGTGGCCCGGCGGAAGATCCCTCGCCCGAAGCACGATCTCGATCTCGATCCCCTGAATAATCATAAAACATATCTAATCAAAATCATAGCCCATAACACTGTACTTAACCACGAAAACCAACCGTTCCCAAAAACATATTAAACTGTATAAAACAACCGACTGAATTTCCGAAATCTCCACTCGAAACCTTCGACTGAAAATACGATATCCAAATCAAAACGAAAACCTCTAGGCGATAATCAGGGCACGATTACGAGAAAAATGATATTAAAAACACCAAAATCTGAAAAGTCAACGGTTTCGCCGGAGCGCCGCCGTTGACCGCCGCTGCCGTCAACGGAGACTTTCTCCGGCGAGGAAGCTCCAGATTTGAAGATCTCCTCAAGCCCAACATAATTTCCAACTACACCAAAGTCCAAATCTCACCGGAACCCCATCAATTTCAGCTCGAAACCCAAACGGAGTTCAACTCCGGCAACCTATTCGGGTTCACCCAAATCCACCATTTCAACTCAATTCAAGCATAGGGGAAGCATCACTAGGCCAAGGGGAAGCGAAACCCCCACCTCCCCGCCACCGTGGCTCGCCAGAAAACCCTAACCGTTACCGGCGAAAATCCCAAACCTAACCCGATTCGTTCTCCTTCAAATCTCAATCAATTCCCATAATTTCAATTGTAAAACAACTTAAAATCACAAGAGGAAGAGATTCAAACCCTTCACGTGGCCGGAGGTGACCGGAAAAAGCAAGTCGGTCGGCGAGAACCAAATGGGAAAGTTTCCTCTTCGGTCAACGGTCAAACTTCCAAAATTGGAAAGTCAACGCTGGTCAACTTCAAACAGTGTTTTTACGACTATTTCTCGACTATTTCCGATATTTATACTCGCCCTCGGGTCGATCAACGGTTCAAAAAAGAATAACCAAAATGATTCGGATAAATACGAAACGAACGGATAAACTCGTCGATAATCCAAAACTTCAAATAATCATATTATATTCCTCGGTTATCAGAAAAATCATTTGGAACCGCCCTCGAGCTCGAAATCACGTGCTCTACAACTTCCGTGAAGAAACTCAATTCAAATTCTCGGCCGAAAATTAAGTCGCGAACTAAATCAACAATGCACACAATTAGCGACTAATTGCGATTAAGCTTAATCTCGTGAATCGTACTGATTACTCTACTGATTTTGGTTCGGGTCATCACACAGGTTAGGGAAAAAGTCCTGAGCGACTACCTCCATCAGGATTCAGATTTATGATACTTGAACTCGCATTATTTTACATGGATCAACGAAAAGGCATTAAACTTTATTTTATTATTTACACAGATTATACGAGTTTTTGTCCACTCACTCTAATGTTTTATCTTTTTTATACCCTTTACTGGGAAATTTGTTTTAAATTGCCCAAATTACAAGTTAGTCGGCTGAAGTCGTGACTGTCTAGAGTGCGAGGTATGACAATCCACAGAGTGTGAATAGTGGTTCGCAGGGTATCATGCTAGCTTTCTCGAGAAGTAACTGGGTTTCCCTTGGTTGAGGGAGATAGTTTCTTTTGGGTACAAGTCCCATTACTCAAGTTCATTTTATTATACTTTCCATGGAGTTGTTTGAGTCATGAATTAATCTCCAGAAGTTAAATAGATTCTCCGTATAGATCTCAATGGACCTTTTACAGTTGGATAGTAGTAGAATCAACTATACTATAGATACTATAGTGTACTATGGGGTGCTCAGATCTAGTACGGTATTAATCATTTCAGATTGAGGTACTTGAGCTGTGCAAATAGTCATAATGAGTTCTGGGACTCAACTTATTTGTCGCAGCCAGATGCATAGCTTGTCAGGATTACTCAGACCTCCAATAAGATACAAAATCTTATCATTGATTTCTTCAAGGAATTTTCCCGTTCATTGGACATCACAACATTCTGTTCCTCTGGTTAGTTATCTTTGGATATGTAATAGTGTTAACAAAATTAGGAATATCTATAATAGTACAATGAGCGAAGTTGTAGAAATTTAGTTAATCAATCAGTTAATGGGTCTGGGTAAGTAAATTAGTATCTTATTATTTTACCACTTCGAGTGGGAAAATATTACTAGGCATACATTTATGTAGTAGTAGAAGCCTATGCTTATTTCCAACGAATCTTTTAGCGTTGGACAGTAATAGATACGTTTGTGTGTAAACTATTGATGCTCAGATATAGGTGTGATGTTTGTTTTGCAAATTGTAGTACATGAGTCATAAGACTAGTGATAATGAGTTTCGAGAATCAAGTTACGCACCGACATTACTTTTTTATCCCTGATAGATACGTAGTTAACATGATTTGTTATACCTTGGAGGAAATACAAAGTTGTTATCTCCATATTAGGGTGGGATTAGAGATCACGTATAGTTTGACTTTTTGGAGTCCACTCGTAGTTTTGGGAATATTTGAGGCAGATCTTAGTGATTTCTTATGTACCTCACTACATTATAGTTATTAATTTTGATATTTGAGTTAGTCCAGTTAGTGTATTGAATGAGAGTTATTTGAATTGTTGAGATATTTGGTGTTACAATCATTGTAATTCATAAATTTGGATGAGTATTATTTACTTATGATCAAAGTGTTGCTCAGTTAGATTATGAGAAATCTGGATGGGATTCGGTGCCCATAGTTTATTCGGATTTGGTTATTCGAAGTGTTCTCCTTATGCAGGTTTGGGATTTCCTTGTGTTCACGGGAAACTATGCAAATTTTCAATAGAATTTTCAGGAATAAGAAAATTGAGTAGGGTCCGAACTTTCCTTGAGAATGGTCAATCTGGGTCTTCAGCTTGTTTCCTTTATGGCCACGAAGGTCACTTTTATGTGAGAGTGTCCATGGAGGGACACGTACCTCTGGTAGGATTGTGGTGCAAGGTTCAAGTGGTGATCATGAGCCACTTCAGGAGGTAGAGTCGCACCGCTATGTAGACAATTGGCATATCAAGACCACAAATGAAGGCTAGTGAAAGGACTCGATCCTGATTTAGTTGCCTAAACCAGAATTAAGCCCTAACGATACCTGAGTCAACAAAAATTTTGCTAGGGTTTCTTCTAGAATCAAGAAACCCAGAAACCTGCAGAGAGAACACATTTCTAAAATGTCCAACAAAAAAACCGTGGGCACCAAATCCCACCCGAATTTCTTAAATCAACCAAAATATAAACTTACTATAAGTATACACTGTTTACAGAAGGTGATAAAAAATCCGAGAGGTGTGTGGAAAATAAAACATAATAAAGTCAAACTCTATACAGTATTCAGAGCGACTTCTAATGTACATATTATGCAAGACTAGCAGGTTAAGCTAGAAACCTACTAGATGAGTACAGTAACACAAACTCTACGCCTCCATCTCCGACGTGCAATCACAGGATAACAACTGCAAACTGGACGAAGAAAACTGAAAAACCCAGAAAAGGCATATAAAATAATAACCGTTATAGTGAGTGGACGATAATAAATTCAAATATATAATGTAAAATCTACATTATGCCTTTCTGTAAATAAAATCATTTTCGGATAGCGAGTTTAGAATACTGAAAATGTACAATAAGGATACGTCGAGGGGGACTCCTGACCCTTCTCGAGTATCGTGCTTAGGTGGAAGCAGTGACTGGGGTCTGCTGACCAAGAAGCCTCTAAAGTCGTCCAGTGATTCCTGACACAAAGACAACGTGAATACCAGGGGGTAAGTGGTGTTACTTCCCTGGAGCCACTCGGGGATCAGCCAAGTAACCAATGCATCAATGCATAACTAACTAAAACAAGCCTCCAAAAATATATACTGAATACCGAAAGCAAAAACTGATCTGAAACTGAATATAATAATAAATAGACTCGCTAATCAACAGTAAAAATAAAGTATCCACTCACTGTACAAAGCTAGCATTGTGGTCCGGCGGAAGTTCCCTCGCCAAAATCTCGATTACGATCTCTTGAATAAATAACACATATATTTAATACGGAATTCGATAAAACGTTTGAAAATCAAAACAAAAACTACCCTGAAAATCTCCTGAAAAATTTCAAATTTTTTTCTCGCCGGAGCCTTGCCATGGCCTGCGGCGCGTGGCCGTTACGCGCCACCTCCGGCGGCGGCGCATGAGCCACACGCACCCTCTGGCCGGACAGCTCCGTTTGGAGTGTTCGACCCCACAATCTCTTCCTCTTTTCAAACCTTACAACATTCCCTTCTGTGGCCACATCAAATTCCGGCTTATTTCGCCGGAATTCCACTAGAAAGCCTGCGGGTCCAAAATTCGGCAGGAATCTTCTCGGCGTTCAAACGCCAGCTGCGGCGCACAGCGGCCCACGGGGTTAAGGGGTTTTGACTCCTAGGACAAAATCCAGTCGAACCCACCCCACGCCATCACCGGAGAATGGCCGGAGCACTGCCACCCACAACGTCCGTGGGTACCGCCCCAAAAACCCATTCGGGTTGCATCAAATCGTACCTAAAAGTCCTAATTGATCACACCAAGCCACTCATGGTGAAGAGGAGAAGAAAATCCATGCCTCAATCACCTGAAAAGGTGGCCGGACAGTGAAGTTTTCGGCAGGTCAAGGAAACGGGTCGGCAAACCGAGTTGGGTCAAAGGGTGGGTCAACACTAGGTCAACACCCAAACTAACTTTCTAAATCGGGTAACCCGACCAAATTCGGAAACTTGCTATTTATAGGGGAAGCTCCTCAATCGATCGACGGCTATTATTCGACTATATCGCAATCGTACATTCACTAATTAATCGATAAAAACAAATTTCTTTTCGATTTATTCATTACGACACTTTCCGATAAACATTGCGATAGTTATCCGAAAATAAAAACTTCCAAAAATCATAACAACTAACTCGTAAATGAAAAAAATTCTTCGAAAATTTGCACGAGCTCGAAATTAAATATTCTACAACTCTCGTGAAGCAAATCATGTCAAATTCTTGCCTGATAAAAAGGTCGTTAATAACCCACGTGATACAACTAATTCGCGATAATATCGTTTCGTGCTAATTAATACGTCAACTTTGGTTCGGGTTGTTACAGCTAGACTGACCAGACATGCCGACATCATTAATAGTACTTGCCAATAGAGTTGGCATAGATATCATGTTTATGTTACAGAGTTAGCATCAAGACCCTTTCATGTATCATGCTTATAGTGAGTAGTTGTTCGAGACTCTCGATTAGGAGAATAAGACTTCATAATAAAGTGATACATGGTGAAGGTATTGCGGATAACTCTCCTCTCAGTTGTTGATGTTACTTGAGAGCCGAAAGAGCTCATGCGTGAGTAGTACTCGTTGTTGGCTTAGTGGTTTACTAGTATATGCGTAAATGTTGAGGAAAAAAATTTCTTAAGGGGGATAGATTGTAACATCCCGTCCCGAGAATTTTTTTATAGATTTTTTTAAGGTTAATTGAGAAAAGTGGTTAGTTTTTACCGTCGGTAATTATTAATAATCTTCCCATGAGAATTTTATTGATTAAGTTTTTCAAGAAATTTCTTTGGGGAAAATCATAGAGTTTATCGAGACGAGTTCATAGCCACGTCAAGTATTAAATTGGAGTTGTGGTAAAGAAGTTATGGTTAGCGAAAGTTTTATATAATTTTAAAAATTTAAATTACTCATAACTTGTAAGTATAAATACGACTTTCTGAAAATGGCAAGTTAAAACTTTTCATTTCAGTCAGTTTTTTTTCTTTATTTTCTTCTCTCTCCACTTTTCTGCGCCTCTCTCTTTCCGTCTGCCGTTACTCTTCAGTTTTCTGTTGAGGTCTATCCTGTAGAGGTACTCAAATTGCATCATTGATCGATTTCAAGGTTTTGTCGTAAACTTAATTGGTTACTTCCAAGTTCCAAGTACATAAATCAATAGTTCAAACTACACTCAAAGGTAGGTCATTTCCCATATTTATAAGAACTTTTGTACCAGAAACAATGGTATCTCTAATTATTGCCCTCTAGGATGTAAAATATATCTTTTCTCACCATCCCCATAGTGTATGAGAAAAATGTACGCATTTCGATTAGGATCGTATTCTATAGTTACGATTCTACCATATATGTCTTTTTCATTCCGTCGAAAATCAATTTTACGGTATAGATGCTTATGACCTCCCCGACGACGGACAACCGGTTGGCCACCAAATCTTGTGGTCTTGGTATCAAAATGACCACCACGACCTCCTCTACCTTGTCTCCCTATTTCGAGACTTAGAGGTTGTGAGAAGAACGAAACCAAACCAAAAAACTTAGGATTCGGGTTGATGATTTTCCAGCCAAATTAATCAGTGAGACCTACTGAGCTTTGAAGCTCTCATCACCATGAAGCTAACCATAGGAGGATGGTGTTCCAATTCAACCCGAGGAGGAAGAATCGACGATTTGAAATTTTTGGTGTTGTTGACTTCAAAAGCTATCGATGGGTTGAGTTAAAATTAGACATTAGTGTAGTTGAGAAAGTTGTTGTTGGGTTGATTTTGCACAGGATGAGTCTTGGGTCGCTTGAAAAAGTCGCCACCATCGCTGGCAGCAGTGTTCCACGGCGGCGCTCTGACGAATGGAATTTCAGCATAAATTTTATGTTTATTTACTCGTAATTACGTACTGAATGTAATGAAGAGGTTTTTGAATTAATTTGGACATTAATAATTAAGATGTGTGCCTAAACGGATATAAGTTATATGATTTTATGATATTATTAAACAATTGGATCGATTGTCAATTCGACCTCGAGTCGTGTAACATTTGAGAAATATGTTACGACTTTAAAAAGGATTCAAGAATTAGAATTTGGAATTTGATTAAAGCTCGTAGTTAGTTCGAGAAACACGTTATTTGATAATGCGAGGTTCTCGACTATAATGTTCGTTGGTAAACAAGCTTAGCTAATCATTATAAATAATAATCATTATTTCAGGATGACTTGTTAGTAGTCAGTGGCAAATGTTTAGAAATGCTAACATACGGGCTTTGGCTTGATGGAAATCACAACACAAGATTGTGAGTGATTAGAATTACAATATATTTTACGGTATGTTTCAGAGCATTTTAATTTGGAGGTTTTTCTTTTTGATGATATTAATTAGTTGCATCGATGCACTGACTGTTTGGCTGATCACTGGATAGTCCAGTCAGGGGAGGTCAGGATGGCTCATCTTGCTCTTCAGAGGAGATCAGAATACCTCGTCTAGCCCATCACCTACAATTTTTATACATATAGTCGACTCAGGTTAAGGTTAAAACTTCTAAGCGACCACCTCTATCAGGATTAAGATTTATGATACTTAAACTCGCAATATTTTACACAAATACGTGGAAAGGCATTAAACTTTATATTATTATTTACACAGATTATACAAGATTTTTTTTCACTCACTCTAACGTTTTATGTTTTTATACCTTTTTATGGGCCCTTAGTTTTAAATTGCTTAGATTGTAGGTTAGTCAGCTGAAGTCGTGCATGTCCAGAGTGTGAGGCATAACAGTCCATATCTTCTATTTTCTCAGGGTAGGTTCTCAGTTAAAGTTCAGGGTTGCTCGTGGTAGGATAGCTAGTACCGATTAGGCGATGCTAGATACTCTAATACGGGTCTCGCAAGACTTAACCTAGATTACTATGGTAATCTGGGGTGGGTCTTGTCATTTAATCAATTGAACCGTGATGATGTTGGACACATGTTATTTGACTTACTGCCTTATAACGCGTCTTGCACGAATTTTGAAAGAGAATCGGGTTAAAATATCTGAACTGGGACATAGTGGCACCGTTGGGAGTAGGGAGATTTTAGAGGGGGTCTCGGGAAGACCTATATTTTCTGTTTAACACCTGGCCCACCCTTAAGGTAGGATACAACGTCTGGAAGAGCACCACTCATCGCCCCCTTGCAGGCAGGGTGTAATGAGGGGTGGTGAGATAGGCCGAGGTAGCAGTGGAGGCAAAAAATGGAACAAAAAATATGCCTTCGCTAGCAAAATAGGATGAGAAAATAGCCTCCGATATTAAAAAAGGACGAGAAAACAACCCCCGATAACAAAAGATAGCAAGGAAATACGCCTCACATGTCGAAAGATAGTTGCGTTGAATAATGTCTGTGGAACACAACCAAAGGAAACTTTGCCTCCCATGTCTGACCTTTTGTAACATGCACCAAAAATGGATTGTGAGGAACTATACCTCATGCTGTGATACACGCAAAACATGCTTTTACGATAACACAAAGTAGACCTTAAAAACACCGATTACGCGCATTGCAATTTAAACCCTTCGTTTGTCATTTGTAATATTGGCGAGTAGGGATCGTTCTTTATCCGGGGAATTAAGGGCGCATGCATGGTTTCGTTATTATGCGGAAATGTAAATATTTGGGGGGGATTGGAAATTGGTTATTTAATCTACGAATTTAAAGTACATAACATGCAAACACAACTAAAACTCTTAGGCATCTAACATGTTTTACTCATAGACAAGTTTCAACAATCAAGAAACTTAAAGTCTAATTATGCTTGCTAAAAATAAGAAGTTACACTACTAATTACATGTGATCATCTCATCTTATTAGCCTACCCTTTTCATGCATCAAACCTTTTTGTAAGTTACGAAATTCATAACTTCTAACTAAATACACATGCTTAATAATTGAGTAGGAATGCAACTTAGCGTATAAACATCCTAAACAACATACGATCATCGAAACATGCGAAAGAGAGGGACTTAGCGTATTTTCTAACACATGCATTCGAAGCTTTAAGATTGTATCAAACATGCATAAAAGGCTAGAAATCATAAACACATGCATATTACAAATCTGTTTAAACACATAAAACACAAATCTAAACTTGTTCTTCATTTGATACACAAATCTAAACTTGTTATTCCAATACATCAAAAGATTCAAATACAAAGCTAAAGAAATGAAAGTGAAGATCATGGTTACACTTTTTGTCTTGAGTGCTTGATGAACTACGGTGGAGATGGCTTTCCTTCACAAGGGACTTAGCGTATTGTGAGGGATGGAGGATGATAGCTTCGGCTTGGAGGAGGAGATGGATGCTTCGGTTTGGAATGGAGGAGGAGATGCTTCGGCTTGAAATGGAGGAGATGGATGCTTCGGCTTTGTGTGAACCTTCAAGTGTTTAATGGTGGAGGAGTATTTGTGTAGAGCTTTGGCTTAGTAAAATGAGTGATGGATCTGTTTTATGGCTGGCCTCCTCCCTTATATAGGCAAGGGATTCATGCCTTCTCTCTTCCACCTTGCCTCCTCCATTTAATGCATGCAATGATCATTAAGGCAAGTCACACACTTAGTCACACACTTAGTCACCATTGCTGAACCCTAAGCATGAATCACCTAGCTTGTCACCATGGCAAGTCATCTTTTCATTCAATGCAAAGCAAGAGTCACCTAGTGTAGTCACCATTTGGGAACCCTAAGCATGAATCACCATGTGTAGTCACCATTTGTGATTATTAGCTTGATAATGTTGACTTGCCCTTTCAAAACAAGACTTTTCCTCTTCACCAAAAGGCATCTAGGCCGAATTACATGGGTTTGGGCTTGTTAATGGGCCGAAACAAGAGTTGAGAAATCGGCCCATAATTTGCTTTTTGGGCCGGCCCATATTTCGTGGTCCGAAATCGCAAAAATCGCAAAATCGCCGAAATTCCTCTGAATTGCGCCGTTATTAATCTCCACCGTAAATATCTTCAAAATAACAATTTAAGTAAGGAAAACATAAAAACTAAGATAATAACATAGCTAAACGAAAAGGGAAATGCGTTAAGAAACGGGCATAAAATGCGTATATCAAATTCCCCCACACTTAGACTTTGCTAGTCCCTTAGCAAACACTAAGTTAAACTAAGACTCTCTAAGAATTTAAAACAAAAGAAAGAACAACTAAGCCCTTAGCTAAAATTTGTCTCAGAATTTGCATAAGTATATGGCGATGGCTCACATGAATTTCAACGTGTATGCTCAACGAATTCAAGAGATAATTGCGATATAATTTATGTAATGAATAAGTAAGACATAGAGAAAACAATGGTTATGTTATAGCTGTGCATGCTTTGAATAAAGGTTTAATCAACTCACAAGGATGCACTCATCATATTTTTCACTCATGAAAATGGTTCACTTAAAGTGTATATGAATTGAAATGAAAACCACATGAATAAAGTTTGATTATTTGCACAAATGAACCAAAAC
Source organism: Geum urbanum (assembly GCA_946800695.1). Classification (NCBI taxonomy): domain Eukaryota; kingdom Viridiplantae; phylum Streptophyta; class Magnoliopsida; order Rosales; family Rosaceae; genus Geum; species Geum urbanum. Next base: position 15,081,805 of record OX327008.1, on the reverse strand, counting down.
CATAAGCTTACTCATGCAACTTACTCTACTAATTGAAAGCTACTCATTTTAAGGATCATAAAGGACTTTTAGTGAGGTTGTAATGGGGTTAAGGCTAAGGCATTCGAAATTTAGATATGTGGTGATAAAAACGTTCCAACGACTTAGTCTAGCACCATATTCAGTCCTCCATCTCCATTTGAATGTTACCATGTATACTTCAATGCACTAATCTACCCTTTGAGCTTTTCGGACAGGACAAAGGCCATATTTTGTTCTATTTTTGGGCCTTCAATTTATCGTAATCTCCAAATCCGCAAATAAGGGGGACGTTAATCCAAATGGTTTATTCTTAGAACACAACATATTGCCATGAGAGATAATAATAATTTTTTTTTTTTCTTTTCATTCTCTCAAATATTTTTTCTTTTCTTTTTGGCAATTTCATACTTTTTAAGTTATTTGGACAAGTCTTTCCCCTTACTCACATTAACTCTTTCAATCTTTCTTACCAAACCATAATCTTATGTGCTAGTTTCGAAAAATTCTCACCAAGTTTCCGGAACAAAGGTAAGGATATTCTATACTAGGGTAAGTGTTTAGGTATATATGGTGATGAAAGAAAAGCTTAACGTGGGCTCAATTGGTTTATCTAGGGGTGTCGCAACTTGTGCGTACAAAATGGGATACATGGATATTTGGCGAAGTGGTGGAAAATCCTAAATGCCTTTAATCATTTCCAAAATCAAAGTATGTATCAACTTAAAAGCTTTGCAAATTGACATGAGTAAGTTCTAGTATTCTCTAGTTCATTAAAATCTATGGCAAGCAATCAAATGAGGCATATATAAGCTAGTAGCTACGAAATGGATGTATATTCACTCGAATAAAGAACAGATAGCTCAAAAGCTCACATAGGGTTCATATGATTAAAAACTTATTCAAGCATGCGATTTCTGTACCATGTTTTTGCAATTCATATCTACTACATGTTAAAAACATATAGAATATCTCAATTAGCACAAGAATTCGATGCATGTGATTTATACGCCATGTGTTCGTATCGGTCAAATTTCATCATCGACTAGCTAAGGGCATCCTAAAGACTCTGAAAAACACTAATTTAGACACAATTAAATTATAAACCCTTCCCCCACACTTAAACTCTACATTGCCCTCAATGTAGTAAAGTAACAGTATAGAATTAAACATGGAGTATAGGATCTACGAAAATTCTAGTTTAAAATACAAAAGCCATTAAATTAAGTAAAAGGGGAGAAGAAAACAAATCTGTTGTCTCCCTATTGGGTTGCCTCCCAATGAGCGCTCGTTTTACGTCGTTAGCTTTGGACGTGATGCATCATTTTGTTTTTGAAATGGCCGGTTCTTGGAGTTGCATCTCCTCCACTGTGTGCTCCGCAAATGCCTCAAAATAGGGCTTCAAGCGATGGCCATTTACTTTGAACTCACTACCTTTGTCGATAGATCGAATGAGAACTGCTCCATGAGGTAGAACTTGAGAAACTATGAATGGCCCCATCCATCGAGAGCGAAGCTTTCCCGGAAAGAGCTTAAGTCTTGAATTGAAAAGCAATACTTTCTGCCCAGGTTCAAAACTCTTCCCGCGAATCATCTGATCTTGGATCTTTTTCGTCTTCTCTTTGTAGATCCACGCATTGTCGAAAGCATCATTTCTGATTTCTTCAAGTTCACAAAGTTGAAGCTTCCGATGCAAGCCTGCGGCATCTCGATCGATGTTGAATTTCTTCACGGCCCACCATGCCTTGTGCTCTAATTCAACCGGAAGATGGCACGCCTTTCCATAAATTAATCGGAAAGGTGACATACCAATGGGGGTCTTGTAGGCAGTCCTGTAAGCCCACAATGCATCGTCTAAGCATTGACTCCAATCTTTCCGGTTTGGACGGACGGTTCGCTCCAAAATCTTCTTGATCTCACAGTTGGAAACTTCAGCCATTCCATTTGTTTGAGGGTGGTATGGTGTGGAAACCTTGTGTTTTACGCCATACTTCCTCATTAGTGCTTCCACTGTGCGGTTGCAAAAGTGACTTCCTCCATCGCTGATTAGAACGCGTGGCATTCCAAATCTACTGAAAATGTTAGTTCGTAGGAAATCTGCAACAACTCGCGAATCATTAGTACGGGTGGCCTTTGCCTCCACCCATTTAGAAACATAATCTACTGCGAGTAAGATATAAGTAAAACCATTGGAGGGAGGAAATGGTCCCATAAAATCAATACCCCACACATCAAAAATTTCAACATTAAATATGTAGTGTTGTGGCATTTGATCTCTAGGGCCTAAATTACCGAATCTCTGGCACTTATCACATGCAGCACAATATGCATGAGCATCGCGAAATAAACTAGGCCAAAAGAAACCGCAATCTAAAATCTTAAGGGCTGTCCTCCTAGAACCAAAGTGTCCCCCACATGCTTCATTGTGACAAAAGTCTAGAATGGGCTTAAACTCACTATCCGGGATACATCTCCTAATTACTAAATCGGAGCATTGTTTCCACAAATAAGGCTCATCCCAGATAAAGGTTCTAGCATTATGCTTAAGTTTGTCACGTTGAAATTTATGCATGGTAGACGGAAACTCACCGGTAACTAAGTAATTTACGATATCTGCATACCAAGGAGTTTCCGAAGCAGTTACCTCAATTCCGAAGAGTTTTTCATCCGGAAAAGTTTCTTCAATCTCGACAGGCTCATGGTCACCTATCAAACGTGATAGGTGGTCAGCGACGACGTTTTCTACTCCCTTCTTGTCCTTGATTTCGATGTTGAATTCTTGGAGTAGAAGTATCCATCTGATAAGTCGTGGTTTTGCGTCCTTCTTGAGCATTAGATACTTCAAAGCTGCATGATCGGTAAACACAGTTACTTTAGTTTGAAGTAAATAAGATCGAAATTTATCTAAAGCAAAAACCACGGCAAGAAACTCCTTCTCGGTGGTAGTATAATTTCTTTGCGCTTCATCAAGCGTCCGAGAGGCGTAATAGATTACGCAAGGCTTCTTGTCCTTCCGCTGACCCAAGACGGCTCCTACGGCATAATCCGAGGCGTCGCACATGAGTTCAAATGGCAGAGACCAATCAGGGCTGCACAAAATAGGAGCGCTCGTAAGAAGCTCCTTTAACTTGTTGAAGGCAGCGTTGCATTCTTCATCAAAGACGAACGGGGTCTCCTTTTGCAGCAGTTTACACAATGGGCGCGAGATGTGGGAAAAGTCTTTGATAAACCTACGATAAAATCCTGCGTGTCCAAGAAATGAACGAATCTCTCTAACCGAAGTTGGAGAGGGTAAGTGACGCACAAGATCTACTTTAGATTTATCAACTTCTAACCCTTTTTCCGAAATAATATGACCTAACACTATCCCTTGCGTAACCATGAAATGGCACTTCTCCCAATTAAGCACCAAGTTCGTTTCAACGCATCTTTGTAAAATTGTTTCTAAATTGTTTAAGCATGCATCGAAATCACTCCCAAATACACTAAAGTCGTCCATGAATACTTCAATAATTTTTTCAATGTATTCGGAGAAAATTGAGAGCATGCAACGTTGAAATGTACCTGGTGCATTACACAGTCCAAATGGCATTCGGCGATATGCAAACGTTCCGAAAGGGCATGTGAACGTTGTCTTTTCTTGATCTTCCTCCGCAATGCTAATTTGGTTGTAGCCGGAGTATCCGTCGAGAAAACAATAAAATGCATGGCCGGCTAATCTTTCCAGCATTTGGTCGATGAATGGTAAGGGAAAATGATCCTTGCGGGTTGCGGCGTTGAGCTTCCGGTAATCAATGCACACTCGGTGTCCAGTGATCGTCCGTTGTGGCACAAGTTCATTTTCCAGATTCTCGACGACGGTGATTCCCGATTTCTTAGGTACAACCTGCACTGGGGAAACCCAACGGCTATCAGAAATAGGGTAAATAACTCCACAGTCCATGAGTTTAATTACCTCCTTTTTTACCACCTCCATCATCGGAGGGTGGAGCCGACGTTGTGCTTCCCGCGTAGGCTTGGTGCCTTCTTCAAGGAAAATCCTATGCACACAGGTTGCTGGATTTATTCCCTTGATGTCCGCGAGTGTCCAGCCTATTGCGGGTTTGTACCTCTTGAGCACACCCACGAGCTTCTCCTCCTGCTCCTCTTCTAGCGCGGACGAAATAATGACCGGTAAAGTTTCATTCTCGCCCAAGTATGCATACTTCAGATGGTCCGGTAGTAGCTTGAGTTCTAAAACGGGAGCTTCTACAATGGAAGGAACCATTTTATTAGTACCAAAAGTAATTGGTATAGGAGGAGAAAAGCTTACTTTCCGTGGTGCGGCATTTAGGGCCATGGCCATGTCTTGGATTCGAGGTTCAAGCTCTAGTAAGGCCTCGAGAAGGTCGTCATGCCCAAGTTGAATGGCCATGTCGAGTTCATCCTCATTGATGGTGTCGAGGTAGCCTTGTGCTAAGGTATCCACAGGATCGTATGTCGAAATGGCAGCTACGCTCGATATTGGAAACTTCATCCCGTCCAGGATGTTGAACTCGATTCTTTCTCCATCAATCTCCATGGAGAAAGTGCCTTGAAACACATCAATCTTCGTTCTCGCAGTCCGCATGAAAGGTCGCCCAAGTAGCAATGGCGTGGTGTTCAGTGGACTCTCTTCCATGTCAACTATGTAAAAATCGGCTGGGAATATCAAGTTGTTGACTTGCACGAGAACGTCTTCTACGTATCCCCTCGGATACTTGTGGGTGCGATCGGCTAACTGGATGACAACACCATCTTGCTTGAGATCTCCAAGCTCCATCGATTCGAAAAGATAGTAAGGCATGACGTTGATGGAAGCTCCTAGATCAAGCATTACGTCTTCGAAGTGGGTGTCACCGATTACGCAAGGAACTGCAAAGCTCCCTGGGTCCTTCAGTTTTGGGGGTAGCCGACGCTGCAAAACCGCCGAAACGGTTGCGTTCACCTTCACGACCTCCTTCTCTCGAGTTTGCCTCCTCTGAGTGCATAATTCTTTCAGAAACTTTGCGTATATAGGCACTTGCTTTATGCACTCGATCAAGGGCAAATTCACTTGCACCTTTCGGAAGATGTCCAGGATATCTTCATATTGGGCATCCTTCTTCTTTGATTTTGCTAATCTGCTTGGGAAAGGTGCAACAGCAAACGGAGAATTAGTAATCACCGTATTTGAAGGAATAGGGCTTTTACCTTTGATTGGGGTAGGTTGTGGAGGTGATTGTGCCTTGGTGACAGTAGGCGTCACCTTCTTTTTCTCGGCCTCTTGAATTGCCGGATCGATCTCATCTTCTTCTTCGTTGGTGATGTCCTCAATGGTGACTTCATCAAGATGAGATCGCTTGGTCTTTGGCTCTTCAAGTGTCTTCCCACTCCTTGTGACTATAGCATTCACGTTTCTTTGATTAGGAGTGGTTTGAGGTGGAAGCCGACCGGTTTCTTTGATTTGCCCCATGAAATCAACAAGTTGGCCGAGTTGCTTCTTCACTTCAGTGATGTCGCGGCCATGTGAGTCAAGTATCTCCTTTGTCTTCGATTGTCCGTCGAGGAGAACTTGAGTTGAGGCCGAAAGTTGCGACAACATCTTGTCGTAATCCGGATTGGTGAAGGGTTGTGATGACGAACCATGCTGCATCGGTGGTCGTGGTTGAAATGGAGGGCGTTGGTAGCTTTGTTGAGGTTGAGATGCTGGAGGGTTTAAAGTTCCCTCGTTGCTGCTCCATCTAAAACCTGGATGATCACGGTTGACATAGTTGTTGTAGTTGTTATACCTTTGTCCTCCCTGATATCCGCCGATGGCGTTAGCGTGCTCCGGCTCGCTTGCCTGCTCCTGCGCTTGAGGGCATTGGTCATTGTGGTGACCGTGTGTTTGACATATGCCGCAAACAGGCCGTTGAGTTGCCTTCGCTCTTGTCGTCTCGAGTTCTAACACCTTCTCTAGCATATGAGCTAGTTTGTCGTACTTCTCGTCCGCGTCGGTTGTTGAACTCGCCTCACCGACTGCTCGTCTGTTGGACATTCCGTATTGTGCATCATTATTCGCTCGATTCTCTAGAAGAGCTCTAGCTTCGGTTTCGGTTAAGTCCATGAATGCACCGGTGGCTGCTGCATCCAGCAATTCCCTATCGATCGGCTTGAGACCATCGTAAAAGTAATTCATGAGATTGGTCTCGGAGAATCCATGCGATGGGCAAGTGGCACATAAAACTTTGAATCGGTCGTAGTATTGGCCGAAGGTCTCGTCCGGTTTCTGTGTGATGCCAGTGATTTGCTTTCTCAAGACGGTGATCTTTGAGGCTGGGAAGTACTTCGCTAGGAACATATCCGCAAGTTGCTTCCATGAGGTAATATGGTTCGGCGGTAGTTCCATTAGCCAAGACTCGGCCCTGTCGACTAGGGTGAATGGAAATGCCTTCAGCTTGAAGAGCTCCGTATCAGCATCAGATGGCTTCATGCTGTTACAAACAAATTGGAATTGTTTGAGATGCTTGTTCGGATCTTCATTGGAAAGTCCGTGGAAAATGGGTAGTCGGTGGAGGAAGCCACTCTTTAGCTCGATATCCTTCATGTTTTCCTCCGGTTGTGGAAAAGCAATGCTCGAAGGCCCGCTGCTCCATTCGGTTGAGCAGGTGCGCTGGCGAAGAGATTGTCCTGCATTGGCCATGTTGACTTGTTGTGCTTCTACTTCTGAATTGTGGTCGGTTGATGAAGCTAAAGTATGGTCGGTTGATGAATGTGAAGACTCGGAAACTTCTTCGATGATGGGAAAATCCAGGATGTCAGTTTGAGCTTTAAGTCTCGCTATTCTCTCTGCGATCTCCTCAAAGTTTGTTCTAGATGGTCCAGGATTCTGATCGGACATTCATTAGCCTGACATCCACCAAAGACCAAGTGTTAGTATCAACAATTAATATGAGATATATAGAGGAATACTAACCAAAATTGTAAAGCATATTTAGAAAACAAAGGGATAACAAATAAAATAGTAAAACTATCAAAACATACTATAAATACACACAAATACTTAAAAACTACTAATACACAAAATTTATAATAGTTAAGACACTATATGTATTTTACTAAGTAATGCAATTGATTTAATTGATTTTAGGGGCTATGCACAAGAATGTAATAAACTTAAAACACACGTTTTCTGCAAATTAACACTATATAATGCTAAACCTAAAAAAAAAAAAATTTAGTTAGAACATGTATAAACAAGGTTCATTTACAAGCAAACCATAATTCACATTGAATTTATGCACCACACATTTTCTTGCAATAAAATGCATTAAACAACAATCCTACGTGAAAGATGGAGTGAATGCATAAGAGAAAACGTTAGAACCTGCGGAAAACAAACGAGTTACGTGTTTAAACTATGAATGAAAAGAATGACCTCTTCTTCGATCTTATGTCCCTAACTTCACTTAGGTTAGGGTACTCGGTAGTGAAATCCGAGTATCATAAAGCCTAAAAAGAGGTTATGCAAGCTAAGTAGTGGTTGTTAGTCCTTTACAGTTTTTAATGCACAATAAACACGAAAATTTGACTAAGTTTTATTTATTTCCTTTGGACCCGATGGTACGTGGTGCAGAGGCTCTCGACTGTGCAATGGGTCTCGTTCATCCGAAGATGAAGTCTGATTCCGGGAGGTCTAAGCATGCATAATCCGATATACCATCTATTTAAAGGATTATGTCGTATTTATCAAGTTCGTATTTATCCGTATTCGTATGCACTTATGATTTACAGAGAGTACGCGAAATGATCATTCGGTAAATTTCTTGGACGTGCGGCCCGCGCGAAAATATATACCGACTACAATTCAGCTTAGTTACGTTTAGAAATGGTTAGTAGGAATAGAGATAACGCGAGAGGTAAGGACTAATATTTAGAACAACCCGAGGCTTACTCGTAAGAGTATATACTCCAATGTTGTTCCTAGAGACACCCCGAGGCTAACCAGTTACGGTATATACTCCAATGGTGTTCTATTGCTTAGATCCGAAACCCGGCACCAATCATAAACCCATTCACCATATCCAACAATCAGCCAAATTTGTGAGATAGTATATAATCTCAAGTTCTTAGTAAACTCCGCCCACAACCTCGTGCCCATAACTTCACTTAGGTTATGGCGTGTGGTGATAAAATCCACACATCACGAGGGGTTAAGGAGATAAACCAGAAAAAGAGGCACCACCTATTCCAAAGAACGAAACCTTATAACCAATACTCGTGCTCAATGTAAATCAATTTAAGTACGTCTACGTTTTGATTGCGCCTATGATTTAAAAGGAATACACGACTTAGTTATTGAATAAATCTCTTGTCCGTGCGGCCCGCGCGAAAATGTATACCATCTATCGTTAATCCTCGTAATTGTTGGAAATGACCAGTTGGGATAGATGTAACGCGAGAGGTGAGAACTAATTTCTGGGAACAACCTGAGGCTAACTCGTGAGAGTATATACTCCATTGTTGTTCTTAGAAACACCCCGAGGCTTACTCGTAAGAGTATGTACTCCATTGGTGTTCTGTTTTCTTAGTTCAAAACCCGTCACCATTCATAACCCTTCTAGACATCATAACCAACTCTTACTCGAACTCACAAGATAGTATACAATCTCAAGTGTTTGTAAACTCCGCCCACAACCTCGTGCCCATAACTTCACTTAGGTTATGGCGTGTGGTGATAAAATCCACACATCACGAAGGGTTAAGGAGATAGACAAACAAAAGAGGCACCACCTATTCCATAGAGATTTATTTAATAACTAAGTACTAGTACTCAAATTAAATCAAAGACTATCCTTTAACATGGAAATAAATTATGCAAGTGTAAAATAAACTAAGTATGAATAAATTCGGCTAAGTAAAAGTAGGCATTGTAAACATGTATGAAAATTTCTCTAAGTATAAAAAAATGAACAAGTATGTACTTCGAAAATTTAGACATGCTTTTAATCACAAATGTACAACGAAACATACAAAAACATTCTAATTCCCCGGCAACGGCGCCAAAAATTGATACACGCAAAACATGCTTTTACGATAACACAAAGTAGACCTTAAAAACACCGATTACGCGCATTGCAATTTAAACCCTTCGTTTGTCATTTGTAATATTGGCGAGTAGGGATCGTTCTTTATCCGGGGAATTAAGGGCGCATGCATGGTTTCGTTATTATGCGGAAATGTAAATATTTGGGGGGGATTGGAAATTGGTTATTTAATCTACGAATTTAAAGTACATAACATGCAAACACAACTAAAACTCTTAGGCATCTAACATGTTTTACTCATAGACAAGTTTCAACAATCAAGAAACTTAAAGTCTAATTATGCTTGCTAAAAATAAGAAGTTACACTACTAATTACATGTGATCATCTCATCTTATTAGCCTACCCTTTTCATGCATCAAACCTTTTTGTAAGTTACGAAATTCATAACTTCTAACTAAATACACATGCTTAATAATTGAGTAGGAATGCAACTTAGCGTATAAACATCCTAAACAACATACGATCATCGAAACATGCGAAAGAGAGGGACTTAGCGTATTTTCTAACACATGCATTCGAAGCTTTAAGATTGTATCAAACATGCATAAAAGGCTAGAAATCATAAACACATGCATATTACAAATCTGTTTAAACACATAAAACACAAATCTAAACTTGTTCTTCATTTGATACACAAATCTAAACTTGTTATTCCAATACATCAAAAGATTCAAATACAAAGCTAAAGAAATGAAAGTGAAGATCATGGTTACACTTTTTGTCTTGAGTGCTTGATGAACTACGGTGGAGATGGCTTTCCTTCACAAGGGACTTAGCGTATTGTGAGGGATGGAGGATGATAGCTTCGGCTTGGAGGAGGAGATGGATGCTTCGGTTTGGAATGGAGGAGGAGATGCTTCGGCTTGGAATGGAGGAGATGGATGCTTCGGCTTTGTGTGAACCTTCAAGTGTTTAATGGTGGAGGAGTATTTGTGTAGAGCTTTGGCTTAGTAAAATGAGTGATGGATCTGTTTTATGGCTGGCCTCCTCCCTTATATAGGCAAGGGATTCATGCCTTCTCTCTTCCACCTTGCCTCCTCCATTTAATGCATGCAATGATCATTAAGGCAAGTCACACACTTAGTCACACACTTAGTCACCATTGCTGAACCCTAAGCATGAATCACCTAGCTTGTCACCATGGCAAGTCATCTTTTCATTCAATGCAAAGCAAGAGTCACCTAGTGTAGTCACCATTTGGGAACCCTAAGCATGAATCACCATGTGTAGTCACCATTTGTGATTATTAGCTTGATAATGTTGACTTGCCCTTTCAAAACAAGACTTTTCCTCTTCACCAAAAGGCATCTAGGCCGAATTACATGGGTTTGGGCTTGTTAATGGGCCGAAACAAGAGTTGAGAAATCGGCCCATAATTTGCTTTTTGGGCCGGCCCATATTTCGTGGTCCGAAATCGCAAAAATCGCAAAATCGCCGAAATTCCTCCGAATTGCGCCGTTATTAATCTCCACCGTAAATATCTTCAAAATAACAATTTAAGTAAGGAAAACATAAAAACTAAGATAATAACATAGCTAAACGAAAAGGGAAATGCGTTAAGAAACGGGCATAAAATGCGTATATCATGCTGCCTCATCCCCCAAAAGATGGTATGAAATAGATTTAATATATTGACACAAAAATAAATATAAAATAAATTTTTAGTTGAGAGTTTATATTCACTCTATGAGTTAAAACTATTTCTTGTAAAAATATTGTATTGTGCCTGTTAGGAGACCACTATGTATACCTTGATTTCCTATGCTTTATATACAAGAGAGGTCAGAAGAGAGTCAATAAAAGAGTCACCATGCGCCCTCATGCACAGAGGATCGGTGGAAGGAAAGGTTGTGCATGGTAGTAGTCCAAAGTATTGAAGATAACTGGAAAAAGAATTAAGGAGAATTGATCCCACATCAGAAAGAAGAGAGAACACTCCCAGTCAACTTAATATTTAAGAAAATATTTATTATGTAATAAAAGTAATCACATTCCGACCTAAAACTCACTCATTTACCACTAGTACAAAAACTGCTTCACATGACACTTCTCAGGTGACAAAAAATAAATATTCGTCATCTGAGTGATTTTGAAATAAACTGACGTCAATTCCTTAATGTCCGTCATTGCAGGTTCTTTTAAACAGTACATTTTTTTTTTCAGTTTTTAAGGGGGACATCCAAAATTTACAATTTTCAGGAGTGAGCATTTCAAATTTTGATTGTTCAAAAATTATACATAAGTAAGACGATATTTTTTTCTCATGTGAGTATTTGGCGAAAAACCAAACAAACAGGTAATCCTCCGAGGGGGGTCACTTGAATAAATCCTTCGATCATATGACGGTCGACCGTCATCTGAATAGTTGGCAAAAACGTTATAATATTTTTTCGCCAATTCAAGTAGATGAGTACTTAATTGGTGAAAAATGCATGTGTGGAACTATCCAAGGGAGCTCACTAGATTGAGTTCTTGAATGAGATGACGGTCGCCTTTCGTCTAAGGTATGATATAAACTGACTACAAATTTTCAACCTATACTGGCTGACATGGAAAATTTTCATATGTATGTTATTAAGAGTGGGCTTATAGATTTATTATGGTTTGGAAATATGCGTTAAATCAGATGACAGTCGTATGTCGTCAAATTAATCTTTGACATTTCTTTTCCTACCTTAAACGTCAAATTTCGTAAATTGCCTAAAACTAAATATTTTTGTAAATTTGACCGTTGGATGGGATGATCGGAGTATTGTTAAGACACTATTTAAAAATTATAATTTTTTTACTTGAATTAGTCCTCGATCCGTGCATGTCACGGTTGTAACGCGAATGCTCTTTAGAGTAAATCACAATTCACAGCTCCGCCAAAAATTAATTTGAGACCAAGTTCCACACATGCATTATCGTGGAGCTCATATCTATCTTACCATATGAAAAAAATGACAAAAAAATAAATTTAAGTACTCCTCCTCCCTTAGGAGAATGAGCAAAATCTTAAGGTTTGACATTTCTTTTCCTACCTGAAACGTCAAATTTCGTAAATTTCCTAAAACTAACCATTTTCATTAATTTGACAATTGGATGGGATGATCGGAATATTGTTAACACACAATTTATAATTTATAATTTTTTTACTTGAATTCGACCTCGAGCCGTGCATGTCACGATTGTGATGCTAAGACGCTTTAGAGTAAATCACGATTCGTGGCTCCGCTAAAAATTAATTTGAGACCAAGTTCTACACATACATTATCGTGGAGCTGATATCTATCTTATCATATGATAAAAAAAAAGACAAAAAAAATCAATTTAAGTACTCCTCCCATAGGAGAATGAGCAAAATCTTTAAGCTTTGACATTTCTTTTCCTATCTTAAACGTCAAATTTCGTAAATTGCCTAAAACTAACCTCGTAAATTTGACCATTGGATGGGATGATCGGAGTATTGTTAAAACAGTATTTAAAAGTTATAATTTTTTTACTTGAATTCTTCCTCGATCCGTGCATGTCACGGTTGTGAAGTTAAAACTCTTTAAAGTAAATCACGATTCGCGGCTCCGCCAAAATTTAATTTGAGACCAAGTTCCACACATGCATTATCGTGGAGCTCATATCTATCTTACCATATGAAAAAAAATGACAAAAATATATCAATTTAAGTACTCCTCCCCTAGGAGAATGAGAAAAATCTTAAGCTTTGACATTTCTTTTCCTACCTTAAACGTCAAATTTCGTAAATTGCCTAAAACTAACCATTTTTTGTATATTTGACTGTTGGATGGGATGATCGTAGTATTGTTAAGAAACTATTTAAAAGTTATAATTTTTTTACTTGAATTCGTCCTCAAGCCGTGCATGTCACGGTTGTGACGTTAAGACTCTTTAGAGTAAATCACTATTCGTGGCTCCGCTAAAAATTAATTTGAGGGGACCAAGTTCTACAAATATATTATCGTGGAACTCATATCTATTTTATCATATGAAAAATAAAATGACAAATAAAATCAATTTAAGTACTCCTCCCATAGAAGAATTAGCAAAATCTTTGAAAATGGCTATTTTAATCTTTTGGTAAGATTTGACCTCATTGATCGACCTCTTAACGAACTTCGAAGAGGGTAAGTTTTTTGAAAACTTTATGTTATTACGAGGGTAAGTATACTTTCTCTTTTTCACCCATCACACTTATCTTAGTTAAGCGTCAGAATGTTACAGGCGGGCTAACCCCGTCTTTCCTCTAATGCTTTTTTCTTATGCAGTTAGGCGGAATAAGTAGACACTGTACATCCAAACAGAGGAAGACCCCCCTGCACGTCAATTTTGACATTTCACTAATAGTCTGCTCTGGATTTTGGTATAAAGATTTGGCAATGTCTAAGGGCGTGATCTCTTGCCACATCTCTAAAACTCAATCTCTCGCAATAGCTATAACGCAGAACAGTGATGACAACTCAATCAACCTGTTTTGGCCCCCACCTCTACCACCAAGCACGTGCGCTAGCAACACTGTTGTTGGGACATGAGTCAATGCCCAATGCCTCAAAGAGATAGAGCTTGCCCGACAACAACGAGAGGCCTAACGTTTGGCCTATCAAAATTGCAAGAGCAGCTGGATGCACTTCAACAACACATGCATAAACAACCAAACATGACAGGACCTGCCCCAGATACCTAGCTAATCCGAAGTAAGACATGTGGGACCCACATCAGAATAGCTCACACTGTAAATACAGTGGGCCAACCCAACATGAGTTACCCGAAACTTAAACTAAGAGAAACCAACTTTAATATTATTAAAGAGGTCTCAAGATAGAAATACTTGGTTGTTAAACTTACAAAACATAAGTGTCAACTTCTCATTTTGCAACTGAGTGACTTATTTTACACAAAGTTGGTGATCAGAGCATCTATACAAAATGAAGGGAAATATAAACATAAGTAGGTCATCATATAACCTACTCTGAGCAAAAGGGAAACAATGGAGATATTAAGCCTCGTCTACTTAATAAACTCACTAAATCGTATCAATGTTAACTACAATCTGATTATGTCCACTTTCAATCCGTTAATTTAAATCAAATCGGTTTGTAATCCTCTTCAATACAATTGTTACGCTAATACGAATAAAACGACAAAAATAATCCTTGAAAAAACCTCTGTTGGCACTGCTGTCGTGAACAACCACCGGAGGCGGCAACACCACCCTTATTTTTCAGCGACCTGAACGTGAAAGCACTCGAAATCTTACAAGCAACAATTCCTTCCAAATCCAAAACATCCAAATCACAAGAGAAGTCTTCCAATTTAACCTTTAATTTGAACACCAAGCTCTCAAAAACTTCTTCGTTTGTAAGACTGCCGAAAACCCAATCTTCGATTACCTTGTGTGCTATGAGACATAAAGAGTGATACAAGGTTCTGAGAAAAAGGATCTCTGGTTGTCTAGATGTTCTTAGAAGGTCTGTTACAAGGTATAAGAAATGTGACTACTAGTAAGAAAGATAAGTCATGGGCAACTATTCGGAAGTTCAAATCTTCAATTCTTCAATCTTCGATTGCATTAGGAAGCAACCAAGGTATTGTTAGCATCATGGTGGCAAGGGCAACAAACCCCAGAGGGTCTCCTTTTCTGATTTAGTCTTGAAATCAAAAATCCTTAATTTCTAGAGCTGTAAGATTTTCGATCGATTTTGAGGTTCTCTTGGCTAAACCAATGAGATATAGGCTTGTGGGTGGAGTGGAGATGATAGAGGAGAGCAAGATGAAGATTTTAGTACCTTGGTGGTCCAATTTGGTGGCTGACCAGTAGTAGTCCTCTGGCAACAGTGAGAGAGAAACCAAAGGGAGTCGAGAGAAGAGAGAAAAAGTGACGAAGTGAGGCAGAGAGTTTTTGATAAAAATGGTAACTAGCCCCAATCCAAAATCAGAAAGTTTCTATTTATACTTGCAAAGTTACCCAAAGAAACTTCCTCTAACTAAAAATTCTCCATCGAAACTTTAATTTCAAAGTTCTATAGGTCCACGAACTTATCTCAACATGCTCTAAAACTTTCGGTAAGAAGGTTTCTTAAGCTACTAAACCAATAAGAACTTTGATTATAGGACCTTCATTAACTATTTGTTTAAAAATATTCACCACATTTGACTAAACTTTATTTGATTCATAAAAAGTTAAAATTAGGTACGGGTTATCACAAAACATCACCAATGTTAAACATGTAAATTGTTCCACAAAACATGCCAAGTCTAAATTAACAAAACAACAATACAATAACAAAGGAGTTCCATAAAAAGCAAAAACAAATATAAGATAATTTCTTCCTCTCCATCTACATCCCCTTATCCTTCTTGAATCTCTCCCAATTAAAATACGGGAACCCCTCTAGCTCTTCGAACAACACTCTCTGCCCAGCATTCTTAGCTTCTTCTAGCTCCCACATGTATTTTGTAGAGGCTATGAACTCCGCTACCGCTTCCACGGACAACTTTTTCTTCTTCTCCTCCGTTGGAATTTGTTCCTCTAGTCCTGTAATTTGGGCGCTTAGGGTTCGGACTTACGTTCGCTAGTTTCTCCCGCTCCTTGCCAAATTTCTCTTTTTCCTGCTCAAGCACAACCACCTTTCCCTCCGCCTCCTTCTTCTTTTCCTCTGCTTCCAGCAACGACTCATTAGCCACATCCATATCCCCTTTAAGGGAGATGATTTCCCACTGGGCCTTGAGGTATTGGGTATGCAGACGCTTTCCCACCTCCACCAACATCTTTACGTCCCCTTGCAACATAATGTTCTTCATCATCTTTGCGGACAACTTGGCCCCTTGCTCATGGGTCCCTTCAGCTTTTATCACCATAAATAGCTTGTGTGACGCTCTAATACTGTCTGTCAAAACGGCTTCCAAGTTTTCTTTGTAGGGATTTTCATGTTGGGGTGTGGTGTGGACATTCTCTGTGCCCCCATCTACTGTGGAGTTTACCATATGCAAAAATTGAGAAAACACAGTTGTCACACCTTGAATAGAAAGGCTCACATGCCTGATCATATCTCCTCCCATGATATCTTGTGCAAAAGCGGATGATTTCTTCTGTCACTTAGAAGTGGGCATCTCTCCTTATCTCCCGTTTCCTCTTTCCTCGCAGACATGTTTAGAAAATGGAGTGTGATACGTGCAAAACATGCATCAAATATTAACACAAAGTAGATACTCAACACATAGTTCACACGTATGTAATTTAAAACCCTTCTTTTGTAGATGTAGCATTGGTGAGTAGGGATCGTTCTATTCGGGGAATTAGAGGGTGCATGTATGGTTTCGTTCTTGAACATAAATTTAAAGGTATGGGGGGGGGGATTGGAAATTGGTTGATTAATGTCCTACGAAAATAAAGACAAAAGATGGCAAGTAAACATATTTCAGAAACTTATAACTCTATTATACTCCAACTCATAGACAAGCAAACCAACAAGAATCAAAGAACCTCTTAAACATGCTTTCTACACCGAAAATAAGTTCTAAATTACTAATTACAAGTGATCATCTCATCTTATTAACCTTACCCTTTTTCATGCCTTAAAACTCTAAGTAAGCTACGAAATTTATGACTTCTAACCAAGTATACATGTTTGATTATTGAGTAGGAGTGCAACTTAGCGTCTAAACACCCTAAACAAAGTATGATCATCAAAATATGCAAAAGAGAGGGACTTAGCGTATCATCTAACACATGGTTTCGAAGATTTAAGATTGTATCAAACATATATAAAAGGCTTGAAATCATAAACACATGCAAGCTACGTAAAGGCTTAAAAACATATAACTTAAATCCAAACTTGTTCTTCATTAAATACATCAAAATGATCCAATACAAAGCAAAAGAATGAAAATTGAAGATCATGGTTACACTTTTTGTCTTGAATGCTTGATGACTTCTTTGGAGGATGCTTCTCATTCACAAGGGACTTAGCTTATTGTGAATGATCCGATGCTTGTGGTGGATGGAGTGCTTCAACTTGGAGGGGATCCTTGATGTGTTTATGGAGGAGACCTATTTGTGTAGAGCTTTGTGACAAGGCGGATTAACACCTCTCAAAGATACCCTATTCACAACCTGGATATATCAATGTAGTAAGATAAATAGGGGTTATCGAACACAAGGAATTGATGAAACTAAATCCTAACACACTACTATGCTGACAGACTCGACTACAGAACACTAATGGTATGCGAACCTAAGCTAGAAAGACTCAAATACTACGAAATTTTGACACAATGAACTAGACACAGTGGCGGACTACCACACAAAATTTGAGGGTATTCGGAGTTGATTTGGTTACCGAAATAAATCGGCTAAGCTACAGCTAATGCAGAAAATAAATGCTGAAAGTAAATATGCTAATGAATGCAAATGGATTTAAACTATATGATTAAAGAGTTAAGAGGAATGCAATCCACCACCGTCATTCCATCTTTCTAACACATACTTAATTTAATGCACATATCCAATGAATGAAAGTTCCCAGGAAGAGTTGATCATTACAACCACATCCTATTACCTAATCCTTATGCCTATGCAGGTTTGTCATGGACCTCCCCTACATCTATCCCTCTATTGAACCTATAGTCATGGACACCAAGGTTTACAAAGAAGAAAGCATTAAGTTCTAGAAAATGTTTGAGAAGCTACAATGGTTCACAAGTACACTATGGGCGTGTCTCGCTAGACCTATGGATTTCAATCTCCCGACGGTAAAATCGGTGTATCACTATAGAGAATCCGGTGGAAGAAATTATCTTCAGTCGCCCGTATCTCATGAAACTAGAACCCTAGCATGCATACTAAGTTGGCCACCAAAGCAAACATACAAGAATTCATACGGTGATCATTCAGAGAAAGAAACCTCATTCATAAAATATGCAAAACTAGATTAAAGTGTATGTATTAAAAAGACTTCATGTACGGGGCTTCAAGCAACCCCTCTAGCTACTAAAAGTCATAAATAATAAAATCAAAGAGTTCATGAAAGATAAATAAAATAAAGGAAAAAGAATAAACTCTTGACGACAACGGAATCGGGTTAGGCTTCTTGCATGAGATCTTCCCTTTGTTTTTGTTTCTTCTTGTTTCTCTCTTTCTTCTCCCAAGAATTCCAGCCACAAGCCGTGCGTACCTTTTTATTATGTTTAGCTAGCTATATATATATGCATGCAACTTGACTATCAAGCTAGCCCACGTGCATGACTTCCACTCAAATTAGACTTCTTTCTTTATTATTCTTCTTTTAGTCTCCAAGTCCAAATCCACTTCTACTTCCTCTCTTACCAACTTTGCTCGCCAAGCACCAATGTACGTAATCTCCTCGCCAAGGCATATATAATTGCAGTCATTAAACCCATCTTCACTTGCATATATTCCCTCGCCAGACAGTTCTTCGCCAAGAAGCTCTCCAAATATATCATTTAAACTCCTTTTCTTCATTAATCTCCAAAACACCTAAAGACAAATAAACATAATTAATTCACTCGATTAATAACAATAAACTAAATATAGGGAACAAATTAAATACCGAATAGACGCATAAATATGCGACTATCACTTTGGCAAGTGAAATGAGTGATGCCCTCTTCTTGGCTGGCCAGCCTTTATATATAGGCCAAGGGATTGCCTTGCCTCTTCCTTCCAACTTGGCTAATCCATTAATGCTCCCTTAGTCATCACCCATAGTCATGCCCCTAGTCACCCCTTTAGTCATCAAGATCAATTAAGAATAACCAAGATAAGCCTTGAGTCATCCCCTTAGTCATCAAGAATGAGTCACCAAGCTTGAGTCACCAAGCCTAGTCACTAAGCTTGTCATTCTTGACTTTTCCTCTTCACCAAGTGGCTAGGGCTGCCGAATTACATGACTTGGGCCTCCATTTTGGGCCGAAATAAACTTTGAAAAATTGGCCTGAAAAATGCTTTATGGGCCGGCCCATCTCCGATGCTCCGAAATCGCAAAAATCCTCTGAAGTGCACCGATTATTCTTTTACTTCGTATTTGACCTAAAAAAGGTAAACTAAGTTAAAAACATAAAAACTAAGAAAATAACAAAGCTAAAAGTAAAGAAAAATGTGTTAAGAATCGAGCATAAAATACGTATATCAGAGTGACTTTGCCAAGACAAACAGGAATTGCATCTTGGTATCCTTCTTCTTATAGGATTCATCAATTTTTGCTTTCTTCTTCTCCGCCTTCCTTTTTAAGGCCGCACACTTCTTTTCCACTTTGGCCATCTCAACATGCCTTGATGAGTGCTAACAACTGATTGTTTCTTTTATCTCCAGAGCCTCCTCTTCATGACCCTCTTCCATTTGCTCCTCAATCGTCGTCTACTTGTTCCTCTACCACTGTTGGTCTTTCCACTCGCTCTTTCATTCTAGCCTCCACTTCCTCCAGCACTGGCTCCCATCACTATGAAGCCCCCACCATCCTTGGCCTTAAGCATCATTGTCCTCAGTGCCTGATCCATCAACTATTGTAGCTTGCTCTTTGCTGCTTCCATCTTCTTGTAAGTTCGTGTTTCACTACATCACACCAAAGTATTACTTTCCTTATTCTTACCCAAATATGCTTTACAACAGTATTATCACAATATATGTGGGTTTTGGCTCAACCTTGTTTGCTCCAATAGCTCCCAATGATGCGTTGCCCAAATATGTCGGCAAGATCCCGTCTGGTTCTACACGTGGAAGAATTGATGCAAAAAACTTCTCTCCGCTTGGTTTAGTGGGAATTTTTGGCTTTCTGCATACAAATAGAGTATTTGTTAATACTAGGCATTTATCCTCCTCTGCTGCATTCACCCCTACTTTTCTATAAGCACATATGAGTTAAAAGCACGTTGGCACTCTACGAGCGACCACCTGATTTACTTTCGCCACATTTGGGCTAAATTCCCAGCTCCCGCCTACTAAACAGGCCAGGGGTCGCCCTACGGGCGTTGATGGTGGCATCTCAGTGAATCACCATTCCTTTGTTTTTGATGTGAATGTAGTTGTACTAGTATCTCCTTTGTGACTGGAATATTCCAGCTTCACAAACGCCATTATCTCGTCAGTTGTTGGGTACCCTAACCCAGAGATATTTAACATAACGTATAATGTTTGCAGTATTTTGATGATTAATGGCCCACACTTCCCTAATGACAGGTTTAGTCGAGCAAGCGTGTATTGGATAAACGGGTGTAGGGGTAGTGTTAATCCATTTTGCAGTTGCCATAGGCGCATCCTCCACAACTCTTGAAAGCGTTGTAAGATACTTCGGCATCGAGCAACAATAGTAGTTCTGAAAATGTGAAAGTGTGAATTTGGCTAGTGCACATCTTCTTTATATTCTCCGTTCTTTCCCTAGAACACATCTTCGTCGTCCATGTATGTCTTCTAAATTGTGTATAAGGATACCACGTGCCCTAGTAGCTCTGCTCGAGAAGACGCACAACTTTTTGAGAACTTCTCCCCACTACATCATCATGACACACCCACGACTTTCTGTTTTTTCCATTTCGATGTTCACGCCATGACACTATGTGTCCAGCATGCGTTCTCTTCCTTTTCCACCCTTCCAAGTGTCCATTCCTCATGGGAGGTCATTGCGGCTCTTTCTAGACCACCTTCTCCACCTCCGTTTGGTTTCTCTGCTTCCCAACTTGACTAAGCGCCATGTACCCTAAAACAAACTCTCTAACGACTGATCATCCTATGTAGGACGTTTCCGTACTTTCTCTAGGTGCATTGGTTTGTAACAGATACATTCATGCTCGAAACCTAACAAATCCCTAAATGGCTTGGTTTCCCCAGGACCCCCCACCAAGTGTTCTTATGCATTCATCACCTTATAGACAAACCTGGCAACTCACTCGCACTCTATATCCCTATGTTCAAATGACCTTTTTCAGGCTTGTATTGATGTTGCTCATCTTCCTCGTTACTTGTTGCTCCTATGTAAGCGTGGTTTCATATCGGTGCCCAATCTTCATTGCAAAGTCGAGGGGACTCCACAACCACCTATGCTTTATGTAAGAAAGCGTGAAGCATGCTCAATCAAATCAAGGATTAGAATTTGAACTCCCCAAACAAGATTGACCGCCTTGATATAGGAGCTTAGGGGACTTTTTAGTACACCACTCTGTATATTGATCTATGCATTTTATGCTTGATTCTTAACGTCTTTCTCTTTATATTTAATTTTATTTTTTTACCTTAGTATTCTTTATTCTTACTTACTTTGTTGTTTTTATGTTTTGAATAAAGGAGGAGGATACGGGCTTAAAGTGCAGCAAATGGAGGTTTCCTATTTCGACTAGGATTCCTACTCGAATTAGGAATGCAAATGGTTTGAGATTTCCAGAAGTTTCGTGGAGTTGAAAAATTGAAGTTTCCTAAATCAACTAGGAATGAAATGACGGAATGTTCCGAAATGTGCAAATGATTCAGAAATGGTCTTCGCAAAAGTTACCAAAATGATGTGCAAAAAATGGTTTCCCAAATGAAGAATGAAGACATTTCTCCTACTCGGACCAAGTATGATCAAAATGATGGCAGAATCAAGAAAGAAGATGTGTCGAAGATATGAATATCAAAAATATCAATATATCTCAAAAGTGCCTTATTTTAAGATCAAAATATCTTACAAAATATGGTAGGATAGGTCAACATGACTTAGGGAAGAAGAAATACAAGATTTGGAAAGATAGAGATTTCCCTACTCCTAGTAAGAATAGGTAAATCTGCCTGCCAGCTCATCCAACTTCAAGATATCACCGAATCTTTAAATCAACTCCAAATATAGTGATCATATATGTCTTTAGAAATCTCTCGATGTCCTCTTTCCAACAAGTATAAGATCATAATTTTCTAAGCTCTACAACTCTTGGAATACTCGTTTCAAGACAGGCTGACAAATTTACCCGGGTACACTAGGAAAACCTAGTTTGGAGAGGAAAGATTCAATTCTTCATCTATAAAACAAGGGCTCGGCCTCATTGTTATTCATCACTTGTCTTAGAGCTGAAAACTTGTCCAAGAGCCCTCTTACTATCCAAAACACTGAAATTCTCCAAGGAAGCCGCCCTCCTCACAAGCCGTCTCCACCATCCTCCAAGGCCGAAGGCATAGCTTGGCAATCCTATAGTGTCTCCTCCTCCGCCCATTGAAGAGAATCTACATGGCTTAGTTTACGGAAATTCCCTGATTAAAAAGTGTAACCATGTCTTCTTCTCTTATTCTTCCTTGTATGAATTTTTGGTTATTATGGATTGGTTTCAAGAAGTCTTTTGGTTAAATAATTCTAATATGTTTTTCTTATAGTTTGTGTAGTGTTCTTTGAATTTGGTTACACATGCTTATTGGTATCTAATGCTTAATTTAAATGCAGGGCAATTCCCAGTTTAGATTATTGATGTGTTAAATGTAGGGCAATTCCCAAGTTTGGCACTTAATTTAGAAATATGCATGCAAAACGTAGCTAAAGACTTAGATGCTAAATAGGTTGCATGAAATTGGTTAGGTTATTAAAGGTTAGGTAATAAGATGAGTTGATCATGTAAATATGTTAGATTTAGGTTTATTTTCAGTTAGAAAGCATGTTTAGGATTCTATGTTCTTGTTTGTTTTGCTTGTCTATGAGTTTAAGAATGATAGAACTTAGGGTTTCTCTATGTGTTTTTCTGCCATCTTTTGTCTTTAATTTTCGTAGGTAATTAATCAAACTTAAAAAAATCCCCCTACTTAGTGTAGTCATGCATACACCATCAATCTCCGGTTAAGAACGATCTTTACTTATCAATGCTACATCTACAAGAATTTTTTTAATTGTATGCGTTATTGTTAAGTGTTAAGTGTTTATTTAATGCTTAGTTTTAGCATGTATCAATTTTGGTGTCGTTGTCGGGGATTGTAAAGTAAGTGTGTTATTTCGTTTGTACATGTGTGAAATTGTGTGAATATTACAAAAAGCATGTCTATAATAGTCGAAATTTTTACATACTTGTCTATAATCTATACGTGTTCATACTAACAAATCTGTTTTTGCAGCCATGTAGATAAAACGTTAAAGGGCGTCTTGATTTACATTGCATACACAAGCTTGGTTGAGTAAGTCTCATTCTTTGGATAAATGGTGCTTCCTTTCCTAGCTTATCTCTTTAAACCCTCATGATGTATGGATTTCATCACCACACATCATAACCTAAGTGAAGTTATGAACATGAGGTTGAGGGTGAAGTTTGCAAAGAACTTGAGGGAGTGTAATTTTTGAAAGATTGGCTGAATGTCGGACATGGTATCTAGAAACGGGTTATGACTGGTGACAGGTTTTGGATCTAAGAAAAATTAACACTAATAGAGTATATACAACTGGCCCGGTTAGCCTTAGGGTGTTTTGTTGAAATTAGTCATACCTCTCGCGTTATCTCTATCTCTAACTGGACATGTTTTTCGATTGAACCAATGCTAATTGATTGAGAATTTATACTTTATCGCACGGGTCGCATGTTCATTGAGAGACCTAAAAATCAAGCAAGTATATTCTCTTTAATTCAAAGGCAAAACTCAAATTACAAAATACTTGTGCATAACACTTAAAATTTTCGTGTGTTTATACAATAGTATACTCGTTAACTTGTAAAGGATTAACCACATTGCATTTTTAGCTTGCATAACTTCCTTGAGGCTTTGTGATGCTCGGATTTCATCACTGAGTACCTTAACCTAAGTGAAGTTAGGGGCATGAGGCCAAAAGAAAGGTCACGTTGCATCATGTATTTAGCACGTAACTTTGTGTGTTTTCTGCAGGTTTTTACGTTTTCTCTTATGCATTCACTCTATACATCACTTAGGTTCTTGTTTGATGCATTTGGATGACGATTCAAGTTTGTTTTGCAAGAATTCGATGTGATTTATTGCGTACTTTTATTTTAACATGTATATATGTATTTCTAATGTTTATTGTAAGACTTTGAATTGTATATATTGTGACGACCCGAACCAGAATCAGTAGTATTGTCGGCACGATTCACGAGTTAGCGTATAGTCGTGGGTTCGCGATATATATGTGGTTTGTCGATTTAGTTCGTGAATTTATTTTCGGCCAAGAATTTGAACTGAGTTTCTTCACGGAAGTTGTAGAGCACGTGATTTCGAACTCGAGGGCGGTTCTGGATGATTTTTCCGATAACCGAGGAATATAATATGATTATTTGAAGTTTCAGTTTATCGACGAGTATATCCGTTCGTTTCGTGTTTATCCGAATCGTATTGGTTATTCGTTTTGGACCGTCGATCGACCCGAGGCGCGAGTATAAATATCGAAAATAGTCGAGAAATAGTTGTAAACACACTGTTTGAAGTTGGCCTGCGTTGACTTTCCCGTTTTGGAAATTTGACCGTTGACCGAAGGGGAAACTTTCCCGTTTTAGCTTCGCCGGCCGATTTGCTTTTTCCGGCCACCTCCGGCCACGTGAAGGGTATGAATCGCTTCCTCTTGTGATTTTAAGTTGTTTTGCAATTGGAATTGTGTGAATTGATTGAGTTTTTGTGGCGAACGAATCGAGTTGATTTCGTGGATTTCGCCGGTGACGGTTGAGGCTTTCCGGCGAGCCACGGTGGCGGGGAGGTGGGGGTTTCGCCTCCCCTTGCCCCAGTGATGCTTCCCTTGTGATTAATTTGGGCTGAAGAGGTGGTTTTGGTGGAACCCGATTAGGTTGCCGGAGGAAGATTTCCGTTCGGTTTCGAGTGAAATTGAATGGGTTGTGGTTTGAATCGAGGCTTGTTGTAGTTATGGAAGTGACTGGGCTTGAGGTGAACTTCAATTCTGGAGTTTCCTCGCCGTGAAATTCTACCGTTGACGGCCCGCCGCCGGCGGTGGCGGCGGTCAACGGCGACGCTCCGGCGAGACCGTTGACTTTTCAGATTTTGGGGTTTTTAATGTCATTTTTCTCGTAATCGCGCCCTGAATATCGTCTAGAGGTTTTCGTATTGTTTTGGGTATCGGATTTTCAGTCGAAGGTTTCGAATGGAGATTTCGGAAATTCAGTCGATTATTTTGTACAGTTTAATATGTTTTTGGGAACGGTTGGTTACCGTGATTAAGTACAGTATTGTGGACTATGGTTTTGATCAGATGTGTTTATGATTATTCAGGGGATCCAGATCCAGATCGAGCTTCGGGCAAGGGATCTTCCGCCGGGCCACGAGATTAGCGCGAGTGCGCGTTTTACTCACCTGTGAGTGGACATTTCTTTTCACGGATTGATTGCGAGTTGTTTACATATGTTTTACGAACTTGAGCATGCAGTTTGATCATGATTTTTATGAGCATGTGTTTTACGATTATACATATACGAATATGCGAATATGAGTATACATACGTATATATTATGTTTTATGCATGTGCATAGAAAGGATTTAGGATTTGGTTTACACAGAGTACAGTCTCAGTTATCAGGGTTGTATCGATACACATTGGCTTCTCGGCTGATCCCCGAGTACGCTCTGGGGGGGACAGATATCCTGACCCGAGGCCTTTCTTGCTAGGAATCACGTGTGGGTCTGGGATCCCGTGATTCAGACTGTGCTATCGCGTGTGAGTCCATGTGTGACCCCGCGGTGTTATGATGCATGCTCTGTACGTGGGTTGGAGTCAGTATCTCCTCACGTACCATTTGATTTTCATGCATTTGACTCGCATATGCTTTTATAATGTATATATTATACGGTGAAAGACATTTATTTTCGTCCACTCACTCTAATGGTTTTCATGTCTTTCCCCTGGGCTTTTCGGTTTCCGTGTCTAGTTTACAGTTCAGGTTCTGGTGTTTCACGTCGCAGTCGGAGGCTAGTGATCCGAGCTACCTGTGTTTTCCTGTAGGTTCTTGTTTCGCCTACTGATGTACATATTGTATATATTGTATACATTTACACTAGAGGTCACTCTGATATATTCTGATACATGTTTTATACGAATTTTCTCGGATATATTATATATATTACAGTATGTTTACTGTTTATTAATTATAATATGATATTGAGAAATCCGGATGGGATTGGTACCCACGGT
The DNA here is from genome assembly GCA_946800695.1 of Geum urbanum. Taxonomy (NCBI): domain Eukaryota; kingdom Viridiplantae; phylum Streptophyta; class Magnoliopsida; order Rosales; family Rosaceae; genus Geum; species Geum urbanum. The sequence continues at coordinate 15,055,607 of OX327008.1, read as the reverse complement.
TTGGCTTTTATGGCATAGGATGAAGTGTTATTTTTAGGGTGCAGGTTAATGCAATTCCGCGTTAGTAACGTTACTCTGCCAAAATTTTGAATGGTTTTTGTTGGTTCACGTTTTCGGAAGGGGTTCGATTCTGATTAGGCAACTAAATCGGGGTTGGGTCCTTTCAGCTTGGTATCAGAGCATTAGGTTGTCAGATTCTGTAGACTCTTGTAGTTGTGACGCTTAGGGTATTTGAGTTTGTACAGCATGACTGGAGTGATGACCCGACTGGCCAGCGGTACTCATCAATACTTCAGGCGTTGTGTGTTCTCAAATATCTGCGGTCTCATGATTACGTTCTTTCTGCTTGTACCTAATGCTTGTCTTGTATCAGTAGGATGCCTCCTCGACGTGGTCCCCGTGTTGATCTGGAAGCGGATCCTGATGAGGATCGCCAGACGCACGACTTGTTGATGTGGTCAAAGCTCGTACAGCTGGTGCTACTGTGTTTTCGGGTTCAGCTGATCCAGAGATTTGTGATGCATTGGTGGTTCAGGTTGAACGTGTATGTGAGCGTCTGCGGTTTACTCCTGAGAAGATGACAGTGGCAGCAGTCGGATTACTTGAGTCTGATGCATATTTTTGGTGGGTTAGTACCGACAGAGTTCCAGCTGATACTCCGTGGACTTTGTTCCGTGATTTGTTTATGCGGAGATACTTCAATCAGGCTACCCAGCAACGCAAGTATGAGGAGTTTACAAACTTGAGACAGGGCAGTATGTCTCTGCTTGAGTATCGGGACAGGTTTACCCGCTTATCTCGTTTTGCGCGTGATATGGTGGCTACGGAGGAAGCCAAGTGTCGCAGGTTTGAGCTGGGTTTGAACTTGAATATCAAGGGGACTCTGACTACGATGCCTCGGAACAACTTTGATGAGTTCGTCAGTGCAGCACTCCGAGGTGAGGACATCGAGAAGGAGAGACAGCAGAGGTACCAGCCTAGACGATTTGAGGAGGGTGGACCGAGTCAGGGGCCTTTAAAGAGGCAGAGTTCCGATACTTCCGGTTCGGCTTCATCCTCAGACGGTGGATCTTATCGCCCACCAGTTAGTACACCGTGGCATAGACCGAGATGGAGGAGAGATCGACCACAGCGGCCACAGGCTAGTGGGGATTCTAGTGGTTCCAGTTATCCTCGACGACCTTTTGGCACTTTTGCTACACCGAGGGAGTATCCATTGTGCAACTTGTGCAATAGGTTTCATTTTGGTTCATGTCAGCGAGGTACCCTTAATTGTTATCATTGCGGCCAGGTGGGCCGCTATGCGAGGGCGTGTCCTCAGTTAGTTGGTGCTGGTGATCAGGCAGCCCAGAGTTCCGGTAGAGAGCGAGGTGCCACTTCGGGAGCTCGACTAGTACAGTATGCGGCTCAGGACGGACAGCAGGGTCAGCCTCAGCGTGGACGACCAGCCGGGCAGGCGAGGGTTCATGCCATGACTCTACGTGAGGGCAGAGCTTCACCGGAGGTCGTTATCGGTACGTTACATGTTTTTGGTATTCCAATACTTGCATTGTTAGATCCAGGTGCCACACATTCATTCATGTCATATAGACTATCATCCTTAGCTACGGTACCTGCATCTCCACTTCCGGGGTTGTGGAGAGTGTTGTATCCGTCAGGTGAGATTGTGAGTATCGGTTGGGTATACAGAGATTGTGAGGTGTTTGTTGGGAGGCCATGGTTTAGCTGCAGATTTGTTGTTGCTTGATATTGTGGACTTTGATCTGATCTTGGGTATGGACTTCTTGGAGACTCACTGGGCCATGTTTTATTGTCACGAGAAGGAGGTCGCGTTTCGACGACCAGGTTTTCCCGAGATACTGTTTTGTGGTGAGAAGAACACTTCATTACCATGTTTGATTTCCGTGATGAGGGCGGATCGGTTAATGAAGAAGGGTTGTGTGGCTTACTTAGCCCATGTTGTGGACACTACAGCAGCTGTGCCGGATCTTGGTAGTATTGAGGTTGTTTCTGAGTTTCTGGATGTGTTTCCAGCGGAGTTACCTGGTATACCCCCTATTCGAGAGATTGACTTTACTATTGAGTTATTACCAGGCACGGGACCTATCTCCCAGACACCGTCTCGTATGGCACCAGCGGATTTGAAAGAGTTGCAGGTTCAGCTCCAGGACTTGTTGGAGAAAGGTTTTATTCGACCTAGTGTTTCGCCGTGGGGTGCCCCGGTGTTGTTTGTGCGAAAAAAGGATGGATCTATGCGTTTGTGCATCGACTACCGGAAGCTGAATCAGGTTACAGTGAAGAACAAGTATCCGTTGCCGCGTATTGATGATTTGTTCGATCAGCTCAAGGGAGCATCAGTCTTTTCGAAGATTGACCTTCGATCCAGATATCACCAGTTGAGGATCCGAGACTCCGATGTGGCCAAGACAGCTTTTAGGTCGCGGTATGGGCATTACGAGTTTCTGGTTATGCCGTTTGGGTTTACCAACGCCTCCGCAGCTTTCATGGATTTGATGAATCGGGTGTTCAGACGGTTCCTGGACAAGTTCGTGATTGTGTTTATCGACGATATTCTGATCTATTCCAGGAGTGTGGGCTAGCACAAGAAGCATTTGCGAGCGGTGTTGCGGAGTTTGCGGGACCATCAGTTGTTCGCGAAGTTTAGCAAGTGCGAGTTTTGGCTGGATAGTGTGAAGTTTCTGGGCCATGTGATATCGGCTGAGGGAGTCAGTGTTGATCCTGACAAGATTGAGGTCGTGCTGAACTGGAGTAGACCTACCACTGTGCCGGAGATCCAGAGTTTCTTTGGTTTAGCAAGCTATTACCGACGGTTTATACAGGATTTCTCTTGGATCGCTACACCACTGACCAGATTGACGAAGAAGGGCGTCAAGTTTGAGTGGTCTGATGCATGTGAGGAGAGTTATTTGCTCCTGAAGGAGAGACTGACTACTGCACCAGTTCTGACATTGCCAGATGACAGCAGTGAGTTCGTAGTGTACAACGATGCGTCGAAGTTGGGGCTCGACTATGTGTTGATGCAGCATGGTAGAGTTGTAGCCTATGGTTCCAGGCAGCTGAAACCACATGAGGTCAACTATCCGACACATGATTTAGAGTTAGCCGCTATTGTGTTAGCATTGAAGAGTTGGAGACATTATCTGTATGAAGCTCAGTGTAAGATCAACACCGACCACAAAAGTCTTACCTACTTGCAGACGCAGCCGGATTTGAACATGAGGCAACGTCGGTGGATGGAGTTGATCAACGATTACGATTGCACTTTCGAGTACCATCCAGGGAAGGCCAATGTTGTGGCTGATGCACTTAGCCAGAAATCTGGAGCCTCGTTGTTCCATGTGTGTGTGGCCAGAGTATCGATGTTAGCCGAGCTTAGGGCTACGGGTGCCGAGTTCGAGTGGGATGATGAGGGAGCTTTATTGGCCAGTTTTCAGGTTCGACCCTTATTAGTTGATCAGGTACGGGAGGCCCAGGATTCAGATTCCTACTTGTTGGGCAAGAAGACCATGATACGGAATGGTGTACCTACAGAGTTCCGGTTGAGCGATGATGGTACGTTGTTGTTCAGAAGCAGGTTTTGTGTGCCCAGAGACGAGAGCCTGAAGAAGGAGATTCTAGATGAGGCCCATAGCTCAGCGTATGCGATGCATCCCGGAGGTACGAAGATGTTCTGTACACTTCGAGCGTATTACTGGTGGCGCAACATGAAGCGGGAGATTGCCGCATACGTGAGCCGATGTTTGATCTGTCAGCAGGTTAAAGCGGAGAGGCAGAAACCTGCAGGGAAACTACAGCTACTTGAGATTCCGGTTTGGAAGTGGGAGCACATTACGATGGATTTCGTCTATCAGTTTCCACGTACTTCGGTTGGCAACACTGGTATTTGGGTTATTGTGGATTGACTGACGAAATCCGCTCATTTTCTTGCACTTCCGGGGAAGATATCAGTGGGCAGATTGGCCAAGTTATACTTATCAGAGATTGTTTGCCTGCACGGTGTACCTGTATCGATTGTTTCTGACCGAGATAGTCAGTTCACTTCTGAGTTTTTGCAGGCGTTGCAGCGAGCATTGGGCACGAAGTTACGATTTAGTACAGCTTTTCATCCTCAGACCGACGGGCAGTCCGAGCGGACTATACAGACACTTGAGGATATGTTGCGGTCATGTGTGTTGCAGTTCCGCGGGAATTGGGACCAACAGCTACATTTGATAGAGTTCGCCTACAACAACAGTTATCAGGCCAGTATTGAGATGGCACCGTACGAGGCCCTATACGGGAAGCAGTGTCGCACTCCGTTGTGTTGGAGTGAGGTGGGCGAGCGATGGCTTATTGGCCCTGGTCTGGTGAAGAGCACTATGGAGGATGTTCAGATTATCTGAGATAGATTGAAGATCGCCCAGGATCGTCAGAAGAGTTATGCGGACGTGAGAAGGAAGAGTTTAGAGTTTGAGGTTGGCGATCGGGTCTTCCTGAAACTATCTCCGTGGAGGGGAGTTGTGCGTTTCGGGAAGCGTGGCAAGCTTCGACCATGATACATTGGTCCGTATAAGATAACAGAGAGGGTTGGAGCTGTTGCTTACAGACTTGAGTTACTGGCTGAGATGGTTCGTGTTCATGATGTTTTCCACATTTCGATGTTGCGGAAGTACATCTCAGATCTTTCCCATGTGTTAGCCCCACAGCAGTTACCGATCCGAGAGGATTTGACGTATGTGGAGGAACCTGTGCAGATTCTCGATCGTCGTGAGCAGGAGCTGAGACACCGTGTGATCCCGCTAGTGAAGGTCTTATGGCAGAATCATTCAGTTGAGGATGCCACCTGGGAGACTGAGCAGCGTATGCGGGAGCAGTGTCCTGATCTGTTCACTTGACAGGTACGTAAATTTCGAGGTCAAATTTTTTTTAAGGGGGGTAGATTTGTGACGACCCGAACCAGAATCAGTAGTATTGTCGGTACGATTCACGAGTTAGCGTATGGTCGTGGGTTCGCGATATATATGTGGTTTGTCGATTTAGTTCGTGACTTTATTTTCAGCCGAGAATTTGAACTGAGTTTCTTCACGGAAGTTGTAGAGCACGTGATTTCGAACTCGAGGGAGGTTCCGGATGATTTTTCCGATAAACGAGGAATATAATATGATTATTTGAAGTTTCGGTTTATCGACGAGTATATCCGTTCGTTTCGTGTTTATCTGAATCGTATTGGTTATTCGTTTTGGACCGTCGATCGACCCGAGGCGCGAGTATAAATATCGAAAATAGTCGAGAAATAGTCGTAAAAACACTGTTTGAAGTTGGCCTGCGTTGACTTTCCCGTTTTGGAAATTTGGCCGTTGACCGAAGGGGAAACTTTCCCGTTTTAGCTTCGCCGGCCGATTTGCTTTTTCCGGCTACCTCCGGCCACGTGAAGGGTATGAATCGCTTCCTCTTGTGATTTTAAGTTGTTTTGCAATTGGAATTGTGTGAATTGATTGAGTTTTTATGGAGAACGAATCGGGTTGATTTCGTGGATTTCGCCGGTTACAGTTGGGAATTTCCGGCGAGCCACGGTGGCGGGGAGGTGGGAGTTTCGCCTCCCCTTGCCCCAGTGATGCTTCCCCTGTGATTAATTTAGGCTGAGGAGGTGGTTTTGGTGGAACCCGATTAGGTTGCCGGAGGAGGATTTTCGTTCAGTTTCGAGTGAAATTGAATGGGTTGTGGTTTGAATCAAGGCTTGTTGTAGTTATGGAAGTGACTGGGCTTGAGGTGATCTTCAATTCTGGAGTTTCCTCGCAGTGGAATTCCACCGTTGACGGCGCGCCGCCGCTGGCGGCGGTGGTCAACGGCGGCGCTCCGGCGAGACCGTTGACTTTTCAGATTTTGGGGTTTTTAATGTCATTTTTCTCGTAATCGCGCCCTGAATATCGTCTAGAGATTTTCGTATTGTTTTGGGTATCAGATTTTCAGTCGAAGGTTTCGAATGGAGATTTCGGAAATTCAGTCGATTATTTTGTACAGTTTAATATGTTTTCGAGAACGGTTGGTTACCGTGATTAAGTATAGTATTGTGGACTATGGTTTTGATCAGATGTATTTATGATTATTCAGGGGATCCAGATCGAGATCGTGCTTCGGGCGAGGGATCTTCCGCCGGGCCACGAGATTAGAACGAGTGCGCGTTTTGCTCACCTGTGAGTGGACATTTCTTTTCACGGATTGATTGCGAGTTGTTTACATATGTTTTACGAACTTGAGCATGCAGTTTGATCATGATTTTTATGAGCATGTGTTTTACGATTATACATATACGAATATGCGAATATGAGTATACATACGTATATATTATGTTTTATGCATGTGCATAGAAAGGATTTAGGATTTGGTTTACACAGAGTACAGTCTCAGTTATCAGGGTTGTATCGATACACATTGGCTTCTCGGCTGATCCCCGAGTACGCTCTGGGGGGGACAGATATCCTGACCCGAGGCCTTTCTTGCTAGGAATCACGTGTGGGTCTGGGATCCCGTGATTCAGACTGTGCTATCGCGTGTGAGTCCATGAGTGACCCCGCGGTGTTGTGATGCATGCTCTGTACTTGGGTTGGAGTCAGTGTCTCCTCACGTACCATTTGATTTTCATGCATTTGACTCGCATATGCTTTTATAATGTATATATTATACGGTGAAAGACATTTATTTTCGTCCACTCACTCTAATGGTTTCATGTCTTTCCCCTGGGCTTTTCGGTTTCCGTGCCTAGTTTGCAGTTTAGGTTCTGGTGTTTCACGTCGCAGTCGGAGGCTAGTGATCCGAGCTACCTGTGTTTTCCAGTAGGTTCTTGTTTCGCCTACTGATGTACATATTGTATATATTGTATATATTTACACTAGAGGTCGCTCTGATACATTCTGATACATGTTTTATACGAATTTTCTCGGATATATTATATATATTACAGTATGTTTACTGTTTATTAATTATGATATGATATTGAGAAATCCGGATGGGATTGGTGCCCACGGTTTGGCTTTTGTGGCATAGGATGAAGTGTTATTTTCAGGGTGCAGGTTAATGCAATTCCGCGTTAGTAACGTTACTCTGCCGAAATTTTGAATGGTTTTTGTTGGTTCACGATTTCGGAAGGGGTTCGATTCTGATTTAGGCAACTAAATCGGGGTTGGGTCCTTTCATATATGCCTAATTTTGTAAAAAAAAAACATGTATATTGTGTCTTAACTTGTTTTTAGATCATTTTAACCACTTTATATACATTTTAGGATTTCTAGCTTTGCATTCATGTTTAAATTACTTAGAGTGTCTAAATGTCATGTCTTAGTGTTTTAGAGTGTTTTAAAGCTTTTGTGTGATTTTTGTGTTTTTGGTTTGTTTTAATTCGTTTAGCTTGTTTTAGTGTGTTTTAGTTATTTTCTCTTGTTTTCCAACGTTTTGGCTAGTATCTTGTATTCATTGTGTATTATTTTGATACTAACACTTGATCTTTGGTGGATAATCAGATTTCTATGAATGTCCAACTCCCACTCGACTCCTAAAATTGATCTCCAAGCACTTACACACCGTCTAACTCGTTTGAGGTCACAAGTAGATCCAAGGGAGCAAGATCTCAACCAACCTCTCATTGAGGAAGGTTTGACTCTCCACATTCATCCCAAAACTCTACCGAGCATTTTTCATAAGAAGAGCAAGACATGACCGATGTTAATCAACATAATCCTCCCAATGAGAGGCGATCTCTTCGCCAACGCACTTGCACCACCGAATGGAGTAGCGGTCCTTCGTGCATAGCATTTCCCGAAACCCAAGCAGATAAGAAGGACATTGAATTGAAGAGTGGCTTCGTACACCGATTGCCTATCTTCCATGGGCTATCGAACGAAGATCCAAACATGCATCTCAGGCAATTTCAGTTCATTTGCATGAGCATGAGGCCCTCGGAAGCTAATGAAGAACTCTTCAAGCTCAAAGCTTTTCCTTTCGCATTGACGAATGGAGCTCAAACTTGGCTTTTGGAACTTCCACTTGATTACATCACGACATGGAAGCAACTTGCAGACCTGTTCTTGGCTAAGTACTTTTTGGCCACAAAGATCACTATTTTGAGGAAGAAGATCACGGGGATTACACAAGCTTTGAATGAATCCTTTGGATAATACTATGATCGTTTCAAGGTTCTATATGCCACTTTCCCTTCCCATGATTTTTTTAAGACTAACCTCATGAACTACTTCTATGATGGTCTCAAACTAATTGATAGAGAGCTTCTTGATGCCGCTGCGACCGAATGAGATGGAGGCTCGTACATCTTATGCCACTTAGATGAGATGGAGGCTCGTACATTGTTGGAAAACCGAGCAAACAATGATGCTCAATATAGAATGGCTCCAAAGAAAACAGTTGCTGAAGCAAGTTCAAAGCATCTTGCGGATGAGAAGTATGACAAGCTAGCGTCTATGCTAGAACAAGTGCTAGAACTTGGGACTAAAAGAGCCAAAGCAAGCTTAGGACCTGTTTGTGGCGTTTGTCATATGCAAGGGCACCATAATGATCAATGCCCTATAATGACGGAGCAAAATAATGAGGCGGAACAAGTAAATGTCATTAGTGGATATCAAGGGGGCTAGCGTTACAACAACTATAATTTTGGCAACCGAGATCATCCAGGTTTCAAGTGGAGTAGCAATGAGGGATTAAACCCTCCAACACCTCAACAAGGCTACCAACATACTCCATTTCAAGCTAGGCTACAAATTCCTCAAGCACCAATGCAACCGATGCAACCTATGCTCCAAGCTCCTCTGGTTTAACAACAATTCACTAATCTGGACTATGACAAGATGCTGACCTAATTGTCTACTTCAACACAAGTTCTCTTGAATGGACAAGCGAAAATGAAGGAGACATTGGATAGTCATGGCCGAGATATTTCAGAGATGAAGAAGCAAATGGGCCAAATCATTGACTTTATGGGCCAAATAAGGGAGAACAGACAGCTACCTCCTCAAACACTTCCAAATCCGAGGAATATGAGTGCTATTATTACAAAAAGTGGGAAAACATTAGCATCTCCTTTTCTAAAGACATGTAAGACATCTCATCACTCCATTTTTGAGGATGAAGAATTAGAAGATCCAGCAACTCAGGAGGCCGAGAAGAAGAAGAATGTGGCGTCTCACGCCACTAAGGCACCTTCATATATGCAACCTGCCCCAACCAAAGGTAATAACTCTACCCCTTCAAACTCGGTTAATACTAATGCCCCGTTTGCTCATGCACCTTTCCCTCATAGGTTGACGAAATCCAGAAATGATTAATACGATGAAATCTTGGATATCTTTATGAAGGTGCAAGTAAATCTGCCCTTGATCAAGCAAGTGTCTATCTATGCCAAGTTTCTAAAAGAGTTATGCACCCAAAGGAGGCAAATGAGAGCGAAAGAGGTTGTGACAGTGAATGCAACCGTTTCAGCGGTGTTGCAACTTCGGCTACCCCCCAAATTGAAGGATCCGGGGAGCTTTTCCGTTCCTTGTGTGATTGGTGACAAAAAATTCGAAGATGTCATGCTAGACCTTGGTGCATCTATCAACGTCATGACTTACTACTTGTATGCATCCATGGAGCTTGGCGAGCTTAAGCAAGACAATGTCATCATCCAACTAGCCGATCGTTCTCATAAGTATCCCAGGGGATACGTTGAAGATGTTCTTGTACAAATCAAAAACTTGATATTTCTAGCGAACTTTTACATTGTTGACATGGAGGAGAGTCCATTAAATACCATTACATTGCTACTCAGACCTCCCTTCATAAAAACCGCAAGAACAAAGATCGATGTATTTAAAGGAACATTTTCCATGGAGATTGATGGAGAGAAGACCAAGTTTAACATTCTAGATGCCATGAAGGTTCCTACGGCAAGTGTCAATACATGTATTTCAGTGGATATGGTTGAAGATATGGCGCAATATCATTTAGACACCATTAGAGAAGATGAGTTCGACATTGCCATTCAAGAAGGAGCGTGGCTAACTCGACTTGGGGATGAAGCCCTTTTTGATGCCTTAATCGAGATTTTGGAGCCTAGAATTCGTGAAATGGCTATGGCACTCAACAAGGCTCCAAAAATGACCACTAGGCCGCCACATATTATGTTGGCATATGGTACAAATCAGCTTGTTCCCTCCATTATACAAGCATCGGAATTAGAACTTAAGGTGTTACCGGATCATTTGAAGTATGCATACTTGTGAGAGAATGACACTTTGACGGTTATCATCTCATCAATGTTGGAGGAAGGACAAGAAGTCAAGCTAGTTCGTGTGCTCTCAAATTACAAGACCGTTATTGGTTAGACACTCGCGAACATCAAAGGTATAAATCCAGCCACATGTGTGCATGAATATTGCTTGAAGATGGAGCTAAATTGACTAGGGAAGCTCAAAGACGACTCCATCTGCCAATGATGGAGGTCGTAAAGAAGTAAGTGATCAAGCTCTTGGATTATGACGTTATCTACCCTATTTCGGACAGACCAATCACCCGTGCAAGTTGTTCCTAAAAAGTCATGAATTACCGTGGTTAAGAATGTGGAGAATGAGTTAGTGCCATAACGAACTGTCACCAGCCATAGAGTTTGTATTTTATATAGGAAGCTTAATGCCACCACTTGAAAGGACCATTTTCCTTTACCATTCATTGATCAAATGCTCGAGAGATTGGCTGGCCATGCATATTATTGCTTCCTTGATGGATATTCAGGCTACAACTAAATAAGCATCGCATAGGAAGATTAAGAGAAAACAACATTCACTTGCCCTTTTGGAACGTTTGCATATCGACGGATGCCCTTTGGTTTGTGCAACGCACCAAGTACATTTCAACGTTGCATGTTATCTATTTTTTCCGATTACATTGAAAAAATTATTGAAGTTTTTATCGATGATTTTAGTGTTTTTGGGAGGCATTTTGATGCATGCTTGGTTAACTTAAAATTAATTTTACAAAGATGCGTTGAAACTAACCTAGCGCTTAATTGTGAGATGTGTCATTTTATGGTTACTCAAGGGATCGTTTTAGGACATATTGTTTCGGCTAAGGGGATAGAAGTTGATAAAGCTAAAGTAGATCTTGTGCGCAACTTACCCTCTCCAACTTCGGTTAGACAGATTTGTTCTTTTCTTGGTCATGCAGATTTTTACCAAAGATTTATCAAGGACTTTTTCCAAAACTCTCACCGTTTGTGTAGGCTTCTCCAAAAGGTCGCTCCCTTTGTGTTTGATGAAGATTGTCGAGCTACCTTTGGCAAATCGAAGAAGTTACTCACGAGTGCTCATATCCTTTGTGCACTGGATTGGTCTCTTCCATTTGAACTCATGTGTGATGCCTCGGATTATGCCATTGGAGCTATTTTGGGACAAAGGAAGGACAAGAAGCCCTAAGCCATCTATTATGTCTCTTGGACACTTGATGATGCATAAGAAAACTATAAAACAACCGAGAAGGAAATGCTAGCTGTGGTGTTTGCATTGGACAAGTTTCGATCCTATCTACTTCAAAGCAAGGTTATCATTTACACGAATCATACGGCTTTGAAGTATTTAATGACAAAGAAGGATGCAAAACCAAGGCTAATTCATTGGATAATCCTACTTCAAGAATTCAACATAGAAATCAAGGACAAGAAAGGAGTTGAAACCATGGTGGCTGACCACTTGTCTCAAATTGTACATGACAAAGAGGCCGTGGCAATAGAGGAAAATTTTTTGGATGAACAACTCTTCGGAATTCAGGTAAGTGCCTCTGAAACTCCATAGTATGCTGATATAGTTAATTACTTAGTTACCAATGAGTTTCCATCTTCCATGTATAGTTCTCAACATCACAAGCTTAAGAGTAATACTAGGACTTTTATTTGGGATGAACCTTACTTATGGAAACAATGTTCTGACTTAGTTATTAGGAGGTGTGTTCCGGATAGTGAATTTAAGTCCATTCTTGAGTTTTGTCATAATAGTACATGTGGAGGTCATTTTTGTTCTAGGAAAACAACCCTTAAAGTGTTAAATTGTGGATTCTTTTGGCCTAATTTATTTCGTGACTCTCATGAGTTTTGTGCTAAATGTGATAGGTGCCAAAGATCCGGTAATTTAGGACCTAAATATCAAATGCCGCAAGCTTTTATTATCAATGTCAACAATTTTGATGTGTGGAGCATAGATTTTATGGGACATTTTCTTCCATCTAACGATTTTACTTACATTTTACTCGCCGTTGATTATGTATTAAAATGGGTGGAAGCAAAAGTCACCCGTACTAATGATTCGCGAGTTGTGCAGATTTCCTTAAGGCTAATATTTTTCAAAGGTTTGGAATGCCGCGCGTTCTAATTAGCGATGGAGGGAGTCATTTTTGTAACAAAATAATGGAAGCATTATTGAGGAAATATGGTGTCACACACAAAGTTTCTACACCGTACCATCCTTAAACGACTGGAATGGCTGAAGTATTCAACCATGAAATCAAGAAGATTCTGGAGAAAACCGTTAAGCCAAACCGGAAAGATTGGAGTCAATGTTTAGTTGATGCATTATGGGCGTATAAGACTGCCTACAAAACTCCCATTTGAATGTCACCTTATCGATTAGTTTATGGGAAAGCATGTCATCTTCTCGTGGAGTTAGAGCACAAGGCATGGTGGGTTGTCATGAAGTTTAACATGGATCGATATGAGGCTGGTTTGCATCAAAAGCTACAACTTTATGAACTTGAGGAGATAAAGAATGAGCCAAGAAGTCCTCCTCTTTCACTCACGCCTTAAGTTGTTTCTGGGCAAGCTACGTTCTAGATGGATTGGTCCATTCATTTTCACCGAGTCCTTTTCCCATGGAGCTGTCATGATCAAGAGTCCAACAATCGACAATGAATTTAAAGTTAATGACTATCGGTTAAAGCCATATCACTCGACCCTCAAGGAGAAATTCATTAAATATACAAAGCTTGAGGATCCCATCACTTCAAACATATAAAGAAGTATCACGTCTAGGCTGTAAGATGATAAAAAATAAGTGCTTGTTCGGAGGCAACCAAATGGAGGAGTCTACAAATTGGATTTGCTTTCTCTTCCCCTTAATCTTTTTATTTCGTTGCATTTTAATTTCTTAGTTAGATTTTTCGTACATCCTAACCTTCCTACTGAATTCTATACTTTACTTTAGTACATTGAGGAAAATGTGGAGTTTAAGTGTGTGTGTGTGTGTGGGGGGGGGGGGGGGGTGGTTTACAACTTTAGTTGAGTCATAAAATCATAAAAACCGGGAGGACAATGAAATTTTCTGGAGGACGATGCCCTAAATTTTTTATTTTTAGTGTTTTCTTATTTTTAATTAGTGTATTTCTAGAGTCTAAATTAGTTTAGTGGATGAACACTTTTCTTTTAGTAAGAAATCCTTGTGATTTGGTGTCTAGAATGAGACAATTTCTAGGACAGGGTTTGGATGTGAGAAAAGACAAGCTCGAAAATCACTCTTACCTCTCTTGGTCTCTCTTGCCGACTGGCTATTTTACTAAGGTTGACAAAAGAAAACAAGAACTAAATCTACGCTTGTTTGAGTGTCTTAAGTCTTTTTGTTTAACTTATTATTTTAAAGAGTCTTTAAGATGCCCTTAGTTAGTTTATGATCAAATTGGACCGAAAAAAAATACATATGGCATTGAAAAATCACTTAAAATAATTTCTAGTATTAATTGAGATATTTTGATTGTCATAACATGTAGTAGATATGGTTTGCATAAACATGTTATAGATTTAGCATGTTAGAATAATCTTTTAAATCATACAAACCTTAAAGTGGGTTTTTTAGCCTACATTACTTCATTTGTGAGTGAATTTCATGCATTATGTCTCAAAAACAGTTACATGCCTCATCTAATTACTTGCTATAGATTTCAATGAACTAGAGATTACTAGAACTTACTCATGTAGATTTGCAAAGCTTTTAAGTTGATATATGCTCTAATTTTGGATATGATTAAAGGCATTCAGGTTTTCCACCACTTAACCAAAAAGCCATGTGTCCGTTTTGTGCACACGAGTTGCGACACCCTTAGATTACCCTTTTGTGCCTAGGTTTAGCATTTTCTTTCATTTACCACATACATATCTAAATACTCAGCCTAGTGTAGAGTTTCATACCCTTGTTCTAAAGACTTAGTGAAGAGATTTTGAAGCTAGCACAAAGAAGTGGCATGAAGATGATGGAAGAATGCAAAAGGAGGGAAGACTTGTCAAAAAACTTGAAAAAAGTGTGATTGCCGAAAATATAAAAGAAAAAAAAGTTCGAGAGCATGAAAAGAAAGAGAAAAAAATGTAAGAATTTCTCCGGCAAAATGTTCCAAGTGTGAAAGTTTGGACAAGTGAAGTTTAAAATGAAGTTAGGCCCAAAAAGATGAAATTTGGCCTTATTTTTGAAGTTTGACGCATGAAAAAGGATGAGCTAGAATTGATGAAGTGTTGATGATCTACGCAGTTTATGCTTGATTCTTAACATATTTCTCTCTACATTTAGCTTAGTTACGACCTTAGTATTCTTATTTCTAACTTATTTTGTTGTTTTTAGGTCGTAAATAAAGAAGATGGAGTAAATGAGGCATAAATGTGGAAAAATGTGCTAAGGAGGAATTTCCTGTTATGAGGAGGAAAGATGACGAAGAATGGGCCTTGATTTATAAAGAATGGATCAAAGATCATGAAGATGGGTCAAGACCATGTTCATGTATCAAAGAAGGTCCAAGATCATGTCAAGATTCGGCCACGAAGAAGCATGTTCGAAGATTTATACCCCCACACTTAGTAAGCTATTGGCTAACTCATTAGTGCAAGAATGATCTTCACCGCAAGTATACAGAGATAAGTAATAGTATAGAAAAGGAAATAGAGTGTCGAACCCACGAGGATTAAGCACTTAAATTTCTTAGCTCAGAGTGAAAAGCACAATGACTACAAACAACTAGACATGACATGACACAAAGACTCAAAGAAAATATGGAAGTGTATCTCACACTACCAAGTCCTTTGGAGACTTAGAATTGCAAGGGATGATGCAATTACGGTGAATGATTATACAAGTTGATTGGTTGATTAACTGACTAAATAAAGTGAAAACATAAAGTAAATCAAATCAAATGAAATGTTTGGTTGGCTAGAGACATTGGTACTAGCCAACTCAATGTACAAACAAAGTGTAAGTTATGAGTTTAGTTCGATTCACATGCGTTTGTCCAATTCGTGATCTTTTGTAGTCACTATTTGTTGTGAACCAAATCTCCTAGGTCATTAAGGCACTTGAAGTGTTCAGGTCCAACATTCAAGTATAAAGCAAACCGAAACTAGAATGCAACTCAATTATGAATCGTATCATAATCATACCACATGCCTAATGAGTTCAATATGTGTTCACTTATGATGAATGTGAATGGCTTTCCTTCATATGTCCCTATTAGAGGACATGAAAGTATGTTCTAATGACTTTCCTAATCCACACATTTTAGAACATGAATTAGAAGAAGTACCGATTAGCTACAAAGCCCCTTCGAGTCAATGTAAACTTAACCGAAGCTTCTGGAGTCATTTGAACTTCAAGAAGGCTTCGGTCCATGCTCAAGCCCAATGAAATCAAACCTTATGCCCATCTTCTCAAATGAAACCTAAGTCATGTTTACATGCTTATCTTCCTTAGGTGAGTGACCAATTCACTTAGGTTCATTTTTAGCTTCCTTAAACACATCTCAACTTAGTCACGGTTAAGACATGAGTATGAAAATATTGAATCAAGCCCAAATATGCAAACATATCGCAATCACATCACAAGCTATCAAACTCATGCACAACATGTAGTAAACTAAACCAAATTCAAATCCATAATTCAAAACATAGTTGTATATACATCAAATTGGCTAGGGCTAAGCCCTA
This sequence comes from Geum urbanum, assembly GCA_946800695.1. Taxonomy (NCBI): domain Eukaryota; kingdom Viridiplantae; phylum Streptophyta; class Magnoliopsida; order Rosales; family Rosaceae; genus Geum; species Geum urbanum. Next base: position 15,039,622 of record OX327008.1, on the reverse strand, counting down.
ACCTTCCAAAGATAATTACTCACTATCCATAGCTAAGATAGAGTATAGATACATAAAATAGAGATAAATAGGAGAAGAGATAACCAAAGAGTCCCAAAAGCTCCAAGCTCTTCAAGCTCTCCTTCTTTTCTTGCTCTAAATATGCTCCTATGCTCCAAGAACTTGAGTCACCCACCTTAGGCTTAGGAGAAGATCATGTAAATGAAAGTATGGTGGTGGTGATGGAGGTTTTCAAGCCTTTTGGTGGTGCTAATGAGTGTTTGAGAGGTGGAGGAGATGGCTATATGGGTTGGGTATGGATGGAGGCCTAAGAGAGAGACTAAAACTATGAAAAACTAAGAAATGAGGTGAGTTGTGTGTGGGTGTAGTGGGGAGCTCGACCCTATACAGCTTTGGATGAGATATTTTGGCATCAAATAATTAAAAATTAAGGATCGGTGGACATGATCCATAATTTTAGGCTTTACTTAGTGGTCCAAAGATTACTCATCAAGCATGTGAGTAGCACATGTGTCTACCAAAATATCTTCTCCATTGGGCTTGGACTTGGAATTCTTGGGCCTTAAAACATTCCGGCAAGGGGTCACCGGAGTTGACCGTTGACCGGCTGGAGTTGACTTTGACCGACGGTTGACTTTTTGTCATTTTCTCGGGTTTGCTTCTGCTTCTCCCAATGCTTAGAAAACTTGCTTGGCTTCTCCAAAAAGTATTTAATTTTCATCTTTTAGCTCTTTTCCTTGCAAACTCTCCATTTCCTAGCATGACAAGGAAATGTATTAAAAACGATGCTTTATTCCAAGTAGACAAGCTTTAAGCATACCGTTATGTACATAATTGGAACACAATTATGGTTCTAACAAACTACCTCACACTTAAACATTACTTGTCCTCAAGCAAACTAAGAAGAAAAGAATTAAGCTAAGCTAGACTCGAAGCATTAAAACACACAAGTATGTAAGTATCCCAAATGGTAGATTGTTTTCCCTCAAAGAATCATGGTTAGATGAATTGAACTACTTTTGAGCCACACTTTTAAAACATGAAATCAATGCATATGTAATAAGCCGAAATGAGATATGCTAGGCAAAATGCATCACAATGAGATGTATTCAAATTGATATGTTTCATAACCATCAAACTCACTAGATAGCACTCAATGCACACAAGTGTTTGAGGGTTAGTGTTTGCACTCATAAATTGCATCAATAACATGTTCTCCATAAGCTCAATTTTCAACCAATGCTCCAACAATCCAAAATCATAAGTATTTCAAGTCAAGAAGACTTTTATTCGGGTTATAACGGGGCTTAAGGAAATGGGTCACATGAAACAAGGGTATAGGAGTTCAAGAACCAAGCAACCTAGCAAGCAACTCACATGTTGAATTTCCGACATAACTCTAGGTGCTACTAATTTTCCCTTTTTCAAACAACTCTTTTCCAAAAACACTTATTTCTTATGTACAACTACCGTCCTTTTGTGGAACTCTTTTCTATTTTCTACTTCTTCTTTTTTTGAGCAAGATACACTAAAATTTGAATATCATAACAACCTCTTCCACCTCACACTTATCTTTTTGACATTATTCTCATTAACACAACATTAAAAGTACATCTTCCTAGGAATTCATCATTGCTTGCTAAATTGCCGAGTTAAGGGTAAGATAAGTGTTTAAGCTTGGTAAGATTTTGTGGTGCTCACGAAATGAAAGGCTAAGTAATGTAACTCTCAAATTGGCTTACTAAGGGTACATGCATAATAGATTTAATAAGCAATTTGGCCATGATGGTAATCCTAATGCCTCTATCATTTTTGAAAATACTTCATGATTTGAAAAGTGATTCACACGGTTTCAAGCAAGTTCTAGATTACACAATGATCAATCGATATCACTCATGAAAGGATAGGTGCATAATGTAGCTATGCATGCACAATTAGGCTCAAAGTCTCACATGAGGCATGGATAGCTTGAAAACATGTCAATCCTTCTTTTTCTCATGTACGCATTTTGAATAATATATGCACTTTTCAAACCGATTAAATATGCATTGTTTTCTCTTCTTAAACATGCTCAAAATCATGAAATCTACTAGCCATTAGTTCAAGTCTCATCATTGGGAGTGGTTATTGGGACACAAAACACACACACAGCACACATATTTTTGTGTTAGATTTTCTCAATTTTTTTCAATTTCTATATTTTTCCAAATAAGGAGAGAAAATGACTTAAGAAACTTGCTTGGCTTCTCCAAAAAGTGGTTAATTTTCATCTTTTAACTCGTTTCCTCGCAAACTCTCCATTTTCTAGCATGACAAGGAAACGTATTAAAAACGATGCTTTATTCCAAGAATGCAAGCTTTAAAGATAAGGTTAGGTACATAATTGGAACACAATTATGGTCCTAAAAAAGCTTAAAAGAAGAAGATGGATTAGAAGCTTAAAATCAAGAAATCTGCCTATGCAGATTAGCACACTTCAATGGGCCACCGAAAATGATTCTGGACGAATTAGGATACGAATAATATGTTCCTGGAAAGCTCTAGAAGTCAACTTTCCAGCACAGAAACAATCACTCAATGCAGACATATAAAACTCCGGGAATCACTGATTTAGTGAGTAAATGTCAACTTACTTGGGTGGAGTTAATTTCGAATGCCTTAGCCTCAATCTCATTACAACCTTTCTAAAGTTCTTTATGATCCTTAAAATATGTAGCCTTCAATTGGTTGAGTAAGTTGCATGAGTAAGCATATAGTTAGGTTCATTTGTGCAAGAATTCATCATATTCGTGAGGTTTTCGATTTAATTCATATACACTTTGTGTGAACCCTTTTTCATGAGTGAAAATTTGATGAGTGCATCCATGTGAGATTGATTTAAACTTGTTCGAAACATGTATAGCTTTAACTTCACTATTGTTTTCTTCCAAGTCTTAATTGTTTTCTTCCAAGTCTTACTTGTTCATGACATGATCATATCTCTATTAACTCCCGAAATTTTTGAGCTTTAAAACTCTAAAATCTTGTGATTCCATCGCCATACACTTAATACATGTTTAAGCATGATAGAACTTAGGGTTTCTCTATGTGTTTTTCTGCCATCTTTTGTCTTTAATTTTTGTAGGTAATTAATCAAACTTATAACCCCCCCCCCCCCCCAACTAGCATAGTCATGCATACACTCTTGATCCCTGGTTAAAAAAGATCCCTACTTATCAATGCTACATCTACAAGAAAGGGTTTTAATTGTATACGTTATTCTTGAGTGTTAAGTGTTTATTTAATGCTTAGTTTTAGCATGTATCATATACCTTGATTTTGCACTCTTTGTATACAAGAGACATCGAAAGAAAGTCAAGAAAAGAGTCACCACGCGCCCTCACGCGTGGGGGATCGGTAGAAGGAAATGTTGTGCATGGTAGTAGTCAAAAGTATTGAAGATAACCGAAAACAGAATTAAGGGGAATTGATCCCACATCGAAAAGAAGAGAGGACACTCTTAGTGAACTTATTATTTAAGAAAATATTTATGTGTAGTAAAGGTAATCACATTCTATCCTAAAACTCACTCATTTACTTTCCCCTCTTCACCCATCACACTTATACTTACTTAAGTGTCAGAGTGTTGAAGGCGGACCAACCTTGTCTTCTTTCTAACGCTTGTTTCTTGTGCAGTTAGGTAGAACAAGCAAACGCTTTACATCCAAATGGAGAAACACCCCCTGCACATCAATCCCGAAGTTTCACTAAAAGTCTGCTCTGGATTTTGGTAGAAACAATGCTACTTTATTCTTTGCATTTAAACCGAATTTAACCTCATCCTTAATCTTTTGTAATGCAAGTACCACATTTGGATAATTCTCTTCATTTTGTAGTAAAGACGTTAGTAAAAGAACATGAACCGACTAGGAATAGAATATATAGTATAAAACTTTTTCCTAAAAAAGAGAATATATTGTATTAACTTGATCTATTTAATAAATATAAGCTTATAATTTAACTAGCAAATATAAAAAAGTTTCAATAAACCTTTCCAAAAAAAAGTTTCAATAAATGAGTAGTTTATTAATTTATCAATCAATTAATAATTTATTCATATATTGATAAAATAATAATCTCTCTTAACTAAAATTTTTATCCGGTCCCAAAATTATCATCATCAAGGTTTCACTACATCTATGTGGAAACCAATCTTAGAAAATTAAAGAAAATAAATAAGCCTTAGTAGGTTCAACCGAGAATGATCATAAGGTAATTTTATCCGGTCCCAAATATGTGTTTGTTGTAGATTATTAAAGATCATAAGGTAATATGGTAGAATTTGTGAAAAATAAATAAGAATATCTTATCTAGCTAGTAATGTAATAAGATTTTGTATCTTATAATTTTTTTCAATATTTTAATTTGTTTTTAATCTTTAAAGAGATTAAAAATCCTAATTTTCTCTCTAAGAGAAAAACCTAGTTGACGGCATGAGATCTAGGCTCCGTGCTTCTCAACACAAATGTTGACCATCTCTTTAGCGTGTGTACAACCATGAGTACCACCAAAATAATTGTTGTGAAAATTGCTTCTAGCAAGGATGAAGTTTAAGAACATGAGGTTCCATGGCTGATGATTTTTGACAATGAAGAAGATGACAATCAGGTCTTCAAAGGTAGTCCTTGGATAGCTTTATTGACGGGGAGAAACCTTAGCCTTTGGGTTTTCAATGTTAAGAAATTTAAGGTCGAAGTTATTGGAGAAGTTTTGGTTGCAGGCAATCTTGTGCTTGCAAGTCCTATTGCAGGAGAGGTAGAACCAATGTTCTAAAAGTCGTTAATAGAATCGAGTCGGTCGAGATACAAAATGATTAATTGGAGATTAGTCGGATAAGTCGAATTTTCTATTTTTTTAATTAAATTTAATAATATATACAAACAAATGAAAGAAATTAGAAGTATCAAGAAAAATTAAACAGTTCAAGAAAATAATATTCATACACACAAACCAAAGAAACAAAATTTTTTTGTGTCTAGATAAGATATTCTACAAGTTTTCATCTTATGCACACTTTTTTTACTATCAAAGTTTTGCACTTTTATTAAAATTAAAAAGTTTTAAAAAATATGTTGTAAATATTATGTATTTGTATCTGTCTATGTAAATACTCATTAGTATTCGAACTTGTGAGATTTAGTTCCACATAGAAGAAGTTAGAAGGGCATGTGCCCTTCATAAGGAATTACCCTTGTTAAGAAGTAAACTATGCACAAATTGTAAGTGACAATTGCTTTGACCGAATATTTGGTTTGAACTCGCCACCCATCAACAATTATAAGGAATATGATATCTTTACACGCATGGTTTAGGGTGCTGCGGTTTGCAACCTAATTTCTAAATCGAAGAAGGTAAATTTTTTTATCTCTAGGGTGTTATGTTCGATATGAAAGTTTATAAAAAGTTTGAAGATGAAGAAAGTCCACAAAATCCGGCGGTGGAAGCTTCGACGACAAAGATGGTGGTTGGCGGTGTAGATGATTTCGGCGGTGGTGATTTGGTTAGGTGTTTAGGGTTTGGGTGATGACTATCAACTCAAGAGCTGCTTATAACGTGTCGAAAAGAAAATATATATGCAAAAGATATAAATTGAAACTGTATTTTATTTATTGATAGATGACTTTAAATATAGGTATTACAATTTTTTACAATCAATATATCCTATAAATTAAAGATTGATGGAATATATATTTATACTCTAATTAGAACCATACATACATTAAAATACCAAAAAAGTGATCATTTTATGAATAAACGCATGATTACCGACAACATTTTTGGACTAAATTCTTTTACCTTTGTCTGGTAAGCGGTAATAAAAAGTTGAAAAATAATTCAGAAAAATGAAATTCTGCCCTAAAAAGGGGAGCGAGTTGAAGACAGAAACAGCTGCAAGTCGGGGGATCTAGGGAGCTAGAAAGTAAGCCACGAGTCTCTGTCAGTGACTGAACATTATGTCGGTGCTTTTTCAAATTTAAAGTAACAAAATGACTACGCACGCGAAGAAGAACAATCCTAAATTCCTCGTAACCACAACTCTCTCTCTCTCTTTGACTTCTTGTTAGACTGAGAGAGTGAGAGAGACAGAGTAGTACTACTAGTACTGTTGAGAATGAAGCAGAAGCAGCAGCTAAGACTGAGTATCTGTAAAGGGTTGTTGGTGGTGGCGTTTGCAGCTGTCTTTGTAATTCCGAATGTGAAGAATGTCGCGTGTTGGAGCGAGAAAGAACAACACTTTGTTGATTCGGCAATCTCAGCAGCAGCCTCGCAGTCACAGCCTCCTCCTCCTCTCATGGTGGCCCTCACTCTTATCGATTCCGCTGCTTCTAAAGGAGCCGGTCCGTCTCTTCTACTTTGCTATGTATGATTATTAATTATATGTTTGTTAATATGTGCTCATTGTTATTCGAGAATCAGAAATTACAAATAATTTTACAATGTGTGTGTGTATGTTGCAACTTAGCAGTTAGAACTTAGAACTTAGAAGAATGCAAGTCAATGTCAGCATCAAGTTCACATCTTTAATGGACTCATGATCGTTTTTATGGCTACTGCCACAGTCTGTTTAGATGGAACTCTACCCGGTTACCATCTTGATCGTGGGTTTGGATCCGGCGCGAACAACTGGCTAATTCAATTGGAGGTTAAGTTCAACCATTTCCCATTTCATTTCTAAAAGAAAATTTCACCGAAGTCTGTGACGGTCACTTTCTTAATTTTCTTGGTTTATGCTATCAGGGAGGTGGGTGGTGCAATACAATCAGAAATTGTGTTTACCGCAAGACCACTCGCCGCGGATCATCCAAGTATATGGAGAAGCAATTACCTTTCACAGGGATTTTGAGCAATAAACCTGAAGAGAACCCTGGTATATTTTCTTCCTGCATTTGTTACTTTATGAACTCCATTTGTATATCAGATGGAGATTATCTGCTACTCTTTTTATAATGGCATGTATTATTGGTCAAGTGTTGATATGGTTTGGATGGGCTGGCTATCATGCTCGTAGATTTCTTCAACTGGAACAGGGTCAAGCTACGATATTGTGATGGGGCATCTTTTAGTGGAGATGGCCAGGATGAGGTTGCTCTCTGACCATCTATGTTTACAATAATTTTTCCTCTAAAACCAGTCCCTTAACTTATGAGCTTTACAGTGATTTTCCGGCTCATATGATCATACAAATATTTAGGTTTATCAGCCACTTTCGGTTTAGGTGCATACAGACCTTGTCCAATAAGGACCTATTATGCACAAACACCACAAAGTGGAAACTTGTTGAGTGATTCTTCATTTCAGGCAGCACAGCTTAATTTTCGAGGGCAAAAGATTTGGTTAGTTGCTATGGAAGAGTTGATGTTCAAGGGAATGGAGAATGCTAATCAGGTTTTGCTTTCAACTTGCTCTTGTATATATGACTCAGCTTAGATAATTTTGGCTAGCATTCATACAATTTTTGTTTTTCAGACCCTTCTTTCTGGATGTTCCGCCGGGGGCCTGGCATCCATACTACACTGCGATGAGTTCCGGGACTTATTTCCGCCCACTACCACAGTAAAATGTCTGAGTGATGCCGGGATGTTTCTTGATGCGTACTGAGCCGATCTTTCATATCTTGTACTGGTGTGTATTCTTTGGTTGAGGAATGTCTTTTATGGAATGCCCAATTTATTTGTGTTGTAGAATTGATGTATCTGGTGGGCACACTTTAAGGAATATGTATGCTGGAGTGGTTAGCTTGCAGGTAATTTTCAGCAGCTTGAACTATCAGTATGACTTGATACAAGTTTAAAGTATTAAATCTATATTTTCAATGAACCTCATAAAGACAAAATTTAGGCTGAGGGTCTCCCCCAATGTTTCAGGAAAATAAGAGCCGTATCTTGTTTATTTTCCAACTTTATAATGATCTAACTTAGATTTGTTTTGAGATTGTCACATGATTAATAAGCTCTCCAGGCTAGGAAGTTAGAGATATTGTTCTCTTGAGTTACTCTAGTGCTTTTCTATGAATTTTCTGAATGTTCATTCATACTCAGGCATGTATTTGGGACATTTATTTGACTGCTAAATTGATAAGGTTATGAACTTTTGGAGTAATCATCCTGTCTCTTTGCTCACGGACTGGTTATAAATTACAGGAAGTGGAAAAAAATCTGCCAAAGACTTGTACCAACAACCTAGATCCAACTTCGGTAATTCTCTGTTTTCTGTGAATGTATATATATACCGTCATGGAAGGCAGATGAAAACATTTAATTATAAAATGATCTAACTCTCTATCACTTGCAGTGCTTTTTCCCTCAGAATTTGGTTGCAAATGTTAAGACTCCAATGTTCCTTCTGAATGCAGCCTATGATGCTTGGCAGGTAGATTTAAAAGTTTTTCCTTTTAAAATTTACATTTAGTATGTTATCATATTGAAGGGTCTGGAAGTATTGGTTCATAACGTTTCGATTTAACTTCTCAAAGACTGACTGCTTAGTGCAATTGGCAGATTCCCAAAACAATGCACTGTTAATAGATCTTATAAAAAAGACTCTTTCCAGTGAAGTATAGAATAGTTTTTTCCCATGTGTTGGATGATTTTCCTACTATTTCTATTACTCTTTAATAGCTTTGCTCATATTGTCTTTTTGAGTCCTGTTCTGTTGGACAGTGATATTTGTGATCAGTTGTGGTTAACTGCCGTTAGATCTTCATCTAACAGTAAGTAATTAAAAAACAATTGAAAGACAATTTAATATCATTTGTTAAATATAGATGTAACGGTAATTGACCACGACTGACCACAAACTTACTGACCACCAGAGCAGGACTCCTGTCTTTCTTAGTAAGAATAGTTGATCTTTTCTTCTTTCAGCTATTGATTTGTAACTCGGCTAGTAGAATACAGTTTCTTTTTTGGAAAAAATGAGTTACCGTATGAGACGGCCCTAACACCTCTAACACATAGAAATTGCTGGTCTTCATATGATAGCATATTTTGTTTGTAAATCATGACAGCTGTTATCTAAACTGGTCAATGCTTCATAATTTGACAAATATTTTCTTTATTTTTCAGCTTCAAGCTAGTTTAGCCCCTGCATCTGCTGATCCACATGGTTTATGGAATGAATGCAAATCAAACCATGCAAATTGCAACTCATCACAGATCCAATTTCTCCAAGGTAATAATTATATTGTAGAGCCTATTTCGATTTCTTTATGTGTTGTGTCATCTATTCTTTTAATTAGACATGAGCACATGCACTCAGTTCCTTCTTAATGCCTGTTCTCATTTCCTTATCATGAATCAGACTTCAGGAATCAAATGCTTAATGCTGTTAAAGATTTCTCAGTGTCTAGTGAAAACGGTTTATTCATAAATTCTTGCTTCGCTCATTGCCAGTCTGAGAGACAGGATACATGGTTTTCTGATGATTCTCCTCTGCTTGAAAATAAGGTATTCTTATGAAATAATCATTGCTTTCTTGAATGGTTCTGAAGATTGCTATATACATTTTCATATAAGAAATTATATGCTGATATGGTCCCTTGTCAACTTATTTGTTTCTCATTTTGAAGCTGAAATATGCGAGTGCATGAATATTATATTTCTTTATGAATTTAAACTCGGTAGCAAAATGTGGAAGCATGGTTTGATGGTTGAGGTTTTATTGTTTGACAACCAAAGAGACTACCAATATCATGAAGTTAGAACAGTTTCATATATTCTAGGCAAAATTTTATAGGGATATATAGCTATATGCCGGGGAAAACTTTAACGCAAAAAAAAAGAAAAAAAAGAAGAAGAAGAAGATTTAAGTGCTTAATATAACTGGCTAGATTGCGAGAATAATTGTTAAGATAAGGAAAAGTAATAAAAAATCCCATCTGAGCAGAAGCAATGAGGAGTAGTTAGGGCACCTCTGCTGAAATCAAGAACTAACTTCGATAAATGTCTGTTGCGAGTTTGGTTATCCTCATTTAAGATGAAATGAAGTACATAGCTAATGCATCAGTTTAATTGAATTATTACTATGCAGCCAATTGCACTATCTGTTGGAGACTGGTACTTCAATCGAAATACAGTTAAAGCTATTGACTGTGCATACTCGTGTGATAACACCTGTCACAACCTCAACTTCAAGTGAGTGAGAACTTATTCTGTAATCCATTATGCTCTTTGACAATTGTATAAAAGTCATTTATTAGAACAAAATGCTTTTTACTTGCTGTTTTGTAGAAATTTTTACAGTTGCTGAAACAACTTTGTTTGTTGCTACTCTAGCGAATTCATATGATATAGAATTATTAGCTTGATCTGTATCGTTCGTCCACTTCAGCTTAGTCTTTTTGGATCTAGTGCTCATATGAAAGCCGTTCATTTGCATCTCGTCAGCGAAAGTTTTATCTGCCGAGAATGATCGTTAATATTAGCTTGATACACATTTTTGGCCTATTCAAATTTACTTTAGCTTTTGGGTTCTAATGGTTATCTAGCAGTTGTCATGACCCAGTAGAAGATACAGCATAATGACCAATTTGCTCTCTGTTTCTCGGCTTTTTATACCCTTTCCAAATGTCTTCTCTCAATTTCAATTGTGAGACTGAAAATGACTGTTTTGGTCTGCAGTGAGGATATATCTTCTATCAATTCTCTGACATATTCTCAATCAGCGAAGCTGTCTATTACCATGCTAAATCTGCTAAGTGCTTTATTGGTGCCCATAACTTGTTCAAGAAGCATCATGTGGTTACAACTTTGCAAATGACAACAGATTGCATATCTGATTTTGATGACTTTGTTTTTCCAAATATGGATAGTGTTCAGTTTACTCGTTTGTTCCATTACATCTCTCAGCACGATCACTTTAGACCTCGCTGAAGCTGTTAATAGGTCAAACAGTACAGATTAGGACCTGAATTGTGACTTGTGCCATTGTCTCTTCATTGGTTGCTATCAATTTTTAGAATGCATAAACTGTATATGTAGATCACCGCAGAATTTAGCTAATTGTATATAATTACATAATCGTTTGCTTGCACCAACAAGAAACAGCTTACAGAAAATCATACATAAAACTGGAAGTTTAAATTCCGTACACATTTTTTGTACAGAATCTCATATTCTGTACACAATGTAATGAAGAGTATCTCGAATCAATCCTCAGTGACATAATATATACAATGTCAAGACTGGAGAAGTTCAGACTGTTCCAGTGAAATCAAGTGAGATCCAGACTCCAGAGATCCTAATATTTGGTGCAAATCTTTTACAATAGAGGGTGATTGTACCAGAATGTTAGAAAGAAATATATACTTAGTAGCACTGCAGTAGTAGAACGAACTTAATCATTGAATGCTTCCATCCGATACTAAACTTTCCCAACCCTCACACTTACATAGCCCCAGTTTTGAGAACACTACCAAAAGTTTCAAATATAACATGAACATGATACGTACTATCACTAGTTTCAATACCAATATTGAATACTATCAATACCAATGTGAAAGAGATAGATGCATACATGGAAATGAAACTTCACACATAATACAGAACATACTGCATCTCAAGGTCTAATCTTCAGTTACATTATAGGCTTATAGCTGAGAATCTTGAGATGCACCATTGTAATACAGGAAGCATCATACAAACAGCAGAAAGCCCCATTTATTGCCAGGAAGAAAAAAATGTGCTTAGTAGTAGTAGTAGTCCTCTGGGCATTTCCTCCTAACCTAATACTATCCCAAGCCCTCCCTATCTCATACTCACCCAAATGACCAAACAGTTAGAAGCCAACATTGCTTTGACTAGTCATGAACTGATGATGGTGTGAGAGACCAAACAGTCGGCGTTGAGCTCAAGTGCCTTGTCGCGAGGTAGATGCCAGAGCCACTGCCTGTGCCCAGACCTTGAGTCGAGCTTTGACCTCCTGAGGATGGTCCCCTGAAGTAAAATGTATGCTACTCAGATTAGACTTTAGACATATAGATTATTAGAAATGCAGATTAGTTGTGCTAATTTAGCATGAAACCAATTGGCACTGCAATGGCCAAATGGTGAATATGAGAGGCATACCGGGACTGGAAATACGCCAGTTGGTAATGGGAGAGTTGCTACCACTGCTGGTGGCGTAGCTAGCGTCCAGTGTAGAGGCGGATAGAGAAAGACGAGAAGGCTGCATCCTGTTTTCGTGCTCCAACTCGAAGCCGAGGTCCCTGCAAGCCTTGACTTCCTCCATGTCCATACAGAGTGACCTATTCCCTCCCTTGGGCCTTGTTACGATCACCTTCCCTGTCCCCTCGCTCTCTCCGCTGAAGCTGTGACAATGACCGTCACACAAGTTCATGTTCTCCTTATTGTCCCTCTGATCATCATCATCATGGTCTAGGCTGCACTTGTTATCCTCCTGGTGGAATGGTGAAGGTGACAGCCATGATGATCTGTTCCTCAACCTCATCCTCCTCCTCCTCCTGTTCCTCCTCCTGCTCCTCCTCGAATCATCAGTACTGCTAATGACCTTATGAGCCTCGTTTTCACTGGCGTACTCTTTCTCCACCAAGGGATTCGGATTCCTCTTACTCCTCCTCAGCCGGGGCGGTGTCGCCGGAAGCGAGTAACATTCCCTGTCGGAATCATCCTCCCCCGTGGACAGCCCTGCCGCCGCTAGTAGCAACTTCGAATTGAGCCTCTTCTTGTTAGCCGCTTCCTCCTCCTCCTCGTCTAAATCGCCATCAAAGCTCTCTATGGACAGAAGTGACATGTAGATGTTCATACCACCACCTCTACCGTCCTCTTCTTCTTCATGATCATCACTCAGCTGATTGCCGCCGTAGATGGAATTGCTGCTACACATGGACAGCCGAGACAGGTGTGGATGATCACCATCATCATCATCTTCATCAAACTCCATACAGGACTTGAGGGTCTTCATACTCTCATCCGACGCCATCGATATTTATGTTCTACGTACCTTCCGCTGCAAGAAAGCAATCAAACCTTCATCGAAAATGTAGTTGACTTTCTAGGGAGGGTATCAGAATATATACAAGAATCAGAGTGGAGAAGATGAATGAATAGTAGATTAAGGCTAGGCTGTTTATATATATATATATATATGTTTATATAGTACAGAATAGTACGTAGTAGAATAAGGAAGTTAAAGCTTAGCTTGGTCTTTAGTAGTGAAGAGCAAAGATGAGAGTGGGGTTTGGGGTTTTGTGGATCATTGGTTCGTTATGTTGTGATAAGGCTTGATAGCTACCAAGGTAAGTCGGGTTTTTATGGTACACTAACTAAACTACACTTTTTCTAACCAACCTTCTTCTTCTTCTTATCTTCTTTTTTTGTTCTATTTATGGACTCCATTTCCTTTCTAACAGTAGCTGCTTTAAGCCTTCTAATTAATTAACCAATTAACATTATCTACTTTCTTCCTCAACCTCACTCTGCTCAGCTAAGCTCAGCTAGAATTCCCCCAACGCCCTCCAGCTAGCTACAGAAAAGAGACAGCGAATATATTATTTGTAAAAGTATGATACCAGGTGTCCCTTGGTAGATTGTACCTTGTGAAGGAAGGTCAAGATAGATTTGACTGGGAAAAATATTTGTGATCGCTAGTAATATATTAATAAATGATCCAAGTTAACATCACCGCTATACTTTTCAAAGTAGAGGATTCATCTAAAATACATGAGATATCCACACACGAGTGGTAATTAGCCAAGTGTACACTTACATATTATTATATATTATATACACGTATGTAAATGTGTATCGAATTTACAAGTGATTTGATATTTTACGGACGACAAAGCGATATCCCTAACTTTTATAATTAAAGTATTCTAATATCAATCGAATTTTAAGAAAAATATTACTACATTTCGTAAAGTGTAAATTTTTTTTGGGATTGTACAGATATGATTGGGGTGCCATCAGGGAAGATTTTGGTGCGAGATATATTTCTTTGACTTTTCATAATAGTGTACAAACAATTGGAAGATTTTCGAGTAAATTGGGTTCAGCGAATTCAGTTCAAACTTGATATAATAATACCCCATCCCCTACCTACTGAGCAGCACATACTCGCCTCTATGGGAGAAAAAACGGAATTGGCGCTAAACTGAGTTAAGCCCAGCCGTACCGCAAACAATTTGTGTTGGCCTTTTCTTTTGTTTTTTGGACGGGAGGATTTTTGCTCAAGGTAACGTAGGAAATGACGTGATGCGAAAGCGCGTAGGGAAATCGAGAAGAGCAGGTGTCCGCGCTTTTGGTCCGACAGTGCTTTTTAATCAATCGCTTTTTCTCCACAACAGCACCTCAAAAATGATGAATGATGGGACCATGATACCTACTTGCAAGTTGGAATACTCGGCCACCTCATCATCTCCGATCCAATCCTCCCCTCTCCCATAGTGGGCTCCACACAAATAGACAACACCCTCCCGAGAGGAGAGAGAGACGTGGCATTTGTCGAATGTTACAATACGTGTCGCCGGCGATGACATCGAAGACACTAACCCGTCCGAGTGTCCCACTGGTTTACCAGCACTTCCAACCCAATCCAGGTATTTTTGTTTTTCCCAACTCTTTTGGATTTTGGAGCTCTTGGAGTGTTAAAATTAGAAAAATAAAAAAATCTATATTTTAACTTTTTTTTTCTTCAAAAATTTAGCATATTTTTTTATCTCAAAAAAGTCAATTTTATTTTTAAGTATATAACAGACATTTGCTTTCGTTATTTTTATATAATTTACCACTATCTATCTCCCGCGTAGTACATAATTCATGTCATTTTTTATTTCACATATCTTTCTCTCTCTTCGTTTGAAAATCGCCTCTGTCGTGTTCGTTGTCGTGTTACTTCTCCCTGCCGTCATTTTCGTGTCTTGTCGTTCTGTTCGGTCTCACGGTTTTCTTCGGAGTTCATATTATTTTCTGTAAGTAGTGAAATCTCCGTTCGGAAACCCTAGGTTTTTGTTTTTCTCTGTTCTAAGCAGTTAGCATGGTCCTTTTCGTGTTTCTTTTTGTATTTTTGGTTATTGTTGTTGATTTTCGGCGAATTTTTACTCTCTTTTTTCATGATTTTTTGTAGAATGTATGTGATGTAATGTGTTGAGAATGTTATTTGTTTGTTGTAGTAGTTGCTGTTTGTGTTTGAAGGCGTTTTGTCTGGATATATCTAAGTACCTGTATGTGTATCTGTATGTGTATCTATTTGGGTATCTGTCTGGATATCTGTCTGTGTACTAAATTCACGTTTTTGAAATTTTGTTGTTGTTGTTGACATTTTTCTAAGGTTTTTATTTTCTTTTTGTTTGTTGTACTAATTTCCTGCGGTTGCATTTATTGTAGATGGTCTGGGTATCAGTTTGGGTATTTTATTTTAGATATTTGTTTGGGTATCTGTAAGTATCTGTCTTGGTATCTGTCTAGGTATTTATTTATCTTACTATTTTGGATATCTGTTTTTAATTTTTGTCTAACTACATGTATCATGTATGTTGATCATTTGTAGTTATTATATAATCAATGGCGAGTAGTGGATCATCCTGTTAGACAACAACAACGAGTAGTGGATCATCCTGAAGTTGTTCAGGTGGTGGAATAGAACTAGAAGTGTCAATTCCGGTGCTATTTGCCATTTTTCCATAATTTCATTGCTAAAATCGGGATAATATCAGCGAAGATGTGAAGAATAGGTTGAAGGAGACACCGTTCAATGATCTACTCCGAGCATTCATTAACGATGATATTGATCGACGTGACCGCTTTAAGTCGAATGATGCAATTGGTGTTATGGCTGACGCATACAGGACGGAGAACAGGGAGATTCATTTCTATCATTCTCGTGTTCACCATATCACTCCTGATTATGTCACGTCTTTGTTGGGTTTTAGCACAGAAGGAAATACAATTCCATTAAATGCCAAGAATGTAAAGATTTCAGGGTGGCTGCTTAACTTGTTTGGGGGCAAGGAAATCAGCAAGGGCTATATCTGCACTTTGTTGGAAGGAACATTTGTTAAGAAAGAGATGGTTGACAAATGTGTTATTATGTTGGTGTTGCTTCTTATGGCTTGTGTTCTCCTGCCTAATTCGGAAGGAACTTTGGTGGTTGGTTTGCAAATTGCGTGACCAGCACTGAACTAATGAAGTAGTTTTCATGGTTAACTGTTGTACTTGACAAGCTGTTCGATGCATTGGACACTTATGCAAAGAACTTTTTTCCACAAGTAGCCATGAAGAAGGAAGAATCAAAGAAGGTGAAGGAGAAGAAGGAAGCTGAGAAAATGAAGGTGGTGAAGGCGGATAATGATGATGATGATGATGAGGATGATAAAAATCCTGAGAGAAGCAATGCGATTAATGTTAGTGTCTGCAGCATTATTATTCTAGTAAATTTTGTTGAGCCCCCTTAAGTATCTGTCTGAGTATCTTTCTGAGTATTTGTCCCTTATTTTTGTTTTCATTGTTGTTTTTTGTATCAGTTTTATCTTGCTTCTATCCTTGATATTGTCAAACCAAGAAAAGTAAAGGACCATTCTGTGGTTGGAATGGTCAAGTACAGCCTCTGTGATATTATGGGTCATTTCAAAAACATCAAAAGCTTGGAAATGCTGAGGGTGAGTATCCGACTATTGTTTGTTATTCTGGGCATCTTTCTGGGCATCTGTCGAAATAGCTGTCTGGGTATCTTTCTTGGTATCTGTCTACATAGCTGTCTGGATCTCTTTTTCACAGACCAGATATTTTTTGAATTCGAGGACGAAGAAAATTAAAGCTGATAAATCTGATGACATAGTTCCTATCCTGGAAAGTATGAAAGATATGGCCAATGATGATATAGTTTCTGTCCTGCAAAGAATCAATGATATGGCCAACAATGACTATTCAAATTTTGAAGCCAAGTTGCGTGCCAAGGAAGTTGAGTTGAAAGATAGTCGGGAGCTTGCTAAGAAGTTGGAAGAAAGTATTATGGAGATGGATTCACAGTTGAAGGAAAGTGGAGAATTTGGCTCCCATTTAAAAGATAGTAACATGGAGAAGAATGTGGAGATCCAAAAATTGTAGAAATCCAAAGCAACTGTTTTGCTTGTCATTGATTTTTTTGAAGAAATATTTGAATTCTCTTAAGAATGATAAGGAATACTATGAGTTTGTGATAGTCGCATATTTATGCGTCTATTCGGTATTGAATTTGTTCCATATATTTAGTTTATTGTTATTATTAGAGTGAATTAATTATGTTTATTTATTTTTAGGTATTTTGGAGATTAATGAAGAAAATGGGCTTAAATATATATTTTGGGTGTTATTGTAGAAGAATAAGACTTACGAGGGTGAAGGAATCCTAATATGAGAAGAATACTAATTTCTCACGTGTCCTTGGCGAGGAGCAGCTTTGCGAGCCTCGCAGGAGAGATTAAATGTAGGAAGCTTTGCTTGGCATGTGACTTGCTTCTTGGTTAAGTGATCTTGACTTTGGCAAGAGGAAGAGAAGCCCATCTGCAAGTTGATTTGGCTAGCACGTGAACAACATGAGATAAATCAGCTTTTGCTAATTATATATTAGTATATATGGCTAGTGAAGGTTTTGTCAGTTGGCGATCTGCTCGCAAGGAGAGAAGAAGAGTCCTTCTACAATAGTGAGATTAAGAAGAGATGGGCATGAGTTGGAGTCTAGCACGTGGGTTGCTAGCTAGGTTAATTAACCTAGCTAGATTGGAACATATATATATATATAGCTAGCAAGAGAACGTACGAGGGGGGCGAGAGGAGACCATTCTGTAATTTTCTCTTTTCTTTTTAGACTAGAATTGGCTTCCATGAGGAGCTAAACTCCATTGTTAAGGGGCTGCTTTGAAACCCCATTCATGATATCTAGATTGCTTATGCATCTTCACTAAATTTTATTTTTGTTATTTGAATGAGGTTTCTTTGTTATTTATACAGTGATGTTTCTTGATTATGTATACTTAATTTGAGTGCACGCTTAGTATGCATGTTTATGAATCTAATTCTAAGAAAATTGATGGCTGTTGGTGATTATTACCTTCTTCAACTTTCAATCGTAGAACCTATACATGCTTGGTATAAGAAACCCTAGGTCTAGCAAGACACGACCATAGTGTACTTGTGAAGCCTTGTAGATTCTTAAACCCTTTCTAAATCTTAATGCTTTCCTCTTAGTAAATTCGAGTCCGTGATTTCAGGTTCTTTGAGTGATAGACAATATTGATAAGCAGACCTTCAATGTTGTAAACATAAGGATTGGGTAATATGTTGTGTTTACAGCTCGGGGCCTTCCTGGGAATCTTTCATTCATAACATCTGCATTATTTAGTTAAGCATTTGTCGTCTAGATGGAGTGACGGTGGTGGATAACACTTCCCTTAGCCTTCGTTATCATTGATTGTAAACTTTACTTATACTCTGTATTCTGTTTTGAAGAATTTTGTTCGTCAACCAAACCAATTCCGATTGTATTGAAATTTTGTGTGGTAGTCCGCCATTGTGTCTTTAGTGTCTAGTATTTATTTTGTGATTTTAGGTTGAGTCTAGCTATTTTAATTAATTACGTTAGTGTCAATTGTCGAGTCTGTCAGGTTTCTGATTTTCATGTCTGTTTGTAGTTAGAGTATTGAGTCTCATCTTTCCATGTGGATTGACCCCTATACTATTGTACTACATTGACAAGCATATTGAGTTCATTATAGGGTAATTTTGAAGGTGGTTAAGCATCGATCAAATTTTGGCGCCGTTGCCGGGGAAAGATCTAGTCTTTATATTCTAACGTGTCTTTTGTTTCAGTTTTGTTTGTTTTGTTTCATTTCTTTTGTAGTGTAATGTGTCTCTTGTGTGCAGATACTTAGTGCATGCATACTCAAAGGTCAAGGAGAATTGAGCCTTTATTGCTTGATTTAGAGGTTGAGCGCTCAGCTAAGCAAAATCGGAAGTAGAAGAGGCGAGCAGAACTAGAGGTTGGAAACGCGAGTGGCACAGTGTCAGAACCTGAGATTGAGGTGGAAACAAGTTCAGATTCAGAAGAAGAAGTTCCTCAATCGTCACCACAAAGAGCAGCAATGGGAGAACAACCAAGGACGTTGATGAATTCCTTTGTACCTAGTGCTCAGGGGAATTCATCACCAATAGTGTTGCCGACTCTTGGGTCATATTCAGTGCCTCCTGCATTACTTTATGCCCTACCTCATTATAGGGGGGTGTTTTCAGAAGATCCGCAACAACATTTGGCGGAGATTGAAGCTTTAGCATCAACACAAAACTTACAAAATGTTGAATCTAATGTGTTGGAACTAATTTTATTTCCTTTTTCTGTGAAGGAGGGAGCGAAGATGTGGTTCAATTCTTTGGCTCCAAGATCTATACAGTCTTGGGATGAGATGAAGGTGATGTTCATGAATGAGTATTTCTCAGCCCAGAAGACTAAGCAGTTGAAGAAGGAGATTAATAGCTTTATTCAGAAAGATGGTGACATGCTTCATGAGGCATGGAGTCATTTCAAGGAGTTGTTGAGGAAATGCCCACATCATGGGTATGATCTAGAGGACAGGATGAATTTCTTTTATGAAGGTCTGGAGCCATCCAACAAGACAAGAGTGGATTCCGCTTGTGGAGGTATGTTTATGTACCAAACAGGTCAGCAAGCTCATGATACCATAGAGAAATTGGCTGAGAACACCAAGCAGTTTTATACAAGAGAGAGAACGTTGGCGAGCAAGAAACAACAATCTGTATTTGAGGTTGCCACCAACCCAGATATGGATTAGAGAATGAAGGCAATGGAGAAGAATTTGGAGTCCATTGCTACTGCCATCAAGAGCCAAACGACATCATCATCATCTGTTTCTCAGGTATGTTCTATTTGCTCTATGTCGGATCACACTAACGAAACTTGTCCCTTTATTCCTAATGAAGAACAGGTGAATTTTGTGCAACAACGTGCATCAAGAAACGATCCATTTTCAAACACATACAATTCGGGGTGGAGGAATCATCCTAATTTCAACTATGGAAACACCAACAATGTGTTGAATCCACCCCTCGGATTCAAGGTAAGACCTGAATTTCAACAGGTACAACAGCCGGTTGCAGCTCCAGCCCCTGATCCTATCATGGCAGCAATATTGGCTAGGCTAGAGGGGATTGAGATGCACAACAAGAACTCTAGCAAGGCATTCAAGCTTATGGAGAAGCAGTTGAACAACTTGCAGCAACAGGTGTCAACAAAAGAACAGGGTACTCTTCCAAGCAATGTGGTTAAGAACCCAAGAACTACTCATGAAGCAAATGTGATTGCATTGAGGAGTGGAAGAGTGATTGAAGAGGTTGAAAAGCCTACAAGAAAGTCTTTAGAAGTGGATGAACCGATTCTAGAACAGGTGCTACAAGATCATGGAGAGAAGAGTGCACCTGGACAAAAAAATTCAGCAAATGAAAAAATTGGGAAGTCAATTTCTGTACCTTATCCTTCAATTCCTTTACGTGTTCCTTTTCCTGGTAGGTTGAAAAACAAGAAGACGAATGAGTTGGAGCAAGAGATTCTAGATACATTCCGGAAGGTGGAAGTGAACATTTCGTTGCTTGATGCGATTAAGCAAATACCGAAGTATGCAAAGTTTCTTAAGGAACTTTGTACAATGAAGAGGAAGTTCACAGGGACTGAGACCTTGGCCTTGAGTGAGAAGGTGCCAGCGGTACTTCAGAGGAAGCTACCACCCAAGATGGGAGACCCTGGACGATTCACCGTCCCATGTACAATTGGTAACACTAATTTCACTAGAGCTTTACTTGATTTAGGTGCATCAATAAATTTAATGCCTTACTCTGTGTATAAAACGTTGAATATTGGTGCATTACAACAAACTGGTGTTACAATTAAATTAGCAGACTGATCTAACTGCTACCCCAGAGGTTTTGTTGAAGATGTTTTAGTACAGGTAGGTAAGTTGATCTTCCCAGCTGATTTCTTCTTTTTGGAGATGGAGGCAGAGCCTCAACCATCAGAGCTACCATTGATACTTGGTCGTCCATTCCTACGGACCGCTAGGACCAAGATAGATTGTTTCAATGGTACCCTCTCCATGAAAGTAGATGAAGAGAAGATCCGTTTCAACATCTTCGACGCAATGAGGCATCCTAGTGATAATGATTTGTATTCCTGTTTTTCTATTGATACATTTGATAATTTTATGCAAGAATTTATGCAGCATTCGGTGAATGAGAATGAGGATGCGTTGAAGGAAGCGATTGAAGAAGGGGGGAAGAAATCTGAAACTCCCCCATGTTCTAATGTGTGGGATGAACTTGAGGATTTGATCACCCAAGTTCGATCCATGGATGAAGAAGAAGAGACATTGAGAATCAGCTCAGCTGAAGAGTTAGTGATGGGTGAAGAGTATGATGATGTTGTGGCAGCCCTTGAGTCATTGCCATACATAAGAGGTAATTCAAAATCTCTTCCTCTTCCTATTACTAATGACACACTTCTTCCTTCCATTGTAACAACACTAAAGCTTGAGCTCAAGCCTTTGCCTGAGCATTTGAAGTATGCATTCCTTGGAACTGGTGAGACTTTACCAGTCATTTTATCTTCAAAACTAACCGTGTTACAGGAAGAGAAGCTAGTCACTGTACTCAGGGAGTACAAGGAGGCTATTGGTTGGATAATTGCAGACATTAAAGGAATAGATCCAACATTGTGTACTCATAGAATAATCCTTGAAGATGGAGCAAAGCCAACGAGAGAACCACAACGAAGACTTAACCCACCTATGATAGATGTCGTGAAGAATGAGGTTATCAAACTTCTCGATGCAGGTATTATTTATGCAATATCTGATAGCAAGTGGGTGAGTCCTGTGCAGGTGGAGCCCAAAAAGTCAGGCATCACAGTGATTAAAAATGATGAGGATTTGCTGGTGCCGAAGAGAGTTCAAACAGGATGGAGAGTCTGTATTGACTACCGCAGGCTTAATGCCACAACCCGTAAGGATCATTTTCCTCTTCCTTTTATTGACTAAATATTGGAACGTCTTGCAGGTCATGCGTATTATTGCTTTCTTAATGGTTATTCTGGCTACAACCAGATTGCTATTGACAGAGAAGACCAGGAGAAGACTACTTTCACGTGCCCCTTTGGCACGTTTGATTATAGGAGGATGCCTTTTGGGTTGTGCAATGCACCAGCCACTTTCCAGAGATGCATGATGAGCATCTTTTCAGACATGGTGGAGAAGATCATCGAGGTATTCATGGATGATTTTTCTGTTTTTGGTGATTCTTTTGATTCATGTTTGAATATTCTGTCCCTAGTTTTAGAAAGATGTGTGGAAAAGAACCTTGTATTAAATTGGGAAAAATGCCACTTCATGGTTGAACAAGGTATTGTTTTGGGACATGTAATTTCTGAAAAAGGTATTAAGGTAGACAAGGCTAAAGTTGATGTTATACGTACCTTACCACCTCCCACTACTGTGAGGGAGGTGCGCTCTTTTCTTGGACATGCAGGTTTCTATCGCAGGTTTATCAAGGATTTCTCCAAGACAGCTCGACCTCTTAGTGCTTTGCTCCATAAAAGCGTGACATTTGATTTTTCTGAGGATTGTCTTGAAGCATTTAACAAGCTCAAGGAGCTGTTGATCACCACCCCAATCATCCAAGCACCAGACTGGAACCTTCCATTCGAATTGATGTGTGATGCATCGAAATATGTTGTTGGTGCTGTGTTGGGACAACGGGTTGAGAGGCTACCACATGTGATTTATTATGTCTCTAGAACCCTTAATGATGCTCAGTTGAACTATTCAACTACTGAGAAAGAGTTTTTAGCTGTTGTCTTTGCTTTAGAGAAATTTAGATCTTACTTGTTAGGAACTAAAGTGATTATTTTCTCTGACCATTCAACATTGAGATATCTTATGACAAAGCAGGATGCAAAGCCAAGGCTGATTAGGTGGTTACTACTCCTTCAGGAGTTTGATGTGGAAATCAAAGATAAGAAAGGAACAGAGAATGTGGTTGCAGACCATTTGAGTCGGTTGACACATGGGTCCAATGCGGAGGAGGATAAACTCCCTTTGCATGAGAGTTTTCCGGATGAGCAACTATTTGCTATCCAGGATTCTGAGCCATGGTATGCGGATATTGTTAATTACCAGGTTTCAAAACTGGTACCTACTGACTATACCTGTGCTCAGAAGGACAAATTGAAAAAGGAGGCTAGATTTTATGTGTGGGATGATCCATACCTATGGAAGCATTGCCCAGATTCCATCATTCAAAGATGCGTACCCGAATCTGAAATTTATTCTATTCTGTTTTTTTTCCACTCACATGTAGGTGGAGGACATTTCGGGGGAAAGAAAACTGCACTCAAGGTGTTGGAATGTGGATTTTATTGGCCTAACATCTTTAAGGATGCTCATAAATTCTACAAGGCTTGCCTAAGATGCCTGATGACAGGTAACATAGGTCTCGGGGATCAAATGCCTCAACACCCAATTCTGGTGGTTGAAATTTTTGATGTTTGGGGTATTGATTTCATAGGTCCTTTCCCTTCTTCGCATTCTAATGTGTACATACTTTTGGCAGTTGATTATGTGTCTAAGTGGGTGGAGGCAGTTGCCACCCGAACTAACGATTCTGCTGTTGTGCTTAAATTCTTAAAGTCCATATTTGCTAGATTTGGCACACCTAGGTACATCATTAGCGATGGAAGCTCTCATTTTTGCAACCGCACGTTTGTTGCGCTCTTGAGGAAATATAATGTTCAACACAAGGTGACGACACCTTACCATCCTCAGACCAGTGGACAAGTGGAGGTATCTAACCGTGAAATCAAGAATATTCTAGAAAAGATCGTAGGCCCTACCAGGAAGGATTGGAGTCAGCGATTAGATGAAGCTTTGTGGGCTTACCGTACAGCTTACAAAACACCTATAGGGATGTCTCCCTATAGGCTTGTTTTTGGCAAAGCTTGTCATCTGCCGGTCGAGCTTGAGCACAAAGCTTATTGGGCGGTCAAGCAATTCAATTTTGATATTGATGAGGCTGGGATTCACAGGAAATTGCAACTGAATGAGCTGGCAAAAATCAGGAACAATGCATATGAGTCCAGCAGGATTTACAAGCAGAAAGCTAAGGCTTTTCATGATCAAAATATCAGGAGCAAGACTTTTGTGGTAGGACAAAAGGTCTTGGTTTTCAACTCGAGGTTGAAACTGTTTCCAGGTAAGCTTCAGTCTAGATGGATTGGTCCATTTGTGGTCACTAATTTTTTCCCTAGTGGTGCTATAGTTGTGAAAAGTGACAAAACAGGGAAAGTTTTCAAAGTCAATGGACATCGATTGAAGCCGTTTTATGAGTTGATGATGGAGCACACCGTTGAGCAGGTACCTCTCAAGGATGTGCCACAGGATAAAGAGTGATACTTGGTATTGTCTGGCTGAAGACGTTAAACTTAGCGCTACTTGGGAGGCAACCCATGTGGATGGAGAAGCTTGGCTGCCAGATTTGAATTCTTATCCCTTCTCATTTTCTTTATTTTTCTCCATGTTAGTGTGTTTTGTGATGTGCTATGTGTCTTATTCCATGCTTGTTTGATGTATTGTATATTTTAGTTTCATCTTACATTGAGGACAATGCAAATTTCAAGTGTGGGGTGGGGTTTATATCATATCCTTAGCGTCTATGTATAAATTTTTCGTTATTTCGGTACTGTGCAGTATCCTGTTTTGTGTAATTTATTTTCCATAGCTAGGAGTCTCGTAAATTTCTGAAATTTGAGGGAATGTTTGTACATGTGTCTAGTTTTGTCTCTTTAAATTTCAGCTCATTCCACTCTGTCATTAATTCTATATAATTCTTGCGAGTGGAGCCGAGTCTGGCGAGCGGCAGTTTTAGGTACTGAGCAGTATCCTGTATCGTGTCATTTATTTTCTATATATAAAGGGCTCGTAATTTTCTGAAATTTTGAGAGATGGTTTGTACATGTGTCTAGTTGATGCTCACAAAATATCAGCTTATTATGATGTGTGATTAATTTTGTATAATTCTTGTGAGTGGAGTTGCGCAGTATAGGAAGTCTGGCGAGTCCCTCGCCAAAGTTTGGAAATTTTGAGTTTTTCTTTGTTTTTCTTGTGTGTTTTAGTGTCTTAGTTGAAAAACAAAATACAAAAGTAAAAAGTGTCAAGAAAATACCAAAAAGAAGAGTCTTAGGATGCCCGTAACAAAGTCAATGATGATTCTATATCTTTCCAATTTGTGGTTAAGAGTTTATTATGTTATTCAAGTTTCTTTGGATGATTTTGACATATGGTGCATATGCGAATGTGTAGTGGATGTAGAAATGAGTTAACATGGTACAGATCTTTTGGCATACTTAAACTTTGTTGAGATTCATTTAACCCGTGAGCTTTTGAGCATTTATGAGAAATACATGCTTTCTTTGATTGAGTGTCAATTACTTGCCACAGATTAAGTAAATGGACTCTAGAGTTTACTAGAACTTGCTTTTGTGCTTTTCAAAGCTTATTGTCAATACATGTTTTGATTGAGGAAATGATAAAGGCACTTAGGGGACACCACCATAGCCATATAAGCCTGTGTCTCGATTTTGTGTACACAAGATGTGCACCCCTTAGTTAACCACTTTGAGCATACATATTTAAACTTTTGTCATCACCCACATATCTCTAACCTTAAACTTTAGAATAGTTATATCTTTACCCTTGTTCTAGGACTTGGTAGAGCTATACCATGAGACAAGTATGTGAAGACTGCGGCAATATCGAAAGGTGATGCAAAGAAACAAGTGTGGGGTATCAAGTGTAAAAAAAAGAAGGGGGATTGTGATATTTTGCTTGATACCCGAGTTAACTGTTAATGCAAACAATGATGTGAAGGCCCAACAAGATGAAATTCGGCTACAATAGTGAAAAGTTCATGGTTGTAAAGTTTGAAGAAGTCTCTTATTTGGTGCTCTACTAGGTTCTAGAAGTATTTTTGAATTCCTTATCCATTTTTTCTTTAACTTATGAGCCAAACCCCATTACAACCATGAAAATCCTTTTTGATCTTCAAGATGATAGCCTTTGATCTGTGGAGATTAGTTGCAAGAGTAAGCATATAGTTCGGTCCATTTGGCAAGTAATTGAGTTGAGTGAATACCTTAGACATACTTTGAGAGAAACACTAGTGAGGGCATATCTATGCGAGGTTGAATCTTGACTTGTTTTCGCATGCTACAACTTTATTTTCACCATGATTATGTCTTTGTCCTACATGTTGCAGGTGTGTTATATGTTAGAGTCATCTCTGGTAACTTGTTTGTTCATATGAGACTTGGTGTTACAGTTCTTGGAAGATTGTTGAGACAAATTTGTTGAGGGCATTATAGTCGTTATCGTAAAGTCTTTGAGTTGTTTTAGAGTCTTAGTTTAGTGTTTTGCTCGAGAACTAGCAATGTCTAAGTGTCGGGTATTTTGATAGTCGCATATTTATGCGTCTATTCGGTATTGAATTTGTTCCCTATATTTAGTTTATTGTTATTATTAGAGTGAATTAATTATGTTTATTTATTTTTAAGTATTTTGGAGATTAATGAAGAAAATGAGATTAAATATATATTTTGGGTGTTATTGTAGAAGAGGAAGACTTACGAGGGTGAAGGAATCCTAATATGAGAAGAATACTAATTTCTCATGTGTCCTTGGCGAGGAGCAGCTTTGCGAGCCTCGCAGGAGAGATTAAATGTAGGAAGCTTTGCTTGGCACGTGACTTGCTTCTTGGTTATGTGATCTTGACTTTGGCAAGAGGAAGAGAAGCCCATCTGCAAGTTGATTTGGCTAGCACGTGAACAACATGAGATAAATCAGTTTTTACTAATTATATATTAGTATTTATGGCTAGTGAAGTTTTTGTCGGCTGGCGAGCTGCTCGCAAGGAGAGAAAAAGAGTCCTTCTACAATAGTGAGATTAAGAAGAGATGGGCTTGAGTTGGAGTCTAGCACGTGGGTTGCTAGCTAGGTTAATAACATATATATATAGCTAGCAAGAGAACATACGAGGGGGGCGAGAGGAGACCATCATGTAATTTTCTCTTTTCTTTTTAGACTAGAATTTTATGGCTTCCATGAGGAGCTAAACTTCATTATTAAGGGGCTGTTTTGAAGCCCCATTCATGATATCTAGATTGGTTATGCACGTTAACTAAATTTTATTTTTGTTATTTGAATGAGGTTTCTTTGTTATTTATACAGTGATGATTCTTGCTTATGTATGCTTTGAGTGCACACTTAGTATGCATGTTTAGGAATCTAATTCTAAGAAAATTGATGGTTGTTGGTGATTATTACCTTCCTCAACTTTCAATCGTAGTATAAGAAACCCTAGGTCTAGTAAGACACAACCATAGTGTACTTGTGAAGCCTTGTAGATTCTCAAACCCTTTCTAAATCTTGATGCTTTCCTCTTAGTAAATTCGAGTCCTTGATTTCAAGTTCTTTGAGGGATAGACTGTGATGACCAGAACCAGAATCAGTTGCGTATTCGGCACGATTCTCGAGATTCTGTTTAGTCGCAGTTTTACAACGTATATGTGGTTTGCCGATTCGATTTGTGACTATGTTTTTGGTCGACAATTTGGGTTGAGTGTCTTCACGAAAATTGTAGAGTACGTGATTTCGAGTTCGTGGGCGGTTCCGGAAGATTTTTCTGATAACCGAGGAATATTTTATGATTATTTGAAGTTTTGGATTCCGACGAGTTTATCCGATTGTTTCGAGCTTATCCGAATCATTTCGTATATTCGTTTTGGACCGTCGATCGACCCGAGGCGTGAGTATAAATATCGGAAATAGTCGTAAAATTGTCGAAAACACTGTTTGACCGTTGACCAGCTCTGACTTTCCCATTTTGGAATGTTGACCCGTTGACCCGAAGGGGAGAAGTTTCCCGATTTGGTTCACCGTCCGACGACCCATTTTTCGGCCACCTCCGACTTCGGCAAGGGTATGGTTAGCTTCCCCTTTCAATTTCGAGTTGATTGATGTTTGGTTTGGATGAAATTGATCACGTTTTAGTTGGACCCGAATCGGGTCGGTTTCGTGTTTTCCGTCGAAGCTCGTCGGCCGTTTTCCGGCGAGTTTTGGTGGTGGTGGTTAGGGGGGTTAGACTCCCCTTGCCTTGGTGAGTCTCCCTATGTGTTTGATTTGGTTTGAGGTTGAGATTTTGGGGTGCTCCGATTAGGTGGTTCCGAACTGAGGTGGTTCCGTTGTGATTCTGAACTGAGGTTTGATTCTGAACTATTTCGAGTAAATTGAGGTGGTTCCGTTGTGATTTGGCCTTCGGGGTAGAAGAGGAAGCGGTTCGAAATGTCGAGACCTTGTGATCTGGAAGTTCTCCGCTGGTGAATCTCGCCGTTGACGGCGCGCCGCCGACGGCAGCGGCGGTCAACGGTGGTCAACGGCGGAGGAGTTGACTTTTTCAGATTTTGGTGAATTTAGTGTCATTTTTCTCGTAATCGCGCCCTGGTTATCGTCAAGAGGTTTTCGGGTTGTTTTGGTTAGTCGATTTTCCGTCGAGGTTTCGAGTGGAGATTTCAGAATTTTTGTTATTCATTTTGTACTGCATTGCATATATCCGGGAACGGTTGGTTTCCGAGATTCAGTACAGGGTTGTGGACTTTGATTTTTATCTGTTATGTTTATGTATATTCAGGAGATCATGATCGAGATCATGATCTTGTTTCAGGCGAGGGAACTTCCGCCGGACCACGAGATTAGCGCGAGTTCGCGCTAGCTGATCTGTGAGTGGACAAGTTTCTATTTTCACTGTTGATTTGCGAGTTCGTGGATTTTATGATTTTCGTATTTCTTTTATACGATGATTGTGATATATGTTATTTTCGGAGGTGTTATTATGTGTTATTGGTGATTGGCATTTATTGCATCGATGATACCAGAGTTGAGAGATTCCTCTGAAGCAGGGTTGAAAGATTCCCCTAAGTGCCGCCGGGGTCGAGAGATTCCCCTGGCCTATCACCGTCGGGTTTGAGCGATTCACCCGACGTCGGGCTTGAGAGATTCGCCCGACAACCTCCCTATATATATGTGTTGTGTTCCGAACTCGCATTGTTTTACATTGAATGTATATTAACTGGTGAAAGGCATATATTTATTTTCATCCACTCACTTTAACGTTTTATTTGCCTTTCCCCTGGGCTTTTCGGTTTCCGTGCCCAGATTGCAGTTCGGATTCTGCGGTTTCACGTCGCGGTTTGGAGGCTAGTGATCTGAGCTACCTGTGCTTTCCAGTAGGTTCTTGTCTCGCCTACTGATGTGTATATTGTATATATTTTACTCTTGAGGTCGCTCTGATACATTCTGATACTTGTTTATACGGATTTTCTCGGATATATATATATTACAGTACTGTTTACTGTTTATGATTCATATATTGATGTTGAGAAATCCGGATGGGATTGGTGCCCACAAATTGGTTTTTGTGGCATAGGACGAAGTATTATTTTCAGGGTGCAGGTTTATGCAATTCCACGCTAGTAACGAAACTCTGCCGAAATTTTGAAATTTTTTTGTTTGTTTATATTTTCAAAAGGGGTTCGATTCCGGTTTAGGTAACTGAATCGGGGTTGGGTCCTTTCAGCTTGGTATCAGAGCATTAGGTTGTCAGATTCTGTAGACTCTTGTAGTTGTGACGCTTAAGGTATTTGAGTTGATACAACATGACTGGAGTGATGACCCGACTGGCCAGCGGTACTCATCAATACTTCGGGTGTTGTGTGTCCTCAAATATCTGCGGTTTCATGATTACGTTCTTTCTGCTTGTACCTAATGCTTGTCCTGTATCAGTAGGATGCCTCCTCGACGTGGTCCCCGTGTTGATCGGGATGATGATCCTGATGAGGATCGTCGAACGCGCGACTTGCTGATGCGAGTGCTGCGTTTGGAAGAGCGTTTTGACCCTGTGGTCAAGGCTCGTACTGCAGGTGCTATTGTGTTTTCGGGTTCAGTTGATCCAGAGATGTGCGAGGCATGGTTGGTTCAGATTGAACGTGTTTGTGAGCGTCTGGAGTTTACTCCTGAGCAGATGACAGTAGCCGCAGTTGGTTTACTTGAGGGTGATGCATACTTTTGGTGGGTTAGCTCTGACAGATTTCCAGCTGACACTTCGTGGACATTGTTTCGTGATCTGTTTATACGGAGGTACTTTAATCATGCTACCCAGCAGCGTAAGTACGAGGAGTTTACGAACTTGAGGCATGGCAGTTTGTCTGTACTTGAGTATCGGGATCGGTTTACCCGTTTGTCTCGTTTTGCGCGGGATATGGTGGCTACAGAGGAAGCCAAGTGTCGTAGGTTTGAGCTAGGATTGAATTTGAACATCAAGGAGACGTTGACTACGATGCCTCGGAATAACTTTGATGAGTTTGTCAGTGCTGCACTCCGAGGCGAGGATATTGAGCAGGAGAGACAGCAGAGGTACCAGCCGAGGCGATTTGAGGAAGGTGGACCGAGTCAGGGGCCTTCGAAGAGGCAGAGTTTTGATACTTCCGGTTCAGCTTCATCCTCAGGCGGTGGATCTTATCGTCCACCAGTTGATGTACCGAGGCAGAGATCGAGATGGAGGAGAGACCGACTGCGGCGACCGCAGGCTAGTGCAGGTTCTAGCGGTTATAGTTATCCTCAGCGTATTGGTGGCACTTTTGCTGTACCGAGGGAGTACCCGTTGTGTAGTCTCTGCAGCCGACATCATGTGGGTCCATGTCCGCGAGAACCTGTCACTTGTTTCCGCTGTGGCCAGGTGGGTCACTATGCGAGGGAATGTTATCAGCATGATGTTACTGGTGGACAGGGGGCCCAGAGTTCCGGAGGAGAGCGAGGTGCCACTTCGGGAGCTCAACCAGCACAGTTTGCAGGCCAGGGCAGACAGCAGGGACAGCCCCAGCGAGGACGACCAGCCGGACAGGCGAGGGTGCATGCTATAACTCTACGTGAGGGCAGAGCTTCACCGGAGGTCGTTATTGGTACGTTACATGTCTTTGGTATTCCTGTACTTGCATTGTTAGATCCGGGCGCTACACATTCATTCATATCATTTAGACTGTCATCATTAGCCATAGTACCTGCATCTCCACTTCCGGGGTTGTGGAGAGTGTTGTATCCTTCAGGTGAGGTTGTGAGTATCGGTTGGGTTTACCGAGATTGTGAGGTGTTTATTGATGGCCATGGATTAGCCGTTGATCTGTTACTTCTTGATATCGTGGATTTTGATTTGATATTGGGTATGGACTTTTTGGAGTCGCACTGGGCCATGTTTGATTGCCACAGGAAGGAGGTCGCATTTCGACGACCAGGGTTACCCGAGATACTATTTCGCGGCGAGAAGAACACTTCACTACCGTGTTTGATTTCTGCGATGAGGGCGGATCAGTTGATGAAGAAGGGTTGTGTTGCTTACTTAGCCCCTGTTTTGGACACTACAGCTGTTATGCCGGATCTTGGTAGTATTGAGGTTGTGTCTGAGTTTCCGGATGTGTTTCCAGCGGAGTTACCTGGGATACTCCCTGTGCGGGAGATTGATTTTATTATTGAGTTATTGCCGGGTACTGGACCGATTTCCCAGACACCATATCGTATGGCACCTGCGGAGTTGAGGGAGTTGCAGATTCAGCTCCAGGAGTTGCTAGAGAAGGGATTCATTCGACCGAGTGTTTCTCCGTGGGGTGCTCCGGTGTTGTTTGTGCGGAAGAAGGACGGGTCCATGCGTTTGTGCATTGACCATCAGAAGCTGAATCTGATTACAGTGAGAAACAAGTATCCGTTGCCGCGGATTGATGACTTGTTCGATCAGCTGAAGGGAGCAGCAGTCTTTTCGAAGATTGATCTTCGATCCGGATATCACCAGTTGAGGATCCGAGACTCTTATGTAGCCAGGACAACATTCAGGATGCGGTATGGGCACTATGAGTTTTTGGTTATGCCGTTTGGGTTGACTAACGCCCCCGCAGCTTTCATGGACTTGATGAATCGGGTGTTTCGACGATTCCTAGACAAGTTCGTGATTGTATTCATTGACGATATCTTGATTTATTCCAGGAGTGTGGGCCAGCACAAGAAGCATTTGCGGGCAGTGTTGCGGACTTTGCGGGACCATCAGTTGTTCGCGAAGTTTAGCAAGTGTGAGTTCTGGTTGGATAGTGTGAAGTTTTTGGGCCACGTGATTTCAGCCGAGGGAGTTAGTGTTGATCCTGACAAGATCGAGGCCGTGCTGAACTGGAGTAGACCCACTACTGTGCCCGAGTTTCAGAGTTTCTTGGGGTTAGTAGGCTATTACCGACGGTTTGTACAGGATTTCTCCCGGATTGCTACACCACTGACCAGATTGACGAAGAAGGGCGTCAAGTTTGAGTGGTCTGATGCGTGCGAGGAGAGTTATTTGCTCCTGAAGGAGAGATTGACTACCGCAGCGGTTTTGACATTGCCAAACGACAGTGGTGAGTTTGTTGTGTACAGTGACGCGTCAAAGTTGGGACTTGGCTGTGTGTTGATGCAGCATGGTAGGGTCGTGGCATATGGTTCCAGACAGCTGAAACCGCATGAGGCCAACTATCGGACGCATGATTTGGAGTGAGCCGGTATCGTGTTAGTGTTGAAGAGTTGGAGACATTACCTGTACGGTGCTCAGTGTAAGATTTACACTGATCACAAGAGTCTCACCTACTTGCGGACAGAGCCGGATCTGAACATGAGGCAGCGCCGATGGATGGAGTTGATCAACGATTACGATTGCACGTTTGAGTACCATCCGGGGAAGGCTAATGTTGTGGCAGATGCACTTAGCCGGAAATCGGGATCCTCTTTGTTTCACATGTGTGTGGCCAGAGTATCGATGTTAGCCGAGCTTCGAGCTACAGGTGCTGTGTTTGGGTATGATGATGATGGAGCTTTGTTGGCCAGTTTTCAGGTTCGACCCGTACTGGTTGATCAGGTACGAGAGGCCCAGGATTTGGATTCTTACCTGTTGGGCAAGAAGACCATGATACGGAATGGTGTGCCTACAGAGTTCCGATTGAGCGACGACGGTACGTTGTTGTTCAGAGGCAGGCTTTGTGTGCCCAGAGACGAGGACTTGAAGAAGGAGATTCTGGATGAGGTCCACAGTTCAGCGTATGCGATGCATCCCGGAAGTACGAAGATGTTTCGTACACTTCGAGCGTACTATTGGTGGCGCAACATGAAGCAGGAGATTGCCGCGTACGTGAGTCGATGTTTGATTTGTCAGCAGGTGAAGGCGGAGAGGCAGAAACCTGCAGGTAAACTACAGCCACTTGAGATTCCGGTTTGGAAGTGGGAGCATATTACGATGGATTTCGTCTATCAGTTGCCGCGTACTTCTGCGGGCAACACTGGTATTTGGGTTATTGTTGACCGACTGACGAAATCCGCACACTTTCTTGCACTTCCGGGGAAGATTTCAGTGGGCAGATTGGCCAAGTTGTACTTATCTGAGATTGTTCGCTTGCATGGTGTGCCTGTGTCGATTGTTTCTGACCGAGATAGTCAGTTCACTTCTGAGTTTTGGCAGGCGTTGCAGCGAGCTTTGGGCACGAGGTTGCGATTTAGTACAACTTTCCATCCTCAGACTGATGGGCAGTCCGAGCGGACCATTCAGACTCTTGAGGATATGCTGAGATCATGTGCGTTGTAGTTTCGCGGAAACTGGGATCAGCAGTTGCACTTGATTGTGTTCGCCTACAACAATAGCTATCAGGCCAATATTGAGATGGCACCGTACGAGGCCCTATACGGGAAGCAGTGTCGCACTCCATTGTGTTGGAGTGAGGTGGGCGAGCGTTGGCTCATTGGTCCTGATTTGGTGAAAACCACGATGGAGGACATTCAGGTTATTCGGGATCGGTTGAAGATTGCCCAGGATCGGCAGAAGAGTTACGCAGATGTGAGGAGGAAGAGTTTAGAGTTTTATGAATATTTGAAGTTTCGTCGTAATCGGGTTTAAAAGGCAGTCTTCTTAACGACTAAATTACCGGACGAGAATTTGGTTTCGGCTTCCTCACGATAGATGTGGAGAATTTAATTTCGAGTTCGTGGGAACTTCCGGAGCATTATTCTGAGTTACGAAGATTAAGTTATGAATATTTCTGATTGTTGATTATTTAGTCGGTTAAAGTATGTGTTTGGGTGAACCGTTGACTTTTTATCGGTTTGGTCGATGTGTTTGACTTTGGGTGATAATTGAATAATACGTCGAGTTGAGTTTGTTGCCGCGAGAATTATTGGAATCGGATTTACGACGTAAAAGTTACGGGTGTTTAAAGTTTGTCGCAAAATGTATTTTGGAGATTTCCAAATTGGGAAAGTATTTAATGAGTATAAATATTGGGGTTGCCTGTTTGGGAAAGTCAACACATGGTCATTAATGGAGCTTGACCGGTCAACACGTGGTGGAGGAGATATGCGATGGTGATCGGTGGCCCACGGTGGTGGCTCGCTGTTTGGCTACCCCAGGTGACGGGGTTAGTCCCGTTCGATGTGCCTCGGCCTTCCGGTGTCATTTCCGGCCACCCTCCATGGCAAGGGACGCCGGAGGTGGAAGATAATTCTAGCCAAAGATTAGGATTTTTGGGGTTTTTGGGGTGAACCAATTCCGGCCAACTTGAGCTGCAAAAAGGAGTGGGCTTTGAAGCTCTCATCACCTAGAAGCTACCATGTAAGTTTGGTGATCTAATTTTGCTTGTACATGGAGAATTTTGGATTTGAAAGTTTGGTTCAAATTTGGTTTTTCATGAAATTGGACAAGTTAGATTGAGAATTGGCCTTTGTTGCAGTTGTGAAAGTTGCTCAGTGGGTGATTTGGAGTGGAATAATGGTTGCTCCACCGAGAAATTCTCCGTTCGGGTGGCGCCGCCGCCGCCGGCGGTGGTCAACGGCAGTCAACGGTCAACAATTTGATTTTTTGGGGTTTTCGACAAGTTGCATGTCGTTTCACTCGAAATCGTGCCCCGATCACAGTGGGGAGGTTCGTTTTTCGAATTGAGTGACCGAAATTACAACGTGGTATTGAGTTGTGATTTTCGGATTTTCGACAGTTTGTCGTAATCGGATTACGTGTTTCCGAGAATGGTGGTTTCTCGTGATTTGTCTTGAATTGTCGAGTTATGACTTTGAGTAATGAACTTTGTGATTATTCAGGGGTTCGTGATCGTTCGTTTGGCGTTGGATTTTCCGTTGGATCACGGGTTAACGCGAACTGCGTTACGCTAGTCTGTGAGTGGACAATTTCTTTTCACGGATTGATTGCGAGTCTTTTATATACGTTTTACGAACTTGAGCATGCAGTATGATTATGGTTTTACGAGCATGAGATTGCATACGAGATTATGTTTTACATGAGCATGTGTTATACGATTATGCCTATATCAGTATACATTACGTATATGCATTTATATATTGTTTCATGCATTTGCATCGAATTATTTATGATTTGATTTACACAGAGTATAGTCTCAGTTCACGTTGTTGTATCGATACACTTGCCTCTCGGCTGATCCCCGATGGAGGCCTACCAGGAGGGGCAGTACCCCGACCTGACCGGCGATGGGCAGTACTCCGGAACCGAGGCCTTTCTGGCTAGAATCACGTGTGGGTCTGGGATCTCGTGATTCGGACTGCACTAGCACGGACGTGTCCATGAGTGACCCCGTGAGATTTTCCATGCATGCTCTGTACACGAGTTGGAGTCAGCGTCTCCTCGTATACTATTTGATTTATTTATATTTCGACTCGCATATGTTTTTATAACATATATTAGTCGGTGAAAGACATTTATTTCCGTCCACTCACTCTAACGATTTTCATGTCTTTCCCCTGGGCTTTTCGGTTTCCGTGCCCAGTTTACAGTTCGGACTCTGGTGTCGCATGTCGTGGTCGGAGGCATAGTGCTCGAGCTACCTTGTTTCTTCCAGTAGGCTTATTGTTCTACCTACTGTGGTATACTTATATGATTATACATTAGAGGTTTCTCTGAGTATTCTGTTGTATATTTTATACGATTTTACTCCGGATTTCAGTAAAGTACAGATATATTTATTATTTTACATTATTGTTGATATATTGAGAAATCCGGATGGGATTGGTGCCCACGGTTTGGCTTTTGTGGCATAGGATGAAGTGTTGTTTACAGGGTGCAGGTTAATGCAATTCCACGTTAGTAACGAAACTCTGCCAAAATTTGTATGGTTTTTGTTGGTTTGTGTTTTCGAAAGGGTTTGATTCCGGTTTAGGGAGCTAAATCGAGGTTGGGTCCTTTCAGCTTGGTAATAGAGCATTAGGTTATAGGTTCTGTAGACTTCTGTAGTCGTGTTTACTAAGGATATTTGAGAATGTACAGCATGTCTGGAATGGTGACCCGACCGGCCGGCGGATACTCATCAATATTCCGGGTGTTGTATGCTTTCAAATATTTGAAGTTCCATGATTACGTTCTACTTGTTGTGAACAATGTTTTTTTCATTATGATGCCTCCTTGACGTGCTTTCCGTGTCGGTACGGTTGTGGATCCTATTGAGGATCAATCGACGCGTGACTTCCCAGAGGATTGTGGGTTTGGATGAGTATTCTGAGTTCAGAGATTTGTGTGGCACGGTTTGCCTGGTTGTGTGTGTGTGAGCGTCTACATGTTGCCTCAGAGCTGAGAATTGTGGTAGTTGGTGTCTTGCCTGAGTCAGATTGCATTTGGTGGGCTGGTCTTGTGTGAGTTCCTGTTGTGACTCCATGGCCTACATTCAGGGTGTTGTTTATATGGTAATGGTTTTATCAGGCTGCCCAGCATTCGAATGTGGAGTGTTTACCCACCTGAGGCAGAGATGCATTGTTTACATCTTTGTCCATGTTTGCACGTGTTACGTGGCTTCAGAGGAAGCGGTGCACGAGGTTCGAGATGAGTTTGAACCTGAGCATCAGAGAGAGTCTGATTGATGTGCCTCGAGATAGATGTGAGGAGATTAGTGT
This sequence comes from Geum urbanum, assembly GCA_946800695.1. Classification (NCBI taxonomy): domain Eukaryota; kingdom Viridiplantae; phylum Streptophyta; class Magnoliopsida; order Rosales; family Rosaceae; genus Geum; species Geum urbanum. The sequence goes on along the minus strand of OX327008.1, from coordinate 15,002,523 downwards.
ATTGCACTCAGTGGCGAGGCTATTGAGAAGGAAAGTTGTACGCGGTTTCCGTTGTGTTGGTTTGAGGAAAGTGGACTTAGTCGAGATTTTGATGAGGTTGAGTTCCGACACTTCGGGATCAGTGACTTCATCAGGCTGTGGCCTTTTTGATTATGTTGGGGGTCATCAGATCAAGCAGAGGATCCGTTTAACGATGGCGGAGATCACAGAGTAGCGGATTTTCTTCTGTGGAGTGAGTTTGGGCGATCGTTGGTGATCCTATCACGCAGCATTTGTTGCGGTGACTTGTGTTCGAGGAGCACTCTCAGGTGCTATTGTGGTGACCAGGAGGGTCACGTTGCGAGGGAGCGCCCTCAGCCAGCTGTTTTAGCGGTTCGACAGCTAAGAGTTCACGAGGAGGTCATGATTCTGTTGCTGGAGTGACCAATATAGCCTTCTAGATGAGCTAATCAGCAAGTCGCAATTGACGTGGGCGGCTAGTTGGGCATGTCGGAGTTCGTGCCACGACCTTGTTTGAGGACAGACTTTTCTCTGAGGTTACTGTTGTTTGATATCCATGGCTATTATACCTGCATCTCCACTTCCGAGGTCTTTGAGAGTGTTGCATCCATCCAGAGGTTGCGAGATCGTTGTTGGAGGATATGGCTTAGCCGCGGATCTGTTATAGCTGGATATCGTCGATTTTGGTGTGATTGTGAGTATGGACTTACTGACGACGCATTTGGCTGTGTTCGAGTACCTCGAGAAGGAGGTTTTGTTTCGACGACCAGGTTTCCCCGAGATACTGCTTCGTGGTGATGGTCGAGCGGATGATGGAAACGGGTTGTGTTGTTGGTTAGTTCATGTTGTGGATACTACGGTTGCTAAGCTCGACATTGGCGACATTGAGGTGATTTCCGAGTTTCCAGGTGTGTTTCGGAAGAGTTATCAGGTGTTCCTCCAGTTCGGGAGATCGACTACACCATTGAGTTTGTACCGGGCGCTGGACTCATTTTACCGGCATCTTGTCGTTCGGTGCCAGCGGAGCTGATAGAGCTACAGGTTCGACTCCAGGAGTTGCTGGAGGAGGTTTCAGGAGATTTCATGCGACCCCGCGTATTTGCGTGGTGTGCTCTTGCATTGTTTGTACGGATGTTGGATGGTTTGACGTGGTGATGCATTGACTACCGGAAGCCTGATTCGCTTCGGAGGAGAGCGAGTATCCTCCACTTCAGATTGACGAGTGGTTTGATCAGCTCGTGAGAGCTTCAGTCTTTTCGAAGATTGATTTCGGGTCCAAATACCATCAGATGAGGATCGATGAGTCAGATGTGGCTATATTAGCTTTCAGATCGTGGTGCGGGCATTACGAGTTTATGGTCACGCTGTTTGGTTGACCAATGCCCGTAGTTTTTACGGTCTTGATGGACCAGGTGTTCAGACGACTCTGGACGAGTTTGCGGTCATGTTCGTTGGCAATATCCTGATTTACTCCAGGAGTGTGGGCCAGTACCTGAAGCAATTGTGAGCGGTTTTGCGAACTTCGCGAGATGATCAGCTATTTGCGAAGTTCAGCCAGTGTGAATTTTGATCGATTAGCGTGAAGATTTTGGGTCACGTGATGTTAGCCGAGGGAGTTGGCGTGGATCTTGACCAGTTAGAAGCCGATTTGATTTTGGGTTAACCTACCATTGTACCAGAGATCGGGAGTCTCTTGGGTTTGGCAGGTTATTACCGACGGCTTGTGCATGATTTTCCCGGATTGCTACTTCATTTTCCGGATTGACGAAGAAGGCGTCAAGTTCGAGTGGTTCGATGCACACGAGGAGAGTTACTTACTCCTGCAGGATGGTTGACCGTTACTTCAGTTTTGACCTTACCTGATGATCGTGATGAGTTCGTGGGTTAAGGCGATGCATTGAGATTTGGATTTGGTTATGTTTTGATGTTGTGTAGCAGAGCGGTGGCTCATGGTTCAGGCAGTGGAAACCTTATGTAGCTACGTATCCTGTGTATGGTATTGGGTGTAGCTGTTCTTGTGTTAGCATTAGAGAGTTTGAGTCACTACTGCTACAGCATGCAACGCAGTGTAGGACGTACACTGATCACCTGAGTTTCATCCACTTGCATTTTCGGCCAGATTTGGGCTTGAGGCAGTGTAGATGGATGGGGTTGACTAACGACTATGGCTGCACCTTTGAGTTTGTTCGAGAAAGGTTAGTGGTTGTACTTTGACTATCCATCTGGGATGTGGTTGTTGATGCATTCAATTGGAAGTTGGAAACTTCGGTGTTCCATGTGTGTGTGTGTAGCTCGAGTTTTCGTGTTAGCCGAGTTGCGAGCTATGGGAGCTGAGTTCGAGTGTGATGATGTTGAGGCTCGTGGTTTCGCGCGCATTTGGCGCTAGTGATGCGGAGATGTATCAGATACTTCGAGTTTACTACTCGTGACGCAATCCGTAGAAGAATGTAGCAGCTTGTGTGTGTAGATGCCACATTTTTGGGCAGACGATGGCTAGGAGGCAGAGACTTGCTGAGAAGTACCAGCCATTAGAGATTTCCGGTTTGACGTGGCATTTGTCGCTGTGATCTTGTGTGTGTTTGTGCGCCCTTTGATTTGTGATACCAGTTGTCAGGCCATTGTGGACCATTTGATGAACTTAGTACATTTCCTTGTACTTTTCAAAAAAGATTTCAGTGGCAGGCTGGCATAGCTGTGTTTGACGGAGATTGTCCATTTCGTGATGTGCCTATGTCCCAGTTTGCTGATCGAGATAATCAACTACGACTGAGTGTTGGCAAGCGTTGTAGAGAGCATTGGGGACCAGATTACAATTTAGTACCGGTTTTTATCCTCAGATTGGTGAGCGATCTTTGAGGACTATTCAGACCTTGGAAGACATGTTGTGGCCTTGTGTATTGCAGTTCCGACGGATTTGGGACCAGCAGTTTCAGCCATTCGAGATTGCTTGCAGTACTAGTTTGGAGACCACTATGGTTTTGATGTTGCATGATGTCGTTTTGAGGACGATGTTGTACTCCATTGTGTTAGAGCGAGTTTGGATCTGAGCTGACATTTGATTCTGATTTTGTGGAATGTGCTACCATAGACTGTTAGATTAGCGGAAATGGGTTGATAATTGCTCGAGTTCGACGTTTGAGCTATGTTGATATGAGTGTGTTGAGTTGTGAATTGCCACGTTATTTTGATCCGTATGTGATCATGGGCGAGTTTGTGTTATGTCGTATAGTTCGGCGTCGCCTATATCGTTGGCTTTTGTGTGTGTTGTGTTCCGTGTGGCGGAACTATGTTTCAGGTATGTTACGTGTTGTGTACCCTATCTGTTCCTTATGCAGGAACACTTGGCGATTGTGTGGAGCCAGTTCAGATTCGAGATTGAGGGTACCGGGATTTCAGCACGGAGCTATCTCCTATTGTGGAATCGGTTGTCAGAGTTGTTCAGTTGACGTTGTCACTGGAGAGTTGAGCAGTATGCAGAGGCAGTGCTCCTATTTTTAGTCGACAGACTCAGAAATTTCGAGGTCGAAATTTTTTTTAAGGGGGGCGGATTTGTGACGACCCGAAATTGAATCTGCAGTGTGATCAGCCTACTTCATGAGTTATCGCGTAATTGTAGATTTCTGACAGTTGTTTGAATCGCCGGACTTGATAACGACTAAATTATTGGCCGAGAATTTGAGCTGAGTCTCTTCTCGAGAGTCGTTGTAGGTGTGATTTCGAGTTTGTGGGCGGTTCCGGATCGTTATTTGGACGACCGATGAATAAGTTATGAATATTTGAAGTTTCGACGTAATCGGGTTTAAAAGGCAGTCTTCTTAACGATTAAATTACCGGAAGAGAATTTGGTTTCGGCTTCTTCATGAAAGATATGGAGAATTTAATTTCGAGTTCGTGGGAACTTCCGGAGCATTATTCTGAGTTACGAAGATTAAGTTATGAATATTTCTGATTGTTGATTATTTAGTCGGTTAAAGTATGTGTTTGGGTGAACCGTTGACTTTTTATCGGTTTGGTCGATGTGTTTGACTTCGTGTGATAATTGAAGAATACGTCGAGTCGAGTTTGTTGCCGCGAGAATTATTGGAATCGGATTTACGACGTAAAAGTTACGGGTGTTTAAAGTTTGTCGCAAAATGTATTTTGGAGATTTCCAAATTGGGAAAGTATTTAATGAGTATAAATATTGGGGTTGCCTGTTTGGGAAAGTCAACACATGGTCATTAATGGAGCTTGACCGGTCAACACGTGGTGGTGGAGATATGCGACGGTGATCGGCGGCCCACGGTGGTGGCTCGCCGTCCGGCCACCCCAGGCGACGGGGTTAGTCCCGTTCGATGCGCCTCGGCCTTCCGGTGTCATTTCCGGCCACCCTCCACGGCAAGGGACGCCGGAGGTGGAAGATAATTCCGGCCAAAGATTAGGATTTTTGGGGTTTTTGGGGTGAACCAATTCCGGCCAAATTGAGCTGCAAAAAGGAGTGGGCTTTGAAGCTCTCATCACCTAGAAGCTACCATGTAAGTTTGGTGATCTAATTTTGCTTGTACATGGAGAATTTTGAATTTGAAAGTTTGGTTCCAATTCGGTTTTTCATGAAATTGGACGAGTTAGAGTGAGAATTGGCCTTTGTTGCAGTTGTTAAAGTTGCTCAGTGGGTGATTTAGAGTGGAATAGTGGTTGCTCCGCCGAGAAATTCTCCGTTCGGGTGGCGCCGCCACCGCCGGCGGTGGTCAACGGCGGTCAACGGTCAACAGTTTGACTTTTTGTGGTTTTCGACAAGTTGCATGTCGTTTCACTCGAAATCGCGCCCCGATCGCAGTGGGGAGTTCGTTTTTCGAATTGAGCGACCGAAATTACAGCGTGGTATTGAGTTGTGATTTTCGGATTTTCGACAGTTTGTCGTAATCGGATTACGTGTTTCCGAGAACAGTGGTTTCTCGTGATTTGTCTTGAATTGTCGAGTTATGACTTTGAGTAATGAACTTTGTGATTATTCAGTCGAAGGTTTCGAGTGGAGATTTCGGAAATTCAGTTGATTATTTTGTACAGTTTAATGTTACCGGGAACGGTTGGTTTCCGTGGTTAAGTACAGTGTTGTGGGCTATGGTTTTGATCAGTTGTGTTTTATGAATATTCAGGGGATCGAGATCGTGATCGTGCTTCGGGCGAGGGATATTCCGCCGGGCCACGAGAGTAGCGCGAGTGCGCGTTTCGCTCACCTGTGAGTGGACACTTTCTTTTCACTGATAATCGCGAGTCTTTATACACATTTACGAACACGAGCATGCATACGAGATTATGATTTATATGAGCATGTGTTATACGATTATATTACGTATATACATTTATATGCTGTTTATTGCTTTTGGATCGAAATATTTATGATTTGGTTTACACAGAGTACAGTCGTAGTTTATGTTGTTGTATCGATACACTCGCATCCCGGCTGATCCCCGAGGATGCCTACCAGGGGGGAACTGTACCTTGTGCCGATGTAGTTCCGGGTGGGTACAGATATCTGTTTCTTGTGCCGATGTAGTTTCGGGTGGAAACATATACCCTGACCTGAGGCCTTTCTGGCTAGAATCACGTGTGGGTCTGGGATCCCGTGATTCGGACTGTACTAGCACGGAAGTGTCCATGAGCGACCCCGTGGGATTTTTACTTGCATGCTCAGTACGCTGGAGAGTATGAGTTTACCTCGTGTACTTTACTATATTTATTCATCTGAACTCGCATATGTTAGTTTAACATGTATATCAACTGGCGAAAGACATTTATTTTCGTCCACTCACTCTAACGATTTTCATGTCTTTCCCCTGGGCTTTTCGGTTTCCGTGCCCAGTTTCCAGTCGAGGTTCTGGTGTTTAACGTCGTGGTTGGAGGCTAGTGATCCGAGCAATTGCATATATTTACACTAGAGGTCGCTCTGATACATTCTGATACATGTTTTATACGGATTTTCTCGGATATATTATATATATTACAGTATGTTTACTGTTTATTGATTATGTTATGATATTGAGAAATCCGGTTGGGATTGGTGCCCACGGTTTGGCTTTTGTGGCATAGGATGAAGTGTTATTTTTAGAGTGCAGGTTAATGCAATTCCTCGTTAGTAACGTTACTCTGCCGAAATTTTGAATGGTTTTTGTTGGTTCGTGTTTTCAGAAGGGGTTCGATTCCGGTTTAGGCAACTGAATCGGGGTTCGGTCCTTTCAGCTTGGTATCAGTGCATTAGGTTGTCAGATTCTGTAGACTCTTGTAGTTGTGACGCTTAGGGTATTTGAGTTGTACAGCATGACTGGAGTGATGACCCGACTGGCCAGCGGTACTCATCAATACTTCGGGTGTTGTGTGTTCTCAAATATCTGCGGTTTCATGATTATGTTCTTTCTGCTTGTACCTAATGCTTGTCTTGTATCAGTAGGATGCCTCCTCGACGTGGTCCCCGTGTTGATCGGGAAGCGGATCCTGATGAGGATCGCCAGACGCACGACTTGCTGATGCGAGTGCTGCGTTTGGAAGAGCGTTTTGACCCTGTGGTCAAAGCTCGTACTGCTGGTGCTACTGTGTTTTCGGGTTCAGCTGATCCAGAGATATGTGAGGCATGGGTGGTTCAGGTTGAACGTGTTTGTGAGCGTCTGCGATTTATCCCTGAGCAGATGACAGTGGCAGCAGTCGGATTACTTGAGGGTGATGCATACTTTTGGTGGGTTAGCACTGACAGAGTTCCAGTTGATACTCCGTTGACCTTGATCCGAGATTTGTTTATGCGGAGGTATTTTAACCAGGCTACCCAGCAGCGCAAGTATGAGGAGTTTACGAACTTGAGGCAGGGCAGTTTGTCTGTACTTAAGTATCGGGACAGATTTACCCGCTTATCTCGTTTTACGCGTGATATGGTGACTACTGAGGAAGCCAAGTGTCGCAGGTTTGAGCTGGGTTTGAACTTGAATATCAAGGGGACTCTGACTACGATGCCTCGGAACAACTTTGATGAGTTTGTCAGTGCAGCACTCCGATGTGAGGACATAGAGAAGGAGAGGCAGCAGAGGTACCAGCCGAGACGGTTTGAGGAGGGTGGACCGAGTCAGGGGCCTTTAAAGAGGCAGAGTTATGATACTTCCGGTTCGGCTTCATCCTCGGGTAGTGAACCTTATCGACCACCCACTAGTGCATCGAGACAGAGGTAGAGGTGGAGGAGAGATCGACCGCAGCGACCACATGCTAGTAGGGATTCTAGCGGCACTAGTTATCCTCGGCGTACCAGTGGCACGTTTCCTGTACCGAGGGAGTACCCGTTGTGCAGCCTCTGCAACAGATATCACTATGGTTCTTGTCAGCGAGTTCCTACCCTTTGTTATCGTTGTGGGCAGGAGGGTCACTTTGCGAGGGATTGTCTCCAGCTTATTAGTGGACAGGCGGCCCAGAGTTCCGGAGGAGAGCGAGGTGCCACCTCGGGAGCTCGACCAGCACAGTTTGCGGGCCATGCCAGGGCAGACAGCAGGGACAGCCTCAGCGTGGACGACCAGCCGGACATGCGCGGGTTCATGCTATGACTCTACGAGAGGGCAGAGCTTCACCGGAGGTCGTTATCGGTACGTTACATGTCTTTGGTATTCCAGTACTTGCATTGTTAGATCCAGGTGCCACACATTCATTCATATCATATAGACTATCATCATTAGCTACGGTACCTGCATCTCCACTTCCGGGGTTGTGGAGAGTGTTATATCCGTCAGGTGAGATTGTGAGCATCAGTTGGGTATACAGATATTGTGAGGTGTTTATTGGAGGACATGGTTTAGCCGCAGATTTTCTGTTGCTTGATATCGTTGATTTTGATTTGATCTTGGGTATGGACTTCTTGGAGACGCACTGGGCCATGTTTGATTGTCACAAGAAGGAGGTCACGTTTCGACAACCAGGCTTACCCGAGATACTGTTTCGCGGTGAGAAGAACACTTCACTACCGTGTTTGATTTCCGCGATGAGGGTGGATCGGTTGATGAAGAAGGGTTGTGTTGCTTACTTGGCTCATGTTGTGGACACTACAGCTGTTTTGCCGGACCTTGGTAGTATGGAGGTTGTTTCTGAGTTTCCGAATGTGTTTCCAGCAGAGTTACCTGGTATACCCCCTGTTCGGGAGATTGATTTCACTATTGAGTTGTTGTCGGGTACATGACCGATTTCACAGACCTCGTATCGTATGGCGCCAGCGGAGTTGAAAGAGTTGCAGGTTCAGCTCCAGGAGTTACTGGAGAAGGGTTTTATTCGACCTAGTGTTTCTCCGTGGGGTGCTCCGGTGTTGTTTGTGCGGAAGAAGGATGGATATATGCGTTTGTGCATTGACTACCGGAAGCTGAATCACGTTACAGTGAAGAACAAGTATACGTTGCCGCGGATTGATGATTTGTTCGATCAGCTCAAGGGAGCATCAGTCTTTTCGAAGATTGACCTTCGATCCGGATATTACCAGTTGAGGATCCGGGACTCCAATGTGGCCAAGACAGCTTTCAGGTCGCGGTATGGGCATTATGAGTTTTTGGTTATGCCGTTTGGGTTGACCAACGCCCCCACAGCTTTCATGGACTTGATGAATCGGGTGTTCAGACGGTTCCTAGACAAGTTCGTGATTGTGTTCATTGACGATATTTTGATCTATTCCAGGAGTGTGGGCCAGCACAAGAAACATTTGCGAGCGGTGTTGCGGACTTTGCGGGACCATCAGTTGTTCGCGAAGTTTAGTAAGTGCGAGTTCTGGTTGGATAGTGTGAAGTTTCTGGGCCACGTGATATCGGCTGAGGGAGTTAGTGTTGATCCTGACAAGATCGAAACAGTGCTGAACTGGAGTAGACCTACTACTGTACCGGAGATCCGGAGTTTCTTGGGGTTAGTAGGCTATTATCGGCTGTTTGTACAGGATTTCTCCCGGATTGCTACACCACTGACCAGATTGATGAAGAAGGGCGTCAAGTTTGAGTGGTGCAATGCATGTGAGGAGAGTTATTTGCTCCTGAAGGAGAGATTGACTACCGCACCAGTTCTGACATTGCCAGACGACAGTGGTGAGTTTGTAGTGTACAGTGATGCGTCGAAGTTGGGGCTTGGCTGTGTGTTGATGCAGCATGTGATTCATGTCTTTTTAAGCACTTAATTAAACACTCAATCAAACACAAATACAATTAAAACCCTTCTTTGTTGATGTAGCATTGGTGAGTAGGGATCATTCTTAACCGGGGATTGAGGGTGCATGCATAACTATGCTAGGTTTGTTTAGAGGGGTGCAGAGTTGGTTTGTTTTCTAAGTTCCTACGAAAATTAAACCCTAATCTAATATGTACATGTGATCATCACATCATGTCATCCTCCACCGGTTTCATACTTCAACCACTTACCATCTACGAAATTCTCACCTTTCAACCTGCAAGTTATACATATGCTTTTAAGGTGGACGAAGCGCGCCAACACCTTATTTATTCTAAGGTTCATACAAAATATGCTAGGGAGGAACGAAGCGCGTATCACCCAACACATTAAGAAGCTTTAAGCATACAAGCATGCATACAAATCAAGATTAAAAACTAAGAACACATGGAAGATAAATAAATTAGTCAAAATGTATATCCTTAATTTAAACAAACTTCAATACAAAAACAAAGAATCCTTACAAAACCGAAGATGGGATAGAGAGTTTATGGTTACACTTTTAATTCCGTGAAGCGCACTGCGAATGCCAAGTGATGATTCTCAAGAACAAGACGAAGCGCGCCAATTATTCTTGATCCGAGGAAGATGGAAGCTTCGGCTTTGAGAGGGATTCGAAGTGTATGTAGGGAGGAGTGTTTAGGACAGCGTTTCGGCTTCTATGATGTGTGATCCCTCTTTCTCTTCCCCAAGCTCTCCTTATATAGGAGATGATTTGAGACTCCTCCGTTTCAAATCGGCATGCAATTTAAACTCCAAAACCATTCCAGCATTTCGATAGGCAATTAAGCTCCAAAACTGTTCCAGCCATACATCCATGCAAACCGTTCAGCCACCACTATTAGGTCCAAGCTGCTCATTGTAATTATGCTCCATGCCGTTTCTTCATTTGTCATCCATTAAGCTAGGAACCGTTCACTCATTAGCTAGTTACCGTTTCAACCATTAGCAATTAGCTAGCTCATCACTTGCTCATGCATTAGCTTTAAGCCATGCAAAACCATTTCATCTAATTAAGCCACCGTTTCTTTGCTAGCTCATGTCTGTTTCAACTTCTTCTTGCTTATCTCAAAGCCGTTCCATGCAAGCTCATCATCTCATTTGTCTTCTAGCTTAATTATACAACCGTTTTGCTCCAAATATCTCTTTTATTATTTCTCCTTTATTTTCTACCTAAAAACATAAAACAAGTTAGAAACATATTTACTAAGCTCGTAACAAAGCAAAATGTAGAGAGAAAAACATTAATAATCAAGCATAAAATGCGTAGATCAGCATGGTAGAGTTGTGGCCTATGGTTCTAGGCAGCTGAAACCGCATAAGGTCAACTATCCGACGCATGATTTGGAGCTTGCCGCTATTGTGTTAGCATTGAAGAGTTGGAGACATTACCTGTATGGATCTCAGTGTAAGATTTACACCGACCACAAAAGTCTCACTTACTTGCAGACGCAGCCGGATCTGAACATGAGGCAACGCCGGTGGATGGAGTTGATCAACGATTACGACTGCACTTTCGAGTACCATCCAGGGAAAGCCAATGTTGTGGCTGATGCACTTAGCCGGAAATCTGGAGCTTCGTTATTTCATGTGTATGTGGCCAGAGTGTCGATGTTAGCCAAGCTTCGGGCTACGGGTGCCGAATTCGAGTGGGATGACGAGGGAGCTTTGTTGGCCAGTTTTCAGGTTCGACCCGTGTTGGTTGATCAGATACGAGAGGCTCAGGATTCAGATTCCTACTTGTTGGGCAAGAAGACCATGATACGGAATGGTGTGCCTACAGAGTTTCGACTAAGTGACAACGATACGTTGTTGTTCAGAGGCAGGTTATGTGTGCCCAGAGATGAGAGCCTGAAGAAGGAGATTTTGGATGAGGCCCACAGTTCAGCGTATGCGATGCATCCCGGAGGTACAAATATGTTTAATACACTTCGAGCGTATTACTGGTGGCACAACATGAAGTGGGAGATTGCCGCGTACGTGAGCCGATGTTTGATCTGTCAGCAGGTTAAAGCGGAAAGGCAGAAACCTGCAGGGAAACTACAGCCACTTGAGATTTCGGTTTGGAAGTGGGAGCAGATTACGATGGATTTTGTCTATCAGTTGCTGCGTACTTCGGCTGGCAACACTGGTATTTGGGTTATTGTGGATCGACTGACGAAATCCGCTCACTTTCTTGCACTTCCGGGGAAGATATCAGTGGGTAGATTGGCCAAATTGTACTTATCAGAGATTGTTCGACTGCACGGTGTACCTGTATCGATTGTTTCTAATCGAGATAGTCAGTTCACTTCTGAGTTTTGGCAGGCGTTGCAGCGAGCCTTAGGCACGGGGTTACGATTCAGTACAGCTTTTCATCCTCAGACTGACGGGCAGTCCGAGCGGACTATACAGACACTTGAGGATATGTTGCGGTCATGCGTGTTGCAGTTCCGCGGGAATTGGGACCAGCAACTACATTTGATAGAGTTCGCCTACAACAACTGCTATCAGGCCAGTATTGAGATGGCACCGTACGAGGCTCTGTACGGGAAGCAGTGTCGCACTCCGTTATGTTGGAGTGAGGTGGGCGAGCGTTGGCTTATTGGTCCTGATCTGGTGAAGAGCACTATGGAGGACGTCCAGATTATACGGGATAGATTGAAGATCGCCCAGGATCGCCAGAAGATTTACGCGGATGTGAGGATGAAGAGTTTAGAGTTTGAGGTTGGCGATTGGGTTTTCCTGAAACTATCTCCGTGGAGGGGAGTTGTGCGTTTCGGGAAGCGTGGCAAGCTTCGACCGCGATACATTGGTCCGTACGAGATTATAGAGAGGATTGGAGCTGTTGCTTACAGACTTGAGTTACCGGCTGAGATGGCTCGTGTTTATGATGTCTTCCATGTTTCGATGTTGCGGAAGTACATCTCAGATCCTTCACATGTGTTAGCCCCACAACAGTTGCCGATCAGAGAGGATTTGACATACGTGGAGGAGCCTGTGCATATTCTCGATCTTCGTGAGCAGGAGTTGAGGCACCGTGTGATCCTGCTAGTGAAGGTCTTATGGCAGAACCACTCAGTTGAGGAGGCCACTTGGGAGACTGAGCAGCGTATGCGGGAACAGTATCCTCATCTGTTCACCTGACAGATGAGGATACTGTCCGGCGAGCCACGGTGGTGATGGTTAGGGGGGTTCGACTCCCCTTGCCCTAGTGGTGCTACCCCTGTATTTATTTAGGGTTGAGGATGAGTTTTTGAGGGAACCCGATTAGGTTGTCGGAGGGAGAATTCCGTTCGGTTTTGGGTGGAATTGAGGTGTTTCCGGTAAGATTTGAGTTGTGTGGCAGTTGAAGAAGATGATGGGCTGGAGGAGAGCTTCAATTCTGGAGCTTCCTCGCCGGAGGAAGTCACCGTTGACGGCGCGCCGACGGCGGTTAACGGCGGTGCTCCGGCGAGAGGTTGACTTTTTGGTTTTCGATGAATTTAATGTCGTTTTTCTCGTAATCGCGCCCTGATTATCACCTTGAGGTTTTTGTATTGATCTGGGTATCAGATTTTCAGTCGAAGGTTTCGAGTGGAGATTTCGGAAATTCAGTCAATTATTTTGAACAGTTTAATATGTTTCCGGGAATGGTTGGTTTCCGTGGTTAAGTACAGTGTTGTGGGCTATGGTTTTGATCAGTTGTGTTTTATGAATATTCAGGGGATCGAGATCGTGATCGTGCTTCAAACGAGGGATCTTCCGCCGGGCCACGAGATTAGCGCGAATGCGCGTTTCGCTCACCTGTGAGTGGACAGTTTCTTTTCACTGATAATCGCGAGTCTTTATACACATTTACGAACATGAGCATGCATACGAGATTATGATTTATATGAGCATGTGTTATACGATTATATTACGTATATGCATTTATATGCTGTTTATTGCTTTTGCATCGAAATATTTATGATTTGGTTTACACAGAGTACAGTCGTAGTTTATGTTGTTGTATCGATACACTCGCATCCCGGCTGATCCCCGAGGATGCCTACCAGGGGGGAGTTGTACCTTGTGCCGATGTAGTTCCGGGTGGGTACAGATATCTGTTTCTTGTGCCGATGTAGTTCCGGGTGGAAACATATACCCTGACCTGAGGCCTTTCTGGCTAGAATCACGTGTGGGTCTGGGATCCCGTGATTCAGACTGTACTAGCACGGAAGTGTCCATGAGCGACCCCGTGGGATTTTTACTTGCATGCTCAGTACGCTGGAGAGTATGAGTTTACCTCGTGTACTTTACTATATTTATTCATCTGGACTCGCATATGTTATTTTAACATGTATATTAACTGGCGAAAGACATTTATTTTCGTCCACTCACTCTAACGATTTTCATGTCTTTCCCCTGGGCTTTTCGGTTTCCGTGCCCAGTTTGCAGTCCAGGTGCTGGTGTTTCACGTCGTGGTTGGAGGCTAGTGATCCGAGCTACCTGTGTTTTCCAGTAGGTTCTTGTTTCGCCTACTGATGTGTATGTTGTATATATTTACACTAGAGGTCGCTCTGATACATTCTGATACATGTTTTATACGGATTTTCTCGGATATATTATATATATTACAGTATGTTTACTGTTTATTGATTATGTTATGATATTGAGAAATCCGGTTGGGATTGGTGCCCACAGTTTGGCTTTTGTGGCATAGGACGAAGTGTTATTTTCAGGGTGCAGGTTAATGCAATTCCGCGTTAGTAACGTTACTCTGTCGAAATTTTGAATGGTTTTTTTTTGTTCGTGTTTTCAGAAGGGGTTCGATTCTGGTTTAGGCAACTAAATCGGGGTTGGGTCCTTTCACTATTGCCGGGGATTAAGTTTATCCTAATTCCTTAGTTGGTTACCCTTTGATTGTGGATTATCCGGACATTATTGCCTAATGTTTGTTTCTTTGCTTTTGATTTCTTTCCATTTATCACTTCGAATCTTATTTTGCTTATCTTTGTTTCATAAGGACACTTTGGTAGAGATGTTGGGGTAAAAGGGTGTTAGGAATTGTGCTCTAACCTTGGTTGCAAGACACATTTCGATCCATCGAATTCAGGTTGCATCGAAATTTTGAGGACTTGCTTTGATCCATCGAAGGGTATTTTCGATCCATCGAAAGTTCTTCAGTCAGTGAAACCCGGGAGATTGCTTCGACCCATCGAAGGTATATGCTTTGATCCATCGAATCTAGGCAGATTCTTGAGGTTGTTTCACTCGATCTTTCACCCATTTCCTTACTTATTTATATCCCCTTGACACACATTTTAATTGAGTCTTACTTTTAAGTATTGTAATTAGTGTGTGTCTAGATTTAGCAAACTTAATTTCCGCTACACCCTAGATTCTTAGGAATTTATTTGGCTATTCTGGTATATTGGATCACGTAAGCCTTTACCTTGGTTCACTTTGGTGTTCAATGCACAGTGAACGCCACTACGCCACGTACCAAAATCACATTTGAACTCTTAAAGTGCTCATTGATGTTTCCTTGAAGAGGGTGTCAAAGAAGCATCGTGGATAGCCCTCGAGGCTTTGAGTACTTTAACAGTTTAGGCCTAATATCTATTGGTTGCTTAGTGTGATTTTAGATGTCATGCCTTTGAATCCTCTTTTCGAGGAAGAACCCATCATGGATGAGGACGTCATTGAAGCAAGACCTTTGAGGGATAGTGCTTTGCCAACTTTGTTGAAGCATACCGGTTGCATTGTTCTCCAACCTTTAGCGGGCGAATCTTTTGAGATTAAGTCTATTTTTCTCCAATGCATGGGACAGTTACTGAAAGGACCCAACCCCGATTTAGTTTCCTAAACCGGAATCAAACCCCTTCTGAAAACACGTACCAACAAAAACTGTAAAAATTTGGGCAGAGTAACGCTACTAACGCGGAATTGCCTTTACCTGCACCCGAAAAATAACACTTCATCCTATGCCACAAAAGCCAAACCGTGGGCACCAATCCCATCCGGATTTCTCAATATCATATCAATAACAATAACCAGTAAACATAGCTGTAATATATAGGAAATCTGGGAAAATCCGTATAAAACATGTATTAGTAACGTATTAGAGCGACCTCTAGTGTATATATATCCAAAATATACAACAGTAGGCGAAACAAGAAACCTACTAGAAAAACATAGGTAGCTCGAACAACTAGCCTCCGACCGCGAAGTGAGACACCAGAATCCGAACTGCAAATTGGGCACGGAAACCGAAAAGCCCAGGGGAAAGGCAAATAAAACGTTAGAGTGAGTGGACGAAAATAAACATATGCCTTTCACTAGTTTCATATACATAATCAATGTAAAACAATGCGAGTTCGGAAAATATATATGGAGGTTGCCAGGCGAATCTCTCAAGCCCAACGGTCAGGCGAATCGCTCAAGCCCGACGGTGATAGGCCAGGGGAATCTCTCAACCCCGGCGGCATACAGGGGAATCTCTCAACCTTGCCCAGAGGAATCTCTCAACTCTGGTCCAGAGGAATCTCTCAACTCTGGCGGACTACCGGTGATCAGCCGAGTAGCCGAAGCATCGATGCAGTAATGCTATCACCATATAATATAAAATAATACCTCCGAAAATAATAAATAACTCAACATCGTATGAAGTAAATACGGAAAATCACGAACTCGCAACAATTGTGAAAATATAAAAATGTCCACTCACAGATGAGCAGAGCGTGCACTCGCGCTAATCACATGGCTCGGCGGAAGATCCCTCGCCCGAAGCACGATCTCGTTCCCCTGAATAATCAAAAAAACATATCTGATCAAAATCACAATTCTCTACACTATACCACACCTTGGAAACCAACCGTTCCCGGAAACATACAACACAGTGCAAAATAACCGACGAAATTCCCGAAATCTCCACTCAAAACCCTCGACTGAAAATCCGATACCGAAATCAACTCGAAAACCTCAAGGCGATGATCGGGGTGCGAATACAAGAAAAATGACATTAAAATCATCGAATTCCAAAAAGTCAACGGGTCGCCGGCGCTCCGGCATTGACCGCTGCGGCCGGCGGCGGCGTACCGTTAATCGGAGAGTTTTCCCGGCGACCGAGCTACCAAACTGTTCTCCTCCTCAAGCCAAGCAACTTTCCTCAAACCACCACCACCATCCAACCACCACCGTGGCCGAAAATCAGCTCGAAAGCCACGGTGATCCACCACCTCCGGCGAGACTGTCCACCGCCGTTCCTCCGCCTACGGCGCACGGGAGCCTTCGAGGCTTGTCCCAAAAGGACCGCTGTGGCCCCACGAGTAGAATCCCTCAACTCTCCGGCCACCACCGTGGTTGGAGCACCTCCATCACCGAAACCCAAAATCGGCCGGAAAACACCCAATTTCAAACCGTAATTTCTCCCTCAAATCGAAACCAAATCAAGCAATTCCAAGTTCTAAACAGTTGTAAATGAAGTAAGGAATCGATTCATACCCAAATCGAAGCCAGAGATGGCCGGAAACGAAAGGTCGCCAGCGAGTCAACCGGTGGCCGGTTTCTCCTCCTCGGTCAACGCTCCCAATAGTGGTCAACGCCGGTCGAACTTCCAAACAGTGCATTTTCGACAATTTTTGACTATTTCCGATATTTATACTCGCGTGTCGGGACGATCAATGGTCCAAAACGGATAACCATTACGATTCGGATAAACTCTATACGAACGGATAAACTCGTCGATATTCCAAAACTTCAAATAATCATATTATATTCCTCGGTCATCGGAAAAATCATCCGGAACCGTCCACGAACTTGAAATCACATGTATTACAACTCTCGAGAAGAGACTCAATTCAAATTCTCAGCCGATAATTAAGTCGTAAACAGAACCGGCAAACCACAAAATTAACGAGAAACTGTGATTACGTACTAACTCGTGGATTACGCTGATTACTTTACTGATTCTAGTTCGGCTCGTCACAACTCTACCGCCCTTTAAAAAAATTTCGACCTCAAAATTTACGTACCTGTCAAGAGAATAGATGAGGATACTGCTCCCGCATACGCTGCTCAGTCTCTCAGGTGGCCTCCTCAACCGAGTGATTCTAACACAAGACCTTCACATGCGGTATAACACGATGCCTCAACTGCTACTCACGCCGATCGAGAATCTGTACCGGCTCCTCCACGTACGTCAAATGCTCTCGGATCTGTAACTGCTGTGGGGCTAACACATGTGAAGGATCTGAGATGTAGTTCCGCAACATCGAAATGTGGAAAACATCATGAACACCAGCCATCTCAGCTGGCAACTCAAGCCGGTAAGCCACAGCTCCAACCCTCTTGGTGATCTCGTACAGACCAATGTATCGTGGTCGAAGCTTGTCACGCTTCCCGAAACGCACAACACCCCTCCACGGAGATAGTTTCAGGAAGACCCAATCGCCTACCTCAAACTTAAAACTCTTCCTCCTCATGTCTGCGTAACTCTTCTGATGATCCTGGGCGATCTTCAATCTGTCCCGGATAATCTGAATGTCCTCCATGGTGCACTTCACCAAATCAGGTGCAATAAGCCATCGCTCGCCCACCTCACTCCAACATAATGGAGTGCGGCACTGCTTCCCGTACAAGGTCTCGTACGGTGCCATCTCAATGCTGGCCTGATAGCTATTATTGTAGGCGAACTCTATCAAATGCAGTTGCTGATCCCAATTCCCGCGAAACTGCAACACACATGACTGTAACATATCCTCAAGAGTTTGTATAGTCCGCTCAGACTGCCCGTCAGTCTGAGGATGAAAGGCTGTACTGAAACGAAACTTCGTGCCCATGGCTCAGTGCAATGCCTGCAAGAACTCAGAGGTAAACTGATTGTCTCGGTCAGAAACAATAGACACAGGCACACCGTACTGTCGAACAATCTCCGACAAATATAACTTGGCCAATCTGCCCACTGATATCTTCCCCGGAAGTGCGAGAAAATGAGCGGATTTCGTCAGTCGATCCACAATAACCCAAATACCAGTGTTGCCAGCCGAAGTACGCGGCAACTGATAAACGAAATCCATGGTAATGTACTCCCACTTCCAAACCGGAATCTCTAATGGCTGTAATTTTCCTGCAGGTTTCTACCTCTCCGCTTTAACCTGCTGACAGATCAAACATCGACTCACGTATGCGGCAATTCCCGCTTCATGTTGCGCCACCAGTAATATGCTCAAAGAGTACGAAACATTTTCGTACCTCCGGGATGCATCGCATACGCCAAACAATGGGCCTCATCCTGAATCTCCTTCTTCAGACCCTCGTCTCGGGGTACGCACAACCTACCTTTGAACATCAACGTACCGTCGTCACTCAAACGGAACTCTGTAGGCATACCATTCCGTATCATGGTCTTCTTGCTCAACAGGTAGGAATCTGAATCCTGAGCCTCCCGAACCTGGTCAACCAATACGAGTGGAACTTGGAAACTGGCTACCAAGGCTCCTTCGTCATCCCATTAAAACTCAGCTCCCGTAGCCCGAAGATCGGCTAACATAGACACTCTAGCCACACATACATGGAACAACGAAGCTCCGAATTTCCGACTAAGTGCATCAGCCACAACATTGGCCTTCCCTGGATGCTACTCGAAAGTGCAATCATAGTCGTTGATCAACTCCATCCACCGTCGTTGCCTCATGTTCAAATCCGGCTGCGTCCGTAAGTAAGTGAGACTCTTGTGGTCGGTGTAGATCTTACACTGGGCTCCGTACAAGTAATGTCTCCAACTCTTCAACGCTAGCACAATAGCGGCCAACTCTAAATCATGCGTCAGATAGTTGACTTTGTGTGGTTTTAACTGCCTGGAACCGTAGGCTACGACTCTGCCATGCTGCATCAGCACACAACAAAGTCCCATCTTCGACGCGTCACTATATACCACAAACTCACCGCTGTCGTCTGGTAATGTCAGAACCGGTGCAGTAGTCAACTTTTCCTTCAAGAGCAAATAACTCTCCTCACATTCATCGAACCACTCAAACTTGACGCCCTTCTTCGTTAGTCTGGTCAGTGGAGTAGCAATCCGAGAAAAATCCTGTACAAACCGCCGGTAGTAGCCTGCCAGACCTAAGAAACTCCGGATCTCCGGTCTACTCCAATTTAGCACGGCCTCGATCTTGTCAGGATCAACGCTGACTCCCTCAGCCGATATCACATGTCCCAGAAACTTCACACTGTCCAGCCAAAACTCGCACTTGCTGAACTTCGCAAACAACTGATGGTCCCGCAAAGTCCGCAATACCGCTCGCAAATGCTTTTTATGCTGGCCCACACTCCTGGAATAGATCAAAATATCATCGATGAACACAATCACAAACTTGTCCAGAAACCGTTTGAACACCCGGTTCATCAAGTCCATAAAAGCTGCGGGGGCGTTGGTCAACCCAAACGGCATGACAAAAAATCGTAGTGCCCATACCGCGACCTGAAAGCTGTCCTGGCCACATCATACTCTCGGATCCTCAACTGATGATATCCGGATTGAAGATCAATCTTCGAAAAGATTGAAGCTCCCTTGAGCTGATCGAACAAATCATCAATCCGCGGCAACGGATACTTGTTCTTCACTGTAACCTGATTCAGCTTCCGGTAGTCGATACACAACCGTATAGATCCATCCTTCTTCCATACAAACAAAACCGGGGCACCCCATGGCGAAACACTGGGTCGAATGAAACCCTTCTCTAGGAACTCCTGGAGCTGAACCTGTAACTCTTTCAACTCCGCTGGCGCCATACGATATGGTGCCTGTGAAATGGGTCATGTACCCGGTAACAGCTCAATAGTGAAGTCAATCTCCCGAACTGGAGGTATGCCCGGTAACTCCTCCGGAAACACATCCGGGAACTCGGAAACAACCACAATACCACCAAGATCCGGCACAGCAGCCGTAGTGTCTACCACATGAGCTAAATAAGCAACACAGCCCTTCTTCATCAACTGATCTGCCTTCATCGCGGAAATCAAACATGGTAATGAAGTGTTCTTCTCGCCACGAAACAATATGTCGGGAAATCCTGGTTGTCGAAACACAACCTCCTTCTTGTGACAGTCAAACATTGCCCAATGCGTCTCCAAGAAGTCCATACCCAAGATCAAATCAAAATCAACGATATCAAGCAACAACAGATCTGCGGCTAAACCATGGCCTCCAATAAAAATCTCACAGTCTCTGTACACCCAGCCAATACTCACAATCTCACCGGACGGATACAACACTCTCCACAACCCCGGAAGTGGAGACGCAGGTACCATAGCTAAAGACGATAGTCTATACGACATGAATGAATGTGTGGCACCTAGATCTAAAAATGTAAGTACTGGAATACAAAAGATATGCAACGTACCGATAACGACCTCCGATGAAGCTCTGCCCTCTCGCAAAGTCAAGGCATGAACCCTTGACTATCCGGCTGGTCGTCCACACTGAGGCTGTCCCTGCTGTCCGACTTGGCCCGCAAACTATACTGGTTGAGCCCCCGAAGTGGCACCTCGCTCTCCTCCAGAACTCTGGGCCGCCTGTCCACCAACACCATCAAGCTGGAAACACTCCCTCGCATAGTGACCCACTTGGCCACAACGAAAACAAGTAACATGGCGCCGCTGACATGGACCAACAAGGTGTCTGCTGCAGAGACTACACAACGGGTACTCCCTTGGTACGGCAAATGAGCCACCGGTACGCCGAGGATAACTGGAACCGCTAGAACCCACACTAGACTGTGGTCGCTGCGGTCGATCTCTCCTCCATCTCTGCCTCTGTCTCGATGCATACTTCTGGTGGTCGATATGGTAAACAGATCACGGAACAAAGTCCACGGAGTATCAACTGAAACTCTATCGGTGCTAACCCACCAGAAGTATGCATCTGACTCAAGTAATCCGACAACTGCCACTGTCATCTGCTCAGGGGTAAACCGCAGACGCTCAAATACACATTCAACTTGAACCAACCATGCCTCACACATCTCTGGATCAGCTGAACCCGAAAAGACAGTAGCACCAGCAGTACGAGCTTTGACCACAGGGTCAAAACGCTCTTCCAAACGCAACACTCGCATCAGCAAGTCGTGCGTCTGGTGATCCATATCAGAATCCGCTTCCCGATCAACAAGGGGACCACGTCGAGGAGGCTTCCTACTGATACAAGACAAGCATTAGGTACAAGCAGAAGGAACGTAATCATGAGACCTCAGATATTTGAGAACACACAACACCCGAAGTATTGATGAGTACCGCTGGTCAGTCGGGTCATCACTCCAGACATGCTGTACAAACTTAAATACCCTAAGCGTCACAACTACAAGAGTCTACAGAATCTGACAACCTAATGCTTTGATACCAAGCTGAAAGGACCCAACCCCGATTTAGTTTCCTAAACGGGAATCAAACCCCTTCTGAAAACATGAACCAACAAAAATCGTAAAAATTTGAGCAGAGTAATGCTACTAACGCGGAAGTGCCTTTACCTACACCCGAAAAATAACACTTCATCCTATGCCACAAAAGCCAAACTGTGGGCACTCACTACAAGAAAACTGCACCTAGACCACGGACAATTTCCGTCGTCTAAGTGCAGTTTTCCGTCGTCTAAGTACTTGGACGACGGAATCTCCGTCGTCCAAGGTCCGTGCTCCAAGTGCTGTCGTCCAAGCACCTGGACGACGGAGAATTAGCCTTTCCGTCGTCCAAGTTAAATTGGACCGCGGACATTATCCGTGGCCCATGTATGCACCTGGACGACGGAAAGGCTATTTCTCCGTCGTCCAGGTGACTACATGGGCCACATACATTGCTCGTTTCTTCGTGGCCCACGTGTTCACCTGGACGACGAAGAATTAGCCTTTCCGTCGTCCAGGTGCATACATGGGCCACGGAGAATGCTATATTCTCCGTGGCCCAGGTGTTCACCTGGACGACGGAAACACTAATTCTCCGTCGTCCAGGTGAACACGTGGGCCACGGAAAATGGCAGGGTTTAGGGTTTAGGGGTTAGGGGTTAGGGTTAGGTTTAGGGTTTGTGCACCTGGACGATGGAGAACATAATCTCCGTCGTCCAAGTGACAATTTAATTTTTAAAAAAATTAAATTTAAATTAAATATTATTAAATTAATTTATTATTAATTTAATTTAAATAATGAAAAATAGTCAAAATTAATTAATTAAACTAAATTTTTAATATTAATTAATGTATTAATTAAATAATTAATTAATTTGTACATACGTACACATCCAAATTAAAAACCCATAAAAATAATAAAATATTGTTCGGAACTCGGAAATAAAGAAACGCGATAATTAACTAGCTAGCTAATACACTGGAGGAGCAGATGCGCCACCGGGTCCTCCGCCTCCAGCCGGGTCGTTGTCGGGGTGTAGGTTCGGAGGAGGTTGACATACTTCTCGATTTTGGTTCATGAGCACGATGAGTTGGGCTATTTGTGCTTGTTGTTTGTCAAGTCTTTGCCGCATTGACTCATTCTGCTCTTGTGTCCGTCGATTCTCCTCTCGTGCCAGTCGAGCCTCTTGAATGGCTGCTTCGACGGCAGCTGCCTGACTCCTCCGCTGCCCCGAACCTCCCGTAGATGATGAGCCAGAGGTCGTCGACAAATCTCGTACCACCCTAGGCCCAAAGTGCCTAACCTCCTTGCCAGCTCTACGACCGTAGACCTCATCCGCGATTGCAATTTGGCTCTCTAAGGATAGAGGAGGCAGGTCTTCCGGCGGCACATCTGGGAACGCAAGCTGAGTGTTAGCCAACTCTTCATGCGCACGCTCTATCACCCTTGCCTACAAAAGAATAATTAATTTATTATAATGAAATCATATTTAAATAATAATTACTATAATTAAAAGCACATAATTAATATATCACTTACGCCGCATTGACTCGCTTCATTATCGAGCCCAGGCGTCACGTACGCGCTTACGCTTGCATCAAGATAAGGGTTTTTGGAGCCCTTATCCTTGTGCTCCTTGGCTATTTGAATGAACTGCTTGGCGCCGGTAGTATGGTGTTTCTCCTTCTTCCCCCGGATGGCTTTGTTGACACCGGAGAATTTCTGTTACACAACATAATTAAATCATTAAAAAATGAATAACTACAATTTAAATAATTCAATTATCTTAATTGAAATAAAAAAAATAAATTAACACCTTAAATTGTTCATCGGCAAAGTGGTTACACAACCACTCCCACTCATCTTCTCTATCCCCCTTGCAGCTCTACTGGAGGAGGCACGGGACCGACATCTTGGAAGTACTTATGGAGCTTGTACTTCCAATCTTTGTAGATGGAGTTGGCGGTTTGGTTGATATGCCTCAACATGGCCGGTGTCGGATCCACCGCAAATTGTTCCTATCAAAAATAAATTGAAAATTATAATCATATATATTATGAAATTTTAACTAATATTAACAATATTATATAATAACTAAATTGGATGTATTACGTACCGAAAGATTTTTGAAGACTTTCGCCTTCTCATGATCCGGCGCCTCCTTCCAAGTAGGGGCAGTGATACGAACCCGGTTACGGATGATTGACCCTATCCCATGCGCCGAGAGACTTGCTAGCTGAGCTGTGGGAGGGCCACCGGTGAATTCGTCGTACGGCAAGTCGATCTTTTTCCCGGTCGCCTTGCAAATACGCTCCGCTTTGCCCCCTTGAACGAGACCCCGAGTCCTTTTCGGTTCTGGGTCAGTGGGGGCCCTTCTTTGCCTACGGCGGGCGCTGTACATGATTGATTTGGCGGTCGAGGACGCCTGAGTACTTCCCGTTGAACCGGTACCGGGCGTCGGAGAATGGAAGGGGTCGACGTCAACACCGCTCGAGATGAATGGGGGAGCGGGAATTTCCCTAGAGGGCGCTACGGACGAACCAGATGATCCGTCCGGATTGAGAGCGTCGTTGCCCTCCTGTTGAACCCAACCGACTTGGGCCGCCAACATTCGGAGCATCTCATCTTCTGCCTCCTGTTGGGCTTTCTTCTTGCCGGATGTCGTCTTTGGCGGAGCCATTTAAACCTAAGAGTACGGTGTTAAAATACCTACTTACCATAATAATTACAACTTAAAAATTTACGCTAATTAAGTACGTTTAAGATTTAAATAGAGTACACTAGCTTGGCTTTTTCGGTCGTTCAATGGACGTGCGACCCGCGTGATAAAGTGTAAATTTTCAATTAATCAGCCTTGATTAAATCGAAAAACATGGCCAGTTAGGGATAGAGATAACGCGAGAGGCAGGACTAATTTCGACAAAAATCTTTCTTAGTCCAAATCCTGTCACCAGTCATAACCCGTTTCTAGACACCATGTCCGACATTCGGCCAATTTTTCGAAAATTTACACTCCCTCAAGTCCTTTGCAAACTCCGCCCTCAACCTCGTGTCCATAACTTCACTTAGGTTATGGTGTGCGGTGATGAAATCCACACATCACGAGGGGTTAAGGAGATAAGCTAGGAAAAGATGCGTCATCTATTCCAAAGAGTGCGACTTAATAAACCAAGCCTATGTACTAAACGTAAATCGAATACATACACTACAACATTTTTACCCATTGCCGGCGACTTTTAAGTCGCCGGCAATGTTTTTGGACATTACCGACGATTTTTGCCGGAAAAATCGCCGGTAATGTCTTTTTTTTTTTTTACATTACCGGCGACAAAAAATCGCCGGTAATGTCCGTCGCCGGCAATGCCTCGATGGTAATGTAAAAAAAAAAAAAAAAAAAACGACATTACCGGCGACATACATTTATGTCGCCGGTAATGTAAAAAAAAAAAAAAAAAAAAAGACATTACCGGCGACATTAATTATGTCGCCGGTAATGTCTTTTTTTTTTTTTTTTTTTTACATTACCATCGAGGCATTGCCGGCGACGGACATTACCGGCGACAAAAATCGCCGGTAATGTAAAAAAAAAAAAAAAAAAAGACATTACCGGCGATTTTTCCGGCAAA
Source organism: Geum urbanum (assembly GCA_946800695.1). Taxonomy (NCBI): domain Eukaryota; kingdom Viridiplantae; phylum Streptophyta; class Magnoliopsida; order Rosales; family Rosaceae; genus Geum; species Geum urbanum. The sequence continues at coordinate 14,977,351 of OX327008.1, read as the reverse complement.
AATCGCCGGTAATGTCAAAAACATTGCCGGCGACATAAAAGTCGCCGGCAATGGGTAAAAATGTTGTAGTGATATACTACCATGCAATTTACTAGAAAACACACGTAACTAACAATTAAGTAAAACAATAAATAATTACAATAAAAAATTATTATTTATCAAATAATTAATTATGAACTAATTACAATAATAAATTTATTCATTTATCAACTAATAATAAATAATTACAATAATAAATTTATTCATTTAAATAATTATCAACTAATTACAATTATGCATTTAAATAATTATTAATTACAATAATTAACCACTAAAAATTATTATAATTACAATAATGAAATATTTAAAACTAATTTATAAATTATATTTAGAATTTAATTAATTAAATGAAAATAATTTTAATAAGGAAAAAAAATAGAAATTTACCTCACCGGAGTAATCGGGAATATAGGCGGAGTTGAGTCGTCGGGGAGGAGGAACCACGCCGGAAAAATTGTCGTCGGAGCGTCGCCGGAGGAGGATCGCCGGAGGAGAGGAGAGGAGAGGAGTGGAGAGGAGAGGAGAGGAGGAGATGGAATGAGAAAATGAGGGGGGGGTGCAACTCTATTTATAGAGTTGCACTTAGACGACGGAGCACTATTCTCCGTCGTCTAAGTGCACTTGGACGACGGAAACAGTGTTTTCCGTCGTCTAAGTGGTGGTTTCAAAAAATTTCAAGCGGCGCCAATTAATCGGCGGGACGTTTTGAACCGCCATGATTTTGGACTTAGACGACGGAGAATGAATTCTCCGTCGTCTAAGTGAAAATTCAAGCGGTCCCAAAAACGGAAGCGGTAAATTGAACCGCCATAATTTTGGACCTGGACGACGGAGAATGACCATCTCCGTCGTCAAAGTGAAAATTACATGGAAAAAATAAAAAAAAAAAAATTCGAACCGCCATGGTTATTTGAACCTGGACGACGGAGAATGACCATCTCTGTCGTCCAGGTTCAAATTACGTTAAAAAAAATTTAAAAAATAATTCGCTAGGAATTTAGCGATCTGTCATTCGAGTGAAATAGTCGTCCAATATCGATGAACACATCGTATATATGAACAATTAAATTTGAACCGACGAATAATTTTTCGTTTTGAAAGTTGTCAAGTATCGACTAATCCTTACGACTTAATTGTTCATGAGTAGAGGCTAATTTGCAGCAGAGTATTAACGAAATTGAATTTGGACAAAACAACCGTTGGATATGTTCGTCGTAACATAATATATAATTGTCTTTAAAGGACCATAAAATAATAAGTTCAGGAAGGGTTTGATCGGCACAGTCAACCGCAAAACCGATAATTTCACAAACCGGAAACGTGGATACAAGGCATTTCGCAACTCCAATTTTTGAACCGTCGAAGCTCACACACCAAGAATTGTTTACTCTAAAGTCTTGATGAAAAGAATATGCATTGGAAGAAGGTCTAGATGGTCGTTGTCTTAGAAAAAATTACGATATCTGCACCTGGACGACGGATATGAGCGTTTCCGTCGTCCAGGTTCTAACCTGGACGACGGATATGAAGTTATACGTCGTCTAGGTGATAACCTGGACGACGGAGAATGATGATCTCCGTCGTCCAGGTGTATAGACCTTGAATTCAAGGGTTAGGGCCTGACTGTTTAGGGTTTAGGGTTTGTGAACTTGGACGACGGAGAATTACCATATCCGTCGTCCTAGTTTGTACCTGGACGATGGATAATGACCATTCTCCGTCGTCCAAGTTCTAAACCCCGAATTCAGGGGTTAGGGCCTTAGGGTTTACGGTTTAGGTCGTCCCCGGTCATTTGTGTGTCCGTTCAATTATTCTGATTCAAAAATATAATTAAAAAATTGATCGATCGATCCGATCTGCTAGATTTAGAGGGTCCAGGATTTAGGGTTTTATATGAGATTGAGATTTGGCGTGGCGCCAAAGGTGAAAATGGCGGGGGACCTAATATAAACGTGGACGGAATTCAGGTGTCCGTTCAATTATTTTGAATGACCATAAAAAAATTAAATAAATGATCGATCGATCCGATTTGCTAGATTTAAGGTCGAGGATTTAGGGAGATAGCCAAAATACCCAAAGGCGACAACCTGCAATTAATTTCTCCGTTGTCCAGGATATATAATTCGGATTAATTAATTACCGTAAATAAACCTGCATCGATCATATATATATATATATTACAATAATTAATTACCAATTAATCTCCCTCGTCCTATGACCGTACTCTTCGTCATAATCATCATCGTCCTCATCCCCGTTAGACGACGGCTCATCCTCGTCATCGTACTCAACATCGTCCGACGAATAACCTGAGTCGTCGTCCGCGTCCTCTTCCTGCTCGTCTTCTTCATCTACCTCATCGATAATCTCATCTTCAGTTAGATCTATACAACCATCAGGCATGGGTAACCGTTCACCATCTTGAACCAGGTCCATTATATCGGAGCGGATGACAGAAATATTAGGCTCTTGATAGGCAGGAATGTCTCTTTCTGGTTCAGCAGCATCTTCAGTCGTCGCCGGTGTCCCTTCAATTGTCTCTGTATTCCATATTCCTCGGTGAGAGATATGGTTCACTATTTTCCACCCTTCACCGGCTTTCGGATCGTCCAGATAGAACACCTGCCGAACTAAGGTGGCGAGAGCGAAAGGCTCATCCTCATACCAACTAGAGTTTGTATCGACTGATAATAGTCCCAGGTCTTCCTTTGTACGCTTGAACCATCTGCACTTGAATAGGAAAACGTTGACATCATTCCCGTAACATAGCTGAACCACATATACAATAGCCCCGTAATATAGATCATTGTCTTTCCCAACCGCGACCCCACTGTTTTGTGTTCTTCTTCCTTCGTCTCGGGCCAATGAATGGAACTTTACACCGTTCACAAAACATCCGGGATAAATATAGTGTTTAACCGGCTTCCCTGCTAGCAAGTGCTTTGGCCATGACCACCACCCTCCGTGGTTTTCAGATTTTTGCAGATCAATCATCTGCGAAAAAGGGGAAATTAATATAAGGGTTTACTTTCTACAAACATGATCGATATGTATTTAAATAATTAATCCCGAGACGTACGTACGTACCCATTGGAAGAAATAATCGGGAAACTTCTTCTTAACCATTTTCTCAATCCATGCCGAACTCTTGTTTTGATTTAACTCCTGAAGCCTCTCCCTGTATGACATCATGTACGGCTCAACTTCGTCACAGTCTCGCAACACTACCCAATGTGCCTCAATAAGTTCTTCCCGTGTTAACGATTCATTTAATACTCCTCTAAACGGTCGGACGACATTGGTGACGACAGAAAGATTGATGCGGCCACTGCTCTCGGAGGCAGTGGGAGGTGGTGGATCTTTGAGGTACCTATTGTAGTAAGTAACACACTCATGCATTAGGTATGTCTCTGCTATGGAGCCATCCGGGGCCGACCTGTTTTTGACGAATGACTTATATTGTCCAAGCTGTCTACAAAATCAAACGTACAATAAGAATAAGTACATATAGCTAGCTAGTATATATATAATCTCCAGTGGAACAAATTAATTTATTAGTTGTACGTACCTTTCTTGAGGATACATCCAAGTGTACTGGACCGGACCAGAAATGAGCACCTGCTCGGGCAGGTGGATCATTAGGTGAATCATGATGTCAAAGAAAGAAGGGGGAAAAATCCTCTCTAGTTTGCAAATGATGTGCACAATTTGTTGTTGCAATTCCACCACATCTGACTTCTTTAATTCTCTGGCGCATAACCTCTGCCACCACCTGCACAATGCCACTATTGGTTCTACGACGTCCCGAGGCAAGTATGGTCGAATTACCACTGGAATCAGACGTTGCAGCATAACGTGATAGTCATGTGTCTTTAGACCAACAAACTTGTGTTGCACCTCGTCCACTGCTCCAGTTATAGTAGCTGCATACGTAGCCGGATAACGAACGCCCTTAAACCAGTGAAATACAGAACGTCTAAGCGTCGGCTTCACTGTGTAAGGTGCATCTGGCATCTTGTTGTACACTCCTTTCCTATCCCTCCTCAACCACAAGGGACGACGTAGATTCATTGATTCCAAATCTTTGCGCGCTTTGGGAGTATCTTTAGTCTTGAACTTAATACCCAGAATTGTTCCCACCATGCTGTCGCACACATTCTTTTCTATGTGCATCACATCCAAGTTGTTCCTCAGCTTCAACTTCGACCAGTAACGGAGTTCAAAGAATATACTCATGTGATCCCAATAGCTCAGATCATGTGGAGGAATTGGATTGCATTTCTTTACATCCGCGTCATTGCTCAACACACCAAAGTCGAAATAGCTCAACCTCTCTAAAATCTCTTCGCCCGACCAACTACGGGGTTTAGGATTGTGCTCTATTGTACCGTCGAAATGAGCTTCATCTTGTTGCCACGGGTGGTCGTGAGGAAGCCATCTACGGTGACCCAAGTAACACACCTTCCCCGCGTGCTAACTAGAGTTCACGTCGTCCAAACATATAGGACATCCATTATATCCTTTTGTTCTGCAGGCTGCCAACATCCCATAAGCTGGAAAATCGCTGATAGTCCACATTACGGCAGCCCTCATCGTGAACATCGTGTCAGTGAATTTGTCATAAGTTGGGACTCCATTTTCCCACAACAGTTTCAGCTCGTCGATCAAAGGTCTGAGGTAGACATCTAAGCACTTTGATGGAGATTTAGGACCTGGAGTTAGTACGGTAAGGAAATTAAATTCCTTGTTCATGCACATCCACGGAAGCAAGTTGTACAGCATCAGAATAACTGGCCAAGTGCTGACGGCGGAGCTATTACTTCCCCAAGGATTGAATCCGTCTGTAGATAGGCCGAGTCTAACATTTCTAACCTCTGAAGAAAAGTTTCCAAATTCTCTGTCGAAATGTTTGAAACCCTCCCCATCCGCGGCGTGTCACAGGACATCGTCATCTATTCGCTTTTCTGCGTACCATCGCATCGCCTCTGCTGTGTGTAGAGTCATGTACAGGCGCTGCAATCTGGGAATCAAGGAAAATATCGAACAACTTTCACAGGAATTCTCTTTTTCGAACTCTTCCTATTCAACTGGAATCTGCACTGGCCACATACGGGACAATAGTCCAAATCTTTATACTCTTTGTAAAATAGCACACAATCATTCGGACATGTGTCAATTATCCTGTACTTTAGGCCGAGGCTGCTCAAGATATTTCTAACCTTATAATGAGATTTAGGAAGATTGTGATCATCAGGAAGCAACTTACATATTTGCTCCTGAATTTCGTCAAAAGCGTTCACTGACATTTTGTGCTTCACTTTTATCTTCATTTGCTTCATCACATATTGCAACACATTCTCTCGACATCCAGGGAACACCGGGGTCTGCGCTTCAAGTAGCATCCGGTTGTACTTTTCCATCTCACTGGTGTCAGTGGCCAAGCTAGCTGGGGGGAATGTGCCATCATTCTCATTAGTGGTACTGTAACCTCCGTCTTGGTGTTGGTGTCCACCATGATTACATCCCGGAAACGCATCATGGACCAAATCTGCAGTTGGGTTGCAAGCTGGGGGTCCGGCACCACTCCCCCTGGATGAGCCACCATGGTAACTGTACCCTGAGCTGAAGTCTGCTGCGCTGAACTCTACTGCTTCACCATGCTCGCTCCATGTAGTGTAACTCCACATCATACCATTTTCGTACAGGTGTTGCACCATAACATTAACCTCCGCATACTGACAATTAAGACATTTCTGACACGGACACCTGAAACGTTTCTTTCCCTGACCATGTTCTATCGCAAAATTCACAAATTCGCTAATTCCATCCATATACCGGACATCACATCTATTCATCAACTTCATCCAACTCTTGTCCATACTGCTACAAAATATTATAATTAATTAATTATATATTACATATATATATATTAGTCCATTAATTTACGCTTAATTATACGTACTCGATCTACATCGATCCATCAATTACGTACGTACGTAATTTAATCTGTATATATAGCTAACATCCATGCATGTATGTACGTACGTTTTCACTAAATATATATATTAATTAAGCAAATTTTAACTGCGTGCGTACCTGCTGGCCTTCTCGATATCCGTTAATTAAGCTAGCTAGCTAGTCAGCGGAGATCCCTTAGCCTGATCATTCCCTCGGCCTTCTCCCTAGCCTTTCTCCTTCTCCTTCTCCTTCTCCCTTCTCCTTCAATTCTTCTTCGAATGGAATGAAGAGATTGAGGATCGGATGGAATGAATCGATCGAAGAGAGTTTGGCATCGGGCTTATATAATGCTTCACTTAGACGACGGAGGTGTCGGTAAGTCGTCTAAGTGGAATTTAATTACTCGGACCACGACGTGTTGGTCCGTTGTCAAGGTGATCACCTAGACGACGGAGAATACCATCTCCGTCGTCCAGGTTATCACCTGGTGGACGGACAAGACTCCGAGGTCCAGGTGGTCACCTGGACGACGGAGATGGTATTCTCCGTCGCCTAGGTGGTACTTGGACGACAGAGAATTCTACGTCGTCCAAGTGTCACCTAGACCACGGAACATTTACGTTTCCGTGGTCTAAGTTCTGTTATCTTGCAGTGACTATTCCCCTCCGGATTTCTCAATATCATATCAATAACAATAACCAGTAAACATAACTGTAATATATAGGAAATCTGGGAAAATCCGTATAAAACATGTATCAGTAACGTATCAGAGCGACCTCTAGTGTATATATATACAAAATATACAACAGTAGGCAAAACAAGAAACCTACTGGAAAAACACAGGTAGCTCGAACAACTAGCCTCCGACCGCGACGTGAGACACCAGAATCCGAACTGCAAACTGGGCACGGAAACCGAAAAGCCCAGGGGAAAGGCAAATAAAACGTTAGAGGTTAGAGTGAGTGGACGAAAATAAACATATGGCTTTCACTAGTTTCATATACATAATCAATGTAAAACAATGCGAGTTCGGAAAGTATATATTGAGGTTGCCAGGCGAATCTCTCAAGCACGACGGTCAGGAGAATCGCTCAAGCCCGACGGTGATAGGCTAGGGGAATCTCTCAACCCCAGCGGCATACAGGGGAATCTCTTAACCCTTCCCAGAGAAATCTCTCAACTCTGGTCCAGAGGAATCTCTCAACTCTGGCGGACTACCGATGATCAGCCGAGTAGCCGAAGCATCGATGCAGTAATGCCATCACCATATAATATAAAATAATACCTCCGAAAATAAAAAATAACTCAACATCGTATAAAGTAAATACGGAAAATCATGAACTCGCAACAACTGTGAAAATATAAAAATGTCCACTCACAGATGAGCAGAGCGCGCATTCGCGCTAATCATGTGGCCCGGCGGAAGATCCCTCGCTCGAAACATGATCTCGATCCTCTGAATAATCACAAAAACATATCTGATCAAAATCACAATTCTCTACACTGTACCACACCGTGGAAACATACAACACAGTGCAAAATAACCGATGAAATTTCCGAAATCTCCACTCAAAACCCTCGACTGAAAATCTGATACCCAAATCAACTCGAAAACCTCAAGGCGACGATCGGGGTGCGAATATGAGAAAAATGACATTAAAATCAACGAATTCCAAAAATTCAACGGGTCGCCGGAGCTCCGGCGTTGACCGCAGCCGGCGGCGGTGTGCGCCGTCAACCGGAGAGTTTTCCCGGCGACCGAGCTACCAATCTGTTCTCCTCCTCAAGCCAAGCAACTTCCCTCAAAGCACCACCACCATCCAACCACCACCGTGGCCGAAAATCAGCTTAAAAGCCACGGTGATCCACCATCTCCGGCGAGACTGTCCACTGCCGTTCCTCTGCCTACGGCGCACGGCAGCCTTCGAGGCTTGTCCCAAAAGGACCGCCGTGGCCCCATGAGTAGAATCCCTCAACTCTCCGGCCACCACCGTGGCTGGAGCACCTACGTCACCGAAACCCAAAATCGGCCGGAAAACACCCAATATCAAACCGTAATTTCTCCCTCAAATCGAAACCAAATCAAGCAATTCCAAATTCTAAACAGTTGCAAATGAAGAGAGGAATCGATTCATACCCAACTCGACGCCGGAGATGGCCGGAAACGAAAGGTCACCGGCAAGTCAAACGGTGGCCGGTCTCTCCTCCTCGGTCAACGCGGTCAACGCTCCCAATAGTGGTCAACGCCGGTCAAACTTCCAAACAGTGCATTTTCAACAATTTTCGATATTTATACTCGCGTCTCGGGACGATCGACGGTTCAAAACGGATAACCATTACAATTCAGATAAACTCGATACGAATGGATAAACTCGTCGATATTCCGAAACTTCAAATAATCATATTATATTCCTCGGTCATCAGAAAAATCATCCGGAACCGCCCACGAACTCGAAATCACATGTACTACAACTCTCGATCAGAGACTCAACTCAAATTCTCGGCCGATAATTAAGTCGTAAACAGAACCGGCAAACCACACAATTAACGAGAAACTGTGATTACGTACTAACTCGTGGATTACGCTGATTACTTTACTGATTCTGGTTCGGGTCGTCATAGTTACATTGCACTTAACTCTATTTACTCATGGAAGGCAATGCAACGCAAGTTCATCTCTAAGTATTTTCCACCGGGGATGATCAATGAGAGAAGGACAAGGTTGATGACATTTGTGTGGAAGATGAGAGTTATTCTAAGAGATTTTGAAGCGTTTCAAGGAGCTTGAACTTGGGTGCCCTAACCATGGCTAAAGCCAAGACATTTTATTGTCTCTTTTCTACCAAGGATTATACATGGGGACAAAAAGGAAGGTCGACAATGCATGTGGAGGAGATTTCATGGAGAAAACCGTGGAGGAGGCGCATGTTTTACTATAAAAGATGTCAGAACGGTATTCCTTATGGGATGAAAAACTGGCACTATCATTAAGAGAAGCCATCCAAGTGAACCGGGGAAGTAGGTATGAAGTTAAGGGAGCCGCATATGTGCAAGAGGATGCCATCAAGCGACTTGAAGAGACCATAAACAAGAAATTTGACTTTTTGTTGAAGCAAACTCGGAATGGAGGCTATGTTAACCGAATTACGGAGACTAGTGTGGCACCTTTCATGATTTTTAAGAGTGTGATACATGAGACTTCATGTTGCCCACATCAAGGAGACCATTCGAAGACTACTGAGGAGTGGAAGCACATGTCATTGGGTGCACAAAGGAGTAATCTGGGTTGGCATACCAATCCTATTTTCTCTTAGGATGGTCTTAGCCAAGTCAACCATTGTAGTCAAGCAAATGGTCAAGACTTTAAGCATAGAGCTACCGGAGTTACAAAGGCTAGTGGAGAGTTTGTTAATGTTATGAGAGACAACTCTTGCCAACCAAAAGCATGTTTCTCTCCAATACCACAACAAGATCCGATGCCACAAGCACTTCTACCTTGAGAGGAGTTGTCAAAGTCTAACTTGGAGGAGTTGATAACCAAGCTATTTTCACAACATGAGATGCATTTTCAACAAAAATTGGAAGCTCAACGAGCGGATGACAAGAAGATGTATTTAAATATCTTCAAGAGCTTAATGGAAGAGAATAAGGAGATCAGGAAAGAGAACGAATGTGCACTCCGGAAGATGGAGGAACAATTAAGTCAATTTTCCAAGGCACATTAAGTCCAACAAGTTTTCACCCACATTCATCAAGTTAAGGTGGTGAATGCGGTAGTGCAACCCGGGAAGTGCTTCACCAACTATGATGATGCCCTATTGATAGAAAGCGATTGTGAAAGTGATGATGAGGAGGATGACGTAGGCACATTGGGTGTACCTCACATACCTCCCGAATTTGATAATGAAGCCAAGAGGAAGCATGAGGGTGTCAAGACGCACGTCGAGACTAAGGTGAAACTGGATGCAATTGAGCTCCTACCATTTCCTCCATCCAATACCAAAGGAAGGATGCAGGCTATCATGAGCCGTGACGCAAAAGCCTTCAAGTTATTCAGTGAAGCCCCTTTGACTCTAGAACTACAAGCTTATAGTGTTGATGTTGTGGAAAATAAGGCTAATGTTGTTGAAGAGGTCAAGGCACCAGATAGGTTCAAGAGCTGCGAAAAGAAGAAGAAATGGAAGCCAAACAAGCTTGAGAAACCGGCTTTGGTAGTTGCTAGCAAGGTCACCTTGAAGAGCCTTAATCTTTTAAGGAGTGCTAATTACAAGTTGCTTGAGCTATGTCCTTAAGGAGTCATCCATTTGATGAATTTGAAGAATAGGAGAACTTTCAAGCTCCATGAGATGCAAATTGAGGCTTTTGAGCCAAACACAAAATGGAGTACAGAGGTTTATCACTTTAAGGACCCAATGGGGATGTCCTTACATTCTACTTAATCGGTGATCTTGTGAACCCTTGGAGCAATCCTAAACGAAGTGGTCCCAACACGAATAGCATGGAAGGCAAGACTTCGGTCTTGCAAGTTGGTGATTGTTGGTGAGTATGGCGAAGTTTTAGTCTTCAAGGGGGAGCATCTCTAACTCTTTATTTTCTTTTCATTTCTCTTCAATTTGATTTCTTATTTTGCTTTCATTTGTTATCAGGATGTTAGCTTTGTGTATGTGAAATTTGTGGTAGGAAAGTGTGTGATGTTTTGTAGTTACTTGCTATGCTTCGAGTTTTTGTGGTGATGCTTATCCTTGTTAAGTTTGTGTGATTATGTGATGGCTTGATGAAGACTTAGTATTTCTTCTTATCGTAGTTTTTATGTGACTAACCTCTCTCTCTTATCTTTGAACTTCGTAGAATTTATGGTTATTAATTTTGTACCCGTTAAAAATCTTGAACTCCTTCGGTTGATGTTAATGTGGTACTTGGTGTGATTTCTGTTTTTGTGTGGTTGGATGCATGTTTTGATTGCTTGTGTGCCTATTTGTTATTTTGTGGCGCAATTGGATGTGTTGACTAACCACGTTCATGTGTGTTAGTTTACTTTTGTCGTATTTGCTGTGTGTTTTGGATGGGACTTGAGGCAATTTTTGCAAAATTCAAGCTCTCCTTCAGCAAAAATCTGTGAGCTAGCTTCGATGGATTGAAGGTTTGCCTCGATCCATCGACATTGGTCTGCATACAAAAATATGAGGGCTTAACTTGATGGGTCGAAGATTTTCTTCGACCCATCGAAGACCACTGCCACACAAGGACCCGGGGACACGCTTCGATGGATCAAGGGGTTCCCTTTGACCCATCGAAAACCATTTCTAATAAAATCAATATATTTGCCCATTGTAGAGTCCTCATGCAATGGCTTTGCTCATATGCACCCTCGGGCTTTCCAATGCTATATATTTCCATGCGAGGGCGCTGATTGCCTGTCCTCTCTTCACTTTTATCACCTCTAGATGGCGAGGCCTAACTTGGCCTTCATGGGTTAACATAGACGTGCATTTGGAGCTCGGAGGTGGTCTACAAAGCGTTTGCACTTTCTTTCTCCCTTACTCTTTCTCTATTTTCTAGCACTTATGAGAATATGTTTGAGAATGATGCTATGTTAGGATGCTTATGTTTAACTCTCGTCCCTAAGAGTAGACATCTTTCAAGAGTTGTTAGGCTTGTAATGTCTTGATGACTCACTCTTGTTCGATGAGGGAGCGATCTATTCATCATTCGTGTATTGCTTGGAGTCACATAGAAGGTAGTAGTCTTGTGTAAGTGTGAGGTCCCCTCATGTTATATGCTAGATTACAATGTCATTTTTCTTTGAAATGTGATTAGTATGCATGTCCCTATTATGGTTGATAGGACTCTAATAGATTCATTACTTCTTAAAGACTATATGATCCTTTAACTGTGAATGCATGCTAGTTACTATGCCTAGGAAAACATGTGGTAGGTGAATAATCTTGTGAAATGATGATGCCTTGCTATCTTGTTTACGCTTTTGTTTTCTATGTGGCTTTATGCAAATTAAGGACAATTAGATTCTAAAGTGTGAAGTAGGCAGCTAATTCATTTTCACTCCTAATCCGAAAAACCATAAACAATTAAATTTTTTTAGAAAATGTAACACAAAAATATGTGTGCTTTGTCTGTGTTTGTGTTCCGAATAATCACTCCCAATGATGAGACTTGAACTAATGGCTAGTAGATTGCATGATTTTGAGCATGTTTAAGAAGAGAAAACAATGCATGTTTAATCGGTTTGAAAAGTGCATATGTTATTCATAATGGATTCACATGAGAAAAGGAAGGATTGACATGTTTTTGAGCTATCTATCCCCCATGTGAGATTTTGAGCCTTATTGTGTGTGCATAGCTACATTAAGCACCTATTCTTTCATGCGTGATATCGATTGATCATTGTGTAATCTAAAACTTGCTTGAAACCGTGCAAATCATTTTTCAAATCATCAGATATTTTCAAAAATGATAGAGGCATTAGGATTACTACCATGGCCAAATTTCTTATTAAACCTATGATGCATGTACCCTTAGTAAGCCAATTGAGCCTTATATTACTTAGCTTTTCATTTCATGAAGACCACAAAATCCTACCTAGCTTAAACACTTATCTTACTCCTAACCTGACAATTTAGCAAGCAATGATGAATTCCTAGGAGGATGTGCTTTTAATGTTGTGTTTATGGGAAGAAAGTCAAAAAGATAAGTGTGAGGTGGATGAGGTTGTTGTAATGTTCAAATTTCAGTGTATCTTGCTCAAAAACAAAACAAACAAAAAAAAGAATACCAAAGAAAAGGAAAGAGAAAAGTAGAAAATAGAAAAGAGTTCCACAAAAAGATGGCAGTTGTACATATTAAATAAGTCTTTTTTTGGAAAAGAGTTGTTTGAATAAGGGAAAGTTAGTAGCACCTAGAGTAATGTTGGAAATTCAACATGTGAGTTGCTTGCTGGGTTGCTTGGTTCTTGATCTCCTATACCCTTCTTTCATGTCACCCATTTCCTTGAGCCCCGTTACAACCAGAATAAAAGTCCTCTTGATTTGAAATACTTATGATTTTGGATTGTTGGAGCATTGGTTGAAAATTAAGCTTATGGAGAACATGTGATTGATGTGATTTATGAGTGCAAATACTAATCCTCAAACACTTTTGTACGTTGAGTGTTATTTAATGAGTTTGATGGTTAGGAAACATATCAATTTGAATACATCTCATTGTGATGCATTTGGCCTAGCATATCTCATCGTATGCATTGATTTCATGTTTTAAAAGTGTTGCTCAAAAGTAGTTCAATCCATCTACCCATGATTTTTTGAGGGAAATCAATCTACAATTTCGGACACTTACATACTTGTGTGTTTTAATGCTTCGAGTCTAGCTTACCTTAATTCTTTTCTTCTTAGTTGGCTTGAGGACAAACAAAGTTTAACTGTGAGGTAGTTTGTTAGGACCATAATTGTGTTCCAATTATGTACCTGACCTTATGTTTAAAGCTTGCCTTCTTGGAATAAAGTATCATTTTTAATACGTTTCTTTGTCATGCTAGAAAATGGAGAGTTTGCGAGGAAACGAGCTAAAATATTGAAATTAACCACTTTTTGGAGAAGCCAAGCAAATTTCCTAAGCATTGAGAGAAGAAGGAGCAAAGCCCAGAAAAAGACAAAAAGTCAACCACTAGTCAAAGTCAACTCCGGCCGGTCAACGGTCAACTCCGGTAACCCCTTGCCAGATTGTTTTAAGGCCCAAGAATTCCAAGTCCAAGCCAATAAGCCCAAGGGAGAAGATATTTTGGTAGAGACATGTGCCACTCACATGTTTGGTGAGTCATCTTTGGACCACTAAGTAAAGCCTAAAATTGTGGATAATGTCCAACCTTAATTTTGAATTATTTGATGCCAAAATATCCTATCCAAAGCTATAAGGGTCGAGCTCCCCACTACACCCACATACAACTCACCTCATTTCTTAGTTTTTCATAGTTTTAGTCTCTCTCTTAGGCCTCCATCCATACCCAACCCATATAGCAATCTCCTCCACCTCTCAAACACCCATTAGCACTACTAAAAGGCTTGAAAGCTTCTAGCACCACCACCATACTTTCATGTACACCATCTTCTCCTAAGCCTAAGGTGGGTGACTCAAGTTCTTTGAGCATAAGAGCATATTTGGAGCAAGAAGGGAATGAGAGCTTGAAGAGCCTGGAGCTTTTGGGACTCTTTGGTTATCTCTTCTCCTATTTGTCTCTAATTTATGTATCTATACTCTATCTTAGCTACGGGTAGTGAGCAGTTATCTCCTGGAAGGTTAGGGCTTAGGCCTAGCCAATTTGACTATGTTTTGAGTTATGGATTTGAATTTGGTTTAGTTTATTACATGTTGTGAATGAGTTTGATAAATTGTGATGTGACTGTGGCATGTTTGCATATTTGGGCTTGATTCAATGTTTTCATATTGATGTCTTGGCCATGACTAAGTTGAGATGTGTTTAAGGAAGCTAAAAATGAACTTAAGTGAATTAGTCACTCACTTAAGGAAGATAAGCATGTAAACATGACTTAGGTCTACACTTAAAAGGATAAGCCTAAAGTTTGGTTTCCATTGGGCTTGAGTATGGGCCGAAGCCTTCTTGATGTCCGAATGATTCAAGGAGCTTCGGTTTAGCTTAAATTGACTCGAAAGGGGCTTTGTAGCTACTCGTTACTTCTTCTAATTCATGTTTTAAATGGTGTGGATTAGGAAAGTCATTATAATCTACATCTATGTTCACTAATATGGTCTTAGGAAGGAAAGTCATTCACATTCATCATAAGTGAACACTTATTGAATTCATTAGGCATGTGGTATGATTAGGATATGATTCGTAATTGAGTTGCGTTCTAGTTTCAGTTTTCTTTATTTTTGAATATTAGGCTGAAAACTTCTAGAGCTCAAATTGCCTAGGAGATTCGGTTCACAACCAATGGTGATTCCTAATGATCAAAAATTTGACAATCACGTGTGTATCGAACTAAACTCATAACTTAGATATTGTTGGTACATTGAGTTGGCTAGTGGCGATGCATCTAGCTGACCAAACATTTCCTTTGATTTTCTTTACTTTATGTTTTCACTTTATTTAGTTGGTTAATCAACCAATCAACTCGTATAATCATTCAACGTAATTGCATCATCCCTCACAATGCCTCATATGGTAGTGTGAGATACACTTTCACATTTTATTTCCATTTAGTGTCAAGTATTGTCTAGTTAGTCGTAGTCTTTTTGTTTTTCACTCCGAGCTAAGGAATCTAAGTGCTTAATCCTCATAGGTTCGACACTCGATTTCCTTTTCTATACTATTACTTATCACCATATACTTGAGGGTGAAGATTACTCTTTATGCTTATGAGTTAGTCCATAATTCAATAAGTTTTGGAGGGCTATAAATCTTCCAACAATATGCTAGGGAGGTCACCATCAAATATGGTTTCAAGTGTTGTTCTGGTTTGGAGTGCTAGAACTTTCTTTTCGTAATAATGTTTTTTGATTGGTGGCCATGCTTTTCATTTGTTTGATTGGATTAATCCAGTGGAATTGATTGTCCCTTCAATGAAATCATGATGTATATTTTTCATGACAGATACTTAGACGACACTTATGTTTTTCAAGACAAATACTTAGGCAGCGATGAAAGGACCCAACCCCGATTTAGTTTCTTAAACCGGAATCAAACCCCTTTTGAAAACACGAACTTGCAAAAACCATAGAAATTTCGGCAGAGTTTCACTATATCGCGGAATTACCATTAACCTGCACCCGAAAACACACTTCATCCTATGCCACAAAAGCCAAACCGTGGGCACCAATCCCATCCGGATTTCTCAAAATCATATAATAATGTAAAGTAATAAGCAAAACTGTACTTTACAGAAATCCGGAAAAATCATATGAACATCTGAGTATTCAGAGCGACCTCTAGTATATATATACATAAATACATAACAGTAGGCTAAACAAGAAACCTACTGAAAAAGAAAGGTAGCTCGAACACTAAGCCTCCGATTGTGACGTGCGACACCAGAATCCGAACTGCAAACTGGGCATTGAAAACAAAGAGGCCAGGGAAAGACATATAAACCGTTAGAGTGAGTGGATGAAAATAAATGTCTTTCTCCGAATAATATATGTTATAAAAACATATGCGAGTCTAATGAATGAAAATGATATATAGTACACGAGGGAGACTCTAACTCCTCACGCGTACAGAGCATGTATCGTAAAATTCCGCGGGGTTACTCATGGACACAACCACGCTAGTACAGTCCGAATCACGGGATCCTGGACCCACATGTGATTCAAGCCAGAAAGGCCTCAGGTCAGAGGTCTGTCCCCCCCCGGTAAAGGCCTCGGGTCAGAGGTCACAGCCTCCCCCGGTAAACATCCTCGGGGATCAGCCGGGATGCAAGTGTATCCATACAACAATATATACTGTGACCGTACTGAAAGGACCCAATCCCGATTCAGTTACCTAAACCGGAATCAAACCCTTTCGAAAATACAAACCAACAAAATTTTCTCGAAATTTGGGCAGAGTTTCGTTACTAGCGTTGAATTACCATAACCTGCACCCAGAAATTAACACTTCGTCCTATGCCACAAAAAGCAAACCGTGGGCACCAATCCCATCCGGATTTCTCAACATCAATATAATCAACAACATTAAATAAACTGTACTATATATATATGTATATCCGTGAAAATCCGCACAACATGTATCAGAATGTATCAGAGCGACCTCTAGAGTAAAACATATACAATATGTACATCAGTAGGAGAAACAAGATCCTACTGGAAAACACAGGTGACTCTGATCACTAGCCTCCACACCGCGACGTGAAACACCAAACCTGAACTGCAAACTGGGCACGAAAACCGAAAAGCCCAGGGGAAAGACAATAAACACGTTAGAGTGAATGGACGAAAATAAATGTCTTTCACCAAGTCATATATACGTATAAAATCATATGCGAGTCAAATGTATAAGTAAAGAAATGGTACACGAGGGAGACTCCAACTCCTCACGCGTACAGAGCATGCAATGTAAAATCGCGGAATCACTCATGGACTACCACGCGATAGCACAGTCTGAATCACGGGATCCCAGACCCACACGTGATTCCTAGCCAGAAAGGCCTCGGGTCAGGATATCTGTCCTTCCCGGAGCGTACTCGGGGATCAGCCGAGAAGCCAAGGTGTATCGATACAACAACATATACTGAGACTGTACTCTGTGTAAACCAAACCATAAATCTTTTCTATGCACATGCTTTAAACATAATATGTACGTATAAATATATTCGTATATGCATAATCATAAAACACATGCTCGTAAAATCATAATCAATCTGCATGCTCAAGTTCGTAAATCATAAATAAGGACTCGCAATCAATACGTGAAAATAAAGTGTCTACTCACAGACTCTCGAAACGCGCACACACGCTACACTCGTGGTGCGGCGGAAGATCCCTCGCCTGAAGCACGATCACGATCCAAATATCGATCACGACCTCCTGAATATTCACAAAACAGAACTGATCAAAATCGTAGTCCACAACACTGTACTGATGCACGGAAACCAACCGTTCCCAGAAATACGAAATGCAGTACAAAATGTATAACGGAAATCCTGAAATTCCCACTCGAAATCTCGATTGATAAACGGCTAATCAAATCGACCCAAAAAACTCTGGACGATGATCAGGGCGCGATTACGAGAAAAACGACACTAATTACATCGAAATCTGAAAAGTTGACTTTTTCCCCTCGCCGTTGATCGCCGCCGTCGGCGGCGGCGCGCCGTCAACGGTGGAATCACGCGGCAAAATTCTCCAGATCAGACCATCTTAACCTTGCGAACCTCTTTCCCTTCTATCACTAAGACCAATTCAAATCACAACCACCTCAAAATCAAGCAAAACCGAACGAAAATCCCAAACCAAATCCCTAATCGGGTTGCATCAAAAACTCTTCCCTAACCTCAATTGATCACACCAATAGACTCAGAGAGACGAGGGAAGTCGAATCCCCCCAATCTCCCCTTCCAAAACTCGCTGGAGCCAAGCTCCCTGTCACCGGCGAAATCACCATCTCGGCCTCCAATGGTTCCTCCCCAAAACGACATCAATTCTTCTCAGACCAAAGCCACACATACTCGAAATCACAAAAGGAATCAAACTATACCTATCCCGTGGTGGATGGTGTCCGGAATCCGGTCGCCGGAAGTGATGGCCGAAACGGAAAAGTCACACTTTCTCTGGTCAACGGTCAACATTTCCAAAAAAGGAAAGTCAAAGCCAAACTGACATTTTCGACGATTTACGACTATTTTCGATATTTATACTCGCTCCTCGGGTCGATCGACGGTCCAAAACGAATATACGAAATGATTCGGATAAGCTCGAAACAATCGGATAAACTCGTCGGAACCCGAAACTTCAAATAATCATAAAATATTCCTCGGTTATCGGAAAAATCTTCCGGAACCACCCACGAACTCGAAATCACGTACTCTACACTTTCCGTGAAGACACCCAACTCAAATTCTCGACTGCAAACATAGTCGCGAATCGAATCGACAAACCACACAATGTCGTAAAACTGCGACTATAACCAAATATCGAGAATCGTGCCAAACACACACTTGATTCTGGTTCGGGTCGTCACAAATCTACCCCCCTTAAAGAAATTTCGACCTCGAAATTTACGTACCTGTCATGTGAACAGATGAGGATACTTCTCCTGCATACGCTGCTCGGTCTCCCAAGTGGCCTCCTCAACTGAATGGTTCTGCCACAAGACCTTCACCAGCGGAATCACACGATGCCTCAACTCCTGCTCACGTCGATCGAGAATCTGCACTGGCTCCTCAACATACGATAAATCCTCCCTGATCGGCAACTGCTGTGGGGCTAACACATGTGAAGGATCTGAGATGTACTTCCGCAACATCGATACATGGAAGACATCATGCACACGAGCCATCTCAGCCGGTAACTCAAGTCTGTAAGCAACAGCTCCAACCCTTTCCGTAATCTCATACGGACCAATGTACCGCGGTCGAAGCTTGCCACGCTTTCCGAAACGCACTACTCCCCTCCACGGAGATAGTTTCAGGAAGACCCAATCACCAACCTCGAACTCTAAACTCTTCCTCCTCACATCCGCGTAACTCTTTTGCCGATCCTGGGCAATCTTCAGTCGATCCCGAATAACTTGAATGTCCTCCATCGTAGTTTTCACCAAATCAGGACCAATGAGCCAACGCTCGCCCACCTCACTCCAACACAATGGAGTGCGACACTGCTTCCCATACAGAGTCTCGTACGGTGCCATCTCAATACTGGCCTGATAGCTGTTGTTGTAGGCGAACTCGATCAAGTGTAACTGCTGATCCCAGTTACCACGAAACTGCAACACACATGATCTCAGCATATCCTCAAGTGTCTGAATGGTCCGCTCAGACTGCCCGTCAGTCTGAGGATGAAAAGCTGTACTAAACCTCAACCTCGTGCCCAACGCTCGCTGTAAAGCCTACCAAAACTCAGAAGTGAACTGACTATCTCGGTCAGAAACAATCGATACAGGCACACCATGCAAGCGAACAATCTCGGATAAGTACAACTTGGCCAATCTGCCCACTGAAATCTTCCCTGGAAGTGCAAGAAATTGTGCGGATTTTGTCAATCGGTCAACAATAACCCAAATGCCAGTGTTGCCCGCCGAAGTACGCGGCAACTGATAAACGAAATCCATCGTGATATGCTCCTACTTCCAAACTGGAATCTCAAGTGGCTGTAGTTTCCCTGTAGGTTTCTGCCTCTCCGCCTTCACCTGCTGACAAATCATACACCGACTCACGTATGCGGCAATCTCCCGCTTCATGTTGCGCCTCCAATAGTACGCTCGAAGTGTACGAAACATCTTCGTACCTCCGGGATGCATCGCATACGCTGAACTGTGGGCCTCGTCCAGAATCTCCTTCTTCAAGTCCTCGTCCCTGGGTACACATAATCTGCCCCTGAACAACAACGTACCGTCGTCGCTCAATCGGAACTCTGTAGGCACACCATTCTGAATCATGGTCTTCTTGCCCAGCAAGTAAGGATCTGAATCCTGTGCCTCCCGTACCTGATCAACCAACACTGGTCGAACCTGGAAACTGGCCAACAAAGCTCCATCATTATCATACCCAAACACAGCAACCATAGCTCGAAGCTCGGCTAACATCGATACTCTGGCCACACACATGTGAAACAACGAAGCTCCAGATTTCCGGCTAAGTGCATCCGCTACAACGTTGGCCTTCCCTGGATGGTACTCAAACGTGCAATCGTAGTCGTTGATCAACTCCATCCATCGGCGCTGCCTCATATTCAGGTCCGGCTCCGTCCGCAAGTAAGTGAGACTCTTGTGGTCAGTGTAAATCTTACACTGAGCACCATATAAATAATGCCTCCAACTTTTCAATGCTAATACAATAGCGGCTAACTCCAAATCATGCGTCGGATAGTTGATCTCGTGCGGTTTCAGCTGTCTGGAACCATATGCCACGACTCTACCATGCTGCATCAACACACAGCCAAGGCCCATCTTCGACGCGTCACTGTACACAACAAACTCACCACTGTCGTCTGGCCATGTCAGAACTGGTGCAGTAGTCAATCTCTCCTTCAGGAGCAAATAACTCTCCTCGCACGCATCAGACCACTCAAACTTGACGCCCTTCTTCGTCAATCTGGTCAGTGGTGTAGCTATCCGGGAGAAATCCTGTACAAACCGTCGATAATAGCCTGCTAGCCCCAAGAAACTCCGGATCTCCGGCACAGTAGTGGGTCGACTCCCATTCAGCACGGCCTCGATCTTGTCAGGATCAACACTAACTCCCTCGGCCGAAATCACGTGGCCCAGAAACTTCACACTATCCAACCAGAACTCACACTTGCTAAACTTCGCGAACAGCTGATGGTCCCGCAAAGTCCGCAACACCGCTCGTAAATGCTTCTTGTGCTGGCCCACACTCCTCGAATATATCAAAATATCATCAATGAATACAATCACGAACTTGTCCAGGAACCGTCGAAACACCCGATTCATCAAGTCCATGAAAGCTGCAGGGGCGTTGGTCAACCCAAACGGCATAACCCAAAACTCATAGTGCCCATACCGCGTCCTGAAAGCTGTCCTGGCCACATCTGAATCCCGGATTCTCAACTAATGATACCCAGATCGAAGATCAATCTTCGAAAAGACTGCTGCTCCCTTCAGCTGATCGAACAAGTTGTCAATCCGTGGCAACGGATACTTGTTCCTCACTGTAATCTGATTCAGCTTACGATAGTCGATGCACAAACGCATGGACCCGTCCTTCTTCCGCACAAACAACACTGGAGCACCCCACGGAGAAACACTCGGTCGAAAGAACCCCTTCTCTAACAACTCCTGAAGCTGAATCTGCAACTCCCTCAACTCTGCAGGCGCCATTCGGTACGGTGTCTGGCAAATCGGTTCAGTACCCGGCAATAACTCAATGGTAAAATCAATCTCCCGTACAGGGGGTATACCAGGTAACTCCGCTGGAAACACATCAGGAAACTCAGACACCACCTCAATACTACCAAGATCCAGCACTGCAGCTGTAGTGTCCACAACATGGGCTAAATACGCAACACAACCCTTCTTCATCAACCGATACGCCCTCATCGCGGAAATCAAACACGGTAGGGAAGTGTTCTTCTCGCCACGAAACAGTATCTCAGGCAACCCTGGTCGTCGAAATGCGACCTCCTTCCTGTGGCAATCAAACAGGGCCCAATGCGACTCCAAAAAGTCCATACCCAATATCAGATCGAAATCCACAATATCAAGCAGTAACAGATCAGCGACTAAACCATGGCCATCGATAAACACCTCACAATCTCGGTAAACCCAACCGATGCTCACAACCTCACCTGACAGATACAACACACTCCACAACCCCGGAAGTGGAGATGCAGGTACCGTAGCCAATGATGACAGTCTAAATGATATGAATGAGTGTGTGGCACCTGGATCTAACAATGCAACTACTGGAATACCAAAAACATGTAACGTACCGATAACGACCTCCGGTGATGCTCTGCCCTCACGCATAGTCATAGCAGGAACTCTCGCCTGTCCGGCTGGTCGTCCTCGCTGGGGCTGTCCCTGTTGTCGGCCCTGGATTGCAAACTGCGCTGGTCGAGCTCCCGTAGTGGCACCTCGCTCAACTCTGGAACTCTGAGCCGCCTGTCCACCAGTACCATACGACTGAGGACACTCTCTCGAATAGTGACCCACCTGGCCACAACTGTAACAAGTGACAGTACCCCGATGACATGGTCCAACATGATACCTATTGCACAGGTTGCACAACGGATACTCCCTTGGTGTAGCAGGTGTGCGAAAAAGTCGTCGAGCATAACTAGAACCGCTGGAATCCCCACTAGCCTGTGGTCGCTGCGGTCGATCTCTCCTCCCTCTCTGTCTCCACCTAGGTACACTAGCTGGTGGTCGATACGATCCACCACCTGAGGATGAAGCTGAACCGGAAGTATCAGAACTCAGCCTCTTCGAAGGCCCCTGACTCGGTCCACCTTCCTTGAATCGCCTCGGCTGGTACCTCTGCTGTCTCTCCTGCTCAATATCCTCGCCTCGGAGAGCTGCACTGACAAACTCATCAAAGTTGTTCCTCGGCATCGTAGTCAACGTCGCCTTGATGTTCAGATTCAATCCCAGCTCAAACCTGTGACACTTGGCTTCCTCTGTAGCCACCATATCCCGCGCAAAACGAGACAAACGAGTAAACCGATCCCGATACTCAAGTACAGACAAACTGCCCTGCCTCAAGTTCGTGAACTCCTCATACTTGCGCTGCTGGGTAGCCTGATTAAAATACCTCCGCATAAACAGATCACGAAACAATGTCCACAGAGTATCAGCCGGAACTCTGTCGGTGCTAACCCACCAAAAGTATGCATCACCCTCAAGTAAACCAACTGCGGCTACTGACATCTGCTCAGGTGTAAACTGCAGACGCTCACAAACACGCTCAATCTGAACCAACCATGCCTCGCATATCTCTGGATCAACTGAACCCGAAAACACAGTAGCACCCGCAGTGCGAGCCTTGACCACAGGGTCAAAACGCTCTTCCAAACGTAGCACTCGCATCAGCAAGTCGCGCGTTCGGCGATCCTCATCAGGATCATCATCCCGATCAACATGGGGACCACGTCGAGGAGGCATCCTACTGATACAAGACAAGCATTAGGTACAAGCAGAAAGAACGCAATCATGAAACCGCAGATATTTGAGGACATACAACACCCGAAGTATTGATGAGTACCGCTGGCCAGTCGCGCCATCACTCCAGTCATGCTGTATCAACTCAAATACCCTAAGCGTCACAACTACAAGAGTCTACAGAATCTGACAACCTAATGCTCTGATACCAAGCTGAAAGGACCCAATCCCGATTCAGTTACCTAAACCGGAACCCTTTCGAAAATACGAACCAACAAAATTTTTTCGAAATTTGGGCAGAGTTTCGTTACTAGCGTTGAATTACCATAACCTGCACCCAGAAATTAACACTTCGTCCTATGCCACAAAAAGCAAACCGTGGGCACCAATCCCATCCGAATTTCTCCACATCAATATAATCAACAACATTAAATAAACTGTACTATATATATATATCCGTGAAAATTCGCACAACATGTATCAGAATGTATCAGAGCGACCTCTAGAGTAAAACATATACAATATGTACATCAATAGGCGAAACAATATCCTACTGGAAAACACAGGTGACTCTGATCACTAGCCTCCACACCGCGACGTGAAACACCAAACCTGAACTGCAAACTGGGCACGGAAACCGAAAAGCCCAGGGGAAAGACAATAAACACGTTAGAGTGAATGGACGAAAATAAATGTCTTTCACCAAGTAATATATACGTATAAAATCATATGCGAGTCAAATGTATAAGTAAAGAAATGGTACACGAGGGAGACTCCAACTCCTCACGCGTACAGAGCATGCAATGTAAAATCGCGGAATAACTCATGGACTACCACGCGATAGCACAGTCTGAATCACGGGATCCCAGACCCACACGTGATTCCTAGCCAGAAAGGCCTCGGGTCAGGATATCTGTCCTTCCCGGAGCGTACTCGAGGATCAGCCGAGAAGCCAAGGTGTATCGATACAACAACATATACTGAGACTGTACTCTGTGTAAACCAAACCATAAATATTTTCTATGCACATGCTTTAAACATAATATGTACGTATAAATATATTCGTATACGTATATTCGTATATGCATAATCATAAAACACATGCTCGTAAAATCATAATCAATCTGCATGCTCAAGTTCGTAAATCATAAATAAGGACTCGCAATCAATCCGTGAAAATAAAGTGTCCACTCACAGACTCTCGAAACGCGCACACACGCTACACTCGTGGTCCGGCGGAAGATCCCTCGCCTGAAGCACGATCACGATCCAAATCTCGATCACGACCTCCTGAATATTCACAAAACATAACTGATCAAAATCGTAGTCCACAACACTGTACTGATGCACGGAAACCAACCGTTCCCGGAAATACGAAATGCAGTACAAAATGTATAACGGAAATCCCGAAATTCCCACTCGAAATCTCGATTGACAAACGGCTAATCAAATCGACCCAAAAACCTCTGGACGACGATCAGGGCGCGATTACGAGAAAAACGACACTAATTACATCGAAATCTGAAAAGTTGACTTTTTCCCCTCGCCGTTGACCGCCGCCGTCGGCGGCGGTGCGCCGTCAACTGTGGAATCACGCAGCGAAATTCTCTAGATCAGACCATCTCAACCTTGCGAACCTCTTTCCCTTCTATCACTAAGACCAATTCAAATCACAACCACCTCAAAATCAAGCAAAACCGAACAAAAATTCCAAACCAAATCCCTAATCGGGTTGCATCAAAAACTCTTCCCTAACCTCAATTGATCACACCAATAGACTCAGAGAGACGAGGGAAGTCGAATCCCCCCAATCTCCCCTTCCAAAACTCGCCGGAGCCAAACTCCCCGTCACCGGCGAAATCACCATCTCGGCCTCCAATGGTTCTTCCCCAAAACGACATCAATTCTTCTCAAACCAAAGCCACACATACTCGAAATCACAAAAGGAATCAAACTATACCTGTCCCGTGGTAGATGGTGGCCGGAATCCGGTCGCCGGAAGTGAAGGCCGAAACGGGAAAGTCACACTTTCTCTGGTCAACGGTCAACCTTTCCAAAAAAGGAAAGTCAAAGCCAAACTGAGATTTTCGACGATTTACGACTATTTTCGATATTTATACTCGCTCCTCGGGTCGATCGATGGTCCAAAACGAATATACGAAATGATTCGGATAAGCTCGAAATAATCGGATAAACCCGTCGGAACCCGAAACTTCAAATAATCATAAAATATTCCTCGGTTATCGGAAAAATCTTCCGGAACCACCCACGAACTCGAAATCACGTACTCTACACTTTCCGTGAAGACACCCAACTCAAATTCTCGACTGAAAACATAGTCACGAATCGAATCGACAAACCACACAATGTCGTAAAACTGCCACTATAACCAAATCTCGAGAATCGTGCCAAACACACACCTGATTCTGGTGCGGGTCGTCACACGTACTCTGTGTAAACCAAATCATAAATAGTTTCATGCAAATGTATAAAGCATAATGTGAATGCATATTCGTAATGCGTAATTATATAAGCATATTCGTCGATGTATATTCATAAATGAATAATCGTAAACACATGCTTGAATAACTCATAATCGTATGTGCATGCTCATGCTCATAAAACGTAATATAAAGACTCGTGAACAATCAGTGAAAAGAAAAGTCCACTTACAGACAAGCACAGCGCCCAAACGCGCTAATCCCGAGATCCAGCGGAAGATCCCTCGCCAAGCGTATGATCTCGATCCCCTGAATAATCACAAAATATCACTGATCAAAATCACAATTGAATACTCTGAACCACACCTCAGAAACCAACCATTTTCGGAAACATATAACTCGAATAACAGAAAACCTGTCGAAAACCCCAAACACTCCACATAAATCCTCGACTTAAAATCCGGCATCCAAATCAACTCGAAAACCTCAAGGCGATGAACGGGGCGCAATTACGCGCAAAACGGCATAAAACTTGTCAAAATCCAAAAAGTCAACCCTTTGTCGGAGCGCCGTCGTTGACCACTGCCGCCGGCGGCGCCGCTGCGTGAACAGTGGAGGATTCCGGCCAAATTTTTCCGATCACAAGTACTCCTCAAGCCCAACAACTTTCCCTTCTACACCAAGCTCCAATTCCAAGTCCACCGGCCGGAATCGAGCCCAAAACCTCACGGAATCCATTGATTCCGGCGAGCTTCAAACCTCAACCAAACCCAAAATTGTTTCACCCAAAAATATCACAAGGATGGAGGGAACCTTTCCCCCCTGCCCCAAAAGTCGCCGGAGCGCCGCCCCCGAAGATGGCGAAAACCCACGGCATACCCGAGCTCGAACTCCTCCTATACCTCATCAAATCACACCAAACGAAGTTCTAAACCATAGGAAATCAAGAGAGGAAGCTAGCCATACTAAAATCAAGGCCGGAGGTGGCCGGAAATGGAAAGTCCACGGCGAGTTAAACGGTGGTGCGAAATGGACTCGGTCAACGGTCAGTCAACGGTCAAATGTCGGTCAAACTTCCCAAAATAGTGATTTTCGACAATTTTACGACTATTTCGATATTTATACTCACGGTTCGATACGATCAACAGCCCAAATTGAATCACATCCACGTTTTGAATAACTCAAACTTAATTGGATAAACATGACTAAATCATGCGACTTCAAATATTCATAACATATTCCTCGGTTATCGAAACAATTATCCGAAACTGCCTACGAGTTCAAAATCACACATGCTACAATTCTCGTGAAGAGACTCATCTCAAATTCTCGCCCGATAATTAAGTTGTGAACCAGACCGCCAATTCGATTAATTACGATAAATCTCGATTACTCGCAAAACTCGCGGATTAAGCTGATTACTATACCAATTCCGGTCCGGGGCGTCACAAGTGAATTAGACAGATACCCATTTTTGTTCATAAAATGACATGTCGTTTTATGTTGTGCCTATTCATTTTGAATGACAGGTACAAGAACAGATACTCTCACAAATACTTGAATAGATACTCTCATAGATACTTGAGCAAATAGGCTTCAAAAATGACAGAATAATATAGATTCATTCCCTTCTTTAAACAACACCATTCATTCTTTAAATTAAAACTTATTCATTGATAATATGGAAATACAATAATAGAAATTATAAAAAGTACATAATAAACTACAATTCTTCATGTTCAAAGCTTCTTTTTTTGGTGGTGTAGGGGAGGCAGCATCTCGAATATTTGACGAAGAAGTTGAATGATTGTCTCATCATTCTCCTTGATGAGTTTCTACTTTCCCTTGAGATCCTTAAGGTCATCCTCAAGGTCAGTCATCCTATTGGATAACTGTTACAGGATAGTAGGAGGTGCAGAAGTTTCTTGTTGAGTGCGATGATGGCGACGTCTTTTTTCCTTGCCTTCCCTCACTATTTCTTCGATCATCTCCTCAACGGAGTCCTCAGGTTCCTTCTTGGATATCTTGGACTTGTTATTCTTGGAGGTGTTGGCCATTTTTTCTATTGAGCTGAAGGAAAGGAGTGTAGAGGGTTCAAGAGAAATGTTTTTGTTTTTGTGAATTGAGTTATGATCAATTCGTTTTTATTTATAGAACATGAAAGTTGTGTTAGTGGAGTAGTTGCATCTCTTTTTCTTGGATGAAGTATTGCGTATTAAGGTCCCTTAATGTTTTCCAATGTCGTTATGCACGCTTTTTGGGAGAAACAATGAGAGAGTAAGAGTTTTGTCGTAAAAAGAGAATGGAGATATATATATATATATATATGAATCGTCTTGTCAGAGAAAGAAAATTGAAAAGACGCGGGAATAAATCGCTTCAGTCACAAAAGACATAGTGGTTCATTCTCTATAAATAGGATTGATTTTCCACGTTATTCATAACGTGTTTCTGTCTCATTATCAACTCTTTCTGATCGAGTCTTCTTCTTCTATGTAATTCTCTTTATAAACAAAAAAACTATAACACCAAGGAAGAAGAACCCGTACCATTCAGACACTTCTGGCCATTCAACTGAAGAAGTCTTTGATGCATCAAAGTCCAAATCCTCCTCCTCCGCCTCCTCTGAAGACTCTATATTAGGCCCTCCTCCTCCTCGTGATACTCGACCTCGTATAGGTGTAGTTCCTGGTGGCCCTCTTCAACCTTTTGTGAAGAAAATGAGTCGTATGAAGCATCGAGTGGAGACGTTGAAGGAAGATATAGACCTGGTCCTTGCTGAACAGGACCATATGCTTGATTTTCTTATTGACATTGCATCTTGTCTTCCACCAGGTTTTGCAGGGAGAAGCAGGAAGAAGGCCAAGATGTGAAGTATAAGATTTTGTTTCTATTTTGTTATTAGTTGTTGTGTGTTTTTATGTTTGTAATTGAATCAATATCCTATTTAATTAATGAAGTTTATGTTTCTTTATCTTCTGTTCTTCATTTTATGTTTTTCTTTGCAATGATCTTGGATGAATGAATGTGTGTATGAAATGATTAAATCTTAATCAAACACATTCTCAAACAGCTAGGGAGACAGATACCCAGACAGATACTCAAACACCTATACTTGAATTTTATTGAATCATTGCAGTAACTTATGCAATAAAATCTTAAAATCTCTTTTTCCCCTTATTTTACCATGCAGTGTGAAACAAAACAACAACAAAGATCAAGAGACCAGAATACCACCACAATTTTGTGTTTGTATTTTGCAACAAACAAGTTGCAGATTTGAAATTCTTATACAGATATCCAGACAGATACCTATGCAGATACTTTGACAGATATCCAAACAAATATTCAAACTTTTAGAAAATTATTCTGATAACATCTTCAATAAACCACACAGACATTTCTGTTTTCAATCGATATAGTTGTTGCAGGTTCTCCTGTTGTGAGTTGTGTGGTGACATCTTGAGCATTCTGTCAGCATTGTCTCTTTTTCGTCTTTCTTCTTCATTCTTTTCTTTTTTGGTCTTCCCGGATGTTTCTTTGTTAGTGGAGACCTGACGTCAGTCCGTGTTGTGACATGTCTTGAATGGATTTCTCAATGTTTGCCACATGATTGAGTGTGAATGACTAGGCTTACTTGTAATACAAAACTTTGTACAAGTTGTCCACATAATTGTAAATATTATTTCTCTTGAATGACAATAAGGACATGGGCACAGGGAAACCTCAGCAACTTCCACTGTCCACATGAGCAGGTCCATGTCTCCATGTTGACTGCACTACTGTATTTGTCAGCTTGAACTTCGTAGACAAAAATACTTGAGTGCATCACTCTCCAATGCCTTCCCTTTTTAAGTGTTTCATTGAGGTTTCCTTCCATTCTTGGTTCTATTACAGTGTACCATTGTTTCGATTCTTCTCTTTTGCTTGCCATCCTTTCCAGCACCTTTCTCCTGTGAGAGTACTAACAGAAAAGAAAAGAAAAAAGAAAGAATTAAACAGTGTATTATCCTAGAAATAACGGAATGAACCAGGTTTTGTAAATGGTTGTAATGTAACCAAAAATAGATACCCAAATAGATACTCAGTCAGATACTCAGACAGATACTCAGGATATTTCTTTTTTCAGAAACAGTGCATTTTTACAAATATTCTAGAAATAACCATTAGAATTAATCAGGTTGTAATGGATGACTTGATTTCGTCGGCAAGGTAGAAGACAAGAAATGCACGGAGATGTACTATCCAACTATTGAAGCACTCTGAGATGTTGTTTGCCATTTTTCCATACCGGCATATCTCTTTTGGGAGATCCTTGAAGAATTCCGTTATCTCTGCATATCCTCATTCTAGCTTAAGCTGGTTAAAAAGAAACTCATATTGCCTCTCACTTCTTGCATATGCATATTGCATGAAGAGTTCAGAAACTTATATAGTTCTCTTTGATGTTAGCCACCAAATGCCGAAAATAGTAGCCATGATCATCATTTGGGAACACCTCTGGACGAGAACTCATGATTCAATTACCACGGTCTGAGAAGAATGCTATTTTCCTCCAAGTATTAGTTTCCTGATTTATGTTGTGTCTATCTATCTCATCTCTTAGGTTCATCAAGAACTACCTCTAGTTGCTTTCATTTTCAGCATCGACTATTGCAAATGCAATTGGATAGAGATCTAAAAAGAAAAGAAAAAATCTAAGGTTCCTATCTACTTGTACAAAATGTACTTAAATATAGTTTATAAAAGGAAAAAAGGACAGATACGCAGACAGTTATTCAGACAGATACTCATATAGTCCTATCATTTCATTTGTCTACATTATCTTGATCTGCATCTTTTGCAGGGGCCCTCATGATTTGTCTTTTGTATTTGTTCTTGAGGAAACTTGCATCAACGAAAATCATGGGTCTGCAGTATTGGAATCCCTGCATATAAGCACCAAATGACATAAAAAGGCGGTGAAACCTTTGTGTTTCCAGATCAATATCTACAACAACTCTAGAGCCAGGGTTTGTCTTCATAAATTCATCTTGGAATCAGAGAAGGTTTGTGTATGATTCTGCTTCGTTTCCATGCAGTGAGTTCATTGCCAATTCTTTGCCATACCACACCATCTTATAAGGGGCTTTCAGGCCAAAACTCTCTCTGATTTCTGTCTGTAAGGCCTTGGCTCCCTTATTCAGGTCAGGCCGTAGTTTGTCCTTAACGATTGAGCTGAATATTTAAATAAATGATAAGTTTCAAGTATAGAAAAAAATATCTTTAGACACCATTTTTTTAAGAAGTAGTTAGCCAGTGAAGTTAGAAAAACGTATCATACCTAACAATAGAAGATCTCATCATCTCAGTGGTCTGTTTCCAGACTTTTTCTTTGCATGTATGATTATAGTTTATTTGAGTGATGTAAAATGATCCATTCCCGCATAATAGTCTTGCCTTCACAAACCAGTTGCATTTATCGTGTCTTTTGTATCTACAATGTACACTTACGCGTGTCGGCTCATTCTTCTCATATGTAAACTTGAATCCACTTTCAATTGAGTACTTTCTGAGTTTCAGCCTAAACTCTGTCACCCCGCTTAAGAATTTCTACCATTTTTCTTATGTAAGTTTAGCCCATGGTTTTGTCAAGTAATCTTTTGTCTCTTCTTCTCGAAAGCACCCAAAACTGACATCTGCAACATTACTTATTTCCAAGCAGCCATCCATCTACACATCCTGGCCTGACTTTTCATTATGATTGCTACATACTGCCGATTGGTTGGAACTGATGTTTGCTGTTTGCTGGAAAGAGGAAACATATACATTTTTTGGCTTGACATAATATTGCAGCAGATATTCAAATAAGTTTTTGGATGTTCTACCTATTCAAATCAGTGAGTCTGATCTCAATATATTTTGAATTCAGTCTTTGGATAGATAGAATCATCAAAAACACATCACGATCAGTTTCCAAAAAAATGTGTTCATCCTCTAATGGGATACAGTATTTGTGCGTCTATATTGAGTTGTTGAGTGATTTGAATCATTTATGGACTATATCCACAATGTCAGCAAATGTGAAATCATCACTCAAAATATCCATCACACCTTCTCGACAATGAATATATTTCACAATGATGGAGAAGGTGTTGTTGCCATTGAACATACCTATAAAAGAGTTGCAGAAATGCATGTAATGCTTTGGATAACTGACAGTAAGGTCTGATACTTTTATCAAAATAAATAGAGTTACAGATACTCAGATAGATACGTTGACAGATAGGTTGATAGATAGTCAGGCAAATAGATTGACAGATACTCAGACAGATACTCTAACATATACTAAAACATATTTTTTAAAACCAAAATCAGATCCAAACGTAATTGAGTAGATTTTGATATCGCAATACATATAGTTTGAGGAGCAAAGTAATCAATACTATCATGAAATTGATTAATACAACTATGAATGGAAACAGATTCATGTAACAACAATTTAAACTGTTTATCATATAGAAAATTAGAGTGAAAATTGGATCTAGAACAGAATGGAACATATGAATTCATCAATTTCTGTACAGAGATGACGAGAGATAGCGAATAAGTGAGATAGGTAGACAGTGATTTGAAAATTACAACACTTGAAATTCCGTACGACCTCGAGATCGAACAGAGTTTTTATTGCGGCGATTTCTGAATCGCGATCGCTATCATGGAGAGAGAGAGAGAGAGAGATATATATATTATAGAGACAGAGACAGAGATTTACTTTCGCGGCAAAAAAGGAAGAGGCAAGAGAGAGCTGCTCTCTGATAAACAGAATTCAAATTAGGAAAGAATGACAAAATCGTCAGAAAAAATGGGTTTTATAACTTATTGGGCCTTTTTGGAAGAAAATGATGTTAGATGTTTTTTTTTTTGGAAAAAAAGGTGTCATAAGTTGAGCATTTTTTACCTTTGTGTCATAAGTTAGTTTTTAAATGAAAAACTTATCTCTTTTGGGTTTTAAAATAATTTTCCCTTAATTTTAATTGGGATTTTCTTCTTCTTAATTATTCAGGTCGAATTGACTTTGTATTAAGAGTTTAATACTAGCCATTCACCGACCATGCATTGATACTCATCAATTTCGTTGACATGATCAAAAACACAAGCAGAATATAATCAAGTCTTTATATGAAGCTAAACTTTGTCACAAAATAATTAAAAAATCTTTCAATTTATTGTTTGTAAGCTTCTTTTGATGTATCATTTAAAATTCGAGATCTAAATCCTATTAACTTAAAAACCAACTCCCCTCTAAAAAAATGAATGACTAGGCTCTCTCTCTCTCTCTCTCTCTCTCTCTCTCTCTCTCTCTCTCTCTCTCTCTCTCTCTCTCTCTCTCTCTCTCTCTCTCTCTCTCTCTCTCTCTCTCTCTCTCTCGTCACGCAGCCTTGGTTGTCACCAACAAAGGCAAAACTTCTTTTGGTATCGCACCATCCGAATCTGGCCTTGAAAAGTTTTACCCAGTGGGGCGTCTCCTCTCCATGAAGAAACCAATTATACCAAAAGCCTTTATAGGGACCATTGTCGGTCTCTGGGACCAGAAGAGACGGCTCACGATCCCCCACCATGCTAAGGATCGATACGTATTCCACTTTGATCGAGAAAACGAGATAAAGAACATCTTTGAAGGAGGTCCATGGTTTTTTGGCAAGAACAATCTGGTCTTGAATCACTATGATGGTGAGACTTCTTCGATCTCGGTTCCCCTCACCAAGATCCTGGTTTGGGTCATTGTCCTCGGGTTGCCACCGAAATTTCAAAAGCCATACTACGTCGACCTTATTAGCAAAACCCTAGGCGAGGTCATACACCCCGAAAAATCTGGCATCAAGTCGGGGAAGAAAGTTAGAGTTAGAATTTGTCATGCCCTTAAGGATCTGGTAAAGCAAGCATACTCAGCCTTAGTTTATTAGTTTGTCAATGTTCTAATCCTGGTTCAGATCCGATATGATAGGTTGCTTGGTTACTATCGCACCTGTGGTCTCCTAGAGAGCATAATTGCCGAACTAGGGCTCAAGGGAACCACTTCTTCTCATGCGTTGCATGGCGGTCAAACGGCTGGTCCACGAAACCTTACTTCCCTTATGAATCCTATCCCTACTAGGAACGCGTTGGCTTCATGTGAAGCTACTCAAGGACAGAACACAAATGGTGTCTAGCTCACCTTCTCGAGCATCTTTGCGGCAGAACTTGCCCGTCTACTTCATGCCTTCACCTTCCAATCCAAACCTATTGAACACTAAGGTCCTGGAGTGTGTTTCAAAAACTCGGCGAGACCAGTGATTGGGATCAAGAGGAAGATAATGGAGGGCCTCCATCTAAGCCCTTGAAAGAACACCAAGGTGTACCAGCGTCGCTCGGAGAAGGTGGTTCTAATAGTGGAAGCAAGTCTCAATTACCCTTGGACTTCCATACCATTCTTGCTCTGCCCCAAGAGAATGGCCAGCTTGTGGTTACGCCTGTGATGCGCAAAAGAGGCCGGCAACCTAGTTTGAAGAACAAGCAAGCATTCCATTCGGACTTAGTAGAAGAGGGAGCTCCGGTCTCCAAGCCCAAACCTACTCGACGTCGGAAGAGGTTGTTTGTTGCCTTTGAGATAGAAGAGCCACCACAGGAGGTCAATGCCGAGGTGCTTAATAAGGATGCCTGTTTACAAGGGGAGGTAAGTGCTAAAGCAATGGCTGATAGGGAGAAGATGGCTAGAGATGTGGCGGTGAATGCTGATTCACCTGGATGATAGGTGATGTCTTCGGTTAGTGGTGGTGGTCCTTTAGCACTAACCGATTTTGGTTTGGTTTTACCAATGCTAAAGAGTGTTGTATGATGGTAGTATGGAGTTAGTTTAGGTTAGCTTAAGTAATGATCAATGATGTACGCCACCGCAGGGTGGTCATTGTATAGTCAATCTATTATTCTGGTAATAAAATTGTTCTTGTTTGCCTTAAAAAAAAATTTGAGATCTAAAATAATATCATTTAGAATTCATCTAATACAAAAATTGATGTGAGACAATCGTATCATTTACTATATATCTCTTACATACCACATGACATTTTATTTAAACACGGGTGTTGCACAAAATGTGTTTAAAGGGTATGTCCTAAACTTGATAGCGCGCATTGTAACTTTATTTGAATTTTAGTTTTTGATTGAAGAATCTTACCAAGCCATCAACTAAATATTCATCGAATATACCATTAATTCGTGTTAATTAAGACCCTTAAAGTGTATTCCTAGTTCATTTAGGAAATGATTTTGTTTTAATTATTAATATGTTCAAACTAGTTATATGTCGACACGAAAGGGACGAATTTGTATTATATAACTTAGCAACGTCTATATTTATAACAGTCACTACATATAAAGGGTAAATTATTGAAGAGATTATTCAATTTGACAATTAAGCCGTTTTGATCATTGAACAATAACAAATATCGATTTGATCATCCATGTTTACCCCCGTCATTTTGGTTTGTCACTTTGTCTGTTTTCGACGTTAAGAAAAAATATATTCCGTTATTTGTAAAGGGCATATGGGTGAATTTATTAATTTGGCAATAAAAAAATTTCACTTTTAAGTTAAGCACGTGTTTGTCACATGTTTGTTTCTAATGTCCAAAACAGATAGAGTGAGAAAGTTGGATTAGGGGTCATCATTTGGTTCATAGGCCTGAAAAACTCGCGCGCGGCCTTGGGCCCAAAAATCCCAAGCCCGGACCGACCCAAATTTAGGCCCGTAAAAACCCAGCGTTATGGGCATAAGGCCGAGCTCGGGTCGAGGTCCTAAAGCCCATGTGTCAAAAAAAGCCCAGCTCATCAAGGCCTGTCGAGTCCTGCTTCATCGGCCCGTATGACCAAGTTCGTCTAACCTAGACCTGGGAACGGTTTGGTTCCGAACAAAATTTTCAGGAAATAGAACTGAACTATTTCATATATATACGGTTTGGTTCATTATATTTAAAAGGTAGAACCATTTAGAACCGAACCAGTTCAGGAACCGATTCTGTTTTACGGTTCCACGATTCTTCATTTGGAACCGAACTAAGATCTGTGATTATTCTTTCTACTTTAAACAAGTCTACACTCATCATAACACATTTACTGATTAAGATTAACATACAAATATATTTCGTAGTTTTGGTGTTGAGTGATATAAACAAAAATAAATATCATACAACTTCATAAAAAGAGGGTTGATTCATGATATGATGATCACCAAATAAGTCATCTGAGTAACATAAACAAAATAACAAATGACATACCCAATATATGACTCATAATAACAAATGACATACCCAAAATAACAAAATAACAAATGACATACCCAATATACCCAACAAATAACTAATTTTTCATATATATATTGATATATAATTACAATATTTTGTTAAAATATACACTATAGAGAGTTTTCAATGGTTCTTTGTAAAATAAAAATGAGGAACTAGAGCAGAATCAAACCGTCTAAATACGGTTTGCTTCCTGACAAAATATATACTCTAAAATTTTGGAATTGTACCGAATCGCCCGATATCGATTTGATTTGGTTTTGTGGTTCCTAGTTCTAAAGTCCTAGACCTAGTGTAACCCATCTATGGTATATACTATAGATTATTTATTAATATAAACCTCTAAACTCTCTAATTTGTCTTAATATCATTCATTAGATACTAATTATAAATTTATATAGGCTTATATCTTATTTAGTGTATATAATTGTTGATAAATTTTATAATTAAACACTAATAATTTGTAATTTTTTTCATTTTATATATGAAAAATCCCAGCCTGGCCCCGCCCTATGGGCTTAGCCCAGCCCGGCCTGAAATACCTCAACAAGGCTCGGGGACCAAAAAAGCTTGTGGGATTCAGTTTTTCAAAAAATCTCGGCTGATCTACACAATTTATGCTTGATTTTTAACGTATCTCACTATATTTTGCATTGTTATGAGCTTAGTAGCTTTATTTCTAACTTTTTTTTATGTTTTAGGTCAAAGAATAAAGAAGGATGAATAAAATGAGTGGAAATGAGCTTAAAACACATTGAGGAAGTTCCTAATTTCGGAAAAGAAATGGTTCGAGAAATGATTTCTAAAATGTGTTCTCCAAATGGTAACATGAATTGGTCCAATTGGAAACAAAACGACAAATAAAAATGGTGGGGCAAATGGTTGAAATGAAGATGAAAGTATTTCTCCTACTCGAGTTAGCAATGACCAAATGGTGGCAGATCCAAAAGCATTTGAGGCCGACCCAAATGAAGAATCAAATGTGCCTGATTTGAAGCCCAAAATGTGTTTCCAAAACTTGTATATTCGGCCAAACAAGACTTGGAGAAGAAGGAAAGCTGTAGATTTTTCTATTCCACCTAAGATGAGGAAAAGTAGGCCTACAAGTCAGTCCACTTCAAGAATTTACCGAGGATGCTCTTCAACTCCGAACATAGTGATGATACATCTCTATGAAAATCTCTTGAATTCCTCTTTTCCATGAGCCCAAGATCACAATTTTTGTATAACCCCGGAAAAGTCCAATGCTTTGGAGCCTGCCAATTTACCCGAGTGGACTAGGAATCCCTTTTTTGGAGAGGAAAACCCTAATCTTCCTTTATATACAGAAGTTTTCTGCTCTCTCATCATCATCTCACATCATAAAAGCCGAAACTCTGCCCCAAACACTTCTCCTTTCATCTCAAACCAGAAATCTCTCTAAGGCCGAAGCATCCCACCACCTCCTCGGATCAAGATCATCACTTAGGTGTTGTAGTGCTCTTCACGGGGTCCAAAGTGTAACTATGAAACTTCTATTTTATTCTTCTCCTTGTATTGAATTTGGTTTATTTTTGATTGAAATTTTGTTTGAAAAAAGGCTTTATGTTCCAGCCTTTAATTCGTATTCCTTCTTATGTGGTTAATGTTTCTCAACATGTTTATATGATACACTCTTCGTTCCTCTTTTTAACACGTTTTGTATTATTTTTAGATTAAGGTGTTGTGCTTTTTGTTTACATTCTTCATAAGCATGCGTATGTGTTTTAGGTTGAGACTTAGAATTTTGTTGATATTAAGTAAAGATGAGCATGAAATCAGCTAGGCCAATATGATGTGATGATCACTTATATATAGTAATTTAGGTTTTTGTTTCTGTTTAGTATGCATGTTTAGGGTTCTATATTCTTGTTCGTTTTGCTTGTGTATGAGTTGAAGCATGATAGAATTTAGGGTTTTTGAATGTATTTGTCGCCATGTTTTGCACTTTAATTTCATAGATTAATAATCAAACTTATATACCCCATTTATAAACCTAGCATAGTCATGCATGTACTCTCAATCTCCGGTTAGAAAAATCCCTACTTACCAATGCTACATCAACAGAAAAGAGTTTTAAATTGTATACGTTATGGCTGAATATTAAGTGTTTATTTGATATATAGTGTTAGCGTTATCAGTTTTTGGCGCCATTGACGGGGATTATAAAGGATTTGTGTGATTTCGTTTGTGTATATGTGAAATTGTGTGAATTATACAAAAAGCATGTCTATAATAGTTACAAAATTTACATACTTGTTTATAATACATACTTGTTCATACTTATAGTTTGTTTTGCAGCTATATACATGTGAAAGAAAAGTTTTCGATTTACATTGAGTACATAAGCTCGGTTGATTCAGTTTTTCCCTTTCCAAATAGGTAGTGCCTTGGTTTCTCGTTTATCTCATTAACCCCTTGTAATGTGTGGATTTCATCACCACACACCCTAACCTAAGTGAAGTTATGAACATGAGGTTGAGGGCGGAGTCTACAAGCATCCTTGGGTGTGTGATACCTTATGAATTTGGCTAAATGTCAGACATGGTGTCTAGATGGGTTATGACTGGTGATGAGTTTTGGATCTAAGAAAGAGAACATCAATGGAGTAATATACCTTGGCCAGGTTAGCCTCGGGGTGTTTCTCAAAATTAGTCTTATCTCTCGCGCTATCTCTATCCCTACTGGCCATGTCACGATGCTTATTTAAGTCGGAGGATTGATGGTCATTATCATTTTCGCGCATGTTGCACATCCATTAAATTTACCCAAAGATCAAGCTATGTACTATCTTTAAATCTTAGGCGCACTCAATTTGGATAATGCTTGTAAATAATAATATGTTGTAATTGTGTGTATATGCATATAAACCTATAAAGGACTACCAAAAGTTGCATTTTAGCTTGTATAACCTCCTGGTGGCTTCATGATGCTCGAAACTAATCACCGGGTATCTTAACCTAAGTGAAGTTAGGGACATGAGGCCAAAAGAAAGGTCACGTTTGCATCATGATTTAGCATGTAACTTGTGTGTTTTCTGCATGTTTCTAACATTTTCTCTTATGCATTCAATCCATACTTCACTTAGCTTCTTGTTTGATGCATTTGGATGACGATTTAAGTGTATTATGCATGAATTTGATGTGATTTATTATGTGCTTGCATTTTTAACATGTATATATATATGTATGTGTTTTTAACATTTATTCTAAGTCTTGCATTATATATGTGCTTAATTTTATAGAAAGCGTTGTATATATGTGTTTTAGCTTGTTTATAGCATAAAGAGCAT
This sequence comes from Geum urbanum, assembly GCA_946800695.1. Classification (NCBI taxonomy): domain Eukaryota; kingdom Viridiplantae; phylum Streptophyta; class Magnoliopsida; order Rosales; family Rosaceae; genus Geum; species Geum urbanum. The sequence continues at coordinate 14,937,979 of OX327008.1, read as the reverse complement.
TCTAATCACTCTATATACATTTTAGGTTGTTTAGAGCCCTTGCATTCACGGTTACTTTACATGTAGTGTCTAAATGTTACTATAGTGTGTTTTAGAGCTTTTTGAGTCTTTTGTGTGTTTTTGGTGTGTTTTAAGCATGTTTACTTCGTTTGCTTTACTTTTGGTGTGTGTTTGTGTGTTTTTGTTACTTTCTTTTGTTTTTAATCGTTTTGACTAGTATGTTGTATTCACAAGTATTCTTATGATACTAACACTTGGTCTTTGGTGGATGCTTAGATTTCTATGAATGTCCAGCTCCCATTCCATACCAAAGGTTGTTATACAAGCACTCACAAACCATCTAGCCAATTTGAAGTCTCAAGTGGTTCCGGATCGAAGGGTGCAAGATGACAAGGCCCACCCTAGATTACCTTTAGTAATCCAGAGTGAGTCTTGCGTGATCCGTGTTAGAGTATCTAGCATTGACTAATCGATACCAGGTACTCTTTCAACTGAGAACCTACACTGAGAATATGGGAGCTATGGACAGTCATATCTTGCACTCTAGACGATCATGACTTCAGCCGGCTAACGTGCAAACTGGGCAATTTAAAACAAAAGGCCCGGGAAAAGGCATAAAAAATAAAACGTTAGAGTGAGTGGACAAAAATCATAAACTGTAAATCTTTAAAACTCTAACTGTATGCCTTTCCGCTGATTTCTGTGAAATAATACGAGTTCAAGTATCATAAACTGAACTGCAACTGGAGGTGGTCTGAAAGGACCCAACCCCGATTTAGTTTCCTAAACCGGAATCAAACCCCTTCTGAAAACATGAACCAACTGGAGGTGGTCTGAAAGGACCCAACCTCCGACCGCGACGTGAAACACCAGAATTCGAACTGCAAACTGGGCACAAAAACAGAAAAGTCCAGGGGGAAGGCAAATAAAAACATTAGAGTGAGTGGACGAAAATAAACATATGCCTTTCACCAGTTTCATATACATAATCAATGTAAAAATTTGCGAGTTCGGAAAGTATATATGGAGGTGCCAGGCGAATCTCTCAAGCCCGACGGTTAGGCGAATCGCTCAAGCTCGACGGTGATAGGCCAGGGGAATCTCTCAACCCCGGCGACATATAGGGGAATCTCTCAACCCTGCCCAGAGGAATCTCTCAACTCTGGTCCAGAGGAATCTCTCAACTTTGGCAGACTACCGGTGATCAGCCGAGTATCCGAAACATCGATGAAGGTATGCCATCACCATAAATATAAAATAATGCCTCCGAAAATAATAAATAACTCAACATCGTATAAAATAAATACGGAAAATCACGAACTCGCAACAACTGTGAAAATATAAAAATGCCCACTCACAGATGAGCAAAGCGCGCATTTGCGCTAATCTCGTGGTCCGGCAGAAGATCCCTCGCCCGAAGCACGATCTTGATCCCCTGAATAATCACAAAATATATCTGATCAAAAACACAATTCCCAACACTGTACCACACCGCGGAAACCAACCGTTCCTGGAAATATACAACACAGTGCAAAATAATCGACGAAATTCCTGAAATCTCCACTCAAAACCCTCGACTGAAAATCCGATACCCAAATCAACTCGAAAACCTCAAGGCGACGATCGAGACGTGAATACGAGTAAAACGACTTTAAAATCACCAAATTTTAAAAAGTCAACGGGTCGCCGGAGCTCCGCCGTTGACCGCCGCCTCCGACGGTGGCGCACCGTCAACCGGAGAGATTTCCCGGCAACCGAGCTCACCGAAGCTTCATCTCGACAAGTGCAACACATATCTCTTCTATGGCTAAGTCTAATTCCGGCCACACACGCCGAAAAACAGCTCGAAAGCCACGGATCCATAACCGGCCGGAAATTGCTCCGCCGCTCGATTCAGTCACCGTGAGGCCATCACGGCCTCCCATCCTCAAGGGACCACCTACCTACCTCAAGCCCAACAATTTCCATCACAAACCCCCCCTCGGAAAGTCGCCGGAGCTGCTCCCACCGTCGAAGCCGATTCCAGCCAAAAACCCCAAAATTTCAAATCGACATTTCTCCCTCAATTCTCAACCAAATCAAGCAATTCCAAGTTCTAATCAGCTAGAAATCAAGAGAGGAATCGAAATATACCAAGGTCCAAGCCGGAGGTGGCCGAAAAATGAAGGTCGTCGGCGAGTCAGCGGCGGTGGAGATTGCCTTCTCCGGTCAACGCGGGTCAACGATCACAGCTCGGTCAAACGACGGTCAAACTTCCCGAATAGTGATTTTCGACAATTTTCGACTATTTCCGATATTTATACTCGCGTCTCAGGACGATCGACGTTCCAAAACGGACCAATGTACCGTGGTCGAAGCTTGCCACGCTTCCCGAAACGTACAACACCCTTCCACGGAGATAGTTTCAGGAAGACCCAATCGCCCACATCAAACTCAAGACTCTTTCTCCTCACGTCCGCATAACTCTTCTAGCGATCCTGGGCAATTTTCAATCTGTCCCGGATAATCAGGATGTCCTCCATAGTGCTCTTCACTAGATCAGGGCCGATAAGCCATCGCTCGCCTACTTCACTCCAACACAACGGAGTGCGGTATTGCTTCCCGTACAGGGCCTCGTACGGTGCCATTTCAATACTGGCCTGATAGCTGTTATAGTAGGCGAATTCTATCAAATGTAGTTGCTGGTCCCAATTTCCTCGAAACTGCAAAACGCAAGACCGCAACATATTCTCAAGAGTCTGTATAGTCCGCTCAGACTGCCCGTCAGTCTGAGGATGAAAAGCTGTACTAAAACGCAACCTCGTGCCCATAGCTCCCTGCAATGCCTGCCAGAATTGGGAAGTAAACTAACTGTCTCGGTCAGAAACAATAGATACAGGTACACCATGCAGTCGAACAATCTCCGACAAATACAGCTTGGCCAATCTGCCAACTGATATCTTCCCCGGAAGTGCGAGAAAATGAGCGGATTTCGTCAGTCGATCCACAATAACCCAAATACCGGTGTTGCCAGCCGAAGTACGTGGCAACTGATAAACGAAATCCATGGTAATGTACTCCCACTTCCAAACTGGAATCTCCAGTGGCTGTAACTTTCCCGCAGGCTTCTGCCTCTCCACTTTAACCTGCTGACAGATCAAACATCGGCTCACATATGCGGCAATCTCCCGCTTCATGTTGCGCCACCAGTAATACGCTCGAAGTGTACGAAACATTTTTGTACCACCGGGATGCATCACATATGCCGAACAATGGGCCTCATCCAGAATCTCCTTCTTCAGACTCTCATCTCGAGGTACGCACAACCTGCCTCTGAAAAGCAACATACCGTCGTCACTCAACCGGAACTCTGTTGGCACACCATTCTGTATCATGGTCTTCTTGCCCAACAGGTAGGAATCTGAATCCTGAGTTTCCCGAACCTGATTAACCAACATGGGTCGAACCTGGAAACTGGCTAACAAGGCTCCCTCATCATTCCACTCGAACTCAGCTCCTGTAGCCCGAAACTCGGTTAACATAGGCACTCTGGCCACACACACATGGAATAACGAAGCTCTGGATTTCTGACTGAGTGCATCGGCAACAACATTTGCCTTCCCTGGATGGTACTCGAAAGTGCAATCATAGTCGTTGATCAATTCCATCCACCGGCGTTGCCTCATGTTCAAATCTGGTTGCGTCTGCTAGTAAGTGAGACTCTTGTGATCAGTGTAAATCTTACACTGGGCTCCGTACAAGTAATGTCTCCAACTCTTCAACACTAGCACAATAGCGGCCAATTCCAAATCATGGGTCAGATAGTTGACTTCGTGTGGTTTCAGCTACCTGGAACCGTAGGCTAGAACTCTGCCATGCTGCATCAGCACACAACCAACTCCCAACTTCGACGCATCACTATAAACCACAAACTCACCGCTATCGTCTGGTAATGTCAGAACTGGTGCAGTAGTCAACTTTTCCTTCAGGAGCAAGTAGCTCTCCTCACATGCATCGGACCACTCAAACTTGACGCCTTTCTTCGTCAACTTGGTCAGTGGAGTAGCAATCCGAGAAAAATCCTGTACAAATCATCCATAGTAGTCTGGCAAACCTAAGAAACTCCGGATCTCCGGTACAGTGGTAGGTCTACTCCAATTCAGCACGGCCTCGATCTTGTCAGGATCAACACTGACTCCCTCAGCCGATATCACGTGGCCTAGAAACTTCACACTGTCCAGCCAAAACTCGCACTTGCTGAACTTCGCAAACAACTGATTGTCCCGCAAAGTCCGTAACACAGCTCGCAAATGCTTTTTATGCTGGTCCACACTCCTGGAATAGATCAAAATATCATCAATGAACATAATCACGAACTTGTCCAGAAATCGTCTAAACACCCGGTTCATCAAGTCCATAAAGGCTGCAGGGGAGTTGGTCAACCTAAACGGCATAACCAAAAACTCGTAGTGCCCATACCGCGATCTGAAAGCTGTTCTGGCCACATCAGACTCTCGGATCCTCAACTGGTGATATCCGGACCTAAGATCAATCTTCGAAAAGACTGAAGCTCCCTTGAGCTGATCAAACAAGTCATCAATGCACGGCAACGGATACTTGTTCTTTACTGTAACCTGATTCAGCTTCCGATAATCGATGCACAACTGCATGGATCCATCCACTACCAGAAATGGAGACATTACCGGCGACCTGCCGTCGCCGGCCTTGTTTTTTTTTTCGCCGGAATTGACATTACCGGCGACAAGTCGCCGGCAATGACGTCGCCGGAGATTCCACGCCGGTGTTGACATTGCCGGCGACGGGAAACGCCGTCGCCGGCAATGGCAGCGCCGCCGTGGCCGGAATGTGAGACATTGCCGGTGACTCAAGTCCATGTCGCCGGCAATGTGGGGAAAAAATTTGAAAAAAAAACGCGGTTCTGGATTGGGCCCAATTCCATAACCTGCATTGAAAGACATAAACCGTACAATCATACAAGTTCAACATTACACATAGCAACGACAGTCATACAAGTTCAACATAAATGTCCAACGTACAGTACAAATAGCAACGACGATACGAAAATTAACTACAACTACAGGTCAGGTCCAGGAACTTGCGGGTCATCAGGGTTGAAGTAATCCATGTACTCATTTGAATTCCGGTGGCTACCTTGGTCTTGCTCTGGCGTTGACTGGTGCGGTGGTGGTGGTGGATAGCTAGGGATATGAGGGACCGGGGGAGGTGTGGGGAACGGTTGTCCGGTAGTCTGAGCCTCGTGCATCGTCCGCATCCATGTGTACATCTGAGCCTGCACCTGTGTCTGCTGCATTTGGTACTCGGCCATCTGCCTCTTTTGCTCCTCCAACTCCCTCTGCGTCCTATGAAACTCCGCTGCTAGGTTACGACTAGAAGTTGAACTTCTTGACCCGGTAGAGTATTCTGAAGTGTTCTTCAATAGTCCTTCGCCCGCCGTGCCCATTCCCCTACAGTAGTAGGTATTCTTTCCAGTCCCGCACGCTTTTGCCATGATCTGAGCCGCTATCGGGGGGATCAAGCAGATCGATCTGAGAGGCATACTGGGTGACTTCTTCCTCGGAGCAGTTAGGATGGTTAGTCCGAGCTATACTCATGGTCACTTCTGCGGTCGCCTCCTCCACTCTCGTCTAATTGAAAAGCGAAAATAAACAACGTATTAGCTAACAAAATCTATTAATATCGAAAAATAGTTTTATTAACACATGGAGAGGCGAAAGACTTACCACTTCTTCAGGGCACTGCGGGTAGAACTTCTGATGAATATACACCAACGGGTTCACCTCTTGTTGTTGCTGCGCCTTACTCGACCAACCCATGTAGTTGAGTGAACCTGCATGATGGGCCCTAGTGTTTTTCAATCTATTCGCCCGGTTCGTCTTCGAAATCGCCTTGTTTGATAAACATATGAAGAAAAATTAGTAACTAACTATTTCAATCTGATACGATACATTTTGAGCTGCAAAGATATATTAAGGATGCATACCCAAGCTTTGGGGTGCTCGAAGTGGGCTATCAGCCACAGCCACTCGTACTCCCTAAACCGGAATTCGCTAGGGGTAGAACCTCGGCCTAGCTCCTTGTATACAGTGTAATGGGAAGAAAGCTCGTTCTTCCACTCTTTATACCTATATTAAAACAAGGAAAAAAAGTTAGAGATATTAAAACACTTGATAAACAAAAATCTAACTCGATATATATTCAAATAAGTCGAAGCACATCACCTCATATGTAGTTGACGCTCTACCCACGTGTGAATAAGAACTTCATCCACGTCAAACCACACCTGCAATATGAATATATAAAAGGTAAAATTATATATTTATTCGGACTTAATTAATAAATGTAAAATTTACGTAATGAAAATACGATTTTACTCACACTGAGTGCATTATGCACTTGCATCTTCAAATAGATAGGCACAGATTCCCAATCTGGCCAAAGCATTGGGACCTTGTCCCGCACGATCGCACCGGCCATGCTGACATATTTGCGCGTGGTGTCGAATGCCTCGATCACCTCGCCATCCTCATTGGCCGTTATGGGCGTTTTCCTTCCGCCGGTGGCCTGCTCAAGTCTCTTCCCGGTGCAGGTGCCTCTAGCCCCTTTCCGTTTACCAGTCCCATTAACGAAATTGCCTAATAATACAATGTCAACAAATTGATATCATTAATTGAACCTATCGCAAGTCTTAAGTAATAATTAAGTAATCAATCTGATGTTAAATAAAATTTACCTGCATCGTCCGTTTGTTGGTTGGTGCACCTCACACTCCAAAGATACACGGGGTCGAACGGGAGGAAATTATACGATTCCTCCACGGTCAGGAACTCCGGCCGTCCTTCAACATAAATAGGCATCCCCCTATCATCGAATTCAGGGATCACAGGAATCTCGTCGGGTAGGAAGAGACCGGACGGCGGAGATAGACGAGGCCTGGACGATGAGGCGCCAGCACCACCATGTGTCTCAGATGATTCCCGTGAAACGGGAGTAGGCACCGGGCGAATATGGGGCATTCAGATTGAGGGAGTTTCTGATGCCCCCGTTGACTGTCGCTCGTCTGAGGCTCTGCCACCGGAGGGACGTCTGCTGATTGAGTGTCTGGAGACTGAGGCTCGAGCTTCCACTTCCGGTTGCACGGCTCTTGATCGTGCAGCTTCCTCCTCAGCTCGCGCCTCTAGCAAGGCTCTCGTGCGAGCACTCATCATTGGCCCACTGGGCGTGTTGCTAACTGCGGACGAGGAGGAAGCTTGACTACTGTTCCCTCCACTATTTCGGGAACCTCTCCGAAGCCAATTAGCCGCAAAACCTCCTGGCATGGACACCGTAATAGTCATGGATTCGGTTCTATAACAAATCGGAACCGGAACCGTTTGGAACCGGAACCGTTTGAACCTGGAACCATTATATTACAAACGGTTCCGGTTACAAACAGTTTCAGTTCAGAACCGACTGGGGTTCTATAACAGTTTGGAACCGGAACGGTGTGGAATCGGAACCGTTTGAAACCGGTTCCAGTTACAAACAGTTCCGATTCCAAACCGTTCCGGTTCCGATTTGTTATAGAACCCCAGTTTGGAACCGGAACGGTTTGGAATCGGAACTGTTTGTAACTGGAACCGTTATTTTACAAACGGTTCCGGTTACAAACAGTTCCGGTTTCAAATCGTTCCGGTTCCACACCGTTCCGGTTCCAAACTGTTCCGATTCCGATTTTTCACCTTAATTTATACGTTAAATTAACAACTATATCACCTTAATTTATACGTTAAATTCTGAACAATTTTTTCACCTATTATACGTTAAATTAACAACTATATCACCTAACTTAACATATATACATACATCATTTCCGGCTTTAAACTTTTCACATATATATACATCAAATATACAGTTTGTATACATCGATCATTCATCTTAATTTCACCTTAATGCACACATATATATATACACATCACATATTAATCCAATTCACCCTAGCTAATTAATTTTCCACATTTTTCAAACATACGTATATATATACATTCCATATATATTAACTAATTTTTCACATATATACATCACATATATTGCTCCTTCACCCCACAATTATCCACATTTTTTTCCCACAATTTTCAAACATACCTTAATTACATTTTACAAATATTTTCCACATGCATATATATATATACATCCCACAATTATCAAAAATTAATTAATCAAAATACACAAAAAAAATGTGAAATGAGAGAGAGAGAGAGGGAGAGAGAGTGAGCTCAAACCTGGCATGGTGGAGCTCGACCCAACTGTGTCGGCGACGGAGGTGAGGGGAGGAGGAAGAGGAGGAGGGGAGGAGGAGAGAGGGGAGGAGAGAGGGGAGGGGAGGAAGAGAGGGGAGATGGAAGAGAGAAGAGAGGATTGAGGAGAGGGAGGAGAGGTGAGAATTTCGTCCTAAGAGAGGGAAGAGGGAAGAGAGATTCAAATTCGGCCGAAGAGAAATGGGGAGGAGGAGAGCTCGAGCTGCCTATACCGCCACCATTGTCGGCGAGTTAGGTCAACGTTGTTGGTAATGACATTACCAACGAGTTGATAAGCAACTCGTTGGTAATGACATTACCCACGAGTTGCTAACTCGTTGGTAATGTCATTACCAACGAGTTGCTTATCAACTCGTTGGTAATGTCATTATTTGTCGACTATTATCCGATCGACCAATTTCCAACCAATTTCCGACTACATAATTTCCGACAACATTTAGTCGACCATATATAACTACAATTTCCAACTACGTACGATTTCCGACTACGTACAATTTCCGAGTACATTTTCCGACTACGTACAATTTCCGACTAGGATTTCCGACTACAATTTCCGACTACGTACGATTTCCGACTACGTACAATTTTCGAGTACATTTTCCGACTACGTACAATTTCCGACTACAATTTCCGACTACGATTTCCAACACGATTTCCGACTACATACAATTTCCGAGTACATTTTTCGACTACAATTTCCGACTAGGATTTCCGACTACAATTTCCGACTACGATTTCCGAGTACATTTTCCGACTACAATTTCCGACTACATTTTACTACGTACATTTTCTGAGTACATTTTCCGACTACAATTTCTGACTACAATTTCCAACGTACTAAGGATGATAATCGTAATCATCTTCATCACTTGAGTCTGACTCGGTTTCATAGGTAACCTCTGGCAATATGTGCCGCTCCTCGTCATCTGAATCAGCGTCAACTTCATATGGATTAACATCGAGAAGTTCTGCACCAGTAATTCGTACCACACTCCCAGATCTCACATTATTAAGGCGAATCGTAGATGATTCCGGAATGTCAAAAACGTTCGGCTCTTGGTATGCAGTAACTTCCTCATCATCTGCGGTATCACCAAGTGTGGCAGCACTGTATATGTTTCTATGAGCAACATGGTTAACCACCTTCCACGGGACTTTGTTAAGAAGATCGTCAAGGTAAAACACTTGTTTTACTGATGAGGCAAGAACGAAAGGGTCATCTTCATACCAGGTAGTAGCAGTATTCACCGAAAATGTTCCGTACTGATCGGTCCTTGTGTTCTCCGGGCTAGTATCAAACCATCTACACTTGAACAAGTGCACTTTCATGCGGTTCCCATAAATTAGTTCAACAACTGAATGAAGGACACCGTAATAGTCAACGCCATCCTGCCCACCATGGACCATCACCCCACAATTCTGTGTTTTCAGTCGGTCGTCTCGATTTTCACATATAAATTTCACGCCATTGACCTGACACATCGAGTAAACTTTTGAAGCTATCGGTTTCATCGCCAGGACCCTCAATTCGTTTGACCACTCTGGGCAACCATCATCTGCTACATGGTTCATCTGAAAACGTCCATATATTAATACGTACAGAAGAAATTATGTCATCTTGAAACCACAAAACCACGTACATACATACATGCTATATAAGGATATATATAAAAATAGACATATACACATATACTTACCCATTGACCAAAGTAGTTTGCAAACGTCTTGTTGTGGTAATCAACATTTCCGGCAATAGCAGGGCAGCGAAGATGATAGTTTTTCCAATATTGTACTTCTTGACAGTTAATCAGTACCAACCAGTGGGCAATGGCTACCTCATTTCCATCCAACTTGTACGACTTTGGCAAGCTTCCCTGTACTACCACGTCACTGGAGATGATAGAAAGGTTGAACTGGGGTTCATCTATCGGCATCTGTTGTTGGGGGTCCTCTACATTTTCCAAGTACACTTTGGTGTACGTTACACACTCGTGCGCAAGATATGCTTCAACGATACACCCTTCAGGTGCATATTTATTATTCACATAGTCCTTGTAGGCTCCCAATTGTCTACAAGTTAACAAGTGCATGTTAACTTACTTAAAAAATAAGAATTTACATATAAAAACATAAGCAAACCAAATTTATGAATCATTTGTACCTTTCCATGGGATACATCTAAGTGTAGTGTACGGGACTGGTAAGCAACAATTGTTCGGGAAGATGGATCATCAGATGAGGCATTATGTCGAAAAAATTTGGGGAAAATATCCTCTCAAGCTTGCACATGATAAAAATGATGTCATCTTGCATCTCCCTGAGGTCTGCTTTTTTAACTTCCCTGGTGCATAACTTCTGAAAGAATCTTGACAAGGCCACCAACGGCTCCACCACCTCTTTGGGCATGTACCCTCGAATGAAAATAGGGAAAAGGCGTTGAAGCAGTACATGGCAGTCATGACTCTTTAATCCGTACATCTTATTGTCCCGGCAGTTAACACACCTGCTTATATTTCCTGCATAGCCATAAGGATACCTGCATATATATAGATAAAGCCATGCATATATATGCAACAATTATATTTCTCGCATATAACCATATATACTCCAGTAAAAATTTAAGGCCAAATTCCTACATAGCCATAAGAATATATACCTGACATTACTCAGCCACCGAAAAATTTCATGCTTATGCTTCGGCTTTACGGTGTACGGAGCTTGCGGCATTTTTCTCTTACCATCTCTTAACCACAAATGTTTCCGCAGACCCATTGCTTTCAGATCAATGCGTGCCTTAGGGATGTCTTTTATTTTCCCCTCTAAGTTAAGAACTGTGCCCACCACACTTTCACACACATTCTTCTCTATGTGCATGACATCTAGGTAATGTCTGATAGGCAACCTGGGCCAGTAGAGGAGTTCCCAGAATATGCTCTTGTGTGTCCAAAACTTATACCTTTCGGGCTTGTCTGGAATTGACGCCACTATGTCAGGATGATTGCTCAGCTGGCCAAAATCATATTTATTCAACACTTCCAAAATTTCTTCCCCTGTCCATCGCTTGGGTGCCACACCTGTTTCCACAGTCCCATCAAACGCGTCTGGATCCTGCCTAAATGGGTGATCATATGGAAGCCAACAACGATGACGCATCTGAACAATTTTACTGCAATGAGGACTGCAACAATCAACCATCACGCACTCTGAACAAGCCCTGTAACCCCTGGTAACGTTGCCCGACAACATACCGCGGGCAGGAAAATCACTGATGGTGCCAACAAGCATGGCATGCATCTGGAACATCTCGTTTTTGAACCTATCGTAAGTGGGGTGGCCACACTCACTCAGGTACTTAAGCTCCTCAATCAAAGGCCTCAAATACACATCGAGACACTTTCCTGGATAACCCGGGCCCGGAATTAACAGAGTGAGCATATTGTATTCCTTCTTCATGCACATCCATGGTGGAAGGTTGTACGGTACCAAAAGAACTGGCCATATACTGTATTGAAGACTCATGTTGCCAAAAGGGTTGAATCCGTCAGATGAGAGCCCTAGCCAAACATTTCGGACCTCTGCTGCAAAATGATCAAACTCCCTGACCATGTGCTTCCAAGCCTCTCCGTCGGAAGGGTGTATAAGGGTGTCATCGTCAGGCAAGTTCCTCTCAGCCCACCATCTCATTGCCTCGGCCGTGAAAGCACACATGAACAACCGCTCCAGCCTATCAATAAGCGGGAAATATCGAAGTATCTTCACAGCTTTCTTGTTGCCTGCAGGAGTCAACTTATACCTTTCTGTAAAACATACCGGGCAGGCTTCAAGGTCTTCGAGGTCTTTTCCCCAGAAGAGAATACAATCATATCTGCATGCATGAATTTTGATGTAGGAAAGCCCAAGATCTTTCAGGATATTTCGCACCTTATGATGAGTGGTAGGAAGACGATGACCGAGTGGCAGTAGCGAACCAGTCCACTTCAGCCAAGAATCAACAGCTTTGACAGACATTTTGTTCTCCATTTTGAGCTGCATCACTCCCATCACACTTTCAAGAACAGTCTTACTACAACCGTCGTACAACGGAGTCTGTTGCAATGCAATCAGGTTGTTGTACTTGTCCATACCGCTTTTGTTGACATGAGCTCCAGGTAATGGCTTGACTGGCTCGATATGGGGGAAACCCTCAACGACGGGAGGGACATTTGGTGCTTCATCAGCAAATACACCGCTCTCATGAGGAAACATATCATTGATTAACATCGATGTTGGATCATAGGATGCACTGCCCCTCTCAGCAAAATCTCCATGATCATAGCGTGGACTGGCCCTCTCACCAAATTGTCCATGATCATGCGGACCCGCTAACGATGTTTCACCGTGATAAATCCAACAAGTGTACTTATCCCAAAACCCGTATTTACTCAGGTGCCTCTGGACTTTATCAATGGGAAAATGAAATCGATCGCTGAAACACTTACATTCTTTACACGGGCAATAATGAAGTGTAGTGTCTCCACAATTAGCCTTCACAAAATCCACAAAACTCCTAATTCCCTGGTGATATCTGACATCCCATCTTTCGAGGCTCATCCAACTCTTGTCCATCCTGAAAATTCTAACAATTTTACGTATTAATTATATATATATATACACACATTCACTACTAATAATCGACGCGATATATCAATTCAATTCACACATTCTCTGAATTCAATTCAGTACGTACTCGATGATGGTATTCTTCTTTTTTTCAATTCAAAACGTATTTGACTAGGTAGGAGGCTCTGTTAAGCCTGGCAACGATAACACTACGATAATACCAGTCATTGATTCAGACACAAGATAAGATTAACTACAAGCAGTTTTCTCGTTTCAGTGATCACATCAACAAAATTTCATATATATATATATATCTGCTCACGAATTGGATTTGATCAACACACACACATATATATATACATACACGTACATATACGTATATATACACGTACCTATATATATAGCTTCCCGAGTGATCGAGTTTTCGACGCGCGCCTTAATTTTTACAATATACCGAAGGATCGATTTCAGAGCGTACGTTTTCCTTCTTTCGATTTCTCTGGATTTTTTTCGATCAAAATGAAAGAATGATCGGGCAGATGCAATCTTCGTCTAATATAAGAGACATTGTCGGCGACGGAGTAAGTCGCCGGAAATGAAGACATTACCGGCGAAATGTCGCCGAAAAATCGCCGGTAATGTTCCAAAACATTACCGGTGACTCCAACCGTCGCCGGCAATGTCTAGTTTCACATTACCGGCGATTTTCCTGCGACATTACCGGCGACGGTGTATGTCGCCGGTAATGTTGAACATTACCGGCGACTTTTCCGATCGCCGGCCTTGTCTCCGGTGATCTCGCCGGTAATGTTAACAAATGTGGTAGTGATCCTTCTTCCGTACAAACAAAATTGGGGCACCCCATGGCGAAACACTATGTCGGATGAAACCCTTATCCAGCAACTCCTGAAGTTGAACCTGTAACTCTTTGAACTCCGCTGGCGCCATACGATACGGTGCCTGTGAAATGGGTCATGTACCAGGTAATAGCTCAATAGTGAAATCAATATCCTGAACTGGAGGTATACATGGTAGCTCCTCCGGAATCTCGGAAACAACCTCAATACCACCAAGATCCGGCACAGCAGCTGTAGTGTCCACAACATGAGCTAAGTAAGCAACACAGCCCTTCTTCATCATCTGATCCACCTTCATCGCGAAAATCAAACTTGGCAATGAAGTGTTCTTCTCGCCGCGAAACAATATCTCGGGAAAGCCTGGTCGTCGAAACGCAACCTCCTTCTTGTGACAGTTAACCATGGCCCAATGCGTCTCCAAAAAGTCCATTCCCAAGATCAAATCAAAGTCAATGACATCAAGCAACAACAAATCTGCGGCTAAGCCATGGCCTCCAATAAAAATCTCACAATCTCGGTACACCCAGCCAATACTCACAATCTCACCGGACGGATACAACACTCTCCACAACCCCGGAAGTGAAGACGCATGTATGGTAGCTAAAGATGATAGTCTATACGACATGATTGAATGCGTGGCACTTGGATCTAACAATGTAAGTACTAGATAACCGAAAATATGCAACGTACCGATAACGACCTCCGGTGAAGCTTTGCCCTCTCGGAAAGTCATGGCATGAACCCTCGCCTGCCCGGCTGGTCGTTCACGTTGAGGCTGTCCCTGATGTCCGCCCTGGCCCGCAAATGGTACTGGTCAAGCTCCCGAAGTGACACCTCGGTCTCCTCCGGAACTCTGCGCCGCCTGTCCACCCGCATCATCAAGCTGGAAACACTCCCTCGCATAGTGACCCACCTGGCCACAGCGAAAACAAGTGACAGGGCCTCGCTGACACGAACCAACATGGTGTCTGCTGCAGAGGCTACACAACGGGTACTCCCTCGGTACGGCAAAAGAGCCACCGGTACGCCGAGGATAACTGGAAACGCTAGAACCCCCACTAGACTGTGGTCGCTGCGGTCGATCTCTCCTCCATCTTTGCCTCTGTCTGGGTGCACCAACTAGTGGTCGATATGGTCCACTGCCTGAGGATGAAACCGAATTGGAAGTATAAAAACTCTGCCTCTTGGAAGGCCCCTAACTAGGTCTACCCTCCTCAAACCGTCTAGGCTGGTACCTCATCTGCCTCTCCTTTCTCAATATCCTCTCCTCGGAGTGCTGCACTGACAAACTCATCGAAGTTGTTTCGAGGCATCGTAGTCAGAGTCCCCTTGATGTTCAAATTCAAACCCAGCTCAAATCTGCGGCACTTGGCTTCCTCAGTAGCCACCGTGTCACGCGCAAACCAAGATAAGCAGGTAAACCTGCCCCGGTACTCAAGCACAGACAAACTGCCCTCCTAAAGTTCGTGAACTCCTCATACTTACGCTGCTGGGTAGCCTGGTTGAAGTATCTCCGCATAAAAAAATCTCGGAACAAAGTCCACGAAGTATCAACTGGAACTTTATCGGTGCTAACCTACCAGAAGTATGCATCTGACTCAAGTAATCCAATTGTTGCCACTGTCATCTGCTCAGGGGTAAAACAAAGACGCTCACAAACTCGTTCAACATGAACCAACCATGCCTCACACATCTCTGGATTAGCTGAACCCGAAAAGAAAGTCGCACCAACAGTACGAGCTTTGACCACAGGGTCAAAACGTTCCTCCAAACGCAACACTCGCATCAGCAAGTCGTGCGTCTGGCGATCCACATCAGGATCCACTTCCCGATCAACCGGGGACCACGTCGAGGAGGCATCCTACTGATACAAGACAAGCATTAGGTTCAAGCAGAAGGAACGTAATCATGAGACCTCAGATATTTGAGAACACACAACACCAGAAGTATTGATGAGTACCGCTGGCCAGTCGGGTCATCACTCCAGACATGCTATACAAACTCAAATACCCTAAGCGTCACAACTACAAGAGTCTACAGAATCTGACAACCTAATGCTCTGATACCAAGCTGAAAGGACGCAACCCCAATTTAGTTTCCTGCACCGGAATCAAACCTCTTCTGAAAACACGAACCAACAAAAACCATTAAAATTTCGGCAGAGTAATGCTACTAACGCGGAATTGCCTTTACCTACACCCAGAAAGTAACACTTCATCCTATGCCACAAAAGTCAAACCGTAGGCACCAATCCCATCCGGATTTCTCGATATCATAACAATATGAAAGGACCCAACCCCGATTTAGCTTCCTAAATCGGAATCAAACCCTTCCGAAAACACGAACCAACAAAAACTTTTCGAAATTTGGGCAGAGTTTCGTTACTAGCGTGGAATTACCATTACCTGCACGCTGAAAACACACTTCATCCTATGCCACAAAAAGCAAACCGTGGGCACCAATCCCATCCGGATTTCTCAATATATCCACAGTAAAGTAAAGTAGTAAATATATATGCACTTTACTGAAATCCAGTGTAAAATCGTATAACGTATTCAACAGGAAGCTCAGAGCGACATCTAATACATAATCGTATACGCATACCACAGTAGGTAGAACAATAAACCTACTGGATGAAACAAAGTAGCTCGAGCACTATGCCTCCGACCACGACGTGCGACACCAGAGCCTGAACTGCAAACTGGGCACGGAAACCGAAAAGCCCAGGGGAAAGACAATAAACACGTTAGAGTGAGTGGACGAAAATAAATGTCTTTCACCAGTTAATATATATAATAAAAACATATGCGAGTCGAAAGCATAAATAATCAAATGGTACACAAGGGAGACTCTAACTCCTCACGTGTCCGAGTACACGAGGGAGACTCTAACTCCTCACGTATACGGAGCATGCATAAAATCCCACGGGGTCACTCGTGGACACACCCGTGCTAGTACAGTCAGAATCACGGGATCCCAGACCCACACGTGACTCTAGCCAGAAATGGCCTCAGGTCAAAGGTCTGCCTCCCCCCGGTAAAGACCTCGGGTCAGGAGTCACAGCCTCCCCTGGCAATAAGGCCTACCATCGGGGATCAGCCGAGAGGCAAGTGTATCGATACAACAATGTAACCACGACTGTACTCTGTGTAAACCAAATCATAAACATTTCGATGCAAATGCATGAACAGCATATAAGTATATGTATACTCGTATACGTATATCCGTATAAGTATAATCGTAAAACACATGCTCATGTAATCCGAAATCTCATATGCATGCTCAAGTTCATAAAACGTATATCAAGACTCGCAAATAATCCGTGAAAAGAAATG
Source organism: Geum urbanum (assembly GCA_946800695.1). Classification (NCBI taxonomy): domain Eukaryota; kingdom Viridiplantae; phylum Streptophyta; class Magnoliopsida; order Rosales; family Rosaceae; genus Geum; species Geum urbanum. The sequence goes on along the minus strand of OX327008.1, from coordinate 14,920,873 downwards.
TCCACTCACAGACTGGCGTAACGCGTATCGCGTTAATCCGTGATCCAGCGGAAAGTCCCTCGCCAAAACAACGATCACGAACCCCTGAATATTCACAATGTCCAATATTCAAAATCATAATCCGACAATACAAATCAAACCACGAGAAACCACCGTTCTCGGAAACACAAAATCCAAAGTCGACGAATCGTCGAAAATCCGTATATGTATACCACAATACCTCGCTTTACGTTCGGACGCTCAACTCGAAAAACAAACCTCCCCACTGCGATCGGGGCGCGATTTCGAGTCAAATGACATGCAACTTGCCGAAAGTCCAAAAAAGTCAAATTTTGACCGTTGACCGCCGTTGACCGCCGTCCACGGCGGCGCCACTGTTGACCGGAAGAATTCACGGCGGAGCTGCACCAATTCCACTCCAAATCGTCCACTGAGCAACTTCCATAACTGCATCGAAAGCCAATTCAATCTCTAACTAGCTCAATTTCATGAAAACCCGAATTGTTCCACAAATTTCAAATCAAGAATTCTCCTTACACCCATCAAATTGAAACTCCAAACCAACTTAGTTAGATTCGTGGAGGGAAGAGCTACAAAGCCCAATCCATTTCATAGCTCAATTCATCCAAAATCCATAAACCCGAATTTATCCAAAACCTCACCGTTTCTAACCGGAAAACTCATCACCTACGGCGTCCCACGCCATGAGAGGAGGTCGGAGCCGAGACCCAGAGGCCGAGGCGCACCGGAAGGAGTCGGAACCAAGCCGGGAGGTGGCCGGAATCAACCACCACCGTGGAGTCGCCGCCTTGCCGTCGAACACCTCCTCCCACTCGGTCAAACCGAGTCAACTCACCAAGTCAAGGAAATTAATTCAGCTTTGACTTTCCCAAAGGAGCAAGTCCACTATTTATACTTTCCCAGAAAGGAAACTTCATGTTTATCCATTTCGACGAACTTTAAATACGCGTAACTTTCTCGTCGTATATCCGATTCCGATAATTCTCGCGGCCACAAACTCGTCTCAACATACTCTTCAATAATCACCCAAAGTCAAACACATCGGCCAAACGGATAAAAAGTCAACCCTTAAACCAAGCACACATTTAAATCGACTAATTAATCAACAGACGGAAATAATCACAACTAAATCTTCATAACTCAAAATCATGCTCCGGAAGTTCCCACAAACTCGAAATTAAATTCTGAACAACTTCCGTGAAGAAGCCGAAACCAAATTTTTGACTTGTAATTTAGTCGCGAACAAACCTGCCATTTAAATCTGTTTCCGTCGAAACTTCAAATATTCATAACTAATTCCTCTATCGTCCAAATAATGATCCGGAATCGCCCACGAACTCGAAATCACATATACTACGACTCTCAAGAAGAGACTCAGCTCCAATTCTCGGCCAATAATTTAGTCGTTAACAAATCGGCGATTCGAATAACTGTCGTAAATCTGCGAATACTCGAAAACCTCGTAGATTAAGCTGATTCCTCTGCTAATTCTGGTCCGGGTCGTCACAAATCCACCCCCCTTAGAAAAATTTCGACCTCGAAATTTCCGAGTCTGCCGACTACAAGGTAGGAGCACTGCCTCTGCATACTGCTCAACTTACCAACTGTAATCTTAACTGAACAACTCTGATCATAAACTCCACAATAGGAGATAGCTCCGAACTGAAATCCCTGTACCCACAAATCACAAATCTGAACTGGCTCCACACAAGCGCCAAGTGTTCCTGCATCAGGAACAGATAGGGTACACAACACGCAACAACCTGAAATATAGTTCCGCCACGCGGAACACAACACACATAAAGTCAACAATATAGGCGATGCCGAACTATACGGCACAACACAAACTCGCCTATGACCACATACGGCAACACGGCAAATCACAACTCAGTCTACACACATCAACATAACTCAGACACTCATATCAGCATAGCTCAAACATCGAACTCAGGCAATAATCAACCCATACCGCTAATCTGACAGTCTGCGGTAGCACATTCCACAAAATCAGAATCAAACATCAACTCAAACTCAAACCATACTCGCTCCAGCACAGTGGAGTACAACACCGTCCTCGAAACGGCAACACGCAACATCAAAATCATAATAGTCAACAAACTGGTACTGCATGCAAACTCGAACAAGTGAAACTGCTGGTCTCGAATCCTCCGGAACTGCAATACCGAGGTCCACAACATGCCCTCCAAAGTCTGAATAGTCCTCAAAGATCGCTCGCCAATCTGAGGATAAGATCCGGTACTAACTCGTAATCTGGTCCCCAATGCTCGCTGCAAAGCTCGTCAACATTTTGTTGTAGCTGATTATCTCGATCGGCGAACAGGGACATAAGCACACCACGTAGATGGCCAATCTCCGTCAAACACAGCTATACCAGCCTGCCACTGAAATCATCTCTGAATGTACAAGGAAATGTACCGAGTTCATCAAACGATCCACAAAGTCTAACAACTGGTATCACACACCAAGGTGTACACATACACACCCGATCACAGTAACAAACGCCACGTCCAACCGGAAATCTCAAATGGCTGATACTTCTCGGCAAGTCTCTGCCTCCTAACCATCACCAGTCGACGAATGTGGCATCAGCACACACAAGCTACTACATTGCTCTTCCATGTTGCGTCTCGAGTAGTAAACTCGAAGTATCTGATACATCTCCGCATCACTAGCGCCAAACGCGCACAAAATCACGAGTCTCAACACCATCATACTCGAACTCAGCTCTCGTAGCCCACACTCGGCTAACACGGAGACTCGAGCCACACATACACACATGCAATACTGAAGCTCCTAACTCTCGACTGAATGCACCAACAACAACATCATCCCAAACGGATGGTCAAAGTACAACCTCTAGCCTTCTCGAACAACTCAAAGGTGCAGCCATAGTCATGAGTCGACCTCATCCATCAGTACCGCCACACGCCCAAATCTGGCCGAAAATGCAAGTGGATGAAACTCAAGTGTGCAGTGTACATCCTACACCGCGCTGCACGCCCTAGCAGTAGTATCTCCAACTCCTCAATGCTAACATAAAATAGCTACTCCAACTCAAACACAGGATATGTAGCCACACAAGGTTTCCACTACCTGAAACCATGAGCCACCGCTCTGCTACATAGCATTAAAACGTAACCAAATCCAAACCTTGATGCATCGCCATAACCCACGAACTCGTCACGATCGTCAGGTAAGGTCAACACCGAAGCAACGGTCAACCATCCTACAGGAGTAGGTAACTTTCCTCGCGTGCATCGAACCACTCGAACTTGACGCCTTCTTCGTCAATCCGGAAAATAGAGTGGCAATCCGGGAAAATCCTGTACAAGCCGTCGGTAATAGCCTGCCGACCCAAGAGACCCCTGATCTCTGACACAATGGTAGGGCAACCCCAAATCAACACGGCTTCAATCTGGTCAGGATCCACATCACTCACTCGGATAGCATCACACATCTCAAAATCTTCATGCTAATCAGCCAAAACTCACACTGGCTGAACTTCGCAAATAACTGATCACCTCGCGAAGTCCGCAAAATCGCTCGCAATTGCATCAGGTACTGGTCCACACTCCTAGAGTACATCAGGAAGTTGCCGACGAACATGGTCGCAACTCGTCCAGAAACTGTCTGAACACATGGTCCATCAAGTCCACACGATTTACGGGGCATTGGTCAACCCAACAGCGTGACCAAGAACTCATGATATCCGCACCGATATCCGAAAGCCAACATAGCCACATCTGACTCATCAGACCTCCACTGATGGTATCCGGATCCGAAATCAATCCTCGAAAAGACTGAAGCTCTCACAAGCTGACCATACCACTCGTCAATCCGAAACGGAGGATACTCGCACTCCTCTGAAGCAAATCGAGCTTCCGGTTGTCAATGCACCACCACGTCGAACCATCCATCATCCATACAAACAATGCAGGAGCACACCACGCAAATGCGCGGGGTCGCATGAAATCTCCTGAAACCTCCTCCAGCAACTCCTGGAGTCGAAACTGTAGCTCTATCAGCTCCGCTGGCTCTGAACGACAAGATGCCGGTAAAATGAGTCCAGCGCCCGGTACAAGCTCAATAGTGTAGTCAGTCTCCCGAACTGGAGGAATACCTGGTAACTCCTCCGGAATACACCTGAAAAACTCAAGATCCCCCACAATGTCACCAATATCGAGCACAGCAACCGTAGTATCCACAACATGGCTAAGCAGGCAACATAACTCGTCTCCATCATCCGCTCGACCAAGAAACAGCATCTCAGGAAATCTGGTCGTCGAACATAACCTCCTCCTCGAGGCACTCAAACATCGCCAAATGCGTCGTCAGTAAGTCCATACTCACAAGCACACTAAAACCACAATGTCCGGCTATAACAGATCCGCGGCTAACTCATATCCTCCAACAGGGATCTCATAACCTCCGGATGGATGCAACACTCTCCAAAACCTCGGAAGTGGAGATACAAGTACAATCACCATGGATGTCAAGCAACAGTAACCTCGGAGAAAAATCTGTCCTCAAACAAGGTCATGGCACGAACTCCAACATGCCCAACTAGTCGCCCATGTCAATTGCGACTTCCTGAATAACTCGTCAAAAGGGTACATTGATCAGACTGCAGGAACAACATCATGATCCCTTCGTGAACTCTGAGCTGTCGAACCTCAAACACAATTGGCTGAGGGCTCTACCTCGCAACGTGACCCTCCTGGCCACCGAAACAGCAACTGAAAGTACTCCTCGAACACAAATCACCGCAACACCTGCTGCGTGATAGGATCACCAACGATCGCCCAAACTCGTGCCACAAGAGCAAGTCCGCTACTCCGTGATCTCCGCCATCATCAAACGGATTCTCTGCTTGATCTGATGACCCTCAACAATATCGAAAAGGTCACAGCCTAACGAAATCACTGATCCCGAAGTGTCGGAACTCAACCTCATCAAAATCTCTCAACCAAGTCCACTTTTCCTCAAACCATTACATCGAAAACCGTATACAACTTTCCTTCATAATAGCCTCGCCACTGAGTGCAGCACACTATGCTCCTCACGGATGTCTAGAGGCACAACAATCAAACTCTCTCTGATGCTCAGGTTCAAGCTCATCTCGAACCTCGTACTCTGCTTCCTCTGAAGCCACATAACTCACGCACATAGGGACAACATGTGAACAATGCATCTCTGCCTCAGGTGGATAAACACTCCACAATACGCTTACTGGGTAGCCTGATAAAACATTACTGTATACACAACACTCTGAATGTAGGCCATGGAGTTGCAACCGGAACTCACACAGTATCAGCCCACCAAATACAACAAACTGACTCAGGCACACATCACTGCCATAAATCTCATCTCTGAGGCAACATATAGACGCTCATATACACATCCCCAGGCAAACCGTGCCACACAAATCTCTGAACCCAGAATACTCATCCGAATCCACTGTTCTCTGGCAATTCACGCGTCGAATGATCCTCAACAGGATCCACAACCGAAACGACACGAAAAGCACGTCAGGAGGCATCCTAATGAATACAATATCGTTCACAACAAGCGGAACGTAATCATGGAACTTCAAATATTTGAAAGCATACAACACCCGGAATTTGATGATTATCTGCCGGCCGGTCGGGTCACCATTCCAGACATGCTGTACATTCTCAAATATCCTTAGTAAACACGACTACAGAAGTCTACAGAACCTATAACCTAATGCTCTGATACCAAGCTGAAAGGACCCAACCCCGATTTAGTTTCCTAAATCGGAATCAAACCCTTCCGAAAACACGAACCAACAAAAACTTTTCGAAATTTGGGCAGAGTTTCGTTACTAGCGTGGAATTACCATTACCTGTACGCTGAAAACACACTTCATCCTATGCCACAAAAAGCAAACCGTGGGCACCAATCCCATCCAGATTTCTCAATATATCCACAGTAAAGTAAAGTAGTAAATATATATGCACTTTACTGAAATCCAGTGTAAAATCGTATAACGTATTCAACAGGAAGCTCAGAGCGACATCTAATACATAATCGTATACGCATACCACAGTAGGTAGAACAATAAACCTACTGGATGAAACAAAGTAGCTCGAGCACTATGCCTCCGACCACGACGTGCGACACCAGAGCCTGAACTGCAAACTGGGCACGGAAACCGAAAAGCCCAGGGGAAAGACAATAAACACGTTAGAGTGAGTGGACGAAAATAAATGTCTTTCACCAATTAATATATATAATAAAAACATATGCGAGTCGAAAGCATAAATAATCAAATGGTACACAAGGGAGACTCTAACTCCTCACATGTCCGAGTACACGAGGGAGACTCTAACTCCTCACGTATACGGAGCATGCATAAAATCCCACGGGGTCACTCGTGGACACACCCGTGCTAGTACATTCAGAATCACGGGATCCCAGACCCACACGTGACTCTAGCCAGAAATGGCCTCAGGTCAAAGGTCTGCCTCCCCCCGGTAAAGACCTCGGGTCAGGAGTCACAGCCTCCCCTGGCAATAAGGCCTACCATCGGGGATCAGCCGAGAGGCAAGTGTATCGATACAACAATGTAACCACGACTGTACTCTGTGTAAACCAAATCATAAACATTTCGATGCAAATGCATGAACAGCATATAAGTATATGTATACTCATATACGTATATCCGTATAAGTATAATCGTAAAACACATGCTCATGTAATCCGAAATCTCATATGCATGCTCAAGTTCATAAAACGTATATCAAGACTCGCAAATAATCCGTGAAAAGAAATGTCCACTCACAGATTGGCGTAACGCGTATCGCGTTAACCCGTGATCCGGCGGAAAGTCCCTCGCCAAAACAACGATCACGAACCCCTAAATATTCACAATGTCCAATATTCAAAATCATAATCCGACAATACAAATCAAACCACGAGAAACCACCGTTCTCGGAAACACGAAATCCAAAGTCAACGAATCGTCGAAAATCCGTATATGTATACCACAATACCTCGCTTTACGTTCGGACGCTCAACTCGAAAAACGAACCTCCCCACTGCGATCGGGACGCGATTTCGAGTCAACTGACATGCAACTTGCCGTTGACCGCAGTCCACGGCGGCGCCACTGTTGACCGGAAGAATTCACGGCGGAGCTGCACCAATTCCACTCCAAATCGTCCACTGAGAAACTTCCATAACTGCATCGAAAGCCAATTCAATCTCTAACTAGCTCAATTTCATGAAAACCCGAATTGTTCCACAAATTTCAAATCAAGAATTCTCCTTACACACATCAAATTGAAACTCCAAACCAACTTAGTTAGATTCGTGGAGGGAAGAGCTACAAAGCCCAATCCATTTCATAGCTCAATTCATCCAAAATCCATAAACCCGAATTCATCCAAAACCTCACCGTTTCTAACCGGAAAACTCATCACCTACGGCGTCCCACGCCATGAGAGGAGGTCGGAGCCGAGACCCAGAGGCCGAGGCGCACCGGAAGGAGTCGGAACCAAGCCGGGAGGTGGCCGGAATCAACCACCACCGTGGAGTCGCCGCCTTGCCGTCGAACACCTCCTCCCACTCGGTCAAACCGAGTCAACTCACCAAGTCAAGGAAATTAATTCAGCTTTGACTTTCCCAAAGGAGCAAGTCCACTATTTATACTTTCCCAAAAAGGAAACTTCATGTTTATCCATTTCGACGAACTTTAAATACGCGTAACTTTCTCGTCGTATATCCGATTCCGATAATTCTCGCGGCCACAAACTCGTCTCAACATACTCTTCAATAATCACCCAAAGTCAAACACATCGGCCAAACGGATAAAAAGTCAACCCTTAAACCAAGCACACATTTAAATCGACTAATTAATCAACAAACGGAAATAATCACAACTAAATCTTCATAACTCAAAATCATGCTCCGGAAGTTCCCACAAACTCGAAATTAAATTCTGAACAACTTCCGTGAAGAAGCCGAAACCAAATTTTCGACTTGTAATTTAGTCGCGAACAAACCTGCCATTTAAATCTGTTTCCGTCGAAACTTCAAATATTCATAACTAATTCCTCGATCGTCCAAATAATGATCCGAAATCGCCCACGAACTCGAAATCACATATACTATGACTCTCGAGAAGAGACTCAGCTCCAATTCTCAGCCAATAATTTAGTCGTTAACAAATCGGCGATTCGAATAACTGTCGTAAATCTGCGAATACTCGAAAACCTCGTAGATTAAGCTGATTCCTCTGCTAATTCTGGTTCGGGTCGTCACACAATAGCAATAAACAGTAAACATAACTGTAATATATAGGAAATCCGGGAAAAATTGGTATAAAATATGTATCAGTAATGTATCAGACCGACCTCTAGTATATATATATACAAAATATACATCAGTAGGCGAAACAAGGAACCTATTGGAAAAGACAGGTAGCTCGAACAACTAGCCTCCGACCGTGACGTGAAACACCAGAATCCGAACTGAAAACTGGGCACGGAAACTGAAAAGCCCAGGGGAAAGGCAAATAAAAACATTAGAGTGAGTGGACAAAAATAAACATATGCCTTTCACCAGTTTTATATACATAATCAATGTAAAACAATGCGAGTTTGGAAAGTATATATGGAGGTGCCAGGCGAATCTCTCAAGCCCGACGGTGATAGGACAGGGGAATCTCTCAACCCTGCCCGGCATAACAGGGGAATCTCTCAACCCTGCCCAGAGGAATCTCTCAACTCTGGCAGACTACCGGTGATCAGCCGAGTAGCCGAAACATCGATGCAGGTATGCCATCACCATAAATATAAAATAATGCCTCCAAAAATAATAAATAACTCAACATCGTATAAAATAAATACGGAAAATCATGAACTCACAACAACTGTGAAAATGTAAAAATCTCCACTCACAGATGAGCAAAGCGTGCACTCGCGCTAATCTCGTGGTCCGGCGGAAGATCCCTCGCCCGAAGCACGATCTTGATCCCCTGAATAATCATAAAATATTTGATCAAAATCACAATTCACAACAATGTACCACTCCGCGGAAACCAACCGTTCCCAGAAATATACAACACAGTGCAAAATAATCGACGAAATTCCCGAAATCTCTACTCAAAACCCTCGACTGAAAATCCGATAACCAAATCAACTCGAAAACCTCAAGGCGATGATCGGGACGCGAATACGAGTAAAACGACATTAAAATCACCAAATTCTAAAAAGTTAACGGGTCGCCGGAGCTCCGCCGTTGACCGCCGCCTCCGACGACGGCGCGCCGTCAACCGGAGAGATTTCCCGGCGACCGAGCACACCGAAGCTTCATCTCGACAAGTGCAACACATCTCTCTTCTATGGCTAAGTCCAATTCCGGCCACACACGCCGGAAAACAACTCGAAAGCCACGGATCCATAACCGGCCGGAAATTGCTCCGCCACTCGATTCCGTCACCGTGAGGCCATCACGGCCTCCCATCCTCAAGTGACCACCTACCTACCTCAAGCCCAACAATTTCCATCACAAACCCCCCTCGGAAAGTCGCCGGAGCTGCTCCTACCATCGAAGCTGATTCCAGCCAAAAACCCCAAAATTTCAAATCGACATTTCTCCCTCAATTCTCAACCAAATCAAGCAATTCCAAGTTCTAATCAACTGGAAATCAAGAGAGGAATCGAAATATACCAATGTCCAAGCCGGAGGTGGCCGGAAAATGAAGTTCGCCGGCGAGTCAGCGGCGGTGGAGATTTTCTTCTCCGGTCAACGTGGGTCAACGGTCACAGCTCGGTCAAACGACGGTCAAACTTCCCGAATAGTGATTTTCGACAATTTTTGACTATTTCCGATATTTATATTCGTGTCTCGGGACGATCGACGGTCCAAAATGGATAACCATTACGATTCGGATAAACTCGATACGAATGGATAAACTCGTCGATATTCCGAAACTTCAAATAATCATATTATATTCCTCGTTCATCGGAAAAATCATCCGGAATCGCCCACGAACTTGAAATCACGTGTACCAGAACTCTCGAGAAGAGACTCAACTCAAATTCTCGGCCGATAATTAATTCGTGATCAAAACCGGCAAACCACACAATTATCGAAAAACTGCGATTACGCACTAACTCGTGAATTACGCTGATTACTCTACTGATTCTGTTCCGGGTCGTCACATGGTCGTTCGGAGTGTTTGTCCTATCTCAGAACGACTGTATGTATGAAAAGTATGGTGATGAGATTGTCTAGGGTGTTTGTCCTAATCTGGGAGAATCTGGGTTGAGCAGGGTGTTTGTCCTAACCAGGTCCGACCGGCTATCCGGTGATCATATGAATAGCTAGAGCATTGATACAACTAAATAAAACCATCACAAAGTAAACTTCCAAATTAAAATGCTATAAAACATACTGTAAATTAAACTGAAATATTGAAATGCTGAAGAAGAAAAAATGAACTCGTTATTGACCGTGAAACTAAAAGGTCCACTCATAGTACTGTGCCGTGCTTCCTATCTAACTAAAGCATGTTAGTTGATGTTTCCAAATATCTGCCACTGGCTGCTAATATATCGTCCTGAAACAACAATTATTCTTTTATAACTAATCGTCGAAAATCATAATGAATAACTAAGCTCGTATACCAACGAACAATATCGTCAAGAACCTTGCATTCTCAAACAACGTGCTTCCTAAATTAATGACGAGCAAATCAAATTCCAAATTCAAATTGTTGAATACTTTTTATAATCGCAACATATTCCTCAAACATTATACGACTTGAAATCGAATTGACAATCGTTTCAATAGTTTAATAATATCGTAAAATTGTTTAAATAATATCTGATTGATCACACATCTTAATTTATTATGTCTAATTCAATTCAATAACTTCTTCTTTACATTGGCTACATAATTACGAGCAAAATGGTATAAAATATTTGTCGAAACAAGAACAAACTGCTCTTCATTTTTCTTTTTGAGAATCATCACTTAGGCATTGTAGTGCTCTTCACAAGGTTCAAAGTGTAACCATGAACCTTCTATTTCATTCTTCTCCTTGCATTGAATTCGGTTTATTTTTTATTGAAGTTTTGTTTGACAAAAGGCTTTCTATTTTCATGTGTTCTTAGTTTCCATTGTTTAATTCGTATGCATCCTTATGTGCTTAATGCTTCTCAACATGTTTAGATGATATGCTCTTCGTTCCTCTCTTTAACAAGTTTTGTATGATTTTTAGATTAAGGTGTTGCGCTCTTTGTTTACATTCTTAATAAGCATGTGTATGTGTTTTAGGTTGAGACTTAGAGTTTCGTTGATATTAAGTAAAAATGAGCATGAAATCGGCTAGGCTAATATGATGTGATGATAACTCGTATATAGTAATTTAGGTTTTTTTTTCTGTTTAGTAAGCATGTTTAAGGTTCTATGTTCTTGTTCATTTTGCTTGTCTATGAGTTGAAGCATGATAGAACTTAAGGTTTCTGAATGTGTTTTGCACTTTAATTTCGTAGATTAATAATCAAATTTATATACCCCCTTATAAACCTAGCGTAGTCATGCATGCACCATCAATTCTCGGTTACAACGATCTCTACTTGTCAATACTACAACAACAAAAATGATGTTAAATTGTATCCAATATTGTTGAATGTTAAGTGTTTATTTGATGTTCAGTTTTAGCGATAGTAGCGGTCCGGCTCGGCCTTGATTTTGGAGATGTTGCGCTAAAGTCTGGTCCGGCCCAATTCCAAGCCTTAAGTTGGATGCTGAAATAAAATATGGATGACCAAACCGATATTTATCATTGTTCAATGACCCTTGAGTGATCTCCTTGTTTACTTAAATATATGAAAATTAATAGCCTCAGAACTGGTTAAATCTACTGATTTAGCGAGATATTAAATAATGGATAAATTAATAATTTATAAGTCTATCTTTTAAACAATAACTTATTATTTTAAAAAATTAGTTTTTTGTACCTTGTTCAATGTACATTATTTTTCAATTTATTGTGTATACATTAATAAATGTGCTATGAGATAACAACACCAAAAACTCATACCATGTTAAAGAAAGTCTAATATGAGATTCAATGTCGACATTAGTTTATGATTTTCTTGAAATTAATGTCACATTGACTAATTAAGCATGTTGTCCGAAGTTGGGATCAACAAAAAATATTATTTTTAAGAAGTTATTAATTAATTGAGTATTAAATTATCGAAGTTTTAGTGTGAGACAACCCAACTCCAAATTAAGTACTAATTTTTTGTCAGATCATGACTCCCATAACTTAACACTTAGAAAATTCTACTGAATTTTTGGCATAATCTCCCCATAAAATGAAAGTCTACCAAAAACCTACAAGAGAGCATTACGCTTCTAAAGCATCAACAAAACTCACAAAAAAACTGTGGCCACCAAGGTCATCCGGATTTCTCAAGAAAATCGTAAATGTCTCATAATTCTTCTAGGAATAGAAAAATATCCAACTGACAAGGTTTAAATCGGAACTTCATAGGTTACTAGACTCCTTAAACAAGAACAACGAAAATGGAATACAAAATGGTTCTCAGATGACACTACAACTAGTTTACTTTATTACACTACAACCAGGTTAACTGACAACCTACTAATGAAGTATAGAAACACAAGCTTGATAGGTTACTAGACTCCTTAAACAAGAACAGCGGAAACAAAATATAAATGGTTCAAAGATCACAGTACAACTAGTTTACTTTATTACACTACAATTAGGTTAAATGGGAACCTACTAATGAAGTATAGATACACAAACACTAAGCCTCTGACATGAACTCCGGATGAAAACTACAAACTGAGCAACAATAAACCGAAGGGCCAAGGGAAAATGCATAGAAAATAAAACACGTTAGAGTGACTGGATTGTGACGACCCGGAATAGAATCAGAAGCGTAATCAGCTTAATTCGTGAGTTGGCGTATAATTGCAGATTTCCGATAATTGATTGAATCGTTAGCTTTGATCAAGACTAAATTATTGGCCGAGAATTTGAGCTGAGTCTCTTCTCGAGAGTTGTTGTACGCGTGATTTTGAGTTTGTGGGCGGTTCCGGATTATTATTTGGATGACCGAGGAATATAATATGAATATTTGAAAATTCAAAATATTGTCGAGTTTATCCGTTCGTGTTCGAGTCTATCCGAATTGTGATTTTGATCCGTTTTGGACCGTTGATCGACCCGAACCGTAAATGGAATGATTATTGACTTGATTTGCGAGTTTCGCGATTTGTCCTGATTTCGACATAATCTGCTAATATGGCGGCCTTGTTAGCGATTAAATTACCGGACGAGAATTTGATTTGGGATCCTTCGTGGAAGTTGTTGAAAATTTAATTTCAAGCTTGTGAGAACTTCCAGAGGATTATTCCGAGTTACAAGGATTAAGTTACGAATATTTTCGACCGTCGATTATTTAATCGGATAAGTTGTGATGGATTGAATCGTTGAATTTTTATCGGATTTGTCGAAGTGTTTGACTTCGGGTGGAAATTGAAGAACATGTCGAGATGAGTTTGTTGACGCGAGAATTGTTGGAAACGGATTTACGACGCGAAAGTTACGTGTGTTCGAAGTTTGTCGAAAAGTTAATTATGGGAGTTTCCTAAAATAGCAAGTATTTAATGAGGGTTTCTATTTTGGGCAAGTCAAAGCTGGCATTGATGGTTGTTGACCGAGTCAACTCGGTGGAGGGAGGAGATTTCGGCCACCTCTCACGGCGTGGGTCGCCGGAGGAAGAAGGATTTCCTGAAAGGACCCAATCCCGATTTAGTTCCCTAAATCGGAATCAAACCCTTTCGAAAACGCGAACCAACAAAAACCATAGAAATTTTGGCAGAGTTTCGTTACTAACGTTGAATTACCATTACCTGCACGCGGAAAATACACTTCATTCTATGCCACAAAAAGCAAACCGTGGGCACCAATTCCATCCGGATTTCTTAATATATCAACAGTAAAGTAAAACAATAAATATAATTGTACTTTACTGAAATTCGGAGTAAAATCGTATAATATATACAATAGGAAACTCAGAGCGACTTCTAATGTATAAACATATACGTATACCACAGTAGGCAGAACAGTAAACCTACTGGAAGAAACAAGGTTGCTCGAGCACTATGCCTCCGACCACGACGTGCGACACCAGAGTCCGAACTGCAAACTGGGCACGGAAACCGAAAAGCCCAAGGGAAAGGCAAATAAAAACGTTAGAGTGAGTGGACGAAAATAAACATATGCCTTTCACCAGTTTATATACATACTCAATGTAAAACAGTGCGAGTTCGGAAAACACAACAACACATATATATATGGAGGTTGTCGGGCGAATCTCTCAAGCCCGACGTCAGGTGAATCGCTCAAACCTGACGGTGAAAGGCTAGAGGAATCTCTCAACCCCGGCGGCACTCAGGGGAATCTCTCAACCCTGCTTCAGAGGAATCTCTCAACTCTGGGCCAGAGGAATCTCTCAACTCTGGTAGCATGGATGCAATAAATGCCATCACCAATAAACATATAATAAAACCTCCGAAAATAACATATATCTCAATCATCATATAAAGTAAACACAAAAATCATAAAATCCACGAACTCGCAAATCCACAGTGAAAATAGAAACTTGTCCACTCACAGTCTAGCGTAACGCGATATGCGTTAACCCGTGATCCGGCGGAAAGTCCCTCGCCAAAACAACGATCACGAACCCCTGAATAATCACAATAATCATTTCTCAAAATCATAACTCGACAATTCAAATCAAATCACGAGAAACCACCGTTCTCGGAAACACATAATCTGATCACGACAAACTGTCGGAAATCCGGAAATCACACCTCAATACCTCGCTGTAAGTTCGGATGCCCAACTCGAAAAACGAACCTCGCCACTGCGATCGGGCTGCGATTTCGAGTGAAATGACATGCAACTCGTCGAAAACTCCGAAAAAGTCAAAGTTGACCGCCGTTGACCGTTGACCGCCGCCCATGGCGGCGCCGCCACTGACCGGAAAATTTCACGGCGGAGCTACCCCTATTCCATGCAAAATCACCCATTGAGCAACTTACATAACTGCAACAAAGGCCAATTCCATCTCTAACTAGCTCAATTTCGTGATAAACCGAATTGGTACACAAATTTCAAATCGAAAATTCTCCTTCCACAAATCGAATTAAAGCTTCATACTTACATGGTTAGAATCCTTGAGAGAAGAGCTTCAAAACCCAGTCCATGGTTTAGCTCGAATCGGCCGGAATCCGAATCCCCCATTAACCCAAATTTCTCAAACTTTCCATCGGAATATCTCTCACCTCCGGCAACCTCGCCGTGAGAGGTGACCGGGAATAGGATCGGGAGGCCGAGAAGAAGAGAATGGGGTAGGAGCCAAGCCACGAGGTGGACGGAATAGGCTCGCCGCCGGCGAAGCCGTGGCCACTGTCGCCACCTCCAAACCAGCCCGCGTTAACCGGTCAACGCCAGTCAACCCATTTAATTCCTGTTTTTGACTTTCCCTTTATGGCAAGTTACTATTTATAGCTTTCCCAATTTGGAAACTCACAATTATCCATTTCGACGAACTTTGAAAACCCGAAACTTTCGTGTCGTAACTCCGATTCCGATAATTCTCGCGGCCAGATACTCGTCTCAACGTATTCTTCAATAATCACCCGAAGGCAAACACATCGACCAAACTAATAAAAAGTCAACTGTTCAGCCCAAACACATATTTAATCGACTAAACAAACAACACACAGAAATATTCGCAACTTAAACTCCGTAACTCAGAAAAATGCTCCGGAAGTTCCCACAAGCTCGAAATTAAATTCTAAACAACTTCCGTGAAGAAACTGAAACCAAATTCTCGACCGGTAATTTAGTCGTTAAGAAGATCGCCAATATAATCCTATTCCGTCGAAACTTCAAATATTCATAATTAATTCCTCGGTCGTCCAAATGACAATCCGGAACTGCCGATGAACTCGAAATCACACGTACAATGACTCTCGAGAAGAGACCCAGCTCCAATTCTCAGCCAATAATTAAGTCGTTATCAAACCTGGCGGTTCAAATACTGTCGGAACTCTGCGACTACGCAGTAACTCACGTATATAACTGATCATACTGCTGATTCTGTTCCGAGTCGTCACATTTCCGGCCAAAGTTTGTGAAAATTGGGGGTTTTGGTTGACAATTTTTTTGGCCGAATTGAGATACATGAAGCACTGGGGTTTGAAGCCCTTATCACCACTAGTCTAACCATGTAGGTATAGAGTTCCAATTCGTTTTGTACATGGAGAATTCATGGATTGAAATTTGTGTGATAATTCGGTTTTGCATGAAATTGAGCTAGTTAGAGTTTGAATTGATCTTTGGTGTAGTTATGGAACTTGTTTGTTGGATGATTTTGAGTGGAATAGGCTTTGGTCCGCTCAACGGCATTTCCGGTCAAAGTTGATTTTTTTGGGGTTTTCGTCGTTATTGAATTATATGTTTCCGGGAACGGTTGTTTCTCGTGATTTGATTTGGGGATCCGAGTTATGATTTTGAGAAATGGATTTTTATGATTATTCAGGGGTTCGTGATTGTTCGTTTGACGAGGGATTTTCCGCCGGATCATGGGATTAACGCGAATTGTGTTACGCTAGTCTGTGATTGGACATTTCTTTTCACGGATTGATTCTGAGTCTTTTATATACGTTTTACGAGTTTGAGCATGCAGTATGATCATGATTTTTATGAGCATGTGTTTTACGATTATGCATTTACGAATATGCGTATACGAATATACATACATATATATATATTATGTTTTATGCATGTGCATGGAAAGGATTTATGATTTGGTTTACACAGAGTACAGTCTCAGTTATCAGGGTTGTATCGATACACATTGGCTTCTCGGCTGATCCCCGAGTACGCTCCGGGGGGGACATATATCCTGACCCGAGGCCTTTCTGGCTTGGAATCACGTGTGGGTCTGAGATCCCATGATTCAGACTGTACTAGCGCGAGGGAGTCCATGAGTGACCCCGTGGTATTTATGATGCATGCTCTGTACGCGTGATGAGTTAGAGTCTCCCTCGTGTACCATTTGATTTTTATGTTTTTATAACATATATTATTTGGCGAAAGACATTTATTTTCGTCCACTCACTCTAACAGTTTTCATGTCATTCCCCTGGGCTTTTGGGTTTCCGTGCCCAGTTTGCAGTTCGGACTTTGATGTCGCACGTCGTGGTCGGAGGCATAGTATTCGAGCGATGTTTCTTTTATGGTAGGTTCTTAGTTTGGCCTACTATTTGTATATCTATATTAGAAGTCGCTCTGAGTATTCTTATGTCATGTTTTTATGCGGTTTTCCCCGGATTTCTGTAAAGTATGATTATATTTATTACTTTACATTACTGTTATGATATTGAGAAATCCGGATGGGATTGGTGCCCACGGTTTGATTTTTTTGGCATAGGATGAAGTGTATTTTCTGGGTGCAGGTAACTACACGTTACGAGGGAGCGCCCTCAGCCAGCTGTTTTAGCGGTTCGGCAGCTCAGAGTTCACGAGGAAGTCATGATGCTATTTCTGGAATTTGACCAATGTAGCCTTTTTGACGAGTTAATCAGCAAGTCGCAATTGACATGGGTGGCTAGTTGGGCATGTTGGAGTTCGTGCCACGACCTTGTATGAGGACAGAGTTTCTTTGAGGTTACCGTCGCTTGATATCCATGGCTATTGTACCTACATCTCCACTTCCGAGGTTTTGGAAAGTGTTGTATCCATCCGGAGGTTGTGGGATCTTTGTTGGAGGATATGAGTTAGCCGCAGATCTGTTATAGTTTGATACCGTTGATTTTGTTATGATGTTGAGTATGGACTTTTGGCGACACATTTGGCTGTGTTCGAGTGTCTCGAGAAGGAGGTTGTGTTTCGACGACCGGGTTTCCCCGAGATACTGTTTCGCGGTGATGGTCGAGCAGATGGTGGAAATGGGTTGTGTTGTTGCTTAGCTTATATTATGGATACTTCGGTTGCTGTGCCCGACATTGGCGACATTGAGGTGGTTCTTAAGTTTCCAGGGGAGGAGTTACCAGGTATTCCTCCAGTTCAGGAGACCGACTACACCATTGAGCTTTTACTGGGCGCTGGACTCATATCACCGACATTATGTCGTTCGGTACCAGCGGAGCTGATGGAGCTACACTTCAAGTTCAGGAGTTGCTGGAGGAGATTTCGCACGACCCACCGTATCATCGTGGTGTACTATTACATTATTTGTGCGGATGTTAGATGGTTCGACGAGGTGGTGCATTGACTACCGGAAGCTGAATCAGGCTTCAGAGGAGAACAAGTATCCTCCACTTTGGATTGACGATTGGTTTGATCAGCTCACGAGAGCTTCAATCTTTTCGAAGATTGATTTCGGGTCCGGATACCATCAGTTGTGGATCAGTGAGTCAGATATGGCTAGGACAACTTTCGGATCACGGTGCGAGCACTACGAGTTCTTGGTCACGCCGTTTGGTTGACCAATGCCCCGCAGCTTTTACGGACTTGATGGACCAGGTGTTCAGATGGTTCTGGACAAGTTTATAGTCGTGTTCGTCGACAATATTTTGATTTACTCCAAGAGTGTGGGCCAGTACCTGAAGCAATTGCAAGCGGTTTTGCGGACTTTGCGAGATGATCAGTTGTTTGTGAAGTTCAGCCAGTGTGAATTTTGGTTGGTTAGCGTGAAGATTTTGGACCATGCGATGTCAGCCGAGGGAGTTGGTGTGAATTCTGACCAGATAGAAGCCGTGTTGATTTGGAGTTGAGCTACCACTGTACCAGAGATCAGGAGTCTCTTGAGTTTGGCAGGTTAATATCGGTGCTTTGTTTAGGATTTTCTCGGATTGCCACTCCATTTACCGGATTGACGAAGAAGGCATCAAGTTCGAGTGGTCCGATGCATGTGAGATGAATTACTTACTCCTGGAAGAAGGTTAACCATTGCACCGGTTTTGACTCTATCTGACGATCGTGGTGAGTTTGTGAGTGATGACGATGCATCGAGATTTGGATTTGATTATGCTTTAATGCAGTGTGGCAGAGTGGTGGTTTATGGTTTAAGGCAGTGGAACTTTATGTAGTTGCATATCCTGTATATGATTTGGGAGTAGCTGTCTTTATGTTAGCATCGGAGAGTTGGAGACACTACTACTACGGCGTGCAGCGCAGTGTAGGATGTACACTGATCACTTGAGTTGCATCTACTTACATTTTCAGCCAGATTTGAGCTTGAGGTGACGTAAATGGATGGGCTCGATTAACGACTATGGTTGCACATTTGAATTTATTTAAGAGAGGCTATTGTTGTTGCTGATGCATTCAGTCGGAATTCGGGAGCTTCAGTGTTTCATGTGTGTGTGGCTCGAGTTTCTGTGTTAGCCGAGTTGTGAGCTACGAGAGCTGAGTTCGAGTGTGATGATGTTGAAGCTCATTGTTTTGCGGGCATGATGCACTAGCGATACGAAAATATATCAGATACTTCGAGTTTACTACTCGTGACGCAACATGAAGAGGAATGTAGCAGCTTGTGTTAGCAGATGCCACATTTGTCGGCAGACGATGGCAGCGAGGCAGAGACTTGCCGGAAGGTTACAGCCATTAGAGATTTCCGATTAGAAGTTGAAGCTTGTCACAGTGGATTTTGTGTGCCAATACGCACTTCGGTTTGTGGTACCAGTTGTCAGGTCTTTGTGGACCATTTGATGAATTCAGTTCTTTTCCTTGTACTTTCGGAAAAGATTCCGGTGGCAAGTTGGTATAGCTGTGTTTGGCGGAGGTTGTCCATTTTCGTGGTGTACCTGTGTCCTAGATTGCTGATCGAGATAATCAGCTACAACAAAGTGTTGGCAAGCGTTGCAGTGAGCATTGGGGACCAGATTAGAGCTTAGTACAGTTTCTTATCCTCGGATTGGTGGACGATCTTTGAGGACTATTCAGACTTTGGAGGGCATGTTGTGGTCTTGTGTATTGCAGTTCCGAGGGATTTGGGACCAGCAGTTTCAACTGTTCGAGATTGCATGCAGTACCAGTTTGTAGACCACTATGATTTTGACGTTGCATGATGTCGTTTTGAGGAACGATGTTGTACTCCATTGTCCTGAAGCGAGTTTGGATATGAGCTGACGTTGGATCCTGATTTAGTGGAATGTGCTACCACTGACCTTTGGATTAGTGGAAACAGGTTGATAATTGCCCGAGTTCGATGTTGAGTTATGTTGAGGTGAGTAGGCTGAGTTGTGAATTTCCACGTTATTTTGATCCGTTTGTGATCATAGGGCGAATTTGTGTTGTGCCATATAGTTCGGCATTGCCTATAGCGTTGGCTTTTGTGTGTGTTGTGTTCCGTGTAGTGGAACTACATTTCAGATTTGTTGCGTGTTTTGTACGCTATCAGTTCCTTATGCAGGATGACTTGGCATTTGTGTGGAGCCAGTTCAGATTCGAGATTCAAGGGTACAAAGATATCATCACAGAATTATTTTTCCATTGACAGAGTTGTTCAGTCGACGTAGCCACTGGAGAGTTGAGCAGTATGCAGAGGCAGTGCTCCTACTTTTTAGTCGGCAGACTTGGAAATTTCGAGGTCAAATTTTTTTTAAGGGGGGTGGATTTGTGATGACCTGGAACAGAATCAGAAGCGTAATCAACTTAATTCGTGAGTTGGCGTATAATCGCAGATTTCCGATAATTTATTGAATTGTCAGCTTTGATCATGACTAAATTATTGGCAGAGAATTTGAGCTGAGTCTCTTCTCGAGAGTTCTTGTACGCGTGATTTTGAGTTTGTGGGCGGTTCCGGATTATTATTTAGATGACCGAGGAATATAATATGAATATTTGAAATTTCGGAAAATTGTCGAGTTTATCCGTTCGTGTTCGAGTCTATCCGAATTGTGATTTTGATCCGTTTTGGACCGTTGATCGACCCGAACCGTAAATGGAATGATTATTGACTTGATTTGCGAGTTTCGCGATTTGTCATGATTTCGACATAATCTGCTAATATGGCGGCCTTGTTAGCGACTAAATTACCGGGCGAGAATTTGATTTGGGATCCTTCGTGGAAGTTGTTGAGAATTTAATTTCGAGCATGTGGGAACTTCAGGAGGATTATTCCGAGTTACGAGGATTAAGTTACGAATATTTTCGACCGTCGATTATTTAATCGGATAAGTTGTGATGGATTGAACCGTTGACTTTTTATCGGATTTGTCGAAGCGTTTGACTTCGGGTGGAAATTGAAGAACATGTCGAGATGAGTTTGTTGACGTGAGAATTGTTGGAAACGGATTTATGACGCGAAAGTTACGTGTGTTTGAAGTTTGTCGAAAAGTTAATTATGGGAGTTTCCTAAAATAGCAAGTATTTAATGAGGGTTTCTATTTTGGGCAAGTCAAAGTTGGCATTGATGGCTGTTGACCGAGTCAACTCGGTGGAGGGAGGAGGTGCGACGTGCAGCATGGCTTGCCGGCGGTGAGCAGCCGTCCGGCCACCTTCGGCCTCGGCCTAGGGTCCAATCAACTCGCCTTGGCCTCCCCAAGGTGATTCCGGCAAGAAGGATTTCCGGCCAAAGTTTATGAAAATTGGGGTTTTGGTTGACAATTTTTTCGGCCGAATTGAGCAACATGAAGCACTGGGCTTTGAAACCCTCATCACCACGAGTCTAACCATGTAGGTATGGTGTTCCAATTCGTTTTGTACATGGAGAATTCATGCATTGAAATTTGTGTGATAATTCGGTTTTGCATGAAATTGAGCTAGTTAGAGTTTGAATTGATCTTTGGTGTAGTTATGGAAGTTGTTTGTTGGATGATTTTGAGTGGAATAGGCTTTGGTCCGCCGGGAAAATCAAAGTTGGGTGGCTGTGACGACCCGAAACAGAATCAGCAGTTAAGCCGCATAGTCACAGAGTTACGACAGTGTTGAATCGCCAAGCTTCTTAACGACTTAATTATTGGCCGAGAATTGGAGCTGGGTCTCTTCTCGAGAGTCGTTGTACGTGTGATTACGAGTTCGTGGGCGGTTCCGGATCATTATTTGGACGACCGAGGAATTAGTTATGAATATTTGAAGTTTCGACGGAAATGGATTAATATGGCGAGCTACTTAACGACTAAATTACCGGACGAGAATTTGGTTTCGGTTCCTTCACAGATGTTGTTCAGAATTTAATTTCGAGCTCGTGGGAACTTCCGGAGCATTATTTTGAGTTACGAAGACTTAGTTGTGATTATTTCCGTTTGTTGATTATTTAGTCAGTTTAATGTGTGTTGCTTTGAAGGGTTGACTTTTTATCCGTTTGGTCGATGTGTTTGGCTTTGGGTTATAATAAAAGAGTATGTCGAGACGAGTTTGTTGCCGCAAGAATTATTGGAATCGGAGTTACGACGAGAGAATTACGAATATTTAAAGTTTGCCGAAATGTATTTTTCGAGATTTCCTTTTTGGGAAAGTATTAAATTAGTATAAATAATGGAGTTACCTTTTAGGGAAAGTCAACATTTGGTCATTTATTCCTTGACCGGTCAACGCGAGTTTGAATGAGGAGGACGACGGCTCGCGGTGGCTCGCGGCGGTGAGGCCTTTTCTGGCAACCCCACGGCTCGGGGCATAGCCCGTTCTTCTCGCCTTGGCCTCCCGAGCCTACCCCCGGCCACCACGCACGGTGTGGCTCTCGGAGGAGGAAGGATTTTCCGATCAAAAATGGGGGTTTTTAGAGGATTTCGGGTTTGGAGATTTCGGCCGAATTGAACTTCAAGAAGTACTGGGTTTTGTAGCCCTCTTCAATGTGATTCTAACCATATAAACATGGTGTTCTAATTTGATTTGAGCATGGAGAATTTTGGGTTTGAATTTTGTGTTTCATTTCGGTTTTGCTTGAAATTGGATGTGTTAGAGTGAGAATTGGACTTCGGTGCAGTTGACAAAGTTGCTCAGTGGATGATTTTGAGTGGAATAGGTGCAGTTCTGCCTTGAAATTCTCTGTCTGGCAGCGGCGCCGCCGTGAACGGCGGTCAACGGTCAACGGTCAACGGGTTGTCTTTTTGGACTTTCGGCAAGTTGCATGTCATTTGACTCGAAATCGCGCTCCGATCGCAGTGGGGAGGTTCGTTTTTCAAATTGAGCGTCCAAACGTAAAGCGAGGTATTGAGGTGTTATATAAGGATTTTCGACGATTCGTCGGCTTTGAGTTATGTGTTTCCGGGAACGGTGGGTTCTCGTGATCTGTCTTGCATTGTCGAGATATGATTTTGAGATATGGATTTTGTGAATATTCAGGGGTTCGTGATCGTTTGTTTGGCGAGGAAGTTTCCGCCGGATCACGAGTTAACGCGATACGCGTTACGCCAGTCTGTGAGTGGACAATTTCTTTTCACGGAATTCTTGCGAGTCTTTTATATGATTTTCGAACTTGAGCATGTGTATGAGATTTCGGATTACATGAGCATGTGTTTACGATTATACGATCATAATTATATGGATATACGTATACGAATATGCATACACTTATATATTGTTTCATGCATTTGCATCGAGATATTTGTGATTTGATTTTCACAGAGTACAGTCTCAGTTACGTTATTGTATCAATACACTTTGCCTCTCGGCTGATCCCCGATGGTAGGCCGCCAGGAGGGACGTCGTTATCCCGACCTGACCGGTGAGGGGCGTTTCCCCGGAACCGAGGCCATTTCTGGCTTAGAATCACGGGGACTAAGGACCTCGTGACTCGGACTGTACTAGCACGGTGTGTGTCCATGAGTGACTCCGTGAGATTTATACTTGCATGCTCAGTACGCTGGAGGATTATGGTTTTACCTCGTGTACTATATTGTTTTTATTTACCTGGACTCACATATGTTATTTTAAACATATATATTAACTGGTGAAAGACATTTATTTTCGTCCACTCACTCTAACGTGTTTATTGTCTTTCCCCTGGGCTTTTCGGTTTCCGCGCCCAGTTTGCAGTTCAGGCTCTGGTGTCGCACGTCGTGGTCGGAGGCATAGTACTCGAGCTACTTTGTTTCATCCAGTAGGTTTATTGTTCTACCTACTGTGGTATGCGTATATGATTATGTATTAGAAGTCGCTCTGAGTTTCCTATTGAATATGTTATACGATTTTACCCGTATTTCAGTAAAGTATATATTATATGTATTGTTTACTTTACTGTTGATATATTGAGAAATCCGGATGGGATTGGTGCCCACGGTTTGCTTTTTGTGGCATAGGATGAAGTGTATTTTCCGCGTGCAGGTAATGGTAATTCCACGCTAGTAACGAAACTCTGCCCAAATTTCGAAAAGTTTTTGTTGGTTCGTGTTTTCGAAGGGGTTTGATTCCGATTTAGGAAGCTAAATCGGGGTTGGGTCCTTTCAGCTTGGTATCAGAGCATTAGGTTATAGGTTCTGTAGACTTCTGTAGTTGTGTTTACTAAGGATATTTGAGAATGTACAGCATGTCTGGAATGGTGACCCGACCGGCCGGCGGATAATCATCAAATTCTGGGTGTTGTATGCTTTCAAATATTTGAAGTTCCATGATTACGTTCCACTTGTTGTGAACGATATTGTATTCTTTAGGATGCCTCCTGACATGCTTTCCGTGTTGTTTCGGTTGTGGATCCTATTGAGGATTAATCGACGCGTGATTTGCCAGAGAATTGTGTGGCACGGTTTGCCTGGTTGTGTGTGTGTATGAGCGTCTACATGTTGCCTCAGAGCTGAGAATTGTGGCAGTTGATGTTTGCCTGAGTCAGAATGTTGTATTTGGTGGGCTGATGTTGTGTGAGTTCCGGTTGCAACTCCATGGCCTACATTCAGAGGGTTGTTTATACGGTAATGGTTTCATCAGGCTACCCAGTATTCAACTGTGGAGTGTTTACCACATGAGGCAGAGATGCATTGTCTATATGTTGTCCTGGTTTATACGAGTTATGTGGCTTCAGAGGAAGCAGTGCACGAGGTTCGAGATGAGTTTGAACCTGAGCATCAGAGGGATCTTGTTTGTTGTGCCTCGAGATTACCGTGAGGAGCTTAGTGTGTTGCACTCAGTGGCAAGGCTATTGTGAAGGTAAGATGTACACGATTTTCAATGTGATGGTTTGAGGAAAGTGGATTCAGCAGAGATGTTGTGATGAGTTTGAGTTCCGACACTTCGGGAGCAGTGACTTCATCAGGCTACGACCTCTCTGATGTTGTTGAGGGCCATCAGACCACGCAGTGGATCCGTTTGGCGAAGGCGGAGATCACAGAGTAGCGGATTTGCTCCTGTGGCATGAGTTTGGGTGATCGTTGGTGATCCTTTCTCGCAGCAGATGTCGCTATGACTTGTGTTCGTAAAGTACTCTCAGATACTATTGTGGTGGCCAGGAGGGTCACGATACGAGGGAGCACCCTCAGCCAGCTGTGTTTGCGGTTTGACAGCTCAGAGTTCGCGAGGAGATCCTCATGTTGTACCTGAAGTTTGACCAATGTATCCTTTTGATGAGTTATTCAGTAAGTCGCATTTGACGCGGGTGGCTAGTTGGGCATGTTGGAGTTCGTGCCATGACCTTGTTTGAGGACAAACTCTCCTCCGAGGTTACTGTTGCTTGATATCCATGGCGATTGTACCTGCATCTTCACTTCCGAGGTCTTGGAGAGTGTTGCATCCATCCGGAGGTCGTGAGATCCTTGTTTGAGGTTATGGGTTAGCCGCAGATCTGTTATAGCTGGACATTGTGGTTTTAGTGTGCTTGTGAGTATGGACTTACTAACGACGCATTTGGCGATGTTCGAGTGCCTCGAGGAGGAGGTTGTGTTTCGACGACCAGATTTTCCCCGAGATATTGTTTCGCGGTGATGGTCGAGTGTATGTTAGAGACGAGTTGTGTTGTTGCTTAGCCCATGATGTGGGTACTATGGTTGCTATGCCCGACTTTGGTGACATTGAGGTGGTTCCCGAGTTTCCAGGTGTGTTTCGGAGGAATTACCAGGTGTTCCTCCAGTTCGGGAGACTGGCTAAACTATTGAGTTTGTACCAGGCGCTGGACTCATTTTACCAGAATTTTGTCGTTCGGAGCCAGCAGAGCTGATGGAGCTATAGTTTAGACTCCAGGAGTTGCTGGAGGAGGTTTCAGGAGATTTCATGCGACCCTGCGTATCTGCGTGGTGTGCTCTTGCATTGTTTGTACGGATTTTATATGAATCGACGTGGTGGTGCATTGACTACCGGAAGCTTGATTTGCTTCAGAGAAGAGCGAGTATCCTCCACTTCGGATTGATGGTTGGTTTGATCAGCTCGCGGGAGCTTCAGTCTTTTCGAAGATTGATTTCGGATCCGGATACCATCAGTTGAGGTTTGACGAGTCGGATGTGGTTATGTCAGCTTTCAGATCTTGGTGTGGGCATTATGAGCTCTTGGTCACGCTACTGGTTGACCAATGCCCCTGTAGATCGTGTAGACTTGATGGACCAGGTGTTTAGACGGTTTCTGGACGAGTTGCGGTCATGTTCGTTGGCAATGTCCCGATGTACTCCGGGAGTGTGGGCCAGTACCTGAAGTAATTGTGAGCGGTTTCGCGGACTTTGCGTGATGATCAACTGTTTGTGAAGTTCAGCTAGTGTGAATTTTGGTTGTTTAGCGTGAAGATTTTGGGCCACGTGATGTCAGCCGAGGGAGTTGGCGTGGATCCTGACCAGTTAGAAGCCGTGTTGATTTGGGGATTACCCTACTATTGTACCAGAGATCGAGAGTCTCTTGGGTTTGACAGACTATTACCGACGGCTTGTGCAGGATTTTTTCGGATTGCCACTCTATTTTCTGGATTGATGAAGGAAGCGTCAAGTTCGAGTGGTGCGATGCACGCGAGGAGAGTTACTTACTCCTGCAAGATGGTTGACCGTTGTTTCGGTTTTGACCTTACCTGACAATCGTGATGAGTTCGTGGTCGTGGGTTATGGCGATGCATCGAGATTTGGATTTGGTTGTGTATTGATGCTGTGTAGCAGAGCAGTGGCTCATAGTTTCAGGCAGTGTAGAAACTTTATGGTGGCAACGTATCCTATGTATGATTTGGGTGTAGTTGTCCTTGTGTTAGCATCGAAGAGTTCAAGACACTACAGCTATGATGTGCAGCGCAGTGTAGGACGTACACTGATTACTTGGGTTTTATCCACTTGCATTTTCGGCCAGATTTGGGCTTGAGACAGTGTAGATAGATGGGGTCGACTAACAACTATGGCTGCACCTTTGAGTTTGTTCGGGAAAGGCTAGAGATCATACTTGACCATCCGTTGGGGATGTTGTTTCTGATGCATTCAGTCGAGAGTCGGGAGCTTCAGTGTTTCATGGGTGTGTGTGGCTCGAGTTTCCGTGTTAGCCGAGTTGCGAGCTTCGGGAGCTGAGTTCAAGTGTGATGATGTTGAGGCTCGTGGTTTTGCGCGCATTTGGCGCTAGTGGTATGGAGATGTGTCTGATACTTCGAGTTTACTACTCGTGACGCAATCTGTAGAAGAATGTAGCAGCTTGTGTGTGCGCAACATGTGTGTGCAGATGCCACATTTGTCAGCTGGCCATGGCTCGGAGGCGGAGACTTGCCGCGATGTATCAGCCATTCGAGATTTCCGGTTGGACGTGGCGTTTGTCGCTGTGACCTTGTGTGTGTTTGTGTGCATTTTGATTTGTGATACCAGTTGTCAAGCCATTGTGGACCATTTGACGGACTTGGTACATTTCCTTGTACTTTCGGGAAAGGATTTCAGTGGCAGACTAGCATAGCTGTGTTTGACGAAGATTGGCCATTTACGTGGTGTACCTGTGTCCCAGTTTGCTGGTCGAGGTAATCAGCTACAACTGAGTGTTGACGAGCTTTGCAGTGAGCATTGGGGACCAGATTACGAGTTAGTACCGGTTCTTATCCTCAGATTGACGGGCAATCTTTGAAGACTATTCAGACCTTGGAGGTCATGTTGTGGACCTCGGTATTGCAGTTCCGGAGGATTCGGGACCAGCAGTTTCAGTTGTTTGAGATTGCAGGTAGTACCAGTTTGTGGACCACTGTGATTTTGATGTTGCTTAATGTCGTTTTGAGGACGATGTTGTATTCCATTGTGCTGGAGCGAGTTTGGTTTGAGTTCGAGTTGATGTTTGATTCGGATTTTGTGGAATGTGCTACCACAGATTATCAGATTAGTGGAATGGGGTTGATAATTGCCTGAGTCCGATGTTTGAGCTATGTTGAGATGAGTGTGTGAGTTATGTTGATGTGTGTAAACTGAGTTGTGAATTGCCATGTTGTTTTGATCCGTATGTGGTTATAAGCGAATTTGTGCTGTGTCGTATAGTTCGGCGTCGCCTATATTGTTGGCTTTTGTGTGTGAGATGTGTATTGTGTTCCGTGTAGCGGAACTGTGTTTCAGGTTTGCTACGTGTTGTGTACCCTGTCTGTTCCTTATGCGGGAACACTTGGCGATTGTGTGAGCCAGTTCAGATTTGTGATTTGAGGGTACAGAGATTTTAGCACGGAGCTATCTCCTGTTGTGGAGTTAGTTGCCAGAGTTGTTCAGTTGATGTAGCCACTTGGCAGTTGAGCAGTATGCAGAGACAATGCTCCTACTTTTAGCCAGCAGACTCGGAAATTTCGAGGTCGAAATTTTTCTAAGGGGGGTCGATTTGTGACGACCCGAAACAGAATCAGCAGTTAAGCCACATAGTCACAGAGTTACGACAGTGTTGAATTGCCAAGCTTCTTAACGACTTAATTATTGGCCGAGAATTGGAGCTGGGTCACTTCTCGAGAGTCGTTGTACGTGTGATTACGAGTTCGTGGGCGGTTCCGGATCGTTATTTGGACAAACGAGGAATTATTTATGAATATTTGAAGTTTCGACGGACATGGATTAATATGGCGAGCTACTTAACGACTAAATTACCGGACGAGAATTTGGTTTCGGTTCCTTCACGGAAGTTGTTTAGAATTTAATTTCGAGCTCGTGGGAACTTCCGGGGCATTATTTTAAGTTACGAAGATTTAGTTGTGATTATTTCCGTTTGTTGATTATTTAGTCAGTTTAATGTGTGTTGCTTTGAAGGGTTGACTTTTTATCCGTTTGGTCGATGTGTTTGACTTTGGGTTATAATAAAAGAGTATGTCGAGACGAGTTTGTTGCCGCGAGAATTATTGGAATCGGAGTTACGACGCGAGAATTACGAATATTTAAAGTTTGCCGAAATGTATTTTTGGAGATTTCCTTTTTGGGAAAGTATTAAATGAGTATAAATATTGGAGTTACCTTTTAGGGAAAGTCAACATTTGGTCATTTATTCCTTGACCGGTCAACGCGAGTTTGAATGAGGAGGACGACGGCTCGCGGTGGCTCACGGCGGTGAGGCCTTTTCCGGCAACCCCACGGCTCGGGGCATAGCCCGTTCTGCTCGCCTTGGCCTCCCGAGCCTACCCCCGGCCACCACGCACGGTGTGGCTCTCGAAGGAGGAAGGATTTTCCGATCAAAAATGGGGGTTTTTAGAGGATTTCGGGTTTGGAGATTTCGGCCGAATTGAACTTCAAGAGGTACTGGGTTTTGTAGCCCTCTTCAATGTGATTCTAACCATATAAACATGGTGTTCTAATTTGATTTGAGCATGGAGAATTTTGGGTTTGAAGTTTGTGTTTCATTTCGGTTTTGCTTGAAATTGGATGTGTTAGAGTCAGAATTGGAGTTTGGTGCAGTTGACAAACTTGCTCAGTGGACGATTTTGAGTGGAATAGGTGCAGCTCCGCCTTGAAATTCTCCGTTCGGTAGCGGCGCCGCCATGGACGGCGGTCAACGGTCAACGGGTTGACTTTTTGGACTTTCGGCAAGTTGCATGTCATTTGACTCGAAATCGCGCTCCGATCGCAGTGGGGAGGTTCGTTTTTCGAATTGAGCGTCCAAACGTAAAGCGAGGTATTGAGGTGTTATATAAGGATTTTCGACGATTCGTCGGCTTTGAGTTATGTGTTTCCGGGAACGGTGGGTTCTCGTGATTTGTCTTGCATTGTCGAGATATGATTTTGAGATATGGATTTTGTGAATATTCAGGGGTTCGTGATCGTTTGTTTGGCGAGGAAGTTTCCGCCGGATCACGGGTTAACGCGATACGCGTTACGCCAGTCTGTGAGTGGACAATTTCTTTTCACGGAATTCTTGCGAGTCTTTTATATGATTTTCGAACTTGAGCATGCGTATGAGATTTCGGATTACATGAGCATGTGTTTACGATTATACGATTATAATTATACGGATATACGTATACGAATATGCATACACTTATATATTGTTTCATGCATTTGCATCGAGATATTTGTGATTTGATTTTCACAGAGTACAGTCTCAGTTACGTTGTTGTATCGATACACTTTGCCTCTCGGCTGATCCCCGATGGTAGGCCGCCAGGAGGGTCGTCGTTATCCCGACCTGACCGGTGAGGGGCGTTTCCCCGGAACCGAGGCCATTTCTGGCTTAGAATCACGGGGACTCAGGACCTCGTGACTCGGACTGTACTAGCACGGTGTGTGTCCATGAGTGACTCCGTGAGATTTATACTTGCATGCTCAGTACGCTGGAGGATTATGGTTTTACCTCGTGTACTATATTGTTTTTATTTACCTGGACTCACATATGTTATTTTAAACATATATATTAACTGGTGAAAGACATTTATTTTCGTCCACTCACTCTAACGTGTTTATTGTCTTTCCCCTGGGCTTTTCGGTTTCCGTGCCCAGTTTGCAGTTCAGGCTCTGGTGTCGCACGTCGTGGTCGGAGGCATAGTACTCGAGCTACTTTGTTTCATCCAGTAGGTTTATTGTTCTACCTACTGTGGTATGTGTATATGATTATGTATTAGAAGTCGCTCTGAGTTTCCTATTGAATATGTTATACGATTTTACCCGTATTTCAGTAAAGTATATATTATATGTATTGTTTACTTTACTGTTGATATATTGAGAAATCCGGATGAGATTGGTGCCCACGGTTTGCTTTTTGTGGCATAGGATGAAGTGTATTTTCCGCGTGCAGGTAATGGTAATTCCACGCTAGTAACGAAACTCTGCCCAAATTTCGAAAAGTTTTTGTTGGTTCGTGTTTTCGAAGGGGTTTGATTCCGATTTAGGAAGCTAAATCGGGGTTGGGTCCTTTCAGCTTGGTATCAGAGCATTAGGTTATAGGTTCTGTAGACTTCTGTAGTCGTGTTTACTAAGGATATTTGAGAATGTACAGCATGTCTGGAATGGTGACCCGACCGGCCGGCGGATAATCATCAAATTCCGGGTGTTGTATGCTTTCAAATATTTGAAGTTCCATGATTACGTTCCACTTGTTGTGAGGTTCCACATGTCTGGAATGGTGACCTCCGACTCATCATCTACGGGAGGTTCGGGCCAGCGGAGAAGGACGCAGGCTACGGCCGTCGAAGCAGCCATTAAAGAGGCTCGACTGGCACGAGAGAAGAATCGACTGGCACAAGAGGAGAATCAATCCATGCGGCAAAGACTTGACGAGAAACAAGCACAAATAGCCCAACTCATCGCCCTCATGCAACAATCTCGAGAAGTATGTCAACCTCCTCCGAACTCATACCGCGACGACGACGACCCGGCTGGAGGCGGGGGACGCGGCGGTGCATCTGCTCCTCCAGTGTGTTAATTAGCTTGTAGTTTTTTAATTATCTCGTTTCTTTCCGCATTTCGAACAATATTTTTATTTTTATGGGTTTTTAGAATGTGTATGTACAAATTAATTTTAATTATTTAATAATTAAGTAATATTAAATTAATTAGTTTATTTTATTAATTTTATTATTTTTCATTATTTAAATTCAATTAATAATAAATTCAATTAATAATATTTAATACAATTTATTTATTTTTTAAATTAAAAAACACTTGGACGACGGAGATTAAGTTCTCCGTCGTCCAGGTGATTATATGGGCCACGGAGATTGTCCGCGGTCCAACTGAACTTGGACGACGGAGACCTTAATCTCCGTCGTCCAAGTGCCTGGACGACAGCACTTGGAGTACGTACCTTGGACGACGGAGATTCCGTCGTCTAAGTACTTTGACGACGGAAAAACGCACTTAGACGACGGAAACGATCCGTAGTCTAAGTGTTGTTTTCTTGTAATGGAGGGGTTTGTTTTTCGATTTGAGCATCGGAAATTATAGCGAGGTTTTGAGGTGTGATTATTGGATTTTCGACAATTCGTCGTTATTGAATTATATGTTTCCGGGAACGGTTGTTTCTCGTGCTTTGATTTGGGGATCCGAGTTATGATTTTGAGAAATGGATTTTTATGATTATTCAGTGGGTTCGTGATCGTTCGTTTGGCGAGGGATTTTCCGCCGGATCATGGGATTAACGCGAATTGCGTTACGCTAGTCTGTGAGTGGACATTTCTTTTCACGGATTGATTGCGAGTCTTTTATATACGTTTTACTATTATACATTTACAAATATGCGTATACGAATATACATACATATATATTATGTTTTATGCATGTGCATGTGCATGGAAAGGATTTATGATTTGGTTTACATAGAGTACAGTCTCAGTTATCAGGGTTGTATCGATACACATTGGCTTCTCGGCTGATCCCCGAGTATGCTCCAGGGGGGACAGATATTCTGACCCGAGGCCTTTCTGGCTTGGAATCACGTGTAGGTCTGGGATCCCGTGATTTAGATTGTACCAGCACGAGGGAGTCCATGAGTGACCCCGCGGTATTTATGATGCATGCTCTGTACACGCGAGGAGTTAGAGTCTCCCTCGTGTACCATTTGATTTTTATGCATTTAGACTCGCATATGTTTTTATAACATATATTATTCGGCGAAAGACATTTATTTTCGTCCACTCACTCTAACAGTTTGCATGTCATTCCCCTAGGCTTTTCGGTTTCCGTTCCCAGTTTGCAGTTCGGACTCTGGTGTGACGACCCGAATCAGAATCAGATGTGTGTTTGGCACGATTCTCGAGATTTGGTTATAGTCGCAGTTTTACGATATTGTGTGGTTTGTCGATTCGATTCGCGACTATGTTTTTAGTCGAGAATTTGAGTTGGGTGTCTTCACGGAAATTGTAGAGTACGTGATTTCGAGCTCGTGTGCGGTTCCGGAAGATTTTTCCGATAATCGAGGAATATTTTATTATTATTTAAAGTTTTGGGTTTCGACGAGTTTATCCGAATGTTTCGAGCTTATCCGAATCATTTCGTATTTTCATTTTTGACCGTTGATCGAACCGAGGGACGAGTATAAATATCCAAAAGTTGGAAAATAGTCGTAAAAACACGAATTTGCATTGACCATCGTTGACTTTCTGTTTTTGGTAAGTTGACTTTTTGGACAAAAAGGGAAAGTTTCCGTTTTGGTCTTCACCGTCCGACGACCTTGATTCCGGCCACCTCTGACGTCGGCAAGGGTATGGTTCGATTCCTTGTTCAATTTCGAGTTGATTGGTGTATGTGTTGATGTGAATTGGTGAGATTTTAAGGGAACCCGATGTGGGTTATTTTGCCGGAATTCGACCTTGATGGGGGGAGGTTTTCCGGTGACCCTTGGTGGCCGAGGGGTGAGGGCTTTGACTCGCCTTGCCCCAAGGAAGCTTCCTATGTGGTTTGATTGTTGTTTGGTAGAGTTTTCCGGTGAACCCGAATGGGTTGCCGGAGTTGAATTCCGATCGGATTTTTGTCGGTTGAGGTAGTTCCGGGCTGAATCGGTCTTCGTGTTAGAAGGGAAAGTGACTCGTGTGGTCGAGATGGTCTGATCTGGAGAGTTTCGCCGCGTGATTTCACCGTTGACGGCCGGCGGCGGTCAACGGCGAGGGGGAAAAGTCAACTTTTCAGATTTCGATGTAATTAGTGTCATTTTTCTCGTAATCGCGCCCTGATCGTCGTCTAGAGGTTTTTAGGTCGATTTGGTTAGCCGATTGTCAGTCGAGATTTCGAGTGGGGATTTCGGGATTACCGTTATACATTTTGTACTGCTTTTCGTATTTCCGGGAACGGTTGGTTTCCGTGCATCAGTACAGTGTTGTGGACTACGATTTTGATCAGTTGTGTTTTGTGAATATTC
Source organism: Geum urbanum (assembly GCA_946800695.1). Taxonomy (NCBI): domain Eukaryota; kingdom Viridiplantae; phylum Streptophyta; class Magnoliopsida; order Rosales; family Rosaceae; genus Geum; species Geum urbanum. Next base: position 14,886,627 of record OX327008.1, on the reverse strand, counting down.
AGGAGATCGTGATCGAGATCTGGATCGTGATCGTGCTTCAGGCGAGGGATCTTCCGCCGGATCACAAGTGTAGCGCGTGTGCGCGTTTCGAGAGTCTGTGAGTGGACACTTTATTTTCACGGATTGATTGCGAGTCCTTATTTATGATTTACGAACTTGAGCATGCAGATTGATTATGATTTTACGAGCATGTGCTTTACGATTATGCATATACGAATATACGTATACGAATATATTTATAGGTACATATTATGTTTAAAGCATGTGCATAGAAAAGATTTATGGTTTGGTTTACACAGAGTACAGTCTCAGTATATTTTGTTGTATCGATACACATTGGCTTCTCGGCTGATCCCCGAGTACGCTCCGGGGGGGACAGATATCCTGACCCGAGGCCTTTCTGGCTAGGAATCACGTGTGGGTCTAGGATCCCGTGATTCAGACTGTGTTATCGCGTGGTAGTCCATGAGTGATTCCGCGATTTTATATTGCATGCTCTGTACGCGTGAGGAGTTGGAGTCTCCCTCGTGTACCTTTTCTTTACTTATGCATTTGACTCGCATATGATTTTATACGTATATATTACTTGGTGAAAGACATTTATTTTCGTCCACTCACTCTAACATGTTTATTGTCTTTCCCCTGGGCTTTTTGGTTTCCGTGCCCAGTTTGCAGTTCAGGTTTGGTGTTTCACGTCGCGGTTTGGAGGCTAGTGATCAGAGTCACCTGTGTTTTCCAGTAGGTTCTTGTTTCGCCTACTGATGTACATATTGTATATGTTTTACTCTAGAGGTCGCTCTGATACGTTCTGATACATGTTTGTGCGGATTTTCACGGATATACATATATACATAGTACAGTTTATTTACTGTTGTTGATTATATTGATGTTGAGAAATCCGGATGGGATTGGTGCCCACGGTTTGCTTTTTGTGGCATAGGACGAAGTGTTAATTTCTGGGTGCAGGTAATGGTAATTCAACGTTAGTAACGAAACTCTGTCCAAATTTTGAAAAGTTTTTGTTGGTTCGTGTTTTCGAAAGGGTTTGATTCCGATTTAGGGAGCTAAATCGGGGTTGGGTCCTTTCAGCTTGGTATCAGAGCATTAGGTTGTCAGATTCTGTAGACTCTTGTAGTTGTGACGCTTAGGGTATTTGAGTTGATACAGCATGACTAGAGTGATGACCCGACTGGCCAGCGGTACTCATCAATACTTCGGGTGTTGTATGTTCTCAAATATCTGCGGTTTCATGATTACGTTCTTTCTGCTTGTACCTAATGCTTGTCTTGTATCAGTAGGATGCCTCCTCGACGTGGTCCCCGTGTTGACCGGGATGATGATCCTGATGAGGATCGCCGAACGCACGACTTGCTTATGCGAGTGCTGCGTTTGGAAGAGCGTTTTGACCCTGTGGTCAAGGCTCGCACTGCGGGTGCTACTGTGTTTTCGGGTTCAGTTGATCCAGAGATATACGAGGCATGGTTGGTTCAGATTGAGCGTGTTTGTGAGCGTCTGCAGTTTACACCTGAGCAGATGAAAGTAGCCGCAGTTGGTTTACTTGAGGGAGATGCATACTTTTGGTGGGTCAGCACTGACAGAGTTCCTGTGGATACTCCGTGGACATTGTTTCGTGATCTGTTTATGCGGAGGTATTTTAATCAGGCTACCCAGCAGCGCAAGTATGAGGAGTTCACGAACTTGAGGGAGGGCATTTTGTCTGTACTTGAGTATCGGGATCGGTTTACTCGATTGTCTCGTTTTGCGCGGGATATGGTGGCTACAGAGGAAGCCAAGTGTCGCAGGTTTGAGCTGGGATTGAATCTGAACATCAAGGCGACGTTGACTACGATGCCGAGGAACAACTTTGATGAGTTTGTTAGTGCTGCACTCCGAGGCGAGGATATTGAGCAGAAGAGACAGCAGAGGTATCGGCCGAGACGGTTTGAGGAAGGTGAACCGAGTCAGGGGCCTTCAAAGAGGCAGAGTTCTGATACTTCCGGTTCAGCTTCATCATCGGGCGGTGGGTCATATCAACCACCAGCTAGTGTACCTAGATGGAGACCGGGATGGAGGAGAGATCGACCGCAGCGACCATAGGCTAGTGGAGGTTCCAGCGGTTCTAGTTATCCTCGACGACCTTTTGGCACTTTTGCTACACCGAGGGAGTACCCGTTGTGCAACTTGTGCAATAGGTATCATGTTGGTTTATGTCAGCGGGGTACTGTCACTTGTTACAGTTGTGGCCAGGTGGGTCACTATTCGAGGGAGTGTCCTCAGTCGTATGGCGCTGGTGGACAGACGGCTCAGAGTTCCGGAGGAGAGCGAGGTGCCACTTCGGGAGCTCGACCAACATAGTCTGCAGGTTAGGGTAGGCAGCAGGGTCAGCCCCAGCGAGGACGACCAGCCGGACAGGCGAGAGTTCATGCTATGACTATGCGTGAGGGCAGAGCATCACCGGAGGTCGTTATCGGTACGTTACATGTTTTTGGTATTCCAGTAGTTGCATTGTTAGATCCAGGTGCCACACATTCATTCATATCATTTAGACTGTCATCATTGGCTACGGTACCTGCATCTCCACTTCCGGGGTTGTGGAGAGTGTTGTATCCGTCAGGTGAGGTTGTGAGCATCGGTTGGGTTTACCGAGATTGTGAGGTTTTTGTTGATGGCCATGGTTTAGCCGCTGATCTGTTGTTGCTTGATATTGTGGATTTTGATTTGATATTGGGTATTGACTTTTTGGAGTCGCACTGGGCTATGTTTGATTGCCACAGGAAGGAGGTCGCGTTCCGACGACCAGGTTTGCCTGAGATATTGTTTCGTGGCGAAAAGAACACTTCCCTACCGTGTTTGATTTCCGCGATGAGGGCGGATCGGTTGATGAAGAAGGGTTGTGTTGCGTATTTAGCCCATATTGTGGATACTACATCTGCAGTGCCGGATCTTGGTAGTATTGAGGTTGTGTCTGAGTTTCCGGATGTGTTTCCAGCAGAGTTACCTGGTATACCCCCTGTGCGGGAGATTGATTTTACCATTGAGTTGTTGCCGGGTACTGGACCGATTTCCCAGACACCGTACCGGATGGCGCCTGCAGAGTTGAGAGAGTTGCAGATTCAGCTCCAGGAGTTGTTGGAGAAGGGATTCATTCGACCGAGTGTTTCTCCGTGGGGTGCTCCAGTGTTGTTCGTGCGGAAGAAGGACGGGTCCATGCGTTTGTGCATCGACTATCGGAAGATGAATCAGATTACAGTGAGGAACAAGTATCCGTTGCCACGGATTGACGACTTGTTCGATCAGCTCAAGGGAGCAGCAGTCTTTTCGAAGATTGACCTTCGATCCGGATATCACCAGTTGAGGATCCGGGATTCAGATGTGGCCAGAACAGCTTTCAGGACGCGGTATTGGCATTATGAGTTTCTGGTTATGCCGTTTGGGTTTACCAACGCCCCCGCAGCTTTCATGGACTTGATGAATCGGGTGTTTCGACGATTCCTTGACAAGTTCGTGATTGTATTCATTGATGATATTTTGATATATTCGAGGAGTGTGAGCCAGCACAAGAAGCACTTGCGAGCGGTGTTGCGGACTTTGCGAGACCATCAGCTGTTCGTGAAGTTTAGCAAGTGTGAGTTCTGGTTGGATAGTGTGAAGTTTCTGGGCCACGTGATTTCAGCCGAGGGAGTTAGTGTTGACCCTAACAAGATTGAGGCCGTGTTGAATTGGAGTCGACCCACTACTGTACCGGAGATCCGGAGTTTCTTGGGATTAGCAGGCTATTATCGACGGTTTGTACAGGATTTCTCCCAGATAGCTACACCACTGACCAGATTGACGAAGAAAGGCGTCAAGTTTGAGTGGTCTGATGCGTGCAAGGAGAGTTATTTGCTCCTGAAGGAGAGATTGACTACCGCACCGGTTCTGACATTGCCAGACGACAGTGGTGAGTTTGTTGTATACAGTGATGCGTCGAAGTTGGGCCTTGGCTGTGTGTTGATGCAGCATGGTAGAGTCGTGGCATATGGTTCCAGACAGCTGAAACCGCACGAGGTCAACTATCAGACGCATGATTTGGAGTTAGCCGCTATTGTATTAGCGTTGAAGAGTTGGAGACATTACCTGTATGGTGCTCAGTGTAAGATTTTCACTGACCACAAGAGTCTCACTTACTTGCGGACACAGCCGGATTTGAACATGAGGCAGCGCCGATGGATGGAGTTGATCAACGACTACGATTGCACTTTCGAGTACCATCCGGGAAAGGCCAACGTGGTGGTAGATGCACTTAGCCAGAAATCCGGAGCCTCATTGTTTCACATGTGTGTGGCCAGAGTATCGATGTTAGCTGAGCTTCGAGCTACAGGTGCTGTGTTTGGGTATGATGATGATGGAGCTTTGTTGGCCAGCTTTCAGGTTCGACCGGTACTGGTTGATCAGGTACGGGAGGCACAGGATTCAGATCCTTACTTGCTGAGCAAGAAGACCATGATTCGGAATGGTGTGCCTATAGAGTTCCGTTTGAGCGACGATGGTACGTTGTTGTTCAGGGGCAGATTATGTGTACCCAGGGACGAGGACTTGAAGAAGGAGATTCTGGATGAGGCCCACAGTTCAGCGTATGCGATGCATCCCGGAGGTACGAAGATGTTTCGTACACTTCGAGCGTACTATTGGTGGCGCAACATGAAGCGGGAGATTGCCGCGTACGTGTCGTTGGTGTTTGATTTGTCAGCAGGTGAAGGCGGAAAGGCAGAAACCTGCAGGGAAACTACAGCCACTTGAGATTCCAGTTTGGAAGTGGGAGCATATTACGATGGATTTCGTCTATCAGTTGCCGCGTACTTCAGCGGGCAACACTGGCATTTGGGTTATTGTCGACCGATTGACGAAATCCGCACACTTTCTTGCACTTCCAGGGAAGATTTCAGTGGGCAAATTGGCCAAGTTGTACTTATCCGAGATTGTTCGCTTGCACGGTGTGCCTGTGTGCATTGTTTCTGACCGTGATAGTCAGTTTACCTCTGAGTTTTGGCAGGCTTTACAACGAGCGTTGAGCACGAGATTGCGATTTAGTACAGCTTTTCATCCTCAGACTGACGGGCAGTCCGAGCGGACCATTCAGACTCTTGAGGATATGCTGAGATCGTGTGTGTTGCAGTTTCGTGGAAACTGGGATCAGCAGTTGCACTTGATTGAGTTTGCCTACAACAACAGCTATCAGGGTAGTATTGAGATGGCACCGTACGAGGCTCTGTACGGGAAGCAGTGTCACACTCCATTGTTTTGGAGTGTGGTGGGCGAGCGTTGGCTCATTGGTCCTGATTTGGTGAAAACCACGATGGAGGACATTCAGGTTATTCGGGATCGACTGAAGATTGCCCAGGATCGGCAGAAGAGTTACGCGGATGTGAGGAGGAAGAGTTTAGAGTTCGAGGTTGGTGATTGGGTCTTCCTGAAACTATCTCCGTGGAGGGGAGTTGTGCGTTTCGGGAAGCGTGGCAAGCTTCGACCGCGGTACATTGGTCCGTATGAGATTACGGAGATGGTTGGAGCGGTTGCTTACAGACTTGAGTTACCGGCTGAGATGGCTCGTGTGCATGATGTCTTCCATGTTTCGATGTTGCGGAAGTACATCTCAGATCCTTCACATGTGATAGCCCCACAACAGTTGCCGATCAGAGATGATTTATCGTATGTTGAGGAGCCAGTGCAGATTCTCGATCTTCGTGAGCAGGAGTTGAGGCACCGTGTGATTCCGCTGGTGAAGGTCTTGTGGCAGAACCATTCAGTTGAGGAGGCCACTTGGGAGACCGAGCAGCGTATGCGGGAGCAGTATCCTCATCTGTTCACCTGACAGGTACGTAAATTTCAAGGTCGAAATTTCTTTAAGGGGGGTAGATTTGTGACGACCCGAATCAGAATCAGATGTGTGTTTGGCACGATTCTCGAGATTTGGTTATAGTCGCAGTTTTACGATATTGTGTGGTTTGTCGATTCGATTCGATTCGCGACTATGTTTTCAGTCGAGAATTTGAGTTGGGTGTCTTCACAGAAATTGTAGAGTATGTGATTTCGAGCTTGTGGGCGGTTCCGGAAGATTTTTCTGATAACCGAGGAATATTTTATGATTATTTGAAGTTTCGGGTTTCGACGAGTTTATCCAAATGTTTCGAGCTTATCCGAATCATTTCGTATTTTCATTTTGGACCGTTGATCGACCCAAGGGACGAGTATAAATATCGAAAAGTCGGAAAAACACGAATTTGCATTGACCATCGTTGACTCTCTGTTTTTGGTAAGTTGACTTTTTGGACAAAAAGGGAAAGTTTCCGTTTTGGTCTTCACCGTCCGACGACCTTGATTACGGCCACCTCCGACGTCGGCAAGGGTATGGTTCGATTCCTTGTTCAATTTCGAGTTGATTGGTGTATGTGTTGATGTGAATTGGTGAGATTTTAAGGGAACCCGATGTGGGTTATTTTGCCGGAATTCGACCTTGATGGGGGGAGGCTTTCCGGTGACCCTTGGTGGCCGAGGGGTGAGGGCTTTGACTCGCCTTGCCCCAAGGAAGCTTCCTATGTGGTTTGATTGTTGTTTGGTAGAGTTTTCCGGTGAACCCGAATGGGTTGCCGGAGTTGAATTCCGATCGGATTTTTGTCGGTTGAGGTAGTTCCGGGCTGAATTGGTTTTCGTGTTAGAAGGGAAAGTGATTCGTGTGGTCGAGATGGTCTGATCTGGAGAGTTTCGCCGCGTGATTTCACCGTTGACGGCGCGCCGCCGCCGGCGGCGGCGGTCAACGGCGAGGGGGAAAAGTTAACTTTTCAGATTTCGATGTAATTAGTGTCATTTTTCTCGTAATCGCGCCCTGATCGTCGTCCAGAGGTTTTTGGGTCGATTTGGTTAGCCGATTGTCAGTCGAGATTTCGAGTGGGGATTTCGGGATTACCGTTATACATTTTGTACTGCATTTCGTATTTCCGGGAACGGTTGGTTTCCGTGCATCAGTACAGTGTTGTGGACTACGATTTTGATCAGTTGTGTTTTGTGAATATTCAGGAGATCTTAATCGAGATCTGGATCGTGATCGTGCTTCAGGCGAGGGATCTTCCGCCGGACCACGAGTGTAGCGCGTTTTGAGAGTCTGTGAGTGGACACTTTATTTTCACGGATTGATTGCGAGTCCTTATTTATGATTTACGAACTTGAGCATGTAGATTGATTATTATTTTACGAGCATGTGCTTTACGATTATGCATATACGAATATACGTATACGAATATATTTATACGTACATATTATGTTTAAAGCATGTGCATAGAAAAGATTTATGGTTTGGTTTACACAGAGTACAGTCTCAGTATATGTTGTTGTATCGATACACATTGGCTTCTCGGCTGATCCCCGAGTATGCTCCGGGGGGGACAGATATCCTGACCCGAGGCCTTTCTGGCTAGGAATCACGTGTGGGTCTAGGATCCCGTGATTCAGACTGTGTTATCGCGTGGTAGTCCATGAGTGATTCCGCGATTTTATATTGCATGCTCTGTACGCGTGAGGAGTTGGAGTCTCCCTCGTGTACTCGGACGCGTGAGGAGTTGGAGTCTCCCTCGTGTACCTTTTCTTTACTTATGCATTTGACTCGCATATGATTTTATACGTATATATTACTTGGTGAAAGACATTTATTTTCGTCCACTCACTCTAACGTGTTTATTGTCTTTCCCCTGGGCTTTTTGGTTTCCGTGCCCAGTTTGCAGTTCAGGTTTGGTGTTTCACGTCGCGGTTTGGAGGCTAGTGATCAGAGTCACCTGTGTTTTCCAGTAGGTTCTTGTTTCGCCTACTGATGTACATATTGTATATGTTTTACTCTAGAGGTCGCTCTGATATGTTCTGATACATGTTTGTGTGGATTTTCACGGATATACATATATACATAATACAGTTTATTTACTGTTGTTGATTATATTGATGTTGAGAAATCCGGATGGGATTGGTGCCCACGGTTTGCTTTTTGTGGCATAGGACGAAGTGTTAATTTCTGGGTGCAGATAATGGTAATTCAACGTTAGTAACGAAACTCTGCCCAAATTTTGAAAAGTTTTTGTTGGTTCGTGTTTTCGAAAGGGTTTGATTCCGATTTAGGGAGCTAAATCGGGGTTGGGTCCTTTCATCTGGTGTCGCACGTCGTGGTCGGAGGCATAGTATTCAAGCAATGTTTCTTTTATGGTAGGTTCTTAGTTTGGCCTACTATTTGTATATCTATATTAGAAGTCGCTCTGAGTATTCTTATGTCATTTTTTTATGCGGTTTTCCCGGATTTCTGTAAAGTATGGTTATATTTATTACTTTACATTACAGTTATGATATTGAGAAATCCGGATGGGATTGGTGCCCACGGTTTGATTTTTGTGGCATAGGATGAAGTGTGTTTTCCAGGTGCAGGTAATGGCAATTCCGCATTAGTAGCGTTACTCTGCCGAAATTTTGATGGTTTTTGTTGGTTCACGTTTTCAGACGGGGTTTGATTCCGGTTTAGGAAACTAAATCGGGGTTGGGTGCTTTCATGGATAGAAAAATAAAATTTTGCAAATCAAGTATAACATTTTATGCCATTCACCAAAATATATTAATATAAGAAAACGAGAGTGAGTCTAAGTAAAAATATGTCACAGATGTGTGTGGAGGCGTGCATAACATAAGCATGGGTTAGGAGTTGTCGTGGCCCACCCGGAGTGTACTCGATCATCAGCCGAGCAACTAATGTATCGATGCATATACATAAACATAACATGCATGAAATCATAAACTCATAACATATAGCCTTTGTGTATAATCGTAAATATATAATATATCTTATCATATATGCATAAAGAAAACTATAAGCGTAAAAGTTTAGACTCACTAATCAACACCTAAAAATAAGGATGTCCACTCAATGTATATGGTGAAAGGGCCCGACTCTGATTTAGTTGCCTAAACCGAAATCAAATCCCTTAGAAAACACGACCTGAAAAAAAAAATTCGCAGAGTTTATTTTGAAACACGTGAACCATTATTCGAACCTGCAAAGAACATACTTCGAATATTCCACAAAACTCCAATAGTGGGGCTCCGATCCCCATCCGGATTTCTCAACATCATATATATAATAAACCAAAAGGTTTACAAGAAATCCAGAAACATTCAGGAGTAAACTCAACTGAAAACACAACATAAGTATTCAGAACGACGCCTATATACAACATATACAACTAGTATGTCGAACAAGGAACCTACAGAAACAGAAGTGTGATATGAACTCTACACCTCCACCGTCGACGTGCAACACCGGAAACTCAAACTACAAACTGGGTAAAGGAAACCGAAAAGCCTAGCGGAAGACAAATAAAATCGTTAGAGTGAGTGGATGCAAATAATAATATTTCTTTCCCAAATATATGCTCATAAAAACATAATGCGAGTCAATGCACATGAAAATTCTGAGCAGGTACATTTTCTCTGATCCATAAATATGCATGAAAAATTCTGCAGGGTCATGAAAGGACCCAACCCCGGTTTAGTTGCCTAAACCGGAATCAAACCCCTTCGAAAACACGAACCAACAAAAACCGTAAAAATTTTGGCAGAATTTCGTTACTAACGTTGAATTACCATTACCTGCACGCGGAAAATACACTTCATCCTATGCCACAAAAAGAAAACCGTGGGCACTAATCCCATCCGGATTTCTCAATATATCAACAGTAAAGTAAAACAGTAATTATATCTATACTTTACTGAAATCCGGAGTAAACTCATATAACATATACACAACAGATTACTCAGAGCGACCTCTAATGTATAAACATATAAGTATACCACAGTAGGTAGAACAATAAACCTACTGGAAGAAACAAGGTAGCTCGAGCACTATGCCTCTGACGACGACGTGCGACACCAGAGTCCGAACTGCAAACTGGGCACAGAAATCGAAAAACCCATGGGAAAGGCAAATAAAAACGTTAGAGTGAGTGGACGAAAATAAACGTATGCCTTTCACCAGTTTATATACATACTCAATATAAAACAGTGCGAGTTCGGAAAACACAACAACACATATATATATGGAGGTTGTCAGGCGAATCTCTCAAGCCCAACGTCAGGTGAATCGCTCAAACCTGACGGTGAAAGGCCAGGGGAATCTCTCAACCCTGGCGGCACTCAGGGGAATCTCTCAACCCTGCTTCAGAGGAATCTCTCAACTCTGGGCCAGAGGAATCTCTCAACTCTGGTAGCATCGATGCAATAAATGCCAATCACCAATAAACACATAATAACACCTCCGAAAATAACATATATCTCAATCATCGTATAAAATAAATACGGAAATCATAAAATCCACGAACTCGCAAAATCAACAGTGAAAATAGAAACTTGTCCACTCACACGCTTGCGTAACGCAGTTCGCGTTAACCCGTGATCCGGCGGAAAGTCCCTCGCCAACGAACGATCACGAACACCTAAATATTCACAATGTCCAATTCTCACAAACATAATTCGACAATTCAAAACAAATCACGAGAAACCACCGTACTCGGAAACACATAATCGGATCACGACAAACTGTCGGAAATCCGGAAATCATACCACAATACCTCGCTGTAATTTCAGACGCTCAACTCGAAAAACAAACCTCCCCACTGCGATCGGGGCGCGATTTCGAGTCAAATGACATGCAACTTGTCGAAAATTCAAAAACTCAAACTATTGACCGTCGTTGACCACCGTGATCTACACATTTTATGCTTGATTCTTAACATCTTTCTCTTTACATTTAGCTTTGTTTTGACCTTAGTACTATCATTCCTTACTTACTTTGTTGTTTTTAGGTTTTGAATAAAGGAGTACAATAAAGGAGGTGATTTGGAGCATAAAATGAGCTAAGTGGAGAAGTGTCCTAAATCAACTAGGAATGACGTAGCAAAATATGGATCCGAAATGGTCTTCTCAAGTTACTAAAATGACGCAAGGCAAAATATGGATCCGAAATGGTCTTGAGGAAGAAGATCACGGGAATTACACAAGCATCGGATGAGTCCTTTGGCCAATATTATGATCATTTCAAGGTTCTATGCGCCACCTGCCCTTCCCATGGTTTTTCCGAGACAAACCTCATGAACTACTTCAATGATGGTTTAAAGCCGATTGATAGAGAGCTTCTTGATGCCGCTGCAACCGGAGCATTCATGGATTTAGATGAGATTGAAGCTCGAACTTTGTTGGAAAACCGAGCCAATAATGATGCTCAATATGGGATGGCTCCACGGAAACAAGTGAATGAAGCTAGCTCAACGCAAGTGAAGGAAGAGAAGTTTGACAAACTAGCATCTATGCTAGAACAAGTGCTTGAGCTCGAGACAAAGAGAGCCAAGGCAGCTCAAGGACCAACGTGTGGAGTATGTCAACTACAAGGGCACTACAATGATCAATGCCCTAATATGGTGGAACAAAATGGAGATCCGGAGCAAGTTAATTCAATTGGAAGATATCAAGGTGGCCAACGCTACAACAACTATAACAACAACAATTTTGGCAACCGAGATCATCCAGGTTTCAAGTGGAGTACCAATGAGGGATGTTTAAACCCTCCGGCACCTCAACAAGGCTACCAACGTGCTCCCTTCCAACCAAGGCAGCCAATGCATCAAGCTCCCATTCCAACGATGCAACCTATGCAACAATCTCCTCCGGTCCAACAATTTACAAATCCGGACTATGACAAGATGTTCACTCAATTGTCCGCTTCAACACAAGTTCTCTTGGAGGGATAAGCAAAGCAAAAGGAGACGTTGGAAACACATGGCCGAGACATCACCGAAATCAAAAAGCAAATGGGCCAAATTGTGGACTTCATGGGCCAATTTCGAGATTCCGGCCACCTTCCACCTCAACCACAACCACCAAATCGGAATGTGAATGCAATTATTACGAGGAGTGGAAGAACTTTGGCACCTCCTTTGCCAAAGACAAGCTCGGCACCTACTCACACCATTTCTGAGGAGGAAGACTTAGAAGAAGATCCGGCTACTAAAGAAGCCGAGAAGAATGTGGCTCCTCACGCCACTAAGGCACAACCCTCATCATCACAATCTGCCCCAAACAATGGTATTAACTCTATCCCTTCAAGTTTGGTTAATACTAATGCTTCGTTTGCTCGTGCACCATTCCCCCATAGGTTGACGAAATCTAAGAAAGATGATCAATACGAAGACATCTTGGACATCTTTCGGAAGGTGCAAGTAAATCTGCCCTTGATCGAGTGCATAAAGCAAGTGCCTATCTATGCGAAATTTCTCAAAGAGTTATGCACCCAAAGGAGGCAAACGAGAGCGAAGGAGGTTGTGAAGGTGAATGCAACCGTTTCAGCGGTTTTACAGCGTCGGTTACCCCCTAAATTGAAGGATCCGGGGAGCTTTTCTGTTCCTTGCGTGATTGGTGACAACAAATTCGAAGATGTTATGCTAGACCTTGGTGCATCCATTAACGTAATGCCTTATTACTTATTTGCATCTATGGATCTAGACGAGCTCAAACAAGACAGCGTCATCATTCAGCTAGCCGACCGTTCGCATAAGTATCCTAGGGGATACGTTGAAGATGTTCTTGTGCAAGTCAACAACCTGATTTTTCCAGCGGATTTTTACATTGTTGACATGGAGGAGAGTCCTTTGAATACCACGCCATTGCTTCTTGGACGACCTTTCATGAGGACTGCAAGAACGAAGATAGATGTGTTTGAGGGAACGTTTTCCATGGAGATTGATGGAGAAAAGATCGAATTCAACATATTAGATGCCATGAAGGTTCCCGCGGCAAGTGTACATGCAATATTTTCGATGGATATGGTGGAAGAGGCAGCTCAACAACACTTAGACACCATTGGAGATGATGTGCTAGACATTGCCATACAAGAAGGAGCGGGGCTGACTCGACTTGGAGATGAAGCCCTTTTTGATGCACTTATCGAGATTTTGGAGCCTAGAATTCTCGAGATGGCTATGGCACTCAATGAGGCTCCAAGGATTGCAAATAGGCCACCTCCAATTCCGTTGGCCTATGGAGAAAACAAGCTTGTTCCATCCGTGATTAAGGCACCGGAGTTAGAACTCAAAGTGTTACCGGCTCATTTGAAGTATGTTTACTTGGGAGAGAATGACACTTTGCCGGTTATCATTTCATCATCATTGGAGGAAGAACAAGAGGGCAAACTCATCAACATGCTCAAACATTATAAAACAGCAATTGGATGGACCCTTGCCGACATCAAAGGCATCAATCCGGCCACTTGCGTGCATCGAATTCTACTCAAAGATGGGGCTAAACCTTCGAGAGAAGCTCAAAGAAGACTCCATCCACCAATGATGGAAGTTGTGAAGAAGGAAGTTATCAAGCTCTTGGATTGTGGCGTCATTTATCCGATTTCGGACAGCCGATGGATCGCACCCGTACAAGTTATTCCTAAAAAGTCCGGAATCACCGTGGTGAAGAATGCAGAAAACGAATTAGTGCCACAAAGAACTGTAACCGGCCATAGAGTTTGTATCGACTATCGGAAGCTCAATGCCACCACTCGCAAAGACCACTTCCCCCTGCCATTCATTGATAATATGCTTGAGAGGTTGGCGGGACATGAATATTATTGCTTCCTAGATGGATATTCTGGTTACAACCAAATCAGCATCGCCGAGGAAGATCAAGAGAAAACAACGTTCACGCGCCCCTTTGGAACGTTTGTATATCGACGGATGCCATTTGGACTTTGCAATGCACCAGGTACCTTTCAACGTTGCATGCTTTCAATTTTTTCCGACTACATAGAGAAAATAATAGAAGTTTTCATGGATGATTTCAGTGTGTTTGGGAAAAATTTCGATTCATGTTTAGATACTTTAGAACTAATTTTACAAAGATGCGTTGAAACGAACCTAGTGCTTAATTGGGAGAAATGCCATTTTATGGTTACTCAAGGGATAGTTTTAGGTCACATAGTTTCGAAAAGGGGAATAGAAGTTGATAAAGCAAAAGTAGATCTTGTACGGTACTTACCCTCTCCAACTTCGGTTAGAGAGATACGTTCTTTTCTTGGCCATGCAGGTTTTTACAGGAGATTTATCAAGGACTTTCCCAAATATCTCGTCCCTTGTGCAAGCTTCTACAAAAAGAAACTCCCTTTGAGTTTGATGATGAATGCCGAGCTGCATTTGACAAGTTGAAGGAGCTTCTCACGAGTGCTCCTATCTTATGTGCGCCGGATTGGTCACTACCTTTTGAGTTGATGTGCGACGCATCCGACTACGCCTTCGGAGCTGTTTTAGGGCAAAGGAAGGACAAAAATCCCTACGCCATTTACTATGCTTCTCAAACATTGGACGATGCTCAGAGCAACTATACAACAACCGAGAAGGAGATGCTCGCTGTGGTGTTTGCACTTGACAAGTTTCGATCATACTTGTTGCAAAGCAAGGTGATTGTCTATACGGACCACGCCGCATTGAAGTATCTCATGGCGAAAAAGGATGCCAAACTGCGACTGATTCGTTGGATACTTCTACTCCAAGAATTCGACATAGAAGTGAAAGATAAGAAGGGAGTAGAACACGTCGTGGCAGACCACTTATCTCGAATAATACATGACAAGGAGACAGTGGCAATAGAGGAAACATTTATGGATGAACAACTCTTCGGACTTCAGGTAAGTACCTCGGAAACTCCTTGGTATGCGGATATTGTTAATTATTTAGTTACCGATAAATTTCCACCTCACATGCATAGTGTCCAACGCCATAAACTTAGACTAAATGCTAAACATTTCATTTGGGATGAGCCTTACTTATGGAAACAATGTTTTGACTTAGTAATTAGGAGGTGTGTCCCCGATTGCGAATTTGAGTCTATTCTTAAGTTTTGTCATAACAATGCATGTGGAGGTCATTTTGGTTCTAGGAAAACATCCTTGAAAGTATTAGATTGTGGATTATTTTGGCCTAATATATTTCGTGACTCTCATGAATTTTGTGCCAAGTGTGACAGGTGCCAACGATCCGGTAATATAGGCCGCCGGGATGAAATGCCACAAAAGTTTATCCTTAATGTTTTATCTTTGATGTTTGGGGCATAGATTTTATGGGACCATTCCCTATGTGTAACGGTTATACTTACATCTTACTCGCTGTTGATTATGTGTCGAAATTGGTGGAAGCAAAAGCCACCCGTACTAATGATTCGCGAGTTGTTGCAGATTTCCTTAAAGCACAGATTTTCACACGACATGGAATGCGTCGCATTCTAATAAGCGATGGGGGAAGTCACTTTTGCAACAAGACGGTAGCAGCATTGATGAAGAAGTACGGCATCACCCACAAGGTCTCTACACCATATCATCCACAAACCAATGGATTGGCAGAAGTATCCAATCGCGAAATCAAGAAGATTTTGGAGAGAACTGTCAAGCCAAATCGCAAGGATTGGAGCCAATGTTTGGATGATGCATTATGGGCCTATAGGACGGCATACAAGACTCCCATAGGCATGTCCCCTTATCGACTTGTGTACGGGAAAGCATGTCATCTTCCGGTAGAACTTGAACACAGGGCATGGTGGGCTGTCAAGAAATTCAATATGGATCGCTACGAGGCTGGTCTGCATCGAAAGCTCCAACTTTGTGAACTCGAGGAAATCAGGAATGATGCATTCGACAATGCTTGGATCTACAAGGAAAAAACGAAGACTTTTCATGACAAGATGATCCGACGCAAAGAGTTTATCATCGGCCAAGAAGTGTTACTCTTCAACTCTCGCCTAAAAGTTTTTCCGGGCAAGCTACGCTCTAGATGGATTGGACCATTCATTGTCATTGAAACCTTTTCCCATGGAGCTGTCTTGATCAAAAGCCCAATATCCGGCAATGAGTTTAAAGTTAATGGCCACCGTTTAAAGCCATATCATTCGAACATCAAGGAAGAAGAAATCAAGGAAGACATCATTGAAGATTCACGGTTTGAGTACCCAATTCCGTCAAACACGACATGAAGAACTATCACGTCTAGGCTGTAAGACGTTAAAAAACAAGCGCTTGTTGGGAGGCAACCCAATGGAGGAAATCGCCAAGGCTTTGTTCTCTCCTCCCTTATCTTTTTAATTTCGTTGTTTATTACTTTCCTTAGCTAAAATTTTCGTGGGTCTCTCCCTTCATACGAAATTCTATGATTCCCTTAAATACATTGAGGACAATGTAGAGTTTAAGTGTGGGGGAGGGGTTTACAACCTTATTTGAAGTCATAAATTGTTAAAACCGGGCGGACAATGGAACTTTCCGGCGGATGATGCCCTAAAAAAAAAAATTTATTTTATGTCTTTCTATTTAACTTAGGATTTTTAAAGAGTCTTTTTCATTTTTAGGATGCCCTTAGTTAGTCTATGATGAAAATGGATGGAAAAAGAATACATATGGCGGTGAACAAGCACTAAACTGATTTCTTGTGATAAGTGAGATATTTTGATTGTCATAACATGTAGTGGATATGATTTGATTAAACCTGGTACAGATCTCGCATGTTAGAATAAGTTTTAAATCATACAAACCTAAAAGTGAGTTTTTGAGCCTACATTACTTCATTTGAGAGTGAATTTCGTGCATATGGTTTTCAAAACCAAAACATGCTTCATCTAATTGCTTGCCATAGATTTTAATGAACTAGAGAATACTAGAACTTACTCATGTAGATTTGCAAAGCTTTTAAGTTGATATATGCTCTGATTTTGGATATGATTAAAGGCAAATTAGGTTACCACCACTTAAACCAAATGGCCTTGTGTCCCATTGTGCGCACGAGTTGCGACACCCTTAGATTACCCCTTTGTGCCTACGTTAAGCCTTTTCTTTCATTTACCACATACATATCTAAACACTTAGCCTAGTGTAGAATTTCCAAACCTTGTTCAAAGACTTGGTGAAAAGGTTTCGAAGCTAGCATAAAAGAAGTGGCGAAAAAAGTGATGAAAGAATACAAAGAAGGGAAGACTTGTCCAAAAGAGTTGATTGCCGAAATAAAAAATAGAAAAAAAATCAAGAGCAAAAGAAAAGAAAAGGAAAAAAATGTGTGTAAAAGCTCTCCGGCAAAAGTTCTAAGTGTAAAAATGTGGGCAAGTGAAGTTTAGAATGAAGTTAGGGCCCAAAAAGATGAAAATTGGCCCCCGATCTTGAAGTTTGACACAAGAAGAAGTGTAGAAAGGATGAGCCACAAATTTGAAGAATTCTAAGTGCTAAACTAAGTCTATGGAACGTTTTTACACCACCACTTATCTAAATTTCGAATGCCTTAGCCTTAGCCTCATTACAACCTTTCTAAAGTCCTTTATGATCCTTAAGATGAGTAGCCTTCAATTGGTTGAGTAAGTTACATGAGTAAGCATATGGTTTGGTTCATTTGTGCAAGTAATTATGAGGTATTTTGATACAAAACATATACATCTTGAGTGAACCTCTTTTCATGAGTGAAAATATGATGAGAGCATCCATGTGAGATTGATTTAAACTTTTTCGAAACATGCATAGCTTTAACTTCACCATCGTTTACTCCAAGTCCTATTTGTTCATGACATGATCATATTTCTCTTATCTCTCGAAAATTTTTGAACTTTTCACTATGGAATCTTGTGATTCCATCGCCATATACGTAAGAAAATTTCTGAGACAAATTGTGCTAAGGGCTTAGGAGTTGTTTTTATTTATTTGAGTCCATGGGATTTGTTCAACGTGGAGGCTAGCTCTAAAGTTGGTTTATATTTTTAGTCTTTCTTTTATTTAGTTTTTGCTAGGGACTAGCAAAGTCTAAGTGTGGGGGAATTTGATCTACGCATTTTATGCTTGATTCTTAACGTCTTTCTCTTTACATTTAGCTTTGTTTTGACCTTAGTACTATCATTTCTTACTTACTTTGTTGTTTTTAGGTTTTGAATAAAGGAGTACAATAAAGGAGGTGATTTGGAGCATAAAATGAGCTAAGTGGAGAAGTGTCCTAAATCAACTAGGAATGACGTAGCAAAATATGGATCCGAAATGGTCTTCTCAAGTTACTAAAATGACGCAAGGCAAAATGAAGACATTTCAAATGGTGGATCGAAAATCAGCAAGCAATTTGGGCAAAATCAAGCAAGGAGATATTACCGAATAGATGGAGGATCAAAAGCATCAAGTATATCTCAAAAATGCCTTATTTGAAGATCAAAATATCCTACAATATATGGTAGGTTCGGCCAAAATGACTTGGAGCTCAAGAAATACAAGATATGGAAAGATCAAGATTTCCCTACTCCTCGTAGGAAGAGGAAGATATGCCTGCCAGCTCATCAATCTTCAACGTATCACAGAATCTGCAATTCAACTCCAAATATAGTGATCATATATGTCTTCTTCAAGTTCTCGAGCTGATCTTTCCAACGAATCCAAAATCATAATTTTCTAAGCTCTAGAACTCCCAGAAAAGACGTTTCAAGACAGGCTGTCACAAGCTGGCAATTCTACCCGGGTACACTAGGAAAACCTAGTTTGGAGAGGAAAGTTGGAATTCTTCACCTATAAATACAAGAGCTAGGCTTCATTCTCACTCATCACTCATTCTAGACGCCTAAGCTCAGCCTAAACACTACTCCCTCTCCAAAGACTCAAGACGCCATATAAGAAGAAGGTTACACCATCCTACCGCCTCCAAACTGCCTCCATCGACATATAGGGAAATCCCGAGTGTCTCCTCCACCAAAGTAGAGTCGGCTACACCTCAAGCTCCATAGGGAAATCCCGAGGAATTAAAAGTGTAACTCGATTTCTCTTTACATTGTAACCCCTTTTTGTATGAACTCTTGTGTTTAAGGATTGGTCTTTCGTATTTCGGTTTTCTGCACTTGTTTTGATTTCAATTGTCTTCCATGTGTTCTAGTTTCTTAAAGTTCTATGATGCATGGTTATCTAATCGTAATGCTTTGGCTTAGATATAGGGCAATCCCGAGTCTAGATCAATGGTATGTGTATAGGGCAATCCCGAGCACGAGAATTAAGTGTAAACATGTGTTATGTGAAATTAAGAAGTTAGGATTTCGATTGAAATTGTTTGATTGCAGGTTACGAAGGAGTAAGGGTAAGTTTAGATGAGTCGATCACATGTAAATAATAGCTTAGGTTTATTTTCGGTCTAGTAAGCATGTTTAGGATTCTTTGTTCTTAATTGTTTTCTACTTGTCTATGAGTGAAGCATGTTAGAACCTAGGATTTCTCGATGTGTTTGCTATGCCATGTTTTAGTGTTTATTTTCGTAGAGTACAAAACAACCTTTTTCAAACCCCCCTTTTTAACCATAGCGTAAATATGCATGGACCCTCAATCCCCGGTTAAGAACGATACCCTATTTACCAATGCTACATCTACACCAAGGGTTTTAATTGTTTATGCGTTTTTGTTGATTGTTAAGTGTTAATTTAATGGTTGCAAAGTCGTGTATCACACCGCCCACGGCGGCGCCGCCACCTGACCGGAAGATTTCACGGCGGAGAAACTTAGTTAGAATCATGGTGAGGAGAGCTTCAAAGCCCACTACTTGATTGAGCTCAACAAAGGCGTAATGAAACAACCCGAATTCACCCATTTTTCTCCAATTTCATGTCGGAATTCCTCCCTCCTCCGACAACCTCACCGTGAGAGGAGGCCGGAAGTGGACTCGGATGGCCGAGACGAAGAGAACTCGACCAGAGCCGAGGCCGGAGGTGGCCGGAACCTCCGTCGCCGTCGTGGAGCCGTCGCACCCATCCTCCCTCCACCGAGTTGACTCGGTCAACTTGGTCAACATCTGAAATGGCAAGTGTTGACTTGCCCGAAATAGTAACTTTCTATTTATAGCCTTACCCAAAATGGAAACCAACAACACACTTTTCGGCAAACTTCAAATACCCGTAACTTTCTCGTCGTAATTCCGATTCCGATAATTCTCGCGGCAACAAACTCGACTCGACATGTTCTTCAATAATCACCCAAAGTCAAACACATCGACCAATCGGATAAAAAGTCAACTATTCACCCAAACACACACTTTAATCGACTAAATAAACAACAATCGAAAATAATCACAACTTAATCTTTGTAACTCAGAATAATACTCTGGAAGTTCCGAAAAACTTGAAATTAAATTCTGAACAACTTCCGTGAAGAAGCCGAAACCAAATTCTCGTCCGGTAATTTAGTCGTTAAGAAGATCGCCAATATAATCCGATTCCGTCGAAACTTCAAATATTCATAATTGATTCCTCGGTCGTCCAAATAACGATCCGGAACCGCCCACGAACTCGAAATGACACGTATAACGACTCTCGAGAAGAGACCCAGCTCCAATTCTCGGCCAATAATTAAGTCGTTAACAAGTTTGGCGATTAAAACATCTGTCTTAACTCTGCGACTACGCGCAAGCTCGTAGATTAATCTGATTTCACTGCTGATTCTGGTCCGGGTCGTCACAGGTCACTCGTGGACTCCTCCGCATAGTACAGTCTAATCACGGGATCTCAGACCCACACGTGATTAATAAGTCTGAAAGACCTCGGGTCAGGATATCTATCCCCCCCGGAGCATCTCGGGGATCAGCCGAGAAGCTGAAGCATCGATGCATACCTCTATATCCGAGACTGTACTCTGTGTAAACAAAATCATAAATATTTTCCATGCACATGCATAATCGTAAAATGCATAATTATAAAATGTATACTTATATGTGAATAATTGTAACTGCATACGTAAATGCATAATCATAAATATATATTCATAAAATGCATAAATCAAGACTCGCAATTCAACTGTGAAAATAAAATGTCCACTCACAATACGTAGCTAACTTGGAGGTCCAGCGGAAAATCCCTCGCCAAAGACTCGATCCCAATCACCTAAATAATAGGGATACCATCAATACATATTCAAACACAATATACGGAGCTAATACGTCAAGAACCCCGAGTTCTCGAAAGACGTATCGCTCGAAATATCGACTAGTATAGCAAAAATTCCCAAAATAACAAACGACCCTCGTCCAAAAATAGAACACTCAAATCAACTCAAAAACCTCACCATTGTGTTCATCACACGAAAACGAGTGAAACGACATAAAACTTGTCAAAAATCCACCTCACCGAAAATACGCCGCGCACGTGCCTCCGCCGCCGTCCGTCGGAATTTCCACCAACCCAGAAAATGTCGACCTATACATCAATATGAAGATCTCGAAATTTTCAACAACTTTGTAGTTCAAAGCTAAGCCCAATTATAACCGAAAAAGGTCCAAAACTCACCGTGAAGTTCGAAAATCTCGTCGGAATTCAATTTCTCCAATCGGCCACCACCGAGCACGGCAAGGGCTGAAACCACTTCGAATAGGCTCAGCTCTCCATGGGCTACAAAACCCCCATAACCTCAAGCTTCATCGCCACCGTATCCATCGCCTCTGTCGCCGGCGAATTTGGCCGAAATTCTCCAAACTTTAACAAGCCATAACTTCTTCATCCGGCAACCAAATTGAGTGATCCACCTATCAAAAGAAAGAGGAGCTCAAGCCCAAGAACTTTGATGAAGGAACCATGGCTAAAAGATTCTGACATAAGGCACATCAAAGCCGAGAAGCTCACGGCCCAAAACGGTTTAGTTTTGACCCGTGGTTCAACGCGGGTCAACGGGTATTTCCAAAAATAGAAAGTTTCACAATTTATTCCGTATTTATATCATATACATACCGTACACATACCATCCCGAAATCAACGGCTATAATTCAATCTGATCCAAATCGGACGGTCACGATTAAATCCACATTCACCAACCGACTTCAAAACTCGATAAAACATTGCTCACTTATCCGAAAAATTATTCGAAAATTCCCTCTCTCTAGAAATTAAATCCTCTACAATTCCCACGCAGGAACTCAAACCAAATTCTTGCCCGATAATTAAGTCGTTAACAAACCCACGAGTACGATTAATTCCCAATAATCATGGCTCGGACCAATATGTGCACATTCCACGGTTCGGGTCGTTACAAATCTACCCCCCTAAAAAACATTTTGTCCTCGAAATTTACATACTGGCTAGGAGAACAAAGCTACTACTCATACAAACTGTTCTGGCTGCTACGTGACTACTTTTACTGTATTATTTCTGTACAAACAAAAACGCCGACACTAACAGAAAATTTTTGTTCCAGAGAATCTACTCTCGACAATTAAGAACATCCAACGGTTCCACAACCTTAACTGAACTACAATTTAAACTGTCTACGACGGAAATTTTCTGAGGTACGCTAACATCATGGAATTAGGAATATACGTCCATAACCACGATGCATAAAATACGTCATACCATATGCCAGCCTTGATAATACTTTTCAAACGATAAACCATAACGCTTATATCTTTAGTAACGTGCGTAACTTACCGCGCTAACAACTATTCAAAACTCATTTCCATGGCAATAGCTAGAAGGATACTCAATTACCACAGTCTACTCTGATTGACATTCGCGCAAACTTTTCTGATAATCCGACAACTTTAATCTGTTAAGAAAAATCTGCATGTTATCTGTCATCTCTGGCAACACATAACCTCTTTCTGAACACTAAAGTGCCATCACTCCTCATTCAAAACTCTGTCGGTACACTATTCTGAATCAAATTCTTCTTGCTCAACAGATAGGCATCTAAATCTTGAGCTTCACGAACTTGATCAAGTAACACCATACGAACTTGAAAACTGGCTAACAATGCTCCGTCATCATTCCATTCCAACTCTGCTCCCGTTGCTCGTAACCCTGTCAAAAGTGATACTCAAGCAACACGTACATGGAAGAGAGAAGCACCATGCTTTAGACTAAGATAATCAGCAACCACATTAGCTTTCCCTGGATGATACTCGAAAGTGCAGTCGTAATCATTAATCAGCTCCATCCATCTCCGCTGCCCCATATTTAAATCTGGCTGTGTACGCAAGTAGGTAAGACTTTTGTGATCGGTGTAAATCTTGCACTGCGCTCTGTACAAGTAGTGTCTCAAACTCTTCGCCGCTATCATCAAGTAAAGTCAACACTGGTGCAATAGTTAAGCTCTCCTTCAAAGTCAAGTAGCTTTCCTCACAAGTATTAAACCATTCAAATTTGACTCCTTTCTTCGTCAAACGGGTAAGTGGTGTCGCTATCCGTGAAAAGTCCTATACAAATCTGCGATAGTAGCCTGGCAAGCCCAAGAAACTCCGTATCTCTGCCACGTTAGTAGGTCTACTCCAATTCAGCACTGCATCAATCTTATCTGGATCTACGCTGACTCCCTCAACTAATATCACGTGACCCAAAAATTTCACACTGTCCAACCCGAACTCACATTTGCTAAACTTGGCGTACAACTGAGCGTCCCGTATAGTCTGCAAAATGCATGCAAATACTTCTTGTATTGCCCCGCACTCTTGGAATAAATCAGAATATCGTCGATGAATACAATGACGAACTTGTCCTGATAATGCTTGAAAATCTGATTCATCAGGTCCATTAAAGCAACTGGCGCATTGGTCAACCCAAATGGCATAACAAGGAACTCATAGTGCCTAAAACATGACCAAAACGCCTTCTTGTCCACATCGGACTCCCGAATCCGTAGCTGATGGTATCCAGACCTGAGACCAATCTTCGAGAAAACTGAAGCTCCTTTCAGCTGATCGAACAAATCATCAATCCGTGGAAGCGGATACTTATTCTTCATCGTAACCTAATTCAACTTCCGATAGTCAATGCATAGCCTCATCGAACCATCCTTTTTCCTCACAAACAACACTGGCGCACCCCAAGGTGAAACACTAGGTCGAACGAAGCCTTTCTCAATCAATTCCTGAAGTTGAATCTGCAACTCCCTCAACTCCGCTGGTGCCATCTGATAGGGTGTCTGCGAAATAGGTCCAGTACCTGGAAGTAACTCGATGGTGAAGTCAATCTCCCTGACTGGAGGAACACCGGGTAAGTCCTTGGAAAACACATTTGGATACTCGCAAACCACCGCAATATCACCAATTTTCGATACACAAATACTCGTATCAATCACATGTGCTAGGTAAGCTACACAACGTACCCTTCCTCATTATCCGCTCAGCCTTCATTGCCGAAATCAGACAAGGTAAAGAAGTATTCTTTTCACCCCGAAACAAGATTTCCGGCATGCCTGGACTCCTAAAAATAACTTCCTTCTTGTGACAGTCAAGAACAACTTAATGGTTCTCCAAGAAATTCATACCCAAAATCACGTTAAAATCCGCAATATCCAGTAGTATCAAGTCCTCCAATAAAAATCTCACAATCTCTATATACCTACCCGACACACACTACCTCGCCAGATGGATACAACACTTGCCACAAACTAGGGACTGGAGATGCAAACACAGTAGCTAATGATGCTAATCTATATGACATGAATGAATGCGTAGCCCCTTGATCTAGTAAAGTAAGAACTGGATGACCAAAAATGTACAATGTACCGATGATAACCTCCGGAAAAACTCTGCCCTCAAGTAGAGACATGACATGAACTCGGGCCTGTCTCTCTGGTCGTCCACGTTGACCACGATTTTGCTGACCCCCCTGTCCAGAAGACTGTGTTGCACGATCACCAGAAGCAATACCCTGATCTTGACCAGTACTCCGATCCATAACACCTCCAAAAGTACCAAGCTGAGGACACTCCCTCGCAAAGTGACCCTCCTGGCCATAATGGTAACAACTCATAGTACCCCGGTAACATGATCCATGATGTCGCCTGTTAGAAAGATTACATAATGGGACATCCCTTGGTGCAGCTGTTGTGCTGAAGAAAAGGTCGAGAATAACTCGATCCACTGGAACTCCCACTCGACTGCTGCCTCTGCGGTCGACTCCTCCTCCATCTCTGACTCTGTCTAGCAGTGCTAGTAGGATATTTGTAAGGTCCACTACCTGAAGATGATGCTCATCCAGATATACCTGAACTCAGCCTCTTCGAAGCACCCTGGCTAGGTCTACCCTCTTCAAATCGACCTGTCTGGAACCGCATTTCTCTCTCCATCTCGATGTCCTCACCCCTGAGTGCAGTACTAACAAACTCATCAAAGTTATCTCGAGGCATATTGGGCAAAGTCCCCTTGATATTCAGATTCAAACCCAACTCAAACCTCCTGCACTTTGCTTCCTCTGATGACACCATATCATGTGGCAACCGAGACAAACGAGTGAACTTCTCCCGATACTCAAGCACTGACATATTCCCTTACATCAGATTAGTAAACTCCTCATATTTCCTCAGTTAAGTAGCCTGATTAAAATACCGACGCATGAACAAATCTCTGAATAAAGGCCATGAAGTATCAATAGGAAGTCTGTCTGTACCAATCCACCAAAAGTAGGCATCTGACTCAAACAAACCCACTGCTGCTACAGTTTTCTGTTCATGAGTAAAATGCAGGTGCTCACAAACACGCTCCATCAAGACTAACCAAACTTCACATATTTCAGGATCAGAGGAGCCAGTAAAGATAGTTGCTCCATATGTCCTAGCGTTGACCATAGGGTCAAAACGCTGCTCCAAACGCAACACTCGCATGAGGAAGTCGTGCGTACGTTGATCCTCAGTAGGATCCCCAGCTCCATTAGCACAGACTCCACGTCGAGGAGGCATCCTAAAGATGAAAGGACATAAGTCCCACAACACGAGGAATGTAATCATGAAACTTCAAATATTTCAAAGCATATAACACTCTAGAGCATTGATGATTGTCCGTTGCAATCGGATCATCGCTCCTGATATACCCTTAGTAACACAACTAGAAAAGTCTACAGAACCTAAAACCAAATGCTCTGATACCAACTGAAAGGACCCGACTTCGATTTAGTTGCCTAAACCGAAATCAAATCCCTTGGAAAACACAACCTGAAAAAAAAATTCCCAGAGTTTACTTTGAAACACGTGAACCATTATTAGAATATGCAAAGAACACACTTCGAATATTCCACAAAAGCCAAACCGTGGGACTCCGATCCCCATCCGAATTTCTCAACATCATATATATAGTAAACCAAAAGGTTTACAAGAAATCCAAAAACATTCAGGAGCAAACCCAACTGAAAACACAACATATGTATTCAGAACGACGCCTATATACAACATATACAACTAGTAGGTCGAACAAGGAACCTACAGAAACTGAAGTGTGATCTGAACTCTACGCCTCCACCGTCGACGTGGAACACCAGAAACTTAAACTGCAAATTGGGCAAAGGAAACCGAAAAGCCCAGGGGAACACAAATAAAATCGTTAGAGTGAGTGGACAAAAATAATAATATTTCTTTCCCAAATATATGCTCATAAAAGCATAATGCGAGTCAATGCACATGAAAATCCCAACCAGGTACATTTTCCTTAATCCATCAATATGCATGTAAAATCCTGCGAGGTCACTCGTGGACTCCTCCGCATAGTACAGTCTAATCACGGGATCCCAGAACCAGACGTGATTAATAAGTCTGAAAGACCTCGGATCAAGATATCTGTCCCCCCGGGAGCATCTCGGGGATCAGCCGAGAAGCTAAAGCATCGATGCATACCTCTATATCCGAGACTGTACTATGTGTAAACCAAATCATAAATCCTTTCCATGTGTGACGACTCGAACCAGAATCAGTAGAGTAATCAGCACGATTCACGAGGTTATGCGTAATCGCGGTTTATCGATAACTGTGTGGTTTGCCGGTTTAGTTTACGACTTAACTATCGGCCGAGAATTTGAGTTGAGTCTCTTCTCGAGAGTTGTAGTATTCGTGATTTCGAGTTCGTGGGTGGTTCCGGATAATTTTTCCGATGCACGAGGAATATAATATGATTATTTGAAGTTTCAGAATATCGACGAGTTTATCCGTTCGTATCGAATTTATCCGAATCGTAATGGTTATCCGTTTTGAACCGTCTATCGTCCCGAGACGCGAGTATAAATATCAGAAATTCTCGAAAAACACTGTTGGAAGTTTGACCAGCGTTGACTTTCACTATTTGGGGCGTTGACCGAGTTGACCGAGGAGGAAAACGGACCGTTTGGATTCCAACGCCGGACCGGCTGATTCTGGCCGTTTCAGGCCACGACCCTTGAAGGTAAAATGTTCTCCTCGTTATTCTAAACAGTTTAGAACTTGGAATTTCTTGATTTGGTTGAGAATTGAGGGATAAATGTGGACTTGAAATCCTTGGTTTTTCCAGCCGGTTTGGGTTGTTGTGACGGCGGTGTTCCGGCCACGGGGGTGGCCAGGGATGGAGGGGTTTTGACCGTGGGGCCACGGCAAGTATATTGGGAGTGGCCTCGTGGGCTGCCGTGAGCCGTAGGCGGCGGTTCGACGGCGAACAACTTCGCCGGAGGAGTTGGAGCACAGTGGCTTTCGAGCTGATTTTCGGCCATGGTGGTGGTTGGATGGTGGTGGTCCCTTTGGAAAAGTTGCTCGCCTTGATGTGGAGATCAGTTTGGCAGCTTGGTCGCGGGAAAACTCTCCGGTTGAAGGCGCGCGTGCCGGCGGCGGCGGCGGTCAACGCCGGAGCTCCGGCGACCTGTTGACTTTTTGGAATTCGATGTTTTTAGTGTCATTTTTCTCGTATTCGTGTCCCGATCGTCGCCTTGAGGTTTTCAAGTTGATTTGGGTATCGGATTTTCAGTCAAGGGTTTCGAGTGGAGATTTCAAGAATTTCGTCGATTATTTTGCACTGTGTTGTATATTTCCGGGAACGGTTGGTTTCCGTGGTGTGGTACAGTGTTGTGAGCTATAATTTTTATCAGATATATTTTATGACTATTCAGGGGATCGAGATCGTGCTTTGGGCGAGGGATCTTCCGCCGGGCCACGTGATTAGCACGAGTTCGTGTTTTGCTCACCTGTGAATGGACATTTGTTTTCACGGATTGACTGCGAGTCTTTTATATACGTTTTACGAGCATGAGCATGCAGTTATGATCATGATTTAAATGAGCATGTGTTTTACGGTTATGCATTTACAAATATGCACCTATGAATATACATACATTTATATTATGTTTTATGCATGTGCTTGGAAAGTATTTGTGATTTGGTTTACACAGAGTACAGTCTCAGTAAACAGGGTTGTATCGATACACATGGCTTCTCGGCTGATCCCCGAGTACGCTCCGAGGGAGACAGATATCCTGACCCGAGGCCTTTCTGGCTTAGAATCACGTGTGGGTCTGGAATCCCGTTATTCAGACTGTACTAGCGCGAGGGAGTCCATGAGTGACCCAACGGTATTTATGATGCATGCTCTGTACGCGTGAGGAGTTAGAGTCTCCCTCGTATACCATTTGATTTTTATTCATTTAGACTCGCATATGTTTTTATAACATATCACTACAAGAAAACATCACTTAGACCACGGAAACGTAATTGTTCCGTGGTCCAAGTGACACCTGGACGACGGAAATGACTCCGTCGTCCAAGTACCACCTGGACGACGGAGAATACCATCTCCGTCGTCCAGGTGGTCAGCTGGACCACGAAGTCTTTTCCGTCGTCCAGGTGATCACCTAGACGACGAAGACGGCATTATCCGTCGTCCAGGTAATCACCTGGACCTCGGAGTCTTCTCCGTCCTCCAGGTGATCACCTGGACGACGGAGAATTCCGTCTCCGTCGTCCAGGTGATCACCTGGAGGACGGAGAAGACTCCGAGGTCCAGGTGATTACCTGGACGACGGATAATGCCGTCTCCGTCGTCTAGGTGATTACCTGGACAACAGACCGACACGCCATCGTCCGAGTATACGAAACGTACTTCCACTTAGACGACGTACCGACACCTCCGTCGTCTAAGTGAAGCATTATATAAGCTCGATGCCAAACTGATCGAATTCATTCCTCGATCGATCTATTCATTCCATTTGAAGAAGAATTGAAGGAGAAGGGAGAAGGAGAAGCTAGGGAGCTAGCTAGCTAGAAGCTAGGCCGAGAAGAATCAGGATCTATAAGGGATCTCCGCTGACTAGCTAGTTAGCTTAATTAACGTACAGATATCGAGAAAGCCAGCAGGTACGTACGTACGCAGTTAAAATTTGCCTAATTAATTAATATATATTTAGTGAAAACGTACGTACATATATACATGCAAGGATGTTAGCTGATGTTAGCTATATATATATATATATGTACAGATCGATTAAATTACGTACGTACGTAATTGATGGATCGATGTAGATCGAGTACGTATAATTAAGCGTAAATTAATTGACAAATATATATATGTAATAATTAATTTATTATAATATTTTGTAGCAGTATGGACAAGAGTTGGATGAAGTTGAAGAATAGATGTGATGTCCGGTATATGGATGGAATTAGCGAATTTGTGAATTTTGCGATAGAACATGGTCAGGGAATGAAACGTTTCAGGTGTCCGTGTCAGAAATGTCTTAATTGTCAGTATGTGGAGGTTAATGTTATGGTGCAACACCTGTACGAAAATGGTATGATGTGGAGTTACACTACATGGAGCGAGCATGGTGAAGCAGTAGAGTTCAGCGCAGCAGACTTCAGCTCAGGATACCGTTACCATGGTGCCTCATCCAGCGGCAGTGGTGCCGGACCCCCAGCTTGCAACCCAACTGCAGATTTGGTCCATGATGCGTTTCCGGGATGTAGTCATGGTGGACACCAACACCAAGACGGAGGTTACAGTACCACTTATGAGCTTGATGACATATTCCCCGCAGCTAGCATGGCCACTGACACCAGTGAGATGGAAAAGTACAACCGGATACTTCTTGAAGCGCAGACCCCGGTGTTCCCTGGATGTCGAGAGAATGTGTTGCAATATGTGATGGAGAAAATGAAGATAAAAGTGAAGCACAAAATGTCAGTGAGTGCTTTTGACGAAATTCAGGAGCAAATATGTAAGTTGCTTCTTGATGATCACAATCTTCCTAAATCTCATTATAAGGTTAGAAATATCCTGAGCAGCCTCGGCCTAAAGTACAGGATAATTGACGCATGTCCGAATGATTGTGTGCTATTTTACAAAGAGTACAAAGAGTTGGACTATTGTCCCGTATGTGGCCAGTGCAGATTCCAGTTGAATAGGAAGAGTTCGAAAAAGAGAATTCCTGTGAAAGTTGTTCGATATTTTCCCTTGATTCCCAGATTGCAGCGCCTGTACATGTCTCTACACACAGCAGAGGCGATGCGATGGTACGCAGAAAAGCGAATAGATGACGATGTCCTGCGACACGCCGCGGATGGGGAGGGTTTCAAACATTTCGACAGAGAATTTGGAGACTTTGCTTCAGAGGTTAGAAATGTTAGACTCGGCCTATCTACAGACGGATTCAATCCTTGGGGAAGTAATAGCTCCGCCGTCAGCACTTGGCCAGTTATTCTGATGCCGTACAACTTGCCTCCGTGGATGTGCATGAACAAGGAATTTAATTTCCTTACCGTACTAATTCCAGGTCCTAAATCTCCATCGAAGTGCATAGATGTCTACCTCAGACCTTTGATCGACGAGCTGAAACTGTTGTGGGAAAATGGAGTCCCAACTTATGACAAATTCACTGACACGATGTTCACGATGAGGGCTGCCGTAATGTGGACGATCAACGATTTTCCAGCTTATGGGATGTTGGGAGCCTGCAGGACAAAAAGATATAATGGATGTCCTATATGTTTGGACGACGTGAACTCTAGTTGGCACGCGGGGAAGGTGTGTTACTTGGGTCACCGTAGATGGCTTCCTCACGACCACCCGTGGCGACAGGATGAAGCTCATTTCGACGGTACGGTAGAGAACAATCCTAAACCCCGTAGTTGGTCGGGCGAAGAGATTTTAGAGAGGTTGAGCTATTTCGACTTTGGTGTGTTGAGCAATGACGCGGATGTAAAGAAATGCAATCCAATTCCTCCACATGATCTGAGCTATTGGGATCACAAGAGTATATTCTTTGAACTCCCTTACTGGTCGAAGTTGAAGCTGAGGAACAACTTGGACGCGATGCACATAGAAAAGAATGTGTGCGACAGCGTGGTGGGAACAATTCTTGGTATTAAGTTCAAGACTAAAGATACTCCCAAAGCGCGCAAAGATTTGGAATCAATGAATCTACGTCGTCCCTTGTGGTTGAGGAGGGATATGAAATGAGTGTACAACAAGATGCCAGATGCACCTTACACAGTGAAGCCGACGCTTAGATGTTCTGTATTTCACTGGTTTAAGGGCGTTCGTTATCCGGCTACGTATGCAGCTACTATAACTGGAGCAGTGGACGAGGTGCAACACAAGTTTGTTGGTCTAAAGACACATGACTATCACGTTATGCTGCAACGTCTGATTCCAGTGGTAATTCGACCATACTTGCCTCGGGACGTCGTAGAACCAATAGTGGCATTGTGCAGGTGGTGGCAGAGGTTATGCGCCAGAGAATTAAAGAAGTCAGATGTGGTGGAATTGCAACAACAAATTGTGCACATCATTTGCAAACTAGAGAGGATTTTCCCCCCTGCTTTCTTTGACATCATGATTCACCAAATGATCCACCTGCCCGAGCAGGTGCTCATTTCTGGTCCGGTCCAGTACACTTGGATGTATCCTCAAGAAAGGTACGTACAACTAATTAATTAATTTGTTCCACTGGAGATTATATATATACTAGCTAGCTAGCTATATGTACTTATGTAATGTGTACGTTTGATTTTGTAGACAGCTTGGACAGTATAAGTCATTCGTCAAAAACAGGTCGGCCCCGGATGGCTCCATAGCAGAGACATACCTAATGCATGAGTGTGTTACTTACTGCAACAGGTACCTCAAAGATCCACCCCCTCCCACTACCTCCGATCGCAGTGCCCGTATCAATCTTTCTGTCGTCACCAATGTCGTCCGACCGTTTAGAGGAGTATTAAAGGAATCGTTAACACGGGAAGAACTTATTGAGGCACATTGGGTAGTGTTGCGAGACTATGACGAAGTTGAGCCGTACATGTTGTCATACAGGGAGAGGCTTCAGGCGTTAAATCAAAACAAGAGTTCGGCGTGGATTGAGAAAATGGTTAAGAAGAAGTTTCCTGATAATTTCTTCCAATGGGTACGTACGTACGACTCGGTATTAATTATTTAAATACATATCGCTCATGTTTGTAGAAAGTAAACCCTTATATTAATTTGCCCTTTTTCGCAGATGATTGATCTGCAAAAATCTGATAACCACGGAGGGTGGTGGTCATGGCCAAAGCACTTGCTAGCAGGGAAGCCGGTTAAACACTATATTTATCCCGGATGTTTTGTCAACGGTGTAAAGTTCCATTCATTGGCCCGAGACGAAGGAAGAAGAACACAAAACAGTGGGGTAGCGGTTGGGAAAGACAATGATCTATATTACGGGGCTATTGTATACGTGGTTCAGCTATGTTACGGGAATGATGTCAACGTTTTCCTATTCAAGTGCAGATGGTTCAAGCGTACAAAGGAAGACCTGGGACTATTATCAGTCGATACAAAGTCGCACTGGTATGAGGATGAGCATTTCGCTCTCGCCACCTTAGTTCGGCAGGTGTTCTATCTCGACGATCCGAAAGCCGGTGAAGGGTGGAAAATAGTGAACCATATCTCTCACCGAAGAATATGGAATACAGAGACAATTGAAGGGACACCGGGGACGACTGAAGATGCTGCTGAACCAGAAAGAGACATACCTTGACCCTAAATCTAGCATTTCGATCGGATCGATCGATAAATTTTTTAATTATATTTTTGAATCAGAATAATTGAACGGACACGTACACAAATGACCGGGGACGACCTAAACCGTAATCCCTAAGGCCCTAACCCCTGAAATCGGGGTCTATGCACCTGAACGACGGATAATGGCCATATCCGTCGTCCAGGTACACACTAGGACGACGGAGATGGTAATTTTCCGTCGTCCAAGTTCAGAAACCCTAAACCCTAAACAGTACGGCCCTAACCCCTGAATTCAGGGTCTATACACCTGGACGACGGATAAATTCATATCCGTCGTCCAGGTGCAGATATCGTAATTTTTTCTAAGACAACGACCATCTAGACCTTCTTCCAATGCATTTTCTTTTCATCAAGACTTTAGAGTAAACAATTCTTGGTGTGTGAGCTTCGACGGTTCGAAAATCGGAGTTGCGAAATGCCTTGTATCCATGTTTCCGGTTTGTGAAATTATCAGTTTTGCGGTTGACTGTGCCGATCAAACCCTTCCTGAACTTATTATTTTATGGTCCTTTCAAGACAATTATATATTATGTTACGACGAACATATCCAACGGTTGTTTTGTCCAAATTCAATTTCGTTAATACTCTGCTGCAAATGAGCTTCTACTCATGAACACTTAAGTCATAAAGATTAGTCGATACTTAACATGTTTCAATACGTCAAATTAATCGGCGGTTCAAATTTAATTGTTCATATATACGATGCGTTCATCGATATTGTACGACTATTTCACTCGAATGAAAGATCGCTAAATTCCTAGCGAATTATTTTTTAAATTTTTTTTTACGTAATTTGAACCTGGACGACGGAGATGGTCATTTTCCGTCGTCCAGGTGTTAACCATCTCCGTCGTCCAGGTTCAAAAATCATGGCGGTTCAAATTTTTTTTTGTTTAATTTTTTCATGTAATTTTCACTTGGACGACGGAAACTTACCATCTCCGTCGTCCAAGTCCAAATTTATGGCGGTTCAATTTACCGCTTCCGTTTTTGGGACCGCTTGAATTTTCACTTAGACGACGGAGAATTCATTCTCCGTCGTCTAAGTCCAAAATCATGGCGGTTCAAAACGTCCCGCCCCTTAATTACACGCCGTTTCAAAATTTTGAAACCGCCACCTGGACGACGGAGAACATTGTTTCCGTCGTCCAAGTGCACTTAGACGACGGAGAATAGTGCTCCGTCGTCTAAGTGAAACTCTATAAATAGAGTACGGCTCATCTTCTTTTCCTCATCACTTACAATCCTATCTCTCCTCTCCTCTCTCTCTCTCAAATTCCGGCGATTCTCCTCCGGCGACGACGCTCCGACAACACAACTCCGGGGTGGTTCGATCCTCCTCTCCGACGACACAACTCCGGCGATATTCCCGAAAACTCCGATTCGGTAAATTTCTATTTTTCCCTTATTTAAATAATTTTCATTTTATTAATTAATTAAATTCTAAATATAATTAATTAGTATAAATTAATTTAGTAATTAGTTTTAAATATTTAATAAATGATTAATTGTTGTTATTAATTAATTAAATCATAATTATTGTTATTTAATACTAATTAAATGAATAATTGTAAATTTATTGTTATTAATTAAATAAATAAATAATTATTTTTATTAATTAATTAAATAAATAATTATTGTTATTAATTAATTAAATGGTTAATTATTGCATGCTCAATGGAAAATAAATTATTGCATGTAATTACGTGTATTTTTTAGTAAATTAATTAGTAGTACGTGTTCGATTTAAATTTAGTACATAGGCTTGGTGTAATTAAGTCGCACTCTTTGGAATAGATGACGCCTCTTTTCCTTGCTTATCTCTTTAACCCCTCGTGATGTGTGGATTTCATCACCGCACACCATAACCTAAGTGAAGTTATGGACACGAGGTTGAGCGCGGAGTTTGCAAAGGACTTGAGGGAGTGTAAATTTTCGAAAAATTGGCCGAATGTCGGACATGGTGTCTAGAAACGGGTTATGACTGGTGACAGGATTTGGACTAAGAAAGACTTTTGTCAAAATTAGTCCTGCCTCTCGCGTTATCTCTATCCCTAACTGGCCATGTTTTTCGATTTAACCAAGGCTGATTAATTGAAAATTTACACTTTCTCGTGCGGGTCGCACGTCCATTGAACGACCGAAAATGCCAAGCTAGTGTACTCTATTTAAATCTTAAACGTACTTAATTAATTAGCGTAAATATTTAAGTTGTAATTATTATGGTAAGTAGGTATTTTAACACCGTACTCTTAGGTTTAAATGGCTCCGCCAAAGACGACATCCGGCAAGAAGAAAGCCCAACAAGAGGCAGAAAATGCCATGCTCCGCCGCTTGGCGGACCAAGTCGGTTGGGAATTACCACTGGAGAGCAACGACGCTCTCAATCTGGACGGATCATCTGGTCCGTCCGTAGCGCCCTCTGGGGAAATTCCCGCTCACCCATTCATCTCGAGCGGTGATGACGTCGACCCCTTCCAATCTCCGACGCCCGGTACCCATTCAACGGGAAGTACTCAGGCGTCCTCGACCGCCGAATCAATCATGTACAGCGCCCGCCGTAGGCAAAGGAGGGCCCCCACTGACCCGGAACCGAAAAGGACTCGGGGTCTCGTTAAAGGGGGCAAAGCGGAGCGTATTTGCAAGGCGACCGGTAAAAAGATTGACTTGCCGTACGACGAATTCACCGATGGCCCTCCCACAGCTCAGCTAGCAAGTCTCTCGGCGCATGGGATAGGGTCAATCATCCGTAACCGGGTTCGTATCACTGCCCCTACTTGGAAGGAGTCGCCGGATCATGAGAAGGCGAAAGTCTTCAAAGATCTTTCGGTACGTAATACGTTCAATTTAGTTATTATATAATATTGTTAATCTCGGCCTAAAATTTCATAATATATACGATTATAATTTTCTATTTATTTTTGATAGGAACAATTTGACGTGGATCCGACACCGGCTATGTTGAGGCATATCAACCAAACCGCCAACTCCATCTACAAAGATTGGAAGTACAGGCTCCATAAGTACTTCAAAGATGTCGGTCCCGTGCCTCCCCCGGTAGAGCTGCAAGGGGAGAGAGAAGATGAGTGGGTGTGGTTGTGTAACCACTTTGCTGATGAACAATTTAAGGTATTAATTTATTTTTTTTATTTCAATTAAGATAATTGAATTATTTAAATTGTAGTTATTCATTTTTTAATGATTTAAATATGTTGTGTAACAGAAATTCTCCGGTGTCAACAAAGCCAACCGGGGGAAGAAGGAGAAACACCATACTACCGGCGCCAAGCAGTTCATTCAAATAGCCAAGGAGCACAAGGATAAGGGCTCCAAAGACCCTTATCTTGATGCAAGCGTAAGCGCGTACGTGACGCCAGGGCTCGATAATGAAGCGAGTCAATGCGGCGTAAGTGATATATATATATATGTGCTTTTAATTATAGTAATTATTATTTAAATATGATTTCATTATAATAAATTAATTATTCTTTTGTAGGCAAGGGCGATAGAGCGTGCGCATGAAGAGTTGGCTAACACTCAGCTTGAGTTCCCAGATGTGCCGCCGGAAGACCTGCCTCCTCTATCCTTAGAGAGCCAAATTGCAATCGCGGATGAGGTCTACGGTCGTAGAGCTGGCAAGGAGGTTAGGCACTTTGGGCCTAGGGTGGTACGAGATTTGTCGACGACCTCCGGCTCATCATCTACGGGAGGTTCGGGGCAGCGGAGAAGGAGTTAGGCTGCGGCCGTCGAAGCAGCCATTCAAGAGGCTCGACTGGCACGAGAGGAGAATGAGTCAATGCGTCAAAGACTTGACGAACAACAAGCACAAATAGCCCAACTCATCGCCCTCATGCAACAAAATCGAGAAGTATGTCAACCTCCTCCGAACCCACACCCCGACGACAACGACCCGGCTGGAGGTGGAGGACTCGGCGGCGCATCTGCTCCTCCAGTGTATTAGCTAGCTAGTAGTTTATTATCTCATTTCTTTCCGCATTCCGAACAATATTTTAATTTTTAATTTATGGGTTTTTTCGATTATTCATGTATGTACAAATTAATTTAATTTAATTATTTAATAATTAAGTAATATTCAAAATTTAGTTTATTTAATTAATTTTAGCATATTTCATTATTTAAATTAAATTAATAATAAATTAAATTAATAATATTTAATTTCAATTTTTTTTTAAAATTAAATATTCACTTGGACGACGGAGATTATGTTCTCCGTCGTCCAGGTGCACAAACCCTAAACCTAACCCCTAACCCCTAACCCCTAAACCCTAAACCCTGCCGTTCTCCGTGGCCCAGGTGTTCACCTGGACGACGAAGAATTAGTTATCCGTCGTCCAGGTGAACACCTGGGCCACGGAGAAGCTAGCAATATCCGTGGCCCATGTATGCACCTGGACGACGGAAACGCTAATTCTCCGTCGTCCAGGTGAACAGGTGGGCCACGGAGAAACGAGCAATGTCCGTGGCCCATGTAGTCACCCGGACGACGGAGAATTAGCTTTTCCGTCGTCCAGGTGTCTTCCTGGGCCACGGATAATGTCCGCGGTCCAAGTGAACTTGGACGACGGATCACTAAATCTCCGTCGTCCAGGTGCTTGGACGACAGCACTTAGAGCACGGACCTTGGACGACGGAGATTCCGTCGTCTAAGTACTTAGACGACGGAAAACTGCACCTAGACGACGGAAATGCTCCGTGGTCTAGGTGCAATTTTCTTGTAGTGTATATTATTCGGCGAAAGACATTTATTTTCGTCCACTCACTCTAACCGTTTTCATGTCTTTCCCTTGGCTTTTCGGTTTCCGTGCCCAGTTTGCCGTTCAGATTCTGGTGTCTCACGTCGTGGTTGGAGGCTAGTTGTTCGAGTTATCTGTGTTTTCCAGTAGGTTTCTTTTTTCGCCTACTGTTGTGTATTTTGTATATATATACACTAAAGGTCGCTCTTATACGTTCTGATACATGTTTTATATAGTTTTTCTCAGATATATTATATATTACAGTTATGTTTACTGCTTATTGCTATTGAATTGATATTGAGAAATCCGGACGGGATTGGTGCCCACGGTTTGGCTTTTGTGGCATAGGATGAAGTGTAATTTTCCGGGTGTAGGTAATGGAAATTCCGCATTAGTAGCGTTACTCAGCCGAAATTTTTATGGTTTTTGTTGGTTCACGTTTTCAGAAGGGGTTTGATTCCGGTTTAGGAAACTAAATCGGGGTTGGGTCCTTTCAGCTTGGTATCAGAGCATTAGGTGGTCAGATTCAGTAGAGTCCTGTAGTTGTGACGCTTAGGGTATTTGAGTTGGTACAGCATGACTGGAGTGATGACCCGACTGGCCAGCGGTACTCATCAATACTTCGGGTGTTGTGTATTCTCAAATATCTGAGGTCTCATGATTACGTTCCTTCTGCTTGTACCTAATGCTTGTCTTGTATCAGTAGGATGCCTCCTCGACGTGGTCCCCGTGTTGATCGGGAAAAGGATCCTGATATGGATCGCCAGACACACGACTTACTGATGCGAGTGTTGCGTTTGGAGGAGCGTTTTAACCCTGTGGTCAAAGCTCGTACTGCTGGTGCAACTGTCTTTTGGGGTTCAGTTGATCCAGAGATATGTGAGGCATGGTTGGTTCCGGTTGAACGAGTTTGTGAGCGTCTGCGTTTTACCCCTGAACAAATGACAGTAGCAGCAGTTGGTTTACTTGAGTCAGATGCATACTTCTGATGGGTTAGCACCGACAGAGTTCCAGTTGATACTCCGTGGACTTTGTTCCGAGATCTGTTTATGTGGAGATACATCAACCAGGCTACCCAGCAGCGGAAGTATGAGGAGTTCACGAACTTGAGACATGGCAGTATGTCTATGCTTAAGTACCGGGACAGGTTTACCCGTTTATCTCGTTTTGCGCATGACATGGTAGCTACTGAGGAAGCTAAGTGCCGCAGATTTGAGCTGAGTTTGAACTTGAACATCAAGGGGACTCTGACTACGATGCCTCAGAACAACTTCGATGAGGCAGATGAGGTACGAGCCCAGACGGTTTAAGGAGGGTGGACCGAGTCAGGGGCCTTCAAAGAGGCAGAGTTCTGATACTTCCGGTTCGGCTTCATCCTCGGGCAGTGGACCATATTGACCACCAGCTGGTGCATCGAGACAGAGGCAGAGATGGAGAAGAGATCGACCGCAGTGACCACAGTCTAGTGGGAGTTCTAGAGGTTCCAGTTACCCTCGACGACCTTTTGGCACTTTTGCTACACCGAGGGAGTACCCATTGTGCAATTTATGCAATAGGTATCATATTGGTCTATGTCAGCGGGGTACCCTCAGCTGTTATCATTGTGGCCAGGTGGGTCACTTTGCGAGGAAGTGTCCTCAGTTAGTTGGTGTTGGTGGGCAGGCAGCCCAGAGTCCCAGAGGAGAACGAGGTGCCACTTCGGGCGCTCGACCAGTACAGTTTACGGGCCATGGAGTACAGCCGGGACAGCCTCAGCGTGGACGACCAGCCGGACAGGCGAGGGTTCATGCCATGACTTTGCGAGAGGGCAGAGCTTCACTAGAGGTCATTATCGGTACGTTGCATATCTTTGGTATTCCAGTACTTACATTGTTAGATCCAAGTGCCACACATTCATTCATGTCATATAGACTATCATCATTAGCTACGGTACCTGCATCTCTACTTCCGGGGTTGTGGAGAGTGTTGTATCCGTCTGGTGAGATTGTGAGTATTGGCTGGGTGTATTGAGACTGTGAGATTTTTATCGGAGGCCACGGTTTAGCCGTAGATTTTTTGTTACTTGATATTGTCGACTTTGATTTGATCTTGGGTATGGACTTCTTAGAGACGCATTGGGCCATGTTTGACTGTCACAAGAAGGAGGTTGCGTTTCGACGACCAGGCTTTTCCTAGATATTGTTTCGCGGCGAGAAGA
Organism: Geum urbanum; assembly: GCA_946800695.1. Taxonomy (NCBI): domain Eukaryota; kingdom Viridiplantae; phylum Streptophyta; class Magnoliopsida; order Rosales; family Rosaceae; genus Geum; species Geum urbanum. Next base: position 14,846,833 of record OX327008.1, on the reverse strand, counting down.
ACACTTCACTACCATGCTTGATTTCCGCGATAAAGGCGGATCAGATGATGAAGAAGGGCTGTGTTGCTTACTTAGCTCATGTGGTAGACACTACGGCTGCTGTGCCGGACCTTAGTGGTATTGAGGTTGTTTCTGAGTTCCCAGATGTGTTTCCGGAGGAGTTACCAGGCATACCTCCAGTTCAGGAGATTGATTTCACTATTGAGCTATTGCCGGGTACAGGACCCATTTCACAGGCACCGTATCGTATGGCGCCAGCGAAGTTGAAAGAGTTACAGGTTCAGCTGCAGGAGTTGCTAGAGAAGGGTTTCATTCAACCCAGTGTTTCGCCATGGGGTGCCCCGATTTTGTTTGTACGGAAGAATGATGGATCTATGCGGTTGTGCATCGACTACCGGAAGCTGAATCAGGTTACAGTGAAGAACAAGTATCCGTTGCCGCGGATTGATGATTTGTTCGATCAGCTCAAGGGAGCTTCAGTCTTTTCGAAGATTGATCTTCGATCCGGATATCACAAGTTGAGAATTCGAGAGTCTAATGTGGCCAGGACAGCTTTCAGATCGCGGTATGGGCACTACGAGATTTTGGTTATGTCTTTTGGGTTGACCAACGCCCCCGCAGCCTTCATGGACTTGATGAATCGAGTGTTCAGACGGTTTCTGGACAAGTTCGTGATTGTATTTATCGATGATATTTTAATCTATTCCAGGAGTGTGGGCTAACATAAAAAGCATTTGCGAGCGGTGTTGTGGACTCTGCGGGACCTTCAGTTGTTTGCAAAGTTTAGCAAGTGCGAGTTTTGGCTGGACATTGTGAAGTTTCTGGGGCATGTGATATCGGCTGAGGGAATCAGTGTTGATCCTGACAAGATCGAGGCCGTGTTGAATTAGAGTAGACCTACTACTGTACCGGAGATCCGGAGTTTCTTGGGTTTGGCAGGCTACTACCGGCGGTTTGTACAGGATTTTTCTCGGATTGCTACCCCACTGACCAGGTTGACGAAGAAAGGCTTCAAGTTTGAGTGGTCAGATGCATGTGAGGAGAGTTACTTACTTCTGAAGGAAAAGTTGACTACTGCACCGGTTCTGACATTACCAGACGACAGCGGTGAGTTTATGGTTTATAGTGATGCGTCGAAGCACTGACCAGGTTGACGAAGAAAGGCTTCAAGTTTGAGTGGTCAGATGCATGTGAGGAGAGTTACTTACTTCTGAAGGAAAAGTTGACTACTGCACCGGTTCTGACATTACCAGACGACAGCGGTGAGTTTGTGGTTTATAGTGATGCGTCGAAGTTGGGACTAGGTTGTGTGCTGATGCAGCATGGCAGAGTTGTAGCCTACGGTTCCAGGCAGTTGAAACCAAACGAAGTCAGCTATCCGACCCATGATTTGGAGTTGGCCGCTATTGTGCTAGCGTTGAAGAGTTGGAGACATTACTTGTACGGGGCCCAGTGTAAGATCTACACCGACCATAAGAGTCTCACCTACTTACGGACGTAGCCAGACTTGAACATGAGGCAATGCCGGTGGATGGAGTTGATCAACGACTACGATTGCACTTTCGAGTACCATCCAGGAAAGGCCAATCTTATTGCTGATGCACTTAGCCGAAAATCCGGAGCTTCGTTGTTCCATGTGTGTGTGGCTAGAGTGTCTATGTTAGCCGAGCTTCGGGCTACAGGTGCCGAGTTCGAGTGGGATGACGAGGCAGCCTTGTTAGCCAGTTTTCAGGATAAACTCGTATTGGTTTATCAGGTTCAGGAGACTCAGGATTCAGATTCCTACTTGTTGGGCAAGAAGACCATGATACGGAATGGTATGCCTACAGAGTTTCGGTTGAGTGACGACGGTACATTGCTTTTCAGAGGCAGGTTGTGTGTGCCCCAAGATGAGAGTCTGAAGAAGGAGATTCTGGATGAGGCTCATTGTTCGGCGTATACGATGCATCCCGGAGGTACGAAAATGTTTCATACACTTCGAGCGTATTACTGGTGGCGCAACATGAAGCGGGATATTGCCGCATATGTGAGCCAATGTTTGATCTATTAGCAGGTTAAAGCGGAGAGGCAGAAACCTGCAGGGAAGCTACAGCTACTGGAGATTCCGGTTTGGAAGTGGGAGCACATTACCATGGATTTCGTTTATCAGTTGCCGCGTACTTCGGCAGGCAACACTGGTATTTGGGTTATTGTGGATCGACTGACGAAATCCGGTCATTTTCTCGCACTTCCAGGGAAGATATCAGTGGGCATATTGGCTAAGCTGTATTTGTCGGAGATTGTTCGTCTGCACAGTGTGCCTGTGTCTATTGTTTCTGACCGAGATAGTCAGTTTACCTCTGAGTTTTAGAAGACATTGTAGCGAGCCATGGGCACGAGATTGCGTTTCAGTACAGCTTTTCATCCTCAGACTGACGGGCAGTCTGAGCAGACTATACAGAGACTTGAGGATATGTTGCGGTCATGTGTGTTGCAGTTTCGTGGGAACTGGGATCAGCAACTGCATTTGATAGAGTTCGCCTACAACAACAGCTATCAGGCCAGTATCGAGATGACACCGTACGAGGCCCTGTACGGGAGGCAGTGCCGCACTCCGTTGTGCTGGAATGAGGTGGGCGAGCGATGGCTTATTGGCCCTGATCTGTTGAAGAGCACCATGGAGGACGTCCAGATTATCCGGGACAGATTGAAGATCGCCCAGGATCGTTAGAAGAGTTATGTGGACGTGAGGAGGAAGAGTCTCGAGTTTGAGGTTGGCTATTGGGTCTTCCTGAAACTATCTCCATGGAGAGGTGTTGTGCATTTCGGGAAGCGTGACAAGGTTCGACCACGGTACATTGGTCCGTACGAGATCACCGAGAGGGTTGGAGCTGTTGCTTACAGGCTTGAGTTGCCAGTTGAGATGGCTCGTGTTCATGATGTTTTTCACGTTTCGATGTTGCGGAAGTATATCTCAGATCCATCACATGTGTTAGCGCCGCAGCAGCTACCGATTCGAGAGGATTTGACGTATGTTGAGGAGGCGGTACAGATTCTCGATCGTCGTGAGCAGGAGTTAAGGCACCGTGTTATACCGCTGGTGAAAGTCTTGTGGCAGAATCACTCGGTTGAGGAGGCCACCTGGGAGACTGAGCAGCGTATGCGGGAGCAGTATCCTCATCTGTTCACTTGATAGGTACGTAAATTTCGAGGTCAAAATTTTTTTAGGGGGGTAGATTTGTGACGACTCGAACCAGAATCAGTAGAGTAATCAGCACGATTCATGAGGTTAGGCGTAATCGCGGTTTACCGATAACTGTGTGGTTTGCCGGTTTAGTTTACGACTTAATTATCGGCCGAGAATTTGAGTTGAGTCTAGTTGTAGTATTCGTGATTTCGAGTTCGTGGGTGGTTCCGTTCGTATCGAATTTATCCGAATCGTAATGGTTATCCGTTTTGAACCGTCGATCGTCCCGAGGCGCGAGTATAAATATCGGAAATAGTCGAAAATTGTCGAAAAACACTGTTGGAAGTTTGACCAGCGTTGACTTTCACTATTTGGGGCGTTGACCGAGTTGACCGAGGAGGAAAACGGACCGTTTGGATTCCATCACCGGACCGGCTGATTCCGGCCGTTTCAGGCCATGACCCTGGAAGGTAAAATGTTCTCCTCGTGATTCTAAACAGTTTAGAACTTGGAATTTCTTGATTTGGTTGAGAATTGAGGGAGAAATGTGGAGTTGAAATCCTTGGTTTTTCCGGCCGGTTTGGGTTGTTGTGACGGCGGTGCTCCAGCCACGGGGGTGGCCGGGGATGGAGGGGTTTTGTGACGACCAGGACTAGGATCAACAGTATGATCAGCTTGATTGATGAGTTACTGCATAGTCGCAGTTTGTCGGCAGTTATTTGAATCGCCAGGCTCGTTAACGACTAAATTATTGGCCGAGAATTTGAGCTGAGTCTGTTCTCGAGAGTCGTTGTACGTGTGATTACGAGTTCGTGGGCGGTTTCGGATCGTTATTTGGACGACCGATGAATTAGTTATGAATATTTGAAGTTTCGACGGAAACGGATTTAAATGGCAGGTTTGTTCGCGACTAAATTACCGGTCGAGAATTTGGTTTCGGCTTCTTCACGAAAGTTGTTCAGAATTTAATTTCGAGCTCGTGGGAACTTCCGGAGCATGATTTTGAGTTACGAACAATTAGTTGCGAATATTTCCGTTTGTTGTTTATTTAGTTGATTTAATGTGTGTTGGTTCGAAGGGTTGACTTTATATCCGTTTGGCCGATGTGCTTGACTTTGGGTGATTATTGAAGAGTACATCGAGACGAGTTTGTGGCCGCGAGAATTATCGGAATCGGAATTACGACGAAGAAATTACGTGTGTTTGAAGTTTATCGAAATACGAATTTTGGGGTTTCCATTTTGGGAAGTTTCCATATTTATCATGTGTATAAATAGAAGGTTACCATAAGGGGAAAGTCAAGGTTTCATTCAAGGTGGTTGACCTGGTCAACTCGTGTTGACCGAGTTGAGGTGCGACGGAGGCGACGGTTGCCGACGGTGATCCTCCGTTCGGCCACCCCGTGGGGCGGGGTTGGTCTTGTTCAACTCGCCTAGAAGCCCTCTTCACCCTTCCGTCCTCCATGCACGGCGAAGCTCGCCGGAAAAGAAGGAAAATCCGGCCCAAAGTTGATAAATTTTTGATGAATTGGGGTTCGATTTTTCAGGCCGATTTGAGCTGAATTTTAGGGTGGGCTTTGAAGCTCTCATCACTAGCAAGCTACCATGTAAGTTTGGAGTTCTAATTTTGATTGTGGAAGGAGAATTTTGGATTTGAAATTTGTGTGTACATTCGGTTTTTCATGAAATTGACTTAGTTAGAGTGAGAATTGGACTTCGGTGCAGTTATGAAAGTTGCTCAGTGGGTGATTTTGAGTGGAATAGGTGCAGCTCCGCCTTGAAATTCTCCGGTCGGCGGTGGCGCCGCCGTGGACAGCAGTCAACGGCGGTCAACGGTCAAAGTTTGACTTTTTGGACTTTCGGCAAGTTGCATGTCATTTGACTCGAAATCGCGCTCCGATAGCAGTGGGGAGGTTCGTTTCTCAATTTGAGCGTCCGAACGTAAAGCGAGGTATTGAGGTGGTATATACGGATTTTCGACGATTCGTCGACTTTGAGTTATGTGTTTCCGAGAACGGTGGTTTCTCGTGATTTGTCTTATATTGTCAAGATATGATTTTGAGATATGGATTTTGTGATTATTCAGGGGTTCGTGATCGTTCTTTTGGAGAGGGACTTTCCGCCGGATCACGGGTTAACGCAATACGCGTTACGCTAGTCTGTGAGTGGACATTTATTTTCACGGATTGATTGCGAGTCTTTTATTTATGATTTACGAACTTGAGCATGCAGATTGATTATGATTTTACGAGCATGTGTTTTACGATTATGCATATACGAATATACGTATACGAGTATACATGTATATATATATATTATGTTTAAAGCATGTGCATAGAAAAGATTTATGATTTGGTTTACACAGAGTACAGTCTCGGTATATGTTGTGGTATCGATACACATTGGCTTCTCGGCTGATCCCCGAGTACGCTCCGGGAAGGACAAATATCTTGACCCGAGGCCTTTCTGGCTAGGAATCAAGTGCGGGTCTGGGATCCCGTGGTTCAGACTGTGTTATCGCGTGGTAGTCCATGAGTGATTCCGCGATACATTTACGTTGCATGCTCTGTACGTGAGTGGTAGCCGATGTCTCCTCACGTTTCATTTGATTTTCGTGCATTAACTCGCATATGATTTTATATGTATATATATTACTTGGTGAAAGACATTTGTTTTCGTCCACTCGCTCTAACGTGTTTATTGTCTTTCCAGGGGCTTTTCGGTTTCCGTGCCCAGTTTGCAGTTCAGGCTCTGGTGTCGCATGTCGTGGTCGGAGGCATAGTGCTCGAGCTACTTTGTTTCATCCTGTAGGTTTATTGTTCTACCTACTGTGGTATGCGTATATGATTATGTATTAGAAGTCGCTCTGAGCTTCCTATTGTATATGTTATACGATTTTACTCCGGATTTTCAGTAAAGTACATATATATTTACTACTTTACGTTATTGTTGACATATTGAGAAATCCGGATGGGATTGGTGCCCACGGTTTGCTTTTTGTGGCATAGGATGAAGTGTAATTTTCCGGGTGCAGGTAATGGTAATTCTGCGCTAGTAACGAAACTCTGCCCAAATTTCGAAAAGTTTTTGTTGGTTCGTGATTTCGGAAGGGTTTGATTCCGACTTAGGAAGCTAAATCGGGGTTGGGTCCTTTCACCTTGGTATCAGAGCCTTAGGTTATAGGTTCTGTAGACTTCTGTAGTCGTGTTTACTAAGGATATTTGAGAATGTACAGCATGTCTGGAATGGTGACCCGACCGGCCGGCGGATAATCATCAAATTCTGGGTGTTGTATGCTTTCAAATATTTAAAGTTCCATGATTACGTTCCACTTGTTGTGAACGATATTGTATTCATTAGGATGCCTCCTGACGTGCTTTCCGTGTCGTTTCGGTTGTGGATCCTGTTGAGGATCAATCGACGCGCGATTTGCCAGAGAACAGTGGATTGAGATGAGTATTCCGAGTTCAGAGAATTGTGTGGCACGGTTTGCCTGGGGATGTGTATATGGGCATCTATATTTTGCCTCAGAGCTGAGACTTGTGACAGTTGATGTTTGCCTGAGTCAGATTGTGGTATTTTGTGGGCTGATATTGTGTGAGTTCCGGTTGTGACTCCATGGCCTACATTCAGGGTGTTGTTTATATGGTAATGGTTTTATCAGGCTACCCAGCATTCGACTGAGGAGTGTTTACCCACCTGAGGCAGAGATGCAGTGTTCATATGTTTGTGCCCGTTGCACGAGTTATGTGGCTTCAGAGGGAGCTGTGTATGAGGTTCGAGATGAGTTTGAACCTGAGTATCAGAGAGAGTCTGATTGATGTGCCTCGAGATATCCGTGAGGAGCTTAGTGTGTTGCACTCAGCGGCGAGGCTATTGTGAGGGAAAGATGTGTACGCGGTTTTCGATGTGATAGTTTGAGGAAAGTGGATTTAGTCGAGATTTTGATGTGGTTGAGTTCTGATACTTCGGGATCAGTGACTTCATCAGGTTGTGGTCTTTTTGATTATGTTGAGGGTCATCAGATTGAGCAGAGGATCCGTTTGACACTGGCGGAGATCACAGAGTAGCGGACTTGCTCCTGTGGCATGAGTTGGGTGATCGTTGGTGATCCTTTCACGCAACAGGTGTTGCGGTGACTTGTGTTCGTGGAGCACTCTCAGCTGCCATTGTGGTGACCAAGAGGGTTACGTTACGAGGGAGCGCCTTAGCCAGCTGTTCTAGCGGTTCGGTAGATCAGAGTTTACGAGGACATTCTCATGTTGTTCATGCAGTCTGGTCAATGTACCCTTTTGACGAGTTATTCAGCTAGTCGCAATTGATGTGGGCGACTAGTTGGGCATGTTGGAGTTCGTGCCATGACCTTGTTTGAGGAAAGACTTTTCTTCGAGGTTACTGTTGCTTGGTATCCATGGCTATAATACCTGCATCTCCACTTCCGAGGTCTTGGAGAGTGTTGCATTCATCCAGAGGTTGCGAGGTCCTTGTTGGAGGATATGGCTTAGCCGCGGATCTGTTATAGCTGGGCATTGTGGTTTTGGTGTGTTTGTGAGTATGGACTTACTGACGACGCATTTGGGCTATGTGCGAGTGCCTCGAGAAGGAGGTTGTGTTCGACGACCAGGTTTTCCTGAGATACTGTTTCGTGGTGATGGTCGAGCAAATGATGGAGACGGTTTGCGTTGCTTGCTTAGCCCATGTTGTGGATACTTCGGTTGCTGTGCCCGACGTTGACGACATTGAGGTGCATGGTTCCCGAGTTTCCAGGTGTGTTTTGGAGGAGTTACCAGGTGTTCCTCTAGTTCGAGAGATCGACTACACTATTGAGCTTGTACCGGACGCTGGACTCATTTTACCGGCATCTAGTCATTCGGAGCCAGCGGAGCTGATGGAGCTACAGTTTCGACTCCAGGAGTTGCTGGAGGAGGTTTCAGGAGACTTCGTGCGACCCCGCATATTTGCGTGGTGTGCTCCTGCATTGTTTGTGTGGTTGTTGGATGATTCGATGTGGTGGTGCATTGACTACTGGAAGCTTGATTCGCTTTAGAGGAGAGTGAGTATTCCCCGCTTCGGATTGACGATGGGTTTGATCAGCTTGTGAGAGCTTCAGTCTTTTTGTAGATTGATTTCGGGTCCGGATACCGTCAGTTGAGGTCTGATGAGTCAAATGTGGTTTGGACGGTTTTCGGATCTCGGTGCGAGCATTTGGAGTTCTTGGTCACTTCATTGGTTGACCAATGCCCTGTAGATCGTATGGATTTGATGGACCAGGTGTTCAGACGGTTTCTGGACGAGTTACGGTCATGTACGTTGGTAACGTCCTGATGTGTTCCAGGAGTGTGGGCCAGTACCTGAGGTGAATGCGAGCGGTTTTGCGGACTTCGCGAGACGATCAGCTGTTTTCGAAAGTTCAGACGGAGTGAGTTTTGAATGGTTAGCGTGAAGATTTTGGGCTGTGTGATGTTATCCGAGGGAGTTGGCATGGATCCTGACCAGATTGAAGCCGAGATGATTCAGAGTTACCCTACCATGGTACCAGAGATCCGGAGTTTCTCTTGGGTTCGGCAGGCTATTACAGACGGCTTGTGCAGGATTTTCCCGGATTGCCACTCCACTTTCCGGATTGACGAAGAAGGCGTCAAGTTCGAGTGGTTTGATGCACGCGAGGAGAGTTACCTACTCCTGCAGGATGGTTGACCGTTGCTTCGGTTTTGACCTTACCTGACGATCATGGTGAGTTCGTGGTCGTGAGTTATGGCGATGCATCGAGGTTTAGGTTTGGTTGTGCTTTGATGCTGTATAGCATAGCGGTGGCTCATGGTTCCAGGCAGTGGAACTTTGTATAGCTACGTATCCTATGTATGATTTGGGTGTAGCTGACCTTATGTTAGCATCAGAGAGTTGGAGACACTACAGCTACGGCGTGCAGCGTGGTGTAGGACGTACACTGATCATTTGAGTTTCATCCACTTGCATTTTCGGCCAGATTTGGGCTTGAGGCAGTGTTGATGGATGGGGTCGACTAACGTCTATGGCTGCACCATTGAGTTTGTTCAGGAAAGACTAGAGGTTGTACTTTGACTACCCATCTAGGAGGTTGTTGCTGATGCATTCAGTCGGAAGACGGGAGCTTCAGTGTTTCATATGTGTATGTGGCTCGAGTTTCCGTGTTAGCCGAGTTATGGGCTACGAGAGCTTAGTTCGAGTGTAATGATGTTGAGGCTCGTGGTTTTGCGCGCGTTTGGCGCTAGTGGTACGGAGATGTATTGGATACCTCGAGTGTACTACTCGTGACGCAACATGAAGAGCTATGTAGCTACTTGTGTGTAAAGATGCCACATTTGTCAACTAGCGATGGCTAGGAGGCAGAGACTTGCCGAGATGTGTCAGCCATTTGGAATTTCCGATTAGACGTGGCGATTGTTGCTATGTTTGTGTGTGTTTGTATGCACTTTGATTGTGATACCAGTTGTTAGGCTTTTGTGGATCATTTGACGAACTCAGTATAGTTCCTTGTACTTTCGGGAAAGGATTTATGTGGCAGGCTGGTATAGCTGTGTTTGATAGAGATTGGCCATTCACGTGGTGTGCTTATGTTCCAGTTCGCTGACCGAGATAATCAGCTACGACTGTGTGTTGGCAAGCTTTGCAGCGAGCTTTGGGGACCAGATTACAAGTTAGTACCGGTTCTTATCCTCGGATTGGCGGGCGATTTTTAAGGATTATTCAGACCTTAGAGGGCATGTGGTGGACTTCGGTGTTGCAGTTCCGGAGGATTTGGGACCAGCAGTTTCAGTTGTTCGAGATTGCATGCAGTACCAGTTTGTCGGCCACTATGGTGTTGATATTGCTTGATGTCGTTTTGAGGACGACGTTGTACTCCATTGTGCTGGAGAGAGTTTGGTTTAGTTTGAGTTTGAGTTGATGTTTGATTCTGATTTTGTGGAATGTGTTACCACAGACTGTCAGGTTAGTGGAAATGGGCTGATTATTGCTTGAGTTCGACGTTTGAGTTATGTTGATATGAATGTGTTGAGTTGTGATTTGCCTTGTTGTTTTGTTTGGTATTTGATTTTGGGCGAGTTTGTGTTATGCCGTATGGTTCGGCATCGCCTATATTGTTGGCTTTGTGTGTGTTGTGTTACGTGTGGCGGAACTGTGTTTCATATGTGTTACGTGTTATGTACCCTATTAGTTCCTTGTGTAGGAACACTTGGCGATTATGTGAGCCAGTTCAGATTTATGAATTGCGGGTACAGGGATTTCAGCACGGAGCTATCTCCTATTGTGGAGTCAGTCGTCAGAGTTGTTCAGTTGATGTAGCCACTGGGCAGTTGAGCAGTATGCAGAGAAAGTGCTCCTACCTTGTAGTTGGCAGACTCAGAAATTTCGAGGTCGAAATTTTTCTAAGGGGGGTGGATTTGTGACGACCCGGACCAGGATCAACAGTATGATCAGCTTGATTGATGAGTTACTGCATAGTCGCAGTTTGTCGGCAGTTATTTGAATCGCCTGGCTCGTTAACGACTAAATTATTGGCCGAGAATTTGAGCTGAGTCTCTTCTCGAGAGTCGTTGTACGTGTGATTACGAGTTCGTGGGAGGTTCTGGATCGTTATTTGGACAACCGATGAATTAGTTATGAATATTTGAAGTTTCGACTGAAACGGATTTAAATGGCAGGTTTGTTCTCGACTAAATTACCGGTCGAGAATTTGGTTTCGGCTTCTTCACGGAAGTTGTTCCGAATTTCATTTCGAGCTCGTGGGAACTTCCGGAGCATGATTTTGAGTTACAAAGAATTAGTTACAAATATTTCCGTTTGTTGTTTATTTAGTTGATTTAATGTGTGTTGGTTCGAAGGGTTGGCTTTTTATCCGTTTGGCCGATGTGCTTGACTTTGGGTGATTATTGAAGAGTACGTCGAGATGAGTTTATGGCCGCGAGAATTATCGGAATCAGAATTACGACGAAGAAATTACGTGTGTTTGAAGTTTATCGAAATACGAATTTTGGGGTTTCCATTTTGGAAAGTTTCCATATTTATCATGTGTATAAATAGAAGGTTACCATAAGGGGAAAGTCAAAGTTTCTTTCAAGGTGCTTGACCCGGTCAACTCGTGTTGACCGAGTTGAGGTGCGACGGAGGCGACGGTTGCCGACGGTGATCCTCCGTTTGGCCACCCCGTGGGGCGGGGTTGGTCTTGTTCAACTCGCCTAGAAGCCCTCTTCACCCTTCCGGCCTCCATGCACGGCGAAGCTCGCCGGAAAAGAAGGAAAATCCGGCCCAAAGTTGATAAATTTTTGATGAATTCGGGTTCGATTTTTCAGGCCGATTTGAGCTGAATTTTAGGGTGGGCTTTGAAGCTCTCATCACTAGCAAGCTACCATGTAAGTTTGGAGTTCTAATTTTGATTGTGGAAGGAGAATTTTGGATTTGAAATTTGTGTGTACATTCGGTTTTTCATGAAATTGACTTAGTTAGAGTGAGAATTGGACTTCGGTGCAGTTATGAAAGTTGCTCAGTGGGTGATTTTGAGTGGAATAGGTGCAGCTCCGCCTTGAAATTCTCCGGTCGGCGGTGGCGCCGCCGTGGACGGCGGTCAACGGCGGTCAACGGTCAAAGTTTGACTTTTTGGACTTTCGGCAAGTTGCATGTCATTTGACTCGAAATCGCGCTCCGATCGTAGTGGGGAGGTTCGTTTCTCGATTTGAGCGTCCGAACGTAAAGCGGGGTATTGAGGTGGTATATACGGATTTTCGACGATTCGTCGACTTTGAGTTATGTGTTTCCGAGAACGGTGGTTTCTCATGATTTTTCTTGTATTGTCAAGATATGATTTTGAGATATGGATTTTGTGATTATTCAGGGGTTCGTGATCGTTCTTTTGGCGAGGGACTTTCCGCCGGATCACGGGTTAACGCAATACGCGTTACGCTAGTCTGTGAGTGGACATTTATTTTCACGGATTGATTGCGAGTCTTTTATTTATGATTTACGAACTTGAGCATGCTGATTGATTATGATTTTACGAGCATGTGTTTTACGATTATGCATATACGAATATACGTATACGAGTATACATGTATATATATATATTATGTTTAAAGCATGTGCATAGAAAAGATTTATGATTTGGTTTACACAGAGTACAGTCTCGGTATATGTTGTGGTATCGATACACATTGGCTTCTCGGCTGATCCCCGAGTACGCTCCGGGAAGGACAAATATCTTGACCCGAGGCCTTTCTGGCTAGGAATCAAGTGCGGGTCTGGGATCCCGTGGTTCAGACTGTGTTATCGCGTGGTAGTCCATGAGTGATTCCGCGATACATTTACGTTGCATGCTCTGTACGTGAGTGGTAGCCGATGTCTCCTCACGTTTCATTTGATTTTCGTGCATTGACTCGCATATGATTTTATATGTATATATATTACTTGGTGAAAGACATTTGTTTTCGTCCACTCGCTCTAACGTGTTTATTGTCTTTCCAGGGGCTTTTCGGTTTCCGTGCCCAGTTTGCAGTTCAGGCTCTGGTGTCGCATGCCGTGGTCGGAGGCATAGTGCTCGAGCTACTTTGTTTCATCCTGTAGGTTTATTGTTCTACCTACTGTGGTATGCGTATATGATTATGTATTAGAAGTCGCTCTGAGCTTCCTATTGTATATGTTATACGATTTTACTCCGGATTTTCAGTAAAGTACATATATATTTACTACTTTACGTTATTGTTGACATATTGAGAAATCCGGATGGGATTGGTGCCCACGGTTTGCTTTTTGTGGCATAGGATGAAGTGTAATTTTCCGGGTGCAGGTAATGGTAATTCTGCGCTAGTAACGAAACTCTGCCCAAATTTCGAAAAGTTTTTGTTGGTTCGTGATTTCGGAAGGGTTTGATTCCGACTTAGGAAGCTAAATCGGGGTTGGGTCCTTTCACCTTGGTATCAGAGCCTTAGGTTATAGGTTCTGTAGACTTCTGTAGTCGTGTTTACTAAGGATATTTGAGAATGTACAGCATGTCTGGAATGGTGACCCGACCGGCCGGCGGATAATCATCAAATTCTGGGTGTTGTATGCTTTCAAATATTTAAAGTTCCATGATTACGTTCCACTTGTTGTGAACGATATTGTATTCATTAGGATGCCTCCTGACGTGCTTTCCGTGTCGTTTCGGTTGTGGATCCTGTTGAGGATCAATCGACGCGCGATTTGCCAGAGAACAGTGGATTGAGATGAGTATTCCGAGTTCAGAGAATTGTGTGGCACGGTTTGCCTGGGGATGTGTATATGGGCATCTATATTTTGCCTCAGAGCTGAGACTTGTGACAGTTGATGTTTGCCTGAGTCAGATTGTGGTATTTTGTGGGCTGATATTGTGTGAGTTCCGGTTGTGACTCCATGGCCTACATTCAGGGTGTTGTTTATATGGTAATGGTTTTATCAGGCTACCCAGCATTCGACTGAGGAGTGTTTACCCACCTGAGGCAGAGATGCAGTGTTCATATGTTTGTGCCCGTTGCACGAGTTATGTGGCTTCAGAGGGAGCTGTGTATGAGGTTCGAGATGAGTTTGAACCTGAGTATCAGAGAGAGTCTGATTGATGTGCCTCGAGATATCCGTGAGGAGCTTAGTCTAATTCTGCGCTAGTAACGAAACTCTGCCCAAATTTCGAAAAGTTTTTGTTGGTTCGTGATTTTGGAAGGGTTTGATTCCGATTTAGGAAGCTAAATCGGGGTTGGGTCCTTTCAGTTTTGACCGTGGGGCCACGGCGAGTCCTTTGAGAGTGGCCTCGTGGGCTGCCGTGCGCCGTAGGCGGCAGTTCGACGGCGAACAGCTTCCCCAGAGGAGTTGGACCACCGTGGCATTTCGAGCTGATATCCGGCCACGGTGGTGGTTGGATGGTGGTGGTCCCTTTGGAAAAGTTGCTCGCCTTGATGTGGAGATCAGTTTGGCAGCTCGATCGCTGGGAAAACTCTTCCGTTGACGGCGCGCTGCCGCCGCCGGCGGCGATCATCGCCTTAGCTCCAGCGACCCGTTGACTTTTTGGAATTCGATGTTTTTAGTGTCATTTTCTCGTATTCGCGCCCCGATCGTCTCCTTGAGGTTTTCGAGTTGATTTGGGTATCGGATTTTCAGTCGAGGATTTCGAGTGGAGATTTCGGGAATTTCGTGGATTATTTAGCACTGTGTTGTATATTTTCGGGAACGATTGGTTTCCGTGGTGTGGTACAGTGTTGGGAGCTATGATTTTGATCAGATATATTTTATGACTATTCAGGGGATCTAGATCGTGCTTTGGGCGAGGGATCTTCCGCTGGGCCACGTGATTAGCGCGAGTGCGTGTTTTGCTCACTTGTGAGTGGACATTTCTTTTCACGGATTGATTGCGAGTCTTTTATATACGTTTTACGAGCATGAGCATGCAGTTATGATCATGATTTAAATGAGCATGTGTTTTACGATTATGCATTTTCAAATATGCACCTATGAATATACATACATTTATATTATGTTTTATGCATGTGCATGGAAAGTATTTGTGATTTGGTTTACACAGAGTAAAGTCTCAGTAAACAAGGTTGTATCGATACACATGGCTTCTCGGCTGATCCTCGAGTACGCTCCGGGGGGGGACAGATATCCTGACCCGAGGCCTTTCTGGCTTGGAATCACGTGTGGGTCTAGGATCCTGTGATTCAGACTGTACTAGCGTGAGGGAGTCCATGAGTGACCCCGCGGTATTTATGATGCATGCTCTGTACGCGTGAGGAGTTAAAGTCTCCCTTGTGTACCATTTGATTTTTATGCATTTAGACTCGCATATGTTTTTATAACTTATATTATTCGGCGAAAGACATTTATTTTCATCCACTCACTCTAACTGTTTTCATGTCTTACCCCTGGGTTTTTCGGTTTCTGTGCCCAGTTTGCAGTTCAAATTCTGGTGTCTCACGTCGTGGTTGGAGGCTAGTTGTTCGAGCTACCTGTGTTTTCCAGTAGGTTTCTTGTTTCGCCTACTGTTGTGTATTTTGTATATATATACACTAGAGGTCGCTCTGATACGTTATGATACATGTTTTATACGGTTTTTCCCGGATATATTATATATTACAGTTATGTTTACTGCTTATTGCTATTGAATTGATATTAAGAAATCCGGATGGGATTGGTGCCCACGGTTTGGCCTTTGTGGCATAGGATTAAGTGTTATTTTCCGGGTGCAGGTAATGGCAATTCCGCGTTAGTAGCGTTACTCTGCCGAAATTTTTATGGTTTTTGTTGGTTCACGTTTGCAGAAGGGGTTTGATTCCGGTTTAGGAAGCTAAATCAGGGCCTTTCACCATGCACATGCATAATCGTAAAATGCATAATTATAAAATGTATACTTATATGTGCATAATTGTAACTTCATACATAAATGCATAGTCATAAATATATATTCATAAAATGCATAAATCAAGACACGTAATTCAACTGTGAAAATAAAATGTCCACTCACAGTACGTAGCTAACTCTGAGGTCCGGTAGAAAATCCCTCGCCAAACACTCGATCTCGATCACCTGAATAACAGGGATACAATCAATACATATTGAAACACAATATACGGAGCTAATACATCAAGAACCCTGCGTTCTCGAAAGACATATCGCTCGAAATATCGACGAGGATAGCAAAATTCTCAAAATACACCCAAACAACCCTCGTCCCAAAATAGAACACTCAAATCAACTTAAAAACCTCACCATTGCAGTCAGCACGTGAAAATAAATGAAACGACATAAAACTTGCCAAAAATCCACCTCGCCGAAAATCCGTCACGCATGTGCCCTTGCTGCCGGCCGCCGGAATTTCCACCAACCCAGAAAATGTCGACCTATACATTACTTTGAAGATCTCGACATTTCCAACAACTTTGTAGTTCAAAGCTAAGCTCAATTGTAACCGAAAACCTCGCCGGAATTCAATTTCTTCGATCAGCCACCACCAGGCACGGCAAGGGCTGAAACCACTTGGAATAGACTCACCTCTCCATGGGCAACAAAACCCCCAAAACCTCAAGCCTCATCACCGCCGTCTCCGTCTCCTCTGTCGCCGGCGAATTCGGCCGAAATTCTCCAAACTTTAACAAGCCATAACTTCTTCATCCGGCAACCAAATTGAGTGATCCACCTATCAACTTTCATGAAGAAACCATGGCCAAAAGATTTGAGAATAAGGCACATCGAAGCGGAGAAGCTCACAGCCCAAAACTGGTCAGTTTTGACCCGTGGGTCAACACAGGTCAACGGGTATTTCCAAAAATAGAAAGTTTCCTAATTTGTTCCGTATTTATATCGTATACATATCGTACACATATCATCCCCAAATCAACGGTTATAATTCAATCTGATCCAAATCGGACGGTCACGATTAAATTCACATTCACCAACCGACTTCAAAACTCGATAAAACATTGCCCATTTATCTGCAAAAATTCTCTGAAAATTCCCACGATCTCGAAATTAAATCCTCTACAATTCCCGCGAAGGAACTCAAACCAAATTCTTGCCCGATAATTTAGTCGTTAACAAACCCACAGGTATGATTAATTCACAATAATCACGGCTCAGACCAATATGTGCACATTCTACGGTTCGGGTCGTTACATATGGAATTTCCAGTGGGTCGGCCTCGGGTCAGATCGGGTTGGATGTGCGGGTCGTTCTCTCCATAACGAATGAGTCCCAAAGAGGATTATGGTTAGGGTTCTAGTCTTAACTCTAGGTATACCCCAAAGCCTTTATGTATCAACGACCCATAATCGATATCCTAGAGATCCAACGGCTATGAATAATTCCCCAATAACTAAATTCCTTTTTAACCAAATTCTTCTACCACTTATAAAATTAATAAAAATCATCTACGTAATCCAAAAATTCTCCCAAAAATTCCTACTAATTCAGAATAAAGTTCCCTACAACTTCCATGAAGAGAAGCAAAGTGTAATTCTCAACATAAGTAAATTTCATTAAATGACTCATTAATCGCGAAAATCTAGTAATTATGTTAATATACATCTCAAAGCACGCAATATTGGTCCGGGTCCTTAAAATCTACCCCCATAATATTACTCACACATTTGCTGCTTAGATTCCCAAGTGGCTTCTTCAATCGCATGGTTTCTCCATAGAATAATAGTCTTCTTAAGAAATTCTTACACCCTCCGGTCTAAAATCTAGACTGGCTCCTCGACGTATGTTAGGTCCTCGCTATTCAGAAGCTGTTAGGGTGTGAGAATGTGGGATGGGTCATAGATATGCTTCTGTAACATAGATACATGAAAAACATCATAAACTCGTGTCATCGCGGGAGGTAATAATAATCGATAAGCTACCGGACCCACACACTTCACAATCTCATAGGGACCAATATAGCGTGGGCGAAGCTTGCCATGCTTCCCAAACTATACCACTTCATTCCTAATGGATAATTTCAGAAATACCCAATCACCAACCCCTAACTCAATATCCTTCCTCCCAGTGTCTGCATAGCTTTTTTGTTGATCTTGAGCAATCTTCAATCTGTCCCAAATAATTAGACATCCTCTACAGTATCCTTCACTATGTCAGAACCAATAAGCCATATTTCCCCTACTTCATTCCAACACAATGGAGTCCTACAATATTTGCCGTACAAGGCTTCATATGTAGTCATACCAATGCTAGGCTGATAGCTATTATTATAAGAAAACATCATTAAATGCAACTATGTATCCCAATTCTCTTTAAACAGTAGAACACAAGCTCGTATCATATCCTTTAGAGTTTGAATTGTCCTCTCTGACTGACCATTAGTCTGAGGGTGAAAGGCTTTGCTGAAATGTAATCTGGTTTTGAATGCTCTTTGTAGTGCTGTCCAAAATTCGAAGGTAAATTGGGAATCCTGATCAGGAACAATAGACACCGGCACTCTATTCAACCTAACAATCTCCTTCATGTACAATTTCGCTAGCTGCTCACTGAGAGTTTTCCTAGAATAGGTAGAAAATGGGCAAATTTTGTGAGACGATCAACAATTACTCAAATACCAGTATTTTCATTAAATGAACAAGGTTATTGATACAGGAAGTCCATAGCAAAGCAGAGAAAGCAGAGAAAGCCATGAAAACCGTTAAAGTGAGTTGACGAAGATCAATGCACTACAACATTTTTAACCATTGCCGGCGATTTTTAAATCACCGGCAATGTTTTTTATCATTACCCGCGATTTTTGGGGAAAAAATCGCCGGTAATGTCTTTTTTTGTTTTTAATCATTGCCGGTGATTTTTCCGGCAAATCGCCGGCAATGTTCCGCCGGTAATTAAAAAAAAAAAAAAGACATTGCCGGGTAATGTTAAAAAAAGAAGAAGACATTACCGGCGATTTTTGGGGAAAAAATCGCGGGTAATGATAAATAACATTGCCGGTGATTTAAAAATCGCCGGCAATGGTTAAAAATGTTGTAGTGCATTGATCTTCGTCAACTCACTTTAACGGTTTTCATGGCTTTCTCTGCTTTCTCATGGGCTCTTCATTTTTAATCGCCCAGGTTGTAGAGTTTCATCTAAGATCAAGCACGCACGCAGATCGAGACATATCAGTATCCACCGTAGGATACGAGGTAAATCCTACGAGATAGTATTTTCATCAGTGTAGTTAGTTTAGAATGTCTAGCTGCTCTAATGTTGGAATCATTTTTTTTTTGCTTCTATTTTTAGCTATGAGTTGTTATCAGAAAAATAGTTCCTTGTTTTATGGCCTTTGAGTTTTGGATCTCCAGTTCAATTCTTGTTTATTATGAGTAGAAATTATGATTGGTAGAGTTGTTAGGGTCTTATCCCAGTTTAGTCAACTAAATCAGGGTTAGGTCCTTTCAATGAAGCTCATTGTTTAGCTTATACTATGCATCCTGGTGGTACGAAAATGTATCGGATAGTAAGAAAGTTTTATTGGTGGAGAAATATAAAGAGGGAAATAGCAATCTATGTAAGCAAGTGTCTGATTTGTCAGCAAGTAAAGGCTCACCAACAGAGACCTTCTGAAAAATTGCAACCATTGGAGATTCCAGCTTGGAAACAGGAGCATATTGCTATGGACTTCCTGTATCAATAACCTTGTTCATTTAATGAAAATACTGGTATTTGAGTAATTGTTGATCGTCTCACAAAATTTGCCCATTTTCTACCTATTCTAGGAAAACTCTCAGTGAGCAGCTAGCGAAATTGTACATGAAGGAGATTGTTAGGTTGAATAGAGTGTCGGTGTCTATTGTTCCTGATCAGGATTCCCAATTTACCTTCGAATTTTGGACAGCACTACAAAGAGCATTCAAAACCAGATTACATTTCAGCAAAGCCTTTCACCCTCAGACTAATGGTCAGTCAGAGAGGACAATTCAAACTCTAAAGGATATGATACGAGCTTGTGTTCTACTGTTTAAAGAGAATTGGGATACATAGTTGCATTTAATGATGTTTTCTTATAATAATAGCTATCAGCCTAGCATTGGTATGACTACATATGAAGCCTTGTACGGCAAATATTGTAGGACTCCATTGTGTTGGAATGAAGTAGGAGAAATATGGCTTATTGGTTCTGACATAGTGAAGGATACTGTAGAGGATGTCTTATTATTTGGGACAGATTGAAGATTGCTCAAGATCAACAAAAAAGCTATGCAGACACTGGGAGGAAGGATCTTGAGTTAGGGGTTGGTGATTGGGTATTTCTGAAATTATCCATTAGGAAAGAAGTGGTATAGTTTGGGAAGCATGGCAAGCTTCGCCCACGCTATATTGGTCCCTATGAGATTGTGAAGTGTGTGGGTCCGGTAGCTTATCGATTATTATTACCTCCCGCGATGACACGAGTTTATGATGTTTTTCATGTATCTATGTTACAGAAGCATATCTATGATCCATCCCACATTCTCACACCCTAACAGCTTCTGAATAGCGAGGACCTAACATACGTTGAGGAGCCAGTCTAGATTTTAGACCGGAGGGTGTAAGAATTTCTTAAGAAGACTATTATTCTATGGAGAAACCATGCGATTGAAGAAGCCACTTGGGAATCTAAGCAGCAAATGTGTGAGTAATATTATGGGGGTAGATTTTAAGGACCCGGACCAATATTGCGTGCTTTGAGATGTATATTAACATAATTACTAGATTTTCGCGATTAATGAGTCATTTAATGAAATTTACTTATGTTGAGAATTACACTTTGCTTCTCTTCATGGAAGTTGTAGGGAACTTTATTCTGAATTAGTAGGAATTTTTGGGAGAATTTTTGGATTACGTAGATGATTTTTATTAATTTTCTAAGTGGTAGAAGAATTTGGTTAAAAAGGAATTTAGTTATTGGGGAATTATTCATAGCCGTTGGATCTCTAGGATATCGATTATGGGTCGTTGATACATAAAGGCTTTGGGGTATACCTAGAGTTAAGACTAGAACCCTAACCATAATCCTCTTTGGGACTCATCCGTTATGGAGAGAACGACCCGCACATCCAACCCGATCTGACCCGAGGCCGACCCACTGGAAATTCCATATGTAACGACCCGAACCGTAGAATGTGCACATATTGGTCCGAGCCGTGATTATTGTGAATTAATCATACCTGTGGGTTTGTTAACGACTAAATTATCGGGCAAGAATTTGGTTTGAGTTCCTTCGCGGGAATTGTAGAGGATTTAATTTCGAGATCGTGGGAATTTTCAGAGAATTTTTGCAGATAAATGGGCAATGTTTTATCGAGTTTTGAAGTCGGTTGGTGAATGTGAATTTAATCGTGACCGTCCGATTTGGATCAGATTGAATTATAACCGTTGATTCGGGGATGATATGTGTACGATATGTATACGATATAAATACGGAACAAATTAGGAAACTTTCTATTTTTGGAAATACCCGTTGACCTGTGTTGACCCACGGGTCAAAACTGACCAGTTTTGGGCTGTGAGCTTCTCCGCTTCGATGTGCCTTATTCTCAAATCTTTTGGCCATGGTTTCTTCATGAAAGTTGATAGGTGGATCACTCAATTTGGTTGCCGGATGAAGAAGTTATGGCTTGTTAAAGTTTGGAGAATTTCGGCCGAATTCGCCGGCGACAGAGGAGACGGAGACGGCGGTGATGAGGCTTGAGGTTTTGGGGGTTTTGTTGCCCATGGAGAGGTGAGTCTATTCCAAGTGGTTTCAGCCCTTGCCGTGCCCGGTGGTGGCTGATCGAAGAAATTGAATTCCGGCGAGGTTTTCGGTTACAATTGAGCTTAGCTTTGAACTACAAAGTTGTTGGAAATGTCGAGATCTTCAAAGTAATGTATAGGTCGACATTTTCTGGGTTGGTGGAAATTCCGGCGGCCGGCAGCAAGGGCACATGCGTGACGGATTTTCGGCGAGGTGGATTTTTGGCAAGTTTTATGTCGTTTCATTTATTTTCACGTGCTGACTGCAATGGTGAGGTTTTTAAGTTGATTTGAGTGTTCTATTTTGGGACGAGGGTTGTTTGGGTGTATTTTGAGAATTTTGCTATCCTCGTCGATATTTCGAGCGATATGTCTTTCGAGAACGCAGGGTTCTTGATGTATTAGCTCCGTATATTGTGTTTCAATATGTATTGATTGTATCCCTGTTATTCAGGTGATCGAGATCGAGTGTTTGGCGAGGGATTTTCTACCGGACCTCAGAGTTAGCTACGTACTGTGAGTGGACATTTTATTTTCACAGTTGAATTACGTGTCTTGATTTATGCATTTTATGAATATATATTTATGACTATGCATTTATGTATGAAGTTACAATTATGCACATATAAGTATACATTTTATAATTATGCATTTTACGATTATGCATGTGCATGGTGAAAGGCCCTGATTTAGCTTCCTAAACCGGAATCAAACCCCTTCTGCAAACGTGAACCAACAAAAACCATAAAAATTTCGGCAGAGTAACGCTACTAACGCGGAATTGCCATTACCTGCACCCGGAAAATAACACTTAATCCTATGCCACAAAGGCCAAACCGTGGGCACCAATCCCATCCGGATTTCTTAATATCAATTCAATAGCAATAAGCAGTAAACATAACTGTAATATATAATATATCCGGGAAAAACCGTATAAAACATGTATCATAACGTATCAGAGCGACCTCTAGTGTATATATATACAAAATACACAACAGTAGGCGAAACAAGAAACCTACTGGAAAACACAGGTAGCTCGAACAACTAGCCTCCAACCACGACGTGAGACACCAGAATTTGAACTGCAAACTGGGCACAGAAACCGAAAAACCCAGGGGTAAGACATGAAAACAGTTAGAGTGAGTGGATGAAAATAAATGTCTTTCGCCGAATAATATAAGTTATAAAAACATATGCGAGTCTAAATGCATAAAAATCAAATGGTACAGAAGGGAGACTCTAACTCCTCATGCGTACAGAGCATGCATCATAAATACCGCGGGGTCACTCATGGAGTCCCTCACGCTAGTACAGTCTGAATCACAGGATCCTAGACCCACACGTGATTCCAAGCCAGAAAGGCCTCGGGTCAGGATATCTGTCCCCCCCCCCCCGGAGCGTACTCGAGGATCAGCCGAGAAGCCATGTGTATCGATACAACCTTGTTTACTGAGACTTTACTCTGTGTAAACCAAATCACAAATACTTTCCATGCACATGCATAAAACATAATATAAATGTATGTATATTCATAGGTGCATATTTGAAAATGCATAATCGTAAAAAACATGCTCATTTAAATCATGATCATAACTGCATGCTCATGCTCGTAAAACGTATATAAAAGACTCGCAATCAATCCGTGAAAAGAAATGTCCACTCACAAGTGAGCAAAACACGCACTCGCGCTAATCACGTGGCCCAGCGGAAGATCCCTCGCCCAAAGCACGATCTCGATCCCCTGAATAGTCATAAAATATATCTGATCAAAATCATAGCTCCCAACACTGTACCACACCACGGAAACCAATCGTTCCCGAAAATATACAACACAGTGCAAAATAATCCACGAAATTCCCGAAATCTCCACTCGAAATCCTCGACTGAAAATCCGATACCCAAATCAACTCGAAAACCTCAAGGAGACGATCGGGGCGCGAATACGAGAAAAATGACACTAAAAACATCGAATTCCAAAAAGTCAACGGGTCGCTGGAGCTAAGGCGATGATCGCCGCCGCCGGCGGCAGCGCGCCGTCAACGGAAGAGTTTTCCCAGCGATCGAGCTGCCAAACTGATCTCCACATCAAGGCGAGGAACTTTTCCAAAGGGACCACCACCATCTAACCACCACCGTGGCCGGATATCAGCTCGAAAAGCCACGGTGGTCCAACTCCTCTGGTGAAGCTGTTCGCCGTCGAACTGCCGCATACGGCGCACGGCAGCCCATGAGGCCACTCCCAAAGGACTCGCCGTGGCCCCACGGTCAAAACTGAAAGGACCCAACCCCTATTTAGCTTCCTAAATCGGAATCAAACCCTTCCAAAATCACGAACCAACAAAAACTTTTCGAAATTTGGGCAGAGTTTCGTTACTAGCGCAGAATTACCATTACCTGCACCCGGAAAATTACACTTCATCCTATGCCACAAAAAGCAAACCGTGGGCACCAATCCCATCCGGATTTCTCAATATGTCAACAATAACGTAAAGTAGTAAATATATATGTACTTTACTGAAAATCCGGAGTAAAATCGTATAACATATACAATAGGAAGCTCAGAGCGACTTCTAATACATAATCATACCGCATACCACAGTCGGTGTTAAGGGCCATCTAACCAAAGACGACAAATCTAAGTGAAATCATAAGTAGAGTAACTAGACATCTAGTCACCTAAAATCATCAAGAGCTACCTAACTCATCCTAGACCTACTTGACGATCAGTCGAGTAACTGATGCATCGATGCAATACTGACTATCTATATGTCTAGCCTCCAAAACTAAAAATGAAAGCTCAAAATGAATGAAAATATAATCAGCAAAACTTGCTACATGACTATGAAAATAAAATGTCCACTCACCTGGATCGCCAGTAAATAGCTAGCTCGATGATCCACTAACCCGAAAGTCCTACTCAGTGTTCCTAAAACAACCCGAAGATCTTCCTCAATTAATACAATTTCTATTGTGCAACTAAAATGGATAAAGTAATCCGCGACCAAATATCGATCGAAACTTACATTTATCATCAATATTCTTCAATCGTAATCCTACTCACCACATAATTTACAAAACACTACCTTGGTCACATTCTCCTTGTCGTACTGGCCACACACAGAGTCAATCATGTTGAATGTGTCGAGTCATCCTAAATCAATGAAAAAGTAGGTTCCTTGGTCGTCAGAGCTTCTCTGTGCATGATGGCACGTGGGGCCCACACGCCACCACATGCGGTGGCCCAAACTGACTTGCTTTGATGCCTCGAGACGTTGGGAATTTCGCTGGAAGTTCAAGTCGGTACCATGATGATTATTGAAAATGGAAAGGCTCGGCACAGGTTGCAAATGCTTCCTGAGTGTGAGGGCAACAAACCCCCAAGAGGTCGCGGCGAGATATCAATCGGAGGAATCGCCAACGTTGGAGGTCGAATCGGTCTCGAATTTTTCCATTATTTATGGTTTCAATCGACATGGAATTGGAGGTTACCATGTTGGGGGAAAGGAAGAGAAGGCCGAGGTGAATATTTTGACACCAAGACCGACCAATTTGGCCGCCGGCTGGTGGTGCTTCGCCGGCGTCGATCGTAACGGGGAGAGAGAAAAAAACCGGGTTGACCATATGTTGACCCGTGTTGCCATAAATGGAAATTTCCAACTTGGATTGTCCAACGTAAAAATTCCCAACAAACTATGATTGTCCATAACTTCCTCGTCGTAACTTCATTTTTAGCATTTGCCGAGTCCACGTACTCGGCTCGACAAGTTAGATATAAATTTCCTTCACAACGTCGGCGGCGGCGGTCAACGGCGGATTTTGTTGGGATTGATTTCAGAAGTTGTCTTTTCAGATTTTAGTGTTTTTAATGTCGTTTTTCTCATAATCGTGCCCCGATTGTCGCTTTGAGGTTTTCGGATTGGTTTGGGTATCGAATTTTCAGTCGAAGGTCGTGAGTGGAGATTTCAGAAATTCAGTCAGTTATTTTGTACAGTTTAATATGTTTCCGGGAACGGTTGGTTTCCGTGGTTAAGTTCAGGGTTGTGGACTATGGTTTTGATCAGTTATGTTTTATGAATATTCAGGGGATCGAGATCGAGATCGTGCTTCGGGTGAGGGATCTTCCGCCGAGCTATGAGATTAGCACGAAAGTGCGCTTGCTGATCTGTGAGTAGACAATTTCTTTTCACGGATTGATTGCGAGTCTTTATATACGTTTTACGAACTTGAGCATGCATACGAGATTATGTTTTACATGAGCATGTGTTATACGATTATGCTTATACCAGTATACATTTCGTATATGCATTTATATATTGATTCATGCATTTGCATCGAACTATTTATGATTTGATTTACACAGAGTACCGTCTCAGTTACGTTGTTGTATCGATACACTTGCCTCTCGGCTGATCCCAGATGGAGGCCTACCAGGAGGGGCAGTACCCCGACCTGACCGGCGAGGGGCAGTACCCCGGAACCGAGGCCTTTCTGGCTAGAATCTCGTATGGGCTAGGGATCCCGTGATTCTGACTGTACTAGCACGGATGTGTCCACGAGCGACTCCGTGAGATTTTTATGCATGCTCTGTACGCGTGAGGAGTTAGAGTCTCCCTCGTGTACCATTTGATTATTTATGCATTCCGACTCGCATATATTTTTATAACTGATATATATATATTATTCGGCGAAAGACATTTATCTTTTCGTCCACTCACTCTAACAGTTTTCATGTCTTTCCCCTCGGCTTTTCGGTTTCCGTGCCTAGTTTGCAGTCCACGTTCTGGTGTTTCACGTCGCGGTTGGAGGCTAGTGATTTGAGCTACCTGTATTTTCCAGTAGGTTCTTGTTTCGCCTACTGATGTGTATATTGTATATATTTGCATTAGAGGTCGCTCTGATACATTCTGATACATGTCTATATGGATGTTCTCGGATATATTATATATATTATAGTATGTTATTTTTTATTGATTATGATATGATGTTGAGAAATCCGGATGGGATTGGTGCCCACGGTTTGTTTTTTGTGGCATAGGACGAAGTGTTATTTTTAGGGTGCAGGTTTATGCAATTCCACGTTAGTAACGTTACGCTGCCGAAATTTTGAATGATTTTTGTTGGTTCGTGTTTTCAGAAGGGGTTTGATTCCGATTTAGGCAACTGAATCGGGGTTGGGTCCTTTCATTAAGTCCTTCATCTCTTGGTGCACACAGTCTCCCTCTAAACAATAAAGTGTCATCTCTAGGTCATCTCTTTTTTTGCTTAGTAAATAGGGATCTGAATCCTGCGCCTCATGCACTAGTCAATCAACACTGGTCAGACTTGAAAACTAGCTAAAATGCACCATCATATCCCCATTTTAATTCAGCTCATGTAGCTCGTAATTTAGCCAACAATGATATTCTTGCCACATACACATGGAATAGGGCGGCTACTGATTTACTAAGGGCATCAGCTACAACATTGGTCTTTCACGGATTATACTTAAAAGTACTATCATAGTCATTAATTAACTCCATCCACCTATGTGGCCTCATATTCAAATCATATTGCGTGCATAGATAAGTGAAAATCCTGTGATCATTATAAATCTGACATTGTGCTCCATATAGATAATGTCTCTAGCTTTTTAGAGCATACACAATAGCAGCTAACTCAAGATCATGAGTAGGATAATTCACCTCATGCAGTTTCAACTGTCTGGAACTATAAGCAACTATCTTGCCATGCTGCATCAAAACACAACCTGAACCAAACTTTAAAGCATCATTTAAAATTAGGCCTGGGATAAAACCTCAAAAATTAGACCCATTTGGCCCAAAATTCGAAACCGAATCCGAATGGCCTGAGAAAATCAGTTTTTTTCATTTTTCGGCCTGAAACCGAATGGGCCAGGTGTCATGCTTCTAGCTAGGTTACATTTATGCTATCATAAACCTGCATTCATTGTATCTTTCTCAAACATATATAAAATAAGATTTTACCCTAATTTTCTAGACTCTCTCACCTCTCACCTCTCTTTAGCTCTCTCTCTCCTTTCTAATTTTTCACAGCTGCAAACTCACGATGAACAAATCTCTCGTAGTGAGTCATATTAGATTCATCTCTTGGTTTTGTTATTTTGTTATATAATATGGAGTATTGATTCTATATATGTTGCGAGTCATATTTTAACCCTTGATTCACTTTGTTTGAATAGATTATTGAACAAAGAGTTTCATTGTGTTCATCCGAATAGTTGGTATTCAACTGGTTCTAGACTGACACTACCAGCAGAACCACTATATCCGACGAGCTGCCGGAAAACAGACCGACGAGAAGGGATCTCGTCGGTTATAGTTAACTATAACCGACGACAGGATTATCTCGTCGGTTATAGTTTTATGACCGACGAGATTATCATGTCGTCGGTTATAGTCGCCGAAATCTCGTCGGTCATAGTTATCGACTATGTCCGACGAAATTTTTGGACTATAACCAACGATTTTTTCATTTCGTCGGTTATAGTTTCTTATTTCAGATCTGGGCAGCAGCTCGAGCTGTCATTCAAAAAACTTTCCATTTTTTCAACAAATGCTCTGAAATCGATCTTTGGGTGATGTCGAGAATGAGTTCGTGATGATTCGTGCGCATTATATATAGCTAGCTAGGTACGTTCTTAATTAATATATATATATGTGTTGTGCATGCATGTATTGCTTAATTAATTTGTTGAATTAATAGATGGATCGATCGATCGAGTTAATTAATTAATTGACTCTTGAGTTTGATCGAGTAATTGATCGATGGTTGATTTTGATTACGTATGCGTGATGATCGTAAATATATATATATTAATTGTTGTTAATTTTAATTTGATTATTGTGAATATATATATAGCAATTATATATATATATTTAGATTTTTGTGATCGATTATATATATATATAGTTAGGGTGTACGTGTGTGTGTATATATATATATTAAAATTATGGGAATTAAAATAATAAATATTTATATGTAGCTATGAAATTTGAATTAATAAGATCATGGGTATATATACATGCATGCAGTTATAATTTTGAGGATGGACAAGAGTTGGATATGTCTTCCAAGATGTGATGTAAGATATCACCGTGGAATTAGAAGTTTTGTAGAATATGTGAAGGTTAATTGTGGAGGGATGACAATTCATTATTGTCCGTGTACGAAATGTCAGTGTCGCAGCGAGCGATATCGTTTTCACATCGATAAAGTATTGGAGCACTTGAAGAAAAACGGGTTTTGGGATAAGTACACATGTTGGATTTATCACGGTGAGAGCTCATAAGTTGGTCAACATGATCACGGACAATTTTTTGAGAGTGGCAGTACATCCAATAATCCAACAACAAGGTTGATCAACGATATGTTTCCTCATGAGAGCGGTATATTTGCTCAAGCACCGGATATCGATATCCCTCCCGCCGTTGGAGACTTCCCTCATATTGAGCCAGTCCAGCAATTACCTACAGCTGTCAACACTGCTGGTATGGACAAGTACAACAACCTCATTGCCTTCCAACAGACCCCGTTGTACAACGGGTGTAATAAGACTGTTCTGGAAAGTGTTATGGGAGTAATGAAGCTCAAAGTGGACAACAAAATGAGTGTGAAGGCTGTTGATGATTGGCTGAAGTGGTCTGGTTCGTTGTTGCCCCCCGGTCATCGTCTTCCTACCACTCATCGTAAGGTGCGACAGATCCTTAAACATCTTGGCCTTTCCTACATCAAAATCCATGCTTGTAGATATGATTGTGTTCTCTTCTGGGGTGAAGATGCTTATGGGAATTATCTTGAATCCCTTGATGAATGCCCGGTATGTGGTACAGATAGGTATAAGTTGACTCCTGCCGGAAACAAGAAAGCTTTGAAGATACTTCGGTATTTTCCCCTGATAGATAGGCTAGAACGGTTGTTCATGTCTGCACACACGGCTGAAGCTATGAGATGGTGGGCCGAGAGGAATTTGCCCGACGGTGATACGCTTATACACCCTGCTGACGGAGACGCTTGGAAGCACATGGTGAATGAGTTTTCTTATTTTGCATCCAGGTTCGAAATTTTTGGCTGGGGCTTTCATCTGACGGATTCAACCCTTTTGGGAACATGAGTCTTCAATACAGTATATGGCCAGTTATTTTTGTACCGTACAACCTTCCTCCATGGATGTGCATGAAGAAAGAATACAATATGCTCACTATGATCATTCCAGGGCCGGGTTATCCAGGAAAGTGTCTCGATGTGTATCTGAGACCCTTGATTGAGGAGCTTAAGTACTTGAGTGAGCATGGTCATCCCACTTATGACAAGTTCAAAAATGAGATGTTCCAGATGCATGACATGCTTGTTGGCACCATTAGCGATTTTCCTGCACGCGGGATGTTGTCGGGCAACGTTACCAGGGGATACAGGGCTTGTCCAGAGTGCATGACGGTTGAGTGTTGCAGACCTCATTGCAGGAAGATTGTACAGATGCGACATCGTTGTTGGCTTCCACATGATCACCCATTTCGGGAGGATATGGAGGCATTTGATGGGACTGTGGAAACAGGTGAGCAGCCGAGGAGATGGACGGGGGATGAAATCTTAGAAGTGCTAAATGAATACGATTTTGGGCAGCTAAGCAATCATCCGCAGATAGTGGCGTCAATACCTGACAAACCCGATAGGTATAAATTTTGGACACACAAAAGTATTTTTTGGGAATTTTCTTATTGGTCCAAGTTGCTGATCAGACACTACTTAGATGTCATGCACATAGAGAAAAATGTGTGCGAGAGTGTGGTCAGCACAGTGTTGAATTGGGAGGGAAAAACTAAATACGGCCCGAAGGCACGAATTGATCTTAAAAGGATGGGACAGCGAAAATATTTGTGGTTGAGAGATGGGAAGAAAAAAATGCCACAAGCTCCTTATACCGTGAAGCCTGCCCAGAAGAGTGAAATCTTTGGTTGGATGGGTAATGTCAGGTATCCTTCAGGCTATGCCGGAAATATAAGTCGATGTGTTAACTTCAAAGACAACAAGATGTACGGACTAAAGAGTCATGACTGTCATATACTGCTCAAACGCCTCTTCCCTGTTTTCATTCGAGGGTACCTGCCCAAAGAGGTGGTGGAGCCGTTAGTGGCTTTGTCAAGATTCTTTCAGAAGTTATGCACGAGAGAAGTGAAGAAATCGGACTTGTTGGAAATGCAACAGGACATCATTTTTATCATGTGCAAATTCGAAAGGATATTTCCCCCAAACTTTTTCGACATCATGCCTCACCTGATGCTCCATCTTCCGGAACAATTGTTGCTTACTGGTCCAGTACACTACACATGGATGTATCCTATGGAAAGGTACGTAATGCATCTCTGAATCTGGCTATATATATTGATCTACGCATTTTATGCTTGATTATTAATGTCTTTCTCTCTATATTTAACTTTGTTTTGTGCTTAGTAAATATGTTTTTAACTTACTTTATGTTTGTAGGTAGAAATAAAGGAGGAATCCGTAAAGGAGGCAGAAATGAGCTCAAAACCTACTAAGGAGGAAGTTCCTAAAATGAGGAGGAAAGATGAAGAAGAATGGGCCACGATTTATAAAGAATGGATCAAAGATCACTAAGATGGGTCAAGACCATGCTCATGTGTCCAAGAATGTCCAAGATCATGTCAAGATTCACCCACAAAGAAGCCCAAAAGAAGAAAATGGATCAAAAGCTAGAAATCAGGAAATCTGCTTGTGCAGATCAGCCCACTTCAAAAGGCCACTGTGAACAGATCCGGATGAATCTAGACGCGATTAGCATATGGTTGGAAAGATCTAGAAGTCTAGTGTCCAACGCAACTGAAATTAAGCGATTTGGAGTTCTAGAACGATAGAAATTCCTATTTTAGTGGAGAAGGGTCAGGTTACCCGGGTGGAGTAGTTAGACTTCTAAAAGGAGTCGAACTAGGCTTTGCTTGGCCTATATAAATGAGGGCTCGACTAGGGTTTCATTATCACACATCATAGACAGCAAAGCTCTGCCCAAAACACCTCCCAAGTCGTCCTATGCCTAATCCCCTCCAAGGCCGAAGCTCCCTCCTCACGGATCAAGAATAATCGGCGCTCTTCGTCTTGTTCTTGAGAATCCATCCACTCGAGGCGTTGTTAGTGCTCTTCACAGACTCCAAAAGTGTAACCATAAACCTTCTATCTCATCTTTTGTCTTGTAAAGAATTCGGTTTACGACTTGTGATTTGTTTAATAAAGGCTATATGTTTTTACTTACTTATGTTATCTTCCATGTGTTCTTAGTTTTTGGTCTTTAACTTGTATGCATGCTTGTATGCTTAAAGCTTCTTAATGTGTTGGGTGATACGCTCTTCGTTCCTCCCTAGCATGTTTTGTATGAATCTTAAATAAATTAAGGTGTAGGCGCTCTTCGTCGCACTCTTAAAAGCATGTGCATGTATAAATTGCAGGTTGAAGGTAAGAATTTCGTTGATACTGGGTAAGTGAAGCATGAAAATGGTGGAGGTAGACATGATGTGATGATCACGTGTACATAGTAGAATTAGGTTTAAATTTCGTAGGTCATTAGTTAAACAAACCAAATCTCGCACCCCCATAAACAAACCTAGCATAGTTATGCATGCACCCTCAATCCCCGGTTAAGAACGATCCCTATTTACCTATGCTACATCTACTAAAAAGGGTTTTAATTGGCTCATTGTTGTTGAGTGTTAAGTGTTAATTTAGTACTTAATAATGGTGAGTACCATATATGTCGATCTTTAATATTATTTATTCACTTATATATTGTTGCAATAAGCATAACATGCTCGATCTGTAATTACCCATTTACAGACAATTGGGGGACTACAAAGACTATGTGATGAACAAATCTGCACCCGAAGGGTGTATCGCTGAAGCGTATATTGCGCATGAGTGCGTAACGTACACCAAGTTATATTTGGGAGCGTTGGAGGACCCTCCACAACATATGCCCGTAGATGGAGGGCAGTTCAACCTTTCGATCATCTCCGATGATGTTGAAGTTTCTGGAAAGTTGCCCAACTCGTACAAGTTGGAACCTTATGAGCTCGTCATTGCCCATTGGTCGGTATTGATTAACTGTCCAGAAGTTCAATATTGGAAAAATTTGCACCTTTACTGCCCTGCTATTTCCGGTGATGTTGAGTACCACAACAAGACGTTCGCAAACTATTTTGGCAACTGGGTAAGTTGATACTTAAATTGACCTGTATATGATCGATGTTAAGTGCATGTCTCGCATCCTATTTATACGTACTTAATAAATAATTATTTTCAGATGAATCATGTACAAGATGATGGTATCCCTCAGTGGTCACACGAATTGAGGCTCTTGGCGCAGAAACCGGTAACTTCCAGAGTTTATCCTATGTGTAAGGTTAATGGCGTACTATTTATTTGTGAACATAGAGATGTCAGACGAAAAACACAGAATTCTGGGGTAATGGTGCATGGTGGGCAGAATGGAGTTGACTATTACGGTGTTCTCCATTCAGTTGTCGAATTAATATATGGGGAAGGCATGACCGTGCACTTGTTTAAGTGTAGATGGTTTGATACCGACCCTCAGAACACAAGGACCGATCAATACGGGATTTTTTCGGTGAATACTGCCACAAGCTGGTATGAAGATGATCCATTTGTGTTGGCCACGGCGGTGAAACAATTGTTCTATCTTGATGATCTTGTGCATAAAGGCGCGTGGAAAGTGGTTAACCATGTTCTTCCACAAAGCCAATACAGTGCCTCAACCCTTGGTGTGACCTCGGATAATGAAGAAGTCAGTGCATACCAAGAGCCGAACGCAACTGGTATTCCTGAAACCTCAACAATTCGCCTTAATAATGTGAGACAGGGCAGTGTGGTACGAATTCCTCAACCGAATCTTCTTGATGTTAATCAAAATGAAGAGAATGAAGACTCAATTGACGAGGACATACACATATTACCTGAAATTAACTCGGAAACAGAGTCAGACTCAAGCGATGATTCCGATTATGCACCTTAATTAATTAGTGTATAATTTATATGTATGTAGATGGTTTGACTTAGAACGTGCAATGTAAAATGAATTTTATTCGATCATATTATCGATCGACTTTAAATGGCCGGTGTCGATCGATCGGGAAAAAAATACAACGGATCGATTAATAATTAATATCGATCGATCGTATTATTAAATAATTTTGCTTAATTTACTAATTTCGTATTAAGTATTAATAATTTCGTATTAATTAACTATTAATAAATATATATATTAAAACACTACACATTTAATTAGTTTACCAGCAGGCATAAATGAAAATTAAATAGAGGAACTATATCCGACGAGTTGCATATGATCTCTCGTCGGATATAGTTGAACCCAAACTATATCCGACGACATTCATATGAAATATCGTCGGTTATAGTTTGGGTTCAACTATATCCGACGAGATCACTTAACTCGTCGGATATAGTTTGGCTTTATATCGTATCTGGGTACGATTTGGGGCAGAAAGGAAACTGCCCCAAACACTACACAGTCGCCTCCTCTCGCCTCCTCTCGATTTTCAGGGCAGTTTAAGTGTTGGAAGCAAGCAATCGAAGGTCACCAAGCTATTCCATCGATCCTCAAGCAAAATCCTCGTCGATTAGTAAAAAACAGGTTTGAAATCACTAATTAATTTCAATTTTTCGAATTTTTTGATTTCGGTTGGATTTTACGTTGTGGAATGTGTTGATTGTCAATGTGGATGCATGTATTGATATAGTTGTGGATTTTGTGGGGATTATGCATATATTGAGTTATATAATTAGGAATTAGGAAATTTTAGGTTAAATTCAATTGGATTATATATATGTTTTTATGTTAAATTAGGATTATATTTTTAGTTAAATTTGGATTATAATTTAGGTTAAATTAGGATTAAAATTTAGGTTATATTTGGATTATATTTTAGGTTAAATTAGGTTAAATTTTAGGTTAAATTGTTAGGTTATAATAAAATTTGGATTATATCCTAATTTTATGTTAAATTAGGATTATAATTTATGAAATTTTAGGTTATAATTAAATTTCGATTGTTTTGAATTTTATTCATGAATTGATATATATATTGGGATGTACTCGGAAATTTTAGGTTATATGTGGATTGGATTATATGTGGAAAGGATGGATTATTTGGATTATATGGATTGTTTTATATGGATTATTTGGATTATATGGATAGGATTATATGGATTATATGTGGATTATATGGAATTTTAGGTTATATTAGCATGAATTTGGATTATTTGGATTATTGGAATTATTGGTATATATATATAGTTAAATTATTGAATTGGATTAATTATATATGTATTGGAAGTTTTATGGAATTATATATTGTTGATTTTTGTGGAATATTTATATATTGAATATATATTGGATTATTGATTTTTAGATGAATTAGGAATTTTTTTTAATTTTAATAATTTTATAGCAACGATGCAATGGTTTAATTGCGGACCTTCCCGAGGGGCCGGGTCGAGTACTTCGAGGGGGAGGTCCAGAGGGAGAGGGAGATCGGGACGTGGGGATGAGGGCTCGGGAGCTGGGGATCCTGATGGCACCGGACGTCGGTCCGCATCAGGATCCACCAGTGTCCCCAACACTTACAATGTTCCGCTGACCTCTCGACACCGTCGGCTGATGGGCGAGGGACAACCTCAGCAGCAGCAGCTCGAGCCGGCTCAATCCTCAGGCGCGAGGAGGGTTCAGCAGATCAGTCGCACGCCGGAAACGGATAGTGCGACTCAATCCTCGGTCCGAATGCCGAACATTCATCGCGAGGAGGGTTCCCCCGTCATCCACCAGACAGCTCCTCATTCTTCCGAGGAGGCTGGTGGATCTACTCAGTCCTCGGCGAGGATACGACTGTGCCCGCCGCCTACATTATTCTTACCGTTGGAAATCCCGACGATACCTCACGTCGATTCCGACGGGATGCCTATTACGGGACAGCTAGGGTTCATTACCCCGGAGCAGGCATATGCGTATATACCCTTCCCGGCACCTCTCTGGAGTGCAAGGATTCCGGGACAACGCACCGACGAATCAGGTAAATATTAATTAGTGATATCTTTTTACTCCCTAATATTTAAATTCAATTAGGTGTTGATGTTTACAAAATCGTCTACATATATATGTGATAGGCGAGATCGTGCCCGGTGCCAAACAGAAGAGAACCAGAGGCCCCGTCGTCGACAAGTTACTGGACGAAGCCATTCACGCTAGCGGTAGTGGCCAACTTATGATTCCGACCACGGATGGAGGGCAGGTGATCGAGGGAAAGGTCACTCGAAAGTACGCGGGGATGGCGGGCAGCCTCATACGGGACAGAGTCCCAATGTTGTGGCAAGATTGGAATTCAGTGCCACAAGCCGTCAAACATCAGCTGAATAATGCGTTGTCGGTGAGTTGAATTGTATATTCATTATGAAAATTTTCAATAATAAATTTTTAATATTATTGATATATATATATATAAATATATGCATTGCAGAGGTGGTTCCGCGTGGATGAAGACATTAGACCCACGTGGGCGGATGAAGTGCATGGGAGCAGGTTTGCAGACGACCATTTGTTTCAATTTTTTTGTTTCTTTTGATTATGTTCATACAATGTTGTTAGTTACTAACGCTTGATTTTATGGGTATATATAGGTATAAGGAGTGGAAGGCCGAGCTGAAGAAGCATTGGAAAAAGTACGGGGACGATCGTGTGGGTACCCCTAGCGAGTTTCGTTATAGCGAGTACGAGTGGCGATGGCTTGTGGTTCACTTCAACAACCCTCGATTGAAGGTACGCAACCTTCAATCGATTTAATTTTGGTTTTATCGTACTTCCCGTAAATTATTTGGCTAATGAGTGTTTTTTTATGTTGACTTAATCGCGCAGGCTCTTTCTGAAATCAACGCAAGGAACCGGGCCAAAAACACAACAAATCATCATGCCGGTACCAGATCATACTCGGGTTGGATCGAGGAGGCGGCCAACCACCCAGAAGAGGATCCTCTTGTCTATACGATGCAGCACGCGTATCCGCAGAATCCTGAATATGTTGTAAGTGTCCTTATAACAAAATAAACTTATTTCTTATTTATTTAGATTGTTTTTTTAATTAATATTTTATTGTTCTTTGTCAATTAGGCGAGAATTCAGGAGGCGATTCCGGAGGTGTTGACTTAAGTGGCGAGAGAGCTCTATCCCGACACCCCCGATGCGGAACTCCCGATTGATCAGATTGATCGATCTGATCCGATCGTCAGGGCCAGGATTACGTCAACTGCGATCCCTTCAGGGAAGAACACATTCTACTGCAGGGGTTCCGGAAAATGGGGTCAAGGGCTACTGAAGCAGACCCCTGAATTCTCTCGCGGATCGAGATCATCATCATCATCATCTTCGAGGACTAATGAGCTAAACGACCGGCTTCATAGGAAATCAATTGAGATGGAAGCTCAACGGCGTCGGATAGAGGAGATGGAGCAAGCGCAAGCTGCAAAGCAGAATCGGTTGGCCGAACAGCAGCAGCAAATGGGGACATGGATGCAGCAATGTTATGCACAGTTGCAAGCATCTGGAATCCAGATACCTCCCCCGCCCATATTCAATGAGTCACAGCCACAGCCTCAGCCACAGCCGCAGCCAGACCAGGACCAACCTACTTATGACGACCCGTTTGACCACATAGACTTAGGACCAAGACCCCCCTACATTTGAACAATTATCGGTTTCATTTTTATTTTCATTATTTACTACGCATATGTATATAGATTTGAACTATTTCGGTTTTTTATTAATTTATTTATTTACTACGTACTCTAGTTTCAATGGTTGTTGATTTTCAATTTGAACAATATATAGATAGCGTGATTTTTTGTGAATGCAGGTTTTGGGATGAAACCCAAAACCTGCAAATTTTTTTTTATTTTTCCACTATATCCGACGACATGTGTCAATATCGTCGGATATAGTTTTCTCCAGAGTCAACCATTTTGACCATGGAGAAAACTATATCCGACGATGATGTCGTCGGTTATAGTTTAAAACTGTGACCGACGCAAAATCGTCGTCGGATATAGTGTATACTTTTTCCAACGGTAACCCTAACTGGTCGTCGGATATAGTATGACCGACGGTCTATTACCGACGCAACTATATCCGACGACACATCGTTGGATATTACTATGACCGACGAGGATCCCAAACAGACTGACGACACCAAGTCGTCGGTCATAGTAATTGTTCCGGTAGTGTGAATTATAAATATATGTAAGCAAGCTTCCCTCTTCGTCCATTTTTGCTTGTATCTGACCCTTCTTTTTCTTAACTTATTTAATATTCTAACTCATATTTCTCTCTTTTTGTGAGGTTCAACTATCTTAGTAGCAGTAGTTGGAGGAAGATTTGATTTTGAACTGTAATGAACAAATTTGTTTTGTTAAGTTGTAGACTGTTTTAGACTGTTTTTTGTATTATTTTCTATGTGGCATATAAATTAGTTGATTTGTTAATTGGATTGATTTTGAAACATCTGGTCTTTGTATTGATTGGTTGAAGTTTTATTTATTATTTTATTGCAGGAATCAAAACATGAATGAAAGATATTGTTTTGGTCTTTTGGATTGCACTACAAAATCAGGCACTATAGCCGACGACCTACAGTCAACGGCTATCGCAAGACCAGTCGTCGGCTATACCGTTGACAACAAAAGGCCGTCGGCAAAACTATAGCCGACGACCTTACGGTTAGTCGTCGGTTATAGTCAACACATGAAGTTTTCAACTATAGTCTTGACTATAGACGACGACCGGTCAACAGCCGATGTTGATCGAGGGCGACTTTAGCCGACGACCAGGACACTAATTTGTGGGCTATAGTATTTATCATAGCCGATGAGTTTGAATTGTGTCGTCAGCTATAGTAGAAAATTTCCAAAAAAAAAAATACCCGAAAATGTTTAATTCTAATGCCCGAACCTACAATTGCATAATATTATTGATCGAAATTGTAAAACACATTACAAATTCAGTAAAAAAACAAAAATTCATGCATATTACACACCTACACTATGGGTGATCTAAGTTGATGTTATTGAAAACATTGGTGTTAATATCAAGGTCTTCGGGATCCTCCTGCGACCGCGTGGAGGAAAAGGGAACGCAAGTGGAGAGGGGACCAGGAATCCAGATGATTGGAGTTGTGCAGTCTAATCCTAAAACAAGGAAGTCATCACAGACTGTTCGGCTTGTCTCGCCCGCTCCATCTCCTCCACCCGCCTTCGAGTCTCTTCCAGCTCCCTCAGAAGCTCTGTCGTCTGCCTTTGGTGCTCTGCGGTCACCCTCTGGAGCTGTTCCTGTAGATGAGAATACCCCGAACTTACCGACTTGCGTGAGAATTTAGGAGTGTTCTTCAAGACCCCGTCCCCCTTCTGTCCCAGACCCCTGCAGTAGTAGCCGTTTCCTCGTGGTGGGAAAACCTCACCCATGATCCTCGCTACTACAAGCGGGTCAGATTGATCAATCTGAGAGATGGCATGGGGGAGGTCTGCATCCTGGGTCTCAGGCCATTGCTCTCTCACGATCTAAGTCAACACCTTCGGACTCACCTCTTGCACTCTTGCCTAATTGACAAGGAAAAAAAGTAAAATGGACCAGTAAACATACGTAAAAAAATTTAGAGAT
Source organism: Geum urbanum (assembly GCA_946800695.1). Classification (NCBI taxonomy): domain Eukaryota; kingdom Viridiplantae; phylum Streptophyta; class Magnoliopsida; order Rosales; family Rosaceae; genus Geum; species Geum urbanum. The sequence continues at coordinate 14,807,694 of OX327008.1, read as the reverse complement.
ATATAAGAAAAAATGTTAATTAAGTTATAAGAGCATAAGACTTACAATATCTTCAGGGCACTGAGGATACATTTTCTGTAATGTATACTCCAAAGGCGGGACTTTAGGGTGTTGGGCGGACTCCTCCATCCAACCCACAAAGGATCTCAGACCGGCATAATGGTTCTTCATGTTTTTTCCCCGGTTCTCCGCGTTTATTATAGAAATAGCCTTCTTGGATGAACATGTGTGAAAAACAAATTAATTAGAAAACTATTTTCGCCAAATACGATACAAGTAAGCACAAACAGAGTGTTGCATACCTCGAACTTTGGGGTTTTGAAGTGGACTGCAAGCCAGTGGCACTCGTACTCCCTATACATAAACTCCATAGGGGTACCCCCACGGAGGTTGTCGTGCTTCTTCTAGTGTCGTTTGAGCTCACTTTTCCACTCTTTGTACCTATATATGATCAACAAAATCTCTAAAATTTAACTCCATATCTCATCACCTTCTCCCTTGCACGTCAATTGCCCATGTGCATTTGAGCTCCTCCGGCACAATAAACCACAGCTGCAATGTATATATAAATGGTAGACATACATAATGAATATATAAAGGATAATTATATATACATAATGAATATATAATTAACTTACCGATAACGCATTGTTCACATAGTCATCCACACATTGTGGCACGAATGACCACTCTCCCTATAGAACTAACACTCTATACCGTATTATACTCCCTACCATGTCGGCGTATTTCTGTGTATTCTTTCCCACTATCACGTGTCCATTCGAATTGGTCTGTATGACCACTTTCTCACTGTATTTGATTGCCTTGTCAAGTATCTTGCCGCTGACCATGCCTCTAGTTGTCTTTTTGGCGTTGCCTCCAGCGTCGGTGTCAGCTAACAAAAGGGAATAAAATTTCAACATAACCACTTAAGCGATATATGCGCTAATATTAATGAGCTTCAAATTAAATACTAAGTTTGGTAATATTTACCCGATTCAGACGTCGATGTATTTGATACCCTCACACTATACAGAGGTGTATCAAACGGCATATAGAAGTATGCCTCTTCGGGGGTAGTGTAACCAATCTTTTTTGGAATGGGAACTCCTCAATCATCGAGCGCAGGTATGGATGGTATCGTATGGGGCATGAAGAGGTGTGGCGGCGGACCACCACGTGTCCCCGTAGAAGAACTATCTGAAGGACCTTCATTAGAGGCCGACGACTACGGGGAGGGAGTGGCGTATTCGTTAAAGAGCAGCCTTGTGCAGGCGGGTCTACGGGCCCCTACATCCTATTGTCGCTCACTACCGGAACAATTACTATGACCGACGACTTGGTGTCGTCGGTCTATTTGGGATCCTCGTCGGTCATAGTAATATCCGACGATGTGTCGTCGGATATAGTAGCGTCGGTAATAGACCGTCGGTCATACTATATCCGACGACCAGTTAGGGTTACCGTTGGAAAAAGAATACACTATATCCGACGACGATTTTGCGTCGGTTATAGTTTTAAACTATAACCGACGACATCATCGTCGGATATAGTTTTCTCCATGGTCAAAATGGTTGACTCTGGAGAAAACTATATCCGACGATATTGACACATGTCGTCGGATATAGTGGAAAAATAAAATAAAAAATTTGCAGGTTTTGGGTTTCATCCCAAAACCTGCATTCACAAAAAATCACGCTATCTATATATTGTTCAAATTGAAAATCAACAACCATTGAAACTAGAGTACGTAGTAAATAATTAAATTAATAAAAAACCGAAATAGTTCAAATCTATATACATATGCGTAGTAAATAATGAAAATAAAAATGAAACCGATAATTGTTCAAATGTAGTTGGGTCCTGGTCCTAAGTCTATGTGGTCAAACGGGTCGTCATAAGTAGGTTGGTTCTGGTCTGGCTGTGGCTGTGGCTGAGGCTGCGGCTGAGGCTGAGGCTGCGGCTGAGGCTGAGGCTGCGGCTGAGGCTGAGGCTGTGGCTGTGACTCATCGAATATGGGCGGGGGAGGTATCTGGATTCCAGATGCTTGCAACTGTGCATAACATTGCTGCATCCATGTCCCCATTTGCTGCTGCTGTTCGGCCAACCGATTCTGCTTTGCAGCTTGCGCTTGCTCCATCTCCTCTATCCGACGCCGTTGAGCTTCCATCTCAATTGATTGCCTATGAAGCCGGTCGTTTAGCTCATTAGTCCTCGAAGATGATGATGATGATCCCGATCCGCGAGAGAATTCAGGGGTCTGCTTCAGCAGCCCTTGACCCCATTTTCCGGAACCCCTGCGGTAGAATGTGTTCTTCCCTGAAGGGATCGCAGTTGACGTAATCCTGGCCCTGACGATCGGATCAGATCGATCAATTTGATCAATCGGGAGTTCCGCATCGGGGGTGTCGGGATAGAGCTCTCTCGCCACTTGAGTCAACACCTCCGGAATCGCCTCCTGAATTCTCGCCTAATTGACAAAGAACAATAAAATATTAATTAAAAAAACAATCTAAATAAATAAGAAATAAGTTTATTTTGTTATAAGGACACTTACAGCATATTCGGGATTCTGCGGATACGCGTGCTGCATCATATAGACAAGAGGATCATCTTCTGGGTGGTTGGCCACCTCCTCGATCCAACCCGAGTATGATCTGGTACCGGCATGATGATTTGTTGTGTTTTTGGCCCGGTTCCTTGCGTTGATTTCAGAAAGAGCCTGCGCGATTAAGTCAACATAAAAAAACACTCATTAGCCAAATAATTTACGGGAAATACGATAAAACCAAAATTAAATCGATTGAAGGTTGCGTACCTTCAATCGAGGGTTGTTGAAGTGAACCACAAGCCATCGCCACTCGTACTCCCTATAACGAAACTCGCTAGGGGTACCCTCACGATCGTCCCCGTACTTTTTCCAATGCTTCTTCAGCTCGGCCTTCCACTCCTTATACCTATATATACCCATAAAATCAAGCGTTAGTCTTCATACCAGCTTGTGGCAGTATTCACCGAAAAAATCCCGTATTGATCGGTCCTTGTGTTCTGAGGGTCGGTATCAAACCATCTACACTTAAACAAGTGCACGGTCATGCCTTCCCCATATATTAATTCGACAACTGAATGGAGAACACCGTAATAGTCAACTCCATTTTGCCCACCATACACCATTACCCCAGAATTCTATGTTTTTCGTCTGACATCTCTATGTTCACAAATAAATAGTACGCCATTAACCTTACACATAGGATAAACTCTGGAAGTTACCAGTTTCTGCGCCAAGAGCCTCAATTCGTGTGACCACTGAGGGATACCATCATCTTGTACATGATTCATCTGAAAATAATCATTTATTAAGTACGTATAAATAGGATGCAAGACATGCACTTAACATCGATCATATACAGGTCAATTTAAGTATCAACTTACCCAGTTGCCAAAATAGTTTGCGAACGTCTTGTTGTGGTACTCAACATCACCGGAAATAGCAGGGCAGTATATGTGCAAATTTTTCCAATATTGAACTTCTGGACAGATAATCAATACCGACCAATGGGCAATGACGAGCTCATAAGGTTCCAACTTGTACGAGTTGGGCAACTTTCCAGAAACTTCAACATCATCGGAGATGATCGAAAGGTTGAACTGCCCTCCATCTACGGGCATATGTTGTGGAGGGTCCTCCAACGCTCCCAAATACAACTTGGTGTACGTTACGCACTCATGCGCAATATATGCTTCAGCGATACACCCTTCGGGTGCAGATTTGTTCATCACATAGTCTTTGTAGTCCCCCAATTGTCTATAAATGGGTAATTACAGATCGAGCATGTTATGCTTATTGCAACAATATATAAGTGAATAAATAATATTAAAGATCGACATATATATAGCCAGATTCAGAGATGCATTACGTACCTTTCCATAGGATACATCCATGTGTAGTGTACTGGACCAGTAAGCAATAATTGTTCCGGAAGATGGAGCATCAGGTGAGGCATGATGTCGAAAAAGTTTGGGGGAAATATCCTTTCGAATTTGCACATGATAAAAATGATGTCCTGTTGCATTTCCAACAAGTCCGATTTCTTCACTTCTCTCGTGCATAACTTCTGAAAGAATCTTGACAAAGCCACTAACGACTCCACCACCTCTTTGGGCAGGTACCCTCGAATGAAAACAGGGAAGAGGCGTTGGAGCAGTATATGCCAGTCATGACTCTTTAGTCCGTACATCTTATTGTCTTTGAAGTTAACACATCGACTTATATTTCCGGCATAGCCTGAAGGATACCTGACATTACCCATCCAACCAAAGATTTCACTCTTCTGGGCAGGCTTCACGGTATAAGGAGATTGTGGCATTTTTTTCTTCCCATCTCTCAACCACAAATGTTTTCGCAGTCTCATCCTTTTAAGATCAATGCGTGCCTTCGGGCCGTCTTTAGTTTTTCCCTCCCAATTCAACACTGTGCCGACCACACTCTTGCACACATTTTTCTCTATGTGCATGACATCTAAGTAGTGTCTGATCAGCAACTTGGACCAATAAGGAAGTTCCCAAAAAATACTTTTGTGTGTCCAAAATTTATACCTGTCGGGTTTGTCAGGTATTGACGCCACTATCTGCGGATGATTGCTTAGCTGCCCAAAATCGTATTCATTTAGCACTTCTAAGATTTCATCCCCCGTCCATCTTCTCGGCTGCTCACCTGTTTCCACAGTCCCATCAAATGCCTCCATATCCTCCCGAAATGGGTGATCATGTGGAAGCCAACAACGATGTCGCATCTGTACAATCTTCCTGCAATGAGGTCTGCAACACTCAACCATCATGCACTCTGGACAAGCCCTGTATCCCCTGGTAACGTTACCCGACAACATCCCGCGTGCAAGAAAATCGCTAATGGTGCCAACAAGCATGGCATGCATCTGGAACATCTCATTTTTGAACTTGTCATAAGTGGGATGACCATGCTCACTGAAGTACTTAAGCTCCTCAATCAAGGGTCTCAGATACACATCGAGACACTTTCCTGGATAACCCGGCCCTGGAATGATCATAGTGAGCATATTGTATTCTTTCTTCATGCACATCCATGGAGGAAGGTTGTACGGTACAAAAATAACTGGCCATATACTGTATTGAAGACTCATGTTCCCAAAAGGGTTGAATCCGTCAGATGAAAGCCCCAGCCAAACATTTCGAACCTCTGATGCAAAATAAGAAAACTCATTCACCATGTGCTTCCAAGCGTCTCCGTCAGCAGGGTGTATAAGCGTATCACCGTCGGGCAAATTCCTCTCGGCCCACCATCTCATAGCTTCAGCCGTGTATGCAGACATGAACAACCGTTCTAGCCTATCTATCAGGGGAAAATACCGAAGTATCTTCAAAGCTTTCTTGTTTCCGGCAGGAGTCAACTTATACCTATCTGTACCACATACCGGGCATTCATCAAGGGATTCAAGATCATTCCCATAAGCATCTTCACCCCAGAAGAGAACACAATCATATCTACAAGCATGGATTTTGATGTAGGAAAGGCCAAGATGTTTAAGGATCTGTCGCACCTTACGATGAGTGGTAGGAAGACGATGACCGGGGGGCAACAACGAACCAGACCACTTCAGCCAATCATCAACAGCCTTCACACTCATTTTGTTGTCCACTTTGAGCTTCATTACTCCCATAACACTTTCCAGAACAGTCTTATTATACCCGTTGTACAACGGGGTCTGTTGGAAGGCAATGAGGTTGTTGTACTTGTCCATACCAGCAGTGTTGACAGCTGTAGGTAATTGCTGGACTGGCTCAATATGAGGGAAGTCTCCAACGGCGGGAGGGATATCGATATCCGGTGCTTGAGCAAATATACCGCTCTCATGAGGAAACATATCGTTGATCAACCTTGTTGTTGGATCATTGGATGTACTGCCACTCTCAAAAAATTGTCCGTGATCATGTTGACCAACTGTTGAGCTCTCACCGTGATAAATCAAACATGTGTACTTATCCCAAAACCCGTTTTTCTTTAAGTGCTCCAATACTTTATCGATGTGAAAACGATATCGCTCGCTGCGACACTGACATTTCGTACACGGACAATAATGAATTGTCATCCCTCCACAATTAACCTTCACATATTCTACAAAACTTCTAATTCCACGGTGATATCTTACATCCCATCTTGGAAGACATATCCAACTCTTGTCCATCCTCAAAATTATAACTGCATGCATGTATATATACCCATGATCTTATTAATTCAAATTTCATAGCTACATATAAATATTTATTATTTTAATTCCCAAATTTTTAATATATATATATACACACACACGTACACCCTAACTATATATATATATATAATCGATCACAAAAATCTAAATATATATATAATTGCTATATATATATATTCACAATAATCAAATTAAAATTAACAACAATTAATATATATATATTTACGATCAATCACGCATACGTAATCAAAATCAACCATCGATCAATTATTCGATCAAACTCAAGAGTCAATTAATTAATTAACTCGATCGATCGATCCATCTATTAATTCAACAAATTAATTAAGAAATACATGCATGCAGAACACATATATATATATTAATTAAGAACGTACCTAGCTAGCTAGCTATATATAATGCGCACGAATCATCACGAACTCATTCTCGACATCACCCAAAGATCGATTTCAGAGCATTTGTTGAAAAAATGGAAAGTTTTTTGAATGACAGCTCCAGCTGCTGCCCAGATCTGAAATAAGAAACTATAACCGACGAAATGAAAAAATCGTTGGTTATAGTCCAAAAATTTCGTCGGACATAGTCGATAACTATGACCGACGAGATTCCGGCGACTATAACCGACGACATGATAATCTCGTCGGTCATAAAACTATAACCGACGAGATAATCCTGTCGTCGGTTATAGTTAACTATAACCGACGAGATCCCTTCTCGTCGGTCTGTTTTCCGGCAGCTCGTCGGATATAGTGGTTCTGCTGGTAGTGGCTCTTGAAGCAGTTGAAGGTGTCGAAAGGTCCTCAGGCCGCTATAGTTATAGAGGTAGACAAGAAACTATCGCCGTTACACCCAGCCTTTGTTAGAGCCCTTCGCACTCTTCCGACTTAACCAATTCATGATCCCCAATTATTCAAACCCTAATTAAATTAAGCCCTAATAAATTAAACCCTAATTAAATTAAACCATACATAAACCACATAATTCATACATAATTCACAAAATTTACAAATATCACACATAAAGCAAAAAAATCATACATAAATCACAAAATTCACACCACAAATTCATATATAAATCACAAAATTTATACATAAATCACAAAATTCAAAAATTCATACATAAATCACAAAATTCACAAATTCTAATATAAATCATAAAATTTACAAAATTCATATATAAATCACATATTTCATATATTCACAAAAAAAATCATATAATATTCCTCAAAATAATCATATATTCGATATATCACAAATTTCATAAAATTCACAAATTCAATTAACCCAATCACAAATTGCATACACAAATTCAATAACCCAATCACAAATTCCATATACAAATTCAATTAACCCAATCTAATAACCTAATCACAAAATCCATAACCCATAATCAAAATTCATACACATTCACATAATCTAACACATATCAAACTAAATCTCTAAATAAAGCTAAAACCCTAAACGTTAGGGGGGAAATGAGAGAGAGAGAGAGAGAGAGGGAGGGAGGAAGAACCTGTTTTGGAGAGATTAAGATCGATTTGGGGGTGTTTCCGACGATTTGGGATTTCCTAAGAGGGATTCAGGGGGTTTGGGGTGATTTGGGGGAGAGGAGGAGAGGCCGAACAGTGAGGTCTCGGGTTATAACAGTGAAGCATATCCGACGACATTCATTAAGTCGTCAGCTAAGGCTTAGCTGATGACTTAATTAATGTTGTCGGCTATGCTTCATTTTTTTTTTATTTTTTTACACTTTTTAAACTTTTGTCGACGACTTTTGCGCAAGTTATCGGGTGTAGTATGTAAAAAAAATTAAAGCGCAGGCCTAATCGGCAAAATTCACCTGTTTCGTCAAAATTCTCCTTCCACAATCAAAATTAGAATTCCAAACTTACATGGTAGCTTGCTAGTGATGAGAGCTACAAAGCCCAGTCCTTTTTACAGCTCGAATCGGCCGAAATCGGAAACCACCATTAACCTCCAAAACCTTCAAACTTTGGCCGGAATTTTTCCCTCCTCCGGCGTCCCACGCCATGAGAGGAGGCCGGGAAGGTGAAGAGGGGATCACAACGAGTAGAAAGAGCTACGGGCCAAGCCCGGGGGTGGCCGAAATCTTCATGGCCGCCGTGGAGCCGTCGCACGTCTTCTCCTCCACCACGGTCAACCAAAGTCAACAAGGTCAACCTACTATTTCAGTCTTGACTTTCCCAAAGGGGAAACTGCTATTTATAGACTTTCCCAATGAGGAAACATGTAATTATCCTTTTCGACGAACTTTAAACACGCGTAACTTTCTCGTAGTAACTCCGATTCCGATATTTCTCGCGGCCACGAACTCGACTCAACATGATCTTCAATAATCACCCGAAGTCAAACACATTGGCCAATCGGATAAAAAGTCAACGGTTCACACCACACATACTTAAATCGACTAACAATCCACAATCGGAAATAATCACAACTAAATCTTCGTAACTTAGAATAATGCTCCGGAAGTTCCCACGAACTCGAAATTAAATTCTGAACAACTTCCGTGAAGAAGTCGAAACCAAATTCTCGACCGGTAATTTAGTCGCTAACAAACCTGTCATTTAAACCCAATTATATCGAAACTTCAAATATTCATAACTAATTCCTCGGTCGTCCAAATAACGATCCGGAACCGCCCACGAACTCGAAATCACACGTACAACGACACTTGAGAAGAGACCCAGCTCCAATTCTCAGCCAATAATTTAGTCGTTAAGAAAGCTGGCGATTTCAACACTGTCGTAACTCTGCGACTATGCGACTTAACTGCTGATTCTGTTTCGGGTCGTCACACGATACCCTATTTACCAATGCTACATCTACAACAAAGGGTTTTAATTGTTGTGTCTTTTCTGATTATTAAGTTTTTAATTTAGTAGTTAGTTAAGGGCATATCAATTTTAGCGCCGTTGCCGGGGATTGTAAAGAATTGTGTGATTTCGTTTGTGTAAATATGTTCATAGGTTGTAAATATTATACTTGTGCATATGTTTTTATTTTCTGTTTTCGGAACTGTGCACTAACCTGTTTTGTGTAAATTATTTGACATAGCTAGACATCTTAGAAAAATCTGAAAAATTGTATAATTGTTTGTTTTTGTGTCTTGTTTGTGCCTGTAAAATTTCATTTCATTCTGACAAGCAAATAATTCTGGAAAAATTCGACAAATTGATGTGTTCAATTTTGCGTGATTCTGGAATTTGCATGTGTTCTTTGTGAATATGTGAAATTGTGTAAATAGAAAGCATGTGTATATTCGAAATTTACATAGTTATTTATAATTAATTAATTGTTTATACTTACAATCTAATTTTATTTTTCAGTTATACATGTTAAAGGTAGTCTTTGATTTAAATTTAGTACATTTGTTTGGTTGATTAAGTCGCACTCTTTGGAATAGATGGCGCCTCTTTTCTTTGTTTATCTCCTTAACCCCTCATGATGTGTTAATTTTATTACCGCACACCATAACCTAAGTGAAGTTATGTACATGAGGTTGAGGGCGGAGTCTACAAAGAACTTGAGGGAGTGTAAGTTTTTGAAAGATTGGTTGAATGTCAGACATGGTATCTAGAAACGGGTTATGACTGGTGACAGATTCTGGATCTAAGAAAGACTAACACCAATAGAGTATATACCATTGGTCCGGTTAGCCTCAGTGTGTTTTGTCAAAATTAATCTTGCCTCTCGCGTTATCTCTATCCCTAACTGGCCATCTTTTTCGATTGTCCCAAGGCCATTTGATTGAAAGTTTATAGTTTATCGCGCGGGTCGCACGTCCATTGAACGACCTAAAGACCAAGATAGTGTACTCTCTTTAAATCTTAGGCGCACTCAATACTTGTAAATAATGCATGTCGAAACTCTGTATTTTTGTACTTAGTTAACTTGTAAAGGATTAACCACATTGCATTTTAGCTTGCATAACCTTCTTGCGGCTTTGTGATGCTCGGATTTCATCACCGGGTACCCTAACCTAAGTGAAGTTAGGGACATGAGGCCAAAAGATAGGTCACGCTACATTCATCATTTAGCACGTAACTTTGTGTGTTTTCTGCAGGTTTCTAACATTTTCTCTTATGCATTCACTACATACTTCACTTAGGTTCTTGTTTGATGCATTTGGATGACAATTTGAGTGTGTTATGCATGAATTCGATGTGAATATTGTGTGCTTGCATTTTAATGTGTATATATGTGTTCCTAACGTTAATTCTAAGTCTTTCATTGTCCATATGTCTAAATTTTTGCAAAAAACATGTATATTGTGTCTTAGCTTATTTTCAGTTCATTTCAACCACTTTGCATACATTTTAGGATTTTTAGAGCCTTGCATTCACGTTTAAATTACCTAAAGTGTCTAAATGTCATAATTTAGTGTTTTGGAGTGTTTTAAAGTTTTTGAGTCATTTTGGTGTATTTTTGGCTCGTTTTCTTTCGTTTAGTTTGTTTTGGTGTGTTCTTGTTGTTTTCTTTTAGTTCCCAACGTTTTTGGTTAATATCTTCTATTCCTTGTGTATTCTTTTGATACTTACACTTGATCTCTGGTGGATTATCAGATTTCTATGAATGTCCAGCTCCCACTCGACTCCTAAAGTTGATCTCCAAGCACTTACAAACTGTTTGGCAAACTTGAGGTTCCAAATAGTTCAAAAGGAGCAAGATCTCGACCAACCTATCATTGAGGACGGTTTTGACTCTCTACATTCATCCCATCACTCCACCGAGCAGTTGTCATAAGAGGAACAAGAAGAAATGGCCAATAACAACAACATCCTGCCCAACAATGAGAGGCGATCTCTTCGCCAACGTACCTGCTTAACTGAATGGAGTAGCGGTCTTTCATGCATACGATTCCCAAATCCTCAAGAAGACAAGAAGGACATTGAGCTTAAGAGTGGCTTCCTTCACCGTTTGCCTACCTTGCAAGGAATGTCCCATGAAGATCCAAACATACATTAAGGCAATTCCAGTTTGTATGTTTGAGTATGAAGCCCTCGGATGCGGATGAAGAACTCTTGAAACTCAAGGAATTTCCCTTCACCTTGACAGAAAGACCTCAAACTTTGCTTATGGAACTCCCATTGAATCACATCACCTCTTGGAAGCAATTAGTGGATGCTTTCCTAAGCAAGTATTTTTCGGCCTCAAAGATTACTGTTTTGAGGAAGAAGATCACGGGAATCTTACAAGCAACTGATGAGTCCTTTGGCCAATACTATGATCATTTCAAGGTTTTATGTGCTAGCTGCCCTTCCCATGGTTTTTCAGAGACCAACCTCATGAACTACTTCTATGATGGTTTCAAACCGATGATAGAGAGCTTCTTGATGCCGTTGCAACAGGAGCATTCATGGACTTAGATGAAGCGGAAGCTCGAACACTTTTGGAGAACCGAGCAAATAATAATGCTCAATATGGGATGGCTCCACGAAAATCAGTGCATGAAGTGAGTTCCAAGCAAATTTCGGACGAGAAATATGACAAGTTAGCTTCCATGCTTGAAAAAGTGCTAGAACTCGAAACTAAGAGAGCCAAGGCAAGCCTAGGACCTGTTTGTGGTGTTTGCCATATACAAGGGCATCACAATGATCAATGCCCTACAATAACGGAGCAAAATAACGAGGCAGAACAAGTAAATGCGATTGGCGGATATCAAGGGGGCCAACGTTACAACAACTACAATAACAACAATTTTGGCAATCGACATCATCCGAGTTTCAAGTGGAGTAGCAATGAGGGATGTTTGAACCATCTGACACCTCAAAAAGGTTAACAACGTGCTCCATTTAAAGCAAGGCCACAACTACCTCAAACACCAATTCAACCTATGGCTCAAGCTCCTCCGGTCCAACAACAATTCACTAACCGGACTATGACAAGATGTTGGCCCAATTGTCTGCCTCAACACAAGTTCTCATGGATGGACAAGCAAAAATGAAGGAGACATTGGATAGTCATGGCCGAGATATTTCTGAAATGAAGAAGCAAATGGGACAAATTGTTGACTTTATGGGCCAAATAAGGGAGAACGGTCAACTACCTCCTAAAACATTTCCAAACCCACAGAATGTAAGTGCTATGGTTACTAGGAGTGGGAAGACGTTGGCATCTCCTTTGCCAAAGGCAAGCAAGATACCTCCTCATGCCATTTTTGAGGAGGGGGACTTAGAAGAAGATCCGGCAACTCAAGAGGCCGAGAAGAAGAAGAATGTGGCATCCAACGCCACAAAAGCACAAGTCACCACGCAATCTGCCCCAAATAAAGGTATTAACTATGTCCCTTCAAGTTTGGTTAATACTAATCCTTCGTTTGCTAGTACACCATTCCCACATAGGTTGACGAAATCTAAGAAGGATGATCAATACGAAGACATCTTGGACATCTTTCGGAAGGTGCAAGTAAATCTGCCCTTGATCGAGTGCATCAAGCAAGTGCCTATCTATACCAAGTTTCTAGAAGAGCTATGCACCCAAAGGAGGCAAACGAGAGCGAGGGAGGTTGTGAAGGTGAATGCAACCATTTTAGCGGTGTTGCAACGTCGGCTACCCCCCAAATTGAAGGATCCGGGGAGCTTTTTTGTTCCTTGTGTGATTGGTTACAATAACTTTGAAGATTTCATGTTAGACCTTGGTGCATCTATCAACGTCATGCCTTATGACTTATATGCATCCATGGAGCTTGGCGAGGTTAAGCAAGACAATGTCATCATCCAACTAGCTGACCATTCTCATAAGTACCCTAAGGGGTACGTTGAAGATGTTCTTGTGTAAGTCAACAACCTTATATTCCCAGCTGACTTTTACATTGTTGACATGGAGGAGAGTCCATTGAACACCACGCCATTGCTAATAGGACATCCCTTCATGAGAACCGCAAGAACAAAGATCGATGTGTTTGAAGGAACATTTTCCATGGAGATTGATGGAGAGAAGATTGAATTTAACATCTTAGATGCCATGAAGGTTCCTACGGCAAGTGTTGATGCTTGTATTTCGGTGGATATGGTTGAAGACATGGTGCAACGCCACTTAGACACCATCGGAGATGATGAGATCGACATTGCCATTCAATAAGGAGCAGAGATGAATCGACTCGGGAATGAAGCCCTTTTTGATGCACTAATCGACATATTAGAGCCAAGGATCCGTGAGATGGCTATGGCACTGAACGAGGCTCCATGGACTGTCAATAGGCCACCTCCTATTCCATTAGCCTATGGAGAGAACAAGTTAGTTCCATCCGTGATCAAGGCACCGGAGTTAGAACTCAAAGTGTTATCGGATCATTTGAAAGTGCTTACTTGGGAGAGAATGACACTTTGTTGGTTATCATTTCATCATCATTGGAGGAAGAACAAGAGGGCAAGCTCATCCGTGTACTCCAAAGACACAAAACTGTCATTGGATGGGCTCTTGCCGACATCAAAGGCATCAATCCAGCCACTTGCGTGCATCGAATTCTACTCGAAGATGGGGCTAAACCTCCGAGAGAAGCTCAAGGAGACTCCATCCGCCTATGATGGAAGTCATGAAGAAGGAAGTAATCAAGCTCTTGGATTGTGGCGTCATATATCCAATTTCGAACAGCCGATGGGTCTCACCTGTGCAAGTTGTTCCTAAGAAGTCCGGAATCACCGTGCACTACCAGAAATGGAGACATTACCGGCGACCTGCCGTCGCCGGCCTTGTCTTTTTTTTTTGCCGGAATTGACATTACCGGCGACTTGTCGCTGACAATGACGTCGCCGGTGATTCCCCACCGGTGTTGACATTGCCGGCGACGGGAAACGCCGTCGCCGGTGATGTCTCGGACATTACCGGCGACGGCGTCGCCGGCAATGGCAGCGCCGCCGTGGCCGGAATTTGAGACATTGCCGGCGACTCGAGTCCATGTCGCCGGCAATGTGGGAAAAAATTTTGAAAAAAAAACGCGGTTCTGGATTGGGCCCAATTCCATAACCTGCATTGAACCGGATAAACCGTACAATCATACAAGTTCAACAGTACACGTAGTAAAGACAGTCATACAAGTTCAACATAAATGTCCAACGTACAGTACAAATAGCAACGACGATAAAAAAATTAACTACAACTACAGGTCAGGTCCAGGAACTTGCGGGTCATCAGGGTTGAAGTAATCCATGTACTCATTTGAATTCCGGTGGCTACCTTGGTCTTGCTCTGGCGTTGACTGGTGCGGTGGTGGTGGTGGATAGCTAGGGAATGGAGGGACCGGGACCGGGGGAGGTGTGGGGAACGGTTGTCCGGTAGTCTGAGCCTCGTACATCGTCCGCATCCATGTGTACATCTGAGCCTGCACCTGTGTCTGCTGCATTTGGTACTCGACCATCTGCCTCTTTTGCTCCTCCAACTCCCTCTGCGTCCTATGAAGCTCCGCTGCGAGGTTACGACTAGAAGTTGAACTTCTTGACCCGGTAGAGTATTCTGAAGTGTTCTTCAATACTCCTTCACCCGCCGAGCCCATTCCCCTGCAGTAGTAGGTATTCTTTCCAGTCCCGCACGCTTTTGCCATGATCCGAGCCGCTATCGGGGGATCAAGCGGATCGATCTGAGAGGCATACTGGGTGACTTCTTCCTCGGAGCAGTCAGGATGGTTTGTCCGAGCTATACTCATGGTCACTTCTGCGGTCGCCTCCTCCACTCTCGACTAATTGAAAAGGGAAAATGAACAACGTATTAGCTAACAAAATCTCTTTCCATCTTCAAAAATAGTTTTATTAACACATTGAGAGGCGAAAGACTTACCGCTTCTTCAGGGCACTGCGGGTAGAACTTCTGATGAATATACACCAACGGGTTCACCTCTTGTTGTTGCTGCGCCTTAGTCGACCAACCCATGTAGTTGAGTGAACCTGCATGATGGGCCCTGGTGTTTTTCAATCTATTCGCCCGGTTCGTCTTCGAAATCGCCTTGTTTGATAAACATATGAAAAAAAATTAGTAACTAACTATTTCAATCTAATACGATACTTTAGGCTTGAAAGATATATTAAGGATGCATACCCGAGCTTTGGGGTGCTCGAAGTGGGCTATCAGCCACAGCCACTCGTACTCCCTAAACCGGAATTCGCTAGGGGTGGAACCTCGGCCTAGCTCCTTGTATACAGTGTAATGGGAAGAAAGCTCGTTCTTCCACTCTTTATACCTATATTAAAAGAAGGAAAAAAAGTTAGAGATATTAAAACACTTGATAAACAAAAATCTAACTCGATATATATTCAAATAAGTCGAAGCACATCACCTCATATGTAGTTGACGCTCTACCCACGTGTGAATAAGAACTTCATCCACGTCAAACCACACCTGCAATATGAATATATAAAAGGTAAAATTATATATTTATTCGGACTTAATTAATAAATGTAAAATTTACGTAATAAAAATACGATTTTACTCACACTGAGTGCATTATGCACTTGCATCTTCACGTAGATAGGCACAGATTCCCAATCTGGCCAAAGCATTGAGACCTTGTCCCGCACGATCGCACCGGCCATGCTGATATATTTGCGCGTGGTGTCGAATGCCTCGATCACCTCACCATCCTCATTGGCCCTTATGGGCGTTTTCCTTCCGCCGGTGGCCTGCTCAAGTCTCTTCCCGGTGCAGGTGCCTCTAGCCCCTTTCCGTTTTCCAGTCCCATTAACGAAATTGCCTAATAATACAATGTCAACAAATTGATATCATTAATTGAACCTATCGCAAGTCTTAAGTAATAATTAAGTAATCAATCTGATGTTAAATAAAATTTACCTGCATCGTCCGTTTGTTGGTTGGTGCACCTCACACTCCAAAGATACACGGGGTCGAACGGGAGGAAGTTATACGCTTCCTCCATGCTCAGGAACTCCGGCCGTCCTTCAATATAAACAGGCATCCCCCTATCATCGAATTCAGGGATGACAGGAATCTCGTCGGGTAGGAAGAGACCGGACGGCGGAGATAGACGAGGCCTGGACGATGAGGCGCCAGCACCACCATGTGTCTCATATGTTTCCCGTGAAACGGGAGTAGGCACCGGGCGAATATGGGGCATTCGGATTGAGGGAGTTTCTGATGCCCCCGTTGATTGTCGCTCGTCTGAGGCTCTGCCACCGGAGGGACGTCTGCTGATTGAGCGTCTGGAGACTGAGGCTCGAGGCTCAACTTCCGGTTGCACGGCTCTTGATCGTGCAGCTTCCTCCTCAGCTCGCGCCTCTAGCAAGGCTCTCGTGCGAGCACTCATCATTGGCCCACTGGGCCTGTTGCTAACTGCGGGCGAGGAGGAAGCTTGACTACTGTTCCCTCCACTATTTCGGGAACCTCTCCGAAGCCAATTAGCTGCAAAACCTCCTGGCATGGACGCCGTAATAGTCATGGGAACTGGGGTTCTAGAACGGTTTGGAACCGGAACGGTTTGGAACCGGAACGGTTTGGAACCTGGAACCGTTATATTACAAACGGTTCCGGTTACAAACAGTTCCGGTTCCAAACGGTTCCGGTTCCAAACCGTTTCGGTTCTATAACAAATCGTTGTCGAAACGGTTTGGAACCAGAACCGTTTGAAACCAGAACTGTTTGTAACTGGAACAATTTGTAACATAACGGTTCCGGTTACAAACAGTTCCGGTTCCAAACCGTTTCGGTTCTATAACAAATCAGAACCGGAACGGTTTGGAACCGGAACCGTTTGAAACCGGAACCGTTTGTTTTCAAACGGTTCCGGTTATAAACAGTTCCGGTTTCAAACCGTTCCGGTTCCGATTTGGTATGGTTCCAATATCACCTATTATACGTTAAATTAACAACGTACTATATCACATAACTTAACATATATACATACATCATTTTCGGCTTTAAACTTTTCACACATATATACATCGATCATGCATCTTAATTTCACCTTAATTCGTGCATATATATATACATCACATATTAATCCAATTCACCCTAGCTAATTAATTTTCCATATTTTTCAAACATACGTATATATATACATTCCATATATATTAATTAATTTTTCACATATATACATCACATATATTGCTCCTTCACCCCACAATTATCCACATTTTTTCCCACAATTTTCATACATACCTTAATTACATTTTACAAATATTGTCCACATGCATACATATATACATCCCACAATTATCAAAAATTAATTAATTAAAATACAGAAAAAAATATTGTGGAATGAGAGAGAGAGAGAGAGGGAGAGAGAGAGGGAGAGAGAGTGAGTTCAAACCTGCCATGGTGGAGCTCGACCCAACTTTGCCGGCGACGGAGGTGAGGGGAGGAGGAAGAGGAGGAGGGGAGGAGGAGAGAGGGGAGGAGAGAGGGGAGGAGAGGAAGAGAGGGGAGAGGGAAGAGAGAAGAGAGGATTGAGGAGAGGGGAGAGGGAAGAAATTCGAGCTAAGAGAGGGAAGAGAGAATTGAATTAGGCCGAAGAGAAATGGGGAGGAGGAGCTCGAGCTCGAGCTATACCGCCACCATTGCCGGCGAGGTAGGTCAACGTCGTTGGTAATGACATTACCAACGAGTTGAGAAGCAACTCGTTGGTAATGACATTACCCACGAGTTGCTAAGTCGTTGGTAATGACATTACCAACGAGTTGCTTCTCAACTCGTTGGTAATGACATTACCAACGACTTAGCAACTCATGGGTAATGTCTAGGTTTGTCGACTATTATCCGATCGACTAATTTCCGACCATTTTCCGATTTCCGACTAATTTCCGACCATTTTCCGATTTCCGACCATTTTCCGATTTCCGACCATTTTCCGACCAATTTCCGATTTCCGACTACGTTCAATTTCCGACTACGTACAATTTCCGACTACGTATAATTTCAGACTACGGTTCCGATTTCCGACTACGTTCAATTTCCGACTACGGTTCCGATTTCCGACTACGTTCAATTTCCGATTTCCGATTTCCGACTACGTTCAATTTCCGACTACGTTCAATTTCCGAGTACATTTTCCGAGTACATTTTCCGACTACAATTTCCTTAAACATTTTACTACGTACATTTTACTACGTACATTTGTCGACTACAATTTCCGACTACAATTTCCAACGTACTAAGGATGATAATCGTAATCATATTCATCACTTGAGTCTGACTCGGTTTCATAGGTAACCTCTGGCAATATGTGCCGCTCCTCGTCATCTGAATCAGCGTCAACTTCATATGGATTAACATCGAGAAGTTCTGCTCCAGTAATTCGAACCACACTCCCAGATCTCACATTATTAAGGCGAATCGTAGATGATTCAGGAATGTCAAAAGCGTTTGGCTCTTGGTATGCAGTAACTTCCTCATCATCTGCGGTATCACCAAGTGTGGCAGCACTGTATATGTTTCTATGAGCAACATGGTTAACCACCTTCCACGGGACTTTGTTAAGAAGATCGTCCAGGTAAAACACTTGTTTTACTGATGAGGCAAGAACGAAAGGGTCATCTTCATACCAGGTAGTAGCAGTATTCACCGAAAATGTTCCGTACTGATCGGTCCTTGTGTTCTCCGGGCTAGTATCAAACCATCTACACTTGAACAAGTGCACTTTCATGCGGTTCCCATAAATTAGTTCAACAACTGAATGAAGGACACCGTAATAGTCAATGCCATCCTGCCCACCATGGACCATCACCCCACAATTCTGTGTTTTCAGTCGGTCGTCTCGATTTTCACATATAAATTTCACGCCATTGACCTGACACATGGAGTAAACTTGTGAAGCTATCGGTTTCATCGCCAGGACCCTCAATTCGTTTGACCACTCTGGGTAACCATCATCTGCTACATGGTTCATCTGAAAACGTCCATATATTAATACGTACAGAAGAAATTATGTCATCTTGAAACCACAAAACCACGTACATACATACATGCTATGTAAGGATATATATAAAAATAGACATATACTTACCCATTGACCAAAGTAGTTTGCAAACGTCTTGTTGTGGTAATCAACATTTCCGGCAATAGCAGGGCAGTGAAGATGATAGTTTTTCCAATATTGTACTTCTTGACAGTTAATCAGTACCGACCAGTGGGCAATGGCTACCTCATTTCCATCCAACTTGTACGACTTTGGCAACCTTCCCTGTACTACCACGTCACTGGAGATGATAGAAAGGTTGAACTGTGGTTCATCTATCGGCATCTGTTGTTGGGGGTCCTCTACATTTTCCAAGTACACTTTTGTGTACGTTACACACTCGTGCGCAAGATATGCTTCAGCGATACACCCTTCAGGTGCATATTTATTCTTCACATAGTCCTTCTAGGCTCCCAATTGTCTACAAGTTAACAAGTGCATGTTAACTTACTTAAAAAATAAGAATTTACATATAAAAACATAGGCAAACCAAATGTATGAATCATTTGTACCTTTCCATGGGGTACATCCAAGTGTAGTGTACGGGACCGGTAAGCAACAATTGTTCGGGAAGATGGATCATCAGGTGAGGCATTATGTCGAAAAAATTTGGGGGAAATATCCTCTCAAGCTTGCACATGATAAAAATGATGTCATCTTGCATCTCCCTGAGGTCTGTTTTTTTAACTTCCCTGGTGCATAATTTCTGAAAGAATCTTGACAAGGCCACCAACGGCTCCACTACCTCTTTGGGCATGTACCCTCGAATGAAAATAGGGAAAAGGCGTTGAAGCAGTACATGGCAGTCATGACTCTTTAATCCGTACATCTTATTGTCCCGGAAGTTAACACACCTGCTTATATTTCCTGCATAGCCATAAGGATACCTGCATATATATAGATAAAGCCACATATATGGACCAATTATATTTCTCGCATATAACCATATATACTCCGCTAAAAATTTAAGGCCAAATTCCTACATAGCCATAAGAATATATACCTGACATTACTCAGCCACCGAAAAATTTCATTCTTATGCTTCGGCTTTACGGTGTACGGAGCTTGCGGCATTTTTCTCTTACCATCTCTTAACCACAAATGTTTCCGCACACCCATTGCTTTCAGATCAATGTGTGCCTTAGGGATGTCTTTTGTTTTCCCCTCCAAGTTAAGAACTGTGCCCACCACACTTTCACACACATTCTTCTCTATGTGCATGACATCTAGGTAATGTCTGATAGGCAACCTGGGCCAGTAGGGGAGTTCCCAGAATATGCTCTTGTGTGTCCAAAACTTATACCTTTCGGGCTTTTCTGGAATTGACGCCACTATGTCAGGATGATTGCTCAGCTGGCCAAAATCATATTCATTCAACACTTCCAAAATTTCTTCCCCTGTCCATCGCCTGGGTTCCACACCTGTTTCCACAGTCCCATCAAACGCGTCTGGATCCTGCCTAAATGGGTGATCATATGGAAGCCAACAACGGTGACGCATCTGAACAATTTTACTGCAATGAGGACTACAACAATCAACCGTCATGCACTCTGAACAAGCCCTGTAACCCCTGGTAACATTGCCCGAGAACATACCGCGGGCAGGAAAATCACTGATGGTGCCAACAAGCATGGCATGCATCTGGAACATCTCGTTTTTGAACCTATCGTAAGTGGGGTGGCCACACTCACTCAGGTACTTAAGCTCCTCAATCAAAGGCCTCAAATACACATCGAGACACTTTCCTGGATAACCCGGGCCCGGAATTAACAGAGTGAGCATATTGTATTCCTTCTTCATGCACATCCATGGTGGAAGGTTGTACGGTACCAAAATAACTGGCCATATACTGTATTGAAGACTCATGTTGCCAAAAGGGTTGAATCCGTCAGATGAGAGCCCTAGCCAAACATTTCGGACCTCTGCTGCAAAATGATCAAACTCCCTGACCATGTGCTTCCAAGCCTCTCCGTCGGAAGGGTGTATAAGGGTGTCATCGTCAGGCAAGTTCCTCTCAGCCCACCATCTCATTGCCTCGGCCGTGAAAGCACACATGAACAACCGCTCCAGCCTATCAATAAGCGGGAAAAATCGAAGTATCTTCACAGCTTTCTTGTTGCCTGCAGGAGTCAACTTATACCTTTCTGTAAAACATACCAGGCAGGCTTCAAGGTCTTCGAGATCTTTTCCCCAGAAGAGAATACAATCATATCTGCATGCATGGATTTTGATGTAGGAAAGCCCAAGATCTTTCAGGATATGTCGCAGCTTATGATGTGTGGTAGGAAGACGATGACCGGGTGGCAGTAGCGAAGCAGTCCACTTCAACCAAGAATCAACAGCTTTGACAGACATTTTGTTCTCCATTTTGAGCTGCATCACTCCCATGACACTTTCAAGAACAGTCTTACTACAACCGTCGTACAACGGAGTCTGTTGCAATGCAATCAGGTTGTTGTACTTGTCCATACCGCTTGTGTTGACATGACCTCCAGGTAATGGTTCGACTGGCTCGATATGGGGGAAACCCTTAACGACGGGAGGGACATTTGGTGCTTCATCAGCGAATACACCGCTCTCATGAGGAAACATATCATTGATTAACATCGATGTTGGATCATAGGATGAACTGCCCCTCTCAGCAAAATCTCCATGATCATAGCGTGGACTAGCCCTCTCACCAAATTGTCCATGATCATGTGGACCCGCTACCGATGTTTCACCGTGATAAACACTACAACATTTTTACCCATTGCCGGCGACTTTTATGTCGCCGGCAATGTTTTTGACATTACCGGCGATTTTTGCCGGAAAAATCGCCGGTAATGTCTTTTTTTTTTTTTTTTTTTTACATTACCGGCGATTTTTGTCTCCGGTAATGTCCGTCTCCGGCAATGCCTCGATGGTAATGTAAAAAAAAAAAAAAAAAAAGACATTACCGGCGACATAATTAATGTCGCCGGTAATGTCTTTTTTTTTTTTTTTTTTTTTTACATTACCGGCGACATAAATGTATGTCGCCGGTAATGTCGTTTTTTTTTTTTTTTTTTACATTACCATCGAGGCATTGCCGGCGACGGACATTACCGGCGATTTTTTGTCGCCGGTAATGTAAAAAAAAAAAAAAAAAAAGACATTACCGGCGATTTTTCCGGCAAAAATCGCCGGTAATGTCCAAAAACATTGCCGGTGACTTAAAAGTCGCCGGCAATGGGTAAAAATGTTGTAGTGAAATCCAAAAAGTGTACTTATCCCAAAACCCGTATTTACTCAGGTGCCTCTGGACTTTATCGATGGGAAATCGAAATCGATCGCTGAAACACTTACATTCTTTACACGGGCAATAATGAAGTGTAGTGTCTCCACAATTAGCCTTCACAAAATCCATAAAACTCCTAATTCCCTGGTGATATCTGACATCCCATCTTTCGAGGCTCATCCAACTCTTGTCCATCCTGAAAATTCTAACAATTTTACGTATTAGTTATATATATACACACACATTCACTACTAATAATCGACGTGATCTCTCAATTCAACTCTAATTAAATCAACACATGCATGCATATGTATATATATCGATCTAATCTCTGAATTCGATTCAGTACTCGATGATAGTATTCTCCTTTTTTCAATTCAAAACGTATTTGAGTGGGTAGGAGGAGGCTCTGTTAAGCCTGGCTCCGATAACAATACGATAATACCAGTCATTGATTCAGACACAAGATTAACTACAACCTGTTTTCTCGTTTCGGTGACCGTACATCAACAACATTTCATATATATCTCACGAATTGGATTTGATCAACACACACACACACATATATATATATACCACATATACGTATATATACACCTACGTACCTATATATATAGCTTCCCGAATGATCGAGTTTTCGACGCGCGCCTTAATTTTGACAATATACCGAATGATCGATTTCAGAGCGTACGTTTTCCTTCTTTCGATTTCTTTCGATTTTTTTCGCTCAAAATGATTGAATGATCGAGCTGCCCCATCCGGCATCAAATATAAGACACATTGCCGGCGACGGAGTAAGTCGCCGGAAATGAAGACATTACCGGCGACTTTACGCCGGAATCTCACCGGTAATGTGGCCTAGACATTACCGGCGACTCCAACCGTCGCCGGCAATGTCTAGGGCACATTTCCGGCGAGATTTCGGCCGGAAAATCGCCGGTAATGTGCCCTAGACATGGCCGGCGACGGTTGGAGTCGCCGGTAATGTCTAGGCCACATTACCGGCGAGATTCCGGCCACATTACCGGCGACGGAGTAAGTCGCCGGTAATGATGGACATTACCGGCGACTTTTCCGGTCGCCGGCCTTGTTGGCCGGAATCTCGCCAGTGATGACTCATTTTCTTGTAGTGGTGGTGAAGAATGCAGAAAAGTAATTAGTGCCACAAAGAACTGTAACCAGCCATAGAGTTTGTATCGACTATAGAAAGCTCAATGCCACTACTCGCAAGGACCAATTCCCCTTGGCATTCATCGATAAAATGCTTGAGAGGTTGGCGAGTCATGCTTATTATTGCTTCCTCGACAGTTATTCTAGTTACAACCAAATCAGCATCGCCGAAGAAGATCAAGAGAAAACAACGTTCACATGTTCCTTTGGAACGTTTGCATATCAGCGCATGCCATTCGGACTTTGCAACGCACCAGGTACATTTCAACGTTGCATGCTTTCAATTTTTTCCGATTACATAGAGAAAATCATAGAAATTTTTATGGATGACTTTAGTGTATTTGGAAGGGATTATGATGCATGTTTAGAGAACTTAGAGTTAATATTGCAAAGATGCGTTGAAACAAACCTCGTGCTTAATTGGGAGAAATGCCATTTCATGGTTACTCAAGGGATAGTTTTAGGTCACATAGTTTCGAAAAGAGGAATAGAAGTTGATAAAGCTAAAGTAGATCTTGTGCGGTACTTACCCTCTCCGACTTCGGTTAGAGAGATACGTTATTTTCTTGGCCACGCAGGTTTTTACAGGAGATTTATCAAGGACTTTTCCCACATCTCTCGTCCCTTGTGCATGCTTCTACAAAAAGAGACTCCCTTTGTGTTTGATGAGGAATGTAGAGCTGCATTTGACAAATTGAAGGAGCTTCTCATGAGTGCTCTTATCCTTTGTGCACCGGATTGGTCTCAATCATTTGAACTTATGTGTGATGCTTCCGACTACGCCGTTGGAGTTGTTTTAGGGCAAAGGAAGGACATGAAGCCCTACGCCATCTGCTATGCTTCTCGAACACTTGATGATGCTCAAGCCAACTATACAACAACCGAGAAAGAGATGCTCGCTGTGGTATTTGCACTTGATAAGTTTCTATCATACTTGTTGCAAAGCAAGGTGATTGTCTACACAGATCACGCTGCATTGAAGTATCTCATGGTGAAAAAGGATGCCAAGCCACGACTAATTCGTTGGATACTTCTACTCCAAGAATTCGACATAGAAGTGAAAGACAAGAAGGGAGTAGAAAATGTGGTGGCTGACCATTTGTCTAGAATTGTACATGAAAAAGAGGCCGTGCCAATACAGGAAACATTTCCGGATGAACAACTCTTCGGAATTCAGGTAAGTGCTTCTGAAACTCCATGGTATGCGGATATAGTTAATTACTTAGTTACCAATGAGTTTCCATCTTCCATGCATAGTTCTCAACGTCACAAGCTTAAGAGTAAGCTAGGACTTTTATTTGGGATGATCCTTACTTGTGAACACAATGTTCAGACTTAGTAATTAGAAGGTGTGTCCCCGATAGTGAATTTCATTCCATTCTTGAGTTTTGTCATAATGGTGCATGTGGAGGTCATTTTGGTTCTAGGAAAACAGTCTTGAAAGTATTAGATTGTGGATTCTTTTGGCCAAACATTTGTCGTGACTCTCATGATTTTTGTACTAAGTGTGATAGGTGCCAAAGATCCAGCAACATTGGACCACGAGATCAAATGCCGCAAGTCTACATTATTAATGTCGAAAATTTTGATGTTTGGGGCATAGATTTGATGGGACTATTTCCCATGTCTAACGGTTACACTTATATTTTACTCACCGTTGATTATGTTTCGAAATGGGTGGAAGCAAAAGCCACCCGTACTAATGATTCGCGAGTTGTTGCAGATTTCCTTAAGGCTAATATTTTCACAAGATTTGGGATGCCACGTGTTCTAATCAGTGATGGAGGGAGTAATTTTTGCAACAAAATGGTGGAGGCATTATTGAGTAAATATGGCGTCACTCACAAGGTATCTACACCGTACCATCCTCAAACAAATGGAATGGTTGACGTGTCCAGCTGTGAGATAAAGAAGATCTTGGAGAGAACCGTTAAGCCGAACCGGAAAGATTGGAGCCAATGCTTAGATGATGCATTATGGGCATACCGAACTGCCTGCAAAACTCCCATTGGAATGTCACCTTTTCGATTACTTTGTGGGAAAGTATGTCATCTTCCAGTTGAGCTAGAACACAAGGGATGGTGGGCTGTCAAGAAATTCAATATGGATCGGGATGAGGCTGGTCTACATCGAAAGATACAACTTTGTGAACTCGAGGAAATACGGAATGATGCTTTCGACAATGCATGGCTTTACAAAAAGAAAACCAAGAGGATCCATGACAAGATGATACGTGGAAAGAAATTCGAAGCCGGAAAGAAGGTTTTACTCTTTCATTCACGACTTAGACTTTTTCCGAGAAAGCTACGCTCAAGATGGATCGGTCCCTACATTGTTGTTCAAGTCTTTATCCATGGAGTTGTGGAGATACAATCTTTGGAGACCAAGAAACTGTTCAAGGTGAATGGTCACCGATTGAAGCCATACTATGAACATTTCAAGGAGCATGACGTCGAAGAAGATAAGCTTGAGGAGCCAGCCACTTCAAACACATAAAAAAGCGTCATGTCTAGGCTGTAAGACGTTAAAAAAACAAGCGCTTGTTGGGAGGCAACCCAATGGAGGAGTCTACAACTCAGATTTGCATTCTCTTCCTTTACTTTTTTATTTCATTGCATTTTTAATTTCTTAGTTAAATTTTCGTAAATCCTAGCCTTCTTGCTGAATTCTATACTTTACTTTAGTACATTGAGGACAATGTAGAGTTTAAGTGTGGGGGAGGGGTTTACAACTTTATTTGAGTCTTAAATTGTAAAAATAAATCGGGCAGACAATGGAAATTTCCGGCGAATGATGCCTTAAAAAAGTCTTTAGTGTTTTCTTGTTTTTAATTAGTGTAGTAGATGAACATTTTTCTTTTAGTAAGAAATCCTTGTGATTTGGTGTCTAGAAGGGGACGGTTGCTAGGAAGGATTTTGGATGTGAGAAAAGATAAGCTCGAAAATCAGTCCTACCTCTCTTGGTCTCTCTCGCCAACTGGACATTTTACTAAGGTTGCCCAAAGAAGATGAAGACTAAATCTACGCTTGTTTGAGTGTCTTGAGTCTTTTAAAGAATGTTTAGGATGCCCTTAGTTTTCTATGATGAAAATGGACCGGAAAAGAATACTTATGGCATTACAAATCACTAAAACAATTTCTAATGCTAATTGAGATATTTTGATTGTCATAACATGTAGTAGATATGGTTTGCATAAACATGGTACAGATTTCGCATGTTAGAATAAGCTTTTAGATCATATGAACCTTAAAGTAAGTTTTTGAGCCTACATTATTTTCTTTGAGAGTGAATTTCGTGCATTATGTCTCAAAGACATTTACATGCCTCATCTAATTGCTTGCCATAGATTTCAATGAACTAGAGATTACTAGAACTTACTCATGTAGATTTGCAATGCTTTTAATGAAAGGACCCAACCCCGATTTAGCTCCCTAAACCAGAATGAAACCCTTTCGAAAACATGAACCAACAAAAACCGTAGAAATTTTGGCAGAGTTTCGTTACTAACGTGGAATTACCATTACCTGCACGCGGAAAATGCACTTTATCCTATGCCACAAAAATCAAACCGTGGGCACCAATCCCATCCGGATTTCTCAATATATCAATAGTAAAGTAAAACAATAAATATATCTGTACTTTACTGAAATCCGGAGTAAAATCGCATATACAACAGAATACTCAGAGTGACCTCTAATATATAATCATATAAGTATACCACAGTAGGTAGAACAATAAACCTATTGGAAGAAACAAGGTAGCTCGAGCACTATGCCTCCGACCACGACGTGCGACACCAGAGTCCGAACTGCAAACTGGGCACGGAAAGCGAAAAACCCAGGGGAAAGACATGAAAACCGTTAGAGTGAGTGGACGAAAATAAATGTCTTTCACCAAGTAATATATGTTATAAAAACATATGCGAGTCGAAAGTATAAACAATTAAATGGTACACGAGGGAGACTCTAACTCCACAAGCGTCCGAGTACACGAGGGAGACTCTAACTCCTCACGCATACGGAGCATGCATAAAAATCTCACGGGGCCACTCGTGGACACATCCGTGCTAGTACAGTCAGAATCACGGAGTCCCAGACTTCCACGCAATTCTAGCCAGAAAGGCCTCAGGTCAGATGTCTGCCTCCCCTTGGTAAAGGTCACGGGTCAGGAGTCACAGCCTCCCCCGGTAAACATCCTCGGGGATCAGCCGGGATGCGGGTGTATCGATAAAACAACATATATAATGACGGTACTCTGTGTAAACCAAATCATAAATAGTTCGATGCAAATGCATGAAACAACATATAAGTGTATGTATACTCGTATACCACTACAAGAAAACTGCACTTAGACCACGGACCATTTCCGTCGTCTAAGTACTTGGACGACGGAATCTCCGTCGTCCAAGGTCCGTGCTCCAAGTGCTGTCGTCCAAGCACCTGGACGACGGAGACTTAGTGTTTCCGTCGTCCAAGTGTACTTGGACCTCGGATATTATCCGTGGCCCAGGTGTTCACCTGGACGACGGAGACTTAGTGTTTCCGTCGTCCAGGTGAACACCTGGGCCACGGATAATGGTTGCAATGTCCGTGGCCCAGGTGTTCACCTGGACGACGGAGACTTAGTGTTTCCGTCGTCCAGGTGAACACCTGGGCCACGGAGAACGACAGGGTTTAAGGGTTAGGGGTTAGGGGTTAGGGTTTAGGGGTTCTGAACCTGGACGACGGAGAACATAATCTCCGTCGTCCAAGTGAATATTTTATTTTTTTAAAAAAATAAATTGAAATTAAATATTATTAATTTAATTTATTATTAATTTAATTTAAATAATGAAAAATTCTAATATTAAATAAATAAACTAAATTTTGAATATTAAAATTAATAACTTATATATATAATTATTAAATAATCAAAGTAAATTAATTTGTGCATACGAAAAAACCCATAAATTAAAAATTAAAATATTGTTCGGAATGCGTAAAGAAACGAGATAATATACTACGTGCTAGCTAATACACTGGAGGAGCAGATGCGGGGCCGAGTCCTCCGCCTCCAGCCGGGTCGTTGTCGTCGGGGTGTGGGTTCGAAGGAGGTTGACATACTTCTCGATTTTGGTTCATGAGCGCGATGAGTTGGGCTATTTGTGCTTGTTGTTCGTCAAGTCTTTGCCGCATTGACTCATTCTGCTCTTGTGTCCGTCGATTCTCCTCTCGTGCCAGTCGAGCCTCTTGAATGGCTGCTTCGACGGCCGCAGCTTGACTCATTCTCCGCTGCCTCGAACTTCCCGTAGATGATGAGCCGGAGGTCGTCGACAAATCTCGTACCACCCTAGGCCCAAAGTGCCTAACCTCCTTGCCAGCTCTACGACCGTAGACCTCATCCGTGATTGCAATTTGGCTCTCTAAGGATAGAGGAGGCAGGTCTTCCGGCGGCACATCTGGGAACGCAAGCTGAGTGTTGGCCAACTCTTCATGCGCACGCTCTATCGCCCTTGCCTACAAAATTATAATTAATTTATTATAATTTTGTAATCATATTTAAATAATAATTACTATAATTAAAAGCACATATATATATATATACATATCACTTATATCACTTACCCCGCATTGACTCGCTTCATTATCGAGCCCTGGCGTCACGTACGCGCTTACGCTTGCATCAATAAAAGGGTGTTTGGAACCCTTATCTTTGTGCTCCTTGGCAATTTGAATGAACTGTTTGGCGCCGGTAGTATGGTGTTTCTCCTTCTTCCCCCGGTTGGCTTTGTTGACACCGGAGAATTTCTGTTACACAACATAATTAAATCATTAAAAAATGAATAACTACAATTTAAATAATTCAATTATTTTAATTGAAATAAAAAAATTAAATTAATACCTTAAATTGTTCATCGGCAAAGTGGTTACACAACCACTCCCACTCATCTTCTCTCTCCCCTTGCAGCTCTACCGGGGGAGGCACGGGACCGACATCTTTGAAATACTTATGGAGCCTGTACTTCCAATCTTTGTAGATGGAGTTGGCAGTTTGATTGATATGCCTCAACATAGCCGGTGTCGGATCCACGTCAAATTGTTCCTATGAAAAATAAATAGAAAATTATAATCGTATATATTATGAAATTTTAGGCCGAGATTAACAATATTATATAATAACTAAATTGAACGTATTACGTACCGAAAGATCTTTGAAGACTTTCGCCTTCTCATGATCCGGCGCCTCCTTCCAAGTAGGGGCAGTGATACGAACCCGGTTACGGATGATTGACCCTATCCCATGCGCCGAGAGACTTGCTAGTTGAGCTGTGGGAGGGCCACCGGTGAATTCGTCGTACGGCAAGTCGATCTTTTTACTGGTCGCCTTACAAATACGCTCCGCTTTCCCCCCTTTAACGAGACCCCGAGTCCTTTTCGGTTCCGGGTCAGTGGGGGCCCTCCTTTGCCTACGGCGGGCGCTGTACATGATTGATTCGGCGGTGGAGGACGCCTAAGTACTTCCCGTTGAATGGGTACCGGGCGTCGGAGATTGGAAGGGGTCGACGTCATCACCGCTCGAGATGAATGGGGGAGCGGGAATTTCCCCAGAGGGCGCTACGGACGGACCAGATGATCCGTCCGGATTGAGAGCGTCGTTGCCCTCCGGTGGTAATTCCCAACCGACTTGGTCCGCCAAGCGGCGGAGCATGGCATCTTCTGCCTCTTGTAGGGCTTTCTTCTTGCCGGATGTCGTCTTTGGCGGAGCCATTTAAACCTAAGAGTACGGGGTTAAAATACCTACTTACCATAATAATTACAATGTCCAAAATTTACGCTAATTAATTAAGTACGTTTAAGATTTAAATAGAGTACACTAGCTTGGCATTTTCCGTCGTTCAATGGACGTGCGACCCGCGCGATAAAGTGTAAATTTTCAATTAATCAGCCTGGGTTAAATCGAAAAACATGGCCAGTTAGGGATAGAGATAACGCGAGAGGCAGGACTAATTTCGACAAAAGTCTTTCTTAGTCCAAATCCTGTCACCAGTCATAACCCGTTTCTAGACACCATGTCCGACATTCGGCCAATTTTTCGAAAATTTACACTCCCTCAAGTCCTTTGCAAACTCCGCCCTCAACCTCGTGTCCATAACTTCACTTAGGTTATGGTGTGCGGTGATGAAACCCACACATCACGAGGGGTTAAGGAGATAAGCAAGGAAAAGAGGCGCCATCTATTCCAAAGAGTGCGACTTAATAATTACCAAGCCTATGTACTAAATTTAAATCGAACACGTACTACTAATTAATTTACTAGAAAATAAACGTAAATATTAATTAATAATTCCTTTAATTAGATGCAATAATTTATATTTATTTATCATGCAACTAATAATAAATAATTTAATAGTCAATTCATTTAATCATGCAACTAATTAATAATATATAAATAATTACAATAATTATGATTTAATTAATTAATAACAATAATTAATCATTTATTAAATATTTAAACTAATTAATCAATTAAATTCTACAAATTAATTATATTTAGAATTAAATTAATTAAATAAATAAAATTATTTTAATAAGAGAAAAATAGAAATTTACCGAACCGGAGTTTGCGGGAATATCGGCGGAGTTGAGTCGTCGGAGAAGAGGAACCACGGCAGAAATAATGTCGTCGGAGCGTCGCCGGAGGAGGATCGCCGGAGGAGAGGAGAGGAGATCGAGGAGAGGAGGAGAGGAGAGGAGATGGAATGAGAAAAGGAGGGGGGGTGCTGTTCTATTTATAGACTTTAACTTAGACGACGGAGCACTATTCTCTGTCGTCTAAGTGAACCTGGACGACGGAAACAGTGTTTTCCGTCGTCCAGGTGGCGGTTTAAAAATTTTCAATCGGCGCGTAATTAATCGGCGGGACGTTTTGAACCGCCATGAATTTGGACTTAGACGACGGAGAATGAATTCTCCGTCGTCTAAGTGAAAATTCAAGCGGTCCCAAAAACGGAAGCGGTAAAATGAACCGCCATAATTTTTGACTTGGACGACGGAGATGGTAAGTTTCCGTCGTCCAAGTGAAAATTACATGAAAAAAATAAACTAAAATAAATTTGAACCGCCATGGTTTTTGAACCTGGACGACGGAGATGGTCATTCTCCGTCGTCCAGGTGAACACCTGGACGACGGAGATGACCATATCCGTCGTCCAGGTTCAAATTACGTAAAAAAAAATTTTAAAAATAATTCGCTAGGAATTTAGCGATCTGTCATTCGAGTGAAATAGTCGTACAATATCGATGAACGCATCGTGTATATAAACAGTTAAATTTGAACCGACGATTAATTTTACGTATTGAAACATGTTAAGTATCGACTAATCTTTACGACTAAAGTGTTCATGAGTAGACGCTCATTTGCAGCAGAGTATTAACGAAATTGAATTTGGACAAAACAACCGTTGGATATGTTCGTCGTAACATAATATATAATTGTCTTCAAAGGATCATAAAATAATAAGTTCGGGAAAGGTTTGATCGGCACAGTCAACCGCAAAACCGTTAATTTCACAAACCGGAAACGTGGATACTAGGCATTTCGGAACTCCGATTTTCGAACCGTCGAAGCTCACACACCAAGAATTGTTTACTCTAAAGTCTTGATGAAAAGACTTTGCATTGGAAGAAGGTCTAGATGGTCGTTGTCTTAGAAAAAATTACGATATCTGCACCTGGACGACGGAAATGAGTGTTTCCGTCGTCCAAGTCAGAACCTGGACGACGGATAACTTCATTTCCGTCGTCCAAGTCAGAACCTGGACGACGGAAACACTCATTTCCGTCGTCCAGGTGTATAGACCCTGAATTCAGGGGTTAGGGCCTTACTGTTTAGGGTTTAGGGTTTGTGAACTTGGACGACGAAGAATGACCATCTCCGTCGTCCAGGTGTAAAAACCCCGAATTCAGGGGTTAGGGCCTTAGGGTTTACGGTTTAGGTCGTCCCCGGTCATTTGTGTGTGCGTTCAATTATTCTGATTCAAAAATATAATTAAAAAATTGATCGATCGATCCGAACTGCTAGATTTAGGGTCCAAGATTTAGCTAGGGTTTTATATGAGATTGAGATTTGGCGCCAAAGGTGAATCTGCAATTAATTTCTCCGTTGTCCAGGATATATAATTCGGATTAATTTCTTACCGTAAACCAGCATCGATCATATGTATATATATATATATTACAATAATTACAGTAATTAATTACCAATTAATCTCCCTCGTCGTATGACCGTACTCTTCGTCATAATCATCATCGTTCTAGTGTGTACCTGGACGACGGAGAATGACCATCTCCGTCGTCCTAGTGTGTACCTGGACGACGGAGAATGACCATCTCCGTCGTCCAGGTGTAAAAACCCCGAATTCAGGGGTTAGGGCCTTAGGGTTTACGGTTTAGGTCGTCCCCGGTCATTTGTGTGTGCGTTCAATTATTCTGATTCAAAAATATAATTAAAAAATTGATCGATCGATCCGATCTGCTAGGTTTTGGGTCCAAGATTTAGGGTTTTATATGGGTTTAGGGTGAATATGGCGGGGGACCTAATATAAACGTGGACAGAATTCAGGTGTCCGTTAAATTATTTTGAATGACCATAAAAAAATTAAATAAATGATGGATCGATCCGATTTGCTAGATTTAGGGTCGAGGATTTAGCTAGGGTACGTTTTATATGAGATTGAGATTTGGCGCCAATATTTATTAATTTCTCCGTTGGCCAGGATATATATATAATTCAGATTAATTTCTTACCGTAATCCGGCATCGATCATATATATATATTACAATAATTACAGTAATTAATTACCAATTAATCTCCCTCGTCGTATGACCGTACTCTTCGTCATAATCATCATCGTCCTCATCCCCGTTAGTCGACGGCTCATCCTCGTCATCGTACTCAACATCGTCCGACGAATAACCTGAGTCCTCGTCCGCGTCCTCTTCCTGCTCGTCTTCTTCATCTACCTCATGGATAATCTCATCTTCAGTTAGATCTGTACAACCATCAGGCATGGGTAACCGTTCACCATCTTGAACCAGGTCCATTATATCGGAGCGGACCATAGAAATATTAGGCTCTTGATAGGCAGGAATGTCTCTTTCTGGTTCAGCAGCATCTTCAGTCGTCGCCGGTGTCCCTTCAATTGTCTCTGTATTCCATATTCCTCGGTGAGAGATATGGTTCACTATTTTCCACCCTTCACCGGCTTTCGGATCGTCGAGATAGAACACCTGCCGAACTAAGGTGGCGAGAGCGAAAGGCTCATCCTCATACCAGTGCAAGTTTGTATCGACATATAATAGTCTCAGGTCTTCCTTTGTACGCTTGAACCATCTGCACTTGAATAGGAAAACGTTGACATCATTCCCGTAACATAGCTGAACCACGTATACAATAGCCCCGTAATATAGATCATTGTCTTTCCCAACGGCTACCCCACTGTTTTGTGTTCTTCTTCCTTCGTCTCGGGCCAATGAATGGAACTTTACACCGTTCACAAAACATCCGGGATAAATATACTGTTTAACCGGCTTCCCTGCTAGCAAGTGCTTTGGCCATGACCACCACCCTCCGTGGTTATCAGATTTTTGCAGATCAATCATCTGCGAAAAAGGCCAAATTAATATAATGGTTTACTTTCTACAAACATGAGCAATATGTATTTAAATAATTAATACCGAGAGACTTAGGTACGTACCCATTGGAAGAAATAATCAGGAAACTTCTTCTTAACCATTTTCTCAATCCACGCCGAACTCTTGTTTTGATTTAACGCCTGAAGCCTCTCCCTGTATGACATCATGTACGGCTCAACTTCATCACAGTCTCGCAACACTACCCAATGTGCCTCAATAAGTTCTTCCCGTGTTAACGATTCCTTTAATACTCCTCTAAACGGTCGGACGACATTGGTGACGACAGAAAGATTGATGCGGGCACTGCGATCGGAGGCAGTGCTGGGAGGGGGTGGATCTTTGAGGTACCTGTTGCAGTAAGTAACACACTTATGCATTAGGTATGTCTCTGCTATGGAGTCATCCGGGGCCGACCTGTTTTTGACGAATGACTTATACTGTCCAAGCTGTCTACAAAATCAAACGTACACATTACATAAGTACATATAGCTAGCTGGCTAGTATATATATAATCTCCAGTGGAACAAATTAATTAATTAGTTGTACGTACCTTTCTTGAGGATACATCCAAGTGTACTGGACCGGACCAGAAATGAGCACCTGCTCGGGCAGGTGGATCATTAGGTGAATCATGATGTCAAAGAAAGCAGGGGGGAAAATCCTCTCTAGTTTGCAAATGATGTGCACAATTTGTTGTTGCAATTCCACCACATCTGACTTCTTTAATTCTCTGGCGCATAACCTCTGCCACCACCTGCACAATGCCACTATTGGTTCTACGACGTCCCGAGGCAAGTATGGTCGAATTACCACTGGAATCAGACGTTGCAGCATAACGTGATAGTCATGTGTCTTTAGACCAACAAACTTGTGTTGCACCTCGTCCACTGCTCCAGTTATAGTAGCTGCATACGTAGCCGGATAACGAATGCCCTTAAACCAGTGAAATACAGAACGTCTAAGCGTCGGCTTCACTGTGTAAGGTGCATCTGGCATCTTGTTGTACACTCCTTTCCTATCCCTCCTCAACCACAAGGGACGACGTAGATTCATTGATTCCAAATCTTTGCGCGCTTTGGGAGTATCTTTAGTCTTGAACTTAATACCGAGAATTGTTCCCACCACGCTGTCGCACACATTCTTTTCTATGTGCATCGCGTCCAAGTTGTTCCTCAGCTTCAACTTCGACCAGTAAGGGAGTTCAAAGAATATACTCTTGTGATCCCAATAGCTCAGATCATGTGGAGGAATTGGATTGCATTTCTTTACATCCGCGTCATTGCTCAACACACCAAAGTCGAAATAGCTCAACCTCTCTAAAATCTCTTCGCCCGACCAACTACGGGGTTTAGGATTGTTCTCTACCGTACCGTCGAAATGAGCTTCATCCTGTCGCCACGGGTGGTCGTGAGGAAGCCATCTACGGTGACCCAAGTAACACACCTTCCCCGCGTGCCAACTAGAGTTCACGTCGTCCAAACATATAGGACATCCATTATATCCTTTTGTCCTGCAGGCTGCCAACATCCCATAAGCTGGAAAATCGCTGATCGTCCACATTACCGCAGCCCTCATCGTGAACATCGTGTCAGTGAATTTGTCATAAGTTGGGACTCCATTTTCCCACAACAGTTTCAGCTCGTCGATCAAAGGTCTGAGGTAGACATCTAAGCACTTCGATGGAGATTTAGGACCTGGAATTAGTACGGTAAGGAAATTAAATTCCTTGTTCATGCACATCCACGGAGGCAAGTTGTACGGCATTAGAATAACTGGCCAAGTGCTGACGGCGGAGCTATTACTTCCCCAAGGATTGAATCCGTCTGTAGATAGGCCGAGTCTAACATTTCTAACCTCTGAAGCAAAGTCTCCAAATTCTCTGTCGAAATGTTTGAAACCCTCCCCATCCGCGGCGTATCGCAGGACATCGTCATCTATTCGCTTTTCTACGTACCATCGCATCGCCTCTGCTGTGTGTAGCGACATGTACAGGCGCTGCAATCTGGGAATCAAGGGAAAATATCGAACAACTTTCACAGGAATTCTCTTTTTCGAACTCTTCCTATTCAACTGGAATCTGCACTGGCCACATACGGGACAATAGTCCAACTCTTTATACTCTTTGTAAAATAGCACACAATCATTCGGACATGCGTCAATTATCCTGTACTTTAGGCCGAGGCTGCTCAGGATATTTCTAACCTTATAATGAGATTTAGGAAGATTGTGATCATCAGGAAGCAACTTACATATTTGCTCCTGAATTTCGTCAAAAGCACTCACTGACATTTTGTGCTTCACTTTTATCTTCATTTGCTCCATCACATATTGCAACACATTCTCTCGACATCCAGGGAACACCGGGGTCTGCGCTTCAAGTAGCATCCGGTTGTACTTTTCCATCTCACTGGTGTCAGTGGCCAAGCTAGCTGCGGGGAATGTGTCATCATGCTCATTGGTGGTACTGTAACCTCCGTCTTGGTGTTGGTGTCCGCCATGACTACATCCCGGAAACGCATCATGGACCAAATCTGCAGTTGGGTTGCAAGCTGGGGGTCCGGCACCACTGCCGCTGGATGAGGCACCATGGTAACTGTACCCTGAGCTGAAGTCTGCTGCGCTGAACTCTACTGCTTCACCATGCTCGCTCCATGTTGTGTAACTCCACATCATACCATTTTCGTACAAGTGTTGCACCATAACATTAACCTCCGCATACTGACAATTAAGACATTTCTGACACGGACACCTGAAACGTTTCTTTCCCTGACCATGTTCTATCGCAAAATTCACAAATTCGCTAATTCCATCCATATACCGGACATCACATCTATTCTTCAACTTCATCCAACTCTTGTCCATACTGCTACAAAATATTATACTTAATTAATTATTACATATATATATATATATATTTGTCCATTAATTTACGCTTAATTATACGTACTCGATCTACATATCGATCCATCAATTACGTGCGTATGTACGTAATTTAATCGATCTGTACATATATATATATATATATAGCTAACATCAGCTAACATCCTTGCATGTATATATATATGTACGTACGTTTTCACTAAATACATATTAATTAAGCAAATTTTAACTGCGTACGTACGTACCTGCTGGCCTTCTCGATATCTTTACGTTAATTAAGCTAACTAGCGTATCAGCGGAGATCCCGGCCTTATCGATCCTGATTCTTCTCGGCCTAGCTAGCTTCTAGCTACCTAGCTCGATCGAGCTCCCTAGCTTCTCCTTCTCCCTTCTCCTTCAATTATTATTCAAATGGAATCGATCATGAAGAGATCGAGGCTAGCTAGGAATGAATTCGATCAGTACGTTTGGCCGGTAGTGGGCTTATATAATGCTTCACTTAGACGACGGAGGTGTCGGTACGTCGTCTAAGTGGAAGTACGTTTTGTGAACTTGGACGACGGCGTGTCGGTCCGTCCTCCAGGTAATCACCTGGACGACGGAGAATACCATCTCCGTCGTCCAAGTGGTCACCTGGAGGACGGAGAAGACTCCGAGGTCCAGGTGGTCACCTGGACGACGGAAATGGTATTCTCCGTCGTCCAAGTGGTCACCTGGAGGACGGAGAAGACTCCGAGGTCCAGGTGGTCACCTGGACGACGGATAATACTATCTCCGTCGTCCAAGTGGTCACCTGGACGACGGAGAAGACTCCGAGGTCCAGGTTGTCACCTGGACGACGGAGATGGTCAACTCCGTCGTCCAGGTGGTACTTGGACCACGGAGTCTTCTCCGTCGTCTAAGTGTCACTTGGACGACGGAGAATTAGTGTTTCCGTGGTCTAAGTGCTGTTTTCTTGTAGTGTACTCATATCCGTATATGTATAATCGTAAAACACATGCTCATGTAAACCAAAATCTCGTATGCATACTCAAGTTCATAAAACATGTATAAAGAAATGTCCACTCACAGACTAGCGTAACGCAGTTCGCGTTAACCCGTGATCCGGCGGAAAGTCCCTCGCCAAACGAACGATCACAAACCCCTGAATAAGCACAAAATCCATTTCTCAAAATCATAACTCGACAATACAAGACTAATCACGAGAAACCACCGTACTCGGAAACACGTAATTCAATGTCGACGAATCGTCGAAAATCCGATATTTACACCTCAATACCTCGCTGTACTTTCGGACGCTCAACTCGAAAAACGAACCTCCCCACTGCGATCGGGGCACGATTTCGAGTGAAATGACATGCAATTTGTCGAAAACCCCAAAAAGTCAAACTTTGAACTTGGAAATAATCAACTATTCAAACCAACACATATTTAAACCGACTAAATAATCAACAATCGGAAATAATCACAACTTAATTTTCGTAACTCGGAATAATTATACGGAAGTTCCCACGAGCTCGAAATTAAATTCTCAACAACTTCCGTGAAGAAGACGAAACCAAATTCTCGACCGGTAATTTAGTCGCTAAGAGCACCACCATTTAAATCCAAACTTCAAATATTCATAATTAATTCCTCGGTCGTCCAAATAACGATCCGGAACCGCCCACGAACTCAAAATCACACATACAACGACTCTCGAGAAGAGACTCAGCTCCAATTCTCGGCCAATGATTAAATCGTTAACAAGCCTGGCGATTCAATCATCGGTCGAAAATCTGCAACTACGCAGTAACCTCAAGAACCAAGCTGACCACACTGCTGATTATGTTCTGGGTCGTCACATTTAAGTTGATATATGCTCTGATTTTGGAGATGATTAAAGGCATTTAGGTTTTCCATCACTTGACCAAAAAGCCATGTGTCCCTTTTGTGTACACGAGTTGCGACACTCTTAGAGTACCCTTTTGTGCCTACGTTTAGCTTGTTCATTCATTTACCACATATATATATATATATATCTAAACACTTAGCCTAGTGTAGAGTTTCCTATCCTTGTTCAAAGACTTGGTGAAGAGATTTCGAAGCTAGCACAAAAAGAAGTGGGGTGAAGATGATGGAAGAATACAAAGGAAGGGAAGACTTTTCCAAAAGTCTGAAAAAAAAGAAAGTGTGATTGCCGCAAATACAAAAGAAAAAAAATATTCGAGAGCAAAAGAAAGAAAAAGAAAGTAAAAGCTCTTCGGCTAATGTTCCAAGTGTAAAAGTTTAGACAAGTGAAGTTTAGAATGAATTTAAGCCCAAAAAGATAAAATTTGGCCTTATTTTTGTAGTTTTGACACATGAGAAATGATGAACTCAAATGGATGAAGTGTTGACTAAGCCTTTTGAACATTTTTCATCACCACATACCTAAATTTTGAATGCCTTAGCCTCAGCCCCATTACAACATTTCTAAAGTCCTTTATGATCCTTAAGATGAGTAGCCTTCGATTGGTTGAGTAAGTTGCATGAGTAAGCATATGGGTTGGTTCATTTATGCAAGGATGTGACGACCCAGAACAGAATTAGCAGTGAAATCAGCTTAATCCACGAAGTTGCACGTAATCGCTGTTTTTCATAAATTGATTAAATTGTCGAGCTTGATCACGACTTAATTATTGGCCGAGAATTTGAGCTGAGTCTCTTCTCGAGAGTCGTTGTATGCAAGATTTCAAGTTCGTGGGCGGTTCTGGATCATTATTTGGACAACCGAGGAATAAAATATGAATATTTGAAGTTTCGACGTAATCGGGAGGCGGCTTTCTTAACGACTAAATTACCGGACGAGAGTTTGGCTTCAGATTCTTCACGGAAGATGTAGAGAATTTAATTTCGAGCTCGTGGGAACTTCCGGAGGATTATTCCGAGTTACGAGGATTATGTTGTGAATATTTCGACCGTCGATTTTAATCGGGTTAGCTTGTGTTGGGTTGAACCGTTGACTTTTTATCGCGTTTGTCGAAGCATTTGACTTCAGGTGGTAATTGGAGAACATGTCAAGATGAGTTTGTTGCCGCGAGAATTATCGAAATCGGATTTACGACGCGGAAGTCACGGGTGTTCAAAGTTTACCGAAATGTGTAATTAGAAGTTTCCAAAAATAGAAGGTCTATATATGGAGGTTTCCCGTTTAGGAAACCTGATATATTGGGAAAGCTTGGTTGACTGGGTGGGTTGACCCATTTGGGCTGATTTGGGGCTGATCGGTTTCTTCATCGTGGAGGCTGATTCCGGCCATATTTGGGTATGGTTTCTTCACGAGATATGTTGGGCTCGTGCTCCTCTTCGGATTGGTAGGTGGATCACCTCCTATGGTGGCCGGAGGAGGAAGAATGGTGGCCGCAAAAATGGGGAAATTCCGGCGAGTTTTGGTCGATTCGGGTGGCGACGTGGAAGCCGCGATGGTGGCTCATCTTTGAGGGGTTTTGTTCGCCTCAATGAGAGGAAGCTATTGCAAGTGGTTTGAGAGGTTGCCGTGGCCGGAGGAGAGAGATCCGTCGAATTGAAATTTCGGTATGGATTTTCCGGCGACGGCGGCGGCGGCGCCGGCGGTGGCGGCGACTTTTCGCCCGGGGTAGTTTTCGACGCGTTATATGTCATTTCACTCGAAATCGCGCCCCAATCGCAGTGGGGAGGTTCGTTTTTCGAGTTGAGCTTCCAAACTTACAGTGAGGTATTGAGGTGTGATTTTCAGATTTTCGACAGTTTGTCATAATCGGATTTCGTGTTTCCGAGAACGGTGGTTTCTCGTGATTTGATTTGAATTGTCGAGTTATGACTTTGAGATATAAAATTTGTGAATATTCAGGGGTTCGTGATCGTTTGTTTGGCAAGGAACTTTCCACCGGATCACGGGTTAACGCGAACTGCATTACGGTATTCTGTGAGTTGACAATTTCTTTTCACGGATTGTTTGCGAGTCTTATTATACGTCTTACAAACTTGAGCATGCTTACGAGATTTCAATTTATATGAGCATTTGTTATACGATTATATTACGTATATACATTCATATGCTGTTTATTATATTTGCATCGGATTATTTGTGATTTGATTTACACAGAGTACAGTCGTAGTTCATGTTGTTGTATCGATACACACGCATCCCGGCTGATCCCCGAGGGTGCTTACCAGGAGGGGTACCGTACCTTGTGCCGATGTAGTTCCGGGTGGGTACTGGTTTCTGTACCTTGTGCCGATGTAGTTCCGGGTGGGTACAGATGTCAGTTTCTTGTGCCGATGTAGTTCCGGGTGGAAACAGATACCCTGACCTGAGGCCTTTCTGGCTCGAATCACGTGTGGGTCTGGGATCCCGTGATTCGGACTGTACTAGCACGGACGTGTTCATGAGTGGCCCCGTGGGATTTTTACTCGCATGCTCTGTACGCTGGAGGAGTATGAGTTTACCTTGTGTATTTTATTATATTTATTCATTCGACTCGCATATGTTTTTATAACATATATATTACTTGGTGAAAGACATTTATTTTCGTCCACTCACTCTAATGGTTTTCATGTCTTTCCTCTGGGCTTTTCGGTTTCCGTGCCCAGTTTGCAGTTCGGATTCTGGTGTCGCACGTCGTGGACGGAGGCATAGTGCTCGAGCTACCTTGTTTCTTCCAGAAGGTTTATTATTCTACCTACTATGGTATACTTATATGATTATACATTAGAGGTCGCTCTGAGTATTCTAATGTATATGTTTATACGATTTTACTCCGAATTTCAGTAAAGCACAGATATATTTATTATTTTACTTTACTGTTGATATATTGAGAAATCCGGATGGGATTGGTGCCCATGGTTTGATTTTTGTGGCATAGGATGAAGTGTATTTTCTGCGTGCAAGTAATGGTAATTCTACGTTAGTAGCGAAACTCTGCAAAAATTTCTACAGTTTTTGTTGGTTCGTATTTTCGAAGGGGTTTGATTCCGGTTTAGGCAACTAAACCGGGGTTGGGTCCTTTCAGCTTGGTATTAGAGCATTAGGTTATAGGTTCTGTAGACTTCTGTAGTCGTGTTTACTAAGGATATTTGAGAATGTACAGCATGTCTAGAGTGGTGACCCGACCGGCCGGCGGATACTCATCAATATTCCGGGTGTTGTATACTTTCAAATATTTGAAGTTCCATGATTACGTTCCACTTGTTGTGAACAATGTTTTATTCATTAGGATGCCTCCTTGACGTGCTTTCCGTGTCGGTACGGTTGTGGATCCTATTGAGGATCAATCGACGAGCGATTTGCCAGTGAACTGTGGGGTTGGATGAGCATTCTGAGTTCAGAGATTTTTGTGGCACGGTTTGCCTGGTTGTGTGTGTATAAGCGTCTACATGTTACCTCAGCGCTGAGAATTTTGGCAGTTGATGTTTGCCTGAGTCAGATTATTGTATTTTGTGGGCTGATATTATGTGAGTTCCTATTGCGACTCCATGGCCTA
Organism: Geum urbanum; assembly: GCA_946800695.1. NCBI lineage: Eukaryota > Viridiplantae > Streptophyta > Magnoliopsida > Rosales > Rosaceae > Geum > Geum urbanum. The sequence goes on along the minus strand of OX327008.1, from coordinate 14,765,045 downwards.
CATTCGGGGTGTTGTTTATATGGTAATGGTTTTATCAGGCTACCCAGCATTTGAATGTAGAGTGTTTACCCACCTGAGGCAGAGATGCATTGTCCACATGTTTGTTTCCGTTTGCACGTGTTATGTGGCTTCAAAGGAAGCAGTGCACGAGGTTCGAGATAAGTTTGAACCTGAGCATCAGAGAGTCTGACTGTTATGCCTCGAGACAACCATGAGGAGCTTAGTGTGCTGCACTCAATAACGAGGCTGTCGAGAAGGAAAGGTGTACGCGGTTTTCGATGTGATGGTTTGAGGAAAGTGGACTTAGTCGAGATTTTGATGAGGTTGTGTTCCGACACTTCGGGATCAGTGACTTCATCAGGTTGTGGCCTTTTTGATTATGTTGGGGGTCATCAGATCAAAGTAGAGGATCCGTTTGGTGGTGGTGGTGATCACAAAGTAGCGGACTTGCTCCTGTGGCATGAGTTCGAGTGATCGTTGGTGATCCTTCTCGCAGCAGGTGTCGCTGTGACTTGTGTTCGTGGAGCACTCTCAGTTGCTATTGTGGTGGCCAGGACGGTCACGTTACGAGGGAGCGCCCTCAGCCAGCTGTGTTAGCAGTTCGACAGCTCAGAGTTCAGGAGGAGGTCATGATGTTGTTTCTGGAGCTTGACCAACTCAGACTTCTAGACGAGTTAATCAACAATGTCGCAATTGATGTGGGCGGCTAGTTGGGTATGTTGGAGTTCGTGCCATGACCTTGTTTGAGGACGGACTTTTCTCCGAGGTTACTGTTGATTGTTATCCATGGCTATTGTACCTGCATCTCCACTTCCGAGGTCTTGGAGAGTGTTGTATCCATCCGGAGGTTGCGGGATCCTTGTTGGAGGATATGGTTTAGTCGCGGATCTGTTATAGCTGGACATCGTGGTTTTGATGTGACTATGAGTATGGACTTTTTGGCGACGCATTTGGCTATGTTCGAGTACCTCGAGAAGGAGGTTGTGTTTCGACGACCAGGTTTCCCCGAGATACTGTTTCGCGGTGATGGTCGAGTGGATGGTGGAAACGGGTTGTGTTGTTTTCTTAGCTCATGTTGTGGATACTACGGTTGTTGTGCCCGTTATTGGTGATGCTGAGGTGGTTCCAGAGCTTCCAGGTGTGTTCCGGAGGAGTTACCAGGTATTCCTCCAGTTCGGGAGACTGATTACACTATTGAGCTTGTACCGGGCGCTGGACTCATTTTACCGGCATCTTGTCGTTCGGAGCCAACGGAGCTGGTGGAGCTACAGGTTCGACTCCAAGAGTTGCTAGAGGAGGTTTCAGGAGATTTCATGCGACCCCGCGTATTTGCGTGGTGTGCTCTTGTATTGTGTGTACGGGTGTTGGATGGTTCGACGAGGTGGTTAATTGACTACCGAAAGCCTGATTTTCTTCAGAGGAGAGTGAGTATCCTCCGCTTCGGATTGACGATTGGTTTGATCAGCTCGCGAGAGCTTCAGTCTTTTCGAAGATTGATTTCGGGTTTGGATACCATCAGTTGGGGATCGATGAGTCAGATGTGGTTTGGACAGCTTTCAGATTTTGGTGCAGGAATCAGGAGTTTTTGGTCATGCCGTTTGGTTGACCAATGCCCCGTAGTTTTTACGGACTTGGTGGACCAGGTGTTCAGACGGTTTCTGGACGAGTTTGCAGTCATGTTCGTTGGCAATATCCTGATGTACTCCAGGAGTGTGGGCCAGCACCTGAAGCAATTGCGAACGGTTTTGCGGCCATTACGAGATGATCAGTGGTTGGCAAAGTTCATCAAGTGTGAGTTATGGTTGATTTGCGTGAAGATTTTAGATCACGTGATGTTAGCTGAAGGAGTCAGTGTGGATTCCGATCAGTTAGAAGCCGTGTTGATTTGGGGATTGCCCCACCATTGTACCAGAGATCGGGAGTCTCTTGGGTTTAGCAGGCTACTTCCGGTGCTTTGTACAGAATTTTCCCGGATTACCACTTCACTTTTCGGATTGACGAAGAAGGCGTCAAGTTTGAGTGGTTCGATGCACACGAGGAGAGTTATTTACTCCTGAAGGATGGTTGACCGTTGCTTCGGTTTTGACCTTACCTGATGATCGTGGTGAGTTCGTGGTTTACGGCGATGCATCGAGATTTGGATTTTGTTATGTTTTGATGTTGTGTAGCAGAGCGGTGGCTCATGATTTCATGCAGTGGAAACCTTATGTAGTTGCATATCCTGTGTATGATTTGGGTGTAGCTGTCTTTGTGTTAGCATCAGAGAGTTTGAGTCACTACTGCTACAGCGTGCAGCGCAGTGTAGGATGTACACTGATCACTTGAGTTTCATCCACTTGCATTTTCGGCTAGATTTGGGCTTGAGGCAGTGTAGATGGATGGGGTCGACTAACGACTATGGCTGCACCTTTGAGCTTGTTCGGGAAAGGTTAGAGGTTGTACTTTGACTATCCATTTGGGATGTTGTTACTGATGCATTCAGTCGGAAGTCAGGAACATCAGTGTTTCATGTGTGTGTGTGGCTCGAGTTTCCGTATTAGCCGAGTTATGAGCTATGGGAGATGAGTTCGAGTGTGATGATGTTGAGGCTCGTGGTTTTGCGTGCATTTGGCGCTAGTAGTACGGAGATGTGTCTGATACTTCGAGTTTACTACTCGTGACGCAACATGAAGAGAAATGTAGCAGCATGTGCGTGCAGATGCCACATTTGTCGGCAAACGATGGCTAGGAGGCAGAGACTTGCCGAGAAGTACCAGCCATTAGAGATTTCCGGTTAGACGTGGCGTTTGTCGCTGTGGTTTTGTGTGCCAGTACGCACTTCGGTTGGTGGTACCAGTTATCAGGCTATTGTGGACCATTTGATGAACTTAGTTCCTTGTACTTTACAAAACATATTTCAGTGGCAGGCTGGTATAGCTGTGTTTGACGGAGGTTGGCCATTCACGTGGTGTGCCTATGTCCCAGTTCGCTGACCAAGATAATCAGCTACGACTGTGTGTTGGCAAGCTTTGCAGCGAGCATTGGGGACCAGATTACAAGTTAGTATCGAATCTTATCCTCAGATTGGCGGGCGATCCTTGAGGACTATTCAGACCTTGGAGGGTATGTTGTGGCCTTGTGTATTGCAGTTCCGAGGGATTTGGGACCAGCAGTTTCACTTGTTCGAGATTGCTTGCAGTACCAGTTTGTGGACCACTATGGTTTTGATGTTGCATGATGTAGTTTTGAGGAACGATGTTGTACTCCATTGTGTTGGAGCGAGTTTGGATCTGAGCTGACGTTGGATCCTGATTTAGTGGAATGTGCTACCACAGATTTTCGGATTAGCGGAAACAGGTTGATAATTGCCCGAGTCCGATATTTGAGCTATGTTGATGTGAGCAGGTTGAGTTGTGACGACCCGGAAATGTCGAGGTCGAAATTTTTTAAGAGGGGTGGATTTGTGACGACCCGGAACAGAATTAGCAGTGAAATCAGCTTAATCCATGAAGTTGCACGTAATCGCTGTTTTTCGTAAATTGATTAAATTGTGGAGCTTGATCACGACATAATTATTGGCCGAGAATTTGAGTTGAGTCTCTTCTCGAGAGTCGTTGTATGCGAGATTCTGAGTTCGTGGGCGGTTCCGGATCATTATTTGGACAACCGAGGAATAAAATATGAATATTTGAAGTTTCGACGTAATCGGGAGGCGGCTTTCTTAACGACTAAATTACCGGACGAGAGTTTGGCTTCAGATTCTTCACGGAAGATGTAGAGAATTTAATTTCGAGCTCGTGGGAACTTCCGGAGGATTATTCCGAGTTACGAGGATTATGTTGTGGATATTTTGACCGTCAACTATTTAATCGGGTTAGCTTGTGTTGGGTTGAACCGTTGACTTTATATCGCGTTTGTCGAAGCGTTTGACTTCAGATGGTAATTGGAGAACATGTCAAGATGAGTTTGTTGCCGCGAGAATTATCGAAATCGGATTTACGATGCGGAAGTTACGGGTGTTCAAAGTTTACCGAAATGTGTAATTAGAAGTTTCCAAAAATAGAAGGTCTATATATGGAGGTTTCCTGTTTGGGAAACCTGCAATATTGGGAAAGCTTGGTTGACTGGGTGGGTTGACCCATTTGGGCTGATTTGGGGCTGATCGGTTTCTTCATCGTGGAGGCTGATTCCGGCCATATTTGGGTATGGTTTCTTCACGAGATATGTTGGGCTCGTGCTCCTCTTCGGATTGGTAGGTGGATCACCTCCTATGGTGGCCGGAGGAGGAAGAAAGGTGGCGGCGAAAATGGAGAAATTCCGGCGAGTTTTGTTCGATTCGGGTGGCGACTTGGAAGCCGCGATGGTGGCTCATCTTTGAGGGGTTTTGTTAGCCTCAATGAGAGGAAGCTATTGCAAGTGGTTTGAGAGGTTGCCGTGGCCGGAGGAGAGAGATCCGTCGAATTGAAATTCCGGTATGGATTTTTCGGCGGCGGCGACTTTTCGCCCGGCGTAGTTTTCGACGAGTTATATGTCATTTCACTCGAAATCGCGCCCCGATCGCAATGGGGAGGTTCGCTTTTTGAGTTGAGCGTCCGTACTTACAGTGAGGTATTGAGGTGTGATTTTCGGATTTTCGACAGTTTGTCGTTATCGAATTTCGTGTTTCCGAGAACGGTGGTTTCTCGTGATTTGATTTGAAATGTCGAGTTATGACTTTGAGATATGAACTTTGTGAATATTCAGGGGTTCGTGATCGTTTGTTTGGCGAGGAACTTTCTGCCGGATCACGGGTTAACGCGAACTGCGTTACGCTAGTCTGTGAGTGGACAATTTCTTTTCACGGATTGTTTGCGAGTCTTATTATACGTCTTACGAACTTGAGCATGCTTACGAGATTTTGATTTATATGAGCATGTGTTATACGATTATATTACTTATATACATTCATATGCTGTTTATTATATTTGCATCAGATTATTTGTGATTTGATTTACACAGAGTACAGTCGTAGTTCATGTTGTTGTATCGATACACACGCATCTCGGCTGATCCCCGAGGGTGCTTACCAGGAGGGGTACCGTACCTTGTGCCGATGTAGTTCCGGGTGGGTACTGGTTTCTGTACCTTGTGCCGATGTAGTTCCGGGTGGGTACTGGTTTCTGTACCTTGTGCCGATGTAGTTCCGGGTGGGTACAGATGTCTATTTCTTGTGCCGATGTAGTTCCGGATGGAAACAAATACCCTGACCTGAGGCCTTTCTGGCTTGAATCACGTGTAGGTCTGAGATCCCGTGATTTAGATTGTCCTAGCACGGACGTGTTCATGAGTGGCCCCGTGGGATTTTTACTCGCATGCTCTGTGTGCTGGAGGAGTATGAGTTTACCTCGCGTATTTTATTATATTTATGCATTCGACTCGCATATGTTTTTATAACATATATATTACTTGGTAAAAGACATTTATTTTCGTCCACTCACTCTAACGGTTTTCATGTCTTTCCCCTGGGCTTTTCGGTTTCCGTGCCCAGTTTGCAGTTCGGATTCTGGTGTCACACGTCGTGGTCGGAGGCATAGTGCTCGAGCTACCTTGTTTCTTCCAGTAGGTTTATTGTTCTACCTACTGTGGTATACTTATATGATTATACATTAGAGGTCGCTCTGAGTATTCTGATGTATATGTTTATACGATTTTACTCCGGATTTCAGTAAAGCACAGATATATTTATTATTTTACTTTTCTGTTGATATATTGAGAAATCCGGATGGGATTGGTGCCCACGGTTTGAGTTTTGTGGCATAGGATGAAGTGTATTTTCCGCGTGCAGGTAATGGTAATTCTACGTTAGTAGCGAAACTCTGCCAAAATTTCTACAGTTTTTGTTGGTTCGTATTTTCGAAGGGGTTTGATTCCGGTTTAGGCAACTAAACCGGGGTTGAGTCCTTTCAAAGGAATTCATTATAGTCATGAGGTTTTGATTCAATTCATATACACTTTGAGTGAACCCTTGTCATGAGTAAAAATATGATGAGTGCATCAATGTGAGATTGATTTAAACTTGTTCGAAACATGCACAGCTTTAACTTCACCATTGTTTTCTTCCAAGTCTTACTTGTTGATGACATGATCATATTTCTATTATCTCTCGAAATTATTGAACTTTAAACTCTTAATTCTTGTTTGCTAAGGGCTTAGTAGTGTTTGTAATATTTTAAAAGTTTTCGAGTCCTTAGAATTTTTCCAACATAGAGCTTAGCTACAACGTTGGGTTTGTATGTTTTCTTATTTCTAGTCTTTCTTTTATTTAGTTTTTGCTAGGGACTAGCAAAATCTAAGTGTGGGGGAATTTGATCTACACATTTTATGTTTGATTCATAACGTATTTCTCTCAACATTTAGCTTAGTTATGACCTTAGTATTCTTATTTCTAAATACAGAAGATGGAGTAAATGAGGCATAAATGTGCTAAAAACGTGTTAAGGAGTAATTTCCTGTTATGAGGAGGAAAGATGAAGAAGAATGGGACACGAGTTATAAAGATTGGATCAAATATTACTAAGATGGGTCAAGACCATGTTTTTGTGTCCAAGAAGGTCCAAGATAATGCACAAATTCGGCCACAAAGAAGCCCAAAAGAAGAAGATAGATCAAAAGCTAGAAATCAGAAAATCTGCCTGTGCAGATTAGCCTACTTCAACGGGCCACCAAAAATGGATCAGAAGGAATTATGGTACGAATAATATTTCCATAGAAATCTATGGAAGTCAACTTTCTAGCACAAAAAGAATCACTCAATTTGGACATATACATCTCCAGGAATCACTGATTTAATGAAGAAATGTCAACTTACCCGGGTGGAGTTAATTCATTCCTAATTGGGGATTGACTAGGGTTTTTCATATCATATATAAAGGGGAGCTCGACCAGAAGCAAGGCATCACACAATATAGAAGCCAAACCTCTGCCTCAAACACCTTTCCTCTCATACTTAGCAAATTCCTCCTCCAAGGCCGAGCATCCATCTTCTCCACGGATCAAGTGTAATCGGCGCTCTTCGTCTTGCATTAGAGAATCACCACTTGGCATTTGCAGTGCTCTTCAGGGAACAAAAAGTGTAACCATGAGCTTCTCTACTTCATCTCTTCCTTGTAATAGATTTTGTTTGAGTATGATTGTAATAAAGTTTGACAAAAGGTTTTATGTTTCAGATTTACTTTAGTATTAAAAGGACCCAATCCCGATTCAGTTACCTAAACCAGAATCAAACCCTTTCGAAAATACGAACCAACAAAAATTTTCCGAAATTTCGGCAGAGTTTCGTTACTAACGTGGAATTGCATAAACCTGCACCCTAAAAATAACACTTCATCCTATGCCACAAAAGCCAAACCGTGGGCACCAATCCCATCCGGATTTCTCAACATCAATATAATCAATAATAGTAAACAAACTGTACTATGTATATATGTATATCCGAGCAAATCCGAATAAGCATGTATCAGAATGTATCAGAGCGACCTCTAGTATAACATATATACAACATATACACATCAGTAGGCGAAACAAGAACCTACTGGAAAGCACAGGTAACTCTGATCACTAGCCTCCAAACCGCGACGTGAAAACACCAAACCTGAATTGCAACTGGGCACGGAAACCGAAAAGCCCAGGGGAAAGACAATAAACACGTTAGAGTGAGTGGACGAAAATAAATGTCTTTCACCGAGTAATATATGTTATAAAAATATATGCGAGTCGAAATATAAATAAATCAGTTCAATAATATACGAGGAAACGCTAACTCCAACTCGTACACAGAGCATGCAAAGAAAATCTCACGGGGTCACTCATGGACACATCCGTGCTAGTACAGTCGGAATCACGGAGTCCTTGGCTACCACGTGATCCATAGCCAGAAAGGCCTCGGTTCCGGGGTACTGCCCCTCGCCGGTCAAGTAGGGGTACTGCCCCTCCTGGTGGCCGACCATCGGGGATCAGCCGAGAGGCAAAGTGTATCGATACAACAACGTAACTGAGACTGTACTCTGTGTAAATCAAATCATAAACAGTTCGATACGAATGCATGAAATAACATATAGATGCATGTATACTCGTATATGTATATTCGTATAAGTATAATCGTATAACACATGCTCGTAATAAACATAATCTCGTATGAAATCTCATGTTCGTAAAACCATAATCATGCTGCATGCTCAATTTATAAAACGTATATAAAAGACTCGCAATAGATCCGTGAAAATAAAATGTCCACTCACAGACTCGCGTAACGCGCACTCGCGCTAATCTCGAGGACCGGCGGAAGATCCCTCGCCGGAAGCTTGATCGCGATCCCGATCTCGATCTTGATCTCCTGAATATCCACAAAATATAACTGATCAATATCGTAATCCACAACACTGTACTGATACACGGAAACCAACCGTTCCCGGAAATACGAAATGCAGTACAAAATGAATTACGGAAATCCCGAAATCTCCACTCGAATCCTCGACTGAAAATCGGCTAATCAAATCGACCTAAAAACCTCTGTACGATAACCAGGGCGTGATTACGAGAAAAATGACATTAATTACGTCGAAATCTGAAAAGTTGACTTTTCTCGCCGGAGCGCCGCTGTTGACCGCCGCCGGCGCGCCGTCAACGGAGACTTTCTCCGGCGGAGAAGCTCCAGATCGCACAACCTCCACAAGCCCAACCTGTTTCTCAACTGGCACTAAAGCCAAAACTCACCAGAACAAGCCCAAATCTCATCAAACAGGTCGAAATTCCAGATTCCGGTGACCAATTCGGGTCACCACAAAAACTTATCCTCGTCCCAATTTAATGACAGGGAAAGTATCACCCAAGTATGGGGAACAAAACCCCCCATCAAACTGACCTCCAATTCTCGCCGGAACCACCGTAACCGATACCGGCGAAAATCTCGAACTCGACCCGATTCGGGTTCCAAGAAAACTCAACCAATTTCCATGATTTCAATTGCAAAACCACTTAGAATCACAAGAGGAAGCGTTTTATACCTTCAAAGAAGTCGGAGGTGGCCAGAAAATAGCTTGTCGGACGGTGAAGCCGAAACGGGAAACTCTCTCCCACGGTCAACAGGTCAAACTTTCCAATTTTGGAAAGTCAACGACTGGTCAATGCAAAATCTTATTTTTACGACAATTCTCGACTATTTCGATATTTATACTCGAGGGTTTAGGGTTTAGGAGAAGCTCCAGATCGCACAACCTCCACAAGCCGAACCTGTTTCTCAACTGGCACTAAAGCCAACACTCACCGGAACAAGCCCAAATCTCATCAAACAGGTCGAAATTCCAGATTCCGGTGACCAATTCGGGTCACCACAAAAACTTATCCTCGTCCTAATTTAATGACAGGGAAAGTGTCACCTAAGTATGGGGAACAAAACCCCCATCAAACCGACCTCCAATTCTCGCCGGAACCACCGTAACCGATACCGGCGAAAATCTCGAACTCGACCCGATTCGGGTTCCAAGAAAACTCAACCAATTTCCATGATTTCAATTGCAAAACCACTTAGAATCACAAGAGGAAGCGTTTTATACCTTCAAAGAAGTCGGAGGTGGCCGGAAAATAGGTCGTCGGACGGTGAAGCCGAAACGGGAAACTCTCTCCCACGGTCAACGGGTCAAACTTTCCAATTTTGGAAAGTCAACGACTGGTCAATGCAAAATTGTATTTTTACGACAATTCTCGACTATTTCGATATTTATACTCGAGCCTCGGGTCGATCGACGGTCCAAAACGAATATACGATATGATTCGGATAAACACGAAACAATCGGATAAACTCGTTGGATACCGAAACTTCAAATAATCATAAAATATTCCTCAGTAATCGGAAAAATCTTCCGGAACCGCCCACAAGCTCGAAATCATGTACTCTACAATTTCCATGAAGACACCCAACTCAAATTCTCGACTGAAAACATAGTCGCGAATCGAATCGACAAACCACACAATATCGTAAAACTACGACTATAACCAAATCTCGAGAATCATGCCAAACACACGTCTGATTCTGGTTCGGGTCGTCACAAATCTACCCCCCTTAAAGAAATTTCGACCTCGAAATTTACGTACCTGTCAAGTGAACAGATGAGGATATTGCTCCCGCATACGCTTCTCGGTCTCCCAGGTGGCCTCCTCAACAGAATGGTTCTGCCACAAGACCTTCACCAGCGGAATCACACGGTGCCTCAACTCCTACTCACGATGATCGAGAATCTGCACTGGCTCCTCAACATACGATAAGTCCTCTCTGATCGGCAACTGCTGTGGGGCTAACACATGTGAAGGATCTGAGATGTACTTCCGCAACATCGAAACATGGAAGACATCATGCACACAAGCCATCTCAGCTGGTAACTCAAGTCTGTATGCAACAGCTCCAACCCTCTCTGTAATCTCATACAGACCAATGTAGCGCGGTCGAAGCTTGCCACGCTTCCCGAAACGCACAACTCCCCTCCACGGAGATAGTTTCAGGAAAACCCAATCACCAACCTCAAACTCTAAGCTCTTCCTCCTCACATCTGCGTAACTCTTCTGCCGATCCTGGGCGATCTTCAGTCGATCCTGGATAATCTGTATGTCCTCCATCGTGGTTTTCACCAAATCAGGACCAATAAGCCAACGCTCGCACACTTCACTCCAACATAATGGAATGTGACACTGCTTCCCGTACAAAGCCTCGTACGGTGCCATCTCAATACTGGCCTGGTAGCTGTTGTTGTAGGTGAACTCAATCAAGTGCAACTGTTGATCCCAGTTTCCACGGAACTGCAACACACACGATCTCAGCATATCCTCAAGAGTCTGAATGGTCCGCTCTGATTGCCCATCAGTCTGAGGATGGAAAGCTGTACTAAACCGCAACCTCGTGCCCAATGCTCGCTGTAAAGCCTGCCAAAACTCAGAAGTAAACTGACTATCTCGGTCAGAAACAATCGACACAGGCACACCATGCAAGCGAACAATCTCGGATAAGTACAACTTGGCCAATCTGCCCACTGAAATCTTTCCCGGAAGTGCAAGAAAATGTGCGGATTTCGTCAATCGGTCAACAATAACCCAAATGCCAGTGTTGCCCGCCGAAGTACGCGACAACTGATAGACGAAATCCATCGTAATATGCTCCCACTTCCAAACTGGAATCTCAAGTGGCTGTAGTTTCCCTGCAGGTTTCTGCCTCTCCGCCTTCACCTGCTGACAGATCAAACATCGACTCACGTACGCGGCAATCTCCCGCTTCATGTTGCGCCACCAATAGTACGCTCGAAGTGTACGAAACATCTTCGTACCTCCGGGATGCATCGCATACGCTGAACTGTGGGCCTCATCTAAAATCTCCTTCTTCAAGTCCTCGTCTCTGGGTACGCATAGCCTGCCTCTGAACAACAACGTACCGTCGTTGCTCAATCGGAATTCTGTAGGCACACCATTCCGAATCATGGTCTTCTTGCCCAGCAAGTAAGGATCTGAATCCTGAGCCTCCCGTACCTGATCAACCAATACGGGTCGAACCTGGAAACTGGCCAACAAAGCTCCATCATCATCATACCCAAACACAGCACCCGTAGCTCGAAGCTCGGCTAACATCGATACTCTGGCCACACATATGTGAAACAACGAGGCTCCTGATTTCCGACTAAGTGCATCTGCTACAACGTTGGCCTTCCCTGGATGGTACTCAAACGTGCAATCGTAGTCGTTGATCAACTCCATCCATCGGCGCTGCCTCATGTTCAGGTCCGGCTGTGTCCGCAAGTAGGTGAGACTCTTGTGATCAGTGAAAATCTTACACTGAGCACCATACAGGTAATGTCTCCAACTCTTCAACGCTAACACGATAGCGGCTAACTCCAAACCATGCATCGGATAGTTGACCTAGTGCGGTTTCAGCTGCCTGGAACCATATGCCACGACTCTACCATGCTGCATCAATACACAGTCAAGGCCCAACTTCGACGCGTCACTGTACACAACAAACTCACCACTGTCGTCTGGCAATGTCAGAACAGGTGCGGTAGTCAATCTCTCCTTCAGGAGCAAGTAACTCTCCACGCACGCCTCAGACCACTCAAACTTGACGCCCTTCTTCGTCAATCTTGTCAGTGGTGTAGCAATTCGGGAGAAATCCTAAACAAACCATCGGTAATAGCCGGCTAACCCCAGGAAACTCCGAATCTCTGGCACAGTAGTGGGTCTACTCCAATTCAGCACGGCCTCGATCTTGTCAGGATCAACACTAACTCCCTCGGCCGAAATCACGTGGCCCAGAAACTTCACACTATCCAACCAGAACTCACACTTGCTAAACTTCGCGAACAGCTGATGGTCCCGCAAAGTCCGCAACACCGCTCGCAAGTGCTTCTTGTGCTGGCCCACACTCCTCGAATATATCAAAATATCATCAATGAATACAATCACGAACTTGTCCAGGAATCGCCTGAACACTCGATTCATCAAGTCCATAAAAGCTGCGGGGGCGTTGGTCAACCCAAACGGCATAACCAGAAACTCATAGTGCCCGTACCGCGTCCTGAAAGCTGTCCTGGCTACGTCCGAGTCTCGGATCCTCAACTGGTGTTATCCGGATCGAAGGTCAATCTTCGAAAAGACTGCTGCTCCCTTCAGCTGATCGAACAAGTCGTCAATCCGCGGCAACGGATACTTGTTCCTCACTGTAACCTGATTCAGCTTCCGATAGTCGATGCACAACCGCATGGACCCATCCTTCTTCCGCACAAACAACACTGGAGCACCCCACGGAGAAACACTCGGTTGAATGAATCCCTTCTCTAACAACTCTTGGAGCTGAATCTGCAACTCCTTCAACTCCGCAGGCGCCATCCGATAAGGTGTCTAAGAAATCGGTCCAGTACCGGGCAACAACTCAATAGTAAAATCAATCTCCCGTACAGGGGGTATACCAGGTAACTCTGCTGGAAACACATCTGAAAACTCAGACACAACCTCAATACTACCAAGATCCGGCACTGCAGCTGTAGTATCCACAACATGAGCTAAGTACGCCACACAACCCTTCTTCATCAGCCGATCCGCCCTCATCGCGGAAATCAAACACGGTAGTGAAGTGTTCTTCTCGCCACGGAACAGTATCTCAGGTAACCCTGGTCATCGAAACGCGACCTCCTTCCTGTGGCAATCAAACATAGCCCAGTGCGACTCTAGGAAGTCCATACCCAATATCAAATCAAAATCCACAATATCCAGCAGTAACAAATCTGCGGCTAAACCATGGCCATCAATAAACACCTCACAATCTCGGTAAACCCAACCGATGTTCACAACCTCTCCTGACGGATACAACACTCTCCACAACCCCGGAAGTGGAGATGCAGGTACCGTAGCCAATGATGATAATCTATATGATATGAATGAATGTGTAGCGCCCGGATCTAACAATGCAAGTACAGGAATACCAAAAACATGTAACGTACCGATATAGACCTCCGGTGATGCTCTGCCCTCACGTAGAGTCATAGCATGAACCCTCGCTTGTCCAGCTGGTTGTCCTCGCTGGGGCTGTCCCTGCTGTCTGCCCTGACCTGCAAACTGAGCTGGTCGCACTCCCGAGGTGGTACCTCGCTCAACTCCGGAACTCTGGGTCGCCTGTCCACCACCACCATACAACTGAGGACACGCCCTCGCATAGTGACCCACCTGGCCACACTGATAACAGTTGAGGGTGCCTCACTGACACGAACCAACATGATACCTATTGCACAAGTTGCACAACGGATACTCCCTCGGTGTAGCAAATGAACCGCCAGTACGTCGAGGATAACTAGAGCCGCTGGAATCCTCACTAGCCTGTGGTCGTCGCGGTCAATCTCTCCTCCAAATCGATCTCCGCCTCGGTACACCAGCTGGTGGTCGATATGATCCACCGCCTGAAGATGAAGCTGAACTGGAAGTATCAGAACTCAGCCTCTTTGAAGGCCCCTGACTCGGTCCACCCTCCTCCAACTGTCTCGGCTGGTGTCTTTGCCGCTGTCTCTCCTGCTCAATGTCCTCGCCTCGGAGTGCAGCACTAACAAACTCATCAAAGTTGTTCCTCGGCATCGTAGTCAATGTCGCCTTGATATTCAGATTCAACCCCAGCTCAAACCTGCGACATTTGGCTTCCTCTGTAGCCACCACCATATCCCGAGCAAATCGAGACAAACGGGTAAACCGATCCCGATACTCAAGTACAGACAAACTGCCCTACCTCAAGTTGGTGAACTCCTCGTACTTGCGCTGCTGGGTAGCCTGATTAAAATATCTCCGCATAAACAGATCACGAAACAATTTCCACGGGGTATCCACTGGAACTCTGTCAGTGCTGACCCACCAAAAGTATGCATCACCCTCAAGTAAACCAACTGCGGCTACTGTCATCTGCTCAGGAGTAAACTGCAGACGCTCACAAACACGTTCAATCTGAACCAACCATGCCTCGCATATCTCTGGATCAACTGAACCCGAAAACATAGTAGCACCCGCAGTGCGAGCCTTGACCACAGGGTCAAAACGCTCTTCCAAACGCAGCACTCGCATAAGCAAGTCGCGCGTTCGGCGATCCTCATCAGGATCATCATCCCGATCAACACGGGGACCACGTCGACGAGGCATCCTATGGATACAAGACAAGCATTAGGTACAAGCAGAAAGAACGTAATCATGAAACCGCAGATATTTGAGGACACACAACACCCGAAGTATTGATGAGTACCGCTGGCCAGTCGGGTCATCACTCCAGTCATGCTGTATCAACTCAAATACCCTAAGCGTCCCACAACTACAAGAGTCTACAGAATCTGACAACCTAATGCTCTGATACCAAGCTGAAAGGACCCAATCCCGATTCAGTTACCTAAACCGGAATCAAACCCTTTCGAAAATACGAACCAACAAAAAATTTCCAAAATTTCGGCAGAGTTTCGTTACTAACGTGGAATTGCATAAACCTGCACCCTGAAAATAACACTTCATCCTATGCCACAAAAGCCAAACCGTGGGCACCAATCCCATCCGGATTTCTCAACATCAATATAATCAATAATAGTAAACAAACTGTACTATGTATATATGTATATCCGAGCAAATCCGTATAAGCATGTATCAGAATGTATCAGAGCGACCTCTAGTATAACATATATACAACATATACACATCAGTAGGCGAAACAAGAACCTACTGGAAAGCACAGGTAACTCTGATCACTAGCCTCCAAACCGCGACGTGAAAACACCAAACCTGAATTGCAACTGGGCACGGAAACCGAAAAGCCCAGGGGAAAGACAATAAACACATTAGAGTGAGTGGACGAAAATAAATGTCTTTCACCGAGTAATATATGTTATAAAAATATATGCGAGTCGAAATATAAATAAATCAGTTCAATAATATACGAGGAGACGCTAACTCCAACTCGTACACAGAGCATGCAAAGAAAATCTCACGGGGTCACTCATGGACACATCCGTGCTAGTACAGTCGGAATCACGGAGTCCTTGACTACCACGTGATCCATAGCCAGAAAGGCCTCCGTTCCGGGGTACAGCCCCTCGCCGGTCAGGTAGGGGTACTGCCCCTCCTGGTGGCCTACCATCGGGGATCAGCCGAGAGGCAAAGTGTATCGATACAACAACGTAACTGAGACTGTACTCTGTGTAAATCAAATCATAAACAGTTCGATACGAATGCATGAAATAACATATAGATGCATGTATACTCGTATATGTATATTCGTATAAGTATAATCGTATAACACATGCTTGTAATAAACATAATCTCGTATGAAATCTCATGTTCGTAAAACCATAATCATGCTGCATGCTCAATTTATAAAACATATATAAAAGACTCGCAATCAATCCGTGAAAATAAAGTGTCCACTCACAGACTCGCGTAACGCGCACTCGCGCTAATCTCGAGGACCGGCGGAAGATCCCTCGCCAGAAGCTCGATCGCGATCCCGATCTCGATCTTGATCTCCTGAATATCCACAAAATATAACTGATCAATATCGTAATCCATAACACTGTACTGATACACGAAAACCAACCGTTCTCGGAAATACGAAATGCAGTACAAAATGAATTACGGAAATCCCGAAATCCCCACTCGAATCCTCGACTGAAAATCGGCTAATCAAATCGACCTAAAAACCTCTGTACGATAACCAGGGCGTGATTACGAGAAAAATGACATTAATTACGTCGAAATCTGAAAAGTTGACTTTTCTCGCCGGAGCGCCGCTGTTGACCGCCGCCGCCGCCGGTGGCGCGCCGTCAACGGAGACTTTCTCCGGCGGAGAAACTCCAGATCGCACAACCTCCACAAGCCAAACCTGTTTCTCAACTGGCACTAAAGCCAAAACTCACCGGAACAAGCCCAAATCTCATCAAACAGGTCGAAATTCCAGATTCCGGTGACCAATTCGGGTCACCACAAAAACTTATCCTCGTCCCAATTTAATGACAGGGAAAGTATCACCCAAGTATGGGGAACAAAACCCCCATCAAACCGACCTCCAATTCTCGCCGGAACCACCGTAACCGATACCGTCGAAAATCTCGAACTCGACCCGATTCGGGTTCCAAGAAAACTCAACCAATTTCCATGATTTCAATTGCAAAACCACTTAGAATCACAAGAGGAAGCGTTTTATACCTTCAAAGAAGTCGAAGGTGGCCGGAAAATAGGTCGTCGGACGGTGAAGCCGAAACGGGAAACTCTCTCCCACGGTCAACGGGTCAAACTTTCCAATTTTGGAAAGTCAAGTACTGGTCAATGCAAAACTGTATTTTTACGACAATTCTCGACTATTTCGATATTTATACTTGAGCCTCGGGTCGATCGACGGTCCAAAACGAATATACGATATGATTCGGATAAACACGAAACAATCGGATAAACTCGTCGGATACCGAAACTTCAAATAATCATAAAATATTCCTCGTTAATCGGAAAAATCTTCCGGAACCGCCCACAAGCTCGAAATCACGTACTCTACAATTTCCGTGAAGACACCCAACTCAAATTCTCGACTGAAAACATAGTCGCGAATTGAATCGACAAACCACACAATATCGTAAGACTACGACTATAACCAAATCTCGAGAATCATGCCAAACACACGTCTGATTCTGGTTCGGGAAGCCACAAGTATCTTCCATGTGTTCTTAGTTTTTAAATTTTGATTCGTATGCATGCTTATGTGCTTGAAGCTTCTTAATATGCTAGGTGATACACTCTTCTTAAAGCTTTTTAATGATCTTTAGATGATTAAGTTGTTGCGCTCTTCGTTTACAATTTTAAAGCATGTCTATGTATGTTAGGTTGAAGATTAAGAATTTCGTTGACACTAAATAAATATGAGCATGAATTGGCTAGGTGGATATAATATGTCGATCACTTGTAAGTATATTAGTTAGTGCTTTATTTTCGGTCTAGCAAGCATGTTTAGGGTTCTTTGTTCTTGTTTGTTTTCTACTTGTCTATGAGTAAAGCATGATAGAATATAGGATTTCTTAATATGTTTGCTTACCAATTTATGTTCTTATTTTCGTTGTTAATTAAACCAAACTTTCAAACCCCATATACATTTAAATTTCTATTTATAAACGTAGTCATGCATGCACCATCAATCCCCGGTTAAGAACGAGACCCTATTTACCAATGCTACATCTACAACAAAGGGTTTTAATTGTTGTGTCTTTTCTAATTATTAAGTGTTTAGTTTAGTAGTTAGTTAAGGGCATATCAATTTTGCACGTTCCGAAACATTCTGCCAATCCATTTTCCCTAGTCGAATCAGGAAACCTCCATTTACTGCGTTTTGAGCTCATTTCCACATCCTTTATTCAAAACCTAAAAACAACAAAGTAAGTAAGAAACAAGAATATTAAGGTCAAAACAAAGCTAAATGTAAAGAGAAAGACGTTAAGAATCAAGCATAAAGTGCTTAGATCAAATTCCCCCACACTTAGACTTTGCTTGTCCCTAGCAAAAACTAAATAAAAGAAAGACTAAAAATAAGAAAACACACAAAAATCCAACGTTTGAGCTAGCCTCTTTATTTGGAAGATTCTAAGGACTTTTAAATAATACAAACACTTCTAAGCCCTTGGCAAAAATTGTCTCAGAAATTTCTTTTAAGTGTATGGCGATGGAATCGCAAGAATTAAGAGTTTAAAGCTCAATAATTTCGAGAGATAATAGAGATATGATCATTTCATAAACAAGTAAGACTTGAAAGAAAACAATGGTGAAGTTAAAGCTGTGCATGTTTCGAACATGTTTAAATCAATCTCACATGGATGCACTGATCATATTTTCACTCATGAAAATGGTTCTCTCAAACTGTATATGAATTGAATCAAAATCTCATGAATATGATGAATTACATGCACAAATGAACCAACCCGGTGCTTACTCATACAACTTACTCAACCAATCGAAGGTTACTCATCTTAAGGATCATAAAGAACTTTAGAAAGGTTGTAATAGGGCTGAGGCTACGGCATTCGAAATTTAGGTTTGTGATGATAAAAATTGTTCAAAAGACTTAGTCAACACTTCATTCATTGGAGTTCATCCTTTCTCATGTGTCAAAACTTCAAAAACAAGGTCAAACTTCATTCTTCACTTATCCAAACCTTTACACTTAGAACATTTGTCGGAAAACTTGTACACTTTTTTTCTTTCTTTTCTTTTGCTCTCAATGTTTTTTTTCTTTTGTATTTTCAGCAATCATACTTTTTTTCAAACTTTTGGACATGTCTTTCCTTCCTTTGTATTCTTCCATCATCTTTTCGCCACTTCTTTGTGCTAGTTTCGAAATCTCTTCACCAAGTCTTTGAACAAGGGTTTAGATATATGTGGTAAATGAAAGAATAAGCTAAATGTAGGCACAAAAGGGTACTCTAAGGGTGTCGCAACTCGTGCGCACAAAAGGGACACATGACTTTTTGGTCAAGTGGTGGAAAACCTAAATGCCTTTAATCATCTCCATAATTAGAGCATATATCAACTTAAAAGCTTTGCAAATCTACATGAGTAAGTTCTAGTAATCTCTAGTTCATTGAAATCTATGGCAAGCAATTAGATGAGGCATGTATTATTTTTGAGAGATAATGCACGAAATTCACTCTCAAAGGAAATAATGTAGGCTCAAAAACTCAGTTTAAGGTTCATATGATCTAAAAGCTTATTCTAACATGCGAAATCTGTACCATGTCCATGCAAACCATATCTACTACATGTTATGACAATCAAAATATCTCAATTAGCACTAGAAATTGTTCAAGTGATTATTGAACGCCATATGTATTCGTTTCGGTCCATTTTCATCATAGACTAACTAAGGGCATCATAAAGACACTTTAAAATACTAAGTTAAACAAAAAAGACTCAGGACACTCAACACAAGCGTAGATTTAGTCGTCATCTTCTTTGGGCATCCTTAGTAAAATGGCTAGTTGGCGAGAGAGACCAAGAGAGGTAGAAGTGATTTTTGAGCTTGTGTTTTCTCACATCCAAAACCAGTCTCAGAAACCGTCCCCTTCTAGCACCAAATCACAAGGATTTCTTACTAAAAGATAAGTGTTCATTTACTACACTAATTAAAAACAAGAAAACACTAAAGAATGTTTTTAGGGAATCATCCGCCGGAAAGTTCCATTGTCCGCCCGATTTTTATGATTTTATGACTCAAATAAAGTTGTAAACCACTCCCCCACACTTAAACTCTACATTGTCCTCAATGTACTAAAATAAAGCATAGAATCAAGTAATGAGACTAGGAGTTACGAAAAAATCTAACTAAGAAAATGAAATGCAATTAAATTAAAAAGAGTAAGGGAAAAGAATGCAAATCTGAGTTGTAGACTCCTCCATTGGGTTGCCTCCCAACAATGGCTTATTTTTTAACGTCTTACAACCTAGATGTGATGCGTTTCATGTGTTTAAGATGACCAGATCCAACAATGATTCTTCTTCCACGAGTGCCTCTTTGAGGGAAGAATGATAGGGCTTCAAACGGTGGCCGTTAACTTTGAATTCATTTCCGGTTGTTGGACTCTTGATCATGACAGCTCCATGGGTAAATATTTTGGTAACAACGAAAGGTCCAATCCATCTAGAGCGTAGCTTGCCCAGAAAAACTTTAAGTCGAGAGTTAAGGAGGAGGACTTCTTGGCCGATGAGGAACTCCTTCCTACGGATCATCTTGTCATGAAAAACCTTCGTTTTCTCCTTGTAGGACCAAGCATTGTCGAAAGCATCATTCTTGATTCACAAAGTTGTAGCTTTCGATGAAAACCAGCCTCATCTCGATCCATATTGAACTTCTTGACAGCCGATCATGCCTTGTGTTCTAGCTCCACCGGAAGATGACATGATTTCCCATAAGCTAATCGATAAGGTGACATTCCAATGGGAGTTTTGTAGGCAGTCCGGTACGCCCATAATGCATCATCTAAGCATTGCCTCCAGTCTTTCTGGTTCGGCTTAACGGTTCTCTTTAAAATCTTTTTGATCTCACGGTTGGAAACTTCAGCCATTCCATTCGTTTGGGGATGGTATGGTGTAGAGACTTTGTGCGTAACACCATACTTCCTCAATAATGCTTCCACCGTTTTGTTGAAAAAATGACTCCCTCCATTGCTGATTAGAACGCGCGGCATCCCAAACCTTGTAAAAATGTTAGCCTTAAGGAAATCTGCTCTGACGACCCGGAACAGAATTAGTAGAGTAATCAGCCTAATTCACGAGTTAGCGCGTAATTACTGTTTTCCGATAATTGATTGATTTGCCGGTTTTAATCACGACTTAATTATCGGCCAAGAATTTGAGTTGAATCTCTTCTCGAGAGTTGTTGTACACGTGATTTCGAGTTCGTGGGCGGTTCCGGATGATTATTTCAACGACTGAGAAATATAATATGAATATTTGAAGTTTCAGAATTTCGTCGAGTTTATCCGAATCGTAATGGTTATCCGTTTTGGACCGTCGATCGTCCCGAGACGCGAGTATAAATATCGGAAATAGTCAAAAATTATCAAAAAACACTGTTCGGGAAGTTTGACCGGCGTTGACCGAGTTTGGAGGCGTTGACCGAGTTGACCCGTGGAGGAATTTTCGGACCGTTTGAATTCTCCGGCGGACCCGCAGATTCCAGCCGTTTCAGGCCACGACTTTGGAAGGTAAAATGTTTTCCTCGTGATTCTAAGCAGTTTAGAACTTGGAATTTTTTGATTTGGTTGAGAATCGAGGGAGAAATGTTGAATTGAAAACGGTGGAATTCCGGCCGGTTTTGGGTTTTGTGGACGGTGGCGCTCCGGCCACGGTTGTGGCCAGGGATTAGGGGGGTTTGGACCGTGGGGCCACGGCGGTGCCTTTGGGAGTGGTTTCGAAGGCCGCCGTGCACCGTGGACGGAGAACGAAGGAGATCGGAGACTGCCGGCGGTGGTGGAACCCCGTGGGTTTCAAGCTGATTTCCGGCGTGTGTTGCCGGAATTGGTCCTTGTCACAGTTGAGAGATGTGTTGGGCTCGTTGAGATGAAGCTCCGGTGTGCTTGGCCACCGTAAAATCTCTCCGGTTGACGGCATACCGGCGGCGGCGGCGGCGGTCAACGGAGGAGCTCCGGCGACCAGTTGACTTTTTAGAATTTGATGATTTTAATGTCGTTTTACTCGTATTCGCGCCCTAATCGTCGCCTTGAGGTTTTCGAGTTGATTTGGGTATCAGATTTTCAGTTGAGGGTTTGGAGTGGAGATTTCGAGAATTTCGTTGATTATTTTTGTATCAGTTATACGTTTCCGGGAACGGTTTGTTTCCAAGGTATGGTACAGTGTTGTGAATTGTGATTTTGATCAGATATATTTTCTGACTATTTAGGGGAACGAGATCGTGCTTCGGGCGAGGGATCTTCCGCCGTACCACGTGATTAACGCGAGTGCGCGATTTGCTCACCTGTGAGTGGACACTTTTATATTTTCACAGTCGTTGCGAGTTCGTGATTTTTCGTATTTGTTTATATACAATGTTGAGCTTATTTATTATTTTTCGGAGGTATTATTTTATACTTTTATGGTGATTACATACTTGCATCGATGCTTCAGCTACTTGGCTAATCACCGGTAGTTTGACCAGAGTTGAGAGATTCTCTTTTATGTCGTTGGGGTTGAGAGATTCCCCTGGCCTATCACCGTCGGGCTTGAGCGATTCGCCTGACCGTCGAGCTTGAGCGATTCGCCTGACCGTCGGGCTTGAGAGATTCGCCAGGCACCTCCATATATATTTTCCGAACACGCATTGCTTTACATTGATTATGTATATGAAATTGGTGAAAGGCATATATTTATTTTTGTCCACTCACTCTAACGTTTTATTGCCTTTCCCCTGGGCTTTTCGGTTTTCGTGCTCAGTTTGCAGTTCAGATTCTGGTGTCTCACGTCGTGGTCGGAGGCTACTTGTTCAAGCTACCTGTCTTTTCCAGTAGGTTCCTTGTTTCGCCTACTGTTGTATATTTTGTATATATACACTAGAGGTCGCTCTGATACGATACTGATACATGTTTTATGTGGTTTTTCCCGGATTTTCTATATTATACAGTTATGTTTACTGTTTATTGCTATTGTTATGATATTGAGAAATCCGGATGGGATTGGTGCTCACGGTTTGGCTTTTGTGGAATAGGATGAAGTGTTATGCCAACAATCTTTGGGACATATTCGAAACACGAATTGCGGAGCCAAACCTCTTTGGGATAAAGGCAACGGCGCCAAAATTGATTCACATCTTTTCAAGCATTTAATTAAACACTTAATCAAACACGAATACAATTAAAACCCTTCTTTGTTGATGTAGCATTGATAAGTAGGGATCGTTCTTAACCGGGGATTGAGGGTGCATGCATAACTATGCTAGGTTATATAGGGGGGCGCAAAGTTGTTTGTTCTAAGTTCCTACGAAATAAAACAAGAAGATGGGTAGATACATATCAAGAAATCACAAGTTCTAACATGTTTAAACTCATAGACAAGCAAACAATCAAGAGCACATAACCCTAAACATGTTTCTACACCGAAAAACCCTAATTCTATTATTTACAAGTGATCATCACATTTATTCAACCTAGCCGTTTACCTCATCCTTATTTGATCCCAACGAAATTCATAGCTCAAGTTAAAACATACGCACATGTATACATCGAAAGTAGGGAGCAACCAAATCGAGTTAACCACCTAAGTCCAATTTTATCTTTGATTAGTTCATTAAAACATGCTAGGGTGAACTGGATATTCGAGTATCATCCTAACAAGCTCTAACGCATCAAGTGTTGGTATACTAGCATGCATATTCGAACCTAAGGTTATGAACACATGGAAGGTTTCAAAAAAATCTGAAAATAAACATCTTACAACAAAACATAATCTCACTACACAAAGTTTGGAAAATTCCTTACAAAACCGAAACAAATTACAAGATATTGTTACACTTTTTGATCCGAGGGATATTCGCTCCGCAATCTCCAAGTGTAGCAGCTCCTTGATGGTTGATGAAGTCGCACGAACTCAAAGCCAAATCGAGCAAGAGAGGCCGCGGGTGAAGGTAGGTTTATTTGGGAGGTGGTGGAGATGGTGTTTCGGTTTCTTGAGAATTCTCTTGGCTAAGTGTGAGAGGAGGTGATGTAGAGACAGGGGTTCGGCCCTCTAAATGTGTGATCCCCTTTCCTTTCCCCAAAGCTCTCCTTATATAGTTGTTTCATGGCCGGTCAAAACTGTTTCATTTCTTCTTCATGTCCGTTCTTCCTTCTTATCTCATTTCCGTTTCAAGTCTGCATTTCCTCTCCCATGCATTTATCTTTTCCGTTTCAGCACATGTGCTAGCATCCGTTCATATGCCACCATTATCTCTCAATTTCAGCTCTGTCGTTTGCTGCACTACATCCAAACCAATTAAGCCTCTGTTTCAAGCATTAAGCTCACCGTTGCAGCAGCTAGCTTCCGTTCATTTCAATTCAAGCAGCTCATTACCCTTTCAAGTCTGACTTAGCTCCGTTTCAATCTTTAAATTGCTAAACCAATCATCAACCATCCATTATGCATGCCGTTCCATGCATATATCATTTCATGCAATTATGCTTAATCATTCTTCATCTCATCTAATTAAGCTTCATGCCATCAATTAACTTCATGCCATGCATGCATCACTAATTTATCCTCCATGCAATTACGTACACTCCCTGCATAGCTCCATGTAATTCCACGTGACCATTTATTCTTCGGAGTTTAGGAACGTCTTCCTTAGCACACATTTTGCTCCGAATCGTCTCCTTTATTATTTCTCCTTTATTTTCTACCTAAAAACATAAAACAAGTTAGAAACATATTTACTAAGCTCGTAACAAAGCAAAATGTAGAGAGAAAGACATTAATAATCAAGCATAAAATGCGTAGATCAATTATACAGTTATGTTTACTGTTTATTGCTATTGTTATGATATTGAGAAATCCGGATGGGATTGGTGCTCACGGTTTGGCTTTTGTGGCATAGGATGAAGTGTTATTTTCCGGGTGCAGGTAAAGGCAATTCCGCGTTAGTAGAGTTACTTTGCCGAAATTTTAATGGTTTGATTCGTGTTTTTAGAAAGGGTTTGATTCCGGTTGAGGAAACTAAATCGGGGTTGGGTCCTTTCATCTGCAACAACTCGCGAATCATTAGTACGGGTGGCTTTTGCTTCCACCAATTTCGAGATATAGTCAACAGCAAGTAAAATGTAAGTGTAACCGTTAGACATGGGAAATGGTCCCATGAAATCTATGCCCCAAACATCAAAAATTTCGACATTCAGCATATAACTTTGTGGCATTTGATCTCTAGGTCCTAAGTTGCCGGATCTTTGGCACCTATCACATTTAGCAAAAAACTCATGAGAATCACGAAATAAACTAGGCCAAAAGAATCCACAATCTAAAACTTTCAAGGCTATTTTCCTAGAACCAAAATGACCTCCACATACACCATTATGACAAAACTCAAGCATGGACTGAAATTCACTATTGGGGACACACCTTCTAATTACTAAGTCTAAACATTGTTTTCACAAGTAAGGTTCATCCCAAATAAAAGCCCTAGCATTACTCTTAAGCTTTTGGCGTTGAGAACTATGCATGGAAGATGGAAACTCATTGGTGACTAAATAATTTACTATGTCCGCATACCATGGAGTTTCAGAAGCACTTATCTTAATTCCGAAGAGTTGTTCATCCAAAAATGTTTCCTCTATTGTCACGGCCTCTTTGTCATGTACAATTCGGCACAAATGATCAGCCACCACGTTTTCTACCCCCTTCTTATCTTTCAATTCTGTTGAATTCTTGGAGTAGAAGTATCCAACGAATTAGTCGTGGCTTGGCATCCTTTTTCGCCATGAGATACTTTAATGCAGCGTGATCCGTGTAGACAATCACCTTGCTTTGCAACAAGAATGATAGAAACTTATCAAGTGCAAACACCACAGCAAGCATCTCCTTCTTGGTTGTTGTATAATTGGCTTGAGAATCAAGTGTTCGAGAAGCATAGTAGATGGCGTAGGGCTTTTTGTCCTTCCTTTGCCCTAAACCAGCTCCAACGGCGTAGTCGGAAGCATCACACATAAATTCAAATGGTTGAGACCAATCCGGCGCACAAAGGATAGGAGGACTCGTGAGAAGCTCCTTTAATTTGTCAAATGCAACTCGACATTCCTCATCAAACACAAAGGGAGTTTCTTTTTGTAGAAGCTTGCACAAGGGACGAGAGATGTGGGAAAAGTCCTTGATAAATCTCCTGTAAAAACTTGTGTGGCCAAGAAAAGAATGTATCTCTCTAACCGAAGTCGGAGAGGGTAAGTACCGCACAAGATCTACTTTAGCTTTATCAACTTCTATTCCTCTTCTTGAAATGATGTGACCTAAAACTATCCCTTGAATAACCATAAAATGACATTTCTCCTAATTAAGCACTAGGTTCATTTCAACGCATCTTTGCAATATTAACTCTAAGTTTTCTAAGCATACATCGAAATCCCTCCCAAATACACTAAAGTCATCCATAAAAACTTCAATAATTTTCTCTATGTAATCGGAAAAAATTGAAAGCATACAACGTTGTAATGTACCTGGTGCGTTGTAAAGTCCAAATGGCATCCGTCAATATGCAAACGTTCCAAAGGGGCAAGTGAACGTTGTCTTCTTTTGATCTTCTTCGACGATGCTAATTTGGTTGTAACTGGAATAACCGTCGAGGAAGCAATAATAAGCAAGACCCGCCAACCTCTCAAGCATTTGATTGATGAATGGCAAGGGGAAGTGGTCTTTGCGAGTGGTGGCATTGAGCTTCCTATAGTCGATACAAACTCTATGACCGGTCACAGTTCTTTGTGGCAGTAATTCATTTTCCACATTCTTCACCACGGTGATTCCAGACTTCTTAGGAACAACTTGCATTGGTGAGACCTATCGGCTGTCCGAAATCAGATATATAACGCCACAATCCAAGAGCTTGATCATTTACTTCTTCACGACTTCCATCATAGGCGGATGAAGTCTCATTTGAGCTTCTCTCGAAGGTTTAGCCCCCTCTTCGAGTAGAATTCGATGCACACATGTGGCTGGATTTATGCCTTTGATGTCGGCAAGAGTCCATCCAATGGCAGTTTTGTGTCTTTGGAATACGCGGATGAGCTTGCGCTCTTGTTCTTCCTCCAATGATGATGAGATGATAACCGGCAAAGTGTCATTCTCTCCCAAGTAAGCATACTTCAAATGAGCCGGTAACACTTTGAGTTCTAACTCCGGTGCCTTGATCACGGATGGAACGAGCTTGTTTTCTCCATAGGCTAACAGAATAGGAGGTGGCCTATTGGCAATCTGTGGAGCCTCAATGAGTTCCATAGCCATCTAGCTGATCCTTGGCTCCAATATGTCGATTAATTCATCAAAAAGGGCTTCATCCCTAAGTCGAGTTAGCCCCGCTCCTTCTTGAATGGCAATGTCGAGCTCATCATCTCCGATGGTGTCTAAGTAGCATTGCGCCATGTCTTCAACCATATCCACTGAAATACAAGCATTAACACTTGCCGTAGGAACCTTCATGGCATCTAAGATGTTAAATTTGATCTTCTCTCCATCAATCTCCATGGAAAATGTTCCTTCAAACACATCAATCTTTGTTCTTGTGTTTCTCATGAAGGGACGCCCTAGTAGAAATGGTGTAGTGTTCAATGGACTCTCCTCCATGACAACAATGTAAAATTCAGCTGGGAATATAAGGTTGTTGACTTGCATAAGAACATCTTCAACGTACCCCCTAGGGTACTTATGAGAACGGCCGGCTAGTTGGATGATGACATTGTCTTGCTTAAGCTCCCCAAGCTCCATGGATGCATATATGTAGTAAAGCATAACATTGATAGATGCACCAAAGTCTAGCATGATATCTTCAAATTTATTGTCACCAATCACACAAGGAATAGAAAAGCTCCCCGGATCCTTCAATTTGGGGGGTAGCCGATGTTGCAACACCGCTGAATCGGTTGCATTCACCTTCACAACCTCCTTCGCTCTCGTTTGCCTCCTTTGGGTGCATAGCTCTTTTAGAAAATTGGCATAGATAGGCACTTGCTTGATGCACTCGATCAAGGGCAGATTTACTTACACCTTCCGAAAGATGTCCAAGATGTCTTCGTATTGATCATTCTTCTTAGATTTCGTCAACCTATATGGGAATGGTGTACGAGAAAACGAAGTATTAGTATTAACCAAACTTGAAGAGATAGAGTTAATACCTTTCTTTGGGGCAGATTGCGTGGTGACTTATACCTTTGTGGCGTTGGATGCCACATTCTTCTTCTTCTCGGCCTCTTGAGTTGCCGGATCTTCTTCTAAGTCCTCCTCCTCAAAAATGGCGTGAGGAGGTGTCTTGCTTGTCTTTGAAAAAGGAGATGCCAACGTTCTCCCACTCCTAGTAACTATTGCACTTACATTCCAGTTCGGTGGTTGTGGTTGAGGTGGAAGGTGGCCGAAATCTCTAAATTGGCCCATGAATTCCACGAGTTGGCCCATTTGCTTTTTGATTTCGGTGATATCTCAGCCATGTGTGTCCAAAGTCTCCTTTTGCTTTGCTTTTCCCTCCAAGAGAACTTGTGTTGAAGTGGACAATTGAGTGAACATCTTGTCATAGTCCGTATTTGTAAATTTTTAGAGCGGAGGAGATTGTTGCTTCGTTGGAATTGGAGCTTGAGGCGTTGGCAGCCTTGCACGAAATGGAGCACATTGGTAGCCTTGTTGAGGTGACAGAGGGTTCAAACATCCCTCATTGCTACTCCACTTGAAACCCGGATGATTTCGGTTGCCAAAATTATTGTTGTTATAGTTGTTGTAACGTTGGCCTTCTTGGTATCGGCCAATAGCATTCACTTGCTCCGCCTCACTATTTTGCTCCTTCATGTTAGGACATTCATCATTGTAGTGCCCTTGCATATGGCAAACGCCACAAACAGGTCCGAGGCTTGCCTTGGATCTTTTGGTCACGAGTTCAAGCACTTGCTCTAGCATAGATGCTAGCTTGTCATACTTCTCATCCGTCTCTTGCTTTGAACTAGCTTCGGCTACTGTTTTCCTTGGAGTCATCCCATATTGAGCATCATTGTTTGCTCGGTTCTCCAAAAGTGTACGAGCTTCCGTCTCATCTAGATCCATGAATGCTCCAGTTGCAGCGGCATCAAGAAGCTCTCTGTCAATCGGCTTCAAACCATCATAGAAGTAGTTCATGAGGTTTGTCTCAGAAAAACCATTGGAAAGGCAAGTGGCACATAGAACTTTGAAGCGATCATAGTATTGTCCAAATGATTCATCCGGTGCTTGTGTTATTCCCATGATCTTCTTCCTAAAAACAGTGATCTTTGAGGTCGGAAAGTACTTAGCCAAGAACAGGTCTGCAAGTTGCTTCCATGTAGTGATGTAATTAGGCAAAAGTTCTAATAGCCAAGTTTGAGCTTTATCTATCAATGTAAAGGGAAAAGCTTTGAGCTTCAAGAGTTCTTCATCGGCATTCGAAGGCTTCATACTCATGCAAATGAACTGAAATTGCTTGAGATGCATGTTTAGATCTTCATTGGGCAGCCCATGGAAGATTGGTAAACGGTGGAGGAAGCCACTCTTTAACTCGATGTCCTTCTTGTTCTCTTGAGGATTTGGAAATCGAATGCACAAAGGACCGCTACTCCATTCGGTTGAGCAAGTACGTTGGCGAAGAGATCGCCTCTCATTGTTAGGAGGGTTAGGTGGATTGATATCGGCCATGTCTTGCTCTTCTTCTGAAAAATGCTCTGTGGAGTGATGGGATGAATGTGGAGAGTCAAAACCTTCCTCAATGATAGGTTGGTTGAGATCTTGCTCCCTTGGAACTATTTGTAACCTCAAGTTTGCCAAACGGTTTGTACTTGGAGATTAACTTTAGGAGTCGAGTGGGAGCTGGACATTCATAGAAATCTGATCATCCACCAACGATCAAGTGTTAGTATCAAAAGAATACACAAGGAATAGAAGATACTAACCAAAAATGTTGGATTTTAAAAGAAAACAAGTAAAACACACCAAAACAAACTAAACAAAAGAAAACAAGCCAAAAACACACCAAAATGACTCAAAAGCTTTAAAAACAGTAAGTTATGATGTTTAGACCTTTCTAAGTAATTTAAACATGAATGCAAGGCTCTAAAAATTCTAAAATGTATGCAAAGTGGTTAAAATGAACTAAAAACAAGCTAAGACATAATACACATGTTTTCTGCAAAATTAGGCATATATATAATGCAAAACTTGGAATAAATGTTAGAAACACATATATACACATTAAAATGCAAGCACACAATATTCACATCGAATTCATGCATAACACACTCAAATCGTCATTCAAATGCATCAAACAAGAACCTAAGTGAAGTATGGAGTGAATGCATAAGAGAAAATATTAGAAACCTACAGAAAACACACAAAGTTACGTGCTAAATACATGATGCAAACGTGACCTCTCTTTTGGCCTCATGTCCCTAACTTCACTTAGGTTAGGGTACCCGGTGATGAAATCCGAGCATCACAAAGCCGCAAGGAGGTTATGCAAGCTAAAATGCAATGTGGTTAATCCTTTACAAGTTAAATAAGTACAAACATATAGTTTTGACATGCATTATTTACAAGTATTGAGTGCGCCTAAGATTTAAAGAGAGTACGCTAGCTTGGTCTTTAGGTCGTTCAAGGGACGTGCGACCCGCACGATAAAGTATAAACTTTCAACCAAATGGCCTTGGTTCAAATGGAAAACATGGCCAGTCAAGAATAGAGATAACACGAGAGGCAAGACTAATTTCGATAAAACACCCCGAGGCTAACCGGGCCAATGGTATATACTCTATTGGTGTTAGTCTTTCTTAGATCCAAAACCTGTTGAAAGGACCCAACCCCGATTTAGCTCCCTAAATCGGAATCAAACCCTTTCGAAAACACGAACCAACAAAAACCGTAGAAATTTTGGCAGAGTTTCGTTACTAACGTGGAATTACCATTACCTGCACGCGGAAAATACACTTCATCCTATGCAACAAAAAGCAAACCGTGGGCACCAATCCCATCCGGATTTCTCAATATATCAACAATAAAGTAAAATAGTAAGTATATATGCACTTTACTGAAATCCGGAGTAAAATCGTATAGTATACACAACAGAATACTCAGAGCGACCTCTAATGTATAATCATATAAGTATACCACAGTAGGTAGAACAATAAACCTACTAGAAGAAACAAGGTAGCTCGAGCACTATGCCTCCGACCATGACGTGCGACTCCAGAATCCGAACTGCAAACTGGGCACGGAAACCGAAAAGCCCAGGGGAAAGACATGAAAACCGTTAGAGTGAGTGGACGAAAATAAATGTCTTTCACCAGTTGATATATATGTTTAAAATAACATATGCGAGTCCAGGTAAATAAAAATAACAAAGTACACGAGGTAAAACCATAATCCTCCAGCGTACTAAGCATGCAAGTAAAAAAATCCCACGGGGTCACTCATGGACACATCCATGCTAGTACAGTCAGAACCACGGAGTCCCTAACTTCCACGTGATCCTAGCCAGAAAGGCTTCAGGTCAGAGGTCTGCCTCCCCCCGGTAAAGACCTCGGGTCAGGAGTCACAGCCTCCCCTGGTAAAAGCCTACCATCGGGGATCAGCCGAGAGGCAAGTGTATCGATACAACAACGTAACCAAGACTGTACTCTGTGTAAACCAAATCATAAACATTTCGATGCAAATGCATGAAACAGCATATAAGTGTATGTATACTCGTATACGTATATTCGTATAAGTATAATCATATAATCGTAAAAACACATGCTCATGTAATCCGTAATCTCAATACGCATGCTCGAGTTCGAAAATCATATAAAAGACTCGCAAGAATTCCGTGAAAAGAAATTGTCCACTCACAGATTAGCGTAACGCGATATGCGTTAACCCGTGATCCGGCAGAAAGTCCATCGCCAAAACAACGATCACGAACCCCTGAATAATCACAATAATCATTTCTCAATATCATAATTCGACAATTCAAAACAAATTACGAGAAACCACCGTTCTCGGAAACACATAATCCGAATATGACGAATCGTCGAAAATCTGATATGTACATCTCAATACCTCGCTATACTTTCGGACGCTCAACTCGAAAAACGAACCTCCCCACTGCGATCGGGCGCGATTTCAAGTCAAATGACATGCAACTTGTCGAAAATCCAAAAAGTCAAACCGTTGACCGCCGTTGACAGCCATTGACCACCGCCCACGGCGGCGCCGCCATTGACCGGAACATTTCACGGCGGAGCAACCCCTATTCCACTCAAAATCATCCACTGAGCAACTTTGTCAACTGCAACAAAGGCCAATTCAAACTCTAACTAGCTCAATTTCGTGATAAACCAAATTGGTACCAAATTTTCCAATCCAAAATTCTCCATCCACAATTCGAATTAGAACACCATACCTATATGGTTAGAATCCTTGAGAGGAGAGCTACAAAACCCAGTACATCTTGAAGTTCAATTCGGCCGAAATTGATGAACCCGAATTCACTCCATTTTCTTCAATTTCTCGCCGGAAAAGCTTCCTCCTCCGTGAGCCACGCCGTGCGTGGTGGCCGAGGGTAGACTCGGGAGGTTGGGGCGAGGTGAACGGGTCTGGAGCCGAGCTCCATGGTGGTCGGACGGCAGCTCGCCGCCTTGAGCCGTCGCCACCGTCGAGCACCGATCTCTCCAACTCGGTCAACACGAGTTGACCGGGTCAACTCCCATGAATGTATATTTGACTTACCATAAATGGAAACCCCACTATTTATACTTTCCCAAAAAGGAAACTTCGTACTTATCCATTTCGACGAACTTCAAATACCCGTAACTTTCTTGTCGTAATTCCGATCCCGATAATTTTCGCGGCAATACACTCATCTCGACGTACTCTTCAATAATCACCCAAAGTCAAACACATCGATCAATCGGATAAAAAGTCAACCCTTCAACCCGACACATATTTAAACCGACTAAATACTCAACAATCGGAAATATTCACAACTAAATCTTCGTAACTCAGAAAAATGCTCCGGAAGTTCCCACGAGCTCGAAATTAAATTCTGAACAACTTCCGTTAAGAAGCCGAAACCAAACTCAGTAATTTAGTTGTTAAGAAGATTGCCATTTAAATCCAAACTTCAAATATTCATAATTAATACCTCGGTCGTCTAAATAACGATCCGGAACCGCCCACGAACTCGAAATCACACGTACAACGACTCTCGAGAAGAGACTCAGCTCCAATTCTCGGCCAATAATTAAGTCGTTAACAATCCTTGGCGAGTAAATCCATTATCGGAAATCCACGCTGATACGCTAACTCGCGAATTGAGCTGATTTCACTGCTGATTCTGTTCTGGGTCGTCACACCTGTCATCAGTCATAACCCGTTTCTAGACACCATGTCCGACATTCAGCCAATCTTTCGAAAATTTACACTCCCTCAAGTCCTTTGTAGATTCCGCCCTCAACCTCATGTGCATAACTTCACTTAGGTTATGGTGTGCGGTGATGAAATCCACACATCATAAGGGGTTAAGGAGATAAACAAGGAAAAGAGGCGCCATCTATCCCAAAAAGTGCGACTTATTCAACCAAACATATGTACTAAATTTAAATCAAAGACTACCTTTAACATGTATAATTAAAAAATAAAATTAGATTGTAAGTATAAACAATTAATTAATTATAAATAACTATGTAAATTTCGAATATACACATGGTCTCTATTTACACACTTTCACATAATCACAAAGAACAAATGCAAATTTCCAGAATCGCGCAAAGTTGAACAAAGCTTCTTGTCGAATTTGTAAAGAATTATTGGCTAGTCAGAATGAAATGCAATTTTAGAGGCAGAAACAAGATACAAAAGCAAACAATTCTGCAAATTTTCATATTTTTAGAGGAACTCTAGCTATGTATAGTAATTTACACAAAACAGAGCAGTGCACAGTTTTGAAAACAGAAAATAAAAACATATTTACATAACGAAATCACACAATTCTGTAAAATCCCCGGCAACAGCTTCAAAATTGGAATGCCCAAACAAACTACTAAATTAAACACTTAGCAATCAGAAAAGACACAAAAATTAAAACCATTTGTTGTAGATGTAGCATTGGTAAATATGGTATCGTTCTTAACCGAGGATTGAAGGTACATGCATGACTACGCTAAAGTGTGGAGGGAAAGGTGATCCTTATGCATAGTTGTATTTAGTTTGTGGTAATCATTGCAAACTCTCCATCCAGTGTGTATTCTTTGTGGCACCATCACGTTCTCATTATTATTCACAAAATTGATGCTAAAACATTTTGGAACAACCTGCACATGCTAATCCATTTATTGTTAGAAATAGCATATATGATGCCTGCGTCTGAAGCTTGATTACTTCCTTCTTCAAATCATCCATAATTGGAGAGTTAAACCGGCGTTGAGATTTCCTTGTTGGCTTAGCTTCCTCCTTAAGAAATATCCTATAAGTATAAAGAGTAGGGAATAAGAATTTTATATTTGTTATGGTCCATCCAATTGCTTCTTCTGAGTTTCGTTAGATTAGTTAGAATAATGAGTTGGCTGTATGGCGGCGGCCCTGCAATAGGTAGCATTTTAGGAACCTGTTCGTGAAGTTTGAGAAATAGCTGATTAATTTGTGTTCGAGTTTGAAGAACCAATTTAACGCTTCGCCGGTCAGCGTCTCAAGGAATAGGTAGCACAATGTGGTGTCGTTGTGTTGGTGACCAATAGTGGCAGAGAGGAATTTGTTGACATGCGTACTCAGATTTTTCCGTCTCCCATAGCGTTCATCTTTCAACATTTTGGCGTGCCTGTCACGCCCAACATTCTTGATGACCAGGGAGAATGGGGTAGTGCGTGGCCTGTAAGGAAGATTTGCGTTAGCGGGGTGCCTCATGTGGAAGAGATCACCCTTAATATCGGCCATGCGGGCCAAAATCTAGGCGGTGGCATTGGGGTTCAAGGGGAGGCACATCTTCTGGCAACTGAGGGTGGACGAGATTAGCGTTCATGTGAACGATGTTGCGGCATTCCCCGCATCTGTCCAGCTACAATTGCTGAGCTTGGGGGGCGGCAAGGGCATCATGTAAGCACTTGTTATTACGACGCTCCGCGTCATGTTCCCCCCAAATCTAAGCCAAGTTTTGCAGTAATCCGAAACTTTCATCTCCAGGAGTAACGCTGCTAGTTCCACCATTCTCGGTGCCAATCCCCGTAGGTGGGATATTGGGCATCAAGGATATATTGACTGAGCATAGGCGCTCCCCGGCCAGGGTCTCAAACTCGTTAGTCTCGGGGAGAGGCATAGGAAGGAGAGGGAAGGATAAGAGGTGGGCAGAAAAAGGAGGATTTTTAGTGGGTGGAAAAAATGAGACCACTTGATGGTGCCAATTATTTCTATCGAAATTCGTGAGAGACTTCGCTAGAAGTGCTGTGGATATTGGAGGTAGGATCGCTCATCAGCGCACGGATTGGCCTGCCTTCAACGCTAAAATGCTTAAGTCAGACGGTGTGATAACAGTATGTATTTAGTCAATAGTGAAGAGATTCAATATATTTGCCTTGTCATAATTACCTTACTTATATAGGTAGTTCAGGATGACAACTCCTTGTGGTCCTCGATGTGGGACTGATATGAGCATTCCTTTTTGGTATAAGAAAAGGTAGTTTAGACCTTTGGTGGGTCGCACCCCGCTACGGCCAACTAACGCACGTAGACCGCTATGGAGCTGAGCACGTGTGCGCACCCCTCGGGTGTACCCTTCCTTCTGTATCATTTCATCTTTCTTTGCAAAATGGTTTTTAATGCTAAGTATGGTATGTTTTTATGAGTTAGCACATGGCGTACTAACACACTTTTGATATAATAATAGCAAATATTCAAGTTTAGACCAAATAGGTTGTGTATCTTCAAAGAGTTTAATATGGTTATATCTTTTGTAATTGTGTTCATTTATGAAGAATTACAAATAATATAATGAATCTATTAAAAATATGATAAATGAGGTAAGAAGTAATAATTTTGTTGTACTTTGAGTAATTACATCAGTTATGACTTTATTTATAATTCTAATATTAATTTTACGATATTCACTACATGTGTTGTCGATATAGGAAATTTCTATAATTGACTAAATGATGTCATATTTGTAATAAAGTTCTTTATTTGGTAAAGATTTGCTGTCTCTTTGTAGTATTTACATGTTTAACTATACAATCGTCTCATTTATAATTAATTTGACCATTAAGACGTAATTTTAGTTCTTATATTGTAATAATTTTTTTTGACTCAATTATGAAATGTTGAACGTTATTGGAAATAAAGGAAGATTGTGTTCTCTACTTAGTAAAATATATTTCTTTCAATGGACATGTGACAATAGGTGAGTGGTCTTTATTGATAACTAAAATAAAATAATAATAATGACAATAATACCTACCTTAGACTATATTTACCATAGCTTGACCCAAAAGTATATGCGAGAGAACAAGTAGTAAGGCAAAAAATAGCTCACATATTTTCGAAATAAAAGCACTTTGTGAAAATCAAAGAAAATATCTTATGAATGGAAGTAAATACTTGCACAAGTGAACCTAAACCATATGCTTACTCATGCGATTAACTCCACAGATAAAAGGCTACTCATCTTAAGGATCATAAAAGACTTTTGATCGGGATAGGACTAAGGCATTCTAATTTTAGGATAAGTGGTCGGTGGCTAAATACGTTCCAACAACTTAGTCTAAGATCAAAAAATCATTAATTACGTGCACCACTTCTACAAAGACGTTACAAAGGCCTTCAAGTACATGGCCCGACTTTATTCTATACTTCCTTTGAGATTTGCGAACAAGTATATATGTAACATCCTGACCTGAGATTTACCTTGTTATTTTTGATTATGTGACGACCCAGAACAGAATCAGCAGTGAAATCAGATTAATCTACGAGTTCGCGTATTATCGCAGGTTTCCGACAGTAGTTTGAATTGCCGGACTTGTTAACGACTAAATCATTGGCCGAGAATTGGAGCTGAGTCTCTTCTCGAGAGTCGTTGTATGTGTGATTTCGAGTACATGGGCGGTTCCGGATCGTTATTTGTACGACCGAGGAATTAATTATGAATATTTGAAGTTTGGATTTAAATGGTGGTGCTCTTAACGACTAAATTATCGGACGAGAAATTGGTTTCGGTTCCTTCACGGAAGTTGTTGAGAATTTAATTTCGAGCTCGTGGGAACTTCCGGGGCATTGTTCTGAGTTACGAAGATTAAGTTGTGATTATTTTTGATTGTTGATTATTTTCGATTGTTGATTATTTAGTCGGTTTAAATATGTGTTGGTTTGAACCGTTGACTTTTTATCCGATTGGTCGAGGTGTTTGACTTCGGGTGATAATTGAAGAACATGTCGAGATGAGTTTGTTGCCGCGAGAATTATCGGAATCAGAATTACGACGCGAGAGTTACGTGTGTTTAAAGTTCGTCGAAAAGGATAATTACTAAGTTTCTATTTTGGGAAGGTATAAAAGGAGGTTTCCCCTTTGGGAAAGTCAACAGAGGTTTAATGTGTTGACTGGTGAGTTGACTCGGTCAACGGTGGAGATGAAGGTGTTCGACGGTGGCCACAGCCTCCTTGGCGGCGAGGTGTTTCCGGCCACCCCACGGTGTGGCACCGGTCCCATTCTCTTCGTCTCACCTCCCTCATCATGTTTCCGGCCACCCCTCATGGCGAGGGTGGCGGTGGAGAGGAGAATTTCCGGCCAAAAAAGGAGGGTTTTTAAGTGAATTCGGGTTTGTATTTTCCGGCAAAATTGATATGAATTTTTGAGTGGGCTTTGAAGCTCTCATCCCTTTGATGCTACCCTGTAAGTTTGGTGATCAAATTCATCTTGTACATGGAGAATTTTGGATTTGAAATTTGTGTATAATTCGGGTTTGCTTGAAATTGAGCTAGTTAGAGATTGAATTGGCCTTTGTTGCAGTTATGAAAGTTGCTCAGTGGATGATTTTTAGTGGAATAGATGTCGCTCCGCCGAAAATTTTTTAGTTTGGTGGCGGCGCCGTCGTGGGCGGCGGTCAACGGTCAACGGCGGTAAAAGTTTGACTTTTTGGGATTTTCGACAAGTTGCATGTCATTTCACTCGAAATCGCGCCCCGATCGCAGTGGGGAGGTTCATTTTTCGAGTTGAGCATCCGAAAGTATAGCGAGGTATTGAGGTGTGATTTTCGGATTTTCGACAGTTTGTCATAATCGGATTACGTGTTTCCGAGAACGGTGGTTTCTCGTGATTTTTCTTGAATTGCCGAATTATGATTTTGAGAAATGGTTATTGTGATTATTCAGGGGTTCGTGATCGTTTGTTTTGCGAGGGACTTTCCGCCGGATCACGGGTTAACGCGAACTGCGTTACGCTAGTCTGTGAGTGGACAATTTATTTTCACGGATTGATTGCGAGTCTTTTATATACGTTTTACGAACTTTAGCATGTAGTATGATTATGGTTTTACGAGCATGAGATTTCATACGAGATTATGTTTATTACGAGCATGTGTTATACGACTATTCTTATACCAGTATATAGTACGTATATGCATACATATATATTGTTTCATGCATTTGCATCGAACTGTTTATGATTTGGTTTACACAGAGTACAGTCTCAGTTACGTTGTTGTATCGATACACTTGCCTCTCGGCTAATCCCCGATGGTAGGCCACCAGGAGGGGCAGTACCCCTACCTGACCGGCGAGGGGCAGTACCCCGGAACCGAGGCCTTTCTGGCTATGGATCACGTGGAAGTCAGGGACTCCGTGATTCCGACTGTACTAGCACAGATGTGTCCAAGAGTGACCCCGTGAGATTTTCCTTGCATGCTCTGTTTACGAGTTGGAGTCAGCGTCTCCTCGTATACTATTTGATTTATTTATATTTCGACTCGCATATGTTTTTAATAACATATATTACTCGGTGAAAGACATTTATTTTCGTCCACTCACTCTAACAGTTTTCATGTCTTTCCCCTGGGCTTTTCGGTTTCCGTGCCCAGTTTGCAGTTCAGGCTCTGGTGTCGCACGTCGTGGTCGGAGGCATAGTGCTTGAGCTACCTCGTTGTTCTACCTACTGTAGTATACTTATATGTTTATACATTAGAGGTCGCTCTAAGTAATCTGTTGTTTATGCTATACGATTTTACTCCGGATTTCAGTAAAGTACTATTATATTTATTGTTTTACTTTACTGTTGATATATTGAGAAATCCGGATGGGATTGGTGCCCACGGTTTGCTTTTTGTGGCATAGGATGAAGTGTATTTTCCGGGTGCAGGTAATGGTAATTCCACGTTAGTAGCGAAACTCTGCCAAAATTTCTACGGTTTTTGTTGTTTCGTGTTTTCGAAGGGGTTTGATTCCGGTTTAGGCAACTAAACCGGGGTTGGGTCCTTTCAGCTTGGTATCAGACCATTAGGTTATAGGTTCTGTAGACTTCTGTAGTCATGTTTACTAAGGATATTTGAGAATGTACAGCATGTCTGGAATGGTGACCCGACCGGCCGGCGGATACTCATCAATAATCCGGGTGTTGTATACTTTCAAATATTTGTAGTTCCATGATTACGTTCCACTTTTTGTGAACGATGTTTTATCATTAGGAGGCCTCCTGACGTGCTTTCCGTGTCGTTTCGGTTGTGGATCCTATTGAGGATCAATCGACGCACGATTTGCTAGTGAACTGTGGGTTTGGATGAGTATTCCGAGTTCAGAGAGTTGTGTGGCACGGTTTGCCTGGTTGTGTATGTATGAGCGTCTACATGTTGCCTCAGAGCTGAGATTTGTGGCAGTTGACGTTTGCCTGAGCCAGATTGTTGTATTTTGTGGGCTGGTGTTGTGTGAGTTCCCGTTGCGATTCCATGGCCTACATTCAGGGTGTTGTTTATACGGTAATGGTTTTAATCAGGCTATTCAGCAGTTGAATGTGGAGTGTTTACCCACCTGAGGTAGAGATGCATTATCCACATGTTTGTCCCTATTTGTACGTGTTATGTGGCTTCAGAGGAAGCAGTGTACGAGGTTCGAGATGAATTTGAACCTGAGTATCAGAGAGAGTCTGATGGTTGTGCCTCGAGATTACTATGAGGAGCTTAGTGTGCTGCACTCAGTGGCGAGGCTATTGAGAAGGAAAGTTGTACGCGGTTTCCGATGTGATGGTTTGAGGAAAGTGGACTTAGTCGAGATTTTGACGAGGTTGAGTTCCGATACTTCGGGATCAATGACTTCATCAGGCTGTGACCTTTTCGATTATGTTGAAGGTCATCAGATCAGGCAGAGGATCCGTTTGGTGATGGCGGAGATCACAGAGAAGCGGACTTGCTCCTGTGGCATGAGTTTGGGCGATCGTTGGTGATCCTTTCACACAGCAGGTGTTGCGGTGATTTGTGTTCGTGGAGCACTTTCAGTTGCTGTTTCGGTGGCCAGGAGGATCACGTTACGAGGGAGCGCCCTCAGCCAGGTGTGTTAGCGGTTCGGTAGCTCAGAGTTTACGAGGAGATCCTCATGTTGTACCTGAAGTCTGACCAATGTAGCCTTTTGATGAATTATTCAGCAATGTCGCTATTGTTGTGGGCGTCTAGTTGGGCATGTTGGAGTTCGTGCCATGACCTTGTTTGAGGACAGACTTTTCTTCGAGGTTACTGTTGTTTGATATCCATAGCTATTGTACCTGCATCTCCACTTTCGAGGTTTGGAGAGTGTTGCATCCATCCGGAGGTTGCGAGATCTTTGTTGGAAGTTATGTGTTAGCCGCGGATCTGTTATAGCTGGACATCGTGGTTTTGGTGTGACTATGAGGATGGACTTACTGACGACGCATTTGGCTGTGTTCGAGTGCCTCGAGAAGGAGGTTGTGTTTCGACGACCAGACTTTCCCCGAGATACTGTTTCACGGTGATGGTCGAGCGGATGGTGCGTTCCGGAGGAGTTACCAAGTGCTCCTCCAGTTCGGGAGACTGACTACACCATTTAGTTTGTACCAGGCGCTGGACTCATTTTACCGGCATCTTATCGTTCGGAGCCAGCGGAGCTGATGGAGCTACAGTTTCGACTTCAGGAGTTGCTGGAGGAGAATTCGTAGTACCCGGCGTATTTGCGTGGTGTGCTCTTGCATTGTTTGTACGGATGTGGATGGTTCGATGAAGTGGTGCATTGACTACCGAAGCCTGATTCGCTTCAGAGGAGAGCGAGTATCCTCCGCATCGGATTGACGATTGGTTTGATCAGCTTGTGAGAGCTTCAGTCTTTTCGAAGATTGATTTCGGGTCCGGATACCATCAGTTGAGGTTTGATGAGTCAGTTGTGGCTATGTTAGCTTTCAGATCATGGTGTAGGCATTACGAGTTTTTGGTCATGCCATTGGTTGTCCAATGCCCCCGTAGATCTTATGGACTTGATGGACCATGTGTTCAGACGATTCTGGACGAGTTGCGGTCATGTTCGTTGGCAACATCCTGATGTATTCCAGGAGAGTGGGCCAGCACCTGAAGCAATAGTGAGCAGTTTTGTGGAATTTGCGAGATGACCAGGTGTTTGTGAAGTTCAGCCAATGTGAGTTTTAGCTGATTAGCGTGAAGATTTTGAGCTGTGTGATGTTATCCGAGTGAGTTGGTGTGGATCCTGACCAGATAGAAGCCGTGTTGATTTGAGGAATGCCCTACTATTGTACCAGAGATCAGGAGTCTCTTGGGTTTGGCAGGCCATTACCGACGGCTTATGTAG
This sequence comes from Geum urbanum, assembly GCA_946800695.1. Taxonomy (NCBI): domain Eukaryota; kingdom Viridiplantae; phylum Streptophyta; class Magnoliopsida; order Rosales; family Rosaceae; genus Geum; species Geum urbanum. The sequence continues at coordinate 14,723,543 of OX327008.1, read as the reverse complement.
GATTATCCCGGATTACCACTTCATTTTCCGGATTGACGAAGAAAGTGTCAAGTTCGAGTGGTTCGATGCACGCGAGGAGAGTTACCTACTCCTGCAGGGTGGTTGGTCGTTGCTTCGGTTTTGACCTTACCTGACGATCGTGGTGAGTTCGTGGGTTACGGCGATGCATCGAGGTTTGGATTTGGTTGTGTTTTGATGCTGTGTAGCAGAGCGGTGGCTCATGGTTTCAGACAGTGGAACCTTTATGGGGCTACGTGTCCTATGTATGATTTGGGTATAGCTGTCCTTATGTTAGCATCAGAGAGTTAGAGATACTACTGCTATGGTGTGCAGCGTAGTGTAGGATGTACACTGATTATTTGAGTTTCATCCACTTGCATTTTCGGCCAGATTTGGGCTTGAGACAGTGTAGATGGATGGGGTCGACTAACGACTATGGCTTCACCTTTGAGCTTATTCGAGAAAGGCTAGTAGTTGTACTTTGACCATCCGTCTGGGATGTTGCTACTGATGCATTCAGTCGAGAATCGGGAGCTTCAGTGTTTCTTGTGTGTGTGGCTCGAGTTTCCGTGTTAGCTGAGTTGCGAACTATGGGAGCTGAATTAGAGTGTGATGATGTTGAAGCTCCTTGTTTTGCGTGCGTTTGGCACTAGTGTTGCGGAGATATATCAGATACTTCGAGTTTACTACTCGTGACACAACATGAAGAAGAGTGTAGCAGCTTGTGCGTGCAGATGCCACATTTGTCGACAGGCGATGGCAGCGAGGCAGAGACTTGCCGGAGAGTTACGGCCATTGAAGATTTCCGATTAGTAGTTGGAGTTTGTTGCTGTGATCTTGTGTGCCAGTATGCACTTTGGTTTGTGATACTAGTTGTCAAGCCATTGTGGACCATTTGATGAACTTAGTACGTTTCCTTGTACTTTCAGAGACGATTTCAGTGGCAGACTGGCATAGTTGTGCTTGACGGAGATTGTCCATTTACGTGGAGTACCTGTGTCCCAGTTTGTAGGTCGAGGTAATCAGCTACGACTGTGTGTTGGTGAGTTTTGCCGCGAGTATTAGGGACCAGATTACGAGTTAGTACCAGTTCTTGTTCCCAGATTGGTGGGCGATCTTTGAGGACTATTCAGACCTTTGAGGGCATATTGTGGACCTCGGTATTGCAGTTCCGGAGGATTTGGGATCAGCAGTTTCACGTCACTACCAACATAACCACTTTAGGCAACGAATTTTAAAACAACGCGCAACGAGATTAAAAGTCGTTGCCTATAGTTCACAATAGGCAACGACAAGGGTTTTCGTTGCCTATTGTGAACTATAGGCAACGAATTCGTTGCCTGTAGAAGTCAGATCGTTGCCTAATGTCTGGTTTATAGGCAACGAAAAAAATCGTTGCCTATTCATATCGTTGCCTCAAGTATGGTTATAGGCAACGAAAAAATCGTTGCCTATAGTTTAATAGGCAACGAAAAACAATATAGGCAACGAATTACTATTTCGTTGCCTATAATTATTATTATATCAGATCTAGCCAGCAGCTCCCCCATTCAAATCAAAATCGGTGGAAAAATCTGAAACGTTCCGGAATCGCCAGTGCATTTCAGGATGGACAAGAGTTGGATAAGGCTGGATAGAACTGATGCAAGATATGGGCAGGGAATTAGGAGATTTCTGGAATTTGTGGAGGCTAATTGTGGAGAGTTTCCAGTGCATTATTGTCCATGTAAACAATGTCGGTGTCGCGACAATCGTTGTCCCATTGCTACAGTTGAGCGACACCTTCATAGAAACGGATTTTGGAATAAGTACACCCGTTGGATTTATCACGGTGAAGCATCAGCAGCCGATCCGCATGATCATGGACAATTTGCTGATACTGCGAGTTCATCCAATTATGATCCCACTAGGAGGTTCATCGACGATATGTTTCCTCATGAGAGCGGTGTATTTCATGATTCTCAAGCACCCGTATATGTTCCTCCAGAAGTTGAGAATTTCCCTCACATTGAGCCAGTCCAGCCATTACCTAGAGTTTATGTCAACACACGTGGTATAGACAAGTACCACAACCTGATTCAGATGCATCAAACTCCGTTGTACCACGGATGTCCTAAGACAGTCCTTGAAAGTGTGATGGCAGTGATGCAGCTAAAAGTGGAGACCAAGAGCACCGTGGCAGCGGTCGATAGGTGGCTTCAGTTGACTGGTGATCTGCTGCCCCCCGGTCATCGTCTTCCCCCCACTCATCGTAAGATACGACATGTCCTCAAAGATCTTGGACTTTCCTACACTAAGATTCACGCATGCATGTATGATTGCGTTCTCTTTTGGGGTGTAGATGATGACAGGAAGGATCTATCAAAGCTTGATTACTGTCCGGTGTGTGGTACGGAAAGGTGGAAGTACACTCTTGCAGGAAACAAGAAAGCAGTGAAGATACTTCGGTATTTCCCACTTATTGATAGGCTGGAAAGGTTGTTCATGTGTGCATTCACGGCGAAAGCTATGAGATGGTGGGCTGAGAAGACTTCGCCTGACGATGATATCCTTAGACACCCTGCTGATGGTCAGGCTTGGAAGCACCTGGTGAATGTGTTTTCTGATTTTGCAGCTGAAGTCCGAAATGTTTGGCTGGGGCTATCGACTGACGGATTCAACCCCTTCGGCAACATGAGTCAGAAGTACAGCATATGGCCCGTTATATTGGTACCGTACAACCTTCCTCCGTGGATGTGCATGAAGAAAGAATATAATATGCTGACTCTGTTGATTCCAGGGCCGGGTTATCCAGGAAAGTGTCTAGATGTGTACATGAGTTCATTGATTATGGAGCTTCAACACTTGAGTACAGTTGGTCATCCCACTTACGACAGGTTTAAAAATGAGATGTTCCGAATGCGTGCTATGCTTGTGGGCACAATCAGTGATTTTCCAGGTCGAGGGATGTTGTCGGGAAACCCAACCAAGGGGTACAGGGCCTGTCCAGAGTGCATGACTGCCATGTTTGGACAAGCTCATTGCTCGAAGATTGTCCATATGCGTCACCGATGTTGGCTTCCACGACATCACCCATTTCGCCAGGACGCCCAGGCTTTTGACGGCACTGTAGAAGAAGGTCTGCAACCCATGGGATGGACTGGAGATGAAATCTTAGAAGTCCTGAATGAGTATAATTTTGGGCCATTGAGCAATCATCCTGAGGTTGTTGCGACTATATCGAAGATACCCGACAGGTATAAGTTTTGGACACACAAGAGCATCTTCTGGGAACTCCCGTACTGGCGGATGTTGCCTATCAGGAACTATCTAGATGTCATGCACATAGAGAAGAATGTGTGTGAAAGTGTGGTGGGCACCGTTCTAAATTGGCAAGGTAAAACCAAAGATGGCCCTAAAGCTCGCGTTGATTTGGAAAATATGAAACTGCGGGAACATCTGTGGTTGAAAAAGAAGGGGAGAAAGATGCTCCAAGCTCCTTACACGGTCACGCGTGACGAGAAGCATGAAATTTTTGTGTGGATGGCTAACGTCCAGTATCCTTATGGGTTTGCTGGAAATATAAGTCGGTGTGTTAACTACAGGGACAATAAGATTTATGGATTAAAGAGTCACGACTGCCATGTACTACTTCAACGCCTCTTCCCTATTATGATTCGAGGGTACTTTGATGATGAGGTGGTAGAGCCGTTAGTGGCGCTGTCAAGGTTCTTTCAAAAGTTATGCACCAGAGAAGTGAAAATGTCAGACCTCGAAGAAATGCGAAAGAACATCATTTTTATCATGTGGAAGTTGGAGAGGATTTTCCCCCCAAATTTCTTCGACATCATGCCTCACTTGATGATGCATCTTCCCGAGCAATTGATGCTCACCGGTCCCGTTCACTACACTTGGATGTATCCAATGGAGAGGTATATACCTTGCATTTGTATGATGTTTGCTAATTAAGTCTTTATATATTAATTTATTCTTGTTCTGCAACAATAATAACAAGCTGTTTTCATCTTTGTAGACAACTGGGAGACTACAAAGGGTATATACATAATACATCTGCACCTGAAGGGTGTATCGCCGAAGCATATGTTGCGCACGAGTGCGTAACGTACGTCAAACTGTATTTGGGAGCGCTTGAGGACCCACATTCGAATATGTCGGTAGATGAACCTCAGTTCAACCTTTCTGTAGTCTCTAATGATGTTTACCCACAGAGTAGGTTGCACGGGGAGTGGGAGTTGACACCATATGAGTTAGACATTGCACACTGGTGTGTACTCATTAATTGTCAAGAAGTTAAATATTGGAAAGACACACACCTTGTAAGTCCACAGGTTCGCGGGGATGTTGCGTACCACAACCGGACCTTTGCAAATTTTTTTGGCACATGGGTGAGTATATATTCATTTAGTCATAATATATATGACGTGTAAAAGCAAATTGTGACGGTTATTTATATGAAATGTCGTATCTAATGTTGACGGTTATTTGTTTCAGATGAACTATGTAGAAGATGATGGTTACCCACAATGGTCACATGCATTGAGGCTCTTGGCTATGAAACCTATATCATCAAAAGTTTACGCGATGTGTAGGGTCAATGACGTGAAATTTATGTGTCAAGATAGAGACAACAGGGTGAAGACACAGAATTGTGGGGTAATGGTGCATGGTGGGGATAACGACCCTGACTACTACGGTGTACTCCATTCAGTGGTTGAACTCATGTATGGTGAGCGCATGAAAGTTTACTTGTTTAAGTGCAGATGGTTTGATACTCGTCCGGAGAACGTTCGCATCGATTAGTATGGATACATTTCCGTGAATACTGCCACAAGCTGGTATGAGGAGGATCCTTTCGTTCTTGCCACATCGGTCAAACAAGTGTTTTACCTTGACGATCTTATGAACAGACCCCCGTGGAAAGTAGTAAACCATGTGCAAGCTAGGAATGTGTACAGTGCTGCCACACTTGGTGAGAATGAAGATGATGAAGAAGTTGCAGCATACCAAGAGGCAAATGGAATTGACATTCTGGAATCCGATACAATTCGCCTTAATAATGTTCGACCTGGTATTGTGGTTCAAAATTCTGGAGCGGCACTTCTAAATGTTAATCCAAATGACTTTGATGAAGACTCGAGTGACGAGGACGAGGAGCGACACCTATTACCAGACTTCAACTATCAAACCGCGTCAGACTCTAGCGATGATTCAGATTCTGATTATCAGCCTTAGTTAGAGATGTAATTGAGTATAGTCTTCGAGCTTATATTGAGTTGATTAACTCCTAAATGTATACATAAATTGAATTTCGTTGCCTATTCTATAGGCAACGACAATTTCGTTGCCTTTAATAATCATTTCGTTGCCTATAGTATAGGCAACGACACAAATCGTTGCCTATAGGTTGACTCTCGTTGCCTAAAGTTAAGCCAACGACAGACTCGTTGCCTATAATTACTACTCGTTGCCTAAAGTATCGGCAACGATTCTTTTATTCGTTGCCTATACTAGGTGGAATAAAACCCCCAGTCGCGACCAGCGCCGCCGCAACGAAGGGAACGACTGCCCACACAACTCTCGCCGGATTTCTGCCCTCGCCCGAAGCTTTAGGTTCGCATTCTCTCCCTCTCTCCTTACTTGAATATATAAACAACGTGTTAGGTTAGGTTGATTTTAGTTGGATTTGTGTTGTGATTTAGTTTGTATTGTTGAATTTAGGTTTTATTTAGGTTGGATTTTGGTAAGGTTAGGTTGATTTTAGTTGGATTTGTGTTGTGATTTAGTTTGTATTGTTGAATTTAGGTTTAATTTAGGTTGGATTTTGGTAAGGTTAGGTTGATTTTAGTTGGATTTGTGTTGTGATTTAGTTTGTATTGTTGAATTTAGGTTTTATTTAGGTTGGATTTTGGTAAGGTTATGTTATGTTGGATTGTTGATTTAATTAGGTTGGGATTATATTGTGGATTAGAGGATTTAGTTTGGTTATTTAGTTTAGGTAATTAGAATTGGGAATAAGTGTGATTTTAGTTTGGGTTGTTCATTTTAGTTAGACAAAATTTAAATTTAGGTTAGTGTAGCCTCAATTGTAAGCTATTCATTATGTTATTTTGTTGCAGACATTAATAAAAATGTCCATGTTCAAAAGATTGATTCCCGGGAAAAGTGGTAAACAGAAAGGAGCTTCCTCCTCGTCACCTCAAGGAGCGACACCTCAAATGTCCTCCGGGTTGAACCCTCAAGGACCCAGGAGTGGGTCTAGGTCCGTTGGTCAGAGTTCTGGAAGCACCGTACCGGACAGTCTTGAGACCGTCTATGTACATTCCAATCGTCACCTCCAACTATATACAGCAGCCCAGGATCCCCAAGGTCCACGTCACTCGGTGTCTCATGAACGACCCTCCCGCAACAGCAGCCGAAACTCCACCACCGTCGACGGTCGTCACTCAGTCAGCAGCGAACACCCAAATAGTACGAAGGTACTCTGGCCAAACCAGCAGGACCCACCGCGTATGCCACCTCTTCCCCCCAATCCGGCGACGCCACAACCTAATTCCGGATCATCTGGGCCATCCGACAGTGCATCCCGCACACCTTCTGTGCACTTATGCCCGCCCAGGGACTTGTTCTTCCCTACGGTTATTCCGAAGATACCTCAGCTCGACCCTAACAACGTGGCCATATATGATGAGTACCCATTCACGACGCCTGAGGAAGCATACACATATGAGCCGTTCTCTCAACCTCTGTTGAGTGTGAGGGTTAAGGGCCAGCTCACTTACGAGAATGGTAAGTTTATGTTCTTTTAGTAGATACAGTACATTAAATTAGGTTCTATTTCTTAATTTCCTTCTTTCGTACCGTGTCTTAGGCACCGTCGTCAACCCTAAAGCTAAACCGAGCAGAGGTACCACAACCGGGAAGGGTATTGAAGATCAAGTTGGTGACAATCGGGCTCATATTGATTATGTTCCCGATGGCTCGGCTATCGAGTATTCTGACAAAGGGATGTATGCTAGCCAAGCAGGATTTGTCATACGTGATTTCGTCCCGATGTTGTGGGACTCGTGGGGTTCAGTTGATGCTCAAGTGAAGGCCCGAGTGCATAATGCACTGTCGGTGAGTTAAATTTACATTAATTTGTCATAAAAATAGACGTTCTTATTATTATAAGCCACCAAACATACATATTTATGAGGCTAATTATGTATACGTGTATTGCAGCAATGGTTTATTATTGACGATCGACTGAAGCAGCCCGGGGGGTGGTGTGAACGAAAGCTCACGTCTAGGTGATGTGATTTTGGATTTATATAAGGCTAAGTATCCTGAATACGTTAGATTTGTGAATATAAAGTGTTGGTTATATGATATTTTTGTTGCATCAATATAGGTATCGAGAGTGGAAGTCCCACTTGAAGACGTTCTGGCAGCAGAACATAGATAAAGGCCGAAATGGCACTCCAAGTGAGTTCAGATACCGGGAGTACGAGTGGAACTAGCTTATATATAGCCCACTGGAAGCATCCCAAGCTTGTGGTATGCACATGAATTGATTTGCGTACCTAAATCTAAACTAATATTATTATTATTAATTTACCTACATTTTATGATATATTATTTTATATACGCAAGAGGTAGTAGGTAAATCTCTATCTATGTTATTAATTTAATATGTAGGTAAATCTCTAATATATTGTGTAGGTAAATTAAATTATACAACTTACATTGTTTATACGAAGTAAAGATAGTGAACTGTATTAGTGATTGAGAGGCTAGAAATTAAAACCAAAAATAACAAAGATTAAATTATTTCCCTGCAGAATAACATGAAAAAACCTAGAAATTAAAGGAAACAATTCTAGGTCAGAGGACTAAATATGTGAAAAATAAATGGGTTGGATTTTAATCAAAAAAATTAATGTTGCGAGGATATTCTCTAATTTATGCTATATATATATAATTGGCTGATAATTGTTCACATTTTCTTATTCTACAAGCACATTTCGAAAGAAAATGCTAAAAACCGAGCGCAGAACGTGAACCCACATCATTGCGGTTCCCGAACGTATGAGAGATGGACTCGACGTGGGGCAAGGTTGGAACCACAGACCGATCCTCTCGTGTATTCCATCCGACATGGGTATCCGAACAACCCTGAATATGTTGTAAGTATCTAATAAATATTTGTCCATATTTGATACATCTCATGTTTAATTAATTCTTGTATTTTACTCAATTATTAATGCGTCACCGATTTTGCATTGTCTATTAGGAGAGATTGGTTGAGTCGATCCCGAAGGTGCGTGCTAAAGTAGCTCGAGAGCTGCATCAGGGGTGCACGGAGGAGGAGGTGACCCAGTATGCATCTCAGGTTGACCACATGACGCCCATTAATGCGGCGAGGTGCGTGTCAGATGCGCTTCCCGTTGGAAAGAACAAGTTTTGGGCCAAGGGGATGGGTTACAGAGGAAATGGAGTCTTGAAGATGACTCCAGAATTCTCCAGCGGGTCCAGCAGTTCTAGGTCGTCCGGCCTACAAGAGCAGATTCGGAGGCAGCAGGAGCAGATTCAGAGGCAGCAGGAGGAGTTGGAGGAGATGAGGCGTGCCAGGGAAGCCATGGAGCAGGAAAGAGCCCGTGAGAAGGAGCAGCACGACCAAATGTGGGCATTCTATCAATCTCAGCAACCTCGGGGGGCTTCGCAGCCGCACCCACAGACTCAGCCAAATCTGTTCACGCCTACAACACAGCCGCAGTATTTTGGGGGTCACCAGCAGCCGCCGTTATATGGGGACCACCAGCAGCCGCCGCAGCAGCATCAGTTTTTTGGGGGTGCCGAGCAGCCGCCGCCGCAGCATCAGTTTTACGGGGGTGACAAGCAGCCGCAGCTTCATCAGTTTTACGGGGGTGACGACCAGCAGCACATAAACCAGGAGGGTTCACACGAGGAGTTCCTCAATTGTGTTAACTTTGATCAGTAGCACGTAGCTAGTTTTTGATTTAGGTTGGAATGAGTACGTTGTTGTGGTTTGAACTCATGTAAATGTTGCAGATTCTGGAATTGGGCCCGATCCAGAATCAAGTATTTTTTTTAAAAATTACACAAACTATAGGCAACGAAATGGACCAATTTCGTTGCCTATAGTTTGCCAGAAATACAACAATTCAAACTATAGGCAACGATGTTCTTGACTATAGGCAACGATCTTCTTCAGTATAAGCAACGACGTCGTCGTTGCCTATAGTTTCAAAGGTGGTCAAAGTTGACCTGTCGGTGGGTTTTAGGCAACGAAGAAGTCGTTGCCTATAGTGAAACTATAGGCAACGATTTACCCTAGTCGTTGCGTATAGTTGAAAACCCTAACCCCTAAACCCCGAACTATAGGCAACGAATGGGTTTGGTTTTTCGTTGCCTATAGCATAGTCAACGATGAAAAGGCAACGACGGTATAGGCAACGAATTTTTGTTGCATATACTTATAGGCAACGATTTTCCAACTATAGGCAACGATTTGAGATCGTTGCCTAAAGCAGTTATTCTGGTAGTGCGTGTTCGAGATTGCTTGCAGTACTAGTTTGTGGACCACTATGGATTTGACGTTGCTTGATGTCGTTTTGAGGAACGATGTTGTACTCCATTGTGCTGGAGAGAGTTTGGTTTAAGTTGGCATTTGATTCGGATTTTGTGGAATATGCTACCACAGACTATTAGATTAGCGGAATGGGGTTGATAATTGCCCGAGTCCGATGTTTGAGCTATGTTGTTATGAGTGTGTGAGTTATGTTGTGTGTGTAGACTGAGTTGTAATTTGCCATATGGTTTTGATCTGTATGTGGTCGTGGGCGAGTTTGTGTTATGCCGTATGGTTCGGCGTCGCCTATAGTGTTGGCTTTGTGTGTGTTGTGTTCCGTGTGGCGGAACTATGTTTCAGGTTTGTTACGTGTTGTGTACCCTACCTGTTCCTTATGTAGGAACACTTGGCGCTTGTGTAGAGCCAGTTCAGATTTGTGATCTGAGGGTACAGGGATTTTACCACAGAGCTATCTCCTATTGCGGAGTATGTTGTTAGACTTGTTCAGTTGACATTGTCACTTGAGAGTTGATCAGTATACAGAGGCAGTACTCCTACTTTTAGTCGGCAGACTCGGAAATCAAGAATTGTGACGACCCAGAACAGAATCAGCAGTGAAATCAGATTAATCTACGAGTTCGCGTATTATCGCAGGTTTCCGACAGTCGTTTGAATCGCAGGACTTGTTAACGACTAAATCATTGGCCGAGAATTGGAGCTGAGTCTCTTCTCGAGAGTCGTTGTATGTGTGATTTCGAGTACGTGGGCGGTTCCGGATCGTTATTTGGACGACCGAGGAATTAATTATGAATATTTGAAGTTCGGATTTAAATGGTGGTGCTCTTAACGACTAAATTACCGGACGAGAATTTGGTTTCGGTTCCTTCATAGAAGTTGTTGAGAATTTAATTTCGAGATCTTGGGAACTTCCAGGGCATTGTTCTGAGTTACGAACATTAAGTTGTGATTATTTCCGATTGTTGATTATTTAGGCGGTTTAAATATGTGTTGGTTTGAACCGTTGACTTTTTATCCGATTGGTCGAGGTGTTTGACTTCGGGTGATAATTGAAGAACATGTCGAGACGAGTTTGTTGCCGCGAGAATTATCAGAGTCAGAATTACGACGCGAGAGTTACGTGTGTTTAAAGTTCGTCGAAAAGGATAATTACTGAGTTTCTATTTTGGGAAGGTATAATAGGAGGTTTCCCCTTTGGGAAAGTCAACAGAGGTTCATTAATGTGTTGACTGGTGAGTTGACTCTGAAAGGACCCAATCCCGATTCAGTTACCTAAACCGGAACCAAACCCTTCCGAAAATACGAACCAACAAAAATTTTTCAAAATTTCGGCAGAGTTTCGTTACTAGCGTAGAATTACCATAACCTGCACCCAGAAATTAACACTTCGTCCTATGCCACAAAAAGCAAACCGTGGGCACCAACCCCATCCGGATTTCTCAACATCAATATAATCAATAACAGTAAACAAACTGTACCATGTATATATGTATATCCGAGAAAATCCGTATAAACATGTATCAGAATGTATCAGAGCGACCTCTAGTATAACATATATACAACATATACACATCAGTAGGCGAAACAAGAACCTAATGGAAAGCACAGGTAACTCTGATAACTAGCCTCCAAACCGCGACGTGAAACCTGAATCCGAACTGCAAATTGGGCACGGAAACCAAAAAGCCCAGGGGAAAGGCAAATAAAACGTTAGAGTGAGTGGATGAAAATAAACATATGCTTTTCACCATTTTATATACATAAACCATAATAAGCAATGCGAGTTCGGAAAAACACAACACACACATATATATATGGAGGTTGTCGGGCGAATCTCTCAAGCCCGACGTCAGGTGAATCGCTCAACCTGACAGTGAAAGGCCAGGGAAATCTCTCAACCCTGGTGGCACTCAGGGGAATCTCTCAACCCTGCTTCAGAGGAATCTCTCAACTCTGGTAGCATCGATGCAATAAATACCAATCACCAATATCATATAATAACATACCTCCGAAAATAGCATATATCACAATCATCGTATAAAATAAATACGGAAATCAATAAGTCCACGAACTCGCAAAATCAACAGTGAAAATAGAAACTTGTCCACTCACAGGTGAGCAAAAGCACACTCGCTCTAATCTCGAGGACCGGCGGAAGATCCTTCGCCAGAAGCACGATCTCGATCCCGATCCCCTGAATATATTCATAAAACACAACTGATCAATAACGTAATCCACAACACAGTACTGATGCACGGAAACCAACCGTTCCCGGAAATGTGAAATGCGGTACAAAATGAATTACGGAAATCCCGAAATCCCCACTCGAAACCTCGACTGAATATCGGCTAACCAAATCGATCCAAAAATCTCTGGACGACGATCAGGGCGTGATTACGAGAAAAATGACACTAAAATTGTCGAAATCTGAAAAAGTCAACTTTCCGGCCATTGACCGCCGCCACCGGCGGCGGCGCACCGTCAACGGTGGAATCACACGGCCAAAATCTCCAGATTCAAAGATCACATCCAGATGAACAATTTCCATAACTACCTCTAATCCCAATTCAAACCGGAACCCCCTCAATTATCCACCGAAACAGACCGGAATCCACATTCCGGTGACCTACACGGGTTCCCCCAATTACACCAATTCATCCAAAAATAACCACTCAGGGAGCATCCTCTAGGCTAGGGGAACAAAAACCCCAACACCCCAACCGGAAAACCTCGCCGGAACCACCACAACCAACCCCGGCGACAAACACGAACCCGACCCGATTCGGGTCCAACTCAAACACAATCAAATCTCAATAAATCATACATCATTCATTTCGAAATCATGTAAGGAAGCTACTCATACCCTCGTCGAAGTCGTTGGTGGCCGGAATCTAGGTCGTCCGAACGGCAAGTCTCAAAGAGGAAACTTTCCTCTTCGGTCAAACTGGACAGCTTTCCAGTTTTGGAAAGTCAACGAATTTCAACGTCGGTCAACACCCAAAGTGAAGTTTTCGACTAATTCTCGACTATTCTGATATTTATACTCGAGCCTCGGGTCGATCGACGGTCCAAAACGAATATACGAAATGATTCGGATAAACACGAAACAAACGGATAAACTCGTCGGAACCCGAAATTTCAAATAATCATAAAATATTCCTCGGTTATCGGAAAAATCTTCCGGAACCGCCCACAAACTCGAAATCACGTACTCTACCATTCCCGTGAATATACTCAACTCGAATTCTCGACCGAAGACATAGTCGCGAATTGAATCAACAAACCACACAATATCGTAAAACTGCGACTATAATCAAACCTCGAGAATTGTGCCAAACACACATCTGATTCTGGTTCGGGTCGTCACAAATCTACCCCCCTTAAAGAAATTTCGACCTCGAAATTTACGTACCTGTCAGGTGAACAAATGAGGATACTACTCCCGCATACGCTGCTCGGTCTCCCAAGTGGCCTCCTCAACCAAATGGTTCTGCCACAAGACCTTCACCAGCGGAATCACACGGTGTCTCAACTCCTGCTCACGACGATCGAGAATCTGCACAGGCTCCTCAACATACGATAAGTCCTCCCTGATCGGCAACTGCTGTGGGGCTAACACATGTGAAGGATCTGAGATGTACTTCCGCAACATCGAAACATGGAAGACATCATGCACACGAGCCATCTCAGCCGGTAACTCAAGTCTATAAGCAACAGCTCCAACCCTCTCCGTAATCTCGTACGGACCAATGTACCGCGGTCGAAGCTTGCCACGCTTCCCGAAACGCACAACTCCCCTCCACGGAGATAGTTTCAGGAAGACCCAATCACCGACCTCAAACTCTAAGCTCTTCCTCCTCACATCTGCGTAACTCTTCTGCCGATCCTGGGCGATCTTCAACCGATCCCGGATAACCTGTATGTCCTCCATCATGGTTTTCACCAAATCTGGACCAATAAGCCAACGCTCGCCCACCTCACTCCAACACAATGGAGTGCGACACTGCTTCCCGTACAGGGCCTCGTACGGTGCCATCTCAATACTGGCCTGATAGCTATTGTTGTAGGCGAACTCAATCAAGTGCAACTGATGATCCCAGTTTCCACGAAACTGCAACACACATGATCTCAGCATGTCCTCAAGAGTCTGAATGGTCCGCTCGGACTGCCCCTCAGTCTGAGGATGAAAAGCTGTACTAAATCGCAACCTCGTGCCCAACGCTCGCTGTAAAGCCTGCCAAAACTCAGAAGTGAACTGACTATCTCGGTCAGAAACAATAGACACAGGCATACCATGCAAGCGAACAATCTCTGATAAGTACAACTTGGCCAATCTGCCCACTGAAATCTTCCCTGAAAGTGCAAGAAAGTGTGTGGATTTCGTCAGTCGGTCAACAATAACCCAAATACCAGTGTTGCCCGCCGAAGTACGCGGCAACTGATAGACGAAATCCATCGTAATATGCTCCCACTTCCAAACTGGAATCTCAAGTGGCTGTAGCTTCCCTGCAGGTTTCTGCCTCTCCGCCTTCACCTGCTAACAAATCAAACACCGACTCACGTACGCGGCAATCTCCCGCTTCATATTGTACGCGGCAGTACGCTCGAAGTGTACGAAACATCTTCGTACCTCCGGGATGCATCGCATACTCTGAACTGTGGGCCTCGTCCAAAATCTCCTTCTTCAAGTCCTCGTCTCTGGGTACACATAGCCTGCCTCTGAACAACAACGTACTGTCGTCGCTCAATCGAAACTCTGTAGGCACACCATTCCGAATCATAGTCTTCTTGCCCAGCAAATAAGGATCTGAATCCTGAGCCTCCTGTACCTGATCAACCAACACGGGTCGAACCTGGAAACTGGCCAACAAAGCTCCATCATCATCATACCCAAACACAGCACCTGTAGCTCGAAGCTCGGCTAACATCGATACTCTGGCCACACACATGTGAAACAACGAGGCTCCCGATTTCCGGCTAAGTGCATCTGCCACAACGTTGGCCCTTCCTGGATGGTACTCAAACGTGCAATCATAATCATTGATCAACTCCATCCATCGGCGCTGCCTCATGTTCAGATCCGGCTGCGTCCGCAAGTAGGTGAGACTCTTGTGGTCAGTGAATATCTTACACTGAGCACCATATAGATAATGTCTCCAACTCTTCAAGGCTAACACGATAGCGGCTAACTCCAAATCATGCGTCGGATAATTGACCTCATGCAGTTTCAGCTGTCTGGAACCATATGCTACAACCCTTCCATGCTGCATCAACACACAGCCAAGGCCCAACTTCGACGCGTCACTGTATACAACTAACTCACCACTGTCGTCTGGCAACGTCAGAACCTGTGCGGTAGTCAATCTCTCCTTCAGGAGCAAATAACTCTCCTCGCACGCCTCAGACCACTCAAACTTGACGCCTTTCTTCGTCAATCTGGTCAGTGGTGTAGCTATCCGGGAGAAATCTTGTACAAACCGTCGATAATAGCCTGCTAACCCCAAGAAACTCTGAATCTCTGGCACAGTAGTGGGTCGACTCCAGTTCAGCACGTCCTCGATCTTATCAAGATCAACACTAACTCCCTCGACCGAAATCACGTGGCCAGAAACTTCACACTATTCAACCAGAACTCACACTTGCTAAACTTTGCGAACAACTGATGGTCCCGCAAAGTCCGCAACACCGCTCGCAAGTGCTTCTTGTGCTGGCCCACACTCCTCGAATATATCAAAATATCGTCAATGAATACAATCACGAACTTGTCCAGGAACCGTCGAAACACCCGATTCATCAAGTCCATGAAAGCTGCGGGGGCGTTGGTCAACCCAAACGGCATAACCAAAAACTCATAGTGCCCATACCGCGTCCTGAAAGCTGTCCTGGCTATGTCAGAGTCTCGGATCCTCAACTGGTGATATCCGGATCGAAGGTCAATCTTCAAAAAGACTGATGCTCCCTTCAGCTGATCGAACAAGTCATCAATCCGCGGCAACGGATACTTGTTCCTCACCGTAACCTGATTCAGCTTCCGATAGTCGATGCACAAACGCATGGACCCATCCTTCTTCCGCACAAATAACACTGGAGCACCCCACGGAGAAACACTCGGTCTAATGAATCCCTTCTCCAACAACTCCTGGAGTTGGATCTGCAACTCCCTGAACTCCGCAGGCGCCATCCGGTACGGTGTCAGGGAAATCGGTCCAGTACCCGGCAACAACTCAATGGTAAAATCAATCTCCCGTACAGGGGGTATACCAGGTAACTCCGCTGGAAACACATCCGAAAACTCAGACACAACCTCAATACTACCAAGATCTGGCACTGCAGCTGTAGTGTCCACAACATGGGCTAAGTAAGCAACACAACCCTTCTTCATCAACCGATCCGCCCTCATCGCGGAAATCAAGCACGGTAGGGAAATGTTCTTCTCGCCACGAAACAGTATCTCAGGTAACCCTGGTCGTCGAAACGCGACCTCCTTCCGGTGGCAATCAAACATGGCCCAGTGCGACTCCAAAAAGTCCATACCCAATATAAGATTGAAATCCACAATATCAAGTAATAGCAGATCTGTGGCTAAACCATGGCTATCGATAAACACCTCACAATCTCGGTAAACCCAACCGATACTCACAACCTCACCTGACGGATACAACACTCTCCACAACTCCGGAAGTGGAGATGCAGGTACCGTAGCTAATGATGACAGTCTAAATGATATAAATGAATGTGTGGCACCCGGATCTAACAATGCAACTACTGGAATACCAAAAACATGTAACGTACCGATAACGACCTCCGGTGATGCTCTGCCCTCACGTAGAGTCATAGCATGAACCCTCGCCTGTCCGGCTGGTCGTCCTCGCTGGGGCTGTCCCTGCTGTCTACCCTGACCTGCAAACTGTGCTGGTCGAGCTCCCGTAGTAGCACCTCTCTCTCCTCCGGAACTCTGGGCTACCTGTCCACCAGTAGCATCATACTGATAACACTCCCTCGCATAGTGACCCACCTGGCCACAACGGAAACAAGTGACAGGATCTCGCTGACAGGGACCCACATGATGTCGACTGCAGAGACTACACAATGGGTACTCCCTCGGTACAGCAAATGGACCGCCAGTACATCGTGGATAACTAGAACAGCTAGAACTCCCACTAGCCTGTGGTCGCTGCGGTCGATCTCTCCTCCATCTTTGTCTCCATCTGGGTACACTAGCTGGTGGTCGATGAGATCCACCACCTGAAGATGAAGCTGAACCGGAAGTATCAGAACTCAGCCTCTTTGAAGGCCCCTGACTCGGTCCACCTTCCTCAAACCGCCTCGGCTGGTACCTCTGCTGTCTCTCCTGCTCAATGTCCTCGCCTCGGAGAGCTGCACTAACAAACTCATCAAACTTGTTTCGAGGCATCGTAGTCAATGTCGCCTTGATGTTCAAATTCAATCCCAGCTCAAACCTGCGACACTTGGCTTTCTCTGTAGCCACCATATCCCGCGCAAAACGAGACAAACGGGCAAACCGATCCCGATACTCAAGTACAGACAAACTGCCCTGCCTCAAGTTCGTAAACTCCTCGTACTTGCGCTGCTGGGTAGCCGGATTAAAGTACCTCCACATAAACAGATCACGGAACAATGTCCACGGTGTATCAGCCGGAACTCTGTCGGTGCTAACCCACCAAAAGTATGCATCACCCTCAAGTAAACCAACTGTGGCTACCGACATCTGCTCAGGTGTAAACTGCAGACGCTCACAAACACGCTCAATCTGAACCAACCATGCCTCGCATATCTCTGGATCAACTGAACCCGAAAACACTGTAGCACCCGCAGTGCGAGCCTTGACCACAGGGTCAAAACGCTCTTCCAAACGCAGCACTCGCATCAGCAAGTCGCGCGTTCGGCGATCCTCATCAAGATCATCATCCCGATCAACACGGGGACCACGTCAAGGAGGCAGCCTACTGATACAAGACAAGCATTAGGTACAAGCAGAAAGAACGTAATCATGAAACCGCAGATATTTGAGGACACACAACACCCGAAGTATTGATGAGTACCGCTGGCCAGTCGGGTCATCACTCCAGTCATGCTGTATCAACTCAAATACCCTAAGCATCACAACTACAAGAGTCTACAGAATCTGACAACCTAATGCTCTGATACCAAGCTGAAAGGACCCAATCCCGATTCAGTTACCTAAACCGGAACCAAACCCTTCCGAAAATACGAACCAACAAAAAAATTTCAAAATTTCGGTCGAGTTTCGTTACTAGCGTAGAATTACCATAACCTGCACCCAGAAATTAACACTTCGTCCTATGCCACAAAAAGCAAACCGTGGGCACCAACCCCATCCGGATTTCTCAACATCAATATAATCAATAACAGTAAACAAACTGTACCATGTATATATGTATATCCGAGAAAATCCGTATAAACATGTATCAGAATGTATCAGAGCGACCTCTAGTATAACATATATACAACATATACACATCAGTAGGCGAAACAACAACCTACTGGAAAGCACAGGTAACTCTGATAACTAGCCTCCAAACCGCGACGTGAAACCTGAATCCGAACTGCAAACTGGGCACGGAAACCGAAAAGCCCAGGGGAAAGGCAAATAAAACGTTAAAGTGAGTGGACGAAAATAAACATATGCCTTTCACCAGTTTATATACATAAACCATAATAAGCAATGCGAGTTCGGAAAAACACAACACACACATATATATATGGAGGTTGTCGGGCGAATCTCTCAAGCCCGACGTCAGGTGAATCGCTCAACCTGACGGTGAAAGGCCAGGGAAATCTCTCAACCCTGGCGGCACTCAGGGGAATCTCTCAACCCTGCTTCAGAGGAATCTCTCAACTATGGGCCAGAGGAATCTCTCAACTCTGGTAGCATCAATGCAATAAATGTCAATCACCAATATCATATAATAACATACCTCCGAAAATAGCATATATCACAATCATCGTATAAAAATAAATACGGAAATCAATAAGTCCATGAACTCGCAAAATCAACAGTGAAAATAGAAACTTGTCCACTCACAGGTGAGCAAAAGCACACTCGCTCTAATCTCGAGGACCGGCGGAAGATCCTTCGCCAGAAGCACGATCTCGATCCCGATCTCGATCCCCTGAATATATTCATAAAACACAACTGATCAATAACGTAATCCACAACACAGTACTGATGCACGGAAACCAACCGTTCCCGGAAATGTGAAATGCGGTACAAAATGAATTACGGAAATCCCGAAATCCCCACTCGTAACCTCGACTGAAAATCGGCTAACCAAATCGATCCAAAAACCTCTGGACGACGATCAGGGCGTGATTACGAGAAAAATGACACTAAAATTGTCGAAATCTGAAAAAGTCAACTTTCCGGCCATTGACCGCCGCCGCCGCCGGCGGCGCACCGTCAACGGTGGAATCACACGGCCAAAATCTTTAGATTCAAAGATCACATCCAGATGAACAATTTCCATAACTACCTCTAATCCCAATTCAAACCGGAACCCCCTCAATTATCCACCGAAACAGACCGGAATCCACATTCCGGTGACCTACACGGGTTCCCCCAATTACACCAATTCATCCAAAAATAACCACTCAGGGAGCATCCTCTAGGCTAGGGGAACAAAAACCCCAACACCCCAACCTGAAAACCTCGCCGGAACCACCACAACCAACCCCGGCGACAAACACGAACCCGACCCGATTCGGGTCCAACTCAAACACAATCAAATCTCAATAAATCATACATCATTCATTTCAAAATCATGTAAGGAAGCTACTCATACCCTCGTCGAAGTCGTTGGTGGCCGGAATCAAGGTCGTCGGAACGGCAAGTCTCAAAGAGGAAACTTTCCTCTTCGGTCAAACTGGACAGCTTTCCAGTTTTGGAAAGTCAACGAATTTCAAAGTCGGTCAACACCCAAAGTGAAGTTTTCGACTAATTCTCGACTATTCCGATATTTATACTCGAGCCTCGGGTCGATCGACGGTCCAAAACGAATATACGAAATGATTCGGATAAACACGAAACAAACGGATAAACTCGTCGGAACCCGAAACTTCAAATAATCATAAAATATTCCTCGGTTATCGGAAAAATCTTCCGGAACAGCCCACAAACTCGAAATCACGTACTCTACCATTCCCGTGAAGATACTCAACTCAAATTTGAAAGGACCCAATCCCGATTCAGTTTCCTAAACCAGAATCAAACCCTTTCGAAAATACGAACCAACAAAATTTTTTTGAAATTTGAGCAGAGTTTCGTTACTAGCGTTGATTTGCCATAACCTGCACCCAGAAATTAACACTTCATCCTATGCCACAAAAAGCAAACCGTGGGCACCAATCCCATCCGGATTTCTCAACATTAATATAATCAACAACAGTAAATAAACTGTACAATGTATATATGTATATCCGTGAAAATCCGCACACAACATGTATCAGAATGTATCAGAGCGACCTCTAGAGTAAAACATATACAATATGTACATCAGTAGGCGAAACAAGAACCTACTGGAAAACACAGGTGGCTCTAATCACTAGCCTCCAAACCGCGACGTGTAACACCAAACCTGAACTGCAAACTAGGCACGGAAACCGAAAAGCCCAGGGGAAAGACAATAAACACGTTAGAGTGTGTGGACGAAAATAAATGTCTTTCACCAATTGATAAATATGTTTAAAATAACATATGCGAGTCCAGGTAAATGAAAATAATAAAATACGCGAGGTAAATATCACACTCCTCCAGCGTACTGAGCATGCAAGTAAAAATCTCACAGTTAGAACCACGGGGTCCCTAGCCCACACGTGATCCTAGCTGGGTAGTACAGTCAGAACCACGGGGTCCCTAGCCCACACGTGATTCAGAACCACGGGGTCCCTAGCCCACACGTGATTCCAGCCAGTGACATCCTCGGGGATCAGCCGGGATGCAGTGTATCGATACAACAACGTAACTGAAACTGTACTCTGTGAAAATCAAATCATAAACAGTTTGATACAAATGCATGAAACAGTATAAAAGTGTATGCATGTTCTTATTCGTATATCCGTATAAGTATAATCGTATAATCGTAAACACATGCTCATATAATCTGAAATCTCATACGCATGCTCAAGTTCATAATCACATAAATGACTCGCAAGATTTCCGTGAAAAGAAAATTGTCCACTCACAGACACGTGAAATGCGCACTCGCGCTAAACTCGTGGTCCGGCGGAAGATCCCTCGCCAGAAGCACGATCACGATCCAAATCTCGATCTCGATCTCCTTCCTCGAAGTCCAAGATGGTCGGAATCCGGTCGCCGGAAACTGACTTCCCAAAATAGCAACTTTCCTATTCGGTCCGATGGTTCACTTTCCAAATATGGAAAGTCAACAAATTTTCCAATTTGGTCAACGCCCAAAATGAAGTTTTTGACTAACTCTCGGCTATTTCGATATTTATACTCGAGCCTCGGGTCGATCGACGGTCCAAAATGAAAATACGAAATGATTCGGATAAGCTTGAAACAATCGGATAAACTCGTCGGAACCCGAAACTTCAAATAATCATAAAATATTCCTCGGTTATCGGAAAAATCTTCCGGAACCGCCCACGAACTCGAAATCACGTACTCTACACTTTCCGTGAAGACACCCAACTCAAATTCTCGACTGAAAACATAGTCGCGAATCGAATCGACAAACCACACAATGTCGTAAAACTGCGACTAAACTCAAATCTCGAGAATCGTGCCAATCACACATCTGATTCCAGTTCGGGTCATCACAAATCTACCCCCCTTAAAGAAATTTCGACCTCGAAATTTACATACCTGTCAGGTGAACAGATGAGGATACTGCTCCCGCATACGCTGCTCGGTCTCCCAGGTGGCCTCCTCCACTGAATGGTTCTGCCACAAGACCTTCACCAGCGGAATCACACGGTGTCTCAACTCCTGCTCACGACGATCGAGAATCTGCACTGGCTCCACAATATACGATAAATCCTCTCTGATCGGCAACCGCTGTGGGGCTAACACATGTGAAGGATCTGAGATGTACTTCCGCAACATCGAAACATGGAAGAATCTGCACTGGCTCCACAATATACGATAAATCCTCTCTGATCGGCAACCGCTGTGGGGCTAACACATGTGAAGGATCTGAGAGGTACTTCCGCAACATCGAAACATGGAAGACATCATGTACACGAGCCATCTCTGTCGGTAACTCAAGTCTGTAAGGAACAGCTCCAACCCTCTCTGTAATCTCATACGGACCAATGTACCGCGGTCGAAGCTTGCCACGCTTCCCGAAACGCACCACTCCCCTCCACGGAGATAGTTTCAGGAAGACCCAATCACCAACCTCGAACTCTAAGCTCTTCCTCCTCACATCCGCGTAACTCTTTTGTCGATCCTGGGCAATTTTCAGTCGATCCCGAATAACCTAAATGTCCTCCATCGTAGTTTTTACCAGGTCTGGACCAATAAGCCAACGCTCGCCCACCTCATTCCAACACAATGGACTGCGACACTGCTTCCCGTACAGAGCCTCGTACGGTGCCATCTCAATACTGGCCTGATAGCTGTTGTTGTAGGCGAACTCGATCAAGTGCAACTGCTGATCCCAGTTTCCACGAAACTGCAATACACACAATCTCAACATATCCTCAAGAGTCTGAATGGTCCGCTCGGACTGCCCGTCAGTCTGAGGATGAAAAGATGTACTAAATCCCAACTTCGTGCCCAAAGCTCGCTGTAAAGCCTGCCAAAACTCAGAAGTGAACTGACTATCACGGTCAGAAACAATGGATACAGGCACCCCATGCAAGCGAACAATCTCTGATAAGTACAACTTGGCCAATCTGCCCACTGAAACCTTCCCTGGAAGTGCAAGAAAGTGTGCGGATTTCGTCAATCGATCAACAATAACCCAAATGCCAGTGTTGCCTGCCGAAGTACGCGGCAACTGATAGACGAAATCCATCGTGATATGCTCCCACTTCCAAACTGGAATCTCAAGTGGCTGTAGTTTCCCTGCAGGTTTCTGTCTCTCCGCCTTCACCTGCTGACAAATCAAACACCGACTCACGTACGCGGCAATCTCCCGCTTCATGTTGCGCCACCAATAGTACGCTCGAAGTGTACGAAACACCTTCGTACCTCCGGGATGCATCGCATACGCTGAACTGTGGGCCTCGTCCAAAATCTCCTTCTTCAAGTCCTCGTCTCTGGGTACACATAGCCTGCCTCTGAACAACAACGTACTGTCGTCGCTCAATCGAAACTCTGTAGGCACACCATTCCGAATCATAGTCTTCTTGCCCAGCAAATAAGGATCTGAATCCTGAGCCTCCTGTACCTGATCAACCTACACGGGTCGAACCTGGAAACTGGCCAACAAAGCTCCATCATCATCATACTCAAATACAGCACCTGTAGCTCGAAGCTCGGCTAACATCGACACTCTGGCCACACACATGTGTAACAATGAGGCTCCGGATTTCCTGCTGAGTGCATCTGCTACCACGTTGGCCTTCCCTGGATGGTACTCGAAAGTGCAATCATAGTCGTTGATTAACTCCATCCATCGGCGCTGTCTCATGTTCAGATCCGGCTGCGTCCGCAAGTAAGTGAGACTCTTGTGATCAGTGAAAATCTTACACTGAGCAACATACAGATAATGTCTCCAACTCTTCAACGCTAACACAATAACGGCTAACTCCAAGTCATGCGTCGGATAGTTGACCTCGTGCGGTTTCAGCTGTCTGGAACCATATGCCACGACTCTACCATGCTGCATCAACACACAACCAAGGCCCAACTTCGATGCATCACTGTACACAACAAACTCACCACTGTTGTCTGGCAATGTCAGAACCGGTGCGGTAGTCAATCTCTCCTTCAGGAGCAAATAACTCTCCTCGCACGCATCAGACCACTCAAACATGACGCCCTTCTTCGTCAATCTGGTCAGTGGTGTAGCAATCCGGGAGAAATCCTGTACAAACCGTCGATAATAGCCTGCTAACCCCAAGAAACTCCGGATCTCCGGCACAGTAGTGGGTCGACTCCAATTCAGTACGGCCTCAATTTTGTCAGGATCAACACTAACTCCCTCAGCCGAAATCACGTGGCCCAGAAACTTCACACTATCCAACCAGAACTCACACTTGCTAAACTTCGCAAACAACTGATGGTCTCGCAAAGTTCGCAACACCGCTCGCAAGTGCTTCCTGTGCTGGCCCACACTCCTCGAGTATATCAAAATATCATCAATGAATACTATCACGAACTTGTCCAGGAATCGACGAAACACCCGATTCATCAAGTCCATCAAAGCTGCGGAGGCGTTGGTCAATCCAAACGGCATAACCAAAAACTCATAGTGCCAATACCGCGTCCTGAATGCTGTCCTGGCAACATCGGAGTCTCGGATCCTCAACTGATGATACCCGGATCGAAGATCAATCTTTGAAAAGACTGCTGCTCCCTTCAGCTGATCAAACAAGTCATCAATCCGCGGCAACGGATACTTGTTCCTCACTGTAATCTGATTCAGCTTCCGATAGTCGATGCACAATCGCATGGACCCGTCCTTCTTCCGCACAAACAACACTGGAGCACCCCACGGAGAAACACTCGGTCGAATGAATCCCTTCTCTAACAACTCCTAAAGCTGAATCTGTAACTCCCTCAACTCTGCAGGCGCCATCCGGTACGGTGTCTGGGAAATCGGTCCAGTACCCGGCAACAACTCCATGGTAAAATCAATCTCCCGCACAGGGGGTATACCAGGTAACTCCGCTGGAAACACATCCGGAAACTCAGACACAACCTCAATACAACTAACATCCGGCACTGCAGCTGTAGTGTCCACAACATGGGCTAAGTAAGCAACACAACCCTTCTTCATCAACCGATCCGCCCTCATCGCGGAAATCAAACACGGTAGGGAAGTGTTCTTCTCGCCACAAAACAGTATCTCAGGTAACCCGGGTCGTCGAAATGCGACCTCCTTCCTGTGGCAATCAAACATGGCCCAGTTCGACTCCAAAAAGTCCATACCCAATATCAAATCAAAATACACAATATCAAGCAACAACAGATCAGCGGCTAAACCATGGCCATCAACAAATACCTCACAATCTCGGTAAACCCAACCGATGCTCACAACCTCACCTGACGGATACAACACTCTCCACAACCCCGGAAGTGGAGATGCAGGTACCGTAGCCAATGATGACAGTCTAAATGATATGAATGAATGTGTGGCACCTGGATCTAGCAATGCAACTACAGGAATACCAAAAACATGTAACGTACCGATAACGACCTCCGGTGATGCTCTGCCCTCACGCATAGTCATAGCATGAACTCTCGCCTGTCCGGCTAGTCGTCCTCGCTGAGGTTGTCCCTGTTGTCTACCCTGACCTGCAAACTGTGCTGGTCGCGCTCCAGAAGTGGCACCTCGCTCTCCTCCGGAACTCTGAGCCGCCTGTCCATCTCCACCATACAACTGAGGACACGCCCTCGCATAGTGGCCCACCTGGCCACAATGATAACATATAACAGGACCCCGCTGACATGGTCCGAGATGATGCTTATTGCAGAGGTTGCACAATGGATAATCTCTCGGAACAGGAAAGGTGCCACCAGTACGCCGGGGGTAACTAGAACCACTGGAATCAACACTAGCCTGTGGTCGCCGCGGTCGATCTCTCCTCCACCTCGGCCTCTGCCTCTGTACACCAATTGATGGGCGATAAGATCCACCACCTGAGGATGAAGCTGAGCCGGAAGTATCAGAACTCTGCTTCTTTGAAGGCCCCTGACTCGGTTCTCCTTCCTCAAATCGTCTCGGTTGATACCTCTGCTGTCTCTCCTGCTCAATATCCTCGCCTCGGAGAGCTGCACTGACAAACTCATCAAAATTGTTCCTCGGCATCGTAGTCAATGTCGCCTTGATGTTCAGATTCAATCCCAGCTCAAACCTACGACACTTGGCTTCCTCTGTAGCCACCATATCCCGCGCAAAACGAGACAGTCGAGTAAACCGATCCCGATACTCAAGTACAGACAAACTGCCCTGTCTCAAGTTCGTGAACTCCTCGTACTTGCGCTGCTGGGTATCCTGATTAAAATACCTCTGCATAAACAAATCACGAAACAATGTCCACGGAGTATCCACAGGAACTCTGTCAGTGCTGACCCACCAAAAGTATGCATCACCCTCAAGTAAACCAACTGCGGCTACTGTCATCTGCTCAGGTGTAAACTGCAGACGCTCAAAACACGCTCAATCTGAACCAACCATGCCTCGTATATCTCTGGATCAACTGAACCCGAAAACACAGTAGCACCCGCAGTGCGAGCCTTGACCACAGGGTCAAAACGCTCTTCCAAACGCAGCACTCGCATCAGCAAGTCACGCGTTCGGCGATCCTCATCAGGATCATCATCCCGATCAACACGGGGACCACGTCGAGGAGGCATCCTACTGATACAAGACAAGCATTAGGCACAAGCAGAAAGAACGTAATCATGAAACCGCAGATATTTGAGGACATACAACACCCGAAGTATTGATGAGTACCGCTGACCAGTCGGGTCATCACTCCAGTCATGCTGTATCAACTCAAATACCCTAAGCGTCACAACTACAAGAATCTACAGAATCTGACAACCTAATGCTCTGATACCAAGCTGAAAGGACCCAATCCCGATTCAGTTTCCTAAACCAGAATCAAACCCTTTCGAAAATACGAACCAACAAAAATTTTTCAAAATTTGAGCAGAGTTTCGTTACTAGCGTTGATTTGCCATAACCTGCACCCAGAAATTAACACTTCATCCTATGCCACAAAAAGCAAACCGTGGGCACCAATCCCATCCGGATTTCTCAACATTAATATAATCAACAACAGTAAATAAACTGTACAATGTATATATGTATATCCGTGAAAATCCGCACACAACATGTATCAGAATGTATCAGAGCGACCTCTAGAGTAAAACATATACAATATGTACATCAGTAGGCGAAACAAGAACCTACTGGAAAACAAAGGTGACTCTGATCACTAGCCTCCAAACCGCGACGTGAAACACCATACCTGAACTGCAAACTGGGCACGGAAACCGAAAAGCTCAGGGGAAAGACAATAAACACGTTAGAGTGAGTGGACGAAAATAAATGTCTTTCACCAATTGATAAATATGTTTAAAATAACATATGCGAGTCCAGGTAAATGAAAATAATAAAATACGCGAGGTAAATATCACACTCCTCCAGCGTACTGAGCATGCAAGTAAAAATCTCACAGTTAGAACCACGGGGTCCCTAGCCCACACGTGATCCTAGCTGGGTAGTACAGTCAGAACCACGGGGTCCCTAGCCCACACGTGATTCCAGCCAGTGACATCCTCGGGGATCAGCCGGGATGCAGTGTATCGATACAACAACGTAACTGAAACTGTACTCTGTGAAAATCAAATCATAAACAGTTTAATACAAATGCATGAAACAGTATAAAAGTGTATGCATGTTCTTATTCGTATATCCGTATAAGTATAATCGTATAATCGTAAACACATGCTCATATAATCTGAAATCTCATACGCATGCTCAAGTTCATAATCACATAAATGACTCGCAAGATTTCCGTGAAAAGAAAATTGTCCACTCACAGACACGTGAAATGCGCACTCGCTCTAAACTCGTGGTCCGGCGGAAGATCCCTCGCCAGAAGCACGATCACGATCCAAATCTCGATCTCGATCTCCTTCCTCAAAGTCCAAGATGGCCGGAATCCGGTCGCCGGAAACTGACTTCCCAAAATAGCAACTTTCCTATTCGGTCCGATGGTTCACTTTCCAAATATGGAAAGTCAACAAATTTTCCAGTTTGGTCAACGCCCAAAATGAAGTTTTTGACTAACTCTCGGCTATTTCGATATTTATACTCGAGCCTCGGGTCGATCGACGGTCCAAAATGAAAATACAAAATGATTCGGATAAGCTCGAAACAATCGGATAAACTCGTCGGAACCCGAAACTTCAAATAATCATAAAATATTCCTCGGTTATCGGAAAAATCTTCCGGAACCGCCCACGAACTCGAAATCACGTACTCTACACTTTCCGTGAAGATACCCAACTCAAATTCTCGACTAAAAACAAAGTCGCGAATCGAATCGACAAACCACATAATATCGCAAAACTGCGACTAAACTCAAATCTCGAGAATCGTGCCAATCACACATCTGATTCCGGTTCGGGTCGTCACAAAATTCTAGACCGAAAACATAGTCGCGAATTGAATCAACAAACCACACAATATTGTAAAACTGCGACTATAATCAAACCTCGAGAATTGTGCCAAACACACATCTGATTCTGGTTCGGGTCGTCACAACTCGGTCAACGGTGGAGATGAAGGTGTTCGACGGTGGCCACGGCCTCCTTGGCGGCGAGGTGTTTCCGGCCACCCCACGGTGCGGCACCGGTCCCATTCTCTTTGTCTCACCTCCCTTATCATGTTTCTGGCCACCCCTGACGGCGAGGATGGCGGTGGAGAGGAGAATTTCCGGCCAAAAATGGAGGGTTTTTAAGTGAATTCGGGTTTGTATTTTCCGGCCAAATTGAGCTTAATTTTTGAGTGGGCTTTGAAGCTCTCATCCCCTTGATGCTACCCTGTAAGTTTGGTGATCCAATTCATCTTGTACATGGAGAATTTTGGATTTGAAATTTGGTATCAATTCGGGTTTGCTTGAAATTGAGCTAGTTAGAGATTGAATTGGCCTTTGTTGCAGTTATGAAAGTTGCTCAGTGGATGATTTTGAGTGGAATAGAGGTTGCTCCACCGAAAAATTTTCAGTTTGGTGGCGGTGCCGTCATGGGCGGCGGTCAACGGTCAACGGCGGTAAAAGTTTGACTTTTTGGGATTTTCGACAAGTTGCATGTCATTTCACTCGAAATCGCACCCCGATCGCAGTGGGGAGGTTCGTTGAAAAACATTTATTTTCGTCCACTCACTCTAACAGTTTTCATGTCTTTCCCTTGGGCTTTTCGGTTTCCGTGCCCAGTTTGCAGTTCAGGCTCTGGTGTCGCACGTCGTGGTCGGAGGCATAGTGCTCGAGCTACCTTGTTTTTTTCCAGTAGGTTTATTGTTCTACCTACTGTAGTATACTTATATGTTTATACATTAGAGGTCGCTCTGAGTAATCTGTTGTTTATGCTATACGATTTTACTCCGGATTTCAGTAAAGTACTATTATATTTATTGTTTTACTTTACTGTTGATATATTGAGAAATCCGGATGGGATTGGTGCCCACGGTTTGCTTTTTGTGGCATAGGATGAAGTGTATTTTCCGCGTGCAGGTAATGGTAATTCCACGTTAGTAGCGAAACTCTGCCAAAATTTTTACGGTTTTTGTTGGTTCGTGTTTTCGAAGGGGTTTGATTCCGGTTTAGGCAACTAAACCGGGGTTGGGTCCTTTCAGATTAAATGTTAATGATCGATGGTAATTAGTTTTTATCATCGGTAACTATCGCTGGCATTTCATAAAAAATTTAACGCTGAAAAAAAGTCGTAGAGTTTACCGAGACGAGTTTGTGGCTACCTCAAGTGTTAAAATCGAAGTTACGACGAAGAAGTTACGGTTAACGAAAGTTTATAACGATTTACGGTGTTAGTTAGTCGTGAGAATTAATATGACTTTCTCAAATGGAAAGTCAGAAACCTTCCATTTTGGGTAGGGGTGAATTGACTCGCGTTAATCGGCTCTGGCAACCCAAAATTGCCGCCGAGCTCGGCGTCGATGGGGCATCGTCGTCCGACCACCAAATCGGCCAACCTATATACCAAAGTGATCAGCTTGACCTCTTCTTTATTTTCCTCGTTGTCTCCATCGTCAATTTCACCGGAGGAAGCCGTAATTTCATGGTGAATCGTGGAGAAAACCTATGTTTTGGACAAATGGTTTTCCGGCTGATTTGATCACCGATTTTGCACTTGTCTATTCATAGTGTCGGCGACGAGTTATCTATATGATCTTTAGATGGAAAGGTAGGCCTAACAGATTAGACTTGGATTTTTTGTTTCACATATTAGATTTTTAGAAGTGCTCAGACATTCCTTTAAGCTCAGCAGAACAGGGTGCTTCGAAATAATCGAGTTTTCAAGATTATAAGTGCGGCGTAGAGACTTGTGTCAATGGAACGTATGCACGCGAGTTTGTGGAGTTAAGTATTAGACCAATTTCTTCTCAATGAACTATGCACTATCGCGTATTCTTTGTTTCCAGCTGTATTAGACCAATTTCTTCCCAATAGACTATGCACTGATGTAGACAAAGAAAATGGTCTAAGTATAAGAGTCATGGACGTGAGCACAAATGTAGATAAAGGAGCCATGATGACAACTACATGAAGAAATGGTCTTGATGATCGGCCAGGTTGACCATGACAGACATACTTTGGGTCATTGACCCTCGAATTAGTAACTTCAATGATTTCTTTGGCTTTAACAAGTAGTGTTATAAGTTATGGTGTTTCTTCTC
The DNA here is from genome assembly GCA_946800695.1 of Geum urbanum. Classification (NCBI taxonomy): domain Eukaryota; kingdom Viridiplantae; phylum Streptophyta; class Magnoliopsida; order Rosales; family Rosaceae; genus Geum; species Geum urbanum. The sequence continues at coordinate 14,693,354 of OX327008.1, read as the reverse complement.
CTTTCGAAAAAAAAGGTGTGGTCCCATAAGTGCGGACGATATGAATAGAGTATCAAGGACATGCTATGATCGTGAAATTGAAGATGAAGTTATGCCAGTGGTTTAGTTTATCCTATGATATCTTACAGAGTTTTTGATTTACTGAAAGTATGTTCTTTGAGTCATATGTTTATTCTTTGACTCAACCTTTACTATTTCGACCAGACCTAAGTATCTGACATACCACTATCTTTTTTTGTTGGTCACTATCGTTAGTACTTAAAGTAATGTCTTGGAGCTTTCTTCCTCCAAATTTGTGTTTTGTTTGAGTTGTTGAGTATAGGTATGAGTTGTAATGGAAAACAAATAGATGTTATTCGTCAAGCATTATTGTCAGGTTTATTTGTACTCTGGTTGGACATTGATGTTGGTGTCAAGGATAATTATATTTTAATATGGTACTGAGAAACAATTTCATATCTAAATTAAGTAGTTGACATTATTTCTTATTAGGTAAGCAACCTTGAGTTATTAGTATAATGGGAACTTCGTCCATTTTCAAAAATTGTGTTATTTGTTGGGACTTCATGTTTGATTTTGTTAGCAATGTCTTCAGCCAAAGTTAATACTACCGTGTGGCGTATTAGTTCATTCATTCACGTGGGAATTTATTTAATTCGACTCTTTGTTCGTTTTTAAAGAATTGACCTTAGATTTTGACTCAGACTTGTTTTGTTAAGTTGATAAACATCGTTATTACCTACCAGAGAAATGCACCGGAAGTGTAATGGAAAAGGAAGGGGACACATTAGTAGTGTTTACCACGACGTATAAATGATAGAACTCTTCTTGTGGTTACCTCATTACATTGATTTAAATTTGACTATAGTAATAGGGACTGGCCCACTACTTTTTGATTCTAGTAATTCAGTTTTGATAAATTATGATTAACCTCAAATTTTTCACTCTTACTTTTTCTTGAATTGATCGTATTCGTTTTATGTCGTGAACACATTTTCCTTTGCAAAGGTACCTTTTGTAATATATAATCAGTTTGAAAGCGTAATTCTTCCAGTTCACGAGGTGATATGCCTAAACTAACTACTAAATTAAACACTTAGAAATCAAAAAAGACACAAAAATTAAATAGGGTATCGTTCTTAACCGGGGATTGAGGGTGCATGCATGACTACGCTAAAGTTTGGGGGGTATTTAAGGGTTGGTTTTGTAAGCTAGGAAATAAACAAGTAATGACCAGGAAACAGATTTAGAACCCTAAATTCTAACATGCTTCACTCATAGACAAGTAGAAACAATTAAAGAACATAAAATCCTAAATATGCTCACTAGACCGAAAATAAAACTAAACTATATATATACAAGTGATCAACTCATTCATTTGCCTAACTCTTTATAACCTAACAAATTATATGCAACCTATTAAATTCTAAGTCATTAGCTATTTTTTGCATGCATATTTTATGAATACGTGTGCTTCGGGATTGCCCTAACACATCAAAGATACTAAGTGGGATTTCCCTGCAAAATATCAAAGCATTAAGCACGAAAACATACATTTTATAACTAATTTTGTAGAAACAAAATAGATTACACAAAACTTGTTTGAATTATATACAAAAGCATTCCTTTGAACCAATCTAAAACTACCAAGAATTCGTACAAGAAAATAAAAAGAAGAAATCATTGTTACACTTTTGGAGTTCGGGATTGCCCTAGTCTACTCAGTGTAGCTTGATCCATCAATGAATGGATGAGACAGTTAGGATTGCCATGAAAGTCTTGGTGGAGGATGGCGTTGATGTTGTTTGGAGGAGGACGGCTTCTTGGAAGACTCGGAGTTTTTGGAGGTAGGAAGTGTTTTGGTAGAGCTTTAGCTACTAGAATGAGAGATGATGATGAATGAGTTGAGCTCCCCAATTTATAGAAGAAGATTAGGTCTTTTCCTACCAAACCAAGACTTTCCTTATGTACCCGGACAAATCTGACAGCCTGTCTTTTAACTTGTTTTCCTAGAGCTGTAGACCTCATAAAATTATGATTCTTGATTCGTTGGAAAGAAGACTTCAAGGGTTATAAAATAACATATCTGATAATTAAATTAGGAGTTTATTTGCATATTTGGTTCCCTTTTGAATTTGGGTGACCTGGCATCCCAGATTTTCTTCTTTTACAAGGGGTAGGAAATCTGGATATCTTCAAATCTTGCATTCCTTATTCTCCAATCTTCCTTGGCCGAATATATCATATATTTGCACATATTTTGGTCTTGAAATCAGGTAAAGATAATCTTCAAATATCTTACATGACTTCGGCTCCAAGGATCTCCATAATTTCGGCAATATTGCCCTTTCTTGGTTCGCGCAGGAGAAATGTCTTCTTCCTCATTTGCACCATTTTGGTATCCATTTCATTTGTCAAATGGTTTCCAATTCTTGAAACCATGTGGGCATGCATTTTAGTAACCATTTAAAGACCATTTCTCAGACCATTTTGCACGTTCCGAAACATTCCGCCAATCCATTTTCCCTAGTCGAATTAGGAAACCTCCATCTGCTGCGTTTTGAGCTCATTTCCACCTCCTTTATTGATCTTCTTTATTTAAAACATAAAAATAACAAAGTAAGTAAGAAACAAGAATATTAAGGTCAAAACAAAGCTAAATGTAAAGAGAAAGACTTTTAGAATCAAGCATAAAGTGCGTAGATCACGAGGGAAAATTTTTTTATATCAACATTGGATCAGTGTGATGTGTGATATGTCGTGGAGATTGGACTGCTAAAGCTCAATAATTGGCAAGAATTTGCAAGTATAACAAGTATGCGTGGAGATCTTTAACGAATGAGTGAGATTTGAGACTAGTTTGTTGCAGCAATTCAATTATTCAATGTGAGATGGAGTCTTAATATGTAGATTAACACCCTAGTATTTTATTACCTTCAATTTTCATTATTAGTGGATATGTGGCGTGGTATGACTAGTTAGACGTTGATTTAAGGGGCTGAGTTGATACCTTCATATTGGAGTGCGTTGGGAGATAATAGTAAGACTTTTGGGAATCTATCCACATTATTGGGAGCTACGCAAGTGAAAATCAAGTGAACGCATGAGAATTCTAGTACGATGTAGTTATTGTTGGTTAAGTTAATGGTTATAATAAATTTGATGTTTTATTTCAAATGGAATACTAAGTCCATATTTCCAGATCCGTAGTAAACTGAGATGACAGTTTGACTCCCTAAAATTCACCCATAGTTTCGGGTTTATTAGAAGCATACTACCGGTAATTTCTTATGAGCCTCTTTATGGTATAATGAATTTTAGTTGAGATAGTATGTTGAATGGGAGTTATGAATTGTGGAGATGTTTGATTTTGCGATCATTATGATTCATAAATTTAGACAAGTAGCAATGACTTATGTTCATAATGTTATTCTTTTGGATTATGAGAAATCCATATGGGAAATTGTGCCCACGGTTTGTTTTTAGAATGTAATTATTCAAAGTGCTCTCTTATATAGGTTTTTGGGTTTCTTTGAATTTTAATGGAATAAGATAACTGAGTAAGATTAGAATGTTTTCTTCTGATCGGCCAATTACCCACTTATGATGCAAAGTTTGAATGGTCTATTTAGGTCTTCAATTTATTACAGATGTGACCTTAGGGTATGTGAGTGTCCATAGAGGGACACTTCCGATAAACTATCGAGTCAGGCTTCTGGTGGTGATTAGGAGGCCACTTCAGGAGTGGTAGACTGACTGATTAAACTCAATTATACTAGTAGAACTGGCCACTAGTGTTGGCATGGATACCTAATGTTTTTAAGTATTCACGTTACAGAGTTCGGATTATGACATCTTTTGTATCAAGTTTATAAGGTCGATTCTGACTCGAGATTTGAAAAGCGAGGCTCTGTAACAAGATGTTAACATGATAACAGTGTTACAGATAATTCGAATAGCTATAGATATTACTTATGAGCTGAAAGAATGCATGCAGGAGCAGTAACTATTGGAATTTTTCTAGTATATGAGTATGTGTATATTTTGAGGATGAAAGTTTCTTAAGGAGGTAGATTGTAACATCCCGACCCGAGATTTATCTTGTTATTTTGATTAAACGTTATTTTTCAATGATAATTAGTTTTTACCGTGGGTAACTATCGTTGGAGTTTCGTCGACAATTTATCGATGTAGGTTTTTCGAGGTATTTCTTTGAAAATAGTTGTAGATTTTACCGAGAGGAGTTCGTGGTCACGTCAAGTGTTAAAATCGGAGTTATGATAAAGAAGTTACGGTCAGCAAAAGTTTTTAACGATTTATTGTATTTATTAGTCGCGAGTATAAATCTGACTTTACCAAAAGGAACAGTCAAAAACCTTCCATTTTGGGCAGGGGTCTGTTGACTTGCGTTGATCGGCTCTGACTACCTAGAATCGCCGCCGAGCTCAGCGTCGATAGGGCATCGCCGTCTGCCCACCAAATAGGCCAACCTATATACCAAAGTGATTTGCTTGACCTCTTCTTTACTTTCCTCATTGTCTCCGCCGTCAATTTCACCGCAACAGAACATAAGTTTGTGGTGAATCGCAGGGAAAACCTAGGTTTTTGGTTGATTGTTTTCCAGCCGATTTGATCCTAGATTTGGGACGACATGTTAGCAGCCAGTGACAAATGTTTAAAAGCGTTAATAGATGGGCTTTGGCTGGATGCAAATTACAGCATAGTAATGTGAGTGGACCCTTTTATTTTCACAGTCGATAACAAGTTTATTTTTCAGCATTTCAGTATATTTTACAGTATGTTTCAGAGCATTTTAATTTGGAGGTTTTTCTTTGTGATCACATCAGTTAATTGCATCGATGCGTTAACTATTTGACTGATCACCGGATAGTCCAGCTGGTTAGGGGAGGTCAGGATACCTCGTCTGGTCACCTCCTTGTTTATTACAGTTTTATGATAGTAGAACTCACATAATTTTATATAGAGTTGTGGAAAGGCAAAAATCAATAAAAATATTGATTTACACAGATTATCAAATTTCTTCACTCACACTAACGTTTTATGTTTTATGCCTTTCCTTGGATATTTGTTTTTAATTGTCCAGATTGTAGGTTAACAGATTGAAGTTGTGACCATCTAGGGTGTGAGGCATGACAGTCTACAACTTTTGTTTTCTCTGTGTAGGTGTTCAGTTGACGTTCTGGGTTACTCGTGCTAAGGTCGCTGCTATCGATCAAGCAGTGCTAGTGACCCTAATGTGGATCCCGCATGACTTATCATGGATTATTACGGTAATCCAGGATGGGTACTGTCAACAAAACTCATATTTCTTCACTTTTGAGCCTTCAATTTGTAGTAACCTTCACATTCAGCAGTATTCGGGACATTAATCCAGACATTCTGATTTAGAACTGTGACAACCCGAACCGAAATTGGTTTGTTAATCGACTTAATCTACGAGTTTCACGAGTAATTGTGGTTTATCGTAATTAATCGGATATGAGACTTAGTTCACGACTTAATTTTCGGGCACGAATTTGATTTGGGTCTGTTCGTGAAAAATGTAGAGAATCTGATTTCGAGTCCGTAGGAGCTTTCCGAGGGTTTTTCAGATAATCGAGGAATATAAAAAGAATATTTGAAATTATCGTCGAGTTAGTCGTGTTTATCCATTTGAGTTTGAGTTATCCGAATTGCGGATAGAGTTGATTCGTAACGTATTGTGACGACCCGAACCAGAATCAGTATTGTAATCGGCTTAATTCACGAGTTAATGAGTAATTACAGTTTTCCGTAAATGAATCGAATTGGCGGTTTTGATCACGACTTAATTATCGGGCGAGAATTTGAGTTGAGTCTCTTCACAAGAATTGTAGCACGCGTGATTTCGAGTTCGTGGGCAGTTCCGGATAATTATTTCGACGACCGAGGAATATATTATGAATATTTGAAATCACAGAATTTCGTCCTGTTTATCCGTTTGTATTTGAGTTATCCAAAATGTGGATGTGTTTCATTTTGGACCGTTGATCGTATCGAGCCGCGAGTATAAATATCGGAAATAGTCGAAAAATTGTCGAAAAACGCTGTTTGGAAGTTTGACCGGCGTTGACCAGTCTTGGAAGCGTTGACCCGCGTTGACCAAAGGAGAAAACCGGCCACCGTTTGACTCGTTGGCGACCTTTCGTTTCCGGCCACCCCCGGCTCCGATTTCGATATGAATCGATTCCTCTCTTGATTTGCAATTGTTTAGAACTTGGAATTGTGAAAATTGGTTTGGATTTGAGGGAGAACGTGCTAGTTGAATCTTTGAAAATTTTACCGGAATCAGGTTCAACGGGGGGGTGGCGCTCCGGCGACTTTCCGAGGGGGTTTTTGGTGGAAAATGTTGGGTTTGAGGTAGGGAGGTGACCCCTTGAGGTCGGGAGGCCGAGATGGCCTCACGGTGGTGGATTTTGCCGGAGAAAGTTTTCCGGCCGGTTTGGGTTTCGTGGCTTTCGAGCTGATTTCCGGCGATTTGGGCCGGAATTGGAAGTTGTCACTGTTGAGAGATGTGTTGGGGTTGAGGAGGAGAAGCTACGGTGAGCTTGGTCGCCGGGAAATTCCTCCGGTCAACGGTGCGCCGCCGGCCGCAATTCTCATGTAATCCGAAATCTCATACGCATGCTCAAGTTCATAAATCGTATAAAAGACTCGCAAGAATTCCGTGAAAAGAAATTGTCCACTCACAGACTTGCGTAACGCGATATGCGTTAACCTGTGATCCGGCAGAAAGTCCCTCGCCAAAAGAACGACCACGAACACCTGAATATTCACAAAATCCATTTCTCAAAGTCATAACTCGACAATACAAATCAAATCACGAGAAACCACCGTTCTCGGAAACACGTAATTCAAAGTCGACGAATTGTCGAAAATCCGTATATGTACACCTCAATACCTCGCTATACATTCGGACGCTCAAAACGAGAAACGAACCTCCCCACTGCGATCGGTGCACGATTTCGAGTCAAATGACATGCAACTTGTCGAAAATCCAAAAAGTCAAACCGTTGACCGCCGTTGACCACCGCCCACGGCGGCACTGCCACTAACCGGAACATTTCACGGCGGAGTAACCCCTATTCCACTCAAAATCATCCACTGAGCAACTTTTATAACTGCACCGAAGTCCAATTCTCACTCTAACCATGTCAATTTCATGAAAAACCGAATGTTCACACAAATTTCAATTCCAAAATTCTCCAAGCACAATCAAAATTAGAACTCCAAACTTACATGGTAGCTTGCTAGTGATGAGAGCTTCAAAGCCCACTAAAAATTGCAGCTCAATTTGGCCATATACAAGCAACCCGAATTCACCCATTTTCCTTCATTTTCAAGTCGGAAAATTGCTCCTCCTCCGTGAGCTTGGCCGTGCGTGGTGGCCGGGGTTGAGTAGAGGACCTCAAGACGAAGAGAACAACACCAATCCCAAGCCGTGGGGTGGCCGGAATGTACCTCGCCGCCGGCGAGCCGTCGTGCCTCCTCCACCACCTCGGTCAACACAAGTTGACCGGGTCAACCACCATGAATGAAGCTTTGACTTTCCCCTTATGGTGACCTTCTATTTATATACATGCCCAATATGAAAACTTTCCCAATAAGGAAACCAACAAACACACTTTTCGGCAAACTTCAATTATTCGTAACTTCCTCGTCGTAATTCCGATCCCAATAATTCGCGCGGCCACAAACTCGTCTCGACATATTCTTCAATAATCACCCGAAGTCAAACACATCGGCCAATCAGATAAAATGTCAACCATTCAACCCAACACATATTTAATCGACTAAACAATCAACAATCGGAAATATTCGCAGCTAAATCTTCGTAACTCAAAATCATGCTCCGGAAGTTCCCACAAACTCGAAATTAAATTCTGAACAACTTCCGTGAAGAAACCGAAGCCAAATTCTCGTCCGGTAATTTAGTCGTTAAAAGCACCACCATTTAAATCCGAACTTCAAATATTCATAATTAATTCCTCGGTCGTCCAAATAACGATCCGGAACCGCCTACGAACTCGAAATCACATGTACTACGACTCTCGAGAAGAGACTCAGCTCCAATTCTCGGCCAATAATTAAGTCGTTAACGAGCCTGGCGATTCAATCAACTGTCGGCAATCTGTGGCTATGCGATAACTCACGTATACAGCTGATCATACTGTTGATTCTGGTCCGGGTCGTCACATAATGGTAACTTTGCGATGTAGTAAAACTCTGCCGAAATTTCTATGATTTTTGAAAGTTCGTGTTTTCAGAAGGGGTTTGATTCCGGTTTAGGAAACTAAATCGGAGTTGGGTCCTTTCAAGAACACATTATCAGAGAGCTTCATAATTTTTCTTCTTCTTTCTTTAACACTCGAAATAATTTTTTTTTCTTTTGGCAATCACTTTTTTTCATACTTGTTTGGACAACTCTATCCCCATACACACATTTTCTTCCAAAATCCTTCACCAAACGTCATCTTCAATGTTGCTAGCTCAAAAATTCTCGAATTTCAATTCTGATCCAAACATTGGATGCTTGATATTTATAGCTCTATGAGGGAAGAGTTGCGTCATAATGAAATGTCCCATCGAACAGGATCTAAGCTTTCGTGGAAAGAGCTTGAGTCGAGAATGGAAGAGTAGTACTGAAAGGACCCAACCCCGATTTAGCTTCCTAAATCGGAATCAAACCCCTTCGAAAACATGAACCAACAAAAACTTTTCGAAATTTGGGCAGAGTTTCGTTACTAGCGTGGAATTACCATTACCTGCACACGGAAAATACACTTCATCCTATGCCACAAAAAGCAAACCGTGGGCACCAATCCCATCCGGATTTCTCAATATCTCAACAGTAATGTAAACAATACATATAATATATACTTTACTGAAATTCGGGTAAAATCGTATAACATAACAATAGATTTCTCAGAGCGACCTCTAACACATAAACATATACGTATACCACAGTAGGTAGAACAATAAACCTACTGGATGAAACAAAGTAGCTCGAGCACTATGCCTCCGACCACGACGTGCGACACCAGAGCCTGAACTGCAAACTGGGCACGGAAACCGAAAAGCCCAGGGGAAAGACATGAAACACGTTAGAGTGAGTGGACGAAAATAAATGTCTTTCACCAAGTAATATGTGTTATAAAACATATGCGAGTCGAAATATAAATAAATCAAATCAAATTTCATACGAGGTGACGCTGACTCCAACTCGTAAACAGAGCATGCACGGAAAATCTCACAGTTAGAACCACGGGGTCTCTAGCGCACACGTGATCCTAGTTGCAGTAGCACAGTCGGAACCACGGGGTCCCTAGCCCACACGTGATTCTAGCCGGTAAAAATCCTCGGGGATCAGCCGGGATGCAGTGTATCGATACAACATCACAAACTACGACTGTGCTCAGTGAAAATCAAATCATAAACAGTTCGATGCAAATGCATGAAACAACATATAAGTGTGTGTATACTCGTGTACGTATATCCGTATAATCGTAAAACACATGCTCGTAAAACCATAATCAAACTGCATGCTCAAGTTCGTAATTCATATATAAAAGACTCGCAATCAATCTGTGAAAAGAAATGTCCACTCACAGTCTAGCGTAACGCGATACGCGTTAACCCGTGATCCGGCAGAATGTCCCTCGCCAAACAAACGATCACGAACCCCTGAATATTCACAATGTCCAATATTCAAAGTCATAATCCGACAGTACAATACAAATCACGAGAAACCACCGTTCTCGGAAACACGAAATTCAATGTCGACGAATCGTCGAAAATCCGTATATGTACACCACAATACCTCGCTTTACGTTCGGATGTTCAACTCGAAAAACGAACCTCCCCACTGCGATCGGGGCGCGATTTCGAGTCAAATGACATGCAACTTGTCGAAAGTCCAAAAAGTCAACCCGTTGACCGTTGACCGCCGTCCACGGCGGCACCGCCGCCGGACGTGAAATTTCACGGCGGAGCCACCCCTATTCCACTCAAAATCACCCACTGAGCAACTTTGTAAACTGCATCGAAGTCCAATTCTCACTCTAACACATCCAATTCAAGTAAAACCGAAATGGAACACAAAATTCAAACCCAAAATTCTCCATGCTCAAATCGAATTAGAACACCATGTTTATATGGTTAGAATCACATTGAAGAGGGCTACAAAACCCAGTATCTCTTGAAGTTCAATTCGGCCGAATTTTCATGCACCTCCGGCGTCCCACGCCGTGAACGGTGGCCGGGGATGGGACGAGGAGGTCAAGGCGCACCCATTAAGACCAACGGCGAGCTTGGAGGTGGCCGGACGGAGCTCATCGCCGGCGAGCCATGGGCAAGACGCGCCACCCATCTCCACCTTCTCTGTCCCCGCGTAGACCGGTCCACACCCATTAATGACCACATGTTGACTTTCCCAATATAGTAAGTTACTATTTATAGCTTTCCCAAAAAGGAAACCTCCAAAAATACATTTCGGCAAACTTAAAACATCCGTAACTCTCGCGTCGTAACTCCGATTCCGATAATTCTCGGAGCCACGAACTCGACTCGACATATTCTTCCAATATCACCCGAATTCAAACACATCGGCCATTCGGATAAAAATTCAACCATTCAAACCAACACACATTAAATCGACTAAACAATCACAATCGGAAATAATCACAACTAAATCTTCGTAACTCAGAATAATGCTCCGGAAGTTCCCACAAACTCGAAATTAAATTCTGAACAACTTCCGTGAAGAAGCCGAAACCAAATTCTCGACCGGTAATTTAGTCGCTAAGTAGCTCGCCATATTAATCTGTTTCCGTCGAAACTTCAAATACCCATAACTAATTCCTCGGTAGTCCAAATAATGATCCGGAACCGCCCACAAACTCGTAATCACACGTACAACGACTCTTGAGAAGAGACTCAACTCCAATTCTCGGTCAATAATTTAGTCGTTAACAAGTTCGGCGATTGAAATAACTGTCGCAACTCTGCGACAGCGCGCGAGCTCATCAATCAAGCTGATCATACTGCTGATTCTGGTCCGGGTCGTCACAAGTACTTTCTGTCCAACTTCATGACTTGTTCCTGATCATCCTGTTATGGAATGGTTTAGTCTTTTCTTTGTAGATCTAAGAACTCTTATAAGCATTATTCCGAATTTCCTCAAGTTCATTCAATTGTAATTTTTTTATGGAGACCTTCTTTATCCAAGTTGACGTTGAACTTCTTCACTGCCCAATATGCTCTGTTTTCCATCTTCATCGAAAGATGACATGCTTTTCCATAAACCAATTTATAAGGTGACACCCTGATAAGCATTTTGTAAGTAGTTATGTAGGCCCAGCATGCATAATCTAAACATTGACTCAAGTTTTTGAGATTCGCTGTAACAGTTTTTTCAAGAAATCTCTTGATCTCACGGTTGGAAATTTCAGTTAATCTGTTCGTCTAAGGATGATATGGCATTGAGACTTTATAGGTGACACCATACTTCTTCATGAGTGCTTCCACCATTCTGTTGTAAAAGTGACTCCCTTCATCACTGATTAGTATACGAGGCATTCCAAACCTAGAGAATATCTTAGATCGAAGGAAATCTACAACAACTTGAGAATAATTGGTCTGGGTTGCTTTAGCTTCCACCCATTTCGAGACATAGTCCATTGCAAGAAAAATGTAAGTGAAACCATTCGACATAGGGAAAGGTCTCATAAAATCAATACCCCAAACACCAAGCAATTCAACATTAAGCACATAAGTCATAGGTAATTGATCTCTAGGTCCTAATTTACTAGTTCTTTGACACCTATCACATGTTAAGCAAAATGCATGAGCATCACGAAATAAAAGTAGGCCAATAGAAATAAGAGTTTAACACTTTCAATGCAATTTTTCTAGAACTGAAATGTCCACTACATACTTCATTATGACAAAACTCAAGTATAGACCTATGCTCATTATCCGAAACACACATTCTAATCAATAATTCATCACAATGTTTCCACAAGTAAGGTTCATCCCAACAAATTTCTTAGCTATATGCCTAAGTTTATCACGTTGAGCTTTTCTTCATGTTTTCCAGAAACTCCCTAGCTAGCTACTAAATAGTTTACAATATCAACATACGAAGGGGGTTTCAAGTGGACATACCTTAATTCCGAAGAGTTGTTCATCCGAAAAGTATTCTTTGATGTCAATGTGCTCCCTTTTTTCATTCATAATTCGTTAGAAATGGTTTGCCACAACGTTCAATGTCAAACTCTTGGAGTAGGAGAATCCATCGAACGAGTCTTGGCTTTGCATCCTTTTTTGCCATCAAGCACTTAAAAACTGCGTGATCCGTGTACACAACGACTTTAGTTTGCAACAAGTATGATCAAAATTTGTCTAAGGCGAAGACCACATCAAGCGACTCCTTCTTGGTGGTTATGTAGTTCACCTCCGTGCTCCATTTGGACTCCGACCCACCTGATGCCATTGATGACTTGATCTTTGGTAAATTTTGGAGAATATGATTGAGAAATATTTCGAATTGTCGAGGGTTTGGTGGAGATCAGAGAAGGTTTTAAGCGAGGATTAGAGCTCGTACGACAAAAGGAGGTAAGGTTTTCGGTGACGATTTTTTCAAGGGAGGAGAAGCAGGTCTTGATGGGGCTTGAGCTAAGTTGGATCGGCGAGCCGAATTTGGGTGAGTTGAGACTCAAAGGATTTGAGAAGCGAGAGAGGAAGGTTGGAAAAAGAGGGAGGAGGAAGGAGAGGAGGAGGAGAGAAAGTGCGGCATAGTTCGTCGCATTTTGTGGCGGTGAGGTTTTCAAGCAAGGACGAGTATCAATGGAGATGTTTGGGGTGGGCAAGGAGTATGAACATATAGACTGAGCTTATTAGGTTATGATATGCTCAATCAAATTTGAAAAAAAATTAAAAAAGCCAACCACTCAAATTGTGACACATGTCACAAGTTAAAATTAGTCCTACGATGTTTAGCCCTAGGATGCATAGCAACCTGATCCACAATTTCTATGGGTAAAAGGTTGTAACGTACTACAAACCCTTCTTAGTCTTTTTATTTTAACTAGTTCTATGCTAAAGTATGTTACGTGCATGATAAAAAGAGAGTCGATGAAGGCTATATATATAAATTGAGACAGAAGTTGCTTTTCGTAGGACATTCGAAGGATAAGTAGCAGAGCAAGGAATTTTGTCTAGGTGGGATAAATTTTGTTTTTTCTCGATCTTCCTTGATACCCTGTACTATGGACGTAAAAATACTTATAACATGCATAACATTCTACAGAGAATTACAACTCTTGAAGCAAGCACCATACTCTCAGCTAACCCCCACTACTACATATATAGGATGTATCACACAAAGGTGAAAAACCGTTCTGAACAAGTGTTGGAAACTGTTGTGTTAGCGCACGTTATGTGATTAAAATCATCAAACGACAGATAAAATAACGGTTGTATGACAAAAAAAATCCCACAATGATGTTTATTTAGAAATTATTGTGTAATGAAACATGCCAGTTCACGCGCGCTGTAGTGAGCATGACATTTGACATGGCATTCAGTGCGCACACATGGCATCGGCGCGCTTGGCATGACATTGCAATGAGATGACAAAATTCAGCAAAGAGAATGACATCACTTAACGAGAGTTTAAAATAATAGTTGTGTGATAGTTCAGACATAGAAGAAGACTCAAATAAGTCAATATTAGGAGCTTCATTTGAAAACACAAACAATAATTATGTGAATATCTATTGTTTGATATGTTGAAAAGAACCATGTTTAGAGCAAGTTTTGACTTCAGAAATGGAGGGAGAAATGCTGCTCATTTTATCACCATCAAATGACGTAATAGCTGAAGTTTATTGTGTGATAGAGTTTTTCATTTTGAACACACATTGGTGATAGAAACAAATTGATGTATAATAAAATATATTCATTTTTTCACTGTCACACAACACATTTTTTATAGGCGTTGTATATTACAATTTTTGTACTAGTACCTTATTATTTTGAAAATCAATATTGAACAACATTAGCCAACATTAGCCAAAATTACTTGAAGGCAGTGAGAGAAACTCTTTGAGCCAGCAAAAGAAAAAACGTACAAAACTAGGGCACCTCCAAAACCAGAGCCTCCCAAGTGAATTAATGAACAGTCTTCATTAATTCAAATTATAATAACTACGTAATTTAACAGCATCAGCACCTTGGATGTCCAGCAAATATACTAACTTCTTCATACACATTATTCAAATATAAGATTCATTTACTGAAGTTTTGTTTTTGGTACAAATTAATATGCAATTGGAGATGCTGCGTTTTGTCGCTTGTGGAGCTCCGCCCGTTAGAACGACTACTCAGCATGTTTAAAGTCTATATATTAACTCGGCTCGGACCCCATTTATCAGGGTATGTAGGGTTGATGAATGAAAGCATGGAGATGGCATGCACATGCCTTCTCGAGCTAAATAATGAAGAATATGGCATATATCAGGGCATTAACTGTTTTTTTTCTTCCAATACTCCTCGACCATTAAACTTCAGATATCGAGTAGTTTCTTTCTTTCCATGAACAGTACTCTACATATCTACTTGCAGTGCTTATTTGTCTATCATTTAACAACTATTTTTTAGGTCAACTATTTATAAGTTAAGAGTGAAAGTTTTTTGAAATTTTTTGATATATTGATGAATTTTAAATTGGAGTACATATACATAAGTACTTATATTCTTAACAGAAAATTAAATCAACTATTGAATCCTACTTAATTACAGAATATATATCTCCTAACTGTACACGGAGTGAGGTACACTCCAACACTCTTCCTCAAGTTGGAGCATACAAGTCTTGAATGTGCAACTTGTCAAGAGAATCATTGAACGTTTTACATGAAACTGCCTTAGTGAGAATATCAGCCAATTGCTCTTCTGATCGAACAATAAGAAATGAGATGATCCGAGCATCCAGCTTCTCTTTAATAAAATATCTATCAATCTCCACATGCTTTGTTCGATTATGTTGAACATGATTATGTGCAATCTCAACTGCAGCGGTGTTGTCACAATAAAGAGGCATAGGATGTTCCTGTTTAAAACCCAAATCCCCAAAAAATACTTGAGTCATAATAACTCACAGACTCCTTAAGCCATTCCTCTGTATTCAGCTTCTGCACTAGATCTAGCCACAACATTCTACTTCTTCCTCCTCCAATTAACCAAACTCCCACCAACAAATGTGAAATAGCCAGAAGTAGAACGCCTGTCAGTGATGTTACCTGCCCAATCAGCATTGGTGTAGTCACAGGTTCCCAAATCTCTATTCTTCCAAAATACAAGACCTTTACCAGGAGCTGACTTCAAGTACCTTAGGATTCTTACCACCACATTCATATGATCTTCACTAGGATTATGCATATACTGACTTACCACACTAATAGCATAAGCAAGATCAGGCCTAGTATAGGACAAGTAAATAAGCTTTCTGACTAATCTCTGGTACTTCGATTTGTCTGTGGGGACCTGATCCTGATATTCTGCAATTCGATGATTCTGCTCAATGGGAGTATCAACTGGTTTACAATCAAGCATGCCAGTTTCAGCTAACAAATCCAGAACGTACTTTCTTTGGCTCAACATAATGTAGTCTTCGTTTTTAGCTACTTCAATACCTAGGAAGTACTTCAAATTTTCAAGGTCTTTCATTTCGAATTCAGGTGACAGCTGAACTTTCAATCTCTTTGTGACGACCCGGACCAGAATCAGAAGTATAATCAGCTCAATTCGCGAGTTAGCGTATCGACGTGGATTTCCGATAGCGGATTTACTCGCCAGGGTTCTGTTAACGACTAAATTATTGGCCGAGAATTGGAGCTGGATCTCTTCTCGAGACTCGTTCTATATGTGATTACGAGTTCGTGGGCGGTTCCGGATCGTTATTTGGACGACCGAAGAATTAGTTATGAATATTTGAAGTCCAGATTTAAATGGTGGGCCACTTAACGACTAAATTATCGGACGGGAATTTGGTTTCGGTTTCTTCACGGAAGTTGTTCGGAATTTAATTTCGAGTTTGTGGGAACTTCCGGAGCATGATTTGGAGTTACGAGGAATTAGTTGCGAATATTTCCGTTTGTTGGTTATTTAGTCGATTTAATGTGTGTTGCTTTAAAGGGTTGACTTTTTATCCGTTTGGCCGATGTGTTTGACTTTGGGTGATTATTGAAGATCATGTTGAGTCAAGTTTGTGGCCGCGAGATTTATCGGAATCGGATATACGACGAGGAAGTTACGCGCGTTTGAAGTTCGACGAAAAGGATAAGTATGAAGTTTCCTAATTGGGAAAGCTATAAATAGTGACTTGCCCCTTTGGGAAAGTCAAAGACTGATTTATTATGGTTGACCTTGGTCAACTCGGTTTGACCGAGTTGGGAGAGTGAGTCACGACGGTGGCGTCGGCCTCCACTCCGGCGACCGGATTCCGGCGACTTCCGGGCTCGGCCCGTGGCCCATTCAACTCGCCCCGATGCTCTTTACCCATTTCCGGTCTCACTTTCCGGGAAGCTTCATGGTGGAGAGAGAAAACTTGAAGCAAAGTTCAAGGTTTTTGGGTTTAATGGTGACTTTTGATTCGGGCCGAGTTGAGCTCAAACAAGGACTGGGTTTTGTAGCCCTCTTTAAGGTGATTCTAACCATATAAACATGGTGTTCTAATTCGATTTGAGCATGAAGAATTTTGGGTTTGAATTTTGTGTTTCATTTCGGTTTATCATGAAATTGGATGTGTTAGAGTGAGAATTGGACTTCGGTGCAGTTATGAAAGTTGCTCAGTGGACGATTTTGAGTGGAATTGGTGAAGCTCCGCCGTGAAATTTTCCGGTCAACAGTGGCGCCGCCGTGGGCGGCGGTCAACGGTCAACGGGTTGACTTTTTGACTTTCGGCAAGCCGCATGTCATTTGACTCGAAATCGCGCCCCGATCGCAGTGGGGAGGTTCGTTTTTCGAGTTGAGCGTCCGAACGTAAAGCGAGGTATTGAAGTGGTATATACGGATTTTCGACGATTCGTCGACTTTGAATTATCTGTTTCCGAGAACGGTGGTTTCTCGTGGTTTGATTTGTATTGTCGGATTATGATTTTGAATATGGGACATTGTGAATATTCAGGGGTTCGTGATCGTTGTTTTGGCGAGGGACTTTCCGCCGGATCACGGGTTAACGCGATACGCGTTACGCCAGTCTGTGAGTGGACTTTTCTTTTCACGGATTGATTGCGAGTCCTTATTTATGATTTACGAACTTGAGCATGCAGATTGATTATGATTTTATGAGCATGTGTTTTATGATTATGCTTATACGAATATACGTATACGAATATATACATATACGTACATATTATGTTTTAAGCATGTGCATAGAAAAGATTTATGATTTGGTTTACACAGAGTACAGTCTCAGTATATGTTGTGGTATCGATACGCACTGGCTTCTCGGCTGATCCCCGAGTACGCTCCGGGGGGGACAGATATCCTGACCCGAGGCCTTTCTGGCTAGGAATCACGTGTGGGTCTGGGATCCCGTGGTTCAGACTGTGTTATCGCGTGGTAGTCCATGAGAGATTCCGCGATACATTTACGTTGCATGCTCTGTACGTGAGTGGTAGCCGATGTCTCCTCACGTACCATTTGATTTTCGTGCATTTGACTCGCATATGATTTTATATGTATATATTACTTGGTGAAAGACATTTATTTTCGTCCACTCACTCTAACGTGTTTATTGTCTTTCACCTGGGCTTTTCGGTTTCCGTGCCCAGTTTGCAGTTCAGGCCCTGGTGTCGCACGTCGTGGTCGGAGGCATAGTGCTCGAGCTACTTTGTTTCATCCAGTAGGTTTATTGTTCTACCTACTGTGGTATGCGTATATGGTTATGTATTAGATGTCGCTCTGAGCTTTCTGTGGAATATGTTATACGATTGTAAACCCGGATATCAGTAAAGTACTATTATATGTATTGTTTACTTTACTGTTGAGATATTGAGAAATCCGGATGGGATTGGTGCCCACGGTTTGCTTTTTGTGGCATAGGATGAAGTGTATTTTCCGCGTGCAGGTAATGGTAATTCTACGTCAAAAGCGAAACTCTGCCCAAATTTTGAAAAGTTTTTGTTGGTTCGTGTTTTCGAAGGGGTTTGATTCCGGTTTAGGGAGCTAAATCGGGGTTGGGTCCTTTCAGCTTGGTATCAGAGCATTAGGTTGTAGGTTCTGTAGACTTCTGTAGTCGTGTTTACTAAGGATATTTGAGAATGTACAGCATGTCTGGAATGGTGACCCGACCGGCCGGCGGATAATCATCAAATTCCGGGTGTTGTATACTTTCAAATATTTGAAGTTCCATGATTACGTTCCACTTGTTGTGAACGATATTGTATTCATTAGGATGCCTCCTGACGTGCTTTCCGTGTCATTTCGGTTGTGGATCCTGTTGAGGATCATTCGACGCGAGAATTGCCAGAGAACAGTGGATTCAGATGAGTATTCAGAGTTCAGTGAACTGTGTGGCACGGTTTGCCTGGGGATGTGTATATGGGCGTCTATATGTGGCCTCAGAGCTGAGATTTATGGCAGTTGATGTATGCCTGAGTCAGATCAGTGTATTTTGTGGGCTGTTATTGTGTGAGTACCGATTGCGACTCCATGGCCTACATTCAGAGTGATGTTTACACGGTAATGGTGTTATCAGGCTATCCAGCAATCGAATGTGGAGTGCTTACCCACCTGAGGCAGAGATGCATTGTTCCTATGTTATTTCGGTTTGCACGAGTTATGTGGCTTCAGAGGAAGCAGTGTACGAGGTTCGAGATGAGTTTGAACCTGAGTATCAGAGAGATTCTGATTGATGTGCCTCGAGTTATCCGTGAGGAGCTTAGTGTGTTGCACTCAGCGGCGAGGTTATTGTGAAGAAAAGATGTACACGGTTTTCGATGTGACGGTTTAAGGAAGTGGATTCAGCAGTGGGATTTTTGATGAGGTTGAGTTTCGACACTTCGGGATCAGTGACTTCATCAGGCTGTGGCCTTTTCGATTATGTTGAGGATCCTCTACTGGTCCGTTTGGCGATGGCGGAGATCACAGTGTAGCGGACTTGCTCCTGTGGCATGAGTTTGGGTGATCGTTGGTGATCCTTTCACGCAGCAGGTGTTGCGGTGACATGTGTTTGTGGAGCACTTTCAGTTGCTGTTTCGGTGGCCAGGAGGGTCACGTTGCGAGGGAACGCCCTCAGCCAACTGTGTTTGAGGTTCGACAGCTCAGAATTCGCGAAGGAATCATGATGCTGTTCTTGCAGTCTGATCAATGTATCCTTTTGATGAGTTATTCAGTAAGTTGTGGTTGATGTGTGCGGCTAGTTGGGTATGTTGGAGTTTGTGCCATGACCTTGTTTGAGGACAGACTTTTCTCCGAGGTTACTGTTGCTTGATGTCCATGGCGATTGTACCTGTATCTCCACTTCCGAGGTCTTGGAGAGTGTTGTATCTATCCGGAGGTTGCGAGATCCTTGTTGGAGGTTATGACTTAGCCGCGGATTTGTTATAGCTGGATATTGCGGTTACAGTATGTTTGTGAGTCTAACGACGCATTTGGTTGTGTTCGAGTGCATCGAGGAGGAGGTTGTGTTTCGACGACCAGTTTTCCCGAGATGCTGTTTCTTGGTGATGGTCGAGCAGTTTGTGTAGATGAGTTGTGTGGTTTTCTTAGCTCATATTGTGAATACTGTAGTTGCTGTGTCCGACATTGGTGACATTGTGGTGGTTTCCGAGTTTCCAGGTGTGTGTTGGAGGAGTTACCAGGTGTTCCTCCAATTCGGGAGACTGACTACATCATTGAGTTTGTTCCAGGCGCTGGACTCATTTTATCGACGTCTTATCGTTCAGAGCCAGCGGAGCTGATGGAGCTATTGTTTCGACTCCAGGAGTTGCTGGAGGAGGTTTCAGGAGATTTCATGTGACCCCACATATTTGCGTGGTGTGCTCTTGCATTGTTTGCACTGATGTTGTATGGGTTGACGAGGTGGTGCATTGACTACCGGAAGCCTGATTCGTTTCAGAGGAGAGTGTGTATCCTCCGCTTCGGATTGATGATTGGTTTGATCAGCTTGTGAGAGCTTCAGACTGGTCGAAGATCGATTTCGGATCCAGATACCATCAGTGGTGGTTTGTTGAGTCAGGTGTGGTTTTCGGATCTCGGAGCAAGCATCTGGAGTTCTTGGTCACTTCATTGGTTGACCAATGCTCCGTAGATTGTGTGGACTTGATGGACCATGTGTTCAGACGGTTTCTGGACGAGTTGCGGTCATGTTTGTTGGCAATATCCTGATGTACTCCGAGAGTGTGGACCAGTACCTGGAGCAGTTGCGAGCGGTTTTGTGGACTTCGCAAGACGATTAGCTGTTTGTGAAAGTTCATTCAGTGTGAGTTTTGGTCGATTAGCGTGAAGATTTTGGGTTATGTGATGTTATCCGAGGGAGTTGGAGTGGATCCTGACCAGTTCGAAGCCGTGTTGATTTGGAGTTTGCCCTACTACTGTGCCAGAGATTGGGGGTCTCTTGGGTTTTGGCAGGCTTGTACCGACGGCTTTGTACAGGATTTTTCCTGGATTGCCACTTCACTTTCCGGATTGACGAAGAAGGCGTCAGGTTCATGTGGTTCGATGCACGCGAGGAGAGTTGCTTACTCCTGCAGGTTGGTGACCGTTACTGCGGCTTTGACCTTACCTGACGATCATGACGAGTTCGTGGGTTATGGCGATGCATCGAGATTTGGTTGGGTTATGCTTTGATACTGTGTAGCAGAGCGGTGGCTCATGGTTGCGGACAGTGGAAACCTTGTGTGGTTACGTATCCTTTGTTTGATTTGGGTGTAGCTGTCCTATTGTTAGCATCGGAGAGTTCGAGATTTTATAGCTACGGCGTGCAGCGTGGTGTAGGATGTACACCGACCATTGAGTTTCATCCACTTGCATTTTCGGCCAGATTTGGGCTTGAGGCAGTGTCGATGGATGGAGTCGACTGACGACTATGGCTGTACATTAGAGTTTGTTCGAGGAAGGCTAATGGTTGCACTTTGACCATCTGTTTGGGATGATGTTGCTGTTGATGCATTCAGTCGAGAGTTAGGAGCTTCGGTATTGCATGCGTGTATGTGTGGCTCGAGTTTCCGTATTAGCCGAGTTGTGGGCTACGAGAGCTGAATTTGAGTATGATGATGTTGAGGCTTGTGATTTTGCGCGTGTTTGGCGCTAGTGACGCGGAGAAATGTCAGATACTTCAAGTTTACTACTCGTGACGCAACATGAAGAGCGATATAGCAGCTTGTGAGAGCACAGCATGTGTGTACTATTGCCACATTCGTCGACTGGCGATGGCTAGGAGGCAGAGACGTGCCAAGATGTGTTAGCCATTTGAGATTTCCGGTTAGACGTGGCGGTTGCTGTTGTGATCTCGTGTGTGTTTATACGCAGTTTGGTTTATGATACCGGTTGTTGGGTCTTTGTGGACAGTTTGATAAACTTGGGGTATGTTTACTTGTACTTTCGGAAATGATTTCAGTGACAGGCGGTTATGGCTATGTTTGGTGGAGGTTGTCCATCTACATGGTGTACCAGTTCTTATCCTCGGATTGGCGAGCGATCTTTGAGGACTATTTAGGCCTTGGAGGGCATGTTGTGGACCTTGGTATTGCAGTTCCGAAGGATTCGGGACCAGCAGTTTCAGCTGTTCGAGGTTGCTTGCAGTACCAGGTTGTTGTCCACTGTGATTTTGATATTGTTTGACGTCGTTTTGTGGAGTGTGTTACCACAGACTGTCAGATTAGCGGAATTGGGTTGATTATTGCTCAAGTTCGATGTTTGAACTATGCTGATATGAGTGTCTGAGTTATGTTGATGTGTGAACTGAGTTGTGATTTGCCTTGATGTTTCGATCCATATGTGGTCATAGGCGAGTTTGTGTTATGCCGTATGGTTCGGCATCGCCTATAGTGTTGGCTTTGTGTGTTGTGTTCCGCGTGGCGGAATTATGTTTCAGGTTTGCTATGTGTTGTGTACCCTGTTTGTTCCTTATGTAGGAACACTTGGCGCTTGTGTGGAGCCAGTTCAGATTTGTGATTTGAGGGTACAGGGATTCCAGCACGGAATTGTCTCCTATTGTGGAGTTTATGATCAGAGTTGTTCTGTTGAGATTGCAGTTGGTGAGTTGAGCAGTATGCAGAGGCAGTGCTCCTACATTGTAGTCGGCAAACTCGGAAATTTCGAGGTCGAAATTTTTCTAAGGGGGGTGGATTTGTGACGACCCGGACCAGAATCAGAAGTATAATCAGCTCAATTCGCGAGTTAGCGTATCGACGTGGATTTCCGATAGCGGATTTACTCGCCAGGGTTCTGTTAACGACTAAATTATTGGCCGAGAATTGGAGCTGGATCTCTTCTCGAGAGTCGTTCTATATGTGATTACGAGTTCGTGGGCGGTTCCGGATCGTTATTTGGACGACCGAAGAATTAGTTATGAATATTTCAAGTCCAGATTTAAATGGTGGGCCACTTAACGAATAAATTATCGGACGGGAATTTGGTTTCGGTTTCTTCACGGAAGTTGTTCGGAATTTAATTTTGAGTTTGTGGGAACTTCCGGAGCATGATTTGGAGTTACGAGGAATTAGTTGCGAATATTTCCGTTTGTTGGTTATTTAGTCGATTTAATGTGTGTTGCTTTAAAGGGTTGACTTTTTATCCGTTTGGCCGATGTGTTTGACTTTGGGTGATTATTGAAGATCATGTTGAGTCAAGTTTGTGGCCGCGAGATTTATCGGAATCGGATATACGACGAGGAAGTTACGCGCGTTTGAAGTTCGACGAAAAGGATAAGTATGAAGTTTCCTAATTGGGAAAGCTATAAATAGTGACTTGCCCCTTTGGGAAAGTCAAAGACTGATTTATTATGGTTGACCTTGGTCAACTCGGTTTGACCGAGTTGGGAGAGTGAGTCACGACGGTGGCGTCGGCCTCCACTCCGGCGACCGGATTCCGGCGACTTCCGGGCTCGGCCCGTGGCCCATTCAACTCGCCCCGATGCTCTTTACCCATTTCCGGTCTCACTTTCCAGCAAGCTTCATGGTGGAGAGAGAAAACTTGAAGCAAAGTTCAAGGTTTTTGGGTTTAATGGTGACTTTTGATTCGGGCCGAGTTGAGCTCAAACAAGGACTGGGTTTTGTAGCCCTCTTTAAGGTGATTCTAACCATATAAACATGGTGTTCTAATTCGATTTGAGCATGAAGAATTTTGGGTTTGAATTTTGTGTTTCATTTCGGTTTATCATGAAATTGGATGTGTTAGAGTGAGAATTGGACTTCGGTGCAGTTATGAAAGTTGCTCAGTGGACAATTTTGAGTGGAATTGGTGAAGCTCCGCCGTGAAATTTTCCGGTCAACAGTGGCGCCGCCGTGGGCGGCGGTCAACGGTCAACGGGTTGACTTTTTGACTTTCGGCAAGCCGCATGTCATTTGACTCGAAATCGCGCCCCGATCGCAGTGGGGAGGTTCGTTTTTCGAGTTGAGCGTCCGAACGTAAAGCGAGGTATTGAAGTGGTATATACGGATTTTCGACGATTCGTCGACTTTGAATTATCTGTTTCCGAGAACGGTGGTTTCTCGTGGTTTGATTTGTATTGTCGGATTATGATTTTGAATATGGGACATTGTGAATATTCAGGGGTTCGTGATCGTTGTTTTGGCGAGGGACTTTCCGCCGGATCACGGGTTAACGCGATACGCGTTACGCCAGTCTGTGAGTGGACTTTTCTTTTCACGGATTGATTGCGAGTCCTTATTTATGATTTACGAACTTGAGCATGCAGATTGATTATGATTTTATGAGCATGTGTTTTATGATTATGCTTATACGAATATACGTATACGAATATATACATATACGTACATATTATGTTTTAAGCATGTGCATAGAAAAGATTTATGATTTGGTTTACACAGAGTACAGTCTCAGTATATGTTGTGGTATCGATACGCACTGGCTTCTCGGCTGATCCCCGAGTACGCTCCGGGGGGGACAGATATCCTGAACCGAGGCCTTTCTGGCTAGGAATCACGTGTGGGTCTGGGATCCCGTGGTTCAGACTGTGTTATCGCGTGGTAGTCCATGAGAGATTCCGCGATACATTTACGTTGCATGCTCTGTACGTGAGTGGTAGCCGATGTCTCCTCACGTACCATTTGATTTTCGTGCATTTGACTCGCATATGATTTTATATGTATATATTACTTGGTGAAAGACATTTATTTTCGTCCACTCACTCTAACGTGTTTATTGTCTTTCACCTGGGCTTTTCGGTTTCCGTGCCCAGTTTGCAGTTCAGGCCCTGGTGTCGCACGTCGTGGTCGGAGGCATAGTGCTCGAGCTACTTTGTTTCATCCAGTAGGTTTATTGTTCTACCTACTGTGGTATGCGTATATGGTTATGTATTAGATGTCGCTCTGAGCTTTCTGTGGAATATGTTATACGATTTTAAACCCGGATATCAGTAAAGTACTATTATATGTATTGTTTACTTTACTGTTGAGATATTGAGAAATCCGGATGGGATTGGTGCCCACGGTTTGCTTTTTGTGGCATAGGATGAAGTGTATTTTCCGCGTGCAGGTAATGGTAATTCTACGTCAAAAGCGAAACTCTGCCCAAATTTTGAAAAGTTTTTGTTGGTTCGTGTTTTCGAAGGGGTTTGATTCCGGTTTAGGGAGCTAAATCGGGGTTGGGTCCTTTCACTCTTGATCTCGTTTGGATCGCCACCTGTTACCACCATGTCATCCACATAAATAATCAATGTTGTCAGCTTGTTCTGTTGGTGTTTCAAGAATAGGGTGTGATCTGAATTACTTTGTCTGTATCCAATCTTCTTCATGAAACTTCTGAACCTACCAAACTAGGCTCTTGGCAATTGTTTTAATCCATACAAGGATTTCTTTAACTTGCACACCATCTTTTCTGCTGTAGAAGTTCCATATCCTGGAGGAAGATCCATGTAAATTTTCTCATTCAAGTATCCATGGAGAAAAACATTCTTCACATCAAACTGTTGCAAGGGTCAGTCTAGATTAGCTGCCAAGGACATTAGAACACAAATAGTATTCATTTTTGCTACTGGTGTGAATGTTTCATCATAATTCACTCCATACTTCTGAGTGTATCCTTTTTCCACTAATCTTGCCTTATACCTGTCCACTAATTCATTTGCATTATGTTTCACAGCATAAACCCATCGGCACCCAACAGTCTTCTTGTCACGTGGTAGTGGTACCACATCACATGTATCATTTTTGTTGAGAGCATCAATCTCAACCTCCATTGTGTTAGCCCACTTCTCCTCCTTGATTGCATCCTGCACTTTACTAGGAAGAGATACAACTAATAATTGATTCACAAAGGCTACATAAGCTTTAGATAGTCTATGGGTTGATACATAATTAGCCACAGGATACTTGGCTTTAGCTGACATGAGAGGTTCATATTTTTTGGAAGGTTGACCTAATAGGTAAAACTTTCTCAGGAATACTAGAATTAGGCAAAAGAATACATACCTCAGGTGATGACAGTTCAGGATAGAGGGAGAGAGACTGTGCTTGCATGTACATCTTCTTGAACGGGTGGCTGATCACTGATTATTTCTTCTCCTCCTTTCCACGGGTCATCGTTGACATGCGGAACATTGGCCGTCTGGGTTTTTTTGACGGGTCGAGAATTACCCTCGATTAGTCGATGATGAGAGTCTGTCTGTTCTAGATGATCAGGTTCGACCGGTCGAAACAAATGCTTGACTATCGATGCGTCGGTACTGTCTCGTTAAAAGAATTTTTGACCGGTCGAAAAATTACCTCGACCGGTCGAAAAGACTGTCCAGTTGGGGCATTCTCCTCAGGAATGTGTTATTCTGGAGCCCCAAATTGGTCTTCATAAAATCCACTCTTCTTCTCCTCACGAGGAGTATCTGATGGAGAGAAATAGCACATGTCTTCACTAAAAGTGACATCTATAGTGACGTAGAATCTTTGAAACGAGGGGTGATAACACTTGTACCCTTTTTGGTGAGTGCCATAGCCAACAAAGACACACTTAAGGGCACTAGCATCTAACTTGGTCCGTCGATTCAGATGAAGATGAACATAGGCCACACAAGCAAAGACTCGTGCAGGAAGCTTGTTCAGAGATTGAAGTACAACTATTTGAGACAACACTTCAAACAAGATCTGATTTTGCAGAGCTGTAGATGGTAGTAGGTTAATGAGATGAGAGACACACAAGACAGCTTCACCCCACAGATATTTGGGCATGTTGGCACTAAGAAAGAGTGCTCGGCCCATCTCCAACAGATGACGATTCTTTTGTTCAAAAACTCCATTTTGTTCAGGTGTCTGAGGATAAGTAGTCTGATGGATGATTCCATATTGTCGAAAATAGTCGTGGAAAGAATGGTTGACAAACTTTCCGCCATTATCAAATCGAAATAGCTTCACACAAGCATCATACTGATTCCGGATAAGATTATGGAAAGCAATAAAGGCAGGAAACACAACATCCTTTGTAACGACCCGAACCAGAAATTGTATGTTAATTGGCTTAATTTTCGCATTTCACGATTAGTCACGGTTTTGTCGTAATTGGTCGATCTGGCGGGTTTGTTCACGAAAAAATTATCAGGCAAGAATTTGGTTTGAGTTCCTTCGCGGAAATTGTAGAGGATTTGATTTCGAGTCCGTAGGAGATTTCGGAAGTTTTTCGGATAATCAGAGAATATAAAATGGATATTTGAAATTATCGTCGAGTTAGTCGTACTTATCCGTTTGGGTTTGAGTTATCCGAATAATGAATTTGGTCAGTTCGCGACGTATAAATATCAAATAGTCGTAAAATTGTCGAAAAGTCACATTTGGACTGAGTTGGGCTGAGTTGACTCGGGTTGACCTGTTTTGCCCACCGACCCGTTTTCTTCCCGTTGTCGAACACGGCGTTTCTGGCTACCTCCGACCGAGTTCTTGGTATGGTTAGAAAGCTCTCTTGATTTCCTATTAATTCATGTATTTATTTGTGGAAATTAGTTGTGATTTGAGGTAGAACGAACTCGATCAAGGAAGTTTGGGGATTTCGCCGGAATCGGGTGGCGGTTTCCGGCGAGATTTGGTGTCGGATTGGTGAGGGTTTTGGTTTCCCTAAACCACATGATGAGTTCTGGGTGTTCAATTTTGGAATTGGTTGAGGTTTTAAGGTGGTCCATGGTGGTGACCGTAGAGGAAATCTGGCGAGACTTTCGGCCGAAATTCCAGCCGGTGTGGTTAGTTGTGGCTTTACTGGTAGAAGGGAAATGTGTTGGGCTTGAGGGTAGGAAGAGTTTGAGGTAAGGGTTGCCGGAGTTGGTCACCGTTGGCGGCGCGCAGGCAGTGGCGCTGGCGGTCAATGACGGAGCTCCGGCGAGGGTTGACTTTTTGGGATTTTTGGAGATTTTTATACCGTTTTGCTCGTAATCGCGTCCCAATCGTAGTCGTGAGGTTTTTGAGTTGATTTGAGAATTCTATTTTTGGACGAGGGTTGTTTGGGTGTATTTTGGGAATTTTGCTATCTTCGTCGATATTTTGTGCGATACGTCTTTCCAGAACGCAGGGTTCTTGACGTATTAGCTTCGTATGTTTGATTCTATATGTATTGATCATATCCCTGTTGTTCAGGTGATCGTGATCGAGTGTTTAGCGAGGGATCTTCCGCTGGACATTAGAGTTAGCATCGTACTATGAGTGGACACTTTGATTTTCACTGTCGATTTGCGAGTCATGATTATTCATTTTATGCTATGCATTTTATGAGTATGCAATTATGATTATGCATTTACGATTATGTATTTTTACTTGGAGGCACATATATGATTTGTTTTAATGGATTATAGATATATGGATGCATCGATGCACTGGCTTCTCGGCTGATCCCTGAGATGCTTAGGGAAGGTTATGACAAACGCATGACCCATGATTATATGGCTCCTAGGAAGGTTATGACAAACCCCTTACCTGGTTGAGCATGATTGTAACTTTGAGAAAAATGTACTCAAGTTACGGCCTCCACATTTTATACGGTATCCAGGAAGGTTATGACAACCACCTTACCTGTGATTGATGATTTTACACTCGCATCATGATTTCATGTTTATACTGGTGAAAAGCATATGATTATTTTCGTCCACTAACTCTAACGACTTTATTTGCCTTTCCCTGGGCTTTTCGGTTTCTTTTGCCCAGTTTGCAGTTTGGGTTCCAGGGTTGCACTTCGACGGTGGAAGCGTAGAGTTCAAATCACACTTCAGTTCGTGTATGTTATTTATTCGACCTACTGGTTGTATATAATCTATATAGGAGTCGCTCTTAATACTTATGTTTGTTTTTAGTTGAGTTTACTCCTGAATGTTTTTTGGATTTCTTGTAAACTTTGTGGTTTATTATATATCTGATGTTGAGAAATCCGGATGGGGAACGGAACCCCATGGTTTAGCTTTTGTGAAATATTCGAAGTGTGATTCTCTTTGCATGTTCTAATTTTGGCTCACGTATTCCAAAGTAAACTCTGGAATTTTTTTTAAGGTCTTGTTTCCGAAGGGGTTTGATTTCGGTTTAGGCAACTAAATCGGAGTCGGGTCCTTTCATCCTTCATCTTTAGTAACACAACCCATGTCAATCTTGTAAAGTCGTCAATAAACAAAATAAAGTATCTCATGCCTAACACTGTTGCATTCTTGGAAGGACTCCATACATCAGAGTGAATCAATTCAAATGGTGCTGAACTGGAAGAAGAACTCGGAGTGTAACTGGAGTTGTGACTCTTGGCGAACACACAGGTTTCACAGTGGAGACTAGATTCTTTTATTCCCATGAACAAGGATTGCATAGACTTCTTCATGACACCAAATGACGGATGACCCAACCGGCAATGCCATAACCAAATTTCCTTAACTCGATCAAAATTCAATGTCAAAGCAACCGGTCTGGATGGTTCTCATGTCTCTCCGCTATAAATGCAATCCAAGTGAAACCGTCTCCCCCTCCGATCTCCCTTGCCTATTATTGCCTGAGTACATAGATCCTGAAATAGTACATACATAGGATAAAAAGTAATAAAGCATTTGTTTTGGCAATTCAACTCAGATACTAACAACAGATGATGAGATAAAGAGGGAACATAAAGAACGTTATGTAACACAAGAGATGGAGTAACTTGGATTGACTGAATACCTAAGACTGGAAAGGACACACCATTTGCATTAAATACTTCATGTATCGGAGAAGATGGCAAACTCAAAAACAAGGTCTTATCAAAGGTCATATGATCAGACGCACCAGAACCAATTATCCATGTATCACTACCAGTAAAATCAGAAACTTTCAAATCAATACCAATTTTACCTTGATGTTTCTCAGTGAGAGAAACATTACCCATCAAGTGGTCTTGATTCTTCATGTTACAGAAGACAGGTTCTTCAAACAGTGAAACATCCACAGTCATGTTAAATTCTTCAGAAGTGAACAAGAGCAGTTTTTTCAAACAAATTCAAGCAATTGATCAGATTCAGGTCAGGTCAAATAGTCACGATCAGGTAAGATTCAGATCAGGTAGCGGAAATCAGGTCAGGTCAGATTTTCAGGAGTGACTTAGGCTCTGATACCAAGTCAAAGTTTATGGCAATTTTCTGATATATTGATCAATCTCAAATTGGGGTACATATACACAAGTACTTACATTCCTAACAGGAAACTAAATCAACTATTGAATCCTACTTAATTACAGAATATATATCTCCTAACTATACACAGAGTGAGACACACTCCAACATTAAGGCTGGTTTTTAATCTGGCACATGTGTTAATTGTTTGCCAAAATTTTCCTGATCCAATACAAGATCATTAAGATGCGTTAATTCGGTGAGCAATGAACTGCAGCAATTGACCCCGACTAAACTCATCGGGCAACCTAATTATACCAACTTAATTTAACCATGTTGCAGTCAAATGCCATTAATCATTCCTTGTGATTTCTCAGAGTCAGAATGCACTCACGCCCGGCACCTAACGCAAGCATTCAATCCTACTGTAGGGAAACATAAAATAAAAATCAATTTGAGCAAAAAGTGCTCAAACCCAAACCATACATGCATATACTGTGACGACCCGAACCAAAATCAGTTGTGTATTCGGCACGATTCCCGAGATTGGTCATAGTCGCAGTTTTACGTTATTTATGTGGTTTGCCGATTCTATTCACGACTATGTCTTCAGTCGAGAATTTGAGTTGAGTGTCTTCGCGGAAGTTGTAGAGTACGTGATTTCGAGCTCGAGGGCGGTTCCGGATGATTTTTTCGATAACCGAGGAA
Organism: Geum urbanum; assembly: GCA_946800695.1. NCBI lineage: Eukaryota > Viridiplantae > Streptophyta > Magnoliopsida > Rosales > Rosaceae > Geum > Geum urbanum. The sequence continues at coordinate 14,662,828 of OX327008.1, read as the reverse complement.
TATTTTGTGATTATTCGAAGTTTCAGTTTTCGACGAGTTTATCCGATTGTTTCGAGTTTATCCGAATCATTTCGAATATTCATTTCGGACCGTCGATTAACCCGAGGCGCGAGTATAAATATCGGGAGTAGTTGTAAAATCGTCGAAAATCACTATTTGGCGTTGACCATCGTTGACTTTCCTAAAATGGCAGTTTGACCTGTTGACCCGAAGGGGAACCTTTCCCGTTTCGTTCTTGCCGTCCGACGTCTCTTTTCCGCCCACCTTCAACCTCGTTATGGGTAAGGTCTTCTTCCTTTCTTGATTTCGAGTGGGTTTGTGCTTTGTTTGATGAAAATTGGTGGAGTTTTTGTGGAACCCGAGTCGGGCCGAGTTTGAGCGTGTCGCCGGTGTTGGTTCGCCGTGTTCCGGCGAGCCACGGTGGTGAGGATTACGGGGGTTTGACTCCTTGTAGCTTGGAGATGCTTCCTATAGGTCTTGATTGAGATTAAATCGTGAAATTGTGGGGGTCCGATTAGGTCACCGGAGAGTGAAATTCCGTTCAGATTTTGGTGAAATTGGAGGGGTTCCGATCTGTTTTAGCTCCTGTGGTAGTTGAGGAAGTGATTCGGATTGATGAGACCTTGAATTATGGAGAGTCTCGCCGTGAAACTCCACTGTTGACGGCGCGCCGCCGCCGGCGGTGGCGGTCAACAGCGGAGCTCCGGCGAGAAGTTGACTTTTTGGATTTTAGTGTTTTTAATGTCGTTTTTCTCGTAATCACACCCTGATTATCGTCCAGAGGTTTTCGGATTGATTTGGGTAGCCGATTTTCAGTCGAGGGTTTCGAGTGGAGATTTCGGGAATTTCGTTAATCAGTTTGTACTGCATTGCATATTTCCGGGAACGGTTGGTTTCCGTGATTAAGTTCAGAGTGGAGGATTATGTTTTTGATCAGTTATGTTATGTATGTTTAGGAGATCGAGATCGAGATCGTGATCGTGCTTCAGGCGAGGGATCTTCCGCTAGACCACGAGATTAGCGTGAGTTCGCGCTAGCAGATCTGTGAGTGGACAAGTTTCTATTTTCACTGTTGATTTGCGAGTTCGTGGATTTTATGATTTTCGTGTTTACTTTATACGATGATTGAGATATATGTTATTTTTGAAGGTGTTGTTGTATGTTTATTGGTGATGGCATTTATTGCATCGATGCTACCAGAGTTGAGAGATTCCTCTGAAGCAGGGTTGAGAGATTCCCCTGAGTGCCGCCGGGGTTGAGAGATTCCCCTGGCCTATCACCGTCGGGTTGAGCGATTCACCTAACGTCGGGCTTGAGAGATTCGCCCGACAACCTCCATATATATATGTGTGTTGTGTTCCGAACTCGCACTGTTTTACATTGAGTATGTATATAAACTGGTGAAAGGCATATGTTTATTTTCGTCCACTCACTCTAACGTTTTATTTGCCTTTCCCCTGGGATTTTCGGTTTCCGTGCCCAGTTTGCAGTTCGGATTCAGGTGTTTCACGTCGCGGTTGGAGGCTAGTGATCTGAGCTACCTGTGTTTTCTAGTAGGTTCTTGTTTCGCCTACTGATGTGTATATTGTATATATATTTCACACTAGAGGTCGCTCTGATACATTCTGATATGTGTTATTACTGATTTTCTCGGATATATTATATATAGTACAATATGTTTACTGGTTATTGGTTATATTATGATGTTGAGAAATTCGGATGGGATTGGTGCCCACGGTTTGGTTTTTGTGGCATAGGACGAAGTGTTATTTTTTGGGTGCAGGTTTATGCAATTCCACGTTAGTAACGAAACTCTGCCGAAATTTTGAATGGTTTTGTTGGTTCGTGTTTTCAGAAGGGATTCGATTCCGGTTCAGGTAACTGAATCGGGGTTGGGTCCTTTCATATACTCTCTGATCTAATAATCACTTCTGAGAGAGAGAGGTCGAAGCTAATTGGGAGGTCAAATTTCCTAGGCGGAAGCCCTTGTCTCTCAAATGGTGCAAAACATACGTACTTATGTAGCGATGTGACTCGTGAAATCTTCAAAGTTCTACGTACTTCAAAGTCAAACAAATATTTTATAGAATAACTCCCACTCTGCCTTAATTGTAGTTTATAATTGAAGCAAGTTGTTATCCAAAAAAAAAAAAGGTTTGAAGCAAGTTGTATTTGTGCTAGTAGTTCTAGAAGCGTGTGTCACTACCGCCGCAAATACTATAGCCGACGATATATGTAAAACTATAGCCGACGAGATTTATAGTGGAAAAAATGAATTTTTTTATTTTTTTTTTTAAAACTCGTCGGCTATAGTACTATAGCAGACGATAATGGATAAAAACCTCGTCGGCTATACTATTACCGACAGGTTTTAACCAACGGACTTTAACCGACGATATTTAAGGGTCGTCGGCTAAAGTCGGCTGGGTAAAACCTGTCAGTAATAGTATAGCCGATGAGGTTTTTATCCATTATTGTCGGCTATAGTACTATAGCCGACGAGTTTTTTAAAAAAATATAAAAGAAATTCATTTTTTCCACTATAGCCGACGAGATTTTTATCTCGTCGGCTATAGTTTTACATATATCGTCGGCTATAGTATTTGCGGCGGTAGTGTGTGTACGCGTGAGAAGCTGAAGTTCTTGGTGCTTGAGTCAAAGAGTCAAACTCCAGACTATAAAATAAACTTTTTGTCTCCAATATCCTTATTTCTTAATATATATATATATCTGTTGCAGAAGAAAGTAGAATAGACAGAAAGTTATATTCTTCTCATTGATAGAATGCCTTAAATATAGGCTGATGCAATCTGTTATAATAACTATCTCGATATAACAGGGATTCTCTGTATCTATCTAATCAATAACCGTATCTAACTAGGACAAGACACACACCGGGATTTATGGAAATAAATCTCCTTAAACACTCCCCCTTTTGTCGATGGCCATAAGAATGATGCATGACTTGTTGTCTCATTAAAAACCTCGCCAAGCAAACAAAAACCTCATGGGTAAAACAAAAGCTTGATCTAAGGGAAAAAGAGTACAACGCACAAACTACTAAAACTACTACATGTGATGTAGACTCCCCCTGATGTCTACAGAAATGGAACTCCCCCTGACTATAAACTTAGTCTAGGAGTTTAGATAATCTTTGCATACCAATGTCTCTCACATGTTTCACAAAAGTAGATTTAGGAAGTGACATGTAAACAAGTCCGCAACATTATCAACAGAACCAAACCGGTTCATATGGATAATCAATAGCTGCTGCTATTGCTGATTGTAGGAATACTTTGGCGAAAAGAACTAAGTATGACACCCTTAATGGAACTCTACTTCATTGACTCAATGTAAATGCATTATCCTCAAAGATGCAAGTTAGTGCTATCATAGTAGATAATAATCCACTAGACCCTCGAATGTGGTGTATTATTGTCTTATACCAGACACACCAATCAACAACTTTATAGAAAGCTTTAATCCATTGAATAATTCGAGGCAATAGCAACAAGGGTTTACTGTGTTGTTTTCCAAGGAACTGCCATGTTTCCCATGATGAATAACATGTATGGGAACATCCTATATATGGGTCAAAGACATCAACCGGTGTTTTAGAATAAGGGATAACATGAAAAATTGTCCGAAACAGGACGAATTTTTGATGGGTCGAGAGAATCCCTCGACGGGTCGATGAAGTCACTCTGGTCAATCCGGGGTGCATTTTCGACGGGTCGAAATCCCCAGAGTGAGTTTCAACTTTCTCTTTTCCGAGAATTTCATGCTTCTCTCTGTATTCTTTGTAAGGGAAGAATAGGCCCAAGTCAATGGATCACTTTAAGTACCTGAAGATTTGTTTTACTCAATTCCAATGACTTTGCTGATTCATGTCTTTTCAAGCACTTAATTAAACACTCAATCAAACACAAATACAATTAAAACCCTTCTTTGTTGATGTAGCATTGGTGAGTAGGGATCGTTCTTAACCGGGGATTGAGGGTGCATGCATAACTATGCTAGGTTTGTTTAGGGGGGTGCAGAGTTGGTTTGTTTTCTAAGTTCCTACGAAAATTAAACCCTAATCTAATATGTACATGTGATCATCACATCATGTCAACCTCCACCGGTTTCATACTTCAAACACTTACCATCTACGAAATTCTCACCTTTCAACCTGCAAGTTATACATATGCTTTTAAGGTGGACGAAGCGCGCCAACACCTTATTTATTCTAAGGTTCATACAAAATATGCTAGGGAGGAACGAAGCGCGTATCACCCAACACATTAAGAAGCTTTAAGCATACAAGCATGCATACAAATCAAGATTAAAAACTAAGAACACATGGAAGATAAATAAATTAGTCAAAATGTATATCCTTAATTTAAACAAACTTCAATACAAAAACAAAGAATCCTTACAAAACCAAAGATGGGATAGAGAGTTTATGGTTACACTTTTAATTACGTGAAGCGCACTGCAAACGCCAAGTGATGATTCTCAAGAACAAGACGAAGCGCGCCAATTATTCTTGATCCGAGGAAGATGGAAGCTTCGGCTTTGAGAGGGATTCGAAGTGTATGTAGGGAGGAGTGTTTAGGACAGCGTTTCGGCTTCTATGATGTGTCATCCCCCTTGAAATGGTCGAGCTTCCCTTTATATAGAAGAAGATTAGGAAACTTCCCACCTTCTGAAAGCTGTCAAATCTGACCTTTCTGTATTAAAAGCTATGTTTCGGACGTTTTACAACATCAAACGGCGTGATTCTTTCGGCACTAGAAAATAGACTTCCAGGGATTTCCATCTATCCATTCTTTGTGCCATTAGTCCTCCTGACGCGCCTTCACTGCCCATTTAAAGTTGACTGTTAGGCAGAATGACCTGTACCCACTAAATCCGGGATTTCTGAATATCCACACATTGTAACGGCATGATTCCAGTGGGGTTGAAAACTAGACTTCCATATCTTTCTAAGCATGCCTTACATGTGTCCAAATTCGTTTTTAATTGATTTTGGTGGACTGTTGAAGTGGGCTGATCTGCACAGGCAAATTTCCTGATTTCTAGCTTTTGATCCATTTTCTTCTTTTGGGCTTTTTTGTGGGTGAATCTTGACATGATCATGGACCTTCTTGGACACATGAGCATGGTCTTGACCCATCTTAGTGATCTTTGATCCATTCTTTATAAATCGTGGCCCATTCTTCTTCATCTTTCCTCCTCATTTTAGGAACTTCCTCCTTAGTAGGTTTTGAGCTCATTTCTGCCTCCTTTACGGATTCCTCCTTTATTTCTACCTACAAACATAAAGTAAGTTAAAAAAATATTTACTAAGCACAAAACAAAACTAAATATAGAGAGAAAGTGATTAATAATCAAGCATAAAATTCATAGATCAAATTCCCCCACACTTAAACTTTGCTAGTCCCTAGCAAATACAAATCAAAGCAACGGACTCGATAAAAGAAAAATAAAGGGAAAAAAATAACAATGGGAAAAACGTCACACTTATATGTACAAAACACTTAGAAGTCTCAATGTTTCAAAGCCGCAAATTTTCATGTTATCATGTTTGAAAACGTAAGAGATACTAAGTAAAACAACACTAAGCCCTTAGTCAAAATTGTCTCAGAAAATTCTTTAAGTATATGGTAATGGAATTACATAACTTCAAATGATAACCAAGATATGATTCATGCAATGAACAAGTAAGACGTGGTGTAAACAATGGTGATGTTAAAGCTGTGCATGTTTCGAATAAAGTACAAATCAACTCTCATGGATGCACTCATCATATTTTCACTCAAAAAAATGGATAGAAATAATTGAAAACCTCATGAATGAAATACTTGCACAAATGAACCAAACCATATGCTTACTCATGCAACTTACTCAACAAATTAACTGCTACTCATCTTAAGGATCAAAAAGGACTTTCGAAGGGTTGTAATGGGGCAAGGTTAAGGCATTCAAAAATTTAGATAAGTGGTGGTTAAAAACGTTCCAAAGACTTAGTCGAAATATCACAAACTTTGTAAAACCAGACTCCTTCATCTTTTCCACGCCTCCATGGTCAATCTTCTATAAACAAGGGCCAAATTTCATTTTGTTGGACCCTAACTTCATTCTAAATTCCCATTGAGCTTTGTGAACAGGACAAAGGCCATATTTCTTTATTTTTGGGCCTTCAATTCGTAGCATACTCCAAATTCACAAGTATGGGGGACATTAATCCAAACATTTACAAAACAGAACACATTGCCATGAGAGATCACATTTTTTTTTTGGCAATAACACACTTTTTAAGCTATTTGGACAAGTCTATCCCCAAACACACATCAAGGAACATCACCAAAATCTCCATCTTCGGCTCTTGTCGACATTACTTCACACTAAGTCTGCAGAACATAGGGTAAAGAAGTCCTACACTAGGCAAAGTGTTTAGGTATTACGGGTGATGAAAGAAAGCTTAATGTGGGCTCAAATGGTTTATCCATTACCAGAAATTGAGACATTACCGGCGACCTCCCGTCGCCGGCCTTGTCTTTTTTTTTCGCCGGAATTGTCATTCCCGGCGACAAGTCGCCGGCAATGACGTCGCCGGAAATCCCCCGCCGGTGTTAACATTGCCGGCGACGGGAAACGGAGTCGCCGGCAATGGTAGCGCCGCCGTGGCCGGAATTTGTGACATTGCCGGCGACTGAGGTCCATGTCGCCGGCAATGTGTGAAAAAATTTTGAAAAAAAAATGCAGTTCTGGATTGGGCCCAATTCCAGAACCTGCATTGAAAGACATAAACCGTACAATCATACAAGTTCAACAGTACACATAAATGTCCAACGTACAATACAAATAGCAACGACGATACGAAAATTAACTACAACTACAGGTCAGGGTCCAGGAACTTGCGGGTCAGGGTCGAAGTAATCCATGTACTCATTTGAATTCCGGTGGCTTCCTTGGTCTTGCTCTGGCGTTGACTGGTGCGGTGGTGGTGGTGGATAGCTAGGGAACGGAGGAACCGGGACCGGGGGAGGTGTGGGGAAGGGTTTTCCGGTAGTCTGAGCCTCGTACATCGTCCGCATCCATGTGTACATCTGAGCCTGCACCTGTGTCTGCTGCATTTGGTACTCGGCCATCTGCCTCTTTTGCTCCTCCAACTCCCTCTGCGTCCTATGAAGCTCCGCCGCGAGGTTACGACTAGAAGTTGAACTTCTTGACCCGGTAGAGTATTCTGAAGTGTTCTTCAATAGTCCTTCGCCCGCCGTGCCCATTCCCCTACAGTAGTAGGTATTCTTTCCAGTCCCGCACGCTTTTGCCATGATCCGAGCCGCTATCAGAGGATCAAGCGGATCGATCTGAGAGGCATACTGGGTGACTTCTTCCTCGGAGCAGTCAGGATGGTTAGTCCGAGCTATACTCATGGTCACTTCTGCGGTCGCCTCCTCCACTCTCGACTAATTGAAAAGGGAAAATGAACAACGTATTAGCTAACAAAATCTATTTCCATCTTGAAAAATAGTTTTATTAACACATGGAGAGGCGAAAGACTTACCGCTTCTTCAGGGCACTGCGGGTAGAACTACTGATGAATATACACCAACGGGTTCAGTTCTTGTTGTTGCTGCGCCTTAGTCAACCAACCCATGTAGTTGAGTGAACCTGCATGATGGGCCCTGGTGTTTTTCAATCTATTCGCCCGGTTCTTCTTCGAAATCGCCTTGTTTGATAAACATATGAAAAAAAATTATTAACCAACTATTTCAATCTGATACGATACATTATGCTTGAAAGATATATTAAGGATGCATACCCGAGCTTTGGGGTGCTCGAAGTGGGCTATCAGCCACAGCCACTCGTACTCCCTAAACCGGAATTCGCTAGGGGTGGAACCTCGGCCTAGCTCCTTGTATACAGTGTAATGGGAAGAAAGCTCGTTCTTCCACTCTTTATACCTATATTAAAACAAGGAAAAAAAGTTAGAGATATTAAAACACTTGATAAACAAAAATCTAACTCGATATATATTCAAATAAGTCGAAGCACATCACCTCATATGTAGTTGACGCTCTACCCACGTGTGAATAAGAACTTCATCCACGTCAAACCACACCTGCAATATGAATATATAAAAGGTAAAATTATATATTTATTCGGACTTAATTAATAAATGTAAAATTTACGTAATGAAAATACGATTTTACTCACACTGAGTGCATTATGCACTTGCATCTTCACGTAGATAGGCACAGATTCCCAATCTGGCCAAAGCATTGGGACCTTGTCCCGCACGATCGCACCGGCCATGCTGACATATTTGCGCGTGGTGTCGAATGCCTCGATCACCTCGCCATCCTCATTGGCCCTTATGGGCGTTTTCCTTCCGCCGGTGGCCTGCTCAAGTCTCTTCCCGGTGCAGGTGCCTCTAGCCCCTTTCCCTTTTCCAGTCCCATTAACGAAATTGCCTAATAATACAATGTCAACAAATTGATATCATTAATTGAACCTATCGCAGGTCTTAAGTAATAATTAAGTAATCAATTTGATGTTAAATAAAATTTACCTGCATTGTCCGTTTGTTGGTTGGTGCACCTCACACTCCAAAGATACACGGGGTCGAACGGGAGGAAGTTATACGCTTCCTCCACGCTCAGGAACTCCTGCCGTCCTTCAATATAAACAGGCATCCCCCTATCATCGAATTCAGGGATGACAGGAATCTCGTCGGGTAGGAAGAGACCGGACGGCGGAGATAGACGAGGCCTGGACGATGAGGCGCCAGCACCACCATGTGTCTCAGATGATTCCCGTGAAATGGGAGTAGGCACCATCCGAATATGGGGCATTCGGATTGAGGGAGTTTCTGATGCCCCCGTTGACTGTCGCTCGTCTGAGGCTCTGCCACCGGAGGGACGTCTGCTGATTGAGCGTCTAGAGACTGAGGCTCGAGGCTCAACTTTCGGTTGCACGGCTCTTGATCGTGCAGCTTCCTCCTCAGCTCGCGCCTCTAGCAAGGCTCTCGTGCGAGCACTCATCATTGGCCCACTGGGCGTGTTGCTAACTGCGGGCGAGGAGGAAGCTTGACTACTGTTCCCTCCACTATTTCGGGAACCTCTCCGAAGCCAATTAGCCGCAAAACCTCCTGGACATCGTAATAGTCATGGATTCGGTAATTAACCGAAACGGTTTGGAACCGGAACCATTTGAAACCGGAACTGTTTGGAACCGGAACCGTTTGTAACATAACGGTTCCAGTTACAAATAGTTCCGGTTCCAAACCGTTTCGGTTCTATAACAAATCGGAACCGGAACGGTTTGGAACCGGAACCGTTTGAAACCGGAACTGTTTGGAACCGGAACCGTTTGTAACATAACGGTTCCAGTTACAAACAGTTCCGGTTCCAAACCCTTCCAGTTCCAAACCGTTTCGGTTCTATAGCAAATCGGAACCGGAACGGTTTGAAACCGGAACCGTTTGAAACCGGAACTGTTTGGAACCGGAACCGTTTGTAACATAACGGTTCCAGTTACAAACAGTTCCGGTTCCAAACCGTTCCGGTTCCAAACCATTTCGGTTCTATACCAAATCGGAACCCGAACCGTTAGAAACCGGAACTGTTTATAACCGGAAACATTTGTAACATAACGGTTCCGGTTACAAACAGTACCGGTTTCAAACGGTTCCGGTTCCAAACCGTTCCGATCCCGATTTCCACCTTCATTTATACGATTAATTAACAACTATATCACCTAAATTAAGAACTATACATATTCGATGTGTATATATATATACATCATGCATCTTAATTAAATTTATCCATCACATATTCATCCAAATCACAAACCCTAATTAATTTTCCACATTTATCACACATATATATATCATGCATCTTAATTAGGTTTAATTTCCACATATATATACATCACACATTCATCCAAACCACATTTATACATAATTTTCACATATATATATATATACATCACTTCATTTTCACATACCTAAATATATATATACATCACATATATATACATTGCATATAAATTTAGAACTTATCACCCTAATTTCCAACTTAGCACCCTAATTAATTTACACATACACATACACATGCAAAAAAATAATTAAAAATTGAGAGAGAGAGAGAGGGAGAGAGAGAGGATCAGACCTGCCATGGATTTCCACCTACAATGCTTTGCCGATCGACTACAATGGTGAGGGGAGGAGAGGAGGGGAGGAGGGGAGGAGGGGAGGAGGAGATTTTCGGAGGAGGAGAGGAGAGGGGATCGGTGGAGATGAGGAGAGGGAGAGGAGGAGTAGAGGATAAGGAGGAGGAGTGGGAGAGGAGGAGGAGGAGGTGAACTCACCGGACCGATTTGGGAGGAGGAGAGGGAGAGGAGAGGGAGAGGAGGAGGAGAGGGAGAGGAGGAGAAATGAAAGGCTCGGGCTATCATGCATCTATCCAGAAAACATTGCCGGCGAGTTTCTTATAACTCGTTGGTAATGTCATTACCAACGACTTCAACTCGTTGGTAATGACATTACCAACGAGTTATAAGCAACTCGTTGGTAATGACATTACCAACGACGAGTTAACTCGTGGGTAATGTCATTACCAACGAGTTGCTTATAACTCGTTGGTAATGTCATTATTTCCCGAAGAATATCTGACAACATTTTCCGTCTACGATTTCCGGCTACATTTTCCGACTACAATTTCGATTATCGATTTCTGTATACGTACGATTAACGACTACATTTTCCGTTTATGATTTCCGGCTACATTTTCCGACTACAATTTCGATTATCAATTTCCGTATACGTACGATTAACGACTACATTTTCCGACTACAATTTAGATTAATGATTTCCGTATACGTACGATTAACGACTACGATTTTTGTATACGTACGATTAACGACTACATTTTCCGTCTACGATCTCTGTATACATACGATTTCCGGCTACATTTTCCGACTACAATTTTGATTATCAATTTCCGTCTACGTACGATTAACGACTACAATTTCCGTCTACAATTTCGACTACATCATTAACGTACTAAGGATGATAATCGTAATCATCGTCATCACTTGAGTCTGACTCGGTTTCATAGGTAACCTCTGGCAATATGTGCCTCTCCTCGTCATCTGAATCAGCGTCAACTTCATATGGATTAACATCGAGAAGTTCTGCTCCAGTAATTCGAACCACACTCCCAGGTCTCACATTATTAAGGCGAATCGTAGATGATTCCGGAATGTCAAAAGCGTTCGGCTCTTGGTATGCAGTAACTTCCTCATCATCTGCGGTATCACCAAGTGTGGCAGCACTGTATATGTTTCTATGAGCAACATGGTTAACCACCTTCCACGGGACTTTGTTAAGAAGATCGTCCAGGTAAAACACTTGTTTTACTGATGAGGCAAGAACGAAAGGGTCATCTTCATACCAGGTAGTAGCAGTATTCACCGAAAATGTTCCGTACTGATCGGTCCTTGTGTTCTCCGGGCTAGTATCAAACCATCTACACTTGAACAAGTGCACTTTCATGCGGTTCCCATAAATTAGTTCAACAACTGAATGAAGGACACCGTAATAGTCAACGCCATCCTGCCCACCATGGACCATCACCCCACAATTCTGTGTTTTCAGTCGGTCGTCTCGATTTTCACATATAAATTTCACGCCATTGACCTGACACATCGAGTAAACTTTTGAAGCAATCGGTTTCATCGCCAGGACCCTCAATTCGTTTGACCACTCTGGGCAACCATCATCTGCTACATGGTTCATCTGAAAACGTCCATATATTAATACGTGCAGAAGAAATTATGTGATCTTGAAACCACAAAAGCACGTACATACATACATGTTATATAAAGATATATATAAAAATATACATATACACATATACTTACCCATTGACCAAAGTAGTTTGCAAACGTCTTGTTGTGGTAATCAACATTTCCGGCAATAGCAGGGCAGTGAAGATGATAGTTTTTCCAATATTGTACTTCTTGACAGTTAATCAGTACCGACCAGTGGGCAATGGCTACCTCATTTCCATCCAACTTGTACGACTTTGGCAAGCTTCCCTGTACTACCACGTCACTGGAGATGATAGAAAGGTTGAACTGGGGTTCATCTATCGGCATATGTTGTTGGGGGTCCTCTACATTTTCCAGGTACACTTTGGTGTACGTTACACACTCGTGCGCAAGATATGCTTCAGCGATACACCCTTCAGGTGCATATTTATTCTTCACATAGTCCTTGTAGGCTCCCAATTGTCTACAAGTTAACAAGTACATGTTAACTTACTTAACCACAAGTCATTACATATAAAAACATAGGCAAACCAAATTTATGAATCATTTGTACCTTTCCATGGGATACATCCAAGTGTAGTGTACGGGACCGGTAAGCAACAACTGTTCGGGAAGATGGATCATCAGGTGCGGCAATATGTCGAAAAAATTTGGGGGAAATATCCTCTCAAGCTTGCACATGATAAAAATGATGTCATCTTGCATCTCCCTGAGGTCTGCTTTTTTAACTTCCCTGGTGCATAACTTCTGAAAGAATCTTGACAAGGCCACCAACGGCTCCACCACCTCTTTGGGCATGTACCCTCGAATGAAAATAGGGAAAAGGCGTTGAAGCAGTACATGGCAGTCATGACTCTTTAATCCGTACATCTTATTATCCCGGAAGTTAACACACCTGCTTATATTTCCTGCATAGCCATAAGGATACCTGCATATATATAGATAAAGCCATATATATGGACCAATTATATTTCTCGCATATAACCATATATACTCCGCTAAAAATTTAAGGCCAAATTCCTACATAGCCATAAGAATATATACCTGACATTACTCAGCCACCGAAAAATTTCATGCTTATGCTTCGGCTTTACGGTGTACGGAGCTTGCGGCATTTTTCTCTTACCATCTCTTAACCACAAATGTTTCCGCACACCCATTGCTTTAAGATCAATGCGTGCCTTAGGGATGTCTTTTGTTTTCCCCTCCAAGTTAAGAACTGTGCCCACCACACTTTCACACACATTCTTCTCTATGTGCATGACATCTAGGTAATGTCTGATAGGCAACCTGGGCCAGTAGGAGAGTTCCCAGAATATGCTCTTGTGTGTCCAAAACTTATACCTTTCGGGCTTGTCTGGAATTGATGCCACTATGTCAGGATGATTGCTCAGCTGGCCAAAATCGTATTCATTCAACACTTCCAAAATTTCTTCCCCTGTCCATCGCCTGGGTGCCACACCTGTTTCAACAGTCCCATCAAACGCGTCTGGATCCTGCCTAAATGGGTGATCATATGGAAGCCAACAACGGTGACGCATCGAGACAATTTTACTGCAATTAGGACTGCAACAATCAACCGTCATGCACTCTGAACAAGCCCTGTAACCCCTGGTAACGTTGCCCGACAACATACCGCGGGCAGGAAAATCACTGATGGTGCCAACAAGCATGGCATGCATCTGGAACATCTCCTTTTTGAACCTATCGTAAGTGGGGTGGCCACACTCACTCAGGTACTTAAGCTCCTCAATCAAAGGCCTCAAATACACATCGAGACACTTTCCTGGATAACCCGGGCCCGGAATTAACAGAGTGAGCATATTGTATTCCTTCTTCATGCACATCCATAGTGGAAGGTTGTACGGTACCAAAATAACTGGCCATATACTGTATTGAAGACTCATGTTGCCAAAAGGGTTGAATCCGTCAGATGAGAGCCCTAGCCAAACATTTCGGACCTCTGCTGCAAAATGATCAAACTCCCTGACCATGTGCTTCCAAGCCTCTCCGTCGGAAGGGTGTATAAGGGTGTCATCGTCAGGCAAGTTCCTCTCAGCCCACCATCTCATTGCCTCGGCCGTGAAAGCACACATGAACAACAGCTCCAGCCTATCAATAAGCGGGAAATATCGAAGTATCTTCACAGCTTTCTTGTTGCCTGCAGGAGTCAACTTATACCTTTCTATAAAACATACCGGGCAGGCTTCAAGGTCTTCGAGATCTTTTCCCCAGAAGAGAATACAATCATATCTGCATGCATGGATTTTGATGTAGGAAAGCCCAAGATCTTTCAGGATATGTCGCACCTTATGATGAGTGGTAGGAAGACGATGACCGGGTGGCAGTAGCGAAGCAGTCCACTTCAACCAAGAATCAACAGCTTTGACAGACATTTTGTTCTCCATTTTTAGCTGCATCACTCCCATCACACTTTCAAGAACAGTCTTACTACAACCGTCGTACAACGGAGTCTGTTGCAATGCAATCAGGTTGTTGTACTTGTCCATACCGCTTGTGTTTACATGACCTCCAGGTAATGGTTCGACTGGCTCGATATGGGGGAAACCCTCAACGACGGGAGGGACATTTGGTGCTTCATCAGCAAATACACCGCTCTCATGAGGAAACATATCATTGATTAACATCGATGTTGGATCATAGGATGAACTGCCCCTCTCAGCAAAATGTCCATGATCATAGCGTGGACTGGCCCTCTCACCAAATTGTCCATGATCATGCGGACCCGCTACCGATGTTTCACCGTGATAAATCCAACAAGTGTACTTTTCCCAAAACCCGTATTTACTCAGGTGTCTCTGGACTTTATCAATGGGAAATCGAAATCGATCGCTGAAACACTTACATTCTTTACACGGGCAATAATGAAGTGTAGTGTCTCCACAATTAGCATTCACAAAATCCACAAAACTCCTAATTCCCTGGTGATATCTGACATCCCATCTTTCGAGGCTCATCCAACTCTTGTCCATCCTGAAAATTCTAACAATTTTACGTATTAATTATATATATACACACACATTCACTACTAATAATCGACGTGATCTCTCAATTCAACTCTAATTAAATCAACACATGCATGCATATGTATATATATATATATATATATCGATCTAATCTCTGAATTCGATTCAGTACTCGATGATAGTATTCTCCTTTTTTCAATTCAAAACGTATTTGACTGGGTATGAGGAGGCTCTGTTAAGCCTGGCTCCGATAACAATACGATAATACCAGTCATTGATTCAGACACAAGATTAACTACAAGCTGTTTTCTCGTTTCGGTGACCGTACATCAACAACATTTCATATATATATATATATCTCACGAATTGGATTTGATCAACACACAGACATATATATATATACCACATATACGTATATATACACCTACGTACCTATATATATAGCTTCCCGAGTGATCGAGTTTTCGACGCGCGCCTTAATTTTGACAATATACCGAATGATCGATTTCAGAGCGTACGTTTTCCTTCTTTCGATTTCTCTGGATTTTTTTCGCTCAAAATGATTGAATGATCGAGCTGCCCCATCCGGCATCTAATATAAGACACATTGTCGGCGACGGAGTAAGTCGCCGGAAATGAAGACATTACCGGCGACTTTACGCCGGAATCTCGCCGGTAATGTTCCAAAACATTACCGGCGACTCCAACCGTCGCCGGCAATGTCTAGGCAGACATTTCCGGCGAAATTCCGGCCGGAAAATCGCCGGAAATGTCTCCCTAGACATTGCCGACGACGGTTGGAGTCGCCGGTAATGTTTTACAACATTACCGGCGAGATTCCGGCGACATTACCGGCGACGGGGTAAGTCGCCGGTAATGATGGACATTACCGGCAACTTTTCCGGTCGCCGGCCTTATTGGCCGGAATCTCGCCGGTAATGACTCCTTTTCTTGTAGTGATCTAAGGGTGTCGCAACTGGTGCGCACATAAGGGACTCATGGCAATTTGGCTAGTGGTGGTAAACCTAAGTGCCTCTTATCATATCCAAAATCAGAGTATATGTCAACTATAAGCTTTGCAAATTCGACATGAGTAAGTTCTAGTAATCTGTAGTTCATTAAAATCTATGGCAAGTAACCAAATGATGCACATGCATAGTTTTGAGACTAATATGCACGAAATTCACTCAAAAGAAATGTATAGGCTCAAAAACTCACGTTTAGGGTTCATATGACTTAAACTTATTCTCACATGCGAAATCTGTACCATGTTTAACTATCCATATCTACTACATGTCATGACACTCAAAATAACTCAATTAACACAAGAAATCATGAATGCAATGCCATATGTATGTTCAAATTCAGTCCATTTTCATCATAGACTAACTAAGGGCATCCTAAGACTCTGTAAAACACTAAATTAAACAAAAAGACTCAAAATACACTAAGTATGACTTAAAATTTTTTATTTTTTTTGACTCAAATAAGTTGTAAACCCCTTCCCCCACACTTAAACTCTACATTGTCCTCAATGTACCAAAGTAAAGTCATAGAATTCAAGCATGAAAGAGAGATCTACGAAAATTCTATCTAAGAAAATTAAAAAGCAACGACAAAAATTAAAAAGAGAGGGAAGAGAATGCAAATCTGGTTTGTAGACTCCTCCATTGGGTTGCCTCCCAACAAGCGCTTGTTTTTTAAAGTCTTACAGCCTAGACGTGATGCTTCAATTTTGCTCTAAGAATGGCCTGAATTTTGAGGGCATCTCCTTCACGTTTAGGTCCTTCAATTTAGGGGTAGCCATCCATAATTACCGCGTCGGTTTTGTTCATCTAAACAACCTCCTTCTCTTGCATTTGCCTCCTTGTTGTGCATAACTTTTTCATATTTTGGCACTTGTTTGATGCACTCAAGGGCATAAGAAATTTCTCCAAGTTGGACTCGTCAGACCTACCTGAAAACAGTTCACGAGCAAACGTAGAATTAGCAACAACCAAATTTGAAGGAATAGGGTCATTACCTTTTGTTGGGGCAAGTTGTTCAAACGAATGTGCCATTGTGGCCCTAAGTGCCACATTTTCAACCGAAGATGTGGTTGAACCTCTCTCAAAAAGAATGTGCACAAGTTAGTAAATTCATGTTACAAGTTAGAAATCGCAGAAAATGAGCACAGCTGCAAGAACAATTTATATAGAATTATTAGCATGTCAAAATGCAACGAAATTTTACGAGCAAGAACTAGACACATATATACAATATTCCGTAAATTTTCAGATTTTTCCGACACCTGCAGCTATGTCAAACAATTTTCACAAAACAGAAGAATGATAAGTCTCGAAAATTTTATGAACAAGTATATGTGATTAATCCTTTACAAGTTTATATGCACAAACACACAATTTCGACATAGTATTATGTCCAAGCATGTCCAAATTGAGTGCGCCTAAGATTTAAAGAGAGTACACGAAAGTGGCCTTTAGATCTTTCAATGGACGTGCGACCCGCGCGATAAAGTATGCATTCTCAATCAATCGGCCTTTGATCAATCGAAAAACATGGCCAGTAGGGATAGAGATAACGCGAGAGGTAGGAATAATTTCGAGAAAACACCCCGAGGCTACCGTGATCAAGGGATATTACTCCAATGATGTTTCTCTTTCTTAGATCCAAAACCTGTCACCAGTCATAACCCAACTAGACACCATGTCCGACGTTCAGCCAAAATTTCGAGAATGACACACTCCCTCAAGTCCATAGTAGACTCCGCCCACAACCTTGTATCTCGAATGAAATACAAAGGGTTAAGGAGATAAACTAGAAAAAGAGGCGCCATCTATTCCAAAGAGTGAGACTTAATCAACCAGCTCATGTACTCAATGTAAATCGAAGACTTCCCTTAACGTTTAATTGGCTGCAAAAACAACAATATGAACAAGTGTTGGTATAAATCTCAAAAATTTGCAAGTATATATGAACAAAATTTCACAACTTTACAAAAAACACATGCAATTCCAGATTCTGCCAAACATGAGCACAGAAGCTTGTCGAATTGTTTTAGAATTATTGGCTAGGTCGACTGGGCTGAAATTTTTCAGGCACCAACTACACACAAAACCAAACATTCCTGCAAAATTTCAGAGTTTTGTGAGTCATCTAGCTATGTCAAATAATTTTCACAAAACCAGGCAGTGCACAGCTCCGAAAAACAGAAAACTATTAACATAATGTACAAGCATAATCACACAATTCTTTTCAATCCCCGGCAACGGCGCCAAAATTGATTCGCATCTTTTCAAGCACTTAATTAAACACTCAATCAAACACAAATACAATTAAAACCCTTCTTTGTTGATGTAGCATTGGTGAGTAGGGATCGTTCTTAACCGGGGATTGAGGGTGCATGCATAACTATGCTAGGTTTGTTTAGGGGGGTGCAGAGTTGGTTTGTTTTCTAAGTTCCTACGAAAATTAAACCCTAATCTAATATGTACATGTGATCATCACATCATGTCAACCTCCACCGGTTTCATACTTCAACCACTTACCATCTACGAAATTCTCACCTTTCAACCTGCAAGTTATACATATGCTTTTAAGGTGGACGAAGCGCGCCAACACCTTATTTATTCTAAGGTTCATACAAAATATGCTAGGGAGGAACGAAGCGCGTATCACCCAACACATTAAGAAGCTTTAAGCATACAAGCATGCATACAAATCAAGATTAAAAACTAAGAACACATGGAAGATAAATAAATTAGTCAAAATGTATATCCTTAATTTAAACAAACTTCAATACAAAAACAAAGAATCCTTACAAAACCAAAGATGGGATAGAGAGTTTATGGTTACACTTTTAATTCCGTGAAGCGCACTGCGAACGCCAAGTGATGATTCTCAAGAACAAGACGAAGCGCGCCAATTATTCTTGATCCGAGGAAGATGGAAGCTTCGGCTTTGAGAGGGATTCGAAGTGTATGTAGGGAGGAGTGTTTAGGACAGCGTTTCTGCTTCTATGATGTGTCATCCCCCTTGAAATGGTCGAGCTTCCCTTTATATAGAAGAAGATTAGGAAACTTCCCACCTTCTGAAAGCTGTCAAATCTGACCCTTCTGTATTAAAAGCTACGTTTCGGACGTTTTACAACTTCAAACGGCGTGATTCTTTCGGCACTAGAAAATAGACTTCCAGGGATTTCCAGCTATGCATTATTTGTGCCATAATTCCTCCTTATGCGCCTTCACCGCCCATTTAAAGTTGGCTGTTAGGCAGAATGATCTGTACCCACTAAATCCGGGATTTCTGAATATCCACACATGGTAACGGCATGATTCCAGTGGGGTTGGAAACTAGACTTCCATATCTTTCTAAGCATGCCTTACATGTGTCCAAATTCGTTTTCAATTGATTTTGGTGGCCTGTTGAATTGGGCTGATATGCACAGGCAGATTTCCTGATTTCTAGCTTTTGATCCATTTTCTTCTTTTGGGCTTCTTTGTGGGTGAATCTTGACATGATCATGGACCTTCTTGGACACATGAGCATGGTCTTGACCCATCTTAGTGATCTTTGATCCATTCTTTATAAATCGTGGCTCATTCTTCTTCATCTTTCCTCCTCATTTTAGGAACTTCATCCTTAGTAGGTTTTGAGCTCATTTCTGCCTCCTTTACGGATTCCTCCTTTATTTCTACCTACAAACATAAAGTAAGTTAAAAACATATTTACTAAGCACAAAACAAAACTAAATATAGAGAGAAAGTGATTAATAATCAAGCATAAAATGCGTAGATCATTTGCGTTGGCGCATACTAAAAAGGCATGCGTGTCTGGATATGTATACTGAGCTAAATTCAATCAATCTCTAATCATAATAAGATGTAGAATCTCAGCTCCAAAAGTTCTTCATGATCATCTTTCCAGATGAAATTTATCCTTTTGGTTTTCAGACTTGCAAACAACCATTGATATACACATAGGGTCTGCTTTGTTCATAACCTGATTAGACATAAGCAAACTGGTGAATAAGAATTCAACCAACTCGATGTACCATCTACTAATGTCTATCATCTCAAACAATTTGTTCATATACTAAACACGCATGTGTATAACTTTTCATTTTTATATCTTTTCCCAATCAAGTAGCCAGTAAGACATGTATACCACATCTAACTGGATTATTCTAATCCTTATAGTGAGCGTCTCAATCTAATCATATGAGAACTCCATGGTTCAGAGTTACTTGATTTGGGTAGAACTATGCCATTCGGTACTGTCATGTATATCTCTGAATTAAGATCCCCAATGAGATATACAGTAACTACATCTATAAGCTGCATACTCAATATTTTGGACACTACCAAACTGATAAGGTAGCGGAAAGTAATAATGTCCATGACCAGATAATACATCTCTTCATAATCAATACTAGGGCATTGAGAGAATCCTTGCGCCACAAGTTCTTCTCATTGTGCTCCCAAACAAAACTCATTTGTGTCTAACCGGAATATCATTCGATGGTTATATTATTACCATACCGAAAACTTGCCATTTGTAAGAGAGTCTAGTTCAGCCTAGATTGTAACTTTCCATATCGATCAATTTGCTATACATTAATTGTTGACAATCTGCAACAGAGCAATGTTCCACTTTATCGTTGTCAATTGCTGAGCGACGGAATAAGTATACACATCATCAAAGAACATGGAAGAACTATCCATAATAACGCTAGCATTTGTTTCACTTTGTGAGATTTCTTTGTTTACTGACATCGTCATTGACTCTGAGGCGTCCCCCAGTGTATGTCAATGTCGACTTTCAGACACAATTGTGGTCATAAACAATCTCATGTATTGATGATGAATGGTTGTGCCTTGATGGTTTGCCTTTTCACTGGCAACTCATCAGTGGATTTTGATCGACGTTACACCCCCACTATGGGTAGGAGAAAACACTACCTTACCCGGGTGTTGCATTTAACTTGCCCAATATCAGGGACTTTCAACCTTGCAGGATTTGCAGCATGTATAAACGATCTCGTCACTCTCATGATATTACTAAAGAAGTCAGACAGTGAATCTGCTACTTTCTGAAGATCAAGAATACATTGCACTTCAATCTCAAACTGAGATGTGCAGGGATCATAATGAGACATAGTGGGGATATACCACGTCAATTTCCAACGTTAATCCAGAATGAAACAATTCCTATCTCCCCCTAACGGCGGGAAGTATGCCTCATCACAGTGACTATCTGCAAAACTAGCAGTAAAGATATCTCCTGTCAAAGGTTCTTAATAGCGGACAAACGTTGGTGAACCAATATAGATGCTTAATCAACGTTGATGACCCATTTGCATACGCAGTGAAAGCGTAGTAGGCACATGTATCGCGTAACCAGAGATGTGTAGATGTGAGATATCAGGCTCATATTCGATTACCAACTGGTACACACAAAATGGTTGGCGATTTTATGGGTATCAAGCGAATAAGCATAGCTGCACATAACATTGCATATCCCCAAGCAGATATCGGTAAATTAACATTCCTTACCATAGTTCTGGCCACAAGCTTGAACCGCTTGATTTGTGCCTCTGCTTAACCCGTTCTTAGGAAAGAACATGGGGAACCGGGATATTCAACAACAATCCCAATCAATATGCAATAATCAACAAGGTATGTCGATGTAAACTCTCCTATATTAAACCAATCTGAATGACCAGATTGAAACATTTGGGTGGTGAGCCCGAAACTAAATAATATATGCTAGGAGTTTTGAAATGCAGCGTAGCATGTAGATTTCAAAGACGTGTGACCGATGCGTCGATGCAGCAATCAAAACCATAGATAAATAGTCTGCATATTGGTTTGATTGATCCACAAATAGATTCTTGGAATCTATAGAGAAAGAAAGATGTGTCATTAACCAAATATTGTCATGCGTGTAAACAATATTACAACATTACAAAGATAATCAAGCTTGGCGAAACGAGCAATGTGCATCAAAGATCACAAGATATGAATCTTGTGGGATAACGCACAACGCCTCAGCAATATTTTGCCGGGATGGTGCTGCACTCGTCTTGGAGACCGAGCCTAAACTAAGTGGAGTAATCTCAGTTCCTCCATCTAAACCGATGGTTTTAAATATTCCCACATGCTTCTTTGCTCTTAAGAACAGATGACCAGAAGAATTTCTCAATAGGTTGATCATCAAAGTGCAAAAGCTTATATGAGGCTAAGTCACGCATAGTAATATAAGTGACTTCATTGGATTCAATGATCCAAACCGTAGTAAGATATAAACAACTACAATGCCTCATAAACTTCTCCAAATTGCTCTATTGGCAGCAGTCTACGGAGATTTAGACACAGAACTCTCTTTCATTCTCACAATGTTAATAGAAGAACGTTGGCACAAAAGTTTTCAAATTTGAGTAAGGTTCGAATGGTAACACTCAATCTCGCCATCATATATCAACCAAATAATGTCGATAAAACAGTCTTTGAATCTAAGACATGGCGAACACTTTAAGTGAATACTTAAAGATTTCAAAAGGATTTAACCCTTGTTGAGTGCTGATATAGTATTATAATACCTAAATACAGCCGATGTATAACAACATCATATCGATCAAGAAGACCGTTGTATTTAAAGTTTCAATAGTATGGCACAGACGGATGTAACACCACTTCTGGTGCTGAAATCCAGGTTGGTCGATTTAGACAATTAAACCGATGTTTAAACAACATCATAAGCCAATGAAACAGATGAAAAACTCATCTAAAAACATCACATTCAGATTAGATTTTCGACGAGTCGAGAAAACCCAAAATGACTTGTGATTTTCCGATACCAAAATTTCAACCGGTCGAGAAAATTTTCGACGGGTCAAAAATGGACCATTTTTGGGACGGAGTCGTGGCCTCAACCGGTCGAAAATTGTTCAGTTCAATTTTTCGACGGGTCGAATTTGGACCAATGTCGGACAGAAGCGTGGCGTTGACCGGTCAAAAATTGTTCAGTTCAATTTTTCGACGGGTCGAATTTGAGCCATTTTTAGAAAGAAGCATGGCATCGACCGGTCAAAAATTGTTTAGTTCAATTTTTCGACGGGTCGAAGATGATCTGTGCACTACTTCAATTTTTTTTTCTTTGTCAAAATGGTATCTTTTCTTAGCTTGCTTTTTGCCATATGTATAAATATCGAACCATACGTAAGAATTGTATGAAATAGAACATTCTCAACACTTTCATATACCGAAAAGATAGAGAAATATTCATTACTACCAACAAATAACATTTACATCATGGATGTTCTTATTCCAAAATTGACTAAAATAAAGTCTCAAAACATGACTAAAACCAAGTCAAAAATAAAACAAAACTGGATTACATAGCAAAGACATGAGCGTAATACATAGACTACTCAAAAATCGAAGTCACCAGACTTGCTTTTGTATTGTCTGCTATAATAAGATTTGCTATAGAGCAATCTTCCATCTCTTAAACTTCAATGAAATGAAGTCTCATGTGCCAGATATTTTCTTGCACTTCTTGTAGGCATGTTGAAGATCCTTGGGTGCACAACATTTTTTTTTTGTGCATGTGCTTGGTAAAATCACATCTATAGCAAGATGATAAGCACAATAGTAGAAGCAGAATGTGAAAAATTACCATAATTCCTAGAACTGGAATTGGTATGATGCATATTTGAGTAAAAGCTATTGTTATGGGGAGTCCAAGTCAAGTTTCGACTATATTCTCTACCATGAAAATTGCCATGTCCTTCTCTTCCACCATGGTTATTTGTAAGGCTCAGAACGACTGTTCCATTTTTTTCTTACATGTGTTCCCACTAATGAGGTAGGAAGTGTACTAATAGACTTCTCGATCATAGCCTGATCAGTCTTTATAATGCCACAAATGCTCAACTCTTATTGAACCTCTAACATTGCTTGATTAAAAGCAAAAATATTTGGATAATCCAAAATCTGGATCAAATCTCATCCTTTAGACAGTTCATACAGTTGTGCATGATGCACATTGTTGAGTTTTGGTTTGTAAAGTCACTCACAAAACTGTGGGGTCATTCTTGTACAAATACCGTTTCTTTAGAACTGGATGTATATAACACCTCAAAAACATGAGGGTTTGAGCTTTGCGAACTAGAGTTGGTGGCTTAGTACCAGGTGGTAGAAGTGGTTGGATTGTAACCGTCAGATTCATACCAAGAAGCGTATACAAAACATCTGACATCCAACGATGGTATTCTGCTCCTTGAAGATCAAGGATATCAAATTCAAGCCTTATCGGCTCAAATAATGTCATCTACAAGAGAGACACGAGATGTTGATTAGTATCGATCGAGAACTACGATCACTAATAACAAGTTTCAATGAATAAGAACGTGATCCATGATATAAGGTCACAAAAATCGATTACAAACGGTGGCAAAAACCACACCAAGTAACTGTGACTAACTGTCACATAACATCGATTTTCAATCGTGACTAACTATCACTGAAAGGACCCAACCCCGATTTAGTCGCCTAAACCGGAATCGAACCCCTTTGAAAACACGAACCAACAAAAACCAACAAAATTTCGACAGAGTTTCGTTACTAACGTGGAATTACCATTACCTGTACGCGGAAAATACACTTCATCCTATGCCACAAAAATCAAACCGTGGGCACCAATCCCATCCGGATTTCTCAATATATCAACAGTAATGTAAAATAATAAATATATCTGTATTTTACTAAAATCCGGAGTAAAGTCGTATAATATATATAACAGAATACTCAGAGCGACCTCTAATGTATAATCATATACGTATACCACAGTAGGTAGAACAATAAACCTACTGGAAGAAACAAGGTAGCTCGAGCACTAAGCCTCCGACCACGACGTGCGACACCAGAGTCCGAACTGCAAACTGGGCACGGAAACCGAAAAGCCCAGGGGAAAGACATGAAAACTGTTGAAGTGAGTGGACGAAAATAAATGTCTGTCACCAGTTAATATATATGTTTAAAATAACATATGCGAGTCCAGGTAAATAAAAATAATAAGGTACACGAGGTAAAATCATACTCCTCCAGCGTACTGAGCATGCAAGTAAAAATCCCACGGGGTCACTCATGGACACTTCCGTGCTAGTACTGTCCGAATCACGGGATCCCAGACCCACACGTGATTCTAGCCAGAAAGGCCTCAGGTCAGAGGTCTGCCTCCCCCCGGTAAAGGCCTCGGGTCAGGATTCACAGCCTCCCCCGGTACACATCCTCGGGGATCAGCCGGGATGCGAGTGTATCGATACAACAACATATATAACTGTACTCTATGTAAACCAAATCGTAAACAGTTCGATGCAAATGCAATAAACAACATATAAATGCATATACGTAATGTATAATGATATAAGCATAATCGTCTAACACATGCTCGTATAAATCGTAATCTCGTATGCATGCTTAAGTTCAAAAATCGTATAAAAAGACTCGCAATCATTCCGTGAAAAGAAATTGTCCACTCACAGACTAGCGTAACGCAGTTCGCGTTAACCCGTGATCCGGCGGAAAATCCCTCGCCAAACGAACGATCACGAACCCCTGAATATTCACAAAGTTGATTTCTCAAAATCATAACTCGACAATACAAGACTAATCACGAGAAACCACCGTTCTCGGAAACACGTAATTCAATATCGACGAATCGTCGAAAATCCGATATTTACACCTCAATACCTCGCTGTACTTTCGGATGCTCAATTCGAAAAACGAACCTCCCGACTGCGATCAGGGCGCGATTACGAGTGAAACGACATGCAGCTTGTCGAAAACCCCAAAAAGTCAAAGTTGACCGTTGACCGCGCCGTCGCCAGCCTGAAATTTTCCCGGCGGAGAAACCACTATTCCACTCCAAATCACCCACTGAGCAACTTCGTCAACTGCATCGAAGGCCAATTCTCACTGTAACTAGTCCAATTTCATGTAAAACCGAATTGATACACAAATTTCAAATCCAAAATTCTCCATCCACAAACAAAATTAGATCACCAAACTTACATGGTAGCTTCTAGGTGATGAGGGCTACAAAGCCCACTCCTTGTTTCAGCTCAATTCGGCCGGAAAATACAAACCCGAATTCACCAATTTTCCCCAAACTTTTGGCCGGAAATTCTCACACCTCCGGCGAGCCTCGCCGTGCGTGGTGACCAAGGATAGACCCAGGACGTCGGGAC
The DNA here is from genome assembly GCA_946800695.1 of Geum urbanum. NCBI lineage: Eukaryota > Viridiplantae > Streptophyta > Magnoliopsida > Rosales > Rosaceae > Geum > Geum urbanum. Next base: position 14,636,764 of record OX327008.1, on the reverse strand, counting down.
GAGGAGAATGGGACAAGTCTCGAGCCATCGCCGTGGCCGCCGGTCACCGTCGCGCACCTCCTTCTCAGCTCGCGTTGACCGAATCAATGCCAGTCAACCATAATAATTCAGCTTTTGACTTTCTAAAACAGGCGAGTTCACTATTTATAGCTTTCCCAAAATGGAAACTTCGTAATTATCTTTTCGACAAACTTCAAACACACGTAACTTCTTCGTCGTAATTCCGATTTCGATAATTCTCGCGGCAACAAACTTGACTCAACATATTCTTCAATTATCACCCGAAGTCAAACACATTGACCAATCGGATAAAAAGTCAACTATTCAAACCAACACATATTTAAACCGACTAAATAATCAACAATCGGAAATATTCACAACTTAATCTTCATAACTCGGAATAATGCTCCGGAAGTTCTCACGAGCTCGGAATTAAATTCTCAACAACTTCCGTGAAGAAGCCGAAACCAAATTCTCGTCCGGTAATTTAGTCGCTAAGTGCATCACCATTTAAATCTGATTCCGTCGAAACTTCAAATATTCATAATTTATTCCTCGGTCGTCCAAATAACAATCCGAAACCGCCCACGAACTCAAAATCACACATACAACGACTCTCGAGAAGTGACCCAGCTCCAATTCTCGACCAATGATTAAGTCGTTATCAAATCTGGCAATTAAATCCATTATCGGAAATCTACCATTACTCATAATCTCACAGACCAAGCTGATGACACCGTTCAATCTGTTCTGGGTCATCACAAATCCACCCCCCTTAAAAAAAAATTCGACCTCGAAATTTCCGAGTTTGCCGACTAAAAGTAGGAGCACTACCTCTGCGTACTACTCAACTCTCCAGCGACAATGTCAACTGAACAACTGTGACAACAGACTCCACAATAGGAGATAGCTCCGTGCTAAAATCCATGTACCCTCAAATCTCGAATCTGAACTGGCTCAATACAATCGCCAAGTGTTCTTGTATAAGGAACATATAGGATACACAACACGAAACAAACCTGAAACATAGTTTCGCCACACGGAACACAACACACACAAAAGCCAACGATATAGGCGACGCCGAACTATACGGCACAACACAAACTCGCCTATGACCACATACAAATCAAAACATCATGGCAAATCACAACTCAGTCTACACGCATCAACATAACTCAAACATCAAACTCAAGCAATTATTAACCTGGTTCCGCTAATCCGAAAGTCTGTGGTAGCACATTCCACCAAAATCTGAATCAAATGTCAGCTCAAACTCAAACCAAACTCTCTCTCCAGCACAATGGAGTACAACATCGTACCTCAAAACGACATCAAGCAACGTCAATATCACAGTGGTCAACAAACTGGTACCGCATGCAATCTCAAACAAGTGAAACTGCTGGTCCCAAATCCTCCGGAACTGCAATACCGAGGTCCACAATATGCCCTCCAAGGTCTGAATAGTCCTCAAAGATCGCCCACCAATCTGAGGATAAGAACCGGTACTAACTTGTAATCTAATCCCCAATACTCGCTGCAAATCTTGCCAACACACAGTCGTAGCTGATTATCTCGACCAGCAAACTGGGACACAGGTACACCACGTAGATGGACAACTTCCATCAAACACAACTATGCCAGCCTGCCACTAAAATCGTCTCCGAAAAGTACAAGGAAACGTACTAAGTTCATCAAATGGTCCACAATAGCCTGACAATTGGTACCACAAACCAAAGTGCATACTAGCACACAAAAACCACTGTGACAAGCGCCACGTCCAACCGGAAATCTCCAATGGCTGTAACTTTCTGGCAAATCTCTGCCTCCTAGCGATCGCCAGTCGACAAATGTGGCATCTGCACACACAAGCTGTTATATTGCTCTTCATGTTGCGTCACGAGTAGTAAACTCGAGGTGTCGGACACATCTCCGCACCACTAGCGCTAAATGCGCGCCAAACAATGAGCTTCAACATCATCACACACTAACTCAGCTTCCGTAGCGCACAACTCGGCTATCACGGAAACTCGGGACATACACACATGGAACACTGAAGCTCTCGACTCTCGACTGAATGCATCAGCAACAACATCCCAGATGGATGATCAAAGTACAACCTCTAGCCTTTCTCGAACAAACTCAAAGGTGCAGCCATAATCGTTAGTCAACCCCATCCATCTCCACTGCCTCAAGCCCAAATTTGGCCGAAAATGCAAATGGATGAAACTCAAGTAATCAGTGCACGTCCTACACTGCGTTGCACGCCATAACAGTAGTGTCTCCAACTCTCTGATGCTAACATAAGGACAACTATACCCAAATCATACACAGGACATGCAACTACATAAAGTTCCACTGCCTGGAACATGAGTCCCCGTTCTGCTACACAGCATCACAACATAACCAAATCCAAATCTCGATGTATCGCCATAACCCACGAACTCGTCGCGGTCGTCAGGTAAGGTCAAAACCGAAACAACGGTCAACCATCCTGCAGGAGTAAGTAACTCTCCTCGCTTGCATCAAACCACTCGAACTTAACGCTTTTCCCCGTCAATCCGGAAAGTGAAATGGTAATCCGGGAAAATCCTGCACAAAGCGTAGATAGTAGCCTGCTAAACCCAAGAGACTCCCGATTTCTGGTACAATGGTAGGGCAATCCCCAAATCAACTCGGCTTCTAACTGGTCAGGATCCACGCCAACTCCCTCGGCTGACATCACACAGCCCAAAATCTTCACGCTAAGCGATCAAGATTCACACTGACTGACCTTCGCAAATAGTTGATCATCTCGCAAAGTCCGCAAAACCACTCGCAATTGCTTCAGGTGTTGGCCCACACTTCTGGAGTATATCAGGATATTGCCGACGAACACGACCGCAAACTCATCCAGAAACCGTCTAAACACCTGGTCCATCAAGTTCGTAAAAGATGCGGGGGCATTGGTCAACCCAAACGGCGTGACCGAGAACTCCTGATGCCTGCACCGAGATCCGAAACTGTCCAAACCACATCTGACTCATCAAACCTCAATTGATGGTATCCGGTCCCAAAATCAAACTTCGAAAAGACTGAAGCTCTCGCGAGCTGATCAAACCAATCGTCAATCTGAAGCGGAGGATACTCACTCTTCTCTGAAGTGAATCAGGCTTCGGTATTCAATGCACCACCTCGATGAACCAACCATCATCGTACAAACAATGCAAGAGCACACCACGCATATATGCGGGGTCGCATGAAATCTCCTGAAACCTCCTCCAGCAACTCCTGGAGTCGAAACTGTAGCTCCATCAGCTCTGCTGGCTCCGAACGATAAGATGCCGGTAAAATGAGTCCAGCGCTCAGTACAAACTCAATGGTGTAGTCAGTCTCCCGAACTGGAGGAACACCTTGTAACTCCTCCGGAATACACCTGGAGACTCGGGAACCACCTCAATGTCACCGACGTCGGCACAGCAACCGTAGTATCCACAACATGAGCTAAGCAAGCAACACAACTCGTCTCCATCATCCGCTCGACCATCACCAGAAAATAGTATCTCGGGAAAATCTAGTCGTCAAAACACAACCTCCTTCTTGAGGCACTCGAACACAGCCAAATGCATCGTCAGTAAGTCCATACGCACATTCACACCAAAACCACGATGTCCAGTTATAACAGATCCGCGACTAAGCCATATCCTCCAACAAGGATCTCGCAACCTCCGAATGGATACAACACTCTCCAAGACCTCGGAAGTGGAGATGCAGGTACAATAGCCATGGGTATCAAACAACAGTATCCTTGGAGAAAAGTCTGTCCTCAAACAAGGTCATGGCACGAACTTGAACATGCCCAACTAGCCGCCCACATCAATAGCGACATTGCTGAATAACTCATCTAAAAGGCTGCGTTGGTCACTCCAGAAACAGCATCATGATCTCCTCTTGAACTCTGAGTCGTCGAACCGCTACAACAGCTGGCTGAGGGCGCTCCCTCGTAACGTGACCCTCATGGCTACCACAATAGCAACTGAGAGTGCTCCTCGAACACAAATCACCGCAACACCTCCTGCGTGATAGGATCACCAACGATCGCCCAAACTCATACCGCAGGAACAAGTCCGCTACTCTGTGATCTCCGCCATCGCCAAACGGATCCTCTGCCTGATCTGATGACCCTCAACATAATCGAAAAGGTCACAGCCTGATGAAGTCACTGATCCCGAAGTGCCTGAACTCAACCTCATCAAAATCTCGACTAAGTCCACTTTCCTCAAACCATCACATCGAAAACCGCGTACACCTTTCCTTTTCAATAGCCTCTCCTCTGAGTGCAGCACACTAAGCTCCTCACGGTTATCTCGAGGCACATCAATCAGACTCTCTCTGATACTCAGGTTCAAACTCATCTCGAACCTCGTGCATTGCTTTCTCTGAAGCCACATAACACGTGCAAACGGAAACAAACATGTGGACAATGCATCCCTGCCTCAGATGGATAAACACTCCTCATTCGATTGCTGGATAGCCTGATTAAACCATTACCGAATAAACAAAACCCTGAATGTAGGCCATGGAGTCGCAACAGGAACTCACACAATACCAGCCCACCAATGCAACGATCTAACTCAGGCAAAACATCAACTGCCACAATTCTCAGCTCTGAGGCAACATGTAGATGCTCATACACACACAACCAGGCAAACCGTGCCACACAATTCTCTGAACTCAGAATACTCATCCAAATCCACAGTTCTCTGGCAACTCACGCGTCGAATGATCCTCAACAGGATCCACAACCGTACCGACACGGAAAGCACGTCTAGGAGGCATCCTAATAAATAAAAAATCGTTTACAACAAGTTGAACGTAATCATGGAACTTCAAATATTTGAAAGTATACAACACCTGGAATATTGATGAGTATCCGTCGGCCCGTTGGGTCACTATTCCAGACATGCTGTACATTCTCAAATATCCTTAGTATACACGACTACAGAAGTCTACAGAACCTATAACCTAATGCTCTGATACCAAGCTGAAAGGACCCAACCCCGATTTAGTCGCCTAAACCGGAATCGAACCCCTTCGAAAACACGAACCAACAAAAACCAACAAAATTTCGGCAGAGTTTCGTTACTAACGTGGAATTACCATTACCTGCACGCGGAAAATACACTTCATCCTATGCCACAAAAATCAAACCATGGGCACCAATCCCATCCGGATTTCTCAATATATCAACAGTAATGTAAAATAATAAATATATCTGTATTTTACTGAAATCCGGAGTAAAGTCGTATAATATATATAACAGAATACTCAGAGCGACCTCTAATGTATAATCATATACGTATACCACAGTAGGTAGAACAATAAACCTACTGGAAGAAACAAGGTAGCTCGAGCACTAAGCCTCCGACCACGACGTGCGACACCAGAGTTCGAACTGCAAACTGGGCATGGAAACCGAAAAGCCCAGGGGAAAGACATGAAAACTGTTAGAGTGAGTGGACGAAAATAAATGTCTTTCACCAGTTAATATATATGTTTAAAATAATATATGCGAGTCCAGGTAAATAAAAATAATAAAGTACACGAGGTAAAATCATACTCCTCCAGCGTACTGAGCATGCAAGTAAAAATCCCACGGGGTCACTCATGGACACTTCCATGCTAGTACAGTCTGAATCACGGGATCCCAGACCCACACGTGATTCTAGCCAGAAAGGCCTCAGGTCAGAGGTCTGCCTCCCCCCGGTAAAGGCCTCGGGTCAGGATACACAGCCTCCCCCGGTACACATCCTCGGTGATCAGCCGGGATGCGAGTGTATCGATACAACAACATATATAAACTGTACTCTGTGTAAACCAAATCGTAAACAGTTCGATGCAAATGCAATAAACAGCATATAAATGCATATACGTAATGTATAATGATATAAGCATAATCGTCTAACACATGCTCGTATAAATCATAATCTCGTATGCATGCTCAAATTCGAAAATCGTATAAAAAGACTTGCAATCATTCCGTGAAAAGAAATTGTCCACTCACAGACTAGCGTAACGCAGTTCGCGTTAACCCGTGATCCGGAGGAAAATCTCTCGCCAAACGAACGATCACGAACCCCTGAATATTCACAAAGTTCATTTCTCAAAATCATAACTCGACAATACAAGACTAATCACGAGAAACCATCGTTCTCGGAAACACGTAATTCAATGTCGACGAATCGTCGAAAATCCGATATTTACACCTCAATACCTCGCTGTACTTTCAGATGCTCAATTCGAAAAACGAACCTCCCGACTGCGATCGGGGCGCGATTTCGAGTGAAACGACATGCAACTTGTCGAAAACCCCAAAAAGTCAAAGTTAACCGTTGACCGCCGCCGCCGCCGGTGCCACCACCAACCTGAAATTTTCCCGGCGGAGAAACCACTATTCCTCTCCAAATCACCCACTGAGCAACTTTGTCAACTGCATCAAAGGCCAATTCTCACTGTAACTAGTCCAATTTCATGTAAAACCGAATTGATACACAAATTTCAAATCCAAAATTCTCCATCCACAAACAAAATTAGATCACCAAACTTACATGGTAGCTTCTAGGTGATGAGGGCTACAAAGCCCACTCCTTGTTTCAGCTCAATTCGACAGGAAAGTACAAACCCGAATTCACCAATTTTCCCCAAACTTTTGGCCTGAAATTCTCACACCTCCGGCGAGCCTCGCCGTGCGTGGTGACCAAGGATAGACTCGGGACATCGGGACGAGGAGAATGGGACATGTCTCGTGCCATGGGGTGGCCGGACGGCGAGCCACCGCCGTGGCAGTCGGTCACTGTCGCGCACCTCCTCCTCAGCTCGCGTTGACCGAGTCAACGCCAGTCAACCATAATAACTCAGCTTTTGACTTTCTTAAACAGGCAAGTTCACTATTTATAGCTTTCCCAAAATGGAAACTTCGTAATTATCTTTTCGACAAATTTCAAACACACGTAACTTCTTCGTCGTAATTCCGATTTTGATAATTCTCGCGGCAACAAACTCGACTCAACATATTCTTCAATTATCACCCAAAGTCAAACACATCGAGCAATCGGATAAAAAGTCAACTGTTCAAACCAACACATATTTAAACCGACTAAATAATCAACAATCGGAAATATTCACAACTTAATCTTCGTAACTCGGAATAATGGTCCGGAAGTTCCCACGAGCTCGAAATTAAATTCTCAACAACTTCCGTGAAGAAGCCGAAACAAAATTCTCGTCCGGTAATATAGTCACTAAGAGCATCACCATTTAAATCCGATTCCGTCGAAACTTCAAATATTCATAATTTATTCCTCGGTCGTCCAAATAACGATCCGGAACCGCCCACGAACTCAAAATCACACGTACAACGACTCTCGAGAAGAGACCCAGCTCCAATTCTCGACCAATGATTAAGTCCTTATCAAATCTGGCGAGTAAATCCATTATCGGAAATCTACCATTACTCATAATCTCACGGAGCAAGCTGATGACACTGTTCAATCTGTTCCGGGTCGTCACAGTCACACACGATTATAATCCTTCTCAGTTGATGAATGTCAACATAGAGGAACAAGATGTTTTATTTGAAACGATCGTGGGCTACGATCACGAAACTTTCAAGTTTCTAAAAACCGTAATCCATGGTGCATGGTCACAAAATTGATTATAAAACGGTGGTAAAAACCACACCCAGCGGCCGTGACAAACTTTCACATAGAATTGATTTCTATTTTCTTTTCTTTTCCAAACCACGACTCCCCCAGGACCGTCACGTATACTCTATGGATATATCTTCATAGGAACTAGGGTAAAAACATGTAATATTCAACAACTCATATCACAATTAACATCAACTTAGATCTAGGGTTTTGCGGTAAGTAAGTTTGCTAGATCTAGAGATTGACGGTTTAGAAAAGTTTACCTCAAGGGTGTTATGCTCGGTATGAAAACTTCGCTGTGAAAGAAGTTTAAAGAGAGGGAACATGTCCACGAAAAATCTAGCAAAAGGAAGACTTCTTCTTTTCTTCTTTTCGGGTAGACTGACCTTCGTACACTCAAATATCTATAACTTTCTCTAGACACCTCCGAATTGAGATTTTCTAGATGTTCTGGAAACTAGACATCTGGGGCTTTCTATGCATATGAAGATCTCCCTCTGGTTCATTTTGAACGGCTAAAAATCTTCTGTGCAAGTTGTTTGAACTACACAGGATCGATTTTTGTTTTTCGATTATAGGATTTCTTTCTTATCTGTGGTATTTGCCATTAACTCTGGGAGTCGTGCTGATAACAGGTTGCAGGAGAAAGTAGAATAGATAGAAAGTTATATTCTTCTCATTGATAGAATATCTTAAATATAGGCTGATACAATCTGTTACAATAACTATTCCGATATAACAGGGATTCTCTGTATCTATCTAATCAATAACCGTATCTAACTAGGACAAGACACACACCAAAATTTATGGAAATAAATCTCCTTAAACAATATCAAATTTTTTATTGAGTTGTAAACCAAGAGTCTTGACCACATTCCATCACACGTCCACTGTCTGATTCGTTTCAATCCAATCCTATCTAGCCATCTCTAATATTCATACTTCTACTTCTTTCTATATATACCCTCAACCCCTCAATTCTCTCATCTAATATCTATCCTCCCATCATAAACTAATTTTTCTTTATATAGTTCTAGCTTGTTCAATTTGTTTCTTTACATACGGAGTTACACGTAACCAAAGTAAACATGGATGCTGATCAATCCTTTGTGAGAGGTTATGGCGCCTCATCATCTGCAACTCACGATCAAATACCGAGCTTTGGTCAAGAAGAAGACATACGAAAAGGGCCGTGGACAGTGGAGGAAGATTCCACTCTCATAGCGTGCATCAAGACTCACGGCGAGGGGCGATGGAACTCTCTCGCCAGACGCTCCGTCCTGAAACGAAGCGGTAAAAGCTGCAGGCTGAGATGGCTGAATTACTTGCGGCCAAATGTTCAACGAGGAAACATAACACTTGAAGAACTGCTTTTGATCCTTCAACTTCACTCTCGCTGGAGCAACTGGTACGTAGGTTGACTACGTTCTGCATGATGTGGTTACATACTTTTGCTTCTTCCTTAGCTTCAAAACCTAGTAGTATGTACGCGTACGTGCAATATATATAGATTTACTAGTTTATCCTAGTACTCTTTTACTCCATAACTGATCGAGAAAATTGTCGAAATGCCTCAAATTTAGCTATAATTGTACATTTACACCTTAAACTATCAGTTGAGAAATATTGTCTGCTCATCTTAGAAACAATTGTCGATTTACACCATTTCCGTCAATTTTGATGGATTTCATCCAAATGTGATTATGCGTCATGCACATGACGAGTATAATTGTAAATTTCATATTTTTAAAATTAATTTAAAATTTTAAAATTTTTTGAGTATTTTTTATTTATTTAATAAAATAATTTTATGCTCTAAATCTTCGCTTTGAATATTTTAAGTTTTTGTTGTTGTTCTGCACATTTAAGTAGTGAGCCAACGATCGAGCACTAATATATATATATATATATTGAATAGTCGTGGAATAATAAATATACCATGTTTTAAATTCAGTATATTTTTTTTCTATCGTAAAATATATAACTTTTGAAAATTGGTTCATAATTATTGAATTTTTATTTAATAAATTAAATATTAAAATATATTTATGCCGCACATCATGTGCATATCACATGATCTAATTTGGATGAAATCCGTTTAAATTGACGGATAGGGTGCAAATCGACATATATTTCTAAATTGAAAAGACAAATGTTCGCAATTGAAAATTTAAGGTGTAAATTGTCAATTATATCAAAGTTTAGGAGAAATTTCGACAATTTTGCCCTCCACAAACCTAGTCCCAGCGTAAATATCAACATACAGTTGAATTTATGGTTAAACTGACACTTTGATCGCATAAGGTGGTCGAAGTTAGCAGAATAATTGCCAGGAAGAACAGACAATGAGATCAAGAACTACTGGAGAACAAGAGTTCAAAAGCAAGCAAAGCAGCTCAACTGTGACGTCAACAGCAAGCAATTCCAGGACAACATGAATTACGTATGGATCCCGCGAATAATGGAGAGGATCCGGGCCTCATCCAATCCTTCAATATCAGATCAACCCACCGCCACCGCAACCGCATTTGCAACACCATCTGACGACTACTGCCTCAGTGACCACAGTATTTCAGCTGCTGCAGTATCCTCTCGGCTTCGGGTTGATCACAATTTGTACCCGAGACATCATCATCCACATGGGAGTTTGAAATTTGTTTAGATTATTATCAGTACCCTGAGTTCAAGTGTTCACCGAATTGTGGGTCGGATTTATATTGCTTTGGTCCAAATATTCGTGACTTCGAACAAGTACAAACGAGCAACAGCTGGTCAACTCCCGGTGGGGACTTGGTGGAGAATCTGTGGAACGAAGAGAATATATGGTTCTTGCAGCAACAGCTTAATAGCGACATATGAATCAACAATACATGTCTCTAACAGAGTACGTAAAAAGTTGCTTACATGACGCATGGCAGACTCCACGAACGTAGTGAATACTGAATAGTATCTACGGTAAAGTATCTTAAAACAGTTTTAGTGAAATTATCCAAGATGCTACTGAACTCGATCGAAAAAAAAGGTGGGACTTCAGCTGTGCTCGATTATACATGTATTCTACTTTAATTTTGATTGAACGTTGTATCTGAATGTTTCCAATATCTCTGAAATGTCATCTCTCGTCAAATTTCGTTAAGCATTCCATTAGGGAAAGTCATTTGACATAAACTTGATATGTACATAAAGATCATAGGCCTTCTTTGAGCCCGTTATCATTACCCATAGACCACATATATTACCATGAGGATATTAGAAGGAAGATATATATAGGAGATCATGAAAGAGTTGGACTTAAAAATTTATGTATTTCTTATAGCTTAAGTAATCTACCGTGTGATCAATTAATTAGAGTCATGTTGTAATTCTACTCATGTACTTTTAAGATTATTATATCAATGTAATATAAGTTCATATCCATGTTGTATTCTTATATGATTTCTCATACTACATTAATTAGTAAGTGTTCTACTGGTACTCCGTTATGGGTAGGCACTAGATTATCACTTTATATATGAGGCTTTAGTCCTTGTTCTCGTTCCTGATAGTAGCCTTAAACTTTTCCCCTTTAGAGAAGTTAAATGTAGAAGAGAACAAAGACATGAGCCTTCAAATTTTGCATATCTAACGGTCATACCTACAATGCAAGTGGCCGATAAGCTTCTATACTCTTTAGTATTATTTCATGTTATGAGTTTAAGTGATTATGATGATGATTAAATCATCTTTTCGATTGGTATAGGAGCTTTGAATTCTTAATCATCACATATTAAATTAAGAAAAAACTGCATAAAAGCAATTAAAGTCAAACAAAACAAAAGTGTTTTGGAATTTTTTGACATATTGATCTCTCTAGAACTGGGAAATATAACAAGACTGCTTAGAGCATCTAAGTATTGAATGCCCAAATTGTTAACTTAGTCACTGAAGATTCTGGACAAAACAATTTTGGTAAGGATGTCAGCTAACTGCTCATTTGAATGAACAAATGGAAATGAGACCATACGAGCATCTAGCTTCCCCTTCATGAAGTATCTATCAATTTCTACATGCTTCGTCTGATCATGCTGAATAGGGTTATGTGCTATTTCAACTGCAACAGTGTTGTCACAATAAATGGGCATTGATTGTTTATGCTTGAAACTCAAATCCCTTAAAAAATATCTCGACCATAATAAGTCACAAACCCTTTCAGCCATACCTCTATATTTAGCTTCTACATTCTACTTCTTACTCCTCCAAGTAACTAGATTTCTACCAACAAATATAAAGTAGCCAGAAGTAGAACGCATGTTAGTGATGTTCCCTGCCGAATGTACATCAGTGTAGCCACTAGCCCCCAAATCTCTATGCTTACGAAACACTAGGCATTTACCAGGAGCAGACTTCAAGTACCTCAAGATTCTTATTACAACATTCACGTGATCTTCACTAGGATTGTTCATATACTAGCTTACCACACTAATAGCATAAGCAAGATCAAGTCTAGTGTATAACAAGTAAATTAACCTTCCCAGTAACCTGTGATATCGAGACTTGTGTATAGGAACTTAATCAGGATACTCTGCAATCTGATGGTTTTTTCTATAGATGTATCAACTGATTTACAGTCAAGCATACCAATTTCTACTAACAAATCTAGAACATATTTCTTATGACTCAGTATAATACAGTCCTTGTTCTAGGTTACCTCAATTTTCAAGAAATATTTCAAGTTCCCAAGATCTTTAATCTCAAATTAAGAAGATAATTGAACTTGCAATCTCTTAATTTCATCAGTGTCATCATTGTCACAACCATGCCATCCACATAAATGATCAAAGCAATTATCTTACTCTATCGGCCCTTCAGGAACAAAGTGTGATATGAATTGCTCTGTCTCTACCCAATCTTCTTCATGAAAGTTGTGAACCTTCCAAACCAAGCTTTTAGAGACTGTTTCAATCTATACAAAGACTTCTTCAATATGCACACCACCTTCTCATTTGTAGAAGTACCATATCCTTGAGGAAGATCCATGTAAATTTCTTCATTCAAATTTTCATGAAGAAAGTCATTCTTCACAACAAGCTGTTGCAAGGCCAATCCAGATTAGCTGCCAAAGACATGAGGACTCGAATGGTATTGATCCTCGCCACTAGTGCAAATGTCTTATCTCATCATAATACACTCCATATTTATGATTATATCCTTTTGCAACCAACCTTTCATTGTATCTGTCGACTGGGTCATCTGGATTATGCTTTATATTATAAACCTATCTACACCAATCAACCTTCTTTGCATGTAGTAAAGGTACCAAGTCCCAAGTACTATTCTTGCTGAGAGCATCCATCTCAACCTTCATTTCCTTGACCCATTTATTCTACTTGATTGCATCCTACACTTTACCAGGAAGAGACATAGCAGATAATTGATTCACAAAGGCTACATAGGGCTTTGACAATCTATGAGTTGACACATAATTAGCTACAATATACTTGTTAGCTGACAAGTGAGGTTCATATCTTTTTGAAAGTTGTCCACAGGCTGACCTAGCAGGCAAGACTTTTTTTGGTACATTAGAACTAGATACCTCAGCTGATGACAAGCCATGAGAGATCATTAATTGAGAGGGAGAGACTGGACTTGAATGTACACTTTCAACAACTTGTGGCTGATTGCTGACAAATTCTCATTTTTTCGACATGTCGGGCACTGTTTCGAAATGTCGAATACTCTCAGAAACTAGAACAGACATTGCAACCTGGGGATATTCAACGGGTCGAGGACCCTGCTTGATGGGTCAAGAAATTGCTTCGGGAGGGTTAAGCATATTTTTCTCGACGAGTCAAACCTCTTCCTCGATGGGTCAAAAAACTACTTCGGGAGGGTCCAGGGTACCTTGTTCAATGGGTCGAATTTCAATTTCATTAACAGGGGCTGTCTGGGAACTTCGTTCGACTGGTCGAGGCCGCCCATCCTCAACTGATCAAAGATCACCTTCTATTTGATTTTAGGCACCGTTTTTGATAGGTCAAAAAACACTTATGGTTGTGGCACTTTCAACTGTAGCACTAACTTCTGATCTTCCAAATTGGTCCTCATATAACACATTGTTCTCCTCCTTACTAAGAGTCATTGTGGGAGAGAAATAACACAAGTGTTCACAAAAAGTGACATCCATGGTGACATAGAAACTTTGAGATGGAGGATGGTTGCACTTGCATCCTTTTTAGTGAGTACAATAGCCAACAAACACACACTTGATAGCACGAGTATCCAACTTAGATCTCTGATTCTTATAAAGCACTACCACAAATTGAAACATTACCGGCGAGATTCCGGCCAACAAGGCCGGCGACCGGAAAAGTCGCCGGTAATGTCCATCATTACCGGCGACTTACTCCGTCGCCGGTAATGTCGCCGGAAAATCGCCGGTAATGTTTTGGAACATTACCAGCGATTTTTCGGCGTAAAGTCGCCGGTAATGTCTTCATTTCCGGCGACTTACTCCGTCGCCGACAATGTGTCTTATATTAGATGCCGGGTGCGGCAGCTCGATCATTCAATCATTTTGATCGAAGAAAATCCAGAGAAATCGAAAGAAGGAAAACGTACGCTCTGAAATCGATCATTCGGTATATTGTCAAAATTAAGGCGCGCGTCGAAAACTCGATCACTCGGGAAGCTATATATATAGGTAGGTGTATATATACGTATATGTGTATGTATATATATATGTGGGTGTGTTGATCAAATCCAATTCGTGAGATATATATGAAATGTTGTTGATGTCACCGAAACGAGAAAACAACTTGTAGTTAATCTTGTGTCTGAATCAACGACTGGTATTATCGTATTGTTATCGGAGCCAGGCTTAACAGAGCCTCCTACCCAGTCAAATACGTTTTGAATTGAAAAAAGGAGAATACCATCATCGAGTACTGAATCGAATTCAGAGATTAGATCGATATATATATATATGCATGCATGTGTTGATTTAATTAGAGTTGAATTGAGATATCGCGTCGATTATTAGTAGTGAATGTGTGTATATATATATATAATTAATATGTAAAATTGTTAGAATTTTCAGGATGGACAAGAGTTGGATGAGCCTCGTAAGATGGGATGTCAGATATCACGAGGGAATTAGGAGTTTTGTGGATTTTGTGAAGGCTAATTGTGGAGACACTACACTTCATTATTGCCCGTGTAAAGAATGTAAGGGTTTCAGCGATCGATTTCGATTTCCCATTGATAAAGTCCAGAGGCACCTGAGTAAATACGGGTTTTGGGATAAGTACACTTGTTGGATTTATCACGGTGAAACATCGGTAGCGGGTCCGCATGATCATGGACAATTTGGTGAGAGGGCCAGTCCACGCTATGATCATGGAGATTTTGCTGAGAGGGGCAGTTCATCCTATGATCCAACATCGATGTTAATCAATGATATGTTTCCTCATGAGAGCGGTGTATTTGTTGATGAAGCACCAAATGTCCCTCCCGTCGTTGAGGGTTTCCCCCATATCGAGCCAGTCGAACCATTACGTGGAGCTCATGTCAACACAAGCGATATGGACAAGTACAACAACCTGATTGCATTGCAACAGACTCCGTTGTATGACGGTTGTAGTAAGACTGTTCTTGAAAGTGTGATGGGAGTGATGCAGCTCAAAATGGAGAACAAAATGTCTGTCAAAGTGATCGTTGCATATTTATGCAACGTTTATGTGCTTAACCGAACCTTATATTTAGCTCTTTTGTTATGTTTTTAAGTAATTTAACATTATTATTTATTATTAGGTATTTTGGAGATAAATGAAGAAAAAGGGCTTAAATATATCCTGGCGAGGAAATCTGGAGGATGCTGTCTTAGCGAAGGAGGGAGAAGCCCTTCTGCAAATTGGTTTGGCGAGCACGTGGGAATTTATATATATATATATATATAATGGAAGTTGACTTGTGCTTGGACTTGGAGACTAAGAGTAAGACAAAGAAAGAAATATAATTGAAGTGGATGGCTGCATGCATATTTATATATATCAAGTGGATTGAAAAGATGGGCTAGCACGTGAACAACATAAGAATAATCAGCTTTTGCTAATTATATATTGGTTTATATGGCTAGCGAAGTTCGATGGGCTAGCGAGTTGCTAGCAAGGAGAAGAAGAGAAGAGTCCTATTATAATAATGAGATTAAGAAGATATTGGGCTGGATTTTGGAGTCTTGCACGTGGGTTGCTAGCTAGGTTAATTAACCTAGCTAGTTTGGAACATATAAATAGCTAAGAAGAGAACGTACACGGACGGACGGACGGAGACCATTCGATAATTTTCTCTTTTCTTTTTAGACTAGAATTTTATGGCTTCCATGGGGAGCTAAACTCCATTGTTAAGGGGCTGTTTTGAAGCCCCGTTCATGATATCTAGATTGCTTATGCACGTTAATTAAGTTTTGTTTTTGTTATTTGAATGAGGTTTCTTTGTTATTTATACGGTGCTGATTCTTGATTATGTATGCTTTGAGTGCACGCTTAGTATGCATGTTTAGGAATCTAATTCTAAGAAAATTGATGGCTGTTGGTGATTATTACCTTCCTCAAGTTTCAATAGTAGAACCCATACATGCTTGGTATAAGAAACCCTAGGTCTAGTAAGACACGACCGTAGTGTACTTATGAAGCCTTGTAGATTCTCAAACCCTTTCTAAATCTTAATGCTTTTCTCTTAGTAAATTCGAGTCCGTGACTTCGGGTTCTTTGAGGGATAGACAATATTGATAAGCAGACCTTCAATGTTGTAAACATAAGGATCGGGTAATAGGTTGTGTTCACAACTCGGGGCCTTCCTGGGAATCTTTCATTCATAACAAGTACATTATTTAGTTAAGCATTTGTCATCTAGATGGATTGACGGTGGTGGATAACACTTCCCTTAACTCATTTTATCATTGATTGTCAGTTTTACTTATACTCTGTTTTCTGTTTCAGTTTAGTACTCTGTTTTGCACAATTTTGTTCGCTAACCAAGCGAACTCCGATTGCATCGAAATTTCGCATCGAAGTTCGATAGGGCGTCTTTAGTGTCCAGTATTAATTTCGTAATTTTAGGTTGAGTCTAGATATTTTAATTAATTACGTTAGTGTCCCGTGGTCGAGTCTGTCAGATTTCTGACTTTCGCGTCTGTTTGTAGTTTAGAGTATTGAGTCTCATCTTTCCCTGTGGATTGACCCCTATACTATTGTACTGCATTGACAAGCATATTAAGTTCATTATAGAGTAATTTTGAGGGTGGTAAAACATCCGATCACAAAGCTGTTGATTCTTGGTTGAAGTGGACTGCTTCGCTACTGCCACCCGGTCATCGTCTTTCTACCACTCATCATAAGGTGAGACATATCCTGAAAGATCTTGGGCTTTCCTACATCAAAATCCATGCATGCAGATATGATTGTATTCTCTTCTGGGAAAAAGATCTCGAAGACCTTGAAGCCTGCCCGGTATGTTTTACAGAAAGGTATAAGTTGACTCCTGCAGGCAACAAGAAAGCTGTGAAGATACTTCGATATTTCCCGCTTATTGATAGGCTGGAGCGGTTGTTCATGTGTGCTTTCACGGCCGAGGCAATGAGATGGTGGGCTGAGAGGAACTTGCCTGACGATGACACCCTTATACACCCTTCCGACGGAGAGGCCTGGAAGCACATGGTCAGGGAGTTTGATCATTTTGCAGCAGAGGTCCAAAATGTTTGGCCAGGGCTCTCATCTGACGGATTCAACCCTTTTGGCAACATGAGTCTTCAATACAGTATATGGCCAGTTATTTTGGTACCGTACAACCTTCCACCATGGATGTGCATGAAGAAGGAATACAATATGCTGACTCTGTTAATTCCGGGCCCGGGTTATCCAGGAAAGTGTCTCGATGTGTATTTGAGGCCTTTGATTGAGGAGCTTAAGTACCCGAGTGAGTGTGGCCACCCCACTTACGATAGGTTCAAAAAGGAGATGTTCCAGATGCATGCCATGCTTGTTGGCACCATCAATGATTTTCCTGCCCGCGGTATGTTGTCGGGCAACGTTACCAGGGGTTACAGGGCTTGTTCAAAGTGCATGACGGTTGATTGTTGCAGTCCTCATTGCAGTAAAATTGTTTAGATGCGTCATCGTTGTTGGCTTCCATATGATCACCCATTTAGGCAGGATCCAGACGCGTTTGATGGGACTGTGGAAACAGGTGTGGCACCCAGGCGATGGACAGGGGAAGAAATTTTGGAAGTGTTGAATGAATATGATTTTGGCCAGCTGAGCAATCATCCTGACATAGTGGCGTCAATTCTAGACAAGCCCGAAAGGTATAAGTTTTGGACACACAAGAGCATATTCTGGGAACTCCCCTACTGGCCCAGGTTGCCTATCAGACATTACCTAGATGTCATGCACATAGAGAAGAATGTGTGTGAAAGTGTGGTGGGCACAGTTCTTAACTTGGAGGGGAAAACAAAAGACATCCCTAAGGTACGTATTGATCTGAAAGCTATGGGACTGCGGAAACATTTGTGGTTACGAGATGGTAAGAGAAAAATGCCGCAAGCTCCTTATACCGTCAAGCCGAAGCATAAGCATGAAATTTTTCGGTGGCTGAGTAATGTCAGGTAAATATTCTTATATATGACTATGCAGTACGGAAATTGGTTTGCCTTTAATTTTTACCGGATTATGGTGATATGCGAGAAATATAATTGTTGCCTATGGCTATATATATATATATATATACATGCAGGTATCCTTATGGCTATGCAGGAAATATAAGCAGGTGTGTTAACTACCGGGACAATAAGATGTACGGATTAAAGAGTCATGACTGCCATGTACTGCTTCAACGCCTTTTCCCTATTTTCATTCGAGTGTACCTGCCCAAGGAGGTGGTGGAGCCGTTGGTGGCCTTGTCAAGATTCTTTCAGAAGTTATGCACCAGGGAAGTTAAAAAATCAGATCTCAGGGAGATGCAAGATGACATCATTTTTATCAAGTGCAAGCTTGAGAGGATATTTCCGCCAAATTTTTTCGACATCATGCCTCACCTAACGATCCATCTTCCCGAACAATTGTTGCTTACCGGTCCCGTACACTAAACTTGGATGTATCCCATGGAAAGGTACATTTGGTTTGCCTCTGTTTTTATATGTAAAGTCTTAGTTTTACCCCTTTTAACATGCACTTGTTAACTTGTAGACAATTGGGAGCCTACAAGGACTATGTGAAGAATAAATATGCACCTGAAGGGTGTATCGCTGAAGCATATGTTGCGCACGAGTGTGTCACGTACACCAAAGTGTATTTGGGAGCGCTTGAGGACCCCCTACAACAGATGCCGATAGATGAACCTCAGTTCAACCTTTCTATCATCTACAATGACGTTGTAGTACAGGGAAGCTTGACAAAGTCGTACAAGTTGGATGAAAATGAGGTAGTCATTGCCCACTGGTCGGTACTGATTAACTGTGAAGAAGTACAATATTGGAAAAATTATCATCTTCACTGCCCTGCTATTGCCGGAAATGTTGATTACCACAACAGGACGTTTGCAAACTACTTTGGTCCATGGGTAAGGGTATATGTGTATATGTCTTTTTTTTTATTGCCATTTTCCTTATATAGCATGTGTGTACGTACGTGGTTTTGTGGTTTCTATGTTCATAATGTCTTGTGTGGTTTCTTATCGTTTTCAGATGAACCATGTAACAGATGATGGTTACCCAGAGTGGTCAAACGAATTGAGGGTCCTTGTGATGAAACCAATAGCTTCAAAAGTTTACTCGATGTGTCAGGTCAATGGCGTGAAATTTATATGTGAAAATAGAGACGACCGACTGAAAACACAGAATTGTGGGGTGATGGTCCATGGTGGGCAGGATGGCGTTGACTATTACGGTGTCCTTCATTCAGTTGTTGAACTAATTTATGGGAACCGCATGAAAGTGCACTTGTTCAAGTGTAGATGGTTTGATACTAGCCCGGAGAACACAAGGACCGATCAGCACGGAACATTTTCGGTGAATACTGCTACTACCTGGTATGAAGAAGACCCTTTCGTTCTTGCCTCATCAGTAAAACAAGTGTTTTACCTGGACGATCTTCTTAACAAAGTCCCGTGGAAGGTGGTTAACCATGTTGCTCATAGAAACATATACAGTGCTGCCACACTTGGTGATACCGCAGATGATGAGGAAGTTACTGCTTACCAAGAGCCGAACGCTTTTGACATTCCGGAATCATCTACGATTCGCCTTAATAATGTGAGATCTGGGAGTGTGGTTCGAATTACTGGAGCAGAACTTCTCGATGTTAATCCATATGAAGTTGACGCTGATTCAGATGACGAGGAGAGGCACATATTGCCAGAGGTTACCTATGAAACCGAGTCAGACTCAAGTGATGACGATGATTACTATTATCATCCTTAGTACGTTAATGATGTAGTCGGAAATTGTTGTCGGAAATAGTAGACGAAAATTGTAGTCGTTAATCGTAGACGGAAATTGATAATCGAAATTGTAGTCGGAAAATGTAGCCGAAAATCGTAGACGGAAATTGTAGTCGTTAATCGTACGTAGACGGAAATTGATAATCGAAATTGTAGTCGGAAAATGTTGCCGGAAATCGTAGACGGAAATTGTAGTCGTTAATCGTAGACGGAAATTGATAATGGAAATTGTTATTGGAAAATGTAGCCGGAAATCGTAGACGGAAATTGTTGTCGTTAATCGTACGTATACGGAAATTGATAATCGAAATTGTAGTCGGAAAATGTAGCCGGAAATCGTAGACGGAAAATGTTGTCGGATATTCTTCGGGAAATAATGACATTACCAACGAGTTATAAGCAACTCATTGGTAATGACATTACCAACGAGTTATAAGAAACTCGCCGGCAATGTTGTCTGGATAGAAACCCAGTCGAGCCCGAGCCTTTCATTTCTCCTCCTCTCCCTCTCCTCCTCTCCACCGATCCGGAATCCTCTCCTCCTCCGAAAATCTCCTCCTCCCCTCACCATTGTAGTCGGCAAAGCATTGTAGGTGGAAATCCATGGCAGGTCCAATCCTCTCTCTCTCCCTCTCTCTCTCTCTCTCAATTTTTAATTATTTTTGTGTATGTGTATGTGTAAATTAATTAGGGTGCTAAGTTGAAAATTAGGGTGATAAGTTGTAAATTTATATGCAATGTATATATATGTGATGTATATATATATTTAGGTATGTGAAAATTAAGTGATGTATATATATGTGAAAATTATGTATATATGTGGTTTGGATGAATATGTGATGTATATATATGTGGAAATTAAACCTAATTAAGATGCATGATATATATATGTGTGAAAAATGTGGAAAATTAATTAGGGTTTGTGATTTGGATGAATATGTGAAAATTAAATTTAATTAAGATGCATGATGTATATATACATCGAAAATGTATATATGTTAATTTAGGTGATATAGTTGTTAATTAATCGTATAAATGAAGGTGGAAATCGGGATCGGAACGGTTTAGAACCAGAACGGTTTTAAACCGGAACCGCGCGGAACCGGAACCCTTTGGAACCGGAACTGTTTGTAACCGGAACCGTTATGTTACAAACGTTTCCTGTTACAAACAGTTCCGGTTTCTAAAGGTTCCGGTTCCAAACCGTTCCGGTTCCGATTTGTTATAGAACCGAAATGGTTTGGAACCGGAACCGTTTGGAACCGAAACTGTTTGTAACCTTTCCCGTTATGTTACAAACGGTTTCGGTTACAAACAGTTCCGGTTACAAACAGTTCCGATTTCTAACGGTTCCGGTTCCAAACCGTTCCGGTTCTGATTTGTTATTGAACCGAATCCATGACTATTACGGTGTCCAGGAGGTTTTGTGGCTAATTGGCTTCAGAGAGGTTCCCGAAATAGTGGAGGGAACAGTAGTCAAGCTTCCTCCTCGCCCGCAGTTAGCAACACGCCCAGTGGGCCAATGATGACTGCTCGCACGAGAGCCTTGCTAGAGGCGCGAGCTGAGGAGGAAGCTGCACGATCAAGAGCCGTGGCACCGGAAGTCGAGGCTCGAGCCTCAATCTCCAGACGCTCAATCAGCAGACGTCCCTCCGGTGGCAGAGCCTCAGACGAGCGATAGTCAACGGGGGCATCAGAAACTCCCTCAATCCGAATGCCCCATATTCGCCCGGTGCCTACTCCCGTTTTACAGGAATCATCTGAGGCACATGGTGGTGCTGGCGCCTCATCGTCCAGGCCTCGTCTATCTCCGCCGTCCGGTCTTTTCCTACCCGACGAGATTCCTGTCATCCCTGAATTCGATGATAGGGGGATGCCTGTTTATGTTGAAGGACGGCCGGAGTTCCTGACCGTGGAGGAAGCGTATAACTTCCTCCCGTTCGACCCCGTGTATGTTTGGAGTGTGAGGTGCACCAACCAACAAACGGACGATGCAGGTAAATTTTATTTAACATCAGATTGATTACTTAATTATTACTTAAGACTTGCGATAGGTTCAATTAATGATATCAATTTGTTGACATTGTATTATAAGGTAATTTCGTTAATGGGACTGGAAAACGGAAAGGGGTTAGAGGCACCTACACCGGGAAGAGACTTGAGCAGGCCACCGGCGGAAGGAAAACGCCCATAAGGGCCAATGAGGATGGCGAGGTGATCGAGGCATTCGACATCACGCGCAAATATGTCAGCATGGCCGGTGCGATCGTGCGGGACATGGTCCCAATGCTTTGGCCAGATTGGGAATCTGTGCCTATCTACGTGAAGATGCTAGTGCATAATGCACTCAGTGTGAGTAAAATCATATTTTCATTACGTAAATTTTACATTTATTAATTAAGTCCACTTAAATATATAATTTTACCTTTTATATATTCATATTGCAGGTGTGGTTTGACGTGGATGAAGTTCTTATTCACACGTGGGTAGAGCGTCAACTACATATGAGGTGATGTGCTTCGACTTATTTGAATATATATCGAGTTAGATTTTTGTTTATCAAGTGTTTTAATATCTCTAACTTTTTTTCCTTGTTTTAATATAGGTATAAAGAGTGGAAGAACGAGCTTTCTTCCCATTACACTGTATACAAGGAGCTAGGCCGAGGTTCTACCCCTAGCGAATTCCGGTTTAGGGAGTACGAGTGGCTGTGGCTGATAGCCCACTTCAAGCACCCCAAAGCAAAGGTATGCATCCTTAATATATCTTACAAGCCGTCTGTATCGTATCAGATTGAAATAGTTAGTTACTAATTTTTTTCCATATGTTTATCAAACAAGACTATTTCGAAGACGAACCGGGCGAATAGATTGAAAAACACCAGGGCCCATCATGCAGGTTCACTCAACTACATGGGTTGGTCGACTAAGGCGCAGCAACAACAAGAAGTGAACCCCTTGGTGTATATTCATCAGAAGTTCTATCCGCAGTGCCCTGACGAAGCGGTAAGTCTTTCGCCTCTCCATGTGTTAATAAAACTATTTTTCGATATTAATTGATTTTGTTAGTTAATACGTTGTTCATTTTCGCTTTTCAATTAGGCGAGAATGGAGGATGCGACCACAGAAGTGACCATAAGTATAGCTCGGACTAACCATCCTGACTGCTCCGAGGAAGAAGCCACCCAGTATGCCTCTCAGATCGATCCGCTTGATCCCCCGATAGCGGCTCAGATCATGGCAAAAGCGTGCGGGACTGGAAAGAATACCTACTACTGTAGGGGAATGGGCTCAGCGGGCGAAGGAGTATTGAAAACCACTTCACAATACTCTACCGGGTCAAGAAGTTCAACTTCTAGTCGTAACCTCACTGCGGAGCTTCATAGGACGCAGAGGGAGTTGGAGGAGCAAAAGAGGCAGATGGCCGAGTACCAAAACATGGTCCAGCAGTAGACACAGATGCAGGCTCAGATGTACACATGGATGCGGACGATGTACGAGGCTCAGACTACCGGACAACCGTTCCCCACACCTCCCCCGGTCCCAGTCCCTCCGTTCCCTAGCTATCCACCACCATCACCGCACCAGTCAACGCCAGAGCAAGACCAAGGTAGCCACCGGAATTCAAATGAGTACATGGATTACTTCGACCCTGACCCGCAAGTTCCTCGACCCTGACCCGTAGTTGTAGTTAATTTTCGTATCGTCGTTGCTATTTGTACTGTACGTTGGACATTTATGTGTACTGTTGAACTTGTATGATTGTACGGTTTATGTCTTTCAATGCAGGTTCTGGAATTGGGCCCAATCCAGAACCGCGTTTTTTTTTTTAAATTTTTCCAGACATTGCCGGCGACGTGGACCTCAGTCGCCGGCAATGTCTCACATTTCGGCCACGGCGGCGTTGCCATTGCCGGCGACGCCGTTTCCCGTCGCCGGCAATGTTAACACCGACAGGGGATTTCCGGCGACTTGTCGCCGGTAATGACAATTCCGGCGAAAAAAATAGACAAGGCCGGCGACGGGAGGTCGCCGGTAATGTCTCAATTTCTGGTAGTGAAGATGAACATATGTCATACAACCAAAGACACGAGCATGAAGTTTGTTGTGAGATGGGATGGCAACATCATGAGGCAGTACGAGAAATGGAATCTCATTCTGAAGAGCTGTAGATGGAAGGAGATTGATGAGATAAGAGGTACACAATATAGCTTATCCCCATAGATATTTTGACATGTTGGTACTCAGTAAGATGGCCATATCTAGGAGATGGCGATTCTTTTTCACAGAAACTCCATTCTGCTCTAGTGTCTGAGGACAAGTAGTCTGGTGAACAACTCAATGATACTAAAAATAATCTTGGAAAGAATGATTGATAACTCTCCTTCATTGTTAGATCGAAAGGCTTTACACAAGCATCATATTGAGTTTGAATTAGACTATGAAACGCAGTAAAGACAGAAAATACACCATCCTTCTTTTTCAGCAACATAACCCATGTCAGTCTTGTAAAATCATCAATGAATAGAACAAAGTTTCTCATTCATGTCATGGTTGGATTCTTGGAAGGACCTGAAACATAAGAATAGATCAAGTCAAATGAAGTTGAACTAGAATGAAAACTAGTAGAGTAGCAAACACACAGGTTTAACAATGGAAACTAGAATATTTTATTTCCAAAAAAAATGGTGGTATAGACTTCTTAATAACACCAAAGGATGGATGACCTAACCGGCAATGCCATAACAAAATTTCTTTAACTTGATCAGAACTCAATGACATAGCAATAGGTCTTTATGGCACTTTTGTCTCCCTGCTATACATGCAAACCAAGTGAAATAGTCTCCCTACTCGATTTCCTTTGCTTATTATTGCCTGAGTACATAGATCATGAAATATCACATACATAGGATAAAATGTGACAGAGCATTTATTTTGGCAATTCAACTCAGATAATGACAATAGATCGATGATGGGATTGAGAGGGAACATAAAGAATATTATGTAACACAAGAGATGGAGTAACTTTGATTGACCCAATACATACCATTTACAAACGAGCACTTATAAAAGGTCATATTATCAGACGAACTAGAATCAATTATCAATGTATCACCACCAGTACAGTCAGAAACCTTTAAAGCAATACCAATTTTACCTTGATGTTTCACATTGAAAAAACATTACCTTCCATGTGGTGTGGACTGTTCATACAACAGAAAACAGGTTCCTCAAACAGTGAGACGATGAAAACAACAGTCGTCGTTTTGGAGAAACATTTCATTTTATGGTTCACACTTAGGTGAGGAAACCCAGATTCGTTACCATTTCATCATCTAAGTAACAAATTAAATGAGGAAATTTTCATTCTTCGTAGAATTCGTAGTCTAATAAGTATAGCCTAGACGATGAAAATAATATTTGTCATCTACGTTGTATGGCTTATATGATGAATAGTATTTTAGACAATTTATAATATGACTAAAAAATAATTCATCGCCAAATTCATCGTCTAAGTGCTCACCTAGACGACGAAATAAGCGTTACGGTCCACTTTGTTGTCTAAGTCCTTAACAGACAACGACACTGTGTAAACTAAGATGACAAAATGTTTCTCTTAGACGAAGAAGTTGTTCGTCGTCCAAGTGAATTAAATTATTTAGATCATATTTTAGTTCCAGATTGAAGATTTCATCTTCATCTCTCTCAACATCTCTCAATACCAGTTTCGGCCACAATTTCGATTCATAATGGTGAAGGTTCAATTGATGTCTCCTAAAGCTAGTTTACCCACCTCTCTTCTTATCGGTGAAGGTATAAACTCTTTTCTATCATTTTTTTTCAAATTACATACGGTACGTATGGTGAGTTTTCCGGCGAATATTTTATGGGTTGGCCTGGAGCAACCACTTGGTTACGTTTTTAGTTACGGTTCTCGCAGTAGCCTCCCACTTCTCGTCTTAAGTATTACAGGTTGGCCTGGAGCAACTACTTGGTATGGTTACGTTCACATTTACACTGCCCATCTGATAAGCAATGCAATTTTAGATGCCCATAGACATCATTTAGTCTTGGTTCTTTTAGGTTACTATTACTTATGTCGCTCTTGTGCGTCGATTTATATTTTTTTACTTTAAGTTTGGTGATTGTTTACAACATTTTATCTTTTTAGTTGTACTTTTTGATTGATTATCAATAGATTGCTAGTCATTTACCTTAAAAAAAACTATATTGCTTCATGCATGTGTTGATTATATATGGTGAAATCTTAGGTTAGTTGATAATTATTAATTTAGGGATTTAAAAATTTAAATGCATATTATTGTGTTACATAAATTAATGATTAAGTAAAAGGACCCGACCCCGATTTAGTTGCCTAAACCGGAATTAGGCCTTAATGAAAAAAAATCTATAAAAAAAATTTCAGAGTTTTCTGTACAATTCAAGGAAACCCAAAATCTGCACCGAAAAATACACTTCTAAAATAGTCCACAAAAATAAACTATGGGGCACCGATTCCTATCCTGAATTCTGAAATCAACCAACTACTGTACAAACAACAAATATACTAATTTCAAAGGTTACAAGAAATCCGGTGATTATTTAGAAATACGACACAAACGGAAGAAAACTAAACAAATTAGAGCGACTTCTAATTTACATAACATACAAAACTAGCAGGTTAAGGTAGGAACCTACTAGAAGAGAACTGTGACTCGAACTTTAGGCCTCCGACGATGACGTGCAACCACAAGATAGAAATTGCAAACTAGGCAATAGGAAACCGAAAAACCCAGGGAAAGGCATATAAAATAATAAAATTGTTAGAGTGAGTGGACAAAAATATTGTATCGTTTTAAACTGAAAGATATATCTATCATGCCTCTCTCCAAAGAGTACAAAAAAATGATGCGAGTCTAAAAATATTCAAGTCCAGGTCAGGTGTTTATCCTAACCCTCCTGGGTGCTAACGTCCCTGGCCCTCTACGCCCATCAGTTGGCTGTACGGGAGTGCGACCCGCCAAAGGTCCCAAATACCCTTCCTTATACCAAAAAGAGAATGCACACATCAATCCCACATCGAGGACCACGTACAAGGAGTTGTCACCCTCAACTAGCTATATAAGGAAGGTAATTATGACAATTCAAAGGTATTGAATCCCTTCTATCCTATTCATTAAGCGGTTATTGTCACTACACCTTTTGACTTAAGCATTGGAGTGTTGAAGGCACGTCAATTTTATCTCAACTTCCTGATGCTAGTTTTCTGTTTTTGCAGCTATGCAGAGTGCGAGAGGTTTTCAATCTGAGCCTTCAGGAGCGATCCAACTCTAATATCCATTACTCTTCAGTTGAGATCCTTCATGGATTTTGGTAGAATTAGTTGGTGTCATCTAGTGATCTCATTCTTTTCCACCCATTAAAAAGATGTTTTATCTTACCCACTCATATCTCTCCGCATCGTCATGTTTCTCCCCGAGAACATTGATTTAGAGACTCTGGTTGGGGAGTGCCTGCATTCTATGAATATGCTTCTGACGACCAGCATCCCACCCATGAGGACTAGCACCAAGGATGGTGGAAACCATGCCATATCGCTACTCTGGGGGATGATAGTGCCCACTTACTCCAGGAACTGGCTCAGATCCGGGTAGAACACAACATTGCGCGCAACAACAACGAGAGCTTACATGAGGCCCCTGCCGCCCTCCAGGCTTAGCAATTGGAGTTGGGTAGACTTGAGGTACTCCGCAACATCATTCACATGAACGCTTGGCTCGTCTACCCTCAGTTGCCAGGGGATCTGCCTCCCCTTGAACACCTGCATCAAGCACCCGACGCCACCACCCAGATTTTGGCCTGCAAGGTCGATATTGAGGGCAAGCTCTGCCACCTGTGGCACCATGCTAATGCCAATCTTCCATACATACCACGCACAACCCCATTCTCCTCGGTCATCATGAATATTGGGAGTGATAGGCACGCCAAAACATTGAAGGATGAGCATTATGGAAGGCGCGAAGATCCGGGCACCAACACAATGATGCCACGTTGTGCTACCTATTCCCCGAAATGCTGACCTGCGAAGCTTTAAATTTTTTCTTCGAACTCGAACCCATATCAATTCACTCTTTCTCAGACTTCACAGATGCATTCCTAAAGCGCTACCAGTTGTAGGGCCGCCACCACACAACTGATTCATTATTCTCTATCTACTAAGGTGGATATGAACTGCTACCGTCGTACATCAACTGCTTCTGAACAGCCGCTCAGCTTTATCGAAACTTGGACAAGAAAACGGCCATGTCCGCCCTAACCGAGGGGTTGTACCTTCACCATTCAAGAAGAAAATTATCAAGCATGAGTACCTAACCAATGAGGAGGTGGTTTACATGATTGTCGAGAAGGCGAACATTCATTATAGGGTCTGGGGCCATGAAGTTCGCAAACCCCCCAGGCGCGTCTCACCATCAGCTCTTTGACAGGCTTCCCCACCCATTATCAAGCGTGCTTTGCCGCCTCGTTACGTCCAACATAGCAAACAACCCAGGTCACGCATGCCCGAGCATCGCTGAACTCCATAGCATCGATGATATTTTGTTAGAAATCCTTCCCGACATAAGAGAGTGCCCAGGTGCTACTCCCCTAACAAATCGGTATACACTGTTACCAACACCACCTATGCAGAAATTTTCACCAATAACAAACACCCAATCCCCCAGCCTAAGCCTAAAACCAGAAAGGCCCTTCTCAAGAATACTGGCTTAAGGTGCAAATACCATGAATATGAAATGTACAACACTGAGGACTGTTGCGTTCTAAAGATGATAATCCAAGAGCAATTCGTCTAGGGCGAGCTGAGTCAATACAAAGCTAAGGGCACGAGGCAAGTGGCGATCATTGAGGCTTGAGGAGTCATCAACACTATTTACAGTGGTAAGCACAAGGATAGCACCCCTCCTTGTGAGGTCTTCTCAGTCGTCAGCGGGTTAGGCGCCAATGCACCATTTTGCTTGTAGGATCTGATCACCTTCTCAGAGGTCGATGAGTGCGGTGCCCCCACTACAAATGCCCCATTCATTAATTGACTCCGGCTCTGCCGCCAACGTCATATTCTACAGCACACAGAGCAAATTAACGCAAGATAATGAATCACTGATGAGATTTTTGGGCGACGTTTTCTACCCATGGGAAGCGACTATATGCGCTTATGTCTGGGCGCTACGCGCACTTAACAAAAAGAGGTTTTTACTGACTTCACAATTGTTGATTTATATTCCTCTTAAAATGTCATACTTGGCAAGCTAGCAATCAAGAAGCTCAAGATAATCCTTGCTAGCCACATGCTCCGTCCGAAGCTACGACTTTGTCGAACACTCAATGGATCCTAAAATAAGAAATGTAGCAAGGTAAGAAATCCTAAACATACAACGGGGGGGGGGGGGGGGGCGACATTGCTCAACCCGCTTCGCTTGAAGATCCATGAGATGTCGTCAACACCCTGAGGCCAATAGATAGTGGAGGCTCCCTCATTGAGGTTGAGCTAATTCTCACCCATTAAGAATGTAAAGCAAAGATTGGCGCTCAGCTGGATCCTGTTATTGCAGCAGAGCTGACACAACTACTCATTTATTAACAAGGGATATTTTCTTGGTCTTACGCAGACATGCCATGTATATCTACTGATTTAATTTCTCATAATTTAGTATTTTCCTTATTACAAGGCGGATCGAGCAAAAGTAGTGTGCATATGATGAGGAATGTTACGCCGCAATGCACACAGAGGTAGACTGCCTACTAAAGATTGGTTTTATCTGCCTAGTACATTATCCTAAATGGATCTCGAATGCGATAATTACTACGACCTGAACAGAAATTATGCAATTATCGAATCGTATTAAGCTTTATTGCAGATTAGTCGCGCTATTGATGTTATTAACGACTTTTTCATCGGGTGAGAATTTGACTAGGCTTTATTCACGAGAGTTATAGAGTATTTTATTTCGAGATTGTAGGAATTTTTTGGATAAGCGAGGTATTTCTTAAGTTTATCATAAGTCAGAGTGAGAAATAATTTAAAAATATATATTTTTGGCCGGTTTAATCTCAACCGTTAGATCGCGATAAGATTGATTCTTGGCCGTTAACTAAGTGAGGAGCTTAGGGGTATAAATATGAATTTTTCCGGAAAACCCAAGAAAGAAAAACTCTCGAGCTTGACCCGTTTTAAAAATATCTTGACTTGCGCCCAATGAAAAAGGTAAGGAATCGAAGCTTGATGCTTCCATGTGTGTTTATTGTGAGAATTTTGGTTGTTTGTAGCGTATTTCGAGCTACCTGATTTGGGTTTTACCCATGGGGTTGTCGCCAGCGGTGGCGACACTCCAATAAGTTATGGAGGTCGGGAGTTTAGGGTTATTCAAGCCATCCTCCCCCTGAGTCATTTTATGTGGTCCATCAAAGCACCATAATGGTGCTTTGACGATTTGAGATTTTTCGGCCGATTTCAGGCCGTGATGTTTCGAGGTTGATTCCGGCGAATTGGCAATGAGTTAGAGCATGTAAAAATAGGGGTTTGGTTGGGCTCGAGGAGAGGAACGTTTTGAGGGGTTAATCACTGTCATGGGTAGCAGCCGCCGGAAATAGTTGTTGGACCTCGGGCACCTCCACAAGATTTTCCAATCTATTTCTATAAATTCTTGCCAAACATCATCTACTTGGACCTCGAGATAGTTACAAAAGATGTTGGCCTCGTTCAGAGCTTTCCCACGAGGTGTCGAACGCCTTCATCTGAGAACTTTCATCGGAGGCACGTGGGATCCATGCGATGTCGCTTTTGGAGGCGCGTGAGGGCCACACACCGTTGTCCACGGTGGAGCTTCGACGAGGTAGGTTACAAGATTTCGTTACGGGGTTTTCAGGATTGTTTTTAGAGCCGATTTTCATACTTTTATAAATTATGATATTATGTGATCCTTATGGACGGGACATCATGATCACGCTGCTAATGAGGGAATTGCACTAGATCTCAGTAGTAGTCGCAGACTTGTGAGTGGACTTTTATTTTTACAATCGATTACGAGTTCATATTTTATGCTTTACGCTTCATCGTAAGTTTTTTAGAGCATTTATTTGGATGTTTATTATGTGATGGTTTTATTTAATAGGATCCGTGCTTTAGCTATTCAGCTGATCACCGAATAGCTGGTCAGATCGGGTTAGAACAAACATCTTCCCCGACTCAGATTGTCTCAGGTTAGGACAAACGCCATAGACGATCCCCATCACCTTATTTTTTATGGACACAGTTGTTCTTGGTTAGGGCAAACACCGTGAACGGCCACCTTCATTCTATTTCAGTTTACGATACTTAACTCGTATTATTTCATAGAAATCAGCGGAAAGACATGATAATTCAAATTTATCGATTTACACAAATTATGTTATTTTTGCCTACTCACGCTAACATTTTATATTAATGGCTTTCCCTGGGCTCTTCGGTTTCTGTCGCCTAGGTTGCCAAGTATATCTTAAAAGTGCTTGGTACTGTCGAAGGCTTCTTGTCCACCAGTCATCCCTTCAGCAGTATGTTTTAGCTCACTGTCGGTTTGTATCATATGTGGCATATATTTGTAGAAGTCGCTCTGAATGCCAGTTGTATTATGTTGCTTTCAGTGGAGAAATACGGATGGACAATGGTGGTCCATGGTTTGTTTGTAGGATTTATTTTTTGAAGTGTTATCTTCATGCAACAGTTTGGTTGTCTCAGATTCAAGGGAGGTGAAAGGACCCGATCCTAGTTTAGTTACTTAAACCGAAATTAAGCCCAAACGACAACAAAATGTACAAATTTTTTGCAAGAGTTTCTTCTAAAATCAAGAAACACAAAAACCTGCAAAGAAAACACACTTCTAAAATGTCCACAAAAATAAACTATGGGCACCAAATCCCATCCGGATTTCTCAAATAAAGGAAACCTTGAATCCACTAGAAATATAAACTGTTTACAGAAGGTGATAAGAAATCCGAAGACTAAATGGGAAAATACAACACAATAGAAGTAAACTCTATACAGTACTCAGAGCGACTTCTAATTTACATAATACATAGGACTAGCAGGTTAAGCTAGGAACCTACTATATGAGTATAATGACACAAACTCTATGCCTCCGTCACTGATGTGCAATCTCGGGATATAAACTGCAAATTGGGCAGAGAAAACCAAAAAGCCCAGGGAAAGGCATATAAAATAACTAATAGAGTGTGTGGACGAAAATAAATCCAATATATATAAAATAAAATCTATAATATTCCTTTATGAGAATTATGTTTTTGAAACTGGTAGCGAGTCAAGAATACTGTAAAAACAATATAAGAGATACATCGAGGGGGACTCCTCACCCTTATTGAGTATCATGTGCTAGTGGAGGCGGTGGCAAGAATCTCAGAACCTTTAGCCTACTACAAGAATAAGTACCATAGCCGACGACCAAAAATCGTCAGCCTGTTCATTATTTTTGTCAACTATAATGTCGTCAGGAAATGGTTGTCGGCCATATTATTGCCGACCACAATTTCGCACGTCATCCGTAATAGTTGGACTATAACCGACGACATTGTATATGAATGTCGTCGGCTATAGTCTCAGATCTGGAAAAAAAACTGGAGATCTGGATTTCTATTTCTAGAAATCCAGATCTGTCAATTCCTTCACCAAACCATAATTACTTCACCAAATCATAATCACAAAGCTAGCTAATTAAATTCACCAGACCATAATCACAATTTTATTTCACCAAAACTAAATTACAATTTATTTCACCAATTCAAATTAAACCAAACCAAAATTATAACCAAATTCAACAAAAGTTCCATCTATATATAACCCTTCTTTAAGCGGCGGGATGGATGGAAAGGGCGGCAGTGGTAGGCTGGACCTAGAGATCAAATTACACTAAACCTTAACCCTAAACTAAAAAAAAAAAAACCAAATAATAGGCCGGGATTGTGTAGGCCGAGGCACCGGAGAGGGAGAGGTGGTAGCAGAAGAGGGTGAGGCGGCAACGGAGGTATGAGAGAGAGAGAGAGAGAGAGAAATTTTAGGGTTTTTGAGAGAGGAGCGTTGGTCTGCTGGGGATATAAACCCGATGACTATAGCTGACCACTAATTTTTTTCTGACGATTTTACCAAGTAAAGCCTATGACTTTTGTTCTAAACGTCGGTTCAAATGTTATAGCCGACGACTTGAATTTTTGTCGTCTATAGTACATTATAACTGACAAAAATTTAAGTCGTCGGCCTATTTTTTCATATGTCATCGGCTATAGTGTTTGTTCTGGTAGTGGTCACCTAAAGTCGTCCGGTGACTCCTGACACAAAGACCACATGAATGCCTGGGAAGAAGTGTTGATCCTTCTCTGGAGCCACTTGGGGATCAGCCAAGTAACCAATGCATAGTTGCAAATACTGAATGTATGTATATATCTAGCCTCCAAAACTAAAACTGTAACTAAAAATTGAGTTGAATATAAATAATAAATAGATTCGCTAATCAGATGTGAAAATAAAAGTGTCCGCTCAAAGTACACAGCTAGATCCGTGGTCAGGCGGAAGTTCACTCGCAAAAATCTCGATCATAGTCTCCTTAATAAATAACAAATTCATTTAATACTGGAATTTGATAAAACGTACGAAAATCAACTCAGAAATTATCTCGGAAACCCCCTGGTCAATTTTTGATTTTCGCCACGACGGAGCCCCGCCATGGACGGCGGCGCGTGGTGCATGATCTCAAGCCCCTCCGGTGAAAACTGCTCCAAAAGGAACGTTCGACCCCTCGTTGTGATCTTTCTCAATTGGCCCAAAACCCAACTCGCCGCCAATTAGCCAGAAATCGGCCTAAAAGTCAACGGCCCAAAAATTGCCGAAAAATGTTTCCGATCGATTTCGACGCCGTCATCGCTCCTCAGTCCCCAAATCCATAGGGGTTCGACTCCTTGGGTGAAACCCAATCGATTCCAGCCCATATCGTCAGTAGAAAGTGGTCGGAACACTACCGACGAACAAACCCGAAATCCCACGGGTAACTCAACTCAATTTGATCCAAAAATCAAAACTCTGTTAGAACACACACCCTTCCTCTGAACATTAAAGTACCATCATTCCTTAGTCAAAATTCTGTTGGTTCTCCATTCTGAATTATATTCTTTTTACTCAATAGATAGAAATCCGCATTCTGAGTCTTTCGCACCTAGTCAAACAAAGCAGATCAGACTCGAAAACTGGCTAACAGTGCTCCATCATCTCTCCATTCCAGTTCTAGTCCTGTAGCTCGCAACTCAGCTAACAATGATACTTTTTCGACAAGTACATGAAATAAAGAGGCTCCAGATTTCCTGCAAAGAGCATAAACCATAATATTAGCTTTTCCTGGATGGTACTCAAAAGTACAGTTATAATCATTAATTAACTCCATTCATCTTCGTTGCCTCATGTTCAGATCTGGTTGAGTAGAAAGATAAGTAAGACTCTTATGATCAGTGTAAATCTTACACTGTGCTCTATATAAGTAGTGCCTCTAACTCTTCAGTGCCAACATAATGGCAACAAGTTCAAGATCATGTATGGGATAATTAACTTCGTGGGGTTTCATTTGTCTAGAACCATACGCAAAGACATTGCCATGCTGCATCAGAACACAGCCTAGGCCCAATTTCAAAGCGTCAATATAAATAACATATTCCCCACTTTGGTCAGGCAATGTCAACACTGGTTCCGTGGTAAATTTTCCCTTCAACGTCAGATAATTCTCTTTATAGGCATCAGACCACTAAAATTTTACCCCCTTCTTCGTCAATTGGGTAAGCAGAGTTGCAATCCATGAAAAGTCTTGTACAAAACAGCGATAATAACCCACTAAACCAAAGAAACTTCTTATCTCAGTTACACTTATATGTCTGCTCCAATTCAACACCACTTCAGTTTTATCTAGATCGACACTAACTCCCTCAGCTGAAATTCATGACCAAAAATTTCACATTATCCAGCCAAAATTCACACTTGCTAGACTTTGCATACAACTGAGAATCCCACAAAGTTTGCAAAACAACACGTAGATTCTTCCGATGTTGCTTCCTATCCTTGGAATATATTAAGATGTCATCGATAAATACAATGACACACTTATCCAAGTATCGCCTGAAAACACTATTCATGAGGTCTATAAAAGCGGCTGGGGAATTTGTCAAGCCACAAAGCATAACAAGAAACTCATATTGCCTATAGCGTGATCGAAAGGCTGTCTTAGAAACATCTGATTCTCTAATCCGAAGCTGATGATATCCCAACCTCAGATCAATCTTCGAGAAAACCGTAGCTCAGTTTACTTGATCGAACAAATCATCAATCCACGGTAAAGGATACTTATGCTTCACCGCGACTTGGTTCAATTTTTGATAGTCAATGCATAACCTCATTGAACGACCATTCCTCCTCTCGAATAACACTAGAGCACCCCAGGGTAAAACATTGGGTGGAATGAAACCCTTATCGATCAACTTCTACAGTTGAACCTGCATCTCTATCAACTTTACCGCGACCATTCGATATGATGCCTGAGAAATATGACCCGTACCTGGAAGTAATTCAATGGTGAAATCAATCTCCCTCATCGGAGGCAAACGAGGCAAGTCCTTTGGAAATAAATCTGGATACTCACAAACCACTTAAATATCTTTAATACTCAGCGCACAAACTTCTGTATTGATTACATGTGCTAAGCATGCCTTACAACCATACATTTCTTTAACATTTTCTCTGCTTTCACCGTTGAAATCAAACAAAGTGGAGAAGTATTTCCTTCACTGCGAAATAACATTTCTGGCTTTCCTAGACTTCTAAAGACTACCTTCTTTTTTCGACACTCAAAGACTTCCTAATGAGCCTCTAAGAAGTCCATCCTCAAAATTACATCAAAATCTACAATGTCTAACAACATCAAATCTGCAGTTAATCCATAACCTCCTACAAAAATCACCCAGTCTCTATACACCCATCCAACACTCACAACCTAATCGGATGGATATAACACTTGCGACATACCCAGAAGTGGAGAGGTAGGTATAATTGCCAAAGATGTAATTCTATACGACATAAAAGAATGTGTAGCCCCTGGGTTTAGTAATGTAAGGACTGAATAGCCAAAAGCATGTAACGTACCGATAATAACCTTTGGGGAAGCTCTGCCCTCTCGCAGGGTCATGGCATGTACTCGGACCTGCCCAGCTGGTTGTCCATGTTAATTGCAGCTCTGCTGATTTTCTTGCCCTGTAGACTGTGTTGTTCAGACACCAGAAGTGATACTCTGATCTTCACCTGAACTTTGGGCGGCTAAACCACCAAAAGTGCCTCTCTGTGGACACTCCCTAGTAAAATGACCATCCTGGCCACAAATAAAACAACCTCTAATGCCTTGCTGACACTGACCCAAATCGTGTTGATTACATATCCTGCACTGTGGAAACTCCAGTTGCATATGAGGGTTGTAACGACGACCACTACGGTTTGAACCACTGGAACTAGCTCTACTGCTATGTCTCCGTGATCGGTTTCTTCTCCAATCTGGCCTTCTCTTCTAGCCAGATGTACCAGTAGGAAATCTATAAGGTCCACTACTAGAAGAAGAGGCTGAGCGCGATGTACCTGAACTCAATCTCTTCAATGGACCCTGGCTAGGTCCACCTTCCTCAAAGCGCCGAGATTGAAACTGCAGCTGCCTCTCCCTTTCCACAGCCTCGCCTCTGATTGCTGCCCTAACAAACTCATCAAAATTATCCCAAGACATAGCTGTCAATATCCTCTTGATGTTCAGATTTAGACCTAGCTTAAACCTACTGCATTTGGATTCCTCACTCGCCACCATATCACGCGCAAATCGAGATAAATGAGTAAATTTATCTTGATACTCAAGTGCCTTGTCTCACGTTGGTAAACTCTTCATATTTCTGTTGTTGGGAAGCCTAATTGAAATATCGACGTATGAACAATTCTCTGAATATAGCCCATGGGGTGTCAACAGGAGTTTTGAGGTATGTTTGTGATTATTTTATTTTAAGCATCGATGCTTCGACTAATCGGCTGACCATTAACTAGTCGGGTCAGACCGGGTTAGGACAAATGCCCTGCCGACCAAGATTGTCTCGGGATAGAAAAACCCCGTAGACGATCCCATCACCTTTTTATTTACAGCCTTGGAGATGCTCCAGGTTAGGACAAACACCCTGAGTGCCCATCTCAATATTTTATTCCAGTTTATTATTTTGAACTCGCATGATTTCTCAGAAATCAGCGGAAATGCACAAATAGAATATTTTATTACTTTACACTAATTATGAGTTTGTCCACTTACGCTAACGTTTTCTTTTATGTTTTTATATGTGTTTCCCTGGGCCTTTCGGTTTTTCGTGCCCAGATTGCGGTGCGTCTCATGAGCTAGATTTTGATCTCTAGGGGCTTTGAGTTCTGTGACGACCCGGACCAGAATCAGCAGTGAAATCAGATTAATCTACAAGCTTGCGCGTAGTCGCAGAGTTACGACAGATGTTTTAATCGCCTAACTTGTTAACGACTTAATTATTGGCCGAGAATTGGAGCTGGGTCTCTTCTCGAGAGTCGTTGTACGTGTGATTTCGAGTTCGTGGGCGGTTCCGGATCGTTATTTGGACGAACGAGAAATTAATTATGAATATTTGAAATTTCGACGGAATCGGATTATATTGGCGATCTTCTTAACGACTTAATTACTGGACGAGAATTTGGTTTTGGCTTCTTCACGGAAGTTGTTCAGAATTTAATTTCGAGTTTGTGGGAACTTCCGGAGTATTATTCTGAGTTACGAAGATTAAGTTGTGATTATTTCCGATTGTTGTTTATTTAGTCGATTAAAGTGTGTGTTTGGGTGAACAGTTGACTTTTTATCCGATTGGTCGATGTGTTTGACTTTGGGTAATTATTGAAGAACATGTCGAGTCGAGTTTGTTGCCACGAGAATTATCGGAATCGGAATTACGATGAGAAAGTTACTGGTATTTGAAGTTTGCCGAAAAGTGTGTTGTTGGTTTCCATTTTGGGTAAGGCTATAAATTGAAAGTTACTATTTCGGGCAAGTCAACACTTGCCATTTCAGATGTTGACCGAGTTGACCGAGTCAACTTGGTGGAGGGAGGAGGGGTGCGACGGCTCCACGACGGCGACGGAGGTTCCGGCCACCTCCGGGCTTGGCTCGGCTCTGGTCGGGTTCTCTTCGTCTCGGCCACCCGAGTCCACTTCCGGCCTCCTCTCACGGCGAGGTTGCCGGAGGAGGGAGGAATTCCGGCATGAAATTGGAGAAAAATGGGTGAATTCGGGTTGTTTCATCTCGGCTTTGTTGAGCTCAATCAAGTAGTAGGCTTTGAAGCTCTCCTCACCATGATTCTAACCATGTAAGTATGGTGTTCTAATTCGATTTGTGGATGGAGAATTTTGGATTTGAAAATTTGGTACCAATTCGATTTATCGAGTTAGAGTGAGAATTGGCCTTTGTTGTAGTTGACAAAGTTGCTCAGTGGGTGATTTTGCATGGAATGAAGGTTGCTCCGCCGTGAAATCCTCTGGTCAGGTGGCGGCACCGCCGTGGGCGGTGGCCAACAGTTTGACTTTTTGGATTTTCGACAAGTTGCATGTCATTTAACTCGAAATCGCGCCCCGATCGCAGTGGGGAGGTTTGTTTTTCGAGTTGAGCGTCCAAAATTACAGCGAGGTATTGTGGTATGATTTCCGGATTTTCGACAGTTTGTCGTGATCGGATTATGTGTTTCCGAGTCCGGTGGTTTGTCGTGATTTGTTTTGAATTATCGAATTATGTTTGTGAGAATTGGACATTGTGAATGTTCAGGTGTTCATGATCGTTCATTGGCGTGAGACTTTCCGTCGGATCACGGGTTAACGCGAACTGCGTTACGCAAGCGTGTGAGTGGACAAGTTTCTATTTTCACTTTTGATTTGCGAGTTTGTGGATTTTATGATTTCCGTATTTAAATTATACGATGATTGAGATATATGTTATTTTCGGAGGTATTGTTATGTGTTTATGGGTGATGGCATTTATAGCATCGATGCTACCAGAGTTGAGAGATTCCTCTGGCCCAGAGTAGAGAGATTCCTCTGAAGCAGGGTTGAGAGATTTCCCTGAGTGCCGCCGGGGTTGAGAGATTCCCCTGGCCTTTCACCGTCAGGTTTGAGCAATTCACCTGACGTCGGGCTTGAGAGATTCGCCCGACAACCTCCATATATATATATATATGTGTTGTTGTGTTTTCCGAACTCGCACTGTTTTATATTGAGTATGTATATAAACTGGTGAAAGGCATACGTTTATTTTCGTCCACTCACTCTAACGTTTTTATTTGCCTTTCCCCTGGGCTTTTCGGTTTCCGTGCCCAGTTTGCAGTTCGGACTCTAGTGTCGCATGTTGTGGTCGGAGGCATAGTGCTCAAGCTACCTTGTTTTATTCCAGTAGGTTTATTGTTCTACCTACTGTGGTATACTTATATGTTTATACATTAGAGGTCGCTCTGAGTAATCTGTTGTTTATGTTATACGATTTTACTCCGGATCTCAGTAAAGTACAGTTATATTCATTGTTTTACTTTACAGTTGATATATTGAGAAATCCGGATGGGATTGGTGCCCACGGTTTGCTTTTTGTGGCATAGGATGAAGTGTATTTTTCGCGTGCAGGTAATGGTAATTAAATGTTAGTAACGAAACTCTGCCAAAATTTTTACGGTTTTTGTTGGTTCGTGTTTTCGAAGGGGTTTGATTCCGGTTTAGGCAACTAAACCGGGGTTGGGTCCTTTCAGCTTGGTATCAGAGCATTAGGTTGTCAGATTCTGTAGACTCTTGTAGTTGTGACGCTTAGGGTATTTGAGTTGATACAGAATGACTGGAGTGATGACCCGACTGGCCAGCGGTACTCATCAATACTTCGGGTGTTGTGTGTCCTCAAATATCTGCGGTTTCATGATTACGTTCCACTTGTTGTGAACGATGTTTTATTCATTAGGATGCCTCCTGACGTGCTTTCCGTGTCGGTACGGTTGTGGATCCTATTGAGGATCAATCGACGCGTGATTTGCCAGTGAACAGTGGATTTGGATGAGTATTCAGAGTTCTGTGAATTGTGTGGCACGGGTTGCCTGGTTGTGTGTGTGAGAGTCTACATGTTGCCTCATAGCTGAGATTTATGGCAGTTGATGTATGCCTGAGTCGGATCAGTATATTTGGTGGGCTGTTATTGTGTGAGTACCGGTTGCGACTCCATGGCCTACATTCAGGGTGATGTTTACACGGTAATGGTTTTATCAGACTATCCAGCGATCGAATGTGGAGTGGTTACCCACCTGAGGCAGAGATGCATTATCCACATGTTTGTTTCCGGTTGCACGTGTTATGTGGCTTCAGAGGAAGCAGTGCACGAGGTTCGAGATGAGTTTGAACCTGAGCATCAGAGAGAGTCTGATTGATGTGCCTCGAGATAACCGTGAGGAGGTTAGTGTGCTGCACTCAGTGGCGAGGCTATTGTGAGGGAAAGGTGTATGCGGTTTTCGATGTGATGGTTTGAGGAAAGTGGACTTCGTCGAGATTTTGATGAGGTTGAGTTCCGACACTTCGGGATCAGTGACTTCATCAGGCTGTAGTCTTTTCGATTATGTTGGGGGTCATTAGATCAAGCAGAGGACCCGTTTGACGATGGCGGAGATCACAGAGTAGCGGACTTGCTCCTGTAGCATGAGTTTGGGCGATTTTTGGTGGTCCTATTACGCAGCAGGTGTTGCGGTGATTTGCGTTCGAGGAGTACTTTCAGTTGCTGTTTCGGAGACCAAGAGCGTCACGTTGCGAGGGAGCGCCCTCAGCCAGCTGTGTATGCAGTTTGACAGCTCAGAGTTTATGAAAGGACCCAACCCCGATTTAGCTCCCTAAATCGGAATCAAACCCCTTCGAAAACATGAACCAATAAAATTTTTCAAAATTTGGGCAGAGTTTCGTTACTAGCGTGGAATTACCATTACCTGCACGCGGAAAATACACTTCATCCTATGCCACAAAAAGCAAACCGTGGGCACCAATCCCATCCGGATTTCTCAATATATCAACAGTAAAGTAAAGTAGTAAATATATATGCACTTTACTGAAATCCAGTGTAAAATCGTATAACGTATTCAATAGGAAGCTCAGAGCGACATCTAATACATAATCGTATACGCATACCACAGTAGGTAGAACAATAAACCTACTGGATGAAACAAAGTAGCTCGAGCACTATGCCTCCGACCACGACGTGCGACACCAGAGCCTGAACTGCAAACTGGGCACGGAAACCGAAAAGCCCAGGTGAAAGACAATAAACACGTTAGAGTGAGTGGACGAAAATAAATGTCTTTCACCAGCTATATATATATGTTTAAAACAACATATGCGAGTCCAGGTAAATAAAATAACAAGTACACGAGGTAAAACTCATACTCCTCCAGTGTACTGAGCATGCAAGTAAAATCCCACGGGGTCACTCATGGACTCCTCCGTGCTAGTACAGTCTGAACCACGGAGTCTCTCTGACTTCCACGTGATTCTAAGCCAGAAATGGCCTCGGTTCCGGGGAATACGCCCCTCACCGGTCTGGTTGGGGAATCGCCCCTCCAGGCGGCCCTCCGTCGGGGATCAGCCGACGAGGCAAGGTGTATCGATACAACAACGTAACTGAGACTGTACTCTGTGTAAACCAAATCATAAACAGTTCGATGCAAATGCATGAAATAACATATAAGTGTATGTATATTCGTATACGTATATCCGTATAATCGTAAACACATGCTCATATTCAATATAATTTCGTATGAAATCTCATGACCGTAAATCATCATCATGCTGCATGCTCAAGTTTATAAAATCATATAAAAGACTCGCAAACAATCCGTGAAAAGAAATGTCCACTCACAGACTGGCGTAACGCGTATCGCGTTAACCCGTGATCCGGCGGAAAGTCCCTCGCCAAAAGAACGATCACGAACACCTCAATATCTCGTTTTACGTTCGGACGCTCAATTCGAAAAATGAACCTCCCCACAGCGATCGGGGCGCGATTTCGAGTCAAATGACAGGCAACTTGCCGAAAGTCAAAAAGTCAACCCGTTGACTGCCGTTGACCGCCGCGTTGACCACCGCCCACGGCGGCGCCACCTCTGACCGGAAAATTTCACGGCGGAGATGCACCAATTCCACTCCAAATCGTCCACTGAGCAACTTCCATAACTGCATCGAAAGCCAATTCAATCTCTAACTAGCTCAATTTCATGAAAACCCGAATTGTTCCACAAATTTCAAATCAAGAATTCTCCTTACACACATCAAATTGAAACTCCAAACCAACTTAGTTAGATTCGTGGAGGGAAGAGCTACAAAGCCCAATCCATTTCATAGCTCAATTTATCCAAAATCAATAAACCCGAATTCATCCAAAACCTCACCGTTTCTAACCGGAAAACTCATCACCTACGGCGTCCCACGCCATGAGAGGAGGTCGGAGCCGAGACCCAGAGGCCGAGGCGCACCGGAAGGAGTCGGAACCAAGCCGGGAGGTGGCCGGAATCAACCACCACCGTGGAGTCGCCGCCTTGCCGTCGAACACCTCCTCCCACTCGGTCAAACCGAGTCAACTCACCAAGTCAAGGAAATTAATTCAGCTTTGACTTTCCCAAAGGAGCAAGTCCACTATTTATACTTTCCCAAAAAGGAAACTTCATGTTTATCCATTTCGACGAACTTTAAATACGCGTAACTTTCTCGTCGTATATCCGATTCCGATAATTCTCGCGGCCACAAACTCGTCTCGACATATTCTTCAATAATCACTCAAAGTCAAACACATCGGCCAACCGAATAAAAAGTCAACCCTTCAAAGCAACACACATTAAATCGACTAAATAATCAACAAACGGCAAAATTCGCAACTAATTCCTCGTAACTCC
Source organism: Geum urbanum (assembly GCA_946800695.1). Classification (NCBI taxonomy): domain Eukaryota; kingdom Viridiplantae; phylum Streptophyta; class Magnoliopsida; order Rosales; family Rosaceae; genus Geum; species Geum urbanum. Next base: position 14,593,545 of record OX327008.1, on the reverse strand, counting down.
AAATCATGCTCCGGAAGTTCCCACGAACTCGAAATTAAATTCTGAACAACTTCCGTGAAGAAGCCGAAACTAAATTCTCGTCCGGTAATTTAGTCGTTAAGTAGCCCACCATTTAAATCTGAACTTCAAATATTCATAATTAATTCCTCGGTCGTCCAAATAACGATCCGGAACCGCCCACGAACTCGTAATCACACGTACAACGACTCTCGAGAAGAGACCCAGCTCCAATTCTCGGCCAATAATTTAGTCGTTAACAATCCTTGGCGGTTCAAACCTTGTCGTCAATCTGCGGCTACGCAGTAACTCATATATACAGCTGATCATACTAGTAATTCTGGTCCGGGTCGTCACAAATCCACCCCCCTTAGAAAAGTTTCGACCTCGAAATTTCTAAGTCTGCGTACTACAAGGTAGGAGCACTGCCTCTGCATACTGCTCAACTCACCAACGGCAATCTCAACTGAACAACTCTGATCATAAACTCCACAATAGGAGATAATTCCGTGCCGGGATCCCTGTACCCTCAAATCACAAATCTGAACTGGCTCACACAATCGCCAAGTGTTCCTACATAAGGAACAGACAGGGTGCACAACACGCAACAACCTGAAACATAGTTCGGCCACGCGGAACACAACACACAAAGCCAACACTATAGGCGATGCCGAACCATACGGCATAACACAAACTCGCCTATGGCCATATATGGATCAAAACATCAAGGCAAATCACAACTCAATCTGCACACATCAACATAACTCAAACATCGGACTCGGGCAATTATCAACCCATTTCCGCTAATCTGACAATCTCAAATCAACATCAAACAACCTCAAAACCACAGTGGTTCTCAAACTAGTACTGCAAGCAAACTCAAACCGCTGAAACTGCTGGTTCCGAATCCTCCGGAACTGCAACACCGAGGTCCACAACATGCCCTCCAAGGCCTGAATACTCCTCGAAGATCGCTCGCCAATCTGAGGATAAGAACCGGTACTAGCTCGTAATTTGGTCTCCAATGCTCGCTGCAAAGCTCACCAACACTTAGTCGTAGCTGATTACCTCGATCGGCGAACTGGGACACAGGTACACCACGTAGATGGCCAATCTCCGTCAAACACAACTATGCCAGCCAACCACTGGAATCATCTCCGAAAGTACAAGGAACTGTACTGAGTTCGTCAAATGATCCACAAAGGCCTGACAACTGGTATCACAACCAAACTGTACACATACACACACAATCACAGCAGCAACCGTCACGTCTAACCGGAAATCTCAAATGGCTAACACATCTCGGCAAGTCTCTGCCTCCTAGCCATCGCCAGTCGACGAATGTGGCATCAGCACACACAAGCTGCGCTCGCACAAGCTGCTATATCGTTCTTCATGTTGTGTCACGAGTAGTAACAAATGCGCGCAAAACCACGAGCCTCAACACCATCATACTCAAACTCAGCTCTCGTAGCCCATAACTCGGCTAACACGAAAACTCAAGCCACACGTACACATATGCAATACTGAAACTCCTGACTCTCAACTGAATGTATCAGCATCAACATCATCCCAAACAGATGGTCAAAGTACAACCTCTAGCTTTCTCGAGCAAATTTAATTGTGCAGCCATAGTCAATAGTCGACTCCCTCCATCTACACTGCCTCAAGCCCAAATCTGGCCGAAAATGCAAATGGATGAAACTCAAATGACCAGTGTACACCCTACACCACGCTGCACGCCATAGCAATAGTATCTCCAACTCTCTGGTGCTAACACAAGGGCAGCTACACCCAAATCATACATAGGATATGTAGCTATACAAAGTTCCACTGCCTGGAATCATGAGCCACCGCTCTGCTACACAGCATCAAACATAACCAAATCTATACCTCGAGGCATCGCCATAACCCATGAACTCGTCACGATCGTCAGGTAAGGTCAAAACCGCAATAACGGTCACCAACCTGCAGGAGTAAACAACTCTCCTCGCGTGCATCGAACCACATGAACTTGACGCCTTCTTCGTCAATCCGGAAAGTAGAGTAGCAATCCGGGAAAATCCTGCACAAAGCCGTCGGTAAAAGCTTGCCAAACCCAAGAGACCCCTGATCTCTGGTACAATAGTAGGGCAACTCCAAATCCACACGGCTTCGAACCGGTCAGGATCCACGCCGACTCCCTCGGCTAGCATCACACAGTCCAACATCTTCACGCTAATCGGCCAAAACTCACACTGGTTGAATCTCGCAAACAGCTGATCATGTCGCGAAATCCGCAACACCGCTTGCAACTATTTCAGGTACTGGTCCTCACTCCTGGGATACATCAGGACGTTGCCAACGAACATGACCACAACTCGTCCAGAACCCGTCTGAACACCTGGTCCTTCAAATCCGCACGTTCTACGGGCATTGGTCAACCCAACAGCGTGACCAAGAACTCATGAAGTCCGCACCGAGATCCGAAAGCCAACATAGCCACATCTGACTCATCAAACCTCCACTGATGGTATCCGGATCCGAAATCAATCCTCGAAAAGACTGAAGCTCTCACAAGCTGATCAACCAATCGTCAATCCGAAGCGGAGGATACTCACTCTCCTCTGAAGCGAATCAGGCTTCCGGTAGTCAATGCGCCACCTCATCGAACCATACAAACAGTCGCACAACTGATGCAAGAGCACACCACGCAAATACGCGGGGTCGCATGAAATCTCCTGAAACCTCCTCCAGCAACTCCTGGAGTCGAAACTGTAGCTCCATCAGCTCCGCTGGCTCCGAACGACAAGATGCCGGTAAAATGAGTCCAGCGCCTGGTACAAGCTCAATGGTGTAGTCAGTCTCCCGAACTGAAGGAACATCTGATAACTCATCCGGAACACGCCAGGAAACTCAGGAACCACCTCAATATCACCAATGTCGGACACAGCAACCACAGTATCCACAACATGAGCTAAGCAAATAACACAACTCGTCTCCATCATCCACTCGACCATCACCACGAAACAGCATCTCGGGGAAATCTGGTCGTCGAAACACAACCTCCTCCTCGAGGCACTTGAACACAACCAAATGCGTCATCAGTAAGTCCATACTCACAATCACACTAAAACCACAATGTCAGCTATAACAGGTCCGCGGCTAACACATAATCTCCAGCAAGGATCTCGCAACCTCCGGATGAATACAACACTCTCCAAAACCTCGGAAGTGGAGATACAGGTACAATCGCCATGGATATCAAGCAACAGTAACCTCGGAGAAAAGTCTGTCCTCAAACAAGGTCATGGCACGAACTCCAACATGCCCAACTAGTCGCCCTCGTCAATCACGTCATTGTTGATTAACTCATCAAAAGGGTACATTGATCAGACTGCAGGAACAACATGAGGATCTCCTCGTAAATTCTGAGCTACCGAACCGCTACAACAGCTGGTTGAGGCGCTCCCTCGCAACGTGACCCTCCTGGCCACCGAAACAGCAACTAAAAGTGCTCCTCGAACACATATCACCGCAACACCTGCTGCGTGAAAGGATCACCAATGATCGCCCAAACTCATGCCACAGGAGCAAGTCCGCTACACTGTGATCTCCGCCATCGTCAAACGTATCCTGATCTGAAGGCCCTCAACAATATCGAAGAGACCATAACCTGATGAAGTCACTGATCCCAAGGTGTCAGAACTCAACCTCATCACAACATCTCGACTAAGTCCACTTTCCTCAAACCATCACATCGAAAACCGTACACATCTTTCCCTCACAATAACCTCGCCGCTGAGTGCAACACACTAAGCTCCTCACGGATATCTCGAGGCACATCAATCAGACTCTCTCTGATACTCAGGTTCAAACTCATCTCGAACCTCGTGCATAGCTCACTCTGAAGCCACATAACACGTGCAAACAAGAACAAACACGTGGACAATGCATCTCTGCCTCAGGTGGGTAAACACTCCACATTCGAATGCTGGATAGCCTGATAAACCATTACCGTATACACAACACTCTGAATGTAGGCCATGGAGTCGCAACCGGAACTCACACAATATCAGCCCACCAAACACAACAATCTGACTCAGGCAAACATCACTGCCACAAATCTCAGCTCTGAGGCAACGTATAGACGCTCATATACACATCCCCAGGCAAACCTTACCACGCATATCTCTTAACTCTGAATACTCATCTGAATCCACTGTTCTCTGGCAATTCACGCGTCGAATGATCCTCAACAGGATCCACAACCGAAATGACACGGAGAGCACGTCAGGAGGCATCCTAATAAATACAATATCGTTCACAACAAGTGGAACGTAATCATGGAACTTCAAATATTTGAAAGCATACAACACCCGGAATTTGATGATTATCCGCCGGCCGGTCGGGTCACCATTCCAGACATGCTGTACATTCTCAAATATCCTTAGTAAACACGACTACAGAAGTCTACAGAACCTATAACCTAATGCTCTGATACCAAGCTGAAAGGACCCAACCCCGATTTAGCTCCCTAAATCGGAATCAAACCCCTTCGAAAACATGAACCAATAAAAATTTTCAAAATTTGGGCAGAGTTTCGTTACTAGCGTGGAATTACCATTACCTGCACGCGGAAAATACACTTCATCCTATGCCACAAAAAGCAAACCGTGGGCACCAATCCCATCCGGATTTCTCAATATATCAACAGTAAAGTAAAGTAGTAAATATATATGCACTTTACTGAAATCCAGTGTAAAATCGTATCACGTATTCAATAGGAAGCTCAGAGCGACATCTAATACATAATCGTATACGCATACCACAGTAGGTAGAACAATAAACCTACTGGATGAAACAAAGTAGCTCGAGCACTATGCCTCCGACCACGACGTGCGACACCAGAGCCTGAACTGCAAACTGGGCACGGAAACCGAAAAGCCCAGGTGAAAGACAATAAACACGTTAGAGTGAGTGGACGAAAATAAATGTCTTTCACCAGCTATATATATATGTTTAAAACAACATATGCGAGTCCAGGTAAATAAAATAACAAGTACACGAGGTAAAACTCATACTCCTCCAGTGTACTGAGCATGCAAGTAAAATCCCACGGGGTCACTCATGGACTCCTCCGTGCTAGTACAGTCTGAACCACGGAGTCTCTCTGACTTCCACGTGATTCTAAGCCAGAAATGGCCTCGGTTCCGGGGAATACGCCTCTCACCGGTCTGGTTGGGGAATCGCCCCTCCAGGCGGCCCTCCGTCGGGGATCAGCCGACGAGGCAAGGTGTATCGATACAACAACGTAACTGAGACTGTACTCTGTGTAAACCAAATCATAAACAGTTCGATGCAAATGCATGAAATAACATATAAGTGTATGTATATTCGTATACGTATATCCGTATAATCGTAAACACATGCTCATATTAAATATAATTTCGTATGAAATCTCATGCCCGTAAATCATCATCATGCTGCATGCTCAAGTTTATAAAATCATATAAAAGACTCGCAAACAATCCGTGAAAAGAAATGTCCACTCACAGACTGGCGTAACGCGTATCGCGTTAACCCGTGATCCGGCGGAAAGTCCCTCGCCAAAAGAACGATCACGAACACCTCAATATCTCGTTTTACGTTCGGACGCTCAATTCGAAAAATGAACCTCCCCACAGCGATCGGGGCGCGATTTCGAGTCAAATGACAGGCAACTTGCCGAAAGTCAAAAAGTCAACCCGTTGACCGCCGTTGACCGCCGCGTTGACCACCGCCCACGGCGGCGCCACCTCTGACTGGAAAATTTCACGGCGGAGATGCACCAATTCCACTCCAAATCGTCCACTGAGCAACTTCCATAACTGCATCGAAAGCCAATTCAATCTCTAACTAGCTCAATTTCATGAAAACCCGAATTGTTCCACAAATTTCAAATCAAGAATTCTCCTTACACACATCAAATTGAAACTCCAAACCAACTTAGTTAGATTCGTGGAGGGAAGAGCTACAAAGCCCAATCCATTTCATAGCTCAATTTATCCAAAATCAATAAACCCGAATTCATCCAAAACCTCACCGTTTCTAACCGGAAAACTCATCACCTACGGCGTCCCACGCCATGAGAGGAGGTCGGAGCCGAGACCCAGAGGCCGAGGCGCACCGGAAGGAGTCGGAACCAAGCCGGGAGGTGGCCGGAATCAACCACCACCGTGGAGTCGCCGCCTTGCCGTCGAACACCTCCTCCCACTCGGTCAAACCGAGTCAACTCACCAAGTCAAGGAAATTAATTCAGCTTTGACTTTCCCAAAGGAGCAAGTCCACTATTTATACTTTCCCAAAAAGGAAACTTCATGTTTATCCATTTCGACGAACTTTAAATACGCGTAACTTTCTCGTCGTATATCCGATTCCGATAATTCTCGCGGCCACAAACTCGTCTCGACATATTCTTCAATAATCACTCAAAGTCAAACACATCGGCCAACCGAATAAAAAGTCAACCCTTCAAAGCAACACACATTAAATCGACTAAATAATCAACAAACGGCAAAATTCGCAACTAATTCCTCGTAACTCCAAATCATGCTCCGGAAGTTCCCATGAACTCGAAATTAAATTCTGAACAACTTCCGTGAAGAAGCCGAAACCAAATTCTCGTCCGGTAATTTAGTCGTTAAGTAGCCCACCATTTAAATCTGAACTTCAAATATTCATAATTAATTCCTCGGTCGTCCAAATAACGATCCGGAACTGCCCACGAACTCGTAATCACACGTACAACGACTCTCGAGAAGAGACCCAGCTCCAATTCTCGGCCAATAATTTAGTCGTTAACAATCCTTGGCGGTTCAAACCTTGTCGTCAATCTGCGGCTACGCAGTAACTCATATATACAGCTGATCATACTAGTAATTCTGGTCCGGGTCGTCACAGTTTACGAGGAGATCCTCATGTTGTTCCTACAGTCTGATCAACGTACCCTTTTGATGAGTTAATCAAAAATGTCGCTATTGACATGGGCGGCTAGTTGGGCATGTTGGAGTTCGTGCCACGACCTTGTTGAGGACAAACTTTTCTCCGAGGTTACTGTTGCTTGATATCCATGGCGATTGTACCTGTATCTCCACTTCCGAGATTTTGGAGAGTATTATATCCATCTGGGGGTTGCGAGATCCTCGTTGGAGGATATGGTTTAGCCACGGATCTATTATAGCCGGACATCATGGTTGTGATGTGACCGTGAGTATGAACTTACTGATGATGCATTTTGGCTGTGTTTGATTACCTCGAGAAGGAGGTTGTGTTTCGACGACCAGGTTTCCCCGAGATACTGTTTCGCAGTGATGGTCGAGCGGATGATGGAGACAGATTATGTTATTCGCTTAGCTTGTGATGTGGATACTACGGTTGCTGTGCCCGACGTTGGTGACGTTGTGGTGGTTCCCGAGTTTCCAGGTGTGTTCCGGAGGAGTTACCAGGTGTTCCTCCAGTTCGGGAGATTGACTACACCATTGAGCTTGTACCAGGCGCTGGACTCATTTTATTGGCATTTTGTCGTTCAGAACTAGCGGAGCTGATGGAGCTACAGTTTCGACTCCAGGAGTTGCTGGAGGAGGTTTCAGGAGATTTCATGCGACCCCGCGTATTTGTGTGGTGTGCTCTTGTATTGTTTGTACGGATGTTGGATGGTTCGACGTGGTAGTGCATTGACTACCGGAAACCTGATTTGCTTCAGAGGAGAGTGAGTATCCTCCGCTTCGGATTGATGATTGGTTTGATTTTCTCATAAGAGCTTCAGTCTTTTCGAAGATTGATTTCGGGTCCAGATATTATCAGTTGAGGATCGATGAGTTAGATGTGGTTTGGACAGCTTTCGGATCTCGGTGTGGGCATCAGGAGTTTTTGGTCACGCTGTTTGGTTGACCAATGCCCGGTAGATTGTGCAGACTTGATGGACCAGGTATTCAGATGGTTTCTGGACGAGTTTGCGGTCATGTTCGTTGGCAATATCCTGATTCACTCCAGGAGCGTGGACCAGCACCTGAAGCAATTGCGAGTGGCTTTGCGGCCCTTACGAGATGATCGGTTGTTGTGAAGTTCAGCCAGTGTGAGTTTTGGTCGATTAGCGTGAAGATTTTGAATTGTGTGATGATAGCCGAGGGAGTTGGCGAGGGACTTTCCGCCGGATCACGGGTTAACGCGAACTGCGTTACGCAAGCGTGTGAGTGGACAAGTTTCTATTTTCACTGTTGATTTGCAAGTTCGTGGATTTTATGATTTCCGTATTTAAATTATACGATGATTGAGATATATGTTATTTTCGGAGGTATTGTTATGTGTTTATGGGTGATGGCATTTATAACATCGATGCTACCAGAGTTGAGAGATTCCTCTGGCCCAGAGTTGAGAGATTCCTCTAAAGCAGGGTTGAGAGATTCCCCTGAGTGCCGCCGGGGTTGAGAGATTACCCTGACCTTTCACCGTCAGGTTTGAGCGATTCACCTGACGTCGGGCTTGAGAGATTCGCCCGACAACCTCCATTTATATATGTGTTGTTGTGTTTTCCGAACTCGCACTGTTTTATATTGAGTATGTATATAAACTGGTGAAAGGCATATGTTTATTTTCGTCCACTCACTCTAACGTTTTTATTTGCCTTTCCCCTGGGCTTTTCGGTTTCCGTGCCCAGTTTGCAGTTCGGACTCAGGTGTTGCACGTCGTGGTCGGAGGCATAGTGCTCGAGCTACCTTGTTTTCTTCCAGTAGGTTTATTGTTCTACCTACTGTGGTATACTTATATGTTTATACATTAGAGGTCGCTCTGAGTAATCTGTTGTTTATGTTATACGATTTTACTCCGGATCTCAATAAAGTACAGTTATATTCATTGTTTTACTTTACTGTTGATATATTGAGAAATCCAGATGGGATTGGTGCCCACGGTTTGCTTTTTGTGGCATAGGATGAAGTGTATTTTCCGCGTGCAGGTAATGGTAATTGAACGTTAGTAACGAAACTCTGCCAAAATTTTTACGGTTTTTGCTAAACCGGAGTTGGGTCCTTTCAAGTTCACCAGGTTATCCTACGTTGTTGTAGGTGTCGGCCACTAGTAGTGTATTTTCTTATGTTTTATTCTGCTCCTAAAAGTCGCTCTAAACACTAGTGTTGTAAATATTTTTCTGTGTTGGTAGTAAATTGTTAGTACTGCTGTATTATGAATTTTCAGTTTCTGTATTATTATTCCAACATTTTAATTAATTTACTTTTCACACTTTATTGAGAAATTAGGATGGACATTGGTGGTCCACAGTAATGTTTGTGGGAAATCCGAAGTTCGAATTTTCTTGCAAGTTTCTGGTAATCCACTTTTTAGAAGAAATTATATCAAAATTTTTACAGAAATCCGCAGTTAAGTGTTGTCGTTAAGACGTGATCCTAGAATACTAGTTAATCTAGGGTTGTGTCCTTCTTTTGGTATCAGAGCATTAGGTTACAGATTCTATAGACTTCCTTGGTCAGCTCAGTTCGGACATTTGATAGTGTTCAATACTCCTAGGAAGGGTAGCCCGACCGGCTGGCAGATCCCCATCACCTCCAAGTGTTATGCATTGTTAAATGTTCAAAGTCTTCTAGTTGAGCCAATTTTCTTGGTCTAGTTTTGTGGCCTAATTAGTTGTGGTGGACTCATAGATTAGTGTGCCTTGACAACCAGATCTTTGAGATGAGGCATAGTCATTGGCCCAGTAGATGCTTAAGCTATTTGCACGCATGATATTAGCACCACGGGAGGACCATGACGATCTTGTTAATCATACTAATAAAGCAAGTGTTGTGTCTTTCATTAGTTCTCACGACCTTGTGGTATGTGAGAACTAGTTTATTGATAGGAGTAAAACATGCATTAAATATTAACACAAAGTAGACACTCAACACATAGTTCACACGTATACAATTTAAAACTCTTCTTTGTAGATGTAGCATTAATAAGTAGGGATCGTTTTTAACCGAGGATTGAGGGTACTAATGCATTACAACGTTTATTAACAGAAAAGTAAATGTATGGGGGGTTTGAAAGTTTGTTTATTAATCTACAAAATATAAAGACAAAACATGGCATAAAACACATAGAGAAACTCTAAGTTCTATCATGCTTCAACTCATAGACAAGCTAAACAAACAAGAACATGTAATCCTAAACAAGCTTTCTAAACCAAAAATAAAATCGAAGGCTAACATATTTAGAAGCGATCATCCCATCTAATTAACCTAGCTGATTTCATGCTTGAAGACTTTAGTAGACAACGAAATTCATAACTCTAAATCTAACTACACATTCTTGTTTATTGTATAGAAGTGAGACTCAGCGTCTTGACATGGTTGCCGAGGATCAAACCCGGGCCGCGCGCATGACCGGCAAGATTACTTACCACTATACTACAACTAGCGTCTAAACACCCTAAACAATTTTATTTTAAATAAGTTCATCGAAACCTACAAAAGAGAGGGACTTAGCATATCCTCTAGAACATGCCATCGAAGTATTAGACTAAAAAAAACATATGTAAAAGACTTAGAGTTATAAACACATGGCAACTATAAAAGAAATCATAACATATAGCTTAAAACCAAACTGATTCTTCATTAAATAACCGAAACAAATCCAACACAAAACCAAAGAATGAAAATAAAAGGTCATGGTTACACTTTGAATCCATGAATAGCACTATAACTCTAGGTGCTTCATGACTTCTAGAGAGGATGGTTTTCACTCACAAGGGACTTAGCGTATTGTGAGTGATCCGAGGCTCGTGGAGGCTGAACACTTCGGCTTTGGAGAGGCTAGACGGCTTCTTTGTGGATGAGAGGTATTTTTGCAGAGCTTTGGCTTCTAATAAAGGTGATGATTATGAATGAGCCGAATCCTTTCTTTTATAGAAGAAGATTAGGGTTTTTCTTACCAAAACAAAACTTTCGTTGTGTACCCGGACAAATTTGACAGTCTATCTTCAAATGTGTTTTTCTGGTGCTGTAGATATCAGAAAATTATGATTCTTGATTCGTTGGAAAGAAGACTTCAAGGGCTTTCAAATAAAATATCTGATCATTAAATTTGAAGTTGATTTGAATATTTAGTGCCCTTTTGATGTTGGGTGACCTGGCAGCCCAGATTTTCTTCTTTTACAAGGAGTAAGAAATCTTGATATCTTCAAATCTTGCATTCCTTATCCTCAAATCTTCCTTGGCCGAATATGCCATATATTTTCACATATTTGGGCCTTCAAACCAGGTACAAACAATATTCAAATATCTTCCATGACTTCGGCTCCAAGGATCTCCATAATTTCGACAATATTGATCTTTCTTGGTGCGAGCAGGAGAAATGTCTTCTTCCTCATTTGCACCATTTTGGTATCCTTTTCATTTGTCAAATGGTTTCTAATTCTTGACATCATGTGGGCATACATTTTAGTATCCATTTAAAGACCATTTCTCGGACCATTTCTTCTCCAGAATTAGGAACTTCCTCCTTAATACATTTTCAGCTCCTTTTTGCTCCTTTTGTCCACCCTCCTTTATTCTTTTACCTAAAAACATAAAGTAAGTTAGAAACGTATTCCCTAAGCTAATAGTCTAGAAAAATGTAGAGAGAATTACATTAATAATCAAGCATAAAATGCGTAGACCAAATTCCCCCACACTTAGACTTTGTTAGTCCCTAGCAAATACTAAACAAATGAAAAACTCAAAAAAAACAAAACAAAGGAAAACATACAAACTAAAAACTAACACACTTAGATATTTCAACATTTCAAAGCCGCAAATCATCATGTTATTATGTTTAAAAAGCTGAAAACTCTAAGTTGACAAAAACACATCTAAGCCGTTGACTCCAGAATTTTACAAAGTATCCGGCGATGGAATCATAAGATTTCACCGTGAATGCTCAATGATTTCAATAGATAATAGAGATATAATCATGTCATGAACAAGTAAGACTTGGAAGAAAACAATGGTGAAGTCAAGCTATGCATGTTTCGAACAAGTTCAAATCAATCTTACAAGGATGCACTCATCATCTTTTTCACTCATGAAAAGAAGAGTTCACTCAAGATATATATGAACTCAATCGAAAACCTCATTAATACAATGAATTACTTACAAAAATGAACCTAAACCATATGCTTACTCATGCAATTTATTCAACCAATCGAAAGCTACTCATCTTAAGGATCATAAAGGACTTTAGAATTGTTCCAATGGGGCTAAGGCTAAGGCATTCAAAAATTTGGCTATGTGGTGGTTAAACACGTTCCAAAGACTTAGTCTAGCACTTAAAACTTGTCAAATTCATGATTCATCTATTCCAAAACATCACCATGGTCAAATTTCTATTTTGAGGGCCGAATTTCATCATTTTGGGCCCAGACTTTATTCTAAATTTCCCTTGAGCTTTACGGATAGGAAAAATGCTATATTTCTTAATTTTTGGGCATTCAATTCATGGTACACTCCAAATCCGCAAATACGGGAGACATTAATCCAAACTTGAACATCTAAAACATATTGTTGGAGAGCATCTGAATTTTCTTTTCACTTTTTTTCTTTTTTTAGGTCTTGAATATTTTCTTTCTTTTTTCTATTCTCAGCAGTTTACACACATATTTAGGCTATTTGAACAAGTCTATCCCCATACATACATTTTTTCCTTCAAAATCATCATCTTCACGCCCTTTCCATGTACTTAGCTTCAAAAATCCTCACCAAGTCTTTTGAACAAGGGTATAGATATTCTACACTAGGTTAAAGTGTTTAGATATATACGGCAATGAAAGAAAGGCTCAATGTGGCCTCAAAAGGTTATCTAGGGGTGTCGCAACTCGTGCACACATAAAGGACACATGGCTGTTTGGTTTAGGGGTGGAAAACCTGAATGCCTTTAATCATATCCAAAATCAGAGCATTTATGAACTTAAAAGCTTTGCAAATCTACATGAGTAAGTTCTAGTATTCTCTAGTTCATTAAAATCTATGGCAAGAAATTGGATGAAGAATGTAAATGTTTTTGAGACTTATGCACGAAATTCCCTCAACAAAGAAGCAATGTAGACTCAAAAACTCACTTTAAGATTTGTATGATCTAAAACTTATTCTAGCATGTGAAATCTGTACCATGCTTATGCAAACCATATCCACTACATGTCATGACAATCAAAAGATCTCAATTAGCACTAGAAATCCCATGCAACGCCATATGTTTAATCTTTTCAGTCCAATTTCATCATAGACTAACTAAGGGTATCCTAAAGACTCTTTAAAACATTAAGTTAAACAAAAAGACTCAAGACACTTTATTTAGGGCATCATCCGCCGGAAAGTTCCATTGTCTGCCCATTTTTTATAATTTATGACTCAAATAAGTTGTAAACCCCTCCCCCACACTTAAACTCTACATTGTCCTCAATGTACTAAAGTAAAACATAGAATCAAGCATGAAGTATATGATTTACAAAAGATCTAACTAATAAAAGTAAAAGCTAAGAAAATTAAAAGGAGAAAAAGGAAAGAGAAAGCAAATCTTATTTGTAGACTCCTCCATTGGGTTGCCTCCCAGCAAGTGCTTATTTTTTAACGTCTTACAGCCTAGACGTGTTACTTTCTTTTATGCTCGACGAACAGTCTCTCTTGGAGGTGCAACTCCTCCATTTTTGCCTTCCACGTTTCAGTTTCAATGTTCTGACCTCTGTACTTTTAGAAATCAGAATTTTGTGATCTTTATATGGATGGAAACTAGAAGTCCAGATATGTCCAACCATATAAAGAACTCCGTCTAACTCTAACTGAGCCAAAAGTTATGGCTTTTTGAAGTTGACTGTTCTGTTTGGATAGACGCTGTGAATTTATGAAAACACTTGGAGCACGTTCCTCCATCGTATCTTTCAAAACTCAACAAACATAAAATTCAATGGAAAAAAGCATGAAATGCAATGATGAATATGATTCGTGATGATGCAACTATGCAATGAATGAAATGATATGCAAAGATGTGTATGTATTCTAAATATTACTAAAATCGGGCATTCTGAGCATGATTCCTTGATGAATTTATCTAGAATTAATCAAACGTTGGAACTAACTGAAATTGTACAAGCATGAACTAGACATATATATACAACCACGTAATAAATTTTTTAGAATTTTCCGAGACATGAAACAATGAAAGGACCCAACCCCGATTTAGCTTCCTAAATCGGAATCAAACCCCTTCGAAAACACGAACAAACGCAAACTTTTCGAAATTTGGGCAGAGTTTCGTTACTATCATGGAATTACCATTACCTGCACGCAGAAAATACACTTCATCCTATGCCACAAAAAGCAAACCGTGGGCACCAATCCCATCCGGATTTCTCAATATATCAACAGTAAAGTAAATCAATAAATATATCTATACTTTACTGAAATCCATCGTAAAATCGTATAACATATTCAACAGGAAGCTCAGAGCGACTTCTAATACATAATCATATACGTTTACCATAGTTGGTAGAACAATAAACCTACTGGAAGAATCAAGACCGCTCGAGTACTATGCCTCCAACCACGACGTGCGACTCCAGAGTCCGAACTGCAAACTGGGCATGGAAACCGAAAAACCCAGGGGAAAGACATGAAAACTGTTAGAGTGAGTGGACGAAAATAAATGTCTGTCACCAGTTAATATATATGTTTAAAATAACATATGCGAGTCCAGGTAAATAAAAACAATAAGTACATGAGGTAAAACCATAATCCTCCAGCGTACTGAGCATGCAAGTAAAAATCCCACGGGGTCACTTATGGACACACACCATGCTAGTACAGTCAGAATCACGGGATCCCAGACCCACACGTGATTCTATCCAGAAATGGCCTCGGATCCGGGGATACGCCCCTCACCGGTCTGGTTGGGGAAACGCCCCTCCAGGCGGCCTACCATCGGGGATCAACCGAGAGGCAAAGTGTATCGATACAACAACGTAACCACGACTGTACTCTGTGTAAACCAAATCATAAACAATTCGATGCAATCACGAACAATCACGAACACCTGAATATTCACAATGTCCAATATTCAAAGTCATAACTCGACAATACAAATCAAACCACGAGAAACCACCGTTCTCGGAAATACACAATTCGAATACGACGAATCATTGAAAATCCATATATGTACACCTCAATACCCCGCTATACATTCGGATGATCAAATCGAGAAACGAACCTCCCCACAGCGATCGGGGCGCGATTTCGAGTCAAATGACATGCTACTTGTCGGAAGTCAAAAAGTCAACCCGTTGACTGTTGACCACCGTCGTTGACCGCCGTCCACGGCGATGCCGCCGCCGACCGAAGAATTTCATGGCGGAGGAACCCCTATTCCACTCAAAATCGTCCACTGAGCAACTTTGTCAACTGCACCGAAGGCCAATTCTCACTCTAACACATCCAATTTCAAGTAAAACCGAAATAGAACACAAAATTCAAATCAAGAATTCTCTAAACACAAACCGAATTGAAACTCCAAACCTACGTGGTTAGATTCGTTAGATTCGTGGAGGGAAGGGATTCAAAGCCCACTCCAATTCATAGCTCAATTCCACCGAAATTCATGAACCCGATATCATCCAATTTTCTTCAAATTTGGCTGGAAAATAACTCTCTCCACCGCCACCCTCGCCGGAAAACGAAGTCGGGAATGAGCACGGGACCATGAGACGAGAAGAACAAGACCCTTCCCACGCCATGGGGTGGCCGGACAAGGCCTTGCCGCCGGCGAGCCGTGGAGGCCGACGTGATGCTCTCCTCCCACCGAGTTGACTCAGTCAACTCAGTCAACTCATTTAATGGTAATCTTTGACTTTCCCTTTTCGGCAACCTGCTATTTATAGCCTTTCTCAAAGAGGAAACTCATAATTATCCATTTCGACGAACTTCAAACCCACGTAACTTTCTCATCGTATATCCGATTTCGATAATTCTCGCGGCCACAAACTCGTCTCGATGTACTCTTCAATAATCACCCAAAGTCAAACACATCAGCCAATCGGATAAAAAGTCAACCGTTCAACCCAAACGTATATTAAATCGACAAAACAAACAACAAATGGAAATATTCGCAACTAATTCTCCGTAACTCAAAATCATGTTCCAGAAGTTCCCACGAGCTCGAAATTAAATACTGAACAACTTCCGTGAAGGATCCGAAGCCAAATTCTCGTTCAATAATTTAGTCGCGAACAAACCTGACATTTAAATCTGTTTCCGTCGAAACTTCAAATATTCATAATTAATTCCTCGGTCGTCCAAATAACGATCTGAAACCGCCCACGAACTCGAAATCACACATAGAACGACTCTCGTGAAGAGACCCAGCTTCAATTCTTGACTAATAATTTAGTCGTTAAGAACTCTGTCGATTCCAATACTGTCGGACAACTGCGACTACGCAGTAACTCATCGATCAAGCTGATCATGCTGCTGATTCTGGTCCGAGTCGTCACAAATCCACCCCCCTTAGAAAAATTTCGACCTCGAAATTTCCAAGTATGCCGACTAAAAGTAGGAGCACTGCCTCTGCATACTGCTTAACTCACCAACGGCAATCTCAACTGAACAACTCTGATCACAAACTCCACAATAGGAGATAATTCCGTGCTGGAATGCCTGTACCCTCAAATCACAAATCTGAATTGGCTCACACAATCGCCAAGTTTTCCTACATAAGGAACAGATAGGGTACACAACACATAGCAAACCTGAAACACAGTTCCGCCACATGGAACACAACACACATAAAAGCCAACCCTATAGGCGATGCCGAACCATACGGCATAACACAAACTCGCCTATGGCCACACACGGATCAAAATAACATAGCAAATCTCAACTCAATCTGCACACATCAACATAACTCAAATATCGAACTCAAGCGTATATCAGCCCATTTCCGCTAACCTAACAGTCTGTGGTAACACATTCCACAAAAATCAGCATCAAACAACCTCAAAACCATAATGGTCCACAAACTGGTACTGCAAGCAACCTCAAACCGCTGAAACTGCTGGTCCCGAATCCTCCGGAACTGCAATACCGAGGTTAACAACATGCCCTCCAAGGTCTGAATAATCCTCAAAAATCGCTCGCCAATCTGAGGATTAAAAAACCGGTACTAACTCGTAATCTGGTCCACAATGCTCGCTGCAAAGCTTGCCAACACATAGTCGTAGCTGATTATCTCGGTCAGCGAACCAGAACACGGTTACATCGCAGGAATGACCAATCTCCGTCAAACACAGCTATACCAGCCAGCTACTGAAATCTATTCTGAGAAGTACAAGTAAACGTACCAAGTTCATCAAACGGTCCACAATGGCCTGACAACTGGTACCACAAACCAAAGTTCATACAAACACACACAATCACAGCGACAACTCCAACTATTAATCGGAAATCTCCAATGGCTGACACTTCTCGGCAAGTCACTGCCTCATAACCATCGCCAGTCGACAAATGTGGCATCTGCATACTCAAATTGCTACATTGCTCTACGGATTATGCAACAAGTAGTAAACTCGAAGTATCTGATACATCTCCGCATTACTAGCGCCATACGAGCGCAAAATCACGAGCCTCAACATCATCACACTCAAACTCAGCTCTCGTAGCCCACACTCGGCTAATACGGAAACTCGAGCCACACATACACATGAAACACTGAAGCTCCTGATTTTCGACTGAATGCATCAGCAACCACATCCCAGACGGATGGTCAAAGTACAACCTCTAGCCTTTCTCGAACAAACTCAAAGGTGCAGCCATAGTCGTTAATCAACTCCATCCATCAACACTGCCTCAAGCTCAAATCTGGCAGAAAATGCAAGTGGATGAAACTCAAGTGATCGGTGTACGTCCTACACTGTGCTGCACGCCATAGCTGTGGTGTCTCAAAGTCTCTGATGCTAACATAAGGACAGCTACACCCAAATCATACATAGGATACGTAGCTACACAAAGTTCCACTGCCAAAAATCATGAGCCACCGCTCTGCTACACAGCATCAAAGCACAACCAAATCCAAACCTCGATGCATCGCCATAACCTACGAACTTATCGCGATCGTCAAGTAAGTCAAAATCGAAACAACGGTTAACCATTCCGTAGGAGTAAGTAACTCTCCTCGCTTGCATCGAACCACTCAAACTTGACGCCTTCTCCGTGAAGTCGGAAAGTAAAGTGGCAATCCGGGAAAATCCTGTATAAACCGTCGGTAATAGCCTGCCAAACCCAAGAGACCCCTGATCTCTGGTACACTGGTAGGTCAACCCCAAATCAATATGGCTTCTAACTGGTCAGGATCCACACCAACTCCTTCGGCTAACATCACACAGTCCAACATCTTCACGCTAATCGGCCAAAACTCATACTGGCTAAACTTTACAAACAGCCAATCGTCTCGCAAAGTCCGCAAAACCACTTGCAACTGCTTCAGGTACTGGTCCACACTCCCGAAGTATATCAGGACATTGCCAACAAACATGACCGCAAACTCGTCCAGAAACCGTCTGAACACCTGGTCCATCAAATCCGCAAAACTACGGGACATTGTTCAACCAATGGCGTGACCAAAAACTCATGATGTCCGCACCATGATTTGAAAGCTAACATAGCTACCTCTAACTCATCAAACCTCAACTGATGGTACCCGGACCCACAATCAATCATCGACAAGACTGAAGCTCTCGCGAGCTAATCAAACCACTCGCCAGTCCGAAGCGGAGGATACTCACTCTCCTCTGAAGCAAATCAAGCTTCCGGTAGGCAATGCACCACCATGTCGAACTATCCAATGTCCGAACAAACAATGCAAAAACACACCACGCAAATACGTGGAGTCACATGAAATCTCCTCCAGCAACTCCTGGAGTCGAAACAATAGCTCCATCAGCTCCGCTGGCTTCGAACGACAAGATGTCAGTAACATGAGTCCAGCGCCTGGTACAAACTCAATGGTGTAGTCGATCTCCCGAACTGGAGGAACACCTGGTAACTCCTCCGGAATACATCTGGAACCTCTGGAACCACCTCAACATCACCAATGTCGGACACAACAACCGTAGTATCCACAACATGAGCTAAGCAAACAACACAATCCGTCTTCACCATCCGCTCGACCATCACCGCGAAACAGTATCTCGAGGAAATCTGGTCGTCGAAACACAACCTCCTTCTCGAGGCACTCGAACACAGCCAAATGCGTTATGTAAGTCATCATACCAAAACCACAATGTCCAGCTACAACAGATCCGCGGCTAAGCCATATCCTCCAACAAAGATCTCGCAACCTCCGGATGGATGCAACACTCCCAAGACCTCGGAAGTGGAGATGCAGGTACAATAGCCATGGATATCAAGCAACAGTAACCTCGGAGAAAAGTCTGTCCTCAAACAAGGTCATGGCACGAACTCCAACATGCCCAACTAGTTGTCCACGTCAATTGCGACTTCTGAATAGCTCATCTAGAAATCTGGGTTGATCAAGCTCCAGAAACAGCATCATAATTTCCTCGTGACTCTGAGCTGCCGAACTGCTAACACAGCTAGCTGAGGGCGCTCCCTCGCAATGTGACCCTCCTGGTCCCCACAATGGCAACTGAGAGTGCTCCACGAACGCAAATCACCGCAACACCTGCTGCGTGAAAAGATTACCCAAACTCATGCCATAGGAGCAAGTCCGCTACACTGTGATCTCCACCATCGTCAAACGGCCCTCTACTGATCTGATGACCCTCAACACAATAGAAAAGGTCATAGGCTGATAAAGTCACCGATCCCGAAGTGTCGGAACCCAACCTCATCAAAATCTCGACTAAGTCCACATCCTCAAACCATCACATCGGAAAACTGCGTACACCTTTCCTTCTCAATAGCCTCGCCACTAAGTGTAGCACACTAAGCTCCTCACGGATATCTCGAGGCACATCATTCAAACTCTCTCTGATGCTCAGGTTCAAACTCATCTCGAACCTCGTACACTGCTTCCTCTGAAGCTACATAACACGTGCAAACAGGGACAAACATATGAACAATGCATCTCTGCCTCAGGTGGATAAACACTCCACATTCGAATGCTGGGAAGCCTGATAAAACCATTACCGTAAACACAACACTCTGAACGTAGGCCATGGAGTAGCAACCGGAACTCACACAACATTAGCCCACCAAATACAATGATCTGATTCAGGCAAACATCAACTCCCACAATGCTCAGCTCTGAGGCATCATGCAGACGCTCATACACACATAACCAGGCAAACCGTGCCACACAGTTCACTGAACTCGAAATACTCATCCAAATCCACAGTTCTCGGTAACTTGCGCGTCGAATGATCCTCAATAGGAGCCACAACCGATACGACACGGAAAGCACGTCAGGAGGCATCCTCATGAATAAAACATCGTTCACAACAAGTGGAACGTAATCATGGAACTTCAAATATTTGAAAGTATACAACACCCGGAATTTGATGATTATCCGCCGGCCGGTCGGGTCACCATTCCAGATATGCTGTACATTCTCAAATATCCTTAGTAGACACGACTACAGAATTCTACAGAACCTATAACCTAATGCTCTGATACCAAGCTGAAAGGACCCAACCCCGATTTAGCTTCCTAAATCGGAATCAAACCCCTTCGAAAACACGAACCAACGAAAACTTTTCGAAATTTGGGCAGAGTTTCGTTACTAGCGTGGAATTACCATTACCTGCACGCGGAAAATACACTTCATCCTATGCCACAAAAAGCAAACCGTGGGCACCAATCCCATCCGGATTTCTCAATATATCAACAATAAAGTAAATCAATAAATATATCTATACTTTACTGAAATCCATCGTAAAATCGTATAACATATTCAACAGGAAGCTCAGAGCGACTTCTAATACATAATCATATACGTTTACCACAGTAGGTAGAACAATAAACCTACTGGAAGAATCAAGACCGCTCGAGTACTATGCCTCCGACCACGACGTGCGACTCCAGAGTCCGAACTGCAAACTGGGCACGGAAACCGAAAAACCCAGGGGAAAGGCATGAAAACTGTTAGAGTGAGTGGACGAAAATAAATGTCTTTCACCAGTTAATATATATGTTTAAAATAACATATGCGAGTCCAGGTAAATAAAAACAATAAGTACACGAGGTAAAACCATAATCCTCCAGCGTACTGAGCATGCAAGTAAAAATCCCACGGGGTCACACATGGACACACACCGTGCTAGTACAGTCAGAATCACGGGATCCCAGGCCCACACGTGATTCTAGCCAGAAATGGCATCGGATCCGGGGATACGCCCCTCACCGGTCTGGTTGGGGAAACGCCCCTCCAGGCGGCCTACCATCGGGGATCAACCGAGAGGCAAAGTGTATCGATACAACAACGTAACCACGACTGTACTCTGTGTAAACCAAATCATAAAAAATTCGATGCAAATGCATGAAACAATATATAAGTGTATACATATTCATATACGTATATCCGTATATGTATAATCGTAAAATACATGCTCATGTAATCCGAAATCTCATATGCATGCTCAAGTTCATAAAACGTATATCAAGACTCGCAAATAATCCGTGAAAAGAAATGTCCACTCACAGACTAGCGTAACGCGATATGCGTTAACCCGTGATCCGGTGGAATGTCCCTCGCCAAACGAACGATCACGAACACCTGAATATTCACAATGTCCAATATTCAAAGTCATAACTCGACAATATAAATCAAACCACGAGAAACCACCGTTTTCAGAAATACACAATTCGAATACGACGAATCGTCGAAAATCCATATATGTACACCTCAATACCCCGCTATACATATTGATGCTCAAATCGAGAAACGAACCTCCCCACAGCGATCGGGGCGCGATTTCGAGTCAAATGACATGCTACTTGTCGGAAGTCAAAAAGTCAACCCGTTGACCATTGACCACCGCCGTTGACCGCCGTCCACGGCGGCGCCGCTGCCGACCGAAGAATTTCACAGCGGAGCAACCCCTGTTCCACTCAAAATCGTCCACTGAGCAACTTTGTCAACTGCACCGAAGGCCAATTCTCACTCTGACACATCCAATTTCAAGTAAAACCGAAATAGAACACAAAATTCAAATCAAGAATTCTCTAAACACAAACCGAATTGAAACTCCAAACCTACGTGGTTAGATTCGTGGAGGGAAGGGATTCAAAGCCCACTCCAATTCATAGCTCAATTCCACCGAAATTCATGAACCCGATATCATCCAATTTTCTTCAAATTTGGCCGGAAAATAACTCTCTCCACCGCCACCCTCGCCGGAAAACGAAGCCGGGAATGAGCTCGGGACCATGAGACGAGAAGAACAAGAACCTTCCCACGCCATGGGGTGGCCGGACAAGGCCTTGCCGCCGACGAGCCGTGGAGGCCGACATGATGCTCTCCTCCCACCGAGTTGACTCAGTCAACTCGGTCAACTCATTTAATGGTAATCTTTGACTTTCCCTTTTCGGCAACCTGCTTTTTATAGCCTTTCCCAAAGAGGAAACTCATAATTATCCATTTTGACGAACTTCAAACCGACGTAACTTTCTCGTCGTATATCCGATTCTGATAATTCTCGCGACCACAAACTTGTCTCGATGTACTCTTCAATAATCACTCAAAGTCAAACACATCGGCCAATCGGATAAAAAGTCAACCGTTCAACCCAAACGTATATTAAATCGACAAAAAAACAACAAAATGAAATATTCACAACTAATTCTCCGTAACTCAAAATCATACTCCGGAAGTTCACACGAGCTCGAAATTAAATTCTGAACAACTTCCGTGAAGGATCTGAAGCCAAATTCTCGTCCGATAATTTAGTCGCGAACAAACCTACCATTTAAATCCGTTTCCGTCGAAACTTCAAATATTCATAATTAATTCCTCGGCCGTCCAAATAACGATCCGAAACCACCCACGAACTCAAAATCACACATAGAATGACTCTCGAGAAGGTACCCAGCTTCAATTCTCGACTAATAATTTAGTCGTTAAGAACTCTGGCGATTCCAATACTGTCGGACAACTGCGACTATGCAGTAACTCATCGATCAAGCTGATCATGCTGCTGATTCTGGTCCGGGTCGTCACAAACAATGTCAGATAAATCACACAAATTAGCCTTTTACCCAACTCCGATTTGACTCTCTAAAACTAAACATAAAAATTAACATATACATTGTACAAAACATGAAATGATTAGAGTGTGGTTAGTCTTCTTTACAAAGTTCAATTTTGACATGTATGTACAAGTATTGTCCAAATTGAGTGCGCCAATGATTTAAAGAGAGTACACTAGCTTAATCTTTAGGTCGTTCAATAGACGTGCGACCCTCGCGATAAATTATGAAATTTCAATCAAATGGCCTTGGTTCAATCGAAAAATACACCCCGAGGCTAACCGGACCAATGGTATATATTTTATTGGTGTAAGTTTTTCTTAGATCCAGAACCTGTCACCAGTTATAAACCATTCTAGAGACCATGTCCAATATTCAGCCAACATCTCGAAAATTCACACTCCTCAAGTCCTTTGTAAACTCCGCCCTCAACTAATGTCCATAACTTCACTATGGTTTTGGTATGTGGTGATGAAATCCACACATCATGAGGGGTTAAGGAGATAAAATAGGAAAAGATGTGCCATCTATTCCATTGAGTGCGACTTAATCAACCAAGCTTATGTACTCAATGTAAATCAGAGACTTCCTTTTAACATGTAATGTTGCAAAAGTAAATTAAATTGTAAGTATAAACAAGTATTGAATTATAAAAAAGTATGTAAATGTCGAACTATAGGCATGCTTTTCTATTTACACAAATTTACATATTCACAAAGAACACATGCAATTTCCAGAATTGTGCAATATTGAACATAGCTACTTGTCGAATTTGTCTAGAATTATTGCTAGTCCGAATGCAACAAAAATTTACACGCATACACTATAGACAAAACCAAACACTTCTGAAAATTTTCAGATTTTTGTAAGACCTCTAGCTATGTCAAATAATTTACACAAAACAGGTCAGTGCACAGTTTGGAAAACAGAAAAGAAAAAAAATTATGCACAAGTATAATATTTACACGATATGAACATATTTACACAAAACAAAATCACACAATAGATTTTTCAATCCCCAGCAACGGCGCCAAAAATTGATAAAAGTAAAACATGCATCAAATATTAACACAAAGTAGACACTCAACACATAGTTCACACGTATTCAATTTAAAACCCATGTTTGTAGATGTAGCATTAATAAGTAGGGATCGTTCTTAACCGGGAATGGAGGGTACTAATGCATGACAACGTTTATAAACAGAAAAGTAAATGTATGGGGGGTTTGAAAGTTCTATCACGCTTCAACTTATAGACAAGCTAAACAAACAAGAACATGGAATCCTAAACATGCTTTCTAAACCGAAAATAAAATCTAAGACTAACATATTTAGAAGTGATCATCCCATCTAATTAACCTAGCTTATTTCATGTTTGAAGACTTTAGTAGACAACGAAATTCATAACTCTAAATCTAACTACACATTCTTGTTTATTGTATAGAAGTGAGACTCAGCGTCTTGACGTTGTTGCCGATGATCGAACTCAGGCCGCGCGCGTGACCGGTAAGATTACTTACCACTATACCACAACTAGCGTCTAAACACCCTAAACAGTTTTATCATAAATAAGTTCATTGAAACCTGCAAAAGAGAGGGACTTAGCGTATCATCTAGGACATGGCATAGAAGCATTAGACTAAAAAAAAAACATATGTAAAAGACTTAGAATTATAAATACATGGAAGCTACAAAAGAAAACATAACATATAGCTGAAAACCAAACTAATTCTTCATCAAATCACCGAAACAAATCTAATACAAAACCAAAGAATGAAAATAGAAGGTCATGGTTACACTTAGAATCTTTGAATACCACTGTAACTCTAGGTGCTTGATGACTTCTAGGGAGGATGGTTCTCACTCACAAGGGACTTAGCATATTGTGAGTTATCCGAGGCTCGTGGAGCCTGAACACTTCGGCTTTGGAGAGGCTAGACGGCTTTTTTGTGGAGGAGACGTATTTTTGCAGAGCTTTGGCTTCTAAGATGGGTGATGATGATGAATGATAGAAGAAGATTAGGGTTTTTCCTACAAAAACAAGACTTTCCTTGTGTACTCAGGAAAATCTGACAGTCTGTTTTCAAACGCATTTTTCCGGAGCTGTAGATCTTGGAAAATTATGATTCTTGATTCGTTGGAAAGAAGACTTCAAGGGCTTTCAAATAACATATCTGATCTTTTAATACGGAGTTAATTTGCATATTCGGTTCCCTTTTTAATTTGGGTGACCTGGCAGCCCAGATTTTCTTCTTTTACAAGGAATAGGAAATCTTGATATCTTCAAATCTTGCATTCCTTATTCTCAAATCTTCCTTGCCCGAATATTTCATATATTTGCAAATATTTTGGCTTTCGAATCAGGTATAAATAATATTCAAATATCTTCCATGACTTCGGCTCCAAGGATCTCCATAATTACGGCAATATTGCTCTTTCCTGGTTCGCGCAGGAGAAATGTCTTCTTCCTCATTTGTACCATTTTGGTAACCATTTCATTTGTCAAATGGTTTCCAATTCTTGACACCATGTGGGAATGCATTTTAGTAACCATTTAAAGACCATTTCTCAGACCATTTCTTCTCAAAAATTAGGAACTTCCTCCTTAATACATTTTCAACTCTATTTTACTCCTTTTGTCCATCCTCCTTTATTCTTCTACCTAAAAATATAAAGTAAATTAGAAACGTATTCACTAAGCTCATAGCATAGAAAAATATAGAGAGAATTACATTAATAATCAAGCATAAAATGCGTAGATCATTTATCGAGATTTGTCGAGTTTGCGACCATATGTGTCTTCAACTGACCCCTGAGCAAAGGACAAGGTTAGGTGTCAGCCTACTGTAGGACCATGCCTATCGTTGGTGGATGAGCACCAAGAGGCAGGAGGTTGCAATCTTGTGAGCCAAGATCAATGATGTTTGAAGGTGTCGCGTTCCAGTAAGGTGGATGAGGAGAGGAAGCATGTAGAGTTCGTGAATCTGCAACAAGGAAATTTGACAGCTATGATGTATCGGGACTGCTTTTATTACCCGTTTCGATTTATTTTCTATTCTGTCGAAACAGTGAGGGAGAAAATCTGGTGGTCTGAGCAAGGCTTGTGACCTGTAATTCCTTCATTAATGGCGAGTGCGCCATACACGGACTTTGATAATGTTTTTGTGCTACGGATAATGTGAGATTTGACATCGATTTTTGCAAGGTGTTAGTTGATGATTTGAGGGAGGTAGACCCCGCCAGAGATATTCAACAAGTAGAGGTTACAACATAATTGATTCCACATCATCTTCTGGCGTAAGATTTCATACCTCAGCTCCTAGTGTCGACACTACCACATTTTGACTCATTGCCGGCGATTTTTAAATCGCCGGCAATGTTTTTTAACATTACCGGCGATTTTTGCCGGAAAAATCGCCGGTAATGTCTTCTTCTTTTTTTAACATTACCGGCGACATACATTAAATGTATGTCGCCGGCAATGTCTCGAAGGTAATGTAAAAAAAAAAAAACGACATTGTCGGCGACATACATTTATGTCGCCAGTAATGTTTAAAAAAAAAAAAAAAGACATTGCCAGCGAAATAAATGAAGTCGCCGGCAATTTCCTTTTTTTTTTTTTTTACATTACCATCGAGACATTGCCGGCGACATACATTTATGTCGCCGGTAATGTTAAAAAAAAAAAAGACATTACCGGCGATTTTTCCGGCAAAAATCGCCGGTAATGTTAAAAAACATTGCCGGCGATTTAAAAATCACCAGCAATGAGTCAAAATGTGGTAGTGTCGTCGATCGTTCGAGTATTCCCAGTACCCAGAGATTCTCTTTTATATAACATTTTCCATAAATATCGTCATGGGAAGTGTTCATGGGGGATATCATTATGTTATCGCTATGATCAGGTGGACCTCTTTTGCTGGTCTAGTGCATTTCTAGCTCAAAGTTCTGGTGGCGATTTGTTAATTATTTCAGGAGTCTGACTTACGGTATCACCCTGACACCAACATATCAAGACCGAGGTCAGGAGGATGACTGGTAGGATTGTCAGGTCATGTTCGCCTTCACTAGATGATTCTGTTGAAGCCCCGTGCATCTTTGGAGGTCATTATTTGAATGCTGAATTTTTTTGATTTTGTTGTTTATATTTCATTTGACCTGGAGGGTGACGCATTCTTTTATAGAGGTAAGGCTAGCGTTTGTAATCAACATACCTATCACATTCATTTCTTGATGGTGGCGACTGAATTTATCTCTCTGGTGAGGTGATGTTAGTTAAATTATTTTACGGAGATGAAGTGTAATGCCTGGAGGTTTCACTTTAGGATATAATAGAATTTGTTGTGATCTTAGGCATAGACTTCTTGAGCCATCAATAGGGGTTGATAGATGGTTATTAAGAAGTGGTTTTTGGAGTACGGTTTGCCTGAGATTTTGCTATATGGTGAGGTAAACGTGTTATTTTTAGTTTGGGTTTGTCCATGAAGGCTGTGATGATGATGCAGATTGATGTACCTCATTTTTTGCACATGTGATAACACTTTGTGTCTCTACTTTCTATATTGATTCAATTGAAGTAGTTAGTGTGTATCCAGATGTATTTTTTGAGAAGTTACTAGGTTTACCTACGGTTCAGGAGAGATTCTATTGTTGAGTTATTATCGGGTGTCGATTCTATAACTCAAATATTATATAGTATGGCTCAAGCTGAGTTGTGAGAGCGGTAGATTTAACATCAGGAATTGATCGACGTGAATTTGATCTACTCTAGTATTTCATCATGAGGAGCCCCAACATTATTTGTGAATGTGAATGATGGTTCAACGAGGTTAAGTATCGCTTATTGGAAATTGAATCAAGTTTTAGGAAAGAATATATATCCATTACCAGAAGTCGATGATTTATTTAATCTTGATATTCTTTCTTCGAAACTCATTCATTCTTTTAGAAATTCCAATAATTCAGTTTTGTTAATCACAAAATGTTTTCACTTATGTTGTTTCTTATCTTGTTTGTGTTTATTTCATATCATGAATACATTCCCTCGTGAAGGTACCATTCGTTTCGTGCCACTAACCTGAAAATATATTGTATTAACATTGGACCAATGGGGCATATCTTATGTTGCATAGATTAAATCGTTCCAGCTCAACGTTAGATATAGGTTTACGAGCGTTACAGGTGTACGTGAAGATTAGTAGCATATAGGTATGATTTGAAATTTGTATGTTGTATGATTTTAGGATTTCTCCTAGTCCTAATTTGGAGCTTCCTACTGATAACTCAGAGTTTATCACGTGCAAAAGTATATGAGGATTTTATCCACAAGCACGAATTTTTACTAGGGTTATGCTTGGCGACGATGATTTAATTTATTTCTTTTAGTTTTATAAATTCAAATTACTAATGCTACATGTTATTGGGAATAATCACGTTTCTTGAATTTCGTAGTACTCTGACATTCTGATCTGCTGTCAGAGGAATTATAATATCTACAACGATACAACATGGAAGGTTATAGCAATTCGATTATTAAATCGAGATAATACTCTGGTATGGGTTTGACATCCCAATATGATATTGTTTATAATAGATTGATTGTGTTGCCATACATGTATATGTATTGATGACCTATGTCTAATTTCTTGGAGTATGTTGGCTCGTGTCAGCAATAGTTATGTTTTTGTGCGAACCATATGCGTGAATCATTGGGGTGCAGCTATGAGGACAGTTAGTTTTCAAGCTTGTGTGTTTGAGCTCCGAGAATCATCGAGCAAATGCAAAAGTTCAGGTTATGCATTGATATTTGTTCAGATTACTAAAATTTAAAATATTATTGACTTATAAGTTGCGACTATTCAAGAACATTTGATGGACTGCCGAGTTTATATCTCCAATTTGTAGTAAATTGCGATGTCAATTTGACTCCCTTGTTCTTACTCATATGGTTTTGGTTTATTTGAGGCTTACTATGAATGTTTCCTTTTGAGCCTCTTTATGGTATTGTAGAAAATTTGTTGAGGTAGTATGCTTTTAGGAGTTATAAATTGAAGAGATATATGTTTTAGCGATCAATATGATTCATAAAAACAGATAAATATTAGTAATTTATGTTTGGTGTATAGCTCTGTTAATTTGTAAGTAATCCATTCAGGATGTGGAACCCACAGTTTATATTCGGGAGTTGAGATTATTGAAATACTTTCGTTATACTTATTTTTGGGTTCCTTACGTTTTAGAGGAGACTATGCCCAATTTTCTTTAAATAATTTCGAAAATGGTATATGGTTGGAAATTTAGTGCGGATCGGCTTTGTACCCTTATTTATTGTGATTCTAAACTGGTTTCTTGGGGGTATTTGGTGGTTTTAGTATCCACCTTATGGGTGAGTATCCGTGATTAGACATCTCAGTTAGTTTTCAGTTTTTGGTTCTGATGGTGATCTGTGTGCCAGTTCTGTGTTAGAACCGCACCACTACCCATGTAGTTATCTTTGTAGGACCCTGGTCTGTGCAATTTTGGGTAAGTCTGGCCGATAGAGTTAGAGTATGTGATAAATTGGGCCATTAGTTTTGGCATTGATATCAGAAGCTTTTAAGTATACACGTTACTGAATTTGAATTATATCGTTCTTGGTATCAGATTTATATGGAGTAGTTATTATGACTTCAGATTTATTGAGCGTGTCATGTTGATGAGAAGTTAGTTTAGTAACAAGTTTTTGGATTATTCTGTTAGTTGTGTTTGTTCTTATGAGCCTAAAGTTGCTGGTTGTAACAATAATTTCGTTGTACGATTATGTGTAAATTTCGAGGGCGAAATTTTTGTGGGGGTGGGGGGGGGGAGGGTAAATTGTTACAACCTGGAACAATATTACGCGATAATTGGAACTTTTGAGGTTAGTTGCTAATTAATTATGTTAATCGTCGATGGTAATTAGTTTTTACCGTTAGTAACTTTCGTTGGCAATTTATCAAGAAATTATCAATTACGTCTTTCGAGAAATTTATTTGGATAAGGTTGTAGAGTTTATCGATACAAGTTCGTGGCCACGTCAAATGTTGAGATCGGAGTTACGACGAAAAAGTTATAGTCATTGATTTTTTTTTGAAAATATCAAAATAACATTTTATTGCAAAATTGCAGGTATAAATACGGGTTTCTAGTTTTGGAAATGGGTGAAGTTTCCATTTTGGGAAGGCCGGTTGACCCCGCGTTGACCACCTTCCCGACCCGTTTTTCTACCGTGAGGTTCTCATCGGCGGTGAGCCTACGGCCGGCCACCTCCGACCATGATTTTGGTGGAAATCGGTTGCGTTCGACCTCCTCTTTTGTTTGGTGGCACCATCTCCAGTGTTGGTGTCTGGAGGACAACATATCGAGGCGGAGAAAATGGTCGGATTTGGGATGAATTTCACGACAACGGTGGGGGCACTCACGGCGGTGTTGGACGTCGAACCCATAGAGGTTATAAAGTCGAGACGGAGACGAGTCATTTGGGACACACCTCGTCCCTTGCCATGGTGGGACGGCAGCGATCGGAGGTGGTGAGTGGCCCACGAGCCGCCGTGCGCGGCGGAGCTCTGGTGAGGTGGAATTTTCGACAAAATTTTATGTCGTTCCGCTCCTAATTTCGTGGCGAACGCAATGGTGAGGTTCTTGTTTGGATTTGGATTTGCTTAATTTAGACGTGTATTTAATCAAGTAATAATTAAGTGATTTTATGATACTTTTAACGGACGATCTAACTATCGATTTAAATTCGAGTTGCTCGATATTTGAGATTTATGTTGCTACTCCAAAGTTTATTTATAGTGAAGGAATTTATTGAACTGAATTCAGAATTTGATTAAGTACGTTTTTAGTCCGAAAATACGTTATTCGAGAATGTGAGCTTCTCAACATTATTGCTCATAGGATTACGAGCTTAGTTATTCAATATCGACGAGTAGATATTAATTATAATCGTATTTTCAGGATTTTGAGTTAGCTGGCGATGTCGGCTGATTATTGCGCCGATTTGCTGGTTACGGCTTTATGAATATCCCGACATAGTATGGTGAGTGGACGTTTATTTATTTTCACAGTTACTGCGAGTTCATATTTATGCAGATTTACAGTCTCCTGTATTTTATTATAGTCAAGTTTGGAGGTATGTTTGTGATGGTTTTATTTCCAGCATCGATGCTTTTGACTAGTCGGGTAAGACTAGGTTAGGACAAATGCCCTGCCGATCCAGATTGTCTTGGGATAGGACAAACCCCCTAGGCGATCCCATCACCTTTTTTTTTACGTTCTTGGAGACGCTTCGGGTTAGGACAAACACCTTTAGTGCCTACCTCCATATTTCATTTCAATTTATTATTTTGAACTCGCATGATTTCACAGAAATCAGCCGAGAGGCACAAATAAAATATTTTATTATTTTACACTGATTATGAGTTTTTGTCCACTCGCGCTAACGTTTTCTTTTATGTTTTTATATGCCTTTCCCTGGGCCTTTCAATTTTCCGTGCCTAGAATACGATGCTTCACATGAGCTTGATTTTGATCTCCAGAGGCTTTGAGTCCACTGGGTTATCCTACCTTCCTGTAGGTTTTGGCCACTAGCAGTGTATTTACTTATGTTTTATTCTGGTCCTAGAAGTCGCTCTGAGCACTAGTGTTGTAAATATTTTTCTGTATTGGTAGTAAATTATTAGTACTGCTGGATTATTAATTTTCAGTTTTTGTATTATTATTTCAACATTTTAATTTATTTACTTTTTGCATTTTATTGAGAAATTCGGATGGACATCTGTGGTCCACGATAATGTTTGTGGAAAATCCGAAGTGTCAATTTTCTGGCAAGTTTCTGGTAATACACTTCGTAGAAGAAATTATATCAAAATTTTTATAGAAACCCGCAGTTAAGTCTTGTCGTTAGGATGTGATCCTAGATTATTAGTTAATTTAGGGTTGAGTCCTTTCTTATGGTTAATGATAGTTGAAACCTCATGAGGCGAACTACCCCACTCCTGATATGGAGTTGGTAGCGATAATGTTTGCATTGAAAATCTAGAGACATTACTTATATGGTGCCAGATGTCAGATTTTTACTAATCATAAGTCTTACATACCTCCTCACACTGCCAAAACTAAATTTAAGACAGAGAAGGTGGATGGATTTGATAAGCGATTATGAGTGCACCTTCGAGTATCACCCAGGAAAGGCGAATATAGTTGCAGACGCTCTTAGGTTGAAGTCTGGAGTTTCTTTGTATCATATACAAATGGCTCTGGTACCATTGCTTACCGAGTTGGGAGCCAATAGAGCAGTGTTGTATACGGATGAAAGTGACGATGGAGTTTTATTCGTTAGTCTACAAGTTCGACATATTCTTATTAACAAAGTATGTGAATTGCAAGATTCTAATCCTTCACTTTTGAAACTAAAGGGAGCAGTGCATGACGGTGGACAACCGGATTTCACTTTAAGGAAAGATGGGTTGCTAGTATTCAAAGGTAGACTCTGTGTTCCAAATGATGAGGAATTAAAGTGGGAAATTCTCGGCGAGACTCATTATTTCGCTTATGCAATACACCCTGGTAGCACGAAGATGTACAACACTCTTAAAGAATATTATTGGTGGACTAATATGAAGAGGGAAGTAGCAACATATGTGAGTCAATGCTCTATTTGCCAACAAGTGAAGGCAGAGCGACAAAATCCTTCGAGAAAAATGCAATGGCTAGAGATTCCATTTTTGAAATGGAAGCATGTCACCATAGATTTTGTATACAAGTTAACTTGTACATCTAAAGGTTATACACGTGTTTGGGTGATTATGGATCCCTTCACAAAGTCTGCACATTTCAAACAAGTCCCAGAGAAACTTTCAGTGAGCAAGCTAGCTATGTTGTATATGTAAAAGATTGTAAAGCTGCATGGTGTGCCTATATACGTTATCACACATCAAGATTCCCATTTTACTTCCCAATTATGGAGACCATTACATAAGGCTTTGGGAACCACGTTACGATTCAGTACAACCTTTTATCCCCAGGCTGATGGTCAGTCTGAGATAACTATCCGGACACTTGAGGATATGGTGAGATCCTGTGTGTTGCAATTTTCAAGGAATTAGAATAGGTATCTACATCTGATTGAAATCACGTATAATATTTATTCTAGCATTGGAATGTCACCGTATGAAGCCTTATACGGGAAACCATGTCAGACTCCCTTATGCTGCAGCGATATAGGAGAAAGGAGCCTCATTGGTCCAGACATAGATCAGGAAACTACAGAGAATGTGCCGATCATTCGAGACAAATTGAACATTGCTCGAGATAGACAAAAGAGTTATGCATACGTTAAACGAAAAGATCTTCAGTTTGAGGTAGGAGACTGGGTATTCTTCAAGTTGTCTCCATGAAAAGGGGTGATGCAATTTGGAAAGCATGGTAACCTCCAACCACTTTACATCGAACCTTATGAAATTATAGAACGTGTGGGTACTGTGGCTTATCATTCGGAATCAGCTTTAGAGTTGGCACGAGTTCATAATGTATTCCATGTGTCTATGTTACAGAAGTACATTCCTAATTCTTCTCATGTCATCGTACCTCAGCAAATTCCATTATTGAGGACTTGGTTTATATAAAGGAACCAATGGAGATTCTTGATCGTAGAGAGTAGGTTCTCTGGAACAAGGTCATTCTTTTAGTGAAGATATTGTGGAGGAATCATACCGTTGAAAAAACAACTTGGGAACCAGAGAAGCACATGAGGGAGCAGTACCCTTATCTTTTCTAGCAAGTATGTAAATTTTGAGGATGAAACTTTTGTAAGGGGGGTGGATTGTTACGACCTATACCAAAATTACGCACTTATCGAATCACATTAAGCTTTATTTCGAATTAGTTGCACTATCGAGGTTACTAACGACCTTTTCATTGAACGAGAATTTGGCTTGACTTTCTCCACGAGAGTTGTAGAGTATTTTATTTCACGATCGTAAGAATTTTCGGGGAATATTCGGATAAGAGAGTTATTTCTTATGTTTATCGGAAGTCGGTGTGAGAAATTATTAAAAAAGAAATTATTTTTGGTCGGTTTAATCTCGACTGTTAGATCTCAATAAGATTGATTCTTGGTTGTTCATTAAGTAAGGGGCTTACGGGTATAAATAGGAATTTTTCCAGAAAATCCAAATTAGAAAAACTCTCGGGCTAGACCCATTTTAGAAAAATCACGACCAGCGCTGCCTGTTAGAACTGACCTAATCGGATTTCCGTTTTCCGGCCACCTCCGACATGGAAAAAGGTAGAGCATCATTTCTGTGTTTGTTGGGAGAATTTTTGTTGTTTGAAGCGTATTTCGAGCTACCCAATTCGGGTTTTACCGGGTGGGTCGTCGCCAGCGGCGGGGGGCTCTGACGAGTTATGGAGGTCGAGAGTTGAGGGTTATTTAACTCCTCCTCCCGCTGAGCCATTATAGGTAGGTTATGTGGTCCGTCGAAGCACCACAGCAGAGCTTCGACGATTTGAGGTTTTCTGGCAGATTTTATATTTTATGCTTTACAGTTCACGCTAAGTTTTTCATAGCGTTTATTTGGAGGTTTATTATGTGATGGTTTTCCTTAGTTCCATTGATGATTTAGACTTCGGCTGATCACCGGGTAGCCGGTTGCACCGGGTAAGGACAAAGACCCTACCCGACCAAGATTGTCTCGAGTTAGGACAAACACCCTAGACAATCCCATCACCTTATTTTCATGCATACAATCGTTCTTCGTTAGGGAAAACACTCTGAACGACCAACTCCATTGTATTTCAGTTTATGATATTTTGAACTTGCATTATTTCATGAAAATCAGCAGAAAGGAATGATAATTCAATTTTATTGATTTACACAGATTATGTTATTTTTTTCCACTCACAATAATGTTTTATATTTAATGCTTTTCCCTGGGCTCTTCAGTTTCTGTCGCCTAGGGTGCAAAGTATATCCTGAAAGTGCGTTATATGATCGAAGGCTTCGAGTCCACACGTCATCCCTTCATCACAATGTTTTAGCTCATTGTTGGTTTGTATCTTATGTTGCTTATATTTGTAGAAGTCGCTCTAAATACAAGTTCTATTATGTTGCTTTCAGTGGAGCACGTGTAAATGGAGTGTTCATATAAATAGCTGAGTCAGCTTCTCTTGTAGTCGTTGAGGTACTTTTCCTTATATTCAGAATTAGTACTTTATAAATATGTGTTTAAATTCCTGAGTTGAGTTTCTTGTTTTGCTTATGAAAATTGTTGAGAAATTCGAATGGACAACAGAGGTTCACTGTTTGTTTATGGGATTTAGTTTTTGAAGTGTGATCTTCATGTAGATTTTTTGCTGTCTCAGATTCAATGGAGGTTATGTCAAAATTTTCATAAAATTTCCTAGATTATGGTCAGTCATTAGGGCTTAATCTTAGTTTACTAGCTAAACTAGGATTAAGTCCCTTTTAGTAATGGTCAAGAAAATCAATGGTAGCTGGAGGATGTGTGTTGACTACACAAACCTCAACAAAGCGTGTCCCAAGGATAGCTTCCATCTCCCTCATATCGACCAACTGGTGGGTGCAGCAGCTGGACATGAGCTTCTCTCCATGTTGGATGCTTATTCAAGGTACAACCAAATCCTCATATAGCACCCGGACGACCAAGAGGCAACTATCCTTACAACAGTGAACGACCTCTATTGCCAGAAAGTCATGTCATTTGGCCTCAAGAATGTTGGGTCTACGTTCCAGTGCATTATGATGAACATCTTCCAAGATGTGAACCCCATAATTGTGGGGTCTACATTGATGACCTCTTGGTTAAAAGCACAACCTTCAGGGGCTACACGGTAAATCTCTGCATCATTTTTCAAAATCTAATAGAGCATAGCGTCCATATAAATCCTGCTAAGTGCACATTTGGCGTGACAGCCAGCAAATTCCTAGAGTATATTGTTAGCCAGAGAGGCATCGAGGCAAACCTTGAAAAGATCTAGGCTATCACGACCATGAAGCCGCCCATCACTAAGAAAGAACTCCAAAGCCTTGCAGGTAAACTTGCTTCTCTAAACAAGTTTATCTCCCGCTACTCAGACAAGTGCGAGCCTTTCTTCAAAGCGGTCTGTCTCACCAACGTGTTTGAACAACTGCTTCTTACGTCAATATATATAGCCATTAACACCTAATTGTCACTACTAGAAAAAGTATTTTAGACATCGCACCTTTAACATCGGTTGGAAAAACCCCTGATGTAAAAAAATTTTTAGACATCATATTTTTAAAAACCGATGTCATTTGTATAATTTACATCGGTTTTAAGTTAGACTGATGTTAGGTATCCCATTATTGGTTTTTGAAAGCGCGAAAAAAAAACCTAAGTGTCGGGCGGGTTATGTTGGAGGGAAACAAAATTTTCATTCCCTCTCTCTCTCACAAACCACTGACTTCCTCTCTCACTCACTCTCTCATTTCCTCTCACCTCCATCTCCTCCGACGCCGCTCTCCTCCTCCTCCGACGTAGCTCTCCGACTAGGACCCCGATCTCCGACCACGACGCACCGCTCTGACCTTGGAGAAGCTCTCCTCTGAGAGTCACCGAGTCCCGGCCGTACGGAGTAACCCTAGAATGACGACGTCATCGTCCGCCGAGAGCAGCAGCAGCGACGTCGAGCTGAACGTCATCGTGCGCCTGTCGTCCACGTCAGCTTCGTCAGTAACGGAGGCCGGCGTCACGGAGGAGAGCTCGCCTCTGTTATCTCAGGCCGAGAAGCCCAAGATCAACATATTCACACTCTCCTATCCTCGCAAAAGAGCCGGGGTAACACATCTATCTCCGTTCTCTCTATTTTCATTTTCACTCTCAACTTTCTCGTCACCAATCCCAAGCTTAAATTTTGTCTGAATTATCATATTTCTAGGTTTTTTTCTTCTTAATACTATGCGAGTGTGAGAATTGAGGATCTGTTATCTTACTTTGTTAAAATTCTGCAATGTAGAAATATTAAGTGATTGTTTATATATGTTTACAGGAGGAGGTGGTCAGATCAGTTGAACATGAGATATCCTCGGAGCCTCACTTAATTTCATGGGTGTGGAGTGGATCTAGATACTCTGGTTTAATGTGTATGGCTATTTCGTCTGCTATCTACTTCGCCATGGAAGTTGTTACTGATGTTTTTTCAGGTTTGTAACTTTCTGCATTCACCTGTCATCTTGAAGTTGTCACTGTTTGTATTTATGTATTGGTTTTGTTATGGCAGTTCAGTCCATTCCGTTGCTTGAGGCTGCTTTTATGAGATGTACAGTTATATTGATTTTGTCTTGTATATGGTTGAGAAAGGTCGGACAGCCCTTATCGGAGCTGGCAAGTGTAAAAAATATACTTGTGTTTAGTCATATGGATTTACTTGTGTTTTTCTGAACTTTGAATGGGCTGACCAGTAGGAGACTAGGAGGTCATGGTTTGAACTTTTGTATTGTATTATCTTCTAATAAAGAGCTTAAGATTATGATAGGAGAATTTCACATGATATCTAATTACTCAGTTACTATTGCTAGAGCATTCCAGATGCAATGTGTTTGAAATTTATAGATGGCGTGTGAGCTCTTTCTTTAAATTTTAATTCTGTATACTGTAAGTAGCACAGAAGTAACCAGATGTTGGCTGCGTTTTTCGTTTCAGCATTCAGAGGTTATCTTTATCTCAGGCTTCTGTATTGAGCTTAACAACTCCCGTTATTGCTTCATTTGTGGCTAGATTTGTTCTACATGAGAATTATAAAGTTGCAGATGTTGGAGGTATGTAATATTTGAATATATAACTACTCTTAGTGCATAACAGCATATGTTACTTCCATGTTTATGCATTTATATGGATGTCTGAACACAGTACATAAAGTCTTGGTATAAACTCTTTGTGCATCATTTTTTCATGAAGGTTTGAACTTTTATGACAGTGAGCAGATTTAGGCTTTTAAGATAAGTCGGCATTCAAACTTGTAGAGATCTGTCACCTTTAAAGTCATTTATTTTTTAGTACGCCCCCCCCCCCCCCCCCCCCCACTTTACCCTTATTATAATTTAGAATAAACAAATCTACTCCAGTGAGCCTTCTGCTTAAAATAATGAACAATTTGGATATTTCTAAGTTTCTAACCATTTTCCTAGAATTGTGCATTACTAACTCTGAACTTATGCATGAGGATTAGATCAACATAATGGGGGAAGCAGCCATATATATGCCCTCTTAGCTGGTTCACTCTCATCAATAACTGGAGGGAAACGATGTCATGGGGAAGACTAATGAGGCATTAAGAACAGTTCTTGATTTCATTTTAATCCAATCATTGCTATATATATACAGGGGGTTGCTACACAAGTTGGTGGAGTTGAATGTGGTTACTATGTGATGCAGTTTATGAAAGAGATTGTGAATGATGAAACACTTTCATTTCCAACCAAGGTATCTAAATACTTGCTTTTGTATTTAAAATTCAATGAGTTACAAGTCATAGGTTCATTTTAATGCTACTTGTGGGAGATTAGTAGTAACAAAACAACTGAAAACATTAGTAGTAACAATACTTGCTGCTCACTGTTGTGCTGGCATGGTTTGCATAATTGTTATTTTCATTAGTAGTAACAAAACAACTGAACAGTGAATGCTATTTTCATTTGCTAGCATGGTTTGCATAATTGTTGTACTGCCCTTGCTTACTTTATTTGTACTTGTTGTTGGACAGTGGGCAGGAAAAAAGAGGAAGCCATATGATCAGTCGAAAATTGACGAGGTGCGCCTTGAAGTGGCTGACTATATACAAGCTTTGCTCTAGCTAGATAGGTTGATAGATTGATGGCTGGATTAGATAGGTAACTAGGGATCAAAGTCAGGATGGCTAGCTGATAGTTGCATATTTAGGCAACGTTTATGTGCTTAACCGAACCTTATATTTAGCTCTTTTGTTATGTTTTTAAGCAATTTAACATTATTATTTGTTTTTAGGTATTTTGGAGATAAATGAAGAAAAGGGATTAAATAATATTTCCTGGCGAAGAAACCTTCTCGATGAGGTTTTGTCTTGGCGAGCTTCGATAGAAAGTAGCCCTTCTGAAAGTTGTTTTGGCGAGCATGTGATAAAAGAGAAGTTGTTATATATTTATATATACTTATATTGCCAAAGAGACGTACGTGGGGGAAGTGGTGTGTGTCAGGATGGCTGCATGCATGCATCTTTGTTTATATATATGTCAAGTGGGTTGAAAAGAAGAGGCATGCACGTGATGCATGCTGGCCAGTGAATCAACTTTGATATATATATATATATATGGCTATCGAAGTTCGATGGCTGTCGAAGTTCGATGGGTTAGCAAGGAGAAGAAGAGAAGAAGAGAAGAGTCCTAATTTAATAATGAGATTATGAAGAGTTGGACTTGGACTTTGGGAGTCCATTTGCTTTTGGACCTTTTTTTTTTTTTTTTTTTTTGCTAGCACGTGGGTTGCTAGCTAGGTTAATTAACCTAGCTAGTTTGAAACATATAAATAGCTAAGAAGAGAACGTACGCAGAGGGAGGACGGACGTATCGAAGAGCAAGGAAGCTGCAAGTTTCTCCTTCATCCGTTTGTATCAATTTCTTTCATGGATTATTTGAGTTTATTTTCTGATTCCATGAGGAGCTAAACTCCATTGTTAAGGGGCTGTTTTGAAGCCCCGTTCATGACATCTAGATTGCTTATGCACTTTAATTAAATTTTGTTTTTGTTATTTGAATGAGGTTTCTTTGTTATTTATACGGTGATGATTCTTGATTATGTATGCTTTGAGTGCACGCTTAGTATGCATGTTTAGGAATCTAATTCTAAGAAAATTGATGGCTGTTGGTGATTATTACCTTCCTCAAGTTTCAATAGTAGAACCCATACATGCTTGGTATAAGAAACCCTAGGTCTAGTAAGACACGACCGTAGTGTACTTATGAAGCCTTGTAGATTCTCAAACCCTTTCTAAATCTTAATGCGTTTCTCTTAGTAAATTCGAGTCCGTGACTTCGGGTTCTTTGAGGGATAGACAATATTGATAAGCAGACCTTCAATGTTGTAAACATAAGGATCGGGTAATAGGTTGTGTTCACAACTCGGGGCCTTCCTGGGAATCTTTCATTCATAACAATTACATTATTTAGTTAAGCATTTGTTGTCTAGATGGAGTGACGGTGGTGGATAACACTTCCCTTAACCCATTTTATCATTGATTCTAGTTTTAGTCATACTCTGTTTTCTGTTTCAGTTTCGTACTCTGTTTTGCATAATTTTGTTCGATAACCTATCGAACTCCGATTGCATCGAAATTTTGCATCGAAGCTCGATAGGGTGTCTTTAGTGTCCAGTGTTAATTTCGTAATTTTAGGTCGAGTCTAGCTATTTTAATTAATTACGTTAGTGTCCAGTGGTCGAGTCTGTCAGCTTTCTGGCTTTTGTGTCTGTTTGTAGTTTAGAATATTAAGTCTCATCTTTCCCTGTGGATTGACCCCTATACTATTGTACTGCATTGACAAGCATATTAAGTTCATTATAGGGTATTTTTGAGGGTGGTAAAACACCGATCAAATTTTGGCGCCGTTGCCGGGGAAAGATCTAGTCTTTATATTCTAACGTGTCTTTTGTTTCTGTTTTGTTTTGTTTTCTTTCATTTCTTTTGTAGTGTAACGTGTCTCTTGCGTGCAGGTGCTTAGTGCATGCATACTCGAAGGTCAAGGAGAACTGAGCCTTTATTGCTTGATTTAGAGATTGAGCGCTCAACTAAGCAAAACCGGAAGCAGAAGAGGCAAGCAGAACTGGAGGTTGGAAACACGAGTGGCACAGTGGCAGAACCCGAGATTGAGGTGGAAACAAGTTCAGATTCAGAAGAAGAAGTTCCTCAATCGCCACCACAAAGAGCAGCAATGGGAGAACAACCAAGAACGTTGATGAATTCCTTTGTACCTAGTGCTCAGGGGAATTCATCACCAATAGTGTTGCCAGCTCTTGGGACTTATTCAGTACCTCCTGCTTTACTATCAGCCCTACCTCATTATAGGGGGGTATTTTCAGAGGACCCTCAGCAACATTTAGCTGAGATTGAAGCTTTAGCATCAACACAAAATTTACAAAATGTTGAATCTAATGTGTTGAAACTAATTTTATTTCCTTTTTCTGTGAAGGAAGGAGCGAAGATGTGGTTCAATTCTTTAGCTCCTAGGTCTATACAATCTTGGGATGAGATGAAGGTAACGTTCATGAAGGAGTATTTCTCAGCCCAGAAGACTAAGCAGTTGAAGAAGGAGATTAATAGCTTCATACAAAAAGATGGTGACATGCTTCATGAGGCATGGAGTCATTTCAAGGAGTTGTTGAGGAAATGCCCACATCATGGGTATGATCTAGAGGACAGGATGACTTTCTTTTATGAAGGTCTAGAGCCAGCCAACAAGACAAGAGTGGATTCTGCTTGTGGAGGTATGTTTATGTACCAAACAGGTCAGCAAGCTCATGATACCATCGAGAAATTGGCTGAGAACACCAAGCAGTTCTATACAAGAGAGAGAACGTTGGCGAGCAAGAAACAACAATCTGTATTTGAGGTTGCCACCAACCCAGACATGGACAAGAGAATGAAAGCAATGGAGAAGAAGTTGGAGTCTATTGCTACTGCCATCAAGAGCCAAACGACATCATCATCATCTGTTTCTCAGGTATGTTCTGTATGCTCTATGTCAGATCACACTAACGAATCTTGTCCATTCATTCCTGAAGAAGAGCAGGTGAACTTTGTACAACAAAGAGCAGCGAGGAATGACCCTTACTCAAATTCTTACAATCCGGGGTGGAGGAATCATCCAAATTTCAGCTATGGAAACAATAGCAACATCTTGAATCCACCCCCAGGTTTTAAGGTGAGACAGGAGTACCAGCCGCCACAACAAAAGGAAGCATCCTCAGTACCAGATTCCGCTTTAGCTGCCATCATGGCCAAGCTTGAGGGAATAGAGGTTCATAACAGAGACTCTAGCAAGGCATTCCAAATACTAGAGAAACGGATGAACAACATGGAACAACAAATGTCTACTAGAGAACAGGGCACCCTTCCGAGTAAAGTTGTGCAGAACCCAAGATCTCAACATGAAGCTAATGTGATCACATTGAGAAGTGGAAGAGTGATTGAAGAGGTTGAAAAGCCTACAAAAACATCTTTAGAAGATGAGCCGGTCCTAGAACAGGTGCTGCCATTTCCACCACTACTGCAGGATCAGGGAGAGAAGAGCGTACCTGGACAGAAAAATTCAGCAAATGAAAAATCAGGTAAGTCGACTTCTGAACCTTCTCCTTCAATTCCCTTACGTGTTCCATTTCCTGGCAGGTTGAAGAACAAGAAGAAGGATGAATTGGAGCAAGAGATTCTAGATACATTCCGGAAGGTGGAAGTGAACATTCCGTTGCTCGATGCGATTAAGCAAATACCGAAGTATGCAAAGTTTCTTAAGGAACTTTGTACAATGAAGAGGAAGTTCACAGGGACCGAGACCGTGGCCTTGAGTGAGAAGGTGTCAGCGGTACTTCAGAGGAAGCTACCACCCAAGATGGGTGATCCTGGACGATTTACCGTCCCATGTACAATTGGTAACACGAACTTTACTGGAGCTTTACTTGATTTGGGTGCATCAATAAACTTAATGCCATACTCTGTGTATAAAACTTTGAATATTGGTGCATTACAACAAACTGGTGTTACAATTAAATTAGCTGATCGATCTAACTGCTACCCCAGAGGTTTTGTTGAGGATGTTTTGGTGCAGGTAGGTAAGTTGATCTTTCCAGCTGATTTCTTCGTATTAGAGATGGAGGCAGAGCCT
Organism: Geum urbanum; assembly: GCA_946800695.1. Lineage (NCBI taxonomy): Eukaryota > Viridiplantae > Streptophyta > Magnoliopsida > Rosales > Rosaceae > Geum > Geum urbanum. Next base: position 14,550,403 of record OX327008.1, on the reverse strand, counting down.
CAACCATCAGAGCTACCATTGATACTTGGTCGTCCATTCCTACGGACCGCTAGGACCAAGATAGATTGTTTCAATGGTACCCTATCCATGAAAGTGGATGAAGAGAAGATCCGCTTCAACATCTTCGACGCAATGAAGCATCCTAGTGATAATGATTTGTATTCCTGTTTTTCTATTGATACATTTGATAATTTCATGCAGGAATTTATGCAGCATTCGGTGAACGAGAATGAGGATGCGTTGAAGAAAGCGATTGAAGAAGGGGGGAGGAAATCTGAAACTTCCCCATGCTCTAAAGTGTGGGATGAACTTGAGGATTTGATCACCCAAGTTCGATCCATGGATGAAGAAGAAGAAACATTGAGAATCAGCTCAGCTGAGGAGTTAGTGATGGGTGAAGCGTACGATGATGTTGTGGCAGCCCTTGAGTCATTGCCATACATAAGAGGTAGTTCAAAATCTCTTTCTCTTCCTATTACTAATGACACGCTTCTTCCTTCCATTGTAACAGCACCAAAGCTTGAGCTCAAGCCTTTGCCTGAGCATTTGAAGTATGCATTCCTTGGAACTGGTGAGACTTTACCAGTCATTTTATCTTCAAAACTAACCATGTTACAGGAAGAGAAGCTAATCACTGTGCTCAGAGAGTACAAGGAGGCTATTGGCTGGACAATTGCAGACATTAAAGGAATAGATCCAACATTGTGTACTCATAGGATATTCCTTGAAGATGGAGCAAAGCCAACGAGAGAACCACAACGGAGACTCAACCCACCTATGATGGATGTGGTGAAGAATGAGGTTATCAAACTTCTCGATGCAGGTATTATTTATGCAATATCTGATAGCAAGTGGGTGAGTCCTGTGCAGGTAGTACCCAAGAAGTCGGGCATCACAGTGATTAAAAATGATGAGGATCTGCTGGTGCCAAAGAGAGTTCAAACAGGATGGAGAGTCTGTATTGACTACCGCAGGCTTAATGCCACAACCCGTAAGGATCATTTTCCTCTTCCTTTTATTGACCAAATGTTGGAACGTCTTGCAGGTCATGCGTATTATTGCTTCCTCGATGGTTATTCTGGCTACAACCAGATTGCCATTGACAGAGAGGACCAGGAGAAGACTACGTTCACGTGTCCTTTTGGCACGTTTGCTTATAGGAGGATGCCTTTTGGGTTGTGCAATGCACCAGCTACTTTCCAGAGATGCATGATGAGCATCTTTTCAGACATGGTGGAGAAGATCATCGAGGTATTCATGGATGATTTTTCTGTTTTTGGTGATTCTTTTGATACATGTTTGAATAATCTGTCCCTAGTTCTAGAGAGATGTGTAGAAAAGAACCTTGTGTTAAATTGGGAGAAATGTCATTTCATGGTTGAACAAGGTATTGTTTTGGGACATGTAATTTCTGAAAAGGGTATTGAGGTAGACAAGGCTAAGGTTGATGTTATACGTACTTTACCACCTCCCACTACTGTGAGAGAGGTGCGCTCTTTTCTTGGACATGCAGGTTTCTATCGAAGGTTTATCAAGGATTTCTCCAAGATAGCCCGACCTCTCAGTGCATTGCTCCAGAAGAGTGTGACGTTTGATTTTACTGAAGATTGTCTTGCTGCCTTTAACAAGCTCAAGGAGCTGTTAATCACCGCCCCAATCATCCAAGCACCAGACTGGAACCTTCCGTTCGAATTGATGTGTGATGCATCGAAATATGCTGTAGGTGCTGTGTTGGGACAGCGGGTTGAGAGGTTACCACATGTGATTTATTATGCTTCTCGAACCCTTAATGATGCTCAGTTAAACTATTCAACCACTGAGAAAGAACTTTTGGCTGTTGTCTTTGCTTTAGAGAAATTTAGATCTTATTTGTTAGGAACTAAAGTAATTATTTTCTCTGACCATGCTGCATTGAGATATCTTATGACAAAGCAGGATGCAAAGCCAAGGTTGATTAGGTGGTTACTACTCCTTCAGGAGTTCGATGTGGAAATCAAAGATAAGAAAGGAACAGAGAATGTGGTTGCAGACCATTTGAGTCGGTTGACACACGGGTCCAGTGCGGAGGAGGATAAACTCCCTTTGCGTGAGAGCTTTCCGGATGAGCAACTTTTTGCTATCCAGGATTCTGAGCCGTGGTATGCGGATATTGTCAACTACCAGGTTTCAAAACTGGTACCTACTAACTTTACCCGTGCTCAGAAGGACAAGTTGAAGAAGGAGGCCAGATATTATGTGTGGGATGATCCATACTTATGGAAACATTGCCCAGATTCCATCATTCGAAGGTGCGTACCCGAATCTGAAATTTATTCTATTCTTTCTTTTTGCCACTCACATGTAGGTGGAGGACATTTCGGGGGAAAGAAAACTGCACTCAAGGTGTTGGAGTGTGGATTTTATTGGCCTAGCATCTTTAAGGATGCTCATGAATTCTATAAGGCATGTCCAAGATGTCAGATGACAGGTAACTTAGGTCCTAGGGATCAAATGCCTCAACACCCAATTCTTGTGGTTGAAATTTTCGATGTGTGGGGTATTGATTTCATGGGTCCTTTCCCTTCTTCTCATTCTAATGTGTACATACTATTGGCAGTTGATTATGTGTCGAAGTGGGTGGAGGCAGTTGCCACCCGAACTAACGATTCTGCTGTTGTGCTTAGGTTTTTAAAGTCCATATTTGCTAGATTTGGCACACCTAGGTACATCATTAGCGATGGAGGCTCTCATTTTTGCAACCGCACGTTCGCTGCGCTCTTGAGGAAATATAATGTTCAACACAAGGTGGCGACACCTTACCATCCTCAAACCAGTGGACAAGTGGAGGTGTCTAACCGAGAAATCAAGAAGATCCTTGAGAAGACCGTAGGCCCTACCAGGAAGGATTGGAGTCAGCGATTAGATGAAGCTTTGTGGGCTTACCGAACAGCTTACAAAACACCTATAGGGATGTCCCCTTATAGGCTTGTTTTTGGCAAAGCTTGTCATCTGCCGGTCGAGCTTGAACACAAAGCTTATTGGGCGGTCAAGCAGTTCAATTTCGATATTGATGAGGCTGGGATTCATAGGAAACTGCAGCTAAATGAGCTAGCAGAAATCAGGAACAATGCATATGAGTCCAGCAGGATTTACAAGGAGAAAGCCAAGGCTTTTCATGATCAAAATATCAGGAGCAAGACTTTTGTGGTAGGACAAAAGGTCTTGGTTTTCAACTCGAGGTTGAAACTGTTTCCAGGTAAGCTTCAGTCTAGATGGATTGGTCCATTTGTGGTTACTAATGTTTTCCCTAGTGGTGCTGTAGTTGTGAAAAGTGACAAAACAGGGAAAGTTTTCAAAGTCAATGGACATCGATTGAAGCCGTTTCACGAGTTGATGATGGAGCATATCGTCGAGCAAGTACCTCTCGAGGATGTTCCATAAGATAAAGAGTGATACTTGGTACCGTCTGGCTGAAGACGTTAAACTTAGCGCTACTTGGGAGGCAACCCATGTGGATGGAGAAGCTTGGCTGCCAGATTTGAATTCTTATCCCTTCTCTTTTTCTTTATTTTTCTCCATGTTTAGTGTGATTTGTGATTTGTTATGTGTCTCATTCCATGCTTGTTTGATGTATTGTATGTTTTAGTTTTGTTTTACATTGAGGACAATGCAAATTTCAAGTGTGGGGTGGGGTTTATATCATATCCTTAGCGTCTATGTATAAATTTTTCGTTATTTTGGTACTGTACAGTATGCTGTTTCGTGTCAATTATTTGACACAGTTTGAAGTCTCGTAAATTTTTGAAATTTTAAGAGGATGTTTTCACATGTATCTAAATTGTGTTCTTAAAGTTTCAGCTCATTCCAATGTGTGATCAATTCTGTAAAATTCTATCGAGGGAATGAGTTTCTATCGAGCTTCGCATGTTGTACTGTTCAGTTTGATATTTCGTGTGATTTGTTCGCCATATCTAGAAGTCTCGTAAATTTTTAAAATTTTTAGGGAATGTATATAAATGTGTCTAGTTTGTTCCCTCTAAATTTCAGCTCATTCCACTCTGTCATTAATTTTATATAATTCTTGCGAGTGGAGCCGAGTCAAGCGAGCAACAGTTCTCAGTACTGAACAGTAACCTGTTCGTGTCATGCATCTTCGATAGCTAGGTGTCTTGTAATTTTCTGAAATTTTGAGGGCAGTTTTGTAAATGAGTCTATCGAGTGCTCGCTAAATTTCAGCTCATTTCGATGTATGACTAATTCTGTAAAATTCTATCGAGCCTCGCTGCTCGATGAGCCAGCGAAGTTCGATGGGCTGGCGAGCAAACAGTCTGCTGTTTTGTATAATTTATTTGGCATAGCTATAGGTCTCGTAATTTTCTGAAATTTTGAGGGTAGGTCTGTATATGTGTCTAGATAGTGTTCGCAAAATTTCAGCCAATTACGATGAGTGATTAATTTTGTAAAATTCTGGCGAGAGTGTTGCTCGATACACAGAGTCTGGCGAGCTGCTCGCCTGATATTGGAATTTTTGAGTTTTTCTTTGTTTTCCTTGGGTGTTTTAGTGTCTTATTTGAAAAACCAAATACAAAAGTAATAAGTGTCAAGAAAAACATAAAAAGAGTCTTTTGTTTTGTGTCTTTAGGTGCCCTTAACTAGTCCATGATGTGATTATATCTTCCATAATTGTGACTAAAGGATGATCATGTTACTTGAGTTTCTTCGGTTAATCTTGATATATGATGCATATGCGAATGTGTAGTGGATGTAGAAAAAGTTAACATGGTACAGATTTTTGGCATGTTTAAACTTTGTTGAGATTCATTTAACCTGTGAGCGATTGAGCCTATATGTGAATACACATGCTTTCTTTATTGAGTGTAAATTGCTTGCCACAGATTAAGTTAATGGACTCTAGATATTACTAGAACTTGCTCTTGTGCTTTTCAAAGCTTATAGTCAATACTTGTTTTGATTGAGGAAGTGATAAAGGCATTTAGGGGACACCACCAGTGCCATATAAGCCTGTGTCCTAATTGTGTGTACACAAGATGTGCACCCCTTAGTTAACCACTTTGAGCTTACATGTTTAAACTTTTTGTCATCACCCACATATCTCTGACCTTAAACCTTAGAATAGTTATATCTTTACCCTTGTTCTAGGACTTGGTAGAGCTATACATGAGACAGGTATGTGAAGACGACAACAATGTCGAGAAGTGATGCAAAGAAATAAGTGTGGGGTATCAAGCTAGTATTTAAAAAAAAAAAAAAAAAAAAAACAGAATGAAATGAAAAAAAAATGTGATGTCTAGCTTGATACCCGAGTTAACTGTTGACAAAAACAATGACGTGAAGGCCCAACAAGATGAAATTCGGCCACAAAAGTGAGAAAATTCATGGTTGTAAAGCTTGAAGAAGTCTCTTATTTGGTGCTCTACTGGGTTCTAGAATTATATTTGAATTCCTTATCCATTTATTCTTTAACCTATGAGCCAAGCCCCATTACAACCCATGAAAGTCCTTTTGATCCTCAAGATAGCAGCCTTTGATCTGTGGAGATTTGTCACAAGTGTAAGCATATGGTGTGGTCCATTTGGCAAGTAGTTGAGTTGAGTGAAAACCTTAGATATACTTTGAGAGAAACACTTTTGAGAGCATATACCTGTGAGGTCGAATCTTGACAAGTTTGTTGCATGCTACAGCTTTACATTCACCATGATTATGTCTTCGTCCTACATATTACATGTGTGTCATGCATTGAAATTAATTTTCGAAACTTTGTGGAATGTTAATTTAGAGTCACTTATCTTGGTGTTACAATTGTGGAAGATTGCTGAGACAATTTGTTGAGGGCGTTAGAGTCATGTAGTTAGAGTTTTGTTGAGTCTTTTCAGAGTCTTAGTTTAGTGTTTTGCTCGAGGACTAGCAAAAGCTAAGTGTGGGGTATTCTGATAGTTGCATATTTAGGCAACGTTTATGTGCTTAACCGAACCTTATATTTAGCTCTTTTGTTATGTTTTTAAGCAATTTAACATTATTATTTGTTTTTAGGTATTTTGGAGATAAATGAAGAAAAGGGATTAAATAATATTTCCTGGCGAAGAAACCTTCTCGATGAGGTTTTGTCTTGGCGAGCTTCGATAGAAAGTAGCCCTTCTGAAAGTTGTTTTGGCGAGCATGTGATAAAAGAGAAGTTGTTATATATTTATATATACTTATATTGCCAAAGAGACGTACGTGGGGGAAGTGGTGTGTGTCAGGATGGCTGCATGCATGCATCTTTGTTTATATATATGTCAAGTGGGTTGAAAAGAAGAGGCATGCACGTGATGCATGCTGGCCAGTGAATCAACTTTGATATATATATATATATATGGCTATCGAAGTTCGATGGCTGTCGAAGTTCGATGGGTTAGCAAGGAGAAGAAGAGAAGAAGAGAAGAGTCCTAATTTAATAATGAGATTATGAAGAGTTGGACTTGGACTTTGGGAGTCCATTTGCTTTTGGACCTTTTTTTTTTTTTTTTTTTTTGCTAGCACGTGGGTTGCTAGCTAGGTTAATTAACCTAGCTAGTTTGAAACATATAAATAGCTAAGAAGAGAACGTACGCAGAGGGAGGACGGACGTATCGAAGAGCAAGGAAGCTGCAAGTTTCTCCTTCATCCGTTTGTATCAATTTCTTTCATGGATTATTTGAGTTTATTTTCTGATTCCATGAGGAGCTAAACTCCATTGTTAAGGGGCTGTTTTGAAGCCCCGTTCATGACATCTAGATTGCTTATGCACTTTAATTAAATTTTGTTTTTGTTATTTGAATGAGGTTTCTTTGTTATTTATACGGTGATGATTCTTGATTATGTATGCTTTGAGTGCACGCTTAGTATGCATGTTTAGGAATCTAATTCTAAGAAAATTGATGGCTGTTGGTGATTATTACCTTCCTCAAGTTTCAATAGTAGAACCCATACATGCTTGGTATAAGAAACCCTAGGTCTAGTAAGACACGACCGTAGTGTACTTATGAAGCCTTGTAGATTCTCAAACCCTTTCTAAATCTTAATGCGTTTCTCTTAGTAAATTCGAGTCCGTGACTTCGGGTTCTTTGAGGGATAGACAATATTGATAAGCAGACCTTCAATGTTGTAAACATAAGGATCGGGTAATAGGTTGTGTTCACAACTCGGGGCCTTCCTGGGAATCTTTCATTCATAACAATTACATTATTTAGTTAAGCATTTGTTGTCTAGATGGAGTGACGGTGGTGGATAACACTTCCCTTAACCCATTTTATCATTGATTCTAGTTTTAGTCATACTCTGTTTTCTGTTTCAGTTTCGTACTCTGTTTTGCATAATTTTGTTCGATAACCTATCGAACTCCGATTGCATCGAAATTTTGCATCGAAGCTCGATAGGGTGTCTTTAGTGTCCAGTGTTAATTTCGTAATTTTAGGTCGAGTCTAGCTATTTTAATTAATTACGTTAGTGTCCAGTGGTCGAGTCTGTCAGCTTTCTGGCTTTTGTGTCTGTTTGTAGTTTAGAATATTAAGTCTCATCTTTCCCTGTGGATTGACCCCTATACTATTGTACTGCATTGACAAGCATATTAAGTTCATTATAGGGTATTTTTGAGGGTGGTAAAACACCGATCACTAGCGCAGCAATTTTTTGGATGGTGGCGCGCCGGAGTAGATATATAGCTAGGGAACTTCTATCGGATTGCTAGCATGGTTATATGTCCCAATATTTTGATGATGGATAGGATAGTAATCCATCTTTTGAAACAACTTGAATTTGGCATGGTTATATGTCCCAAAATCTGATGTCAAATAAAATTTACAACATCATGTACAAAGCCAAAATCTGATGTATAAGATGAGAGCTGGAAACCAAAAACAACCCAAATTCTGATGTCAAATATAGTTTTTAACATCAGGTACAAACTCAACATCTGATGTCAAAAACGATATTTAACATCAGGTACAAAAACAAAATATGATGTCAAAGCATACATCTTACATCGGTTATAAATGGAATATCGATGTAAAGGTAATAAATTGTAATGTAGACTTCGATTTCATTGGGTCTTTCACTCTAAATATGAATGTTTGAAAGTACCTACACACATTGGAATAGTGAGATATACATAAGCAACCGATGTCTATTGTAACCTTTGACATCGGTTCCTAACCGATGTCCCATTTTTGCCGATCTTTTACATCACCCACTAAGACATCGGTCTGGTATGATTTTTTACATCGGTTCTGAACCGATGTCTGAAATACTTTTTCTAGTAGTGTGTTAACCAGATAACTGGGGAATTTGAAGAAAAAGGTGTGGTGAATGTAAATATGCACCCAAGCCTCAACACTAAAAAACTAAAAATTGAACACTGAAAATGAAACACTTGCACAACAATAAATAAATTAGTATTGAGTCACTAATGACATGGAAAATATATTTTCCACTTGCCTGGATCGCCGAAAGAATCATAATCAATCTGTTAACTCGTAAATCATACTCGGCCCTTCTAAGCCAAATTGAAGATCTAACTAAATGCATATTTGTTTGATTGCACAACTAATGTGAATAAAGGAACACAAAATGAAACGCATATCAGAAACTCAAATTTAATATTTTCTCCTACACGTGCCCCACCATCCAGGATAGCCTCCAAGAGTTACCGATACATGAGTTTGTTAAGACCACTCGACTCCACACAAGGACAAATGCCTGCGTCAAAGTGTCAAGATGCCACGATTCATGTGAGAGCTGAAACATTACGAAATATGTCGTACTACGAAATATTACACGAAAACGACTACAAAATGACGTAGAAAACTTCCCTTGAAAATTTGGGTTTTCTGGTTGCCGGAGATCTGCCGTACACGGCGTCACATGGGGCCCATGGGCCACCAAAGGTGGCGGCCAAGGCCAACCAACACCGATTCAACCAACATGCACATTCAAATGAAGATCACAACAAGCACAACAACTTTCAAGTACATTCTAAACTCAAAAATAGACTGGAAGGTGCCGGAAGTTACCTCGAAAGGTTTAGAAACTTGCCGGAATCCAACGTCGATTGTCTGCCGAGCTTAGGCCAAGTTGGACTTCGTGGGGTGTGAAAATCGAACCTAGGATTTGTGAGCTTCAAAACACTGAAGTTTTCGTCACCCAAATCCCGTCGTAGGTCAGCGCCGATGACAATGCCAAAATGGGAAAATCCAAAATCTTTTCGGGTCTGATTCTTCTCATATACTTAGTATGGTGGCGAGCTCGAGGAGAGAGAGATCTCTCTTTTTGGGGTGGTGCGGCATCTCGCGGTGGCCGGATAGCGAGAGTCTGACAGAGTCAAAATTTCGAGTCAGGTCGATTCGTAGGTAGTCTATCCGGGTCGCTAAAATGCTTTCTACCCATCTGGGTAGAAGTTTTCAATTTATACCCCTAGGTTAAAAATAATCAATGGCCCAGAGTAAACCACCATAAGATCTGACGGCCCAAATAATTTCACCAATAATAGATTTTTTAATTTAATTTCCCACTTCCCAAACTTTAAAAATTCATAATTAATTGCTTGGACCTCGGGAAAAATAAAATAAAAATACACATGAACTTGCAATTGAATCTTCTACAATTTCTGTGAAGAAATTGAGTGCCAAATCATAACATCTAAAAAAAATAAATCACGACTAATTTCGATAAATGTGTTGTATGCTGATTAACTCAATAATTACAAAACTAATGATGATTAAGTCACTAATTGGATTCGGGTCGTTACAATCTACCCGGTAATAAAAATTTCATCCTCAAAATTTCGTCTGATTGACTGCGAGAACTCAACACCGATCTCTCGATATTAACCACTCAACATGCTACAAATGGTCCTTAGCATCTGCCAACTGCGTAACCTATAAAATTAACATTGTTGGGTTAATATCGGAGTCACTTTTATGCTATACTCCTAGGTTGAAACAAGAATATAAATCTTGTATGCGTTTTTAAATCCTCCTCCCATCTACTAATGAAAGCATCGAAATGCTAGAAAAATCTTTCTCATGAGTATCTGTATTGTTGATTGTTAAAACTATGGTGCTTAGAAATAATGCACGAAATAAGTTAATTGTGGGTTTAATACTAGCAAACTCATAGTATTCATATTTTTGATGTGCTCTGATTAGTAAAACACGAGCGCTACATGATTCACATCAGAGATAGCCATGAATCACATCCGTAACTCTTTTCTAAAAAGAAAACATTTCCTGTAATCTCTACAATATCCAAATGCTTCTACTACCTGTATGATAATTTAAACATTTGCTTGGTCTATCGTGACATTTCAAAGATGAGTATTCAACCGAGAATCAAAAACATTTAGTCTTCTACCAGATGATATCCCCACATACAATGCTTAAGCTTCCACGTTGGAGTCTACTTGAGGACACCGACTTTTCTAAGTCAAAAGTAAACTAGTTTCTGTTGTCCCGTATAATTTTTGAGTCCTCCGGTGTGAAAGAGCCTCCACTCCATAAAGGTCCAACTCGAGAAATTGCAATCTTATCATGTCGTGAACTCTTCTACAAATAACACCTATACTACGACCTTGAAAGGCGAGTGTAATAATAACCACAATGTGTCATGGCTCCCATCTCGTAAACAAGAATTTTACTCTTATCGAACAGTCCTCGTTAACACTGTATGAAAAACTTCCCAATTTAATCGTAATTCATACATCTATACATATCACTCGTTCCATTTGCAACTTCTCATAACCATGTGAGGTATATACTTCACAAAAACTCTACTTTCTTATCATACTTCTTAGCCTCCTCATTAACCGAAGAATACCTAGTCATAGGTAGATCTGTTATTGCTAGACATCAAAGCGCCAAGAAAGATGTACTCTCTTAGAAGAAGCCTACACATACCATCCAAAGGCTGATGTAAAATAAAACTCTGAGCTGCTGATACACGAAGTATGAAATATCATGTACGACATCGCCTATGCGATACAACATTCATGATGTTTCTCATCTCGTTGAACACAACGAGAAATCCACACTTGACTCCGTCAAATGCACCTTTAATACACATCCGGTAGAAAGTTATTTGTTTCTAATGAACATGCAAGATTCCACATTCAAACATACTTCAGGAAAAGAGCGATTCCAACGACCCCAAATCGAAAGAATTTCTAACAAAAATTCGACATAACCCATTCGTTTATAATCAAACCCGAAACATGCAACTTTAAACCATTTCTACCACTTCAATACCAACATGCTCCACAATGACAAGATACAGTCATCCATGATTTTGCATAGCATTCCAGAGTACCACAAGTCTGATACAATACATAACACTGACTATCAAACAATCATCCTCTTACCACAAAAATACCACCATCCCTGGTAATCCAAATAATTTCCATGCATAATAAATTTGATAAAATATACTACTCATCTTCAGACAACTCTGCCCATTAGTTCAATAATAATGAATGGGTTCCGAGCTCAAAGCCCGACTGTCAAACCTCATTCGAATTGAATAATCACATTGCTAATGATCAACATAGTCCACCAAGAAGAGAACTGATGACTAGATAAAGAAAGAAACAAGTCTACCACCACCCTACATAATACAATTCTATACGGTTGCGAAAATGGACAACAATCCCAGCAAGAGCGAACAGTAAACATGCACAGTCATAACATTACTCAGAATGAAAAGAAATTAACTAAAATTACACCCAATAATTGTGTGCAATACTCCCTAAAGCTATTCATAACTCTCGATGTACTAAGATGATTCGACAATAAGTCTTGACATTTACGCCAACGATAATATTCTAAGTTTGTGAGATGAATGGTCCACCTTCTCAATGCACACATATCGAAATCGCAAGGTAATAGGTTTACACGAACTAAAAGAAAATGTCTTGACTGAAAAAAGTATGCATGATGGATCCAAAGTTACACTAGTCTTCCTTTGACAAGACCCAATCCAGATTACCGTAGTAATTCAGGATAAGTCTTGCAGGACCCGTATTAGAATATCTAGCATTGCTTATTCGGTACCAGCTACTCTATCACGAATAACCCTTAACTTCAACTGAGAACCTACACTGAGAAAACAAAAGCTGTGGACTTTCATGCCTCACACTCTGAACGGTAGCAACTTCAACTGACAAACTTGTAATCAAGGAAATTAAAAATAAAAGGCCAAGGGAAAGGCATAAAAAAAACGTTAGAATGAGTGGATAAAAATCATAATCATACGATATGTGTAAAAATGAAAAAGCATAATTGTATGCATTTCCACAGTTTTTTACTAAAACGTATGCGAGTTCAAATATTGTAGTACTGAAATAAAATAAAGGTGATCGTTCAGGGTGTTTAGCCTAACCTGTAACGAGTATATGTATTAAAAATATAGGTGATGAGATCCTTTAGGGTGTTTTTCCTAACCCGAAACAATCTGGGTCGGGCAGGGCGTTTGTCCTAATCTGGTCTGACCAACTATCTGGTGATCAGCCGTATAGCTAAGGCATCGATGCAACTAAATAAAACTATCACAAAGTAAACCTTCAATTTAAACGCTCTAAAAACATACTGTAAAGCGTAATGCATAAAAGTATGAATTCACTAACAACTATGAAATTAAACTCCACTCACAGTATTGTGCTATGATTTCCAAGAAGCGAAAGTCTGTCTGTTGGCATTTCTAAACATCTATCACTGGCTGGCACTACAAGAAAAACACACCTAGACCGTGGAGCGTTTACGTCGTCTAGGTGCGTTTTTCCGTCGTCTAAGTACTTAGACGACAGAACCTCCGTGGTCTTGGTTCTGTACTCCAAGTATTGTTGTCTGGGTACTTAGACGACAGAGAATGAATTCTCCGCGGTCTAAGTGAGAACTTAAACCGCGGACATTTTTCACGGTCTAAGTTTTCACTTGGACCACGAACAATGAATTCTCCATCGTCTAAGTAACAACTTAGACCGCAGAAAATGTCCACTCACTTTTAAATTTTCCCTAGGCTAATTATTTATATTTTACGTTTTATATTTTTGTCCACTCACTTTTAAATTTTCCGTGCCCAGGTTGCAGTGCTTCTCTTGAGCTGGATCTTCATCCCCTAAGACTTTGAGTCCACCAGATTATCATACCTTCATGTAAGTTTCGACCCATTAGCAGTGTATTTTCTTATGTTTATTCTACTCCTAGAAGTCATTGTAGACACTAATGTTATAAATTTTTTTCAGTGCTGGTTGTGAAGTGTTAGTATTATTGGATTATAAACTTTCAGTTTGTGTATTATTATTCTACAATTTTAATTAATTTACTTTCTGCACTGTATTGAGAATCATGATGGACATCGGTGGTCCATGGTATTGTTTGTGGGAAATCTGAAGTGTGATTTTCTTGCAGGTTTCTAGTAGTCCACTTCGTAGAGGAATCTATATAATTTTTTTTTTTACAAATCCATAGCGTAAGTCTTGTCATTAGGGTGTGATCCTAGATTACTAGTTAATCGAGGGTTAGGTCCTTTCACATATTGAACTAATTGACGTTGATCCAAAAGAAAACAATGAAGACTCCGGTGACGAGGAGCGGCACATATGACCAGAAATTAACTCGGACACCGATGAAGACTCAAGCGATGATTCTGACTATGATTCTTAGTTAAACAAGAATTTGTTTTAAACTTTTTTTCACATGAGCCCAATTTTTTAAAGTATTTTTACACTTCTGAATATAGGGATGATTCTGATTATGAGTCTTAATTAGTTAAACAGGTATTTGTGTGGAACATGTTTCCACTTTACACTAATTTTTAAACTATTTCCACACTATACCCTACGACATTGACATATGTTGTCGGCTATTGTAACTATAGTCGACGACTTTGACACGTGTTGTCGGCTATACTATAGCCGATGATATTATACATGAACATCGTCAGCTATACTATAGCCGACATCTTTTTAAGTCATCGGCTATAGTTATCGTGTTTTAATCCTAGAACCGCCCAGACCATGCCTCAACTTGCACCCAAACCCTAAAACTGCTGCTGCCCTCCCTGAATCCGTCGCTAGCTACCGCTCGCTGTCCCCGCCAGTCGACTCTTTTTCTCTCTCTGATTTTCAGGTTATCTCTCTCTCTCTCTCTCTCTCAACATATATTGTCTAGGGTAGTTTTTATTGTGATTTTGATATGGTTTAAGGTTTTGGATGTGTTGTGATTTTAATTTTGTGATGAAGTTATGGATGATTGTGATTTTATGTGTTTAGGATGATTATGGCTGATTGAGGGAATTGATTATGTATTATGAAGTTATTGATGTTTGTAAATAGATTTTGATTGTGATTAAGGTTTGTGATATGTGTTATTGAGGATGATGATAAGATTGTGATTGAGGTTATGTTAGTGATGATGTTAGTTAGTTTAGATGTTAGCATTGTTGTGGTATGTGAATAATATTGTGTATGCTTGAAAGTGTTGGATGCATGGTTGTGTTATATTTGGTTAGATTGGTATTGGACGATTATATGTAATTGGTATTGCATATTTGGTTAGATTGTTATTGGTAATGGATTGTTGGTTATAGGGTGTGGTAGTGATGATGTATATATCTTGAAGTAAGTGTGTTGTTGTATTGTTTAGATTTGTTAATGTTGTCATATGGTTAAGTAGGGATGGTAATTGCCGATAATTTGTATGTGTGGTTTATGGGTGATTTTTAATTTGTAGGCATCATGAATTTGTTCAGAAAGGAAACATATCTAGCACCGACAGTTCCGGGTCAACCTCTATCAACGACTCGCATGCTACATTTGGTGGCCCTCAATTGAGCTCTCAACACTGTCAACTACTTCAGTAGACGTTGCAACAAGATGTAGTGGCCCACCCCAATTGACCACATAGCATGAGGCAGCTCTTCAACGAAGACGACACCCCATGCTCTCAACGGCCGGCTCTACGGGTCCCACGCCTTCAGGTGCCTGTATGCCTTCCATTACGCGGCATGTGCCTTCTCCCTCTATGGCTCAAGCTCACTCTACCTCTCATGCTGGTGCCTCATAGTCGGGGGTACCAAATAAACCACCGGTTATTCTCTTCATGCCTTCGACCGTACCTGCCTTGCCTGATGTCGATGACCACGGAAAGCCTATTCCAGGAGAGCTCCATTACATCCACCCGCAAGAGGCATACGTCTATGTGCCGTTTGATAGACCTCTTTTTAGTGCGAGGGTAACAAATACATCGACATCATAATCGGGTAAATACCTTAGTTATTTAATTTGTAATTGATTAAAAATTTGTATATTAAATTTGGTGCTCCTATTTTAATATTTTACTTTGTCTTATGTGACAGATGCCAGAGGCAACAAAAAAAGACCAGAGGATGCGTCACTAGCAAGCCACTTAAGAAGGACGTGAAGGATAAGGGCCACTGGTCATAGGGACCAACCTTGATGGATCACTGAAGTTGGTGCACAAGGCAGTGCAGAGGTACTCCGACCAAGAAGGAAGTATCATATGGGACAGAGTTGTGACGACCCGGACCAGAATCAGCAGTATGATCAGCTATATACGTGACTTACTGCGTAGTCGCAGAATTCCGACAATATTTGAACCGCCAGGTTTGATAACGACTTAATTATTGGCCGAGAATTGGAATTGGGTCTCTTCTCGAGAGTCGTTGTACGTGTGATTTCGAGTTCATGGGCGGTTCCAGATTGTCATTTGGACGAACGAGGAATTAATTATGAATATTTGAAGTTTCGACGGAATCGGATTATATTTGCGATCTTCTTAACGACTAAATTACCGGTCGAGAATTTGGTTTCGGTTTCTTCACGGAAGTTGTTCAGAATTTAATTTCGAGCTTGTGCGAACTTCTGGAGCATTGTTCTGAGTTGCGAAGATTAAGTTGTGATTATTTCCGTTTGTTGATATTTAGTCAGATTATGCATGTGTTTGGGTTGAATGGTTGACTTTTTATCCATTTGGCCGATGTGTTTGACTTCGGATGATTGTTGAAGAACATGTTGAGTTGAGTTCATGGCTGCGAGAATTATTGAAATCGGAATTACGGCGCGGAAGTTACGGGAGTTTAAAGTTTGTCGCAAAATGTATTTATGGGGGTTTCCTCTTTGGGAAAGGCTATAAATAGTGACGTTTCTATAATGGGAAAGTCAAAATCTGGTATTTAATGGCATTGACCGGTCAACTGGGTTTGAGCGTGGTGGAGGGAGTTCACGGCGGTGGCCACGGCTTCGCCGGCGGCGAGCCTTATCCGGCCACCTCACGGCTTGGCGTTTGTCCCATTCAACTCGTCTTGATATCCCGAAGCTATCCCCGGCCTCTTTTTCCGGCATGGTCCATGGTGGAGAGAGAATTATCCGGCCAAAAATGGAGGAAAACTTGGTGATTCGGGTTGCTCGATTTAGGCCGAATTGAGCTACAACTTTTAGTGGGCTTTGAGGCTCTCATCCCCTTGATGCTACCCTGTAAGTTTGGTGATTCAATTCGATGTGTACATGGAGAATTTTGGATTTGAAATTTGTGTACCAATTCGGTTTATCATGAAATTGGACTAGTTAGAGATTGAATCGGCCTTTGTTGCAGTTATGAAAGTTGCTCAGTGGATGATTTTGAGTGGAGTGAGGGTTGCTCCGCCGTGAAATTTTTTGGTCCGGTGGCGGCGCCGCCGTGGGCGGCGGTCAACGGCGGTCAACAATTTGACTTTTTGGGTTTTCGACAAATTGCATGTCATTTCACTCGAAATCGCGCCCCGATCGCAGTTGGGAGGTTCGTTTCTCGATTTGAGCATCTGAAAATACAGCGAGGTATTGAGGTGTGATTTTCGGATTTCCGACAGTTTGTCGTAATCGAATTACGTGTTTCCGAGAACGGTGGTTTCTCGTGATTTGTCTTGTATTGTCGAGTTATGACTTTGAGAAATGGATTTTGTGAATATTCAGGTGTTCGTGATCGTTTGTTTGGCGAGGGGCTTTCCGCCGGATCACGGGTTAATGCGAACTGCGTTACGCAAGCGTGTGAGTGGACAAGTTTCTATTTTCACTGTTGATTTGCGAGTTCGTGGATTTTATGATTTTCCGTATTTAAATTATACGATGATTGAGATATATGTTATTTTCGGAGGTGTTGTTATGTGTTTATGGGTGATGGCATTTATAGCATCGACGCTACCAGAGTTGAGAGATTCCTCTGGCCCAGAGTTGAGAGATTCCTCTGAAGCAGGGTTGAGAGATTCCCCTGAGTGCCGCCTGGGTTGAGAGATTCCGTTGGCCTTTCACCGTCAGGTTTGAGCGATTCACCTGACGTCGGGCTTGAGAGATTCACCCGACAACCTCCATATATATATGTGTTGTGGTGTTTTCCGAACTCGCACTGTTTTACATTGAGTATGTATATAAACTGGTGAAAGGCATATGTTTATTTTCGTCCACTCACTCTAACGTTTTTATTTGCCTTTCCTCTGGGCTTTTCGGTTTCCGTGCCCAGTTTGCAGTTCGGACTCTGGAGTCGCACATCGTGGTCGGAGGCATAGTGCTCGAGCTACCTTGCTTCTTCCAGTAGGTTTACTGTTCTGCCTACTGTGGTTCACGTATATGTTTATACATTAGAGGTCACTCTGAGTTTCCTATTGTATATATTACACGATTTTACTCCGGATTTCAGTTAAGTACAGTTATATTTATTGTTTTACTTTACTGTTGATATATTGAGAAATCCGGATGGGATTGGTGCCCACGGTTTGATTTTTGTGGCATAGGATGAAGTGTATTTTCCGCGTAAAGGTAAAGGTAATTCCACGTTAGTAGCGAAACTCTGCCAAAATTTCTACGGTTTTTGTTGGTTCGTGTTTTCAAAGGGGTTTGACTCTGGTTTAGGGAGCTAAATGGAGGTTGGGTCGGTATCAGAGCATTAGGTTATAGGTTCTGTACACTTCTGTAGTCGTGTTTACTAAGGATATTTGAGAATGTACATCAATATTCCGGGTGTCGTATACTTTCAAATATTTAAAGTTCCATGTTTACGTTCCACTTGTTGTGAACGATATTTTATTCATTAGGATGCCTCCCTGACGTGCTTTTCGTGTCGTTTCGGTTGTAGATCCAATCGAGGATCAATCGACGCGCGATTTTCCAGAGAACTGTGGATTTGGATGAGTATTCCGAGTTCAGTGAACTGTGTGGCACAGTTTGCCTGGTTGTTGTATATGAGCGTCTACATGTTGCCTCAAAGCTGAAAATTGTGGCAGTTGATGTTTGCCTGAGTCAGATTGTTGTATTTGGTGGGCTGATATTGTGTGAGTTCCCGCTGCGACTCCATGGCCTACCTTCAGAGTGTTGTTTATACGGTAATGATTTAATCAGGCTATCCAACAGTCGAATGTGGAGTGTTTACCCACCTGAGGCAGAGATGCATTGTTCACATGTTTGTCCCTATTTGCACGTGTTATGTGGCTTCAGAGGAAGCGGTGAACGAGGTTCGAGATGAGTTTAAACCTGAGCATCAGAGAGAGTCTAACTGTTGTGCCTCGAGACATCCGTGAGGAGCTTAGTGTGTTGCACTCAGTGGTGAGGCTATTGAGAGGAAAGGTGTACGCGGTTTTCGATGTGATGGTTTGAGGAATGTGGACTTCGTCGTGATTTTGATGAGATTGAGTTCAGGTACCTCGAGATCAGTGACTTCATCAGGCTAGGGTCTTTTTGATTGTGTTGAGGGTCATCAGATTAGGCAGAGAATCTGTTTGGCGATGGCGGAGATCACAGAGTAGCGGACTTGCTCCTGCGACATGAGTTTGGGCGATCGTTGGTGATCTTTTCACAAAGCAGGTGTTGCGGTGACTGGTGTTCGTGAAGCACCCTCAGTTGCTGTTTCAGTGGCCAGGAGGGTCACGTAACGAGGGAGCACCCTCAGCCAGCTGTTGTAGTGGTTCGGTAGCTCAGAGTTTACGAGGAGATCCTCATGTTATTCCTGAAGTCTAATTCATGTACCCTTTTTGATGAACTATTCAGCAAGTCGCATTTGATGTGGACGGCTAGTTGGGCATGTTGGAGTTCGTGCCATGACCTTGTTTGAGGACAGACTTTTCTCCGAGGTTACTGTTGTTTGTTATCCATGGCTATTGTACCTGCATCTCCACTATCGAGGTTTTGGAGAGTGTTGCATCCATCCGAAGGTTGCGAGATCCGTGTTGGAGGATATGGCTTAGCCGCGGATCTGTTATAGCTGGACATCGTGGTTTTAGTGAGATTGTGAGTATGGACTTACTGACGATGCATTTGGCTGTGTTCGAGTGCCTCGAGAAGGAGGTTGTGTTCCGACGACCAGATTTTCCCGGGATACTGTTTCGCGGTGATGGTCGAGCGGATGATGGTGGAGACAAGTTGTGTGGTTTGCTTAGCTCATGTTGTGGATACTTCGGTTGCTGTGCCCGACATTGGTGACATTGAGGTGGTTCCCAAGTTTCCAGGTGTATTCCGGAGGAGTTACCAGGTGTTCCTCCAGTTCGGGAGATCGACTACATTATTGAGCTTGTATCCGGCGCTGGACTTATTTTACCGACGTTTTATCGTTCGGAGCCAGCGGAGCTGATGGACCTACAGTTTCAACTCCAGGAGTTGCTGGAGGAGGTTTCAAGAGATTTCATGCGACCTCGTGTATTTGCGTGGTGTGCTCTTGCATTGTTTGTACGGATGTTGTATGGTTCGGTGAGGTGGTGCATTGACTACCGGAAGGCTGATTTGCTTCAGAGGAGAGCTTATCCTCCGCTTCGGATTGATGATTAGTTTGATCAGCTTCCGAGAGCTTCAGTCTTTTCGAGGATTGATTTCGGGACTAGATATTGTCAGTTGAGGATCGGTGAGTTAGATGTGGTTTGGACAGCTTTCGGATCTCGGTGCGGGCATCAGGAGTTCTTGGTCACGCCATTAGTTGACCAATGCCCCCGTAAATCGTGTGGACTTGATGGACCAGGTGTTCAGACGGTTTCTGGACGAGTTTGTGGTCATGTTCGTTGGCAACGTCCTGATGTACTCCAGGAGCGTGGGCCAGCACCTGATGCTATAGCGAGTGGTTTTGCAGACTTCGCGAGATGATCAGCTATTTGCGAAGGTCAGTCAGTGTGAGTTTTGGCCGATTAACGTGAAGATTTTGGACTGTGTGATGTCAGCCGAGGGAGTTGGCGTGGATCCGGACTAGTTAGAAGCCGTGTTGATTTGGGGATTGCCCTACCATTGTACCAGAGATCGGGGGTCTCTTGGGTTTGGCAGGTTATTACCGACGGCTTGTACAGGATTTTCCTGGATTGCCACTCTACTTTCCAGATTGACGAAGAAGGCGTCAAGTTCGAGTGGTTCGATGCACGCGAGGAGAGTTATTTACTCCTGAAGGATGGTTGACCGTTGCTTCGGTTTGACTTTACCTGACGACCGCGATGAGTTCGTGGGTTATGGCGATGCATCGAGGATTTGGATTTGGTTGTGTTTTGATGCTGTGTAGCAGAGCGGTGGCTCATGATTCAAGCAGTGGAAACTTTATGAGGCTATGTGTCCTATGTTTGATTTGGGTGTAGCTGTCCTTGTGTTAGCATCAGAGAGTTTGAGATACTACTGCTACGGCGTGCAGCGCAGTGTAGGACATACACTGATCACCTGAGTTTCATCCACTTGCATTTTCGACCAGATTTGGGCTTGGGGCAGTGTAGATGAATGAGGTCAACTAACGACTATAGCTGCACCTTTGAGTTTGTTCGGGAAAGGCTAGAGGTTGTATTTTGACTATCCATTTGGGATGTTGTTGCTGATGCATTCAGTCGAGAGTCGGAGCTTCAGTGTTTCATGTGTGTGCAGCTCGAGTTTCCGTGTTAGCCGAGTTGCGAGCTATGGGAGCTGAGTTCAAGTGTGATGATGTTGAGGCTCGTGGTTTTGCGCGCATTTGGCACTAGTGATGCGGAATTGTATCAGATACTCCGAGTTTATTACTCGTGACGTAACATGAAGAGCAATGTAGCAGTTTGAGTGTGCAGATGCCACATTTGTCGACTGGCGATGGCTAGGAGGCAGAGACTTTCCGAGATGTGTCAGCCATTTGAAATTTTCGGTTAGACGTGGCGATTGTTGCTGTGTTTGTGTGTGTTTGTATGCACTTTGGTTGTGATACCAGTTGTTAGGCCTTTGTGGAACATTTGACGAATTTAGTACGATTCCCTGTACTTTTCGAGAAAGATTTCAGTGGCAGGCTGGCTTAGCTATGTTTGACGGAGGTTGTCCATCTACGTGGAGTGTACCTATGTTCCAGTTCGCTGACCGAGGTAATCAGCTACGGCTGAGTGTTGGCAAGCTTTGCAGCGAGCTTTGGGGACCAGATTACAAGTTAGTACCAGTTTTTATCCTCATATTGGCGAGCGATCTTCGAGGACTATTCAGACCTTGGAGGGCATATTGTGGACCTAGGTATTGCTGTTCCGGAGGATTTGGGACCAGCAGTTTCACTTGTTTGAGATTGCTTGCAGTATCAGTTTGCTGATCACTATGAATTGACGTTGTTTGATGTCGTTTTGTGGATGATGTTGTACTCCACTGTGCTGGAGCGAGTTTGGTTTGAGTTTGAGTTGACATTTGATTCGGATTTTGTGGAATGTGCTACCACAGATTGTCAGATTAGCGAAAATGGGTTGATAATTGCCCGAGTCCGATGTTTGAGCTATGTTGATATGAGTGTGTGAGTTATGTGAATGTGTGTAACTGAGTTGTGATTTGCCGTGTTATTTTGATCCGTATGTGGTCATATGCGAGTTTGTGTTATGCCGTATGATTCGGCATCGCCTATATTGTTGGTTTTTATGTGTGTTGTGTTCCGTGTGGCGGAACTATGTTTCAGGTTTGTTACGTGTTGTGTACCCTACTTGTTCCTTATGCAGGAACACTTGGCGCTTGTGTAGAGCCAGTTCAGATTTGTGATTTGAAGGTTCCGGGATTTCAGCACGGAACTATCTCCTATTGTGGAGTCAGTTGTCAGAGTTGTTTAGTTGTGGTTGCCACTGGGCAGTTGAGCAGTATACCGAGGCAGTGCTTCTACCTTTGGTCGGCAGACTCGGAAATTTCGAGGTCGAATTTTTTTTAAGGGGGGTGGATTTCTGACGACCCGGACCGGAATCAGCAGTATGATCAGCTATATACGTGAGTTACTGCGTAGTCGCAGAGTTCCGACAATATTTGAACCGCCAGGTTTGATAACGACTTAATTATTGGCCGAGAATTGGAGCTGGGTCTCTTCTCCAGAGTCGTTGTACGTGTGATTTCGAGTTCATGGGCGGTTCCGGATTGTCATTTGGACGACCGAGGAATTAATTATGAATATTTGAAGTTTCGACGGAATCGGATTATATTGGCGATCTTCTTAACGACTAAATTACCGGTCGACAATTTGGTTTCGGTTTCTTCACAGAAGTTGTTCAGAATTTAATTTCAAGCTTGTGGGAACTTCTGGAGCATTATTCTGAGTTACGAAGATTAAGTTGTGATTATTTCCGTTTGTTGATATTTAGTCGAATTATGCATGTGTTTGGGTTGAATGGTTGACTTTTTATCCATTTGGCCTATGTGTTTGACTTCATATGATTATTGAAGAACATGTCGAGTCGAGTTCATGGCCGCGAGAATTATTGAAATCGGAATTACGATGCGGAAGTTATGGGAGTTTAAAGTTTGTCGCACAATGTATTTATGGGGGTTTCCTCTTTGGGAAAGACTATAAATAGTGAAGTTTCTATAATGGGAAAGTCAAAATATGGTATTTAATGGCATTGACCGGTCAACTGGGTTTGACCGTGGTGGAGGGAGTTCACGGCGGTGGCCACGGCTTCGCCGGCGGCGAGCCTTATCCGGCCACCTCACGGCTTGGCGTTTGTCCCATTCAACTCGTCTTGATATCCCGAAGCTATCCCCGGCCTCTTTTTCCGGCATGGTCCACGGTGGAGAGAGAATTATCCGGCCAAAAATGGAGGAAAACTTGGTGATTCGGGTTGCTCGATTTAGGCCGAATTGAGCTACAACTTTGAGTGGGCTTTGAAGCTCTCATCCCCTTGATGCTACCCTGTAAGTTTGGTGATTCAATTCGATGTGTACATGGAGAATTTTGGATTTGAAATTTGTGTACCAATTCGGTTTATCATGAAATTGGACTAGTTAGAGATTGAATTGGCCTTTGTTGCAGTTATGAAAGTTGCTCAGTGGATGATTTTGAGTGGAGTGAGGGTTGCTCCGCCGTGAAATTTTTCGGTCGGGTGGCGGCGCCGCCGTGGGCGGCGGTCAACGGCGGTCAACAGTTTGACTTTTTGGGTTTTCGACAAATTGCATGTCATTTCACTCGAAATCGCGCCCCGATCGCAGTGGGGAGGTTCGTTTCTCGATTTGAGCATCCGAAAATACAGCGAGGTATTGAGGTGTGATTTCTGGATTTTCGATAGTTTGTCGTAATCGAATTACGTGTTTCCGAGAACGGTGGTTTCTCGTGATTTGTCTTGTATTGTCGAGTTATGACTTTGAGAAATGGATTTTGTGAATATTCAGGTGTTCTTGATCGTTTGTTTGGCGAGGGACTTTCCGCGGGATCACGGGTTAACGCGAACTGCATTACGCAAGCGTGTGAGTGGACAAGTTTCTATTTTCACTGTTGATTTGCGAGTTCGTGGATTTTATGATTTTCCGTATTTAAATTATACGATGATTGAGATATATGTTATTTTCGGAGGTGTTGTTATGTGTTTATGGGTGATGGCATTTATAGCATCGACGCTACCAGAGTTGAGAGATTCCTCTGGCCCAGAGTTGAGAGATTCCTCTGAAGCAGGGTTGAGAGATTCCCCTGAGTTCCGCCGGGGTTGAGAGATTCCCCTGGCCTTTCACCGTCAGGTTTGAGCAATTCACCTGACGTCGGGCTTGAGAGATTCGCCCGACAACCTCCATATATATATATGTTGTTGTGTTTTCCGAACTCGCACTGTTTTACATTGAGTATGTATATAAACTGGTGAAAGGCATATGTTTATTTTCGTCCACTCACTCTAACGTTTTTATTTGCCTTTCCCCTGGGCTTTTCGGTTTCCGTGCCCAGTTTGCAGTTCGGACTCTGGAGTCGCACGTCGTGGTCGGAGGCATAGTGCTCGAGCTACCTTGTTTCTTCCAGTAGGTTTACTGTTCTGCCTACTGTGGTTTACGTATATGTTTATACATTAGAGGTCGCTCTGAGTTTCCTATTGTATATATTATACGATTTTACTCCGGATTTCAGTTAAGTATAGTTATATTTATTGTTTTACTTTACTGTTGATATATTGAGAAATCCGGATGGGATTGGTGCCCACTGTTTGATTTTTGTGGCATAGGATGAAGTGTATTTTTCGCGTGCAGGTAAAGGTAATCACTACAAGAAAACAGCACTTAGACCACGGAAACACTAATTCTCCGTCGTCCAAGTGACACTTAGACGACGGAAAAGACTCTGTGGTCCAAGTACCACCTGGACGACGGAGAATACCATCTCCGTCGTCCAAGTGGTCACCTGGACCTCGGAGTCTTCTCCGTCCTCCAGGTGACCACTTGGACGACGGAGATGGTATTCTCCGTCGTCCAGGTGACAACCTGGACCTCGGAGTCTTCTCCGTCCTCCAAGTGACCACTTGGACGACGGATATGGTATTCTCCGTCGTCCAGGTGACCACCTGGACCTCGGAGTCTTCTCCGTCCTCCAAGTGACCACTTGGACGACGGATATGGTATGCTCCGTTGTCCAGGTGATTACCTGGAGGACGGACCGACACGCCGTCGTCCGAGGTCACAAAACGTACTTCCACTTAGACGACGTACCGACACCTCCGTCGTCTAAGTGAAGCATTATATAAGCCCACTGCCGGCCAAACTGATCGAATTCATTCCTAGCTAGCCTCGATCTCTTCATGATCGATTCCATTTGAAGAATAATTGAAGGAGAAGGGAGAAGGAGAAGCTAGGGAGCTCGAGCTAGGTAGCTAGAAGCTAGCTAGGCCGAGAAGAATCAGGATCGATAAGGGATCTCCGCTGACTAGCTAGTTAGCTTAATTAACGTAAAGATATCGAGAAGGCCAGCAGGTACGTACGTACGCAGTTAAAATTTGCTTAATTAATATGTATTTAGTGAAAACGTACGTACATATATATATACATGCAAGGATGTTAGCTGATGTTAGCTATATATATATATATGTACAGATCAATTAAATTACGTACATACGTACGTAATTGATAGATCGATATGTAGATCGAGTACGTATAATTAAGCGTAAATTAATGGACAAATATATATATATATATGTAATAATTAATTAAGTATAATATTTTGTAGCAGTATGGACAAGAGTTGGATGAAGTTGAAGAATAGATGTGATGTCCGGTATATGGATGGAATTAGCGAATTTGTGAATTTTGCGATAGAACATGGTCAGGGAAAGAAACGTTTCAGGTGTCCGTGTCAGAAATGTCTTAATTGTCAGTATGCGGAGGTTAATGTTATGGTGCAACACTTGTACGAAAATGGTATGATGTGGAGTTACACTACATGGAGCGAGCATGGTGAAGCAGTAGAGTTCAGCGCAGCAGACTTCAGCTCAGGGTACAGTTACCATGGTGCCTCATCCAGCGGCAGTGGTGCCGGACCCCCAGCTTGCAACCCAACTGCAGATTTGGTCCATGATGCGTTTCCGGGATGTAGTCATGGCAGACACCAACACCAAGACGGAGGTTACAGTACCACCAATGAGCATGATGACACATTCCCCGCAGCTAGCTTGGCCACTGACACCAGTGAGATGGAAAAGTACAACCGGATGCTACTTGAAGCGCAGACCCCGGTGTTCCCTGGATGTCGAGAGAATGTGTTGCAATATGTGATGGAGCAAATGAAGATAAAAGTGAAGCACAAAATGTCAGTGAGTGCTTTTGATGAAATTCAGGAGCAAATATGTAAGTTGCTTCCTGATGATCACAATCTTCCTAAATCTCATTATAAGGTTAGAAATATCCTGAGCAGCCTCGGCCTAAAGTACAGGATAATTGACGCATGTCCGAATGATTGTGTGCTATTTTACAAAGAGTATAAAGAGTTGGACTATTGTCCCGTATGTGGCCAGTGCAGATTCCAGTTGAATAGGAAGAGTTCGAAAAAGAGAATTCCTGTGAAAGTTGTTCGATATTTTCCCTTGATTCCCAGATTGCAGCGCCTGTAAACTTGCCGATGGGGAGGGTTTCAAACATTTCAACAGAGAATTTGGAGACTTTGCTTCAGAGGTTAGAAATGTTAGACTCGGCCTATCTACAGACGGATTCAATCCTTGGGGAAGTAATAGCTCCGCCGTCAGCACTTGGCCAGTTATTCTGATGCCGTACAACTTGCCTCCGTGGATGTGCATGAACAAGGAATTTAATTTCCTTACCGTACTAATTCCAGGTCCTAAATCTCCATCGAAGTGCTTAGATGTCTACCTCAGACCTTTGATTGACGAGCTGAAACTGTTGTGGGAAAATGGAGTCCCAACTTATGACAAATTCACTGACACGATGTTCACGATGAGGGCTGCTGTAATGTGGACAATCAGCGATTTTCCAGCTTATGGGATGTTGGCAGCCTGCAGGACAAAAGGATATAATGGATGTCCTATATGTTTGGACGACGTGAACTCTAGTTGGCACGCGGGGAAGGTGTGTTACTTGGGTCACCGAAGATGGCTTCCTCACGACCACCCGTGGCGACAGGATGAAGCTCATTTCGACGGTACGGTAGAGAACAATCCTAAACCCCGTAGTTGGTCGGGCGAAGAAATTTTAGAGAGGTTGAGCTATTTCGACTTTGGTGTGTTGAGCAATGACGCGGATGTAAAGAAATGCAATCCAATTCCTCCACATGATCTGAGCTATTGGGATCACAAGAGTATATTCTTTGAACTCCCTTACTGGTCGAAGTTGAAGCTGAGGAACAACTTGGACGCGATGCACATAGAAAAGAATGTGTGCGACAGCGTGGTGGGAACAATTCTCGGTATTAAGTTCAAGACTAAAGATACTCCCAAAGCGCGCAAAGATTTGGAATCAATGAATCTACGTCGTCCCTTGTGGTTGAGGAGGGATAGGAAAGGAGTGTACAACAAGATGCCAGATGCACCTTACACAGTGAAGCCGACGCTTAGACGTTCTGTATTTCACTGGTTTAAGGGCGTTCGTTATCCGGCTACGTATGCAGCTACTATAACTGGAGCAGTGGACGAGGTGCAACACAAGTTTGTTGGTCTAAAGACACATGACTATCACGTTATGCTGCAACGTCTGATTCCAGTGGTAATTCGACCATACTTGCCTCGGGACGTCGTAGAACCAATAGTGGCATTGTGCAGGTGGTGGCAGAGGTTATGCGCCAGAGAATTAAAGAAGTCAGATGTGGTGGAATTGCAACAACAAATTGTGCACATCATTTGCAAACTAGAGAGGATTTTCCCCCCTGCTTTCTTTGACATCATGATTCACCTAATGATCCACCTGCCCGAGCAGGTGCTCATTTCTGGTCTGGTCCAGTACACTTGGATGTATCCTCAAGAAAGGTACGTACAACTAATTAATTAATTTGTTCCACTGGAGATTATATATATACTAGCCAGCTAGCTATATGTACTTATGTAATGTGTACGTTTGATTTTGTAGACAGCTTGGACAGTATAAGTCATTCGTCAAAAACAGGTCGGCCCCGGATGGCTCCATAGCAGAGACATACCTAATGCATGAGTGTGTTACTTACTGCAACAGGTACCTCAAAGATCCACCCTCTCCCAGTACTGCCTCCGATCGCAGTGCCCGCATCAATCTTTCTGTCGTCACCAATGTCGTCCGACCGTTTAGAGGAGTATTAAAGGAATCGTTAACACGGGAAGAACTTATTGAGGCACATTGGGTAGTGTTGCGAGACTGTGATGAAGTTGAGCCGTACATGATGTCATACAGGGAGAGGCTTCA
The DNA here is from genome assembly GCA_946800695.1 of Geum urbanum. Classification (NCBI taxonomy): domain Eukaryota; kingdom Viridiplantae; phylum Streptophyta; class Magnoliopsida; order Rosales; family Rosaceae; genus Geum; species Geum urbanum. Next base: position 14,522,346 of record OX327008.1, on the reverse strand, counting down.
GGCGTTAAATCAAAACAAGAGTTCGGCGTGGATTGAGAAAATGGTTAAGAAGAAGTTTCCTGATTATTTCTTCCAATGGGTATGTACGTACGACTCGGTATTAATTATTTAAATACATATTGCTCATGTTTGTAGAAAGTAAACCATTATATTAATTTGGCCTTTTTCGCAGATGATTGATCTGCAAAAATCTGATAACCACGGAGGGTGGTGGTCATGGCCAAAGCACTTGCTAGCAGGGAAGCCGGTTAAACACTATATTTATCCCGGATGTTTTGTGAACGGTGTAAAGTTCCATTCATTGGCCCGAGACGAAGGAAGAAGAACACAAAACAGTGGGGTAGCTGTTGGGAAAGACAATGATCTATATTACGGGGCTATTGTATACGTGGTTCAGCTATGTTACGGGAATGATGTCAACGTTTTCCTATTCAAGTGCAGATGGTTCAAGCATACAAAGGAAGACCTGGGACTATTATCTGTCGATACAAACTCGCACTGGTATGAGGATGAGCCTTTCGCTCTCGCCACCTTAGTTCGGCAGGTGTTCTATCTCGACGATCCGAAAGCCGGTGAAGGGTGGAAAATAGTGAACCATATCTCTCACCGAGGAATATGGAATACAGAGACAATTGAAGGGACACCGGCGACGACTGAAGATGCTGCTGAACCAGAAAGAGACATTCCTGCCTATCAAGAGCCTAATATTTCTATGATCCGCTCCGATATAATGGACCTGGTTCAAGATGGTGAACGGTTACCCATGCCTGATGGTTGTACAGATCTAACTGAAGATGAGATTATCCATGAGGTAGATGAAGAAGACGAGCAGGAAGAGGATGCGGACGAGGACTCAGGTTATTCGTCGGACGATGTTGAGTACGATGACGAGGATGAGCCGTCGACTAACGGGGATGAGGACGATGATGATTATGACGAAGAGTACGGTCATACGACGAGGGAGATTAATTGGTAATTAATTACTGTAATTATTGTAATATATATATATATGATCGATGCTGGTTTACGGTAAGAAATTAATCCGAATTATATATCCTGGACAACGGAGAAATTAATTGCAGATTAATTGGCGCCAAATCTCAATCTCATATAAAACCCTAGCTAAATCCTGGACCCTAAATCTAGCAGTTCGGATCGATCGATCAATTTTTTAATTATATTTTTGAATCAGAATAATTGAACGCACACACAAATGACCGGGGACGACCTAAACCGTAAACCCTAAGGCCCTAACCCCTGAATTCGGGGTTTTTACACCTGGACGACGGAGATGGTCATTCTCCGTCGTCCAGGTACACACTAGGACGACGGATAACTTCATTTTCCGTCGTCCAAGTTCACAAACCCTAAACCCTAAACAGTAAGGCCATAACCCCTGAATTCAGGGTCTATACACCTGGACGACGGAGAACGTCATTCTCCGTCGTCCAGGTCAGAACCTGGACGACGGATAACTTCATATCCGTTGTCCAGGTTCTGACCTGGACGACGGAAACACTCATTTCCGTCGTCCAGGTGCAGATATCGTAATTTTTTCTAAGACAACGACCATCTAGACCTTCTTCCAATGCAAAGTCTTTTCATCAAGACTTTAGAGTAAACAATTCTTGGTGTGTGAGCTTCGACGGTTCGAAAATCGGAGTTACGAAATGCCTAGTATCCACGTTTCCGGTTTGTGAAATTATCGGTTTTGCGGTTGACTGTGCCGATCAAACCCTTCCCGAACTTATTATTTTATGATCCTTTGAAGACAATTATATATTATGTTACGACGAACATATCCAACGGTTGTTTTGTCCAAATTCAATTTCGTTAATACTCTGCCGCAAATGAGCGTCTACTCATGAACACTTAAGTCGTAAAGATTAGTCGATACTTAACATGTTTCAATACGTAAAATTAATCGTCGGTTCAAATTTAACTGTTTATATACACGATGCGTTCATCGATATTGTACGACTATTTCACTCGAATGACAGATCGCTAAATTCCTAGCGAATTATTTTTAAAATTTTTTTTTACGTAATTTGAACTTGGACGACGGAGATGGTCATTCTCCGTCGTCCAGGTACACACTAGGACGACGGAAACTGACCATCTCCGTCGTCCAAGTCCAAAATTATGGCGGTTCAATTTACCGCTTCCGTTTTCGGCACCGCTTAAATTTTTCACTTAGACGACGGAGAATTCATTCTCCGTCGTCTAAGTCCAAAATCATGGCGGTTCAAAACGTCCCGCCGATTAATTACGTGCCGATTGAAAATTTTTAAACCGCCACCTAGACGACGGAAAACACTATTTCCGTCGTCCAGGTGGACTTAGACGACGGAGAATAGTGCTCCGTCGTCTAAGTGCAACTCTATAAATAGAGTTGCACCCCCCCTCATTTTCTCATCATTCCATCTCCTCCTCTCCCTCTCCTCTCCTCTCCTCTCCTCTCCTCCAGCGACGCTCCGACGACATTTTTTCCGGCGTGGTTCCTCCTCTCCGACGACTCAAGTCCGGCGAAATTCCCGTAAACTCCGCTTCGGTACATTTCTATTTTTCCCTTATTTAAATAATTTTCATTTTATTAATTAATTAAATTCTAAATATAATTAATTAGTAGAAATTAATTTAGTAATTAATTTTAAATATTTAATAAATGATTAATTGTTGTTATTTATTAATTAAATCATAATTATTGTTATTGTTTCCTAATTAAATGAATAATTGTAAATTTGTTGTTATTAAATAAATAAATAATTAATTATTGTTATTAATTAATTAAATAAATAATTATTGTTATTAATTAATTAAATGGTTAATTATTGCATGCTAAATGGAAAATAAATTATTGCATGTAATTACGTGTATTTTTTAGTAAATTAATTAGTAGTACGTGTTCGATTTAAATTTAGTACATAGGGTTGGTGTAATTAAGTCGCACTCTTTGGAATAGATGGCGCCTCTTTTCCTTGCTTATCTCCTTAATCCCTCGTGATGTGTGGATTTCATCACCGCACACCATAACCTAAGTGAAGTTATGGACACGAGGTTGAGGGCGGAGTTTGCAAAGGACTTGAGGGAGTGTAAATTTTCGAAAAATTGGCCGAATGTCGGACATGGTGTCTAGAAACGGGTTATGACTGGTGACAGGATTTGGACTAAGAAAGACTTTTGTCGAAATTAATCCTGCCTCTCGCGTTATCTCTATCCCTAACTGGCCATGTTTTTCGATTTAACCAAGGCTGATTAATTGAAAATTTACACTTTATCGCGCGGGTCACACGTCCATTGAACGACCGAAAATGCCAAGCTAGTGTACTCTATTTAAATCTTAAACGTACTTAATTAATTAGCGTAAATTTTTAAGTTGTAATTATTATGGTAAGTAGGTATTTTAACCCCGTACTCTTAGGTTTAAATGGCTCCGCCAAAGACGACATCCGGCAAGAAGAAAGCCCAACAAGAGGCAGAAGATGCCATGCTCCGCCGCTTGGCGGACCAAGTCGGTTGGGAATTACCACTGGAGGGCAACGACGCTCTCAATCCGGACGGATCATCTGGTCCGTCCGTAGCGCCCTCTGGGGAAATTCCCGCTCCCCCATTCATCTCGAGCGGTGATGACGTCGACCCCTTCCAATCTCCGACGCCCGGTACCCATTCAACGGGAAGTACTCAGGCGTCCTCCACCGCCGAATCAATCATGTACAGCGCCCGCCGTAGGCAAAGGAGGGCCCCCACTGACCCGGAACCGAAAAGGACTCGGGGTCTCGTTAAAGGGGGGAAAGCGGAGCGTATTTGCAAGGCGACCGGTAAAAAGATCGACTTGCCGTACGACGAATTCACCGGTGGCCCTCCCACAGCTCAACTAGCAAGTCTCTCGGCGCATGGGATAGGGTCAATCATCCGTAACCGGGTTCGTATCACTGCCCCTACTTGGAAGGAGGCGCCGAATCATGAGAAGGCGAAAGTCTTCAAAGATCTTTCGGTACGTAATACGTTCAATTTAGTTATTATATAATATTGTTAATCTCGGCCTAAAATTTCATAATATATACGATTATAATTTTCTATTTATTTTTCATAGGAACAATTTGACGTGGATCCGACACCGGCTATGTTGAGGCATATCAATCAAACCGCCAACTCCATCTACAAAGATTGGAAGTACAGGCTCCATAAGTACTTCAAAGATGTCGGTCCCGTGCCTCCCCCGGTAGAGCTGCAAGGGGAGAGAGAAGATGAGTGGGAGTGGTTGTGTAACCACTTTGCCGATGAACAATTTAAGGTATTAATTTAATTTTTTTATTTCAATTAAAATAATTGAATTATTTAAATTGTAGTTATTCATTTTTTAATGATTTAATTATGTTGTGTAACAGAAATTCTCCGGTGTCAACAAAGCCAACCGGGGGAAGAAGGAGAAACACCATACTACCGGCGCCAAGCAATTCATTCAAATTGCCAAGGAGCACAAGGATAAGGGTTCCAAACACCCTTTTATTGATGCAAGCGTAAGCGCGTACGTGACGCCAGGGCTCGATAATGAAGCGAGTCAATGCGGCGTAAGTGATATATATATATATGTGCTTTTAATTATAGTAATTATTATTTAAATATGATTACAAAATTATAATAAATTAATTATAATTTTGTAGGCAAGGGCGATAGAGCGTGCGCATGAAGAGTTGGCCAACACTCAGCTTGCGTTCCCAGATGTGCCGCCGGAAGACCTGCCTCCTCTATCCTTAGAGAGCCAAATTGCAATCGCGGATGAGGTCTACGGTCGTAGAGCTGACAAGGAGGTTAGGCACTTTGGGCCTAGGGTGGTACGAGATTTGTCGACAACCTCCGGCTGATCATCTACGGGAGGTTCGAGGCAGCGGAGAATGAGTCAAGCTGCGGCCGTCGAAGCAGCCATTCAAGAGGCTCGACTGGCACGAGAGGAGAATCGACGGACACAAGAGCAGAATGAGTCAATGCGGCAAAGACTTGACGAACAACAAGCACAAATAGCCCAACTCATCGCGCTCATGAACCAAAATCGAGAAGTATGTCAACCTCCTCCGAACCCACACCCCGACGACAACGACCCGGCTGGAGGCGGAGGACTCGGCCCCGCATCTGCTCCTCCAGTGTATTAGCTAGCACGTAGTATATTATCTCGTTTCTTTCCGCATTCCGAACAATATTTTAATTTTTAATTTATGGGTTTTTTCGTATGTACAAATTAATTTACTTTGATTATTTAATAATTATATATATAAGTTATTAATTTTAATATTCAAAATTTAGTTTATTTATTTAATATTAGCATTTTTCATTATTTAAATTAAAATAATAATAAATTAAATTAATAATATTTAATTTCAATTTATTTTTTTTAAAAAATTAAATATTCACTTGGACGACGGAGATTATGTTCTCCGTCGTCCAGGTGCACAAACCCTAACCCTAACCCCTAACCCCTAAACCCTGTTGTTCTCCGTGGCCAAGGTGCTCACCTGGACGACGGAGACTTAGTGTTTCCGTCGTCCAGGTGAACTCCTGGGCCACGGACACACGAGCAATGTCCGTGGCCCAGGTGTTCACCTGTACGACGGAAACACTAAGTCTCCGTCGTCCAGGTGAACACCTGGGCCACGGACATTGCTACCATTATCCATGGCCCAGGTGTTCACCTGGACGACGGAGACTTAGTGTTTCCGTCGTCCAGGTGAACACCTGGGCCACGGATAATGTCCGAGGTCCAAGTTCACTTGGACGACGGAAAAACTAAGTCTCCGTCGTCCAGGTGCTTGGACGACAGCACTTGGAGCACGGACCTTGGACGACGGAGTTTCCGTCGTCCAAGTACTTAGACGACGGAAAACTTCACTTAGACGACGGAAATGGTCCGTGGTCTAAGTGCAGTTTTCTTGTAGTGAATTCCACGTTAGTAGCGAAACTCTGCCAAAATTTCTACGGTTTTTGTTGGTTCGTGTTTTCAAAGGGTTTTGACTCCGGTTTAGGGAGCTAAATCGGGGTTGGGTCCTTTCAAGAGTCCCTATTTCATAGGGAGAGTTATCCTCAGTGCCGCAAGAAGTGAAGAACATGGTGAACAATGCTATGTTGGTGAGTTAGTTTGATATTCGTTATGTGTATATATATATATTACCATAAATGGGTACATTGCATGTATGGTTCAATGTTCCGGAGCACCTTATGTTGATCATGTGTAGTCACTTTCTACATTTGTATAGCATATATAGGTACAAGGAGTGGAAAACTGAGTTGTGCTCGCACTGGTGAACGAATGGCAATGGCCGTTTGGGTACCCCCCTTGAGTTTATGTATAGGGAGTACGAGTAGCAATGGCTTCTAATCCACTTCAACAACCCACAATTTGAGGTATATATGTAACATCATATTTGTGTTTACTTGTATACTATTTAGGGACATTAGTTTCCTAATATTTTTTTAATATATGTTGAAAGGACCCAACCCCGATTTAGTTGCCAAAACCGAAATTAGGCCCTAACGACACCATAACTTATAAAAAAATTGCCAGAGTTTACTGTATAAAACGTACAAATCAAAAACCTGAAAGAAGATTACACTTCACAGATAAATTCTCAGACATACCATGGACCACCATTGTCCATCCGGATTTCTCAAAATCCACATATATAATAAAATACAAGGTTTACAAGAAATCCAGAAAGTATTCAGGAGTATTACTCAAATTGAACAACACTACACAAGTATTCAGAGCGACTTCTAATTACAAAATATACAAGACAAGCAGGTTACATTAGGAACCTACTAGAAGGAAAGTGTGATTTGAACTCTAGGCCTCCTGCGATGACATGCAACCACGGGAAAGATACTGCAATCTGGGTGGCAAAAACCAAAAAGCCCAGAGAAAAGCATATAAATAATAAAACCGTTAAAGTAAGTGGATGTAAATCAATATATGCCGCATAATAAATCCAACATGCTTTTCACAGTAAATGCATATAAAATCATGTGAGTCAAAACAAATAAGCCCAGGTCAAGTGCTTATAAAGACGTAACTCTCCTGGGTACTGTGTTTGTGGAGGCAGTAACTTAAGTACGTTTTCCTCAAGTTATGATACGCCTGGGTCAAATGCTCATAAAGACGTAACTCTCTCGGATACTGTGAATCACGGGTCAGGTTCTCATATAGACGTAACCCTCCCGGAGCATCTCAGGGATCAACCGAGAGGCCATTTATAGTCAGTGTAAAAAAAAATCACATGTGCCTCCAAATCAATGTATGCTCATAAAATGCATAATCATAAATGCATACTCGTAAATGCATAATCGTAAAGCATACTCATAGACTGGCAAATCCACTTTGAAAATCCAAGTATAAAAATCAACGTGGGATAAAATTTCCACTCATAGATAACAGCTAGCCCTGAGGCCCAGCGGAAGATCCCTCGCCACAAACATGATTATTATCACCTGATAACAGGGATACGATCAATACATATTCGATTTCAACATACGGAGCAAATACGTTCTCGAAAAGCGTATCGACGAGGATAACAAAATGTCCAAAATACCCCAAACAACCCTCATCCCAAAGTTAACACATTCAACTCAACTTGAAAACCTCACGACTACGATCGGGGCATGATTACGAGCAAAACGACATAAAAATCTATGAAAACCACAAAAGCCAACCCCTCGCCGAAGCTTCGTTGTTGACCGCCGGCGGCGGCGCGGCGTCAATAGTGACATTCCCCAGTGAGCCATACACTAAAATCTTCCTCTCCTCAAGCCCAACCAAACCCCCAAAACCATGTCTCCATCCAACCACCACCGTGGCCAGAAATGCCCTCAAAAATCTCGCCGGTTTCTCTCTCTGCGGTCACCACCAAGACACCTCTAAAACCTCTTCCTTAACCAAGATTAAACACCCAGAAATCTTCAAGGGGTTGAGGGGAACCAAACCCCCAACCAACCCGACACCAAAACTCGCTGAAAACCACCACCCAATTCGGGAGAAATCCATGAATTTCAACGAGTTCGAACTCCCTCAAAACTCAACCATATCTCACAAATGAATACATGAATAAATAGGAAATCAAGAGAGCTTTCTAACCTTACCAAGAACACGCCCGGAGGTGGCGGGTAGGACGGTGGCAACAAAACGGGTCGGTGGAGTAAAACAGGTCAACTTGGTCCAAACTCAGTCAACTCTGTTCAAATGTGTGATTTTACGATTTTTACGATTATTCGATATTTATACGTAGTGAACTGACCAAAACCACGACTCAGATAACTCCAACACAATCGGATAAGTACGACTAACATGATGACAATTTCAAATACTCATTTTATATTCTCCGATTATCCGAAAAATCCTCTGAGACCTCCTACGAGCTCGAAATCAAATCCTCTTCAATTTCCGCGAAGAAACTCAAACCAAATTCTTGCCCGATAATTTGGTCATTAACAAACCACATATGTACAATCTACTCGCGATAATCACGTGTCGTGCCGATAATCACATACTCAAGGTTCGGATCGTTACATATGTTTATCCAATAAATCCATTTCTAAAATAAACGCGCCGAACCGGAGAAAAAATACGAGTAACCATCATGTCGATTCTAGATCCTTTGCGAGTTATATGGACGAGGCGGCCAACCAACACCCTGAAGTCAACCGGTTCTCGCATACGCTCGAGAAAGCGTATCCTCAATCCCCCGAATATATTGCAAGTCTTATGCCCTTTTCACATGACATAATTGCTTATGTATGTATTTTCTCTAACTTTTTTTATATATGTTTTCTAATATGTTATTTTGTTTTTCTTGTCAATCAAGCGAGAGTGCAGGAGCAGACTGAGGAGGTGTTGACTCAGATCGTGATGGAGCGATGGCCTGAGACCCAGGATGAGGACTTCCCCCAGACCATTTCTCAGATTGATCAATATTATGTAACGGTTGGGGGGAGGATCACGGCTAATTGAAAGGACCCAACTGATATACGCATTTTATGCTCGTTTCTTAACGCATTTCCTTTACGTTTAGCAATGTTATTATCTTAGTTTTTATGTTTTCCTTATTTAATTTGTTATTTTGAAGATATTTACGGTGGAGATTAATAACGACGCAATTCGGAGGAATTTCGGCGATTTTGCGATTTTTGCGATTTTGGACCTCCGAAAATGGGCCGGCCCAAAAAGCAAATTATGGGCCGATTTCTCAAAGTTTATTTCGGCCCATTAACCAGCCCAAACTCATTCATTTCGTTAAGGATGCCCTTTGGGGAAGTTGAAAAGTCAAGCTTATCAAGCTAATCATCACAAATGGTGACTCTTGCTTAGGGTTAATAAATGATCATCACAAAAGGTGACTCACCTTGGTGACTCTTGCTTGCATTAAATGAAAAGATGACTTGCCATGGTGACTCTTGCTTTGGGCTTGTAAATGATGATCACACATGGTGACTTGCATGGTGACTTGCCATATTGATCATTGCTTGCATTTAATGGAAGGAGGCAAGGTGGAAGAGAGAAGGCAAACATCCTTGCCTATAAATACCAAGGGAGGCTGAACCATTCAAGACATCACTCATTTTACTAAGCCAAAGCTCTACACAAATACTCCTCCACCATTAAACACTTGAAGGTTCACACAAAGCCGAAGCATCCATCTCCTCCATTCCAAGCCGAAGCATCTCCTCCTCCATTCCAAACCGAAGCATCCATCTCCTCCTCCAAGCCGAAGCTATCATCCTCCATCCCTCACAATACGCTAAGTCCCTTGTGAAGGAAAGCCATCTCCACCGTAGTTCATCAAGCACTCAAGACAAAAAGTGTAACCATGATCTTCACTTTCATTTCTTTAGCTTTGTATTTGAATCTTTTGATGTATTGGAATAACAAGTTTAGATTTGTGTATCAAATGAAGAACAAGTTTAGATTTGTGTTTTATGTGTTTAAACAGATTTGTAATATGCATGTGTTTATGATTTCTAGCCTTTTATGCATGTTTGATACAATCTTAAAGCTTCGAATGCATGTGTTAGAAAATACGCTAAGTCCCTCTCTTTCGCATGTTTCGATGATCGTATGTTGTTTAGGATGTTTATACGCTAAGTTGCATTCCTACTCAATTATTAAGCATGTGTATTTAGTTAGAAGTTATGAATTTCGTAACTTACAAAAAGGTTTGATGCATGAAAAGGGTAGGCTAATAAGATGAGATGATCACATGTAATTAGTAGTGTAACTTCTTATTTTTAGCAAGCATAATTAGACTTTAAGTTTCTTGATTGTTGAAACTTGTCTATGAGTAAAACATGTTAGATGCCTAAGAGTTTTAGTTGTGTTTGCATGTTATGTACTTTAATTTCGTAGATTAAACAACCAACTTCCAATCCCCCCAAACATTTACATTTCCGCTTATTAACGAAACCATGCATGCGCCCTTAATTCCCCGGATAAAGAACGATCCCTACTCGCCAATATTATAAATGACAAAAGAAGGGTTTAAATTGCAATGCGCGTAATCGATGTTTTTAGGTCGACTTTGTGTTATCGTGAAAGCATGTTTTGCTCGTATCAATTTTTGGCGCCGTTGCCGGGGAGTTAGAATGTTTTTGTATGATTTCGTTGTACATTTGTGATTAAAAGCATGTCTAAATTTTCGAAGTACATACTTGTTCATTCTTGTTTATACTTAAAGAAATTTACATACATGTTTACAATGCATACTTTTACTTAGACGAATTTATTGATACTTAGTTTTTTTTACACTTGCATAATTTATTTTCATGTTAAAGGATAGTCTTTGATTTAATTTGAGTACTAGTACTTAGTTATTAAATAAACCTCTATGGAATAGGTGGTGCCTCTTTTGTTTGTCTATCTCCTTAACCCTTCGTGAAGTGTGGATTTCATCACCACACGCCATAACCTAAGTGAAGTTATGGGCACGAGGTTGTGGGCGGAGTTTACAAACACTTGAGATTGTATACTATCTTGTGAATTCGAGTAAGAGTTGGTTATGATGTCTAGAAGGGTTATGAATGGTGACGGGTTTTGAACTAAGAAAACAGAACACCATTGGAGTATATACTCTTACGAGTAAGCCTCGGGGTGTTTCTAAGAACAACAATGGAGTATATACTCTTACGAGTTAGCCTCAGGTTGTTCCCAGAAATTAGTTCTCACCTCTCGCGTTACATCTATCCCAACTGGTCATTTCCAACAATTACGAGGATTAACGATAGTTGGTATACATTTTCGCGCGGGCCGCACGGACAAGAGATTTATTCAATAACTAAGTCGTGTATTCCTTTTAAATCATAGGCGCAATCAAAACGTAGACGTACTTAAATTGATTTACATTGAGCACGAGTATTGGTTATAAGGTTTCGTTCTTTGGAATAGGTGGTGCCTCTTTTTCTGGTTTATCTCCTTAACCCCTCGTGATGTGTGGATTTTATCACCACACGCCATAACCTAAGTGAAGTTATGGGCACGAGGTTGTGGGCGGAGTTTACTAAGAACTTGCGATTATATACTATCTCACAAATTTGGCTGATTGTTGGATATGGTGAATGGGTTTATGATTGGTGCCGGGTTTCGGATCTAAGCAATAGAACACCATTGGAGTATATACCGTAACTGGTTAGCCTCGGGGTGTCTCTAGGAACAACATTGGAGTATATACTCTTACGAGTAAGCCTCGGGTTGTTCTAAATATTAGTCCTTACCTCTCGCGTTATCTCTATTCCTACTAACCATTTCTAAACGTAACTAAGCTGAATTGTAGTCGGTATATATTTTCGCGCGGGCCGCACGTCCAAGAAATTTACCAAATGATCATTTCGCGTACTCTCTGTAAATCATAAGTGCATATGAATACGGATAAATACATGAACTTAATACGACATAATCCTTTAAATAGATGGTATATCGGATTATGCATGCTTAGACCTCCTGGAATCAGACTTCATCTTCGGATGAACGAGACCCATTGCACAGTCGAGAGCCTCTGCACCACGTACCATTGGGGCCAAAGGAAATAAATAAAACTTAGTCAAATTTTTGTGTTTATATGTGCATTAAAAACTGTAAAGGACTAACAACCGTTACTTAGCTTGCATAACCTCTTTTTAGGCTTTATGATACGCGGATTTCACTACCGAGTACCCTAACCTAAGTGAAGTTAGGGACATAAGATCGAAGAAGAGGTCATTCTTTGCATTCATTTTTTTAGCACGTAACTCGTGTGCTTTCTGCAGGTTCTAACGTTTTCTCTTATGCATACACTCCATCTTTCACGTAGGATTGTTGTTTAATGCATTTTATTGAAGAAAAAAATGTGTGTGGTGCATAAATTCGATGTGAATTATTGTTTGCTTGTATTTGAACTTTGTTTATATACGTTCTAACTAAATTCTTGGGTTTAGCATTATATAGTGTTAATTTGCAGAAAACGTATGTTTTAAGTTTATTACATTCTTTTGCATAGCCCTAAAATTGATTAATTCATTTGCATTACTTAGTAAATTACACCTAGTGTCTTAACTATTATAAATTTTGTGTGTTTTAGTAGTTTTTAAGTATTTGTGAGTATTTATAGTATACTTTGATAGTTTTATTATTTGTTATTGCTTTGTTTTCTAAATATGTCTTACAATTTTGGTTAGTATTCCTATATTCATCTCAAATTCTTTGTTGATACTAACACTTGGTCTTTGGTGGATGCTCAGGCTAATGAATGTCCGATCAGAATCCTGGACCATCTAGAACAAAGTTTGAGGAGATCGCAGAGAGAATAGCGAGACTTAGAGCTCAAACTGACATCCTGGATCATCCCATCATCGAGGAAGTTTCCGAGTCTTCACATTCATCAACCGACCACAATTCAGAAGTAGAAGCACAGCAAGTCAACATGGCCAATGCAGGACAATCTCTTCGTCAGCGCACCTGCTCAACAGAATGGAGCAGCGGGCCTTCGAGCATTGCTTTTCCACAACCGGAGGAAAACATGAAGGATATCGAGCTAAAGAGTGGCTTCCTCCACCGACTACCCATTTTTCATGGACTTTCCAATGAAGATCCGAACAAGCATCTCAAACAATTCCAATTTGTTTGTAACAGCATGAAGCCATCCGATGCTGATACAGAGCTCTTTAAACTGAAGGCATTCCCATTCACCCTAGTCGACAGGGCCGAGTCTTGGCTTATGGAACTACCGCCGAACCATATCACTTCATGGAAGCAACTTGCGGACATGTTCCTAGCGAAGTACTTCCCGGCCTCAAAGATCACCGTCTTGAGAAAGCAAATCACTGGCATCACACAGAAACCGGACGAGACCTTCGGCCAATACTACGACCGATTCAAAGTTTTGTGTGCCACTTGCCCATCGCATGGATTTTCCGAGACCAATCTCATGAATTACTTTTACGATGGTCTCAAGCCGATCGATAGGGAATTGCTGGATGCAGCAGCCACCGGTGCATTCATGGACTTAACCGAAACCGAAGCTACAGCTCTTCTAGAGAATCGGGCCAATAATGATGCACAATATGGAATGTCCAACAGACGAGCAGTCGGTGAAGCGAGTTCTACAACCGACGCGGACGAAAAGTACGACAAACTAGCTCATATGCTAGAGAAGGTTTTAGAACTCGAGACGACAAGAGCGAAGGCAACTCAACGGCCTGTTTGTGGCATATGTCAAACACAAGGTCACCACAACGACCAGTGCCCTCAAGTGCCGGAACAAGCAAGCGAGCCGGAGCACGCTAACGCCATCGGCGGATATCAGGGAGGACAACGGTATAACAATTATAACAACTATGTCAACCGTGATCATCCGGGTTTTAGATGGAGCAGCAACGAGGGAACTTTGAACCCTCCAGCACCTCAACAAAGCTACCAACGCCCTCCATTTCAACCAAGGCCACCGATGCAGCAGGGTTCGTCTTCGCAATCCTTCACCAACCCGGATTACGACAAGATGTTGTCGCAACTTTCGGCCTCAACTCAAGTTCTCCTCGAAGGACAATCGAAGACAAAGGAGACACTTGACTCACATGGCCGCGACATCACCGAAGTGAAGAAGCAGCTTGGCCAGCTTGTTGATTTCATGGGCCAAATCAAGGAAACCGGTCGGCTTCCACCTCAAACCACTCCTAATCAAAGAAACGTGAATGCTATAGTCACAAGGAGTGGGAAGATACTTGAGGAACCAAAGACCAAGCGATCTCATCTTGATGAAGTCACCATCGAGGACATCACCAACGAAGAAGAAGATGAGATCGATCCGGCTACTCAAGAGGCCGAGAAACAGAAGGTGACGCCTATTGTCACCAAGGCACAATCACCTCCACAACCTACCCCAATCAAAGGTAAAAACCATATTCCTTCAAATACGGTTATTACTAATTCTCCGTTTGCTGTTGCACCTTTCCCTAGCAGATTGTCAAAATCAAAGAAGAAGGATGCCCAATATGAAGATATTTTGGACATCTTCCGAAAGGTGCAAGTGAATTTGCCCTTAATCGAGTGCATAAAGCAAGTGCCAATATACGCGAAGTTTCTCAAAGAATTATGCACACAGAGGAGGCAAACTCGAGAGAAGGAGGTTGTGAAGGTGAACGCAACCGTTTCGGCGGTTTTGCAGCGTCGGCTACCCCCAAAACTGAAGGACCCAGGGAGCTTTGCAGTTCCTTGCGTAATCGGTGACACCCACTTCCAAGACGTGATGCTTGATCTCGGAGCTTCCATCAACGTCATGCCTTACTATCTATTCGAATCGATGGAGCTTGGAGATCTCAAGCAAGATGGTGTTGTCATCCAATTAGCCGATCGCACCCACAAGTATCCGAGGGGATACGTAGAAGACGTTCTCGTGCAAGTCAACAACTTGATATTCCCAGCCGATTTCTATATAGTTGACATGGAAGAGAGTCCACTAAACACCACGCCACTACTGCTTGGGCGACCTTTCATGCGGACTGCGAGAACGAAGATAGATGTGTTTCAAGGCACTTTCTCCATGGAGATTGATGGAGAAAGAATCGAGTTCAACATCCTGGACGGGATGAAGTTTCCAATGTCGAGCGTAGCTGCCATTTCGACATACGATCCCGTGGATACCTTAGCACAAGGCTACCTCGACACCATCAATGAGGATGAACTCGACATGGCCATTCAACTTGGGCATGACGGCCTTCTCGAGGCTTTACTAGAGCTTGAACCTCGTATTCAAGACATGGCCATGGCCCTAAATGCCGCACCACGAAAAGTAAGCTTTTCTCCTCCTTTACCAATTACTTTTGGTACTAATAAAATGGTTCCTTCCATCGTAGAAGCTCCAGTTTTAGAACTCAAGCTACTACCGGACCATCTGAAGTATGCGTACTTGGGCGAGAATGACACTTTACCCGTCATTATTTCGTCCGCGCTAGAAGAGGAGCAGGAGGAGAAGCTCGTGAGTGTGCTCAAACGGTACAAACCCGCAATAGGCTGGACACTCGCGGACATCAAGGGAATAAATCCAGCAACCTGTGTGCATAGGATTTTCCTTGAAGAAGGCACCAAGCCTACGCGGGAAGCACAGCGTCGGCTCCACCCTCCGATGATGGAGGTGGTAAAAAAGGAGGTAATTAAACTCATGGACTGTGGAGTTATTTACCCTATTTCTGATAGCCGTTGGGTTTCCCCAGTGCAGGTAGTACCTAAGAAATCGGGAATTACCGTCGTCGAGAATCTGGAAAATGAACTTGTGCCACAACGGACGATCACTGGACACCGAGTGTGCATTGATTACCGGAAGCTCAACGCCGCAACCCGCAAGGATCATTTTCCCTTACCATTCATCGACCAAATGCTGGAAAGATTAGCCGGCCATGCATTTTATTGTTTTCTGGACGGATACTCCGGCTACAACCAAATTAGCATTGCGGAGGAGGATCAAGAAAAGACAACGTTCACGTGCCCGTTCGGAACGTTTGCCTATCGCCGCATGCCATTTGGACTGTGTAACACACCAGGTACATTTCAACGTTGCATGCTCTCAATTTTCTCCGAGTACATTGAAAAAATTATTGAAGTATTCATGGACGACTTTAGTGTATTTGGGAGTGATTTTGATGCATGCTTAAACAATTTAGAAACAATTTTACAAAGATGCGTTGAAACGAACTTGGTGCTTAATTGGGAGAAGTGCCATTTTATGGTTACGCAAGGGATAGTGTTAGGTCATATTATTTCGGAAAAAGGGTTAGAAGTTGATAAATCTAAAGTAGATCTTGTGCGTCACTTACCCTCTCCAACTTCGGTTAGAGAGATTCGTTCATTTCTTGGACACGCAGGATTTTATCGTAGGTTTATCAAAGACTTTTCCCACATCTCGCGCCCTTTGTGTAAACTGCTGCAAAAGGAGACCCCGTTCATCTTTGATGAAGAATGCAACGCTGCCTTCAACAAGTTGAAGGAGCTTCTCACGAGCGCTCCTATTTTATGCAGCCCTGATTGGTCTCTGCCATTTGAACTCATGTGCGACGCCTCGGATTATGCCGTAGGAGCCGTCTTGGGTCAGCGGAAGGACAAGAAGCCTTGCGTAATCTATTACGCCTCTCGGACGCTTGATGAAGCGCAAAGAAATTATACTACCACCGAGAAGGAGTTTCTTGCCGTGGTTTTTGCTTTAGATAAATTTCGATCTTATTTACTTCAAACTAAAGTAACTGTGTTTACCGATCATGCAGCTTTGAAGTATCTAATGCTCAAAAAGGATGCAAAACCACGGCTTATAAGATGGATACTTCTACTCCAAGAATTCAACATCGAAATCAAGGATAAGAAGGGAGTAGAAAACGTCGTCGCTGACCACCTATCGCGTTTGATAGGTGACCATGAGCCTGTCGAGATTGAAGAAACTTTTCCGGATGAAAAAATCTTCGGAATTGAGGTAACTATTTCGGAAACTCCATGGTATGCAGATATCGTAAATTACTTAGTTACCGGTGAGTTTCCGTCTACCATGCATAAATTTCAACGTGACAAACTTAAGCATAATGCTAGAACCTTTATCTGGGATGAGCCTTATTTATGGAAACAATGCTCCGATTTAGTAATTAGGAGATGTATCCCGGATAGTGAGTTTAAGCCCATTCTAGACTTTTGTCACAATGAAGCATGTGGGGGACACTTTGGTTCTAGGAGGACAGCCCTTAAGATTTTAGATTGCGGTTTCTTTTGGCCTAGTTTATTTCGCGATGCTCATGCATATTGTGCTGCATGTGATAAGTGCCAGAGATTCGGTAATTTAGGGCCTAGAGATCAAATGCCACAACACTACATATTTAATGTCGAAATTTTTGATGTGTGGGGTATTGATTTTATGGGACCATTTCCTCCCTCCAATGGTTTTACTTATATCTTACTCGCAGTAGATTATGTTTCTAAATGGGTGGAGGCAAAGGCCACCCGTACTAATGATTCACGAGTTGTTGCAGATTTCCTACGAACTAACATTTTCAGTAGATTTGGAATGCCACGCGTTTTAATCAGCGATGGAGGAAGTCACTTTTGCAACCGCACGGTGGAAGCACTCATGAGGAAGTATGGCGTAAAACACAAGGTTTCCACACCATACCACCCTCAAACCAATGGAATGGCTGAAGTTTCCAACCGTGAAATCAAGAAGATTTTGGAGCGAACCGTCCGCCCAAACCGGAAAGATTGGAGTCAATGCTTAGACGATGCATTGTGGGCTTACAGGACTGCCTACAAGACCCCCATTGGTATGTCCCCTTTCCGATTAATTTATGGGAAGACGTGCCATCTTCCGGTTGAATTGGAGCACAAGGCATGGTGGGCCGTGAAGAAATTCAACATCGATCGAGATGCCGCAGGCTTGCATCGGAAGCTACAACTATGTGAACTAGAAGAAATCAGAAATGATGCTTTTGACAATGCGTGGATTTACAAAGAGAAGACGAAAAAGATCCACGATCAGATGATTCGCGGGAAGAGTTTTGAACCTGGGCAGAAAGTATTGCTTTTCAATTCAAGACTCAAGCTCTTTCCGGGAAAGCTTCGCTCTCGATGGATGGGGCCATTCGTAGTTTCTCAAGTTCTACCTCATGGAGCAGTTCTCATTCGATCTATCGACAAAGGTAGTGAGTTCAAAGTAAATGGCCATCGCTTGAAGCCCTTTTTTGAGGCATTTGCGGAGCACACCGTGGAGGAGATGCAACTCCAAGAACCGGCCATTTCAAAAACAAAATGATGCATCACGTCCAAAGCTAACGACGTAAAACGAGCGCTCATTGGGAGGCAACCCAATAGGGAGACAACAGATTTGATTTCTTCTCCCCTTTTAATTAATTTAATGGCTTTTGCATTTTAAATTAGAATTTTCGTAGATCCTATACTCCATGTTTAATTCTATACTTCTACTTTAGTACATTGAGGGCAATGTAGAGTTTAAGTGTGGGGGAAGGGTTTACAATTTAATTGTGTCTAAATTAGTGTTTTTCAAAGTCTTTAGGATGCCCTTAACTAGTCGATGATGAAAAATGGACCGATATGAACACATATGGCGTATGAATCACATGCATCGAATTCTTGTGCTAATTGAGATATTCTATATGTTTTTAACATGTAGTAGATATGAATTGCAAAAACATGGTACAGAAATCGCATGCTTGAATAAGTTTTTAATCATATGAACCCTATGTGAGCTTTTGAGCTATCTGTTCTTTATTCGAGTGAATATACATCCATTTCGTAGCTACTAGCTTATATATGCCTCATTTGATTGCTTGCCATAGATTTTAATGAACTAGAGAATACTAGAACTTACTCATGTCAATTTGCAAAGCTTTAAAGTTGATACATACTTTGATTTTGGAAATGATTAAAGGCATTTAGGATTTTCCACCACATTGCCATATATCCATGTATCCCATTGTACGCACAAGTTGCGACACCCCTAGATAAACCAATTGAGCCCACGTTAAGCTTTTCTTTTATCACCATATATACCTAAACACTTACCCTAGTATAGAATATCCTTACCTTTGTTCCGGAAACTTGGTGAGAATTTTTCGAAACTAGCACATAAGATTATGGTTTGGTAGGAAAGATTGAAAGAGTTAATGTGAGTAAGGGGAAAGACTTGTCCAAATAAACTTAAAAAGTATGAGATTGCCAAAAAGAAAAGAAAAATTAATATTTGAGAGAATGAAAAGAAAAAAAAATTAGTATCTCTCATGGCAATATGTTGTGTTCTAAAGTAGAAACCAATTGGATTAACGTCCCCCTTATTTGCGGATTTGGAGATTACGATAAATTGAAGGCCCAAAAATAGAACAAAATATGGCCTTTGTCCTGTCCGAAAAGCTCAAAGGGTAGATTAGCTTGAAGTATACATGGTAACATACAAATGGAGATGGAGGACTAATATGGTGCTAGACTAAGTCGTTGGAACGTTTTTATCACCACATATCTAAATTTCGAATGCCTTAGCCTTAACCCCATTACAACCTCACTAAAAGTCCTTTATGATCCTTAAAATGAGTAGCTTTCAATTAGTAGAGTAAGTTGCATGAGTAAGCTTATGGTTTTGGTTCATTTGTGCAAGTAATCAAACTTTATTCATGTGGTTTTCATTTCAATTCATATACACTTTAAGTGAACCATTTTCATGAGTGAAAAATATGATGAGTGCATCCTTGTGAGTTGATTAAACCTTTATTCAAAGCATGCACAGCTATAACATAACCATTGTTTTCTCTATGTCTTACTTGTTCATTACATAAATTATATCGCAATTATCTCTTGAATTCGTTGAGCATACACGTTGAAATTCATGTGAGCCATCGCCATATACTTATGCAAATTCTGAGACAAATTTTAGCTAAGGGCTTAGTTGTTCTTTCTTTTGTTTTAAATTCTTAGAGAGTCTTAGTTTAACTTAGTGTTTGCTAAGGGACTAGCAAAGTCTAAGTGTAGGGGAATTTGATATACGCATTTTATGCTCGTTTCTTAACGCATTTCCTTTACGTTTAGCAATGTTATTATCTTAGTTTTTATGTTTTCCTTATTTAATTTGTTATTTTGAAGATATTTACGGTGGAGATTAATAACGACGCAATTCGGAGGAATTTCGGCGATTTTGCGATTTTTGCGATTTTGGACCTCCGAAAATGGGCCGGCCCAAAAAGCAAATTATGGGCCGATTTCTCAAAGTTTATTTCGGCCCATTAACCAGCCCAAACTCATTCATTTCGTTAAGGATGCCCTTTGGGGAAGTTGAAAAGTCAAGCTTATCAAGCTAATCATCACAAATGGTGACTCTTGCTTAGGGTTAATAAATGATCATCACAAAAGGTGACTCACCTTGGTGACTCTTGCTTGCATTAAATGAAAAGATGACTTGCCATGGTGACTCTTGCTTTGGGCTTGTAAATGATGATCACACATGGTGACTTGCATGGTGACTTGCCATATTGATCATTGCTTGCATTTAATGGAAGGAGGCAAGGTGGAAGAGAGAAGGCAAACATCCTTGCCTATAAATACCAAGGGAGGCTGAACCATTCAAGACATCACTCATTTTACTAAGCCAAAGCTCTACACAAATACTCCTCCACCATTAAACACTTGAAGGTTCACACAAAGCCGAAGCATCCATCTCCTCCATTCCAAGCCGAAGCATCTCCTCCTCCATTCCAAACCGAAGCATCCATCTCCTCCTCCAAGCCGAAGCTATCATCCTCCATCCCTCACAATACGCTAAGTCCCTTGTGAAGGAAAGCCATCTCCACCGTAGTTCATCAAGCACTCAAGACAAAAAGTGTAACCATGATCTTCACTTTCATTTCTTTAGCTTTGTATTTGAATCTTTTGATGTATTGGAATAACAAGTTTAGATTTGTGTATCAAATGAAGAACAAGTTTAGATTTGTGTTTTATGTGTTTAAACAGATTTGTAATATGCATGTGTTTATGATTTCTAGCCTTTTATGCATGTTTGATACAATCTTAAAGCTTCGAATGCATGTGTTAGAAAATACGCTAAGTCCCTCTCTTTCGCATGTTTCGATGATCGTATGTTGTTTAGGATGTTTATACGCTAAGTTGCATTCCTACTCAATTATTAAGCATGTGTATTTAGTTAGAAGTTATGAATTTCGTAACTTACAAAAAGGTTTGATGCATGAAAAGGGTAGGCTAATAAGATGAGATGATCACATGTAATTAGTAGTGTAACTTCTTATTTTTAGCAAGCATAATTAGACTTTAAGTTTCTTGATTGTTGAAACTTGTCTATGAGTAAAACATGTTAGATGCCTAAGAGTTTTAGTTGTGTTTGCATGTTATGTACTTTAATTTCGTAGATTAAACAACCAACTTCCAATCCCCCCAAACATTTACATTTCCGCTTATTAACGAAACCATGCATGCGCCCTTAATTCCCCGGATAAAGAACGATCCCTACTCGCCAATATTATAAATGACAAAAGAAGGGTTTAAATTGCAATGCGCGTAATCGATGTTTTTAGGTCGACTTTGTGTTATCGTGAAAGCATGTTTTGCTCGTATCACCAACCCAGATTTAGTTTCCTAAACCGGAATCAAACCCCTTCTGAAAACACGAACTTGCAAAAACCATAGAAATTTCGGTAGAGTTTCACTATATTGCGGAATTACCATTAACTTACACCCGAAAATACACTTCATCTTATGCCACAAAAGCCAAACCGTGGGCACCAATCCCATCCGGATTTCTCAAAATCATATCATAATGTAAAATAATAACCAAAACTGTAACTTTATAGAAATCCGGGAAAATCATTTGAAAATATAAACATCAGAGTATTCAGAGCGACCTCTAGTATATATATATATATACATAAATACACAGCACTAGGCTAAACAAGAAACCTACTGAGAAAAAAAGGTAGCTCGAACACTACACTACAAGAAAACCGCACTTAGACCACGGAAACGTAATTGTTCCGTGGTCCAAGTGACACTTGGACGACGGAGAATACCATCTCCGTCGTGCAGGTGATCACCTGGAGGACGGAGAAGACTCCGAGGTCCAGGTGGTCACCTGGACGACGGAGATAGTGTTCTTCCTCGTCCAGGTGATCACCTGGACCTCGGAGACTTCTCCGTCATCCAGGTGTCCACCTGGATGACGGAGAATACTATCTCCGTCGTCCAGGTGATCACCTGGACCTCGGACCGACACGCCGTGGTCCGAGTAACTTCCACTTAGACGGCGTACCGACACCTCCGTCGTCTAAGTGAAGCATTATATAAGCCCGATGCCAAACTCTCTTCATTCCATCTGATCCTCTGTCCTGCGGGAAATTTTAAAGATCGAAGAAGAAGGAGAAGGGAGAAGGAGAAGGAGAAGGATCAGGATCAGGGATCTCCGCTGACTAGCTAGCTAGCTTAATTAACTGATATCGAGAAGGCCAGCAGGTACGTACGCAGTTAAAATTTGCTTAATATATATTTAGTGAAAACGTACATACATGCATGGATGTTAGCTATATATACAGATTAAATTACGTACGTAATTGATGGATCGATGTAGATCGAGTACGTATAATTAAGCATAAATTAATGGACTAATATATATATATATGTAACAATTAATTAATTATAATATTTTGTAGCAGTATGGACAAGAGTTGGATGAAGTTGAAGAATAGATGTGATGTCCGGTATATGGATGGAATTAGCGAATTTGTGAATTTTGCGATAGAACATGGTCAGGGAAAGAAGCGTTTCAGGTGTCCGTGCCAGAAATGTCTTAATTGTCAATATGTGGAGGTAAATGTTATGGTGCAACACCTGTACGAAAATGGTATAATGTGGAGTTACACTACATGGAGTGAGCATGGTGAAGCAGTAGAGTTCAGCGCAGCAGACTTCAGCTCAGGGTACAGTTACCATGGTGCCTCATCCAGCGGCAGTGGTGCCGGACCCCTAGCTTGCAACCCAACTGCAAATTTGGTCCATGATGCGTTTCCGGGATGTAGTCATGGTGGACACCAACACCAAGACGGAGGTTGCAGTACCACTAATGAGCATGATGAGTGCTTTTGACGAAATTCAGGAGCAAATATGTAAGTTGCTTCCTGATGATCACAAGCTTCCTAAATCTCATTATAAGGTTAGAAATATCTTGAGCAGCCTCGGCTCAAAGTACAGGATATTTGACGCATGTCCGAATGATTGTGTCGATAAAGATCTCATTACAAAGAGTATAAAGATTTGGACTATTGTCCCGTATGTGGCCAGTGCAGATTCCAGGTGAATAGGAAGAGTTCGAAAAAGAGAATTCCTATGAAAGTTGTGCGATATTTTCCCTTGATTCCCAGATTGCAGCGCCTGTACATGTCTCTACACACAGCAGAGGCGATGCGATGGTACGCAGAAAAGCGAATAGATGACGATGTCCTGCGACACGCCGCGGATGGAGAGGGTTTCAAACATTTCGACAGAGAATTTGGAGACTTTGCTGCAGAGGTTAGAAATGTTAGACTCGGCCTATCTACAGACGGATTCAATCCTTGGGGAAGTAATAGCTCCGCCGTCAGCAGTTGGCCAGTTATTCTGATGCCGTACAACTTGCCTCCGTGGATGTGCATGAACAAGAAATTTAATTTCCTTACTGTACTAATTCCAGGTCCTAAACCCCGTAGAGAGGTTGAGCTATTTCGACTTTGGTGTGTTGACCAATGACGCAGATGTAAAGAAATGCAATCCAATTCCTCCACATGATCTGAGCTATTGGGATCACAAGAGTATATTCTTTGAACTCCCTTACTGGTCGAAGTTGAAGCTGAGGAACAACTTGGACGCGATGCACATAGAAAAGAATGTGTGCGACAGCGTGGTGGGAACAATTCTCGGTATTAAGTTCAAGACTAAAGATACTCCCAAAGCGCGCAAAGATTTGGAATCAATGAATCTACGTCGTCCCTTGTGGTTGAGGAGGGATAGGAAAGGAGTGTACAACAAGATGCCAGCTGCACCTTACACAGTGAAGCCGACACTTAGACGTTCTGTATTTCACTGGTTTAAGGGCGTTCGTTATCCAGCTACGTATGTAGCTACTATAACTGGAGCAGTGGACGAGGTGCAACATAAGTTTGTTGGTCTAAAGACACATGACTATCACGTTATGATGCAACGTCTGATTCCAGTGGTAATTCGACCATACTTGCCTCGTGACGTCGTAGAACCAATAGTGGCATTGTGCAGATGGTGGCAGAGGTTATGCGCCAGAGAATTAAAGAAGTCAGATGTGGTGGAATTGCAACAACAAATTGTGCACATCATTTGCAAACTAGAGAGGATTTTTCCCCCTGCTTTCTTTGACATCATGATTCACCTAATGATCCACCTGCCCAAGCAGGTGCTCATTTCTGGTCCGGTCCAGTACACTTGGATGTATCCTCAAGAAAGGTACGTACAACTAATTAATTATACAGGTTTTTCGATTTATAATTTGTTCCACTAGAGATTACTAGCTAGCTATATGTACTTATTCTTATTGTACGTTTGATTTTGTAGACAGCTTGGACAGTATAAATCATTCGTCAAAAACAGGCCGGTCGGCCCCGGATGGCTCCATAGCAGAGACATACCTAATGCATGAGTGTGTTACTTACTGCAACAGGTACCTCAAAGATCCACCACCTCCCACTGCCTCCGATCCCAGTGCCCGCATCAATCTTTCTGTCGTCACCAATGTCGTCCGACCGTTTAGAGGAGTATTAAAGGAATCGTTAACACGGGAAGAACTTATTGAGGCACATTGGGTAGTGTTGCGAGACTGTGACGAAGTTGAGCCGTACATGATGTCATACAGGGAGAGGCTTCAAGCGTTAAATCAAAACAAGAGTTCGGCGTGGATTGAGAAAATGGTTAAGAAGAAGTTTCCCGATTATTTTTTCCAATGGGTACGTACGTACGTACGTCTCGGTATTTAATTATTAATTTATATACATATCGATCATGTTTGTAGAAAGTAAACCCTTATATTAATTTGCCCTTTTTCGCAGATGATTGATCTGCAAAAATCTAAAAACCACGGGGGGGGGGGGGGGGGATGGTCATGGCCAAAGCACTTGCTAGCAGGGAAGCTGATTAAACACTATATTTATCCCGGATGTTTTGTGAACGGTATAAAGTTCCATTCATTGGCCCGAGACGAAGGAAGAAGAACACAAAACAGTGGGGTAGCGGTTGGGAAAGACAATGATCTATATTACGGGGCTATTGTATATGTGGTTCGGCTATGTTACGGGAATGATGTCAACGTTTTCCTATTCAAGTGCAGATGGTTCAAGCGTACAAAGGAAGACCTGGGACTATTATCAGTCGATACAAACTCAAGCTGGTATGAGGATGAGCCTTTCGCTCTCGCCACCTTAGTTCGGCAGGTGTTCTATCTCGACGATCCGAAAGCCGGTGAAGGGTGGAAAATAGTGAACCATATCTCTCATCGAGGAATATGGAATACATAGACAATTGAAGGGACACCGACGACGACTGAAGATGCTGCTGAACGAGAAAGAGACATTCCTGCCTATCAAGAGCCTAATATTTCTGTCATCCGCTCCGATATAATGGACCCGGTTCAAGATGGTGAACGGCTACCCATGCCTGATGGTTGTACAGATCTAACTGAAGATGAGATTATCGATGCCATTAATGAAGAAGATGAAGAAGACGAGCAGGATGAGGACGCGGACCAGGACTCAGGTTATTCGTCGGATGATGTTGTGTATGATGAGGAGGATGAGCGATCGGATACCGGGGACGAGGATGATGACGATTATGATGATGACTACTTAACTGAGACCAGAAAAATTAATTGGTAATTAATTTATGTAATTATTGTAATATATGATGCATCATCGATCAATAATTAATATAAATATTATAAGGAGGAGAATGTATATATGTACGTAGATCTTAATATTTTTGTACTTAATTAATTAATTACACGCGTCCATATATATAATTATATATTGCGAGAGATTAATGAAATAAATGTTTCAGAAATTATACTATATTATTCTATGATTAATTGATTATATACGTTGATCGACATGTGATAGTATTATTGTGAGCACAAATGTAGTATATATATATATGTTGTTTTAATTACGGCGTTAAATCTATATATAAATACGTACCTTGAGCTATCTCCCTAAATCCTCGACCATAAATCTAGCAAATCGGATCGATCGATCATTTTTTTAATTTTTTTTTAATTCAAAATAATTGAACGGACACACAAATGACCCTGGATGACGTAAACCCTAAACCCTAAGGCCCTAACCCCTGAATTCAGGGTTTTTACATCTGGACGACGGAGATGGTCATTCTCCGTCGTCTAGGTACTAACTAGGACGACGGAGACACTCATCTCCATCGTCCAAGTTCACAAACCCTAAACAGTAAGGCCCCCTAATCCCTGAATTCAGGGTGTATACACCTGGACGACGGAGATGAGCTTCTCCGTCGTCCAGGTGAAGATTTCGTAATTTTTTCTAAGACAACGACCATCTAGACCTTCTTCCAATGCATATTCTTTTCGTCAAGACTTTAGAGTAAACAAGTCTTGGTGTGTGAGCTTCGACGGTTCGAAAATCGAAGTTGCGAAATGTTTTGTATCCACGTTTCCGGTTTGTGAAATTCTCGGTTTTGCGGTTGACTGTGCCGATGAAACCCTTCCCGAACTTATTATTTTCTGGTCCTTTATTGTAATTATATATTATGTTACGGCGAACATATCCAAAGGTTGTTTTGTCCAAATTCAATTTCGTTAATACTCTGCTGCAAATGAGCCTCTACTCATGAACACTTAAGTCGTAAAGATTAGTCGATACTTAACAACTTTCAAGACGTAAATTTATTCGTCGGTTCAAATTTAACTGTTCATATATACGATGCGTTCATCGATATTGTATGACTATTTCACTCGAATGACAGATCGCTAAATTCCTAGCGAATTATTTTTTAAATTTCTTTTTACGTAATTTGAACCTGGATGACAGAGATGGTCATTCTCCGTCGTCCAGGTTCAAATTACCATGGCGGTTCAATTTATTTTTTATTTTTTTTTTTCAATGTAAATTGCACTTGGACGACGGAGAATGACATCTCCGTCGTCCAAGTCGAAAATTATGGCGGTTCGATTTACCGCCTCAATTTTTGGCACCGCTTGAAATTTCACTTAGACGACAGAGAATCAATTCTCCGTCGTCTAAGTCCAAATTTATGGCGGTTCCAAACATCCCGCCGATTAATTGGCGCTGCTTCAAATTTTTTAAACCGTCACTTAGACGACGGAAAACACTGTTTCCGTCGTCCAAGTGCAATTAGACGACGGAAAATAGTGCTCCGTCGTCTAAGTGAACTCCTATATATAGAACAGCACCCCCCCCCTTTTCTCATTCCATCTCCTCTCCTCTCCTCCGGCGATTTTCCTCCTCCGACGACAAATTTTCCGGCATGGTTCCTCCTCTCCGACAACTCAACTCCGGCGATATTCCCGATTACTCCGGCGAGGTAAATTTCTATTTTTTAACTTATTAACATTATTTTTATTTAATTAATTAATTTCTAAATATAATCTAATAATTAGTTTTAAATAATTCATTATTGTAATTATAATAATTTTTAGTGGTTATTATTAATATTTAGTAATCATTTAGTTATTATAATTATTCTAATTAATATTTGGTTGTTATCATTTAATTATTTAGTTATTATAATAGTTATTTGGTAAATAATAATTATTGTAATTAAATAATAGTAATAATAATTATTGTTAATAATAATTAATTATATTGGTAAATGAATAATTATTATTAAATGCATGATAAATAATAATTCATTATTGTCATTATTTATTGTTTTAATTAATTGATAATTACGTGTATTTTCTAGTAAATTGCATGATAGTACATCTTCGATTTAAATTTAGTACATAGGCTTAGTTTATTAAGTCGCACTCTTTGGAATAGATGGCGCTTCTTTTCCTAGCTTATCTCCTTAACCCCTCGTGATGTGTGGATTTCATCACCGCACACCATAACCTAAGTGAAGTTATGGACATGAGGTTGAGGGCGGAGTTTGCAAAGGACTGGAGGGAGTGTAAATTTTCGAAAAATTGGCCGAATGTCGGACATGGTGTCTAGAAACAGGTTATGACTGGTGACAGGTTTTGGATCTAAGAAAGACGACACCAATAGGTGTTTTGTCGAAATTAGTCATGCCTCTCGCGTTATCTCTATCCCAAACTGGCCATGTTTTTCGATTTAACCTAGGCTGATAAATTGAAAATTTACACTTTATTGCGCGGGTCGCACGTCCATTGAATGACCGAAAAAGCCAAGCTAGTGTACTCTATTTAAATTTTAACCGTACTTAATTAGCGTAAATTTTGCACTTGTAATTATTATGATAAGTAGGTATTTTAACAACGTACTCCTAGGTTTAAATGGCTCCATCTGGCAAGAAGAAAGCCCAACAGGAGGCAGAAGATGCCATGCTCCGCCGCTTGTCGGACCAAGTCGGTTGGGTTCAACAGGAGGGCAACGACGCCCTCAATCCGGACCCTTCATCTGGTTCGGAGGTGGCGCCTTTTGGGGAAATTCCCTCTGCCCCATTTATCTCCAGCGGTGATGACATCTACCCCTTTTCAACTCCGACGCCCGGTACCGGTTCAACGGCAAGTACTCAGGCGTCCTCGACCGCTGAATCTATCATGTACAGCGCCCGCCGTAAGCAAAGGAGGGCCCCCACTGACCCGGAACCGAAAAGGACTCAGGGTCTCATTAAAGGGGGCAAAGCGGAGAAAATTTGCAAGGCGACCGGGAAAAAGATCGACTTGCCCTACGACGAATTCACCGGTGGCCCTCCCACAGCTCAGCTAGCAAGTCTCTCGGCGCATAGCATAGGGTCAATCGTTCGTAGCCAGGTTTGAATTAATTCCCCTAATTGGAAGGAGGTGTTGGATGATGAGAAGGCGAAAGTCTTTAAAGAACTTTAGGTACGTAATACGTCCAATTTTAGTTATTATATAATATTGTTAATATTAGTTATAATTTCATAATATATACGATTATAATTTTCTATTTATTTCTGATAGGAACAATTTGCGGTGGATCCGACACCGGCGATGTTGAGGCATATCAACCAAACCGCCAACTCCATCTACAAAGATTGGAAGTACAGGCTCCATCAGTAGTTCCAAAATGTCGGTCCCGCGCCTCCCCCCGTAGAGCTGCGTGGGGATAGAGAAGATGAGTGGCAGTGGTTGTGTAACCACTTTGCCGATGAAGAATTTAAGGTGTTAATTTACTTTTTTTATTTCAATTAAGATAATTGAATTATTTAAATTTTAGTTACTTATTAATTTTTTAATGATTTAATTATGTTGTCTAACAGAAATTCTCCGGTGTCAACAAAGCCAACCGGGGGAAGAAGGACAAACACCATACTTCCGGCGCCAAGCAACTCATTCAAATAGCCAAGGAGCACAGGGATAAGGGTTCCAAACACCCTTATCTCGATGCCAGCATAAGCGCGTACGTGACGCCTGGGCTCGATAATGAAGCGAGTCAATGCGGCCTAAGTGATATATATATATGTGTGCTTTTAATTATAGTAATTATTATTTAAATATTATTTCATTATAATAAATTAATTATTCTTTTGTAGGCAAGGGTGATAGAACGTGCGCAGGAAGAATTGGCTAACACTCAGCTTAAGTTCCCAGATGTGCCGCCGGAAGTCCTGCCTCCTCTATTCATGGAGAGCCAAATTGCAATCGCGGATGAGGTCTACGGTCGTAGAGCTGACAAGGAGGTTAGGCACTTCGGGCCTAAGGTGGTTCGATATTTGTCGACGACCTCCGACTCATCATCTACGGGAGGTTTGGGGCAGCGGAGAAGGACTCAGGCTACGGCCGTCGAAGCAGCCATTCAAGAGGCTCGATTGGCACGAGAGGAGAATCGATCCATGCGTCAAAGACTTGATGAGCAACAAGCACAAATAGCCCAACTCATCGCCCTCATGCAACAATCTCGAGAAGTATGTCAACCTCCTTCGAACCCATACCGCGACGACAGGCGGGGGACGCGGCGGTGCATCTGCTCCTCCAGTGTGTTAATTAGCTAGTAGTTTATTAATTATCTCGTTTCAATCCGCATTCCGAACAATATTTTCAATTTTATGGGTTTTTTGGATGTGTATGTACAAATTAATTTTAATTATTTAATAATTAAGTAATATTAAAAATTTAGTTTATTTAATTAATTTTATCATTTTTCATTATTTAAATTCAATTAATAATAAATTAAATTAATAATATTTAATTTGAAAGGACCCAACCCCGATTTAGCTCCCTAAACCGGAATAGAACCCCTTCGAAAACACGAACCAACAAAAACCGTAGAAATTTTGGCAGAGTTTCGTTACTAACGTGGAATTACCATTACCTACACGCGGAAAATACACTTCATCCTATGCCACAAAAAAACAAACCGTGGGCACCAATCCCATCCGGATTTCTCAATATATCAACAGTAAAGTAAAATAGTAAATATATATGCACTTTACTGAAATCCGGAGTAAAATCGTACAATATAAACAATAGAATTCTCAGAGCAACCTCTAATGTATAATCATATACGTATACCACAGTAGGTAGAACTATAAACCTACTGGCAGAAACAAGGTAGCTCGAGCACTATGCCTCCGACCACGACGTGCGACACCATCGCCTGAACTGCAAACTGGGCACGGAAACCGAAAAGCCCAGGGGAAAGACATGAAACACGTTAGAGTGAGTGGACGAAAATAAATGTCTTTCACCAGTTAACATATATGTTTAAAATAACATATGCGAGTCCAGGTAAATAAAAACAACATAGTACACGAGGTAAAACTCACACTCTTCCAGTGTACTGAGCATGCAAGTAAAAATCTCAAAGTCAGAACCACGGGGTCCCTAGCCCACACGTGATCCTAGCTGAGGTAGTACAGTCAGAACCACGGGGTCCCTAGCCCACACGTGATTCCAGCCGGTAACATCCTCGGGGATCAGCCGGGATGCAGTGTATCGATACAACAACGTAACTGAAACTGTACTTGGTGAAAATCAAATCATAAACAGTTCGATGCAAATGCATGAAACAACATATAAGTGTATGTATACTCATATACGTATATCCGTATACGTATAATCCTATAATAGTAAAACACATGCTCATGTAATCCGAAATCTCAATACGCATGCTCAAGTTCGTAAATCATATAAAAGACTCGCAAGAATTCCGTGAAAAGAAATTGTCCACTCACACGCTTGCTTAACGCAGTTCGCGTTAACCCGTGATCCGGCGGAAAGTTCCTCGCCAAACAAACGATCACGAACACCTGAATATTCACAATGTCCAATTCTCAAAATCATAATTCGACAATTCAAATCAAATCATGAGAAACCACCATTCTCGGAAACACGTAATCCGAATACGACGAATCGTCGAAAATCCGATATGTACATCTCAATACCTCGCTATACTTTCGGACGCTCAACTCGAAAAACAAACCTCCCCACTGCGATCGGGGCGCGATTTCGAGTGAAATGACATGCAACTTGTCGAAAATCCAAATAATCAAACTTTGACCGCCGTTGACCACCACCCACGGCGGTGCCGCCACCAAACAGAGAATTTCTCGGCGGAGCAACCCCTATTTCACTCCAAATCATCCACTGAGCAACTTTCATAACTGCAACAAATGCCAATTCTCACTCTAACTAGTCTAATTTCATGAAAAACCGAATGCTCACACAAATTTCAATCCCAAAATTCTCCATGTACAAAATGAATTGGATTACCAAACTTACAGGGTAACATCAAGGGGATGAGAGCTTCAAAGCCCACCCAAAATTTCAATTCAATTCGTTGAAATTTTGGCCGAATCACCAAGTTTCTTCTTGAATTTGGCCGGAAATTTCTCCTAATACCGGCCACCTCGCCGTGAAAGGCGACCGGAAGTGAGACCGTGAGGCCGAGGTGCACCCAACGGGTCCTCCCCCGTGGCCGGAGATGGCCGGACAAGCTCGCCGCCGACAACCCACCGTGGCCACCGTCGAGCTCCATTTTCAGCTATGTTTGACTCGGTCAACTCCCCTTTATGGAAAGTTTGACTTGCCCAATATGGCAACTGCTATTTATAGACTTACCAAATAAGGAAACTTTCCCAATTAGTTTGCGACAAACTTCGAATACCCGTAACTTCCTCGTAGAAATTTCGATTCCAATAATTCTCGCGGCCACAAACTCGTCTCGACATATTCTTCAATAATCACCCAAAGTCAAACACATCGGCCCATCGGATAAAAAGCCAACAGTTCACACCAACACATATTAAATCGACAAAATAACCAACAATCGGAAATAATCACAATTTAATCTCTGTAACTCAGAATAATGCTCCGGAAGTTCCCACTAGCTCGAAATTAAATCCTGAACAACTTCCGTCAAGAAGCCAAAACCAAATTCTCGACCGATAATTAAGTCATTAAGAAGATCGCCATTTAAACCCAATTTCATCGAAACTTCAAATATTCATAACTTATTCCTCGATCGTCCAAATAACAATCCGGAACCGCCCACGAACTCGAAATCACACATATAACAACTCTCGAGAAGAGACCCAGCTCCAATTCTCGGCCAATGATTAAGTCGTTAACAAATCTGGCGGTTCAAACATCAGTCGGCAATCTCCGACTACGCAGTAACTCACGTATACAGCTGATCATACTGCTGATTCTGGTCCGGGTCATCACATAATTACAATTTAATTTAAAAAAAAATATTAAATAGGCACTTGGACGACGGAGATTCAGTTCTCCGTCGTCCAAGTGCTCACCTGGGCCACGGAGAATGTTACAATCTCCGTGGCCCAGGTAACCACCTGGACGACGAAGATTAAGTTCTCCGTCGTCTAGGTGCTCACCTGGGCCACGGAGATTGTAACATTCTTCGTGGCCCAGGTTAGCACTTGGACAACGGAGAACTTAATCTCCGTCGTCCAGGTGGTTACCTGGGCCACGGAGATTGTCTGCGGTCCAAGTGAACTTGGACGACGGAGATTAAATTCTCCGTCGTCCATGTGCTTGGACGACAGCACTTGGAGCACGGAGCTTGGACGACGGAGGTTCCGTCGTCTAAGTATTTAGACGACGGAAAAACGCACTTAGACGACGGAAATGCTCCGTCGTCTAAGTGCGTTTTTCTTGTAGTGCTAAGCCTCCGACTGCGACGTGCGACACCAGAATCCGAACTGCAAACTGGGCACGGAAACCGAAAAACCCAGGGGAAATGCATATAAACCGTTATAGTGAGTGGACGAAAATAAACTTCTTTCGCCAAATAATATATGTTATAAAAAAATATGTGAGTCTAAATAAATGAATATAATATAGTACACGAGGGAGACTATAACTCCTCATGCATAAGGAGCATGCATTGTAAAACTCCGTGGGGTCACTCAAGGACACGTCCGCTCTTGTACAGTCGGAATCACGGGATCCCAGACCCTCACGTGATTTTAGCCAGAAAGGCCTCAGGTCAGAGATCTACCCCCCACCCGGTAAAGGCCTTGGGTCAGGGGTCACAGCTTCCCCCGGTAAACATTCTCGGGGATCAGCCGGGATGCAAGTGTATCGATACAACAATATATACTGTGACTATACTTTGTGTAAACTAAATCATAAATAGTTCTATGCAAGTGTATAAAGCATAATATAAATGCATATACCTGATACATAATTGTATAAGCATATTCGTCGATGCGTATTCACAAATGCATAATCGTAAAACACATGCTCATATAAGTCATAATCTCATATGCATGCTCATGCTCGTAAAACGTGTAATAAAGACTCGCAACTAATCAGTGAAAAGAAATGTCCACTCACAGACAAGCATAGCACGTAAACGCGCTAATTTCGAGATCTGTCGGAAGATCCCTCGCCCAATGTATGATTTCGATCCCCTGAATAATCACAAAATATAACTGATCAAAATCAAAATTCATTACTCTGTACCAAACCTTGGAAACCAAGCATTTCTAGAAACATATAACTCGGATACAAAATAATCGGCGAAAATCTCCAAATTCTCCACATAAACCCTCGACTAAAAATCCGATATCCAAATCAACTCGAAAACCTCAAGGCGATGATCGAGGCACGATTACGAGCAAAACGGCATAAAATTTGTCGAAATCCAAAAAGACAACACCTCGCCGGAGCTCCGCTAGCGGCAGCGCGCCGTCAGCGGAGGAATTTCCCGACGAGGAAAACCTAGAACTCCTCTCCTCCTCGAGCCCAACACATCTCACAACTACGGCTTCCTCCAATTCCTCCGTGAATTGCCGGAATTCAGCTCGAAACTTCCAAAATCCTAATCCGGCCGACGACCCTGTTCTCCGTCGAAACACCGGCCACTGCGCACGGCGGCCCTCGAAGCTACTCCCAAAGGCATCGCCGTGGCCCCACGAGCTAAACCCCCCTAATCTCCAGCCACCACCGTTGCCGGAGCACCACCGTTCGTCAACCCCGAAATCCCACAACTTTAAGCTCCTCGTTCTCCCTTAATATCTCACCAAATTTCACAAATCAAAGTGCTAAACCATAGGAAATCAAGAGGATAATCGAACTATACCCAAATTGGAGCCGGAGGTGGCCGGAAATAAAAAGTCGCCAGCGAGTCAAA
Source organism: Geum urbanum (assembly GCA_946800695.1). NCBI lineage: Eukaryota > Viridiplantae > Streptophyta > Magnoliopsida > Rosales > Rosaceae > Geum > Geum urbanum. The sequence goes on along the minus strand of OX327008.1, from coordinate 14,487,516 downwards.
CGGTGGTAAAACTTCCTGAAACAGTGATTTCCGACAATTTTCAACTATTCCGATATTTATACTCGCGGCTCGATACGATCGACGGTCCAAAAACGAATAACATCCATGTTTCGGATAACTCAAACTCAAACGGATAAACAAGACAAAATCACGTGATTTCAAATATTCCTAACATATTCCTCGACTGTCGAAACAATTATCCGAAATCGCCTACGAACTCGAAATCACGCAGACTATAATTCTCGTGAAGAGACTTAACTCAAATTCTCGCCTGATAATTAAGTTGTGAACTGAACCGCCAATTCAATTAATTTACGATAAACTGTGATTACTCGTAAATTCACGGATTAAGCTGATTAACGTTCTAATTCTGATTCGGGTCGTCACAAATCTACCCCCCTTTAAAAAAAATCAACCTCAAAATTTACGTACCTGCTAGGTGAACAGATGAGGATACTGCTCCCGCATACGCTGCTCGGTCTCCCAGGTTGCCTCCTGAACCGAATGATTCTGCCATAAGACCTTCACAAGCGGTATAACACGGTGCCTCAACTCCTGCTCACGCCGATCGAGAATCTGTACCAGCTTCTCCACATATGTCAAATCTTCTCGGATAGGAAGTTGATGTGATGCTAACACATGTGATGGATCTGGAATATATTTCTACATCATCGAGACATGAAAAACATCGTGTACTCGAGCCATCTCAGAAGGCAACTCTAATCTGTAAGCCACGACACTAACCCTCTCTGTGATCTCATATGGACCAATGTACCATGGTCGAAGCTTGCAGCGCTTCCCGAAACGCACAACTCCCCTTCAAGGAGATAGTTTCAGGAAGACCCAATCGCCCACCTCGAACTCGAGACTCTTTCTTCTCACGTCCACATAACTTTTCTAGCGATCCTAGGCAATCTTCAGTCTGTCCCGAATAATCTGAATATCCTCCATGGTGCTCTTCACCAGATCAGGGCCAATAAGCCATCGTTCGCCCATCTCACTCCAATACAATGGACTGCCTCCCGTATAGGGCCTCATACGGTGCCATATCAATACTGGCCTAATAACTGTTGTTGTAAGCAAACTCAATCAAATGCAGTTGCTGGTCCCAATTCCCTCTGAACTGCAAAACACAAGACCGCAACATATCCTCGAGAGTCTGAATAGTCCTCTCAGACTACCCATCAGTTAGAGGATGAAAAGTTATACTAAAATGTAATCTAGTACCCAAGGCTCGCTGCAATGCTTGCCAGAATTCTGAAGTAAACTGACTTTCTCGGTCAAACACAATGGATACAGGCACACCATGCAAACGAACGATCTCCGCCAAATACAGCTTTGCCAATCTGCCCACTGAAATCTTCCCCGGAAGAGCAAGGAAATGAACGAATTTCGTCAAACAGTCTACGTTAACACAAATACCAGTATTACCAACCGAAGTACGCGGTAACTGATACACGAAATCCATTGTATGTGCTCCCACTTCCAAACCGGAATCTCTAAGGGCTGCAACTTTCCCGCAGGCTTCTGCCTCTCTGTATTGACCTGCTGACAAATAAGACATCTACTCACATATGCTGCAATTTCCCTCTTCATATTTTGCCACCAATAATAAGCTCGGAGTGTACGAAACATCTTCGTACCGCCGGGATGCATCGCATAAGCAGAACAATGAGCTTCGTCTAAAATCTCTTTCTTCAAACCCTCATCTCTGGGTACACATAATCTGCCTCTGAATAGCAATGTACCATCATCACTAAACCGAAACTCTGTTGGTACACCATTCCGAATCATGGTCTTCTTATCCAACAGATAGGAATCCGCATCTTGAGCTTCCTGAACCTGATCAACCAATACCAGTCGAACCTGGAAGCTAGCCAACAAGGCTCCATCATCATCCCACTCAAACTCAGCTCTCGTAGCCTATAGTTCTGCTAACATAGAAACTCTTGCCACACACACATGAAACAATGAAGCTCCCGATTTCCGACTAAGTGCATCAATAACGACATTAGCCTTCCCTAGATGGTGCTCAAAGGTGCAATCATAATCATTGATCAACTTCATCCATCTACGCTGTCTCATATTCAAGTCTGGCTGCGTGCGCAAATAGGTGAGCTTCTTGTCATCTGTGTATATCTTGCATAAAGCTCCGTACAAGTATTGTCTCCAACTCTTCAGGGCTAATACAATAGCAGCCAACTCCAAATCATGGGTAGGATAGTTGACTTCATGTGGTTTCAGCTGCCTAGAACCGTAAGCTACCACTCTGCCATGCTGCATCAAAACACAACCAAGTCTCAATTTCGATGCATCGCTGTAAACCACAAACTCTCCACTGTTGTCAGGTAGAGTCAGAACCGGTGCAGTGGTCAACTTCTCCTTCAAGAGCAAGTAACTCTTCTCACAAGCATCGGACCACTCGAACTTGAAACCTTTCTTCGTCAGTCTAGTAAGTGGAGTGGCAATCCGTGTAACATCCTGCACATAGCGCCGATAATAACCTGCCAAACCCAAGAAACTCTTGATCTCTGGTACGGTGGTAGGTCTACTCCAATTCAACACGGCTTCTATCTTGTCAGGATCCACGCTGACTCCCTCAGTTGATATCACGTGACCCAAAAAATTCACGCTATTCAACCAAAACTCACACTTGCTGAACTTCGCAAACAACTAATTATCTCGCAACGTCCGCAAAACAGCTCGCAAATGCTTCTTGTGCTGGCCCACACTCCTGGAGAAAATCAGGATGTCGTCAATGAACACGATCACAAACTTGTCCAGAAACCGCCTGAACACCCGATTCATCAAGTCCATGAAAGTTGTAGGGGCATTGGTCAACCCAAACGGCATAACCAAGAACTCATAATGCCCATACTATGATCTGAAAGCTGTCCTGGTCACATCTAACTCTGTGATCCTCAACTGATGGTATCCAAACCTGAGATCAATCTTCAAAAAGACTGAAGCTCCCTTGAGCTGATCAAACAAGTCGTCAATCCGCAGCAACGGATACTTGTTCTTCACGGTGACCTGATTCAGCTTTCGGTAATCAATACACAACCGCATGGAACCATCATTCTTCCGTACAAACAGTACATGAGCACCCCATGGTGATACACTGGGTCGTATAAAACATTTCTCCAGCAACTCTTCAAGTTGAATCTGTAGCTCCTTCAACTCCACTTGCGTCATACGATAAGGTGCCTGAGATATGGGTCCAGTGCCTGGTAAAAGCTCAATAGTGAAATCGATTTCTCGAACTGGAGGAACACCTGGTAACTCCTCCGGAAATACATCTGGAAACTCAGAAACAACCTCAATGTCACCAATATCTGGCACAGCAGCCGTAGTATCTACAACATGAGCTAAATAGGCAACACAACCCTTCTTCATCATCCGCTCGGCCTTCATCGCTGAAATCACACATGGCAATGAAGTATTCTTCTCACCGCGAAACAGTATCTCTGGAAAACCTGGACGACGAAACACAACCTCCTTCTTCTGACAATCGAACATAGCCCAATGTGTCTCCATGAAGTCCATACCCAAAATCACATCAAAGTCGACGATATCCAGCAATAACAAATCCGCGGCTAGCCCATAACATCCAACAAAGATCTCACAATCCCTATACACCCAACCAATACTCACAACCTCACCGGACGGATACAACATTCTCCATAACCCCAGAAGTGGAGATGCAGGCATAGTAGCTAAAGATGACAATCTATATGATATGAATGAATGCGTAGCACCTGGATCTATCAAAGTAAGTACTGGATAGCCAAAAACATGCAACGTACCAATAACAACCTCCGGTGAAGCTCTGCCCCCACGCAATGAAATGGCATGAACCCTGGCCTATCCTAGCCAGAAGACTGTACTGGTCGAGCTCCAGAAGTGGTACCTCGCTCTCCTCCAGAAATCTGAACTGCCTGTCCACCAACACCCACCTGCTGGAGACACTCCCTCGCATACTGACCCTCTTGGTCACAACGATAGCAACTGGTAGTGCTTCGCTGACAAGGACCATAATGATGCTTGTTGCAGAAGTTGCACAATGGATACTCCCGCGGTATAGCAAAAGTGTCACCGGTACACCGAGGATAGCTGGATCCACTAGAACCCCCACTAGACTGTGGTCTCTGCGGCCGATCCCTCCTCCATCTCTGCCTCTATCTAGCTGAACTACCCAGTGGTCTATATGGTCCACTGCCTGATGATGATGCTGATCCGGAAGTGCATGAACTCAGCCTCTTGGAAGGTCCCTGACTCTGTCCACCCTCCTCAAATCGTCGAGACTGGAATCTCATCTGCCTTTCCTTCTCGATATCCTCGCCTCAAAGTGCAGCACTCATGAACTCATCAAAGTTGTTCCGAGGCATCGTGGTTAGTGTCCCCTTGATGTTCAGGTTCAAGCCCAACTCAAGTCTCCGACACTTGGCTTCCTCAGAGGCCACCATGTCACGAGCAAACCGAGATAAGCGAGTAAATCTGTCCCGGTACTCAAGTACTGACATACTACCCTGTCTCAAGTTGGTGAACTCCTCATACTTCCTCTGCTATGTAGCCTGGTTGAAATACCTCCGCATGAACAAATCCCTGAACAAAGTTCATGGAGCATCAACCGGAACTCTATCAGTGCTAACCCATAAAAAGTAAGCATCAGACTCAAGTAAACCAACTGCTGCCACTGTCATCTTCTCAGGAGTGAAACGCAGATGCTCACAAACTTGTTCAACCTGAACCAACTAAGCCTCACATATCTCTAAATCAGCTGAACCCGAGAAAACAATCGCTCCAGCAATTCGAGCTTTGACCACAGGGTCAAAACGCTCCTCCAAACACAATACTCGCATAAGCAAGTCATGCGTCTGGCGATCCTCATCACGATCCACATCCCTATTGACACGGGGACCACGTATAGGAGGCATCCTAATGATAAGAGAAAAGCATTAGTCACAGAGCACAAGGAATGTAATCATGAAACTTCAGACTTTGAAAACATACAACACCCGAAGCATTGATGAGTTACCGCTGGCCAGTCGGGTCATCGCTCTAGACATGCTATATAATTTCAAATACCCTTAGCATCATAACTACAGAAGTCTACAGAACCTGAAGCCTAATACTCTGATACCAAGCTGAAAGGACCCAACCCCGATTTAGTTTCCTAAACCGGAATCAAACCCTTTCCGAAAACACGAACTTGCAAAAACAATAGAAATTTCGGCAGAGTTTCACTATATCGCGGTATTACCATTAACCTACACCCGAAAATACACTTCATCCTATGCCACAAAAGCCAAACCGTGGGCACCAATCCCATCCGGATTTCTCAAAATCATATCATAATATAAAATAATAACAAAATCCGGAAAAATCATGTGAAAATATAAACATCAGAGTATTCAGAGCGACCTCTAGTATATATATACATAAATACATAGCAGTAGGCTAAACAAGAAACCTACTGAGAAAGAAAGGAAGCTCGAACACTAAGCCTCCGACTGCGACGTGCGACACCAGAATCCGAACTGCAAACTGGGGACGGAAACCGAAAAGTCCCGGGGAAAGACAAATAAACCGTTAGAGTGAGTGGACGAAAATAAATGTATTTGGGCGAATAATCTGTGTTATAAAAACATATGCGAGTCTAAATAAATGATATAGTACACGAGGGAGACTCTAACTCCTCACGCGTACGGAGCATGCATCGTAAAACTCGGCGGGGTCACTCATGGATACGTCCGCGCTAGTACAGTCCGAATAATGGGATCCTAGACCCACATGTGATTCTAGCGAGAAAGGCCTCAGGTCAGAGGCCCCCCCCCTTTAAAGGCCTCGGGTCAGGGGTCACAGCCTCCCCCGGTAAACATCCTCGGGGATCAATCGGGATGCAAGTGTATCGATACAACAATATATACTGTGACTGTACTCTGTGTTAACCAAATCATAAATAGTTCTATGCAAGTGTATAAAGCATAATATAAATGCATATACGTAATACATAATTGTATAAGCATATTCGTCGATGCGTATTCGCAAATGCATGGTCATAAAACACATGCTCATATAAATCATAATCTCATATGGATGCTCATGCTTGTAAAACATGTAATAAAGACTCGCAACTAATCAGTGAAAAGAAATGTCCACTCACAGACAAGCACAGCGCGCAAACGCGCTAATCCCGAGATCCGGCAGAAGATCCCTCGCCCAACGTACGATCTCGATACCCTGAATAATCACAAAATATAACTGATCAAAATCACAATTCATTACTCTATACCACACCTCGGAAACCAACCATTTCCAGAAATATATAACTTGGATACAAAATAATCGACGAAAAATCTCCAAATTCTCCACATAAACCCTCGACTAAAAATTCGATATCCAAATCAACTTGAAAACCTCAAGGCGATGATCGAGGCGCGATTACGAGCAAAACGGCATAAAATTTGTCGAAATCCAAAAAGTCAACGCCTCGCCGGAGCTTCGCCGTTGACCACCGCCGCCAGCGGCGGTGCGTTGTCAGCGGAGGAATTTCCCGGCGAGGAAAACCCAGAACTCCTCTCCTCCTCGAGCCCAACATATCTCACAACTACGGCCTCCTCCAATTCAGTCGTGAATTGCAAGAATTCAGCTCGAAACTTCCAAAATCCAAATCCGGTCAGTGACCCTATTCTCCGTCGAAACTCCGGCCACGGCCCAAGGCGCAAGGCGGCCCTCGAGGCTACTCCCAAAGGCATCACCGTGGCCCCACGAGCAAAATCCCCCTAATCTCCGGCCACCACCGTGGCCGGAGCACCACCGTCCGTCGACCCCGAAATCCCACAACTTTAAGCTCCTCATTCTCCCTCAATATCTCACCAAATTTCACAAATCAAAGTGCTAAACCATAGGAAATCAAGAGGAGAATCGAACTATACCCAAATTGAACCCGAAGGTGGCTAGAAATGAAAAGTTGCCGGCGAGTCAAACGGTGGTCCGTTTCTCCCTCGGTCAACGCGGGTCAACGATCTCCTCTGGTCAAACGACGGTCAAACTTCCCGAAACAGTGATTTCCGACAATTTCCGAATATTCCGATAAATATACTCGCGGCTCGATACGATCGACGGTCCAAAAATGAATCACTTCCACGTTTCGGATAACTCAAACTCAAACAGATAAACACGACGAAATCACGCGATTTCAAATATTCATAACATATTCCTCGATTGTCGAAACAACTATCCGAAATCTCCTACGAACTCGAAATCACGCAGACTACATTTCTCGTGAAGAGATTCAACTAAAATTCTCGCCCGATAATTAAGTCGTGAACCGAACCGCCAATTCAATTAATTTACGATAAACTATGATTACTCGTAAATTCGCGGATTAAGCCGATTAACGTGCTAATTCTGATTCGGGTCGTCAGATAATGCTTTCCCCCCATAATGGAGTAAATACTACTGCAGGGGTCTAAGAAAACTCGACGATGGGGTATTGAAGAAGAGGCTGAGTTTAGCACGCAAGTCGGGATCTTCCAAGGTTACTCAGCTACAAGAGCAACTGCAAAGGCAGGTGATGGAGCATCGCAGATTAAGACCGTAACCGAAGGGGGGGATCTCAAGCTGGACTGGCCGGAGTTGGCATGGGTATCAGATGTTTTCAAGTGTTACGGAGTTTGCATCGAGACCATTTCATGTTCCAGGTTATAGTGAGTAGTTGTTTAAAACTTTAGTGAGTATGAGTCAAGTGACAGAAGGTTTATTAAACTAAATAGCCATTAAATCTTAAACTCAAGTAAGTAAATTGCATGTTCACAAACTTGTAATTCTATGATGCTGAGAATCTGGTCATTCTTTCAAAAATAAATGGTTACCTGCGAAAACGAGCAAAGTTGGCAAAAGGTTACCTGTGAAATCAAGCCTATGTATCCAGCAATTACCTTTTTCCAGTCTACGAAATCAATTAGGTCATTATCCATAGTTTCTCTTGCAGCTATGTATAATATCTTCTCCCTTACTGCTTGATCGGCTTTGAAGATGAAATACTCTATCCATGCAGCCAAGCCGCTGTAAAGCATCATTAATTTGCTTGAGATTTCCCGTAGTGGCCATCAATACAACCCCATCTTGTTTCTCAAAACTGGAGTAAGTTGATAAATCAGTAAACAGAATCATGAAGATCATTCTGGAATGACTTACATAGTTCAACTTGAAGAATATTAGCTACACATGATAGAAGAGGACATAAGATCCCAACCTTAAAATAACACATAAAGAAAACAATAAAAGGCGACTGGAAATGTAGAGAGCATCATGTTCCCATGTTCATGTCCGATTAGTATGCAAGGGTTTATCTATAGATTTCAAAAAAAAGAAAGGATAGATGTGCAGAGTTCAAATAGACGGATGTGAAGTGGATTTCATTTAACTTTATACCTCTAGATATGTTGTGTAAATATTAGATGAAAACACATACATGGGTCATAACATATATAATAACATGATATGTTTGTAAAAGGAAGGTACAATCAGATATATGAGACAAGAGATGAGAGTTACCCATCAAGTTCCACCAGCAGTTGATTGATAAATGCTTCATGATCCTGATTTTTTGTATGAACAAATTTGCCTCAAACACCAGCAAAGAGTTCAAAATCCTCCACAAATATGATAACAGGTGCCTAAGTAGAATATAAAAAAATGACACAGCAAAAGTACGAAAGGAGAAAGATCAAGAAAGCCTTCTCTTTCAAGAAAATGAGGAGAGAAAACTAACTCATGTTTCCCAATTCTCTTGCTGGTTAAACAGCTCTCTAACATTAGATGCACTTTGCCCAACCCATAGTCCAGCCTCCAATTCTTGAGCCCTTAATGTTAACAACTGTAGCTTGAGCAGCTATAGCTAGTGTAAGAGATGTCTTTCCTATTCCCCTCTTGCCCACAATTAAGACTCCTTGGAACATGTAATATACCATTGTGAATATCAAGCATAAAAAAGCAACTACATACATAGGGTCCAAACGCTTAGTTTGATCCATCGAAGGTGATCCTTGGGCAGTTCTAGGACTCCAAACGCTCAGATTGATCCATAGAAGGTGATCCTTGGGTCCCTATTTTGCATTTTCAATCCATCAAGACACTTTCTCGATCGATTGAAGGACTACCCCGGGTCAAGTTCTTCGATCCATCGAAGCTTTTCTTTGATCCAACGAATCTCGGTATCGGAAAATCAGAATTCTATTGTGGGTTTCCTTCGATCCATCGAGAATTTCTCTCGATCCATCGAAGGCTATACCCGTTTTGTGGTGTTTATGATGTATTTTATGTCGATTTTATTGACAAAAAGGTTCCAAATTTTTTTTCGACCAATATGAAATTTTGAACCAAATGTGGTTTTACATTTGTTTGCTTATGCCATATCAGCACTCAACGAGGGTCATACTCCAATTCAAATATTTAACTATTTACTTAAAGTGTTCACCTAGTCTTTAGTTGAAAGATTCACTTATTTACATTGTTTTTATAGATGTCTCAATGCAAGATTGAGTGTCGTGCAGATAGTGGTACTACCCACACCAATCTACGGAATAGGAAACTTTTTGGGGATCTTTGTCCATACAAATCCTCAGTGACTACCATGATTAGTGCATTGTCGGTTATTCAAAGGTGTGGTTCAACAAAGTTTGTGCTATCTTATGGTACTAAATTATTCATCATTGATGCCTTATACGCGCCAAAGGCCAATTGAGCCTTGCTAATTTTTAAGGACATTTGTGCCAACGTTTTCACTTGAAAACACATTGTGAGAATGAAAAAGAACTATTTTTTACCACCTCTATTGAATGTGGCCGCAAACGCATTCTAGAGAAGTTTTCGGCTAATCATATGGTTTTATATCTAACTATGGTTCGGATCATTGAATCCAACTTCATGACTCACACGACTTGATGTGATTCAGACTCATATAAGCTTTGGCATTTTTGACTCACACACCCAGGTCGTGACATGATGATCAAAATATTGAAAAATTCTCATGGTCATCCATTCTTCAGAATGAAGATACATGTGGGAATAGCTCAGTTCTTCGGTTTAGATAGGGAGGATGAAACTACTCCTCTCATTCTTAGCTCGGTCTCCAAGACGAGTGCAACACAATCTCGGCAAAATATTGTTGTGGCATCGTGCGTTCTTCCACAATATTCATATGTTGTAATTTCATATACACATCGCTCGTTTTGCAAAGTTTGTACCTTAACAAAATTACAGGCACGTCATTGTTGTTGTTGATAATACCGACAATATTCCATTCTTACAAAGGATCCAAGGTGATATTTGTTGGCCTATCAAACTTGAATGCGGACAATTCAAATATTTCATGGTTTTGGTAGATGCATCAACGCGATGGTTATACGTTGCTTTACTATCCACAAGGAACGCTGCGTTTGTAAAACTTCTAGCACAAATCATTAAGCTCTTGGCACACCACTCGATCATCCAATCAGGTCTATTCGATTGGAAAATACAGGAGAGTTTACATTAAAATCTTTTGATGATTACCGCATGTTAGTTGGGATTGGAGTTGAACATCTCGCTTCTCATGTTCATTCTCAGAACGGTTTAGCAGAGGCTTACATCAATCGGTTACAGCTTGTGTCTCGAGCTTTGGTAATGCATACTAACTTAACAGTCTCTGCATAAGGATATGCAGTGTTAAACGCAACTATGCTTCTTCATTTTTGACTCGTAGCACGCCTACTATTCAGTGTGTACCAGTTGGTAACTGGATATGAGCCTGACATTTCACATCTACGCATTTTTGGTTGCACGGTATATGTGTCAATTACGCCTCCACTGTGACGACCCGGACCAGAATCAGCAGTTTGATCAGTTGTATACGTGAGTTACTGCGTTGTCGCAGGTTTGCGACAGTCGTTTGGATTACCGGATTCGTTAACGACTAAATTATTGGCCGAGAATTGGAGCTGGGTCTCTTCTCAAGAGTCGTTCTACATGTGATTATGAGTTCGTGGGCGGTTCCAGATCGTTATTTGGACGACCGAGGAATTAGTTATGAATATTTGAAGTTTCGACGGAAACGGATTAATATGGTGAGCTACTTCGCGACTAAATTATCGGACGAGAATTTGGTTTTGGCTTCTTCACTGAAGTTGTTGAGAATTTAATTTCGAGTTTGTGGGAACTTCCGGAGCATGATTTTGAGTTACGAAGATTTAGTTGTGATTATTTCCGTTGGTTGATTGTTTAGTCGATTTAATGTGTGTTGCTTTGAATGGTTGACTTTTTTATCCGTTTGGCCGATGTGTTTGTCTTCCGGTGATATTGGAAGAATAAGTCGAGACGAGTTTGTGGCCGCGAGAATTATGAATCGGAGTTACGACGCGGAAGTTACGGGTGTTCAAAGTTCGTCAAAATGGATAATTATGAGTTGCCGTTTTGGGAAAGCTTTAAATAGTAACCTGCCTTAAAGGGAAAGTCAAACCTGGAATTAATATTCCTTGACCGGTCAACACAGCTTAGACATGGTGGTGCGACGTGCACCGTTCGGCCTCGCCGGTGACGATATATTCCGGCCACCCCACGACCTAACCCATATATCATTCAACTCGCCTAGCTTCCCCCATCCCAATTCCGACCTCCTTTTCCGGCGAATCTCACGGTGGAGAGAGAAATAGTGAACCAAAGTTTGTGAATTTTTGGGTTAATGGTGGTTTTCGATTCGGGCCGATTTGAGCTCAAACAAGGACTGGGTTTTGTAGCCCTCTTCTCCATGATTCTAACCATATAGGTATGGTGTTCTAATTCGATTTGTGTTTGGAGAATTTTGGATTTGAAATTTGTGGAACAATTCGGGTTTTCATGAAATTGACATGGTTAGAGTGAGAATTGGACTTCGGTGCAGTTATGGAAGTTGCTCAGTGGACGATTTTGAGTGTAATTGGAGCAGCTTCGCCGTGAAATTCTTCGGCCGGCAGCGGCGCCGCCGTTGACGGCAGTCAACGGTCAACGGGTTGACTTTTTGACTTTCGACAAGTTGCATGTCATTTGACTCGAAATCGCGCCCCGATCGCAGTGGGGAGGTTCGTTTCTCGATTTGAGCATCCGAAAGTAAAGCGAGGTATTGAGGTGTTATATATGGATTTTCGACGATTCGTCGGCTTTGAGTTATATGTTTCCGGGAACGGTGGTTTCTCGTGATTTGTCTGGCATTGTCGAGATATGATTTTGAGATATGGATTTAGTGAATATTCAGGTGTTCGTGATCGTTCGTTTGGCGAGAGACTTTCCGCCGGATCACGGGTTAACGCGATACGCGTTACGCCAGTCTGTGAGTGGACAATTTATTTTCACGGATTGATTGCGAGTCTTTTATATTCGTTTTATGAACTTGAGCATGCAGCATGATTATGGTTTTACGAGCATGAGATTTCATACGAGATTATGTTTATTATGAGCATGTGTTTTACGATTATACGGTTATACTTATAGGAATATACGTATACGAGTATACATACACTTATATGTTGTTTCATGCATTTGCATCGAACTGTTTATGATTTGGTTTACACAGAGTACAGTCTCAGTTACGTTGTTGTATCGATACACTTGCCTCTCGGCTGATCCCCGATGGTAGGCCACCAGGAGGGGCAGTACCACTACCTAACCGGCGAGGGGCAGTACCCCGGAACCGAGGCCTTTCTGGCTATGGATCACGTGGAAGTCAGGGACTCCATTATTCCCACTGTACTAGCACGGATGTGTCCACGAGTGACCCCGTGAGATTTTCCTTGCATGCTCTGTTTACGAGTTGGAGTCAGCGTCTCCTCGTATACTATTTGATTTATTTATATTACGACTCGCATATGTTTTTATAACATATATAACTCGGTGAAAGACATTTATTTTCGTCCACTCACTCTAACGTGTTTATTGTCTTTCCGCTGGGCTTTTCGGTTTCCGTGCCCAGTTTGCAGTTCAGGCTCTGGTGTCGCACGTCGTGGTCGGAGGCATAGTGCTCGAGCTACTTTGTTTCATCCAGTAGGTTTATTGTTCTACCTACTGTGGTATACGTATATGATTATGTATTAGAAGTCGCTCTGAGCTTTCTGTTGTTATGTTACGCGATTTTACACCGAATTTCAGTAAAGTACTATGATATTTATTGTTTTACTTTACTGTTGGTATATTAAGAAATCCGGATGGGATTGGTGCCCACGGTTTGCTTTTTGTGGCATATGATGAAGTGTATTTTCCGCGTGCAGGTAATGGTAATTCCACGTTAGTAACGAATCTCTGCCGAAATTTCGAAAATTTTTTGTTGGTTCGTGTTTTCGAAGGGGTTTAACTCTGGTTTAGGGAGCTAAATCGGGGTTGGGTCCTTTCAGCTTGGTATCAGAACATTAGGTTATAGGTTCTGTAGACTTCTGTAGTCGTGTCTACTAAGGATATTTGAGAATGTACAGCATATCTGGAATGGTGACCCGACCGGCCGGCGGATAATCATCAAATTCCGGGTGTTGTATGCTTTCAAATATTTGAAGTTCCATGATTACGTTCCACTTGTTATGAATGATATTGTATTCATTAGGATGCCTCCTGACGTGCTTTCCGTGTCGTTTCGGTTGTGGATCCTGTTGAGGATCAATTGACGCGTGATTTGCCAGAGAACAGTGGATTCGGATGAGTATTCCGAGTTCAGAGAATTATGCAACGCGGTTTAACTGGGGATGTATATATGAGCATCTATGTGTTGCTTCAGAGCTGAAAATTGTGGCAGTGATGTTTGCCTGAGTTAGATTGTTGTGTTGGTGGGCTGATGTTGTGTGAGTTCCAGTTGCGACTCCATAGCCTACATTCAGAGTGTTGTTTATACGGTAAAGGTTTGTCAGGCTACCCAGCAATTGATGTGGAGTGTTTACTCACCTGAGGCAGAGATGCATTGTTTAGATGTTTGTTTCCGTTTGCACGTGTTATTTGGCTTCAGAGGAAGCAGAGTACGAGGTTCGAGATGAGTTTGAACCAGAGCATCAGAGAGAGTCTGACTGTTATGCCTCGGGATAGCCGTGAGGAGCTTAGTGTGTTGCACTCAGTGACGAGGCTAGTGTGAGGGAAAGATGTACACGGTTTTCGATGTGACGGTTTGAGGAAAGTGGATTTAGTCGAGATTTTGATGAGGTTGAGTTCTGACACCTCGGGATCAGTGATTTCATCAGACTTTGGTCTTTTCGATTATGTTGAGGATCCTCTGCTGATCCGTTTGATGATGGCGGAGATCACAGAGTAGCGGATTTACTCCTGTAGCTTGAGTTTGGGCGGTCGTTGGTGATCCTTTCACGCAGCAGGTGTTGCGGTGACGTGTGTTCGAGGAGCATTCTCAGTTGCCATTGTGGTGGCCAGGAGGGTCACGTTACGAGGGAGGGCCCTCAGTCAGCTGTGTTGCGGTTCGACAGCTCAGAGTTTACGAGGAGATCCTCATTTTGCTCCTGCAGTCTGATCAATGTACCATTTTGATGAGCTATTCAGCAAGTCGCATTTGATGTGGGCGGCTAGTTGGGCATGTTGGAGTTCGTGCCATGACCTTGTTTGAGGACAGACTTTTCTCCGAGGTTACTGTTGCTTGATGTCCATGGCGATTGTACCTGCATCTCCACTTCCGAGGTCTTGGAGAGTGTTGTATCCATCCGGAGGTTGCGAGATCCTTGTTGGAGGTTATGTGTTGGCCGCGGATTTGTTATAGCTGGATATCGTGGTTTTGGTGTAATTGTGAGTATGGATTTACTAACGATGCATTTGGTTGTGTTCGAGTGCTTCGAGAAGGGGGTTGTGTTTCGACGACCAGATTTCCCCGAGATGCTGTTTCGCGGTGATGGTCGAGTGGATGATGGAGACAAGTTGTGTTGTTTTCTTAGCTCATATGGTGGATACTTCAGTTGCTGTATCCGACATTGGTGGTATTAAGGTGGTTCCCGAGTTTCCAGGTGTGTGTTGGAGGAGTTACCAGGTGTTCCTCTAGTTCGGGAGATCGACTACACTATTGAGCTTGTACCGGATGCTGGACTCATTTTACCGACATCTAGTCGTTTGGAGCCAGCGGAGCTGATGGAGCTACAGTTTCGACTCCAGGAGTTGCTGGAGGAGATTTCAGGAGATTTTATGCGACCCCGCGTATTTGCGTGGTGTGCTCTTGCATCAGTTGTGCGATTGTTTGTATGGTTCGATGAGGTGGCGCATTGACTACCGGAAGCCTGATTCGCTTCAGAGGAGAGTGAGTATCCTCCGCTTCGGATTGACGATTGGTTTGATCAGCTCGTGAGAGTTTCAGTCTTTTCGAAGATTGATTTCGGGTCGGATATCAGCAGTTGAGATCGATGAGTCAGATGTGTTTAGACGGCTTTCGGATCTCGGTGTGGGCATCAGGAGTTCTTGGTCACGTTATTGGTTGACCAATGCCCCGTAGATCGTGTGGACTTGATGGACCATGTGTTCAGACAGTTTCTGGACGAGTTACGGACATGTTCGTTGGCAATGTCCTGTTGTACTCCGAGAGTGTGGACCGGTA
The DNA here is from genome assembly GCA_946800695.1 of Geum urbanum. Lineage (NCBI taxonomy): Eukaryota > Viridiplantae > Streptophyta > Magnoliopsida > Rosales > Rosaceae > Geum > Geum urbanum. Next base: position 14,471,936 of record OX327008.1, on the reverse strand, counting down.
CCTGGAGCAATTGTGAGCGGTTTCGCGGACACCGCGAGACGACCAGGTGTTTGCGAAATTCAGTCAGTATGAGTTTTGGCTGATTAGCGTGAAGATGTTGGGCTATGTGATGTTATCCGATGGAGTTGGCGTAGATCCTGACCAGTTCGAAGCCGTGTTGATTTGTAGTTTGCCCTACTACTGTGCCAGAGATCGGGGGGTCTCTTGGATTTTGGCAGGCTTGTACCGACAGCTTTGTGCAGGATATTCCCGAATTGCCACTTCACTTTCCGGATTGACGGAGAAGGCATAGAGTTCGAGTGGTTCGATGCACGCGAGGAGTTACTGACTCTTGCAGGATGGTTGACCGTTGCTTCGGTTTTGACCTCATCTGATGATCGCGATGAGTTCGTGAGTTATGCGGTGCATTGAGATTTGGATTTAACTGTGTTTTGAGGCTGTGTAGCAGAGCGGTGGCTCATGGGTTCAGACAGTGGAAACTTTATGGGGCTACGTATCTTATGTATGATTTGGGTGTAGCTGTCTGTGGGTTAGCATCAGAGAGTTCGAGGAACTATAGCTATGGCGTGCAGCGCAGTGTAGGACGTACACTGGTCATTTGAGTTTCATCCACTTGCATTTTCGGCCAGATTTGGGCTTGAGGCAGTGTCCATGGATGGAGTCGACTGACGACTATGGCTGCACATTAGAGTTTGTTCGAGAAGGCTAGAGGTTGCACTTTGACCATCCGTCTGGGATATTGTTGCTGATGCATTCAGTCGAGAATCGGGAACTTCAGTGTTTCATGTGAGTATGGCTCGAGTTTCCGTGTTAGCCGGGTTATGTGCTATGGAGACTGAGTTTGTGTATGATAATGTTGAAGCTCATTGTTTTGCGTGCATTTGGCACTAGTGATGCGGAGATGTATCTGATACTTTGAGTTTACTACTCGTGACGCTACATGAAGAACAATATAGCAGCTTGTTTGTGCTGATGCCACTTGTCGACTGGCGATGGCTACGAGGCAAAGATTTACCGAGATGTATCAGCCATTTGAGATTTCCGATTGGACGTGGCGTTTGCCGCTGTGATCTTGTGTGTGTTTGTACGCACTTCGGGTTGTGATACAGTTATCAGGCCATTGTGGACCATTTGACGAATTCAGTACGTTTCCTTGTACTTTCGGAGACGATTTCAATGGCAGGCTGGTATAGTTGTGTTTGACGGAGGTTGTCCATCTATGTGATGTATCTGTGTCCCAGTTCGCTGACCGAGATAATCAGCTACGACTATGTGTTGGCAAGCTTTGCAGTGAGCATTGGGGACCAGATTACGAGTTAGTACCGGTTCTTATCCTCAGATTGGCAAGCGATCTTCGAGGACTATTCAGGCCTTGGAGGGCATGTTGTGGACTTCGGTATTGCAGTTCCGGAGGATTCGGGACCAGCAGTTTCAGCTGTTCGAGATTGCTTGCAGTACCAGTTTGTTGACCACTGTGATTTTGATGTCGCATGATGTCGTTTTGAGGAACGATGTTGTACTGTGTTGGAGTGAGCTCGGTTGATGTTTGATTCTGATTTTGTGAAGTGTGTTACCACAGACTGCCAGATGAGCAGAAATGGGTTGATAATTGCCCGAGTCCGATGTTTGAGCTATGTTGATGTGTGTAAACTGAGTTGTGATTTACCATGTTGTTTTTGATCTGTATGTGGTCATAAGCGAGCTTGTGTTGTGCCGTATAGTTCGGCATCGCCTAAACGAATGAATTCTCCGTCGTCTAAGTGAAAATTCAAGCGCTCCCAAAAACGGAAGCGGTAAATTGAACCGCCATAAAAATTGGACCTGGACGACGGAGATGGTCAGTCTCCGTCGTCCAAGTGAAAATTACATGAAAAAAATAAACAAAAATAAATTTGAACCGCCATGATTTTTGAACCTGGACGACGGAGATGGTCATTTTCGGTCGTTCAGGTGAACACCTGGACGACGGAAAATGACCATCTCCGTCGTCCAGGTTAAAATTACGTAAAAAAAAATTTTAAAAATAATTCGCTAGGAATTTAGCGATCTGTCGTTCGAGTGAAATAGTCGTACAATATCGATGAACGCATCGTATATATGAACAGTTAAATTTGAACCGCTGATTAATTTTACGTATTGAAACATGTTAAGTATCGACAAATCTTTACGACTTAAGTGTTCATGAGTAGACGCTCATTTGCAGCAGAGTATTAACGAAATTGAATTTGGACAAAACAACCGTTGGATATGTTCGTCGTAACATAATATATAATTGTCTTCAAAGGACCATAAAATAATAAGTTCGGGAAGGGTTTGATCGGCACAGTCAACCGCAAAACCGATAATTTCACAAACCGGAAACATGGATACAAGGCATTTCGCAACTCCGATTTTCGAACCGTCGAAGCTCACACACCAAGAATTATTTACTCTAAAGTCTTGATGAAAAGACTTTGCATTGGAAGAAGGTCTAGATGGTCGTTGTCTTAGAAAAAATTACGATATCTGCACCTGGACGACGGATATCTAGTTATCCGTCGTCCAGGTGATTACCTGGATGACGGATAATGACGTTCTCCGTCGTCCAGGTGCATAGACCCTGAATTCAGGGGTTAGGGCCTTACTGTTTAGGGTTTAGGGTTTGTGAACTTGGACGACGGAGAATGACCATATCCGTCGTCCTAGTGTGTACCTGGACAACGGATAATGACCATTCTCCGTCATCCAAGTTCTAAACCCCGAATTCAGGGGTTAGGGCCTTAGGGTTTACGGTTTAGGTCGTCCCCGGTCATTTGTGTGTCCGTTCAATTATTCTGATTCAAAAATATAATTAAAAAATTGATCGATCGATCCGATCTGCTAGATTTAGGGTCCAGGATTTAGGGTTTTATATGAGATTGAGATTTGGCGTGGCGCCAAAGGTGAAAATTACAATAATTACAATAATTAATTACCAATTAATCTCCCTCGTCGTATGACCGTACTCTTCGTCATAATCATCATCGTCCTCATCCCCGTTAGACAACGGCTCATCCTCGTCATCGTACTCAACATCGTCCGACGAATAACCTGAGTCCTCGTCCGCGTCATCTTCCTGCTCGTCTTCTTCATCTACCTCATCGATAATCACATCTTCAGTTAGATCTGTACAACCATCAGGCATGGGTAACCGTTCACTATCTTGAACCAGGTCCATTATATCGGAGCGGACCATAGAAATATTAAGCTCTTGATAGGCAGGAATGTCTCTTTCTGGTTCAGCAGCATCTTCAGTCGTCGCCGGTGTCCCTTCAATTGTCTCTGTATTCCATATTCCTCGGTGAGAGATATGGTTCACTATTTTCCACCCTTCATCGGCTTTCGGATCGTCGAGATAGAACACCTGCCGAACTAAGGTGGCGAGAGCAAAAGGCTCATCCTCATACCAGCTAGAGTTTGTATCGACTGATAACAGTCCCAGGTCTTCCTTTGTACGCTTGAACCATCTGCACTTAAATAGGAAAACGTTGACATCATTCCCGTAACATAGTTGAACCACGTATACAATAGCCCCGTAATATAGATCATTGTCTTTCCCAACCGCTACCCCACTGTTTTGTGTTCTTCTTCCTTCGTCTCGGGCCAATGAATGGAACTTTACACCGTTCACAAAACATCCGGGATAAATATAGTGTTTAACCGGCTTCCCTGCTAGCAAGTGCTTTGGCCATGACCACCACCCTCCGTGGTTATCAGATTTTTGCAGATCAATCATCTGCGAAAATGGGCAAATTAATATAAAGTTTTACTTTCTGCAAACATGAGCGATATGTATTTAAATAATTAATACCGAGTCGTACGTACGTACCCATTGGAAGAAATAATCAGGAAACTTCTTCTTAACCATTTTCTCAATCCACGCCGAACTCTTGTTTTGATTTAACGCCTGAAGCCTCTCCCTGTATGACAACATGTACGGCTCAACTTCGTCACAGTCTCGCAACACTACCCAATGTGCCTCAATAAGTTCTTCTCGTGTTAACGATTCCTTTAATACTCCTCTAAACGGTCGGACGACATTGGAGACGACAGAAAGATTGATGCGGGCACTGCGATCGGAGGCAGTGGGGGGGGTGGATCTTTGAGGTACCTGTTGCAGTAAGTAACACACTCATGCATTAGGTATGTCTCTGCTATGGAGCCATCCGGGGCCGACCTGTTTTTGACGAATGACTTATACTGTCCAAGCTGTCTACAAAATCAAACGTACACATTACATAAGTACATATAGCTAGCTAGCTAGTATATATATAATCTCCAGTGGAACAAATTAATTAATTAGTTGTACGTACCTTTCTTGAGGATACATCCAAGTGTACTGGACCGGACCAGAAATAAGCACCTGCTCGGGCAGGTGGATCATTAGGTGAATCATGATGTCAAAGAAAGCAGGGGGGAAATCCTCTCTATTTTGCAAATGATGTGCACAATTTGTTGTTGCAATTCCACCACATCTGACTTCTTTAATTCTCTGGCGCATAACCTCTGCCACCACCTGCACAATGCCACTATTGGTTCTACGACGTCCCGAGGCAAGTATGGTCGAATTACCACTGGAATCAGACGTTGCAGCATAACGTGATAGTCATGTGTCTTTAGACCAACAAACTTGTGTTGCACCTCGTCCACTGCTCCAGTTATAGTAGCTGCATACGTAGCCGGATAACGAACGCCCTTAAACCAGTGAAATACAGAACGTCTAAGCGTCGGCTTCACTGTGTATGGTGCATCTGGAATCTTGTTGTACACTCCTTTCCTATCCCTCCTCAACCACAAGGGACGACGTAGATTCATTGATTCCAAATCTTTGCGCGCTTTGGGAGTATCTTTAGTCTTGAACTTAATACCGAGAATTGTTCCCACCACGCTGTCGCACACATTCTTTTCTATGTGCATCGCGTCCAAGTTGTTCCTCAGCTTCAACTTCAACCAGTAAGGGAGTTCAAAGAATATACTCTTGTGATCCCAATAGCTCAGATCATGTGGAGGAATTGGATTGCATTTCTTTACATCCGCGTCATTGCTCAACACACCAAAGTCGAAATAGCTCAACCTCTCTAAAATCTCTTCGCCCGACCAACTACGGGGTTTAGGATTGTTCTCTACCGTACCGTCGAAATGAGCTTCATCCTGTCGCCACGGGTGGTCGTGAGGAAGCCATCTACGGTGACCCAAGTAACACACCTTCCCCGCGTGCCAACTAGAGTTCACGTCGTCCAAACATATAGGACATCCATTATATCCTTTTGTCCTGCAGGCTGCCAACATCCCATAAGCTGGAAAATCGCTGATCGTCCACATTACAGCAGCCCTCATCGTGAACATCGTGTCAGTGAATTTGTCATAAGTTGGGACTCCATTTTCCCACAACAGTTTCAGCTCGTCGATCAAAGGTCTAAGGTAGACATCTAAGCACTTCGATGGAGATTTAGGACCTGGAATTAGTACGGTAAGGAAATTAAATTCCTTGTTCATGCACATCCACGGAGGCAAGTTGTACGGCATCAGAATAACTGGCCAAGTGCTGACGGCGGAGCTATTACTTCCCCAAGGATTGAATCCGTCTGTAGATAGGCCGAGTCTAACATTTCTAACCTTTGAAGCAAAGTCTCCAAATTCTCTGTCGAAATGTTTGAAACCCTCCCCATCCACGGCGTGTCACAGGACATCGTCATCTATTCGCTTTTCTGCGTACCATCGCATCGCATCTGCTGTGTGTAGAGACATGTACAGGCGCTGCAATCTGGGAATCAAGGGAAAATATTGAACAACTTTCACAGGAATTCTCTTTTTCGAACTCTTCCTATTCAACTGGAATCTGCACTGGCCACATACGGGACAATAGTCCAACTCTTTATACTCTTTGTAAAATAGCACACAATCATTCGGACATGCGTCAATTATCCTGTACTTTAGGCCGAGGCTGCTCAGGATATTTCTAACCTTATAATGAGATTTAGGAAGATTGTGATCATCAGGAAGCAACTTACATATTTGCTCCTGAATTTCGTCAAAAGCACTCACTGACATTTTGTGCTTCACTTTTATCTTCATTTGCTCCATCACATATTGCAACACATTCTCTCGACATCCAGGGAACACCGGGGTCTGCGCTTCAAGTAGTATCCGGTTGTACTTTTCCATCTCACTGGTGTCAGTGGCCAAGCTAGCTGCGGGGAATGTGTCATCATGCTCATTAGTGGTACTGTAACCTCCGTCTTGGTGTTGGTGTCCACTATGACTACATCCCGGAAACGCATCATGGACCAAATCTGCAGTTGGGTTGCAAGCTGGGGGTCAGGCACCACTGCCGCTGGATGAGGCACCATGGTAACTGTACCCTGAGCTGAAGTCTGCTGCGCTGAACTCTACTGCTTCACCATGCTCGCTCCATGTAGTGTAACTCCACATCATACCATTTTCGTACAAGTGTTGCACCATAACATTAACCTCCGCATACTGACAATTAAGACATTTCTGACACGGACACCTGAAACGCTTCTTTCCCTGACCATGTTCTATTGCAAAATTCACAAATTCGCTAATTCCATCCATATACCGGACATCACATCTATTCTTCAACTTCATCCAACTCTTGTCCATACTGCTACAAAATATTATAATTAATTAATTATTACATATATATATATATTTGTCCATTAATTTACGCTTAATTATACGTACTCGATCTACATATCGATCCATCAATTACGTACGTACGTACGTAATTTAATCGATCTGTACATATATATATATAGCTAACATCAGCTAACATCCTTGCATGTATATATATGTACGTACGTTTTCACTAAATATTTATTAATTAAGCAAATTTTAACTGCGTACGTACGTACCTGCTGGCATTCTCGATATCTTTACGTTAATTAAGCTAACTAGCTAGTCAGCGGAGATCCCTTATCGATCCTGATTCTTCTCGGTCTAGCTAGCTTCTAGCTACCTAGCTCCCTTCTCCTTCTCCCTTCTCCTTCTATTCTTCTTCAAATGGAATCATGAAGAGATCGAGGCTAGCTAGGAATGAATTCGATCAGTTTGGCATCGGGCTTATATAATGCTTCACTTAGACGACGGAGGTGTCGGTACGTCGTCTAAGTGGAAGTACGTTTCGTATACTCGGACGACGGCGTGTCGGTCCGTCCTCCAGGTAATCACCTGGACGACGAAGAATACCATCTCCGTCGTCCAGGTGATCACCTGGAGGACGGAGAAGACCCCGAGGTCCAGGTGATCACCTGGACGACGAAGAATATCATCTCCGTCGTCCAGGTTATCACCTGGACCTCGGAAAAGACTCTGTGGTCCAGGTGGTACTTGGACCATGGAGTATTTTCCGTGGTCTAGGTGTCACTTGGACCACAGAACAATTACGTTTCCGTGGTCTAAGTGTTGTTTTCTTGTAGTGATGGTTAGATTGAGAATTGGACTTCGGTGCAGTTATGGAAGTTGCTCAGTGGACGATTTTGAGTGGAATTGGAGCAGCTCCGCCGTGAAATTCTTCGGCCGGCAGCGGTGGTCAACGGTCAACGGGTTGACTTTTTGACTTTCGACAAGTTGCATGTCATTTGACTCGAAATCGCGCCCCGATCGCAGTGAGGAGGTTCGTTTCTCGATTTGAGTATCCGAAAGTAAAGCGAGGTATTGAGGTGTTATATATGAATTTTCGACGATTCGTCAGCTTCGGACATGGTGTCTAGAAACGGGTTATGACTGGTGACAGGATTTGGACTAAGAAAGACTTTTGTCGAAATTAGTCCTGCCTCTCGCGTTATCTCTATCCCTAACTGGCCATGTTTTTCGATTTAATAAAGGCTGATTAATTGAAAATTTACACTTTATCGCGCGGGTCGCACGTCCATTGAACGACCGAAAATGCCAAGCTAGTGTACTCTATTTAAATCTTAAACGTACTTAATTAATTAGCGTCAATTTTTAAGTTGTAATTATTATGGTAAGTAGGTATTTTAACCCCGTACTCTTAGGTTTAAATGGCTCCGCCAAAGACGACATCCGGCAAGAAGAAAGCCCAACAAGAGGCAGAAGATGCCATGCTCCGCCGCTTGGCGGACCAAGTCGGTTGGGAATTACCACCGGAGGGCAACGACGCTCTCAATCCGGACGGATCATCTGGTCCGTCCGTAGCGCCCTCTGGGGAAATTCCCGCTCCCCCATTCATCTCGAGCGGTGATGACGTCGACCCCTTCCAACGGGAAGTACTCAGGCGTCCTCCACCGCCGAATCAATCATGTACAGCGCCCGCCGTAGGCAAAGGAGGGCCCCCACTGACCCGGAACCGAAAAGGACTCGGGGTCTCGTTAAAGGGGGGAAAGCGGAGCGTATTTGCAAGGCGACCGGTAAAAAGATCGACTTGCCGTACGACGAATTCACCGGTGGCCCTCCCACAGCTCAACTAGCAAGTCTCTCGGCGCATGGGATAGGGTCAATCATCCGTAATCGGGTTCGTATCACTGCCCCTACTTGGAAGGAGGCGCCGGATCATGAGAAGGCGAAAGTCTTCAAAGAACTTTCGGTACGTAATACGTTCAATTTAGTTATTATATAATATTGTTAATCTCGGCCTAAAATTTCATAATATATATGATTATAATTTTCTATTTATTTTTCATAGGAACAATTTGACGTGGATCCGACACCGGATATGTTGAGGCATATCAATCAAACCGCCAACTCCATCTACAAAGATTGGAAGTACAGGCTCCATAAGTACTTCAAAGATGTCGGTCCCGTGCCTCCCCCGGTAGAGCTGCAAGGGGAGAGAGAAGATGAGTGGGAGTGGTTGTGTAACCACTTTGCCGATGAACAATTTAAGGTATTAATTTAATTTTTTTATTTCAATTAAAATAATTGAATTATTTAAATTGTAGTTATTCATTTTTTAATGATTTAATTATCTTGTGTAACAGAAATTCTCCGGTGTCAACAAAGCCAACCGGGGGAAGAAGGAGAAACACCATACTACCGGCGCCAAGCAGTTCATTCAAATTGCCAAGGAGCACAAGGATAAGGGTTCCAAACACCCTTTTATTGATGCAAGCGTAAGCGCGTACGTGACGCCAGGGCTCGATAATGAAGCGAGTCAATGCGGGGTAAGTGATATGTATATATATATGTGCTTTTAATTATAGTAATTATGTGACGACCCGGACCAGAATCAGCAGTATGATCAGCTATATTCGTGAGCTACGGCGTAGTCGCAGAGTTGCGACAGTTCTTTTAATCGCCGGAGCTTCTTAACGACTAAATTATTGGCCGAGAATTGGAGCTGGGTCTCTTCTCGAGAGTCGTTCTATATGTGATTACGAGTTCGTGGGCGGTTCCGGATCGTTATTTGGACGACCGAGGAATTAATTATGAATATTTGAAGTTTCGACGGAAACGGATTTAAATGGCGGGTTTGTTCGCGACTAAATTACCGGACGAGAATTTGGTTTCAGCTTCTTCACGGAAGTTGTTCTGAATTTAATTTCGAGTTCGTGGGAACTTCCGGAGTATGATTTGGAGTTAAGAGAAATTAGTTGCGAATTTTGCCGTTTGTTGATTATTTAGTTGATTTAATGTGTGTTGCTTTGAAGGGTTGAATTTTTATCCGTTTGGCTGATGTGTTTGACTTTGGGTGATTATTGAAGAGTACATCGAGACGAGTTTGTGGCCGCGAGAATTATCGAAATCGGAATTACGACGAGGAAGTGACGCACGTTTGTAGTTTGCCGAAATGGATAAGCTTGAGTTTCCGTTTTGGGAAACTATTAAATGAAGTATAAATAGTGGACTTGCCTTATTGGGAAAGTCAAAAACTGAACATTATGAAGGTTGACTCGGTTTGACCGAGTTGAGAGGGTGAGTCACGACGGTTCCACGGTGGTCGGCGGCGAGGCTAATCCGGCCACCTCCGGCCTCAACTCCGGTCCCTTCCTCTTCGGCTCGACGTCCTCATCATGGTTCCGGCTTCCTTTTCTGGCGAATCTCACGGTGGAGGGAGATTTTTGGAACCAAAGTTCAAGGTTTTTGGTGGTAATGGTGATTTTCATTTCGGGTCGAGTTGAACTTCAAGAGATACTGGGTTTTGTAGCTCTCTTCAAGGTGATTCTAACCATATAAACATGGTGTTCTAATTTGATTTGTGGATTGAGAATTTTGGGTTTGAATATTGTGAATCAATTCGGTTTTGCTTGAAATTTAGCTAGTTAGAGATGGAATTAGCCTTTGGTGCAGTTGACAAAGTTGCTCAGTGGGTGGTTTTGCATGGAATAGGGGTTGCTCCGCCTTGAAATTCTTTGGTCGGCGGCGGCGCCGCCGTGGGTGGCGGTCAACGCGGTGGTCAACGGCGGTCCAGTTGACTTTTTCTACTTTTCGACAAGTCGCATGTCATTTGACTCGAAATCACGCCCCGATCGCAGTGGGGAGGTTCGTTTTTCGAGTTGAGCGTCCGAACGTAAAGCGAGGTATTGAAGTGGTGTATACGGATTTTCGACGATTCGTCGACTTTGAATTATCTGTTTCCGAGAACGGTGGTTTCTCGTGGTTTGATTTGTATTGTCGGATTATGACTTTGAAAAATGAACTTTGTGAATATTCAGGGGTTTCGTGATCGTTCGTTTGGCGAGGGACTTTCCGCCGGATCACGGGTTAACGCGATACGCGTTACGCCAGTCTGTGAGTGGACACTTTATTTTCACGGATTGATTGCGAGTCCTTATTTATGATTTACGAACTTGAGCATGCAGATTGATTATGATTTTACGAGCATGTGTTTTACGATTATGCTTATACGAATATACGTATACGAATATATACATATACGTACATATTATGTTTTAAGCATGTGCATAGAAAAGATTTATGATTTGGTTTACACAGAGTACAGTCTCAGTATATATTGTGGTATCGATACGCACTGGCTTCTCGGCTGATTCCCGAGTACGCTCCGGGAAGGACAGATATCCTGACCCGAGGCCTTTCTGGCTAGGAATCACGTGTGGGTCTGGGATCCCGTGGTTCAGACTGTGCTATCGCATGGTAGTCCATGAGAGATTCCGCGATACATTTACGTTGCATGCTCTGTACGTGAGTGGTAGCTGATGTCTCCTCACGTACCATTTGATTTTCGTGCATTTGACTCGCATATGATTTTTATATGTATATATTACTTGGTGAAAGACATTTATTTTCGTCCACTCACTCTAACGTGTTTATTGTCTTTCCCCTGGGCATTTCGGTTTCTGTGCCCAGTTTGCAGTTCAGGCTCTGGTGTCGCACGTCGTGGTCGGAGGCATAGTGCTCGAGCTACTTTGTTTCATCCAGTAGGTTTATTGTTCTACCTACTGTGGTATGCGTATACGATTATGTATTAGATGTCGCTCTGAGCTTCCTGTTGAATACGTTATACGATTTTACACTGGATTTCAGTAAAGTGCATATATATTTACTACTTTACTTTACTGTTGATATATTGAGAAATCCGGATGGGATTGGTGCCCACGGTTTGATTTTTGTGGCATAGGATGGAGTGTATTTTCCGCGTGCAGGTAATGGTAATTCTACGTTAGTAGCGAAACTCTGCCCAAATTTTGAAAATTTTTTTGTTGGTTCGTGTTTTCGAAGGGGTTTGATTCCGATTTAGGAAGCTAAATCGGGGTTGGGTCCTTTCAGCTTAGTATCAGAGCATTAGGTTGTAGGTTCTGTAGACTTCTGTAGTCGTGTTTACTAAGGATATTTGAGAATGTACAGCATGACTGGAATGGTGACCCGACCGGCCGGCGGATAATCATCAAATTCCGGGTGTTGTATGCTTTCAAATATTTGAAGTTCCATGATTACTTTCCACTTGTTGTGAACGATATTGTATTTATTAGGATGCCTCCTGACGTGCTTTCCGTGTCGTTTCGGTTGTGGATCCTGTTGAGGATCAATCGACGCGTGATTTGCCAGTGAACAGTGGATTCAGATGAGTATTCAGAATTCAGTGAATTGTGTGGCACAGTTTACCTGGGGATGTGTATATGAGCGTCTACATGTTGCCTCAGAGATGAGATTTGTGGCAGTGATGTTTGCCTGAGTCAGATTGTTGTGTTTGGTGGGCTGATATTGTGTGAGTTCCGATTGCGACTCCATGACCTACATTCAGGGTGTTGTTTAGACGATAATGGTTTAATCAGACTATCCAGCAATCATATGTGGAGTGTTTACCCACCTGAGGCAGAGATGCATTATCCACATGTTTGTTTCCTGTTTGCACGAGTTGTGTGGCTTCAGAGGAAGCGGTGCACGAGATTCGAGATGAGTTTGAACCTGAGCATCAGAGAGAGTCTGACTGTTCTGCCTCGAGATTGCTGTGAGGAGCTTAGTGTGTTGCACTCAACGGCGAGGTTATTGTGAAGAAAAGATGTACGCGGTTTTTGATGTAATGGTTTGGGGAAAGTGGACTTAGTCGAGATGTTGTGATGAGGTTGAGTTCCGACACCTTGGGATCAGTGACTTCATCAGGTTATGGTCTCTTCGATGTTGTTGAGGGCCTTCAGATAAGGATCTGTTTGACGATGGCGGAGATCACAGTGTAGCGGACTTGCTCCTGTGGCATAAGTTTGGGCGATCATTGGTGATCCTTTCACGCAACAGGTGTTGCGGTGACGTGTGTTCGAGGAGCATTCTCAGTTGCTATATCGGTGGCCAGGAGAGTCACGTTACGAGGGAGCGCCCTCAGCCAACTGTGTTTGAGGTTCGACAGTTCAGAGTTCACGAAGGGATCATGATGCTGTTCCTGCAGTCTGATCAATGTACCATTTTGACGAGTTATTCAGCAAGTCGCATTTGACGTGGGCGGCTAGTTGGGCATGTTGGAGTTCGTGCCATGACCTTGTTTGAGGACGGACTTTTCTCCGAGGTTGCTGTTGCTTGATATCCATGGTCATTTTACCTGCATCTCCACTTCCGAGGTTTTGGAGAGTGTTGTATCCATCCGGAGGTTGCGAGATCCTTGTTGGAGGATATGGCTTAGCCGTGGATCTGTTATAGCTGGACATTGTGGTTTTGGTGTAGTTGTGAGTATGGATTTACTGACGATGCATTTGGTTGTGTTCGAGTGCTCGAGAAGGAGGTTGTGTTTCGACGACCAGATTTCCCCGAGATACTGTTTCGCGGTGATGGTCGAGCGGATGATGAAGACGGATTGTGTTGCTCGCTTAGCACATGTTGTGGATACTATGGTTGCTGTACCTGATATTGGCGATATCGATGTGGTTCCCGAGTTCCAGGTGTATTCCAGAGAAGTTACCAGGTGTTCCTCCTGTTCGGGAGACTGACTACACCATTGAGCTTGTACCAGGCGCTGGACTCATTTTACCGACACCTTGTCGTTCTGAGCTAGCGGAGCTGATGGAGCTACAGTTTCGACTCCAGGAGTTGCTGGAGGAGGTTTCAGGAGATTTCATGTGACCCAGCGTATTTGCGTGGTGTACTTTTGCATTGTGTGTACGGATGATGGGTGGTTCGACGAGATGGTGCATTGACTACCGGAAGCTCGATTTGCTTCAGAGGAGTGCGAATATCCTCTGCTTTGGATTGACGATTGGTTGATCAGCTTATGAGAGCTTCAGTCTTTTCGAGGATTGATTTCGGATCCGGATACCATCAGTGGAGGTTTGATGAGTCAGATGTGGCTGTGTTGGCTTCCGGATCACGGTGCAGACATCAGGAGTTTTTGGTCACGCTGTTTGGTTGACCAATGCCTCCGTAAATCGTGTGGACTTGGTGGACCAGGTGTTCAGACGGTTTCTGGACGAGTTGCGACCATGTTCGTCGGCAACTTCCTGATGTACTCCAGGAGTGTGGACCAGTACCTGATGCAATTGCGAGCGATTTTGCGGACTTCGCGAGGTGATCAGTTATTTGCGAAGTTCAGCCAGTGTGAGTTTTGGCTGATTAGCATGAAGATTTTGAGCTGTGTGATGCTATCCGAGTGAGTGATGTGGATCCTGATCAGTTAGAAGCCATATTGATTTGGGGATTGCCCTACCATTGCACCAGAGATCGGGAGTCTCTTGGGTTTGGCAAGCTATTACCGACGGCTTGTGCAGGATTTTCCCGGATTGCCACTTCATTTTCTGAATTGTAGTTCGATGCACGCGAGGAGAGTACTTACTCCTGCAGGATGGTTGACCGTTGCTTCGATTTTGACCTTACCTGACGATTGTGACGAGTTCGTGGGTTATGACGATGCATCGAGGTATAGATTTGGTTATGTTTTGATGCTGTATAGCAGAGCGATGGCTCATGGTTACGGACAGTGGAAACCTTATGAAGTTACGTATCCTATGTATGATTTGGGTGTAGCTGTTCTTATGTTAGCATCAGAGAGTTGGAGATACTATTGCTAGGGCGTGCAGCGCAGTGTAGGACGTACACTGATCACTTGAGTTTCATCTACTTACATTTTCGACCAGATTTGGGCTTGAGGCAGTGTAGATGGATGGGGTCGACTCACGACTATGGCTGTACATTAGAGTTTGTTCGAAAAGGCTAGAGGTTGTACTTTGACCATCCGTCTGGGATGTTGTTGCTGATGCATTCAGTCAGAAGACGGGAGCTTCAGTGTTCCATGTATGTATGGCTCGAGTTTCTGTGTTAGCCGAGTATGGGCAACGAGAGCTGAGTTCGAGTGTGATGATGTGAAGCTCATTGTTTTGCGCGCGTTTGGCGCTAGTGGTACAGAGATGTGTCTGATATTTTGAGTTACTACTCGTGACGCAACATGTAGAGCGATATAGCAGCTTGTGCGAGCGCAGCATGTGTGTACTGATGCCACATTCGTCGACTGGCGATGGCTAGGAGGCAGAGACGTGCCGAGATGTGTTAGCCATTTGAGATTTCCACTTAGACGTGGCGGTTACTGCTGTGATCTTGTGTGTGTTTGTATGCACTTTGGTTTGTGATACCAGTTGTCAAGCCATTGTGGACCATTTGACGAACTTGGTACATTTCCTTGTACTTTCGGAAAAGGATTTCAGTGGCGGACTAGTATAACTGTGTTTGACGGAGATTGGCCATATACGTGGTGTACCTGTGTCCCAGTTCGCCGATCGAGGTGATCAGCTACGACTAAGTGTTGGTAAGCTTTGCAGCGAGCATTGGAGACCAAATTACGAGCTAGTACCGGTTCTTATCCTCAGATTGGCGAGCGATCTTTGAGGACTATTCAGACCTTGGAGGGCATGTTGTGGACCTCGGTATTGCAGTTCCGGAGGATTCGGGACCAGCAGTTTCACTTGTTCGAGTTTGCTTGTTGTACCAGTTTGTGGACCACTATGGTTCTGATGTTGCGTGATGTGGTTTTGAAGGATGTTGTTTTGAAGGATGTTGTTGTACTCCACTGTGTTGGAGTGAGCTTGGTTTGAATTTGAATTGATGTTTGTTTCCGATTATGTGGAGTGTGTTACCACAGACTGTCAGATTAGCGGAAATGGGTTGATAATTGTTTGAGTTTGATGCTAAAGTTATGTGGATGTGTGTGGACTGAGTTGTGTTGGCCACGTTGTTTTGATCCGTATGTGGTTATAGGCGAGTTTGTGTTGCGCCGTGTGGTTCGGCATCGCCTATAGCATTGGCTTTTGTGCGAGTTGTGTTCCGTATGGCGGAACTGTGTTTCAGGTTGGTTTCGTGTGGTGTACCCTGTCTGTTCCTTATGCAGGAACACTTGGCTATTGTGTAGAGCCAGTTCAAATTTGTGATTTGTGCATACAGGGATTCCAGCACGGACTTGTCTCCTATTGTGGAGTTTGTGATCAGAGTTGTTCAGTTGAGATTGCAGTTGGTGAGTTGAGCAGTATGTAGAGGCAGTGCTCCTACTTTTGTCGGCAGACTTGGAAATTTCGAGGTCGAAATTTTTCTAAGGGGGGTGGATTTGTGACGACCCGGACCAGAATCAGCAGTATGATCAGCTATATTCGTGAGCTACGGCGTAGTCGCAGAGTTGCGACAGTTGTTTTAATCGCCGGAGCTTCTTAACGACTAAATTATTGGCCGAGAATTGGAGCTGGGTCTCTTCTCGAGAGTCGTTCTATATGTGATTACGAGTTCGTGGGCGGTTCCGGATCGTTATTTGGACGACCGAGGAATTAATTATGAATATTTGAAGTTTCGACGGAAACGGATTTAAATGGCGGGTTTGTTCGCGACTAAATTACCGGACGAGAATTTGGTTTCAGCTTCTTCACGGAAGTTGTTCTGAATTTAATTTCGAGTTCGTGGGAACTTCCGGAGTATGATTTGGAGTTACGAGGAATTAGTTGCGAATTTTGCCGTTTGTTGATTATTTAGTTGATTTAATGTGTGTTGCTTTGAAGGGTTGACTTTTTATCCGTTTGGCCGATGTGTTTGACTTTGGGTGATTATTGAAGAGTACATCGAGACGAGTTTGTGGCCGCGAGAATTATCGAAATCGGAATTACGACGAGGAAGTGACGCACGTTTGTAGTTTGCCGAAATGGATAAGCTTGAGTTTCCGTTTTGGGAAACTATTAAATGAAGTATAAATAGTGGACTTGCCTTATTGGGAAAGTCAAAAACTGAACATTATGAAGGTTGACTCGGTTTGACCGAGTTGAGAGGGTGAGTCACGACGGTTACACGGTGGTCGGCGGCGAGGCTAATCCGGCCACCTCCGGCCTCAACTCCGGTCCCTTCCTCTTCGGCTCGACGTCCTCATCATGGTTCCGGCTTCCTTTTCCGGCGAATCTCACGGTGGAGGGAGATTTTTGGAACCAAAGTTCAAGGTTTTTGGTGGTAATGGTGATTTTCATTTCGGGTCGAGTTGAACTTCAAGAGATACTGGGTTTTGTAGCTCTCTTCAAGGTGATTTTAACCATATAAACATGGTGTTCTAATTTGATTTGTGGATTGAGAATTTTGGGTTTGAATATTGTGAATCAATTCGGTTTTGCTTGAAATTGAGCTAGTTAGAGATGGAATTAGCCTTTGGTGCAGTTGACAAAGTTGCTCAGTGGGTGGTTTTGCATGGAATAGGGGTTGCTCCGCATTGAAATTCTTCGGTCGGCGGCGGCGCCGCCGTGGGTGGCGGTCAACGCGGTGGTCAACGGCGGTCCAGTTGACTTTTTCTACTTTTCGACAAGTCGCATGTCATTTGACTCGAAATCACGCCCCGATCGCAGTGGGGAGGTTCGTTTTTCGAGTTGAGCGTCCGAACGTAAAGCGAGGTATTGAAGTGGTGTATACGGATTTTCGACGATTCGTCGACTTTGAATTATCTGTTTCCGAGAACGGTGGTTTCTCGTGGTTTGATTTGTATTGTCGGATTATGACTTTGAAAAATGAACTTTGTGAATATTCAGGGGTTTCGTGATCGTTCGTTTGGCGAGGGACTTTCCGCAGGATCATGGGTTAACGCGATACGCGTTACGCCAGTCTGTGAGTGGACACTTTATTTTCACGGATTGATTGCGAGTCCTTATTTATGATTTACGAACTTGAGCATGCAGATTGATTATGATTTTACGAGCATGTGTTTTACGATTATGCTTATACGAATATACGTATACGAATATATACATATACGTACATATTATGTTTTAAGCATGTGCATAGAAAAGATTTATGATTTGGTTTACACAGAGTACAGTCTCAGTATATATTGTGGTATCGATACGCACTGGCTTCTCGGCTGATCCCCGAGTACGCTCCGGGAAGGACAGATATCCTGACCCGAGGCCTTTCTGGCTAGGAATCACGTGTGGGTCTGGGATCCCGTGGTTCAGACTGTGCTATCGCGTGGTAGTCCATGAGAGATTCCGCGATACATTTACGTTGCATGCTCTGTACGTGAGTGGTAGCTGATGTCTCCTCACGTACCATTTGATTTTCGTGCATTTGACTCGCATATGTTTTTTATATGTATATATTACTTGGTGAAAGACATTTATTTTCGTCCACTCACTCTAACGTGTTTATTGTCTTTCCCCTGGGCTTTTCGGTTTCCGTGCCCAGTTTGCAGTTCAGGCTCTGGTGTCGCACGTCGTGGTCGGAGGCATAGTGCTCGAGCTACTTTGTTTCATCCAGTAGGTTTATTGTTCTACCTACTGTGGTATGCGTATACGATTATGTATTAGATGTCGCTCTGAGCTTCCTGTTGAATACGTTATACGATTTTACACTGGATTTCAGTAAAGTGCATATATATTTACTACTTTACTTTACTGTTGATATATTGAGAAATCCGGATGGGATTGGTGCCCACGGTTTGATTTTTGTGGCATAGGATGGAGTGTATTTTCCGCGTGCAGGTAATGGTAATTCTACGTTAGTAGCGAAACTCTGCCCAAATTTTGAAAATTTTTTTGTTGGTTCGTGTTTTCGAAGGGGTTTGATTCCGATTTAGGAAGCTAAATCGGGGTTGGGTCCTTTCAAATTATTATTTAAATATGATTACAAAATTATAATAAATTAATTATAATTTTGTAGGCAAGGGCGATAGAGCGTGCGCATGAAGAGTTGGCCAACACTCAGCTTGCGTTCCCGGATGTGCCGCCGGAAGACCTGCCTCCTCTATCCTTAGAGAGCCAAATTGCAATCGCGGATGAGGTCTACGGTCGTAGAGCTGGCAAGGAGGTTAGGCACTTTGGGCCTAGGGTGGTACGAGATTTGTCGACGACCTCCGGCTCATCATCTACGGGAGGTTCGAGGCAGCAGAGAATGAGTCAGGCTGCGGCCGTCGAAGCAGCCATTCAAGAGGCTCGACTGGCACGAGAGGAGAATCGACGGACACAAGAGCAGAATGAGTCAATGCGGCAAAGATTTGACGAACAACAAGCACAAATAGCCCAACTCATCGCGCTCATGAACCAAAATCGAGAAGTATGTCAACCTCCTCCGAACCCACACCCCGACGACAACGACCCAGTTGGAGGCGGAGGACTCGGCCCCGCATCTGCTCCTCCAGTGTATTAGCTAGCACGTAGTATATTATCTCGTTTCTTTCCGCATTCCTAACTATATTTTAATTTTTAATTTATGGGTTTTTTCGTATGTACAAATTAATTTACTTTGATTATTTAATAATTATATAATTAGTTATTAATTTTAATATTCAAAATTTAGTTTATTTATTTAATTTTAGCATTTTTCATTATTTAAATTAAAATAATAATAATAATAATAAATTAATAATTTTTAATTTCAATTTATTTTTTTTATAAATTAATTATTCACTTGGACGACGGACATTATGTTCTCCGTCGTCCAGGTGTAGAACCCTAAACCCCTAACCCCTAACCCCTAAACCCTAAACCCTGTCATTCTCCGTGGCCCAGGTGTTCACCTGGACGACGGAGACTTAGTGTTTCCGTCGTCCAGGTGAACACCTGGGCCACGGATAAGCTACCATTATCCGTGGCCCATGTACACACCTGGACGACGAAAATACTAAGTCTCCGTCGTCCAGGTGAACACCTGGGCCACGGACATTGCTCGTTTGTCCGTGGCCCAGGTGTTCACCTGGACGACGGAAACACTAAGTCTCCGTCGTCCAGGTGAACACCTGGGCCACGGATAATGTCCGAGGTCCAAGTGAACTTGGACGACGGATAATTAAATCTCCGTCGTCCAGGTGCTTGGACGACAGCACTTGGAGCACGGACCTTGGACGACGGAGTTTCCGTCGTCCAAGTACTTAGACGACAGAAAACTGCACTTAGACGACGGAAATGGTCCGTGGTCTAAGTGCATTTTTCTTGTAGTGCATGTGTGATTTCCACGATGAAGGCGGATCGGATGATGAAGAAGGGCTGTGTTGCTTACTTAGCTCATGTTGTGGACACCACGGTTGCTGTGCCAGACTTTGGTGGTATTGAGGTTGTTTCCGAGTTTCCGACTGTTTTTCCGGAGGAGTTACCGTGTATACCTCCAGTTTGGGAGATCGATTTCATCATTGAGCTGTTGCCGGGCACGGGACCCATATCTCAGGCACCGTATCGTATGGCGCCAACAGAGTTGAAAGAGCTGCAGATTCAACTTCAGGAATTACTGGAGAAGGGTTTTATTCGACCTAGTGTTTCGCCATGGGGTGCCCCGGTTTTGTTTGTGCGGAAGAAGGATGGATCCATGCGGTTGTGCATCGATTACCGGAAGCTAAATCAGGTCAGTGTGAAGAACAAGTATCCGTTGCCGCGGATTGACGATTTGTTTGATCAGCTCAAGGGAGCTTCAGTCTTTTCGAAGATTGATCTCATGTTCGAATATCATCAGTTGAGGATCCGAGAGTCTGATGTGGCCAGGACAGCTTTCAGATCGCGGTATGGGCACTATGAGTTTTTGGTTATGCCGTTTGGGTTGATCAACACCCCCGCAGCCTTTATGGACTTAATGAACCAGGTGTTCAGACGATTTCTGGACAAGTTCGTGATCGTGTTCATCGATGATATCTTGATCTATTCCAGGGGTGTGGGCCAGCATAAGAAGCATTTGCGAGCGGTGTTGCGGACATTGTGGGACAATCAGTTGTTTGCGAAGTTCAGCAAGTGCGAGTTTTGGTTGGACAGTGTGAAGTTTCTAGGCCACGTGATATCGGCTGAGGGAGTCAGCGTAGATCCTGACAAGATCGAGGCCGTGCTGAATTGGAGTAGACCTACCACCGTACAGGAGATCCAGAGTTTCTTAGGTTTGGCAGGCTACTACTGGCGCTTTGTGTAGGATTTTTCTCGAATTGCTACTCCACTAACCAGACTAACGAAGAAAGGCGTCAAGTTCGAGTGGTCCGATGCATGTGAGGAGAGTTACTTGCTCCTAAAGGAAAAGTTGACTACTGCACCGGTTCTGACTTTACCAGACGACAGCGGTGAGTTCATGGTTTACATTGACGCGTCGAAGTTGGGACTTGATTGTGTACTGATGCAGCATGGCAGAGTTGTAGCCTACAGTTCCAGGCAGCTGAAACCACACGAAGCTAGACTTGAACATGAGGCAGCGTAAGTGGATGGAGTTGATCAACGACTACGATTGCACTTTCGAGTACTATCCAGGGAAGGCCAATGTTGTTGCCGATGCACTCAGTCGGAAATCCGGAGCTTCGTTGTTTCATGTGTGTGTGGCCAGGGTGTCTATGTTAGCCTAGCTTCGGGCTACAAGAGTCGAGTTCGAGTGGGATGACGAGGGAGCTCTGTTAGCCAGTTTCCAGGTTCGACCCGTGTTGGTTGATCAGGTTCGAGAAGCTCAGGATTCGGATTCCTACGTGTTGGACAAGAAGACCATGATACGGAATGGTGTGCCAACAGAGTTTTGGTTGAGTGACGACGGTACGTTGTTATGTGAGCCGATGTTTCATCTATCAGCAGGTTAAAGCAGAGAGGCAGAAGCCTGCAGGAAAGTTGCAGCTACTGGAGATTCCAGTTTGGAAGTGGGAGCACATTACCATGGATTTCGTTATCAGTTGCCGCGTACTTCGGCTGGCAACACTGGTATTTGGGTTATTGTGGATTGACTAACGAAATCCGCGCATTTTCTTGCACTTCCGGGGAAGATATCAGTGGGCAGATTGGCCAAGTTGTATTTGTCAGAGATTGTTCGACTGCACAGTGTGCCTGTATCTATTGTTTCTGACCGAGACAGTCAGTTTACCTCAGTGTTTTGGTAGGCATTGCAGCGAGCCATGGGCACGAGATTGCGTTTCAGTACAGCTTTTCATCCTCAGACTGACGGGCAGTCTGAGCGGACTATACAGACTCTTGAGGATATGTTACGGTCTTGCGTTTTGCAGTTTCGAGGAAATTGGGACCAGCAACTGCATTTGATTGAATTCGCCTACAACAACAGCTATTAGGCCAGTATCGAGATGACACCGCACGAGGCCCTGTACGGGAGGCAGTGTCACACTCCTTTGTGTTGGAGTAAGGTGGGTGAGCGATGGCTTATTGGCCCTGATTTGGTGAAGAGCACCATGGAGGACGTCCAGATTATCCGGGATAGATTGAAGATTGCCCGGAATCACCAGAAGAGTTATGCGGACGTGAGGAGAAAGAGTCTCGAGTTTGATGTGGGCGATTGGGTCTTCCTGAAACTATCTCCGTGGAGGGGAGTTGTGAGTTTCGGGAAGCGTGGCAAGCTTCGACCACGGTACATTAGTCCGTACGAGATCACCGAGAGCGTTGGTGTCGTGGCTTACAGACTTGAGTTGCAGGCTGAGATGGCTCGTGTTCATGATGTTTTCCACATTTCGATGTTGCGGAAGTATATCCCAGATCCATCGCATGTGTTAGCGCCACAACAGCTACTGATCCGAGTGGATTTGACGTATGTGGAGGAGCCGGTACAGATTCTCGATCGGCGTGAGCAGGAGTTGAGGCACCGTGTTATACCGCTAGTGAAGGTCTTGTGGCTGAATCACTCGGTTGAGGAGGCCACTCGGGAGACTGACCAGCATACGCGGGAGCAGTATCCTCATCTGTTCACCTGACAGGTACGTAAATTTCGAGGTCGAAATTTTTTTAAGGGTGGTAGATTTGTGACGACCCGAACCAGAATTAGTTGAGTAAACGGCTTAATTCACGAGTTAGCGCGTAATTACTGTTTTCCGACAATTGATTGATTTGCCGGTTTTGATTACGACTTAATTATCGGCCGAGAATTTGAGTTGAGTCTCTTCTCGTGAGTTGTTGTACACGTGATTTCGAGTTCGTGGGCGGTTCCAGATGATTATTTCGACAACCGAGGAATATAATATGAATATTTGAAGTTTCAGAATTTCGTCGAATTTATCCATTCGTATCGAGTTTATCCGAATCGTAATGGTTATCCGTTTTGGACCGTTGATCGACCCGAGACGCGAGTATAAATATCGGAAATAGTCAAAAATTGTCGAAAAACACTGTTCGGGAAGTTTGACCGGCATTGACTAAGTTTGGAGGCGTTGACCAAGTTGACCCGTGGATGAATTTTCGGACCGTTTGAATTCTCCGGCGGACCTGCCGATTCCGGCCGTTTCTGGCCACGAATTTGGAAGGTAAACTGTTCTCCTTGTGATTCTAAGCAGTTTAGAACTTGGAATTTCTTGATTTGGTTAAAAATTGAGGGAGAAATGTTGAATTGAAATTCGATGGAATTTCGGCCGGTTCTGGGTTTTGTGGACGGTGGTGCTCCGGCCACGGTGGTGGCCGAGCAGTTGGGGGCTTTTGCTCGTGGGGCCACGGTAGTTCTTTTGGGAGTGGTCTCGAAGGTCGCCGTGCGCCGTGGACAGAGAACGGAGGAGATCAGAGACTGTGCCCGCGGTGGTGGAACACCGTGGGTTTCGAGCTGATTTCCAGCGTGTGTGGCCGTAATTGTTCCTTGTTACAGTTGAGAGATGTGTTGGGCTCGTTGAGATGAAGCTTCGGTGAGCTTGGCCGCCGAAAAATCTCTTTGGTTGACGGCGTGCCGCCGCCAGCGGCAGCGGTCAACGGCAGAGCTCCTGCGACCGTTGACTTTTTGGAAATGTGTCGAGTTATATGTCGTTTCGCTCATATTCGCGCCCCGATCGTCGCCTTAAGGTTTTTAAGTTGATTTGGGTAGCGGATTTTCAGTCGAGGGTTTTGAGTGGAGAATTCAGGAATTTCGTTAATTATTTTTGTATCAGTTATACGTTTCCGGGAACGGTTGGTTTCCGAGGTGTGGTATAGTGTTGTGAATTGTTATTTTGATCAGATATATTTTTTGATTATTCAGGGGATCGAGATCGTGCTTCGGGCGAGGGATCTTCCGCCGGACCACGTGATTAGCGCGAGTGCGCTTTGCTCACCTATGAGTGGACACTTTTATATTTTCACAGTCATTGCAAGTTCGTGATTTTCCGTATTTATTTATATACGATGTTGAGCTTATTTATTATTTTCGGAGGTCTTATTTTATATTTTTATGGTGATGGCATACTTGAATCGATGCTTCGACTACTCAACTGATCACCGGTAGTCTGACCAGAGTTGAGAGATTCCTCTGGACCAGAGTTGAGAGATTCCTCTAGGCAGGGTTGAGAGATTTCCCTGTTATGCCGCTAGGGTTGAGAGATTCCCCTGGCCTATCATAGTCGGGCTTGAGCGATTCGCCTGACCATCGGGCTTGAGAGATTCGCCTGACACCTGCATATATACATTTTCTGAACTCGCTATACTTGTTTATTATATATGAAATTGGTGAAAGGCATATGTTTATTTTCGTCCACTCACTCTAACGTTTTATTACCTTTCCCCTAGGCTTTTCTGTTTCCGTGTCCAGTTTGCAGTTCGGATTCTGGTGTCTCATGTTGCGGTCGGAGGCTAGTTGTTCGAATTACCTGTCTTTTCCAGTAGGTTCCTTGTTTCACCTACTGTTGTATATTTTGTATATATACACTAGAGGTCGCTCTGATACGATACTGATACATGTTTTATGTGGTTTTTCCCGGATTTTCTATATTATATAGTTATGTTTACTGTTTATTACTATTGTTATGATATTGAGAAATCCGGATGGGATTGGTGCCCACAGTTTGGCTTTTGTGACATAGGATGAAGTGTATTTTCTGGGTGCAGGTTAATGGCAATTCCGCATTATTAGCGTTACTCTACCGAAATTTTAATGGTTGTTGTTGGTTTGTGTTTTCAGAAGGGGTTTGATTCCAGTTTAGGAAACTAAAATGGAGTTGGATCCTTTCATCTGCTTCCTTGATTGAACAGATAGATAATCGAAGTTCTCTGCTTCCTTGATTGTTTGGTGTGAGAAATTTTGGAATTTGTATGTGTTTGGAGGTTACCAGTATCGGGTTTATCCCGTGGGAGTCGCCGTCGTCGGTGGCGGTACTCCGACGAGTTTTAGAGCTCGGGAGTTTAGGGGAATTGAACCTCTTCTCCCCCTGAGTCTTTTTGGATAGGTCACGACGTCCGTCGAGGCTCCACGGCGGAGCTTTGATGATTCGAATTTTTCGGTCGATTTTGAGCCTTGAAGTTCGAGCGCCGATTCCGGTGAATGGGCGGTGAGTTAGGGTGCGTGAGGTTAGGGGTTAGCTTGGGCTTGTAAATATTCTTTTAAATTCCTGGGTTGAGTTTTTGTTTTGTTTATGACTTATATTAAGAAATCCGGATGGACATCGGTGGTGCACGGTTTGTTTGTGGGACTTAGTCTCTGAAGTGTTATCTTCATACAGGTTTTTTGTAGTCTCAGTTTCAAGGGATGTTATGTCAAAATTTACATAGAATTTTCCTAGATTGTGGTCTGTTAGGGCTTAATCATCGTTTACTAGCTAAACTAGGGTTGGGTCCTTTCACTACTTGCTTGAGAAGGGATACAAGAATGTTGACTTAGAAATTAACCCATTTTACTTATCACAACAATAGATATGCTTGAAGTTTCATATCAGTAACATTCACATATATTTACGCTATGAACCAAAAGAAGGCAAAAATATGAGACCTTCACGAGGAAGATATTTTTTGTCCTTGATTTCACATTAGAAATGGCCATTTTTCTTGCAACTTACCTTTTGTACATAGCCACAACACCTCTATTTGAACCATCGGTGATGTAACCGGAGGTAACATCATCCATCCTTGAAGTGGGTGAATAGTTCCTCCACGATCAATTGGTCGAGGCTTTCCGGGATTTTTTAATCCAGAATTTGGTGCAGTGCAAGTTACGAAATATGGATGAATCATTACAATCGATTTGATTAGAAACATAACAAATTGATCTAGGATGGCTTGGTTCAGAATGAACTGATAGTGTGAGTGTACGATCAAACTAGACTGCGAAATGGGTTGTTTGGAATGAACTGAACATTCCGAAAAGGATAAGAACGAAAAAGTGGAGGTTTTTTTGGGGGAGAAAACGTAGTGGTTTATGTGGGAGAGAAGAACGTGGACTAAATATTGAAAATAAAGCTCTGAATATGTCTCAAGTTTTGTAATATCGAAATATGAAAATTATGTGTCAAACTATCCCTAGATATGGCCAAATTTATTTTCTTATAAATTAGTCACCTATACAAAGTGTCATATAAATTGTATGTATATATAGAAAAAATAGATTAAAAAAATGAAGCTAAGTATAGAAGAAGACATATGCAAAGTATCGTAAATTCCGATTATATATTTCGTAAAACATCTTTATAAACTATGTTCTTCGTATAATTGTAGGGTATGCCATTACCATTTTTTATAATAACCTTAAGACAATTTTTTGATGTGACTCTTGATAGTGCAACATATAATTGTCCATGGCTAAAACCAAGCTCAGTTAAAAATATGCTGATTTGATTTAACGATTGACGCTAGCTCTTATTAATTGTCATTACATAACAGGCTTTGACAGGAAATTGACGACTCTTAAAAGTAAATAGCCATTTTGTTTCATTTGCAATCATAAAAATCCTAGGAATTTAAACCTTTTCTCCAATATGAATTCCTGTCAATATTTTTGCTTCAATCAATTTTTCAAACATTTTCGTTACAATCAAGTGTGTTCCATTGCATAGGCCTCTTATTTCATTCAAATTTCTGAATAACATAAGTGGCATTCCGATCTTCAAAATAGGCTCATGTGTTGGTATGCCATTGAATTTAAGTTTATTTAAAAATTCTATAGGGTATAAAAGATTGTTTCTACCATAAGATCCTGAGTTGAATGAAATAGAATCAGAGCTAAAATATGTTCTTTTATCACCCCGCAATAAATCAATCGCATATCTATTAATCTCATCAGCAATTACATTTCTAGGTGTCACAATAGCACGCTCTCTCAAATAATTTGTATCACCGTATTAATAATTAAATTTTGGATAAGTAGCTGTAAATATTGATTCTATTGGAGAAATAGTTGAATCTGTGAGTAAATCATCGGGAATCTTAATCCAAGATGCATTAGGATCATTGGTGACAAAATGTGACGGTAATTGACCTTCTCCTATTTGGAGTATCCATTCCGCAAAATATTTGATTTCATTTATTTCAATAATGTTTAAATTAGCTGATGTCAATCACATGTTTTCTGTTAAATAGAATACTTTTAAGGAAGACCATAAATATGAATTATTTAACGTAGGTTCAATGATCTGTTCTTTGGTTCCTCCTTATATAACAAGTAAAGTTTGTCTGAAATCTCCACCAAAAAAAATTGATTTGCCTCCAAATGGTATATTATTCTTTAGATCATCAGAATTTTCAGATATAGTATCACTTAAGGTCTTATCTAAAGATTTAATACAACATTTATTGCACATAGGAGCTTCATCCCAAATGATCAATTCCGTTTTCTCAATTAAATAGGCAAGATTGATCTTTTTATTGATCGAACATGCCAACACTCTGTCCATATTCAGTTTTATCATAAAACGCGAATGAGCTATTCTACCTTTTGGCAATAATAAATAAGCAATACCTAAAGAAGCAACGGCTAAAACAATCTTTCCTTCTCATCTTAGTGTAGAAATAATTGTATTCCACAAAAAAGTTTTTCTAGTTCTTCCAATACCATAAACAAAAAATGATTTATGATTTTTTGATTCCACAGCTTCAATGACTTGATAACATATCATTTTTTGACAAGAATTTAATTTTTCAACCAACTCTGAATGTGTATATTTGTGCACTTAACAATCAAAATCCAGCTCATCTCTCATCTATTTGTTGTTAAACTCTCGTAGCTGTTGCAATCTTGGCATCGACAAATTGTGATTTTTTAATGAACTTCCAGACATGCTCAATACATTTTCAAGTTCGTGCAAAACATTTTTCTTCAAATCATTGTCAGACAGAGTAAGAATGGTTAGGCTAAATTTCTTTGGTCAATATGTTGAATATCGATGCCCTTGGTTTGAAAATATAAGATTATTGTTGTAGTGATGCTCACCTAGCTATGAATATACTTATTTATTTGTCATTGAATTGCTTTTCATTTAATTTCAGGAGCTATTTAGTATAAGGAGGATTAAATTGCATAGGTTTGTTCGATTTGATCTTGCACGAAGAACCATATCGCAGGTGATTTGATTTTACGTGACTGTTTATGTTCTTATCTGTGTTGTTTATGAATGAAATGGATGTAGCTTGAAGCTTAGCCAATATTGACTATTGAATAGATTTTCTGTGCCATGAAATGAAGTACTAGAGATTTTGGGTCCAAAATCTCTTTTTTGCGTAGACGATTTCACAGAAAAGTAACATTAATTTTTAAGCTTCTCTTTTTGTTTTCCTAAAGTTGGTTGCTCAAAGCATACATAAATATTACTTTGCATTACTTTTAGAAGAAGGACGATTAAGTTCTCTCAGAAGGGTCTTTTTTTGCTGGTTTGGGTAATTTTTCAATCCTAGCCAAATATGATGCCCGAGCTTGACTGTAATTGGAGATGGTGTAGACATGTAGTTATGATGTTTAGTTGGTTAGTTACATACATTGTTCCACACTTTGCATATTTCCTTCTATCATTACGGTTGTCTTCATAATCGCAGCTCCTCATTCTTTTTCTTACTGGGTTTCAGTAAGATCCCTTCCTGCTTATTTATATTTTTTTAATATAGATCTCAGTTTTGTTTCTGACTTTGAAAAAATCTTAATATTGTTCTTGTATCATGGACTCTTTTTGTATGTGTTTAATATTTTCTCTGTTGGCATTTTTCATGATTTTTCCCTCCATCCTAGTTGGAACAAACATGACGAAGTTGATTAAGGACATTAAAGCATTCATGATTTGCATGACTCTTAGGGCACGTGTTTCACTACAATAGAGACCGAGGCAATTTAAGAGTACGGAATATGCTAGCCTCCATTATCTCTTGGTGGATGAGAATGTAAACTGATCACTTTTTTGAGTAGTATTCCTTAGTTTAAATTTTAGATGATCTATTCATTCTAATTACTTGTAGCACCTTTTCTTTTGTTAAAAATAGTGTATTTAGATATATCTTTTTATTGTGTTTGTTGCTATGAATATTTTCGTCTTTGATTTGTTTGTTTTCTTTATTTCCACACAAGTATTTGGTGTGTGTGTGTGTGTGTGTCGTTGTATGTTGGTGATCTTCATGTTCTCTGAATGTATAGTCTCCCACTCTCTAATGGCAGAACTTTATTTTGTATGATTTACTGGGATGAAGGGCCTTAAAGCTCTATCGGTTATAGGTAGCTCTATAGGTAGCTCTGAAGATAAGAAATAAGAAATTATTTGAAAGCATGCTAATTAAAGGGTTTGAATTTGATCATTATCTAGCTTCAAAACTTTAATGGATGCCATAAATGTGTGCTTTATTTGTTTCAAATATTTACATAAAAGGGGATATCGATCTTATGGACTAAATCCTTAAGAAACTGCATGTAGAAAGGTTAGTTTTAATGAAATCTATAACTCGCGAATCATTAGTACGAGTGGCTCTTGCTTCCACCCATTTTAAGATATAATCAACAGGGAGTAAAATATAAGTATAACCGTTAGATAAAGAAAAAGGTCCCATAAAATCTATACCCTAAACATCAAATTTTTTGACATTTATAATAAAAGCTTGTGGCATTTGAGCCATAGGTCCTAAATTACAAGATCTTTGGCATTTATCACATTTAGCACAAAATTCATGACAGTCACGAAATAAACTAGGCCAAAAGAATTCATAATCTAATACTTTAAGAGCTGTTTTCCTAGAACCAAAATGACCTCCACATGCACCATTATGACAAAACTCAAGAATATACCTATGTTTTTTACGTTGAGCACTATGCATGGAAGATGGAAACTCATTGGTAATTAAGTAATTAACTATATCCGAATACCATGGAGTTTTAGAAGCACTTATCTGAATTCCGAAGAGTTGTTCATCTGGAAAGTTTTCCTCTATTACAACGACTTCTTTGTCATGTACAATTCGAGAAAAGTGATCAGCCACCATGTTTTCTACTCCCTTCTTGTCTTTTATTTTGATGTCAAACTCTTGGAGTAAAAGTATCCATCTAATGAGCCATGGCTTGGCATCCTTTTTCACCATCAAGTACGTCAAAGCTATGTGGTCTGTATAGACAATCACCTTACTTTGCAACAAGTATGATCGAAAACTTTCAAGTGCAAATACCACAACAAGCATCTCCTTCTCGGTGGTTGTATAGTTTGATTGAGCATCATTAAGTGTCCGAGAGGCATTATATATGGCGTAGGGCTTCTTGTCTTTCCTTTTTCCTAAAACAGTCCCAACGGCATAGTTTGAGGCATCACACATCAATTCAAAAGGAATAGACCAATCCAGAGCACAAAGAATAGGATCACTTGTGAGAAGCTTCTTCAATTTCTCAAATGCAGCTTGGCAATCATCATTAAACACAAATGGAGTGTCCTTTAAAGTGACATTTATCCCAATTAAGCACTAGGCTAGTTTCAACGCATCTCTGCAAAATTAGTTCTAAGTTATCCAACTATGCATCGAAATCCCTCCCAAATACACTAAAATCATCCATGCAAACTTCAATAATTTTCTCAATGTAATCGGAAAAGATAGAAATAATGCAACATTGAAACGTACCCGGTGCGTTGCATAAACCAAAAGGTATTCTTCTATAGGAAAACGTTTCAAAATGGCATGTGAACATTATTTTCTCTTGATCTTCCTCCGCGATGCTTATTTGGTTATAACCGAAATATTCATCGAGGAAGCAATAGTATGTGTGGCCAGCCAATCTCTCAATTGTTTGATCAATGAATGGCAATGGGAAGTGGTCCTTCCAAGTGGTGGTGTTTAACTTCCTATAATCAATGCAAACTCAATGTTCAGTGATAGTTCTTTGAGGGACAAACTCATTCTCTGCATTCTTGACAACGATGATTCCGGACTTCTTAGGAACAACTTGCATGGGTGAGACCCAACGACTATCTGAAATCGAATAATGACTCCACAATCATGGAGTTTGATCACCTCTTTCTTCACTACTTCCATCATTGGAAGATAGAGCCTTCTTTGTTCTTCCCTTGAAGGTTTGGCGCCATCCTCTAGCAAAATCCGGTGAACAATGTTGCCTGATTAATTCTTTGATGTCTGCAAGTGTCCAACCTATGGCTGTTTTATATTTTGAGAGCACTTACACCAACTTCTCTTCTTGTTTATC
Organism: Geum urbanum; assembly: GCA_946800695.1. Classification (NCBI taxonomy): domain Eukaryota; kingdom Viridiplantae; phylum Streptophyta; class Magnoliopsida; order Rosales; family Rosaceae; genus Geum; species Geum urbanum. The sequence continues at coordinate 14,440,784 of OX327008.1, read as the reverse complement.
TTCTAATGTTGATGGGATGATAATCGGCAAAGTTTCATTATGTCCCAAATATGCATACTTCAAAGGATCCGGTAACACCTTAAGCCTGGTGCTTTGACAATGGAGGGAACTAACGGGTTAGTGCCATACAGGACAGGAATCGGTGGAGATTTACTTACAACCCGTAGTGCTTCATTAAGTGCCATGGCAATGTCATCGATTCTAGGTTCCAATATCTCGATCAAAGCATCAATAAGAGCTTCATCCCCGAGTTGAGTCAGCCCCGCTTCCTCTAGAATGTCCATGTCGAGTTCATCTTCTCCAATAGTGTCTAAGTGTTGCAACGCCATAGAATCCACAACATCAATCGAATAAACATCACTAACACTAGACATTGGATACTTCATAGCATCTAAAATGTTGAACTCGATCTTTTCTACATCAATCTCCATAGAGAACTTTCCTTGAAATACATCAATCTTTGTTCTAGCAATCCACATGAAAGGTCGTCCGAGTAGCAATGGTGTGGTGCTCAATGAACATTCCTCCATGTCAACAATGTAGAAATCAGCTAAAAATATCAAGTTGTTGACTTGCACTAGAACATCTTCAACGTACGTATCCCCTTGGATACTTATGTGAACGATCGGCTAGTTGTATGATGACATTGTCATGCTTGAGCTCGCCCAAGTCCATGGATGCATATAGGTAGTACAACATAACATTGATGGATGCACCCAAATCTAGCATGACATCTTCGAACCTTTTGTTGCCAATCACACAAGGAATGGAAAAGCTTCCCGGATCCTTCAATTTTGGGGATAGCCGACGTTGTAAAACCACTGAAACGGTTCCATTCACCTTTACAACTTCCTTCACTCGTGTTTACCTCATTTGGGTGCATAAATCTTTCAAAAACTTTGCATATATAAGCACTTGCTTTATGTACTCGATCAAGGGAAGATTTACTTGCAGCTTAAGAAAGATATCCAAGATGTCTTCATATTGATCCTTTTTCTTTGGTTTTGTCAACCTATATGGAAATGGTGCACGAGCAAATGAGGCATTAGTATTAACTAAACTTAAAGGGATAAGGTTAATACCTTTTGTTGGGGCAGGTTGTGTAGGGAATTATTCCTTAGTGGCATGAGACGCCACATTATTCTTCTTCTCAGCCTCTTTGGCAGCCAGATCTTCTTCTAAGTCTTCATCCTCAAAAAAATGTTGATGGGTGCTTTTCTTGCCTTTGGAGTTGGCTCCTCTAGTACATTCATACTTCTAGTCACCATAGCACTTACATTCCCTGGATTGGGAAGTGATTGAGGAGGTAGTTTTCCAGTCTCCCTGATTTCACCCATGAAGTGAACGATTTGGCCCATTTGTGACGACCCGGACCAGAATCAGCAGTATGATCAGCTGTATACATGAGTTACTGCGTAGCCGCAGATTGACGACAGGGTTTGAACCGCCAGGGATTGTTAACGATTAAATTATTAGCCGAGAATTGGAGCTAGGTCTCTTCTCGAGTGTCGTTCTACGTGTGATTACGAGTTCATGGGCGGTTCCGGATCGTTATTTGGACGACCGAGGAATTAGTTATGAATATTTGAAGTTTCGACGGAAACGGATTTAAATGGCAGCTTTGTTCGCGACTAAATTACCGGACGAGAATTTGGTTTCGGCTCCTTCACGAAAGTTGTTCAGAATTTAATTTTGAGTTCGTAGGAATTTCCGGAGCATGATTTTGAGTTACGATTATACTTATACGATTATACTTATACGGATATACGTATACGAGTATACATATACTTATATGCTGTTTCATGCATTTGCATCGAAATGTTTATGATTTGGTTTACACAGAGTACAGTCGTGGTTACGTTGTTGTATCGATACACTTGCCTCTCGGCTGATCCCCGATGGTAGGCTTTATTCCAGGGGAGGCTGTGACTCCTGACCCGAGGTCTTTACCGGGGGGAGGCAGACCTTTGACCTGAGGCCATTTCCGGCTAGAATCACGTGGAAGTCAGGGACTCCGTGGTTCTAACTGTACTAGCACGGGTGTGTCCACGAGTGACCCCATGGGATTTTATTGCATGCTTCGTATACGTGAGGAGTTAGAGTCTCCCTCTTGTGCTCGGACGCGTGAGGAGTTAGAGTCTCCCTCGTGTACCATTTGATTATTTATACTTTCGACTCGCATATGTTTTTAATATATATATTACTTGGTGAAAGACATTTATTTTCGTCCACTCACTCTAACGTGTTTCATGTCTTTCCCCTGGGCTTTTCGGTTTCCGTGCCCAGTTTGCAGTTCGGACTCTGGAGTCGCACGTCGTGGTTGGAGGCATAGTCCTCGAGCTACTTTGTTTCATCCAGTAGGTTTATTGTTCTACCTACTGTGGTATGCGTATATGATTATGTATTAGAAGTCGCTCTTAGCTTCCTATTGTATATGTTATACGATTTTACTCTGGATTTTCAGTAAAGTACATATATATTTACTACTTTACGTTATTGTTGATATATTGAGAAATCCGGATGGGATTAGTGCCCACGGTTTGCTTTTTGTGGCATAGGATGAAGTGTATTTTCCGCATGCAGGTAATGGTAATTCAACGCTAGTAACGAAACTCTGCCGAAATTTCAAATTTTTTTTTTTGTTGGTTCGTGTTTTCGAAGGGGTTCGATTCCGGTTTAGGGAGTTAAATCGGGATTGGGTTCTTTCAGCTTGGTATCAGAGCATTAGGTTGTCAGATTCTGTAGACTCTTGTAGTCGTGTTTACTAAGGATATTTGAGAATGTACAGCATGTCTGGAATGGTGACCCAACCGGCCGGCGGATAATCATCAAATTCCGGGTGTTGTATGCTTTCAAATATTTGAAGTTCCATGATTACGTTCCAGTTGTTGTGAACGATATTGGATTCATTAGGATGCCTCCTGACGTGCTTTCCGTGTCGTTTCGGTTGTGGATCCTGTTGAGGATCAATCGGCGCGCGATTTGCCAGAGAAGAGTGGATTCAGATGAGTATTCAGAGTTCAGAGAATTGTGTGGCACGGTTTGCCTGGGGATGTATATATGAGCGTTTATATGTTGCCTCAGAGCTGAGATTTGTGGCAGTGATGTTTGCCTGTGTTAGATCAGTGTATTTAGTGGGCTGGTATTGTGTGAGTTCCGGTTGCGACTCCATGGCCTACATTCAGAGTGTTGTTTATACGGTAATGGTTTATCAGGCTACCCAGTAATCAAATGTGGAGTGTTTACCCACCTGTGGCAGAGATGCATTTTCCACGTGGTTGTTCTTGTTTGCACGTGTTATGTGGCTTTAGAGGGAGCTGTGCACCAGGTTCGAGATGAGTCTGAACCTGAGTATCAGGGAGAGAGTCTGATTGATGTGCCTCGAGACATCCATGAGGAGCTTAGTGTGCTGCACTCAGTGGCGAGGCTATTGAGAAGGAAAGGTGTACGCGGTTTTCAATGTAATGGTTTGAGGAAAGTGGACTTAGTCGAGATTTTGATGAGTTTGAGTTCCGACATTTCGGGATCAGTGACTTAATCAGGCTGTGATCTTTCCGATATTGTTGAGGGCCATCAGTTCGAGCAGAGGATTCGTTTGACGATGGCGGAGATCGCAGAGTAGCGGACTTGCTCCTGTGGCATGAGTTTGGGTGATCGTTAGTGATCCTTTCACGCAGCAGGTGTTGCGGTGACGTGTGTTCGTAGAGTATTCTCTGTTGCCATTGTGGTGACCAGGAGGATCACGTTATGAGGGAGCGCCCTTGGTCAGCTGTTGTAGAGGTTCGACAGCTCAGAGTTACGAGGAGATCCTCATGTTGTTCCTGAAGTCTGATCAATGTATCCTTTTGACGAGTTCTTCAGCAAGTCGCATATAACGTGTGCGATTAGTTGGACATGTTGGAGTTTGTGCTATGACCTTGTTTGAGGATAGACTTTTCTTCGAGGTTACTGTTGCTTGTTATCCATGGCGATTGTACCTGCATCTCCACCTCCGAGGTTTTGGAGAGTGTTGCATCCATCCGGAGGCCGCGAGATCCTCGTTGGAGGATATGGTTTTGCCGTGGATCTGTTATAGTTGACATCGTGGTTTTGGTGTGCTTGTGAGTATGGACTTACTGACGGCGCATTTGGCGATGTTCGAGTGCCTCGAGGAGGAGGTTGTGATTCGACGACCAGATTTTCCCGAGATGCTGTTTCGCGGTGATGGTCGAGCGGATGATGGAGACGAGTTGTGTTATTTGCCTAGCTCATGTTGTGGATACTGTGGTTGCTGTGTCCGACAATGGTGGCATTGAAGTGATTCCTAAGTTTTCAGGTGTGTTCCGGAGGAATTACCAGGTGTTCCTCCAGTTCGGGAGATTGACTACACCATTGAGCTTGTACCAGGCGCTGGACTCATTTTACCGGCATCTTGTCGTTTGGAGCCAGCAGAGTTGTTGGAGCTATAGTTTTGACTCCAGGAGTTGCTGGAGGAGATTTCAGGAGATTGTATGCGACCCCGCGTATTTGCGTGGTGTGTTCTTGCATTGTTTACACGGATGTTGGATGATTTGACGAGGTGGTGCATTGACTACCAGAAGCCTGATTTGCTTCAGAGGAGTGCGAGTATCCTCCGCTTCGGATTAACGAGTGGTTTGATCAGCTTGTGAGAGCTTCAGTCTTTTCGAAGATTGATTTCGGATCCGGATACCATCAGTTGTGGTTCGGTGAGTCAGAAGTGGCTATGTTGGCTTTCGGATCTCGGTGCGGACATCATGAGTTTTTGGTCACGCTGTTTGGTGGACCAATGCCCCCGTAGTTCTTGTGGACTTGATGGACCAGGAGTTCAGACGGTTTCTGGACGAGTTTGCGGTCATGTTCGTCGGCAGTATCCTGATTCACTCAAGGAGTGTGGACCAGCACCTAAGGTAATTGTGAGTGGTTTTGCGGACTTCGCGAGACGATCAGTTGTTTGCGAAGTTCAGCCAGTGTGAGTTTTGGCCGATTAGCATGACGATTTTGAGCTGTGTGATGTTAGTCGAGGGAGTTGGCGTAGATCCTGACCAGATAGAAGCCGTGTTGATTTGGGGTTTGCTCTACCATTGTACCAGAGATCAGAGGTCTCTTGGGTTTGGCAGGCTATTACCGACGACTTGTGCAGGATTTTCCCGAATGGCCACTCTATTTTCCGGATTGACGAAGAAGGCATCAAGTTCGAGTGGTTCGATGCACGCGAGGTGAGTTATTACTCCTGCAGGATGGTTGACCGTTGTTTCAGTTTTGACCTTACCTGTCGACCGCGACGAGTTCGTGGGATATGACGATGCATCGAGGTATAGATTTGGCTATGTTTTGATGCAGTGTAGCAGAGCGGTGGCTCGTGGTTCCATACAGTGGAACTTTGTGTAGCTACGTATCCTATGTATGATTTGGGTGTAGCTGTATTTGTGTTAGCATCAGAGAGTTTGAGACACTATAGCTATGGCGTGCAGCGCAGTGTAGGACGTACACTGGTCATTTGAGTTTCATCCACTTACATTTTCGGCCAGATTTGGGCTTGAGGCAGTGTAGATGGAGGGAGTCGACTATTGACTATGGCTGCACCTTTGAGTTTGTTCGGGAAAGGCTAGTGGTTGCACTTTGACTATTCATCTGGGATGTCGTTGCTGATGCATTCAATCGAGAGTCGGGAACTTCAGTGTTTCCTGTGTGTGTGTGATTCGAGTTTCCGTGTTAGCCGAGTGTGGGCTACGAGAGCTGAGTTCGAGTGTGATGATGTTGAGGCTCGTGGTTTTACGCACATTTGGCGCTAGTGGTGCGGAGATGTGTTTGATACTTCGAGTTTACTACTCGTGACACAATCTGTAGAAGAATGTAGCAGCTTGTGTGTGCGCAACATGTGTGTGCAGATGCCACATTTGTCAGCTGGCCATGGCTAGGAGGCGGAGACTTGCCGCGATGTATCAGCCATTCGAGATTTCCGGTTGGACGTGGCGTTTGTCGCTGTGACCTTATGTGTGTTTGTGTGCACTTTGATTTGTGATACCAGTTGTCAAGCTATTGTGGACCATTTGACGGACTTGGTACGTTTCCTTGTACTTTCGAAGACGATTTCAGTGACAGGCTGGTATAGCTGTGTTTGATGGAGGTTGGCCATCTACATGGTGTACCTGTGTTCCAGTTTGCTGGTCGAGGTAATCAGCTACAACATAGTGTTGGCGAGCTTTACAGCGAACATTGGGGACCAGATTACGAGTTAGTACCGGTTCTTATCCTCAGATTGGCGAGCGATCTTCGAGGATTATTCAGGCCTTGGAGGGCATGTTGTGGACCTCGGTATTGCAGTTCCAGAGGATTTGGGACCAGCAGTTTCAGTTGTACGAGATTGCATGCAATACCAGGTTGTTGACCACTATGATTTTGATGTTGCATGATGTCATTTTGAGGAACGATGCTGTACTCCATTGTGTTGGAGTGAGCTTGGTTGAGTTTGAGTTGGTGTTTGACTCTGATTTTGTGGAATGTGTTACCACAGACTGTCAGGTTAGCGGAAATGGGTTGATTATTGCCCGAGTCCGATGGTTGAGTTATGTTGATGTGTATGAACTGAGTTGTGTATTGGCACGTTGTTTTGATTTGTATGCGGTCGTAGGCGAGTGTGTGTTGTGCTGTATAGTTCGGCGTCGCCTATATTGTTGGCTTTTATGTGTGTTGTGTTCCGTGTGGCGGAACTATGTTTCAAGTTTGTTACGTGTTGTGTACCCTACTTGTTCCTTATGCAGGAACATTTGGCGATTATGTGGAGCCAGTTCAGATTTGTGATTTGGGGGTATAGGGATTTCAGCGCAGAGTTATCTCCTATCGTGGAGTCTGTTGTCAGAGTTGTTCAGTTGATGTGATCATTGGAGAGTTGAGCACTATGCAGAGGCAGTGCTCCTACTTTCAGTCGACAGACTCGGAAATTTTGAGGTCGAAATTTTCCTAAGGGGAGTGGATTTGTGACGACCCGGACCAGAATCAGCAGTATGATCAGCTGTATACATGAGTTACTGCGTAGCCGCAGATTGACGACAGGGTTTGAACCGCCAGGGATTGTTAACGACTAAATTATTGGCCGAGAATTGGAGCTAGGTCTCTTCTCGAGAGTCGTTCTACGTGTGATTACGAGTTCATGGGCGGTTCCGGATCGTTATTTGGACGACCGAGGAATTAGTTATGAATATTTGAAGTTTCGACGGAAACGGATTTAAATGGCAGCTTTGTTCGCGACTAAATTACCGGACGAGAATTTGGTTTCGGCTCCTTCACGAAAGTTGTTCAGAATTTAATTTCGAGTTCGTAGGAATTTCCGGAGCATGATTTTGAGTTACGAAGAATTAGTTGCGAATATTTCCGTTGTTGTTTGTTTAGTCGAATTAAATGTGTGTTGCTTTAAAGGGTTGACTTTTTATCCGTTTGGCCGATGTGTTTGACCTTGGATGATTATTGAAGAGTATGTCGAGACGAGTTTGTGGCCACGAGAATTATCGGAATCGGATATACGACGAGAAAGTTATGGATATTCGAAGTTTGTCGCAAATTAATTGGGAAAGTTTCCTTTTTGGGCAAGTCTATAAATAGCAGGTTACCATAAGGGGAAAGTCAACATTTCATTTATTAACCTTGACCCGGTCAACTCGGTTTGACCGAGGTGGTGGTGATACTCTCGGCGGTTCATGGCGGCTCGCCGGTGACGGTGCTTTTCCGGCCACCTTAGGGTGTGTGGCTTATCTCGTTCGGAGCGCCTCGGCCTCCCGAGTTCCTTTCCGGCCACCCCTCACGGCGAGGGTGGCGGTGGAGAGGAGGAATTCCGATCAAAAAGGGGGAAATTATGGTGAATTCGGGTGCATGGTTTTAGGCCGATTCGAGCTGCAATTCTTAGTGGGCTTTGAAGCTCTCCTCACCTACATGCTACCTTGTAAGTTTGGTGCTCTAATTTTGCTTGAGCTTGGAGAATTTTGGGATTGAAAATTTGTGTACAATTCGGTTTATCATGAAATTGGATGTGTTAGAGTGAGAATTGGACTTCGGTGCAGTTGACAAAGTTGCTCAGTGGACGATTTGGAGTGGAATAGGGGTGGCTCCGCCGTGAAATTTCACGTCCGGCGGCGGTCAACGGTCAACAGGTTAGACTTTTTGGAATTTCGGCAAGTTGCATGTCATTTGACTCGAAATCGCGCTCCGATCGCAGTGGGGAGGTTCGTTTTTTGATTTGAGCATCCGAAAGTAGAGCGAGGTATTGTGATGTACATATATGGATTTTCGACGATTCGTCGTGTTCGAATTGTGTATTTCCGAGAACGGTGGTTTCTCGTGATTCTTATTGTATTGTCGGATTATGACTTTGAATAATGGACTTTGTGAATAATCAGGGGTTCGTGATCGTTTGTTTGGCGAGGGACATTCCGCCGGATCACGGGTTAACGCGATACGCGTTACGCCAGTCTGTGAGTGGACATTTCTTTTCACGGATTATTTGCGAGTCTTGATATACGTTTTATGAACTTGAGCATGCATATGAGATTTCGGATTACATGAGCGTGTGTTTTACGATTATACGATTATACTTATACGGATATACGTATACGAGTATACATATACTTATATGCTGTTTCATGCATTTGCATCGAAATGTTTATGATTTGGTTTACACAGAGTACAGTCGTGGTTACGTTGTTGTATCGATACACTTACCTCTCGGCTGATCCTCGATGGTAGGCTTTATTCCAGGGGAGGCTGTGACTCCTGACCCGAGGTCTTTACCGGGGGGAGGCAGACCTTTGACCTGAGGCCATTTCCGGCTAGAATCACGTGGAAGTCAGGGACTCCGTGGTTCTGACTGTACTAGCACAGGTGTGTCCACGAGTGACCCCGTGGGATTTTATTGCATGCTCCGTATACGTGAGGAGTTAGAGTCTCCCTCGTGTGCTCGGACGCGTGAGGAGTTAGAGTCTCCCTCGTGTACCATTTGATTATTTATACTTTCGACTCGCATATGTTTTTAATATATATATTACTTGGTGAAAGACATTTATTTTCGTCCACTCACTCTAACGTGTTTCATGTCTTTCCCCTGGGCTTTTCGGTTTCCGTGCCCAGTTTGCAGTTTGGACTCTGGAGTCGCACGTCGTGGTTGGAGGCATAGTGCTCGAGCTACTTTGTTTCATCCAGTAGGTTTATCGTGGTTGGAGGCATAGGATGAAGTGTATTTTCCGCGTGCAGGTAATGGTAATTCAACGCTAGTAACGAAACTCTGCCGAAATTTCGAAAAAAAAAATTTTTGTTGGTTCGTGTTTTCGAAGGGGTTCGATTCCGGTTTAGGGAGCTAAATTGGGATTGGGTCCTTTCACATTTGCTTCTTCATATCTGAAATATCTTGGCCATGACTATCCAATGTTTCCTTCATTTTGGCTTATCCATCTAAAAGAACTTGTGTCGAAGCAGACAATAGAGATAACAGCTTGTCATAGTCTAGATTAGTGAATTGTTGTTGGACCGGAGGGGCTGGTTGCATATGTTGCATAGGAGCTTGAGGCATTAGCAGCCTAGGTTGCAAGGCAGCACATTGGTATCCTTGTTAAGGTACTGGAGGGTTTAGACAGCCCTCATTGCTACTCCACTTGAAACTCGGATGATCACTATTGCCAAAATTGTTGTTGTTGTAATTGTTGTAACGTTGGCCCCCTTGATATCCACCAATGGCATTCACTTGTTCAACTTTATTACTTTGCTCCATCATCGCAGGGCATTAATCATTGTGATGCCCTTACATGTGACATACTCCACAATTAATTCCTTGAGCTTCCTTGGCTCTCTTTGTTTTGAGTTCAAGTACTTGCTCTAGCATAGATGCTAGCTTGTCATACTTCTCATCCATAGGCTGTCTTGAACTAGCTTCGGCAATTTTCTTCCTTGGAGCCATCCTATATTGAGCATCATTATTTGCTCAGTTCTCAAACAATGTATGAGCTTCTGTCTCATCTAAGTCCATAAATGCCCCGCCTAGTTGCTGCTGCATCGAGAAGGTCTCTATAAATTGGTTTCAAACCATCATAAAAGTAATTCATGAGGTTTGTCTCTGAAAAACCGTGGGCAGGGCAAGTTACACATAAGACCTTGAAATGATCATAGTACAGACTAAATGACTCATCCGAAGCTTGTGTTATCCTTGTGATTGTCTTCCTCAAAACAATGATCTTTGAGGCCGGAAAGTACTTACCCAAGACCAAGTCCGCAAGTTGCTTCCATGTAGTGATGTGATTAGGCGGAAGTTTCAAAAGTCAAGTTTGAGCTCTATCCGTCAAAGTGAAGGGAAAAGCTTTGAGCTTGAAGATTTCTTCATCAGCTTCCGAGGGACTCATGCTCATGCAAATGAATTGGAATTGCTTCAGATGCATGTTTGGATCTTTATTTGATAGCCCATGGAAGATTGGTAATCGGTGTAAGAAGACACTCTTCAATTCAATATCCTTCTTATCCACTTGGGGTTCCAGAAATGCTATGCATGAAGGACAACTACGCCACTCGGTTAAGCAGGTACGTTGGCGAAGAATTCGCCTTTCACTGTTGAGTAGGAGATTATTGTTGTTGTCGGTCATTTCTTCTTGTTCCTCTTCTAAAAACTACTCAGTGGAGTGATGGGATGAATGTGAAGATTCAAAACCATCCTCAATGAGAGGCTGGTTGATATCTTGCTCCCTGGGATCCACTTGAGACCTCAAACAAGTTAAACGATGTTTAAGTGCTTGGAAATCAATATTAGGAGTCAAATGGGAACTGGACATTCATAGAAATCTGGTCATCCACCAAAGCACAAGTGTTAGTATCAAAAGAATACACAACGAATATAAGATACTAACAAAAAACGTTGAAACTAAATGAAAATAACAAAACACACTAAAAACACACCAACAAAAACCACACAAATTAAAACTAGCTTAAACACACCAAAATCACACAAAAAACTCAAATAGCTTTTAAACACACTAAAACACTAAGATATGACGTTAAGACACTAAATGCAAAGTACATGTGAATGCAAGGGCTTTGAACAACCTAAAATGTATTCAAAGTGGTTAGAATGCTCTAAAATGTCTAAAACAAGCTAAAACACACATAGTCAACGTTTTCTGCAAAATTAGGCATATATACCATCCAAGACTTAGAATTACTATTAAACACACATATATACATGTTAAAATGCAAGAACACAATAATCACATTGAATTCATCCATAACACACTTAAATCATCACCAAAATACATCAAACAAGAATCTAAGTGAAGTATGGAGTGAATGCATAAGAGAAAACGTTAGAAACCTAAAGAAAATACACAAAGTTACGTGCTATAAACATGATGTAACGTGACATATCTCTTGGCCTCATATCCCTAACTTCACTTAGGTTAGGGTACCCAGTGGTGAAATCTGAGCATCACACGGCCGCCAGAAGGTTATGCAAACTAAAATGCAATGTGGTTAATCCTTTACAAGTTAATATGTACAAACAAACAAAATTTATAGGTATTATGCACAAGTATTTTGTATATTGAGTTGTACTTTTATGTCGTTTTGCTCGTAATCGCGCCCCGATCATCGCCTTGAGGTTTTCGAGTTAATTTGGATGCCAGATTTTTAGTCGAGGGTTTGCGTGGAGATTTCGAGAGTTTATGTCGATTATTTTGTATCGAGTTATATGTTTCCGAAAATGGTTGGTTTCCGAGGTGTGGTACAAAGTAGTGAATTGTGATTTTGATCAGTTATATTTTGTGATTATTCAGGGGATCGAGATCGTACGTTGGGCGAGAGATCTTCCGTTTGATCTCGTGATTAGCGTGTGTGCGAGCTGTGCTATCTGTGAGTGGACATTTTTATTTACACTGTCGTAGCGAGTTCTTGATTTCCATATTTATTTACAGTACGATGTTGAGATTATTTATTGCTTTTGGAGGTATTTTTTTATATTTTATATGGTGATGGCATTTACTTAGCATCGATGCATTGGCTACTCGGCTGATCACCGGTAGTCCAGATTCAGGGTTGAGAGATTCCCCTGAGGTGCCCACTAGGCTTGAGAGATTCGCTTAGTCTATCACCGTCGGGTTTGAGAGATTCGCCTGACACCTTCATTCATTTTATGAACTCGCTTTATTTTATGTTATATGTTTGGTGAAAGGCATACTATTATTTTCGTCCACTCACTCTGACGATTTTATTTGCCTTTCTCCTGGGCTTTTCGGTTTCCGTGCCCAGTTTACAGTTCGGATTCTAGTGTCTAACGTTACGGTCGGAGACTTAGTGTTCGAGCTACCTTTCTTTTCGAGTAGGTTTCTTGTTGTGCCTACTGTTGTATATTTTGTATATATACACTAGAGGTCGCTCTGATTACTTTGTCGTTATACTTTTATGTGATTTTTCCTCGGATTTCTGTAAAGTACAGTTTTGATTACTACTTTGCATTAATGTTATGATATTGAGAAATCCGGATGGGATTGGTGCCCACGGTTTGGCTTTTGTGGCATAGGATGAAGTGTGATTTCGGGTGCAGGTTAATGGCAATTTCAAGTCATAGCGAAACTCTGCCGAAATTTTTGTGGTTTTTGCAAGTTCGTGTTTTCAGAAGGGGTTTGATTCCGGTTTAGGAAAATAAATCGGGGTTGGGTCCTTTCAAAACAATGGCAGAAAACACATAGAGATATCATAAGTTCTATCATATTTAAACTTATAGACAAGCAAAACAAATAAGAACATAGAATCCTAAACATTCTCCTAACCGAAAATAAAACCTAAATCTAACATATTTACATGATCAACTCATCTTTTTACTTAACCTTTAATAACCTAACCGATTTCATGCAACCTATTTAATATCTAAGTCTTTAGCTACATTTTACATGCATATTTCATAATTAAGTGCCAAACTTGGGAATTGCCCTACATCCAACATATCAATAATCTAAACCGGGAATTGCCCTGCATTTAAATTAAGCATTATGTACCAATAAGTATGTGTAACTAAATTCAAAGAACACTAAACAAACTTACAAAAACAGATTAGAATTATTTTAACCAAAAGACTTTACACATAAATTTCCATAGTAATCGAAAATTCATACAAAGAAAAATAAAGAGAAGAGGACATGGTTACACTTTTTAATCAGGGAATTGCCCTAGACTAGTCGTGTATATATTCTTCAATGGATAGAGATGGAGACACCTTGGGATTGCCAAGCTATGCCTTCGGCCTTGGAAAGATGGTAGAGACGGCTTGTGAAGAGGAGGGTGGCTTCCTTGGAGAATTTTGGTGTTTTGGAGAGCAAGAGGGCTCTTGGACAAGGTTTCAGCTCTAAGATGTGTGATGATGAATATGAGGTGTGGCCCTTGCTTATATAAAGTTTCGAAACCTTGTCATAGGTGAATAAAGATTTCCAACCCGATTCTTGATTGCTTTTTGCATAGTTTCACCTAAAAGAAGATTCCGGGAGTTTTAGAGATCCAAATTAAGTGATTCTTTATCTCAAATTAAAGAGGACGTCAAGATCTTTTTAATGAGCTATCATTCACATTTTTCTGAGCTCAGGGTCATTCTAGATCTGGGTGATCCGATGAAGTTCCAGGTCGAATCTTGATTTTCTTCCTTGCCCCTCCAAATAGCTTGAGAAAACCTTATTTGCTTTATCTTCTTGGCCTCCAAGCCACACTTCTAACCGAATTAGCACATTTGGGCTTCACTTATGGGCTTTATCTAAGCTGGCCTGATCTTCTTAAATGAGCCTCACGAATTTCTTAATGGTCGGTCCATCTCTGATGGTCCAAAACACAAAATTCTCCCTTAATGCATTTTTCACCTCTTTTTGATCCATTTCTTTATCTCCTTTGTTAGAAACCTAAAAGCAACAAAATAAGTAAAACTAAAGAATACTAAGATCAAAACAAAGCTAAATGTAAAGAGAAAGACGTTAAGAATTCAGCATAAAATACGTATATCACAAATATGATATTGAATTACACAATTGTTTCGGGTTCTGTGTATGTTTATCTTCTACTTTGATCCTTCTATTCTGCACACATGCCCATGGTACTTTTTACATCTACATGCTTGAGTTTCCTTCGGTTGGAATCAACCCTCATTGTGTGATACTGACAAGCTAAAGTATGCCTTAATATGAATGCATCAAAATCTTTTGTTTCTATGTCATCATTGCTGTGCAAAGATAAATATTTTTCTTAGCCTAGCTTCTGCGACAAAGTTCTTATTGTTTTATCTCACTGAATTTTCTGCGAATTATAAGCCTTATTTGTAATATAGGACTCATTCATGTATTTATCTGTGTACGGAATTCATTTATTTTTATAATTCAATTTTGGATAAATCTGCATGATTTATATGATTAAGTTATCATTCACTAGTTTATTTTTTTAAATGAGTTTGATTGAATTATAGATTTCTTTGCTCCACCATTTGTCTTGTTATTGATGGTGATGACGAGTTTACTTGATTACAAGACTACTTTCTGTGCTATTGACTTTTTTGTTTCCTAATATATGGATCTAGGAATAATGGATACTATTGATATGTGTTCGTGTGCATTATGTTATCGAGGGTGTGTATATCTCTGATACTGCATTGTTTGTGTTGAAAATATCATATTAGTATAGGGGGTTAAGAGAGTGATGGTAGATGGAATGAGGATTAGACACATATCATATCATATGTAATATGGCAAAGCATCACTGTTGCTGGAGTGAGAATTGAAATATCCAGTGATATTGAGAAATGTTGTGTAATGAGTCATATCTCTATTACTACTTGCATGCACTGATTTGATGATTCAAGATTTGATTATCAATGAAGACTAATTTCAAGGGTGATTTGGCTTTATTGTTGTGATCTATTGTTCTCATTTCTTATGTTGTATTTTTGTGTGGTAGTTAATAGTTGATGGCTGGACTCCAATTGCACGTAATATAATTTTTTTGGTAATAGTATATAAATGCGTGAATGAATGGCAGAATATGAGTGCATTTATTCGCTGCCCCTTGTATTTTTGATAACTTCTAAACCGTAATTAAATCACAATGCACACAACATCATTGTGAAACTAAAAGTATTTAGTATATATTGCTTCCCTTTTATTATATATTTGCTACAGCTTGTCTTTGATCTGTTTTAGTTTGTATTGCTATAAGACCAAAACTATTTAGTTATTATAATTCTGCATATTTAAAGGAATGCGTTAACTTTTATTATTATCTGCAGAACAACTAAGAGCAATCTGCATATTAAGAAACTTCTACCCAAAATGAGCCCCCTGGATGTAAGAGCATCTCCAACAGGTTCCCCATTTTATTGGTGTTCTCACTTTTGGAGAATTTTGGGCTTTTTTTTGGTCCAACAGATTCCCCAAAATAGGGAAGGAGGAGAAAAAAAAGGGAGACTTCCCCATATTTGCAGCATTCGGCAAATTTTTGGAGAAGCAAAAATAAATGCAAGATTCTTCAAAATGGGAAAGCTGTTGGAGTTGGAGCAAAAATAATTTGGAGAATATGGCTTTTGCTTCCCCATTTTGGAGAAATTTTTGGGGAAGCTGTTAAAGATGGTCTAAAAACCAAACCCAAGAATTGTATAGATCAAATCAATCAACGAAAGAAATCAAAAAACACAAAAGTGCGAGTCCACAATGAAATAAAAGACTAACCTTCAAATCGGAAGGTTATGACATTGAGATCAATCAATTATGTAATGTAATTTTAGACAAACTTATGTATTCGGTTATGTAATCAAACTCATCTATTAGCTTTATGATCAAATAGTTGTCTAATCAGATTACTATATGATGTACCTAATCTCTACTTTCTACTTTATTTGAACTTATGCATATATTGTTTTTCCGATTTTTAACATCCAAACTATGATAGTGTAGTTCATACAATCGTGGTATGACATTGCATATAACATAGATATTGACAAAGACATTTTGATTTTCTTATTTCACTTGAATAACATAGCTCAACTGCATAAAATTGCTCTGATTTTTGATTCAAACTTTACACGTAAATTTCAAATTTGTGGCTTACTTTCTACTTCATGGACCTTTACATGTCATTTTCTCGTTTAACCGCGCCTCCGGCGCAAGGAGTCACCTAGTAATTCATATGGGCGGGTGCGAAGCTATTTTATGTGCACACATAACTTAAACAATTATGCTAAGAATTCACACGCAGGAGCGTCACGGATTTCGCAGGAAGGCTAGTATAAATATAAAATCGAAAATTAAAAGTCTGTAGTCTTTATCGGTGGTGGTGTCTTTCCCCTCGTGCGCTGCGCTTCAATCGCCGGCTTTGGAGCTCCTCGGATCTCCAAAGACTCCAACAACGACAGCTACAACACTCACCTGCAACAGACGACACTCTCTTACTCCAACACCACCAACAGACCCTCTCCTTCATTTTCTGTCTACGATTCAGGTACTTACTCCCTTCGATCTTTCTGGGCTTTCATTATTTCTTGGTTTCCTTGTGAAAATTCGATCTTTCTTTCTGTTCTGGGCGGTGGTTGGTTTGATCTGCGTAGTTAAACTGAAAGGGTAATGTGTAAAAGAACCAAATTGGGTTTTGAAAGGTCACCAGAAATGATGTAGGATTGAATTTAAAAGTTCGTTCAAAGGGATCACTCTTTCTGTTTTTTGTTTTTTTTTTGGGTACTTTTTCTAGTGAGTAATAATGGTACTCTGTTCATTTCCTCATTTTAATTATGGGTTTTTGTTGTCTGAAGAATCATGAGCTGCTTCAGCTGTTGTGATGAAGATGATATGCATAAAACTACCGACAACGGAGGTCAATACATGATGAAAAACCCAGCAGGTAATTCAATGTGGTATAATCTAATCCAAGTATGATTCTTCTGCTTGTCAATTCAGTTTTAGAGTTCAGAACTGAGTTGGGTTTTATGACACAGGAAATGAGGGCAATTATCTAACTTCCAGTAATGCACCCAAGGGCACTCAAGCCGTCAGGGTCCAGCCTATTGAAGTTCCTCTTATACCTGTGGAGGAACTGAAGGAAGTAACGGATAACTTTGGGACAAGTGCTTTGATTGGGGAAGGTTCATACGGAAGAGTGTATTATGGGGTACTTAAAAACGGGGAGCATGCAGCAATCAAGAAGCTCGATGCCAGCAAACAACCTGATGAGGAATATCTTGCACAGGTTTCTAAGCGGGACCCTTGAATTATTAATATTGTTGTGGGAGTGAACAATTCAAATTCAACTGTCAATTGATGAAATTCTGCTACAGGTTTCTATGGTATCAAGGCTGAAACATGATAATTTTGTTTGACTGCTTGGTTACTGCGTCGATGGGAACTCCCGTGTTCTTGCCTATGAGTTTGCATCTAAGGGATCTCTTCATGATATTCTACATGGTATGTAAGAGTGCAATATTATTGATGTTGCAACTGTAATAATTTTCAACCTTGTTCTCGTCAATACTTGACATCTGACATCTCTGCTTTTATTAGAACTAATAGTGATCAACTGATATGTTTTGTTTTTCAATTGTAGGAAGAAAAGGTGTTAAAGGAGCGCAACCTGGTCCTGTTCTGACTTGGGCACAACGTGTTAAGGTTGCAGTTTGTGCTGCACGAGGACTTGAATATTTACATGAAAAGGCTGAACCCCATATCATTCATCGCGACATCAAGTCCAGCAATGTACTAATATTTGATGATGATGTTGCTAAGATTGCAGACTTTGATTTATCCAATCAAGCACCTGATATGGCAGCACGTCTTCACTCAACTCGTGTTCTAGGAACTTTTGGTTACCATGCCCCCGAGTAAGCTTTACTGTAACTTCCAAAGATTTTATGCATTACACAGCATTTGCTCCTTCTTGGCATGACATGAGATGATACTTTTATATTTTATATATTATATATTATATTCAATTTCTTTGCCCTTTCAGACTTGTAATTTCACACTGAATAACCCGTGTTTTGAAGTCTGTATATATCTTTCTTTCGGAGGATTTAGATTTAAGTTCATTTCCTACTGTTGTAGTCATTCTGAGCGTCAACGTAACTACTAGATAATATCCAAAATGTTTTGTATCTTGCCGGCTTGAAGTTCCTGTATCTCACTAATATTGTTCTATGGCAGATATGCAATGACTGGACAGTTGAATGCCAAAAGTGATGTTTACAGTTTTGGTGTTGTCTTGCTCGAGCTTTTGACCGGTCATAAACCTGTTGACCATACATTACCACGTGGACAGCAAAGCCTGGTGACATGGGTACTAAATCTGCTGCTAATTATTTCTTATGCACCTGTTATCAGTTTTCTTTGTCAGACATTAGATGCTCTTTGTCTGATTTTGGTATTTGGGATGTGTTAGGCTACACCAAAACTTAGTGAAGACAAAGTCAGGCAGTGTATTGATGCAAGATTAGGTGGAGAATTCCCAGCCAAGGCTGTTGCAAAGGTAGTGATTTTATTTCAGAGATATCTATCTGCTTGGATCTGTTGATGGATTCACTTTGTTATTGGAATGAGGGTGGGATCATAAACTGGCTGCTTTGTTTTTTTTTTCTCCCATGAATTTGTATTGTAGGCATTGACCATTATAAAAAAGTCTGATCTGGAAAACATACCGACATCTTGGTACTAAATGCTTTTATGTTTTATAATAGATGGCTGCAGTTGCTGCCTTGTGTGTGCAATATGAGGCTGATTTCCGCCCAAACATGAGCATTGTTGTCAAAGCCCTCCAACCACTGCTAAATGCTCGGCCTGGACCTACTGGTGAATCGCCAAACTTGTGAATTACAATTTCTCTCCTTTTCTTCTCTATATTGGTGCCTCTTCCTGTTAAGAAATGTCATACGAATGCATGAGTACTTCAGCATACAAAATATAACGGAAATGATTAATTCAGAGGGTGGTGGTAAATTGTTTGCACAATGTTCTATATGCTTCATCATTTATTGTGTATCTAGTTTGTTCATATTGCAAGGGGGTTATGTTCTCATATTGTTTTCATTTATAGTCCTTGACATTTATTCTTTAATGACTGAGTTTGGCAATGAAATCTTACAATCGCTTTCTATAGAACTATATGATCGTAGTCATGGGTGGTTTCAGTTATTTGACTGAAGGTTCTCATGGTGAGACAATTGGAATTCCGAATTCTAGGGAGTTTATCCTAGGTCACGAATGTTGCTAATTAACTCCAAATTCTTCCCAAAGTTTACATTGGACATTCCCAGTTCTTCTCCATAACTTTATTTCTTTTTATTTATTTATTTATTTTGCAACCCGTTTTATGTATGAAACATATTGTTTGTTGATCTCATGTTTACCGCGTTCTATGGAGAAAGTCATTCCCGCAGCACATTGGTAGGCAACACTCCCATACTCATTTCCAAGAGCTCAACAGTGGCGGATTTTGAAATAGTAACATGCAAATTGATTGTCATTTTAGTTTTACACACGCACAACATATAAACCCTCCACATTATATGTTAGTGTGATTTGAATTCGTGGTCCTCATGTTGTCAACTACAGAAACTAATCAATAGACTAAGACTTACTCGCCAAACGGTTGACATCAGTTTATTTGGCAAAACTAGTGCAATTGCTGGGAACAAATATAGGAGTTGTCTCAAAGTTTAGGAGATCAAGCAAACTATCACATTACTAAATGTAAGAGCATCTCTAATCCACTGGGTAATTGAGCATTGCCGATTAATGTGGGTCATAGGTAATTCAAAATTTAATAACGTGAATGGCTCTATTTGGGCTTTCAAGGTCTGCGGCAACATCTTTTCATTGGCTTCAACGTCAATTTTCTGTGACGCGGATCTTCAGCGTTGCCTCCAGGTCGCCCTTGTTCGACATTAAATCTCCTCGGGCTTTGGTCGAACTCTCGTTTCGCCTAGTAGTGGCAACGATCCCATTCATTTTGTCACAAATCTTTATGGCTATCCGTGACGGATGGGTAGACGTGTTCTAGACCAGGTGCGGTCTGTTTTTTTTGCAGCGACAACACGGGGTTTAAATCTGATGTCGATTGGTAGTTGGCTTCTAGTGGCAACGTTGTGGACTGGTGTTGTGTGGCACCTTTGGAGTTTGTCGACGTTGTTGTTAAAGGCAGTAACTATTGTTATGTAGTATTGACTGTATTGCTGTGTGATGGGGTACTTGGATTATCTTCGGCCTGCGGGGTCGGGTCCTGGCTTACTGGATTGTTGTGTGTTGGACTCGCAGTGGTTATCTTTTACATAATAACTAAGCAACTAGCAGTTGTTATCTTTTACTGTATCTTGCTATGTGTTGGTAAGACTCGAGTATTATTAAATTAAATATAATATAATAAATACTAATTAAATAATTAGTAAAATGTAAACATAAGAACGAAGAACAATTTCTGGGCAAGAAGATGAATTAAGTTGAGTCACGTGTATCACACGTTTTCCTTAAGAATTTTTACGTCGTCCACTTGCTTGTAAGTCGTTATTATCCTAGGATAAAACAACTTGTACCAATGTATAAGAACATACTTCTCATCGAACTGAAGAATACCTTACTTTATCACCGGATTTACACACTTGTTGACAGAGGGAGAGAAGTGATCAGAAGAGGAGATTGCTTTCTGATGGGATAAAGAATGAGGGAGGATGAAGCGTCTCTATTTATACATGGAGGAGATGGAGTATGACATTAAAGCCGACCACCAAATGGTCATGAGTTAGCAATCATTAACCATGCAACATAATTCCGGCAAATAATGGTGAGAAAACCTACCATAAATCAGCCAATAAACCAATCATAACCGGAGAAGTTGAAAGGTCTTGAGGAATGCAAAAAATCTTTCCTTAGAGCAAAAGGAAACTCGTGCGGCCTGACCCAAATCGGAACAACACTCACTCAAGGCATACTAGGGTGCAATCATAAATAAAAACTTCTTCATTCCTAATTTCTCCCATGTGGGATCACATTCATTACTTTTGTTTCAAGTGACCAATATTGAGTGACAATTTCTCATTCATCCCTTAACCAATATAAACAAATGAATACATAATCTTTATGTACTATTGTAGGAGAACACAAATCCATGTTTCCCTCGCATCAAAATTAAGTGCAACACATTCAATTATTTTGTTTAAATTGTCATATTAAAATGGTGGAAAACCACCATTTTGCCAACACTATGCCGATGACTTTTTTTTTTTAGAATAACAAAATCGTATTAATGCATTTGAGATATGTACATCAGTTACAGGTACTGTAGTAAACCATTGTGATTTAGCTACAAACCAAAGAAATACAGAATACAAAAGCGCCTTCCTAACTAATATGCCCTACATGGTTATATTTCTTGAAATATTCTAAGAACAAAATACAAAGAAACCAAAAAATATTTCACTTCCTGAAAGCTTGATATAGAGGCCGTTTTCCAGTCGCAGAAGTTGACTAAGCTATCCCCAAAACATTTCATCAAATGTGAGAAGATGAACGAACCGATATAGCAAAAAGCTTTTAATCCAAATGCACCTACCTATACACATGGGCTTGCACCTACGCGCTCCACAAACAACCCAGTTTTTCGTGACCCACAAAGCACCCATGTTACCATACTAACTACATGAGATCGAAGAGAGAGTGCTTTGCATAAGGTCAGGGACTCATATTTAATTGAAACCACTCATGAAACATGCATAGGATTCAGTGATGTTATGGCAAAAGATTTGAGGGAAAAACTTGCATGTTGAATGCACTGTTGGTCAACGAACAAGGAGCTGTAGCAGTTACTGTTTCTCAAGTCTTCAAAATGATACCACATGCATCTCCAAATTCCAGGTTGAATACTACAATAGTTATGAAACCACGTAGTCCCCTGTGATAGAACCAAGACCAGAATCTCGCTGTGCCGTTGGATAGAATTGCAGAGCCAGTTGCTTATTGGTTTCGGACATCTTGATATCTTTTTACATTTATGAGCAACATCAATAACCTTGCCTCCTTGGTGTATTTGTACAATGTCGAGTCGTCATCGATCCAATATGGGACGAGAGAACGAAAATCGTCAAAGTTGCACCCGAAAGACTCCTCAGCAACATACCTATAGGTACATTGGAATTTTAACAGTGTCACTTGCCAAATCCTTGGTTTAATTGTAGGCTTTCCGTACATGATATCCTTAGAGCATATGCACCCATGGGAGGGCTTTGCTCCTCCTATTTGAGGAGGAGCAGACACTATTTGAAGTGGAGCAGATACTATTCATCAAATAGGATGTGCAGTTCCTGTTTTTCGCGCAGCTGGGGAAAAAATAGCACCTCCTATTACTGTTCATAAATTAATTTAAAATTTTAAATAATTGTTTCTCAACCAATACATAGACAACACGTGTCATTGTCGGCATAAATAATTGAATAAGATTTCAGATAAGATTTTCGATCAATGACGAGTTTACACGTGTCACACCGATAGAACGTTATCTTACAAATAATTGTACAAAAATTATGGTAAAATTTCCAATCAATCACTTGGCGACACGTGGCACTTTCATGTGCCATTGTCATGTGAATAATTGCCGAAGATTTTAGGTGAGATTTCCGACCAGTCAAGTGATGCCACGTGTCGTCATCATAAAATTTTAGATAACCTAAAATTGGCTATCAAAGGATCATCGTGCTTCATATATTCTCACACCATCTACAACTTTCTTGTTATTTATTCAACATTTATTCACATTCTAGCATCAGTAAGATGGATCCTTTTAGTTTAAACACTTTTTTCACGAGGAGACGACAACAACGTCGGCAAAATGCAGAAATAGCTAACGCCTTCATCATCGAAGCGGTCGTGTCATCATCGAAGCGGTCGTGGTAGCTACAACGTTCGATGATGAACCATCTCGTCGCCGTCCAAACCAAGAAAGGTTGAGGGTGCAAAGGGGACAATATCTTATGGAAGATTACTTCATCGAACGCCCGGTCTTCAACGAGTAAGCATTTCGTCGGAGGTACCGAATGAGTTCGAACTTATTCAACCGTATTTGCACGGATCTCTGCAAGAAAGATCTATTTTGGCATCAAAGAGCAGATGTCATTGGAATGCAAGGACTCCTTCCACAACAAAAGATGACCGGTGCTCTTCGAATGTTGGCATACGGCGCAGCCGCAGATCAGTGTGCTGAATACACAAGGATGGGTGAATCAACCATACTAGAACGCATGAAGAAGTGGTGCACCCAAGTGCATGAGCTTTATGGTGACATTTACCTCCGTAGTCCAAATGCAGCTGACATCACTCGACTTCTAAGGAGGGCCAGACATCGGGGATTTCCAGGTATGATCGGAAGCATCAACTGCATGCACTGGGAATGGAAGAACTGTCCAACAGCTTGGCAAGGGGCATACTCCAGCCGTTCTGTGACGACTCGAACTAGAATCAGAATAATAATCGACTTAATCCACGAGTTAGCGAGTAATTGCAGTTTATCGTAAATGAATTGAATTGGCGGTTCGGTTTACAACTTAATTATCGGGCGAGAATTTGAGTTGAGTTCCTTCACGAGAATTGTAGTACGCGTGATTTCGAGTTCGTGGGCGGTTTCGGATAATTTTTTCGACGACTGAGGAATATGTTATGAATATTTGAAATCGCGTAATTTCGTCGTGTTTATCCGTTTGGATTTGAGTTATCCGAAACGTGATTGTGATTCGATTTGGACCGTCGATTGTATCGAGCCATGAGTATAAATATCGGAAATAGTCAAAAAATTGTCGAAAACACTGTTTGGAAGTTTGATCGGCGTTGACCAGACTTGGAGGAGTTGACCAGCGTTGACCGAAGGAGAAACCGGACCACCGTTTGACTCGCCGGCGACTTTCCATTTCCGGCCACCTTCGGCTTTGATTTTGGTATGTTTTGATTCTCCTTGAAATTTGCAACTGTTTGGAACTTGGATTTGTGAAAATTGGTGAGATTTTGAGGGAGAATGAGTGAGTTGAAGTTCTTGAATTTCCGGTCGGAATCGGGTCTGTTTGGGAGCGGCGCTCCTGTGACTTTCCGGTGAGATCTTTGGGTGGATTCAACTAGGTTTTGCTCTAGGATGCTTTGCCCTTTGGTTTTGAGGGACGAGATGGAGTATTAGCGCCGGAATTGACCGGAGGAGTTTTCCGGCGATTTTGGCCGTGAGGATGTCGAGCTTGATTTGGGGTGGTTCCTGGCCAGATTGGCCGGTGGTGTAGTTATGTGATATGATGGGCTTGAGGAGGAGAAGCAACGGTGATCTTGGTCGCCCGAAAACTCCTCCGGTTGACGGCGCGTCGCCGGCGGCGGCGGCGGTCAACGGCGGAACTCCGGCGACCCGTTGACTTTTTGGATTTCGACAAATGTTTTGCTGTTTTGCTCGTAATCGCGCCCCGATCATCGCCTTTAGGTTTTTGAGTTGATTTGGATATTGGATTTTTAGTCGAGGGTTTATGTGGAGAGTTTGGGGAATTTCGACGATTATTTTGTATCGAGTTATATGTTTCCGGAAATGGTTGGTTTCCGAGGTGTGGTACAGAGTAATGAACTATGATTTTGATTAGTTATATTTTGTGATTATTCAGGGGATTGAGATCGTACGTTGGGCGATGGATCTTCCGCCAGATCTCGTGATTAGCGCGTTTCCGCGCTATGCTATCTGTGAGTGGACATTTATTTATACTGTCGTAGCGAGTTCTTGATTTCAGTATTTATTTTCAGTACAGTATTGAGATTATTTATTGTTTTTGGAGGTATTGTTTTATGTTTTTTATGGTGATGGCATTTACTTAGTATCGATGTATTGGCTACTCGGCTGATCACCGGTAGTCCAGTTCTAAGGTTGAGAGATTCCCCTGATGTGCCCACTAGGCTTAAGAGATTCACCTAGTCTATCACCGTCGGGCTTGAGATATTCGCCTGACATCTCCATTCATTTTATGAACTCGCTTTGTTTTATGATATATATAAATGGTGAAAGGCATATTATTATTTTCGTCCACTCACTCTAACAATTTTATTTGTCTTTCCCCTGGGCTTTTCGGTTTCCGTTCCTAGTTTACAGTTCGGATTCTGGTGTCTCACGTCACAGTCGGAGGCTTAGTGTTCGAGCTATTTTTCTTTTCCAGTAGGTTTCTTATTTTGCCTATTGTTGTATATTTTTGTATATATACACTAGAGGTCGCTCTGATACATTACTGATACATGTTTTCTACGGATTTTATATATTATACAGTTGTGTTTACTGTTTATTGCTATTGAAATGATATTGAGAAATCCGAATGGGATTGGTGCCCACGGTTTGGCTTTTGTGGCATAGGATAAGTGTGTTTTCAGGTGCAGGTTAATGATAATTCCATGTCATAGCGAAACTCTGCCAAATCTTTTGTGGTTTTTGCAAGTTCGTGTTTTCTGAAGGGGTCTGATTCCGGTTTAGGAAACTAAATCGAGGTTGGGTCCTTTCAGTTTGGTATCAGAGCATTAGGTTTCAGGTTCTGTAGACTCTTGTAGTTGTGACACTGAGGGTATTTGAGTATGTACAGCATGTCTGGAGCGATGACCCGACTGGCCAGCAGTTACTCATCAATGCTTCAGGTGTTGTATATGTTCAAATGTCTGAAGTCTCATGATTACGTTTCTTGTGCTTGTGACTAATGCTTTTCCTGTATCATTAGGATGCCTCTTAGACGTGGTTCCCGTGTTAATAGGGATGTGGATCCTGATCAGGATCGCCATACACATGACTTGATGATGCGAGTGTTGCGTTTGGAGGAGCGTTTTGACCCTGTGGTCAAAGCTCGAACTGCTGGAGTGACTGTTTTCTCAGGTTCAGCTGATCCAGAGATTTGTGAAGCATGGTTGGTTCAGGTTGAACACGTTTGTGAGCGTCTGCGTTTCACTCCTGAGCAGATGACAATGGCAGCAGTTGGGTTACTTGAGTCTGATGCATACTTCTAGTGGGTTAGCACTGATAGAGTTCTGGTTGATACTCCGTGGACTTTGTTTCGAGATTTGTTTATGCGGAGGTACTTGAACCAGGCTACACAGCAGCAGAAGTATGAGGAGTTCACTAATTTGAGACAGGGCAGTATGTCAGTACTTGAGTACCGGGACAGATTTACCCACTTATCTCGGTTTGCTCGTGACATGGTGGCTATAGAGGAAGCCAAGTGCCGAAGATTTAAGCTGGGTTTGAACCTGAACATCAAGGGGACATTGACTACGATGCCTCGGAACAACTTTGATGATTTTGTGAGTGCTGCACTTTGAGGTGAGGATATCGAGAAGGAAAGACAGATGAGATTCCAGTCTCGACGATTTGAGGAGGGTGGACCGAGTCAGGGACCTTCCAAGAGGCTGAGTTCTAATCCTTCCGGATCGACATCATCATCAAGTAGTGGACCATATAGACCACTGGGTAGTTCATCTAGACAGCGACAGAGATGGAGGAGGGATCGACCTCAGAGACCACAATCTAGTGGGGGTTCTAACGGTTCCAGTTATCCTCGGCGTACCGGTATCACTTTTGCCGTACTGAGGGAGTACTCACTGTGCAATCTCTGCAACAGGCATCATCTTGGTCCATGTCAGCGAGGCCCTATCGTTTGTTATCGTTGTGGCCAGGAGGGTCACTATGCGAGGGAATGTTTTCAGCTTGCTGGTGTTGGTGGACAAGCAGCCCAAAGTTTCAGAGGAGAGCGAGGTACCACTTCTGGGGTCGACCAGTACAGTCTTCTGGTCAGGGCGGACAGCAGAGTCACCCTCAGCATGGATGACCAGCCGGGCAGGCCAGGGTTCATGCCATGTCTTTGCGTGAGGGCAGAGCTTCATCGGAGGTTGTTATTGGTACGTTATATGTTTTTGGCTATCTAGTACTTACTTTGCGAAATCCAGGTGTTACGCATTCATTCATATCATATAGATTATCTTCTTTAGCTACTATGCCTGCATCTCCACTTCCGGGGTTGTGGAGAGTGTTTTATCTGTCCGGTGAGGTTGTGAGTATTGGTTGGGTGTATAGGGATTGTGAGATTTTTGTTGGAGGTCATGGTTTAGCCGCAGATTTGTTATTGCTGGATATCATCGATTTTGATGTGATTTTGGGTATGGAGTTCTTGGAGACACATTGGGCTATGTTCGATTGTCACAAGAAGGAGGTTGTGTTTCGACGTCCAGGGTTCCCTGAGATACTGTTTCGCAGTGAGAAGAATACTTCATTGCCATGTGTGATTTCAGCGATGAAGGCAGATTGGATGATGAAGAAGGGTTGTGTTGCTTACTTAGCTCATTTTGTGGATACTACTGCTGCTGTAACAGACATTGGTGATATTCAGGTGGTTTCCGAGTTTCTAGATGTGTTTCCGGAGGAGTTACCGGGTATTCCTCCAGTTCGGGAGATCGAATTCACCATTGAGCTATTACCGGGCACTGGACCCATATCACAGGCACCTTATCGTATGGCGCCAGCAGAGTTGAAGGAACTACAGATTCAACTTCAGGAGTTGCTGGAGAAAGGTTTCATACGACCCAGTGTATCACCGTGGGGTGCTCCTGAAAAGACCCAACCCCGATTTAGTTTCCTAAACCGGAATCAAATCCCTTCTGAAAACACGAACCAACAAAAACCATTAAAATTTTGGCAGAGTAACGCTACTAATGCGGAATTGCCTTTACCTACAACTGGAAAATAACACTTCATCCTATGCCACAAAAGCCAAACCGTGGGCACCAATCCCATTCGGATTTCTCAATATCATTTCAATAGCAATAAACAGTAAACACAACTGTATAATATATAAAATCCGTAGAAAACATGTATCAGTAATGTATCAGAGCGACCTCTAGTGTATATATATACAAAATATACAACAGTAGGCGAAACAAAAAACCTACTGGAAAACACAGGTAGCTCGAACAACTAGCCTCCGACCACGACGTGAGATACCAGAATCCGAACTGCAGACTGGGCACGGAAACCGAAATGCTCAGGGGAAAGACATGAAAACCGTTAGAGTGAGTGGACGAAAATAAATGTTTTTCGCCGAATGATATATGTTATAATAACATATGCGAGTCAAAATGAATAAATATAATATGGTACACGAGGTGAACTCAAACTCCTCCAGCGTACAGAGCATGCATGGAAAAATCCCATGGGGTCGCTCATGGACACATCCGTGCTAGTACAGTCTGAATCACGGGATCCCAGACCCACAGGTGATTCAAACCAGAAAGGCCTCAGGTCAGAGGTCTGCCCCCCTTCCCCCCCGGGTAAAGGCCTCGGGTCAGGGGTCACAGCCTCCCCCGGTAAACATCCACGGGGATCAGCCGGGATGCAAGTGTATCGATACAACAACATATACTGTGACTGTACTCTGTGTAAACCAAATCATAAATAGTTCGATGCAAATGTGTAAAGCAATATGTAAATGCATATACGTAATGTATAATTGTATAGGCATAATCGTATAACACATGCTCATATAAACCATAGTCTCATATGCATGCTCACGCTCTTAAAACATGTATAAAGACTCGCGATTATCAGTGAAAAGAAATTGTCCACTCACAGGTGAGCAAAACGCGCACTCGTGCTAATCACATGGCCCGGCGGAAGATCCCTCGCCCGAAGTAAGATCTCGATCCCCTGAATAGTCATAAAATATATCTGATCAAAATGACAATCCACAACACTGTACCAAACCTCAAAAATCAACCGTTCCCGGAAATATATAACACAATGCAAAATAATCGACGAAATTCCTGAAATCTCCACTCAAAACCCTCGACTGAAAATCCGATACCCAAATCAACTCAAAAACCTCAAGGCAACGATCAGGGCACGAATACGAGTAAAACGACATTAAAATTACCAAATTCAAAAAAGTCAATGGGTCGCCGGAGCTCCGCCGCGGGCGACGGCGCGCCGTCAACCGGAGAGATTTTGAAAGGACCCAACCCCGATTTAGCTCCCTAAACCAGAATCGAACCCCTTCGAAAACACGAACCAACAAAAACCACAGAAATTTTGGCAGAGTTTCGTTACTAACGTGGAATTACCATTACCTGCACGCGGAAAATACACTTCATCCTATGCCACAAAAAGCAAACCGTGGGCACCAATCCCATCCGGATTTCTCAATATATCAACAGTAAACTAAAACAATAAATATATCTATACTTTACTGAAATCCAGTGTAAAATCGTATAACATAATCAACAGATTTCTCAGAGCGACCTCTAATGTATAAACATATCTGTATACCACAGTAGGTAGAACAATAAACCTACTGAAAGAAATAAGGTAGCTCGAGCACTATGCCTCCGACCACGACGTGCAACACCAGAGCCTGAACTGCAAACTGGGCACGGAAACCGAAAAGCCCAGGGGAAAGACATGAAAACTGTTAGAGTGAGTGGACGAAAATAAATGTCTTTCACCAAGTAATATATGTATAAAAACATATGCGACTCGAAAGTGTAAATAATCAAATGGTACACAAGGGAGACTCTAACTCCTCACGCATACAGAGCATGCATAAAATTCCACGGGGTCACTCGTGGACACACCCGTTCTAGTACAGTCCCAATCACGGGATCCCAGACCCACACGTGATTCTAAACCGGAAATGGCCTCGGTTCCGGGGACAAGCCCCTCACCGGTCTGATTGGGGAAACGCCCCTCCAGGCGGCCTACCATCGGGGATCAACCGAGAGGCAAAGTGTATCGATACAACAACGTAACTGAGACTGTACTCTGTGTAAACCAAATCATAAATAGTTCGATGCAAATGCATGAAACAACATATAAGTATATGCATATTCGTATACGTATATCCGTATAAGTATAATCGTATAACCGTAAAACACATACTCATGTAATCCGAAATCTCATACGCATGCTCAAGTTCGTAAATCATATAAAAAGACTCGCAAGAATTCCGTGAAAAGAAATTGTCCACTCACAGACTGGTGTAACGCGATACGCGTTAACCCGTGATCCGGCGGAAAGTCCATCGCCAAACGAACGATCACGAACCCCTGAATATTCACAATAACCATTTCTCAAAATCATAACTCGACAATTCAAGGCAAATCTCGAGAAACCACTGTTCTCGGAAACACGTAATCTGATTACGACAAACTGTCGGAAATCCAGAAATTACACCTCAATACCTCGCTGTAAGTTCGGATCCTCAAATCGAGAAACGAACCTCCCCACTGCGATCGGGGCGCGATTTCGAGTCAAATGACATTCAACTTGTCGAAAATCCCAAAAAGTCAACATTGACCGCCGTTGACCGCCGCGTTGACTGCCGCCCACGGCGCCACCGCCACTGACCGGAGAATTTCACGGCGAAGCAACCCCTATTCCACTCAAAAACACCCTCTGAGCAACTTTGTCAACTACCACAAAGGCCAATTCTCACTCTAACCTGCTCAATTTCACACAAAACCGAATTGGTACCAAATTTTCCAATCCAAAATTCTCCATACACAAGAAAAATTAGATCACCAAACTTACAGGGTAGCATCAAGGGGATGAGAGCTTCAAAGGCCACCCAAAATTGCAGCTCAAATCGGTCAAAAACCATGAACCCGAAATCACCAAGTTTCACTTCATTTTTGGCCGGATAATTCTTTCTCTCCGGTGAGCCTCACTGTGAAATGAGATCGGCAACGTGTCGAGGGCATCAAGACGAGTCCAAAGAGACCAACCCCAAGGCCTGCGGTGGTCGGACGGCAGCTCGCCGTCGTGAGCCGCCGTGAGCCATCGTGGCCTTCTCCTCCACCTCGGTCAACCCGAGTTGACCAGGTCAACCACCATAAATGAAAGTTTGACTTGCCTGATTTGGAAACCCCACTATTTAAACCTTCCCAAAAAGGAAACTTCCAAAAATACATTTCGGCAAACTTAAAACCTCCGTAACTCTCGCGTCGTAACTCCGATTCCAATAATTCTTGCGGTAACAAACTCGTCTCAACATGATCTTAAATTATCACGCGAAGTCAAACACATCAACCAATCGGATAAAAATTCAACCATTCGACCCAAACCCATAAATAATCCGACTAAACAATCAACAATCGGAAATAATCATAACTTAATCTCCGTAACTCGAAATAATGCTCTGGAAGTTCCCACGGACTCAAAATTAAATTCTGAACAACTTCCGTGAAGAAGCCGAAATCAAATTCTCGACCGGTAATTTAGTCGTTAACAGCACCACCATTTAAATCCGAACTTCAAATATTCATAATTAATTCCTCGGTCATCCAAATAACGATCCAGAACCGCCCACAAACTCGAAATCACACGTACAACGACTCTCGAGAAGAGACCCAGCTCCAATTCTCGGCCAATGATTTAGTCGTTAACAACTCTGGCGATTCCAATAACTGTCGAAAATCCGCGACTACGCTGTAACTCACGAATCAAGCTGATTATACTTCTGATTCTGGTCCGGGTCGTCACAAATCCACCCCCCTTAAAAAAAATTTCGACCTCGAAATTTCCAAGTCTGTTGGCCAAACATAGGAGCACTGTCTCTGCATACTGCTCAACTCACAAGTGGCTATGACAACGGAACAACTCTGATAATAGACTCCACAATAGGAGATAACTTCGTGCTGAAATCCCTGTGCCCTGAATCTCGAATCTGAACTGGCTCCACATAATAGCCAAGTGTTCCTACATAAGGAACAGATAGGGTACACAACACGTAACATACCTGAAACACAGTTCCGCCACACGGAATACAACACAACCCACACACAAAAGTCAACAATGTAGGCGACGCCGAACTATACGGCACAACTTAAACTCGCCTATGACCACATACGGATCAAAACAACACGGCAAATCACAACTCAGTCAACACACATCAACATAACTCAAACATCAAACTCAAGCAATTATCAACCCATTTCCGCTAATCTGACAGTCTGTGGCAACACAATCCACTAACTCAGAATCCATCGTCACTCAGATCCAAACTCGCTCCAGCACAATGGAGTACAGCATCGTTCCTCAAAACGACATCAAGCAATGTCAAAATCATAGTGGTCAATAAACTGATACTGCAAGCAATCTCAAACAAGAAAAACTGCTGGTTCCGAATCCTCTGGAACTGCAATACTGAAGTCCACAACATGCCTTCCAAGGCCTGAATAGTCCTCGAAGATCACTCGCCAATCTGAGGGTAAGAACTGGTACTAACTCGTAATCTGGTCCCCAATACTCGCTGCAAAGCTCGCCAACACACAGTTGTAGCTGATTACCTCGATCAGCGAACTGGGACACAGGTACACCACGTAAATGGACAATCTCCATCAAACACAGCTATGCCAGCCTGCCACTGAAATCTTTTCCTGAAAGTACAAGGAAATGTACTGAGTTCGTCAAATGGTCCACAATGGCCTGACAACTGGTACCACAAATCAAAGTGTGTACAAACACACCCAAGATTACAGCGACAAACACCACGTCTAACCGGAAATCTTCAATGGCTGACACATCTCGACAATCTCTGCCTCCTAGCCATCGCCAGTCGACAAATGTGGCATCTGCACACACAAGCTGCTATATTGCTCTTTATGTTGCGTCACGAGTAGTAATCTCGAAGTATCAGACACAACTCTGCATCACTAGGCCTAAAAGCACGCAAAATAATGAGCTCCAACATCATCACACTCGAACTCAGCTTCCGTAGTGCATAACTCGGCTAACACGGAAACTCGAGCCATACACACATGAAACACTGAAGCTCCTGGTTTTCGACTAAATGCATCAGCAACATCATCCCAGACGGATGGTCAAAGTACAACCTCTAGCCTATCCCGAACAAGCTCAAAAGTGCAGCCATAGTCGTTAGTCGACCCCATACATCTATACTACCTCAAGCCCAAATCTGGCCGAAAATGCAAGTGGATGAAACTCAGTGGTCAGTGTACATCCTACATCACGCTGCACGCCATAGCTGTAGTATACCGAACTCTTCAATGCTAACATAAGGACAGCTACACCCAAATCAAACATAGGATACGTAGCCTCATAAAGTTTCCACTGCCTGGAACCATGAGCCACCGCTCTGCTACACAGCATCAAAACACAACCAAATCCAATTCTCGATGCATCGCCATAACCCACGTACTCATCACGATCGTCAGGTAAGGTCAAAATCGAAACAACGGTCAACAATCCTGCAGGAGTAAATAACTCTCCTCGCATGCATCCAAACTTGACGCCTTCTTCGTCAATCCGGAAAGTAGAGTGGCAATCCGGGAAAATCCTGCACAAAGCCGTCGGTAAAAGCCTGCCAAACCCAAGAGACTCCTGATCTCTAGTACAATGGTAGAGCAATTCCCAAATCAACACAGCTTCTACCTAGTCAGGATCCACGCCAACTCCCTCGACTGACATTACACAGTCCAAAACCGTCACGCTAATCGGCCAAAACTCACACTGGCTGAACTTCGCAAACACCTGGTTCTCTCGTAAAGTCCGCGAAACCGCTCACAATTGCTTCAGGTGCTGGTCCACACTCCTGGAGTGAATCAGGATATTGCCGACGAACATGACTGTAAACTCATCCAGAAATAGTCTGAACACCTGGTCCATCAAGTCCACACGATCTACGGGGCATTGGTCAACCCATGGTGTGACCAAAAATTCCAGATGCCCGCACTGAGATCCGAAAGCCAACATAGCCACAACTGACTCATCGAACCTCAACTGATGGTATCCAGACCCGAAATCAATCTTCGAAAAGACTGAAACTCCCTTGAGCTAATCAAACCAATCGTCAATCCGAAGTGGAGGATACTCACTCTCCTCTGAAGCGAATCAGGCTTCGATAGTCAATGCACCACCTCGTTGAACCATCCAACATTGGTACACACAATGCAAGAGTACACCACGCAAATATGCGGGATCGCATGAAATCTCCTGAAACCTCCTCCAGCAACTCCTGGAGTCGAAACTGTAGCTCCATCAGCTCCGCTGGCTCCGAACGACAAGACGTCAGTAAAATGAGTCCAGCGCTAGGTACAAGCTCAATGGTGTAGTCGGTCTCCCGAACTGGAGGAACACCTGGTAACTCCTCCGGAACACACCTGGAAGCTCGGGAACCACCTCAATGTCACCAATGTCGGGCACAACAACCATAATATCCACATCATAAACTAAACAAACAACACAACTCGTCTCCATCATCTGCTTGACCATCACCGCGAAACAGTATCTCGGGGAAAACCTGGTCGTCGAAACACAACCTCCTTCTCGAGGCACTCAAACACAACCAAATGCGTCGTCAGTAAGTCCATACTCAACATCAAAACCACGATATCCAACTATAACAGATCCGCGGCTAGCCCATAACCTTCAACAAGGATCTCGCGACCTTTGGATGGATGCAACACTCTCCAAAACCTCGGAAGTGGAGATACAGGTACAATTGCCATGGATATCAAGAAACAGTAACCTCAGAGAAAAGTCTGTCCTCAAACAAGGTCATGGCACGAACTCCAACATGCCCAACTAGTCGCCCACGTCAATTGCGACTTGCTAAATAACTCATCTAAAATGCTGCGTTGATCACCCTCCAGAAACAGCATCATGATGACCTTCTCGTGAACTCTGAACTGCCTGAACCGCTAAAACAGCTGGCTGAGGGCACTCCCTCGCAACGTGACCCTCCTGGCCACCGAAACAGCATCTGAGAGTGTTCCACGAACACAAATCACCACAACACCTGCTGCGTGAAAGGATCACCAACGATCGCCCAAACTCATGCCACAGGAGCAAGTCCGCTACACTGTGATCTCCGCCATCGCCAAACGGATCCTCTGCTTTGATCTGATGGCCCACAACATAATCGATAAGGCCACAGCCTGATGAAGTCACTGATTTCGAAGTGCCTGAACTCAATCTCATCAAAATCTCGACGAAGTCCACTTTCCTCAAACCATCGCATCGAAAACCGAGTACATCTTTCCCTCACAATAGCCTCGCTACTGAGTGCAACACACTAAGCTCCTCACGGATGTCTCAAGGCACATCAATCAGACTCTCTCTGATGCTCAGGTTCAAACTCATCTCGAACCTCGTGCACCGCTTCCTCTGAAGCCACATAACACGTGCAAACAGGGACAAACATGTGAACAATGCATCTCTGCCTCAGGTGGAGAAACACTCCACATTCAATTGCTGAATTATGACGACCCGGACCAGAATCAGCAGTATGATCAGCTTGATCGATGAGCTTGCGCGTAGTCGCAGAGTTACGACAGTTGTTAGAATCGCCAGACTTGCTAACGACTTAATTATTGGCCGAGAATTTGAGCTGAGTCTCTTCTCGAGAGTCGTTGTATGTGTGATTTCAAGTCCGTGGGGGGGGTTCCGGATCGTTATTTGGACGACCGAGGAATAAGTTATGAATATTTGAAGTTTTGACAGAAACGGATTAATATGGCGAGCTACTTAGCGACTAAATTACCGGTCGAGAATTTGGTTTTGGCTTCTTCACGGAAGTTGTTCAGAATTTAATTTCGAGTTCGTGGGAACTTTCGGAGCATGATTTTGAGTTACGAAGATTTAGTTGTGATTATTTCCGATTGTTGGTTGTTTAGTCGAATTAAATGTGTGTTTGGTTGAACAGTTGACTTTTTATCCATTTGGCCAATGTGTTTGAATTTGGGTGAATATTTAAGAGTACGTCGAGACGAGTTCATGGCCACGAGATTTATCAGAATCGGAGTTACGACGAGAAAGTTACGGATGTTCAAAGTTCGTCGAAAATGATAATTACGAAGTTTCCAAAAAGGGAAGGCCTATAAATAGAAACCTGCTATTTTGGGCAAGTCAATGACTTACTATTTTGGGATTTGACCGAGTTGACTGAGTCAACTCGGTGGAGGAGGATTTCACGTCGGCTTATGGTGGCTCCACGGTGGTGGATCGATTCCGACCACCCTAGGCTTCGGCCTAGGGCTAGTTATGCTCGGCGTGGTTCCCCAGTGGTGGTGCCGGCCACCGTTTGCGGCGAGGCTCGCCGGAGAAGGAGAAATTCTGGCCAAAAGTTTGGAAGATTTTGGGTGATTTCGGGTTCCATGATTTAGGCCGAATTGAGCTGCAACTTTGAGTGGGCTTTGAAGCTCTCCTCACCTACAAGCTACCATGTAAGTTTGGTGATCTAATTTTGCTTGTGTATGGAGAATTTTGGGATTGAAATTTGTGTGAACATTCGGTTTTTCATGAAATTGACCTAGTTAGAGTGAGAATTGGCTTTCGGTGCAGTTATGGAAGTTGCTTAGTGGACGATTTTGAGTGGAATAGGGGTTGCTCCGCCATGAAATTCTCCGGTCAGCGGTGGTGCCGCCGTGGGCGGCGGTCAACGGTCAAAGTTTGACTTTTTGGACTTTCGACAAGTTGCATGTCATTTGACTCGAAATCGCGCCCCGATCGCAGTGGGGAGGTTCGTTTTTCGAGTTGAGCGTCCGAATGTAAAGCGAGGTATTGAGGTGTTATATATGGATTTTCGACGATTCTTCGTATTCGAATGACGTGTTTCCGAGAACGGTGGTTTCTCGTGATTTGATTTATATTGTCGAGTTATGACTTTGAATATTGGACGTTGTGATTATTCAGGGGTTCGTGATCGTTCTTTTGGCAAGGGACTTTCCGCCGGATCATGAGTTAACGCGTATCGCGTTACGCCAGTTTGTGAGTGGACAATTTCTTTTCACTGAATTCTTGTGAGTCTTTTATATGATTTACGAACTTGAGCATGAGTATGATATTTCGGATTACATGAGCATGTGTTTTACGATTATATGATTATACTTATACGATTATACGTATACGAGTATACATATACTTATATGCTGTTTCATGCATTTGCATCGAAATGTTTATAATTTGGTTTACACAGAGTACAGTCGTGGTTACCTTGTTGTATCGATACACTCGCCTCTCGGCTGATCCCCGATGGTAGGCATTTGTCAGGGGAGGCTGTGACTCCTGACCCGAGGTCTTTACCGGGGGGAGGCAGACCTTTGACCTGAGGCCATTTCTGGCTAGAATCACGTGTGGGTCTGGGATCCCGTGATTCTGACTGTACTAGCACGGTGTGTGTCCATGAGTGACCCCGTGAGATTTTTACTTGCATGCTCAGTACGCTGGAGGATTATGGTTTTACCTCGTGTACTTTATTATTTCTATTTACCTGGACTCGCATATGTTATTTTAAACATATATATTAACTGGTGAAAGACATTTATTTTCGTCCACTCACTCTAACGTGTTTATTATCTTTCCCCTGGGCTTTTTGGTTTCGATGCCCAGTTTGCAGTTCAGGCTCTGGTGTCGCACGTCGTGGTCGGAGGCATAGTGCTCGAGCTACTTTGTTTCATCCAGTAGGTTTATTGTTCTACCTACTGTGGTATGCGTATATGATTATGTATTAGAAGTTGCTCTGATCTTCCTATTGTATATGTTATACGATTTTACTCTGGATTTTCAGTAAAGTACATATATATTACTACTTTACGTTATTGTTGATATATTGAGAAATCCGGATGGGATTGGATGAAGTGTATTTTCCGCGTGTAGGTAATGGTAATTCCACGATAGTAACGAAACTCTGCCGAAATTTTGAAAAGTTTTTGTTGGTTCGTGTTTTGAAGGGGTTTAACTCCAGTTTAGGGAGCTAAATCGGGGTTGGGTCCTTTCATGAATAGCCTGATAAAACCTTTACTGTATAAACAACACCCTGAATGTAGGCCATGGAGTCGCAACAGGAACTCACACAATATCAGCCCACCAAATACAACAATCTGACTCAGGCAAACATCAACTGCCACAATTCTCAGCTCTGAGGCAACATGTAAACGCTCATACACACACAACCAGGCAAACCGTGCCACACAATTCTCTGAACTCAGATTACTCATCCAAATCCACAGTTCACTGGCAAATCGCGCGTCGATTGATCCTCAATAGGATCCACAACCGAAACGACACGGAAAGCACGTCAGGAGGCATCCTAATGAATAAAACATCGTTCACAACAAGTGGAACGTAATCATGGAACTTCAAATATTTGAAAGTATACAACACCCGGAATATTGATGATTATCCGCTGGCCGGTCGGGTCACCATTCCAGACATGCTGTACATTCTCAAATATCCTTAGTAAACACGACTACAGAAGTCTACAGAACCTATAACCTAATGCTCTGATACCAAGCTGAAATGACCCAACCCCGATTTAGCTCCCTAAAACGGAGTAGAACCCCTTCGAAAACACGAACCAACAAAAACCACGAAAATTTTGGCAGAGTTTCGTTACTAACGTGGAATTACCATTACCTGCATGCGGAAAATACACTTCATCCTATGCCACAAAAACCAAACCGTGGGCACCAATCCCATCCAGATTTCTCAATATATCAATAGTAAAGTACAACAATAAATATATCTATACTTTACAGAAATCCGGTGTAAAATCGTATAACATAATCAACAGATTTCTCAGAGCAACCTCTAATGTATAAACATATCAGTATACCACAGTAGGTAGAACAATAAACCTACTGAAAGAAACAAGGTAGCTCGAGCACTATGCCTCCGACCACGACGTGCGACACCAGAGCCTGAACTGCAAACTGGGCACAGAAACCGAAAAGCCCAGGGGAAAGACATGAAAACTGTTAGAGTGAGTGGACGAAAATAAATGTCTTTCACCAAGTAATATATGTATAAAAACATATGCGAGTCGAAAGTGTAAATAATCAAATGGTACACGAGGGAGACTCTACCTCCTCACACGTCCGAGTATACGAGGGAGACTCTAACTCCTCACGCATACGGAGCATGCATAAAATCTCACGGGGTCACTCGTGGACACACCCGTGCTAGTACAGTCCGAATCACGGGATCCCAGACCCACATGTGATTTCAAATCAGAAATGGCCTCGGTTCCGGGGAAACGCCCCTCACCGGTCTGGTTGGGGAAACGCCCCTCCAGGCGGCCTACCATCGGGAATCAACCGAGAGGTAAAGTGTATCGATACAACAACGTAACTGAGACAGTACTCTGTGTAAACTAAATCATAAATAGTTCGATGCAAATGCATGAAACAACATATAAGTATATGCATATTCGTATACGTATATCCGTATAAGTATAATCGTATAACCGTAAAACACATACTCATGTAATCCGAAATCTCATACGCATGCTCAAGTTCGTAAATCATATAAAAAGACTCGCAAGAATTCCGTGAAAAGAAATTGTCCACTCACAGACTGGCGTAACGCGATACGCGTTAACCCGTGATCCGGCGGAAAGTCCATCGCCAAACGAACGATCACGAACCCCTGAATATTCACAATAACCATTTCTCAAAATCATAACTCGACAATTCAAGACAAATCTCGAGAAACCACTGTTCTCGGAAACACGTAATCTGATTACGACAAATTGTTGGAAATCCAGAAATTACACCTCAATACCTCACTGTAAGTTCGGATCTTCAAATCGAGAAACGAACCTCCCCACTGCGATCGGGGCGCGACTTCGAGTCAAATGACATTCAACTTGTCGAAAATCCCAAAAAGTCAACATTGGCCGCCGTTGACCGCCGCTGACCGCCGCGTTGACTGCCGCCCACGGCGCCGCCGCCACTGACCGGAGAATTTCACGGCGGAGCAACCCCTATTCCACTCAAAAAAAACCTTCTGAGCAACTTTGTCAACTACCACAAAGGCCAATTCTCACTCTAACCTGCTCAATTTCACACAAAACCGAATTGGTACCAAATTTTCCAATCCAAAATTCTCCATACACAAGCAAAATTAGATCACCAAACTTACAGGGTAGCATCAAAGGGATGAGAGCTTCAAAGGCCACCCAAAATTGCAGCTCAAATCGGTCAAAAACCATGAACCCGAAATCACCAAGTTTCACTTCATTTTTGGCCGGATAATTCTTCCTCTCCGGTGAGCCTCACCGTGAAATGAGATCGGCAACGTGTCGAGGGCATCAAGACGAGTCCAAAGGGACCAACCCCAAGGCCTGGGGTGGTCGGACGGCAGCTCGCCGCCGTGAGCCATCGTGGCCTTCTCCTCCACCTCGGTCAACCCAAGTTGACCAAGTCAACCACCATAAATGAAAGTTTGACTTGCCTGATTTGGAAACCCCACTATTTAAACCTTCCCAAAAAGGAAACTTCCAAAAATACATTTCGGCAAACTTAAAACCTCCGTAACTCTCGCGTCGTAACTCCGATTCCAATAATTCTTGCGGTAACAAACTCGTCTCAACATGATCTTAAATTATCACGCGAAGTCAAACACATCAACCAATCGGATAAAAAGTCAACCATTCGACCCAAACCCATAAATAATCCGACTAAACAATCAACAATCGGAAATAATCATAACTTAATCTCCGTAACTCGAAATAATGCTCTGGAAGTTCCCACGGACTCAAAATTAAATTCTGAACAACTTTCGTGAAGAAGCCGAAACCAAATTCTCGACCGGTAATTTAGTCGTTAACAGCACCACCATTTAAATTTGAACTTCAAATATTCATAAATAATTCCTCGGTCGTCCAAATAACGATCCGGAACCGCCCACGAACTCGAAATCACACGTACAACGACTCTCTAGAAGAGACCCAGCTCCAATTCTCGGCCAATGATTTAGTCGTTAACAACTCTGGCGATTCTAATAACTGTCGAAAATCCGCGACTACGCTGTAACTCACGAATCAAGCTGATTATACTTTTGATTCTGGTCCGGGTCGTCACAAATTTCCCAGCGACCGAGCTCCCAAACTGTTCTCCTCCTCAAGCCGAACAACTTTCCTCAAGGCACCACCACCATCCAGCCATCACCGTGGCCGGAAATCAGCTCGAAAGAGCCACGGCCGAGAATCGTCGGAAAACTTTCCCGGCCGATTCTGGCGCCATTGCTCCACCCAAACCCTCGAAACCAAAGGAGAAATGATCACTGTCCAAAACCCAACCGTTTCCATCTAAATTCCTCCCCGGAAAGTCGCCGGAGCGCCACCCCAAACGAGGCCGATTCCGGCCGGAAAACCCAAAACTTCAACCTCTCCGTTCTCTCTCAAATCAACCTCAAATTCCAAAATTCCAAGTTCTAAACAGTAGGAAATCAAACAAGGATTCGAAATATACCAACCACAAGGCCGGAGGTGGCCGAAAAATGAAGGTCGCCGGCGAGTCAGCGGCGGTGGAGATTTTCTCCTCTGGTCAACGCGGGTCAACGCTCCCAATAGTGGTCAACGCCGGTCAAACTTCTAAACAGTGCATTTTCGACTATTTCTGATATTTATACTCACGTCTCGGGATGATCGACGGTCCAAAATGGATAACCATTATGATTTGGATAAACTCGTCGATATTCCGAAACGTCAAATAATTATATTATATTCCTCGGTCATCGGAAAAATCATCCGGAACCGCCCACGAACTCGAAATCACGTGTACAACAACTCTCGAGAAGAGACTCAACTCAAATTCTTGGCCGATAATTAAGTCGCAAACAAAATCGGCAAACCACACAATTAACGAAAAACTGCGATTACGCACTAACTCGTGGATTACGCTGATTACTCTACCGATTCTGGTTCGGGTCGTCACAAATCTACCCCCCTTAAAAAATTTCGACCTCGAAATTGACGTACCTGTCAAGTGAACAGATGAGGATACTGCTCCCGCATACGCTGCTCAGTCTCCTAGGTGGCCTCCTCAACCGAGTGATTCTGCCACAAGACCTTCACTAGCGGTATAACACGGTGCCTCAACTCCTGCTCACGACGATCGAGAATCTGTACCGGCTCCTCCACGTACGTCAAATCATCACGGATCGGTAGCTGATGTGGTGCTAACACATGTGACGGATCTGAGATGTACTTCTGCAACATCGAAACGTGAAAAACATCATGAACACGAGCCATCTCAGTTGGCAACTCAAGTGTGTAAGCAACAGCTCTAACTCTCTCGATGATTTCATACAGACCAATGTACCGTGGTCGAAGCTTGCCACGCTTCCCGAAACGCACAACTCCTCTCCACGGAGATAGTTTCAGGAAGACCCAATCGCCCACATCGAACTCGAGGCTCTTTCTCCTCACGTCCGCATAACTCTTCTGACGATCCTGGGCAATCTTCAATCTATCCCGGATAATCTGGACGTGCTCCATGGTGCTCTTCACCAGATCAGAGTAAATAAGCCATCGCTCGCCCACCTCACTCCAACATAACTGAGTGCGACACTGCCTCCCGTACATGGCCTCGTACGGTGCCATCTCGATACTGGCTTGGTAGCTGTTGTTGTAGGCGAACTCAATTAAATGTAGTTGCTAGTCCCAATTTCCTCGAAACAATAGAACGCAAGACTGCAACATATCCTCAAGAGTCTGTATAGTCCGTTCAGACTGCCCGTCAGTTCTGATGCAGCATGGCACAGTAGTGGCCTACGGTTCCAGGCAGCTGAAACCACATAAAGTCAACTATCCTACCCATGATTTGGATTTGGCTACTATTGTTTTAGCTTTGAAGAGTTGGAGACACTACCTGTACGGAGCTCAGTGCAAGATATACACCGATCACAAGAGTCTCACCTATTTGCGCACGTAGCCAGACTTGAATATGAGGCAGTGTAGAAGGATGGAGTTGATCAACGACTATGATTGCACCTTTGAGTACCATCCAGGGAAGGCTAATGTCGTTGCTGATGCACTCAGTCGGAAATCCGGAGCCTCATTGTTTCATGTATGTGTGGCCAGAGTTTCTATGTTAGCCGAGTTAAGGGCTACGGGAGCTGAGTTCGAGTGGGACGATGATGGACCCTTATTGGCTAGCTTCCAGGTTCGACCGGTATTGGTGGATCAAGTTCGGGAAGCTCAGGATGCGGATTCCTATATGTTGGATAAGAAGACCATGATTCGGAATGGTGTATCAACAGAGTTTCGGTTGAGTGATGATGGTACATTGCTATTCAGAGGAAGATTATGTGTACCCAGGGACGAGAGTTTGAAGAAAGAGATTTTAGACGAAGCTCATTGTTCGGCGTATGCGATGCATCCTGGCGGTACAAAGATGTTTCGTACACTCCGAGCTTACTATTGGAGGCGAAATATGAAGCGGGAGATTGCCGCATATGTGAGCAGATGTCTGATTTGTCAGCATGCTAAAGCGGAGAGGCAGAAGCCTGTGGGAAAGTTGTAGCCCTTGGATATTCCGGTTTGGAAGTGGGAGCACATTACCATGGATTTCGTATATCAGTTACCGCATACTTCTGCTGGTAATACTGGTATTTGGGTTATCGTAGATCGATTGACGAAATCCGCTCATTTTCTTGCACTTCCGGGGAAGATTTTAGTGGGCAGATTGGCAAAGCTGTATTTGGCGGAGATAGTTCGTCTGAATGGTGTGCCTATATCCATTGTTTCTGACCGAGATAGTCAGTTTACTTCAGAGTTCTGGCAGGCATTGCAGCAAGCCTTAGGTACCAGGTTGCATTTCAGTACAGCTTTTCATCCTCAGACTGATGGGAAGTCTGAGAGGACTATTCAGACTCTCGAAGATATGTTGCGGTCTTGTGTTTTGCATTTTAGAGGAATTTGGGACCAGCAACTGCATTTGATTGAGTTTGGTTACAACAACAGCTATCAGGCCAGTATTGATATGGCACCGTATGAGGCTCTATACGAGAGGCAGTGCCGCATTCCATTGTGTTGGAGTGAGGTGGGTGAGCGATGGCTTATTGGCCCTGATCTGGTGAGAGCACCATGAAGGACATTCAGATTATCTGAAAGAGATTGAAGATTGCCCAGGATCGCCAGAAGAGTTATGCGGACGTGAGAAGAAAGAGTCTCGAGTTCGAGGTGGGCGATTGGGTCTTCCTGAAACTATCTCCGTGGAGAGGAGTTGTGCATTTCGGGAAGCATGGCAAGCTTCGACAACGGTGCATTGGTCCATATGAGATTACCGAGAGGGTTGACGCCGTGGCTTACAGATTAGAGTTGCCTTCTGAGATGGCTCGTGTACACGATGTTTTCTGTGTCTCGATATTGCGGAAATACATTCCAGACCCATCACATGTGTTAGCACCACATCAGCTACCTATCCGGGAGGATTTGACATATGTGGAGGAGCCGGTATAGATTCTTGATCGGCGTGAGCAGGAGTTGAGGCACCGTGTTATACCGCTTGTGAAGGTCTTGTGGCAGACTCATTCAGTTGAGGAGGCCTCCTGGGATACTGAGCAGCGTATGTGGGAGCAGTATCCTCATTTGTTCACCTAGCAGTTACGTAAATTTCGAGGGAGAAATTTTTTTAAGACGGGTAGATTTGTGATGACCTGAACCAGAATCAGAATAGTAATCGACTTAATCCACGAGTTAGCGAGTACTTGCAGTTTATCGTAAATGAATTGAATTGGCGGTTCGGTTTACAACTTAATTATCGGGTGTGAATTTGAGTTGAGTTCCTTCACGAGAATTGTAGTACGCGTGATTTCGAATTCGTGGGCAGTTTCGTAGTGTTTATGCGTTTGGATTTGAGTTATCCGAAACGTGATTGTGATTCGATTTGGACCGTCAATCGTATCGAGCCGTGAGAATAAATATCGGAAATAGTCGAAAAATTGTCGAAAACACTATTTGGAAGTTTAACCAACGTTGACCAGACTTAGAGGCGTTGACCGGTGTTGACCGAAGGAGAAACCGGACCATCGTTTGACTCGCCGGTGACTTTCCGTTTCCGACCACCTCCGGCTTTGATTTTGGTATGTTTCGATTCTCCTTGAAATTTGCAACTG
The DNA here is from genome assembly GCA_946800695.1 of Geum urbanum. Lineage (NCBI taxonomy): Eukaryota > Viridiplantae > Streptophyta > Magnoliopsida > Rosales > Rosaceae > Geum > Geum urbanum. The sequence goes on along the minus strand of OX327008.1, from coordinate 14,395,874 downwards.
TTTGGAACTTGGATTTGTGAAAATTGGTGAGGTTTTGAGTGAGAACGAGTGAGTTGAAGTTCTTGAATTTCCAGTCGGAATCGGGTCTATTTGGGGGCGGCGCTCCGGTGACTTTCCGGTGAGATCTTTGGTTGGAGTCGACTGGTTTTTGCTCTAGGATGCTTTGCCCTTTGGTTTTAAGGGACGAGGTGGAGTATTGGCGCCGAAATTGACTGGAGGAGATTTCCGGCGATTTTGATTTGGGGTGGTTCCCGGCCAGATTGGCCGGTGGTGCAGTTATGTGATGTGATGGGCTTAAGGAGGAGAAGCTACGGTGATCTTGGTCGTCGGGAAATTCCTCCGGTTGACGGCGCGCTGCCGCAGCTGGCGGTGGTCAACGGGGAGCTCCGGCGACCCGTTGACTTTTTTGGATTTCAACAAATTTTATGTCGTTTTGCTCGTAATCGAGCCCCGATCATCGCCTTGAGGTTTTCCAGTTGAATTGGATATTTGATTTTTAGTCGAGGGTTTATGTGGAGAGTTTGGGGAATTTCGACGATTATTTTGTATCGAGTTATATGTTTCCGGAAATGGTTGGTTTCCGAGTTATGGTACAGAGTAATGAACTATGATTTTGATCAGTTATATTTTGTGATTATTCAGGGGATCGAGATCATACGTTGGGCGAGGGATCTTCCGCCAGATCTCCTGATTAGTGCGTTTGCACGCTGTGCAATCTGTGAGTAGACATTTATTTACACTGTCATAGCGAGTTCTTGATTTCAGTATTTATTTCCAGTACAGTATTGAGATTATTTATTGTTTTTGGAGGTATTGTTTTATATTTTATATGGTGATGGCATTTACTTAGCATCGATGCATTGGCTACTCTGCTGATCACCGGTAGTCCAGTTCCAGGGTTGAGAGATTCCCCTGATGTGCCCACTAGGCTTGAGAGATTCGCCTAGTCTATCACTGTCGGGCTTGAGAGATTCGCCTGACACCTCCATTCATTTTATGAACTCGCTTTGTTTTATGATATATATATATATATATAAATGGTGAAAGGCATATGATTATTTTCGTCCACTCACTCTAACGATTTTATTTGCCTTTCCCCTGAGCTTTTCGGTTTTCGTGCCCAGTTTGCAGTTCGGATTCTGGTGTCTCACGTCGCAGTCAGAGGCTTAGTGTTCGAGCTACCTTTCTTTTCCAGTAGGTTTCTTGTTTTGCCTACTATTGTATATTTTTGTATATATACACTAGAGGTCGGTCTGATTACTCTATTGTTATACTTTTATATGTTTTTCCCCGGATTTCTGCAAAGTACAGTTTTGATTATTAATTTACATTATTGTTATGATATTAAGAAATCCGGATGGGATTGGTGCCCACGGTTTGGCTTTTGTGGCATAGGATGAAGTGTGTTTTCGGGTGCAGGTTAATGGCAATTCCATGTCATAGCGAAACTCTGCCAAAATTTTTGTGGTTTTTGCAAGTTCGTGTTTTCTAAAGGGGTCTGATTCCGGTTTAGGAAACTAAATCGGGGTTGGGTCCTTTCACGTTCGAAGCGTCCCACTATTATCTTGGAGGCGGTGGCCTCATATGACACGGGGATATGGCACAACTTCTTTGGGGTAACTGGAGCACATAATGATATCAACGTTCTTCACCAATCGGATATCTTTGATTCTCTCCTTGCCGGAAGTAGCCCGCAAAAGAGTTTTAAAGTCAACGATATGACATACCACAACACTTACTATCTGGCTGACGGAATTTATCCAAGGTACTCGTCATTTGTGAAAACTATTTCCAATCCTCTGACTCTACCACAGAAATTGTTCTCAAAGAAACAAGAGGCATACCGCAATGGCACGGAGAAGTGCTTCGTCATTTTACAATCTCATTGGGTAATGATTCGTCATGCAGCTCGGTCTCACCATACAGGGGTAATAAAAAGTATTATGTTGGCTTGCATCATTATACATAACATGATAGTTGAGGAAGAGTTTGATGAGGTAGAATTTGAAGAGAATGAAGAAGAAGATCTACAAAACCCATCAAGTGCTTTCGCAAATTATGATGTGCCAGTGGATGAACAAGGTAATCGAATTCCTTTTAACCCAGTTGGAAGGGATGGACTGGATGAACAACGGTTTCGTGACCGTGTTGTTGATCTTCAGTCTTCTTATATCCATGGAGAGCTTCAGAAGGACTTGGTGAAGCACAACTGGTTTCTAGAGGCGGTGAACATATCTAAAAATGTTGTTTGAATTATATGTTTTTTCATTATGTTTGTTTCAATTTGGTGTATTTTAATTTAGTGTATTTGAATTTGGTGTATTTAAATTTAGATTTCATGTAATGTTATTTAATAACGTCTCTAAATAAAAAGTGCATTTTTATTTCTTGAAAATTTAAATTACATAATGACAAGCCAAACGCCAAAAATTGATAACGCATAAAACATGCATCAAATATTAACACAAAGTAGACACTCAACACATATCTCACACGTTTGCAATTTAAAACCCTTCTTTGTAGATGTAGCATTGATAAGTAGGGATCGTTCTTAACCGGGGATTGAGGGTACTAATGCATGACAACGTTTGTAAGCACAAAAGTAAAAGGTATGGGGGGTGCAAAGTTGGTTTGTTTAACTAATTTCCTAAAAAATTAAATGTACAAACTTTGGTTACCAATACACGTAGGGAAATCCTAAAATTCTAACATGCTTCACTCATAGACAAGCAGACAATCAAGAACTTAGAATTACAAGACATGTATTGTCACCGAAAATAATATCTAAGTCTAATATTTACAAGATCAACTTATCAATTTACCTATCCTTTAATAACCTAACCAATTTCATGCAACCTATTTGGTATCTAAGTCATTAGCTATGTTTTAACATGCATATCTCGGAATTAAGTGCCAAACTCGGGAATTGCCCGATATTCAACACATCATAACTTAAACCGGGAATTGCCCTGCATTCAAATTAAGCGTTAGGAACAAATATACATGGATAACTAATTTCGAAGAACACCAAACAAGTCATATAAAACTAATTAGAATTATCTAACCAAAAGACTTCAAGAAACCAGTCCATAGTAATTGTAAATTTACACGAGGAAGAATAAAGAGAAGAAGTCATGGTACACTTTTTAAGTAAGGGAATTGCCCTATACTAATCCGTGCTTGATGCTCCTTCGATGGATCGAGGATGAAGACACCTTGGGATTGCCAAGCTATGCATCCGGCCTTTGGAGAGTGGTGGAGACGGTTTTGTGGAGGAGAGGCGGCTTCCTTGGAGGTCCATGACGTTTTGGAGAGGTTGAGATGACTCTTGGACAGGGGTTTGGCTCTTTGATAAGTGATGATGATGAATGAGTCGAGCTCCCCAATTTATAGAAGAAGATTAGGTCTTTTTCCTACCAAAATAAGACTTTCCATATGAACTCGGGTAAATCTGACAGTCTGTCTTCAAATGCGTTTTCCCGGCGTTTCAGATCTTGGAAAATTCTGATTATTGTTTCATTGGAAAGCTTATTCAAAGGGCTATAAAATCCATATAAGGAACGCCATATTTGGAATTGAATTGGATTTACTACGGATTTTAGAAGTTAAGTGATCTGGCTGCCCTGTTTTCTTCTTCTTCAAGGAAAATGAAATCTTCATATCTTCAAATCTTGCATCTCTTATTCCCTAATAATTCTTGGCCGAATATACCATATTCTTGCACATATTTTGGCCCTCAAATAAGGTATTTATCTTCATGGAATATCCTCCCAAAATTCGTCCATTATATGCTCCATATATTCCGCCATATTTGCTCTTTCCTGGGTCGCGCGGGAGAAATGTCTTCATCTTTTTGTGCACCATATTGGTATCCATTTCATTTGGCATTTGGTTTCTAATTCTTGACACCATATGGGAATGCATTTTAGTAACCATTTTGAAGACCATTTCTTCTCCGGAATTAAGAACTTCCTCCTTAGCACGTTTTTCACTCCAAATCGCCTCCTTTATTGATCTCCTTTATTCAAAACCTAAAAACAACAAAGTAAGTAAGAAATGATAATACTAAGGTCAAAACAAAGCTAAATGTAAAGAGAAAGACGTTAAGAATCAAGCATAAAATGCGTAGATCAGCCCGCAAAAGAGTTTTAAAGTCAACGATATGACATACCACAACACTTACTACTGGCTGACGGAATTTATCCAAGGTACTCGTCATTTGTGAAAACTATTTCCAATCCTCAGACTCTACCACAGAAATTGTTCTCAAAGAAACAAGAGGCATACCGCAAAGGCGCGGAGAAGTGCTTCGGCATTTTACAATCTCATTGGGCAATGATTCGTCATGCAGCTCGGTCTCACCATACAAGGGTAATAAAAAGTATTATGTTGGCTTGCATCATTATACATAACATGATAGTTGAGGAAGAGTTTGATGAGGTAGAATTTGAAGAGAATGAAGAAGAAGATCTACAAAACCCATCAAGTGCTTTCGCAAATTATGATGTGCCAGTGGATGAACAAGGTAATCGAATTCCTTTTAACCCAGTTGGAAGGGATGGACTGGATGAACAACGGTTTCGTGACCGTGTTGTTGATCTTCAGTCTTCTTATATCCATGGAGAGCTTCAGAAGGACTTGGTGAAGCACAACTGGTTTCTAGAGACCGGTGAACATATCTAAAAATGTTGTTTGAATTATATGTTTTTGCATTATGTTTGTTTCAATTTGGTGTATTTTAATTTAGTGTATTTGAATTTGGTGTATTTAAATTTAAAGTTATATTTCATGTAATGTTATTTAATAACGTCTCTAAATAAAAAGTGCATTTTTATTTCTTGAAAATTTAAATTACATAATGACAAGCCAAACGTAAATTTATTACGAAAGTCAAACTATTGAAAAGGTGGGCGATAACAATTTGAAAAGGCTCCCTCGCTATCTTGTTGTTCGTTGTCGTCTCCTTCTCCTTACTTAAGGATTTCCGCTTTCCTCTTCGTAAAATACCTCTTTGAATTTGGGGTCATTTGCTCCATATTCATTGTCATGATCCTTATTTCTTCTTGTAGAGCTCTCAATTTAAAGTCTTTCTCTTGAAGGAGGAGTTGCGCTTTGTGTAAAGAGAAATCGTTATCCTCACTTGTTTTTTGAGCGGCAACCCAAATGGCTTGATTGGTCGCAATGGTCTTCAAAGCCTCATCTCGTAGCTCACTTGTAGGAGTCATGCTTTTTTTTTCCCTTTTTTCTTGCTTCTTTTACCGCCTTCACTCCCGGTGGTTTAGGGGGACTCGAAGGACCTTCGAGGTTACTCATTAGTGTTGCAATCACCTCATCATCATCCAAATTGACGGTGGGAGGCATTTCGCTAACGGTAGGAGTAGTAGCTTCGTAGTTGTAAATACGTGGAGTAGTAGCTGTGGTTTCCCTAAAGAAATGATGAGTCTTCACCACTTCCCAACATTCAAACTTCGAAAACTCTTTCTTTGTCTTCGACACAAACCAAATTTGAGTTTTTCTTAACAATAAAAATTAACAAATTTCTATGTCACAATTTATTTATGTTTAATGGAGATGACACCATTTAGTTCATAAAATCAAAATAATAGACATGAAAAAAAATTTAGAACTTAATTGATCTTGTGGAGAAGTGTCAGATGGTGGTGGATTCCTTCATGCATAACTAAGAGCTTTGCCCCAAAGATTGAAAACCGGCTTCAACTTACTAAAACGAGATGAAATTGCCGTTTGGGTTCGATCTTCCTTTGTTGATTCACTATGCCCAATCACCCAATTTTCAGTATAATTGGCATAGATCTTTTCTCACAATTTCTCGAATTTTTGCTTGTTGCCGGTGATAGGATCAATGCTAACATGCATATAAGAAATGCACAATTGCAAATCTTCCGAAGCAAGCCAATTCGACATTATTTTGGAGAAAAAAAAACACAAATGAATAAGAGAAGAGATGGAGGGAGATGATGAACTTGTTGTGCACAAATTGGTGTAAGAGGTTTGTAAATTGTGGTAGTATTTATAGGAAAATTGTAGGGTAATGTTTGTAATTTAATTAGAAGACTTTTGGGCAAAAATTGGAATTGCCGTTAAAAAAGAGCCGGTGGATACAAAAAAATTTGAAGTAGTTGTTGCCTTTGAATCTGAGCCGTCAAATTCAATTTTGCATTTGAAATGGACGGCTTAAATCAGTTGGCCGTTGGGTTTGAAATGAATTAGATGCTGGCCACGTGTCGCGTCCTGATTGGCCAGCATCTCGCACCGTAAAAAAGAATTACTTTTTACTAGCGCGTGTTATACACACGCCGTACGTAAAAAAAAATTCAGGCAACCTGGCGTCACCCATGTGCGTGGGCTCCGCCAGGCTGTACGTCCTCGGCGACAAGCAGTAGCTCGCGAGCTCGGTCAACGAGCGGCCGCCGGTCACCTCGAGCTGCGCTGCACGGTCTCCTCCTCCTTGCTCGAGCAATTCTGGCTAGCCCCCACCGTTTTCCTCTGATGCTCCTCCTATTTCAAGCCGTGCTGCATCTGCTCTTAGAAATCACCACATCTCACATGGATATGTTACACAACATAAATCTGTTTAGCTTGCAACCGAGCGGCGAACCTTGTCATCAGGGAGAGTGAGTCGGATGACACGAACTATGGGAAGGTGCTGACATGTTAATCCTTTGAGTCCAAATGAGTGCAAATCTAGTTTTCTCAATTATGATCACTCTATAGTCTTTATCTTTTAGGATGGTCCAGAATTGCTCAAAGCCTCAAATTCATTCTCTTCTATCCTCCAAAACACGAAATTGGTATCCACATAAATCTTATAAACTTCAAGTTCGATCTGAAAAAATGAGTGGTGGTGGTGATGAAAATTAAGCCCGACCATCGAGTTGACGCACACATGAACTATGGCTGCAATATGCATCATCCACTATGCAGACAAGTTCCTCAAGAAATAAACAGAACATCTCTGTCCATCCAACACACGCAGTAAGGGGGCGTGATGAAGCAACCAAGGTATATTGCTGATGAACCTTGTTAAGAGTGAGGGACTGATAAAGCAACCAAGGTATATTGCGACAAATATGCCTATTTGGAGCACAGTATGGACATGGCAGTAAAGCTTCTGTTTGCTTTGATAAGGAAAGGAATAAGACTCATGTCCGACTCCAAACTACCCCTCTTCGATTAAAGACGAGAAACTGAAAAAAGGAAGTCTTCGTGCGTAGTTTCACCTCTTTACTGGAAATCAGAGGCCATAATGTAAACTCTCCATTGGGCTTATAACTTTGATCCACTTTATATTCCAATAATAAGGCCCAATACATTGAAGTCCTCCATCTGAGAGATCAAGATGACCTAATTGTAACTGCTTGGCAATTAACTTGATCAATTTGAAAGTTAAGGAACTTATCCTTTTGTAAATTATAACCGCTTGTAAACCGTCTCCGCCATGAGCCTTGTGGAAGCAACCACCAACTTCATCCGAGAAATGAGGAAGACCAACACTTTCTGGAGATCCCCAGTGTACATCAAGGGTGCATCAAGGATTAAAGCGTCCAAACTGATAAACTCTAGTTGAGGGAGATACCGAGATAACCCGTTTTTGTAGCAGGAAATTGCTTTCGTTGATTTGGACCGGAAGCAAACGGCCGCTGTGCTTACAAAAGGCGGTATTGGATTCATATCAATGATAAGCACAACCAATTATAAAATTTCATCTGATGGGTAGACACAGTTGGATCTGAGGTCATCGGGCCCGTCGAGCTCACACCGCTTCAATCATTAGAAAAACCGTTGCCACCGCAAACAGTTGGACACAACATAAAAATAAAAAAACACAGCCTTAATTGATTGTTGCATCAAAGACTGCCTGCTCCGTCGTACAGGTACTTAGACAATGGAAATAGACGTTTCTGTGATCTAAGTGGGACTTAGACCGCGGACTAATTCCGCTGTCTAAGTTCTCACTTGGACCATGGAAACATCTGTTTCCGTGGTCCAAGTGAGAACTTAAACAGCGGAATTAGTCCGCGGTCTAAGTCCCACTTGGACAACAAAAATTCTGTGTCCGTAGTCCAAGTGACCACTTAAACTACGGACTTTTTGCGCGGTCTGAGTGAGCACTTAGACCACGTAAAAAGTCTGCGGTCTAAGTGGTCACTTAGACTACGGAGATCATCATATGCGTGGTCTAAGTGACCACTTAGACCACGGATATCTTGCCAATTTTCGTTGTCTAAGTGAACACTTAGACCACGCATATGACTATCTCCGTAGTCTAAGTGATTATTTAATTTTTTTAATTAAAATTTTAATTTAAAGTAAAATATTAATAATTTAATTAAAATACTAAATTCTCATTTAAATAATTAAATAATTATAAATTAATTAAAATACTAAATTTTTATTTAAATAATTAAAATTTGTACACACATGAAATTAAATCGTTTGGAATCGAAAATACGATATGATAAACTAAATAGCTAGAATACAGACTACTAAAATACAGGAGGAGCAGACGCGCCGCCGAGTCCCCCGCCTCCAGCCGTGTCGTCGTCGTCGGAATATGGGTTCGGAGGAGGTTGACACTGTTCTCGAGCCTGATTTTCCATGAGGGTGATGAGTTAGGTTATCCACGCTTCTTGCTCATCAAGCCTCTGACGCATAGATTGTGTTTCCTCCAGTGTGAGTCGAGCCTCTTCAAAGGCCGCTTGGACGGCCGCAACCTGAGCACCTTTCCTCGCCGAACATCCCATAGATGAGTTGGAGGACAAATCTCGTTGCACCTTGCGTCCCATCCCCTAACCTCCTTGCTAGCTCGATGACCGTATACCTCATCGGCGATTGCAATTTGGCTCTCCATCGAAAGAGGAGGCAGGTCTTCCGGCGGCAAATCCGGGTGTGCAAGCTACGTGTTGACCAATTCCTCATGGCCCCGTTCTGCCAACCTCGCCTAAAAATAATAATAATAATTAAATAATTATAAATTAGTACGACAACTTAATAAATAATAATTAATTAATAATTACGCTAATTAAAAAGAAATATATACAGCACTTACGCCGTATTGACTTGCTTCATTATCGAGCCCAAGCATCACGTAAGCGCTAACGCTAGCATCCAGATAAGGGTGTTCGGAGCCCTTATCTCTGTGCTCCTTAGCAATTTGGATCATCTGCTTGGAGCCGGAGGTATGATGTTTGTCCTTCTTCCCCCAGTTGGTCTTGTTGATGTTGGAGAATTTTTGTTGGACAATATAAATTATAAAAAAATTAATAAATAACTAAAATAAAAATAATTCAATTTCCTCAATTTAAATAAAAAAATAATCAACTTATATTCTTCTCATTGGAAGTGGGTGACCAACCACTCCCACTCATCTTCCATATCCCCACGCAGCTCTACGAGGGTAGGCACGGGGCCGATATCTTCATAATACTTATGAAGTTTGTACTTCCAATCACGGTAGATGGCGTTGGTGGTTTGATTGATATACCTAAGAATCTCCGGGGTGGGATCCACCTCATATTGTTCCTATAAGAAATGAATAAAAAATTATAATCGTATATATTATGAAATTACAATTTTTATTGATTATTAGAAAATAAATTTAGAATTGTACGTATTACGTACCGAAAGTTCTTTAAACACTTTCGCCTTCTCTTCATCCGGCAACTCCTTCCAAGTAGGGGCAATCATACGAACCTTGTTACAAGGGATTGACCCAATGCTGTGCGAGAAGAGACTAGCTAGCTGAGATGTGGGATGCCCATCGGTGAAATCGTCGTACGGCAACTGGATATTTTGCCCGGTCTCCTTGAACAATTTCTCGGATTTTTCACCTTTTACGAGACCACGAGACTTTTTGGGTTGAGGGTCTGTCGGGGCGCTACTGAGCTTGCGCCGCGCGCTGTGGAGGATAGATTCAGAGAAGGACAACGACGCCTGAGCACTTTCTGCCAAGGACGTCGGACCGGAATGGGCGTCATCATCACCGGTCGGGATAGCTAGGGCAGTGGAAATTTCTCCAGTCAGCGCTGTCGAAGGACCAGCTGAAGGATCCGAAGGAGGCGCGACGTTGTCCACCTCTAACTCCCAACCGACTTGCTCTGCTAAGCGTCGGAGTAGAGCATCTTCGGCCTCCTTTTGGGCATTTTTCTTTCCCCACGGGGCAATTTTAACGTAGGAGTTGTTAAATTATTATTACCATAACAATTATATATAAAAATTTACGATAATTATTTACAAGTATTGACTGCGCCTACGATTTAAAGAAACTACACCAGCTTGCTGTTTAGGTCGTTCAATGGACGTGCAACTCGCGCGATAAAGTATAAATTTTCAATCAATCAGCCTTGGTTCAATCGAAAAATATGGCCAGTTAGGGATTGAGATAACGCGAGAGGCATGACTAATTTCGACAAAACACCCCGAGGCTAACCAAATCAATAGCATATACTCTATTGGTGTTAGTCTTTCTTAGATCCAAAACCTTTCACCAGTCATAATCCATTTCTAGACATCATGTTTGACATTCAGCCAATATTTCAAAAATTTACACTCCCTAAAGTCCTTTGCAAACTCTGCCCTAAAACTCGTGTCCATAATTTCACTTAGGTTATGGTGTATGGTGATGAAGTCCACACATCACGAGGGGTTAAGGAGATAAGCTAGGAAATGAGGCGCCATCTATTCCAAAGAGTGCGACTTAATAAACCAAACTTATGTACTAAATTTAAATCAAAGACTACCAATTTACTACAAAATTGCCATAAATACCAATTTATTATTTTTAATAATTCAATAATTTATCATATTTATGTGACGACCCGAACCAGAATCAGTAGTATTGTCAGCACGATTCACGAGTTAGCGTATAGTCGCGGTTTCACGTTATATGTGTGGTTTGTCGATTTAGTTCGCGACTTTATTATCGGCCGAGAATTTGAATTGAGTTTCTTCACGAGAGTTGTTGAGCACGTGATTTCGAGCTCGTGGGCGATTCCGGATGATTTTTTCGATAACCGAGGAATATAATATGATTATTTGAAGTTTCGGTTTATCGACGAGTTTATCCGTTCGTTTCGTATTTATCCGAATCATTTTGGTTATTCATTTTGAACCGTTGATCGTCCCGAGACGCGAGTATAAATATCGAAAATAGTCGTAAAATTGTCGAAAGCACTGTTTGAAATGTTGACCGGCGATGACTTTCCATTTTTGGATGTTTGACTGTTGACCTTGGAGGGAGGACTTTCCCGTTTGGTTTTCACCGGCCGACTTGCATTTTCCGGCCATCTCCGGCCACATGAAGGGTATAATTCTCTTCCCCTTAAGTTTCTAAGTTGATTTGTGTTTGAAATTGTGTGAATTGATGGAGATTTGAGTGAACCCGAATTGGGTTAGGTTGCCGGAGTTCGCCGGTGACGGGGGCAGGTATTCCGGGGAGCTACGGTGGCGGGGAAGTGAGGGCTTCGATTCCCCTTGCCCCAAGGATGCTTCCCCAGTGTTTAATTTGGGTTGAGGATAAGTTTTCCGGTGAACCCGTGGTGGTTGCCGGAGTATTGATTCCGTTCGGTTTCGAGCTGATTTGGAGGTGCTAGGCTTTGAATTGGGTGTTGTGCTAGTTGAGAAAAAGACTGGGCTTGAGGAGACCTTGAAAACTGGAGCTTCCTCGCTGGAGAAATTCTCCGTTGACGGCGCGTCGCTGCCGGCGGCGGCGGTCAACGGCGGCGCTCCGGCGAGAGGGTTGACTTTTTAGTTTCGATGATTTTAATGTCATTTTTCTCGTAATCGCGCCCTGATCGTCACCTTGAGGTTTTCGAATTGATTTGGGTATCGGATTTTCAGTCGAAGGTTTCGAGTGGAGATTTCGGAAATTCAGTCGATTGTTTAATACAGTTTTATATGTTTTCGGGAACGGTTGGTTTCTTTGGTTAAGTACAGAGTTGTGGGCTATGATGTTGATCAGATGTGTTTTATGATTATTCAGGGGATAGAGAACGAGACCGTGCTTCGGGCGAGGGATCTTTCGCCGGGCCACGAGTTTAGCGCGGGTGCGCGTTTCGCTCACCTGTGAGTGGACAACTTCTTTTCACTGTCAATCACGAGTCATTACATACGTTTTACGAGCATGAGCATGCATACGAGATTATGTTTCATATGAGCATGTGTTATACTATTATCCCTATACTAGTATACATTACGTATATGCATTTATATATTGTTTCATGCATTTGCATCGAATTATTTATGATTTGATTTACACAGAGTACAGTCTCAGTTTACGTTGTTGTATCGATACACCTGCATCTCGGCTGATCCCCGATTGATGCCTACCAGGAGGGGCAGTACCCCGACTTGACCGGCGAGGGGCAGTACCCCGGAACCGAGGCATTTCTGGCTAGAATCACGTGTGGGTCTGGGATCCCGTGATTCGGACTGTACTAGCATGAATGTGTCCATGAGTGACCCCATGAGATTTTCCATGCATGCTCTGTACGCGAGTTGGAGTCAGCGTCTCCTCGTGTACTTCTTGATTTATTTATATTTTGACTCGCATATGTTTGTATAACATATATCATCTGGCGAAAGACATTTATTTTCGTCCACTCACTCTAACGGTTTTCATGTCTTTCCGCTGGGCTTTTCGGTTTCCGTGCCCAGTTTGCAGTTCAGGTTCTGGTGTTTCACGTCGCAGACGGATGCTAGTGATCCGAGCTACCTGTGTTTTCCAGTAGGTTCTTGTTTCGCCTACTGATGTATATATTATATATATTTACACTAGAGGTCGCTCTGATACATGTTTTATACGGATTTTCTCGGATATATTATATATTACAGTATGTTACTGTTTATTGATTAGGATATAAAATTGAGAAATCTGGATGGGATTAGTGCCCACAGTTTTGCTTTTGTGGCATAGGATGAAGTGTTATTTTCAGGGTGCAGGTTAATGCAATTCCACGTTAGTAGCGTTACTCTGCCGAAATTTTAATGGTTTTTGTTAGCTCACGTTTTCAGAAGGGGTTCGATTCCGGTTTAGGAAACTAAACCGGGGTTAAGTCCTTTCAGCTTGGTATCAGAGCATTAGGTTGTCAGATTCTGTAGACTCTTGTAGTTGTGACGCTTAGGGTATTTGAGTTTGTACAACATGACTGGAGTGATGACCCGACTGGCCAGCGGTACTCATCAATACTTCGGGTGTTGTGTGTTCTCAAATATCTGCGGTCTCATGATTACGTTCTTTCTGCTTGTACCTAATTCTTGTCTTGTATCAGTAGGATGCCTCCTCTACGTGGTCCCCGTGTTGATCGGGAAGTGGATCCTGATGAGGATCGCCAGACGCACGACTTGCTGATGTGAGTGCTGCGTTTGGAAGAGCCTTTTGACCCTGTAGTCAAAGCTCGTACTGGTAGTGCAACTGTGTTTTCGGGTTCAGCTGATCCAGAGATATGTGAGGCATAGGTTGTTCAGGTTGAACGTGTTTGTGAGCATCTGCGATTTACCCCTGAGCAGATGACAGTGGCAACAGTCGGATTACTTGAGGCTGATGCATACTTTTGGTGGGTTAGCACCGACAAAGTTCCAGTTGATACTCTGTGGACCTTGTTCCGAGATTTGTTTATGCGGAGGTATTTCAACCAGGCTACCCAGCAGCGCAAGCATGAGGAGTTTACGAACTTGAGACAGGGCAGTATGTCTGTGCTTGAGTATCGGGACAGGTTTACCCGTTTATCTCGATTTACGCGTGATATGGTGGCTACTGAGGAAACCAGTGTATCGCCATGGGGTGGTTTCATTCGACCCAGTGTATCGCCATGGGGTGCCCCGGTGTTGTTTGTGCGGAAGAAGGATGGATCTATGCCTTTGTGCATTGACTACCGGAAGCTGAATCAGGTTACAGTGAAGAACAAGTATCTGTTACCCCGGATTGATGATTTGTTCGATCAGCTTAAGGGAGCATCAGTCTTTTCGAAGATTGACCTTCGATCCGGATATCACCAGTTGAGGATTCGAGACTCTGATGTGGCCAAGACAGCTTTCAGGTCGCGGTATGGGCATTACGAGTTTTTGGTTACGCCGTTTGGGTTGACCAATGCCCCCGCAGCTTTCATGGACTTGATGAATCGGGTGTTCAGACGGTTTCTGGCAAGTTCGTGATTGTGTTTATCAACGATATTTTGATCTATTCCAGGAGTGTGGACCGGCATAAGAAGCATTTGTGAGCGGTGTTGCGGACTTTGCGGGACCATCAGTTGTTTGCGAAGTTCAGCAAGTGCGAGTTTTGGCTGGATAGTGTGAAGTTTCTGGGCCATGTGATATCGGCTGAGGGAGTCAGTGTTGATCCTGACAAGATCGAGGCTGTGCTGAGCTGGAGTAGACCTACCACTGTGCCGGAGATTCGGAGTTTCTTGGGTTTAGCAGGTTATTACCGGCGGTTTGTACAGGATTTCTCTCGGATTGCTACACCACTGACCAGATTGACGAAGAAGGGCGTCAAGTTTGAGTGGTCCGATGCATGTGAGTAGTGTTATTTGCTCCTGAAAAAGAGGTTGACTACTGCACCGGTTCTGACATTGCCAGACGACAGCAGTGAGTTCGTAGTATACAATGATGCGTCGAAGTTGGGACTTGACTGTGTGTTGATGCAGCATGGTAGAGTTGTGGCCTACGGGTCCAGGCAGCTGAAACCACATGAGGTCAACTATCCGACGCATGATTTGGAGTTAGCCACTATTGTGTTAGCGTTGAAGAGTTTGAGACATTACCTGTATGGAGCTCAGTGTAAGATCTATACCGACCACAAAAGTCTAACCTATTTGCGGACGCTACCAGATCTGAACGTGAGGCAACGCCGGTGGATGGAGTTGATCAACGACTACAATTGCACTTTCGAGTACCATCCAGGGAAGGCCAATGTTGTAGCTGATGCACTTAGCCGGAAATCTGGAGCTTCGTTATTTCATGTGTGTGTGGCCAGAGTATCAATGTTAGCCGAGCTTCGGGCTACGGGTGCCGAGTTCGAGTGAGATGATGAGAGAGCTTTGTTAGCCAGTTTTCAGGTTCGACCTGTATTGGTTGATCAGGTACGGAAGGCTCAGGATTCAGATTCCTATTTGTTGGGCAAGAAGACCATGATACAGAATGGTGTGCCTACAGAGTTTCGATTGAGCGACAATGGTACGTTGTTGTTCAGAGGTAGGTTATGTGTACCCAGAGATGAGAGCCTGAAGAAGGAGATTCTGGATGAGGGTCATAGTTCAGCATATGCGATGCATCCCGGAGGTACGAAGATGTTTCATACACTTCGAGCGTATTACTGGTGGCGCAACATGAAGCGAGAGATTGCCGCATACGTGAGTCGATGTTTGATCTGCCAGCAGGTTAAAGCGGAGAGGCAGAAACCTGCAGGGAAGTTACAGCCACTGGAGATTCCGGTTTGGAAGTGGGAACATATTACCATGGATTTCGTCTATCAGTTGCCGCGTACTTCGGTAGGCAACACTGGTATTTGGGTGATTGTGGATCGACTAACGAAATCCGCTCACTTTCTTGCACTTCTGGGGAAGATATCAGTGGGCAGATTGGCCAAGTTGTACTTATTAGAGATTGTTCGCCTGCACGGTGTGCCTGTGTCTATTGTTTCTGACTAAGACAGTCAGTTTACCTCTGAGTTTTGGCAGGCATTGCAACGAGCCTTGGGCACGAGGTTGCGATTCAGTACAACTTTTCATCCTCAGACCGATGGGCAGTCTGAGCGGACTATCCAGACACTTGAGGATATGTTGCGGTCTTGTGTGTCGCAGTTCCGCGGGAATTGGGACCAGCAGCTACATTTGATAGAGTTCGCTTACAACAACAGCTATCTGGCCAGTATTGAGATTGCACCGTACGAGGCCCTGTACGGGAAGCAGTGTCGCACTCCATTGTGTTGGAGTGAGGTGGGCGAGCGATGGCTTATTGGCCCTGATCTGGTGAAGAGCACTATGGAGGACGTCCAGATTATCCTGAACAGATTGAAGATCGCCCAGGATCGTCAGAAAAGTTATGCGGACGTGAGGAGGAAAAGTCTTGAGTTTGAGGAAGGCGATTGGGTCTTTCTGAAACTATCTCTATGGAGGGGTGTTGTGCGTTTCGGGAAGTGTGGCAAGCTTCGACCATGATACATTGGTCCGTACGAGATCACAGAGAGGATTGGAGCAGTTGCCCCACAGTAGTTGCCGCTCAGAGAGGATTTGACGTACGTGGAGGAGCCTGTGCAGATTCTCGATCGTCGTAAATAGGAGCTGAGACACCGTGTGATCCCGCTAGTGAAGGTCCTGTGGCAAAATCACTCTGTTGAGGAGGCCACCTGGGAAACTGAGCAGTGTATGCGGGAGCAGTATCCTCATTTATTCACATGACAGGTACGTAAATTTCGAGATCGAAATTTTTTTAAGGGGGGTAGATTTGTGACGACCCGAACCAGAATCAGTAGTATTGTCGGCATGATTCACGAGTTAGCGTATAGTCGTGGTTTCACGTTATATGTGTGGTTTGTCGATTTAGTTCGCGACTTTATTATCGGCCGAGAATTTGAAGTTGTTGAGCACGTGATTTCGAGCTCGAGGGCGGTTCCGTATGATTTTTCCGATAACCGAGGAATATAATATGATTATTTGAAATTTCGGTTTATCGACGAGTTTATCCGTTCGTTTTGTATTTATCCGAATCATTTTGGTTATTCATTTTGAAACGTTGATCGTCCCGAGACGCGAGTATAAATATCGGAAATAGTCGTAAAATTGTCAAAAACACTGTTTGAAATGTTGACCAGCGTTGACTTTCCATTTTTGGATGTTTGACCGTTGACCGTGGAGGGAGGACTTTCCCGTTTGGTTTTCGCCGGCTGACTTGCATTTTCCGGCCACCTCCGGCCACGTGAAGGGTATAATTCTCTTCCCCTTAAGTTTCTAAGTTGATTTGTGTTTGAAATTGTGTGAATTGATGGAGATTTGAGTGAACCCGAATCGGGTTAGGTTGCCGGAGTTTGCCGGTGACAGGGGGAGGTATTCCGGCGAGCTACGGTGGCGGGGGAGTGAGGGCTTCGACTCCCCTTGGCCCAAGGATGCTTCCCCAGTGTTTAATTTGGGTTGAGGATGAGTTTTTCGGTGAACCCGTGGTGGTTGCCGGAGTATTGATTCCGTTCGGTTTCGAGCTGATTTGGAGGTGCTAGGCTTTGAATTGGGTGTTGTGCTAGTTGAGAAAAAGACTGGGTTTGAGGAGACCTTGAAAACTGGAGCTTCCTCACCGGAGAAATTCTCCGTTGAAGGCGCGCCGCTGTCGGCGGCGGCGGTGAACGGCGGTGCTCCGGCGAGAGGGTTGACTTTTTAGTTTTCGATGTTTTTAATGTCATTTTTCTCGTAATCGCGCCCTGATCGTCACCTTGAGGTTTTCGAATTGATTTGGGTATCGGATTTTCAGTCGAAGCTTTCGAGTGGAGATTTCGGAAATTCAGTCGATTGTTTAATACAGTATTATATGTTTTCGAGAACGGTTGGTTTCCGTGGTTAAGTACAGAGTTGTGGGCTATGATTTTGATCAAATGTGTTTTATGATTATTCAGGGGATCGAGATCGAGACCATGCTTCGGGCGAGGGATCTTTCGCCGGGCCACGAGATTAGCGTGAGTGCGCGTTTCGCTCACCTTTGAGTGGACAACTTCTTTTCACTGTCAATCGCGAGTCATTACATACGTTTTACGAGCATGAGCATCCATACGAGATTATGTTTCATATGAGCATGTGTTATACGATTATGCCTATACCAGTATATATTACGTATATGCATTTATATATTGTTTCATGCATTTGCATCGAACTATTTATGATTTGATTTACACAGAGTACAGTCTCAGTTTACGTTGTTGTATCGATACACTTGCATCTCGGCTGATCCCCGATTGATGCCTACCAGGAGGGGCAGTACCCCGACCTGACCGGCGAGGGGCAGTACCCCGTAACCGAGGCCTTTCTGGCTAAAATCACGTGTGGGTCTGGGATCCCGTGATTCAGACTGTAGTAGCACAGATGTGTCCATGAGTGACCCCATGAGATTTTGCATGCATACTCTGTACGCGAGTTGGAGTCCGCGTCTCCTCGTGTACTTCTTTATTTATTTATATTTTGACTCGCATATGTTTTTATAACATATATCATCTGGCGAAAGACATTTATTTTCGTCCACTCACTCTAACGGTTTTCATGTCTTTCCCCTGGGCTTTTCGGTTTCCGTGCCCAGTTTGTAGTTCAGGTTCTGGTGTTTCACGTCACAGACGGAGGCCAGTGATCCGAGCTACCTGTGTTTTCCAGTAGGTTCTTGTTTCGCCTACTGATGTATATATTGTTTATATTTACACTAGAGGTCGCTCTGATACATTCTGATACATGTTTTATACGGATTTTCTCGGATATATTATATATTACAGTATGTTACTGTTTATTGATTATGATATGAAATTGAGAAATCCGAATGAGATTGGTGCCCACGGTTTGGCTTTTGTTGCATAGGATGAAGTGTTATTTTCAGGGTGCAGGTTAATACAATTCCACGTTAGTAGCGTTACTCTGCCGAAATTTTAATGGTTTTTGTTGGTTCACGTTTTCAGAAGGGGTTCGATTCCGGTTTAGGCAACTAAACCGGGGTTGGGTCCTTTCATTTACTACAAATTTACAATATTACAACAATAATTACAAATTATAATTACATGCAATAATAATTACCAATTATAATATTAATTACAACAATATATAATTACAATAATTAATTATTAATTACCATGCATTTACAATAATATTATCATGCATTTAGTAACTAATATTAATTATTATTACCAATTATTACCAATATATTATTTTTATCAATTAATTTACCAATTTATTAATTTATGAATTAAATTATAATTATGTTAAAAATTTTAAAAATTACTGAAAATTGAAGTCCCGGGAGAGCGGAGTCATCGGAGGGAGGGAGTCGCCAGAAAGTCACTGAAGTGGAGACCGCTAGATTTTTAGTCGCCGGATCGTCGCCGGAGGAGGGAGGCCGGATTTTTTAGAGAGAGTGTGTATGAGAGAGAGGTGAGGGATGATTTGCGAATGAGATGAAGAAAAGGCTCGGCGAAGTCTCCTTTTATAGAGTTTCACTTAAACGACAGAGCTTATTTCTCTGTCGTCTAAGTACACTTGGACGACGGAAACACCCGTTTATGTCGTCTAAGTGAACCGTTTCAACTTTTGGAAGCGGCGCCCAATTAACTTGACGGGTGGGAGTTAACCACCTTAATTTTGGGTAGCGTTTTAAATTTCACTTAGATGACGGAGATGGACATATCCGTCGTTTAAGTGAAATTTGAACGGTTTCGCAAAAATTTGGCGGTGAAAATTGAACCACCCTACTTCTTCAACCTAAACCACAGAGATGACTATCTCCGTCGTCCAAGTAGTCACTTGGAAGACGGAGACGGTTTGATTCTGTCATCCAAGTGACCATCTAGATGACGAAGATAGTCAATCTCCGTGGTCCAGGTGAAATTTACCTAAAATTAATTTTTAAAAATAATTCGCAAGGAAGTTTCCGTTTTGTCATTCAAATGAAATAGTCGTAAAATATCGATTAAAGAATCGTATATATATAAACAATTGAATTTAAGACGATGAATAATCTTACGTCTTTAAACTTGTTAAGTATTTACTAATCTTTATAACTTAAGTGTTACTAAGTATTGGATAAATTCGCCATAAAACAATATATAAATAGAATAATTTTCAGAAAATAATAAGCTCGTGAAGGGTTTCATCGGCACAGTCAACCACAAAACCGAAATTTTGACAAACTGGAAACGTGGATACAGGAAAATTCGTAACTCCTATTTTGGAACCATTGAACCTCACACTCCAAGAATTGTTTACTCTATGGTCTCGACAAAAAGAATATGCATTGGAACATAGTCTAGATGGTCATTGTCTTAGATGACATTACAAAATCTTAACTTAGACGACACAAACATACGTTTGCGTCGTCCAAGTACTCAGTTAGACGACGCCAACAAACGTATGCGTCGTCTAAGTGAGTACTTGAACAAGTTTGCTTCGTCTAAGTGAAAATTCCCTTAAGTTAGGGTTAGGGTCTTAGGGTTTAGGGTTTAGGGTTTAGGGTATACTTAGATGACGACTTGGCTCTTTTGCGTCGTCTAAGTACTATTTTTAGGATTTATTATTTTATATATGTATAATTAATTAGTATTGTGTTTAATTACCTTCGTATGGACTACGAAAAGTCATTTTTTCATCCCCGTTTTAATAGTCGTGAAAATTAATGTGAATCGATCGATCAAATTATCGATCAATCCAATCCTCCGGATTAAATATCTAATTTTAAAATCACAACGTCGGTCGAACTGACCACGCTATTTAATTAATTATTAAATTAATTAAGTACAAAATTAATAGTTGTACATACGTACTCCTCCTCATAATATATATATATATATATTAATTAATCAATCGATCATGCATCATTACAATAATTACAATAATTAATTACCAATTTATTCCTCATCGTTATATTGTACTCTTCGTCATAATCGTCATCATCTTCATCCCCGTTATCCGATTGCTCCTCCTCATCATACTCAACATCGTCCGACAAATAACCTGAGTCCTCGTCCTCATCCTCATCCTGTGCCTCTTCTTCATCTACCTTATTAATTGTATCAATAATCTTATCTTCAGTTAGATTTGTACAACCATCAGGCATAGGTAAGCGTTCACCAGCTTGAACCAGGTCCATTATATCGGAGCGGATGACAGAAATATTATGCTCTTGATAGGCAGGAATGTCTCTTTCCGGTTCATCAGCATCTTCATTCGTCGATGTCCCTTCAATTGTCGTAGTATTCCATATTCCTCGATGAGAGATATTGTTTACTATTTTCCACCCTTCACCAGCTTTCAGATCTTCGAGATAGACCACATGTCTAACTAAGGTGGCGAGAGCGAAAGGCTCATCCTCATACCAGCTTGAGTTTGTATCGACTGATAAAAGTCCCAGGTCTTCCTTTGTATGCTTGAATCATTTTCACTTGAATAGGAAAACGTTGACATCATTCCTATAACATAGCTGAATGACATATATAATAGCCTCGTAATATAGATCATTGTTTTTCCCAACCGTTACCCCACTGTTTTGTGTTCTTCTTCCTTCATCTCGGACCAATGAATGAAACTTTACACCGTTCACAAAACATCCAAGGTAAATATAGTGTTTAATCGGCTTCCCTGCTAGCAAGTGTTTTGGCCAGAACCACTACCACCCATGGTTTTCTGATTTTTGTAGATCAATCATCTGAGAAAATGAGAAAATTAAAGGGTTTACTTTCTACAAACATGATCGACATGTATATAAATTAAATACCGAGACATACGTACGTACGTACGTACCCATTGGAAGAAATAATCATGGAACTTCTTCTTAATCATTTTCTCAAACCACTCCGAACTCTTGTCCGGATTTAATGCCTGAAGCCTCTCCATGTACCCAATCATGTACAGCTCAATTTCGTCACAGTCTCGTAACACTACCCAATGTGCCTCAATAAGTTCTTCTCGTGTTAACGATTCCTTTAATAATCCTCTAAACGGTCATATAACATTCGTGACGAGAGAAAGATTTATGCGGGCACTGGGCTCGAAGGCAGTGGGAGGTGATGAATATTTCAAGTATCTGTTGGAGTAAGTAACACACTCATGCATTAGGTATATCTCGACTATGGAACCATCCGGGGCAAACCTATTTTTGACGAATCCTTTATACTGTTTAACCTGTCTACAAAATCAAACGTTCAATTAATACATTGTAGAATAAGAATTAGTACATATTACTAGTAATCTCCAGTGGAACAAATTATGAATCGAAAAACCTGTATAATTAGTTAGTTGTACGCACCTTTCTTGATGATACATCCAAGTGTACTGGATCGGACCAAAAATGAGCACCTGCTCAGGCAGGTGGATCATTAGGTGAATCATGATGTCAAAGAAAGCAGAGGAAAAAAATCTCTCTAGTTTGCAAATGATATGCACAATTTGTTGTTGCAGTTCCACCACATATGACTTATTTAATTCTCTGGCGCATAATCTCTGTCACCATTTGCACAATGCCATTATTGGTTCTACGACGTCACGAGGCAAATATGATCGAATTACCACTGAAATCAGACGTTGCAGCATAACGTGATAGTCATGTGTCTTTAGACTAACAAACTTGTGTTGCACTTCGTCCACTGCTCCAGTTATAGTAGCTGCATACGTAGCTGGATAACGAACGCTCTTAAACCAGTGAAATACAGTCTATGTATCGGCTTCACTGTGTAAAGTGCAACTGGCATCTTATTGTACACTCATCTCCTATCACTTTTCAACCACAAAGGACGATGTAGATTCATAAATTTCAGATCTTTGCGTACTTTGGGAGTATCTTTAGTCTTGAACTTAATACTGATAATTGTTCCCACCACGCTGTTGCACACATTCTTTTCTATGTGCATCGCGTCCAAGTTGTTCCTCAACTTCAACTTCGACTAGTAAGGGAGTTCAAAGAATATATTCTTGTGATGCCAATAGTTGAGATCATGTGGAGGTATTGGATTGCATTTTTTTATATCTGCGTCATTGGTCAACACACCAAACTCGAAATAGCTCAACCTCTCTAAAATCTCTTCGCCCGACCAACTACGGGGTTTATGATTCTTCTCTACCATCCTGTTGAAATGAGATTCATTCTGTAACCACGGGTGGTCATGAGGAATCCATCTACGGTGACCCGAGTAACACACATTCTCTGCGTTCCAACTAGAGTTCACGTCGTCCAAACATATAAGACATCCATTATATCCTTTCGTCCTGCAGGCTGCTAACATCTCATGCGCTGGAAAATCACTGATCGTCCACATTACGGCAGCCCTCATCGTGAACATAGTGTCACTGAATTTGTCATAAGTTGGGACTCCATTTTGCCACAACAGTTTCAGCGCGTCGATCAAAGGTCTGAGGTAGACATCTAAGCGCTTCCCCGGAGATTTAGGACTTGGAATTAGCAGAGTAAGGAAATTAAATTCCTTATTTAGGCACATCCATGGAGGCAGGTTGAACGACATCAGAATAATTGGCCAAGTACTGATGGCGGAGCTATTACTACCCCAAGGATTGAATTCGTCTCTAGATAGTCCGAGTCTAACATTTCTAACCTCTGCGGCAAAGTCTCCAAATTCTCTGTCGAAATGTTTGAAAGTCTCCTCATCTACGGTATGTCTCAGGATATCGTCATCTCTTCGCTTTTCTGCGTATCATCACATCACCTCTGCTGTGTATAGAAACATATACAGACGCTGCAATATGGGAATCAAGGGAAAATATCGAAGAACCTTCACAAGAATTCTTTTTTTTTGAACTCTTCCTATTCAGCTCATATCTACACTAGCCACATACGGGAAAATAGTCCAAATCTTTATATTCTTTTGTGACGACCTGAATAAAAATTAGCACATTAATCGGCTTAATCTGCGAGTTTACGAGTAATCACAGTTTATCCTAATTAATCGAATTGGCGGTTCGATCCACGACTTAATTATCGGGCGAGAATGTGAGTTGAGTCTCTTCACGAGAATCGTAGTATGCGTGATTTCGAGTTCGTAGGCGATTACGGATAATTGTTTCGACAACCGAGGAATATGTTATGAATATTTGAAATTGTGTAATTTTGTTGTGTTTATCCGTTTGAGTTTGGGTTATGCGAAACTTGATTGTGATTCGATTTGGACCGTTGATCGTATCGAGCCGCGAGTATCAATATCGGAATAGTCGAAAAATTGTCGAAAAACACTATTTTGGGGAGTTTGACCGTCGTTGACCAGAACAGGAGCCGTTGACCCGCGTTGACCTTGTGCAACCGGACCACCGTTTGACTCGCCGGTGACTTTTCAATTCCGGCCACCTCCGGCTCCGATTTGGGTATGGTTCGATTCTCCTCTTGATTTCCTATGTGTTAGGACTTTGATTTATGAAATTTGGTGAGGTTTTGAGGGAGAACGAGATGCTTGAAGTTTTATGGAATTAGGGTCGACGGACGGTGGTGCTCCAACCACGGTGGTGGCCGGAGATTATGGGGGTTTGGTTCGTGGGGCTACGGCGGAGACTTTGGGAGTGGCCTCGAGGGCCGCCGTGCGCCGTGGCCCGAGTTCCAGTGAGAATCCGTGTCGCCGGTCGATTTGGATTTTGGAAGTTTCGAGCTGAATTTCGGCAATTCATGGCAGAATAGGAGGAGGCTGTCGTTGTGAGATGTGTTGGGCTCAATGAGGAGAAGAAAACTGGGCTTTCCTCACCTGGAAATCTCTTCGGTGACGGCGCGGCGGCGTCGGAACTCCGACGAGGCGTTGACTTTTTAGATTTCGACAAATTTTATGCCGTTTTGCTTGTAATCGCGCCCTTACCATCGCCTTGAGGTTTTCGATTTGATTTGGATACCGGATTTTTAGTCGAGGGTTTATGTGGAGAATTTGGAGATTTTCGTCGATTATTTTGTGTCCGAGTTATATGTTTCCGGAAATGGTTGGTTTCCGAGGTGTGGTACAGAGTAATGAATTGTGATTTTAATCAGTTATATTTTGTTATTATTCAGGGGATCAAGATCGTACGTTGGGCGAGGGATCCTCCGCCGAATCTCGTGATTAGCGCGTTTGTGCGCTGTGCTATCTGTGAGTGGACTTTTATTTACACTGTCGTAGCGAATTCTTGATTTAGTATTTATTTCTAGTACAGTATTGAAATTTTTTTTTTGGAGGTATTGTTTTATGTTTTATATGGTGATGGCATTTACTTAGCATCGATGCATTTGTTACTCGGCCGATCACCGGTAGTCCAAATCCAGGGTTGAGAGATTCCCTTGATGTACCCACTAGGCTTGAGAGATTCGTCTAGTCTATCACCGTCGGGCTTGAGAGATTCGCCTGACACCTCCAATTCATTTTAAGAACTCGCATTATTTTTATATTATATAAATGGTGAAAGGCATATGATTATTTTCGTCCACTCACTCTAACGATTTTATTTACCTTTCTCTTGGACTTTTCGATTTTCGTGTCCAGTTTGCAGTTCAGATTCTGGTGTCTCACGTCGCAGTCGGAGGCTAAGTATTCGAGCTACCTTTCTTTTCCAGTTAGTTTCTTATTTAACCTACTTTTGTATATGTATGTATATATAGACTAGAGGTCGCTCTGATTACCCTACTGTTATACTTTCATATGATTTTTCCCGAATTTTTGTAAAGTACAGTTTCGCTTATTACTTTACGTTATTGTTATTATATTGAGAAATTCGGATGGGATTGGTGCGCACAGTTTGGTTTTTGTGGCATAGCATGAAGTGTGTTTTCGGGTGCAGGTTAATAGCAATTTCGCGTTATAGTGAATCTCTGCCGAAATTTCTATGGTTTTTGCAAGTTCATGTTTTCAGAAGGGGTTTGATTCCGATTTAGGAAACTAAATCGGGGTTGGGTCCTTTCATCTTTGTAAAACAGCACACAATCATTTGGACATGCGTCAATTATCTTTACTTTAGGTCGAGGCTGCTCAAGATATTTTTAACCTTATAATGGGATTTAGGAAGATTGTAATCATCAGGAAGCAACTTACATATTTGCTCCTGAATTTCGTCAAAAGCACTGACATATATTTTGTGCTTCACTTTTATCTTCATTTGCTCCATCACATATTGCAACACATTTTCTCGACATCCAGGGTACACTGAGGTCTGCGCTTCAAGTAGCATCATATTGTACTTATCCATCTCACTAGTGTCATTGGCCAAGCTAGCAGCGGGGAATGTGTCGTCATGCTCATGAGTGGTATTGTAACCTCCCTCTTGGTGTTGGTGTCCACCATGACTAAATCCTGGAAACGCATCATGAACCAAATCTGCAGTTGGGTTCCAAGCAGGGGGGCCGGCACCACTGCCGCTGGATAAGGCACTCTTGTAGCTGTACCCTGAGCTGAAGTCTACTGCTTCACCATGCTCGCTCCACGTAGTGTAACTCTACATCATACCATTTTCATACAGGTGTTGCACAATAACATTAACCTCCACATACTGACAGTTAAGACATTTTTGGCACGGACACCTGAAACGCTTCTTTCCCTGACATGTTCTATCGCAAAATTCTCGCTAATTTCATCCATATGCCGGACATCACTTCTATTTCACAACTTTATCCACCTCTTATCCATACTTCTACGAATTTTAATAATTAATTATCATATTAGTCAACTATTATATATATACAGATTTTTAAGCTAGTAATTATATATGAAACTATTATATATATACACAAATTTTCAAATACCTTAATATATTAGATTAAATTATTAATTAATTACCTTGAATAATTACATTTATTAATTATTGGTGAATATATGTACTCGATCTACATCAATTACCTCATATGTCTAACATGCATGTAAGTTTTAACTAAATATTAACCAAATTTTTAAACATCCATGCATATATATATACATACTACTGGTCTATATTAATCAACTAATATATATAAAATCAATTACCTAACTTAATTATATATTAGAACGTACTAGTTATTAACAATGCAATCAATCAAACGTACAATTAATTATATATATATAAACGTTAAATGGTGTTGGGAAACTAACTACGTACATACATACCTAGCCTTCTCTGATATATGGCGAATCGATGCTCAGATATAGTGTTAGCTAGCTAGAATTTCCATGCGCCATACACGTACGCGTGAGGAGAGTCTGATCGATCATGAGAGAGAATTAATTGAATGATCGACGACATATATATATGGAGATTAAGTTGAGACAAGTGAGCGGAGAGGAAGAGAGTTTGGTATGGCAATTATATAATGCTTCACTTTGACGACGGGGTGTCGGTACGTCGTTTAAGTGACCACTTAGACGACAGATTTAACACTTTTCCGTTGTTCAAATGTATACAAGGACGACGGAGCTAGAACCCGTCGTCCAAGTGGCCACTCGAACCACGGCGTGTTGATCCGTTGTCCAAGTGTCCACTTGGACGACGGAAACACTCATTCCGTCGTCCAAATGAGTCTTAAACGACGGAGATTTTGTCCGTAGTCTAAGTGCATTTTTCTTGTAGTGAAGTAAAGCACTGCTTGGTGAAGCTCATATCAACAACTGATTGACATCCAAGAAATCCTTAAGGAAACGAGGATGATTCCAACTCCTAGCAACCCCTCCAACTTTCTCATTTCCACACAGAAAATCGTTGAAATCACCAAAACAGTTCCATGGGAGATCGATGCCTATTGCCAAATTTTTCATTGATTCCCAAAACTCCTTCTCATCAAGATAAGCAGACCTATAGAAACAAGAGACTCTAATTTTTACTCTATCTGCCACATTTGAAATAATGAAATCAATAAAGTGACAAGACCTATATAATACCTCCACTGAAATAGAGGGCTTCCACCACACAGAAAATAGGTGGTTGACTCATATTGTCTGAAAACAAAATATTTAAGCTTAAAACATATGCAACATGATATAATATTATAGCATAAAAAATCAGAGCAGCCTTATATAAAAAATTTATTACACCAAACAGAACAGTATAAATCAGAGTATATGCAACATCAAGATGAAAGTAACATGATACGAGTGCTACTGATAAACAATGAGCAGCTTAACACATGAATACAGTTTTTGTAACAAATCTTACCCCAAAAGTGATTGTCATGTTCAATTCCTTTTGCCAAGAATTGATGAAGAGAGGCAGAGATCAGCCACGGAGGTATTAGGGGGCCAGGGTGGGCCTGGGCCCCCCCTGAGTTAATGTTAAAAAAAAAATAGTATATTATTATTATATAATATAAATATTATAATTTATTTAAAATATATCTAAACTTCAATTCCTTACAATTCAATCCAACAACTTTGTAAGAATATTATTATATTATATTTCAATAATAAAATCCAAATACTAGGTCAATTAGGATTCAATATGTTAGCAGGTTTAGGATTTTATGGTTTTTTTCTTTATAAAAGCTCTACCGTATCTGAGATTAAAATACAATCATTTTTATTAAGTTTATTAGATATGGAGAGATACTTCAAAAGAAAAGAAAAACCCTCTTCTTCTACTCCAACATCAGATGAGCAACCACCCATGAAAATTCAAAAGAAGAATAGTAACAATCTGAAAAAGTCTCGTGCTGAAGATATTACAGAAAAGTATCCATCAGATCCCGCTAAACGCCCGCCAATTTCAAGTTATCATCCTAACATTCAAGAAGAAGTTCGAAGATATTATCTACAACAAGGCCCTTGTCGACCTAAAAATCATATTTTTCCTTTCACGGAATTTGGAGGACAAAAGAAGAAAAGAAGGTTTATTCGTGATTGGTTTATTGAATTTCCATATTGGTTAGAGTACAGTATTAAAGAGGATGCTGCATTTTGTTTATGTTGTTATCTTTTCAAACCAGTTGTTGGAGAACAAAGCGGTGGTGAAA
This sequence comes from Geum urbanum, assembly GCA_946800695.1. Taxonomy (NCBI): domain Eukaryota; kingdom Viridiplantae; phylum Streptophyta; class Magnoliopsida; order Rosales; family Rosaceae; genus Geum; species Geum urbanum. The sequence continues at coordinate 14,367,260 of OX327008.1, read as the reverse complement.
CTTTTGTTGGTGCTGGTCATGGATTCAGTAATTGGAAGAAGAAGCAAACGCTGATATCACATTTTGGAGGATCAAATATTACTCATAATCAGGCTGCGAGCAATTGTGATGCTTTATCAAACCAAAAACAACACATTGAGATTGTGTTGGCAAAATATACAGATCAAGATCGAATTGACTACCGTACTCGCCTAAGTGCATCGATTGGTGTTGTAAGAATTCTTCTAAAACAAGGGCTTCCATTTCGTGGTAATGATGAGTCAGAAAGTTCTTATAATCGAGGAAACTTTTTAGAAATTTTGGAATGGCTGTGTGGTTATAATGAGGATTTCAAAGCCGTTACATTCAAGAATGCTCCAGAAAATTTGAAGTTGACATCACCTGACATTCAAAAGGATATTGTAAGTGCTATTTCAGCTGAAATATCCACTACTATTGCTAGTGAAATTGGTGATTCTTTCTTTGCCCTTCTCGTTGATGAATCTCGAGATATGTCTTCAAAGGAGCAAATGGCCATTATACTTCGTTATGTGAATGATGGTAAAGTAATTGAGCGTTTTGTGGGGATTGAACATGTTATTAATACCAATGCTGCAACTCTCAAAGAAGTTATTGATGATTTTCTTTGTAGACATGGATTAAGCATTTCTAGATTGCGGGGTCAAGGTTATGATGGAGCAAGTAATATGCGAGGCGAGTTAAATGGTTTGAAAGCACTTATTTTGAAGGAGAATGAATCTGCATTTTATGTTCATTGTTTTGCTCATCAGCTGCAACTAGCTCTTGTTGGCGTGGCAAAGAATCACACAGATATTTCAGACTTTTTTGAATTAGTTGCTAACGTGGTAAATGTTGTTGGAGCATCGGCCAAAAGACGAGATATTCTCAGAGAAAAACATGGCGATGACATTCTAGAGGCCTTAAATAATCATGAGCTTTCAAGTGGACAAGGCTTAAACCAGGAAAGTAGTCTTAAACGAACTAGTGATACACGATGGAGCTCTCATTATGATACATTAATCAGCTTATCTAGAATGTTCAAATCTGTGATCGCAGTATTGGAAGTTATAAGGATTGATGGGGGAGCAAGTTCTGTTCAGAAACTAGAAGCAAGGGTCCTGATGGATTATATGCAATCATATGATTTCATATTTAGCCTATACCTGATGAGAAAAATACTCGGAATTACAAATGATTTGTCAAAAGCATTGCAGAGAAAAGATCAAGATATTGTGAATGCTATGAACTTAGTTAATGTATGCAACGAGCGATTACAGACGTTGAGGGAGAACGGATGGGATGAATTACTCATACAAGTTTCTTCTTTTTGTGAGAAGCATCAAATAAGAGTTATAAGCATGGAGGATAGATTTGAACCTACAGGAAAATCAAAGCGAAATGCTCAGGTGATAACAAACTTGCATCATTATCGTGTTGATTTATTCTATGCTGTCATAGATAAACAACTTCAAGAGTTAGGTGATCGATTCAACGAGAAGAACACAAAGCTGCTTATTTGTATGTCAAGTTTGAACCCAAGTAACTCATTCTCGGATTTTGATAAAGAAAAGTTACAACATTTTGCCCAGTGTTATCCACGAGATTTTTCTGAACATGAGATAGAGGTACTAGATGATCAATTTGAGAACTATATAGTAGACATGCGTTCCAACGTTGAGTTTTCCGATTTGAAAGGAATTACTGAGCTTGCAGAGAAAATGGTTCATCGAAGGAAAGATAGAACATATCCACTAGTTTACCGGCTTGTGACATTGGCATTGATTCTACCTGTTTCAACAGCAAGCGTGGAGAGAGTATTTTCTGCAATGAATATTGTGAAGAATCGATTACGCAGCAGAATGAGTGACGAGTTGATGAATGATTGTTTGATTTCTTATATTGAGAAAGACATTTTTCTTACTATTGACGATGAAATTATTATGAAACGTTTTCAGGATATGAAACCTCGTCGAGGACAATTACCCATGTAATAGATAGTATTTTACAAGCACTATTTTAATATTTTGAATTATTTAAATTAATATTATTTTTATTTTTTAATGTTTTCGTTTAGGCCCCCCCTCACCGAGAATCCTGGCTCCGTCCCTGGCAGAGATGAGCTGTGCCAAGAATTCCTATCTCAAAACTCACTGGCGTCATAAAAATGGGGGAGAAATGGAGTCATCTAATAATGGAAATTCACCAACCCGTTTACTTTTCATTTCTAAAGGATATGAAATTGGTCTTTAGGTTATAACTATGAATCCGTTTACACCAAACAGAACAATAACACAATTGTATTATCATTTTCTAATCAATGTGGAATCCACAAGTCCAGATATTTAGCCAAACATGAATGAAATTCAAAACATTCTCTTAATAATAATGGAAATCAAGAGCTGATCGAATTTCCAACCAACCCTAACCTAAATGTATCGATTACAAGAGATAAGATCAAATAGAACATAAGAAGAAGAAAGAAGGAGAAAAGCAAAGAAAGACCTGGTTAACCCAATTGGAACAACAAGCTCAAGTATGTTTAGCTCTCGACTCTTCCCGTCCAAATCCTTTCAATCAGAGAATAGAGGTGAGACAACATGATGAAATGAAGAAGAATAAGAAGAAGTTAATATCGTACTCTAATTGAATCGGGTTGGAGTTTGAATCATGCTCTCAATCAGAAGAACACGATTGAGAGGGATGAGAGTCTGAGGCAAAATGATGTTTCCAGAATCGATTTCGGGTATTCTAATGAAAATTTGACTTTTATGCCCTTACGCTTCTGATGTATTTTCAGTTTTACTCTTCCAATATCAGCAGCTCGTGTTTCCATTGCGCTTCCATTTTCTCTAGTTTCTGAAGTGCATAATATTAGAGAAATTATTCTATTTCAATCTTAACTATGGAATTAGCTAAGATAAATGTTGTAATATCGCAAAACCACAAGTATACGGTGTCTAAGTAATATAATTTGTAAAGAAGTCGAGTACCGAACCCACGAGGATTGACCACTCTAATTCTAAAGCTTGACTCGATTAGGTCCTAGACTACGTTAGACACAAACATGCAATGTGACACTACAACTAAAACATGCAATGGAAAGTTATCTTACCTAGCTTAGTTCTTTTGTAACCTAACTATGCAAGGGGTGGTGTAACTACAATGAGTGATTAAACAATTGAAGGGTTGATTAACTAACTAAATGCAATCCTAAAGTAAAACAAAACAAAACAATGTAAATGGTTGGTCGACTAGAGATTCCGCCACTAGCCAACTTAATGTACCAACAATGTCCAAGTTATGAGTTTAGTACGATTCACAAATGCTTGTCCAATTCGTGATCCTTTCGAGTCACCATTGGTTGTGAACCGAATCTCCTAGGCCATTAGGACACCAAAAGTGTTCTGGTCCAACATTCAAATATAAAGCAAACCGAAACTACAATGCAACTCAATTACGAATCGTATCCTAATCATACCACATGCCTAATGAGTTAAATATGTGTTCACTTATGATGAAAGTGAATGACTTTCCTTCCTAAATTCCTATTGGAGGACATGGAAGTAGGGTTCTAATGAAATTTCCAAATTCACACCATTTAGAACATGAATTAGAAGAATTAACAATTAGCTACAAAGCCCCTTTGAGTCAATGTAAGTTTGACGGAAGGTCCTCGAGCCATTAGGACTTCAAGAAGGCTTCAGTCCATGATCAAGCCCAATTAAAATCAAACCCCAAGCTTAACCTTGTAAGTTTAAACCTAACTCATGTTTACATGCTTATCTTCCTTACGTAAATGACCAGTTCACTTAGGTTTATTTTTAGCTTCCTTAAACATATCTTAACTTAGTCATGGCTAAGACATGAATATGAACATATTGAATCAAGCCTAAACATACAAACATACCACAATCACATCACAAGGTATCAAACCCATTCACAACATGTAGTAAACTAAACCAAATTTAATTTTATAACTCAAAACATAGTTTTATGTACATCAAATTGGCTAGGGCTAAACCCTAGCCTTCCAAAAGGAAACTACTCACTAAGCATAATGTAAAACAAGTTTAGATACATAATTGAATAGATAAGGTGATGTAAAGATAAACCAAGAAGTCCCAAGCAAGCTAAGTCATCATTTGTCTTCAAACTTCATCTTCTAGGCTTCCAAATGCATCCAACTTGAGATAAAGGTTAGAGGAGGAACACCCAAGCAAAGTCCAATGGTTATGATGGTGGCGAGGTCGGATGTGTGGTAGTGGAGATATTGTTTAGCTAGGCTTGGATGAGTGAGGGAGATGAGATTTTAGAGGGTTGGAAGAGATGAACTAGAGAGTGAAAGAGATGGGTTGGAGAGAAGGTAGATAGAATTGGGTAGAGAGAGAATGTGTGTGTGTGTGTGTGTAAAAATGAGGTTAGAATTAGTTGTGTGACGTGTGGAGTTAAGGATAATCTAAAAATATGACAATTAAAAGCTTAAGAAAATATTTTCAGATTTGAAATTCAACAGAAAAATAAAAGTCATGATCTTAAAGTTTAGACTTTAATGTGGTCCAAAATGTGACTCACATTGACATGTGCAAGTCATGTGTCATCACCTCCATTTGATTTCTTCTAGCATTTGGTTTGAACATCTTCTATGACTTGACTTCTGACCTTGACCAACATTGACCTCGTCATTGACTGTTGACTAGTGTTGACCATTTTTCGTCTTTTTCACAATTTTGCTTCATCCTCTACAAGGGCGCCAGAAATGTGCTCGATTTCTCCAAAAAGTGATCAATTACCATTTTTAAGTGTGGTTTCGTGCCAACTCCCAATTTTCTAACATAAAAAAGAAACGTCATAAGAATGATGTTTTATTCATGAAAAACAAGAAAAAAACGTGAAGTTAGAAGCTTAATAAAAACATAATTATGGACCTAACACATAACGCAACTGAAGCTTCCGTGATTCGTAACTCCAAAGCCTTGGTCTCTTGTTGGTCAAAACCCCCTTCTCTCCTCAATGGTTGAAGCAAACCCAAACATTGCTACATAGTGCTATTCCGACGACTATGATCACATGAAAGGTGGTGTTGTTCTTTTTCTTACACTGCTATATTTCACATGTAAAAACTAATTTGTTGTTTGTTTTGGAATAGAAATGAAACTTCATATATAGCTAGCTAGCTTTATTGATTTGGGTTCTCTTTTGTTTGCTAGATTAACAACTCAAGATCTTTTTTTGTTTTTTTTTATTACATTTATGTTTGATACAAGTCATAGAACTGAGTTGTTATGCTTTTGACTTCATGTGAGATCCTGATCTTACTTAATTGATTTGGGTCTGAACAGTCCCAAAGTTTTGATCTTTGTGTGTTTCTACACTTGAGTTTAATTCCTGATACAACTAAGCTACACATACAGCCTCCAAGTTTAGATTGGCTTTCAGCACATGTAAGGCATCATTGACATAAATTCTAATGTCACGTGACAACAAGAATTGTGTCGAACCACACCTTTATATAACCAGAGTTGAACCAATCATGGTTATCACTGAGGAACTATATGGCATAAGATCCATAAACAATTGCCTATTCTGTTGAATTGTGTGGGTAGTACCACTATCTATTAAACACTCAATTTCTCCTTCAGACATGTACAAAAGAATGAAAATCAATTAGTCTTTGAACTCAAGCCATGGCGAACACTTTAAGGGAATACTTAAAGACTTTCAAAAGGTTGTGACCCTTATAAAGTGCTTGACATGGCAAAACAAAACTAATGTACAAACAACATTAAAACAACACCATTTCTGTCTACAAACCTCGATCAATCAAAGGAATTTTCGACATGTCAAAATCGTTCGAGTTCGAGTCCAGGGTGCTAGTCTCAATGGGTTGAGGCTTTCTCTCGACAGGTTGACAGTGCTCGAGAACGAGGTCATGTTTCACCAGAATATCATGGGCATACTTTTGCTGATTAAGGTGAAGTCTGTTGGAGTCCCAGGTTACCTGAGGGCCTAAAAAATAATTCAGAGGACCGAGATCCTTTATTCAAATCCACGGCCTAAAGCATTAATAAACCTATGAAGCAACCGACCATCACTGCCAGTAACCACTATATCATCAACATATAATAGAAAATAGATGAGTGTTTCCCATGACACAATATGAATAAAGAAGAATCTGCCTTACTGATTCGAAAACCTGCTGATAGTATAAAGGAGCTCATACGCTGAAACCAAACCTGTGGGGCCTGCTTAAGTCCGTATAAGGCTTTTTGAAGCTTATATATATGTGTTGGCTGAGAAGGATCAACAAACCCAGGTGGCTGAATCATGTAGACATCTTCTTGAAGAACAGCATGGAGGAATGCATTTTTCACATCGAGGTGACGAAGAGGCCAACAAAGTGAAACGACAAGACACAAAACGGTGCGTATAGTCGCTGGTTTGATTACAGGGCTGTAAGTTTCCCCATAATCAATTCCACGCAGCTGGTGGAAGCCCTTAACTACAAGACGTGCCTTATATTGTTCGACTGAGTCATCAGCCTTGCATTTGATCCGAAAGACCCATTTGCAACCCACAACATGTTGAGAAGGATTCGAAGGGAGAAGTGACCAAGTACCATTTTTCAGTAAAGCATACACCTCCTCAGACATTGCCTGACACCAATTTCAATCCTTCACAGCCTGAAAATAACAAGTAGGTTCTAATTCAGAGAATATAGAAATTAAAGCTTTAAGAATGGGATACTTTACTATGTCGTTGGTGCGAACTCGAGGTTGAACGATCCCGTGACTGAGTCTTGTATGAGGATGACTCAAAACCTACACAATGACATCATCGGAGGGTTTTGGATTGGGATTCATTACAGGTGGAAATGGTGGAAGAGAGGGATCGGAGATTGAAGAATCCAAAAGTGGAGCAGCGAACGAAGTCAGGCCTGGAATCACCTCTGATGCAATGGAAGAAGATGACAGAGGAAGAGTGACAGAGGGGAGAGGCGGCGCGATAGGAGGAGTTTCCTGTGGACACCGATGATGATACTGGATGATCATTAGAGGAATGGCGACGTTCGGGTGGTTCGGCGGGCCGGGTGCTGGCAGAGATGAGGGGCGGTACAGGTGGAGATCAGGGAATGGAGGTTTTCAGTGGAGATCGACGAAGGAAGGAGGCCGATGGAGATGTGCACTGGTTAGGTGTCAATGGGATTGAAAGAAGCATAAGTGGGTTGTGCGTTGCTGACAGAGTCTGAAGGAGGCGAACCTGGGCTTGGGCCTGATAGACCTGCAACAGAAGGAAGGGAATGACATGGGTCTGATGGAGCTGGGCTATGCAAGAGAGCCTACTGAGGACTGAGAAGAGTGAACTCAAATGTTTCAACAGCTTTCAGACCTTGGACCTATTAGTACTTATAAAAAAAAATTTGTTTCATTAAATAAAACATGACGTGACACATAGACACTTATAACCCTTGTGGTGTGGAATGTAACCAATGAACACATTGTGACAACCCTAACCGGAATTGGTATATTAATCGGCTTAATTCGCGAGTTTCACGAATAATTGTGGTTTGTCGTAGTTAATCGGTTATGCGGCCTTGATCACGACTTAATTATCAGACATGAATTTGATTTGGGTTTGTTCGTGGGAAATGTAGAGAATCTGATTTCGAGTTCGTAGGAACTTTTCGAGGATTTTTTGGATAATCGAGAAATATAAAAAGAATATTTAAAATTATCGTCGATTTAGTCGTGTTTATCCGTTTGAGTTAGAGTTATCCGAATCGTGGATAGAGTTGATTCGCGACGTATAAATAGCCGAATAGTCGTAAAGTTATCGAAAAAGTTCAAAAATGGGTTGTTTGACCGAGTTGACCCGTTCTGGCCGAGTTGACCGACTCAACTCGCGTTGACTGAGTGCGTCCGTGACTCACTGTCATTGTGGCCGCCGAAAAACGGAATGGTTGCCAGAGTTTCAGGTATGGTTTTGAAGCTCTTCTTATGGGCTTTCATTTGATGTATGTATTGTGTGTTTTGGTGTGGAATTGGTTGGAGAATTTTGAGGAGGAAGGTGAACGGAATCGGGTTTAACGGAGGGAGGTATTCCGGAGATGTTCTGGTTGGTTTGGACTGGGTTCGAGCCAAGGATGGAAATCCCCTTGGTTTAAGAGGTTTTGGTGGAGTGATGGCGCCAGAATCGACCGGAGAACTTTTTCGGTGATTTTGGGCCGTGGACCTTTCCGGGTGGTTTTTAAGAGGTTGCCGGTTGAATTGGGTTTTAGTGTAGAATATTTCTGGCTTGGGCTTGAGGAGGGGAAGCTTTGGTGGTCTTGGTCGCCGGAAAATCTCACCGGTGACGACGCGCCGCCGGCGGCGGCGGCGATCAACGGTCGGCTGAAAGGACCCAACCCCGATTTAGTTTCCTAAACCGGAATGAAACCCCTTCTGAAAACACGAACCAACAAAAACCATTAAAATTTCGGCAGAGTAACGCTACTAACGCGGAATTGCCTTTACCTGCACCCGGAAAATAACACTTCATCCTATACCACAAAAGCCAAACCGTGGGCACCAATACCATCCGGATTTCTCAATATCATAACAATAGTAATAAACAGTAAACATAACTGTATAATATAGAAAATCCGGGAAAAACCACATAAACATGTATCAGTATCGTATCAGAGCGACATCTAGTGTATATATACAAAATATACAACAGTAGGCGAAACAAGGAACATACTGGAAAAGACAGGTAGCTCGAACAACTAGCCTCCGACCGCGACGTGAGACACCAGAATCCGAACTGCAAAATGGGGACGGAAACCGAAAAGCCCAGGGGAAAGGCAAATAAAACGTTAGAGTGAGTGGACGAAAATAAACATATGCCTTTCACCAATTTCATATACAATAAACAAGTATAGCGAGTTCAGAAAATGTATATATGGAGGTGCCAGGCGAATCGCTCAAGCCTGACGGTGATAGGCCAGGAGAATCTCTCAACCCCAGCGGCATAACAGGGGAATCTCTCAACCCTGCCCAGAGGTATCTCTCAACTCTGGTGTAGAGGAATCTCTAAACTCTGGTCAGACTACCAGTGATCAGCCGAGTAGCCGAAGCATCGATACAAGTATGCCATCACCATAAAACATAAAATAATACCTCAAAAAATAATAAATAATCTCAACATCGTATATAAATAAATACGAAAAATCACGAACTCGCAACGACTGTGAAAATATAAAAGTGTCCACTCATAGGTGAGCAAAGCGCGTACTCGCGCTAATCAAGTGGTCCGGCGGAAGATCCCTCGCCCGAAGCACGATCTCGATCCGCTGAATAATCACAAAATATATCTGATCAAAATCACAATTCACAACACGGTACCACAACTCGGAAACCAACCGTTCCCAGAAATATATAACACAGTGCAAAATAATCGACGAAATTCTCGAAATCTCCACTCAAGACCCTCGACTGAAAATCCAATACCCAAATCAACTCGAAAACCTCAAGGCAATGATCGGAGCGCGAATACGAGTAAAACGACATTAAAATCATCAAATTCTAAAAAGTCAACGGGTCGCCGGAGCTCCGCCGTTCACCGCCGCCGGCGGCGGCGACGCGCCGTCAACTGGAGAGATTTTCTGGCGGCCAAGCTCACCGAAGCTTCATCTCGATGAGTAAAACACATCTTTCAACTACACCAAAGGTCAAATCGGACGGCAAGTAGCTAAAAATCAGCTCGAAAGTCCGAGATCCATAACCGGCCGGAAATTGCTCCGCCGTCCATTCCGTCACCGTGAGGCCATCCCGGCCTCCCAACCTCAAGGGTCCACATACCTGCCTCAAACCCAATAATTTCCAACATAAACCCCCCTCGGAAAGTCACCGAAACTCCTCCCCCCGTCGAAGCCGATTCCGTCTAAAATTCCTAAATTTTCAAATCGCCATTTCTCCCTCAATTTATCACTAAATCATGCAATTCCAAGTTCTAATCAACTAGAAATCAAGAGAGGAATCAAAATATACCAATATCGATCTCGGCCGGAAGTGGCCGGAAAATGAAGGTCGCCGGCGAGTCAAGCGGCGGTGGAGTTTTCTTCTCCGGTCAACGCGTCCAATATGGTCAACGCCGGTCAAACTTCCCAAAACAGTGTTTTTCGACAATTTTCGACTATTTCCGATATTTATACTCATGCCTCGGGACAATCGACGGTCCAAAACAGATAACCATTACGATTCGGATAAACTCGATACGAACGGATAAACTCGATGATATTCTGAAATTTTAAATAATTATATTATATTTCTCGATCGACGAAATAATCATCCAGAACCGCCCACGAACTCAAAATCACGTGTACAACAACTCTCGAGAAGAGACTCAACTCAAATTCTCAGCCGATAATTAAGTCGTGATAAAAATTGGTAAATCAACCAATATACGGAAAACAGTGATTACGCATAATCTCGTGAATTAAGCCGTTTACTCAACTGATTCTGGTTCAGGTCGTCAAAAATCTACCCCCCTTAAAAAAATTTTGACCTAGAAATTAACATACCTGTCAGGTGAACAGATGAGGATACTGCTCCCGCATACGCTGCTCAGTCTCCCAGGTGGCCTCCTCAACCGTGTGATTCTGCCATAAGACCTTCATCAGCGGTATAACACGGGGCCTCAACTCTTGCTCACGACGATCGAGAATCTGTACCGGCTCCTCCACATATGTCAAATCCTCTCGGATCGGTAACTGCTGTGGTGCTAACACATGTGATGGGTCTGAGATATACTTCCACAACATCGAAACATGGAAAACATCATGAACACGAGCCATCTCAGCTGGCAACTCAAGTCTGTAAGCCATGACACCAACTCTCTCGGTGATCTCGTACAGACCAATGTACCGTGGTCGAAGCTTGCCACGCTTCCCGAAACGCATAACTCCCCTTCACGGAGATAGTTTCAAGAAGACCCAATCGCCCACATCAAACTCGAGGCTCTTCCTCCTCACGTCCGCATAACTCTTCTAGCGATCTTGAGCAATCTTCAATCTATCCCGAATAATCTTGATGTCCTCCATGGTGCTCTTCACCAGATCAGGGCCAATAAGTCATCGCTCGCCCACCTCACTCCAACACAACGTAGTGCGGCACTGCCTCCCATACAGAGCCTCGTACGGTGCCATCTCGATACTGGCCTGATAGCTATTGTTGTAGGCAAACTCTATCAAATGCAGTTGCTGGTCCCAATTTCCACGAAACTGTAAAACGCAAGACTACAACATGTCCTCAAGAGTCTGTATAGTCCACTCAGACTGCCCATCAGTCTGAGGATGAAAAGCTATACTGAAGTGCAATCTCGTGCCCATAGCTCGCTGCAATGCCTGCCAAAACTCAGAAGTAAACTGACTGTCTCGGTCAGAAACAATAGATACAGGCACACCGTGCAGTCGAACGATCTCTGACAAATACAGCTTGGCAAATCTGCTCATTGATATCTTCCCCGGAAGTGCTAGAAAACGAGCGGATTTCGTTAGTCGATCCACAATAACCCAAATACCAGTGTTGCCAGCCGAAGTACGCGGCAACTGATAAACGAAATCCATGGTAATGTGCTCCCACTTCCAAACCAGAATCTCCAGTGGCTGTAACTTTCCCGCAGGCTTCTGCCTCTCCGCTTTAACCTGCTGACAAATCAAACATCGGCTCACATATGTGGCAATCTCCCGCTTCATATTGCGCCACCAGTAATACGCTCGAAGTGTACGAAACATCTTCGTACCTCCGGGATGCATCGCATACGCCGAACAATGGGCCTTATCCAGAATCTTCTTCCTTAGACTCTCATCTCGGGGTACGCACAACCTGCCTCTTAAAAGTAATGTACCGTCATCACTCAACCGGAACTCTGTTGGTACACCATTTCGTATCATGGTCTTCTTGCCCAACAGGTAGGAATTTGAATCCTGAGCTTCACGGACCTGATCAACCAACACGGGTCGAACCTGGAAACTGGCTAACAAAGCTCCCTCATCATTCCACTCGAACTCGGCTCCCATAGCCCGAAGCTCGGCTAACATAGATACTCTAGCCACACACACGTGAAACAATGAAGCTCCAGATTTCCGACTGGGTGCATCGGCAACAACATTAGCCTTCCCTGGATGGTACTCGAAAGTGCAATCGTTGTCGTTGAACAACTCCATCCACTAGCGCTGCCTCATGTTCAAGTCTGGCTGCGTCTGCAAGTAGGTGAGACTCTTGTGATCGGTGTAAATCTTACACTGGGCTCCGTACAAGTAATGTCTCCAACTCTTCAATGCTAACACAATAGCGGCCGACTCCAAATCATAGGTCGGATAGTTGACTTCGTGTGGTTTCAGCTGCCTAAAACTTTAGGCTACAACTCTACCATGTTGCATCAGCACACAACCAAGTCTAAATTTCGACGCATCACTGTAAACCACGAACTCACCGCTGTCGTCTGGTAATGTCAAAACCGGTGCAGTAGTAAACTTTTACTTCAGGAGCAAGTAACTCTCCTCACATGTATCGGACCACTCAAACTTGACGCATTTCTTCGTCAATCTGGTCAGTGGAGTAGCAATCCGAGAAAAATCTTGCACAAATCGCCGATAGTAGCCTGCCAAACCCAAGAAACTCCGAATCTCCGGTACGGTGGTAGGTCTATTCCAATTCAGTACTGCCTCGATCTTGTCTGGATCAACCCTGACTCCCTTAACTGATATCACGTGCCCCAGAAACTTCACACTGTCCAGCCAAAACTCGCAGTTGCTGAACTTCGCAAACAACTGATTGTGCCGCAAAGTTCGCAACACCGCTCGCAAATGCTTCTTATGCTGGCCCACACTCCTAGAATAGATCAAGATATCATCGATGAACACGATCACGAACTTGTCCAGAAACCGTCTGAACACCCAGTTCATCAAGTCCATAAAGGCTGCGGGAGCGTTGGTCAACCTAAACGGCATAACCAAGAACTCGTAGTGCCCATACCGCGATCTGAAAGCTGTCCTGGCCACATCAGACTCTCGGATTCTCAACTGATGATATCCGGACCTGAGATCAATCTTCAAAAGGACTGAAGCTCCCTTGAGCTGATCAAACAAGTCGTCAATCCGCGGCAAGGGATACTTGTTCTTCATAGTGACCTGATTCAGCTTTCGGTAATCGATGCACAACTGCATGGATCCATCCTTCTTCCGCACAAACAAAACCGGGGCACCCCATGGCGAAACACTGGGTCGTATGAACCCCTTCTCTAGCAACTCCTGAAGTTGAACCTGTAACTCTTTCAAGTCTGCTAGCGCCATACGATATAGTGCTTGAGATATGGGTCATGTACCCGTTAATAACTCAATCGTGAAATCAATCTCCCGAACTGGAGGTATACCCGGTAACTCCTCCGGAAACACATCCGGAAACTCGGAGACTACCTCGATATCACCGATGTCTACCACAGTAGCCGTGGTATCCACAACATGAGCTAAGTAAGCAACACAACCCTTCTTCATCATCCGATCCGCCTTTATCGCGGAAATCACACAAGGCGTGTTATTCTCGCCGCGAACCAATATCTCGGGAAAGCCTGGTCGTCGAAACACAACCTCCTTCTTGTGACAGTCAAACATGGCCCAATGTGTCTCCAATAAGTCCATACCCAAGATCAGATCAAAGTCAATGATGTCAAGCAACAACAAATCCACAGCTAAGCCATGGCCTCCAATAAAAATCTCACAATCTCTGTATACCTAGCCAATACTCACAATCTCACCGAACGGATACAACACTCTCCACAACCCCGGAAGTGGAGATGCAGGTATAGTAGCTAAAGATGATAGTCTATACGACATGAATGAATGCGTGGCACCTGGATCTAACAATGTAAGTACTGGATAACCGAAAACATGTAACATAAAGACAACGACCTCCGGTGAAGCTCTGCCCTTGCGCAAAGTCATGGCATGAACCCTGGCCTGCCCGGCTGGTCGTCCACGCTGAGGTTGTCCCTATTGTCCGCCCTGGCCTGCAAACTATACTGGTCGAGCTCCCTAAGTGGCACCTCGCTCTCCTCCGAAACTCTGGGCCGCCTGTCCACCAGCACCATCAAGCTGGAAACACTCCCTCGCATAGTGACCCACCTAGCCACACCGAAAACAAGTGACAGGGCCTCGCTGACACAGACCAACATGGTGTCTGCTGCAGAGACTACACAACGGATACTCCCTCGGTACGGCAAAAGAGCCACCGGTACACCGATGATAACTAGAACCGCTAGAACCCCCACTAGACTGTGGTCGCTGCGGTCGATCTCTCCTCCAACTTTGCCTCTGTCTCGGTGCACCAGCTGGTGGTCGATATGGTCCACTGCCCGAGGATGAATCCGAACCGGAAGTATCAGAACTCTGCCTCTTGGAAGGCCCTTGACTCGACCCACCCTCCTCAAACTATCTAGGCTGGTATCTCATCTGCCTCTCCTTCTCGATATCCTCACCTCAGAGTGCTGCATTGACAAACTCATCGAAGTTGTTCCGAGGCATCGTAGTCAGAGTCCCCTTCATTTTTAAATTCAAACCCAGCTCAAATCTGTGGCACTTGGCTTCCTCAATAGCCACCATGTCACGCGCAAACCGAGATAAGCGGGTAAATCTGTCCCGATACTCAAGCCCAGACAAACTGCCCTACCTCAAATTCGTGAACTCCTCATACTTTCGCTGCTGGGTAACATGGTTGAAGTATCTCCGCATAAACAAATCTCGGAACAAAGTCCACGGAGTATCAACTAGTACCTGATCGCTGCTAACCCACCAGAAGTATGCATCTGACTCAAGTAATCCAACTGCTGCCACTATCATCTGCTCAGGGGTAAAACGCAGACGCTCACAAACTCGTTCAACCTGAACCAACCATGCCTCACACATCTCTGGATCAGCTGAACCCTAAAAGACAGTCGCACCAGCAGTACGAGCCTTGACCACAGGGTCAAAACGCTCCTCCAAACGCAACACTCGCATCAGTAAGTCGTGCGTCTGGCGATCCTCATCAGGATCCACTTCCCGATTCACACGGGGACCACGTCGAGGAGGCATCCTACTGATACAAAACAAGCATTAGGTACAAGCAGAAGGAACGTAATCATGAGACCTCAGATATTTGAGAACACACAACACCCGAAGAATTGATGAGTACCGGTGGTCAGTCGGGTCATCACTCCAGAGATGTTGTACAAACTCAAATACCCTAAGCGTCACAACTACAAGAGTCTACAGAATCTGACAACCTAATGCTCTGATACCAAGCTGAAAAGACCCAACCCCGATTTAGTTTCCTAAACTGGAATCAAACCCCTTCTGAAAACACGAACCAACAAAAACCATTAAAATTTCGGCAGAGTAACGCTACTAATGCGGAATTGCCTTTACCTGCACCTGGAAAATAACACTTCATCCTATGCCACAAAAGCCAAACCGTGGGCACCAATCCCATCCGGATTTCTTAATATCATAACAATAGTAATAAACAGTAAACATAACTGTATAATATAGAAAATCCGGGAAAAACCACATAAACATGTATCAGTATCGTATCAAAGCGAGCTCTAGTGTATATATACAAAATATACAACAGTAGGCGAAACAAGGAACCTATTGGAAAAGACAGGTAGCTCGAACAACTAGCCTCCGACCGCGACGTGAGACACCAGAATCCCAACTGCAAACTGGGCACGGAAACCGAAAAGCCCAGGGGAAAGGCAAATAAAACGTTAGAGTGAGTGGACGAAAATAAATATATACCTTTCACCAATTTTATATACAATAAACAAGTATAGCAAGTTCAGAAAATGTATATATGGAGGTGCCAGGCGAATCTCTCAAGCCCGACGGTCAGGCGAATCGCTCAAGCCTGACGGTGATAGGCCAGGGGAATCTCTCAACCCTAGCGGGATAACAGGGGAATCTCTCAACCCTGCCAAGAGGAATCTCTCAACTCTGGTCTAGAGGAATCTCTCAACTCTGGTCATACTACCGGTGATCAGCCGAGTAGCCGAAGCATCGATGCAAGTATGCCATCACCATAAAACATAAAATAATACCTCCGAAAATAATAAATAATCTCAACATCGTATATAAATAAATACGGAAAATCACGAATTCGCAACGACTGTGAAAATATAAAAGTGTCCACACACAGGTGAGCAAAGCGCGTACTCGCGCTAATCACGTTGTCCGGCGGAAGATCCCTCGCCCGAAGCACGATCTCGATCCCCTGAATAATCACAAAATATATCTGATCAAAATCACAATTCACAACACGGTACCACACCTCGGAAACCAACCGTTCCCTGAAAGATATAACACAGTGCAAAATAATCGACGAAATTCCTGAAATCTCCACTCAAATTCGAGGCGACGATCAGGGCGCGAATACGAGTAAAACTCCACTCAAATCCGATACCCAAATCAACTCGAAAACCTCAAGGTGACGATCAGGGCGCGAATACGAGTAAAACGACATTAAAATCATCAAATTCTAAAAAGTCAACGGGTGGCCGGAGCTCCGTTGTTGACCGCTGCCGCCGGCGCCGGCGCTCCGTCAACCGGAGAGATTTTCCGACGGCCAAGCTCACCGAAGCTTTATCTCGACGAGTACAACACATCTCTCAAGTATACCAAAGGCCAAATCGGACGGCAAGTAACTCAAAATCAGCTCGAAAGTCCGAGATCCATAACCGGCTGGAAATTGCTCCGCCGTCCAATTTTGTCACTGTGAGGCCATCTCGGCCTCCCAACCTCAAGGGTCGACATACCTGCCTCAAACCCAAGAATTTCCAACATAAACCCCCCTCGGAAAGTCGCCGGAACTCCTCCCCCCGTCGAAGTCGATTCCGGCCAAAATTCCCAAATTTTCAAATCGTCATTTCTCCCTCAATTCATCACTAAATCATGCAATTCCAAGTTCTAATCAACTAGAAATCAAGAGAGGAATCGAAATATACCAATATCTCGGCCGAAAGTGGCCGAAAAATGAAGTTCGCCGGCGAGTCAAGCGGCAGTTGAGTTTTCTTCTCCGGTCAACGCGTCCAATATGGTCAACGCCGGTCAAACTTTCCAAAACAGTGTTTTTCGACAATTTTCAACTATTTCTTATATTTATACTCGCGCCTTGGGATGATTGACGGTCCAAAACGGATAACCATTACGATTCGGATAAACTCGATACGAACGGATAAACTCGACGATATTCTAAAACTTTAAATAATCATATTATATTCCTCGGTCGTCGAAATAATCATCCGAAACCGCCCACGAACTCGAAATCACCTGTACAACAACTCTCGAGAAGAGACTCAACTCAAATTATCGGCCGATAATTAAGTCGTGATAAAAATCGGTAAATCAACCAATATACGGAAAACAGTGATTACACATAATCTCGTGAATTAAGCCGTTTATTCTACTGATTCTGGTTCGGGTCGTCACACCGGCGATGTGTTGACTTTTTTGATTTTGAGAAGTTTTATGCCGTTTTACTCGTAATCGCGCCCCGATCGTCGCCTTGAGGTTTTCGAATTGATTTGAGTGGTGGATTTTATGTCGAGGAATATGTGGAGTATTTAGGAGATTTTCGACGATTTTCTTGATATCTGAGTTATTATTTTCCGGAAATGGTTTGTTTCCAAGGTGTTGTTCAGATTATTGAATTGTAATTTTGATCAGTGTTATTTTGTGATTATTCAGGAGATCGAGATCGTACGCTTGGCAAGGGATCTTCCGCCGGATCTTGAGATTAGCACGTTTGCGCGCTGTGCTTGTTTGTGAGTGGAGACCTTTCTTTTCACTGATTGGTTGCGAGTCTTTATAATACGTTTTATGAGCATGAGCATATGTATGTGATTATGATTTATACGAGCATGTGCTTTATGATTATGCATTTACGAATATGCATCGACGAATATACTTTTATAATTATGTATTACGAATATGCATTTTCATTATGTTTTATACATTTGTATGAAACAATTTATGATTTGGTTTACACAGAGTACAGTCTTCGTATGTATTATTGTATAATAGTCGCATATTTATGCGTCTATTCGGTATTTAATTTGTTCCCTATATTTAGTTTATTGTTATTAATCGAGTGACTTAATTATGTTTATTTGTTTTTAGGAATTTTGGAGATTAATGAAGAAAAGGAGATTAAATAATATATCTTGAGAATTTGAGGAGGACTTACGAGGTGAAGGAGTCCTAATTTGAGAAGAATACTCATTGCTCACCTGAGCATGGAGAGGAGATGTTGGCCTTGGCGAGCAGATACATAGCGAGCTAGCTAAATATATGTGGCTGGAAAGAAGAAGTGGACTTTGACTTTGTGATTGAAATTTGGCTAGCACGTGGGAATATATATTTATAAGTGGAAGTCTTGGCGAGCATGTTTAGTGGGGGACTTCCCTTATTAGTTGCAATTGGAATCAGCATCCATTTAGGATACTAATTGATGATAGGTGTGCACGTGTGGGATAGCTAGCAATTAACCGAGCTATCTTAACATATATACATAGATTTAGCTAGTGGAAGGGGCTGAACAAGACGGCTTGGAGAGAAAGGAAGAGAGAGAATAAGAGAGAAGAAAATAAAGAAACAAAAGGAGAAGAAGTTTTGTGCATGAAGTAGAGCCCGATCACGTCGTCGCCAAGAGTTCTTCTTTCTCCTTCTTTTGTTTATCTTTCATGAATTCCTTGATGTTATTATTTAAGACTATGACTAGCTAATTTTCTTTTGTTAAGGGGCTGCTTGAAGATCCGTACATGAAGTATTTTTAATGCATACACTTTAACTTAGTTTTGCATATTCTTTGAATGTGGTTTCTTTCTCTGAATGATTCACCGTATAAATTCTTGTATGTTTGCTTTGGTGGCCAACTTAGTATGCATGCTAGGGTTCTAGTTTCATGAGATATGGGCGACTAAAGATAATTTCTTCCACCCGATTCTCTATAGTGATACGCCGATTTTACCGTCGGGAGATTGAAATCCATAGGTCTAGCGAGACACGCCTATAGTGTACTTATGAACCCTTGTAACTTCTCAAACCTTTTCTAGAACTTAATGCTTTCTTATTTGTAAACCTTGGGGTCCATGACTATATGTTCAATAGAGGGATAGATGTAGGGGAGGTGCTTGACAAACCTGCATAGGCATAAGGATTAGGTAATAGGATGTGGTTGTAACGATCAACTCTTCTTGGGATCTTTCATTCATTGGATATGTGCATTAGGTTAAGTATGTGTTAGATAGATGGAATGACGGTGGTGGATTGCATTCCTCTTAACTCTTTAATCATATAGTTTAAATTCATTTGCATTCATTAGCATATTTACTTTCTGCAATTTACTGATTTCTGCATTAGCTGTAGCTTAGTCGATTCGGTTTGGTAACCAAATCAACTCAGAAAACCCTCAAATTTTGTGTGATAGTCCGCCACTGTGTCTAGTTCATTGTATCCAAATTTCGTAAAATTTGAGTCTGTCTAGCTTAGGTTAGCATTGTCATTAGTGTATTATAGTCGAGTCTGTTAGCATAGTAGTCTAGTGTTAGGATCTAGTTTCACCAATTCCTTGTGATCTATAACCCCTATTTATTTTACTACATTAATATATCAAGGTTATGAATAGGGTATCTTTGAGAGGTGTTTATCCGCCTTGTCAAATTTTGGCTCTGTTGCCGGGGAATTGCTTAATTTTAAGTCCTAATAGAGTCTTTAATTTTTTGTTTTGTTTTGTTTTGTTTCTTTTTCTTTTGAGTCTTACTGTTTCTTTCGTGTGCAGGAACATTGTGTATGTGTACTAGGCACACAAGAAGTTATGAGCCATTATTACTTGATCCAGAGATTGAACGCTCAGTAAGGCAAAACAGAAAGCAGCAGGGACAACGGTCCATGAATGTGATCAGTGGTGGTCAGCTTGAGCAAAACATACATTCTGATACAGGATCTGAATTTGAGGAAGAACAGAGTATTCCAACACCACCACCATCACTAAAAAGAATGGCAAACGCAGCCAAGTTGAGAAAGTCCTTTATACCAGGAACAGGTGCAGCAGATTCACCGATCGTACTACCAGAGAATTTGGGAGCTTATTCTATTCCTCCATCACTTATATCAAATCTACCACACTTCAGAGGAACGCCTTCTGAAGACCCTCAGGACCATCTCAATGAATTCACAGCATTGTGCAGAATCCAGAGATCGACTAATGTGGAAGAGGATACTGTGAAACTCCTCTTGTTTTCGTTCTCTTTGAAGGAGCAAGCAAAAACATGGTATAATTCTTTAGCTCCTTGATCTATGGACACATGGGAGAAGATGTGCATTTCATTTATGAAAGAGTTCTACTCTTCTTCTCGCACCATGAACTTGAAGAAGCAAATTAGCACATTCAGGCAGAAAGACAGTGACGAATTACATGAAGCCTGGAGCCAGTTTAAGAGTTTTCTTCGACAATGCCCTCACCATAAGTTTGACATCAACACTCAAATGGCGTTCTTTTATAAAGAACTTGATTCTTTTAACTGGTCAAAGCTTGATTCAGCTTGTGGGGGAAATTGGTGGAATATGACTGGAACAGAAGCTAAGGAAGTTGTTGAGAATCAAGCTGAAAATTCAAGGCAATTTCAGTCAAGGAATCGATCCATAGGAGCAAGTAGACAATCTCTCAATGTAGTTGTAATCGATGGAGCCATAGAAAAAAGATTAAGCTCTATGGAGAATGATATAGCTTTGATTGCGAGTAGTCTGAAAGTGGGCAAGAAGACAATAGTTGCTGCAGCTCAGGTTCCGTGTACTTTATGTTCAACTACAAGCCATCTAGCAGAAGATTGTCCCAAGTTCAGAGCAGATGAAGAGGTTGATCAAGAGGAAGAAGTAAATTACTTCCAGAGACAACCCAACACATATGGTGGAAATAGGGATCTGTTGAGCTATAGGAGCAACAATGTGATCAATCCTCGTATTGTTCTACCAGGTTTTCAGCAGAGACAGCCTACAGGAGATGGGCAGCAATTTGGCCAAAGGCGTGTGCCTCAACAACAACAAGCTCAAGCTCTAACATCATTAGGAAATTCTACCTTGGAAGCCATGATGCAACAAATGATGTTTGACAACAAGAAGGAGCGAGAGGAGAATAGTGTCTTTCGCCAAGATATTAAGGCCACAGCTCAAGAACTCAAGGCTACAACTCTACAGCAAGGAAAAGCAATTGACTTGCTTGAGAGACAAATGAGCCAAATGCAGCAAACAATGGCTCAAGTCAAGGAAGGAAGTCTTCCTAGCAACATTCTTCCCAATCCCAAGACAAAATATGAAGCTCATGCCATGACCCTGAAGAGTGGGAAGATGTTGGAAGAACTTCCCAAGTCAACAAAGAGAAAGTGGGACGAGCCCGTGCTTGAACAACTTATTCCTTACAAGCCGTTGGACAAGCCGTCAGAAGATTCTGCAGGAACCTCAATTCGAACCGTCGAAAATGCACCTGAAATAGAAGAACTGACAAATCAAAAATCAGGTCAGGTATCCTCTACTTCTTCTCTTTCTATTATTCCTAATTTACCTTTTCCTAGCAGGTTGAAGAAGTAGGTGAAGGTTGAAAAAGAGAAGGAGATCTTGGATGTGTTCAGAAAGGTAGGAGTAAACATCCCCTTGTTGGATGTGATCAAGCAAATACCACAATATGCAAAGTTCCTGAAAGATTTGTGCACAACAAAGAGAAAATTCTATGGAACTGAGACTGTGGCTTTGGGAGAGAGAGTATATGCCGTGCTTCAAAGAAAGTTTCCACCTAAGTTGGGTGATCCAGGACGATTTACGATCCCATGTACCATTGGTCATCACAGGTTAGCGGGTGCTTTACTTGATTTAGGTGCTTCCATTAATTTGATGCCATACACTGCTTATAACAGGTTAAAAATGGGATAACTTATTCCCACATGTGTCACAATTAAACTTGCTGATCGGTCTAACTGCTACCCTCGAGGTATTATTGAGGATGTTTTGGTACAGGTGGGAGATTTGATTTTTCCAGCAGATTTCTTTGTGCTGGAGATGGAGGATGAGCCAATGCCATCAGAAATACCATTGATTCTTGACAGACCGTTCTTGAGAACAGCACGTACAAAGATAGATTGTTTTGATGGATCATTGAGTATGGAAGTAGCTGAGGAGAAAATCCACTTCAATATTTATGAAGCTCTCAAACATCCAAATAGTGATGATGCTTATTCATGTTGTTCAATTGACACTTTTGAGAGTTTTGTGCAGGAATTCATTCAATATTCATTGGAGGAGGATCCTTTGAGAAAGGTCATAGAGGTATCCGGGAAAGAAGACATTCCAGGTCTGGAGCATGGCGAGCTTGTCAAGAAGCTTGGCAAGGAAGGACTGTAGCTTGGCGAGGAGAAGAAATTTGAACCTATTTTTGAAATAGCTTCGGCTGAGGATCTTGAAATGGAAGAGGAGTATTATGCTATGGAAAAATCACTTAAATCCCTGCCAAGTATGAAAGGTAAATATTCTAAACCCATTCCTCTTCCAATTTCAGATGACGTCCTTGTTCCGTCTATACAGGTGGCACCCACTTTAGAGTTGAAACTTCTTCCCGAGCATTTGATGTATGCTTTCTTAGGGAAGGATGATACACTTCCAGTTATCATCTCTTCTAAGCTCTCAACAGTGCAAAAGGAGAAGTTGTTGAATATACTTAAGGAATACAAGGCCGCCATTGGATGGACAGTAGCCAATATCAAGGGCATCTGCCCAACATTGTATACCCACATGATCCATCTGGAGGAGGGAGCTAAGCCAACAAGGGAAGCTCAACGTTGTCTCAATCCTCCCATGATGGAAGTTGTCAAGAAAGAAGTAATTAAGCTTCGAGATCCAGGTATCATTGATGCTATTTCTGACAGCAAATGGATTAGTCATGTCCAGGTGGTGCCCAAACGTTCAGGAATCACAGTGGTAAAGAATGATGAGAACGTGTTGGTGCCTCAAAGAGTTCAAATGGGATGGAGAGTGTGTATTGACTACCGCAAGCTCAATGCCACCACAAGAAAAGATCACTTTCCAATCCCATTCATTGATCAGATGTTGGAGAGGTTGGCAGGTCATGCATATTACTTTTTTTTAGATGGTTATTCAGGATACAACGAGATAGCCATACATAAGGATGATCAGGAAAAAACCACCTTCACCTGTCCCTATGGCACTTTTGCTTATAGGAGGATGCCATTTGGATTATGCAATGCACCTGCCACATTTCAGAAGTGTATGGTAAGTATTTTCTCAGACATGGTTGAAAAGATCATTGAGGTATTTATGGATGATTTCTCTATATTCAGTGATTCTTTTGACATATGTCTTCATAATCTAGCTATGGTTTTAGAGCGTTGTGTAGAAACTAACCTTGTACTTAATTGGGAAAAATGCCACTTTATGGTGGAGCAGGGTATAGTTTTGGGACATGTTATTTCAGCTAGAGGTATTGAGGTTGATAAAGCTAAGGTTGATATTGTGCGTACCTTACCCCCTCCTTCTACTGTGAAGGAGGTGAGATCTTTCCTTGAACATGCAGGATTTTATCGCAGGTTTAACAAAGATTTTTCTAAGATATCCAGACCATTATGTGCATTGCTCCAGAAAGATGTAGCTTTCAACTTCACCGATGAGTGCTTGCAAGCATTCAATAAGCTTAAGGAGTTGCTCATTACAGCTCCCATCATTCAAGCACCGGATTGGAGTCTACCATTTGAACTCATGTGTGATGCTTTAGACTATGCTGTTGGAGCTGTTCTAGGCCAATGCCCGAAAAGACTCCCACATGTCATCTACTACGCCTCCCGGACTTTGAATGATGCACAGTTGAACTATTCAACTAATGAGAATGAGCTTTTAGCAGTGGTTTTTGCTCTTGAAAAGTTTAGATCTTATTTATTGGGAACTAAAGTTATCATATTTTCTTACCATGCTGCTTTGAGATATTTGATGACTAAACAGGATGCCAAACCCAGGTTGATTCGATGGATGCTCTTACTTCAGGAGTTTGATATCGAGATCAAGGACAAGAAGGGTTCAGAGAATGTGGTGGCGGATCACTTTAGTAGACTCACCCATGGTTCCAACGTAGAAAAGGACAATCTTCCTCTCAGAGATAGTTTTCCGGATGAACAACTCCTTGTTCTCTAAGATTTGGTGCCATGGTATGTGACGACCCGAACCAGAATCAGATGTGTGTTTGGCACGATTCTTGAGATTTGGTTGTAGTCGCAGTTTTACGATATTGTGTGGTTTGTCGATTCGATTCGCGACTATGTTTTCAGTCGAGAATTTGATTTGGGTGTCTTCACGAAAATTGTAGAGTACGTGATTTCGAGCTCGTGGGCGGTTATGGAAGATTTTTCTGATAACCGATGAATATTTTATGATTATTTGAAGTTTCGGGTTCCGACGAGTTTATCCGATTGTTTCGAGCTTATCCGAATCATTTCGTATATTTGTTTTGGACCGTCGATCGACCCGAGGAGCGAGTATAAATATCGAAAATAGTCGTAAATCGTCGAAAATTTCAGTTTGGCTTTGACTTTCCTTTTTTGGAAAGGTTGACCGTTGACCAGAGAAAGTGTGACTTTCCCGTTTCGGCCTTCACTTCCGGCGACCGGATTCCGGCCACCATCCACCATGGGACAGGTATAGTTTGATTCCTTTTGTGATTTCGAGTATGTGTGGCTTTGGTTTGAGAAGAATTGATGTCGTTTTGGGGAGGAACCATTGGAGGCCGAGATAGTGATTTCGCCGGTGACGGGGTGCTTGGCTCCGATGAGTTTTGGAAGGGGAGATTGGGGGGATTCGACTTCCCTCGTCTCTCTGAGTCTATTGGTGTGATCAATTGAGGTTAGGGAAGAGTTTTTGATGCAACCCGATTAGGGATTTGGTTTGGGATTTTCGTTCGGTTTTGCTTGATTTTGAGGTGGTTGTGATTTGAATTGGTCTTAGTGATAGAAGGGAAAGAGGTTCGCAAGGTTGAGATGGTCCGATTAGGAGAATTTTGCCGCGTGATTCCACCGTTGACGGCGCGCCGCCGCCAACGGCGGCGGTCAACGGCGAGGGGAAAAAAGTCAACTTTTCAGATTTCGATGTAATTAGTGTCGTTTTTCTCGTAATCGCGCCCTGATCGTCGTCCAGAGGTTTTTGGGATGATTTGATTAGCCGATTTTCAGTCGAGGTTTTGAGTGGGGATTTCGGGATTTCCGTAATTCATTTTGCACTGCATTTCGTATTTCCGGGAACGGTTGGTTTCCGTGCATCAGTACAGTGTTGAGAACTATGATTTTGATCAGTTGTGTTTTATGAATATATTCAGGGGATCGAGATCGAGATCGGGATCGTGATCGAGCTTCTGGCGAGGGATCTTCCGCCGGTCCTCGAGATTAGCGCGTGTGCGCGTTTTGCTCACCTGTGAGTGGACAATTTCTTTTCACGGAAATGATTACGAGTCTTTTATATGATTTATGAACTTGAGAATGCGTATGAGATTTTGGATTACATGTGCATGTGTTTATAATTATATATATTTATACGAATATACGTATACGAATAAACAGATATGAGCATGTTTACGAGATTACGATTATTACGAACATATGTTATACGATTATGAAACGCATATGCATTCTTATGATATTTATTGCATTTGCATCGAGATATTTGTGATTTGATTTTCACAGAGTACAGTCGTAGTTCATGTTGTTGTATCGATACACACGCATCCTCGGCTGATCACCGAGGATGCTTACCAGTAGGGGTACCGTACCTTGTGCCGATGTAGTTCCGGGTGGGTACTGGTTTCTGTATCTTGTGCCGATGTAGTTCCGGATGGGTACAGATGTCTGTTTCTTGTGCCGATGTAGTTCCGGGTGGAAACAGATACCCTGACTGGAGGCCTTCTTGGCTCGATTCACGTGTGGGTCTGGGATCCCGTGATTCGGACTGTACTAGCACGATGTGTGTCCATGAGTGACCCCGTGGGATTTTATTTGCATGCCCAGTACGCTGGAGGATATGGTTTTACCTCATGTACTTATTGTTTTATTTACCTGGACTCGCATATGTTATTTTATACATATATATCAACTGGTGAAAGACATTTATTTTCGTCCACTCACTCTAACGTGTTTATTGTCTTTCCCCTGGGCTTTTCGGTTTCCGTGCCCAGTTTGCAGTTCAGGTTTGGTGTTTCACGTCGCGATTTGGAGGCTAGTGATCAGAGTTACTTGTGTTTTCCAGTAGGTTCTTGTTTCGCCTACTGATGTACATATTGTATATGTTTTACTTTAGTGGTCGCTCTGATACATTCTGATACATGTTTACGCGGATTTTTACGGATATACATATATACATAGTACAGTTTATTTACTGTTGTTGTTTATATTGATGTTGAGAAATCCGGATGGGATTGGTGCCCACGGTTTGCTTTTTTTGTGGCATAGGACGAAGTGTTAATTTCTGGGTGCAGGTTATGGTAATTCAACGCTAGTAACGAAACTCTGCCCAAATTTCGAAAATTTTTTGTTGGTTCGTATTTTCGAAAGGGTTTGATTCCGGTTTAGGTAACTGAATCGGGATTGGGTCCTTTCATGGTATGCCGACATTGTTAACTACAAGGTGAGTAAGTACATTCCACCCAATTTTAGCAAAGCTCAGAAAGACAAACTGGTCAAGGAAGCCAAGTATTACGAATGGGATGAGCCATACCTCTGGAAACATTGTACTGATGCCATCATCCTCAGGTGCGTACCTAAGTCTGAATTTCAATCTATTATATCTTTTTGCCACTCACATGCAGGTGGTGGACACTTTGGAGGAAGAAGACTGCTCTCAAAGTGCTTGAGAGTGGATTTTATTGGCCAACTTTGTTTCATGGCGCCCACGTCATGTACAAATCATCTAAGAGATGCCAAATGACAGGTAACATTGGCCCAAGAGACCAAGTCCCTCAACACCGTATTCTTGTTGTTGAAATATTTGATGTGTGGGGTATTAATTTTATGGGACCATTCCCTAATTCTCAAGGTTATTTATATATTCTTCTCGCTGTGGATTATGTTTCTAAGTGGGTGGAAGCCAAAGCCACCCGCACTAACGATGCTAAGGTTATTTTTTGTTTTCTCAAAGATATTTTTGCTAGATTTGGAACACCTAGATGCATTATCAGCGATGGAGGATCTCATTTTTGCAATAGAACCTTTGATGCTTTGCTCCGGAAGTACAGTGTAACACATAAGGTGGCCACACCTTATCATCCTCAAACCAGTGGGCAAGTGGAAGTGTCGAATAGGGAGATCAAGCAAATCCTTGAGAAGACAGCCATGCCAGCCCAGAAAGATTGGAGTCAACGCCTTGATGAAGCGTTGTGGGCTTAGTGGACAGCATATAAGACACCTATTGGAATGTCTCCTTATAGGTTAGTGTATGGGAAAGCTTGCCATCTTCCGATGGAATTAGGCACAAGGCATATTGGGCTATCAAGAAATTCAATTTTGACATAGATGATGCGGGTTTGCATAGAAAGTTGCACCTGAACGAGCTTGATGAGATTAGGCACAATGCCTATGAGTCTAGCAGGATTTACAAGGAAAAGACTAAAACTTTTCATGACCGAAATATTAAGAGAAAAGAATTTGTTGTTGGTCAAAAAGTTTTACTCTTCAGTAGTCATCTACGCTTGTTCCAGGTAAGCTAAAAAGTAGATGGACTGGACCTTATGTTATCACTAATGTTTTTCCTCATGGTGCCCTAGAGATTTTAAGTTCAAAAACAGGGAAGACATTTAAAGTGAATGGACATCGACTCAAGCCATTCTATGAGTCATTTGTGGAGCATGTCTTTGAGAATGCAAACCTTGGCGATGCATCTCTTCGTGTGGAGTGATGACACTTGTTGTCTGGCTGAAGACGTTAAACTTAGCACTACTTGGGAGGCAACCCATGTGGATGGAGAAGCTGGCGACCAGTTTTGAATTCTTATCCTTTCTCCTTTTCTTTATTTTTCTCCATGTTTAGTGTGATTTGTAATGTGCTATGTGTCTTATTCCATGCTTGTTTGATGTATTGTATGTTTTAGTTTCGTTTTACATTGAGGACAATGCAAATTTCAAGTGTGGGGTGGGGTTTATATCATATCCTTAGCATCTATGTATAAATTTTTTCGTTTTTCATTACTATGCAGTATGCTGTTTTGTGTAATTTATTTGACATAGTTAGAAGTCTCGTAAATTTCTGAAATTTTGAGAGAAAGTTTTTACATGTGTCTAATTTATGATCTTAAAATTTCAGCTCATTCCAATGTGTGATTAATTCTTTAAAATTCTTGCGAGTGGGATGAGTCTCTGGAGAGCTTCGTTTTTCGATACTGTGCAGTTTGATGTTTTGTGTGATTTGTTTGACATATCTAGAGGTCTCGTAAATTTCTGAAATGTTGAAAGAATGCTTTAAAATGTGTCTGGTTTTTTCTCTTAAAATTTCAGCTCATTCCACTGCGTGATTAATTCTATAAAAATCTGGCGAGTGGAGTTGCGCAGGCGAGCCTAAGGGGGTCTTTTCCAACGACTAGTTCGTCGTGGAAGGGTTTCCTCGCCAGAATTTGGTATTTTTTGATTTTTTTCTTTGTTTTTTTTGGGTGTTTTAGTGTCTTATTTGAAAAACCATATATAAAAAATAAAAAAGTGTCAAGAAAAGAAACATAAAAAGAGTCTCTTGTTTTGAGTCTTAGGAGCCCTTAACTAGTCCATGATGTGATTATATCTTCTGTAATTATGACTAAAAGATGATCATGTTATTTGAGTTTCTTTGGTTAATCTTGATATATGGTGCATATGCGAATGTGTAGTGGATGTAGAAACAAGTTAACATGGTACATATTTTTGGCATGCTTAAACTTTGTTGAGATTCATTTAACCTGTGAGCGATTGAGCCTATATGTGAATACACATGCTTTCTTTGTTGAGTGTCAATTGCTTGCCATATATTAAGTTAATGGACTCTAGATATTACTAGAACTTGCTCTTGTGCTTTTCAAACCTTATTGTCAATACATGTTTTGATTGAGGAAGTGATAAACGCATTTAGAGGACACCACCATAGCCATATAAACCTGTGTCCTAATTTTGTGTACACAAGATGTGCACCCCTTAGTTAACCACTTTGAGCCTACATGTTTAAACTTTATGTCATCACCCACATATCTCTGACCTTAAACCTTAGAATAGTTATATCTTTACCCTTGTTTTAGGACTTGGTAGAGCTATACATGAGACGGTATGTGAAAACGACGACAATGTCGAAAGGTGATGCAAAGAAATAAGTGTGGGGTATCAAGCTAGTGTGCAAAAAAAAAATGGAATGAAAAGAAAAAAATGTGATGTCTACCTTGATACCCAGGTTAACTGTTGATGAAAATAATGATGTAAATGCCCAACAAGATGAAATTCGGCCACAAAAGTGAGAAAGTTCATGGTTGTAAAGTTTGAAAAAGTCTCTTATTTGGTGCTCTACTAGGCTCTAGAATCATATTTGAATTCCATATCTATTTATTCTTTAACCTATGAGCCAAGCCCCATTATAACCCATGAAGTTCTTTTTGATCCTCAAGATGGCAGCCTTTTATCTGTAGAAATTAGTCACAAGAGTAAGCTTATGGTTTGGTCCATTTGGCAAGTAATTGAGTTGAGTGAATACCTTAGACATACTTTGAGAGAAACACTTTTGAGAGCATATACCTATGAGGTTGAATCTTGACTTGTTTTTCTTTGCATGCTACAACTTTACTTTCACCATGATTCTGTCTTCGTCCTACATATTACATGTGTATCATACATTGAAATTAATTTTCGAAACTTTATGGGATATAAATTTGGAGTCACACTAATCTTGGTGTTACAATTGTCGAAGATTGCTGAGACAATTTGTTGAGGGCTATAGAGTCATGTAGTTAGAGTTTTCTTTGAGTCTTTTTAGAGTCTTAGTTTAGTGTATTGCTCGAGGACTACCAATGTCTAAGTGTGGGGTATTTTGATAGTCGCATATTTATGCGTCTATTCACTACAAGAAAACAGCACTTAGACTACGGAAACGTAATTGTTCCGTGGTCCAAGTGACACCTAGACCACGGAAAAGACTCCGTGGTCCAAGTACCACCTGGACGACGGAGAATACCATCTCCGTCGTCCAGGTGGTCACCTGGACCACAGAGTCTTTTCCGAGGTCCAGGTGATCACCTGGACGACGGATACGGTATTCTCCGTCGTCCATGTGATCACCTGGACCTCGGAGTCTTCTCCGTCTTCCAGGTGATCACCTGGACGACGGAGATGGTATTCTCTGTCGTCCAGGTGATTACCTGGACAACGGACCGACACGCCGTCGTTTGAGTACGTAACGTACTTCCACTTAGACGACGTACCGACACCTCCGTCGTCTAAGTGAAGCATTATATAAGCTCGATGCCAAACTGAATTCATTCCTCGATCTCTTCATTCCATTTGAAGAAGAATTGAAGGAGAAGGGAGAAGGAGAAGGGAGCTAGCTAGCTAGAAGGCCGAGAAGAATCAGGATCGATAAGGGATCTCCGCTGACTAGCTAGCTAGCTTAATTAACGTACAGATATCGAGAATGCTAGCAGGTACGTACGTACGCAGTTAAAATTTGCTTAATTAATATATATTTAGTGAAAACGTACGTACATACATGCAAGGATGTTATCTATATATATATATGTACAGATCGATTAAATTATGTACGTACATAATTGATGGATTGATGTAGATCGAGTACGTATAATTAAGCGTAAATTAATGACAAATATATATATATATGTAATAATTAATTAATTATAATATTTTGTAGCAGTATGGACAAGAGTTGGATGAAGTTGAAGAATAGATGTGATGTCCGGTATATGGATGGAATTAGCGAATTTGTGAATTTTGCGATAGAACATGGTCAGGGAAAGAAACGTTTCAGGTGTCCGTGTCAGTATTGTCTTAATTGTCAGTATGCAGAGGTTAATGTTATGGTGCAACACCTGTACGAAAATGGTATGATGTGGAGTTACACTACATGGAGCGAGCATGGTGAAGCAGTAGAGTTCAGCGCAGCAGACTTCAGCTTAGGGTACAGTTACCATGGTCTCTTATCCAGCGGCAGTGGTGCCGGACCCCCAGCTTGCAACCCAACTGCAGATTTGGTCCATGATGCGTTTCCGGGATGTAGTCATAGTGGACACCAACACCAAGACGGAGGTTACAGTACCACTAATGAGCATGATGACACATTCCCCGCAGCTAGCTTGGCCACTGACACCAGTGAGATGGAAAAGTACAACCGGATGCTACTTGAAGCGCAGACCCCGGTGTTCCCTGGATGTCGAGAGAATGTGTTACAATATGTGATGGAGCAAATGAAGATAAAAGTGAAGCACAAAATGTCAGTGAGTGCTTTTGACGAAATTCAGGAGCAAATATGTAAGTTGCTTCCTGATGATCACAATCTTCCTAAATCTCATTATAAGGTTAGAAATATCCTGAGAAGCCTCGGCCTAAAGTACAGGATAATTGACGCATGTCCGAATGATTGTGTGCTATTTTACAAAGAGTATAAAGAGTTGGACTATTGTCCCGTATGTGGCCAGTGCAGATTCCAGTTGAATAGGAAGAGTTCGAAAAAGAGAATTCCTGTGAAAGTTGTTCGATATTTTCCCTTGATTCCCAGATTGCAGCGCCTGTACATGTCTCTACACACAGCAGAGCCGATGCGATGGTACGCAGAAAAGCGAATAGATGACGATGTCCTGCGACACGCCGCGGATGGGGAGGGTTTCAAACATTTCGACAGAGAATTTGGAGATTTTGCTTCAGAGGTTAGAAATGTTAGACTCGGCCTATCTATAGACGGATTCAATCCTTGGGGAAGTAATAGCTCCACCGTCAGCACTTGGCCAGTTATTCTGATGCCGTACAACTTGCCTCCGTGGATGTGCATGAACAAGGAATTTAATTTCCTTACCGTACTAATTCCAGGTCCTAAATCTCCATCGAAGTGCTTAGATGTCTACCTTAGACCTTTGATCGACGAGCTGAAACTGTTGTGGGAAAATGGAGTCCCAACTTATGACAAATTCACTAACACGATGTTCACGATGTGGGCTGCCGTAATGTGGACGATCAGCGATTTTCCAGCTTATGGGATGTTGGCAGCCTGCAGGACAAAAGGATATAATGGATGTCCTATATGTTTGGACGACGTGAACTCTAGTTGGCACACGGGGAAGGTGTGTTACTTGGGTCACCGTAGATGGCTTCCTCACGACCACCCGTGGCGACAGGATGAAGCTCATTTCGACGGTACGGTAGAGAACAATCCTAAACCCCGTAGTTGGTCGGGCGAAGAGATTTTAGAGAGGTTGAGCTATTTCGACTTTGGTGTGTTGATCAATGACGCGGATGTAAAGAAATGCAATCCAATTCCTCCACATGATCTGAGCTATTGGGATCACAAGAGTATATTCTTTGAACTCCCTTACTGGTCGAAGTTGAAGCTGAGGAACAACTTGAACGGGATGCACATAGAAAAGAATGTGTGCGACAGCGTGGTGGGAACAATTCTCGGTATTAAGTTCAAGACTAAAGATACTCCCAAAGCGCGCAAAGATTTGGAATCAATGAATCTACGTCGTCCCTTGTGGTTGAGGAGGGATAGGAAATGAGTGTACAACAAGATGCCAGATGCACCTTACACATTGAAGCCGACGTTTAGTCGTTCTGTATTTCACTGGTTTAAGGGCGTTCGTTATCCGGCTACGTATGCAGCTACTATAACTGGAGCAGTGGACGAGGTGCAACACAAGTTTGTTGGTCTAAAGACACATGACTATCACGTTATGCTGCAACGTCTGATTCTAGTGTTAATTCGACCATACTTGCCTCGGGACGTCGTAGAACCAATAGTAGCATTGTGCAGGTTTTGGCAGAGGTTATGCGCCAGAGAATTAAAGAAGTCAGATGTGGTGGAATTGCAACAACAAATTGTGCACATCATTTGCAAACTAGAGAGGATTTTCCCCCCTGCTTTCTTTGACATCATGATTCACCTAATGATCCACCTGCCCGAGCAGGTGCTCATTTCTGGTCCGGTCCAGTACACTTGGATGTATCCTCAAGAAAGGTACGTACAACTAATTAATTAATTTGTTCCACTGGAGATTATATATATACTAGCTAGCTATATGTACTTATGTAATGTGTACGTTTGATTTTGTAGACAGCTTGGACAGTATAATTCATTCGTCAAAAACAGGTCGGCCCCGGATGGCTCCATAGTAGAGACATACCTAATGCATGAGTGTGTTACTTACTGCAACAGGTACCTCAAAGATCCACCCCCTCTCACTGCCTCCGATCGCAGTGCCCGCATCAATCTTTCTGTCGTGAGAAATGTCGTCCGACCGTTTAGAGGAGTATTAAAGGAATCGTTAACACGGGAAGAACTTATTGAGGCACATTGGGTAGTGTTGCGAGACTGTGACGAAGTTGAGCCGTACATGTTGTCATACAGGGAGAGGCTTCAGGCGTTAAATCAAAACAAGAGTTCGGCGTGGATTGAGAAAATAGTTAAGAAGAAGTTTCCCGATTATTTCTTCCAATGGGTATGTACGTACGTCTCGGTATTAATTATTTAAATACATATCGCTCATGTTTGTAGAAAGTAAACCCTTATATTAATTTGCCCTTTTTCGCGGATGATTGATCTGCAAAAATCTGATAACCACGGAGGGTGGTGGTCATGGCCAAAGCACTTGCTAGCAGGGAAGCCGGTTAAACACTATATTTATCCCGGATGTTTTGTGAACGGTGTAAAGTTCCATTCATTGGCCCGAGACGAAGGAAGAAGAACACAAAACAGTGGGGTAGCGGTTGGAAAAGATAATGATCTATATTACGGGGCTATTGTATATGTGGTTCAGCTATGTTACGGGAATGATGTCAACGTTTTCCTATTCAAGTGCAGATGGTTCAAGCGTACAAAGGAAGTCCTGGGACTATTATCAGTCGATACAAACTCGCATTGGTATGAGGATGAGCCTTTCGCTCTCGCCACCTTAGTTCGGCAGGTGTTCTATCTCGATGATCCGAAAGCCGGTGAAGGGTGGAAAATAGTGAACCATATCTCTCACCGAGGAATATGGAATACAGAGACAATTGAAGGGACACCGGCGACGACTGAAGATGCTGCTGAACCAGAAAGAGACATTCATGCCTATCAAGAGCCTAATATTTCTATGGTCCGCTCCGATATAATGGACCTAGTTCAAGATGGTGAACGGTTACCCATGCCTGATGGTTGTACAGATCTAACTGAAGATGAGATTATCGATGAGGTAGATGAAGAAGACGAGTAGGAAGAGGACGCGGACGAGGACTCAGGTTATTCGTCGGACGATGTTGAGTACGATGACGAGGATGAGCCGTCGTCTAACGGGGATGAGAACGATGATGATTATGACGAAGAGTACGGTCATACGACGAGGGACATTAATTGGTAATTAATTACTGCAATTATTGTAATATATATATATGATCGATGCCGGTTTACGGTAAGAAATTAATCCGAATTATATATCCTGGACAACGGAGAAATTAATTGCAAGTTGTCGCCAAATCTCAATCTCATATAAAACCCTAGCTAAATCCTGGACCCTAAATCTAGCAGTGCGGATCGATTGATCAATTTTTTAATTATATTTTTGAATTAGAATAATTGAACGGACACACAAATGACCGGGGACGACCTAAACCGTAAACCCTAAGGCCCTAACCCCTGAAATTGGGGTTTAGAACGTGGACGACAGAAAATGGTCATTATCCGTCGTTCAGGTACATACTAGGACGACATATATGGTCATTATCCGTCGTCCAAGTTCACAAACCCTAAACCCTAAACAGTAAGGCCCTAACCCCTGAATTCAGGGTCTATACACCTAGACGACGGAGAACGTCATTCTCCGTCGTCCAGGTTTGAAGCTGGACGACGGATAACTTCATATCCGTCGTCCAGGTGATTACCTGAACGACGGAAACGCTCATTTCCGTCGTCCAGGTGCAGATATCGTAATTTTTTCTAAGACAACGACCATCTAGACCTTCTTCCAATGCAAAGTCTTTTCATCAAGACTTTAGAGTAAACAATTCTTGGTGTGTGAGCTTCGACGGTTCGAAAATCAGAGTTGCGAAATGCCTTGTATCCACGTTTCTGGTTTGTGAAATTATCGGTTTTGCAGTTGACTGTGCCGATCAAACCCTTCCCAAACTTATTATTTTATGGTCCTTTGAAGACAATTATATATTATGTTACGACGAACATATCCAACGGTTGTTTTGTCCAAATTCAATTTCGTTAATACTCTGCTGCAAATGAGCGTCTACTCATGAACACTTAACTCGTAAATATTAGTCGATACTTAACATGTTTCAATACGTAAAATTAATTGTCGGTTCAAATTTAACTGTTCATATATACGATGCGTTCATCGATATTGTACGACTATTTCACTCGAATGACAGATCGCTAAATTCCTAGCGAATTATTTTTAAAATTTTTTTTTACGTAATTTGAACCTGGACGACGGAGATGGTCATTTTCCGTGGTCCAGGTGTTAACCTGAACGACGGAG
The DNA here is from genome assembly GCA_946800695.1 of Geum urbanum. Lineage (NCBI taxonomy): Eukaryota > Viridiplantae > Streptophyta > Magnoliopsida > Rosales > Rosaceae > Geum > Geum urbanum. Next base: position 14,331,469 of record OX327008.1, on the reverse strand, counting down.
AATGACCATCTCCGTCGTCCAGGTTCAAAAACCATAGCGGTTCAAATTTATTTTTGTTTATTTTTTTCATGTAATTTTCACTTGGACGACGGAGACTGACCATCTCCGTCGTCCAAGTCCAATTTTTATGGCGGTTCAATTTACCGCTTCCGTTTTTGGGACCGCTTGAATTTTCACTTAGACGACGGAGAATTCATTCTCCGTCGTCTAAGTCCAAAATAATGGCGGTTCAGAGCGTCCCGCCGATTAATTGGCGCCGCTTGAATTTTTTTGAAACCGCCACCTAGACGACGGAAAACACTGTTTCCGTCGTCCAAGTGGACTTAGACGACGGAGAACTATTCTCCGTCGTCTAGGTGAAACTCTATAAATAGAGTTGCACCCCCCCCCCTCATTTTGTCATCATTCCATCTCCTCCTCTCCTCTCCTCTCCTCTCCTCTCCTCCGGCGATCCTCCTCCGGCGACGCTCCGACGACATTTTTTCCGGCGTGGTTCCTCCCTCCGACGACTCAACTCCGGCGATATTACCGAAAACTCCGATTCGGTAAATTTCTATTTTTCCCTTATTAAAATAATTTTCATTTAATTAATTAATTAAATTCTAAATATAATTTAGAAGTAGAATTTAATTGATTAATTAGTTTAAATATTTAATAAATGATTAATTATTGTTATTAATTTATTAAATCATAATTATTGTAATTATTGTAATTATTTATTATTAGTTGCATGATTAAATGAATTTATTATTAAATTTATTAAATGAATAAATTATTATTCATAATTTATTAAATGAATCAAATTTTTATTAAATGCATGATAAATAAATATAAGTTATTGCATCTAATTAAAAATTATTAATTAATATTTACGTTTATTTTCTAGTAAATTAATTAGTAGTACGTGTTCGATTTAAATTTAGTACATAGGCTTGGTTTATTAAGTCGCACTCTTTGGAATAGATGGCACATCTTTTCCTTGCTTATCTCCTTAACCCCTCGTGATGTGTGGATTTCATCACCGCACACCATAACCTAAGTAAAGTTATGGACACGAGGTTGAGGGCGGAGTTTGCAAAGGACTTGAGGGAGTGTAAATTTTCGAAAAATTGGCCGAACGTCGGACATGGTGTCTAGAAACGGGTTATGACTGGTGACAGGATTTGGACTAAGAAAGACTTTTGTCGAAATTAGTCCTGCCTCTCGCGTTATCTCTATCCCTAACTGGCCATGTTTTTCAATTTAACCAAGGCTGATTAATTGAAAATTTACACTTTATCGCGCGGGTCCCACGTCCATTGAACGACCGAAAATGCCAAGCTAGTGTACTCTATTTAAATCTTAAACGTACTTAATTAATTAGCGTAAATTTTTAAGTTGTAATTATTATGGTAAGTAGGTATTTTAACACCGTACTCTTAGGTTTAAATGGCTCCGCCAAAGACGACATCCGGCAAGAAGAAATCCCAACAGGAGGCAGAAGATGCCATGCTCCGAATGTTGGCGGCCCAAGTCGGTTGGGTTCAACAGGAGGGCAACGACGCTCTCAATCCGGACGGATCATCTGGTCTGTCCGTAGCGCCCTATGGGGAAATTCCCACTCCCCCATTCATCTCGAGCGGTGATGACGTCGACCCCTTCCAATCTCCGACGCCCGGTACCGGTTCAACGGGAAGTACTCAGGCGTCCTCGACCGCCGAATCAATCATGTACAGCGCCTGCCGTAGGCAAAGGAGGGCCCCCACTGACCCGGAACCGAAAAGGACTCGGGGTCTCGTTAAAGGGGGCAAAGCGGAGCGTATTTGCAAGGCGACCGGTAAAAAGATCGACTTGCCGTACGACGAATTCACCGGTGGCCCTCCCACAGCTCAGCTAGCAAGTCTCTCGGCGCATGGGATAGGGTCAATCATCCGTAACCGGGTTCGTATCACTGCCCCTACTTGGAAGGAGACGCCGGATCATGAGAAGGCGAAAGTCTTCAAAGATCTTTCGGTACGTAATACGTCCAATTTAGTTATTATATAATATTGTTAATATTAGTTAAAATTTCATAATATATACGATTATAATTTTCTATTTATTTTTGATAGGAACAATTTGACGTGGATCCGACACCGGCTATGTTGAGGCATATCAACCAAACCGCCAACTCCATCTACAAAGATTGGAAGTACAAGCTCCATAAGTACTTCCAAGATGTCGGTCCCGTGCCTCCCCCGGTAGAGCTGCAAGAGGAGAGAGAAGATGAGTGGGAGTGGTTGTGTAACCACTTTGCCGATGAACAATTTAAGGTATTAATTTATTTTTTTTATTTCAATTAAGATAATTGAATTATTTAAATTGTAGTTATTCATTTTTTAATGATTTAATTATGTTGTGTAACAGAAATTCTCCGGTGTCAACAAAGCCAACCGGGGGAAGAAGGAGAAACACCATACTACCGACGCCAAGCAGTTCATTCAAATAGCCAAGGAGCACAAGGATAAGGGCTCCAAACACCCTTATCTTGATGCAAGCGTAAGCGTGTACGTGACGCCAGAGCTCGATAATGAAGCGAGTCAATGCGGCGTAAGTGATATATTAATTATGTGCTTTTAATTATAGTAATTATTATTTAAATATGATTTCATTATAATAAATTAATTATTCTTTTGTAGGCAAGGGTGATAGAGCGTGCGCATGAAGAGTTGGCTAACACTCAGCTTGCGTTCCCAGATGTGCCGCCGGAAGACCTACCTCCTCTATCCTTAGAGAGCCAAATTGTAATCGCGGATGAGGTCTACGGTCGTAGAGCTGGCAAGGAGGTTAGGCACTTTGGGCCTAGGGTGGTACGAGATTTGTCGACGACCTCCGGCTCATCATCTACGGGAGGTTCGGGGCAGCGGAGAAGGAGTCAGGCAGCGGCCGTCGAAGCAGCCATTCAAGAGGCTCGACTGGCACGAGAGGAGAATGAGTCAATGCGGCAAAGACTTGACGAACAACAAGCACAAATAGCCCAACTCATCGCGCTCATGAACCAAAATCGAGAAGTATGTCAACCTCCTCCGAACCCATACCCCGACGACAACGACCCGGCTGGAGGCGGAGGACCCGGCGGCGCATCTGCTCCTCCAGTGTATTAGCTAGCTAGTTAATTATCGTGTTTCTTTATTTCCGAGTTCCGAACAATATTTTATAATTTTTGTGGGTTTTTAATTTGGATGTGTATGTACAAATTAATTAATTATTTAATTAATACATTAATTAATATTAAAAATTTAGTTTAATTAATTATTTTCGACTATTTTTCATTATTTAAATTAAATTAATAATAAATTAAATTAATAATATTTAATTTCAATTTATTTTTTTTAAAAACTAAATAGTCACTTGGACGACGGAGATTATGTTCTCCGTCGTCCAGGTGCAAAACCCTAACCCCAACCCTAAACCCTGCCATTCTCCGTGGCCCACGTGTTCACCTGGACGACGGAGAATCAGTTCTCCGTCGTCTAGGTGAACACCTGGGCCACGGAGAAGCTAGCATTATCCATGGCCCATGTATGAACCTGGACGACGGAAACGCTAATTCTCCGTCGTCTAGGTGAACACGTGGGCCACGGAGAAACGAGCAATGTCCATGGCCCATGTAGTCACCTGGACGACGGAGAATTAGCGTTTCCGTCGTCCAGGTGCATACATGGGCCATGGATAATGTCTGCGGTCCAAGTGAACTTGGACGACGGAGAACTAATTCTCCGTCGTCCAGGTGCTTGGACGACAACACTTGGAGCACGGACCTTGGACGACGGAGATTCCGTCGTCCAAGTACTTAGACGACGGAAAACGTCACCTAGACGACAGAAATGGTCCATGGTCTAGGTGCAGTTTTCTTGTAGTGATTCGATATTTAATTTGTTCCCTATATTTAGTTTATTGTTATTAATCGAGTGAATTAATTATGTTTATTAGTTTTTAGGAATTTTGGAGATTAATGAAGAAAATGAGATTAAATAATATATCTTGGGAATTATTGTGGAAGAGGAGGACATACGAGGTGAAGGAGTCATAATTTGAGAAGAATACTCATTGCTCACGTGAGCATGGAGAGGAAATGTTGTCCTTGGCGATCAGATACAAAGCGAGCTAGCTAAATATATGTGGCTGGAAAGAATAAGTGGACTTTGACTTTGTGACTGAATTTTGGCTAGCACGTGGGAATATATATTTATAAGTGGAAGTCTTGGCGAGCATGTTTGGTGGGGAACTTCCCTTGTTAGTTGCAATTGGAATCAGTATCCATTTAGGATACTAATTGATGATAGGTGTGCATGTGTGGGATAGCTAGCAATTAACCTAGCTATCTTAACATATATACATATATTTAGCTAGTGGAAGGGGATGAACAGGACGGCTTGGAGAGAAAGGAAGAGAAAGAATAAGAGAAAAGAAAATAAAGAAACAAAAGGAGAAGAAGTTTTGTGCATGAAGTGGAGCCCGATCACGTCATCGCCAAAAGTTCTTCTTTCTCCTTTTTTGTTTATCTTTCATGAATTCCTTGATGTTATTATTTAAGACTATGAGTAGCTAATTTTCTTTTGTTAAGGGGCTGATTGAAGCTCCGTACATGAAGTCTTTTTAATGCATACACTTTAACTTAGTTTTGCATATTCTTTGAATGAGGTTTCTTTCTCTGAATGATTCACCGTATGAATTCTTGTATGTTTGCTTTGGCGGCCAACTTAGTATGCATGCTAGGGTTCTAGTTTCATGAGATACGGGCGACTGAAGATAATTTCTTCCACCGGATTCTCTATAGTGATATGCCGATTTTACCGTCGGGAGATTGAAATCCATAGGTCTAGCGAGACACGCTCATAGTGTACTTGTGAACCCTTATAGCTTCTCAAACCTTTTCTAAAACTTAATGCTTTCTTCTTTGTAAACCTTGGGGTCCATGACTATGGATTCAATAGAGGGATAGATGTAGGGGAGATCAATGATAAACCTGCATAGGCATAAGGATTAGGTAATAGGATTTGGTTGTAACGATCAACTCTTCTTGGGATCTTTCATTCATTGGATATGTGCATTAGGTTAAGTATGTGTTAGATAGATGGAATGACGGTGGTGGATTGCATTCCTCTTAACTCTTTAATCATATAGTTTAAATCCATTTGCATTCATTAGCATATTTACTTTCTGCAATTTACTGATTTCTGCATTAGCTGTAGCTTAGCCGATTCAGTTTGGTAACCAAATCAACTCATAAAACCCTCAAATTTTCCATGGTAATCCGCCACTGTGTCTAGTTCATTGTTTCCAAATTTAGTAGAATTTGAGTCTGTCTAGCTTAGGTTCGCATTGTGATTAGTGTACTGTAGACGAGTCTATCAGCATAGTAGTCTAGTGTTAGGATTTAGTTTCACTAATTCCTTGTGTTCGATAACCCCTATTTATTTTACTACATTGCTATATCCAGGTTATGAATAGGGTATCTTTGAGAGGTGTTTATCCGCCTTGTCATTGTATCGATACACCTAGCATCTAGGCTGATCCCCGAGGATTTTTACCGGGGGGGACTGTGACCCTGACCCGAGGTCTTTACCGGGAAGGGGGGGGGGGCAGATACCCCGACCTGAGGCCTTTCTGGCTAGAATCACGTGAGGGTCTGGGATCGCGGGATTCAGACTGTACTAGTGCGGTTGTGTCCATGAGTGGCCCCGCGGGATTTTCGATGCATGCTCTGTACGCGTGAGAAGTTAGAGTCTCCCTCGTGTACCATATTATTTTCATGCATTTAGACTCGCATATGTTTTTATAACATATATGATTCGGCGAAATACATTTATTTTCGTCCACTCGCTCTAACAGTTTATATGTCTTTCCCTGGGCTCTTTGTTTTCAATGCCCAGTTTGCAGTTTGAATTCTGGTGTCGCACGTCAAGGTTAGAGACTTAGTATTCGAGCTACTTTTCCTTCTCAGTAGGTTTCTTGTTTGGCCTATTGTTGTGTATTTATGTATATACTAGAGGTCACTCTTACTCTGATGTTTATATTTTCATAATATTTTCCCGGATTTCTGTAAAGTTACAGTTTTGCTTATTGTTTTATATTATGATATGTTTTTGAGAAATCCGGATGGGATTGGTACCCGCAGTTTGGCTTTTGTGGCATAGGATGAAGTGTATTTTCGGGTGCAGGTTAATGATAACTTCGCAATATAGTGAAACTCTGCAGAAATTTCTATGTTTTTTTTTAAAGTTCGTGGTTTCAGAAGGGGTTTGATTTCGATTTAGGCAACTAAATCGGGGTCGGGTCCTTTCAGCTTGGTATCTGATCATTAGGGTTTAGGTTATGTAGACTTCTGTAGTTGTGATGCTAAGGGTATTTGAGAATGTACAGCATGTCTGGAGCGATGACCCGACTTGCCAACGGTTACTCATCAATGCTTCGGGTGTTATATGTTTTCAAATGTCTGAAGTTTCATGATTACGTTCCTTGTGCCTTGTGACTAATGCTTTTCTCTTATCATTAGGATGCCTCCTAAACGTGGTTCCCGTGTCAATAGGGATGTGGATCCTGATGAGGATTGCCAGATGCATGACTTGCTTATGCGAGTATTGCGTTTTTGGAGGAGCAAAGCTCGAACTACTGAAGTGACTTTTTTCTCGGGTTCAGCTGATCCAGAGATATGTGAGGCTTGGTTGGTTCAGGTTGAACGAGTTTGTGAGCGTCTGCGTTTCACTCCTGAGCAGATGACAGTGGTAGCGGTTGGTTTGCTTGAGTCTAATGCATACTTCTGGTGGGTTAGTACTAATAGAGTTTCGGTTGATACTCCATGGACATTGTTCAGAGATTTGTTTATGCGGAGGTATTTCAACCAGGCTACACAGCAGCAGAAGTATGAGGAGTTCACCAACTTGAGGTAGGGTATCATGTCAGTACTTGAGTACAGGGACAGATTTACTCGTTTGTCTCGATTTACTCGCGATATGGTGGCCTCAGACGAAGCCATGTGCCGGAGATTTAAGTTAGTTTTGAACTTGAACATCAAGGGAACATTGACTACGATGCCTCGGAATAACTTTGATGAGTTTGTGAGTGCTACACTCCGAGGCGAGGACAAAGAGAAGGAAAGGCAGATGCGATTCCAGTCTCGACGATTTGAGGAGGGTGGACTGAGTCAGGGACCTTCCAAGAGGCTGAGTTCTGGCACTTCCGGATCGACATCATCATCGGGTAGTGGACCATATAGACAACTAGCTAGTATGGCTAGATAGAGATAGAGATGGAGGAGGGATCGACCACAGAGATCACAGTCCAGTGGGAGTTCTAGCGGATCCAGCTATCCTCGACGTACCGGTGACACTTTTGCAGTACCGAGGGAGTATCCATTGTGCAATTTCTGCATCAGGCATCACTTTGGTCCTTGTCAGCGAGGCACTACCATTTGTTATGGTTGTGGCCAAGAGGGTCACTTTATGAGGGAATGTTTCCAGTCTACTGGTGTTGGTGGACAGACAGCTCAGGGTTCAGGAGGAGATCGAGGTACTACTTCTGGAGCTCGACCAGTACAGTCTTCTGGACAGGGCGGACAATAGGGTCACCATCAGCGTGGACGACCAGCTGGACAGGCTAGGGTTTATGCCATGTCATTGTGTGAGGGCAGAGCTTCACCAGAGGTTGTTATTGGTACATTGCATGTTTTTGGCTATCCAGTACCTACTTTGCTAGATCTAGGTGCTACGCATTCATTCATATCATTTAGATTATCATCTTTAGCTACTATGCCTACATCTCCACTTCCGGGGTTGTGGAGAGTGTTGTATCCATCCGGTGAGGTTGTGAGTATTGGTTGGGTGTATAGAGATTGTGAGATCTTTGTTGGAGGTTATGGTTTAGCTGCGGATTTGTTGTTGTTGGATATTGTCGATTTTGATGTGATTTTGGGTATGGAATTTTTGGAGACACATTGGGATATGTTCGACTGTCACAAGAAGGAGGTGGTGTTTAGACGTCCAGGTTTCCCAGAGATATTGTTTCGCGGTGAGAAGAATACTTCCCTGCCATGTGTGATTTCAGCGATGAAGGCCGAGCGGATGATGAAGAAGGGTTGTGTTGCATACTTAGCTCATGTTATGGATACAAAGGCTAGTGTACCAGACATTGGTGACATTGAGGTTGTTTCTGAGTTTCCAGATGTATTTTCGGAGGAGTTACCAGGAGTTCCTCCAGTCTGAGAAATTGATTTCACCATTGAGCTTTTACCAGGCACTGGAACTATATCTCTGGCACCTTATCATATGGCGCTAGCGGAGTTGAAAGAGTTACATATTCAACTTCAAGAGTTGCTGGAGAAAGATTTCATACGACCCAGTGTATCACCGTGGGGTGCTCCTGTATTATTTGTGAGGAAGAAGGATGGTTCCATGCGGTTGTGTATTGATTACCGGAAGCTGAATCAGGTCACCGTGAAGAACAAGTATCCGTTGTCGCGGATTGATGATTTATTTGATCAGCTCAAGGGAGCTTCAGTCTTTTCGAAGATTGATCTCAGGTCTGGATACCGTCAGTTGAGGATCAGAGAGTCAGATGTGCCTATGACAGCTTTCAGATCACGGTACGGGCTTTATGAGTTCTTGGTTATGCCGTTTGGGTTAACCAATGCCCCTGCAGCTTTCATAGACTTGATGAAAAAGGTGTTCAGGGGATTCCTGGACAAGTTTGTGATCGTATTCTTCGACGACATCCTGATTTACTCTAGGAGTGTGGGCCAGGACAAGAAACATTTGCGAGCTGTTTTGCGAATTTTGCGAGATAATAAGTTGTTTGCAAAGTTTAGCAAGTGTGAGTTCTGGTTGAGCAGCGTGAAGTTTTTGGCTCAGGTGATATCTGCTGAGGGAGTCAGCATGGATCCTGACAAGATTAAAGCCGTATTGAGATGGAGTAGACCTACCACCGTACCAGAGATCAGGAGTTTCTTTGGTTTGACAGGTTATTATCGGCGCTTTGTGCAGGATTTTTCATGGATTGCCACTCCATTTACCAAATTGACCAAGAAAGGCGTTAAGTTCGAGTGGTCCGATGCATGTGAGGAGAGTTAATTGCTCTTGAAGGAGAAGTTGAATACTGTATCGGTTCTGACCCTACCTGACGACAGTGGAGACTTTGTGGTTTACAACGATGCATCGAAATTGGGTCTTGGTTGTGTTTCTATGCAGCATGGCAGAGTGGTGGCTTACGGTTCCAGGCAGTTGAAACCACATGAAGTCAATTATCCGACGCATGATTTGGAGTTGGCTGCCATTGTATTAGCCTTGAAGAGTTGGAGACACTACTTTTACAAAGCCCAGTGCAAGATATATACAGATCAAAAAAGTCTCACTTATCTACGCACGCAGGCAGACCTGAACATGAGACAACGCATAAGGATGGAGTTGATCAATGACTATGATTGCACCTTTGAGTATCATCCAGGGAAGCCTAATGCACTCAGTCAGAAATCTGGATCTTCATTGTTTCATGTGTGTGTGACCAGAGTTTCCATGTTAGCAGAATTACGAGCTACGGGAGCTGAGTTAGAACGGGATGATAATGGAGCCTTGCTGGCTAGTTTCCAGGTTCGAATGGTATTGGTTGATCAGGTCCGTGAAGCTCAGGATGCAAATTCCTATCTGTTGGACAAGAAGACAATGATACGGAATGATGTGCCAACAGAGTTTCAGTTGAGTAGTGACGGTACATTGCTGTTCAAAGGCAGACTTTGTGTACCCAGAGACGAGGGCTTGAAGAAGGAGATTTTAGATGAACCCCATTGTTCTGCTTATGCTATGCATCTAGGCGGTACGAAGATGTTTCGCACACTTAGAGCCTACTATTGGTGGTGGAATATGAAGAGGGAAATTACAACGTATGTGAGCAGATGCCTCATTTGTCAGCAAGTGAAGGCTGAGAGACAGAAACCTGCGGGAAAGCTACAACCTTTAGAGATTCCAGTTTGGAAGTGGGAGCATATCACTATGGATTTCGTGTATCAGTTACCACGTACTTCTACTGGTAACACTGGTATTTGGGTTATTGTGGACCGTTTAACGAAATCAGCTCATTTCCTAGCACTTCCAGGAAAGATTTCAGTGGGCAGATTAGCGAAGCTGTATTTGGCTGAGATTGTTCGTTTGCATGGTGTGCCTGTGTCTATCGTTTCTGACCGAGATAGTAAATTCACTTCAGAGTTTTGGAAGGCATTGCAGCAAGCTTTGGGGACTAGACTATATTTCAGTACAGCTTTCCATCCTCAGACTGATGGGCAGTCTGAGAGGACCATTCTGACCCTCGAGGACATGTTGCGATCCTGTGTATTACAATTTAGAGGGAATTAGGACTAGCAGCTTCATTTGATTGAGTTTGCCTACAATAACAATTATCAGGCCAGCATCGATATGGCACCTTATGAGGCTTTAAATGGGAAGCAGTGTTGTACTCCATTGTGTTGGAGTGAGGTGGGTGAGCGTTGGCTCATTGGTCCTGATTTGGTGAAGAGCACCACTGAGTATATTCAGATTATCAGAGACAGACTGAAGATTGCCCAAGATCGACAGAAGAGCTATGTAGATGTGAGGAGGAAGAGTCTTGAGTTCGAGGTAGGCGATTAGGTCTTCCTGAAATTATCTCCTTGGAGAGGAGTAGTTCGTTTCGGGAAGCGTGGCAAGCTTTGGCTACAGTATATTGGTCCTTATGAGATCACATGGAGGGTTGGTGCTGTGGCATACAGGTTGGAGTTAACCTCAAAGATGGCTAGAGTACACGATGTCTTCCATGTATCGATGTTGCGGAAGTACATTCCGGATCCATCGCATGTTTTAGCACCATATCAGCTTCTTATCCAGGAAGATTTCACTTATGTGGAGGAGCCGGTGCAGATTCTCGATCTACGTGTACAAGAGTTGAGGCACAGAGTTATTCCGCTTGTGAAGGTCTTATGGCAGAATCATTCAGTAGAGGAAGCCACTTGGGAGACCGAGCAGCATATGCGGGAGCAGTATCCTCATATGTTCAGTTAGCAGGTACGTAAATTTTGAGATCGAAATTTTTGTAAGGGGGGTAGATTTGTGACAACCCGAACCAGAATTGGTATATTAATCGGCTTAATTCGCGAGTTTCACGAATAATTGTGGTTTGTCGTAGTTAATTGGTTATGCGTCCTTGATCACGACTTAATTATCGTACACAAATTTGACTTGGATTTGTTTGTGGGAAATATAGAGAATATGATTTCGAGTTCGTAGGAACTTTTCGAGGATTTTTCGGATAATCGAGGAATATAAAAAGAATATTTGAAATTATTGTCGAATTAGTCGTGTTTATCCGTTTGAGTTTGAGTTATCCGAATCGCGGATAGAGTTGATTCGCGACGTATAAATAGCCGAATAGTCGTAAAGTTATCGAAAAAGTTCGAAAATGGGCTGTTTGATTGAGTTGACCCGTTCTGGCCGAGTTGACCGAGTCAACCCGCATTGACTCAGTGAGTCCATGACTCGCCATCATTATGGCCGCCGGAAAACGACACAGTTGCTGGAGTTTGAGGTATGGTTTTGATGCTCTTCCTATGGGCTTTCATTTGATGTATGTATTATGTGTTTTGGTGTGGAATTGGTTGGAGAATTTTGAGGAGACAGGTGAACGAAATCGGGTTTAATTGAGGGAGGTATTCCGGCGATGTTCCGGTTGGATTTTGGGTTGGTTTGGACTGGGTTCGAGCCAAGGATGGAAACCCCCTTAGTTTGAGAGGTTTTGGTGGAGCGATGGTGCCGGAAAACTTTTTCGGCAATTTTGGGCCTTGAATCTTCGGGGTGGTTTTGGAGAGGTTGCCGGCCGAATTGGGTTTTGGTGTAGAAGAGTTTTGGCTTGGGCTTGAGGAGAGGAAGCTTTGGTGGTCTTGGTCGCCGGAAAATCTCACAGGTGGCTTTTTGGATTTTGGGAAGTTTTATGCCGTTTTACTCGTAATCGCGCCCCGATCGTCGTCTTGAGGTTTTCGAATTGATTTGAGCGGTGGATTTTATGTCGAGGAATATGTGGAGTATTTAGGGGATTTTCGACGATTTTCTTGATATTCGAGTTATATATTTCCAGAAATGGTTGGTTTTCGAGGTGTGGTTCAGAGTATTGAATTGTGATTTTGATCATTGATATTTTGTGATTATTCAGGAGATCGAGATCGTACGCTTGGCGAGGGATCTTCCGCCGGATCTCAAGATAAGCGCGTTTGCGCACTGTGCTTGTCTGTGAGTCTTTATAATACGTTTTACGAGCATGAGCATGAGTATGTGATTATGATTTATACGAGCATGTGCTTTATGATTATATATGTACGAATATGCATCGACGAATATACTTTTATAATTATGTATTACGAATATGCATTTACATTATGCTTTATACATTTGCATGAAACTATTTATTATTTGGTTTACACAGAGTACAGTCTTAGTATATATTGTTGTATCGATACACCTAGCATCCCAGCTGATCCCCGAGGATGTTTACCGGGGGGGACTGTGACCCTGACTCGAGGTCTTTACCAGGTGGGGGGGGGGGGGGGGGCAGATACCTTGACCTGAGGCCTTTCTAGCTAGAATCACGTGAGGGTCTGGGATCCCGTGATTCGGACTGTACTAACGTGGATTTGTCCATGAGTGGCCGCACGAAATTTTCGATGCATGCTCTGTACGCGTGAGGAGTTAGAGTCTCCCTTGTGTACCATATTATTTTCATGCATTTAGACTCGCATATGTTTTTATAACATATACTATTCGGCGAAAGACATTTATTTTTGTCTACTCGCTCTAACAGCTTATATGTCTTTCCCTGGGCTCTTTGTTTTCAATGCCCAGTTTGCAGTTTGGATTCTGGTGTCGCACGTCAAGGTTGGAGGCTTTGTATTCGAGCTACTTTTCCTTCTCAGTAGGTTTCTTGTTTAGCCTACTATTGTGTATTTATGTATATACTAGAGGTCGCTCTGAATACTCTGTTGTTTATATTTTCATATCATTTTCCCGGATTTCTGTAAAGTTACAGTTTTTCTTATTGTTTTATATTATGATATGTTTTTAAGAAATCCGGATGGGATTGGCGCCCACGGTTTGGCTTTTGTGGCATAGGATGAAGTGTATTTTCGGGTGCAAGTTAATGGTAACTTCGCGATATAGTGAAACTCTACCGAAATTTCTATGTTTTTTTTTAAAGTTCATGTTTTCAGAAGGGGTTTAATTTTGATTTAGGCAACTAAATTGGGGTTGGGTCCTTTCACACACACACACACACACAACTACGACTTGACATTTTGTTAGGTACTTAATGGCCAAGATACGGAAAACAAGCACAACCAAAAATACGAAGAGATGAGTAAAGAAGAGGAGAACCATAAAGATGATGATGAGGAGAGTCCCAATCAAGAGTAGATTTAGGGAGAAGATTGATGAGATAGACAGCCGTAAGAGCAGCCTCAACCCAGAAAGAATGAGGAGCACCAACGGTGTGAAGAAGAGTGCGAATGATGTTGGCAATGTGGCGGTGTTTGAGTTTAGCAAGGCCATTTTGTTGAGGTGTGCATGGGCAGGAGAATCGTTGTAGGATGCCTGTTGAAGCACAAAGATAGGAGAAGGAAGAGTTGACATATGAAAAAGCCCTGTATCCCCTGGTAACATTGCCCGACAACATCCCGCGGGCAGGAAAATCAGTGATGGTTCCAACAACCATGGCATGCATCTGGAATAGCTAGTTTTTGTACTTGTCATAAGTGGGATGACCAAATTTACTCAGGTACTTAAGCTCCTCAATCAAGGGTTTCAAATACACATCGAAACACTTTCCTAGATAACTCGACCCTAAAATAAACAGAGTGAGCATTGTATTCCTTGTTCATACACATCCATAGGGAAATGTTGTACTGTACCAAAATAACTGGCCATATACTGTATTGAAGACTCATATTGTATTCCTTGTTCATACACATCCATGGAGAAAGTTTGTATTGTACCAAAATAACTGGCCATATACTGTATTGAAGACTCATATTTCCAAAAGGGCTAAATCCTTCAGTTGAGAGCCCTAGCCAAACATTTCGGACCTCTGATGCAAAATGAGAAAACTCCCTGATCATGTGCTTCCAAGCCTCTCCGTCAGCAGGATGTATAAGGGTATCATCGTTAGGCAAATTTCTCTAAGCCCACCATCTTGCAACGCCATGTGTATCCTTTTCGGTCCATTTTCATCATAGACTAACTAATGGCATCCTAAAGACTCTTTAAAAAACTTAGTTAAAAAAAAAGACTCAAGACACTCAAACTAGCATCGATTTAGTTTTTGGCTTCTTTGGACAACCTGAGTAAAATGGCCAGTCGGCTAGAGAGATCAAGAGATGTATGCGTAATTTTTGAGCTTGTCTTTTCTCACATCCAAAACCCGTCCTAACAACCGTCCCCTTATAAACACCAAATCACAAGGATTTCTTACTAAAAGACAAGTGTTCATATACTACACTAATTAGACTCTAAAAAATACACTAATTAAAAACAAGAAAACACTAAAGATTTTTTTTAGGGCAGCATCCGTCAGAAAGTTCCATTGTCCGCCCAGTTTTTTACAATTTAAGACTCAAATAAAGTTGTAAAACCCCTCCCCCACACTTAAACTCTACATTGTCCTCAATGTACTAAAGTAAATCATAGAATTAAGTACTGAGACTAGGAGTTACGAAAATTCTAACTAAGAAAATGAAAATGCAACAAAATTTAAAAAGAGTAAGGGAAGATAATGCAAATCTGGTCTGTAGACTCCTCCATTGGGTTGCCTCCCAACAAGCACTTGTTTTTTAACGTCTTAGCCTAGACGTGATGCTTTTCATGTGTTTGAAGTGATAGAATCCTCAAGCGATTATGCTTCCGTGAGTTCCTCCTTAAGAGATGAATGATATAGCTTTAACTGATGGGCATTAACCTTGAATTCATTGTTGGTTATTGGGCTCTTGATCTTGACAGCTCCATGAGAAAAGGTTTTGATGACAATGTAAGGTCCCATCCATCTACAGCGTAGCTTGCCAGAAAAAGTTTAAGTCTCGAATGAAAGAGCAAAATTGGCTGGCCGATTGTGAACTCCTTTCGACGGATCATCTTGTCATGAAAGGCCTTCGTTTTCTCCTTATAGATCCAAGCATTGTCGAAAGCATCATTCCTTATCTCTCCGAGCTCACAAAGTAATAGCTTTCTATGCAAACCAGCCTCGTCTCGATCCATATTGAATTTCTTGACAGCCCACCATGCCTTGTGTTTTAGCTCCACCGGAAGATGACATGGTTTCCCATAAACTAATAAAAAATGTGACATTCCAATAGGAGTTTTGTAGGCAGTTCGGTACACCCATAATGCATCAACTAAGTATTGACTCCAATCTTTCCGGTTTGGCTTAACGGTTCTCTGTAAAATCTTCTTGATCTCACGGTTAGACACTTCACCCATTCCATTTGTTTGAGGATGGTATGGTGTAGATACTTTGTGCGTGACACTATACTTCCTCAATAATGCTTCCACCATTTTTTTGCAAAAATGACTTCCTCCATCACTGATTAGAATGCGTGGCATTCCAAACCTTGTAAAAATGTGAGTTTTAAGGAAATCTGCAACAACTCGCGAATCATTAGTACGGGTGGTTTTTGTTTCCACCCATTTTGAAACATAATCAACGACGAGTAAGATGTAAGTGTAACCGTTAGACATGGGAAACGGTCCCATAAAATCTATGCCCCAAACATCAAAGATTTCGATATTAAGGATAAACTTTTATGGCATTTTATCTCGTGGTCCAATGTTGCCGGATCTTTGGCACTTATCACACTTAGTACAAAATTCATGAGAGTCACGAAAAATGTTAGGCCAAAAGAATCCACAATCTAATACTTTCAAGGCTGTTTTCCTAGAACCAAAATGACCTCCACATGCACCATTATGACAAAACTCAAGAATGGACTGAAATTCACTATCGAGGACACACCTCCTAAATACTAAGTCCGAACATTATTTCTACAAGTAAGATTCATCCCAAATAAAAGTCCTAACATTACTCTTAAGTTTTTGGCATTGAGAACTATGCATGGAAGATGGAAACTCATTGGTGACTAAATAATTGACTATATCCGCATACCATGGAGTTTCGGAGGCACTAACCTGAATTTCGAAGAGTTGTTCATACGAAAATGTTTCCTCTATTGGCACGGCCTCTTTGTCATGTACAATTTGAGATAAGTGGCCAGCCACCAAGTTTTCTACTCCATTCTTATCTTTCACTTCTATGTCGAATTCTTGGAGTAGAAGTATCCAACAAATTAGTCATGGCTTGACATCCTTTTTCGCAATGAGATACTTCAATGCAGCTTGATCCATGTAGACAATCACCTGGCTTTACAACAAATATGATCGAAACTTATCAAGTGCAAACAC
Organism: Geum urbanum; assembly: GCA_946800695.1. Lineage (NCBI taxonomy): Eukaryota > Viridiplantae > Streptophyta > Magnoliopsida > Rosales > Rosaceae > Geum > Geum urbanum. The sequence goes on along the minus strand of OX327008.1, from coordinate 14,314,997 downwards.
CACAGCGAGCATCTCCTTCTCAGTTGTTGTTTAATTGGCTTGAGCATCATCAAGTGTTCGAGAAGCATAGTAGATGGCGTAGGGCTTCGTGTCCTTCCTTTTCCCTAAAACATCTCCAACGACGTAATCAGAAGAATCACATATAAGTTCAAACGGTTGAGACCAATCTGATGCACAAAGGATATGAGCACTCGTCAGAAGCTCCTTCAATTTATCAAATGCAGCTCGACATTCATCATCAAACACAAAGGGAGTTTCTTTTTGTAGAAGCTAGCACAAGGGACGAGATATATAGGATAAGTCCTTGATAAACCTCCTGTAAAAATCTGCGTCGCCAAGAAAAGAACGTATCTCTCTAACTAAAATCGGAGAGGGTAAGTACCGCATAAGATCTACTTTAGCTTTATCAACTTCTATTCCTCTTGCCGAAACTATGTGACCTAAAACTATCCCTTGAGTGACCATAAAATGGCATTTCTCCTAATTAAGCACTAGGTTGTTTCAACACATTTTTGCAAAATTAACTCTAAGTTGTCTAAGTATGCATCAAAATCCCTCCTAAATACACTAAAGTCATCCATAAAAACTTCTATGATTTTCTCTATGTAATCGGAAAAAATTGAAAGCATGCAAAAGTTGAAATGTACCTGGTGCGTTGCAAAGTCCAAATGGCATGCATCGATATGTGAAAGTTCCAAAGGGGTAAGTGAAAGTTGTCTTCTCTTGATCTTCTTCAACGATGTTGATTTGGTTGTAACCGGAATAACCATCTAGGAAGAAATAATAAGCATGACCTGCTAACCTCTCTAGCATTTGATCGATGAAAGGCAAGGGGAAGTGCTCCTTACGAGTGGTGGCCTTGAGCTTCCTATAGTCAATACAAACTCTATGGCCGGTTACAATCTTTGTGGTACTAATTCATTCTCTGCATTCTTGACCACGGTGATTCTGGACTTCTTAGGAACAACTTGCATGGGTGAGACCCATCAGCTATCCGAGATCAGATATATGACGCAACAATCCAAGAGTTTGATTACTTCCTTCTTCACGACTTCCATCATAGGCAGATAGAGTTTCCTTTGAGCTTCTCTCGAAGGTTTAGCCCCATCTTTGACTAGAATTTGATGCACGCAAGGAGAAGGTACAGAGTAAAGAGGATTCATGTTACACTTTTTAGTCTTCAAGATCGCCCTATGGAGCTAAGGTATAAATGAATCTTCTTCGGTGGTGGATATACTCGAGATCGTCCTATATATCAATGGAGGTTGTTGTGGTGCTGGACAGTAGCGTAGGCTACTTCCTTGAAGACACTACAAGAAAAACTCACCTAGATCATAGAACCTTTACAGTTCTGTGGTCTAAGTGTAACTTAGACAACAGAAACAATTTTCGTCGTCTAAGACACACTTGGACAACAGACCGACATGCCGTGGCCACTTGGGCGACGGGGTCTAGTTCCATCGTCCATGTATCCACTTGGACGACGGAAACTACCTAGGTCCGTCGTCTAAGTGAAGCATTATATAATGTCCATGCCGCACTCTCTTCTTCTCCACTCGCTCGTCTCAACTTCATCCTCATATATATATATATATATATATATCGATCATTCTCTCTTTTGATCAGACTCTCTTCACGCCTACATGCATGCAAACTAGCTAGCTAGCTAGCTAGCACTAGATATATATATATATATATATATATATCTCTGGTTCCGACCATCGATACGCCATATATCGGAGAAAGCTAAGTACGTACGTACGTAGTTAATTTCCCAACACCATTAACGTTTTTATATATAATTAATTATACGTTTGATTGATTGCATTGTTAATTAGTACGTCTAATATATAATTATAATTAAGTTAGGTAATTGATGACATATATATATTAGTTAATTAATATAGATCAGTAGTACGTATATATGCATGGATGTTTAAAAATTTGGTAAATATATATTTAGTTAAAACGTACATGCATGTTAGACATATTAAAGTAATTGATGTAGAGTACGTATATTCACCGATAATTAATAAAGGTAATTATTAAAGGTAATTAATAAATAATTTAATTAATTAGACGCTAATAATTAAGGTAGTTGAAAATATGTGTATGCATATAATAGGTTAATAATTACTTGAAAATCTGTATATATATATAATAGTTGACCAATATGATAATTAATTATTAAATTTCGTAGAAGTATGGACAAGAGTTGGATAAAGTTGCGGAATAGAAGTGATGTCCAGTATATGGATGGAATTAACGAATTTGTGAATTTTGTGATAAAACATGGTTAGAGAAAGCGTTTCAGGTGTCTGTGCAAAAAATGTCTTAACTGTTAGTATGTGGAGGTTAATGTTATGGTGCAACACCTGTACGAAAATGGTATGATGTGGAGTTACACTACTTGGAGCGAGCATGGTGAAGCAGTAGACTTCAACTCAGCAGACTTTAGCTCAATGTACAATTACCATGGTGCCTCATCCAGCGACAGTGGTGCCGGCCCTCCCTGCTTGGAATCCAACTGCGGATTTGGTCCATGGTGCATTTTGGAGATTTAGTCATGGTGGACACCAACACCAGAAGGGAGGTTACAATACCACTCATGGGCTAGCTTGAAACATTCCTTGCTGCTAGCTTGGCCACTGACACCAGTAAGATGAATAAGTATAACAGGATGATACTTGAAGCGCAGACCCTGGTGTACCCTGGATGTCGAGAGAATGTGTTGTAATATGTGATGGAGCAAATGAAGATAAAAGTGAAGCACAAAATGTCAGTCAGTTTTCGACGAAATTCAGGAGCAAATATGTAAGTTGTTTCATGATGATCACAGTCTTCCTAAATCCCATTATAAGGTTAGAAATATCTTGAGCAGCCTCGGCCTAAAGTACAGGATAATTTACGCATGTCCAAATGATTATGTGCTGTTTTACAAAGAGTATAAAGATTTGGACTATTGTCCCATATATGGCCAGTGTAGATATGAGCTGAATAGGAAGAGTTCGAAAAAGAAAAATCCTGTGAAGGTTCTTCGATATTTTCCATTGATTCCCAGATTGCAGCATCTGCACATGTCTCTATACACAGCAGACACGATGCGATGGTACGCAGAAAAATGAATAGATGACGATATGCTGAGACACGCCGCGGATGGGGAAGCTTTCAAACATTTCGACAGCAAATTTGGAGACTTTTCCGCAGAGTTTAGAAATGTTAGACTCGGACTATCTACAGACGGATTCAATTTTTGGGGTAGTAATAGCTCTGCCGTCAGCAGTTGGCCAGTTATTCTGATGTCATACAACCTGCTTCTGTGGATGTGCATGAACAAGGAATTTCATTTCCTTACTCTGCAAATTCCAGGTCCTTAATCTCCGGGGAAGTGCTTAGATGTCTACCTCAGACCTTTGATCGACGAGCTGAAACTGTTGTGGGAAAATGAGGTCCCAACTTATGACAAATTCACTGACACGATGTTCATGATGAGGGCTGCCATAATGTGGACGATCAGCGATTTTCCAGCGTATGGGATGTTGGCAGGATGGGATGTGTAAGGATATAATGGATGTCCTATATGTTTGGACGACGTGAACTCTAGTTGTCACGCGGGGAAGGTGTGTTACTTGGGTCACCGTAGATGGCTTACACAAAACCACCTGTGGCGACAGGATGAAGCTCATTTCGATGGGACGGTAGAGAATAATCCTGAACCCCGTAGTTGGTTGGGTGAAGAGATTTTAGAGAGGTTGAGCTATTGCGACTTTGGTGTGTTAACCAATGAGATGTAAAGAAATGCAATCCAATACCTCCACATGATCTTAGCTATTGCATCACAAGAGTATATTCTTTGAACTCCCTTACTGGTCGAAGTTGAAGCTGAGGAACAACTTGGACATGATGCACATAGAAAAGAATGTGTGCGACAGCGTGGTGGGAACAATTCTCGATATTAAGTTCAAGACTAAAGATACTCCCAAAGCGCGCACAGATCTGGAATGTATGAATCTACTTCATCCCTTGTGGTTGAGGAGGAATAGGAGAGGAGTGTAGAACAAGATGTCAGCTGCACCTTACACAGTGAAGCCGACACTTAGACGTTCTATATTTCACTTGTTTAAGAGCTTTCGTTATCCGGCTACGTATGCAGCTACTATAATTGTAGCAGTGGATGAGGTGTAACACAAGTTTGTTGATCTAAAGACACATGACTATCACGTTATGCTACAACGTCTGATTCCAGTGGTAATTTGGCTATATTTGCCTCTCGACGTCGTAGAACCAATAATGGCATTGTGCACATGGTGGCAGAGGTTATGCGCCAGAGAATTAAAGAAGTCAGATGTGGTGGAACTGCAACACCAAATTGTGCACATCATTTGCAAACTAAAGAGGATTTTTCCCCTTCTTTCTTTGACATCATGATTCACCTAATGATCCACCTGCCTGAGCAAGTGCTCATTTCTGGTCCGGTCCAGTAAACTTGGATGTATCCTTAAGAAAGGTATGTACAACTAATTAATTATACAAGTTTTTCGATCCATTATTTGTTCCACAGGAGATTACTAGCTATATGTACTTATTCTACAATGTATTAATTGAACGTTTGATTTTGTAGACAGGTTGGACAGTATAAAGGATTCGTCAAAAATAGGTCGGCCTCGGATGGCTCTATAGCAGAGACATACCTAATGCATGAGTGTGTTACTTACTGCAACAGGTACCTCAAAGATCCACCACCTCCCACCGCCCGAGATTCCAGTGTCCCCATCAATCTTTCTGTCGTCACAAATGTCGTACGACCGTTTAGAGGAGTATTAAAGGAATCGTTAACACGAGAAGAACTCATTGAGACACATTGGGTAGTGTTGCGAGACTGTGAAGAAGTTGAGCCGAACATAATTGGGTACAGCAGAAGGCTTCAGGCATTAAATCTGGACAAAAGTTCGGCATAATTTGAGAATATGGTTAAGAAGAAGTTCCTCGATTATTTCTTCCAATGGGTACGTACGTATGTTTAATTATTTAGTTTATATACATGTTTGTAGAAAGTAAACCCTTTAATTATATATATATATATATTTCCCATTTTTCCAGATATTGATCTACAAAAATTCGAAAACCACGGGGGGTGGCGGTTCTGGCCAAAGCACTTGCTAGCAGGGAAGCCAATTAAACACTATATTTACCCCGGATATTTTGTGAACGGTGTAAAGTTTCATTCATTAGTCCGAGATGAAGGAAGAAGAACACAAAACAGTGAGGTAGCGGTTGGGAAAGACAATGATCTATATTACGGGGCTATTGTATATGTCGTTCAGCTATGTCATGGAAATGATGTCAACGTTTTCCTATTCAAGTGCAAATGGTTCAAGCGTACAAAGGAAGACCTGAGACTTTTATCAGTCGATACGAACTCAAGCTGGTATGAGGATTAGTCTTTCCCTCTCGCCACCTTAGTTAGGCAAGTGTTCTATCTCGATGATCCTAAAGCTGGTGAAGGGTGAAAAATAGTGAACCATATCTCTCATCGAAGAATATGGAATACTACAACAATTGAAGGGACACCGGGGACTGAAGATGCTGATGAACCGGAAAAAGACATTCTTGCCTATCAAGAGCCTAATATTTTTGTCATCTGCTCCGACATAATGGACCTAGTTCAAGCTAGTGAACACTTATCCATGCCTGATGGTTGTACGGATCTAACAAAAGATGAGATTATTGATGCAATTAATTAGGTGGATGAAGAAGAGGCGTAGGATGAGGAAGAGGACGAGGACTCAGGATATTCGTTGGACGATGTTGAGTATGATGATGAGGAGGAGAAATCGGATAACAGGGATGAGGATGATGACAATTATGACGAAAAGTACAATATAACGATGAGGAATATTAATTTGTAATTAATTATTGTAATTATTGTAATGATGCATGATTGATTAATTATATATATTATGAGGAGGAGTATGTACAACTATTAATTTTTTACTTAATTAATTTAATAATTAATTAAATAGCGTGGTCGCTTCGATCGACAGAAATTAAAATTAATTAATTAATCCAGAGGATCGGATCGATCAAGAATCGATAACATTTTCACGAAACCCTAACACGGGTCCATACTAAGGTAATAAAACACTAGTAATTAATTATACATATATAAAACCCTAAATCCTTAAAATAGCACTTAGACGACGCAAAAGGGTCAAACCGTCGTCTAAGTATACCCTAAACCCTAAGGCCCTAACCCTAAATAACAAAAATTTCACTTAGACGACGCAAAGACACGTTTGCGTCGTCTAAGTGAGTACTTGGATGAAGCAAACGTGTCTTTGCGTCGTCTAAGTACTTACTTGGTCGACGCAGACGTTTCTTTGAGTCGTCTAAGTGAAAATTTCGTGATTTCATCTAAGACAACGACCATCTAGACCATGTCCTAATGCACATTCTTTTCGTCGAGACCATAGAGTAAACAATTATCTGAGTGTGAGCATCGACGGTTCCAAAATAGGACTTACGGATTTTCGTGTATCCACGTTTCCGGTTTGTAAAAATTTCGGTTTTGCGGTTGACTGTGCCGATGACACGCTTAACGAACTTACTATTTTCTGAAAATTATTCTATTTATATATTGTCTTATGGTGAATGTATCCAATGGTTGTTTTGTCCAAATTCAATTTCTTTAATATCGATATGCAATGAGCATATACTTAATAACACTTAAGTTATACAGATTAGTTGATACTTAACAAGTTTAAAGACGTAAGATTATTCATCATCTTAAATTCAATTGTTTATATATACGATTCTTTAATCGATATTTTACGACTATTTCATTTGAATGACATATCAGAAACTTCCTTGCGAATTATTTTTAAAAATTAATTTTACGGAAATTTCACCTGGACCATGGAGATAGACCATCTCCGTCGTCCAGGTGACCACTTGGACGACGGAGATGGTCTATCTCCGTTGTCTAGGATGAAAAATTGGCAGTTCAATTTTGACCGCCAAATTTTTAGGGAACGGTTCAAATTTCACCTGGACTACGGTGATGACCATTTCTTTCGTCTAAGTGAAATTTGAAACGCTCCCCAAAATTAAGACAGTTAACTCCCACCCGCCAAATTTAATAGGCGCCGGTTCCAAAAATTAAAACGGTTCACTTACATGACGGAAACACCTTTTTCCATCATCTAAGTACACTACATCCTTTTTTCCTCATCCCATTCTCAATCATCCTCTCCTCTCCCCTCTCTCTCACTCTCTCTCAAAAATCCGGTGACATTCCAGCGACTCAAAATCCAGTGACTTCCTCCCTCCAGCGACACCGCTCTCCCGCGACTCCTCTCTCCGATAATTTTTAAAATTTTTAACATAATTATATTTTAATTTGTGTTTAATAATAAATTAGTAAATTGGTAAAATAATTAGTAAAAATAAGAAATTAGTAATAATTGGTAAATTGGTAATAATAATTAATATAGTTGGTAAATTTGTAATTACAGTATTATTGTATATTATGATAATTATGGTTATTTAGTAATTAATAATTGTAATTATTGTCAATGATAATTATTATTGTAATTTTTGAAAATTATAATTAATTATTATTTTAATTATATATTATTGGTAAATTATTGAATTATTAAAAATAATAAATTGGTAATTATGGTAATTTAGTAATTATTATAATAAATTATTTAATTATTAAAAATAATAAATTGATAATTATACCTAATTTAGTAATTATGGTAAATTTTTATATATAATTATTATGGTAATTATATTTTTACAACTCTGAAATTAAAATGGCCCAGTGGGGTAAGAAAAATGCCAAAAAAGAGGCCGAAGATGCTCTACTCCGACGCTTGGCAGAGCAAGTCGGTTGGCAGTTAAAGGAGGAAAACATCGCGCCTCTTCCAGACCCTTCACCTGGTCGTTCGACAGCGACGACTGGGGAAATTCCCGATGCCCTAGCTATCCCGCTCGATGATGATGACGCCTTGTGACGACCCGAACCAGAATTGGAATTGTAATCGGCTTAATCTGCGAGTTTTACGAGTAATTGAGGTTTATCGTAATTAATCAGATATGCAACTTCGTTCACGACTTAATTTTCGGACACGAATTTGATTTGGGTTTGTTCGTGGGAAATGTAGAGAATCTGATTTCGAGTCCGTATGAGCTTTCCGAGGATTTTTCGGATAATCAAGGAATATAAAAAGAATATTTGAAATTTTCGCCGAGTTAGTCGTGTTTATCTGTTTGAGTTTGAGTTATCCGAATTGCGAATAGAGTTGATTCGCGACATATAAATAGCCGAATAATCGTAAAGTTATCGAAAAGTTTGAAAATGGGTTGTTTGACCGAGTTGACCAGAGCTGGGCCGAGTTGACCGAGTCAACCCGTGTTGACTCACTGAGTTGTGACTCGCCGTCGTGGTGGCTGCCGAAATACGGCGCGGTTTCCGGAAATAAAGATAGGGAATTGAAGCTTAAGATCTATGCCCCGATCGTCGCCTTGAGGATTTCGAGTTGATTTGAGTGGTGGATTTTTTGTCGAGGGTTTATGTGGAGCATTTGAAGATTTTCGGCGATTCTTTTGTTATCCAAGTTATATATCTCCAGAAATGTTTGGTTTCCAAGGTGTGGGTCAGAGTATTGAATTATGATTTTGATCAATGATATTTTGTGATTATTCAGGGGATCAAGATCGTACGCTTGGCGAGGGATCTTCCGCCGAATCTCGGGGTTAGCGCGTTTGCGCGCTGTGCTTGTCTGTGAGTGGACACCTTTATTTTCACTGATTGGTTGCAAGTCTTTATATTGCATTTTACGAGCATGCGCATGCATATGCGAATATGATTTGTTTGAGCATGTGTTTTATGATTATTCATATACGAATATGCATCGACGAATATGATTATATAATTATGTAATACGAATATGCATTCACATTATGCTTTATACATTTGCATAAAACTATTTATGATTTGGTTTACATAGAGTATAGTCTTAGTATATGTGGTTGTATCGATACACTTGCATCCCGGCTGATTCCCGAGGATGTTTACCGGGGGAGGCTATGACCTCTGACCCGAGGCCTTTACCGGGGGGGGGGGGGGGGGGGGGGGCAGAGATCCCGTGATTCGGATTGTACTAGCGCGGATGTGTCCATGAGTGGCCCCACAGAATTTTCGATGCATGCTCTGTACGTGTGAGGAGTTAGAGTCTCCCTCGTGTACCATATTATTTTCATGCATTTAGACTCGCATATGCTTCTATAACATATATTATTTGGCGAAAGACATATATTTTCGTCCAGTCACTCTAACGGTTTATATGTCTTTCCCTGGGCTCTTTGTTTTCAATGCACAGTTTGCAGTTCGGATTCTGGTGCCACACGTCGCAGTTGGAGGCTTAGTATACGAGCTACTTTTCTTTCTCAATAGGTTTCTTGTTTAGCCAACTGCTGTATAATTATGTCTGTATATATATATATATACTAGAGGTCGCTCTGAATACTCTGATGTTTATATTTTCATATGATTTTCCCCGGATTTCTGTAAAGTTACAGTTTTTGCTTATTGGTTTATAATATGTTATGTCTTTGAGAAATCTGGATGGGATTGGTGCCCACGGTTTGGCTTTTGTGGCATAGGATGAAGTGTGTTTTTTTTTATGTAGGTTAATGGTAACCTCCCAATATAGTGAAACTCTGTCGAAATTTCTACGGTTTTTGAAAGTTCGTGTTTTCAGAAGGGGTTCGATTCCAGTTTAGGAAACTAAATCGGGGTTGGGTCCTTTCACCTTGTATCAGAGCATTATGTTTTAACTTCTGTAGACTTCTGTTGTTGTGATGCTAAGGGTACTTGAGTCTGATGCATACTTTTGGTAGGCTAGCACCGATAGAGTTCCGGTTTATATTCCATGGACATTATTCAGGGATTTGTTTATGCGGAGGTATTTCAACCAGGCTACACAGCAGCGGAAGTATGAGGAGTTCACTAACTTGAGACAGGGTAGTATGTTAGTACTTGAGTACCGGGATAGATTTACTCGTTTATCTCGGTTTGCTCGTGACATGGTGGCTACAGAGGAAGCTAAGTGTCGGAGATTTGAGTTGGGGTTGAACCTGAACATCAAGGGAACATTGACTATGATGCCTCGGAACAACTTTGATAAGTTTGTGAGTGCTGCACTCCGGGGCGAGGATATAGAAAAGAAAAGGCAGATGAGAGTCCAGTCTCGACGATTTGAGGAGGGTGGACCGAGTCAGGGATCTTCCAAGAGACTGAGTTCAGGCACTTCCGGATCGGCATCATCATCTGGCAGTGGACCATTTAGCCCACCAGTTGGTACACCTAGACAGAGATGGAGGAGGGATCGGCCATCTGAAAGAACCCAACCCCGATTTAATTCCCTAAACCGGAATCGAACCTCTTCTGAAAACACGAACTTGCAAAAACCATAAAAATTTCAGCAGAGTTTCACTATAGTGCAAAGTTACCATTCACCTGCACCCGAAAATACACTTCATCTTATGCCACAAAAGCCAAACCGTGGGCACCAATCCCATCCGGATTTCTCAACATCATATCATAATATAAAATAATAAGCAAAGTACTTTACTGAAATCCGGGAAAATCATATGAAAACATAAACATCAAAGTATTCAGAGCGACATCTAGTATATATTTACATAAATACACAGCAGTAGGCGAAACAAGAAACTTACTGATAAAGAAAAGTAGCTCGAACACTAAGCCTCCGACTGCGACGTGCGACACCAGAATCCGAACTGCAAACTGGGCATGGAAACCGAAAAGCCCAGGGGAAAGGCAAATAAAATCGTTAGAGTGAGTGGACAAAAATAAACATATGTCTTTCACCATTTACATTACATAAAAATATTGAGAGTTCTTAAAATAAATGGAGGTGTCAGGCGAATCTCTCAAGCCCGACGGTGATAGACTAGGCGAATATCTCAAGCCTAGTAGGCACATCAAGAGAATCTCTCAACCTTGGAACTAGACTACCGGTGATCAGCCGAGTAGTCAATGCATCGATGCTAATTAAATTTCATCACCAATAAAACATAAAAAAATACCTCCAAAATCAATAAATAATCTCAAATGATCCGGCCAAACTTTCCAGAAATGATCCTCTCCTCAAGCCCAACAACTTCTCTCAAATGACCCTTACCATCCAAGGCTCACAGTGGCCGGAATTCGCCTCGAAACCCACGGAATCCATGGATTCCGGCGAGGTTTCCGGCGAGCTCCAAACGGTGACCAATTTTAAAAACTCTTCACCCAAAAGCTTCCTTGGGTTGATGGGAGCAAAACCCCCAACCCCTTCGACCCCAAAAGTGGCCAGAAATGGCCACCCGATTCCGGCAAGAACTTCACCGACCTCGTTCTCCCTCAAATCTCAACCAAATGAACTCAAACCAATTGCAAAACAATAGGAAATCATGAGAAGAAGCTAACCATACCAACGATTTGGTCTGAAGTTGCCGGAAACGAAAAATCGATCGGTGGTGCAAAATCTCTCCGGCAATTCAAAAGTCAACGCGGTCAACCAAAGTCAACGGCGGTCAAACTTCCAAAACAGTGATTTTCGACAATTTTACGACTATTCCGATATTTTTACTCGCGGATCGATACGATCGACGGTCCAAATCGAATCACATCCACGTTTCGGATAACTCAAACTCAAACGGATAAACACGACCAAATCACGTGATTTCAAATATTCATAACATATTCCTCGGTTATCGAAACAATTATCCAAAACCGCCTACGATCTCAAAATCATGCATACTACAACTCTCGTGAAGAGACTCATACTACTAATTCCAGTTCGGGTCATCACAAATCTACCCCCCTTAAAAAAATTTCGACCTCAAAATTTACGTACATGCTAAGTGAACAGATGAGGATACTGCTCTCGCATATGCTGCTTGGTCTCCCAAGTGGCTTCCTCAACTGAATGATTGTGCCATAAGACCTTCACAAGCAGTATGACTCTGTGTCTCAACTCCTGCTCACGTCGATCAAGAATTTGTACTGGTTCCTCCACATATGTCAAATCTTCCCGAATAAGAAGCTGATGTGGTGCCAAAACATGTGATGGAGCTGGAATGTATTTCCGCAACATCGAAACATGGAAAACATCGTGCACCCTCGCCATCTCCAGAGGTAACTCTAACCTATAAGCCACGGCACCAACCCTCTCCGTGATCTCATACGGACCGATATACCGTGGTCGAAGCTTGCCACGCTTCCCGAAACGAACAACTCCTCGCCAAGGAGACAACTTCAGGAAGACCCAATCACCCACCTCGAACTCGAGACTCTTTCTTCGCACATCTGCATAACTCTTTTGGCGATCTTGCATAATCTTCAGTCTGTCTCTAATAATCTGAACATCCTCTGTGGTGTTCTTTACCAAATAAGGACCAATAAGTCATCGCTCGCCCACCTCACTCCAACACAATGGAGTGCAGCATTGCCTTCCGTATAGAGCCTCATACGATGCCATATCAATACTGGCCTAATAACTGTTGTTGTAAGTAAACTCAATCAAATGCAGTTGTTGGTCCCAATTTCCTCCAAACTGCAATACCCAACACCGCAACATATCCTCGAGGGTCTGAATAGTCCTCTCAGACTGCCCATCAGCCTGAGGATGGAAAGTTGTACTGAAATGCAATCTGGTACCCAAAGCTCGCTGCAATACCTGCCAAAACTCTAAAGTAAACTGACTGTCTCGGTCAGAAACAATAGATACAGGCACGCCATGCAAACGAACAATCTCTGCTAAATACAGCTTTGCCAACCTGCCCATAGAAATCTTCCCCGGAAGTGCAAGGAAATGTGCTGTTTTCATCAATATGTCTACAATAACCCAAATACCACTATTACCAGCTAAAGTACGCGGCAACTAATACACGAAATCCATGGTGATGTGCTCCCACTTCCAAATCGGAATCTCCAAGGGCTGTAGCTTTCCCACAGGCTTTTGCCTTTCTCCCTTCACTTGTTGACAAATGAGGCATCTGCTCACATATGATGCGATCTCCCTCTTCATATTTCGCCACCAGTAATAGGCTCGAAGTGTACGAAACATCTTTGTACTGCCTGGATGCATCGCGTAAGCAGAACAATGGGGTTCGTCTAAAATCTCTTTCTTCAAACCCTCGTCTCTGGGCACACATAATCTGCCTCTGAATAACAATGTACCATCATCACTCAACCGAAACCCTGTTGGCACACCATTCCGAATCATGGTCTTCTTGTCTAACAGATAGGAATCCGCATCCTGAGCTACACGAACCTGATCAACCAATATCGGTCAAACCTGGAAGCTAGCCAACAACACTCCATCATCATCCCACTCTAACTCAGCTCACATAGCTCGCAACTCTGCTAACATGGAAACTCTGGCCACACACACATGAAACAATGAAGCTCCCGATTCCCGACTGAGTGCATCAGCAATGACATTAGCTTTCTCAGGATGGTACTCAAAGGTGCAATCGTAGTTATTGATCAACTCCATCCATTTGCGCTACCTCATATTCAGATCTGGCTGCGTGCACAAATAAGTGAGACTCTTGTGATCAGTATATATCTTACACTGAGCTTCATACAAGTAGTGTCTCCAACTCTTCAAAGCTAAAATAATAGCAGCTAACTCCAAATCATGCGTAGCATAATTGACTTCATGTGGTTTCAACTGCCTAGAACCGTACGCCACCACTCTGCCATGTTTCATCAAAACACAATCAAGTCCCAATTTCGATGCATCGCTGTAAACCACAAACTCTCCACTATCGTCAGGTAGAGTCAGAACCGGTGCAGTAGTCAACATCTCCTTTAAGACCAAGTAACTCTCCTCACATGCATCGGACCACTCGAACTTGATGCCTTTCTTCGTCAATCTGGTAAGTGGAGAGGCAATCCGTGAAAAATCCTGAACAAAGCGCCGATAGTAACCTGCGAAACCCAAGAAACTCCTGATCTCTGGTACGGTGGTAGGTCTACTCCAATTCAACACGGCTTCAATCTTGTCAAAATCCACGCTGACTCCCTCAGCAGATATCACGTGACCCAAAAACTTCACGCTATTCAACCAAAACTCACACTTGCTGAACTTTGCAAACAGATGATTATCTCGTAAAGTCCGCAAAACAGCTCGTAAATGCTTCTTGTGCTGGCCCACATTTCTGTCTAAACACCCTGTTCATCAAATCAGAATGTCGTCGATGAACACGATCACAAACTTGTCTAGGAATCGCGTAAACACCTTGTTCATCAAATCCATGAAAGCTGCAGGAGCATTGGTCAACCCAAACGGCATAACCAAGAACTCATAATGTCCGTACCGTGATCTGAAAGCTGTCCTGGCCACATCTGACTCTCAGATCCTCAACTGATGGTATCCAGACCTGAGATCAATCTTTGAAAAGACTGAAGCTCCCTTGAGCTGATCAAACAAATCATCAATCCGTGGCAACGGATACTTGTTCTTCACGGTTACTCGATTCAGTTTCCGGTAATCAATACATAAACGCATGGAACCATCCTTCTTCAGCACAAATAGTACAGGAGCACCCCACGATGATACACCGGGTCGTATGAAGCCTTTCTCCAACAACTATTGAAGTTGAATCTGTAGCTCCTTCAACTCCGCTGGCGCCATACGATACGGTGCCTGAGATATAGGTCCAGTGCCCGGTAATAGCCGATAACTCCTCTGGAAACACATCTAGAAACTCGGAAACCACCTCAATATCACCAATGTCTGGTACAGCAGCCGTAGTATCCACAAAATGATCTAAGTAAGCAACACAACCCTTCTTCATCATCCGCTCGGCCTTCATCACTGAAATTACATATGGCAATGATGTATTCTTCTCACCGGGAAACAAAATCTCTGGGAAACCTGGACGTCGAAACACAACCTCCTTCTTGTGACAGTCAAACATTGCCCAATGTGTCTCCAAGAAGTCCATCCCCAAAATCACATCAAAATCGACAATATCCAGCAATAACAAATGTGCGGCTAACCCATAACCTCCAACAAAGATCTCACAATCCCTATACACCCAACCGATACTCACAACCTCACCGGATGGATACAACACTTTCCACAACCCCGGAAGTGGAGATGTAGGCATAGTAGCTAAAGATGATAATCTAAATGATATGAATGAATGCGTAGCACCTAGATCTAGCAAAGTAGGTACTGGATAGCCAAAAACATGCAATGTACCAATAACAACCTCTGGTGAAGCTCTACCCTCACGCAATGACATGGCATAAACCCTAGCCTGTCCAGCTGGTCGTCCACGCTGATGGTGACCCTGTTGTCTGCCCTGTCCAGAAGACTGTACTGGTCGAGCTCCAGAAGTAGTACCTCGATCTCCTCCTGAACCCTGAGCTGTCTGTCCACCAACACCAGTAGACTGGAAACATTCCCTCACAAAGTGACCCTCTTCGCCACAACCATAACAAATAGTAGTGCCTCGCTGACAAGGACCAAAGTGATGCCTGATGCAGAAATTGCACAATGGATACTCCCTCGGTATAGCAAAAGTGCCACCGGTACGTCGATGATAGCTGGATCCGCTAGAACTCCCACTGGACTGTGGTCTCTGCAGCCGATCCCTCCTCCATCTCTGTCTCTATCTAGCCATACCAACTGGTGGGCTAAATGGTCCACTGCCAGATGATGATGCCGATCCGGAAGTGCTTGAACTCAGTCTCTTGGAAGGTCCCTGACTCGAGGCATCATAGTCAATGTTCCCTTGATGTTCAGGTTCAAGCCCAACTCAAATCTCCGGCACTTGGCTTCCTCTGTAGCCACCATGTCATGAGCAAACTGAAATAAACGAGTAAATCTGTTCCGGTACTCAAATATTGACATACTACCTTGTCTCAAGTTAGTGAACTCCTCATACTTCCGCTGTTGTGTAGCCTGGTTGAAATACCTCCGCATAAGCAAATCCCTGAAAAATGTTCATGGAATATCAACCGGAACTCTATCGGTGCTAACCCACCAAAAGTATGCATCAGACTTAAGTAAACCAATTGCTGCCACTGTCATCTGCTCAGGAGTGAAACGCAGACGCTCACAAACTCGTTCAACCTGAACCAACCAAGCTTCACATATCTATGGATCAGCTGAACCCGAGAAAATAATCGCTCCAGCAGTTTGAGCTTTGACCACAGGGTCAAAACGCTCCTCCAAACGCAATACTCACATAAGCAAGTCATGCGTCTGGCGATCCTCATCAGGATCCACATCCCTATTGAACTGGACTACCGGTGATAGACTAAGCGAATCTCTCAAGACTAGTGGGCACATTAGGGGAATCTCTCAACCCTGGAACTGGACTACCGGTGATCATCCGAGTAGTCAATGCATCGATGCATGTTAAGTAAATGCCATCACCAATAAAACATAAAACAATACCTCCAAAATCAATAAATAATCTCAATATTGTAATGGAAATAAATATTGAAACCAAGAACTCGCTACGATAGTGAAAATAAATGTCTACTCACAGATAATTACAGCGCAGACACGCTAATCCCGAGATCCGACGGAAGATCCCTCGCCCAATGTACGATCTCGATCCCCTGAATAATCACAAAATATCACTGATCAAAATCACAACTCAATACACTGAACCACACCTCGGAAACCAGCCATTTCCGGAAACATATAACTCGAATAACAGAAAACCCGTCGAAAACCCCAAACACTCCACATAAACCCTCGACTTAAAATCCGGCATCCAAATCAACTCGAAAACCTCAAGGCGATGATCGGGGTGCGATTACAAGCAAAACGGCATAACACTTGTCAAGATCCAAAAAATCAACCCTTTGCCGGAGCGCCGCCATTAACCGCCGCCACCGGCGGCGGCGTGGCGTCAACAGTCGCGGATTCTAGCCAAACTTTCCAGAAATGATCCTCTTCTCAAGCCCAACAACTTCTCTCAAAGGACCCCTACTATCCAAGGCTCACGGTGGCCAGAATTCGCCTCGAAACCCACGGAATCCATGGATTCCGACGAGGTTTCCGGCTAGCTCCAAACGGAGACCAATTTCAAAAAATCTTCACCCAAAAGCTTCCTTAGGTTGAGGGGAGCAAAACTCCCAACCCCTCCGACCCCAAAAATGGCCATCTGATTCCGGCAAAAACCAAGAACTGCACCGAGCTAGTTCTCCCTCAAATCTCACCCAAATGAACTCAAACCAACTGCAAAACAATAGGAAATCACGAGAGGAAGCTAACCATACCAACGATTTGGTCTGAAGTGGCTGGAAACGGAAAGTCGATCGGTGGTGCAAAATCTCTTTGGCAAGTCAAAAGTCAACATTGTCAACCAAAGTCAACGACGGTCAAACTTCCAAAACAATGATTTTCGACAATTTTACGACTATTCCGATATTTATACTCGCAGCTCGATATGATCGACTGTCCAAATTGAATCACATCCACGTTTCGGTTAACTCAAACTCAAACGGATAAACACGACTAAATCACGCGATTTCAAATATTCATAACATATTCCTCGGTTATCGAAATAATTATCCGAAACCGCCTACGATCTCGAAACCATGCTTACTACAACTCTCGTGAAGAGACTTAGTCACTAAAACTGCTCAATTACGACAAACAGTGATTACTCGTAAAATATGCAAACCAAGCCGATTAATATACTAATTCCGGTTCGAGTCGTTACATTATGAGTTCTTGGTTATGCCGTTTGGGTTGACCAATGCCCCTACAGCTTTCATGGATTTGATGAACAGGGTGTTCAGGCGATTCCTAGACAAATTTGTGATCGTGTTCATCGACGACATTCTGATTTACTCCAGGATTGTGGGCCAGCACAAGAAATATTTGCGAGCTGTTTTGCGGACTTTGCGAGATAATCAGTTGTTTGCGAAGTTCAACAAGTGTGAGTTTTGGTTGAATAGCGTGAAGTTTTTGGGTCACGTGATATCTGCTGAGGGAGTCAGCGTGGATCCTGACAAGATTGAGGCCGTGTTGAATTGGAGTAGACCTACCACCGTACCAGAGATCAGGGGTTTCTTGTGTTTGGCAGGTTACTATCGGCGGTTTGTGCATGATTTTTCACGGATTGTCGTTCCACTTACCAGATTCACGAAGAAAGGCGTCAAGTTCGAGTGGTCCGATGCATGTGAGGAGAGTTACTTGCTCTTGAAGGAGAAGTTGACTATTGCACCGGTTCTGACTCTACCTAACGATAGTGGAGAATTTGTGGTTTATAGCGATGCATCAAAATTGGGTCTTGATTGTGTTTTGATGCAACATGGCAGAGTGATGGCTTACGGTTCCAGACAGTTGAAACCACATGAAGTCAACTATCCTACGCATGATTTGGAGTTGGCTGCCATTGTATTAGCCTTAAAGAGTTGGAGACACTACTTGTATGGAGCTCAGTGCAAGATATACACAGATCACAAGAGTCTCACTTATTTGCGCACGCATCCAGATTTGAATATGAGACAACGTAGATGGATAGAGTTAATCAATGACTATGACTGCACCTTTGAGTATCATCCAGGGAAGGCTAATGTCGTTGCTGATGCACTCAGTTGGAAATCTGGAGCTTCATTGTTTCATGTGTGTGTGGTCAGAGTTTCCATGTTAGCAGAGTTACGAGCTACGGGAGCTGAGTTAGAGTAGGATGATGATGGAGCCTTGTTGGCTAGCTTCCAGGTTCGATCGGTATTGGTTGATCAGGTTCTTGAAGCTCAAGATGCAGATTCCTATCTGTTGGACAAGAAGACCATGATTCGGAATGGTGTGCCAACAGAGTTCCAGTTGAGTGATGATGGTACATTGCTATTCAAAGGCAGACTTTGTGTACCCAGAGACGAGGGTTTGAAGAAGGAGATTTTAGACGAAACCCATTGTTCTGCTGACGCGATGCATCCAGGCGGTACAAAGATGTTTCGTACACTTCGAGTCTATTACAGGTGGAGAAATATGAAGAGGGAGATCGCAGCATATGTGAGCAGATGCCTCATTTTTTAGCAAGTGAAAGCAGAAAGACAGAAACCTGCGGGAAAGCTACAACCGTTGGAGATTACGGTTTGGAAGTGGGAGCACATTACTATGGATTTCGTGTATCAGTTACCGCGTACTTCTGGTGGTAACACGAGTATTTGGGTCATTGTGGACCGATTGACGAAATCAGCTCATTTCCTTGCACTTCCAGGGAAGATTTCAGTGGGCAGGTTAGCGAGGATGTATCTGGCGGAGATTGTTCGTTTGCATGGTATGCATGTATCCATTGTTTCTGACCGAGATAATCAATTCACTTCATAGTTTTGGCAGGCATTGCAATGAGCTTAGGGGATCATATTACATTTCAGTACAGCTTTCCATCCTCAGACTGATGGGCAGTCTGAGAGGACTATTCTGACCCTCGAGGATATGTTGCTGTCCTGTGTATTGTAGTTTAGAGGGAATTGGGACCAGCAACTGCATTTGATCAAGTTTGCTTACAACAACAGTTATCAGGCCAGTATAAATGCAGTGTCGTACTCCATTGTGTTGGAGTGAGGTAGGCGAGCGATGGCTTATTGGTCCTGATTTGGTGAAGAGCACCACAGAGGATATTAAGATTATCAGAGACAGATTGAAGATTGCCCAAGATCGATAAAAGAGCTATGCAGATGTGAGAAGAAAGAGTCTTGAGTTCGAGGTGGGCGATTGGGTCTTCCTGAAATTGTCTCCTTGGAGGGGAGTTGTTCGTTTCAGGAAGCGTGGCAAGCTCCGTCCACAGTATATCGGTCCTTATGAGATTATAGAGAGAGTTGGTGCCGTGGCTTATAGGTTGGAGTTGCCTTCAGAGATGGCTCGAGTACACGATGTTTTTCTGTATCGATGTTGCGGAAATACATTCCAGATCCATCACATGTTTTAGCACCACATCAGCTTCCTATCCGGGAAGATTTGACATATGTGGAGGAGCCAGTATAGATTCTCGATCGGCGTGAGCAGGAGTTGAGACACAGAGTCATACCTCTTGTGAAGGTCTTATGGCAGAATCATTTAGTAGAGGAAGCCACTTGGGAGACCGAGCAGTATATGCGGGAGCAGTATCATCACTTGTTCACTTAGCAGGTATGTAAATTTTGTGGTCGAAATTTTTGTAAGGGGGTAGATTTTTGACGACACGAACCGGAATTGGAATAGTAATCGGCTTAATCTACGAGTTTTACGAGTAATTAAGGTTTATCATAATTAATCGGATATCCAACTTCGTTCACGACTTAATTTTCGGACACGAATTTGATTTGGGGTTTGTTCGTGGGAAATGTAGAGAATCTGATTTCGAGTCCATAGGAGCTTTCTAAGGATTTTTCGGATAATCGAGGAATATAAAAAGAATATTTGAAATTTTCGCCGAGTTAGTCGTGTTTATCTGTTTGAGTCTGACTTATCCGAATTGCGGATAGAGTTGATTCGCGGCGTATATATAGTCGAATAGTCGTAAAGTTATCGAAAAGTTTGAAAATGGGCTGTTTGACCGAGTTGACCAGAGCTTGGCCGAGTCGACCGAGTCAACCGTGTTGACTCACTGAGTTGTGACTCGCCGTCGTGGTGGCTGCCGGAATACGGCGCAGTTGCCGGAAATAAAGATAGACAATTTCGATCTATGCTTCCTTTTGATGTATGTATTGTGATGTATGGTGGAGTTTTTAGGTTGAAATTGTGGAGGAGAAACGGGGGAATTATGGGGGCGAAGGACGGCGGTGCTCCGGCCATGGTGGTGGCCGGGGTTAAGGGGGAAAGGTTCAGTGGACCACGGCAAGGCGTTTGGGAATGTTTTGGTGGACCGCCATGCGTCGTAGCCGGAGTTCCGGTGATGGACTGGTCGCCGGCCGGTTTGAAATCCAAGGGGGTTTCGAGTCCTTTTTCGGTGAACCACGATGGAATTGTAGGATAAGGTAGTTGGGAAAAGTATTGGGCTCGAGGAGGACTTGAATTCTGGGCTTTCCTCGTCGGAAAATCTCTCCGGTGACGGCGCGCCGTCGCCGCTGGCGGCGGTTAACGACGGAGCTCCGGCAAGGCGTTGACTTTTTGGATTTTGTCATATTTTATGCCGTTTTGCTCGAAATCGCGCCCTAATCGTCGCCTTGAGGTTTTCGAGTTGATTTGACTGGTGGATTTTATGTCGAGGCTTTATGTGGAGTATTTGGGGATTTTCGGCAATTCTTTGATGTCGAGGCTTTATATGGATTATATATCTCCAGAAATGGTTGGTTTCCGAGGTGTGGGTCAGAGTATTGAATTGTGATTTCGATCAGTGATATTTGGTAATTATTCAGGGGATCGGGATCGTACGCTTGGCGAGGGATCTTTCGCCGGATCTCGGGATTAGCGCGTTTGCGCGCTGTGCTTGTCTGTGAGTGGACACCTATCTTTTCACTGATTGGTTGCTAGTCTTTATATTACATTTTATGAGCATGAGCATGCATATGCGATTATGATTTATTTGAGCATGTGTTTTACGATTATTCATATACAAATATGCATTGACGAATATGCTTATATAATTATGTAATACGAATATGCATTCACATTATGCTTTATACATTTGCATGAAACTATTTATGATTTGGTTTACACAGAGTACAGTCTTAGTATATGTGGTTGTATCGATACACTTGCATCCCGGCTGATCCCAGAGGATGTTTACCGGGGAAGGCTGTAACCCCTGACCCGAGGCCTTTACTTGGGGGGGGGGGGAGGAGGGCAGACCTCTGAACTGAGGATTTTCTGGCTTGAATCATGTGTGGGTTTGGGATCCCGTGATTCGGACTGTACTAGCGTGCATGTGTCTATAAGTGACCCCGCGGGATTTTACGATGCATGCTCTGTACGCGTGAGGAGTTAGAGTCTCCCTCGTGTACCATTTGATTTGATGCACGTAGACTCGCATATGTTTCTATAACATATATTATTCGGCGAAAGACATTTATTTTCGTCCACTCACTCTAACGGTTTATATGTCTTTCCCTTGGCTCTTTGTTTTCAATGCCCAGTTTGCAGTTCAGATTTTGGTGTCGCACGTCGCAGTTGGAGGCTTAGTATTCGAGCTACTTTTCTTTCTCATTGGGTTTCTTGTTTAGCCTACTACTGTATAATTATGTATATATATATATACTAGAGGTCGCTCTGAATACTTTGATGTTTATATTTTCATATGATTTTCCTCGGATTTCTATAAAGTTAAAGTTTTTGATTATTGCTTTATAATATGTTATGTCTTTGAGAAATCTGGATGAGATTGGTGCCCACGGTTTGGGTTTTGTGACATAGGATGAAGTGTGTTTTTCGGGTGCAGGTAAATGGTAACTTCGCGATATAGTGAAACTCTGCCGAAATTTCAACAGTTTTTGAAAGTTCGTGTTTTCAGAAGGGGTTCGATTCCGGTTTAGGAAACTAAATCGGGGTTGGGTCCTTTCACGCCTCTTCTGTTCCGACATCGATGTTAGAAAATGCTCAATCATCGTCGGCCTCCTCCGAGTCTATCCTCTACAGCGCGCGGCGCAAGGTTAGGAGGGCCCCGTCAGACCCTCAACCCAAAAGGTCTCGAGGACTCGTAAATGGCAGAAAAATCAAGAAGTTGTTGAAGGTGACCGGGTAAAAGATCCAGTTGCTGTACGACAATTTCACCGATGGCCCTCCCACCTCTCAGCTAGCTAGTCTCTCCTCGCACAGCATCGGGCCAATCGTTCGCAACAAGGTTCGTATGATTGCTCCCACCTGGAAAGAGTTGCCAGCCGAGGAGAAGGGGAAAGTGTTTAAAGAAATTTCAGTACGTAATACGTACAATTTTATATTTATTTTTTAATAAACAATAAAAATCGTAATTTCATAATATCTACGATTATATTTTTTTTATTCTTTTCTTATAGGAACAATATGAGGTGGATTCCACACTGTAGATGCTTAGGCACATCAACAGCACCTCCAACGCCATCTACCGTGATTGGAAGTACAAACTTCATAAGTATTATGAAGATATCGGCCGAGTGACTACCCCCGTAGAGCTACGCGAGGATAGAGAAGATGAGTGGGAGTGGTTGGTCACCCACTTCGAAGACGAAGAATATCGGGTGATTATTTTTTTATTTAAATTGACGAAATTGAATTATTATTTTTTTAGTTATTTATTATTTTTTAATGATTTATGTTGTCCAACAGAAATTCTCCAACATCAACAAAACCAACCGGAGGAAGAAGGACAAATATCATACCTCCGACTCCAAGCAGATGATCCAAATCGCCAAGGAGCATAGAGATAAGGGCTCCAAACACCTTTATCTAGATGCTAGCGTCAGCGCTTACGCCTGCGCTAGACAATGAAGCGAGTCAATACGGCGTAACTGCCGTATATATTTCTTTTTAATTCGCGTAATTATTATTTAATTATTATTTATTAAATTTTCATACAAATTTATAATTATTTAATTATTATTATTATTATTATTATTATTATTATTATTTTCAGGCGAGGTTGGTAGAACGGGTGCAGGAGGAATTGGCTAACATGCAGCTTGCACACCCGGATTTGCTGCTGGAAGACCTGTCTCCTCTATCGATGGAGAGCCAAATTGCAATCGCGGATGAGGTATACAATCGTCGAGCTGGCAAGGAGGTTAGGGGGATGGGACGCAAGGTGCAGCGAGATTTGTCTTCTGACTCATCTACGGGATGTTCGACGAGGAAAGGTGCTCGGGATGCGTCGGTCCAAGCAGTCCTTTAGGAGGCTTGACTCGCACAGGAGGAAACGCAATCTATGCATCAGAGGCTTGATGAGCAAAAAGCGCAGATAGCCCAACTCATCGCCCTCATGGAAAACCAGGCTCGACAACAGTGTCAACCTCTTCCGAACCCATACCTCGAGGACGACGACACGACTGGAGGCGAGGGACTCGGCGGCGCGTCTGCTCCTCCTATATTTTAGTAGTTTGCATTCTATGTAGTTTATGATATCGTATTTTCGATTCTGAACGATTTAATTTGATGTATGCACAAATTTTATTTATTTAAATGACAATTTAGTATTTTAATTAATTAATTAATATTTAATTATTTAAATGAGAATTTAGTATTTCAATTAAATTATTAATATTTTACTTTAAATTCTAATTTTAATTAAAATAATAATAATCACTTAGACTACGGAAGATATTCATATGTGTGGTCTAAGTGTTCACTTAGACTACGGCATATAACTAGATATCCGTGGTCCAAGTGGTGATTTAGACTACGGAATATAGATATCTGTGGTGTAAGTGAACACTTAGACTATGGAGATTTTGCGTGGTCTAAGTGCTCACTTAGACCACGCAATAACTCCCTAGTCTAAGTGACCACTTGAACGACAGAATTATTGCGTCGTCCGAGTGGCACTTAGGCCACGGAGATGTTGCGTCGTCTAAGTAGTACTTGGACCACGCAACTTCTCTGTCATCCAGGAGGGATCTTGGATGACGAAAACATCCATTTCCGTCGTCCAAGTACCTAGACGACGAGACTTGGAGGACGTACCCTAGAAGACGGAGATTTCGTCGTGTGAGTACTTGGACGACGGAAATGTGCACCTAGATGACGAAAATGGTCCGCGGTCTAGGTGCATTTTTCTTCTAGTGAGAGTTCCTTGGCTTCGTGGAGAGGAGGTAGTGTTTAGTCAGAGCTTAGGCGTCTAAAATGAGTGATGGTGAATGAAGAACCGAGCTCTTGTATTTATAGGTGAAGAATGGGAATCTTCATCTCCAAACTAGGTTTTTTGAATAATTTTGAACGTTCCAGAATATTATGCTACGTCATTCCTAATTGATTTAGGAAACTTCATTTTTTCAGCTCCGCGACGCTCCTGGAATCTCGAACCATTTGCATTCTTAATTCAAGTAGGAATCCTAGTCAAAGTAGAAAAATACCATTTTTCCTAATCGAATTAGGAAACCTTCATTTGCTGCGTTTTAAGCCCATTTCCACCTCCTTAATTCATCTTTTTTATTCAAAATCTAAAAACAACAAAGTATGTAAGAAACGAGAATACTAAGGTCAAAACCAATCTAAATGTAAAGAGAAACACGTTAAGAATCAAGCATAAAATACGTAGATCACATTGATAGAAATAATAATAAAATAACATAACTAACTACTAAACTAAACCAGGAGTAGGAGTAGGAATCGCGTCGTCACTCGGATCATCGTCGTTGAGGCCAGGAGTGGGCAGGGGGGAGAAGGGAAGGGGTTGGACGACACTCGTCATCATGATCAGAAACGGGCAACCCCATTTCCCTGCAGGCCTCGTAGAAGGAAACCATCTTACGGTTGTGGGCTTCAAACCGTGCCTTTACCGACCTCAAATGCTCCCCGGCGCGAGCGGCCGACTCCTGTGCCAATCGACCCCATTCAAAGGTGGCTCGGAGCACCTCGGAATTGTCCCTACTGCGATGAGTTAACGATGAGGATGACTCAGATAAATCTTTCTACACCATCCGTCCAATCCCATGAATCTTCTTACTAGGCCAGCGACCGTAAACAGCATCAGCAATAGTGATCTGAATCTGCATCGACAGGGGAGACACTTGTTCAAGCGTCATCTCCGAGATTACATTAAAGAAAATGAAGACGAGCCTTATACTTGTCAGACTCAAAGTGTCCGACCAACCATTGCCACTCCTCTTCCCTGTCGTTCCGGAGCTCCAGAGGGGTAGGCAAGGCCCCGTGTTGCTGATAGTAATTGTGGAGGTCGTACTTCCAATCCTTGTAAATGCGGGCAGCCGTGTCCTCTATATCCGCCATCATCTCCGCTGAGCCGGAGATTTCAAAAATTTTCTAGAAACATAAATAACAAATTAAAATTCTAAAAATTATGCATTTATGTTTTGTAATTATATATAAAAGTAAATAATATTAAATAGTTTTACCGATAGTTCGTGTTACGCTCTCAAATTTTCGGGTCAGGGCAGCTTGTTCCATGAAAAGGCAACCAAATGGATGTTGTTCCATATGATTGAGCCGATGGTGTATGCGGTTAGACTCCCGAGCTGCGCAGACGGAGGACCACAGGTGAACTCGTCATACGGTACCTCGATCTTCTTCCCCGTCGACTTATTTATACTCTCACCTTTGGCGCCCTTTCCAAGTCCCCGATTCCTTTTTAGAAGCAGGTCTGATGGCTGACTCCTGACCTTGCGCCGAGCACTATAGACATTTGAGTCGTCGACCAACTCATCCAGACCTTCTGACGCTGCAGACGATCAGACCATGTCTGCCTCATTCGTAAAGGATGAGATATGTATACGAGAAGCATGAGGGATTTGGCCAGTCATCGGAGCCGAAGATTGCTGCGGAGAATTCGAAATGGTGTCCTTCGAAACCTTCCGCCAACCCATAGCGCTTGCGCAATGGCTTTGCGTTCAGTCTCCTTCTCTGCAGCCAGGCACCTCTTTATTGGCGCCATAATCAAGCTGAAAGAATGTAAAATATTCATCATAATTCATCCAAATTTTATTAAATATATCTAAATTTCACAAATATATCTAAATTTATCCAAATTTCACCATATTTTTCCAATTTATCCAAATTGGAAAAAAAATTCATGTGAAGGTTATTCGATATTTTTCATTGATTCACAGATTGCAGCATATATACATGTCTCTATACACAGCAGAGGGGATACGATGGTACACAGAAAAGTGAATAGATGACGATGTGCTGTGACACGCCGCGGATGGGGAGGCTTTCAAACATTTCGATAGCGAATTTGGAGAGTTTGCAGCAGAGGTTCGAAATATTAGACTCAGACTTTCTACAGAAGGATTCAATCCTTAGGGTAGTAATAGCTCTACCGTCAGTACTTGGCCAATTATTCTGATGTCGTACAACCTGCCTCCGTGGATGTGCATGAATAAGGAATTTAATTTCCTTACATTGCTAATTCCAAGTCCTAAATATCCGGGGAAGTGCTTAGATGTCTACATCAAACCTTTGATCAACGAGCTGAAACTGTTGTGGGAAAATGGAGTCCCAACTTATGATAAATTCACTGACACGATGTTCATGATGAGGGCAGCCGTAATGGAGAAGGTCAGTGATTTTCTAGCATTCATATGAGATGTTGGCAACCTACAAGACGAAAGGATACAATATGTTCTATATATTTGGATGACGTGAACTCTAGTTGGCACGTGGGGACAGTGTGTTACCTAGGTCACCGTA
Source organism: Geum urbanum (assembly GCA_946800695.1). Classification (NCBI taxonomy): domain Eukaryota; kingdom Viridiplantae; phylum Streptophyta; class Magnoliopsida; order Rosales; family Rosaceae; genus Geum; species Geum urbanum. Next base: position 14,287,686 of record OX327008.1, on the reverse strand, counting down.
GATGGCTTCCTCACGATCAAGATCAAATGTGGCGAAAGGACGAATCTTATTTCGAGGGGACGGTAGAGAATAATCCTAAACCCCATCGTTGGTCTGGCAAAAAGATTTTAGAGAGGTTGAGCAGCTTCGATTTTGGTGTGGACCAATGACAAGGATGTAAAGAAACTCAATCTAATACCTCCATAGGATCTCAGCTATTGACATCACAAGACTATATTCTTTGAACTCCCTTACTGGTCAAAGCTGAAGCTGAGGAACAACTAGGATGTGATGCACATAGAAAAGAATGTGTGCAACAGCATGGTGGGAACAATTCTCGGTATTAAGTTCAAGACTAAATATACTCCCAAAGCGCGCAAAGATCTGGAATCTATGAATCTATGTTGTCGCTTGTGGTTGACGAGGGATAGAAGAGGAGTGTACAACAAGATGCCAGATGCACCTTACACAGTGAAGCCGACACTTAGAGGTTCTGTATTTCATTAGTTTAAGAGTGTTCATTATCCGGCTACGTATGCAGTTACCATAATTGGAGCAGTGGACGAGGTGCAACGCAAGTTTGTTGGTCTAAAGACACATGACTATCACGTTATGTTGCATGATACATGCTAAAACTAACTACTAAATTAACACTTAATAATCAACAATAATGCATATAATTAAAAACCTTTTGTTGTAGATGTAGCGTTGGTAAATAGGGTGTCATTCTTAACAGGGGATTGAGGGTGCATGCATGACTACGCTAATTTTAAGGGGTTTATAAGATTTTGGTTTAATAACCTACGAAATAAAGAACAAAATATGGCAAGCAAACATATTTCGAACCCTAGATTCTATCATGTTTCACTCATAGACAAGTAGAAAATAAACAAGAACATAGAATTCTAAACATGCTTACTAAACCGAAAATAAAACACTAAACTAACATATTTACATGTGTTCTTTCAACCTTTACCGATTATATCTAGACTCCCTAAGTGTCAACGAGATTTATAACTCTAATTAAAACACACACATGCTTATATTGAGCGAGATAGCAACCAAATCGAGCTAACTATCTAATCTAATTTTATTTTTGTTATTATTTCGGGAAACATGCTTAAAGAAGAACCAAATCGAGTATCTACTAAAAACAGTTTCAAGCATTAAGAATATATAAACACACACATGCATTCGAATCAAAGTTACAAACACATGGAAGAACTTCGAAGAATTTAGAAATAAAGAACCTTTTATCAAAACTTGTTCTCAAATTACAAACATAAGGAATCCCATACAAAACCGAAAGAAAGAGTAAAGGGCCATGTTACACTTTATGTCCTGTGAAATTGCACCGCAAACTCCAAGTGTTAAGGCTCTTTAGTGGAGATGGAGGTCGAGAATTCTCAACCAAATCGAGCAAAGGATCCTTGATGTGGAGGAGAGTGTTTGTGGGAGATGTTTGGGTGGTATTTCGGCTTTGAGATGATGGCTAAGTGTTTGGAGGTTGAGGAGATGATTAGGGTAGAGCTTAGGCATCTAGACTGAGAGATGCCTTTGTTCTGGCCAAAATTTTCTTTATATAGGTACCAAGCAAAGCCTAGTTCGACTCCTTCTAGGATACTAATTACTCCACCCGAGCAGATTGAGCCTTCACCACGAAAATAGGTTACCAAATGCTCTGATTCTTTTCGCGTTGGAAACTAGATTTCTAGATCTTTCCAACCATATTCTAATCGAATCTAGATTCATCCTTATATGTTCACAGTGGTCTTTGAAAGTGGGCTGAAGTACAAAGGCCAATTTCTAATAATTAATTTTAATCCATCTTCTTTCTTTGGGCTTCTATAGGCATGTTCTTGATCTTTGACCCATCATCGTTAATATTTCTCCATTCTTGAGTAATTAGGGCTCCCATTCAATAATAGGGTTGGCCTTTTCAATTTATAAGCAAGCTCGTGACATATCCTTCTTCTAGGTGGACTAGGATTTCAATTCTTATTCAATCACAATTAGGAAATGTTTCCTTCATCAATTAGGAAAGATTCCGACACTTCCTCTTCACTTTAGGAAATATTTTTCACGTGTGTTCCGAAATCACTTTCCTTTCTCTCAAGTACTTCTACTACAACAAGGATTCTTAGTCGAAATAGGATTCTTCATTTTTCTGCGCTTTCGCTCCATTTTAACCTCCTTAATTCATCTCCTTTATTTATGACCTAAAAATAACAAAATAAGTTAGAATAGAGAATACTAAGGTAAAAAAAAAGCTAAATATAAAGAGAAAGACATTAAGAATCAAGCATAAAATGCGTATATCAAATTCCCCCACATTTAGACTTTGCTAGTCCCTAGCAAAAACTAAATAAAAGAAATTAAAGACTAATAATAAGAAAACACATAAAAACCAACGCTGGAGCTAATCTCCATATTAGAAAACTCTAAAAACTAAAATACTAAAAACACTACTATGCCATTGGCTAAATTTGTCTCAGAAATTTTTTTAAGTGTATGGCGATGAAATTACAAGGTTTTAGAGTAATAGCTCAATAATTTCGAGAGATAATAGAGATATGATCATGTTATGAACAAGTAAGACTTTGAAGAAAACAATGGTGAAGTTAAAGCTATGCATGTTTCAAACAAGTTTACATCAATCTCACATGGATGCATTCATCATATTTTCGCTCATGAAAAAGGGTTCACTCAAAATGTATATGAATTAAAACAAAAACCTCATGAATATGATGAATTACTTGCACAAATGAACCACATCATTTTGAGTCCGTTGCTTTCAGTCATGAAAAGCAACATAATTATACAAATCTGACTCTACAAACTATGTGCTCTCAACTTGGGAGAATAGAGAAAAAAATTAGAAAAAGTTACTCAACCTCCTATATTACAGGGCACTAAATCCATATTATCTCCACCTATTATTCATTCTACTCCAAAGATAGTAGAACCTTCTATTATAAAGCCAAGTATTAATATCACTATGCCTGATAAAAAGGATGTTGATATTGTATCCATTCTAACCCAGTAGTTAGAATCTTTACAACTTGGTAATCAAAAATCTGAAGAGAAGAAAGCTCAAATAGCTACTATTTCAGAAACATTCTCTGATTCAGATAATGAATCAGACATTAATGAATTTGAAAAGTAAATTCTTGCAATGGAAGATGACCTTAAAAAAGATCATACAAGTCAGACTCTTAGTATAAATCAAAATGTTTTTGGAAAAAGCACTGCTTTTGGCAGAAAATAAATTCCTACTACTTCAACCAGGCATTATTATACTCGTCCTACTCCTCATGACTTATTATTCGAAGAAGAAAATTGGAATATTACTGCTACCTTCAGTGCTATAACCATGTATGAATGAAATATTGATGGATTGTCTGACTATCAGATAATCACTTTACTCCATAGGATGACTATATATTCTACAGTTTACATATTTGCGCATAATACAGAAAAACAAATTGCGGAATATATTGTTGCAGGATTTGCTGGCCAACTTCGTGGTTGGTGGGATAATATAATTTCCCCAGAACAATAACAACAACAAATTCTAAATGCAACTAAAATTATTTAAACTCCAGTAACCATGAAATATGAACAAGGTCATGACAATATTATATATATTGAAACTTCTATTCTTAAAGCAGTTTATACACTGCTTACTTCAATTCTATTAGGTTTCGTCGGGTCTAACCCAATATCCTTCGAAAGAAACAAAGACTTATTAGTCAATCTTAAATGTCCTACATTAACTCAGTTCAGGTTATATAATGATGTATTCTTGTCCAAAGTTATGATTAGGAAAGATGCCAATGCTGACTTCTGGAAGAAGAAATTCGTTGCAGGCCTTCCTACTCTTTTTGCTCAAAAGGTCAAAGACCGTATTTTGAGAAAGCATGCATGGAGGAAACTACATCCCCTATTATGAATATACCTATGGCCAACTTATCAGCGAATGCATTGCTGAAGGCTTATCCCTTTGTAACGATATTAAGCTTAAACCCCAATTAAAATGTCAACATTTGACTGATAAAAAAAAAATTGGTGAATTTGGTGACCAATTTGGTTTTGATCTCCAAATCCCTAATAAACATAAGAGAACAGATTCAAAATCCTATTCAAAGAAAAAGAAACGCTTTATTAAGAAATCTTTTCCCCTCAGGAAAAGAAGAAAAAACGAAATTCAAAATTTTATTATAAGAAGAATTATTCTTAGAATTCTTCCAGTAGTGTTCTTTGCAGAAAATGTAGTAAAACATGTCACTAAGTTAATAAATGCTAGACCCAAAAAAAATCAAAAAATTTAAGGAATGTTTAGGAGGAATGTTCCTTAAAGTCAATTTCATAAATGATGTACTTAATTCTATTATAGAACATCTTAGAACTGTCAACGAAACTTCAGGTGTTGATGAATATCTTGTATCATACACTATTGCGTAACCTATTGCACATGTACTGGTAAATAGATTCAGAGAAAATGTCTTCATGCCATGTATAACATATATGCAAAAACAAATTGCACGTAGTAGCTAGCACCCTTGCAGAATCTAATTGGACCTAATTTTACATTTACACGCCATTGATTCACAACTAATTAAAAAAACGATTACATATCGATGCTTTCTCTTTTCACAAACCACCCGCTCTAAATATATACCGTACAAACCGAACCACCAAAACAAATTAAGCTCACCGGCACAACTGCACAAGTCTAATGTTTTACTACTACTTCTCCTTCACATAAAGTTAAGCCGCTGAAGGGGCAGTAACATACTGGAAGGCTCCAGCTTCAGCCAGTGCGTCAATGAAAGGCTGCATGTCCGCCGCTTGATGAGCTTCAACCGCCGGCGGAACCATCGCTGCGCTAAGCTGATTCTTGTAATCCAACGACTCGTCGTTGTAAATATCCCACCAGTTCTGCACCAACAGCTTGATGTCCTCCCTCTCCATGTTCTCCTCCTTCTCAGTATACCTCCACGGCTTTGATCCCTGCAGTGAAAACCATCCATAAACTGCAGTATTAATAAACGAAAAGATGATCGATGCTTTGAGTACAGAAAATTACTACTCACCGCTGCACAGTAGTGAACAACTTTGACTTTGTCGAGCTCCACATTCTCTGGGTGGCGCCACAACATGGCCAGCACCAAATTGTAAACGTTAGGGATTGGCTTGTACACATCCCTGAAGTACATGTTCAAGAAGTCCTGCTCCGCAAACGGCGTCGTAGGGGCGACCTTGAGTGTCTTCAATAGATCTCTGTATGTCGCAACGCTTGGCTCGAACACGAACATCCCCGCGTTGAAGTAGAGTGACGGCTGTGGGCCCAGCTCGTCGTCCCACTGGACTCTGGTAGGGCACTGCTGACAGTAGCCCACTACTGGAGGAGAGAATCGGGGCGACGTAGATTGCCCGTCGTCTCGTATGGATTTGACGTCGCCTCGATTTCTTGTGACCAAAACTACGTCGCCTCGTCTTGTCGCTTCATATTGATCACGCCACCATTGGGGCGACGTAGATACAATCTACGTCGCTTCGTTTCATTTCACGCGACGTAAATAATGTTACGTCGCTTCAATTGAAGCGACGTAGATTGATCACGTCGCTTCAACTAAGGCAACGTAGATTGATCAATCTACGTCGCTAAATTTTATTTTTTTTAATTTATTTTTCTTTTTTAAATAAATTGAAGCGACGTAGATTGATCAATCTACGTCGCCTAAATTTATTTAATATTTATTTTATTTTATTTTTGAATACATTGAGGCGACGTAGATTGATCAATCTACGTCGCTTCAATTTATTTAAAATTTATTTTATTTTATTTTTGAATACATGAAGGCGACGTAGATTGATCAATCTACGTCGCTTAAATTTAACTACAATTTATTTTATTTTATTTTTGAATAAATTGAGGCGACGTAGATTGCTCAATCTACGTCGCCTCAATGTATTTAATATTTAATTTTTTTATTTTTTAATAAATGAGGCGACGTAGATGGAGCAATATACGTCGCCTCAATGTATTTAATATTTTTTTTAGACAATGAGGCGACGTAGATCGAACAATCTACGTCGCCTCATTTATTAAAAAATAAAAAAAATAAAAATTAATTATTATTGTACCAAGTCACGACCAATCGCAATTTACAAACACAAAACCGTATTCAAATTGCAGATACGCATTCAACCACAAAAACGCATTCAATCACAAATCAAAACGTTAAAAGTTTATACAAATCAAGTTTACACAAATCAAGTTTATACAAATCCTAGATACAGTTTACGAGCCGGGAGGTGGTGGAGGAGCTTGAGGTTGTTGACTCGCAGCCTGGAATGATCGCATCATGGCCTCCATTTCTTGCATCCTTTGGGCGAGCGCACTGTAATCCGCTATGGCCTTCTGCGCCACCTCTTTGGCTTCATCGATCTCCTTTTGCATTTGAATTTGGCGTTCCTGTACCCGGGCCCCTCCTCTCGGTTTGGGGTCGCGTGTGAGAGCGCGCCCCATCCCTGTAACGTCGAACAAGAACAAATATTAGTAAACTATATCGTAAACCAAAATAAAGCAAAACGTAAATCGAGATATGCATCGACGGAATCGTTTTGGAGATTTATTACCTCTTATAGAGGTCCCGGGCGTTGAACCCACCTCTTCCTCTATGATATTTATTTGTGTATCAAGAGGAAGATGCTGGGGTTGGGAAACCTCTTCGCCGTCAACTGGGCCCGCAACACTATCTTGTTGCGACAAGACTTCATCGAGTCGACGCTTTGATCTACGCATTTTATGCTTGATTATTAATGTCTTTCTCTCTATATTTAACTTTGTTTTGTGCTTAGTAAATATGTTTTTAACTTACTTTATGTTTGTAGGTAGAAATAAAGGAGGAATCCGTAAAGGAGGCAGAAATGAGCTCAAAACCTACTAAGGAGGAAGTTCCAAAAATGAGGAGGAAAGATGAAGAAGAATGGGCCACGATTTATAAAGAATGGATCAAAGATCACTAAGATGAGTCAAGACCATGCTCATGTGTCCAAGAATGTCCAAGATCATGTCAAGATTCACCCACAAAGAAGCCCAAAAGAAGAAAATGGATCAAAAGCTAGAAATCAGGAAATCTGCCTGTGCAGATCAGCCCACTTCAAAAGGCCACTGTGAACAGATCCGGATGAATCTAGACGTGATTAGCATATGGTTGGAAACATCTAGAAGTCTAGTTTCCAACGCAACTGAAATTAAGCGATTTGGAGTCCTAGAACGAGAGAAATTTTTATTTTAGTGAAGAAGGGTCAGATTACTCGGGTGGAGTAGTTAGACTTCTAAAAGGAGTCGAACTAGGCTTTGCTTGGCCTATATAAATGAGGGCTCGACTAGGGTTTCATTATCACACATCATAGACAGCAAAGCTCTGCCCAAAACACCTCCCAAGTCGTCCTATGCCTAATCCCCTCCAAGGCCGAAGCTCCCTCCTCACGGATCAAGAATAATCGGCGCTCTTCGTCTTGTTCTTGAGAATCCATCCACTCGAGGCGTTGTTAGTGCTCTTCACAGACTCCAAAAGTGTAACCATAAACCTTCTATCTCATCTTTTGTCTTGTAAAGAATTCGGTTTACGACTTGTGATTTGTTTAATAAAGGCTATACGTTTTTACTTACTTATGTTATTTTCCATGTGTTCTTAGTTTTTGGTCTTTGACTTGTATGCATGCTTGTATGCTTAAAGCTTCTTAATGTGTTGGGTGATACGCTCTTCATTCCTCCCTAGCATGTTTTGTATGAATCTTAGATAAATTAAGGTGTAGGCGCTCTTCGTCGCACTCTTAAAAGCATGTGTATAAATTGCAGGTTGAAGGTAAGAATTTCGTTGATACTGGGTAAGTGAAGCATGAAAATGGTGGAGGTAGACATGATGTGATGATCACGTGTACATAGTAGAATTATGTTTAAATTTCGTAGGTCATTAGTTAAACAAACCAAATCTCGCACCCCCATAAACAAACCTAGCATAGTTATGCATGCACCCTCAATCCCCGGTTAAGAACGATCCCTATTTACCAATGCTACATCTACTAAAAATGGTTTTAATTGGCTCATTGTTGTTGAGTGTTAAGTGTTAATTTAGTACTTAATAATGGTGAGTATCACGCTTCACTGCCGCCTGCTCAATTAAAATAGATAAAATAAATAATATTACAATATAGTAAAAGAGCAATAATTGAAATAACGTATCGTGAACCTATTTGAGCTTACCACTTTCTTAGCCGCATTCCTCTCCGGCTGGTATACGTTAATCCACGTCTGGACGGCGGGCGCTCTATGACCCTCCTTCTCCAACACCTCGCTTCGGTACGAGAGGGCGAGGGATCCCGAATGGTGGTTGATCTGCTGCTCCTTGTTCTTGTTTCGGTTTCCTCGGTTGTGTTCGCACAATCGCTGCCACACACACACAAAAATCATTTTAAAATAAGAACAGATAAACATGCATATTGTTCGAACGTTTGACCAAAACTGTAGGTTCGTTTATGAAACTCACCAAGTAAGCAGGGTCTTCGAAGTGGGCTTTTAACCACGCCCATTGGTCTTCCCTCCCGAGAAACTCGGCCGGAGTCTCCTGGCTGACGTGGAGATAATGTTGATGGCAATCGTACTTCCAATCCTTATAGATTGTTTGCGCCGTCGCATCAATGAAGTTCCACATCTCCACATCAGTCGCCGGGATGTCGTAGTTCGTCTAGCACAACACATTTAAATTTCGTTATGTAAAAGTTATATTTACATTTACTATAAGTAGGTAAGTAAGCTAAGGCCAGTAAGTATACCTCAAGACTGTTACTGACGATATCGCGATGCAAATAGCTAAGTCCCAAGAAGCTAGGTGCAAGCATTGGAACTTTTCCGCGGATGATGCTACCGATGTCTCTGCACATCAGACTCCTCATTTCCCTCGTCGCAGGCCCCGTATGCCTCGTAGAGTAAGCGACTTGTAGTCGCCTATTGTTGTTCAGGCGGACGAGGTACTCCGTCTTCGTCCCGACAACGACTCCGCGCTGTTGCGTCGTCGGATCTCCGGTTGCCATGTCGACCATGTCGGGGAGTTTGGTCTTCTTGCACCGGATGCTGAGGGCGGGAGGGTGCTGTGACGCCGTAGTGGCATCGCTGTCATCCATTTGAGGAATCGCATCCTCAAGTAGAGGGGCGGGAGTTAACATGGGAGCTTCTGGAATCGACGGAGTCGCCGATTGTCCCGTGGGGCAACCCGACCCGGAAGCCCCATCTCGGCTGAATGCTCGCCACCCCGCCTCCGCCGCCTCTGCAGCTGCCGCCGCGGCCGCCGCGGCAGCTTCACGACGCCACTTCGCCGCTATCTTCCTCTTGTATCCAGTATCTCCGGGAGCCATTCTATTAAAACGTACGTTAGTTAAACAACATTCACAATACGACCTAGGTTACCCTTCTTGTACAATACAACATTCACAATACGACCTAGGTTACCCTTGTTGTACAATACATGTCAAACACTCAAACATGACGCTAGGACACAACGAACCAACAAACTTGGTAATCAACTTTCCTCGAACAAAATTGAAACTCAATACCATTACTCATTTACGGTTCTTTAATTGAGTTCCATACACACCACTTCATTCTGTTGGGGAAAAGTCCATCACTCCAATTGAAATCCAAGTACAGGGTTGTGGCCGAACTACGACATTGATCCATGAAGGTAACTTTCCTAAAGTCCTAACAGAACACACTTACACATCTAAGCTAGACTACATAAACATTTAGAACTCCAACAGTAGTTAACCAAATGAACTTTCGAATGTCCAACCAAACATACTGGCAACCTTATAATAATGAAGAGAAAACTTCTGAAACGTAATGGTGATGCATACAACTTTACTAGACTAAAAAGGATGAGCATCACAATTTGCTACTTCAACAATGGCCGAGAAGTCCTGAAGCTATTCACGAATGTGAAAATCTTTAGTGTCCATCGAAAAAATTCATACCATGTATTTCCTGTGGCCGGTTTAAGACCTCAATCACAATCAAAAACACACTACATCCACTAACTAAAACTTAACCAAGAAATTCAAATCAAATCAAATCAAACCATGACAATATTGACAAGCCACAAACTGTTTCAGATTTTATATAATATCACTTGAACCAACATTTGCACAGATTCCACATCTTACACAGATTCCATGAAATGTAAGCACCGAACTTACATAGATGCTTAGAGAGTTTTCGGAGAATGAGAGACAGAAATCCGGACCCGGAATGCGTTCTGAAATCACGACGTAGTGATAGAAATTAATAAAGACATTAGGAATACTTATCACAAGTACCCGAATCAATTTGAAAATTGAAATAAAATCATACCTTGATTACAGATTTCGTAGCTCAAGATGGGGTGAATGGCTTCGAAGATGGAAGGCACAATCCGGTTTGGTTTCGGGGTTGGAGTTCGATGGAGGGGATTGAAGATTTGGTTTCGGGGTTGAAGAGGTTTCGGGGTGGAGAGGTCTCGGGGTGGTCCAATTGAAGGAGACAGCGAGAGATGGGTGGTGGTGGAGGGGATTTACGAAGGAGACGGCGAGTTTCGGGGTGGTCCGATTGAAGTAGACGGCGAGGCCGATTGGTTTAGGAATCGAAGAAGGAAACGAAATGAATTAGGAAGAAGGAAACGAAATGAGGAACTGATTCCAGAAACTGTGAATCTGGAATACATATAACCATCGAGGCGACGTATTTTGACTTCTACGTCGCTTCGTTTCATTTTATTAATCTAAGCGACGTATATTTCAATATACGTCGCCTAGTTTTATTTAATTTTTAATTTTTTTAATAAATGAGGCGACGTAGATTGATCAATCTACGTCGCTTCCTTCTATTTAATTGTTTATTTTGTTTTTTTATAAATTAAGCGACGTAGATTGATCAACCTACGTCGCTTCGATTTAATTTTTAATTTTGTTTTTTTTTGAATAAATTAGGCGACGTAGATTGATCAACCTACGTCGCTTGGATTTAATTTTTAATTTTGTTTTTTTGAATAAATGAGGCGACGTAGACTTATCAATCTACGTCGCTTGGATTTAATTTTTAATTTTGTTTTTTTTGAATAAATAAGGCGACGTAGATTGATCAATCTACGTCGCTTGGATTTAATTTTTAATTTTGTTTTTTTGAATAAATGAGGCGACGTAGATTGATCAATACGTCGCTTTCCTGTATTTAATTTTTAATTTTATTTTTTTTTAATAAATGAAGTTTAGAATTATAAAGTTAGTAATATTTTCTCGTATACATAAATTATGCTTTAAAGAAAATACGAATTTAGGTTTCAAATTCATAATAATATTAGTTTAGTCCTCGTCTTCGTCCTCCTCCTCCTCCTCCTCCTCGTCCTCGTCCTAGTCTTCGTCCTCGTCCTCGTCCTCGTCCTCGTCCTCGTCCTCGTCCTCGTCCTCCTCCTCGTCTCCTTCTTCGTCCAAAAGTAGTTGAAAATCTAGGTAAAATTGTATCACCGTGGGAGTGTCCTCTTGGTAAGGCTCGAATATATGATCTCCTGTACGCGATATGTTTTCATCTATGGCCAGAACTTCGGCGCTGTAGACATTGCGGTGCGACATTTCTTGTACTACCTTCCAAGTACCACCAGCTTTTGGATCGTCTATGTAGAATACATGTTTTGCTTTGGTTGCAATTATGAAGGGTGAATCCTCATAGTAACTGTTGTTTGTATTCACTGATATCAGTCCATGATCTTTTATAACGGTGTCAAGATCTTCAGGTTCCTCGAAGTTGTGCCATGTGCACTTAAACAACACCACTGGCATACGGCCTGCATATAATACTTCGACTACGTAGTTAACATGGCCGTAGAACTTGGATGAACCCATGTCTATCATGACACCGCTTTTTTGAGTCACGGTTCTTTGATCTCTATCAAACGATGTGAACTTGACACCGTTCACATAACACGACTTATAAACCCGACATTGCTGAGGTCCTTGGGCTAATGACTTTATTCCTGCAACCAAGCTCGGGTCCGAGTTTTTTTCTTTAAGGGACACCTGAGAGATAAGTGTTAAGAGGAGTTAAAGATAAGTGTTATAAATTTGAGCCAGAAACTTACAAGAATTAATAGGCATATGTACCCATGTTAAGACCCATCGAAGAAAACTCCTCCTCCGACGAAGCTCGTCGAAATCTTCACCATTTTTAGCCTCGAACCTTCTGAGATGTTCTTCTAGGTAAGGTTTGACTTCGTCTGTTTCCACCAAGACTTGCCAGTGAGCCTCAGCAGTCTCTGACCCAGTCAACCTGAACTGGCGACGAGTCTCGATAATATCTGGTCTTACTAAAAGTGAAACACAGCTGACATTCCACCCAGATATGGAAGTGTCGATATCTATATTGTCCATCCGTCTGAGATAAGCCTTACAATACGTCACCGACTCATGTACGAGGTACTGTTCAGCAATACTACCTTCCGGGTAACGTGTATTCCTCATTGACTTTTTATATTTTCCTAATTGCCTGCAAAAACACCACTCAAGATTAGTACAATATTTTCCTAATTGCCGAAATATTACACAACGAACATAATATTAGCAATACCACCAACATTTTACCTTTCAATTGGATACATCCATGTATAGTGTACTGGACCTGTAAGGAATACTTGTTCGGGCAGATGAACCATGAGATGAACCATAGATGCAAAAAAATGTGGAGGAAATATGAGCTCCAAATTGCAGAGAATCATCACTATCTCAGTTTCCATGTCACGCACAACCTCCTTCTTAAGCTCCCTACTGCATAGTTGACGAAACCAATTTGACAGTGCTATCAATGGCTTGACAACGTTTTCTGGCAGGAACCCTCTTATAACCACAGGAAGAAGACGTTGAAGCAAGACATGGCAATCATGCGTCTTCAATCCATAAAACTGTGACGGGGAACTTATTTTCACCTTACTTCTCAAACTACCTGCATAACCAAGAGGATACTTAACATCCCTGAACCACTGGAATACATCTTCTAGATCATCCTTTTTAACTAAAAAGGGTGCATGAGGAACTTTCCCCGTAGCCAAGTCACCCGCTCTTTGCCACTGGTTTTTTCGCACATTCCTCTTCTTCAAAGCAGTGCAAGCTTTTGGACCATTCTTAGACTTCGATTCAATCGAAAAAATGGTTCCAAGGATGTTGTCACACACATTTTTTTCAATGTGCATGACATCTAGGCAATGTCTGATCTTCAATGATGACCAATACGGCAGCTTCCAAAATATGCTTTCGTGAGTCCAGCACTGTCTGTTATTGGGATTGTACGGCACCTTCAAGTCTTCATGTTGGCTAAGAATAGGGTAAACGTTGGACCTAACGTCCTCCAAAATTTCATCTCCACTCTTACGATAGGGTCTTCCGCCAAACTCCTCATTCCCGTTAAATGCCTTGCTCAATCTCCAAGGGTGATCCTGGTGGAGCCATTTTCGATGACCTTCATAAACTATCCTCCCACATATATGCTCTGAAGTTAGCTCATCTAGACAGATTGGACATGCCTTGTACCCTTTCACAGTTGACCCCGCAAGCATCCCTAAACCTGGAAAGTCGCTAATAGTCCACATTACCGCTGCCTTCATCAAGAATACCACATTGTCTACTCGATCAAAAGTATGGACTCCAACGACCCATAAATGTATTAGCTCCTCGATCATCGGCTCAATGAGTACACTAAGGCACTTTCCGGGAGATTTAGGGCCTGGAATCAACACTGATAACATGTTATATTCCTTCTTCATGCACATTGATGGTGGTAGATTGTACGGCATCACAACAACGGGCCATGTACTATGCAAAGTTCCCATTGTTCCGAATGGATTGAAACCGTCTGTTGCTACTCCAAGGCGCACATTCCTGCAATCCCGTGCAAAACCTGGAAAAGTTCTGTCAAAATGTTGAAACGCTTCTCCGTCAACTGGGTGGCTGAGGCTACCAGCCACGCATATCCGCTCCCCCAGCCATCGCATATGTTTGGCAGTGTGTGGGGACATAAACAAGCGCTTCAACCTTGGTGTTAGAGGGAAGTTACGAATTATTTTTTTGGGAATATCATTCGTATATGGCTTATATCTTTCAGAATAACACACTGGACAAATCCTCTCGTTTACAAGCGCCCCCCTGAACAACACACAGTTAAACTCACACGTATCAATTCTTTCGTAACCCAGTGAAAGATCACTCAAGATTTTTTTTATTCTCGAGTATGAACAGGGGAATGTGTGCCCTTTAGGAAGAAGTTTATTAATGTAAATACATAAAGAGTCAACACTTGTGTCCGACCATCCATTTTCATTTTTCATTTCCATTGCATCTAATATGGCACTCAAAACAGTTTCCTCACTGCCTTCGTATAATGGGGTCTGTGACTCCTTCAATAATCTATCGTACTTTTCATAATCATCGTCTACCATGTCATTGAAGTTCATGCCCGAATTATCTTCCACTAATTGTTGGGGTGCATCTCCATGGTATCCAGGATAATAGGGATATGCATCATGTAGAATCTCTAACTGCAGGTTCACTGAAGGACCGGCACCACTAGAAGGACCGACTCTGTCTTGAAGCCACTGTCTTCGTTGACTGAGCATTGCCGGTTCACCAGAAACTTCCCCGTGAAGGTGCCAGACTGTATAAGTAGGACTCAAACCACTGTGTGATAAGTGATGATACATGACATCCATAGTAACCTTGAACGGACCGTTCTTACAACGTTTGCACGGGCAGAAGTAATAATCGGCTCCGTTACTATTGAGCCGGGCAAAATTCATGAACTCGAATATGCCGTTGATGTACCTTGGATCAGCACGATGATATGTCATCCAAGTTTTGTCTGGGAGTCCGTCCATGTTTCCTGTCAACATAAACAATCAATATGAACAAATTTACCACGCCACAGTTGCGATTCAACCAAAACCCCACATTTCTTCGCCTTATGCCTCCGGGTTGGGTCATATCCCCTTCAGGGGAACACGACATTTGTCAACGCTTTTGCACCCATGCGTTTCAGCTCCAGTTTAGGGAAATTTCGGCAGCATCTCCCTACAATTCCCCGAGTGCACACATATCACAACCTAATTTGCACTCGGGGAACATTTAAAGGAGACACTGTCGAAACCATATCCCAAAACTGAAACTGAAATCACATGAATAGCAAAAGGATCAACAAAGTCATGTTCACCTAAAGTGTCCAAAAATGGGACAATTCGAGAATCAACAACTCAACTCGATCAACTAGATGAGTTGTTGATTCTCAAACGGGAGTTCTAAGTTGATAAACCCCACAATTATATATAGCCATACGCTTGAAATCATGATTAACACTAATAACACTACTAATTAAGGCTCGAATACATATAATCTACACTAATCATCAATTAATTTCACTAAATTTAACCAAATTTCAAACATTAATCATGAACCCATAACATGATTTATCACAATTCAATGCTTAACACACTAAAACTACAACATAACACCAAATTCAATTCAACTTTAAACATTTCACCAAAACTTCAATTTCACTTCTAATCATCAATAAATTTCACTAAACTTAACCAAATTTCAAACATTATTCATGAACCCATAACACGATTTAACACAATTCAATGATTCAAACACTAAAACTACAACATAACACCAAATTCAATTCAACTTCAAACATTTCACCAAAACTTCAATTTCACTTCTAATTTAACATATTATGGTCATAAAGAGGGTTAAAGAGATACAAATCAAACTAACCTTACTCAAGAATCAAATCAATGGCAAGAACAACCTTCTTTCTAAATTTCCTCTAATTTCTCCCCAAAATCGCCCAAAACAGCTGCAGAGCTCGGGGAAACTGTTTTTCTAAAATTCTAACTTTATGAACGGGTTGACTTTAAGAAGAAGAGTAGATCCAGATTTAAAAAAAACGAGGCGACGTAGATTGAGAAATCTACGTCGCCTCGATTTCATTCGAAGCGACCAAACTAATCTACGTCGCTTCGAATAAAATCTAGGCGACGTAGATTGCTCAATCTATGTCGCCTCGATTTTATTCGAAGCGACGTATATTGGTTTGGTCGCTTCGAATGAAAAACTTGTCGCATCAGCTTGTTCAAGCGACGTACTTCAATCTACGTCGCCTCAATGTTTTGAAGCGACGTACTTTTTATCAAAGCCAAAGTACGTCGCCTCATCTAAAATCGGAGCGACGTAGAAATATAACTACGTCGCCCCGATGCCCTCCTCTAGTAGTGGCCAATCTTGTACTGCGGCGTGTGGCTCCACGTCTTCTCGCAAAAGCAGTCCATGACGGCGTACAGGTGGCCGTCCGGCAGGTCGAATAGGTGGTCTATGATGTCGTACACCTGAATGTCGCCGTCCAAGTATATCATCTTGTCGTATTCCACAAACTGCCGAAACGAGGGTGTTTTCGTCAATAAAAGAAAACAAACATGCAAGAGTCACTAATTGTCGCACACCTAATTGATACATGGAACAAAAAGACAGCTCCTGCAATAGTGACTAACTTCTTCTACGTACCTCCCAAATCCGAAGCTTGGAGTAGTTGATGACGTAATAGGCCATAGCAAACTGGGTCTGATTCTCCGGCGGGTAGACCGGTTCGATTTCCCTGACGATGCAGCCCTGCGATTCGAGAATCCGGCGGTGTTCTTCGGGGACGTCGGGCAGAACGGCGACGACGAGAGGGTACGCTGTTTTGACCTTCCTTAAGCCCTTGGCCAATCCGACTATGCCTTTCACGTAGTCGCCGTTGCCAGCCAAGAACGTGGCGTAAGCACGGCTAGGAAGGGTGGGGGGTCTATTAGTTAGACCCAAGGATTTCGGAAAGGCGGCGGGTACGAGCTCAGGGGCCATGCGTGGTAATTCTCCGAGATTGAAGCTTGGGAAATGGGAGAAACAAGAGAGAGAGATTGATAGAGCTCAAACTGCTCGGTGATCGGCTGCTCCGTGGTTTAGTGGTTGTGTGTGTGTGGTTATTGGTTAAATAAGGGTGAAATGAAATTGAAAGTAACGCGAAATTTCTGCTACATGCATGATGATGTTGAGGCATTGGCCGTACATTTGTAGAAGTGCCAGATCGGACGGTAGGGAAGTGCAAGTGGGAAAGTTCTGGAGGGGGCTAGGCGAGCTGTAAACGTGGTGTAGAAGACGCTAGAAGGGCTTTCCCATATTTCCCTAATTAGGAAAACGTTTTTCTTTTCCCTTTTAGGGTTGCGATTTGTTTTAGGAAATGATGAGGTGGGAAAGTGAACATTTTCAATGCACCGGATGTATTTATATTAGTCATGTGTAATCTCAACTATTCATTTGATCTAATTATTTATATGAGACTAACATCAATGTTAACATTAAGATAACGAATGATTGAGATTGTATCTTACAAATTGGTGCACTTGCACCTAGTGCACTGAAGAATCTTTCGATTAGAAATACAAAGTCACAAGTCGCAGTGTGATTTGCTGTACAGTTGTGTGTGAGGTTCTAACTCAATCAACTGAACCAGAACTGTTCAAGAAATTGTTTATGGCAGTGTATGTTAAGGAAAAAAAATGTCTAAATGGATTTAATGAAAAAGGAAAATAATTCTGAGTTTTAAAAAAGGCCTAATATTTGTGGTCTTAATCTTAAGTAGCACATCATATTCATCGTGATTTATAATTACTAGAAAAAAAATTCACACTCAAAATGTGCGGAGCGACAAAATTAGGAGTCTTGGAGAGTATAAATATAATTATAAATATATATTTTTTTGGATTTCTTTTTGTCATTTTTTTCTTTTATTATTTTAAATTTTGGTATGTTTAATGACCCCAAAACTTTTCCATGCCTAAATTTATTAATAGAGATAGAGATGAACACATATGTCATGGATATTAGGCCATTTTGTAAAAGCCTATAATAACCTAATATTTCCATCATAAACATCTTCTTCATAAACATCTTCATCGGTCAAGATTCAGAATTTTTTTATCATATCATCTTCAACATGGAGATGCGATATGAAAAAAAGAAAGATGGTTTCTTTCTTGAATTTTAATGACGAATAATCAAATTTATCTATATATATATGATCATATCTATTTGTTTATACTTGCAGTTCTAAAGGAATCAAGTTAATTGAACAAATCGAGCTATATATCAATCTGAGACCTAGGTTGAATTCCTTCAGTACTTTAGTAGGTTTAGCGAATGGTCTGGATTTAGTACTTTTGCTTGTTGAGCCTTCTATCAATCATGAAGTTTTTATCTCTCAACAAGTATACCACGTGATAATTGTGGAAGGTTTTCCTTCCCGAACCTCTTTGAAGATCCGAGAGAAAGTTTAAGTGAATCTCTTAATCAGCATTTTTTTAGTTACGAATCGAAAGACCCAACCAGGAGTCAGAATAACCTCTCAATTTATTATGTGCTTAATTAAAGTCCCTCAAGTCTGGTGAGACTTAAGGATGCTCTAGTCCTTGCATAGTACTAAAGAAATCAAACCTCAAGGTAAAAGCTCTCGGAATAGACCCTAATCATGTTTACATGCTCATCTAGCCTTAAATGAGTAGCTAATTCAAATAAGGTGTCATTTTTAGTCTCTTCATACTTATATTAACTTAGTTAGGGTAAACACATGTATAGGTGAAACCAATCATGAAGTTCAAGAACATAAACATCCAAAAAGACATAGTAGCTCATTCAGAAACACGTGCTTCACAAAATATATACAAAAACATAAACCATACATAAATCAAGGCATCATTTGTTCATATCACATGGCTAGCGTTCAAACCCTAGCCTCACAAATGGGACTACTCACTACACATATTTAAAATTAAGTTTAAATACATAAATAGAGTAAATAAGATGAAGAAATAACCAATGAATCTCTCCAAAGCAAGCCAAACTTCTTCAAGTCAACCCTAGCCTTGTGCTTCTAACTTTACCTTCTTTGCTCCAAAGCAACCTCTAGGACTCAAAGAATCCAAAGAGAAGAGGAATTACTTCCCACTTCTTCAAACTCTAGAGAATCACCCAAACCTTGGAGGCAAGGATAAGAGGAGGAAGTGATAAATGGTGATGAGGGAAAGTAGAAGAGGTTCCGTCAAGGCTTGCAAGGGTAGGTCTCTTGAATTTGTAGCGGGTTGGAAGGGAGGAAGAAAAATCTAGTTCCTCTTTAGAGAACCCAAGTAAGAACCCAAGAGAGAAGCTAGAGAAAAAACTAGAGAGAAAAGAACTCAAAATTTGGGAAATGAGTGAAATGAAGTGTGGTGTTATGTGTGGGAGAAGGGATCTCGACCAAGATGGCTTTTGGAAGATATTTTGGTATTTGAAATTCAAAATTAGACGCTTCGACATGTTCCACAAAATTAGGTTTTAAGTGATCCAAGAAGTGTGACTCACCTAGAGTCATGTGACTTGCATGTGCACCAATCTTCTCAAAATATCTCCCAAGTGGGTTTGGGTCTTGAGACCTTGACCCAAATTGACTTGACTTTGTCATTGAGTGGCGTAGACTTTCCGAATTGATTGTTGACCACCAGAGTTTATTGTTGACCGACCGTTGACTTCATATCATTTTCTCGATTTTGCTCCATCTTCTCCAAAGGCTTAGAAAACTTGCTCGGCTTCTCCAAAAAGTCATTAGATTTCATCTCTTATGGAGTTTCCATGTCAGTCCCCCATTTCCTAGTATAACAAGGGAAAATAATAAAAATGATGCTTTATTAATAAAAGACAAGCACTAAACATGAGGTTATGGATATAATTAGAGCATAATTATTGGCCTAAGAAACTACATCACACTTAGACTTTGCTTGTCCCTAAGCAAATAAAGAAGAAAAGAAGTAAACTAAGCTAGACTCAAAGTACAAAAGAATTATAAGACTAAACACAAAAGCGTGTAAGTGTCCCAAATGGTGAATATTTTCTCTCAAAGAATCATGGCTAATGGATTGAACTTTTCTTAAGCACAATTAGAATATGGAATCAATGCATGTCTAATAAGCCAAACATGCTACATATCAAACCAAATGCATGCATTTAGATGTATTCAAACAAACATATTCCTAACCATTTAACTCACAAGAAATCACTCAATGCACTCAAGTATTTAGGGGGTTAGTGTTTGCACTCAAAAATCAAATTGATCTTATGTTTTCCATAGGCTTGCTCTTTAACCAATTGCTCCAACCATTCCACACACAAGAGTTTCAAATTAAGAGAACTTTTATTTAGGTTGTAATAAGGCTTTAAGGAAGAGGGGTTTAATTAAAAGAAATGGATATGATAATCAAATACCAAGTAACCTAGCAAGAAATTCACAAGTTGAAGTACTTCTAAACTACTCCTAGGAGCTACTATTTTCCTTTTTCAAATCACACTACTTCCTAAACCACTTATTCTTTACATACAAAACACACACTATTTTTGAATTTTCTTTGTTTTTCAATCACAACTCTTTTTATAGAACTCTTTTCTCTTTTCTATATATTTTTTTTCTTTGCTTTTCTTTGGTACTATGTTTCCTTTTTTTTTCTTTTTTTCTTTTTTACTACTCAACAACTCAATAAACAAATGACCAATACAAGTCCTCCTCATCCTCACACTTATCTCTTGACATTCTTTACAAAACACTAAGACTGCAACCTAATAGGACTTCATCATCGCTTGCTAGTTTGTCAAGTTAACGGAGATGATAAGTACTTAAGCTAGGTAAGTATTTGTGGTGTTCATGAAAGAAAAAATTAAGTATTAATAGACTCAAATAGGCTTACTGAATGATATATGCATATAGATTTAAAACCTATTTGGCCATGGTGGTGATCCTAATGCCTCTATCATCTTTGAAAATTACATATGTTTCGAAAAAAATATTTTGCACGGTTTAAAGTAAGTTCTAGATCACACAAAACCAATTGATATCACATATGAAAAAATGTGTGCATTAAATAAGCTAGTCATACATAATTTGGCTCAAAATCTCACATAGGAAATGATAGCTTTGAAACATGTTAATCCTTCTTTTTCTCACATGCACACATTTTGAGGGACATATGCTTTTTAATCGATTAAAAATGCATTATTTTCATTTTTATTTCACACATGCTTAAAAGCATGCAATCCACTAGCCATAAATTTAATTTCATCATCGAGAACCATTAATATGACACAAACACACCAAAACACACATATTTTAATTTGTGTTACATTTTCTCAAAATTTTCAAACTTTTACAGATTTTAGGATAATGAGTGATACAACTTAGCCTAATACCTCACACTTTAGAATCAAATTGTCCTCAATTTGCATTAAACCACATAGTAGACACAAGTGTACAAGAGGTAAAATACATAGGCATCATCATTTCACATTTTATTCTCCGAATATATGTTCTTCTAGGCATAACAACTAGCATGCATTCACACTTAAATGGTTATATAGCCTCTAAGAAGTAATGAAGCTATTAGAGTCATATCGATCACAATGGGGGTATGTATACTAATCATATTTGAAAGGAAAACAACATTGTAATCAAGCATAAAACATGAGGGGAGACGAATAATATGTCATACAAATTGAGCCCACAAGCAAATTCATGGAAATCAAATTTTGTTATCAGGCTATCAGCTCAAATTTACCATCACTCTTATGAGCATCAAAAGAACAATGAATATCACAATAATCAGTATGAGTATCAAATCATACCTCAAAGATAGTCTTCACACCAACTGCACACAGTGGAAACCAATTCACCATGTCGGAGGAATTACCAAATTTAACACCGAAATCCGTAGACATAATCATATTAGAAAGCAACCATATTGCTTTCTCCAAGAGGGAATCACCAATATGTTTTGTAAAAGCTGTAAGTGGTGTCTTCAAAATAGTATGGTGTCTCACTATCACATCTTCACAAAATCGATCAAATTGGCTCTCAACAAATACACCCGTATCAAAATCTAATAATGGATTAGATGAAGCATCAACACATGCATCCTTTTAATGTTATTAGTATGTCTTTGATAAGGAGCATAGAGGTGATTATCTCGGAAAGACTGTCAACGTTTGATATACATGTTATACAATCATTCCTTTTTATTTCTTTAATTGCATATGGTACTGATGATTGGTTTTCGGCCATGTATGAGTAAACTTAGGTGGTACCACACATCTTTGATGCCATTAGGAATTAGATTGAATCAATTTCTCTCATTCCTATATATGGAAAAGAAGGCCCTGTAGATGTTTTTGTTATAAAGTTTGGAGGAACTATGGGTAAGCAATAGCTAAAACATTAATAGATATGATGAGTTAGTGAGTTATTATTTGCATGCAAGTGATAAGTTTCTATCTTTCTTCTTAAGGGACATTGAATAAATGACATTCATTAAAACTCTCTGCCAGTTGTCTTTCTCAGTTGGTAAGTTACTACAAGCTGTTCTCTGAGGCCCTAATGGTATTTTGTTTATGCTA
The DNA here is from genome assembly GCA_946800695.1 of Geum urbanum. Taxonomy (NCBI): domain Eukaryota; kingdom Viridiplantae; phylum Streptophyta; class Magnoliopsida; order Rosales; family Rosaceae; genus Geum; species Geum urbanum. Next base: position 14,265,129 of record OX327008.1, on the reverse strand, counting down.
TCATCTCTTAATCCAACTTGTTATTCTTGGTTTATTATATGCCAAGTTTTTTTTGCTGATCATATCTTAACCTACACGTCTCATACAGAGTATTTTTCCACAAGGGTGACTATAAAAAATTTACAACACAAATCGACTCTAAACCTGGTTTTTTCTAACCCCTTTTTGCTGGTCATCTTGTCCATTCGTGTCACCAGTCCCAAATAACCTTTTCCTATACTACTTTGTGTATTATTGGGCATATATGGTGATGTGGTACTTTTCGAGATTAAGGACTCAACTACACAAAAACAAGTTACCTGTTCTTCTTCACACTCGTACAAAAAACGCATCACACGACGGTCATTGTGCATCATCTGATGCGTGTTCTGACCGTTATCTATTACAACATCATCTGTTGAAACGGTCATAAGGATGACGATTCATAGAACACAAAAATGCTTGCCGTTTACCAATCATAAGGATGACGGTCATATACTTCAGATGACGGATGGCATTCGTGGTGCCAATTGATGTCATCCATGCGTGAACATTTCTGTGTCTTATGGCATGTACTAAGATGACAGTCGACTATCATGTATTGTTTCTTGTGACCTCGGTTACTCTTTCAAAGGGAGTGTCATTTGATTGCTTCTTAGATGTCAGTATTTGAATTATATTATGCATCATCTGATTGCTTCTCAGACGTCAGTTTTTTATACATTAGTGTATGTCATATGAGTTTGGCCCAGACATCAGGCTTTTTATTATAGTGACTCTCCTCTTTGCTTTCGTTCAGTATGTGTCGTATGAGTTTAAATTAGACTTCGGTCTTTATATTATGGTGTCTATTTCTTTGCTTTTTTTTTATCAAATAAAAAGTACATGATCCATAGAAATTTACTTTCAACGCTATCACATACATTTGAATTTCATCTAATTGCAAGTACCAAATAAAAAAAACATATTTAACTATTTGTAAAATTCATATAAGTTTAAATAAAGCATGTATATGTCACATATGTAGTTTTTAACATCTAAAATAGACAAAGTGACCAATCTGAATCACAAAGTAAAACATGGATGCCCAAAACGATATTTGTCAAACATGATTGACCATTCCGTCTCATCTGTCAAACATGAGTGACCAAACAACCAATTTTACCTTTCAAGAACCGTCGAACCCTAAGCTTCAGGGAAAATTATTTCGAGCTCAAGTTGATGGTTCTTACCTATTGGGCTTTGAAGCTCTCCTCACCATGAAGCTAAAGAAACCAAGATCAAGTCATAATTCCATTTGTAGAGGAAGAATCGATGAATTGAAGATTTTGATGTTCTTGGTTTCAAAATGAAATTTGGTGAGGTATAGCTAGAATTGGACTTTGTTGTAGAATAAAAAGTTGTTGTTGGGTTGATTTTGAGCATGTTGATCTTCGGGTCGCCTGAATATTTCATTGGTGCCACCATGCCGCCGCTGTTGGCGGTGGTTCACGGCGGCGCTCTGACGAAGGAATTTTGATGTAAATTTTATACCATTTTGCTCATAATTACTTACCGATTGTAATGAAGAAGTTATTGAATTCATTTGGACATAGTTGATTATGACGTGTGTTTAATCGAATATTATTAAACAATTTTTCGATAATATTGAACGGTTGAGTCGATCGTCAATTTGGCCTCTAGTCGTGAAATGTTTGAGGAATGTGTTGCGAATTTTTAAAGAATTCAAAAATTAGAATTTGGAATTAGATTAATGCACATAATTAGTTTGAAAAATACGTTATTTGAAAATGCGAGGTTCTCGACGATAATGCTCGTTGGTAACGAGCTTAGCTATGCATTATGATTTTCAAAGATTAGTTATTAAGTTATAATCGTTGTTTCTGGATGACATGTTAGCAACTAGTGACAGATGTTTAGAAGTGCCAACATACGGGCTTTGGTTGGATGAAAATCATGACATAGTACTGTGAGTGGATCTTTTTATTTTCACAGTCATTTGCGAGTCCAATTATTATGTAGTAAATTTATGGTTATGCTTTATGAGCTTTTATATTTTGGAGGTTTACTTTTAGATGGTTTGTTTAGTTGCATCGTTGCTCAAACTATTTGGCTGATCACCGAATAGTCTGGTTAGGGGAGGTTATGTGGCCTCGTCTAACCCAGATCAACTCATGTTAGGTAGCCTAGGACAATCCCATAACCTTTGTTATTCAGTTAGTGTCAACTCAAGTTAGGGGCCTGCGCAACCACCTGTACTTTCTTTCAGTTTTACGATATTTCGAACTCGCATCAGTTTTAGTAGAAACGGTGGAAAGACATATAGTTACAGTTTTCTATAGTTGTACGTATATTTTACGATTATGATTTTTTCCTACTCACTCTAATGTTTTATGTTTTTGTGCCTTTCCCCGGACCCTTTGTTTTAAATTGCTCAGATTGCAGGTTAGGCGGTTGAAGTCATGACCTTCCAAAGTGCGAGGTATGACAGTTCACAACTTATGTTTTCTCGATGTAGGTTCTCAGTTGATGTTTAGGGTTACTCATGCTAGGGTAGCTTGTACTGATTAGGCGATGCTAGATATTCTAATGCGGGTCCCGCAAGACCGATCCTGGATTACTACGGTAATATGGGGCTCATTTATCATGTCTAGCCGATTAGTTATTTCCACCACAAAAAAAGTTTTTTTATATTCCCTTTCCAACAATGGAAGCCGCTAAGGATAACAACTTCGTTACACCTAACGGCACCCGCCTCCAGGTACCCAACAGTGATCTTCTGACACCTCACGAGCCCTAGCTTTCATGCATGAACACTACTTGTAGTAGCGCATCTGACCTAGGCATCAACGCCTAGTTGATGCGAGAACTAGAGCTCACCCGCCATTAACTTGATGTCGAGCGTTAGGCTAACCTAAGCTTATAAGAGGAAAAAAAGACCCTTCACCAGTAGCAACAATTGCGTTCCACCATTGGCAACCACTAATCCAGCCATGCCGCTAACAACAATATGGGGGAAAATGTCACATCCCATCCAAACTACACAATCCCTTTCTACATAGCCCTCTACCACCCCCCATTAGGCGGCTATAAGTTGTTGACCCTAACACTGAACTCTTGGCACGCCAGGCTGAACTTGAGACTGAAATTTGCCAAGGCAGGTTTGCACAACATGCAAACTCTAGTACAGTCTACATGCCTCATACTATACCCTTCTCATGCACAATCACTAGTGCTGGCCGTGATCGCCACGCTAAGTCTCTAAATGATAATTGATACTCCGGCTGAGGTAACCCCAGCATTCATCTCGACGCGTTCTTGTTTTGCTACGACAGGGCGACAACATGATAACGCCACCTTGTGCTATCGTTTTTTAGAAAATCTAACTGGCGAAGTGCTCAACTGGTTCTTTGATCTTCCTTTAAGACTCCATTGACTGCTTGTCGGACTTTACTAATGCTTTTCTCAAGCGTTACATGTTACAAGGCTACTATGATACAACCGGCTTAGTGTTTGTTGTACACTAAGGTGAACACAAAACACTATCCATCTTCATTGGTAGGTTTCATTTAGCCGCCCAATTTTGTAGTAACTTGGACAAGAAGATCGCATTTTCTGCCTTAACGCAGGAACTGACTCCGTCCCCATTTAAGGAGAAGGTCATCAAGCCCAAACATTTGTCATATGACGAGGTCGTTGACATGGTCGTCAAGAAGGCACAAATCCATAAATGGTCATCAATATGCCTTGGCCACCCAAATACACCCCAGAAATCCCGAGGCGGAACCCATAATTACCTCATTATCACCACCAACCCAAAATGGTCGGGTAGCATAATCTTGAACACTGCCAACCTACCTACCATGAAAATATCCACCATTGCCAAAACACAACCACCAACCATAATCGCCAAGGGCGACAAGCTATATTCACAGTCATTAATACTATCTACATTGAGACATATGCCAACAACAAGAAGATGATCCTTCCGCCACTACCACCACTACCACCACCACCACAACCAGATAAGCCAAGAACCATCCTTGTTACAAAACACACGAAAATTGTGTGACTACCATGCACTTGAGTCTTACAACATCGAGGACTGCAAGACCTTATGTAACATCATCCAGAACCTCCTCGATGAGGGTAAGCTTGATAAATACATAGCAACCGATAAGTGCCAGGTTACCTACATTTAAATAAGAGGTACTATCAACACCATGTTCGGTGATAAGAAGAATGTCATCGCGCCGAGTAGGGACTTGGGCCTCCCCTGCTCCGTTTTTAGTGTGGAATATGACAAAGGGGAAAAATCATCACACCATGCCTGAGAGCCAATCACCTTTTCACTACTTGATGAGGGTGACATATCAGCAACGGACACCCACTTTGTGAATAATGCATTTGTTGATCGTTTTGACTTGTAATGTGTACTATTCCACTTAGACTCAACCGAAGTGCCCACAAAGCAAGCTGACTTAGGATAATGAATCACTCATGAGATTTTCTGGTTATGTGATCTACCCTAAAGGGAGTGACTATATGCGCTTAAGGTTAGGAGCGCCTGGCACTCCATAGAACAAGGTAATGACTGAATTCGTTGTAGTTGATTTGCATACTTCCTACAACGTTATCCTTGGAAGGCCTGCTATAAAAAAGCTCAAGATCATCATAGCAGCCCATATGTTATTCTCCAATTCCCAACGAACTATGGAACATGTTCTATTAGGGGATACAACTTTATGGAGAGGTTCGTCCACCCCATTATAGGTGAAGTGGTGCACTAGGAGATCATGGCGATAAGAGATCAGACTGCCAAGGATACACCTGACGATCTTCGAGAGGGCATCAACACTTTCAAACCAGTAGAGGAGAAGGATGCCCTGGTCACGATCCAGCTTAGTCAGGTAGATCTAGAGCAAACTTTCAAGAAAAGCACTCAAGTTGATCTTGAGGTCGCTAGGGAAATCACTAAATTACTCAAAGAACATCAAGATGTATTCGCCTGGTATTATGCTGACATGCCTCGCATTTCCACAAACCTCATCTCGACAAGCTCAAAAGTGACCCAGGGGTCAAACCTGTCAAGCAGAATTGTTAGGATTATGATAAAGAGCGCTATGCTACCATGCATGTTGAAATTGAGCGCTTATTAAAGATAGTGTTCATCCGCTAGGTTCAATAATCCTTAGTGAATTTCCAATGCCATTATGATCAAGAAAAATAATGACAGCTAGTGGATGTGTGTTGACCACACCAACCTCAACAAGGCATGCCCTAAAAATAACTATTTGCTACTATAAATCGATCACCTAGTAGACGCAACAATAGAGTATGACCTTTTATCCATGATGGACACTTACTTCGGCTACAACTAGATCAAAATGCACCCTGACGATTAAGCTAGGCCACCACGTTTACAACCGACAACGCTTCATGACCTACATCTTCCGCAATGTTAACAGGGCACTCGTGGAAGTCTACAATGATGATATTTATGTAAAGAGCACAACCTACAGGGAACACACCACAAACCTCAAAAATGTCTTCCAAATTTGGATGGACCATGGTATTCACCTAAACCCCACCAAGTGCACATTTAACGTTACCGCCAAAAAATTGTTTCAGTATATTGTAAGTGAGCAGAGCATTGAGGCCAATCTTGAGAAAATAAAAGTTATCCACATTATGAAACCTCCCTCTACAAAATCCAAGCTTTAGAGCCTCAACAACTTCTTTATGATTGTGCTGGGAATATGGTGTGTAGAGGTTAACTTGATGGAGGTTGAATTCGATTTCTAATAAGCTTTCGCTACGCTGTCGGTAGTGGTGGTGGTTAGTGGTAATAATGGAGGCTGAAACCTTGGGAGTTTTGTAGACCTCACTCGGGGCAACAAAAACCAACTTGCGACGAGCCTCGTGGTGGCTTGATGGTGCCAAAATCGGGGTGAGTAGTTTTTCCAACGAAATGGACTTCGCCGACTTTTGGGCTTTATTCTGGCCATGTTGGTAAGAATTATGAGTCGAAGTAGTTACGTAAAATGATGGGCTTGGCGAGAGGAAGAGATTAACATATTTTCGTCTACGTCAATGCTTTTGGCCAAAAAATTGTTCCTAAATTAGTCATGTTATATGATGTTAGGTTTATAACGATGTTGCGAGTGTAATCATGAGGTTTTATTAACGTTTAGACTTCATCTACCTAGTGGGTGGGAGGTGGTGACACGTGTCACTGCCTGGTGTTGTTAAGACTGATCAAGATATGATCGAGAAGTCTTTGAGGATATTCCCTTCTTCCATGGGTTTATTGGCTCATTAGTACCGAATTGAGTACAAACAAGCAAGAATCACTATATTCAATAATTGGATATCAATTTTGATTCCTTAGCTTCGGTTTGCATTTGATTGTGGTATACTCGAACATTTGTGTCTGACATTTGTTATTAGCTTTGTAGTTTTCGTTCATTTTTCCATCTAGGACTTTGTTTCCCTTGTCTATGATCTCTTGAATGCTTTGGTAGATACTTTGGGTGTGAACTTGTAGTAGACTTGTACGTTATAACCTTTTGCATGGTATTCTGTCCTACCCGTCGAGAATTTTTCTTGACCCGTGAAGATTGGTGCGGAAGAGACACATAAGCTTATATTCGACCCGTCGAGAATTCTTCTCGACTTGCAAAAATTTGTCCAAGTCACAGACAGGGGCTTGCATTTGACCCATCGAGACATAGTCTCGACTTGTCAAAAATTTGCAGTGCTTAAAGGTTCTTTCTCTTATCTCTTGTTCCCCTACTTTGATTTATCTATGTTCTTAAGAGCATTTCTAAATTAGTGTCTTTATTTAAAGTATTATAGTTAGAGAGTCTAAATCTAGCAAACTTACTTTTCACAACACCTTAGAACATTAGGACCTTATTTCGTGATTTCGGTATATTAGATAAACGTAAGCCTATATCATGGATCACTTTGGTGTCCATTACACATGATGGCAACTACGCCACGTACCAAAATTGCATTCGAATTCTTGAAGTGCTTATTGATGTTTCCTTGAGAGGGGGTGCCAAAGAAGTATCGCCCAATGCCCTCAAGGCTTTGAGCACTTTAAAGACTTGGAGGACTAATATCAAGTAGTTGGTTATTGTGTTTTCAGGTTTACACTATTTCATCATTCGAAGCTACCCACTACATCTTCAAGCTTGCCATTCGTTTTTTGGAGATCTAATTTGTGTTTTCATAAAGTGGCTCAGATTAAAGTGGGATCTACTAGTAGTAGTAGTAGTAGTAGTATTCCATTGTTGAGAGTTCAAGACTGGGAAGCTCATGTCAGCTTGTTTGATATAGCCTTGGAGGCTAGATGCAAGAATCCAACACTTGGATTGCATATCTTCCACATTGAGTTGGATCTTCGACTCTAGTTCAGGAAGGATAGGAGGTTATTACACTTGAGGCCGCCATGGAAGACGAAGTTTATGAAGAAAGACCATTGAGGGACTATGCCTTACCCTTTTTGACGGTTCAAATTGGTTGCATTGTTTTGCAACCCTTAGTGGGAGAGTCATTTAAGACTAACCTTAGCTTCCTACAAACTCTTCCTATCTTCTTGGGACACCCCAATTCTGATCTGTATTCCCACCTCTTGGAGTTTGAAGAGGCATGTGGACACCTTAATATTTGGAATAAGGATCTAGGACAACTCAACCTAATGATGTTCCCATCAAGTTTGCAGGATAAAGCGAAGGAGTGGTTGAACAAGCTAGCCCCAAATTCTATTTATTGTTGGGATATCTTGCATAGGAAGTTCATCACTAAATACTTTCCTACAGGTAAGATCAATGAAAGAAGAACAAGCTTGATGTCTTTTAGAGAAGAAGATAGAGAGTTGTTTTGTGATGCATTGGAGCATATCAAGGACCTTGAGCTTGGTTGCCCTAACCATGCATGGCCAATACCAAGACATGCTTATTTCCCTCTTCTATCAAGGCTTCAGCATGGAGACAAAGAGGAAGGTGGACAATTCTTGTGAAGGTGATTTTATGGACAATACCGGCAAAGAAGCACACATATTACTTGAGAAGATGGCGGAGAGGTTAGCCTTATGGGATGTGAAGTCAAGTGTGAGGAAGCCCGCAGTTTCTATGCGGGAGGCTGCCCAATCCAATCGTGGAGGGATATATGAAGTCAAATGGGTTGCCCATATATGAGATGAAGTCATCAAGAGGCTTGAGGAGACTATGAACAAGAAGTTGGACCTCTTGATGAAGCAAAACTAGAATGGAGGCCAAGGAAACCAAGTGTCAGAGATTAATGTGGAGCCGATGACTTGCATGATTTGTGAAAGTATGGGGCACGAGACCCTTAGTTACCTCCACCAAGAAGATTACCCAAACATAAATGAAGAATACAAAGGACTCTTCTATGATCAACTGCGACATGATTCTTACTCTAACACTCATATCTCGGGTTGGAGTAACCACCCTAACCTCTCATGGGGTGGTCAAGGACAAGGCAACCAAAGAGGTCAAGGTGGGTTGCCAAGACCAAATAATGGTTTCCAAGGGCCAGGAGGAAGATACCATCAATAGGGAAACGAAGAAAACTTTAGTGTTTCAGGAAGTGGAAGCAAAGGGTTCTCAAATCATCAAGGAGCTCCCAAATTCACACCAAGATCAAATAGAGGATTTGCTAATGCTCGGGTGGTAACACGTACCAATTGAGAACACCTTTTCTGCCTAGAGCTCAACAACCCCCGTTGCTTCAAGCACCAATTTCTCCACCTTAATTGGAAGCAACAAATTCTAACATGAATGACCTTCTAGCTCGGCTTATAAAGAGTCAAGAGAAGCTTGCCAAGGCTTAAGCGGAGGATAAGAACAGATACCATGAGATCTTCTTAAGCATGAAAGGAGACATAAAGCACTCCTGAATGAGAGCCAAAGTGCAATCTACAAGTTGGAGATGCAAGTGTGCCAATTGCCAAAGGCACATCATGGCCAAAGAAGTGGAAAGGCTCATGAGTTCCCATCTACTACTGAGAGAAATCTCAAGCACCAAGTGAATGTGGTGAATGCGGTATTGAGATTCGGAAAGAGGTTTGAAAACTATGGAAATGCTCCCATTATGGAGAGTGATGATAAAGTGGACTTAGACACACCAGTAGTGTCTAAACACCCTCCCAGACTTGACACGAGAATCACAAGTAGAGATAATATTGTACGATTTCAAGAGAATACTGCTTTGAATCCAAATGAAGAAGAAGAAGAAGAAGAGTTTGAGGTTGAGTAAGCGGGTTCTGATAGTTGATTGAGTCAACATGAGAAAGCCTAAAAAGGTCTAGAGGGTAGAGATATGGATAGAGAGCATTTCAAGTTTGATTTGAGGAAAGCATAAGGTGAAGATACTGCCTAGAACTTGACCCATTGAGGCCCTCAGTCGACCCATCAAGAGGAGACTACTGTCCGAAAAAACTCACCATTTTGACCCATTGAGAATACTTCTCGACCCATAGAATAGAAGGGTCTAACAAGTCAAAGGAATAATCCGAAGGGGTTCAATGAGAGGAGGATGTATACCTACCATTACCTCAAGTGAAGAACAAGGAGAGAGCCCAAGCTAACTTAGATCAGAAGACCAATGGGTGCTTAGATGTATTCAAGAGAGTGGAAAGCAACATCCTTCTCCTTGAGGTTATCCAACCTATTTAAATGTACTCCAAATTTCTAAGGGACCTTTGCACAAACCAAAGATTAAAGAATAAGTTAAAAGATGATGATATGTCCTAGATGTGAAGCTTAATGCCACGGTGTTGACGATTATCCAAAGAAAGGTACCTAAGAAGTTAGCGGATCTAGAGGATTTACTATGTCATGTTCCATTGGAGCGAAGTACTTTCCGAGGACTTTTATGGATCTTCAGGCTTCTATCAACTTGATGCCATACTCAGTGTACAAAGATATTGGTTTAGGGAGAATGAAACTAGTGAGTATGTCATTGCAACTTGCCAATCGAAGTGTGGTGCATTAATGTAACAACCCGAATCAGAATGATATGTTACTTGGCTTGATTCGCGAGTTTCACGAATAATCGCAGTTTATCGTAATTAGTCGATATGAAAGATTTTTTACAACTAAATTATTGGGCGAGAATTTAGTATGAGTTTCTTCACGAGATTTGTAGTGTACATGATTTCAAGCTTGTGGAAGTTTCCGGGGGATTATTTGGAGTTACGTGGAATAAGTTATGAATATTTCCGACTTTTGCATTTAGTCGTGTTTATCTGTTTTTGTTTCGATTTGTTTTGGACCATTGATCATCTTGGGTCACGAGTATAAACATCGGAAGAGTCGTAAAATTATCGAAATCTCGCATTTGGGTAGTTTGACCGGCGTTGACCACTCTTGACCGCGTTGACCGAGCGTTTACCGAAGCTCCACAACAAACCGCGAACTGCCGTCGTCCGACCCGCCGTTTCCGGCCACTTCCAGCCAAGATTTGGGTATGGTTAGAATCCTCTCAAGATTTCCTATTGTTTTGAACTTGATTTTGCGAGAGTTGATGGAGTTTTGAGGGAGAACGAGATCGGTGAAGTTTTGGAATTTTGCCGGATTCGGGTGGAGGTTTCCGGCATGTTTTGGGGTCGTTGGGGTTGGGTGTTTTTAAAGGACCTAACCCCGATTTAGTTTCCTAAACCGGAATCAAACCCCTTCTGAAAAACATGAACCAACAAAAACCATTAAAATTTCGGCAGAGTAACGCTACTAACGCGGAATTGCCATTACCTGCACCCAGAAAATAACACTTCATCCTATGCCACAAAAGCCAAACCGTGGGCACCAATCCCATCCGGATTTGTCAAATATCATATCATAATCAATAAACAATAAACATACTGTAATATATAGTATATCCGGGAAAAACCGTATAAAACATGTATCAGAATGTATCAGAGCGACCTCTAGTGTAAATATATACAATATATACATCAGTAGGCGAAACAAGAACCTACTGGAAAACACAGGTAGCTCGAATCACTAGCCTCCAACCGCGACGTGAAACACCAGAATCCGAAATGCAAACTGGGCACAGAAACCGAAAAGCCCAAGGAAAAGGCAAATAAAACGTTAGAGTGAGTGGACGAAAATAAACATATGCCTTTCACCAGTTATATACATAATCAATGTAAAACAATGCGAGTTCGGAAAGTATATATATGGAGGTTGTCAGGCGAATCTCTCAAGCTTGACGTCAGGTGAATCGCTCAAACCCGACGGTGATAGGCCAAGGGAATCTCTCAACCCTAGCGGCATATAGGGAAATCTCTCCACCCTGCCCAGAGGAATCTCTCAACTCTGGTCCAGAGGAATCTCTCAACTCTGGCAGACTACCGGTGATCAGCCGAGTAGCCGAAGCATCGATGCAGTAATGCCATCACCAATAAATAGAAAGTAACACCTCTGAAAATAACATCTATCACAACAACGTATAAAGTAAATACGGAAAATCATGATAAATCACGAATTCACAAACAACTGTGTAAATATAAAAATGTCCACTCACAGATCAGCAGAGCGCGCACTCGCCCTAATCTCGTGGCGCGGCGGAAGATCCCTCGCCCGAAGCACGATCTCGATCCCCTGAATAATCATAAAACATATCTGATCAAAATCATAGCCCACAACTCTGTACTTAACCACGGAAACCAACTGTTCCCGAAAACATATAAAACTGTATAAATAATCGACTGAATTCTCAAAATCTCCACTCGAAACCATCGACTGAAAATCCGATACCCAAATCAATTTGAAAACCTCAAGGTGACGATCGGGGCGTGATTATGAGAAAATGACATTAAAATCATCCAAAACTGAAAAGTCAACCCTCTCGCCGGAGCGCCGCTGACGGCGCGCCGTCAACGGAGAGTTTCTCCGGCGAGGAAGCTCCAGATTTCAAGATCACCTCAAGACCAACCTTTTCCTCAACTACCATAAAGTCCAATTCTCACCGGAACCCCTCCAATTCAGCTCGAAACCGAAACGGAATCCAACTCCGGCAACCACCACGGGTTCACTGGAAACCACCTCCTCAACTCAATTCAAACCTATGGGGAGCATCACAGGGGCAAGGGGAGTCGAAACCCCCACCTCCCCGCCACCGTAGCTCGCCGGAGAACCACCTCCCGTCACCGGCGAAACCCGAATACCAAACCCGATTCGAACTCACACAAACCACCATTAATTTCCACGATTTCAAACACAAATCTACTTAGAAACTCAAGAGGAAGAGAATTATACCCTTCACGTGGCCGGAGGTGGCCGAAAAATCCAAGTCGGCCGGCGAAAACTAAACGGGAAAGTTTTCCTCCTCGGTCAACGGTCAACAGCCCCAAAATGGAAAGTCAACGCCTGGTCAAACCTCAAACAGTGTTTTCCACAATTTTACGACTATATCCGATATTTATACTCGCGCCTTGGGACGATCGACGGTTCAAAACGAATAACCAAAACAATTCGGATAAATACGAAACAAACGGATAAACTCGTCGATAAATCGAAACTTCAAATAATCATATTATATTCCTCGGTTATCGAAAAAATCATCCGGAATCGCCCACGAGCTCGAAATCATGTGCTCTACAACTTCCGTGAAGAAACTCAATTCGAATTCTCGACCGATATTTAAGTCGCGAACTAATCTGACAAATCACACAATTAACGATCAATCGCGATTATGCATAATCTCGTGAATTGTACTGATTACTCTACTGATTCTGGTTTGGGTCGTCACAAATCTACCCCCCTTAAAAAAATTTCGACCTCGAAATTTACATACCTGTCATGTGAACAGATGAGGATACTGCTCCCGCATACACTGCTTAATCTCCCAGGTGGCCTCCTCAACCGAGTGATTCTGCCACAAGACCTTCACTAGCGGGATCACACGGTGTCTCAACTCCTGCTCACGACGATCGAGAATCTTCACAGGCTCCTCCACGTACGTCAAATCCTCTCAGATCGGTAACTACTGTGGGACTAACACATGGGAAGGATCTGAGATGTACTTCCTGAAAGGACCCAACCCCGATTTAGCTCCCTAAATCGGAATCGAACCCCTTTGAAAACACTAAGCATCAAAAACTGTTCGAAATTTGGGCAGAGTTTCGTTACTAGCGTGGAATTACCATTACCTGCACGCGGAAAATACACTTCATCCTATGCCACAAAAAGCAAACCGTGGGCACCAATCCCATCCGGATTTCTCATTATCACAACAGTAAAGTAAATCAATAAATATATCTATACTTTACTGAAATCCGGTATAAAATCGTATAACATAAAAGCAAATTTCTCAGAGCGACCTCAATTGTATAAACATATATGTATACCACAGTAGGTAGAACAATAAACCTACTGGAAGAAACAAGGTAGCTCGAGCACTATGCCTCCGACCACGACGTGCGACACCAGAGCCTGAACTGCAAACTGGGCACGGAAACCGAAAAGCCCAGGTGGAAGACAATAAACACGGTAGAGTGAGTGGACGAAAATACATATGCCTTTCACCAGTTTATACATATACTCAATATAAAACAATGCGAGTTCGGAAAACACAACACATATATATATACACGGAGGTTGTCGGGCGACCTCTCAAACCCGACGTCAGGTGAATCGCTCAAACCTGACAGTGATAGGCCACGGGACCACTCAACCCTGGCGGCACGCAGGGGACCACTCCACCCTGCCCAGAGGAATCTCTCGACTCTGGTACATCGATGTATTAAATGCCATCACAAATAAACACATATAACAATACCTCCGGAAACAACATATATCACAACATTGTATAATTAAATACGGAAATCATAAAATCCACGAACTCGCAAATCAACAGTGAAAATATAAACTTGTCCACTCACACGCTTGCGTAACGCAGTTCGCGTTAACCCGTGATCTGGCGGAATGCCCATCGCCAAACAAATGATCACGAACACCTCGCTTACGTTCGGACGCTCAACTCGAAAAACGAACCTCCCCACTGCGATCGGGGCGCGATTTCGAGTCAAATGACATGCAACTTGTCGAAAGTCAAAAAGTCAACCCGTTGACCGCCGCCCACGGCGGTGCCACTGTTGACCGGAAGAATTCACGGCGGTGCCACTGTTGACCGGAAGAATTCACAACAAAGGCCAATTCTCACTCTAACATGGTCAATTTCACGAAAAACTGAATGTACACACAAATTTCAAATCCAAAATTCTCCTTCCACAATCAAAATTAGAACTCCAAACTTACATGGTAGCTTGCTAGTGATGAGAGCTACAAAGCCCACTAAAAAATTCAGCTCGAATCGGTCCGAATCCAAGAACCCGAATCACAAAGTTTTTCCTCCATTTTTGGCCGGATTTTCCTTCTTTTCCGGTGAGCTACGCCGGGAACGGTGACCGGGGATGGGTAGAGGGAACCGAGGCGCACCTAATGGGACCAACCCCGTGCCTTGGGGTGGCCGGAATCCATCGCCACCATGGAAGCCGTCGTGAAATCTCTCTCTCCACCGAGTTGACCGAGTCAACTCGGTCAAACCCCAAAATGGCAGGTCTTCCACTTTCCCAAAATAGCAGGTTCTATTTATAGCCTTTCCAATTTTGGAAACTTCATGTTTATCCATTTCGACGAACTTCAAACGCGCGTAACTTCCTCGTCGTAATTCCGATTCCGATAATTCTCCCGGCCACGAACTCGTCTCGATATATTCTTCCAATATTACCCGAAGTCAAACATATCGGTCAAACGGATAAAAAGTCAACCCTTGAATCAACACCCATTTAAATCGACTAAACAATCAATAATCAGAAATATTCACAACTAATTCCTCGTAGCTCCATATCATGCTCCGGAAGTTCCCATGAACTCGAAATAAAATTCTGAACAATTTCTGTGAAGAAGTCGAGACCAAATTCTCGTCTGATAATTTAGTCGCGAACAAACCTGCCATTAAAATCTATTTCCGTCGAAACTTCAAATATTCATAACTAATTCCTCGGTCGTCCAAATAACGATCCGGAACCGCCCACGAACTTGTAATCACACGTAGAACGACTCTCGAGAAGAGACCCAGCTCCAATTCTCGGCCAATAATTAAGTCGTTAACGAGTTCGGCGATTCGAATAACTGTCGTAAATCTGCGAATACTCGACAACCTCGTAGATTAAGCTGTTTCCTCTACCGATTCTGTTCCGGGTCGTCACACTTCCGCAACATCGAAACGTGGAAAACATCATGAACACGAGCCATCTCAACTGGCAACTCAAGTCTGTAAGCAACAGCTCCAATCCTCTATGTGATCTCGTACGGACCAATGTATCGTGGTCGAAGCTTGCCACGCTTCAGGAAACGCACAACTCCCCTCCACGGAGATAGTTTCAGGAAAACCCAATCACCCACATCAAACTCAAGGCTCTTCCTCTTCATGTCCGCATAACTCTTCTGCCGATCCTGGGCGATCATCAATCTATCCCGGATAATCTGGACATCCTCCATAGTGCTCTTCACCAGATCAGGGCCAATAAGCCATCGCTCGCCCACCTCACTCCAACACAACGGAGTGCGACACTGCTTCCCGTACAGGGCCTCGTACGGTGCCATCTCAATACTAGCCAGATAGTTGTTGTTGTAGGCGAACTCTATCAAATGTAGTTGTTGATCCCAATTCCCGCGGAACTGCAACACACATGACCGCAACATATCCTCAAGTGTCTATATAATCCGCTCGGACTGCCCATCGGTCTGAGGATGAAAAAATATACACAGGCACACCGTGCAGACGAACAATCTCCAATAAGTACAACTTAGCCAATCTGCCCACTGATATCTTCCCCGGAAGTGCGAGAAAATGAGCGGATTTCGTCAATCGATCCACAATAACCCAAATACCAGTATTGCCAGCCAAAGTACGCGGCAACTGATAAACGAAATGCATGGTAATATGCTCCCACTTCCAAACCGGAATCTCTAGTGGCTGTAGTTTCCCTGCAGGTTTCTGCCTCTCCGTTTTAACCTACTGACAGATCAAACATCGTCTCACATACGCGGCAATCTCCCGCTTCATGTTGCACCACCAGTAATACGCTCGAAGTGTACGAAACATCTTCGTACCTCCGGGATGCATCGCATACGCTGAACAATGGGCTTCATCCAGAATCTCCTTCTTCAGGCTTTCATCTCTGGCCACACATAGCCTACCTCTGAACAACAACGTACCGTCGTCGCTCAATCGGAACTTTGTAGGCACACCATTCTGTTTCATAGTCTTCTTGCCCAACAAGTAGGAATCTGAATCCTGAGCTTCTCGTACCTGATCAACCAATATGGGTCGAACCTGGAAACTGGCCAACAAAGCTCCCTCATCATCCCACTCGAACCCGACACTCGTAGCCCGAAGCTCGGCTAACATCGACACTCTGGCCACACATACATGAAACAACGAAGCTCCGGATTTCCGGCTAAGTGCATCAGCCACAACATTGACCTTCACTGGATGGTATTCGAACGTGCAATCATAGTCGTCGATCAACTCCATCCATCGGCGCTGCCTCATGTTCAGATCTGGCTGCGTCCGCAAGTAGGTAAGACTCTTGTGGTCGGTGTAGATCTTACATTGGGCTCCATATAGGTAATGTCTCCAACTCTTCAACGCTAATACAATAGCGGCTAACTCCAAATCATCCGTCGGATAGTTGACCTCATGCGGTTTCAGCTGCTTGGAACCGTAGGCTACAACTCTACCATGCTGCATCAACACTCAGCCAAGACCCAACTTCGACGCATCACTATAAACTACAAACTTACCGCTGTCGTCTGGAAATGTCAGAACTGGTGCAGTAGTCAACTTTTCCTTCAGGAGCAAATAACTTTCCTCACACGCATCGGACCACTCAAACTTGACGCCCTTCTTTGTCAACCTGGTCAGTGGTGTAGCAATCCGAGAGAAATCCTGTACAAACCGCCGGTAGTAGCCTGCCAAACCCAAGAAACTCCCGATCTCTAGTACAGTAGTAGGTCTACTCTAGTTTAGCATGGCCTCGATCTTGTCAGGATCAACACTGACTCCCTCAGCGGATATCACGTGGCCCAGAAACTTCACACTATCCAACCAAAACTCGCACTTGCTAAACTTCGCGAACAACTGATGGTCCCGCAAAGTTCGCAACACCGCTCGCAAATGCTTCTTATACTGGCCCACACTCCTGGAATAGATCAAAATATCATCGATGAACACAATCACGAACTTGTCCAGAAACCGTCTGAATACCTGATTCATCAGGTCTATGAAAGCTGCAGGGGCATTGGTCAACCCAAACGGCATAACTAAAAACTCGTAATGCCCAAACCGCGACCTGAAAGCTGTCTTGGCCACATCAGAGTCACGAATCCTCAACTGGTGATAACCGGATCGAAGATCAATCGTCGAAAAGACTGATGCTCCCTTAAGCTGATCGAACAAATCATCAATCCGCGGTAACGGATACTTGTTCTTTATCGTAACCAGATTCAGCTTCTGGTAGTCGATGCACAAACGCATAGATCCATCTTTTTTCCGCACAAACAAAATCGGAGTACCCCATAGTGAAACACTGGGTCGAATAAAACCCTTCTCCAGCAACTCCTGGAGCTGAACCTGCAACTCTTTTAACTCCGCTGGCGCCATATGATACGGTGTCTGTGAAATCGGTCCTGTGCCCGGCAACAGCTCAATAGTGAAGTCAATCTTCCGAACAGGAGGTATGCCCGGTAACTCTGCTGGAAACACATCAGGAAACTCAGAAACAACCTCAATACTACCAAGCTCTGGCACAGCTGCTGTAATGTCTACCACATGAGCTAAGTAAGCAACACAGCCCTTCTTCATCAACCGATCCGCCCTGATCGTGGAAATCAAACACGGTAGTGAGTTCTTCTCGCCGCGAAACAGTATCTCGGGAAAGCCTGGTCGTCGAAATGCGACCTCCTTCTTGTGACAATCAAACATGGCCCAATGCGTCTCCAAGAAGTCCATACCCAAGATCAAATCAAAGTCCACAATATCAAGCAACAACAAATCTGCGGCTAAACCATGACCTCCAATAAACACCTCATAGTCTCTGTACACCCAACCGATACTCACAATCTCACCTGACGGATATAACACTCTCCACAACCCCGGAAGTGAAGATGCAGGTACCGTAGCTAATGGTGATAGTCTATACGACATGAATGAATGTGTGGCACCTGGATCTAACAATGTAAGTACTGGAATACCAAAGACATGTAATGTACCGATAACGACCTCTGGTGAAGCTCTGCCCTCTCGTAGAGTCATGGCATGAACCCTCGCCTGTCCAGCTGGTCGTCCACACTGAGGTTGTCCCTGCTGCCTGCCCTGGCCTACAAACTGTGCTGGTCGAGCTCCCGAAGTGGCACCTCGCTCAGCTCCGGAACTCTGAGCCGCCTGTCCATCAGCACCATCAAACTGGTAACACTCCCTCGCATAGTGACCCACCTGGCCACAACGGAAACAAGTGACAGGGCCTCGCTGACATGGACCAACATGATGTCTGCTGCAGAAACTACACAACAGGTACTCTCTCGGTACGGCAAATGAGCCACCAGTACGTCGAGGATAACTAGAACCGCTGGAACCCCCACTAGCCTATGGTCGCTGCGGTCGATCTCTCCTCCATCTCGATCTCTGTCTCGGTACACCAGCTGGTGGTCAATAAGATCCACCGCCCGAAGATGAAGCCGAACCGGAAGTATCAGAACTCTACCTCATTGAAGGCCCCTGACTCGGTCCACCCTCCTCAAACCGTCTCGGCTGGTACCTCTGCTGCCTCTCCTTTTCGATGTCCTCACCTTGGAGTGCTGCACTGACAAACTCATCAAAGTTGTTCCGAGGCATCGTAGTCAGAGTTCCCTTGATGTTCAAGTTCAAACCCAGCTCAAACCTGCGACACTTGGCTTCCTCAGTAGCCACCATATCATGCGCAAAACGAGATAAGCGGGTAAACCTATCCCAATACTCAAGTACAGACATACTGCCCTGTCTCAAGTTCGTAAACTCCTCATACTTGAGCTGTTGGGTAGCCTGATTGAAATACCTCCGCATAAAAAAATCTCGGAACAAAGTCCACGGAGTATCAACTGGAACTCTATCGGTGCTAACCCACCAAAAGTATGCATCAGACTCTAGTAATCCGACTACCGCCACTGTCATCTGCTCAGGAGTAAACCGCAGACGCTCACATAAATGTTCAACCTGAACCAACCTTGCCTCACATATTTCTGGATCAGCTGAACTCGAAAACACAGTCGCACCAGCAGTACAAGCTTTGACCACAAGGTCAAAACGCTCTTCCAAACGCAATACTCGCATTAGCAAGTCCCGCGTCTGGCAATCCTCATCAGGATCCGCTTCCCGATCAACACGGGGACCACGTCGATGAGGCATCCTATTGATACAAGACAAGCATTAGGTACAAGAAGAAAGAACGTAATCATGAGACCGCAGATATTTGAGAACACACAACACTCGAAGTATTGATGAGTACCGCTGGCCAGTCGGGTCATTACTCCAGTCATGCTGTACAAACTCAAATACCCTGAGTGTAACAACTACAAGAGTCTACAGAATCTGACAACCTAATGCTCTGGTACCAAGCTGAAAGGACCCAACCCCGATTTAGTTTCCTAAACCGGAATCAAACCCCTTCTGAAAAACGTGAACCAACAAAAACCATTAAAATTTTGGAAGAGTAACGCTACTAACGCGGAATTTCCATTACCTGCACCCAGAAAATAACACTTCATCCTATGCCACAAAAGCCAAACCGTGGGCACCAATCCCATCCGGATTTCTCAAATATCATATCATAATCAATAAATAATAAACATACTGTAATATATACTATATCCGGGAAAAACCGTATAAAACATGTATCATAATGTATCAGAGCAACCTCTAGTGTAAATATATACAATATATACATCAGTAGGGGAAACAAGAACCTACTGGAAAACACAGGTAGCTCGAATCACTAGCCTCCAACCGCGACGTGAAACACCAGAATCCGAACTGCAAACTGGGCCCGGAAACCAAAAAACCCAGGGGAAAGGAAAATAAAACGTTTGAGTGAGTGGACGAAAATAAACATATGCCTTTCACCAGTTATATACATAATCAATGTAAAATAATGCGAGTTCGGAAAGTATATATATGGAGGTTGTCAGACGAATCTCTCAAGCCCGACGTCAGGTGAATCGCTCTAACCCGACGGTGATAGGCCAGGGAAATCTCTCAACCTCGGTGGCATACAGGGGAATCTCTCAACCCTGCTTAGAGGAATCTCTCAACTTTGGTCCAGAGGAATCTCTCAACTCTGGCGGACTACCGGTGTTCAACCGAGTAGCCGAAGCATCTATGCAGTAATGCCATCACCAATAAATTTAAAGTAATACCTCCGAAAATAACATATATCTCAACATCATATAAAGTAAATATGGAAAATCACGATAAATCACGAACTCGCAAACAACTGTGAAAATATAAAAATGTCCACTCACAGATCAGCAGAGCGCGCACTCGCCCTAATCTCATGGCCCGGCGGAAGATCCCTCCCCCGAAGCACGATTTCGATCCCCTGAATATCATAAAACATATCTGATCAAAATCATAGCCCACAACTCTGTACTTAACCACGGAAACCAACCGTTCCCGGAAACATATAAAACTGTATAAAATAATCGACTGAATTCTCGAAATCTCCACTCAAAACCCTCGACTGAAAATCCGATACCCAAATCAATTTGAAAACCTCAAGGTGACGATCGGGGCGCGATTACGAGAAAAATGACATTAAAATCATCAAAAACTGAAAAGTCAACCCTCTCGCCGGAGCGCCGCCGCCGCCGACGGCGCGCCATCAACGGAGAGTTTCTCCAGCGAGGAAGCTCTAGATTTCAAGATCACCTCAAGCCCAACCTTTTCCTCAACTACCATAAAGTCCAATTCTCACCGGAACCCCTCCAATTCAGCTCGAAACCGAAACGGAATCCAACTCCGGCAACCACCACGGGTTCACCTGAAACCACCTCCTCAACTCAATTCAAACCTATGGGGAGCATCACAAGGGCAAGGGGAGTCGAAAACCCCACCTCCCCGCCACCGTAGCTCGTCGGAGAACCACCTCTCGTCACCGGTGAAACCCGGATACCAAACCCGATTCGAGCTCACACAAACCACCATTAATTTCCACGATTTCAAACACAAATCTACTTAGAAACTCAAGAGGAAGAGAATTATACCCTTCACATGGCCGGAGGTGGCCGGAAAATCCAAGTCGGCCGGCAAAAACCAAACGGGAAAGTTTTCCTCCTCGGTCAACGGTCAACAGCCCCAAAATGGAAAGTCAACGCCTGGTCAAACCTCAAACATCCAGTTCAAAACGAATGTTTAAACTCGCGCCTCATGATGATCGACGGTTCAAAACGAATAACCAAAACAATTCGGATAAATATGAGACAAACGGATAAATTCGTCGATAAATCGAAACTTCAAATAATCATATTATATTCCTCGGTTATCGGAAAAATCATCCGGAACCGCCCACGAGCTCGAAATCATGTGCTCTACAACTTCCGTGAAGAAACTCAATTCGAATTCTCGACCGATATTTAAGTTGCGAACTAATCCGACAAATCACACAATTAACGATTAATCGCGATTATGCAAAATCTCGTGTATCGTACTGATTACTCTACTGATTCTGGTTCGGGTCTTCACAGGTTTTGCTCCCATGAACTTATAGATGCTTTAAGGTGAAAGAATTTTGGGTTTTGACGCGGTTTGGAGCTCACCGGAAACTCGCCGGAATCCATGGAGGGCACGTTATGGGCACTATGGGTTTCGGTCACGTTATGGGCACTATGGACTTTCTTGTTATGCCGTTTGGGTTGACCAATGCGCTAGCTGCTTTCATGGACCTGATGAATCTGATCTTCAGATGCTACCTAGATAAATTTGTCATTGTGTTCATCGACGACATCTTGATCTATTCTAGGAGTGTGAGGGCAGCACAAGAAACATTTGCATGCAGTTTTGCAGACTTTACGAGATACTCAGTTGTACGCCAAGTTTAGCAAGTATGAGTTTTGGCTAGACAGAGTAAAGTTTCTGGGGCACATGATATTAGTTGAGGGAGTCAGCGTGGATCCTAATAAGATGCATGCCGTGTTGAAGTGGAGTAGACCTACCAACGTGGTAGAGATACGAAGTTTCTTGGGCTTAGCAGGCTATTATCGCCGATTTGTGCAGGACATTTCGTGATAGCGACACTGCTTATCCGTTTGACGAAGAAAGGAGTCAAGTTTGAATGGTCTGATGCTTGCGAGGAAAGCTACTTGGCTTTGAAGGAAAGGTTGACTACTGCATCGGTGTTGACCTTACTTGACGATAGCGGTAAGTTTGTGGTGTACAGTGATACTTCGAAGTTAGGCCTGGGTTGTGTTTTGATGCAGCATGGAAATGTGGTGGCTTATGGTTCGAGACAATTGAAACCATAAGAAGTTAATTATCCTACTCATGATCTAGAGTTAGCCGCCATTGTGTTAGCATCGAAGAGTTGGAGACATTATTTGTACGGGGCACAATGCAAGATCTACACCCATCATAAAAGTCTTACCTACTTGCGTACGCAGCCAGATTTGAATATGAGGCAGCGGAGATGGATGGAGCTGATTAATGATTATGACTGCACTTTCGAGTATCATCCAGGGAAAGTTAATATGGTTGCTAATGCTCTTAGTAGGAAACATGGTGCTTCTCTCTTCCATGTACGTGTTGCAGGAATGTCACTTTTGACATAGTTACGAGCAACAGGAGCAGAGTTGGAATGGAATGATGATGGAGCATTGTTGGCCAGTTTCCAAGTCCGTCCGATAACACTTGATCGAGTTCGTGAGGCTCAGGATTCAGATGCCTATCTGCTGAGCAAGAAGAATTTGATTCAAAATAGATTACCGACCGAGTTTCGGATGAGTAGTGATGGCACTTTGATGTTTAGAGGAAGATGAGGATTTGAAGAAGGAAATACTTGACGAATCCCATTGTTCTGCATATGCTATGCATCCGGGTAGTACAAAGATGTTTCGGACACTTAAAGCTCATTATTGGTGGCGAAACATGAAGAGGGAAATAGCGATGTATGTGAGCAGATGCCTGATTTGTCAGCAAGTGAAGGCAGAACGTCAGAAACCGGCAAGTAAACTGCAACCTTTGGAGATTCCAGTATGGAAATGGGAGCATATTACTATGGATTTTGTGTACCAATTACCTCGTACTTCTGGTGGTAGTACTGGTATTTGGGTGATTGTGGATCGCCTTAATAAGTCAGCTCATTTCCTAGCACTTCCAGGAAAGCTTCCCGTGAGCAGATTGGTGAATCTGTACTTGAAGAAGGTTGTGAGATTACATGGTGTACCTGTGTCTATAGTTTCTGATCGAGGTAGTCAGTTCACTTCCGAATTTTGGCGGGCATTATAGAAGGCAATAGGGACTAGACTACATTTCAACACAGCTTTTCATCCTCAGAAAAATGGTCAGTCAGAGATGACTATTCAAACTCTGGAGGATATGTTGCGATCTTGTGTTTTACAGTTCAAAGGGAATTGGGATCAGCAACTTCATTTGATAGAGTTTGCATACAACAACAGTTATTAGGCTAGCATTGGTATGGCACCTTACAAGGCGTTGTACGACAAGCAGTGTCGAACTCTATTATGTTGGAGTGAAGTTGGCGAGAAATGGTTTCTTGGTCCTGATTTGGTAAAAAGTACCATGGAAGACGTTCAGATTATTCGGGACAGATTGAGGGCTGCACAGGATCGACAGAAAAGTTATGCTGACGTGCGACGAAAGGATCTCGAGTTCGACGATGGTGATTGGGTTTTCCTGAAACTTTCTCCTTGAAAGGATGTTGTTCGTTTCGGGAAACGCGGTAAACTTTGTCTGCAATATGTATTACCTTATGAGATCACTGAGCGAGTTGGTGCGGTGGCATACAGATTAGCATTACCTTCTAATATGGCTAGGGTACACGATGTGTTTCATGTATCCATGTTGTCGATCCCTCCCATGTGTTGATACCATATCAGCTTCATATTCTTTATCGGAACGTCCAGGAGTTGCGGCACAGAGCTATTCCTCTTGTGAAGGTATTGTGGCCAAACCATTCTGTTGAAAAGGCTACTTGGGAGATAGAGCAGCACATGCGAGATCAATATCCCTACCTCTTCAGCGAGTTTCACGAATCATCGCAGTTTATCGTAATTAGTCAGTATGGCAGATTGTTTACGACTAAATTATCGAGCGAGAATTTGGTATGACTTCCTTCACGAGAGTTGTAGTGTACATAATTTCGAGCTTGTGGAAGTTTTCAGAGGATTATCGAGTTACGTGGAATCAGTTATGAATATTTCCAATCGTTGGATTTAGTCGTGTTTATCCGTTTTGGTTTTGATTCGTTTTAGACCGTTGATCATCTAGGGTTGCGCGTATAAATAATGGAAGAGTCGTAAAATTATAAAAAGTCACATTTGGGCAGTTTGACTGACATTGACCACTCTTGATCGCGTTGACCGAAGCTCCACCGCGAACCGTGAACTGCCGTCGTCTGACCTGCCGTTTCCGGTCACTTCCGGCCAAGATTTGGGTATGGTTAGAATCCTCTCGAGATTTCCTATTGTTTTGAACTTTGATTTTGTGAGAATTGATGGAGTTTTTGAGGGAGAACGAGCTCGGTGAAGTTTTGGGATTTTGCCGAATTCGGGTGGAGGTTTCTGGCATGTTTTGGGGTCATTGGGGTTGGGGGTTTTGCTCCCCTGAACCTATAGATGCTTTTGGGTGAAAGAATTTTGGTTTTTGATGTCGTTTGGAGCTTGCCGGAAACTCGATGGAATCCATGGAAGCCGTGAGCTTTCGAGCTCGATTCCGGCCGGTGTGGGTAGAATTGGAGGAAGGTGAAGAAGGAAACATTGTTGGGATTGAGGAGTAGATAAGTTTTGGGCTTCCTCCGTCAGAGAATTTCACCATTGAAGCTGCGCCGCCAGTGGCGGCAACGGTCAACGACGGAGCTCCGGCGAAAGTTAACTTTTTGTATTTTGGGAATTTTTATACCATTTTGTTCGTAATCGCGCCCCGATCGTAGTCTTGAGGTTTTTTAGTTGATTTGAGTACTTTATTTTGGGACGAGGGTTAATGGGGTATATTTTGAGAATTTTGTAATCCTCGTCGATATTTTGAACGATATGTCTTTCGAGAACGCGGGGTTCTTGACGTATTAGCACCATATGTTGTGTTTCAATATGTATTGATCTTATCCCTGTTATTCAGGTGATCATGAGCGAGCGTTTGGTGAGGGATCTTCCGCCGGACCTCAGAACTAGCTCGTACTGTGGGTGGACATATATTTACACTGTCGTAGCGAGTTCTTGGTTTCAGTATTTTTTTCCAGTATAATGTTCAAATTATTTATCGTTTTGAAGGTATTGTATATTTTATTGGTGATGGCATTTATTTATTTAGCATTGATGCATTGGATCCGCGGCTTATCACCGGTATTCCATCTATCAGGCTTGAGAGATTCGCTTGGTATGCCGACTAGGCTTGAGAGATTCGCCTAGTTTATCACTGCCGGGTTTGAGAGATTCGCCCGACCTACTACTCTGGCAGGGATATCCGCTGGAGTGGCGACTTTTATGCATTTAAGAACTCGCATTATTTTATGATTATATAAATGGTGAAAGGCATATGATTATTTTCGTCCACTCACTCTAACGATTTTATTTGCCTTTCCCCTGAGTTTTTCGGTTTCCTTTGCCCATTTTGCAGTTTGGGATCCAGTGTTGCGCGTCGACTGTGGGGGCATAGAGTTCAGATCATACTTCAGTTTCTGTAGGTTCCTGGATCGACCTACTTCATGTAAATGTTATATATAGGTATCGCTCTGGATACTTATGTTTATTTTCAGTTGAGTTTACTCCTAAATATTTTTGGATTTCTTGTAAACCTTTGGTTTATTATGTATATGATGTTGAGAAATCCGGATGGGGGACGGAGCCCCACGGTTTGGCTTTTGTGGTATATTCGAAGTGTATTTCTTTACAGGTTCTAAGAATGATTCACATATTTCAAAGCAAACTCTTGTAAAAATTTTTTTTTTAAGGTCGTGTTTTTGAAGGGGTTTGATTTCGGTTTAGGCAACTAAATCAGAGTCGGGTCCTTTCATTCAAGAGTTATAGTTGAAGATGTGTTAGTGGTGGTTGGTGTGCTGGTGATATCGGCCAACTTTATGATACTTGACATGGAAGAGCCTGGAGGATATGAAGACCTTTCTATCATTTTTGGAAGAGATTTCATGGCTACAACTGGGAAAAAGATAAATGTCATGGCGGGTGTGCTCAGCATGACGGTCTTTGAGAAGACCGAGACATTCAAGATCTTTAAGGACTCGAAGCAAATTTCTACTCTAAAATCCATGAGCATGGTAGTTATGGATGATGAAGCTGAGGAGTATAAAGATGAGGAGGCACCAACCAAGGGAATGAGTCCTGGAAAGAAGAGGTTGAAGTCGGACAAGCTAGTCATCGGAAGCAAAGTCACCTTGAAGAACTGTGACCCCTCAAGAGATGCATGCTACAAACTACTTGAGATTTTCCCAACTGGAGTAGTGCGTTTGAGAAACTTGAAGAACGTGAAATCTTTTGAGCTTCATGAAGAACAAATTGTAGCTTTAGAAGAGTTAACAAGGAAGTAGAATAGGGAGGTCTATCACCATGGTGCTTTGAATCCTTAGCTTCCATCACCGACTGTGTTAAGGTCATTATATTTAAACCTCAAATAGTCGGACACCATTACCTTAGCTATAGGCATAAGTGTGAGGTGGTAGAGGTCATGGTCATGCCAACCCGGATACGCAAATTTTAGTTAGTCTTGCATGTTGGTGACTATGGACAACATGGAAGGAAAAACTAATGTTAGTCTTGCATGTTGGTGACTATGGACAACATGTATCGGTCTTCAAAGGAGGATCATCTCTAATATCTCATCTCACTTTCAATTTTTATGATTGTTTGCTTGCTTGTGTGTAGTATTCTAGCTTTGTGTATGTGAAATTTGTGATATGAAAGTGTGTAGGTTGTGTGAAATTTTTATATGAGAATTGGTATAGGATTTAGAGTCCAAAATCTGGAAATTCTCGACGGATTGAAGAATGATAGTTCTTCCCCTTCGACCTATCAAAAAACTACACAGAAGGAGGCATGAGATTACCTTTAACGGATCAAAGAATAATAGTTTTAAATTTTTGACCCGTCGAAAAAGTGCATCAGAGGAGGCAGGAGATTACGTTCGACGGGTGGAGACAATCCTTCGACCCATCGAAGATGTGTCTGGGGCAATATTGACCCGAGTTTGACTTTTAAAATACCCCTTTTCGTTTTCTTTTCTCTCTTTCCTTCCACTTCCTTCTCATTTTTTTCGAACAAACTGTGACGACCCGGAACAGAATCAGTAAGAGTAATCAGCTTAATTCGTGGGTTATGCATAATCGCGGATTTCCGATAATTGTTTGAATCGCCAGACTTGATCACGATTAAATTATTGGCCAAGAATTTGAGCTGAGTCTCTTCTCGATAGTTGTTATACATGTGATTTCGAGTTCGTGGGTGGTTCCGGATAATTATTTGGACGACCGAAGAATATATATAGTATGAATATTTGAAATTCCGGCATAATCATTTTTAAAATGGCAGCCTTCTTAGCGACTAAATTACCGGACGAGAATTTGATTTCAGATTCTTCACGGAAGATGTAGAGAATTTAATTTCGAGCTTGTGGGAACTTCCGGAGGATTATTCCGAGTGACGAGGATTATGTTATGAATATTTCGACCGTTGATTAGTTAATCGGATAAGCATGTGTTTGTTTGAACCGTTGAATTTTTATCGGATTTGTTGAAGCGTTTGACTTCGGGTGGTAATTGAAGAGCATGTCGAGATGAGTTTGTTGCCGCGAGAATTGTTGAAATCGGAATTACGACGTAAAAGTTACGGGTATTCAAAGTTTGTCGAAAAGTTAATTATGGAAGTTTCTATTTTGGGTAAGTATTTAAAGAAGTTACCATATTGGGAAAGTCAACATGTTCATTTATTTGGTTTGACTCGGTCAACGCGTGGAGGAGGAGGAGGTGCGACGGCGCACGGCTCGCCAGCGGTGATCCTCCGTCCCGCCACCCAAGGGCTCGGCCTAAGGCTTGTTCAGCTCAGCTCGACCTCCTCGTGGTGGTGCCAGCCACCGTTCACGGCGTGGGTCGCCGGGAAAGAAGGAAATTTCGGCCAAAATTGGAGAAAAATTGAGGTTTTTGGGTGAACTTATTCCGGCTAAATTGAGCTATAAAAAGTACTGGGTTTTGAGGCCCTCATCACCATGAAGCTACCATGTAAGTTTGGTGTTCCAATTTTGCTTGTGCTTGGAGAATTCATGATTTGAAAGCTTGGTTTGATTTTGGTTTTTCATGAAATTGACCTAGTTAGAGTGAGAATTGGACTTCGGTGTAGTTATGGAAGTTGCTTGTTGGGTGATTTTGAGTGAAATAGGTGTTTCTCCGCCGGGAAAATTTCATGTTGGGCGGCGCCGCCGCCGCCGGCGGTGGTCAACGGTGGTCAAAGGTTGACTTTTCGGGGTTTTCAACAAGTTGCATGTCGTTTCGCTCGTAATCGCGCCCCGATCGTAGTGGTGAGGTTTGTTTTTCGATTTGAGCATCTGAAATTATAGCGAGGTATTGATGTGTGATTATTGGATTTTCGACGATTCGTCGTAATTGAATTATGTGTTTCCGAGAACGGTTGTTTCTCGTGATTTGGTTTGAGGTATCGAGATATGATTTTGAGAAATAGATTTTGTGATTATTCAGGGGTTCGTGATCGTTCGTTTGGCGAGGGATATTTCGCCGGATCACGGGATTAACGCGAAATGCATTACGCTAGTCTGTGAGTGGACAATTTCTTTTCACGGATATGTTGCGAGTCTTTATACACGTTTTACGAACTTGAGCATGCATACGAGATTATGTTTTACATGAGAATGTGTTATACGATTATGCCTATACCAGTATATATTACGTATATGCATTTATATATTGTTTCATGCATTTGCATCGAACTATTTACGATTTGGTTTACAGAGTGTACAGTCTCATTATATGTTGTTGTATCGATACACTCGCATCCTGGCTGATCTTCGAGGATGTGTACCGGGGGAGGCTGTGACTCCTGACCCGAGGCCTTTGCCGGGGGGAGGCAGACCTCTGACCTGAGGCCTTTCTGGCTAGAATCACGTGTGGGTCTGGGATCCCGTGATTCAGACTGTACTAGCACGGATATGTCCACGAGCGACCCCGTGGGATTTTTATGCATGCTCTGTACGCGTGAGGAGTTAGAGTCTCCCTCGTGTACCATTTGATTATTTATGCATCTGGACTCGCATATGTTTTTATAATATATATTATTCGGCGAAAGACATTTATTTTCGTCAACTCACTCTAACAGTTTTCATGTCTTTCCCCTGGGCTTTTCGATTTCCGTGCCCAGTTTGCAGTTCGGATTCTGGTGTCGCACGTCGTGGTCGGAGGCATAGTATTCGAGCGATGTTTCTTTTATGGTAGGTTCTTAGTTTGGCCTACTATTTGTATATTTATACTAGTAGTCGCTCTGAGTATTCTGATGTATATTCTTATACGATTTTCCACGGATTTCTGTAAATTATAGTTATATTTATTACTCTACATTACTGTTGATATATTGAGAAATCCGGATTGGATTGGTGCCCACGGTTTGATTTTTTTGGCATAGGATGAAGTGTATTTTCCGGGTGCAGGTAATGGTAATTCCGCGTTAGTAACGAAAGTCTGCCGAAATTTTGATGGTTTTTGTTCGTTCGTGTTTTCAGAAGGGGTTTGATTCCGGTTTAGGCAACTAAATCGGGGTTGGGTCCTTTCAGCTTGGTATCAGAGCATTAGGTTTTAGTTTCTATAGACTTCTGTAGTCGTGTTTACTAAGGATATTTGAGAATGTACAGCATGTCTGGAATGGTGACCCGACCGGCCAGCGGATACTCATCAATACTCCAGGTGTTGTATGCTTTCAAATATTTAAAGTTACATGATTATGTTCTACTTGTTGCAAACGATGTTTTATTCATTAGGATGCCTCCTTGACGTGCTTTCCGTGTCGGTACGGTTGTGGATCCTATTGAGGATCAATCGACGCGCAATTTGCTAGTAAATTGTGGGTTTGGATGAGCATTCTGGGTTGAGAGATTTGTGTGGTATGGTTTGCCTGGTTGTGCATGTATGAACGTCTACATGTTGCCTCAGAGCAGAGAATTGTGGTAGTTGATGTTTTGCCTGAGTCAGATCATTGCATTGGTGGGCTGGTATTGTGTGTGTTCCTGTTGTGACTCCATGGCCTACATTCGGGGTGTTGTTTATACGGTAATGCTTCAATCATGCTATCCAACAATGGAAATATGGAGTGTTTACCCACCAGAGGCAGAGATGCATTGTTCACATGTTTGTCCCTGTTTGCACGAGTTATGTGGCTTCAGAGGAAGCAGTGCACGAGATTCAAGATGAGTTTGAGCCTAAGTATCAGAGAGATTCTGACTGTTATGCCTCGAGACAACTGTGAAGAGCTTGATGTGCTGCATTCAGAGGCGAGGCTATTGAGAAGGAAAGGCTTATGCAGTTTTCGATGTGTTAGTTTGAGGAAAGTGGACTTAGTCGAGATATTTTGATGAGGTTGAGTTCAGGTACCATGGAATCAGTGATTTCATCAGGCTGTGGCCTTTTCGATTTTGATGAGGGTCATCAGATCAAGCAGAGGATCCGTTTAGTGGTGATGGAGATCACGGAGTAGCGGACTTGCTCCTGTGGCATGAGTGTGGGTGATCGTTGGTGATCCTTTCTCGCAGCAGGTGTTGCTGTGATTTGTGTTCGTGGATCACTCTCAGTTGCTATTATGGTAGCCAGGAGGGTCACGTTACGAGGGAGCGCCCTCAGCCAGCGGTTTTAGCAGTTCGGCAGCTCAGAGTTCACGAGGAGGTCATGATGCTGTTTCTGGAGTTTGACCAACGTAGCCTTTTTGACGAGTTAATCAGCAAGTCGCAATTGACGTGGGCGGCTAGTTGGGCATGCCGGAGTTCGTGTCACGACCTCGTATGAGAACGGAGTTTATCTGAGGTTACTGTTGCTTGATATCCATGGCTATTGTACCTGCATCTCCACTTCCGAGGTTTTTGAGAGTGTTACATCCATCCAGGGGTTGTGAGATCCTTGTTGGAGGTTATTAGTTAGCCGTGGATCTGATATAGCTAGATATCGTCAATTTTTGTGTGATTGTGAGTATGGACTTATTGACGATGCATTGGGCTATGTTCGATGGTCACGAGAAGGTGGTTGTGTTTCGACGACCAGACTTTTCCCGAGATACTGTTTCGCGGTGATGGTCGAGCAGATGGTGGAAACGGGTTGTGTTGTTACTTAGCTTATGTTGTGGATACTTCGGTTGCTATGCCCGACATTGGCGATATTGAGGTGGTTCCCGAGTTTCTAGGTGTGTTCCAGAGGAGTTGCCAGGTATTCCTCCAGTTCGAGAGACTGACTACACCATTGAGTTTTTACCGGGCGCTAGACTCATATTACCGGCATTTTGTCATTTGGTGCCAGTGGAGCTGATGGAGCTACAGGTTCGACTTCAAGAGCTGCTGGAGGAGATTTCATGCGACCCAGCGTACCTACGTGGTGTGCTCTTGCATTGTTTGTGCGGAAGATGGTTGGTTCGACGAGGTGGTGCATTGACTACCGGAAGCCTGATTCTCTTAAGAGGAGAGCAAGTATCCTCCGCTTCGGATTGACGACTGGTTTGATCAGTTCACGAGAGCTTCAGTCTTTTCGAAGATTGATTTCGGGTCCGAATACCATCAGTTGGGGATCGATGAGTCAGATGTGGCTAGGACGACTTTCGGATCATGGTGTGAGCACTACGAGTTCTTGGTCATGCCTTTTTGGTTGACCAATGCCCCGTAGATCTTATGGACTTGATAAACCGGGTGTTTAGACGGTTTCTGGATGAGTTGCGGTCGTGTTCGTTGGCAACATCTTGATTTGCTCCAGGAGTGTAGACCAGCACCTGAAGCATTTGCAAGCGGTTTTACGGACCTCGCGAGATGATCGACTGTTTGTGAAGTTCAGCCAGTATGAATTTTGATCGATTAGCGTGAAGATTTTGGGCCTTGTGATGTTATCCAAAGGAGTCGGCGTGGATCTTGACCAGATAGAAGCCGTGTTGATTTGGGGATTGCCCTACCATTGTACCAGAGATCGGGAGATCGGGAGTCTCTTGGGTTTAGCAGGTTACTATCGGTGCTTTGTACAGGATATTTTCTCGGATTGCCACTTCACTTTCCGGATTGACGAAAAAAGCGTCAGGTTCGAGTGGTTCGATGCACCCGAGGAGAGTTTTTCACTCCTGAAGGATAGTTGACCGATGCTTCGGTTTTGACCTTACCTGACGATCGTGGTGAGTTCGTGGTTTACGGCGATGCATCGAGGTTTGGATTTGGTTATGTTTTGATGCAGTGTTGCAGAGCGGAGGCTCATGGTTTCAGGCAGTGGAACTTTATGTAGCTACATATCCTGTGTATGATTTAGGAGTAGCTGTCTTTATGTTAGCATCAGAGAGTTGGAGACACTACTGCTACGGTGTGCAGCGCAGTGTAGGACGTACACTGATCATTTGAGTTTTATCAACTTGCATATTCAGTCGGATTTGAGCTTGAGGCAGTGTAGATGGAATGGGTCGACTAACGACTATGGCTGCACATTTGAGTTAATTCGAGAAAGGTTAGTGGTTGCACTTTGACTATCCATCTGGGATGTTGTTGCTAATGCATTCAATCAGAGGTTGGGAGCTGCATTGTTTCATGTGTGTGTGGCTCGAGTTTCCTTGTTAGCCGAGTTATGCAGTACGGGAGCTGAGTTTGAGTGTGATGATGTTGAAGCTCATTATTTTTTGTGCGCTAGGCACTAGTGGTGTGGTACGGAGATGTGTCTGATACTTTGAGTTTACTACTCGTGACGCAATCCGTAGAGAATGTAGCAGCTTATGTGTGCAGATGCCACATTTGTCGGCAGGCGATGGCTAGGAGGCGGAGACTTGCCGGAAAGTTACAGCTATTGGAGATTTCCGATTAGAGGTGGAGTTTGTCACTGTAGATTCTGTGTGCCAGTACACACTTCGGTTTGTGATACCAGTTATCGGGCCATTGTGGACCATTCGATAAAGTCAGTTCTTTTCCTTGTATTTTCGAGAAAAGATTTCAGTGGCAGGCTGGCATAGCTGTGTTAGGCAGAGGTTGTCCATTTTCGTGGTGTACCTGTGTCCCAGATTGCTGATCGAGATAATCAGTTTCAAATGAGTGTTGGCAAGCGTTGCAGAGAGCATTGGGGACCAGATTACAGTTTAGCACAGTTTCTTATCCTTAGATTAATGGGCGATCTTTGAAGACTATTCAGACTTTGGAGGGCATGTTATGGTCTTGTGTATTGCAGTTCCGAGGGATTTAGGACCAGTAGTTTTAATTGTTCGAGATTGCTTGCAGTACCTTTTTGTTGACCATTATGTATATGACGTTGCATGATGACGTTTTGAGGGACGATGTTGTACTCCATTGTGTTGGAGCGGGTTTGATTTGAGTTGACGTTTGATTCAGATTTTGTGGGATGTGCTACCACAGACTTTCGGATTACCGGAAACAGGATAATAATTGCCCGAGTTCGGTGTTTGAGTTATGTTGAGGTGAGTATGTTGAGTTGTGAATTGCCACGTTGTTTTGATCTGTATGTGATCATAGACGAGTTTGTGTTGTGCCGTATAGTTTGGCATTGCCTATAGCGTGGGCTTTTCTGTGTGTTGTGTCCCGTGTGGTGAAACTACCTTTCAGACTTGTTGGGTGTTTTATACCCTATCAGTTCCTTATGCAGGAAGGCTTGGCGTTTGTGTGGAGCCAGTTTAGATTCGGGATTTAAGGGTACATGGATTACAGTACGGAGATATCTCCTATTGTAGAGTCTGTTGTCAGAGTCGTTCAGTTGAGGTTGCCACTGGAAAGTTGAGCTGTACGCAGAGGCAGTGCTCCTACTTTTTAGTCGGCAGACTTGGAAATTTCGAGGTCGAATTTTTTTTTTTAAGGGGGGTGGATTTGTGACGACCCGGAACAGAATCAGTAAGAGTAATCAGCTTAATTCGTGGGTTATGCATAATCGCGGATTTCCGATAATTGTTTGAATCGCCAGACTTGATCACGACTAAATTATTGGCCAAGAATTTGAGCTGAGTCTCTTCTCGAGAGTTGTTATACGCGTGATTTTGAGTTCGTGGGCAGTTCCGGATCATTATTTGGACGATCGAAGAATATAGTATGAATATTTGAAATTCCGGCATAATCGGTTTAAAATGGCGGCCTTCTTAGCGACTAAATTACCGGACGAGAATTTGATTTCGGATTCTTCACGGAAGATGTAGAGAATTTAATTTCGAGCTTTTGGGAACTTCCGGAGGATTATTCCGAGTTACGAGGATTATGTTATGAATATTTCGACCGTTGATTATTTAATCGGATAAGCATGTGTTGGTTTGAACCGTTGAATTTTTATCGGATTTGTCGAAGTGTTTGACTTCGGGTGGTAATTGAAGAACATGTTGAGATGAGTTTGTTTCCGCGAGAATTGTTGAAATCGGAATTACGACGTAAAAGTTACGGGTATTCGAAGTTTGTCGAAAAGTTAATTATGGAAGTTTCTATTTTGGGTAAGTATTTAAAGAGGTTACCATATTGGGAAAGTCAACATGTTCATTTATTTGGTTTGACTCGGTCAACGCGTGGAGGAGGAGGAGGTGCGACGGCGCACGGCTCGCCGGTGGTGATCCTCCGTCCGGCCACCCTAGGGCTCGGCCTAGGGCTTGTTCAGCTCGGCTCGGCCTCCCCGTGGTGGTGCCAGCCACCGTTCACGGCGTGGGTAGCCGGGAAAGAAGGAAATTCCGGCCAAAATTGGAGAAAAATTGGGGTTTTTGGGTGAATTTATTCCGGTCAAATTGAGCTATAAAAAGTACTGGGTTTTGAAGCCCTCATCACCATGAAGCGACCATGTAAGTTTGGTGTTCCAATTTTGCTTGTGCTTAGAGAATTCATGATTTGAAAGATTGGTTTGATTTCGGTTTTTCATGAAATTGACCTAGTTAGAGTGAGAATTGGACTTCGGTGTAGTTCTGGAAGTTGCTTGTTGGGTGATTTTGAGTGGAATAGGTATTTCTCCGCCGGAAAAATTTCATGAAGGGTGGCGCCGCCACCGCTGGCGGTGGTCAACTGTGGTCAAATGTTGACTTTTCGGGGTTTTCGACAAGTTGCATGTCGTTTCGCTCGTAATCGCGCCCCGATCGCAGTGGTAAGGTTTGTTTTTCGATTTGAGCATCGGAAATTATAGCGAGGTATTGAGGTGTGATTATTGGATTTTCGACGATTCGTCGTAATTGAATTATGTGTTTCCGAGAACGGTTGTTTCTCGTGATTTGGTTTGAGGTATCGAGATATGATTTTGAGAAATGGATTTTGTGATTATTCAGGGGTTCGTGATCGTTTGTTTGGCGAGGAATTTTCCGCCGGATCACGGGATTAACACGAATTGCGTTACGCTAGTCAGTGAGTAGACAATTTCTTTTCACGGATTGGTTGCGAGTCTCTATACACGTTTTACGAACTTGAGCATGCATACCAGATTAGGTTTTACATGAGCATGTGTTATACGATTATGCCTATACCAGTATATATTACGTATATGCATTTATATATTGTTTCATGCATTTGCATCGAACTATTTACGATTTGGTTTACACGGAGTACAGTCTCATTATATGTTGTTGTATCGATGCACTCGCATCCCGGCTGATCCCCGAGGATGTGTACCGGGGGAGGCTGTGACTCCTGACCCGAGGCCTTTACGGGGGGGAGGCAGACCTCTGACCTAAGGCTTTTCTGGCTAGAATCACGTGTGGGTCTGGGATCCCGTGATTCGGACTGTACTAGCACGGATGTGTCCACGAGCGACCCCGTGGGATTTTTATGCATGCTCTGTACGCGTGAGGAGTTAGAGTCTCCCTTGTGTACCATTTGATTATTTATGCATCTAGACTCGCATATGTTTTTATAACATATATTATTCGGCGAAAAACATTTATTTTCGTCCACTCACTCTAACAGTTTTCATGTCTTTCCCCTGGGCTTTTCGATTTCCGTGCCCAGTTTGTAGGTCGGATTCTGGTGTCGCACGTCGTGGTCAGAGGCATAGTATTCGAGCGATGTTTCTTTTATGGTAGGTTCTTAGTTTGGCCTACTATTTGTATATCTATACTAATAGTCGCTCTGAGTATTCTGATGTATATTCTTATACGATTTTCCACGGATTTCTGTAAAGTATAGTTATATTTATTACTTTACATTACTGTTGATATATTGAGAAATCCGGAGGGATTGGTGCCCACGGTTTGATTTTTGTGGCATAGGATGAAGTGTATTTTCCGGGTGCAGGTAATGGTAATTCCGTGTTAGTAACGAAACTCTGCCGAAATTTTGATGGTTTTTGTTTGTTCATGTTTTCAGAAGGGGTTTGATTCCGGTTTAGGCACCTAAATCGGGGTTGGGTCCTTTCACAATCATTCTACTCTTCATCTCTCTCTCACACTCTATCACTCTCACAAACTTATAACCCAAAAACTTTCAAAAATTTTCCCAAGTTTTTGAATTGCTTCCTTGTTTGGACTTTAAAGTGCAGTACTTGGTGATTAGAGTGTTTTTGAGCCATCTTCAAGAGGTTTTTTCTTCATAACTCAATATTTTCGAATTTGAAGTTTGTGGTGATTAAGTTGTGATTTTGTGATGTTTGTAGATAGTTAGAGTTATATTCCTTGATTTAGATGTATGGATTGAGTGATTCTAACATCTATATGCATACAATTGTTGAAATTAGTTGAGCTGTGTTACGCATGAATCCTAGTTTCGAATTTTATGGATTGGCTTGTGTTTAGTGTTGATTAAGCCTATATATGCTTGCATTCATGATCTAGGATTAATGGGTAGTTGAAATTTGGGGTCAAAACGATGAGAACTTATAAAAAAAATTGGTAAAAATTTGATTATCCATGATATGGCCGAAATTGTTAAGCAAGTTTTGTGTAGTTGTATATTTTTTGTGTTTTAGTCATAATATGGTTGTTTAGGAAGGATTATTGAGGTTTCGGTTCAAATTTAGATAGCATTTCTTAATTGGACAAGTAATTGGACTAAGAACTTGATGATCTTAACTTGACAATTGTGTTACTTTATGTGTTGGTTGTGTGAAAATGTGCTTTGAGATTCTATTATGTTGCTTGTGAATTGGAATTGATGTAATTCAGTTGATGCCATGTGTTTGGAGTCTTGAATTGACAATTTTCATCTGATCAATGTGATGTGATTTCCATGCTTAAGTACTACATTGTTGCCTCAATGATAAACTACATTGAGGTATAGCATGCATTGAGATGACTTGGTGACAATTATTTGGTTTCTTGAGTGTGAAAATTGCATATATGTGTTATTGTTATGAGTTATAAGTTATTCTTGTGTGAATAATGTGTTCTAGATGTTCAAGTCTATCCATCATCATCATCATCATCATCATCATCAATACCAGAAGAATGCCTATACCCGATAAGATTCCCAAAACACGACCGACGACAAGGGTTCTCGTCGGGTATAGTTTACTATAACCGACGACAGGATTACCTCGTCGGACATAGTTTTTTTTCCGACTAGATAATCTTGTCATCGGTTATAGTCGCCGAAAAATCGTCGGGTATAGTTTTCAACTAATACCGACGATTTTTTCAGACTATAACCGACGATTTATTGGTATCGTCGGCTATAGTTTCTTATTTCAGATCCATTCTGGGCAGCAGCTCGATCTGTCGTTCAAAAAAATCTCCCGCGAAAACTGAAAATGCTCTGAAATCTTTGGGTGATGTGGAAAACTGTCGCGAATGATCGAGTTCGTGATGATTCATTATATATATATAGCTAGGTACGTACTTAATATTATATATATATATATGCATGTGTGTGTTGATCGATCGATTGTTGATTTTGAATATATATATTGATCGATCGAGTTAATTGATTGTTGAATTTGAGTAATTGATGGTTGATTTTGAGTACGTGATTGATAGTTAAGTTGGAGTACGGTAGTACGTACGCGTATTTGTTGTGTTGATCGATTATTGGATTATATATATATAGCTTGCTAGGGTGATTAATTAATTTAAAAATAATTAATTGCATTAATTATATATTGTGATTATTAATTATATTAATTGTGATTATTTATTATGGGTATAATATATATTGCATGTACGTGATGTTTCGATCGGTATGTTAATATAATTGTGATTAATTATATATATATAGTGTGGTTATATATATATATTTAGATTTATGTGACCTCGATTATATATATATAGTTAGGGTGTACGTACGTGTATGTATATATATTAAAATTATGGGAATTATAATATATAATATATATTTATATTAATTGATTGATCGAATGTTTTGATTTTGATCGAGTTAAATTAGACGAAATTATATATATATGAATAATTATGGATCGAGTAGAATAATTAGACGACTATATATATATGTTCATTTGTAATTAATTAGCTAGCTAGCTAGCTAGCTAGTTAGGGATCGAGTAGATCGAATAATTAAATTATGTAATTTATAGTTTGAATATCGATATATATATATATATCGATATATATATATATATATCTAGCTATGAAATTTTAATTAATAAGATCATGGGTATATATACATGCAGTTATAATTTTCAGGATGGACAAGAGTTGGATGTGTCTTCCAAGATGGGATGTAAGATATCACCGTGGAATTAGAAGTTTCGTGGAATATGTGAAGGTTACTTGTGGAGGGATGACAATTCATTATTGTCCGTGTATGAAATGTCAGTGTCGCAGCGAGCGATATCGTTTTCACATCGATAAAGTATTGGAGCACTTGAAGAAAAACGGGTTTTGGGATAAGTACACATGTTGGATTTATCACGGTGAGAGCTCATCAGTTGGTCAACATGATCACGGACAATTTTTTGAGAGTGGCAGTACATCCAATGATCCAACAACAAGGTTGATCAACGATATGTTTCCTCATGAGAGCGGTATATTTGCTAAAGCACTGGATATCCCTCCCGCCGTTGGAGACTTCCCTCATATTGAGCCAGCCCAGCAATTACCTACAGCTGTCAACACTGCTGGTATGGACAAGTACAACAACCTCATTGCCTTCCAACAGACCCCGTTGTACAACGGGTGTAATAAGACTGTTCTCGAAAGTGTTATGGGAGTAATGAAGCTCAAAGTGGAGAACAAAATGAGTGTGAAGGCTGTTGATGATTGGCTGAAGTGGTCTGGTTCGTTGTTGCCCCCCGGTCATCGTCTTCCTACCACTCATTGTAAGGTGCGACAAATCCTGAAACATCTTGGCCTTTCCTTCTTGTAGATATGATTGTGTTCTCTTCTAGGGTGAAGATGCTTATGGGAATGATCTTGAATCCCTTGATGAATGCCCGATATGTGGTACAGATAGGTATAAGTTGACTCCTGTAGGAAACAAGAAAGCTGTGAAGATACTTCGGTATTTTTCGCTGATAGATAGGCTAGAACGGTTGTTCATGTCTGCACACACGGCTGAAGCTATGAGATGGTGGGCCGAGAGGAATTTGCCCGACGGTGATACGTTTATACACCCTGCTGATGGAGAGGCTTGGAAGCACATGGTTAAGGAGTTTTCTTATTTTGCATCAGAGGTTCGAAATGTTTGGCTGGGGCTTTCATCTGACGGATTCAACCCTTTTGACAACATGAGTCTTCAATACAGTATATGGCCAGTTATTTTGGTACCGTACAACCTTCCTTCATGGATGTGCACGAAGAAAGAATACAATATGCTCACTATGATAATTCCAGGGCCGGGTTATCCAGGAAAGTGTCTCGATGTGTATTTGAGACCCTTGATTGAGGAGCTTAAGTACTTGAGTGAGCATGGTCATCCCACTTATGACAAGTTCAAAAATGAGATGTTCCAGATGCATGCCATGCTTGTTGGCACCATTAGCGATTTTCCTGCACGCAGGATGTTGTCGGGCAACGTTACCAAGGGATACAGGGCTTGTCCAGAGTGCATGACGGTTGAGTGTTGCAGACCTCATTGCAGGAAGATTGTACAGATGCGTCATCGTTGTTGGCATCCACATGATCACCCATTTCGGGAGGATATGGATGCATTTGATGGGACTGTGGAAACAGGTGAGCAGCCGAGGAGATGGACAGGGGATGAAATATTGGAAGTGCTAAATAAATACGATTTTGGGCAGCTAAGCAATCATCCTGAGATAGTGGCATCAATACCTAACAAACCCGACATGTATAAATTCTGGACACACAAAAGTATTTTTTGGGAACTTCCGTATTGGTCAAAGTTGCTGATCAGACACTACTTAGATGTCATGCACATAGAGAAAAATGTGTGCGAGA
Source organism: Geum urbanum (assembly GCA_946800695.1). Taxonomy (NCBI): domain Eukaryota; kingdom Viridiplantae; phylum Streptophyta; class Magnoliopsida; order Rosales; family Rosaceae; genus Geum; species Geum urbanum. Next base: position 14,224,369 of record OX327008.1, on the reverse strand, counting down.
GTGTGGTCGGCACAGTGTTGAATTTGGAGGGGAAAACTAAAGACGGCCTGAAGGCACGCATTGATCTTAAAAGGATGGGACTGCAAAAACATTTGTGGTTGAGAGATGGGAAGAAAAAAATGCCACAAGCTCCTTATACCGTCAAGCCTGCCCAGAAGAATGAAATTTTTGGCTGGATGGGTAATGTCAGGTATCCTTCAGGCTATGCTGGAAATATAAGTTGATGTGTTAACTTCAAAGACAATAAGATGTACGGACTAAAGAGTCATGACTGTCATATACTGCTTCAATGCCTCTTCCCTGTTTTCATTCGAGGGTACCTGCCCAAAGAGGTGGTGGAGCCGTTAGTGGCTTTGTCAAGATTCTTTCAGAAGTTATGCACGAGAGAAGTGAAGAAATCAGACTTGTTGGAAATGCAACAGGACATCATTTTTATCATGTGCAAATTTGAAAGGATATTTCCTCCAAACTTTTTCGACATCATGCCTCACCTGATGCTCCATCTTCCGGAACAATTGTTGCTTACTGGTCCAGTACACTACACATGGATGTATCCTACGAAAAGGTATGTAATGCATCTCTGAATCTGGCTATATATGTCGATCTTTAATATTATTTATTCACTTATTTTGCAATAAGCATAACATGCTTATTTAATTACCACTTTACAGACAATTAGGGGACTACAAAGACTATGTAATGAACAAATCTGCACCCGAAGGGTGTATCGCTGAAGCATATATTGCGCATGAGTGCGTAACGTACACCAAGTTGTATTTGGGAGCGTTGGAGGACCCTCCACAACATATGCCAGTAGATGGAAGGCAGTTCAACCTTTCGATCATCTTCGACGATGTTGAAGTTTCTGGAAAGTTGCCCAACCCTCGTACAATTTGGAACCTTATGAGCTAGTCATTGCCCATTGGTCGGTATTGATTAACTGTCCAGAAGTTCAATATTATTGGAAAAATTTGCACCTTTACTGGCCTGCTATTTTCGGTGATGTTGAGTACCACAACAAGACGTTCGCAAACTATTTTGGCAAATGGGTACGTATATAGATAAATTGACTGGTATATGAATTTAAGTGCATGTCTCATATCCTATTTATAGTTAAGTTAATAAATGATTATTTTCAGATGAACCATGTACAAGATGATGGTATCCCTCAGTGGTCACACGAATTGAGGCTCTTGGCGCAGAAACCGGTAACTTCCAGAGTTTATCCTATGTGTAAGGTAAATGGCGTGCTATTTATTTGTGAACATAGAGATGTCAGACGAAAAACACAGAATTCTGGGGTAATGGTGCATGGTGAGCAGAATAGAGTTGACTATTACGGTGTTTTCCATTCAATTGTCGAATTGATATATGGGGAAGGCATGACCGTGCACTTGTTTAAGTGTAGATGGTTTGATACCGACCCTCAGAACATAAGGACCAATCAATACAACATTTTTTCGATGAATACTGCTATAAGCTGGTATGAAGATGATCCGTTTGTTTTGGCTATGGCGGTGAAACAATTGTTCTATCTAGATGATTTTGTGCATAAAGACGCGTGAAAAGTGGTTAACCATGTTCTTCCAAGAAACATATACAGTGCCTCCACCCTTGGTGTGACCTCGAATGATGAAGAAGTTAGTGCATACCAAGAGCCGAACGCAACTGGTATTCCTGAAACCTCAACAATTCGCCTTAATAATGTGAGACAGGGCAGTGTGGTACGAATTCCTCAACCGAATCTTATTGATGTTAATCAAAATGAAGACAATGAAGACTCAAGTGACGAGGGCTTACACATCTTACCTGAAATCAACTCGGAAACCGAGTCAGACTCAAGCGATGATTCTGACTATGCGCCTTAGTGTATGTATGTATTAATTTCAGTTTGAGCGTGCAATGTAAAATGATGTGTATGAAGATGATCGATTTTAACTTAATTGGATCGATGTAATTAATTAAAGTAGATACTCTGTGTAAGGAACATTTTTTATAAGTTCGAAAAAAATTTGAGTCCAAACGCAATTGTTTATAGTGTGAGGAACAAATTGATTAAGCTAAACAATACTTTCATCAAATCGAGTACTACAATTACGAACGAAAACAATTTTATGCAATGCAACATCAATTAAAATCATCAATCGAGAGAGAGATCGAGAGAGATCGAGAGAGAGAGATTTGAATTAATCGGTAGTTCAACAATATGTTTTTTAAGTTGCTAAGTTTTTTTTAGATAAAATCAGGTCAATTAAGTGTTTTTGGATAAATAGAGATCATAAATTGAGCATGTTTTACCATATGCATGGTGTAATTATAAGTTAATTAGATTTAAAAAAAATTTAAATGCCATTTTAATTTAGGCTTTTAAATAATTTCTGTTATTTTCTAATAATTTTGTATTATTAAATTATTAAATATTATTAAATATTAAGTACACTATAACCGGCATATGAAAAATAAATAAAAAAACTATATCCGACGATATTCATATCAAATCTCGTCAGATATAGTTTCGGTTCAACTATGGCTGATGATAATACTTATATCGTCAGCTATAGCTTAGAAATGAAACTGCCCAAAACGGAAGAACTCCTCTCCTCGTCGATTTTCTCCATTTTCGGTGTGTTGGGAGCAAGCAATCGGAGCTCAAGCCAAAGGCTATCGATCCTCAAGCCTCTATTCTTGGATTCTAAACCCCAAAAACAGGTTTGACATCTCTAAATCCCTAATTCCCTAATTTCGAATTTTTTTTATTTAGGTTAGATTTGAAGTTGTTTCGTTTGTTGATCGATAATGTGGATATTTGAATGAATTTTATGAATATATATAGGCTTATTGTTGAATTTTGTGGATTTTTGGAATTATAGGATATTTTTTTGGAATTATATATAGTTAAATTATTGGATTATATATATATTGGATGAATTATATTGGATTATATATATATATTGTAATTATTGTGGATTTTATGGAATTATTGTGGATTTTTGTGGAATATTTATATATTGGAATTATTGGATTATATATATATTGGATTATATATATATTGGAATTATATATATTGGATTTTATGGAATTATTGGATATATATATTGGATTTATATATTGGATTATTGATATATATTGGATTATATATATATACACATGTTATATATTGGATTTATGGAATTAATGGATTATATATATAGAGGAGTTTAATTAATTTTAGGAATTATTGGATTATATATATAGAGGAGTTTAATTAATTAATTTTTTGAATTATTGGATTACGAATTCGAATTGTTGGATGAATTAGGAATTATTTTGAATTTTTGTAATTTTATAGCAACGATGAATTGGTTAAATTGCGGTGCTTCCCGAGGGGGGTCGAGCTCGAGGGGGAGGTCGAGAGGGAGAGGGAGATCTGGACGTGGGGATGAGGGCACCAGAAGTCGGTCCGCATCAGGATCCACCAGCGTCGGCAACACTTACAGTCTTCCGTAGACCTCTCGGCACTGTACACTGCTGGGCGATGGACAACCTCAGCAGCAGCAGGTCGAGCATGCTCGATCCTCAGGCGCAAGGATGCATTATGAGGTTAGTCGCATGCCGGAAACGGATAGTGCGACTCAATCCTCGGTCCGAATGCCGGAGATTCATCGCGAGGACCCTTCCCCCTTCACCCACCAGACAACTCCTCATTCTTCCGAGGAGGCTGGTGGATCGACTCAGTCCTCGGCAAGGATGCGACTATGCCAGCCGTCTACCTTATTCTTACCGTTGGAAATCCCAACGATACCTCTCGTCGATTCCACGGGGATGCCTGTTCCGGGACAGCTAGGGTTCATTACCCCGGACCAGGCATATGCGTATGTACCCTTCCCGGAACCTCTCTGGAGTGTAAGGATTCCGAGACAACGCACCGACGAATCAGGTAAATATTAATTAGTGATATCTTTTTACTTAGTAATATTTAAATTCAATTAGGTGTTGATGTTTAAAAAATCGTCTACATATATATGTGATAGGCGAGATCGTGCCCGGTGACAAACAAAAGAGAACCAGAGGCCCCGTCGTCGGCAAGTTACTGGACGACGCCATTCAGGCTAGCGGTGGTGGCCAAGTTATGATTCCGACCGGGGATAGAGGGCAGGTGATCGAGGGAAAGGTCACTCGAAGGTACGCAGGGATGGTGGGTAGCCTCATACGAGATAGAGTCCCAATGTTGTGGCCAGATTGGAATTCAGTGCCGCAATCTGTCAAATATGAGCTGAATAATGCATTGTCGGTGAGTTGAATTGTATATGCATTATGTATATTTTCTAAATAAATTTTAAATATTATTGATATATATATATGCATTGCAGAGGTGGTTCCGCGTGGACAATGACATTAGACCCACGTGGGCGGATGAAGTGCATGGGAGCAGGTTTGCAGACCTCATTTGTTTCAATTTTTTCGTTTCTTTTGATTATGTTCATACAATGTTGTAAGTTACTAACGATTGATTTTATTAATATAGGTATAAGGAGTGGAAGGGCGAGCTGAAAAAACATTGGAAAAAGTACGACGACGATCGTTCGGGTACCCCTAGCGAGTTTCGTTATAGGGAGTACGAGTGGCGATGGCTTGTGGTTCAGTTCAATAACCCGAAATTGAAGGTACGCAACCTTCGATCGATTAAATTTTTGTTTTATCGTACTTCCCTCAAATTATTTGGCTAATATTTTTTTCATGTTGGATTAATCGAGCAGGCTATTTCTGAAATCAACACAAGGAATCGAGCCAAAAACACCAAAAATCATCATGCCGGTTCCAGATCATACTCGGGTTGGATCGAGGAGGGGGCCAACCACCCAGAAGAGGATCCCCTTGTCTACACGATGTAGCACGCGTATCCGCAGTCCCCCGAATATGCTGTAAGTGTCCTTATAACAAAATAAACATATTTCTTATTTTTTTAGATTGTTTACATTAATTAATATTTTATTTTCCTTTGTCAATTAGGCGAGAGTTCATGAGGCGATTCCGGAGGTGTTGACTCAAGTGGCGAGAGAGCTCTATCCCAACACCCCCGATGCGGAACTCCCGATTGATCAGATTGATCGATCTGATCCGATCGTCAGGGCCATGATTATGTCAACTGCGATCCCTCCAGGGAAGAACACTTTCTACTGCAGGGGTTCCGGAAAGTGGGGTCAAGGGCTGCTGAAGAAAACCCCTGAATTCTCTCGCGGATCGGGATCATCATCATCTTCGAAGGCTAATGAGCTACAGGAGCAGCTTCATAGGCAAGCAATTGAGATGGAAGCTCAACGGCGTCAGATGGAGTGGATGGAGCAGGCGCGAGCCGCAGAGCAGAATCGGTTGGCCGAACAGCAGCAGATGGGGACATGGATGCAGCACTGTTATGCACAGTTGCAAGTATCTGGAATCCAGATAGCTCCCCCGCCCATTTTCGGTGCGCCACAGCCACAGCCACAGCCACAGCCTCAGCCACAGCCGCAGCCTCAGCCAGACCAGGACTTAGGACCCCCGTAGATTTAAACAATTTCGGTTTTTTATTTTAATTATTTACTACGTACGCATATGTAAACAGATTTGAACAATTTCGGTTTTTTATTTTATTTATTTACTACTATAGTTTCAATGGTTGTTGATTTTAAATTTGAACTATATTGGTGATTTTTTGGGAATGCAGGTTTTGGGATAAAACCCAGAACCTGCAAAAAAAATTTAATTATTATTAACTATAACCGACGATATGTGTCAACATCATCGGCTATAGTTTTCTACATGGTCAACCATTTTGACCATGGAGAAAACTATAACCGACGATGACATCGTCGGTTATAGTTTGAAACTATGCCCGACAATAATCTATCGTTGCCTTTAGTCTCTTTTTTTTCCAACGAAAAACCTAATTCATCGTCGGTTATAGTATCACCGACGAGACTATAACCGACGATGAGTCGTCGAGTATAGGCTATACCCGACGATAAAAAGGAACAGAACGACGACACCAACTCGTCGGGTATAGTAATTCTTCTGGTAATGCGTCATAATCATGCCACCACGAAAGAAGAATGTGTCACATGATCCTTCATCCGAAGACGAGCTCCTTATGAAGAAAATGAATAGGTCAAAATTGGAAAAATCGTGTCCAATTCATACAGAGAGAGATGTTGTTGAACGTTATAACATCAAAGTGCTAACCGAGGAATTTTTTGGGTATGATGAGGCGACGGTGAGAGCTTTCTATGGCACGCTCAAGGACACTGTGTCGGATGATGGCGAAGGGTCCATTCACATTCAAAGAGAGCAAGATCGTCCTCAACTCCAAAGCCATTGAGAAACTCTTGTCGCTTCTAACCCTCATGCCCCTTATGACTCCTTCAATACACTTGATCGCTACAATCTGTCTGTCGTCACGAATGTTGTACGAGTGTTTGGACTAGTTTATAAATTTTCAAAAAGATTAAGCGAAAGAGGAACTCATTGAGGCACATTGAGTGGCGTTGCGGGTTTGTGACGAGGTCAACCGTTTCATGAAAGATTATTTGGAGGCGATTCAGAGAGATTATCCGCACCTTGCACTACTACACAGAATGCTTCACAAACTGGAAATTACAGTAGCACACAAGTGTTGTAAACCGTTGTGTTATTATGTAGAACTCGTAGTATGATGAGACATGTCAATGCGTGCGCAGCACGCTGGCAAAACATTCAACGTGAGCACATTGCATTTTGAATGGCATTTAGAGCACAAGAATGACATTGTAATCAGACGACAAAGTTTAGTTCCAAAAGATGGTCACTCAACAGCTTTATTCTAATTACAGTTGTGGCATTTTGATTGAGAATGTTTCAAACATCATTATATTAATAAATCACCATTGTTAGAGATGACTTCATTTATGGTGTATTTGAATTCTCATACAACGATTTATTCATAGAAACGTTTTTTAATTTTATATCAGAAAACGATTCTTTAGTAAATTTGTTCTATGAGTTGTGACGACCCGGACCAGAATCAGCAGTGTGATCCGCTTACTTCATGTGTTACCGCGTAGTCGCAGATTTCCGACAGTTGTTTGAATCGTCGGACTTAATAACGACTAAATTATTGGCCGAGAATTTGAGGTGGGTCTCTTCTCGAGAGTCGTTGTACGGGTGATTTCGAGTTCGTGGGCGGTTCCGGATCGTTATTTGGACGACGGGGGAATAAATTATAAATATATGAAGTTTTGATATAATCGGGTTAAATTAGTGGCTGTCTTAACGACTAAATTACCGGACGAGAATTTGGTTTCGGCTTCTTCACGGAAGTTGTTAAGAATTTAATTTCGAGCTCGTGGGAACTTCCGGACCATTATTCTGAGTTACGAGGATTATGTTGTCAATATTTCCGATTGTTGATTATTTAGTCAATTAAAGTATGTGTTTGGGTGAACCGTTGACTTTTTATCCGATTTGTCGAAGTGTTTGACTTCGGGTGATAATTGAAGAATATGTTGAGTCGAGTTTGTTGCCGCGAGAATTATCGAAATCGGAATTACGACGAGGAAATTACGTGTGTTTGAAGTTTGTTGAAAAGATAATTACGGAAGATTCCATTTTGGGAAAGTATATATGTGGGTTACCATATTAGGAAAGTCAACACATGGTCATTAATGGAAGTTGACTCGGTCAAAGGCAGAGGAGAAGAAGGACGCGACGGTGGAGGAACTCGCTGGCGGCGAGCTCCGTCCGGCCACCTCACAGCCTGGTCCCGGTCCCGTTCGACTCGCCGAGTTGCCCTCGACCCCGTGCCGGCCTCCTTTCACGGCAAGGCTCACGGTGGAGAGAAAAATCTTGGGCAAAGTTTGAGATTTTTGGGGTTAATTGTTGGTTTTGATTTCGGCCGAATTGAGCTACAATTTGTAGTGGGATTTGAAGCTCTCCTCTCCATGATTTTAATCATGTAAGTATGGAGTTCTAATTTTGCTTGTGTATGGAGAATTTTGGATTTGAAAATTATGAGGCAATTCGGTTTTGCTTGATATTGACCTAGTTAGAGTGAGAATTGGTCTTCGATGCAGTTGTGAAAGTTGCTCAGTGGGTGATTTTGAGTGGAACTGGGGTTGCTCCACCGAGGAATGTTCAGTTTGGTGGCGGCGGTCAACGACGGTCAAACTTTGACTTTTGGGGTTTTCGACAAGTTGCATGTCATTTCACTCGAAATCGCGCCCCGATCGCAGTGGGGAGGTTCGTTTTTCGAGTTGAGCGTCCGAAATTACAGCGAGGTATTGAGGTGTGATTTTCGGATTTTCGACAGTTTGTCGTAATCGGATTATGTGTTTCCGAGAACGGTGGTTTCTCGTGATTTGTCTTGAATTGTCGAGTTATGACTTTGAGAAATGGATTTTGTGATTATTCAGGAGTTCGTGATCGTTTGTTTGGCGAGGGACTTTCCGCCGGATCACGGGTTAACGCGAACTGCGTTACGCTAGTCTGTGAGTGGACATTTCTTTTCACGGATTAATTGCGAGTCTTTCATATATGATTTACGAACTTGAACATGCAGTTTAATCATGATTTTTATGAGCATGTGTTTTACGATTATACATATACGGATATGCGTATACGAGTATACATACATATATATTATGTTTTATGCATGTGCATGAAAAGGATTTATGATTTGGTTTACACAGAGTACAGTCTCAATTACTGAAAGGACCCAACCTCGATTTAGCACCCTAAATCGGAATCGAACCCCTTCGAAAACACGAACCAACAAAAACTTTTCGAAATTTGGGCAGAGTTTCGTTACTAGCGTGGAATTACCATTACCTGCACTCGTAAAACACACTCCAACCTATGCCACAAAAATCAAACCGTGGGCACCAATCCCATCCGGATTTCTCAATATCTCAACAGTAAAGTAAACAATACAAAATATAGTACTTTACTGAAATCCGGGTTTAAAATCGTATAACATATACAACAGGAAACTCAGAGCGACTTCTAATACATAACCATATATGTATACTGCAGTAGGTAGAACAATAAACCTACTGGAAGAAATAAGACCGCTCGAGTACTATGCCTCCGACCACGACGTGCGACACCAGAGTCCGAACTGCAAACTGGGCACGGAAACCGAAAAGCCCAGGGGAAAGGCAAATAAAAACGATAAACGTTAGAGTGAGTGGACGAAAATAACATATGCCTTTCACCAGTTTATAAACATACTCAATACAAATCAGTGCGAGTTCGGAAAACACAACACATATATATATACACGGAGGTTGTCGGGCGACCTCTCAAACCCGACGTCAGGTGAATCGCTCAAACCTGACAGTGATAGGCCAGGGGACCACTCAACCCTGGCGGCACGCAGGGGACCACTCAACCCCGCCCAGAGGAATCTCTCAACTCTGGTACATCGATGTATTAAATGCCATCACAAATAAACACATATAATAATACCTCCGGAAACAACATATATCACAACATCGTATAATTAAATACGGAAATCATAAAATCCACGAACTCGCAAATCAACAGTGAAAATATAAACTTGTCCACTCACAGTCTGGCGTAACGCGATTCGCGTTAACCCGTGATCCGGCGGAAAATCCCTCGCCAAAACAACGATCACGAACCCCTGAATAATCACAACGTCCAATATTCAAAATCATAATCCGACAATACAATACAAATCACGAGAAACAGCCGTTCTCGGAAACACGTGATTCAAAGTCGACGAATCGTCGAAAATCCGTATATAACACCTCAATACCTCACTTTACATTCGGACGCTCATCTTGAAAAACGAACCTCCCCACTGCGATCGGGGCGCGATTTCGAGTCAAATGACATGTAACTTGCCGAAAGTCAAAAAGTCAACTCTGACCGTTGACCGCCGCTTTGACCGCCACCCACGGCGGCGCCGCTGCCGGACGGAGAATTTCAAGGCGGAGCCACCCCTATTCCACTCCAAATCACCCACTGAGCAACTTCCATAACTGCACCGAAGTCCAATTCTCACTCTAACTAGGTCGATTCCATGTAAAACCGAATTGGAACACAAATTTCAAATCAAGAATTCTCCTTGTACACATCGAATTGAAACATGAAACTTACAGGGTAGATTCATGGTGATGAGGGCTACAAAGCCCACCCAAAATTGTAGCTCGAATCGGTCAAAATCATAGCACCCGCAATCACCAAGTTTTCCTCAAATTTCATACCGGAAAATCTCTTACTCCGGTGAGCTAGGCCGTGAAGGAAGGCCTGGAGTGGGTAGAGGAAGTCAAGGCGCACAGGAAGCCACCTCCCCCGTGGCCGGAGACGGCCGGAAGGGCACCACCTCCGACGACCACCGTGGAGCACGACGTGAAGCTCTCTCTCCTCACCGAGTTGACTCAGTCAACTCGGTCAACAATATTTATGACCATCTTTGACTTTCTCAAAATAGTAAGTCCCCTATTTATACTTTCCAAAAAGGAAACCCCATAATTATCCATTTCGGCAAACTTCAAACGCGCGTAACTTTCTCGTCGTAATTTCGATTCCGATAATTCTCGCAGCCACGAACTCGTCTCAACATACTCTTCAATAATCACCCAAAGTCAAACATATCGGCCAATCGAATAAAAAGTCAACCCTTCAAAGCAACACACATTAAATCGACTAAATAATCAACAAACGGCAAAATTCGCAACTAATTCCTCGTAACTCCAAATCATGCTCCAGAAGTTCCCACAAACTCGAAATTAAATTCTAAACAACTTCCGTGAAGAAGCCGAAACCAAATTCCCGTCCGATAATTTAGTCGTTAAGTAGCCCACCATTTAAATCTAAACTTCAAATATTCATAACTAATTCCTCGGTCGTCCAAATAATGATCCGGAACCGTCCACAAACTCGTAATAACACGTACAACGACTCTCGAGAAGAGACCCAGCTCCAATTCTCGGCCAATAATTTAGTCGTTAACGAGCCTGGCGATTCAATAACTGTCGAACAACTCTGCGACTACACACAAACTCATCAACCAAGCTGATCATACTGCTGATTCTGGTCCGGGTCGTCACAAATCCACCCCCCTTAGAGAAATTTCGACCTCGAAATTTCCGAGTCTGCCGACTACAAGGTAGGAGCACTGCCTCTGCATACTGCTCAACTCACCAACAGCAATCTCAAATAAACAACTCTAATCACAAACTCCACAATATGAGATATTTCCGTACTGGAATCTCTGTACCCTCAAATCACAAATCTGAACTGGCTCACACAATCGCCAAGTGTTCCTGCATAAGGAACCGATAAGGTACACCACACGTAACAACCTGAAATGTAGTTCCACCACACGGAACACAACACACATAAAAGCCAACGCTATAGGCGATGCCGAATTATACGAGCCAAAACACAAACTCGCCTATGACCACAAACGGATCAAAAAGGCAAATCACAACTCAGTGTACACACAACAACATAACTCACACACTCATATCAACATAGCCCAAAAGTCGAACTTGAGCAATAATCAGCCCATTTCCGCTAACCTAACAGTCTGTGGTAACACATTCCACAAAATCAGAATCAAACGTCAACCCAAACTCAACCAAACTCACTCCAACACAGTGGAGTACAACAACATTCCTCAAATCAACATCAAACAACCTCAAAATCATAGTAGTCAACAAACCGTACTGTAATACCGAGGTCCACAACATGCCCTCCAAGGCCTGAATAATCCTCGAAGATCGCTCGCCAATCTGAGGATAAGAACCGGTACTAGCTCGTAATTTGGTCTCCAATGCTCGCTGCAAAGCTCACCAACACTTAGTCGTAGCTGATTACTTCGATCGGCGAACTGGGACACAGGTACACCACGTAGATGGCCAATCTCCGTCAAACACAACTATGCCAGCCAACCACTGGAATCATCTCCGAAAGTACAAGGAACTGTACTGAGTTCGTCAAATGATCCACAAAGGCCTGACAACTGGTATCACAACCAAACTGTACACATACACACACAATCACAGCAGCAACCGTCACGTCTAACCGGAAATCTCAAATGGCTAACACATCTCGGCAAGTCTCTGCCTCCTAGCCATCGCCAGTCGACGAATGTGGCATCAGCACACACAAGCTGCGCTCGCACAAGCTGCTATATCGTTCTTCATGTTGCATCACGAGTAGTAACTCGAAATATCAGACACATCTCGGTACCACTAGCGTCAAATGCGCGCAAAACCACGAGCCTCAACACCATCATACTTAAACTCAGCTCTCGTAGCCCATACTCGGCTAACACCGAAACTCAAGCCACACATACACACATGTAATACTGAAGCTCCCGACTCTCGACTGAATGCATCAACAACAACATCCCAAACGGATGGTCAGAATGCAGCCACTAGCCTTTCTCGAACAAGCTCAAAGGTGCAGCCCTTGTCGTGAGTCAACCCCATCCGTCTACACTGCCTCAAGCCCAAATCTGGCCGAAAATGCAAGTGGAGGAAACTCAAATGATCAGTGTACATCCTACACCTCACTGCACGCCATAGCTGTAGTGTCACAAACTCACTGATGCTAACACAAAGACAGCTACACCCAAATCATACATAGGATATGTAGCTACACACAAAGTTCCACTGCCTGGAATCATGAGCCACCGCTCTGCTACACAGCATCAAAGCATAACCAAATCCAAACCTCAATGCAACACCATAACTCACGAACTCGTCGCGGTCGCCAAGTAAGGACAAAACCGAAGCAACGATCAACCATCCTGCAGGAGTAAGTAACTCTTCTCGTGTGCATCGAACTACTCGAACTTGACGCCTTTGTCAATCCGGAAAGTAGAGTGGCAATCCGGAAAAATCCTGCACAAGCCTTCAGTAATAGCCTGCCAAACCCAAGAGACTCCCGATCTCTGGTACAATAGTAGGGAAATCCCCAAATCGACACGACCTCTAACTGGTCAGGATCCACGCCGACTCCCTCGGCTAGCATCAAACAACCCAAAATATCTACGCTAATGGGCCAAAACTCACACTAGCTGAACCTCGCAAACACCTGGTCGTCTCGCAAAGTCCGCGAAACCGCTCGCAACTGCTTCAGGTGCTGGTCCTCACTCCTGAAATACATCAGGACATCACCAACGAACATGACCACAACCCGTCCAGAAACCGTCTGAACACATGGTCCATCAAGTCCACACGATCTACGGAGCATTGGTCAACCAATGAAGTGACCAAGAACTCCAGATGCATACACCGAGATCCGAAAGCTAACATAGTCACAACTGACTCATCAGACCTCCATTGATGATATCCGGATCCGAAATCAATCCTCGAAAAGACTGAAGCTCTCGGAAGCTGATCAAACCACTCGTCAATCCGAAGCGGAGGATACTCACTCTTCTCTGAAGCGAATCAGGCTTCGGTAGTCAATACACCATCTCGTCGAACCAACCAACGTCCGTACACACAATGCAAGAGCACACCACGCAAATACGCTAGGTCACATGAAATCTCCTGAAACCTCCTCCAGCAACTCCTGGAGTCGAAACTGTAGCTCCATTAGCTCCGCTGGCTCCGAACGACAAGATGCCGGTAAAATGAGTCCAGCGCCTGGTACAAGCTCAACGGTGTAGTCAGTCTCCCGAACTGGAGAAACACCTGGTAATTCCTCCGGAATACTCCTGGTAACTCGGAAACCACCTCAATATCACCAATGTCGGACACAGCAACCAAAGTATCCACAACATATGCTAAGCAAGCAACACAACTCGTCTCCATCATCCGCTCGACCATCACCGCGAAACAGCTTCTCGGGGAAATCTGGTCGTCGAAACACAACCTCCTCATCGAGGCACACAAACACAACCAAAATGCATCGTCAGTAAGTCCATACCCACAAACACACCAAAACCACGATGTCCAGCTATAACAGATCCGCGGCTAAACCATAACCGCCAACAAGGATCTCGCAACCTCCGGATGGATGCAATACTCTCCAAAACCTCGGAAGTGGAGATGCAAGTACAACATCCATGGATATCAAACAATAGTAACCTTGGAGAAAAGTCTGTCCTCAAACAAGGTCATAGCACGAACTCTAACATGCCCAAACTAGCCGTCCATGTCAAATGTGACTTACTGAATAACTCGTCAAAAGGGTACATTGATCAGACTGCAGGAACAACATGAGGATCTCCTCGTAACTCTGATCTGTCGAACCGATACAACAGCTCGCTGAGGCGCTCCCTCGCAACGTGACCCTCCTGGCCACCGAAACAACAACTAAAAGTGCTCCTCGAACACAAATCACCGCAACACCTGCTGCGTGAAAGGATCACCAATGATCGCCCAAACTCATGTTACAGGAGCAAGTCCGCTACTTAGTGATCTCCGCCATCGCCAAATGGATCAGCAGAGGATCCTCAACATAATCGAAAAGACCACAGCCTGATGAAGTCACTGATCCCGAAGTGTCGGAACTCAACCTCATCAAAATCTCAACAAAATCCACTTTCCTCGAACCATCACATCGAAAACCACATACATCTTTTCCTCATAATAGCCTCGCCACTGAGTGCAACACACTAAGCTCCTCACGGATGTCTCGAGGCATATCAATCAGACTCTCTCTGATGCTCAGGTTCAAACTCATCTCGAACCTCGTGCTCTGCTTCCTCTGAAGCCACATAACTCATGCACACCGAAACAAACATGTGGACAATGCATCTCTGCCTCAGGTGGGTAAACACTCCACAAACAATTGCTGGATAGCCTGATAAAACCATTACCGTATAAACAACACCCTGAATGTAGGCCATGGAGTCGCAACTGGGACTCACACAACATCAGCCCACCAATACACAATCTGACTCAGGCAAACATCACTGCCATAAATCTCAGCTCTGAGGCAACATGTAGGCTCTCACACACACAACCAGGCAACCCGTGCCACACAGTTCACTGAACTCTGAATACTCATCCAAATCCACAATTTACTGACAAATCACGCGTCGATTGATCCTCAACAGGATCCACAACCGTACCGACACGGAAAGCACGTCAGGAGGCATCCTAATGAATAAAACATCGTTCACAACAAGTGGAACGTAATCATGAAACCGCAGATATTTGAGGACACACAACACCCGAAGTATTGATGAGTACCGCTGGCCAGTCGGGTCATCACTCCAGTCATGCTGTATCAACTCAAATACCCCAAGTAAACACGACTACAGAAGTCTACAGAATCTGACAACCTAATGCTCTGATACCAAGCTGAAAGGACCCAACCTCGATTTAGCACCCTAAATCGGAATCGAACCCCTTCGAAAACACGAACCAACAAAAACTTTTCGAAATTTGGGCAGAGTTTCGTTACTAGCGTGGAATTACCATTACCTGCACTCGTAAAACACACTCCAACCTATGCCACAACAATCAAACCGTGGGCACCAATCCCATCCGGATTTCTCAATATCTCAACAGTAAAGTAAACAATACAAAATATAGTACTTTACTGAAATCCGGGTTTAAAATCGTATAACATATACAACAGGAAACTCAGAGCGACTTCTAATACATAACCATATATGTATACTGCAGTAGGTAGAACAATAAACCTACTGGAAGAAATAAGACCGCTCGAGTACTATGCCTCCGACCACGACGTGCGACACCAGAGTCCGAACTGCAAACTGGGCACGGAAACCGAAAAGCCCAGGGGAAAGGCAAATAAAAACGATAAACGTTAGAGTGAGTGGACGAAAATAACATATGCCTTTCACCAGTTTATAAACATACTCAATACAAATCAGTGCGAGTTCGGAAAACACAACACATATATATATACACGGAGGTTGTCGGGCGACCTCTCAAACCCGACGTCAGGTGAATCGCTCAAACCTGACAGTGATAGGCCAGGGGACCACTCAACCCTGGCGGCACGCAGGGGACCACTCAACCCCGCCCAGAGGAATCTCTCAACTCTGGTACATCGATGTATTAAATGCCATCACAAATAAACACATATAATAATACCTCCGGAAACAACATATATCACAACATCGTATAATTAAATACGGAAATCATAAAATCCACGAACTCGCAAATCAACAGTGAAAATATAAACTTGTCCACTCACAGTCTGGCGTAACGCGATTCGCGTTAACCCGTGATCCGGCGGAAAATCCCTCGCCAAAACAACGATCACGAACCCCTGAATAATCACAACGTCCAATATTCAAAATCATAATCCGACAATACAATACAAATCACGAGAAACAGCCGTTCTCGGAAACACGTGATTCAAAGTCGACGAATCGTCGAAAATCCGTATATAACACCTCAATACCTCACTTTACATTCGGACGCTCATCTTGAAAAACGAACCTCCCCACTGCGATCGGGGCGCGATTTCGAGTCAAATGACATGTAACTTGCCGAAAGTCAAAAAGTCAACTCTGACCGTTGACCGCCGCTTTGACCGCCACCCACGGCGGCGCCGCTGCCGGACGGAGAATTTCAAGGCGGAGCCACCCCTATTCCACTCCAAATCACCCACTGAGCAACTTCCATAACTGCACCGAAGTCCAATTCTCACTCTAACTAGGTCGATTCCATGTAAAACCGAATTGGAACACAAATTTCAAATCAAGAATTCTCCTTGTACACATCGAATTGAAACATGAAACTTACAGGGTAGATTCATGGTGATGAGGGCTACAAAGCCCACCCAAAATTGTAGCTCGAATCGGTCAAAATCATAGCACCCGAAATCACCAAGTTTTCCTCAAATTTCATACTGGAAAATCTCTTACTCCGGTGAGCTAGGCCGTGAAGGAAGGCCGGGAGTGGGTAGAGGAAGTCAAGGCGCACAGGAAGCCACCTCCCCCGTGGCCGGAGACGGCCGGAAGGGCACCACCTCCGACGACCACCGTGGAGCACGACGTGAAGCTCTCTCTCCTCACCGAGTTGACTCAGTCAACTCGGTCAACAATATTTATGACCATCTTTGACTTTCTCAAAATAGTAAGTCCCCTATTTATACTTTCCCAAAAAGGAAACCCCATAATTATCCATTTCGGCAAACTTCAAACGCGCGTAACTTTCTCGTCGTAATTTCGATTCCGATAATTCTCGCAGCCACGAACTCGTCTCAACATACTCTTCAATAATCACCCAAAGTCAAACATATCGGCCAATCGAATAACAAGTCAACCCTTCAAAGCAACACACATTAAATCGACTAAATAATCAACAAACGGCAAAATTCGCAACTAATTCCTCGTAACTCCAAATCATGCTCCAGAAGTTCCCACAAACTCGAAATTAAATTCTAAACAACTTCCGTGAAGAAGCCGAAACCAAATTCCCGTCCGATAATTTAGTCGTTAAGTAGCCCACCATTTAAATCTAAACTTCAAATATTCATAACTAATTCCTCGGTCGTCCAAATAATGATCCGGAACCGTCCACAAACTCGTAATAACACGTACAACGACTCTCGAGAAGAGACCCAGCTCCAATTCTCGGCCAATAATTTAGTCGTTAACGAGCCTGGCGATTCAATAACTGTCGAACAACTCTGCGACTACACACAAACTCATCAACCAAGCTGATCATACTGCTGATTCTGGTCCGGGTCGTCACAATTACGTTGTTGTATCGATACACATTGGCTTCTCGGCTGATCCCCGAGTACGCTCCGGGGGGGGGGGGACAGATATCCTGTCCCGAGGCCTTTCTGGCTAGGAATCACGTGTGGGTCTGGGATCCCGTGATTCAGACTGTGCTATCGCGTGGTAGTCCATGAGAGACTCCGCGATATATTTACGATGCATGCTCTGTATGCGTGAGGAGTTAGAGTCTCCCTCGTGTACCATTTCTTTATTTATGCATTTAGACTCGCATATATTTTTATAACATATATATTACGTGGTGAAAGACATTTATTTTCGTCCACTCACTCTAACAGTTTTCATGTCTTTCCCCTGGGCTTTTCGGTTTCCGTGCCCAGTTTGCAGTTCGGATTCTGGGGTCGCACGTCGTGGTCGGAGACATAGTGCTCGAGCTACCTTGTTTCTTCCAGTGGGTTTATTGTTCTACCTACTGTAGTATACTTATATGATTATATGTTAGAGGTCGCTCTGAGTATTCTGTTGTATATTTTATACGATTTTACTCCGGATTTCAGTAAAGCACAGATATATTTACTACTTTACATTATTGTTGATATGTTGAGAAATCCGGATGGGATTGGTGCCAACGGTTTGATTTTTGTGGCATAGGATGAAGTGTATTTTCCGCGTGCAGGTAATGGTAATTCTACGTTAGTAGCTAAACACTCTGCCGAAATTTTGATGTTTTTTGTTGGTTCGTGTTTTCGAGGGGTTTGATTCCGGTTTAGGCAACTAAATCGGGGTTGGGTCCTTTCAGTTTACTTCACATTACATAATTTTTCTTTAATGACCATTGTGTGTATTATATTTCTAAATTTCTAAATTATTATACCAATTATGATATGAAATATACCAAACCAAAATACAAGTTGAAATATACTAAATTAACAATTCATTTACGACAAAATATATCATATTTCATCCATCGATTACATAAAACCTTTTCAATAGTGCATAAATCTTTGGTGGTACCATCATTATATCATCAACTCAATCATATCTATAATGATGTCAATCCTATACATCAACATAAATATATACAAAACTAGCAGACAAGGCAGAGGTACTAGAACTGCTAATATTAGTATCAACGTTCATACAAACCATACCAATTCCCTCGTGCCAAAGCTCGATACACATTGTCAATGTGGCCTATTGTAGTGCAGTCAAGTTCCAACCTTGCAGCTGTTATAGTCACATTGCAGTTGTCACTAGCTTCCCAATGTTTCTACATCATCACAACCATTACAACCAAGTCAAAAACTTCATCCAACAATACAACAGACTTTAAAATTTCAAATATTGTAACATATTGAACTGTTGTAGCTACTAAGAGAAAGTAAATTTACACAAATTTACATATATAATTTTTTTACTACCAATAGTGTTTCCTGTAGCATCAAGAGCATCGGTTCTCACATGAATTATGTGGCTCCTCCTTGCTATTTTAGTAATACCTCCAGCATTGTCACTAGTCGAACCATATGCATCAATAGCTAATCTATATCCATAGTGCTCAAGATTTTGATGATAGGGCCAGCCCACAAACCAACACAAACACCCATAAGAACAACTACTTGCAAAACCAATCGAGTCCTAATTACTTGAAAATAAAATGTTTGGGCGTGCAGAATTGAATAGGTTAAATAATTATTAACAGGCTAAGTACTCAATGAGGAACACAAACATGAACATAGTCATAACCTTTATCTTAGATATATTAGATCCGCAATAATATGATATGATAAATGCAACCCTAACAGAGAGAGGCTGGATTTTATTACCTGAGCAACCTTGTAGGCAATGAGAGTGCTCTCGATGTTCACATTGCGCTTGGCGCCGGTCTTGAACTTAGCGAGGTAGCACTTGTAATCTCCCTTCATCTTGAGATAGAACACCTTTGAGAAACAAGGCAGAATGAAGGAGTTGCAAACCGAGTAGCTTGAGACCTCTGTGACCAGGAGATTAAAGGAGATTTACAGCTGCGTTGACTCGGAGGAGGTCTTTGTGGAGTAGCAATGAAGGTGACACAAGGTCTTCTGTTTGTGGAATCTGAGAGGAGCTGAGATCTAGCTAAGGCAAGAGGAGATCGGCATCAGGATGCCATGAAGGTTGGATGACCGTCGGTGAGCAAATGATAGGTAGCAGACCAGATCAGGATTTTTTACATGAACGGAGGTGGGCAAAAGAGAGACTAAGTGAAGCAGTTGAAGGTCGTGCAAGGCGCTGAAAGTGCACCGATGGTGGCGTAGATAGAAGATGGTCGATTTGGACAATCACAATTCGAGGCTCTAGCATCGGTCACCATATATTGAAGATGACTCAATACAGTTAGGCCGAGCATTGGTCAAAGATCGAGATCGAGATCGAGATTTCTTCTCTTGCGACACCGACGGTGGCGAGGCTACATGAATTTCCATGTTGTTGTTCTCGGAGAGAGAGAGAGAGAGAGAGAGAGAGAACATGTCATCTATTTTAGTTTAACTAGTGTTAGTACACCACGTGCTAACCCCAAGAATAGCTAGCCTTATTCAGCAACAATATGAAAGGATTGCCAAAAATGACTAAGTGTGGAAGCTGACGGAGGTAAACCTGTCACTCCACCCAGCGTACAGATGCAGCATGCGCATTACGCCGCGAGCCACTCCGCACGTTAATCGACCAACCCATCAGGGCAAGACTGCCAAATACCAGACCAGCTCTTGTCCTTATGTCAACTTGTACTAAAACGGGACGTCATCTAATCCTACAACGAAAACTAATAGGAGTTGTCTCCCTCAATGGTCTATAAAAGGAAGCATTTATTCCATACCCAAGGTAAGACATCTAGGACTTTACTGTTCAATTCCTTTCTTGGCTAAACATCTTCTGACTTAGGCATCAGAGCGACGAAGGCGGGACAATCTCGTCTTGACCTCATACCCAAGAGCTTAGTGTTTTGCAGAACACGAGAAAGCGTTCTGGCCCTACAAAACCGAATGATACAAATAGTTTCTATATCAAACTATTGCACTTTTGTCCAAATACCATTACAGATTTTGGTAGAAACAATTGGCGTCATTTAGCGATTAATAATTTTTGAACTACCCACAAAAAAGTAAAAGCCCTTGCCTTTTTTTTTCATCTCATTACAGCATCAGGCCATGCTTGAAATCTCGCCCATGTTTGACCTCGTCACACCAGAAGGCCAACGTCTCCATGGGGTCAAGCCGCTACTCACAAACCTCTCTACGGACATGACCGCCCCATGGGCTTAAATCAGAGCCACAGTCAACACCGACCGTGCTACGTCCAGTGCCTTCGATCATATGGAGGAACTCACCCCCCATAGCGACCATGCCCACCTTTTGGTAGAGATCGTGTTACTTAGGGCCGTCCATGATACCACTCATAGACAGAATGAACAACTCAACTAGCGGCTTGCGGAAATTCAGGCTCAGCAGATAGAACTTGGCTGTAGAGAAGAGTGGAAAATTTTAGTACACATGACCGCCAAACTCCAGAACTGGTGCATGCATAGTTCCCTACCTCTCTTTGAGCACCCTATAATGCCCTTTTCGGTCGTAGAACAAATTCTGGCACATCGAGCAAAACTTGTAACGACACGAACTTTGAGTTATGTGATTATCAGCATGACATGTGATTATTGCAAGTTGATTGTACATATGTGACTTGTTAATGACTAAATTATTGGGCAAGAATTTGGTTTGAGTTCCTTCGCATAAATTGTAGAGGATTTGATTTTGATCTCGTAGGAGGTTTCAGAGGATTTTTTGGATAATTGGGGAATATAAAATTAATATTTGAAATTGTCGTCGAGTTAGTCGTACTTATCCGATTGTGTTGGAGTTATCCGAGTCATGGGTTTGGTCGGTTCGCGACATATAAATATGGAATAGTCATAAAAATAAGAAAATCACACCTTTGGACCGAGTTGACAGAGTTTGGACCGAGTTGACCCGTTGACCCATTTTCCTCCACCGACCCAGTTTTACAATCGAACCCGACGATTCCGGCCACCTACGGCCATGTTCTTGGTATGGTTAGAAAACTCTCTTGATTTCCTATCGATTCATGAGTTTATTTGTGAGATCTGGTTGTATTTTGAGTGAGTTTGAACTCGGTGAAGTTCATGGATTTCACCGGTGACGGGGAGGCGGTTTCTGGCGAGTATTGGTGTCGAGTTGGTTGGGGTTTTGGTTCCCCTCAACCTCTAGATACTTTCTGGGTTGTTTATTTAGGACAAGGAAGTATGTGGTGGTAGCCGTGGTGGTGACCAGAGAGGGAGAAACCGGCGAGATTTTTGGGCCAAATTTCGGCCACGGTGGTGGTTGGATGGAAATGACGTTTTGGGGGTTTGGTTAGGCTTGAGGAGAGGAAGATTTTGGTGTATGTCTCGCCGGGAAATGTAACCGTTTACTCCCCGCTGTCGTCGGCAGCGGCGGTCAACGGCGGAGGTCCAGCGAGGGGTTGACTTTTGTGATTTTTGGAGACTTTTATGCCGTTTTTCTCATAATCGCGCCCCAATCATAGTCGTGAGGTTTTCGAGTTGAATTGAGTGTGTTAATTTGGGATGAGTGTTGTTTGGGTGTATTTTGGGAATTTTGTTATCTTTGTCGATATTTCGAGCGATACGATTTTCGAGAACGTGGGGTTCTTGACTTATTTTCTCCGTATGTTGAAATTGAATATGTATTGATCGTATCCCTGATATTCAGGTGATTGTGATCGAGTTTTTGGGGAAGGATCTTCCGCTGGGCTTCAGGGCAAGCTGTTATTTTTTAGTAGACATTTTATCCCACGTTGATTTTCATACTTTGATTTCCACAGAGGATTTGCGAGTCTATGAGTATGCTTTACGATTATGCATTTACGAGTATGCATTTATGATTATGCATTTTATGAGTATACATTGATTTCGAGGCACATGTAATTTTTTTTTACTGTGAGTATGGATATATGAATGCATCAATGCTATGGCCTCTCGGCTCATCCCCGAGATGCTCCGAGAGGGTTACGTCTATATGAGCACCTAACCCGTGATTCACAGTACCTGGGAGAGTTACGTCTTTATGAGCACTTGACCCGGGCGTATTGTAACTTTGAAGAAAACGTACTCAAGTTACTGCCTCCATACACACAGTACCCAGGAGAGTTACGTCTTTATGAGCACTTGATTTGGGCTTGTTTGTTTTGACTTGCATGATCTTATGTGCATTTATTGTGAAAAACATGTGAATTTATTTATGCGGCATATTATGATTTACGTCCACTCACACTAACGGTTTTATTATTTATATGCTTTTCTCTAGGCTTTTCAGTTTTTGTCGCCCAGATTGCAGTATCTTTCCCGTGGTTGCACGTCATCGCAGGAGGCCTAGAGTGTAGTGTTGTATATTTGTAATTAAATGTCGCTCTGAATACTTGTGTAGTGTTGTTCAGTTTGAATTATACTCCTGAATATTTTCTGGATTTCTTGTAAACCTTGAGTTTATCATATATATATATGGATTTTGAGAAATTCAGATGGATAATGGTGGTCCACGGTGTGTCTGGGAATTTATCTGTGAAGTGTAATCTTCTTGTAGGTTTTTGGTTTGCACATTTTATAGAGTAAACTCTGGCAAAATTTTTGTAAGTTATGGTGTCGTTAGGGCCTAATTTCTGTTTTGGCAACTAAATCGGGGTTGAGTCCTTTCAGTTGGTATCAGAGCATTAGGTTTGAGGTTCTATAGACTCTTGTAGTTGTGTTACTAAGGGTATTTGAGAATGTACAGCATATCAGGAGTGATGACCCGACTGGCCAGCGGACAATCATCAATGCTCATGAGTGTTGTATGCTTTCAAATGTCTGAAGTTTCATGTTTATGTTCCTTGTGTTGTGTGACTAATATCCTTTCATTCTTAGGATGCCTCCCCGACGTGGAACCCGCGCTAACAGGGCTAGGGATCCTGTATAGGATCAACGTACGCATGACTTGCTTATGCGAGTGTTGCATTTTGACCCTGTGGTTAACACTAAGACAGCTGGAGCAACCGCCTTTTTCGGCTCCTCTGATCCTGAAATATGTGAGGCTTGGTTAGTCCAGATGGAGCGTGTTTTTGAACGCCTACATTTTACTCTTGAGTAGAGGACTGTGGCTGTTGTTGGGTTATTGGACTCAGATGCTTATTTTTGGTGGGTTAGCACCAAGAGAGTTCCTATTGATACTCCATGGCCTACATTCAGATATTTGTTTATGCATCAAAATTTCAACCAGGCCACCCAGCAGAGGAAATATGAAGAGTTTACCAACCTGAGGCAGGGGAATATGTCAGTGCTTGAGTATCGGAATAAGTTTACCCGTTTGTCTCGTTTTGCACGTGATATGGTGGCAACAGAGGAAGCAAAGTGTAGAAGGTTTGAGTTGGGTATGAATCTAAACATTAAGGAAACTTTGACAACTATGTCTTGGGACAATTTTGATGACTTTGTTAGTGCTGCACTCAGGGGCGAAGACATTGAGAGGGAGAGGTAGATGCGGTTTCAGTCTCGCTGTTTTGAGGAGGGTGGACCCAGCCAGGGTCCCGCGAAGAGGACGAGTTCTTGTACTTCGAGTTCAGCATCTTCTTCAGGTGGTAGCACTTTAAGATATCCTTGTGGTTCATCGAGCCAGAGTGGAAGTCAGAGATGGAGGAGGAATCGACCTCAGAGGCAACCACAGAGTGGGAGTTCCAGTGGATAGAGTTATCCTTGACGTACATATGATATACTAGCCGCACCCAGAGACTATCTGAAAAGGACCCAACCCCGATTTAGTTGCCTAAACCGGAATCGAACCCCTTCGAAAACGTGAAGCAACAAAAACCGTAGAAATTTTGGCAGAGTTTCGTTACTAACGTAGAATTACCATTACCTGCACGCGGAAAATGCACTTCATCCTATGCCACAAAAAGCAAACCGTGGGCACCAATCCCATCCGGATTTCTCAATATATCAACAATAAAGTAAAACAATAAATATAACTATACTTTACTGAAATCCGGTGTAAAATCGTATAACATAATCAACAGATTACTCAGAGCGACCTCTAATGTATAAACATATAGGTATACCACAGTAGGTAGAACAGTAAACCTACTGGAAGAAATAAGGTAGCTCGAGCACTATGCCTCCGACCACGACGTGCGACACCAGAGCCTGAACTGCAAACTGGGCACGAAAACCGAAAAGCCCAGGGGAAAGACATGAAAACTGTTAGAGTGAGTGGACGAAAATAAATGTCTTTCACCAATTAATATATGTATAAAAACATATGCGAGTCGAAAGTGTAAATAATCAAATGGTACACAAGGGAGACTCTAACTCCTCACGCGTCCGAGTACACGAGGGAGACTCTAACTCCTCACGCATACGGAGCATGCATAAAATCCCACGGGGTCACTTGTGGACACACCTGTGCTAGTATAGTCCGAATAACGGGATCCCAGACCCACACTTGATTCTAAGCCGGAAATGGCCTCGGTTCCGGCGTAACGCGATACGCGTTAACCCGTGATCCGGTGGAAAGTCCATCGCCAAACGAACGATCACGAACCCCTGAATATTCACAATAACCATTTCTCAAAATTATAACTCGACAATTCAAGACAAATCTCGAGAAACCACTGTTCTCGGAAACACGTAGTCTGATTACGACAAACTGTCGGAAATCCAGAAATTACACCTCAATACCTCGCTGTAAGTTCGGATGCTCAAATCGAGAAACGAACCTCCCCACTGCGATCGGGGTGCGATTTCGAGTCAAATGACATGCAACTTGTTGAAAATCCCAAAAAGTCAACATTGACCGCTGTTGACCGCCGCGTTGACCGCCGCCCACGGCGGCGCCGCCACTGACCAGAGAATTTCACGGCGGAGCAACCCATATTTCACTCAAAAACACCATCTGAGCAACTTTGTAAACTACCACAAAGGCCAATTCTCACTCTAAACTGCTCAATTTCACACAAAACCGAATTGGTACCAAATTTTCCTATCCAAAATTCTCCATACACAAGCAAAATTAGATCACCAAAATTACAGGCTAGCATCAAGGGGATGAGAGCTTCAAAGCCCACCCAAAATTGCAGCTCAAATCGGTCAAAAACCATGAACCCGAAATCACCAAGTTTCACTTCATTTTTGGCCGGATAATTCTTCCTCTCCGGTGAGCCTCACTGTGAAATGAGATCGGCAACGTGTCGAGGGCATCAAGACGAGTCCAAAGGGACCAACCCCAAGGCCTGGGGTGGTCGGACGGCAGCTCGCCGCCGTGAGCCATCGTTGCCTTCTCCTCCACCTCGGTCAACCCGAGTTGACCAGGTCAACCACCATAAATGAAAGTTTGACTTACCTGATTTGGAAACCCCACTATTTAAACCTTCCCAAAAAGGAAACTTCCAAAAATACATTTCGGCAAACTTAAAACCTCCGTAACTCTCGCGTCGTAACTCCGATTCCAATAATTCTTGCGGTAACAAACTAGACTCGACACGATCTTCAATTATCACCCGAAGTCAAACACATCGACCAATCGGATAAAAAGTCAACCATTCCACCCAAACACATAAATAATCCGACTAAACAATCGACAATCGGAAATAATCATAACTTAATCTCTGTAACTCGAAATAATGCTCCGGAAGTTTCCACAGACTCAAAATTAAATTCTGAACAACTTCTGTGAAGAAGCCAAAACCAAATTCTCGACCAGTAATTTAGTTGTTAACAGCACCACCATTTAAATCCGAACTTCAAATATTCATAATTAATTCCTCGGTCATCCAAATAACAATCCGGAACCGCCCACGAACTAGAAATCACACGTACAACGACTCTCGAGAAGAGACCCAGCTCCAATTATCAGCCAATGATTTAGTCGTTAACAACTCTGGCGATTCCAATAACTGTCGAAAATCCGCGACTACGCTGTAACTCACGAATCAAGCTGATTATACTTCTGATTCTGGTCCGGGTCGTCACAAATCCACCCCCCTTAAAAAAAATTCGACCTCGAAATTTCCAAGTCTGTTGGCCAAACATAGGAGCACTGCCTCTGCATACTACTCAACTCACAAGTGGCTATGACAACGGAACAACTCTGATATTAGACTCCACAATAGGAGATAACTTCGTGCTGAAATCCCTGTGCCCTCAATCTCGAATCTGAACTGGCTCCACATAATAGCCAAGTGTTCCTACATAAGGAACATATAGGGTACACAACACGTAACAAACCTGAAACACAGTTCCGCCACACGGAATACAACACAACTCACACACAAAAGCCAACAATGTAGGCGACGCCGAACTATACGGCACAACTCAAACTCGCCTATGACCACATACGGATCAAAACAACACGGCAAATCACAACTCAGTCAACACACATCAACATAACTCAAACATCAAACTCAAGCAATTATCAACCCATTTCTGCAAATCTGACAGTCTGTGGCACCACAATCCACTAACTCAGAATCCATCGTCACTCAGATCCAAACTCGCTCCAGCACAATGGAGTGCAGCATCGGTCCTCAAAATGACATCAAGCAACGTCAAAATCATAGTGGTCAATAAACTGATATTGCAAGAAATCTGAAACAAGAGAAACTGCTGGTTCTGAATCCCCCGGAACTGCAATACCGAAGTCCACAACATGCCCTCCAAGGCCTGAATAGTCCTCGAAGATCACTCGCCAATCTGAGGGTAAGTGATCTACGCATTTTATGCTTGATTATTAATGTCTTTCTCTCTATATTTAACTTTGTTTTGTGCTTAGTAAATATGTTTTTAAATTACTTTATGTTTGTAGGTAGAAATAAAGGAGGAATCCGTAAAGGAGGCAGAAATGAGCTCAAAACCTACTAAGGAGGAAGTTCCTAAAATGAGGAGGAAAGATGAAGAAGAATGGGCCACGATTTATAAAGAATGGATCAAAGATCACTAAGATGGGTCAAGACCATGCTCATGTGTCCAAGAATGTCCAAGATCATGTCAAGATTCACCCACAAAGAAGCCCAAAAGAAGAAAATGGATCAAAAGCTAGAAATCAGGAAATCTGCCTGTGCAGATCAGCCCACTTCAAAAGGCCACTGTGAACATATCCGGATGAACCTAGACGCTATTAGAATATGGTTGGAAAGATCTAGAAGTCTAGTTTCCAACGCAACTAGAATCAAGCGATTTGGAGTCCTAGAACGAGAGAAATTCCTATTTTAGTGGAGAATGGTCAGGTTACCCGGGTGGAGTAGTTAGACTTCTAAAAGGAGTCGAACTAGGCTTTGCTTGGCCTATATAAATGAGGGCTCGACTAGGGTTTCATGATCACACATCATAGACAGCAAAGCTCTGCCCAAAACACCTCCCAAGTCGTCCTATGCCTAATCCCCTCCAAGGCCGAAGCTCCCTCCTCACGGATCAAGAATAATTGGCGCTCTTCGTCTTGTTCTTGAGAATCCATCCACTCGAGGCGTTGTTAGTGCTCTTCACAGACTCCAAAAGTGTAACCATAAACCTTCTATCTCATCTTTTGTCTTGTAAAGAATTCGGTTTACGACTTGTGATTTGTTTAATAAAGGCTATACGTTTTTACTTACTTATGTTATCTTCCATGTGTTCTTAGTTTTTGGTCTTTGACTTGTATGCATGCTTGTATGCTTAAAGCTTCTTAATGTGTTGGGTGATACGCTCTTCGTTCCTCCCTAGCATGTTTTGTATGAATCTTAAATAAATTAAGGTGTAGGCGCTCTTCGTCGCACTCTTAAAAGCATGTGTATAAATTGCAGGTTGAAGGTAAGAATTTCGTTGATACTGGGTAAGTGAAGCATGAAAATGGTGGAGGTAGACATGATGTGATGATCACGTGTATATAGTAGAATTAGGTTTAGATTTCGTAGGTCATTAGTTAAACAAACCAAATCTCGCACCCCCATAAACAAACCTAGCATAGTTATGCATGCACCCTCAATCCCCGGTTAAGAACGATCCCTATTTACCAATGCTACATCTACTAAAAAGAGTTTTAATTGGCTCATTGTTGTTGAGTGTTAAGTGTTAATTTAGTACTTAATAATGGTGAGTATCAATTTTGGCGCCGTTGCCGGGGATTGAAAAGAATTGTGTGATTATGCTTGTACATTATGTTAATAGTTTTCTGTTTTTCGGAGCTGTGCACTGCCCGGTTTTGTGAAAATTATTTGACATAGCTAGAGGACTCAAAAAAATCTGAAATTTTGCAGGAATGTTTGGTTTTGTGTCTAGTTGGTGCCTGAAAAATTTCAGCCCAGTCAACCGAGCCAATAATTCTAAAACAATTCGACAAGCTGCTGTGCTCATGTTTGGCAGAATCTGGAATTGCATGTGTTTTTTGTAAAGTTGTGAAATTTTGTTCATATATACTTGTAAATTTTCGAGATTTATACTAACACTTGTTCATATTGTTGTTTTTGCAGCCAATTAAACGTTAAGGGAAGTCTTCGATTTACATTGAGTACATGAGCTGGTTGATTAAGTCTCACTCTTTGGAATAGATGGCGCCTCTTTTTCTAGTTTATCTCCTTAACCCTTTGTATTTCATTCGAGATACAAGGTTGTGGGCGGAGTCTACTATGGACTTGAGGGAGTGTGTCATTCTCGAAATTTTGGTTGAATGTCGGACATGGTGTCTAGTTGGGTTATGACTGGTGACAGGTTTTGGATCTAAGAAAGAGAAACATCATTGGAGT
Organism: Geum urbanum; assembly: GCA_946800695.1. Taxonomy (NCBI): domain Eukaryota; kingdom Viridiplantae; phylum Streptophyta; class Magnoliopsida; order Rosales; family Rosaceae; genus Geum; species Geum urbanum. The sequence continues at coordinate 14,194,935 of OX327008.1, read as the reverse complement.
AATATCCCTTGATCACGGTAGCCTCGGGGTGTTTTCTCGAAATTAGTCCTACCTCTCGCGTTATCTCTATCCCTACTGGCCATGTTTTTCGATTGATCAAAGGCCGATTGATTGAGAATGCATACTTTATCGCGCGGGTCGCACGTCCATTGAAAGATCTAAAGGCCAATTTCGTGTACTCTCTTTAAATCTTAGGCGCACTCAATTTGGACATGCTTGGACATAATACTATGTCGTAATTGTGTGTTTGTGCATATAAACTTGTAAAGGATTAATCACATATACTTGTTCATAAAATTTTCGAGACTTATCATTCTTCTGTTTTGTGAAAATTGTTTGACATAGCTGCATGTGTCGGAAAAATCTGAAAATTTACGGAATATTGTATATATGTGTCTAGTTCTTGCTCGTAAAATTTCGTTGCATTTTGACATGTTAATAATTCTATATAAATTGTTCTTGCAGCTGTGCTCATTTTCTGCGATTTCTCACTTGTAACATGAATTTACTAACTTGTGCACATTCTTTTTGAGAGAGGTTCAACCACATCTTCGGTTGAAAATGTGGCACCTAGGGCCACAATGGCACATTCGTTTGAACAACTTGCCCCAACAAAAGGTAATGACCATATTCCTTCAAATTTGGTTGTTGCTAATTCTACGTTTGCTCGTGAACTGTTTTCAGGTAGGTCTGATGAGTCCAACTTGGAGAAATTTCTTATGCCCTTGAGTGCATCAAACAAGTGCCAAAATATGAAAAAGTTATGCACAACGAGGAGGCAAACGCAAGAGAAGGAGGTTGTTTAGATGAACAAAACCGACGCGGTAATTATGGATGGCTACCCCTAAATTGAAGGACCTAAACGTGGAGGAGATGCCCTCAAAATTCAGGCCATTCTTAGAGCAAAATTTAAGCATCACGTCTAGGCTGTAAGACTTTAAAAAACAAGCGCTTGTTGGGAGGCAACCCAATGGAGGAGTCTACAAACCAGATTTGCATTCTCTTCCCTCTCTTTTTAATTTTTGTCGTTGCTTTTTAATTTTCTTAGATAGAATTTTCGTAGATCTCTCTTTCATACTTGATTCTATACTTTGTACATTGAGGACAATGTAGAGTTTAAGTGTGGGGGAAGGGGTTTACAACTTTATTGAGTCATAAAATTGAAAAATTGGGCGGACAATGGAACTTTCCGGCGGATGATGCCCTAAAAAAAAAACATTTGAGTCATACTTAGTGTATTTTGAGTCTTTTTGTTTAACTTAGTGTTTTAAAGAGTCTTAGGATGCCCTTAGTTAGTCGATGATGAAAATGGACTGAATTTGAACATACATATAGCACTGCATTCATGATTTCTTGTGTTAATTGAGTTATTTTGAGTGTCATGACATGTAGTAGATATGGATAGTTAAACATGGTACAGATTTCGCATGTGAGAATAAGTTTAAGTCATATAAAACCTAAACGTGAGTTTTGAGCCTATACATTTCTTTTGAGTGAATTTTATGCATATTAGTCTCAAAACTATGCATGTGCATCATTTGGTTACTTGCCATAGATTTTAATGAACTAGAGATTACTAGAACTTACTCATGTCGAATTTGCAAAGCTTATAGTTGACATATACTCTGATTTTGGATATGATAAGAGGCACTTAGGTTTACCACCACTAGCCAAATTGCCATGAGTCCCTTATGTACGCACGAGTTGCGACACCCTTAGATAAACCATTTGAGCCCACATTAAGCTTTCTTTCGTCACCCGTAATACCTAAACACTTTGCCTAGTGTAGGACTTCTTTACCCTATGTTCTGCAGACTTAGTGTGAAGTAATGTCGACAAGAGCCGAAGATGGAGATTTTTGGTGATGCTCCTTGATTGGTATAATGTGTGTATGGGGATAGACTTGTCCAAATAGCTTAAAAAGTGTGTTATTGCCAAAGGAATTCGAGAGAATGAAAAGAAAAAAAAATTGTGATCTCTCATGGCAATGTGTTCTGTTTTGTAAATGTTTGGATTAATGTCCCCCATACTTGTGAATTTGGAGTATGCTACGAATTGAAGGCCCAAAAAAATAAAGAAATATGGTCTTTGTCCTGTTCACAAAGCTCAATGGGAGTTTAGAATGAAGTTAGGGTCCAACAAAATGAAATTTGGCCCTTGTTTATAGAAGATTGACCATGGAGGCGTGGAAAAGATGAAGGAGTCTGGTTTTACAAAGTTTGTGATATTTCGACTAAGTCTTTGGAACGTTTTTAACCACCACTTATCTAAATTTTCGAATGCCGTAGCCTTGCCCCATTACAACCCTTCGAAAGTCCTTTTTGATCCTTAAGATGAGTAGCAGTTAATCTGTTGAGTAAGTTGCATGAGTAAGCATATGGTTTGGTTCATTTGTGCAAGTATTTCATTCATGAGGTTTTCAATTATTTCTATCCATTTTTGAGTGAAAATATGATGAGTGCATCCATGTGAGTTGATTTGAACTTTATTCGAAACATGCACAGCTTTAACATCACCATTGTTTACACCACGTCTTACTTGTTCATTGCATGAATCATATCTTGGTTATCATTTGAAGTTATGTAATTCCATTGCCATATACATTAAGAAATTTCTGAGACAAATTTTGACTAAGGGCTTAGTGTTGTTTTACTTAGTATCTCTTACGTTTTCAAACATGATAACATGAAAATTTGCGGCTTTGAAACATTGAGACTTCTAAGTGTTTTGTACATATAAGTGTGACGTTTTTCCCATTGTTATTTTTTTTCCCTTTATTTTTCTTTTATCGAGTCCGTTGCTTTGATTTGTATTTGCTAGGGACTAGCAAAGTCTAAGTGTGGGGGAATTTGATCTACGCATTTTATGCTTGATTATTAATGTCTTTCTCTCTATATTTAACTTTGTTTTGTGCTTAGTAAATATGTTTTTAACTTACTTTATGTTTGTAGGTAGAAATAAAAGAGGAATCCGTAAAGGAGGCAGAAATGAGCTCAAAACCTACTAAGGAGGAAGTTCCTAAAATGAGGAGGAAAGATGAAGAAGAATGGGCCACGATTTATAAAGAATGGATCAAAGATCACTAAGATGGGTCAAGACCATGCTCATGTGTCCAAGAATGTCCAAGATCATGTCAAGATTCACCCACAAAGAAGCCCAAAAGAAGAAAATGGATCAAAAGCTAGAAATCAGGAAATCTGCCTGTGCAGATCAGCCCACTTCAAAAGGCCACTGTGAACAGATTCGAATGAATCTAGATGCTATTAGCATATGGTTGGAAAGATCTAGAAGTCTAGTTTCCAACGCAACTGGAATCAAGCGATTTGGAGTCCTAGAACGAGAGAAATTCCTATTTTAGTGGAGAAGGGTCAGGTTACCCGGGTGGAGTAGTTAGACTTCTAAAAGGAGTCGAACTAGGCTTTGCTTGACCTATATAAATGAGGGCTCGACTAGGGTTTCATGATCACACATCATAGACTGCAAAGCTCTGCCCAAAACACCTCCCAAGTCGTCCTATGCCTAATCCCCTCCAAGGCCGAAGCTCCCTTCTCACGGATCAAGAATAATTGGCGCTCTTCGTCTTGTTCTTGAGAATCCATCCACTCGAGGCGTTGTTAGTGCTCTTCACAGACTCCAAAAGTGTAACCATAAACCTTCTATCTCATCTTTTGTCTTGTAAAGAATTCGGTTTACGACTTGTGATTTGTTTAATAAAGGCTATACGTTTTTACTTACTTATGTTATCTTCCATGTGTTCTTAGTTTTTGGTCTTTGACTTGTATGCATGCTTGTATGCTTAAAGATTCTTAATGTGTTGGGTGATACGCTCTTCGTTCCTCCCTAGCATGTTTTGTATGAATCTTAAATAAATGAAGGTGTAGGCGGTCTTCGTCGCACTCTTAAAAGCATGTGTATAAATTGCAGGTTGAAGGTAAGAATTTCGTTGATACTGGGTAAGTGAAGCATGAAAATGGTGGAGGTAGACATGATGTGATGATCACGTGTATATAGTAGAATTAGGTTTAAATTTCGTAGGTCATTAGTTAAACAAACCAAATCTCGCACCCCCATAAACAAACCTAGCATAGTTATGCATGCACCCTCAATCCCCGGTTAAGAACGATCTCTATTTACCAATGCTACATCTACTAAAAAGGGTTTTAATTGGCTCATTGTTGTTGAGTGTTAAGTGTTAATTTAGTACTTAATAATGGTGAGTATCAGTAAGAACCGGTACTAACTCGTAATCTGGTCCCCAATACTCGCTGCAAAGCTCGCCAACACACAGTTGTAGCTGATTACCTCGATCAGCGAACTGGGACACAGGTACACCACGTAGATGGACAATCTCCGTCAAACACAGCTATGCCAGCCTGCCACTGAAATCTTTTCCCGAAAGTACAAGGAAATGTACTGAGTTCGTCAAATGGTCCACAATGGCCTGACAACTGGTACCACAAATCAAAGTGCGTACAAACACACCCAAGATTACAGCGACAAACACCACGTGTAACCGGAAATCTTCAATGGCTGACACATCTCGGCAATCTCTGCCTCCTAGCCATCGCCAGTCGACAAATGTGGCATCTACACACACAAGCTGCTATATTGCTCTTTATGTTGCGTCACGAGTAGTAATCTCGAAGTATCAGACACAACTCCGCATCACTAGCGCCAAAAGCACGCAAAACTCGACATCATCACACTGGAACTCAGCTTCTGTAGTGCATAACCCGGCTAACACGGAAACTCGAGCCATACACACATGAAACACTGAAGCTCCTGGTTTTCGACTGAATGCATCAGCAACATCATCCCAGACGGATGGTCAAAGTACAACCTCTAGCCTATCCCGAACAAGCTCAAAAGTGTAGCCATAGTCATTAGTCGACCCCATACATCTACACTGCATCAAGCCCAAATCTGGCCGAAAATGCAAGTGGATGAAACTCAGTGGTCAGTGTACATCCTACATCACGCTGCACGCCATAGCTGTAGTGTACCGAACTCTTCGATGCTAACATAAGGATAGCTACACCCAAATCAAACATAGGATACGTAGCCTCAAAATGTTTCCACTGCCTGGAACCATGAGCCACCGCTCTGCTACACAGCATCAAAACACAACCAAATCCAATTCTCGATGCATCGCCATAACCCACGTACTCGTCACAATCGTCAGGTAAGGTCAAAACCGAAACAACGGCCAACAATCCTGCAGGAGTAAATAATTCTCCTCGCGTGCATCGAACCACTCGAACTTGACGCTTTCTTCGTCAATCCGGAAAGTAGAGTGGCAATCCGGGAAAATCCTGCACAAAGCCGTCGGTAAAAGCCTGCCAAACCCAAGAGACTCCTGATCTCTGGTACAATGGTAGAGCAATTCCCAAATCAACACAGCTTCTACCTGGTCAGGATCCACGCCAACTCCCTCGGCTGACATTACACAGTCCAAAACTGTTACGCTAATCGGCCAAAACTCACTCTGGATGAACTTCGCAAACACCTGGTCGTCTCGCAAAGTCCGCGAAACCGCTCACAATTGCTTCAGGTGCTGGTCCACACTCCTGGAGTGAATCAGGATATTGCCGACGAACATGACTGTAAACTTGTCCAGAAACAGTCTGAACACCTGGTCCATCAAGTCCACACGATCTACGGGGCATTGGTCAACCCATGGCTTGACCAAAAATTCCAGATGCCCGCACTGAGATCCGAAAGCCAACATAGCCACAACTGACTCATCGAACCTCAACTGATGGTATCCAGACCCGAAATCAATCTTTGAAAAGACTGAAACTCCCTTGAGCTAATCAAACCAATCGTCAATTCGAAGCGGAGGATACTCACTCTCCTCTGAAGCGAATCAGGCTTCGGTAGTCAATGCACCACCTCGTCGAACCATTCATTATCCGTACACACAATGCAAGAGCACACCACGCAAATACGCGGGGTCGCATGAAATCTCCTGAAACCTCCTCCAGCAACTCCTGGAGTCGAACTGTAGCTCTATCAACTCCGCTGGCTCCGAACGACAAGATGCCGGTAAAATAAGTCCAGCGCCCGGTACAAACTCAATAGTGTAGACAATCTCCCGAACTGGAGGAACACCTGGTAACTCCTCCGAAACACACCTGGAAACTCGGGAACCACCTCAATGTCACCAATGTCGGGCACAGCAACCATAATATCCGCATCATAAACTAAACAAACAACACAACTCGTCTCCATCATCTGCTCGACCATCACCGCGAAACAGTATCTCGGGGAAAACCTGGTCGTCAAAACACAACCTCCTTCTCGAGGCACTCGAACACAACCAAATGCGTCGTCAGTAAGTCCATACTCAACATCAAAACCATGATATCCAACTATAACAGATCCACAGCTAGCCCATAACCTTCAACAAGGATCTCGCGACCTCCGGAAGGATGCAACACTCTCCAAAACCTCGGAAGTGGAGATACAGGTACAATTGCCATGGATATCAAGCAACAGTAACCTCAGAGAAAAGTCTATCCTCAAACAAGGTCATGGCACAAACTCCAACATGCCCAACTAGTCGCCCACGTCAATTGCGACTTGCTAAATAACTCATCTAAAATGCTGCGTTGATCACCCTTTAGAAACAGCATCATGATGACCTCCTCGTGAACTTTGAACTGCCTGAACCGCTAAAACAGCTGGCTGAGGGCACTCCCTTGCAACGTGACCCTCCTGGCCACCGAAACAGCATCTGAGAGTGTTCCACGAACACAAATCACCGCAACACCTGCTGCGTGAAAGGATCACCAACGATCGCCCAAACTCATGCCACAGGAGCAAGTCCGTTACACTGTGATCTCCGCCATCGCCAAACGGATCCTCTGCTTTGATCTGATGGCCCACAACATAATCGATAAGGCCACAGCCTGATGAAGTCACTGATTTCGAAGTGCCTGAACTCAATCTCATCAAAATCTCGACGAAGTCCACTTTCCTCAAACCATCGCATCGAAAACCGCGTACATCTTTCCCTCACAATAGCCTCGCCACTGAGTGCAACACACTAAGCTCCTCATGGATGTCTCGAGGCACAACAATCAGACTCTCTCTGATGCTCAGGTTCAAACTCATCTCGAACCTCATGCACTGCTTCCTCTGAAGCCACAATACACGTGCAAAACGGAAACAAACATGTGGACAATGCATCTCTGCCTCAGGTGGGTAAACACTCCACATTCGATTGTTGAATAGCCTGATAAAACCTTTACCGTATAAACAACACCCTGAATGTATGCCATGGAGTCATAACAGGAACTCACACAATACCAGCCCACCAAATACAACAATCTGACTCAGGCAAACATCAACTGGCACAATTCTCAGCTCTGAGGCAACATGTAGACGCTCATACACACACAACCAGGCAAACAGTGCCACATAATTCTCTGAACTCAGATTACACATTCAAATCCACAGTTCACTGGCAAATCGCGCGTCGATTGATCCTCAATAGGATCCACAACCGAAACGACACGGAAAGCACGTCAGGAGGCATCCTAATGAATAAAACATCGTTCACAACAAGTGGAACGTAATCATGGAACTTCAAATATTTGAAAGCATACAACACCCGGAATATTGATGATTATCCGCCGGCCGGTCGGGTCACCATTCCAGACATGCTGTACATTCTCAAATATCCTTAGTAAACACGACTACAGAAGTCTACAGAACCTATAACCTAATGCTCTGATACCAAGCTGAAAAGGACCCAACCCCGATTTAGTTGCCTAAACCGGAATCGAACCCCTTCGAAAACGCGAACCAACAAAAACCGTAGAAATTTTGGCAGAGTTTCGTTACTAACGTAGAATTACCATTACCTGCACGCGGAAAATACACTTCATCCTATGCCACAAAAAGCAAACCGTGGGCACCAATCCCATCCAGATTTCTCAATATATCAACAGTAAAGTAAAACAATAAATATAACTATACTTTACTGAAATCCGGTGAAAGGACCCAACCACGATTCAGTTACCTAAATCGGAATCGAACCCCTTCTGAAAATACGAACCAACAAAAAATTTTCGAAATTTTGGCAGAGTTTCGTTACTAACGTAGAATTACATAAACCTGCACCCTGAAAATAACACTTCGTCCTATGCCACAAAAGCCAAACCGTGGGCACCGATCCCATCCAATTTCTCAACATCAATATAATCAACAACAGTAACATACTGTAATATGTATATATGTATATCCGAGAAAATCCGTATAAACAAGTATCAGAATGTATCAGAGCGACCTCTAGAGTAAAATATATACAATATACACATCAGTAGGTGAAACAAGAACCTACTGGAAAGCATAGGTAGCTCAGATCACTAGCCTCCAAACCGTGACGTGAAACAGCAGAATCCGAACTGCAAACTGGGCACGGAAACCGAAAAGCCCAGGGGAAAGGCAAATAAAACGTTAGAGTGAGTGGACGAAAATAAATATATGCCTTTCACCAGTTCATATACATTCAATGTAAAATAATGCGAGTTCGGAACACAACACATATATATAGGGAGGTTGTCGGGCAAATCTCTCAAGCCCGACCTCGGGTGAATCGCTCAAACCCGACGGTGATAGGCCAGGGGGATCTCTCGACCCCGGCAGCACTCAAGGGAATCTCTCAACCCTGCTTCAGAGGAATCTCTCAACTCTGGTAGCATCGATGCAATAAATGCCAATCACCAATAACACATAATAACACCTCCGAGAATAACATATATCACAATCATCGTATAAAATAAATACGGAAATCATAAAATCCACGAACTCGCAAATCAACGGTGAAAATAGAAACTTGTCCACTCACAGATCAGCTAGCGCGAACTCGCGCTAATCTCGTGGTCCGGCGGAAGTTCCCTCGCCTGAAACACGATCACGATCCCGATCTCGATCTCCTGAATATACATAAACATAACAGATCAAAAACAAAGTCCATAACCCTGTACTGAATCACGGAAACCAACCGTTCCCGGAAATATGCAATGCAGTACAAAATGAATAACGGAAATTTTGAAATCCCCACTCAAAACCTCGACTGAAAATCGGCTAAACAAATCAACCCGAAAACCTCTGGACGATAATCAGGGCGCAATTTCGAGAAAAACGACACCAATTTCATCAAAATCTGAAAAAGTCAACTCCTCCGCCGTTGACCACCGTTGACCGCCGCCGCCGTCAACGGCGAGATTCTCCGGAGGAGAACTTCCAGTTTACAAGATCTCACTCATCCAAACACTTTTCATAACTGGTACATAAGCCAATTCGAACTCAAACCTCATCAATTCCATCGAAAACCAATTCGGAAAACTCACCGGAAAACCCAATCGGGTTCAAGCCAAACCTTAACCAATCCCGAAATAAACCACATGGGAAGCTTCCTTGGGGCAAGGCGAGTCAAAGCCCTCACCCCTCGGCCACCAAGGCTCATCGGAAAACCTCCGTTTGATAAGGGCGAATTCCGGCAACCTAACCCGAATCGGGTTCACACAAAACCAAACCAATTTCTACAAACTCAATTACCATTCAACTCGAAATTGCACAAGGAATCGAACCATACCCTCGTCGAAGTCGTTAGTGGCCGGAATCTAGGTCGTCGGACGGCAAAGCTCAAAGAGGAAACTTTCCTCTTCAGTCAAACTGGTCAACTTTCCCGAAATGGTAAGTCAACGATGGTCAACCCTCAAACAGAAATTTTACGACAATTCTCGACTATTTCGCTATTTATACTCGAGCCTCGGGTCGATCGACGGTCCGAAATGAATATACGAAATGATTCGGATAAACACGAAACAATCGGATAAACTCGTCGAATACTGAAACTTCAAATAATCATAAAATATTCCTTGGTTATCGGAAAAATCTTCCGGAACCGCCCACGAGCTCGAAATCACGTACTCTACAACTTCCGTGAAGATACCCAACTCAAATTCTCGACCGAAAACAAAGTCGCGAATCGAATCGGCAACCACATATACGACATAAAACTGCGACTAAACTCAATCTCGAGAATCCTGCCGATTATGCAACAGATTCTGGTTCGGGTCGTCACATCCGGTGTAAAATCGTATAACATAATCAACAGATTACTCAGAGCGACCTCTAATGTATAAACATATAGGTATACCACAGTAGGTAGAACAATAAACCTACTGGAAGAAGTAAGGTAGCTCGAGCACTATGCCTCCGACCACGACGTGCGACACCAGAGCCTGAGCTGCAAATTGGGCACGGAAACCGAAAAGCCCAGGGGAAAGACATGAAAACTGTTAGAGTGAGTGGACGAAAATAAATGTCTTTCACCAAGTAATATATGTATAAAAACATATGCGAGTCGAAAGTGTAAATAATCAAATGGTACACGAGGGAGACTCTAACTCCTCACGCGTCCGAGTACACGAGGGAGACTCTAACTCCTCACGCATATGGAGCATGCATAAAATCCCACGGGGTCACTCGTGGACACACCCGTGCTAGTACAGTCTGAATCACGGGATCCCAGACCCACAGGTGATTCTAAGCCGGAAATGGCCTCGGTTCCGGGGAAACGCCCCTCACCGGTCTGGTTGGAGAAACGCCCCTCCAGGCGGCCTACCATCGGGGATCAACCGAGAGGCAAAGTGTATCGATACAACAACGTAACTGAGACTGCACTCTGTGTAAACCAAATCATAAATAGTTCGATGCAAATGCATGAAACAACATATAAGTATATGCATATTCGTATACGTATATCCGTATAAGTATAATCGTATAACCGTAAAACACATGCTCATGTAATCCGAAATCTCATACGCATGCTCAACTTCGTAAATCATATAAAAAGACTCGCAAGAATTCCGTGAAAAGAAATTGTCCACTCACAAACTAGCGTAACGCGATACGCGTTAACCCATGATCCGGTGGAAAGTCCATCGCCAAACGAACGATCACGAACCCCTGAATATTCACAATAACCATTTCTCAAAATCATAACTCGACAATTCAAGACAAATCTCGAGAAACCACTGTTCTCGGAAAACACGTAGTCTGATTACGACAAACTGTCGGAAATCCAGAAATTACACCTCAATACCTCGCTGTAAGTTCGGATGCTCAAATCGAGAAACGAATCTCCCCACTGCGATCGGGGCACGATTTCGAGTCAAATGACATGCAACTTGTCGAAAATCCCAAAAAGTCAACATTGACCGCCGTTGACCGCCGCCCACGGCGGCGCCGCCACTGACCAGAGAATTTCACGGCGGAGCAACCCTTATTCCACTCAAAAACACCCTCTGAGCAACTTTGTAAACTACCACAAATGCCTATTCTCACTCTAACCTGCTCAATTTCACACAAACCGAATTGGTACCAAATTTTCCAATCCAAAATTCTCCATACACAAGCAAAATTAGATCACCAAACTTACATGGTAGCATCAAGGGGATGAGAGCTTCAAAGCCCACCCAAAATTGCAGCTCAAATCGGTCAAAAACCATGAACCCGAAATCACCAAGTTTCACTTCATTTTTGGCCGGATAATTCTTCCTCTCCGGTGAGCCTCACCGTGAAATGAGATCGGCAACGTGTCGAGGGCATCAAGACGAGTCCAAAGGGACCAACCCCAAGGCCTGGGGTGGTCGGACGGCAGCTCGCCGCCGTGAGCCATCGTGGCCTTCTCCTCCACCTCGGTCAACCCGAGTTGACCAGGTCAACCACCATAAATGAAAGTTTGACTTGCCTGATTTGGAAACCCCACTATTTAAACCTTGCCAAAAAGGAAACTTCCAAAAATGAATTTCGGCAAACTTAAAACCTCCGTAACTCTCGCGTCGTAACTCCGATTCTAATAATTCTTGCGGTAACAAACTCGTCTCGACATGATCTTCAATTATCACCCGAAGTGAAACACATCGACCAATCGGATAAAAAGTCAACCATTCCACCCAAACACATAAATAATCCGACTAAACAATCAACAATCGGAAATAATCATAACTTAATCTCCGTAACTCGAAATAATGCTCCGAAAGTTCCCACGGACTCAAAATTAAATTCTGAACAACTTCCATGAAGAAGCCGAAACCAAATTCTCGACCGGTAATTTAGTCGTTAACAGCACCACCATTTAAATCTGAACTTCAAATATTCATAATTAATTCCTCGGTCGTCCAAATAACGATCCGAAACCGCCCACGAACTTGAAATCACACGTACAACAACTCTCGAGAAGAGACCCAGCTCCAATTCTCGGCCAATGATTTAGTCGTTAACAACTCTGGCGATTCCAATAACTGTCGAAAATCCGCGACTATGCTGTAACTCACGAATTAAGCTGATTATACTTCTGATTCTGGTCCGGGTCATCACACTATCCATTGTTCAACACTTGTAATAGGCGACATTATGGTTCATGTTATCGAGGTACCACCAGTTGTTACCATTGTGGCCAGGAGGGTCACTTTGTGAGGGAATGTCCACAGGGTGGTATTTTTGGGGATGTTGCCCTTAGGGTAGTAGTCATGGTCAGGGTACTACTTCTGGTGATCATATAACACAATCTTATGGATGGGATGGTCAGTATAACCGTAGTCAGTGTGGACGACCAACTGGACAAGCTCGAGTTCATGCCATGTCCCTAAGAGAGGGCGAAGCTTCCCTTGAGGTTGTCATCGGTACGTTGTACATTTTCGATCATCCAGTTCTTACTTTACTATATCCAGGAGCTACGCATTCATTCATGTCATATAGATTAGCATCATTGGCTACTCTACCTGCATCTCCACTCCCTAATTTGTGGTGAGTGTTGTTTCCATCCGACGAGGTAGTGTGTGTCGAGTGGGTGTATCGAGGTTGTGAGATTTTTATAGGAGGTTATGGGTTAGCCGCGGATTTGATGCTACTGGATATTGTGGATTTTGATGTGATTTTGGGCATGGATTTCTTGGAAAACCATTGGGTTGTTTTTGACTGTCACAAGAAAGAGGTTGTTTTTAGAAGTCCAGGTGTACCGAAAATTTTGTTTCAGGGTGAAAAGAATACCTCTTTACCTTGTCTGATTTCAGCAATAAAGGCTAAGCAGATGTTGAGAAAGGGTTGTGTAGCGTGTCTAGCACATGTGATTAATACAGAGGATCTTATACCAGACATTGGGGATATATCGGTGGTTTGTCAGTATCTAGATGTATTTCTTGAGGATTTACCTTGTGTTCCCCAAATCAGGGAGATTGACTTCACTATTGAGTTACTTCCCGGTACTAGACCTATTTCGCAGACACCCTATCGTATGGCACCAGCAGAGTTGAGAGAGTTGCATTTTCAACTTCAAGAATTGAGTGAAAAAGGCTTCATTCGACCTAGTGTTTCACTTTGCGGTGCTCTAGTGTTATTTGTGAGGAAGAATGATGGTTCGATGAGGCCATACATTGACTATCGGAAATTGAATCAGGTCACAGTGAAGAATAAGTATCCGCTTCCACAGATTGATGATTTGTTTGATCAGTTGAAGGGAGCTTCAGTCTTTTCGAAGATTGATCTCAGATCTGGGTACCATCAGCTACGCATTCAGGAGTCTAATGTTGCTAAGATGGAGTTTCGGTCACACTATGGGCATTATGAGTTCCTTGTTATGCCTTTTGGGTTGACCAATGCGCCAACAACTTTCATGGACTTGATGAATCGGATTTTCAGGCGTTATCTGGACAAGTTCGTCATTGTATTCATCGACGATATCTTGATATATTCCAAGGTTACGGGGAAACACAAGAAGCATTTGCATGCCATTTTGCAGACTTTGCGAGATGGCCATTTTGCAGACTTTGCGAGATGCTCAGTTGTATGCCAAGTTTAGCAAGTATGAGTTTTGGTTGAACAGTGTGAAGATTTTGGGTCACGTGATATCAGTTGAGGGAGTCAGTGTGGATCCAGATAAAATTCAAGCAGTGTTGAATTGGAGCAGACCTACAAATGTGGCAAAGATACAAAGTTTCTTGGGTTTAGCCGGTTAATATCGCCGATTTGTGCAAGATTTTTCACGAATTACGACACCGCTTACCCGTTTGACGAAGAAAAGAGTCAAGTTTGAGTGGTCTGATGCTTGTGAGGAAAGCTACTTGACTTTGAAGGAAAGGTTGACTACTACACCATTATTGACTTTACCTGACGATAATGGTGAGTATGTTGTATACAGTGATGCTTCGAAGTTAGGTCTGAGTTGTGTTTTGATGCAGCATGGTAAGGTGGTGGCATATGGTTCCAGACAGTTGAAACCTCATGAAGTTAACTATCCTACTCATGATCTGTAGTTAGTTGCCATTGTGTTGGCATTGAAGAGTTGGAGACATTACTTGTACGGAGCACAATGCATGATTTACATCGATCACAAGAGTCTTACCTACTTGCGTACGCAGCCAGATTTGAATATGAGACAGCAGAGATGGATGGAGCTGATTAATGATTATGATTGCACCTTTGAGTATCATCCAAGAAAAGCCAATGTGGTTACTGATGTCCATAGTCATAAGTATGGTGCTTCTCTTTTCCATGTACGTGTTGCAAGAGTGTCACTTTTAACTGAATTGCGTGCAACGGGAATAGAGTTGGAATGGAATGAAGATGGGGCATTGTTAGCCAGTTTTCAAGTTCGTCCGGTATTACTTGATCAAGTTCGTGAAGCTCAAGATTCAGATGCCTATCTACTGAGCATGAAGAATTTGATTCAGAATAGTGTACCAACAGAGTTTCGAATGAGGAGTGAGGGCACTTTGATGTTCAGAGGAAGATTATGTGTGCCTCGAGATGATGATTTGAAGAAGGAAATACTCGATGAAGCCCATTATTCCACGTACGCTATGCATCCTGGTAGTACGAAGATGTTTCGGACACTTAAAGCTCATTATTAGTGGTGTAACATGAAGCAGGAAATAGCAATGTATGTGAGCAGATGCCTGATTTGTCAGCAAGTGAATGTAGAACGACAGAAACCTGCCGGTAAACTACAACCTTTGAAGATTCCAGTGTGGAAGTGGGAGCATATCACTATGGATTTTGTGTATCAGTTACCTCGCACGTCTAATGATAATACTGGTATTTGGGTGATCGTGGATCGCCTTACGAAGTCAGCTCATTTCCTTGTACTTCTGGGAAAGCTTTCTGTGAGTAGATTGGCGAAGCTGTACCTGAGAGAGGTTGTGAGATTACATAGTGTGCCTGTGTCCATAGTTTCTAATCGGGATAGTCAGTTTACTTCAGAATTTTGGCAGGCATTACAGAGATCATTGGGGACTAGACTACACTTCAGCACAGCTTTTCATCCTCAGACGGGTGGTCAGTCAGAGAGGACTATTCAAACTCTGAAGGATATATTACGATCTTGTGTGTTGCAGTTCAAAGGGAATTGGGATCAACAACTTCATTTGATTGAGTTTGCGTACAATAGCAGCTATCAGGCTAGCATTGATATGGCACCTTATGAAGCTTTGTATGGCAAACAGTGTCGAACTCGATTATGTTGGAGTGAAGTTGGAGAGAAATGGCTTCTTGGTCCAGATTTGGTGAAAAGTACCACGGAAAATGTTCATGTTATTCGGGACAGATTAAACGCTGCACATGATCGACAGAAGAGTTATACTGATGTGAGATGGAAAGCTCTTCAGTTTGAGATTGGTGATTGGGTTTTCCTGAAACTTTCTCCTTGGAAGGGTGCTGTTCGTTTCGGGAAGCGCAGTAAACTTCGCCCGCGTTATCTTGGCCCATATGAGATCATTGAGCGAGTTGGTGATGTGGCGTACAGGTTGGCATTACCTTCTAAGATGGCCAGAGTACATGATGTGTTCCATGTTTCTATGTTGCGAAAATACATTTCAGATTCATCTCATGTGATAGCAGCGTATCAACTTCCTCTTCGGGAAGATTTGAATTATGCGGAAAAGCCAGTCCAAATTCTCGATTGGAAGGTCCAGGAGTTGCGGCACAGAACTATTCCTCTTGAGAAAGTTTGATGGCGAAAACATTTAGTTGGAGAGGCTACATGGGAGACCGAGTAGCGCATGCGAGAGCAGTATCCCTACCTCTCCAGTTAGCAAGTATGTAAATTTTGAGGACGAATTTTTTGTCAGGGGGGTAGATTTGTAACAACCTGAACTTGGAGTTACGTGATTATCGGTACGACTTGTGATTATCGCGAGTTGATTGTACATATGTGGTTTGTTAACGACTAAATTATCGAGCTAGAATTTGGCTTAAGTTCCTTCGTGGAAATTGTAGAGGATTTGATTTTGAGCTCATAGGAGGTTTCGGAGGATTTTTCGGATAATCGAGGAATATAAAATGAATATTTGAAATTGTTGTCGAGTTAGTCATACTTATCCGATTGTGTTGGAGTTATCCGAGTCATGGGTTTGGTCGGTTCACAACGTATAAATATCAAATAGTCGTAAAAATCGAAAAATCACACATTTGGACCGAGTTGACCGAGTTTGGACCGAGTTGACCCGTTGACCCGTTTTCCTCCACCGACCCGGTTTGATTTCGCCGTCGGACCCGACGATTCAGGCCACCTCCGGCTATGTTCTTGGTATGGTTAGAAAGCTCTCTTGATTTCTTATTGATTCATGAATTCATTTGTAAGATTTGGTTGTGTTTTGAGGGAGTTCGAACTCGGTGAAGTTCGGGGATTTCGCCGGTGATGGGGGCAATTTCAGGCGAGTTTTGGCTTCAAGTTTGTTGGGGGTTTGGTTCCCCTCAACCTCTAGATACTTTGTGGGCTGTTTATTTAGGACAAGGAGGTGTGTGGTGGTGGCCGTGGTGGTGACCGGAGAGGGAGAAACCGGCGAGGTTTTCGGGCCAAATTCCGGCCACGGTAGTTGTTGGATGGAGATGAGGTTTTGGGGGTTTGGTTGGGCTTGAGGAAAGGAAGATTTAGGTGTATAGCTCGCCAGGGAATGTCACCATTGACGCCGCGCCGCCGCCGGTTAACGACGGAGCTCTGGCGAGGGGTTGACTTTTGTGGTTTTTGGAGATTTTTATGTCATTTTGCTCGTAATCGCGCCCCGATCGTAGTCGTGATGTTTTCGAGTTGAATTGAGTGTGTTAATTTGGGACGACAGTTGTTTGGGTGTATTTTGGAAATTTTGTTATCCTCGTCAATATTTCGAGCGATACGATTTTCGAGAACGCGGGGTTCTTGATGTATTTGCTCTGTATGTTGAAATCATATCCCTGTATTCAGGCGATCATGATCAAGTTTTTGGCGAAAGATTTTCCACTGCGTTTCAGGGCTAGCTGTTATCTGTGAGTGGACATTTTATCCCACGTTGATTTTCATACTTTGACTTCCAACGTGGATTTGCGAGTCTATGAGTATGCTTTACGATTATGCATTTATGATTATGAATTTTATGAGCATACATTGATTTGGAGACACATGTGATTTGTTTTTACCGTGAGTATGGATATTTGAATGCATCGATGCTATGGCCTCTCGACTGATCCTCGAGATGCTCCAGGAGGGTTCAGTCTATATGAGTACCTGACCCGTGATTCACAGTACCTGGGAGAGTTACGTCTTTATGAGCACTTGACCCGGGCGTATTGTAACTTTGAGCAAAACGTACTCAAGTTACTGCCTCAACACACATAGTACCCAGCAGAGTTACGTCTTCATGAGCACTTGACATGGGCTTGTTTGTTTTGACTCACATGATTTTATGTGCATTTATTGTGAAAAGCATGTGGATGTATTTATGCGGCATATTATGATTTACGTCCACTCACTCTAACGATTTTATTACTTATATGCTTTTCTCTAGGCTTTTCGGTTTTCGCCGCCCAGATTGCAGTATCTTTCCCGGGGTTAGACGTCATCGCTGGAGGCCTAGAGTTCAAATCACACTTTCCTTCCAGTAGGTTCCTGATATAACCTGCTAGTCTTGTATATTTGTAATTTGAAGTCGCTCTGAATACTTGTGTAGTGTTGTTCAGTTTGAGTTATACTCCTGATTGAATGTTTTCTGAATTTCCTGTATACCTTGAGTTTATCATATATATATGGATTTTGAGAAATCAGGATAGACAATGGTGGTCCACGTTGTGTCAGGGAGTATAGCTCTGAAGTGTAATCTTCTTGCAGATTTTTGGTTTGCACATTTTATACAGTAAACTCTGGCAAACTTTTTGTAAGTTATGGTGTCGTTAGGGCCTAATTTTGGTTTAGGCAACTAAATCGGGGTTGGGTCTTTTCAGTTGGTATCAGAGCATTAGGTTTGAGGTTCTGTAGACTTTTGTAGTTGTGTTACTAAGGGTATTTGAGAATGTACAGCATATCAGGAGTGATGACCCGACTGGCCAGCGGACAACCATCAATGCTCTAAAGTGTTGTATGCTTTCAAATGTCTGAAGGTTCATGTTTATGTTCCTTGTGTTGTGTGACTAATGTCCTTTCATTCTTAGGATGCCTCCCCGACGTGGAACCCGTGCTTACGGGGCTGGGGATCCAGTATAGGATCAGCGTACTCACGACTTAGTTATGCGAGTGTTGCGTTTGGAAGAGCGTTTTGATCCTATGGTTAAAGCTAAAACAGCTGGAGCAACCGCCTTTTCCAGCTCCTCTTATCCTGAAATATGTGAGGCTTGGTTAGTCCAGATGGAGCGTATATTTGAACCCCTACATTTTACTCTTGAGTAGAGGACTGTGGCTGCTGTTGGGTTACTGGACTCAGATGCTTATTTCTGGTGGGTTAGCACCAAGAGAGTTCCTATTGATACTCCCACTACAAGAAAACTACACCTAGACCACGGACAACTTCCGTCGTCTAAGTGCAGTTTTCCGTCGTCTAAGTACTTGGACGACGGAATCTCCGTTGTCCAAGGTCCGTGCTCCAAGTGCTGTCGTCCAAGCACCTGGACGACAGAGAATTAGCCTTTCCGTCGTCCAAGTTAACTTGGACCGCGGACATTATCCGTGGCCCATGTATGCACCTGCATGACGGAAAGACTAATTCTCCGTCGTCCAGGTGACTACATGGGCCACGGACATTGCTCGTTTCTCCGTGGCCCACGTGTTCACCTGGACGACGGAGAATTAGCATTTCCGTCGTCCAGGTGTATACATGGGCCACGGAGAATGCTAGATTCTCTGTGGCCCAGGTGTTCACCTGGATGACGGAAACACTAATTCTCCGTCGTCCAGGTGAACACGTGGGCCACGGAGAATGGCAGGGTTTAGGGGTTAGGGTTAGGTTTAGGGTTTGTGCACCTGGAAGAGGGAGAACATAATCTCCGTCGTCCAAGTGACAATTTAAATTTTTTTTAAAATAAATTGAAATTAAATATTATTAAATTAATTTATTATTAATTTAATTTAAATAATGAAAAATAGTCGAAATTAATTAATTAAACTAAATTTTTAATATTAATTAATGTATTAATTAATTAATTAATTAATTTGTACATACGTACACATCCAAATTAAAAACCCATAAAAATAATAAAATATTGTTCGGAACTCGGAAATAAAGAAACGCGATAATTAACTAGCTAGCTAATACACTGGAGGAGCAGATGCGCCGCCGGGTCCTCCGCCTCCAGCCGGGTCGTTGTCGTCGGGGTGTGGGTTCGGAGGAGGTTGACATACTTCTCGATTTTGGTTCATGAGCGCGATGAGTTGGGCTATTTGTGCTTGTTGTTCGTCAAGTCTTTGCCGCATTGACTCATTCTGCTCTTGTGTCTGTCGATTCTCCTCTCGTGCCAGTCGAGCCTCTTGAATGGCTGCTTCGACGGCCGCTGCCTGACTCCTTCTCCGCTGCCCCGAACCTCCCGTAGATGATGAGCCGGAGGTCGTCGACAAATCTCGTACCACCCTAGGCCCAAAGTGCCTAACCTCCTTGCCAGCTCTACGACCGTAGACCTCATCCGCGATTGCAATTTGGCTCTCTAAGGATAGAGGAGGCAGGTCTTCCGGCGGCACATCTGGGAACGCAAGCTGAGTGTTAGCCAACTCTTTATGCGCACGCTCTATCACCCTTGCCTACAAAAGAATAATTAATTTATAATAATGAAATCATATTTAAATAATAATTACTATAATTAAAAGCACATAATTATTATATCACTTATGCCGCATTGACTCGCTTCATTATCGAGCCCAGGCGTCACGTACGCGCTTACGCTTGCATCAAGATAAGGGTATTTGGAGCCCTTATCCTTGTGCTCCTTGGCTATTTGAATGAACTGCTTGGCGCCGGTAGTATGGTGTTTCTCCTTCTTCCTCCGGTTGGCTTTGTTGACACCAGAGAATTTCTGTTACACAACATAATTAAATCATTAAAAAATGAATAACTACAATTTAAATAATTCAATTATCTTAATTGAAATAAAATAAATAAAATTAATAAATTAATACATTAAATTGTTCATCGGCAAAGTGGTTACACAACCACTCCCACTCATCTTCTCTATCCCCTTGCAGCTCTACCGGAGGAGGCACGGGACCGACATCTTGGAAGTACTTATGGAGCTTGTACTTCCAATCTTTGTAGATGGAGTTGGCGGTTTGGTTGATATGCCTCAACATGGCCGGTGTCGGATCCACCGCAAATTGTTCCTATCAAAAATAAATTAAAAATTATAATCATATATATTATGAAATTTTAACTAATATTAACAATATTATATAATAACTAAATTGGACGTATTACGTACCGAAAGATCTTTGAAGACTTTTGCCTTCTCATGATCCGGCGCCTCCTTCCAAGTAGGGGCAGTGATACGAACCCGGTTACGGATGATTGACCCTATCCCATGCGCCGAGAGACTTGCTAGCTGAGCTGTGGGAGGGCCACCGGTGAATTTTTCGTACGGCAAGTCGATCTTTTTCCCGGTCGCCTTGCAAATACGCTCCGCTTTGCCCCCTTTAACGAGACCCCGAGTCCTTTTCGGTTCCGGGTCAATGGGGGCCCTCCTTTGCCTACGGCGGGCGCTGTACATGATTGATTCGGCGGTCGAGGACGCCTGAGTACTTCCCGTTGAACCGGTACCGGGCATCGGAGATTGGAAGGATCGACGTCATCACCGCTCGAGATGAATGGGGGATCGAGAATTTTCCCAGAGGGCGCTACGGACGGACCAGATGATCCGTCCGGATTGAGAGCGTCGTTGCCCTCCTGTTGAACCCAACCGACTTGGGCCGCCAACATTCGGAGCATCTCTTCTTCTGCCTCCTGTTAGGCTTTCTTCTTGTCGGATGTCGTCTTTGGCGGAGCCATTTAAACCTAAGAGTACGTTGTTAAAATACCTACTTACCATAATAATTACAACTTAAAAATTTACGCTAATTAAGTACGTTTAAGATTTAAATAGAGTACACTAGCTTGGCTTTTTCGGTTGTTCAATGGACGTGCGACCCGCGCGATAAAGTGTAAATTTTCAATTAATCAGCCTTGATTAAATCGAAAAACATGGCCAGTTAGGGATAGAGATAACGCGAGAGGCAGGACTAATTTCGACAAAAGTCTTTCTTAGTCCAAATCCTGTCACCAGTCATAACCCG
Organism: Geum urbanum; assembly: GCA_946800695.1. NCBI lineage: Eukaryota > Viridiplantae > Streptophyta > Magnoliopsida > Rosales > Rosaceae > Geum > Geum urbanum. The sequence goes on along the minus strand of OX327008.1, from coordinate 14,173,364 downwards.
TTTCTAGACACCATGTTCGACATTCGGCCAATTTTTCGAAAATTTACACTCCCTCAAGTCCTTTGCAAACTCCGCCCTCAACCTCGTGTCCATAACTGCACTTAGGTTATGGTGTGCGGTGATGAAATCCACACATCACGAGGGGTTAAGGAGATAAGCTAGGAAAAGAGGCGCCATCTATTCCAAAGAGTGCGACTTAATAAACCAAGCCTATGTACTAAATTTAAATCGAATACGTACTACCATGCAATTTACTAGAAAACACACGTAACTAACATGCAATTAAGTAAAACAATAAATAATTATTATTTATCAACTAATTAATTATGAACTAATTACAATAATAAATTTATTCATTTATCAACTAATAATAAATAATTACAATAATAAATTTATTCATTTAAATAATTATCAACTAATTACAATTATGCATTTAAATAATTATTAATTACAATAATTAACCACTAAAAATTATTATAATTACAATAATGAAATATTTAAAACTAATTAATAAATTATATTTAGAATTTAATTAATTAAATGAAAATAATTTTAATAAGGAAAAAAATAGAAATTTACCTCACCGGAGTAACAGGGAATATAGACGGAGTTGAGTCGTCGGGGAGGAGGAACCATGCCGGAAAAATTGTCGTCGGAGCGTCGCCGGAGAGGAGAGGAGAGGAGAGGAGAGGAGAGGAGGAGATGGAATGAGAAAATGAGGGGGGGGGGGGGTGCAACTCTATTTATAGAGTTGCACTTAGACGACGGAGCACTATTCTCCGTCGTCTAAGTGCACTTGGACGACGGAAACAGTGTTTTCCGTCGTCTAAGTGGCGGTTTCAAAAAATTTCAAGCGGCGCCAATTAATCGGCGGGACGTTTTGAACCGCCATGATTTTGGACTTAGACGACGAAGAATGAATTCTCCGTCGTCTAAGTGAAAATTCAAGCGGTCCCAAAAACAGAAGCGGTAAATTGAACCGCCATAATTTTGGACCTGGACGACGGAGAATGACCATCTCCGTCGTCCAAGTGAAAATTACATGGAAAAAATAAAAAAAAAATAAATTCGAACCGCCATGGTAATTTGAACCTGGACGACGGAGATGGCCCTTCTCCGTCGTCCGTTAAACTTTTTTATACTATATGTAACATAATTGGTAAAAACTTCCGTTAATATTTTTAATTTTTAATATTAAATGATACTAAATTCTATATCAACGCGCGGAGAATGACCATCTCCGCCGTCCAGGTTCAAATTACGTTAAAAAAAATTTTAAAAATAATTCGATAGGAATTTAGCGGTCTGTCATTCGAGTGAAATAGTCGTCCAATATCGATGAACACATCGTATATATGAACAGTTAAATTTGAACCGACGAATAATTTTTCGTTTTGAAAGTTGTTAAGTATCGACTAATCCTTACGACTTAAGTGTTCATGAGTTGGGGCTCATTTGCAGCAGAGTATTAACGAAATTGAATTTGGACAAAACAACCATTGGATATGTTCGTCGTAACATAATATATAATTGTCTTCAAAGGACCATAAAATAATAAGTTCAGGAAGGGTTTGATCGGCACAGTCAACCGCAAAACCGATAATTTCACAAACCGGAAACGTGGATACAAGGCATTTCGCAACTCCGATTTTCGAACCGTCGAAGCTCACACACCAAGAATTGTTTACTCTAAAGTCTTGATGAAAAGAATATGCATTGGAAGAAGGTCTAGATGGTCGTTGTCTTAGAAAAAATTACGATATCTGCACCTGGACGACGGATATGAGCGTTTCCGTCGTCTAGGTTCTAACCTGGACGACGGATATGAAGTTATACGTCGTCCAGGTGATAACCTGGACGACGGAGAATGACGATCTCCGTCGTTCAGGTGTATAGACCTTGAATTCAGGGGTTAGGGCCTTACTGTTTAGGGTTTAGGGTTTGTGAACTTGGACGACGGAGAATTACCATATCCGTCGTCCTAGTTTGTACCTGGACGACGGATAATGACCATTCTCCATCGTCCAAGTTCTAAACCCCGAATTCAGGGGTTAGGGCCTTAGGGTTTACGGTTTAGGTCGTCCCCGGTCATTTGTGTGTCCGTTCAATTATTCTGATTCAAAAATATATTTAAAAAATTGATCGATAGATCCGATCTGCTAGATTTAGAGGGTCCAGGATTTAGGGTTTTATATGAGATTGAGATTTGGCGTGGTGCCAAAAGTGAAAATGGCGGGGGACCTAATATAAACGTGGACGGAATTCAGGTGTCCGTTCAATTATTTTGAATGACCATAAAAAAATTAAATAAATGATCGATCGATCCGATTTGCTAGATTTAGGGTCGAGGATTTAGGGAGATAGCCAAAATACCCAAAGGCGACAGCCTGCAATTAATTTCTCCGTTGTCCAGGATATATAATTCGGATTAATTAATTACCGTAAATAAACCTGCATCGATCATATATATATTACAATAATTACAATAATTAATTACCAATTAATCTCCCTCGTCGTATGACCGTACTCTTCGTCATAATCATCATCGTCCTCATCCCCGTTAGACGACGGCTCATCCTCGTCATCGTACTCAACATCGTCCGACGAATAACCTGAGTCGTCGTCCGCGTCCTCTTCCTGCTTGTCTTCTTCATCTACCTCATCGATAATCTCATCTTCAGTTAGATCTGTACAACCATCAGGCATGGGTAACCGTTCACCATCTTGAACCAGGTTCATTATATCGGAGCGGATGACAGAAATATTAGGCTCTTGATAGGCAGGAATGTCTCTTTCTGGTTCAGCAGCATCTTCAGTCGTCGCCGGTGTCCCTTCAATTGTCTCTGTATTCCATATTCCTCGGTGAGAGATATGGTTCACTATTTTCCACCCTTCACCGGCTTTCGGATCGTCCAGATAGAACACCTGCCGAACTAAGGTGGCGAGAGCGAAAGGCTCATCCTCATACCAGCTAGAGTTTGTATCGACTGATAATAGTCCTAGGTCTTCCTTTGTACGCTTGAACCATCTGCACTTGAATAGGAAAACGTTGACATCATTCCCGTAACATAGCTGAACCACATATACAATAGCCCCGTAATATAGATCATTGTCTTTCCCAACCGCGACCCCACTGTTTTGTGTTCTTCTTCCTTCATCTCGGGCCAATGAATGGAACTTTACACCGTTCACAAAACATCCGGGATCAATATAGTGTTTAACCGGCTTCCCTGCTAGCAAGTGCTTTGGTCATGACCACCACCCTCCATGGTTTTCAGATTTTTGCAGATCAATCATCTGCGAAAAAGGGCAAATTAATATAAGGGTTTACTTTCTACAAATATGATCGATATGTATTTAAATAATTAATCCCGAGACGTACGTACGTACCCATTGGAAGAAATAATCGGGAAACTTCTTCTTAACCATTTTCTCAATCCACGCCGAACTCTTGTTTTGATTTAACGCCTGAAGCCTCTCCCTGTATGACATCATGTACGGCTCAACTTCGTCACAGTCTCGCAACACTACCCAATGTGCCTCAATAAGTTCTTCCTGTGTTAACGATTCCTTTAATACTCCTCTAAACGGTTAGACGACATTGGTGACGACAGAAAGATTGATGCGGCCACTGCTCTCGGAGGCAGTGGGAGGTGGTGGATCTTTGAGGTACCTGTTGCAGTAAGTAACACACTCATGCATTAGGTATGTCTCTGCTATGGAGCCATCCGGGGCCGACCTGTTTTTGACGAATGACTTATACTGTCCAAGCTGTCTACAAAATCAAACGTACAATAAGAATAAGTACATATAGCTAGCTAGTATATATATAATCTCCAGTGGAACAAATTAATTTATTAGTTGTACGTACCTTTCTTGAGGATACATCCAAGTATACTGGACCGAACCAGAAATGAGCACCTGCTCGGGCAGGTGGATCATTAGGTGAATCATGATGTCAAAGAAAGCAGGGGGAAAAATCCTCTCTAGTTTGCAAATGATGTGCACAATTTGTTGTTGCAATTCCACCACATCTGACTTCTTTAATTCTCTGGCGCATAACCTCTGCCACCACCTGCACAATGCCACTATTGGTTCTACGACGTCCCGAGGCAAGTATGGTCGAATTACCACTGGAATCAGACGTTGCAGCATAACGTGATAGTCATGTGTCTTTAGACCAACAAACTTGTGTTGCACCTCGTCCACTGCTCCAGTTATAGTAGCTGCATACGTAACCGGATAACGAACGCCCTTAAACCAGTGAAATACATAACGTCTAAGCGTCGGCTTCACTGTGTAAGGTGCATCTGGCATCTTGTTGTACACTCATTTCCTATCCCTCCTCAACCACAAGGGACGACGTAGATTCATTGATTCCAAATCTTTGCGCGCTTTGGGACTATCTTTAGTCTTGAACTTAATACCGAGAATTGTTCCCACCACGCTGTCGCACACATTCTTTTCTACGTGCATCGCATCCAAGTTGTTCCTCAGCTTCAACTTCGACCAGTAACGGAGTTCAAAGAATATACTCATGTGATCCCAATAGCTCAGATCATGTGGAGGAATTGGATTGCATTTCTTTACATCCGCGTCATTGCTCAACACACCAAAGTCGAAATAGCTCAACCTCTCTAAAATCTCTTCGCCCGACCAACTACGGGGTTTAGGATTGTTCTCTACCGTACCGTCGAAATGAGCTTCATCCTGTCGCCACGGGTGGTCGTGAGGAAGCCATCTACGGTGACCCAAGTAACACACCTTCCCCGCGTGCCAACTAGATTTCACGTCGTCCAAACATATAGGACATCCATTATATCATTTTGTCCTGCAGGCTGCCAACATCCCATAAGCTGGAAAATCGCTGATCGTCCACATTACGACAGCCCTCATCGTGAACATCGTGTCAGTGAATTTGTCATAAGTTTCAGCTCGTCGATCAAAGGTCTGAGGTAGACATCTAAGCACTTTGATGGAGATTTAGGACCTGAAATTAGTACGGTAAGGAAATTAAATTCCTTGTTCATGCACATCCACGGAGGCAAGTTGTACGACATCAGAATAACTGGCCAAGTGCTGACGGCGGAGCTATTACTTCCCCAAGGATTGAATCCGTCTGTAGATAGGCCGAGTCTAACATTTCTAACCTCTGAAGCAAAGTCTCCAAATTCTCTGTCGAAATGTTTGAAACCCTCCCCATCTGCGGCATGTCGCAGGACATCGTCATCTATTCGCTTTTCTGCGTACCATCGCATTGCCTCTGCTGTGTGTAGAGACATGTACAGGCGCTGCAATCTGGGAATCAAGGGAAAATATCGAACAACTTTCACAGGAATTCTCTTTTTCGAACTCTTCCTATTCAACTGGAATCTGCACTGGCCACATACGGGACAATAGTCAAAATCTTTATACTCTTTGTAAAATAGCACACAATCATTCGGACATGCGTCAATTATCCTGTACTTTAGGCCGAGGTTGCTCAAGATATTTCTAACCTTATAATGAGATTTAGGAAGATTGTGATCATCAGGAAGCAACTTACATATTTGCTCCTGAATTTCGTCAAAAGCGCTCACTGACATTTTGTGCTTCACTTTTATCTTCATTTGCTCCATCACATATTGCAACACATTCTCTCGACATCCAGGGAACACCGGGGTCTGCGCTTCAAGTAGCATCCGGTTGTACTTTTCCATCTCACTGGTGTCAGTGGCCAAGCTAGCTGCGGGGAATGTGCCATCATGCTCATTAGTGGTACTGTAACCTCCATCTTGGTGTTGGTGTCCACCATGACTACATTCCGGAAACGCATCATGGACCAAATCTGCAGTTGGGTTGCAAGCTGGGGGTCCGGCACCACTCCTGCTGGATGAGGCACCATGGTAACTGTACCCTGAGCTGAAGTCTGCTGCGCTGAACTCTACTTCTTCACCATGCTCGCTCCATGTAGTGTAACTCCACATCATACCATTTTCGTACAGGTGTTGCACCATAACATTAACCTCCGCATACTGACAATTAAGACATTTCTGACACGGACACCTGAAACGTTTCTTTCCCTGACCATGTTCTATCGCAAAATTCACAAATTCGCTAATTCCATCCATATACCGGACATCACATCTATTCTTCAACTTCATCCAACTCTTGTCCATACTGCTACAAAATATTATAATTAATTAATTATATATTACATATATATATATTAGTCCATTAATTTACGTTTAATTATACGTACTCGATCTACATCGATCCATCAATTACGTACGTACGTAATTTAATCTGTATATATAGCTAACATCCATGCATGTATGTACGTACGTTTTCACTAAATATATATATATATTAATTAAGCAAATTTTAACTGCGTGCGTACCTGCTGGCCTTCTTGATATCTGTTATTTAAGCTAGCTTGCTAGTCAGCGGAGATCCCTTATCCTGATCATTCCCTCGGCCTTCTCCCTTCTCCTTCTCCTTCTCCTTCTCCCTTCTCCTTCAATTCTTCTTCGAATGGAATGAAGAGATTGAGGATCGGACGGAATGAATCGATCGAAGAGAGTTTGGCATCGGGCTTATATAATGCTTCACTTAGACGACAGAGGTGTCGGTACGTCGTCTAAGTGGAAGTTAATTACTCGGACCACGGCGTGTCGGTCCGTTGTCCAGGTGATCACCTGGACGACGGAGAATACCATCTCCGTCGTCCAGGTTATCACCTAGAGGACGGACAAGACTCTGAGGTCCAGGTGGTCACCTGGAGGACGGAGAAGACTCCGAGGTCCAGGTGATCACCTGGACGACGGAGAATACCTTATCCGTCGTCCAGGTGATCACATGGACCTCGGAGTCTTCTTCGTCCTCCAGGTGATCACCTGGACGACGGAGATGGTATTCTCCGTCGTCCAGGTGGTACTTGGACGACGGAGACTTCTACGTTTCCGTGGTCTAAGTTCTGTTTTCTTGTAGTGTCCATGGCCTACATTCAGAGATTTGTTTATCGGGCTAGAATTTGGTTTGAGTTCCTTCACGGAAATAGTAGAGGATTTGATTTTGAGCTCGTAGGAGGTTTCGGAGGATTTTTTGGATAATTGGGGAATATAAAATGAATATTTGAAATTATCGTCGAGTTAGTCGTACGTACTTATCCGATTGTGTTGGAGTTATCCGAGTCGTGGCTATGGTCGGTTCGCGACGTATAAATATCAAATAGACGTAAAAATCGGAAAATCACACATTTGGACTGAGTTGACCGAGTTTGGACCGAGTTCACCCGTTGACCCGTTTTCCTCCATCGACCCGGTTTGATTTCGCCGTCGGAACCAACGATTCCGGCCACCTCCGGCTGTGTTCTTGGTATGGTTAGAAAGCTCTCTTGTTTTCCTATTGATTCATGAATTCATTTGTGAGATTTGGTTGTGTTTTGAGGGAGTTCGAACTCGGTGAAGTTCGGGGATTTTGCCGGTGATGGGGGGCAATTTCAGCAAAGTTTTGGCTTTGAGTTGGTTGGGGGTTTTGTTCCCTTCAACCTCTAGATACTTTCGGGGCTGTTTATTTAGGACAAGGAGGTGTGTGGTAGTGGCCGTGGTGGTGACCGGAGAGGGAGAAACCGGTGAGATTTTCGGGCCAAATTCCGGCCACAGGGAGATGAGGTTTTGGGGGTTTGGTTAGGCTTGAGGAAAGGAAGATTTTGGTGTATAGCTCGCCGGGGAATGTCACAATTGACGCCGCGCCGCCGCCTCCAGCGGCGATCAACGGCGGAGCTCCGGCGAGGGGTTACGTAGTTTTTCTCGTAATCGCACTCCTATCTTAGTCGTGATATTTTTGAGTTGAATTGAGTGTCCTAATTTGGGATGAGGGTTGTTTGGGTGTATTTTGGGAATTTTGTTATCCTCGTCGATATTTCGAGCGATACGATTTTCGAGAACGCGGGGTTCTTGACGTATTTTCTCCGTATGTTGAAATCAAATATGTATTGATCGTATCCCTGTTATTCAGGTGAAAGGACCCAATCCCGATTCAGTTACCTAAACTGGAATCGAACCCCTTCTGAAAATACGAACCAACAAAAACTTTTCAAAATTTCGGCAGAGTTTTGTTACTAAAGTAGAATTGCATAAACCTGTACCCTGAAAATAACACTTCGTCCTATGCCACAAAAGCCAAACCGTGGGCACCAATCCCATCCAGATTTCTCAACATCATAATATAAGCAATAACAGTAAACATACTGTACTATATATAGTATATCCGTGAAAATCCGTATAAACACGTATCAGAATGTATCAGAGCGACATCTAGTGTAAATATATACAACATATATACATCAGTAGGCGAAACAAGAACCTACTGGAAAACACAGGTAGCTCAGATCACTAGCCTCCAAACCGCGACGTGAAACACCAAACCTGAACTGCAACTGGGCACGGAAACCGAAAAGCCCAGGGGAAAGACAATAAACTCGTTAGAGTGAGTGGACGAAAATAAATGTCTTTCACCAGTTGATATATATGTTTATAATAACATATGCGAGTCCAGGTAAATAAAAACAACAAGTACACGAGGTAAAACCACAATCCTCCAGCGTACTGAGCATGCAAGTAAAAATCTCACGTGGTCACTCATGGACACGTCTGTGCTAGTACAATTAGAATCACGGAGTCCTAGACTTCCACGCAATTCTAGCCATAAAGGCCTCAGGTCAAAGGTCTGCCTCCCCCCGGTAAAGGCCTCGGGTCAGGAGTTACAGCCTCCCCCGGTACACATCCTCGGGGATCAGCCGGGATGCGAGTGTATCGATACAACAACATATAACGACTGTACTCTGTGTAAATCAAATCATAAACATTTCGATGCAAATGCAATAAACGACATATAAATGCATATACGTTTGTATAAGGATATAAGTATAATCATCTAACACATGCTCGTATAAACCATAAACTCGTACGCATGCTCAAGTTCGAAAATCGTATTAAAAGACTCGCAAGATTTCCGTGAAAAGAAATTGTCCACTCACAGGTGAGCAAAACGCGCACTCGCGCTAATCTCGAGGACCGGCGGAAGATCCCTCGCCAGAAGCACGGTCACGATCTCGATCTCCTGAATATTCACAAAAACATAACTGATCAAAATCATAGTCCACAACCCTGTACTGAATCACGGAAACCAACTGTTCCTGGAAATATGCAACGCAGTACAAAATGATTAACGAAAATTCCGAAATCCCCACTCGAAACCTCGACTGAAAATCGGCTAACCAAATCAACCCGAAAACCTCTGGATGATAATCAGGGCGCGATTTCGAGAAGAACGACATTAAAAACGTCGAAATCCAAAAAGTCAACTTTTGGCCGGAGCTCCGCCGTTGACCGCCGCCGCCGCCGGCGGCGCGCCGTCAACGGTGGAATTTCACGGCGAAACTTTCCAGAATTCAAGGTCATGCCAAGCCTAATCTTTTCTTTAACTACACCCAAGGCCAAAACGACCCGGAACCCCTCCAATTAACTCAAAACAGTTCGGAATTCAAGTTTTCCGGTGATCTAATCGGACCCTCCTAAAAACTCCACAAGAGCTCAAACCAAGTACACCATAAGACTCAGAGGGGCAAGGGGAGTCGAACCCCCCTAACCACCACCCTCAAAGCTCGCCGGAAAACGGCCAACCAACTCCGGCGAACTCCACAAATCGGACCCAATTCGGGTTCAACCAAAACGGCATCAATTTCACTCAAACCAATTACCAACCAACTCGAAATTGAATGGAGAAGCTAACCTTACCCTTCTATTGGCCGGAGGTGGCCGGAAAGTGGTCATCGGACGGCAAGAACCAAAACGGAAAGTTTCCTCCACGGGTCAACGTCAAACCTTCCAAAACGGGAAAGTCAAAGCTGGTCAACGCTAAACAGTGTTTTTACGACTAATTCTCGACTATTCCGATATTTATACTCATACCTCGGGTTGATCGACGGTCCGAAATGAATATACGGAATGATTCGGATAAACACGAAACAATCGGATAAACTCGTCGGAAACCGAAACTTCGAATAATCATAAAATATTCCTCGGTTATCGGAAAAATCTTCAAAAACCGCCCACGAGCTCGAAATCACGTACTCTACAATTTCCGTGAAGTCACTAAACTCAAATTCTCAACCAAAAGCATAGTCGCGAATAGAGTCGACGAACCACACATATATCGAAAAACTGCGACTATACACAATCTCGGGAATCGTGCAGAATACACAACTAATTCTGGTTCGGGTCATCACATTAGGTGATCATGATCGAGTTTTTGGTGAAGGATCCTCCGCCGGGCTTCAGGGCTAGCTGTTATCTGTGGGTGGACAGTTTACCCCACGTTTATTTTCAGACTTTGATTTCCAACGTGGATTTGCGAGTTTATAAGTATGCTTTACGATTATGCATTGATGATTATGAATTTTATGAGCATACATTGATTTGGAGGCACATGTGATTTATTTTTACCGTGAGTATGAATATATGAATGCATCGATGCTATAGCCTCTCGGTTGATACCCGAGATGTTCCGGGAGGGTTAAGTCTATAGGAGTACCTGACCCGTGATTCACAGTACCTGGGAGAGTTACGTCCTTATGAGCACCACACCCGGGCGTATTGTAACTTTGAGGAAAACGTACTCAAATTACTGCCTCCACATACACAGTACCCAGCAGAGTTACGTCTTTATGAGCACTTGACCTGGGTTTGTTTGTTTTGACTCGCATGATTTTATGTGCATTTATTGTGAAAAGCATGTGGATTTATTTATGCGACATATTATAATTTACGTCCACTCACTCTAATGGTTTTATTATTTATATGTTTTTCTCTGGTCTTTTCAATTTTTGCCGCCCAGATTGCAGTATCTTTCCCGTGGTTGCACGTCATCGCAAGAGGCCTAGAGTTCAAATCACACTTTCCTTCTAGCAAGTTCTTGATATAACTCGCTAGTCTTGTATATTTGTAATTAGAAGTCGCTCTGAATACTTGTGTAGTGTTATTCAGTTTGAATTATACTCCTGAATGTTTTCTGGATTTCTTGTAAACCTTGAGTTTATCATATATATATGGATTTTGAGAAATTCAGATGGATAATGGTGGTCCACGGTGTGTCTGAGAATTTATCCATCTTCTTGCAGGTTTTTGGTTTGTACATTTTATAAAGTAAACTCTGGCAAATTTTTTGTAAGGTATGGTGTCGTTAGGGCCTAATTTCGGTTTAGGCAACTAAATCGGGGTTGGGTCCTTTCAGTTGGTATCAGAGCATTAGGTTTGACGTTCTGTAGACTCTTGTAGTTGTGTTACTAAGGATATTTGAGAATGTACAGCATATCAGGAGTGATGACCCGACTGGCCAGCGGACAGTCCTACACGTCCCTAACACCCCACGGTCAACCCTATTCTCGGCCGTCATCACCAGTGTCGGACTCGACAAACGAATGAAGACGTGGAAGGACGGCCCCTAGAATGGACGTGTTGACCTAGGGAGTCTCCTTGACTGCTTCTTATCTGCTACTGCAGGGCATACGCATAATGATGCCACCCTTCGCTATTTGTTCTTAGAATCTCTCGGGGGATGCGCTCAATTGGTATTTTGAGCTAACCCCAAGTTCTATCAACACCTTCCACAATTTCCCCATAGCCTTCTTAAAGCGGTATCGCCTCCAGGGACGCCATCACATTACGCATCCCTCCATGCTATCCACCAAGGCCTAAATTTATAAATCACAATAATTGCAATATGAAATATCACCGCAGTTTCATCTATAAGGATTAACTAAAAAATCAAAATTAATAATTGTAATGTAGCGAAACTCATAAGAAATCACTGAAATGTGCCTTAAATACGCCCAAAATTAAGGGCGGACTCCAAATAGTCAAAAATGTTATCTCAATTCACTGTTTATTTTGGAGATATGAACTCAATATCCTAAGTGAAATCGGAGGAATCCTGATAAGCTATGCATCTGTCGGCGATAAATGAGAAATAATTGTATGCAACTTCAGTCCCAAAACCCAATGTACTATACTCGTGACTCAAAGACAACAATCTGAATATCCCTAGCTCACATACAGGTCTCAAATATAAACACATCCACTATTACCCAATGCTGAAAATTCATTGGAAATAGACATAGACCTCTATTTACAAATAAAGGTATGCCTACAAAATTTGTCCACTCCAGAAGGTGAAACACTAAGACACTAATCAACATATCTAGTCTCAATCTCGAAATGAATAATTAAATTTCTGCAACTTCCCTCGCTGTACTACCATAAACATTCATGATTCCTTAATATTGGATATTTATCCAACGATAACTAATTAGATGATTAGAATGCTGTGAAGTTCAAGGAACGGGACAATTCCTTGCAGAAATTTATGATAAGTTTTTGGATGCCGCATCTTCGTCGCACACGAGTCAAAAAGTAGTTTTAATTTTGCATTTTCATGTATGATTCTCATAAACAAATATGTTCATGATGATCACTTATTTATCTGTATGATACTTTTCATCTAGACAAGCAAGAACGCGGAGCTCGTGCAATATACAGTGAATCAATTTATACTTATCCGTCTCTGATCCCCGTACATGCTTGCGATATACACAGATCCTTGCTGACTCTCAAACTTAGTGGTTCCTAACTGTACAGGCGTAAAACGCACAAGTCTGATCCAGAATCTTGATATCAACATCTTCACCATTGGGAACCCCTGTGATTCATAACAGGGATAATTACCTTTCTGAACTGGTTGCACATCTCTTGAACCGCCTTTATAGAGGAAAGTGTGTTCACGACATAAAATGAACATGACTAATTCTTGAAGAAATTTGAGTAAAAAAAAATTATGTTAATCCCGACAAACAAAACTGAATTAATAGAAACACAAAATAGTGAATGAGTCTCCAATACTAATAACAATTTGGATGCCATTAGTTATATCAATGAGCGATGATCAAATCACATAATGAAAACATAATAAAGTCAAAATCTACGGTCATTTCTTGGCAAATAAAGTTGAATAAATAAACTCACACGTGAGTGGATGAATTTTAAATCACTTCCATCAACCTAGAATTTGCTGAAAGTCAAGGCGGCTATGATCCTGATCTGATCAAACTCCTTACTGTAGTTAAAAGAGGAACAATGCATGTCAACTACTACCTTTCCGCTCTACATAATAACGTCAATAAAGTAAATAGTATACATTCACAGTTATATTAAGTCTGGCTGAAGACATCACCAAACATGCTAAAACGTAAAATTTCCAACTAATGACATAATCCCCGATAAGGGACAACGAGTTCCCATTACTGAACTGAGTAAGGCTGCTTAACCAAGAAACAACAAAAATCTCCACCTTATTAGATATGAAATAGTCATTGCATACCATACCATAAAATAGTTACTCTTGACCACCTAATGTCCATGATCGACCGAAGCATAAATGAACATGGCACCATTACCTCCAGAGACATCTATTTAATTCCCTCTGGTTTGAACATGTAACAACCCAAACAAAACACGAATTAGGAGATGGAAGCTTTCCTTAAACGACAACAATGGTAATCGATTATAAAAGATAGCGTTAGGTTAGATGGTCGGGTTAGGTCAGAGTGGGAAGGGTTGAACCAAAAAGTAAACATATGGCTCAAGAAAACGTACTCTTGGTAAAACACATGATCCCAGAAAATACCAGAGGATCAACTTGACCTCTGCCATAAACATCATCTTCAATTTCACGATTATGCCATACCTAATACTCTATTCGTAGTTCCAATATGCCAAAGTTGCAGGAATCACCACCTTGTTTATTAATGATCTAGAAGTATATATGGTGAAAACAACTTGCTAACTAATTTCATTACGAAGGAAACCTTGCTTCCCAAGTCTTCAAAACAAACACCTCGTCAATTATAAGACTGCTAAATGTTTTCCAGCTCCTCTCAAAACCTCGACACTGATACTAAGAAGTAAGTTATCTTAACTTGCCATGTATCTCCCCCTTCATGTTAAACGAGGTGTTTTGATAGCATGAATAGATCTTTAAAACAAACATGCATAATCATCAAATTGGGATGAACGCGAGTACTTAGCTCCGTACTTGAACACAAACTAAGATACTATATATGACACATTAAATGTTCCCGAAGAAAATCATGAAATGTTTAGGGTCAATGTGCATAATCTTTCTGACCTGCTCAACAACATCAACAAAAATCTGCACCAAAAGCATCTTCATGTGCTTGATTAACATCTATGTCAACAATAATTGATACTTAAACAACTACTGGCACTGATTCTCATAATGTGCTCGTCATTGATTCAAGAAAAGTACACAATGTCGCTTACCTGACACTACCGTTCTAAGATACGTACGATGGCGACAACCTCTTCACATACCCATGACTGCACCGCAATCCTACTATGTCAAAAAACCTCAAAATATAATATAACAAAATATTCTGGAACTGTCTCATACACTACTGACGACAGGTTTTGTTGAAGTCCTTGATCAAGTTTATGACGCACGACAAGAAAATAATGACTAACTCAAGAAACTACCTTATACCGCTAGAGATACCAGTGCAAAAAGGCATATGATAGGATCCACTGCAGTCGATCCATCACACACTAACTATCACTAAAAGTATAAGATAGCCAATAGGATCTAAAAACCTAATGCTCTGATACCAATTGACAAGACTGGCCCTAGAACTTAATGCGGGATCCATATTAAAGTATCTAGCACCGACTAATAGGTACCAACTACCTTAGCACGAGTAACCCAGAACTTTAACTAAGAATCTATACTGAGAAAACATAAGATGTGGACTGTCATGCCTCGTACTATGGAATCTCACGACTTCAGCTGGCAAACTTGAAAACTGGGCAATTTAAAATAAAGGGCCCAGAGAAAGGCATAAAACATAAAATGTTAGAGTAAGTGGAAAAAAAATCATAAACTATGTAAATATGTAAAATTATAACTATATGCCTTTCTGCTAATTTCTGTGAAATAATGCGAGTTCAATTATATATCTGAAATCTGATGGAGGTGGTCGCTCAGGAGTTTTTCCTTAACCTGAGTCGACAATCTATATATATATATAAAAAAAATGTAGGTGATGGGCAAGACGAGGCAACTTGACCTCCCCTGACTGGACTTTCCGATGATTAGCCTGAACAGTCAGTGCGTCAACGCAAATAACTAAAGTCATCACAAATAAACACCTCCAAATTTAATTTGTTCTAAAATATACTGTGAAGTAAATTGAAATAATTAATTACTGAAAATTAAACTCGCTACAACAGTGAAAATAAAAGGGTCCACTCACTCACAGTATTGTGCCGTGATTTCCACCAAGCCAAAGTTTATCTGGTTGCAATTCTAAACATCTACCACAGAAAGCTAATACGTTGTCCTGAAACAACGATTATTAGTAATTAATCGAAAATCATAATGAATAGCTAACCTCGTATATCAACGAGCATTATCGTCGAGAACCTCGCATTCTCGAACAAAGTGCTTCCTGAACTAATGACGAGCTTAATCTATTTCCAAATTCAAATTCTTAAATCCTTTTTATAGTTGCAACATAATCCTTCAACGTTACGCGATTTGAAGTCAAATCGATAATTGATTCGACAGTTTAATAAAATCATAAAATCGTTTAATTAATATCCAATTAATCACACGTCTTAATCAACAATGTCCAAATCAATTTAATAACCTCTTCATTACAATCGGTACGAAATTACAAGCAAAACGACATAAATTTACATCAAAATACCATTCGTTGGAGCACCACCGTGGACTACCGCCAACGATGGCGGTGACTTTTTCTAACGATTCAAACCTGAAAACATCCAGAATATTGCAAGAAATAATTTTCTCAACTACACCAAAGTCTAATTCAACCTCTAACTAGTCCAATTTACCTTGAAACTGAAATCCCCCAAAAACTTCAATCCTTCGATTCTCCTTGCTCTAGTCGAAATAGAACGTGTTCTTGGTGTCCCTAGCTTCGTGGTGAGGAGTGGTTCAAAGCTCAGTAGGTTTCGCCGGTCGATTTAGTAGGAAAAACATAGACCCAAAACCTATAAATTCTCAGTTTTTCACTTTGAAATTTTGGCTAACTCTGGTTGATTTAGTGGTGGAGACTATAGGGGAAAGAAAGAGGAGAATGAGGCACTTCTTTTGACACCTTGGTCGACTGTTTTGGTTGTCGGCCGAGCGGTGAGTGAAAGGACCCAACCCCAATTTAGTTTCCTAAACCGCAATCAAACCACTCCTTAAAACACGAACCAACAAAAACCATAAAAATTTCAGCAGAGTAATGCTACTAACGCGGAATTGCCATTAACCCGCACCCGGAAAATACACTTCATCCTATGCCACAAAAATCAAACCGTGAGCACCAATCCCATCCGGATTTCTCAATATCACAACAGTAATGTAAAGTAATAAATATAACTATACCTTACAGAAATCCGGGAAAAATCGTATAAAAGTATACATCAGAATACTCAGAGCGACCTCTAGTGTATATTTATATAAATATACCACAGCAGGCAAAACAAGAAACCTACTGGAAGAAACAAGGTAGCTCGAACACTATGCCTCATATTACAACGTGCGACACCAGAATCCGAACTGCAAACTGGGCACGGAAACCGAAAAGCCCAGGGGAAAGACATATAAACCGTTAGAGTTAGTGGACGAAAATAAATGTCTTTCGCCGAATAATATAAGTTATAAAAACATATGCGAGTCAAAAATGAAAGAATATGATATAGTACACGAGGTGAATACAAACCCTCGGGGATCAGCCGGGATGCAACAACATATACTGTGACTGTACTCTGTGTAAACCAAATCATAAATAGTTCGATGCAAATGTATAAAGCAATAAGTAAATGCATATACGTAATGTATAATTGTATAGGCATAATCGTATAACACATGCTCATATAAATCATAATCTCGTATGCATGCTCATGCTCGTAAAACGTGTATAAAGACTCGCGATTATCAGTGAAAAGAAATTTTCCACTCACAGGTGAGCGTAACGTAATACGCCTTAATCCCGTCATCCGGCGGAAAATCCCTCGCCAAACAAACGATCACAAACCCCTGAATAATCATAAAATCCACCGCTCAAAATCATAACTCGAAACCTCAAATCACATCACGAGAAACAACTGTTCCCGGAAACATATAATCCAATAACAACGAACTCGTTAAAATGCGATAAATACACCACAAAACCTCGCTACAATTTCTGATGCTCAATTTGAAAAACAAACCTCACCATTGCGATCAGGGCGCGATTTCGAGCGAAACGACATATGATGCTCAATTTGAAAAACAAACCTCACCATTGCGATTTCGAGCGAAACGACATATACCTCGTCGAAAAACACGTCGGACGGCGGCACCGCCACCGTCGCCGCTGCCGCCGGCCGCCGGAAAATCCAACCTGCCCAGAAAAATTCATGCTACACATGGTTTTGAAGATCTTGACGTTTCCAACAACTTTCCAGTTCAAAGTTAGGCCAATTTTGACCGGAAAACCTCCAAAAATCAACTCAAAGTTCCAAACCCTTACCAGAATTTCAAATCGACGGATCTCCTTCCTCCGGCCACGGCAACCCTCAAGACCACCTGCAATAGCTTCCTTAGCTCGAGGCTAACAAATGCCCTCAAAGAGCCATCACCAAATCGGCCTCCAAGCCGTCACCCGAAACCAACGAAA
This sequence comes from Geum urbanum, assembly GCA_946800695.1. NCBI lineage: Eukaryota > Viridiplantae > Streptophyta > Magnoliopsida > Rosales > Rosaceae > Geum > Geum urbanum. Next base: position 14,155,579 of record OX327008.1, on the reverse strand, counting down.
TCTCGTCTGAAAACTGTGAATTTCGCTGCCGCATAACTTCCTCATCCAGTCACCATAGGAGGTGATCCAACTCTCAAATAGAAGAGGGCCTCGAGCCCAACAAACTCCGTGAAGGAACCCCGGCCAACCGTGATCGGAATAAGCCTCCACGGCGGCGCGAAGTCGCGGCACCCAAATCGCCCAAAACGAGTCGACCCACCCGGTTAACCCAGTCAACACAACCTTTCCATTTCTGGAAACTTTCCCAAATCGGCATGTCCGTATTTATGCCGTACGCGTATCGAACCCCAAATGGATAAATACGACAATATTCGACGGACAAAAATATTCACAACTTATTCCTCGTAACTCGGAAAATTCTTTGGAAGTTCCCACAAGCTCGAAATTAAATTCTCTACAAATTTCACGAAAGATCCCAAATCAAATTCTCGCCTGATAATTTAGTCGCTAACAAAGCCGCCATATTAACAGATTACGTCGAAATCACGACAAATCGCGAAACTCGCAAATCAAGTCGATAATCATTCCATTTACGGTTCGGGGCGATCGACGGTCCAACACGGATCACAATCACAGTTCGGATAGACTCGAACACGAACGGATAAACTCGACAATATTCTGAAATTTCAAATATTCATATTATATTCCTCGGTCGTCGAAATAATAATCCGGAACCGTCCACGAACTCGAAATCACGCGTACAACAACTATCAAGAAGAGACTCAACTCAAATTCACGGCCAATAATTAAGTCGTGATTAAGACAGGTGATTCAATCAATCATCGGAGAACTGCAATTACGCGCTAACTCACGAATTTAGCTGATTACACTTCTGATTCTGTTCTGGGTTGTCACAAATCTACACCCTCTTAAAAAAATTTCGACCTTGAAATTTCCAAGTCTGCCAACTGAAAATTAGGAACACTGCCTCTGCATACAGTTCAACACCCAAAGTGGTAACCTCAACTAAACGACATTGTTAATGGAAAATGTCTATGTACCCTCACATCCCGAATCTGAACGGGCTCCTCCACAAATGTCAAGTCTTTCTGTATAAGGAACTGATGGGGTACAAAACACGCAACAAGTCTGAAATGTAATTCCACCACAAAGAATACCACACACACAAAGCCAACGCTATAGGCAATGCTAAACTATACGGCACAACACAAATTCGCCCCATGATCATATACGGATCAAAATAACGTGGCAATTCACAACTCAACCTGCTCACATCAACACAACTTCATTGTCGAACTCGAGCAATTATCAACATATTTCCGCTAATCCGAAGGTCTGTGGTAGTACATTCCACTAAATCAGGATCAAACATCAGTTCAAACCAAACTCGCTCCAGCACAATGGAGTACCACATTGTTCCTCATAAACGACTTCATGCAACGTCATAATCATAGTGGTCTACAAACTGGTGCTGCAAACAATCTCGAACAGTTGAAATTGCTGGTCCTAAATCCCTCGGAACTGCAATACACAAGACCACAACATGCCCTCCAAAGACTGAATAGTCCTCAAAGATTACCGACCAATCTGGGGATAAGAAACGGTACTAAACTGTAATCTGGTCCCCAATGAACACTGCACTGCTTGCCAACACTCTGTTGTAATTGATTATCTTGATCAACAAACTGGGACACAGGTACACCACGAAAATGGACAACCTCCGCCAAACACAGCTATACCAACTTGCCACCGAAATCTTTTCCGAAAGTACAAGGAAAAGAATTAAGTTCATCAAATGATCCACAAAGACCCGTCAACTGGTATCACAAACCGAAGTGCGTACTAGCACACAAAATCCACAGTGACAAGCTCCAACTTCTAATCGGAGATCTCCAATGGCTGTAACTTCCCGACAAGTTTCTACCTCTCGGCCCGCACCTGCCGACAAATGTTGCATCTGCTCACATAAGCTGCTATGTTCCTCTTCATGTTGCGTCACGAGTAGTATGCTCGAAGTATCAGATACATCTTTGTACCACCAGTGCATAACGCACGCAAAACAATGAGCTTCAACACTATCACACTCGAACTCAGCTCCCATAGCTTGCAACTCTGCTAACACAGAAACTCGAGCCACACACTCATGAAACAATGAAACTCCCGATTTTCCGATTGAATACATCAGCAACAATATCCCAGATGGATAGTCAAAGTACAACTACTAGCCTTTATCGGATAAACTCAAATGTGCAGTCATAGTCGTTAATCGACCCCATCCATCTACATCGTCTCAAGCTCAAATCTGGCCGAAAATGCAAGTAGATGAAACTTAAGTGATCAGTGTACGCCCTACACTGTGCTGCACGCCGTAACAGTAGTGTCTCGAACTCTTCGATGCTAACACAAGATTTCAACGTAACAGCAACTCTCAAATCATACACAGGATACGTAGCTTCATAAAGTTTCCACTACCTGAAACCATGAGCCACCGCTCTGCTATACTGCATCAAAACATAACCAAAATCTCAATCTCGATGCATCGCTATAAACCACGAACTCGTCACGGTCGTCCGGTAAAGTCAAAACCAGTGCAACGGTCGACCTTTTCTTCAGGAGTAAGTAATTCTCCTCACACGCATCGGACCACTCGAACATGACGCCTTTCTTCGTCAATCTAGAAAGTGAAGTGGCAATCCGAGAAAATCCTGCACAGAGCGCCGATAGTAGCCTGCCAAACCCAAGAAACTCCTGATCTCTAGTACGGTGGTAGGTCTACTCCAAATCAACACGGCTTCTATCTGGTCAGGATCCACGCCGACTTCCTCGGCTAACATCACGTGGCCTAAAATCTTCACACTAATCAACCAAAATTCACACTTGCTGAACTTCGCAAACAAATGATCATCTCACGAAGTCCGCAAAACCGCTCGCAAATGCTTCTAGTGCTGGCCCACACTCCTGGAGTAAATCAGGATGTTGCCGATGAACACGACTGCAAACTTATCCAGAAACCGTCTGAACACCAAGCACATCAAGTATGTAAAAGCTACGAGGGCATTGGTCAACCCAAACGGCATGACCAAGAACTTGTAGTGCTCGCACCGTGATCCAAAAGTCGTCCTAGCCACATCTGACTCACCGATCCTCAACTGATGATATCCGGACCCGAAATCAATCTTCGAAAAGACTGAAGCTCTCGTGAGCTGATCAAACAAGTCGTCAATCCGAAGTGGAGGATACTTGTTCTCCTCTGAAGCCTGATTCAGCTTCCGGTAGTCGATGCACCACCCAGTCGAGCTATCCTACATTCGCACAAATAGTGCAAGAGCAAGACACGGTGATATACTGGGTCGCATGAAATCTCCTCCAGCAACTCTCGAAGTTGAATCAGTAGATTCTTCAACTCCGCTGGCTTCAAACGATAAGGTGCCCGTGGTATGGGTCCAGTGCCCGATAAAAGCTCAATGGTGAAATCGATCTCCCACACTGGAGAAATACCCAGTAACTCCTCCGGAACTACATCTGGGAACTCGGGAACCACCGCAATATCACCAATCACTAGCACAGCAACCGTAGTATCCACATCATGAGCTAAGTAAACGACACAACCCTTTTTATCATCCGCTCCGCCTTCATTGCTGAAATCACACATGGAAATGAAATATTCTTCTCATCGCGTAACAATATCTCGGGAAACCCTTGAAAGGACCCAACCCCGGTTTAGTTTCCTAAACCGGAATCAAACCCCTTCTGAAAACATGAACCAACAAAAACCATTAAAATTTTGGCAGAGTAACGCTACTAACGCGGAATTGCCATTACCTGCACCCGGAAAATAACACTTCATCCTATGCCACAAAAGCCAAACCGTGGGCACCAATCCCATCCGAATTTCTCAATATCATATCATAATCAATAAACAGTAAACATACTATAATATATAATATATCCGGGAAAAACCGTATAAAACATGTATCAGAATGTATCAGAGCGACCTCTAGTGTAAATATATACATCAGTAGGCGAAACAAGAACCTACTGGAAAACACAGGTAGCTCGAATCACTAGCCTCCAACAACGACGTGAAACACCAGAATCTGAACTGCAAACTGGGCACGGAAACCGAAAAGCCCAGGGGAAAGGCAAATAAAATGTTAGAGTGAGTGGACGAAAATAAACATATGCCTTTCACCAGTTTATATACATAATTAATGTAAAACAATGCGAGTTCGGAAAGTATATATGGAGGTTGTCAGGCGAATCTCTCAAGACCGACGGTCAGGTGAATTGCTCAAACCCGACGGTGATAGGCCAGGGGAATCTCTCAACCCCGGCGACATACAGGGGAATCTCTCAACCCTGCCCAGAGGAATCTCTCAACTCTGGTCCAGAGGAATCTCTCAACTATGGCGGACTACCGGTGATCAGCCGAGTAGCCGAAGCATCGATGCAGTCATGCCATCACCAATAAATATAAAATAATACCTCCGAAAATAACATATATCTCAACATCGTATAAAGTAAATACGGAAAAATCACGATAAATCACGAACTCGCAATCAACTGTGAAAATATAAAAATGTCCACTCACAGATCAGCAGAGCGCGCACTCGCGCTAATCTCGTGGCCCGACAGAAGATCCCTCGCCCGAAGTACGATCTTGATCCCCTGAATAATCATAGAACATATCTGATCAAAATCATAGCCAACACCTATGTACTTAACCACGGAAACCAACCGTTCCTGGAAACATATAAAACTGTATAAAACAGTCTACTGAATTCTCGAAATCTCCACTCGAAACCCTCAACTGAAAATCCGATACCCAAATCAATTCGAAAACCTCAAGGTGACGATCGGGGCGTGATTACGAGAAAAATCATCGAAAACTGAAAAGTCAACCTTCTTGCCGGAGCGCCGCAATTGACCGCCGCCGGCGGTGGCGGCGCGCCGTCAACGGAGAGTTTCTCCGGTGAGGAAGCTCCAGTTCTCTAGGTCTCCTCAAGCCCAACACAATTTCCAACTACCACAACCTTCAATTCTCACCGGAACCTCACCAAAAATAGCTCGAAACAGATCGGAGTTCATCTCCGGCAACCCACATCGGGTTCTCCCAAAACCTCAACCAAATCCAAATTAAACCTTATGGGAAGCATCCCTGGGGCAAGGGGAGGTGAAACCCCCACCTCCCCACCACCGTAGCTCGCCGGAAAGTCACCCCCCCGTCATCGGCGAAACCCGGATACGTAACCCGATTCGAACTCACTCAAACCATCATTAATTTCCACAATTTCAAACACAACCCAACTTAGAAACTCAAGAGGAAGAGATTCATACCCCTCACGTGGCCGGAGGTGGCCGGAAAATCCAAGTCGGCTGGTGAAACCCAAACGGGAAAGTTTCCTCCTCGGTCAACTTGTCAAACTGCCCAAAATGGAAAGTCAACGCTGGTCAACATATCAAACAGTGTTTTCGACAATTTTACGACTATTTCCGATATTTATACTCGCGTCTCGGGATGATCAACGGTCCAAAACGAATAACCATTACGATTCGGATAAATACGAAATGAACGGATAAACTCGTCGAAAAACCAAAACTTCAAATAATCGTATTATATTCCTCGGTTATCGGAAAATTCATCCGGAACCGCCCACGAGCTCGAAATCACGTGCTCTACAACTTCCATGAAGAAACTCAATTCAAATTCTCAACCGATATTTAAGTCGCGAGCTAATCCAGCAAACCACTCAATTAACGATTAATCGCGATTATACGCTAACTCGTGAATCGTGCCGATTACACAACTGATTCTGGTTCGGGTCGTCCCAAATCTACCCCCCTTAAAAAAAATTTGACCTTGAAATTTACGTACCTGTCAAGTGAACATTTGAGGATACTGCTCCCACATACGCTGCTCAGTCTCCCAGGTGGCCTCCTCAACAGAGTGATTTTGCCACAAGACCTTCACTAGCGGGATCACACGGTGTCTCAGCTCCTGCTCACGACGATCGAGAATCTGCACAGGCTCCTCCACGTACGTCAAATCCTTTCGGATCGGTAACTGCTGTGGGGTTAACACATGAGAAGGATTTGAGATGTATTTCCGCAACATCGAAACGTGGAAAACATCGTGAACAAGAGCCATCTCAGCTGGCAACTCAAGTCTGTAAGCAACAGCTCCAACCCTCTCTGTGATCTCGTACGGACCAATGTATCGTGGTCGAAGCTTGCCACGGTTCCCGAAACGCACAAAACCGTCCACGAAGATAGTTTTAGGAAGTCCCAATCGCCAACCTCGAACTCTAGACTCTTCCTCCTCACGTCTGCATAACTCTTCTGACGATCCTGGGCGATCTTCAATCTGTTACGGATAATCTAGACGTCCTCCATGGTACTCTTCACCAGATCAGGGCCAATAAGCCATCGCTCGCCCACCTCACTCCAACACAACAGAGTGCGACACTACTTCCCGTACAGGGCCTCGGACGGTGCCATCTCAATACTGGCCTGATAGCTGTTGTTGTAGGCGAACTCTATCAAATGTAGCTGTTGATCCCAATTTCCGCGGAACTGCAACACACATGACCGCAACATATCCTCAAGTGTATGTATAGTCCGCTCGGACTGCCCATCGGTTTGAGGATGAAAAGCTGTACTGAAGCGCAACTTTGTGCCCAATGCTCGCTGCAACGCCTGCCAAAACTCTGAAGTAAACTGACTATCTCGGTCAGAAACAATAGACACAGGCACACCGTGCAGGCGAACAATCTCCGATAAATACAGCTTGGCCAATCTGCTCACTGATATCTTCCCCGGAAGTGGGAGAAAATGAGCGGATTTCGTCAATCGATCCACAATAACCCAAATACCAGTATTGCCAGCCGAAGTACGCGGCAACTAATAAACGAAATCCATCGTAATGTGCTCCCACTTCCAAACCGGAATCTCCAGTGGCTTTAGTTTCCCTGTAGGTTTCTGCCTCTCCGGTTTAACCTGTTAACAAATCAAACATCGGCTCACGTACGCGGCAATCTCCCGCTTCATGTTGCACCACAAGTAATACGCTCGAAGTGTACGGAATGCATCGCATACGCTGAACTATGGGCCTCATCCAGAATCTCCTTCTTCAGGCTCTCATCTCTGGGCACACATAACCTGCCTCTGAACAACAACGTACCTTCGTCGCTCAATCGGAACTCTGTAGACACACCATTCTGTATCATGGTCTTCTTGCCCAACAAGTAGGAATCTGAATCCTGAGCCTCTCGTACCTGATAAACCAATACGGGTCGAACCTGAAAACTGGTCAACAAAGCTCCCTCATCATCCCACTCGAACTCGGCACCCGTAGCCCGAAGCTCGGCTAACATCGTGAAAGGACCCAACCCCGATTTAGTTTCCTAAACCGGAATCAAACCCCTTCTAAAAACACGAACTAACAAAAACCATCAAACTTTCGGCAGAGTAACGCTACTAACGCGAAATTGCCATTACCTACACCCAGAAAATACACTTCATCCTATGCCACAAAAATCAAACCGTGGGCACCAATCCCATCCGGATTTCTCAATATCATAACAGTAATGTAAAGTAATAAATATAACTATACTTTACCGAAATCCGGGGAAAATCGTATAAAAACATGACATCAGAATACTCAGAGCGACTTCTAGTATAGATATACAAATAGTAGGCCAAACTAAGAACCTACCATAAAAGAAACATCGCTCGAATACTATGCCTCCGACCACGACTTGCGATGCCAGAATCTGAACTGCAAACTGGGCACGAAAACCGAAAAGCCCAGGGGAAAGACATGAAAACCGTTAGAGTGAGTGGACGAAAATAAATGTCTTTCGCTAATTAATATATGTTATAAAAACATATGCGAGTCAGGACGCATAAATAATCAAATGGTACACGAGGGGGACTCTAACTCCTCACGCGTACAGAGCATGCATAAAAATCCCACGGGGTCGCTCATGGACTCATCCGTGCTAGTACAGTCCGAATCACGGGATCCCAGACCCACACGTGATTCTAGCAAGAAAGGCCTCGGTTCCGGGGTAGTTCCCCTCGCCGGTCAGGTCGATGTACTGCCCCTCCTGGTAGGCATCCATCGGGGATCAGCTGAGATGCAAGTGTATCAATACAACAACGTAAACTGAGACTGTACTCTGTGTAAACCAAATCATAAATAATCCGATGCAAATGCATAAAACAATATATAAATGCATATACGTGATATATACTGGTATAGGCATAATCGTATAACACACGCTCATGTAAAACATAATCTCGTATGCATGCTCAAGTTCGTAAAACGTGTATAAAGACTCGCAATCAATCCGTGAAAAGAAATTGTTCACTCACAGGTGAGCGTAACGCAATTCGCGTTAATAACATGATCCAGCGGAAAATCCCTCGCCTAAACAAACGATCATGAACTCCTGAATAATCATAAAAATCCATTTCTCAAAATCATAACTCGGATCCCCAAATCAAATCACGAGAAACAACCGTTCCTGGAAATATATTATCCAATAACAACGAAATCGTGAAAATCCAATAATCACACCATAAAACCTTGCTATAATTTTCGATTCTCAAATCGAAAAACAAACCTCAGCACTGCGATCGGGGCGCGATTTCGAGTGAAACGACATATAACTTGTCGAAAACCACGCCGGGTGAAAAGTCGCCGCTGCCTCCGGCCACCGGAATTCCAGACCTGCCCAGAAATTTTCATGCTATACATGGTTTTGAAGATCTCGACGATTCCAACAACTTTCCAGTTATAACTTAAGGCCAATTTTGACCGGAAAACCTCCAAAAATCAACCCAAAGTTCCAAACCCTTACCGGAATTTCACATCGACGGATCTCTCTCCTCCCGCCACGGCAACCTTCAAGACCACTTGGAAAAGCTTCCTTGGCTCGAGGCTAACAAAACCCCTCAAAGAGGAGCTACCAATTCGGCCAGAAAAGCCACCTCCGACAACCACGAAATCTCGCCGGAAAACACCCAAATTTTCAAAGTTTGACAAGCCATAACTTCTTCATCCGGCAACCAAATTGAACGAATGACCTATCAAAAGAAAGAGGAGCTCAAGCCAACAACTTTCATGAAGAGACTCCGGCCAGCTGTGGCCGGAATCGGCCTCAAAATCCAAGAAAACCGAACGGCAGTTTAGAGCTAAACGGGTCGCCCACCCTTGACCCGTGGTCAACGCGGGTCAAGGCCCAGTTTCCTATTTTGGAAAGTTTCCAATTTCGGCAAGTATTTTCCCGTATTTATACCGTACGCGTATCGAACCCCAATCGGATAAATACGACAATATTCGACGGACGAAAATATTCACAATTAATTCCTCGTAACTCGGAATAATCTTCCGGAAGTTCCCACGAGCTCGAAATTAAATTCTCTACAACTTCCACGAAGGATCCCAAATCAAATTCTCGCCCAAAAATTTAGTCGCGTACAAGGCCGCCATATTAAACCGATTACGTCGAAATCACGACAATTCGCGAAATCAAGTTGATAACCATACCAATTTCAATTCGGGTCGATCAACGGTCCAAAACGGATCACAATCACAATTCGGATGGACTCGAATACGAATGGATAAACTCGGATACAAACGGATAAACTCGACGATATTCTGAAATTTCAAATATTCATATTATATTCCTCGGTCGTCCAAATAATGATCCGGAACCGTCCACGAACTCGAAATCACGCATACAACAACTCTCGAGAAGAGACTCAACTCAAATTCTCGGCCAATAATTAAGTCGTGATCAAGTCTGGCGATTCAATCAACTATCGGAAATCTACGATTACGTATAACCTCATGGCTTAAGCTGATTAACACTACTGATTCTGTTCCGGGTCGTCACACATCGACACTCTAGCCACACATACATGAAACAACGAAGCTCCGGATTTCCGGCTAAGTACATCAGCCACAACATTGGCCTTCCCTGGATGGTATTCGAACGTGCAATCGTAGTCGTTGATCAACTCCATCCACCGGCGCTGCCTCATGTTCAGATCTGGCTGCGTCCGCAAGTAGGTAAGACTTTTGTGGTCGGTGTAGATCTTACACTGGGCTCCATACAGGTAATGTCTCCAACTCTGCAATGCTAATACAATAGCGGCTAACTCTAAATCATGCGTCGGATAGTTGACCTCATGTGGTTTCAGCTGCCTGGAACTGTAGGCCACAACTCTTCCATGCTGCATCAACACACAGCCAAGACCCAACTTCGACGCATCACTATAAACCACAAACTCACCGCTGTCGTCTGGCAATGTCAGAACCGGTGCAGTAGTCAACTTCTCCTTCAGGAGCAAATAACTTTCTTCACACACATCAGACCACTCAAACTTGACGCCCTTCTTCGTCAACCTGGTCAGTGGTGTAGCAATGCCCCGCCAGCGGCGGCGGGCCGTCAACGGAGAGTTTCTCCGGCGAGGAAGCTCCAGTTCTCTAGGTCTCCTCAAGCCCAACACAATTTCCAACTACCACAACCCTCAATTCTCACCGGAACCTCACCAAAAACAGCTCGAAACAGATCGGAGTTCATCTCCGGCAACCCACCTCGGGTTCTCCCAAAACCTCAACCAAATTCAAATTAAACCTTATGGGAAGCATCCCTGGGGTAAGGGGAGGCGAAACCCCCACCTCCCCACCATCGTAGCTCGCCGGAAAGCCACCCCCCGTCATCGGCTAAACCCGGATACCTAACCCGATTCGAACTCACTCAAACCATCATTAATTTCCACAATTTCAAACACAAACCAACTTAGAAACTCAAGAGCAAGAGATTCATACCCCTCACGTGGCAGGAGGTGGCCGGAAAATCCAAGTCAGCCGGCGAAACCCAAACGGGAAAGTTTCCTCCTCGGTCAACGGGTCAAACTGCCCAAAATGGAAAGTCAACGCTGGTCAACATATCAAACAGTGTTTTCGACAATTTTACGACTATTTCCGATATTTATACTCGCGTCTCGGAATGATCAACGGTCCAAAACGAATAACCATTACGATTCGGATAAATACGAAACGAACGGATAAACTCGTATTATATTCCTCAGTTATCGGAAAATAATCGTATTATATTCCTCGGTTATCGGAAAATTCATCCGAAACCGCCCACGAGGGCGAAATCACGTGCTCTACAACTTCCGTGAAGAAACTCAATTCAAATTCTCAACCGATATTTAAGTCGCAAGCTAATCCAGCAAACCACTCAATTAACGATTAATCGCGATTATACGCTAACTCGTGAATTGTGCCGATTACACAACTGATTCTGGTTCGGGTTGTCGAAACACAACCTCCTTCTCGTGACACTCGAACATAGCCCAATGAGTCGCCAAGAAGTCCATACCCATAATCACATCAAATTCAACAATGTCCAGCAATAACAGATCCACGGCTAAGTCATATCCTCCAACAAGGATCCCGCAACCTCCGGATGGATGCAACACTCTCCAAAACCTCTGAAGTAGAGATGCAGGTACAATAGTCATGGATGTCAAGCGACGGTAACCTCAAAGAAACTCTTTCCTCACACAAGGTCGTGGCACGAACTCTGCCATGCCCAATTAGCCATCCACGTCGATTGCGACTTGCTGAATGACTCGTCTAGAAGTCTGCGTTGGTCAAACTCCAGGAATAGCATCACGACCTCCTCGTGAACCCTGAGCTGCCGAATCACTAAAACAGTTGGCTGACGACGCTCCCTCACAACGTGACCCTCCTCGCCACCCTAATAGAATCCAAGAGTGACCCACGGATACAAATCACAGCGACGCCTGCTGTGTGGAAGGATCACCAACGATCACCCAAACTCATGCCACAGGTACAAGTCCTCTACTCTGTGATCTCCACCATCACCAAACGGATCCTCATCTTTGATCTGATAACCCTCAACATAATCGAAAAGGCCACAGCCTGATGAAGTCACTGATCCCGAGGTGCCTGAACTCAACCTCATCAAATATCTCGACTAAGTCTACTTTCCTCAAACCAACACGTCGGAAACCGCGTATACCTTTCCTTCTCAATATCCTCGCCTCTAAGTGTAGCACACCAAACTCATCATGCATATCTCGAGGCATAACAGTCAAAATCCCTCTGATGCTCAGGTTCATACTCATCTCGAACCTCGTGCACTGCTTCCTCTGAAGCCACATAACACGTGCACACTGAAACAAACATATGAACAATACATCCCTGCCTCAGGTGAGTAAACATTCCATATTTCCGTTGTTGGGTAGCCTGATTGAATCATTACCGTAAAAACAACACCCCGAATATAGGCTATGGAGTCGCAACAGGAACTCACACAATACCAACCCATCAAATACAATGATCTGACTCAGGCAAAAATATCAACTGCCACGATTCTCTACTCTGAGGCAACATGTAGACGCCCATATATGCACAACCAAGCAAACCATGCCACATATATCTCTGAATTCAAAATGCTCATCCAAATCCACAACTCACTGTCAAGTCGCGCGTCAACTGATCCTCAATAGGATCCACAACCGTACCGACAGGGAAAACACGTCAAGAAGGCATCCTAATGAATAAGACATTGTTCGCAACAAGTAGATCGTAATCATGGAACTTCAAATATTTGAAAGCATACAACACCCGGAGTATTGATGAGTATCCGCCGGCCGGTCGGGTCAGCACTCCAGACATACTGTACATTCTCAAATATCCTTAGTAAACACGACTACAGAAGTCTACAGAACCTAAAACCTAATGCTCTGATACCAAGCTGAAAGGACCCAACCCCGATTTAGTTTCCTAAACCGGAATCAAACCCCTCCTGAAAACACGAACCAACAAAAACCATAAAAATTTCGGCAGAGTAACGCTACTAACGCGGAATTGCCATTAACCTGCACCCAGAAAATACACTTCATCCTATGCCACAAAAATCAAACCGTGGGCGCCAATGAAAGGACCCAACCCCGATTTAGCTCCCTAAATCGGAATCAAACCCTTTCGAAAACACGAACCAACAAAAACTTTTCGAAATTTGGGCAGAGTTTCGTTACTAGCGTGGAATTACCTTAACCTGTACGCTGAAAATATACTTCATCCTATGCCACAAAAAGCAAACCGTGGGCACCAATCCCATCCGGATTTCTCAATATCTCAACAGTAAAGTAAACAATACAAAATATAGTACTTTACTGAAATCCGGGTTTAAAATCGTATAACATATACAACAGGAAGCTCAGAGCGACTTCTAATACATAACCATATATGTATACCACAGTAGGTAGAACAATAACCTACTGGAAGAAACAAAGTAGCTCGAGCACTATGCCTCCGACCACGACGTGCGACACCAGAGCCTGAACTGCAAACTGGGCACGGAAACCGAAAAGCCCAGGGGAAAGGCAAATAAAAACGTTAGAGTGAGTGGACGAAAATAACATATGCCTTTCACCAATTTATACACATACTCAATATAAAACAGTGCGAGTTCGGAAAACACAACAACACAACACATATATATATGGAGGTTGTCGGGCGAATCTCTCAAGCCCAACGTCAGGTGAATCGCTCAAACCTGACGGTGAAAGGCCAGGGGAATCTCTCAACCCCGGCGGCACTCAGGGGAATCTCTCAACCCTGCTTCAGAGGAATCTCTCAACTCTGGGCCAGAGGAATCTCTCAACTCTGGTAGCATCGATGCTATAAATGCCATCACCCATAAACACATAACAACACCTCCGAAAATAACATATATCTCAATCATCGTATAATTTAAATACGGAAATCAATAAATCCACGAACTCGCAAAATCAACAGTGTAAATAGAAACTTGTCCACTCACACGCTTGCGTAACGCGTATCGCGTTAACCCGTGATCCGGCGGAAAATCCCTCGCCAAACGAATGATCACGAACACCTGAATAATCACAATGTCCAATTCTCACAAACATAATTCGACAATTCAAAACAAATTACGAGAAACCACCGTTCTCGGAAACACGTAATCCGATCACGACAAACTGTCGGAAATCCGGAAATCATACCACAATACCTCGCTGTAATTTCGGACGCTCAACTCGAAAAACAAACCTCCCCACTGCGATCGGGGCGCGATTTCGAGTGAAATGACATGCAACTTGTCGAAAATCCCAAATAGTCAAAGTTTGACCGCCGTTGACCGTTGACCGCCGCCCACGGTGGCGCCACCACCAAACGGAGAATTTTCCGGCGGAGCAACCACCATTTTATGCAAAATCACCCACTGAGCAACTTTGTCAACTACAACAAAGGCCAATTGTCACTCTAACTCATCCAATTTCATGAAGAACCGAATTGTACACAAAATTTCAAATCAAGAATTCTCCCTACACAAATCAAATTGAAACTCAAAACCTCACCACTTTTGGCCGAAAATAGTTCACTCCTCCGGCGGCCTCGCCGCAAACGGAGGCCGGAAACGTCACGGGAGAGCTGAGACGAAATGGAGGGGACCACCCTCGGGCCGTGAGGTGGTCGGACGGCCACCACCGCCGTGGAGCTCCGGTCACCGTCATGACCTTCATTTAAGCTCGGTCAAACCGAGTTGACCAAGTCAACTCCCCAAATGGTAAGTTTGACGTGCCCCAAAACAGCAGGTTTCTATATATAGGCTTTCCCGATTTGGAAACTTCATACTCATCCTTTTCGTCGAACTTCAAACGCGCGTAACTTTCTCGTCGTAATTCCGATTCCGATAATTCTCGCGGCCACGAATTCGACTCGACATAATCTTTCATAATCACCCAAAGTCAAACACATCGACCAAACGGACAAAAAGTCAACCCTTTGAACCAACACACAATTAAATCAACCAAACAATCAACAATCGGCAAAATTCATAACTAATTCCTCGTAACTCCAAATCATGCTCCGGAAGTTCCCACGAACTCGAAATTAAATTCTGAACAACTTCCGTGAAGAAGCCAAAACCAAATTCTCGTCCGGTAATTTAGTCGTTAAGTAGCCCACCATTTAAATCTGAATTTCAAATATTCATAATTAATTCCTCGGTTGTCCAAATAACGATCCGGAACCGCCCACGAACTTGTAATCACACGTACAACGACTCTCGAGAAGAGACCCAGCTCCAATTCTCGGCCAATAATTAAGTCGTTAACAAATTCTGGCAGTTCAAACATCAGTCGGCAATCTCCGACTACGCAGTAACTCACGTATACAGCTGATCATACTGCTGATTCTGGTCCGGGTCGTCACAGCCAATCCCATCCAGATTTCTCAATATCACAACAGTAATGTAAAGTAATAAATATAACTATACTTTACAGAAATCCGGGAAAAATCGTATAAAAGTATACATCAGAATACTCAGAGCGACCTCTAGTGTATATTTATATAAATATACCACAGCAGGCAGAACAAGAAACCTACTGGAAGAAACAAGGTAGCTCAAACACTATGCCTCAGACTGTGACGTGCGACACCAGAATTCGAATTGCAAACTGGGCACGAAAACCGAAAAGCCCAGGGGAAAGACATATAAAGCCCAGTGGACGAAAATAAATTTCTTTCGCCGAATAATATAAGTTATAAAAAATATGCGAGTCAAAAATGAAAGAATATGATATAGTACACGAGGTGAATACAAACTCCTCCAATGTACTGAGCATGCATGGAAAAATCCCACGGGGTCGCTCATGGACACATCCGTGCTAGTACAGTCTGAATCACGGGATCCCAGACCCACACGTCATTCTAGCCAGAAAGGCCTCAGGTGAGAGGTCTGCCCCCCCCCCTGGTAAAGGCCTCGGGTCAGGGGTCACAGCCGCCCCCGGTAAACATCATCGGGGATCAGCCGGGATGCAAGTGTATTGATACAACAACATATAGTGTGACTGTACTCTGTGCAAACCAAATCATAAATAGTTCGATGCAAATGTATAAAGCAATAATCATATAGCACATGCTCATATAAATCATAATCTCGTATGCATGCTCATGCTCGTAAAATGTGTATAAAGACTCGCGATTATCAGTGAAAAGAAATTGTCCACTCACAGGTGAGCGTAACGCAATACGCGTTAATCCCATGATCCAGCGGAAAATCCCTCGCCAAACGAACGATCACGAACCCCTGAATAATCATAAAATCCACCGCTCAAAATCATAACTCGAAACCTCAAATCACATCACGAGAAACAACCGTTCCTAGAAACATATAATCCAATAACAATGAACTCGTTAAAATCCGATAATTACACCACAAAACCTCGCTACTATTTCCGATGCTCAATTCGAAAAACAAACCTCACCACTGCGATCGGGGCACGATTCCGAACGAAACTACATATAACTCGTCGAAAAACACGTCTGACAAAAAGTTTCCGCCGGCCGCCGGAAAATCCATCCTGCCCAGAAAAATTCATGCCACACATGGTTTTGAAGATCTTGACATTTCCAACAACTTTCCAGTTCAAAGTTAAGGCCAATTTTGACCGGAAAACCTCCAAAAATTAACTCAAAGTTCCAAACCCTTACCGGAATTTCAAATCGACGGATCTCCTTCCTCCAGCCACGGCAACCCTCAAGACCACTTGCAATAGCTTCCTTAGCTCGAGGCTAACAAAAGCCCTCAAAGAGCCATCACCAAATCGTCCTCCAAGCCGTCACCCGAAACCAACGAAATCTTGCCGGAAAATCGTGAATTTCGCCGCCACATTACTTCCTCCTCCGGCCACCATAGGAGGTGATCCAACTCTCAAACCTAAGAGGGCCTCGAGCCCAAAAAACTCCGTGAAGGAACCCCGGCTAACCGTGGCCGGAATCGGCCTCCACGGCGGCGCGAAGTCGCGGGACCCAAATCGCCCAAAACAGGTCGACCCACCCGGTCAACCCAGTCAACAAAACCTTTCCATTTCTGGAAACTTTCCCAAATCGGCATGTATCGTTTCCATATTTATACCGTACGCGTATCGAACCCCAAACGGATAAATACGACAATATTCGACGGACGAAAATATTCACAACTTATTCCTCGTAACTCGGAAAAATTCTCCGGATGTTCCCACAAGCTCGAAATTAAATTCTCTACAACTTTCGCGAAGGATCCCAAATCAAATTCTTGCTCGATAATTTAGTCGCTAACAAAGTCGCCATATTAACAGATTACGTCGAAATCACGACAAATTGCAAGACTCACAAATCAAGTCGATAATCGAACACGAACGGAAAAACTCGACAGTCCAACACGGATCACAATCACAGTTCGGATAGACTCGAACACGAACGGAAAAACTCGACAATATTCCAAAATTTCAAATATTCATATTATATTCCTCGATCGTCGAAATAATAATCCGGAACCGCCCACGAACTCGAAATCACGCGTACAACAACTATTGAGAAGAGACTCAACTCAAATTCTCGGCCAATAATTAAGTCGTGATCAAGACCGGCGATTCAATCAATCATCGGAGAACTGCGATTACGCGTTAACTCACGAATTTAGCTGATTACACTTCTGATTCTGTTCTGGGTCGTCACAGTGAGAGAACCGCGCGGGTGAGAGAGGGAGAGAGGAGAGAGAAAAAGTATGACCCAAAAAAGAAAGTTTTGACTTTCCATTTTCAGAAAGTCCTCTTTATATGTGTAAAATGCGACGTAATATCTTCGTCGTAACTCAAATTTAAACATGTGACGTGGCTAGAAACTCATCTCGGTAAACTCTACGACTTTGCTCAATATAATATTCTGAAATAGAAAGTTCATTTATACTTGTCCATTTACAACTATTACATTTCTGATAAACTTCGGCTGATCAAACATTTCTTGCTGTAACTCCATTTTCGGCATTCATTGTGTTGATGGACTTGTCTTAACAATTTTTACGACTTCCACCCGAAGTCAGCCGACTTTGACAATCTGATAAAAAGTCAACTAAAAAGCTCTCAATATTTACTGACGGTGACAAAATTAACTACATTTCTTTATTAACCTTAAATAAATCATTAAGAAAGAAATTCTTGGGACAGGATGTCACAAGGACCCCTGAGCGACTTTCTAGTCCCCGATAACAGGGATCTCCTGAGCACCTCACCACCCTCCTTGTTACCAGCGGCCAGCAAAACACATCCCCCCTGACCGACGAGTGTATACTGTGACAAACACTACTCAGGAGAAAATTTTCAACAACAACAAGCACTTGATAACGTTGCCCAAGCCTAAGGTTCGTAAGAGGTTGCTCAAGAACAACGACATCTGTTGTAAGTTCCACCAGACGAAGTCTCACAACACTGAGGACTGCGCCCAGCTCAAGAAGATCATTCAAGATTTATTTGGCAAAGGCAAGCTAGCGGAGTATAGAGTGGGCGCTCCAAGGGAGGTCGCGTTCGTGGACGTTTGACATGAACTCGCCACTATTAATGGCAGCAAGCGTAGAGCATCTTCTCCCCCTCGAGAGATATTCTCCTTGGTCTCTGGCTCAGGCAACAAGGCTCAACACCGTTCCTAGGACCCAATTACCTTCTTAGAGGCAGATGAACATGGTGCATCCTTATCGAACGCCTTGTTTGTTATTGACGCTCTGGTGGACAGATGCAAGGTCGGCCGTGTTCTCATTGACTCGAGCCCGAGTTATGTTCTATAACGCATACAAGCAGCTCAAGCGTCCTGATCACAAGCTAAATGAAGACAATGAGTCGCTCATGAGTTTCTCGGAGCATGGTCTACCCTATTGGCAGTGACTTCATGCATTTACCTGATTGTTACGACCCGGGGTTTATTGTTACTATGGCAGTCAGTTATGGCCCCCTGAGCTGGGGAAAGATGAGCATGGGTGACTCGACTCAAGGTGAGGTCTGATAAGGCCAGAAATGGGCCTGGCCTTAGACGAGTAGGGTTTCGATTAAGGAACCAATTATCTAGGGGTTTCTAGAAGCATCTAGAACTTTGTGGAGTCTTCTGGAATGTTCTATGACATGACAATCCAAAGGTAAGGCCGGACCTTAGGGGAGCTAGGCCATTTGACCACGAGGGATTATTCGATTAGACCTCGGGAGATTGACAGAATCTGAGAGGAATAAGGTAAGATTAATAGTGTGTCCAAAAGGATTATGCCAAAAGGCATGTGGTAATCATAAGATTTGATTGGCTCTTAATATGGAGATTCATTCCTTAATGAGTTCCTCCTTTCCTAATAGAAAGTAGTCTGGTTCAATAAGAACTATGCTTAGACCTAGCCTGATCTCTATATATATACCAATCATACATGGTCTAAGGTAACGTGACTCTACTTTAATCACTACTCTATTTTGAAGATAAAGTTCTAACTTAAGCTTCGGAGGGTCTAAGAATGGTACAACACTGAGCTCTGACTTGTTTTGCAGGTTCAACGAAGATCTAAGCTAGTGAGGGATGAATCTGCTCTCACATTTATGATCCGGAACAACATTACACTATAATCGAGAACTTTGCGATAATCGTTAATTATTTGTTCATTAGTCGCGTCATTAACCACATTTTTCCTTGGGCAAGAATTTGATGTTACGTTCTTCAAGGAAATTGTATAATATTTAATTTCGAGTTCGTAGGAATTTTTTGGGAATTTTTTGGATATACGAGCTATTTATTATGTTTTTCGGAATTTTTTATTTTCGGATAAGTATCGCAATGTATATCGGAAGTTATCGTAATGGAATATCGAAAAGAAACTCATTCTTTTATCGATTAATTATTGGCCATACGATCATGATAAATTTGAATAATAGTCGTTGATCGTTTGAGGAGTTTCCCCCTATAACTAGCGAGTTTTCGAAAATAGCTGAACTATCCGATTTAGAAAGTCAAAATTTTGTACTATTGACCTGATGTGTTGGCCTGACCCGCATTCGGCCACCATTTCCAATACTTAAGGTAAGAAAATTCATCCTCTCATGTTGTGATTGTGTTTATGGGGAGTATTTAAAGATTTGATGAGATTTGGAGGTGATTTGGAACCAGGTTGTTTAACCTGTAGGGTGTCGCCGTCATCGGCTATGCTTCGACGAGTATTGGTTATGGTGGAGTCAGGTTTTTTGTCGTATGGACCACGTGGAGTCGATTATGACTGGTTTTGAGGGCTACGGTGGAGCGTGGCCGGCGTTTCAACACCGGAAAGAATTTTGCGAGAGATGTGTTCCGCTGGCTTTCGGCCTCGATTCCGACCAAACACGCCAAAATTGGAGGAAGCCATAGTTATGAAAATGAATGGGTTTGAGGAGATCTAGAGTTTGGTACGTTGAACGCTCCAATCGGATCAGGTTCGCCGGGAGGCGCCTGGGGCTCACGTGCCACCGCCTGTGGTGGCATGTAACAGCCACGCACCGCCGCCCATGGCGGAGCTCCAGCGAGGCTATTTTCTGATTTTGTCGATGTGGTTTCTAGAATCGTTTTTAAGCCGGTTTTGTATCGTTTTGCGTATATTGATGTCGTATACATTATATTTTCAAGACAACGTGACCGTGACCCCAGTGAAAGTGATACATCTGGATCACAACAGTAGCTACAGACAGTGAGTGGACGTTTATTTATTTTCACAGTTGCTATGAGTTCATGTTTACGTAGATTTACAGTCTCATGTATTTTATTACAGTTGAGTTTGAGGGTATATTTGTGATGGTTTTATTTTCTGCATTGATGCTTTGACTAGTTGGCTGATCACTGACTAGTCGAGTCAGACTGGGTTAGGACAAACACTCTACCGACCCAGATCACCTCGGGTTAGGACAAACACCATAAACGATCTCATCACCTTTTATTTACAGTCATGGAGACGCTTCAGGTTAGGACAAACACCATGAGCTCTCACCTCCATATTTTATTTGGTTTATTATTTTGAACTCGCATGATTTCACAAAAATCAGCGCAAATGCACAGATAGAATATTTTATTGTTTTACACTGATTTTGAGTTTTTATCCACTCACACTAACGTCTTTATGTTTTTTATCGGCCTTTCCCTAGACATTCCGTGCCCTAGTTGAAGTGCTTTTTCTGAGTTGGATTTTGGTCCCCAGAGGTTTTGAGTCTATCGAATTATCATACCTTTCTATAGTTTTCGGCCCACTACCAGTATATTTTCATATGTTTTATACTGCTCCTAGAAGCCACTCTGAACATTAGTGTTGTAAATAGTTTCAGTTCTAGTTGTGAATTAATAGTATTGCTGGATTATGAGTTTTCAGTTTCTGTAATACTGTTCTAGCATTTTAATTAATTTCCTTTTCGCACGTTATTGAGAAATCCGGATGAACATCGGTGGTACAAGGTATTGTTTGTGGGAAATCCGAAGTGTGATTATCTTGAAAGTTTTTTGTAGTCCACTTTGTAGAGGAAATTATGTAAAAAATTTTACAGAAATCCGTGATTTAAGTCTTGTCGTTCAAACGTCAATCGACCAACCCATCAGGGAAAGGCTACTAAATACTAGACCAACCCTTGTCCTTATGTCAACTTGTACCAAAAGGGGATGTCATCTAATCCCACATCAAAAATAAACAAGAGTTGTCTCCCTCAGCTGCCTATAAAAGGAAGCATTTATTCCCAACCCAAGGTAAGACATCTGGGACTTTACTGTTCAATTCCTTTTTTAGCTAAACATCTTCTGACTTAGGCATCTTCTGACTTTACTGTTCAATTTCTCTTACCCAAGAACTTAGTGTTTTGCAGAAAACGGGACAGCGTTCTGGCCCTACGGAACCCAAGATGCTTAAGACTAACAAAAAAATATAAATCTTTAATTTTATATAAATAAATAAATAAATCTTGTAAAAAAATCACGCATGAATACATAGTTTATAAAATTTACCATAGGATGTGATGATCAAAATTTTCTAAGCATTTTATAAAAAAATTTATTTTTATTTTATTTGAATTTGACATCGATTAGTATGTCCAACTATTGTGACCCTCGTGCTACTACGACAAAAATGCAGTTCATCACTATGTCAATAAATAATTTGAGACATGGTTCCAAAAATATATTCTCTTGGGGTTCATATCTATCTCATTATAGGAAAATAGTTCACAAAATAAATCGATTTAGTTACTACCCCCATATAAAAATGAGCAAAATTCATCAAAGGAGTTTAATTAAGTCTTTTCACACAAGTTGTTTGAATTTATTGACCGCGATTTAAATGGACTCTGACGAGGCGAAATTTTTCATACAGTGCTTACTACTAGAAGGTTAACAATTGTGTGTGTGTTTCCAATTATTTAGGCCATTTTGATTTCTCATATTGCTTAAATTCTGCATATGACTACTAATGTGGTGAACTTTGTTTAGTGATTATATGGAACATCAAACCTTTTAGAAACTAAATGGCTAACATGTAATCATTTTGCAAATTTGGCCGGTACATGGACTGATCAAAATAGTCTAAGCACGTTGTATTAGAACTTTTGGACTTGAATTTGACCTTGATCCGTGCATCTAAGTATTGAGACCCTTACTACTAAATTGCGATTGACACCTATTTAAAAAATAATTTTATATCAAGCTCAACACACATATTCTCTTGAGGTTCATATCTATATAGCCATATCGAAATAATTTTGATCCAAAAAAAAAGATTTAGCTACTTCCCCATGGAATAAAAGAGAAAAACCCATCAAAGGGGTAAATAAGAACTTTATTCACAATAATTCTTTGACTTTATTGACCGAGGTCATTACGAATTCCGACGAGGCTAATATTTTTGCACAATGTGTATTAGTTCAAGGTGAACGCTTGTGTATGTGCTCATTTCTTGTTAGACAATTTCGATTTCTCTTATTGCTTAAATTCTCATATGACTACTAGTGTTGTTGAATTTGTTTATTGGTTATATAGAAATGTAAATCTTTGTGATACACAATCTTGAATGAATGATTATTTTGCAAAATCGATCATTAGATGTGACGATCAACATAATCTAAGCACACTGTAAAAAAATAGAATTTTTTGACTTCAAATCAACCTCGATCTATGCGCGAAGAAATTGTGATATTAATTGCTCTATGACTAAAACTTAATTTGCCGCTCAGTCAAAAACAATTTGAGACCAAATTTTGCGCACACGTTCTCGTGAGATTCATTTCTAGACCAATATTTTAAAAAAAAATGACAAAAAAATCGATTTAACTACTCCACCCATAAGAAAATGAGCAAAATATAAAAATAGTAGATAGATATATTCATCTATCATTTAATAAAAAATCACCGTTGAAAAAATAACCAATCAAATTAGAACCGTTTATTTAACTTTTTACATACTTACATAAGTTAAAAAAAATTAGCCAACATTTAAGACGAAAATTATTCCTAAATCCTATATTCATATCAACAAACCCTATACCATAAACACTAACCCCAAACACTAAACACTAAACCCTAATTCCCTAAACCTCAAACCCAAAATTCCAAACCCATAAAAAATAATGTCTTAGAGCCCACACAACGATATGTTAGTCTTTGTTGTGCTATAGTTTTGACACTTCACAAAGATTTTTATTATACAACAAAGTATTATATGTTGTGTTGTGTGAATATATTAAATTGGGGGGAAAACAAAATGCTATCAAATAGTTGCCGCCAAAATTTTCTCCATACAACGCATTGGTATAGGTCTCGTTATGTGACAATGATGAAATTTGGGGAAAACAAAATGTCATCAAATAGTTGCCGCCAACATTTTCTTCATACAACGTAGTGTTATACATTTCATTGCATGACAATGATGAAACTGGGGGGAAACAAAATGGCATTGAATAGTTGCCCCCAACATGTGATGATACAATGATGTGTTATAAACTTTGTTGTGTTATAATGTTAAATTTGGTGGGAAAGAAATTGGTATCCAATAGTTGCCGCCAACATTTTTGTCATACAACGTAAGTATATAATTGTAGTTGTGTAACAATTCAGACTAGGAAGCAAACTCAAATAAGCCAATTTTAGGAGCTTAATTTGAAAACACATACAACGATCATGTGAATATCTGTTGTTTGATGTTTTCAAAAGAGCCATGTTTAGAGCAAGTTCTGACTTCATAAATAGAGCTATAAATGCCACTCATTTTATCACCATCATACGACGAAAAAGTACATGTTTGTTGTGTGATAGAGTTTTTTATTTGTAACAAACAATGATGCTGCAAACAAACTGATGTATGTCAGTAGTTATCCATTTTTTCACTATCACACAACATATTTTTTAAACTCGTTGTGTAAGTGGTGTTGTATAAAACACTTTTTGTCGTAGTGTTAGCCTAAACAGTTGATTGCACATCATAAAAGGATCTTGTAGGATTATTACCTCGAATGGAATGAATATATGTCAAAGAATATCATAATTTTACAAAATAATTTCATAATCTTCTTATTTTACTTGTTTATAATTTTGCAGATGACAACACTCCAATTGGGTGACCACCACGGGTGGTACACACCGACATTACACAATTTGGCCAGTAAGCCACAAAGATATGAGATTTAGTTTGCACGTGTGGTGAACAGGGTTATCTTTTGGACATTGGATCGAGATGAAGGCTAGAGAACACAAAACAGTGGGATCTCAGGAGGAGAAAATGATGATTTAGACTACGGGGTTCTTATCAACGCCGTTAAGTTAATATATGAGAATGTGAAAGGACCAAACCCCGATTTAGTTGCCTAAACTGAAATTAGGCCCTAACGACACCATAACTTACAAAAAAATAGGCAGAGTTTACTTTATAAAACGTACAAACCAAAAACCTGCAAGAGGATTACACTTCACAGATATATTCCCAAACACACCGTGGACCACCATTGTCCATCCGGATTTCTCAAAATCCAAATATTTAGAAAAACACAAGGTTTACAAGAAGTTCAGAAAGTATTCAGGAGTATAACTCAAACTGAACAACACTACACAAGTATTCAGAGCAACTTCTAATTACAAATTATATAAGACTCGTAGGTTACATCAGGAACCTACTAGAAAGAAAGTGTTATTTGAACTCTAGGCCTCCTGCGATGACGTGCAACTACGGGAAAGATACTGCCATTTGGATGGCGAAAAACCCAAAATCCCAAAGAAAAGCATATAAATAATAAAACTGTTAGAGTGAGTGGACGTAACATGCATAAATAAATCCAACATGCTTTTCACAATAAATGAACATAAAATCATGCGAGTCAAAACAAACAAGCCCAGGTCAAGTGCTCATAAAGACGTAACTCTCTTGGGTACTGTGTGCGGGGAGGCAATAACTTGAGTACGTTTTCCTCAAAGTTACAACACGCTCGGGTCAAGTGCTCATAAAGACGTAACTCTCCCGGGTACTATGAATCACGGGTCAGGTGCTCATATAGACGTAACCCTCCTGGAGCATCTTGGGAATCAGCCGAGAGGTCATAGCATCGATGCATCGTATATCCATACTCAGTATTAAAAAAAAATCACATATGCCTCCAAGTCAATGTATGCTCATAAAATGCGTAATCATAAATGCATACTCGTAAATGCATAATCGTAAAGCATACTCATAGACTCGCAGATTCATTGTGAAAATCAAAGTATGAAAATCAACGTCGGATAAAATGATCACTCTCAGATAACAGCTAGCCCTGAGGCCTGGCAGAAGATCCCTCGCCAAACACTTGATCATGATCACCTGAATAACACGGATATGATCAATACATATTCGATTTCAACATACGGAGCCCCGCGTTCTCGAAAAGCGTATCGCTCGAAATATCGACGAGGAAAACAAAATTCTCAAAATACACCCAAACAACCCTCGTCCCAAGTTAACACACACAATTCAACTCGAAAATCTCACGACTACGATCGAGGCGCGATTACGAGCAAAACGACATAAAAATTTCCAAAAATCACAAAAGTCAACCCCTCGCACTAGCTCCGCCGTTGACCGCCGCCGCCGCTGTCGTAGCTTCAACGGTGACCAACTCTGACGAACCATAGCTCAAAATGTTCCTCTCCTCAAGCCCAACCAAACCCCCAAAACCATAAGTCCAAACCACCACCACCGTGGCAAGAATTTGGCCCGAAAATCTCGCCGGTTTCTCCCTCTCCGATCACTACAACGGCACCCATAAAACCTCCTCCTTAACCCAAATTAAACACCCAGAAATATTCAAGGGGTTGAGGGGAACCTAACCCCCAACCAACCCGACCCCAAAACTCGCCGGAAACTGCCACCCGATTCCGACGAAATCCATGAATTTCAACGAGTTCGAACTCCCTCAATGCACAACCAAATCTCACAAATGATACATGAATCAATAGGAAATCACAAGGGCTTTCTAACCATACCAAGAACATGGCCAGAGGTGGCCGGAATCGGCGGGTAAGACGGTGGCAACGAAACAGGTCGGTGGAGCAAAATGGGTCAACTCGGTTAACTCGGTCAACTCGGTCCAAATGTGTGATTTTCCAATTTTTTTTACGACTATTCAATATTTACAAATCTACCCCCCTACTCAAGGTTCGGGTTGTTACAAATTTACCCCCCCTAACAAAGATTTCGTCCTCGAAATTTACATACCTGCTAACTGAATAGGTAGGGATACTGCTCTCGTATGTGCTGCTCGGTCTCCCATGTAGCCTCTTCAACCGAATGATTCCGCCATAAAACTTTCACAAGAGGAATAGTTCTGTGTTGTAACTCCTGGACCTTCTAATCGAGAATCTGGGCTGGTTCCTCCACATAAGTCAAATAATCCCGAATAGGAAGCTGATACGGTGCTAACACATGAGATGGATCGGAAATGTATTTCCGCAACATAGACACATGGAACACATCATATACCCTGGCCATCTCAGAAGGTAATGCCGACCTGTACGCCACAGCACCAACTCTCTCAATGATGTAACTGATACACGAAATCCATAATGTATCAGGCATTTGACGTTCTGCCTTCACTTGCTGACAAATCAGGCATCTACTCACATACATTGCTATTTCTCGCTTCATGTTACGCCACCAATAATGAGCTTTAAGTGTCTGATACATCTTCGTACTACCAGGGGTCATAGCATACGCGGAATAATGAGCTTCATCAAGTATTTCCTTCTTCAAATCATCATCTCTATGCACACATAATCTTCCTATGAACATCAAAGTGCCATCACTCCTCGTCCGAAACTCTGTTGGTACACCATTCAGAATTAAATTCTTCTTGCTCAGTAGATAAGCATTTGAATCTTGAGCTTCACGAACTTGATCAAGTAATACCGGACGAACTTGAAAACTTGCTAACAATGCTCCATCTTCATTCCATTCCAACTCTGCTCCTGTTGCATGAAATTCTGTCAAAAGTTACATTCTTGCAACACGTACATGGAAAAGAGAAGCACCATGCTTTCGACTAAGAGCATCAGCAACCACATTAGCTTTTCCTGGATAATACTCAAAGTGCAGTCATAATCATTAATCCGCTCCATCCATCTCCGCTGTCTCATATTCAAATCTGGTTGCGCATGCACGCAAGTAGTTAAGACTTTTATTATCGGTGTAAATCTTGCACTGTACTCCGAGTAGTGTCTCCAACTCTTCAATGCTAACACAATGGCAGCTAACTCCAGATCATGAGTAGGATAGTTACCTTTATGAGGTTTCAACTGTCTAGAACCATATGCCACCACCTTACCATGTTGCATTAAAACACAACCCAGACTTAACTTCGAAGCATCACTGCACACAACATACTCACCACTATCGTCAGGTAAAGTCAACACTAGTGCAGTATTCAACCTTTCCTTCAAAGTTACGTAGCTTTCCTCACAAGCATTAGACCACTCAAACTTGACTCATTTCTTCGCCAAACGGGTAAGCGGTGTCGTAATTCGTGAAATGAAAGGACCCAACACCGATTTAGTTTCCTAAACCGGAATTAAACCCCTTCTGAAAACACGAACCAACAAAAACCACAAAATTTTTTGCAGAGTTTCGTTACTAACGCGGAATTGCCTTTACCTGCACCCAGAAAATAACACTTCATCCTATGCCACAAAAGCCAAACCGTGGGCACCAATCCCATCCGGATTTCTCAATATCATAACAGTAATGTAAAGTAATCAATAGAACTATACTTTACAGAAATCTGGGGAAAAATCGTATAAAAGTATACTTCAGAATGCTCAGAGCGACCACTAGTGTATAATTATATAAATATACCATAGCAGGCAGAACAAGAAACCTACTGGAAGAATCAAGGTAGCTCGAACACTATGCCACTGACCATGATGTGCGGCACCAGAGTCCGAACTGCAAACTGGGCACGGAAACTGAAAAGCCCAGGGGAAAGGCAATAAAACGTTAGAGTGAGTGGACGAAAATAAACATATGCCTTTCACAAGTTTATATACATAATTAATGTAAAACAATGCGAGTTCGGAAAGTATATATGGAGGTTGCCAGGCGAATCTCTCAAGCCCGACAGTGATAGGCCAGGGGAACCTCTCAACCCCGGCGGCATAACAGGGGAATCACTCAAGCCCGACGGTGATAGGCCAGGGGAATCTCTCAACTCCGGCGGCATAACAGGGGAATCTCTCAACCCTGCCCAGAGGAATCTCTCAACTCTAGCAGACTACCGGTGATTAGCCGAGTAGCCGAAGCATCGATGCAAGTAATGCCATCACCATAAAATATAAAAATGTCAACACCTCCGAAAATAATAAATAATCTCAACATCGTATATAAATAAATATGGAAAATCACGAAAATCACGAACTCGGAACAATTGTGAAAATATAAAAATGTCCACTCACAGGTGAGCGTAACGCGACACGCGTTAATCCCGTGATCCGGTGGAAAATCCCTTGCCAAACGAACGATAACGAACCCCTGAATAATCATAAAATCCACTACTCAAATTCATAACTCGACACCTCAAATCATATCACAAGAAACAACCATTTCCGGAAATATATAATTCAATAACGACGAAATCATGAAAATTTGATAATCACACCACAAAGCCTCGCTATAATTTTCGATGCTCAATTCGAAAAACAAACCTCACCACTGCGATCGGGGCGCGATTTCAAGCGAAACGACATACAACTCGTCGAAAAACACGTCGGACGAAAAGTCGCCGCCGCGAACGGAGGCGCTGCCGGCCGCCGGAAAATTCAACCTGCCCAGAAAAATTCATGCTACATATAGTTTTGAAGATCTCGATGATTCCAACAACTTTCCAGTTCAAAGTTAAGGCCAATTTTGACCGGAAAACATCCAAAAATCAACTCAAAGTTCCAAACCCTTACCAGAATTTCAAATCGACGGATCTCTCTCCACCGGCAACGACAACCCTCAAGACCACTTCAAATAGCTTCCTTAGTTCGAGGCTAACAAAAGCCCTCAAAGAGCCATCACCAAATCGGCCTCCAAGCCGTCACTCGAAACCAACGAAATCTCGCCGGAAAACCGTGAATTTCGTTGTCGCATAACTTCCTCCTCTGGCCACCATAGGAGGTGGTCCAACTCCCAAGTTGAAGAGCAACTCGAGCCCAACAAGTCTCGTGAATAAGCCTTGCCCAAATATGGCCGGAATCGGCCTCAATTCCGGCGAAAACTGAACGGCACAACCACGCCCAAAACGGGTCGCCCATGACCCGCGGTCAACGCGGTCAACACCCACTTTCCATTTCTGGAAACTTTCCAAAATCGGCATGTATCGTTTCCGTATTTATACCATACGCGTATCAAATCCCAAACGGATAAATACGACAATATTCGACAGACGAAAATATTCACAACTTATTCCTCGTAACTCGGAAAAATCCTCCGGAAGTTCCCACGAGCTCGAAATTAAATTTTCTACAGCTTCCACGAAGGATCCCAAATCAAATTCTTGCTCGATAATTTAGTCGCTAACGAAGCCGCCATACCAACAGATTACGTCGAAATCACGAAAAATCGCGAAACTCGCAAATCAAGTCGATAATCATTCCATTTACGGTTCAGGTAGATCAACGGTCCAAAACGGATCACAATCACAATTCGGATAGACTCGAACACGAACGGATAAACTCGACAATATTCCAAAATTTCAAATATTCATATTATATTCTTCGGTCGTCGAAATAATAATCCGGAACCGCCCACGAACTCGAAATCACGCGTACAAAAACTATTGAGAAGAGACTCAACTCAAATTCTGGGCCAATAATTAAGTCGTGATCAAGACCAGCGATTCAATCAATTATCGGAGAACTGCGATTACACGCTAACTCACGAATTAAGCTGATTATACTACTAATTTTGTTCTGGGTCATCACAAATCTACCCCCCTTAAAAAAAATTTTGACCTCGAAATTTCCAAGCCTGCCAACTGGAAAGTAGGAATACTGCCTCTGCATACAGTTCAACTCCCAAGTGGCCACCTCAACTGAACAACTCTTTCAATAGAAAATATCTCTGTATCCTCAAATCTCGAATCTGAACTGGCTCCTCACAAATGCCAAGTCTTCCTGCATAAGGAACTGATAGGGTACAAAACACGCAACAAATCTGAAACATAATTCCACCATATGGAACACAACACACACAAAAGCCAACGTTATAGGCAATGCCAAACTATACGGCACAATACAAATTCGCCCCATGATCACATACGGACCAAAATAACGTGGCAATTCCACAACTCAACCTGCTCACATCAACATAACTTCATTGTCGAACTCGAGCAATTATCAACCTGTTTATGCTAATTCGAAGGTCTATGGTAGTACATTCCACTAAATCAGGATCAAACGTCAGCTCAAACCAAACTCGCTCCAGCACAATGGAGTACAACATCGTTCCTTAAAACGACATCATGCAACGTCATAATCATAGTGGTCTACAAACTGGTACTGCATGCAATCTCGAACAGTTGAAACTGCTGGTTCCAAATCCCTCAAAACTGCAATTCACAAGACCACAACATGCCCTCCAAAGACTGAAAAGTCCTCAAAGCTCGCCCACCAATCTGAGGATAAGAAACGGTACTAAACTGTAATCTGCTCTCCAATGCTCGCTGTAATGCTTGCCAACACTCTGTTGTAGTTGATTATCTCGATCAGCAAACTGAGACACATGCGCATCATGAAAATGGACAACCTCTCCCAAATACAGCTATACCAGCCTACTACCGAAATCTTTTCCGAAAGTACAAGGAAAAGAACTGATACATAAAATCCACAGTGACAAGCTCTAACTTCTAATCGGAAACCTCCAATGGCTGTAACTTCCCAACAAGTCTCTGCCTCCCAGCCATCGCCTGCCGACAAATGTGGCATCTGAAAGGACCCAACCTCGATTTAGTTGCCTAAACCGGAATCGAACCCCTTCAAAAATAAGAACCAACAAAAACCGTAGAAATTTTGGCAGAGTTTCGTTACTAACGTGGAATTACCATTACCTGCACGTGGAAAATATAGTTCATCCTATGCCACAAAAATCAAACCGTGGGCACAATTCCCATCCGGATTTCTCAATATATCAACAGTAAAGTAAAACAATAAATATATTAGTACTTCACTGAAATCCGGTGTAAAATCGTACAACGTAAACAACAGATTTCTCAGAGCGACCTCTAATGTATAAACATATAAGTATATCACAGTAGGTAGAACAATAAACCTACTGGAAGAAACAAGGTAGCTCGAGCACTATGCCTCCGACTACGACGTGCGACACCAGAGCATGAACTGCAAACTGGGCACGGAAACCGAAAAGCCCAGGGGAAAGACATGAAAATCGTTAGAGTGAGTGGACGAAAATAAATGTCTTTCACCAGTTAATATATATGTTTAAAATAACATATGCGAGTCCAGGTAAATAAAAACAACAAGTACACGAGGTAAAACCATAATCCTCCAGCGTACTGAGCATGCAAGTATAAATCCCACGGGATCACTCATGGACACCTCAGTGCTAGTACAGTCCGAATCACGGGGTCCTTGGTCCACACGTGATTCTAAGCCAGAAATGGCCTCGGTTCCGGGGAAACGCCCCTCACCGGTCAGGTCGGGGTGACGACGCCCCTCCTGGCGGCCTACCATCGGGGATCAGCCGAGAGGTAAGTGTATCGATACAACAACGTAACTAAGACTATACTCTGTGAAAACCAAATCATAAACAGTTCGATGCAAATGCATGAAACAGCATATAAGTGTATGTATGTATACGTATATCCGTATATGTATAATCGTAAAACACATGCTCATGTAATCCGTAATCTCAATACGCATGCTCAAGTTCATAAAATATATATAAAGACTCGCAAACAATCCGTGAAAAGAAATGTCCACTCACAGACTAGCGTAACACAGTTCGCGTTAACCCGTGATCCGGCGGAAAGTCCCTCGCCAAACAAACGATCACGAACCCCTGAATAATCACAATAACCATTTCTCAAAATCATAATTCAACAATTCAAATCAAATCATGAGAAACCACCGTTCTCGGAAACACGAAATCCGATTACGACAAACTGTCGGAAATCTGGAAATCACACCTCAATACCTCGCTATAAGTTCGGATGCTCAATTCGAAAAATGAACCTCCCCACTGCGATCGGGGCACGATTTCGAGTGAAATGACATACAACTTGTCGAAAATCCCAAAAAGTCAAACTTTGACCGTTGACCGCCGTCCACGGTGGCGCCGCCGCCAAACTGAAAATTTTCCGGCGGAGCAACCCTTATTCCACTCAAAATCATCCACTGAGCAACTTTATCAACTGCAATAAAGGCCAATTCTCACTCTAACTCATCCAATTTCAAGCAAAACCGAATTGTTCCCAAAATTTCACATTCAAAATTCTCCACACACAAGCAAAATTAGATCACCATACCTATATGGTTAGAATCAGGGTGAAGAGGGCTACAAAACTCAGTCCAAATTGTAGCTCGAATCGGCCTAATTCGTGCAACCCGAATTCCACAATTTCTCTTGAATTTCAACCGTAAAAGTCTCCTCCTCCGGCGAGCCACGCCGTCGACGGTGACCGGGGATGGGTAGAGGGGACTGAGGAGCACCGTTTGAGGTCTAACCCAAGGCCGGAGGTGGCCGGATTAGGCTCGCCGCCGGCGAAGCCGTGAGCAAGTCGCCATCGTCGCACACCACTCGGTCAAACCGAGTTGACCGGGTCAAACCCATTAATGACCATGTGTTGACTTGCCATAAATGGAAACCCACTATTTATAGTCTTCCCATGATGGAAACTCCCAAAATTACATATTTTGACAACTTTAAACATTCGTAACTCTCGCGTCGTAACTCCGATTCCGATAATTCTCGCGGCAACAAACTCGACTCGACATGTTCTTCAATTACCACCCGAAGTCAAACACATCGACCAATCGGATAAAAGTCAACCATTCAACCCAACACATAATTAAACCGACTAAACAATCATCAATCGGAAATAATCACAACTTAATCTTCGTAACTCAGAACAATGCTCCGAAAGTTCCCACGAGCTTGAAATTAAATTCTGAACAACTTCCGTGAAGAAGCCGAAACCAAATTCTCGACCAGTAATTTAGTCGTTAAAAGCACCACCATTTAAATCCAAACTTCAAATATTCATAATTAATTCCTCGGTCGTCCAAATAACGATCCGGAACAGCCCACGAACTCGAAATCACACATACAACGACTCTCGAGAAGAGACCCAGCTCCAATTCTTGGCCAATGATTAAGTCGTTAACAAACCCTGGCGAGTAAATCTATTATCGGAAATCCATGCTGATACGCTAACTCGCGAATTGAGCTGATTTCACTGCTGATTCTGTTCTGGGTCGTCACAGCATCTGCTCACATCAGCTGCTATATTCCTCTTCATACTGCGTCACGAGTAGTAAACCCGAAGTATCAGATACATCTCCGTACCACTAGTGCATAACGCACGCAAAACAATGAGCTTCAACATCATCACACTCTAACTCAGCTCTCGTAGCTCGCAACTCGACTAACACGGAAACTCGAGCCACACACACATGAAACAATGGAGCTCCCGACTTCCGATTGAATGCATCAGCAACAACATTAGCCTCTCTCTCTCGGATAAACTCAAATGTGCAGCCATAGTCGTTAGTTGACCACATCCATCTACGTTGCCTCAAGCTCAAATCTGGTCGAAAATGCAAGTACATGAAACTCAAGTAATGAGTGTACATCCTACACTGCGCTGCACGCCATAGCAGTAATGTCTCGAACTCTTCGATGCTAACCTAAAGACAGCTACACCCAAACCATACATAGGATACGTAGCTTCATAAAGTTTCCACTGCCTGAAACCATGAGCCACCGCTCTGCTATGCTGCATCAAAGCATAACCAAATCCAAATCTCGATGCATCGCCGTAAACCACGAACTCATCACGGTCGTCAGGTAAAGTCAAAACCGGAGCAACGGTCAACTTTTCCTTCAGGAGTAAGTAACTTTCCTCACGCGCATCGGACCATTCGAACTTGACACCTTTCTTCGTCAATCTGGAAAATGGAGTGGCAATTCGAGAAAATCCTGCACAAAACGCTGATAGTAACCTGCCAAACCCAAGAAACTCCTGATCTCTGGTACGGTGGTAGGTCCACTCCAATTCAATCACGGCTTCTATCTGGACAGGATCCACGCCGACTCCCTCGGCTGACATCACGTGGCCCAAAATCTTCACTCTAATCAACCAAAATTCACACTGGCTGAACTTCGCAAACAATTGATCATCTCGCAAAGCCCACAAAACTACTCGCAATTGCTTCTTGTGCTGGCCCACACTCCTGGAGTAAATCAGGATATTGCTGACGAACACGACCGCAAACTTGTCCAGAATCGTCTGAACACCTGGTCCATCAAGTCCATAAGAACTACGGGGGCATTGGTCAACCCAAACGGCATGACCAAGAACTCGTAATACCCACACCGTGATCCGAAAGTTATCCTGACCACATCTGACTCTCTGATCCACAACTGATGGTATCCGGACCCGAAATCAATCTTCGAAAAGACTAAAGCTCCCTTGAGCTGATCATACAAATCGTGAATTCGAAGCGGAGGATACTCGCTCTTCTCTGAAGCCTGATTCAGCTTACGGTAGTCGATGCATAATCTCGTCGAACCACCATTCTTCCGCACAAATAGTACAAGAGCACCCCTCGGTGATACACTGGTTCATACGAAATCTCCTCCAGCAACTCTCGAAGTTAAATCTGTAGCTCCATCAGCTCCGCTGGTACCAAACGACAAGATGCCAGTGATATGAGTCCAGCGCCCGGTAAAAGCTCATTGGTGTAGTCGGTCTCCCGAACTGGAGGAATACCCGGTAACTCCTCCGAAACACATCTGGGAACTCAGGAACCACCTCAATGTCGTCAATATTTGGTACAACAGCCATAGTAACCACAACATGAGCTAAGTAAACAACACAACCCTTTTTCCACCATCCGCTCGACCATCACCGCTGAAATCACACATGGCAATAAAATATTCTTCCTGCCGGGAAACAGTATCTCGGGGAAAACCTGGTCATCAAAACACAACCTCCTTCTCGTGACACTCGAACATAGCCCAATATGTCGCCAAGAAGTCCATACCCATAATTACATCAAAATCGACGATATCCAGCAATAATAGATCCGCAGCTAACCCATAACCTCCAACAAAAATCTCACAACCTCCTGGATGGATACAACACTCTCCAAAACCTCGGAAGTGGAGATGTAGGCATAATAGCCATGGATATCAAGCGACGGTAACCTCGGAGAAAACTTGGCCCTCACAAAGAGTCGTAGCACAAACTCCGGCATGCCCAATTAGCCTTTCACATCGATTGCGACTTTGCTGATTGACTCGTCTAGAAGTCTACGTTGGTCAAACTCCAGAAATAGCATCTTTACCTCCTCCTGAACTCTGAGCTGCCGAGCCACTAAAACAGCTGGCTGAGGACGCTCCCTCGCAACATGACCCTCCTGGCCACCATAATAGCAACTGAGAGTGCTCCACGAATACAAGTCACATCAACGCCTGCTGTGAGGAAGGATCACCAACGATTACCCAAACTCATGCCACAGGAACAAGTCCACTACTCTGTGATCTCCACCATCACCAAACGGATCCTCAACTTTGATCTGATGACCCTCAACATAACTGAAAAGGCCACAGCCTGGTGAAGATACTGATCCCGAGGTGCCTGAACTCAACCTTATCAAAATCTCGACTAATTTCACCTTCCTCAAACCAACATATCGAAAACCGCGTAAGCCTTTCCTTCTCAATATCCTCGCCTCTGAGTGCAGCACACCAAACTTATCATGGTTATCTCGGGGCATAACAGTCAAAATCCCTCTGATGCTCAGGTTCAAACTCATCTCGAACTTCGTGCATTGCTTCCTCTGAAACCACATAACACGTGCAAACTAGGACAAACATGTGAACGATACATCTCTGCCTCAGGTGGGTAAGCACTCCATATTTCCGTTGTTGGGTAGCCTGATTAAACCATTACCGTATAAACAACACCCTGAATGTAGGCCATGGAGTCGCAACAGGAACTCACACAATACCAGCCCACCAAATGCAATGATCTGACTCAGGCAAAACATTAGCTACCACAATTCTCTGTTCAGAGGCAACATGTAGACGTCCATACATGCACAACCGGGCAAACCATGCCACACATAACTCTGAATCCAGTATGCTCATCCAAACCCACAACTCACTGTCAAATCGCGCGTCGATTGATCCTCAATAGGATCCACAATCGTACCGACACGGAAAGCACATCAAGGAGGCATCCTAATGAATAAAACATCGTTCGCAACAAGTAGAACGTAATCATGGAACTTCAAATATTTGATAGCATATAACACCCGGAGTATTGATGAGTACCCGCCGGGCGGTCGGGTCATCACTCCAGACATGCTGTACATTCTCAAATATCCTTAGTAAACACGACTACAGAAGTCTACGGAACCTAAAACCTAATGCTCTGATACAAAGCTGAAAGGACCCAACCCCGATTTAGTTTCCTTAACCGGAATCAAACCCCTTCTGAAAACACGAACCAACAAAAACCACAAAAATTTTGGCAGAGTTTCGTTACTAACGCGGAATTGCCTTTACCTGCACCTGAAAAATAACACTTCATCCTATGCCACAAAAGCCAAACCGTGGGCACCAATCCCATCCGGATTTCTCAATATCATAACAGTAATGTAAAGTAATCAATAAAACTATACTTTACAGAAATCCGGGGAAAAATGGTACAAAAGTATAAATCAGAATGCTCAGAGCGACCTCTAGTGTATAATTATATAAATATACCACATCAGGCAGAACAAGAAACCTATTGGAAGAATCAAGGTAGGTCGAACACTATGCCTCCGAGCACGACGTGCAACACCAGAGTTCGAACTACAAACTGGGCACGGAAACCGAAAAGCCCAGGGGAGAGGCAATAAAATGTTAGAGTGAGTAGACGAAAATAAACATATGTCTTTCACCAATTTCATATACAATAAACAAGTATAGCGAGTTCGAAAAACATATATGAAGGTTGCCAGACAAATCTCTCAAGCCCGACGGTGATACGGCAGGGGAATCTCTCAACCCCGGCGGCATAACAGGGGAATCTCTCAACCCTGCCCAGAGGAATCTCTCAACTCTGGTCCAGAGGAATCTCTCAACTTTGGCAGACTACCGGTGATCAGCCGAGTAGACGAAGCATCGATGCAAGTAATGTCATCACCATAAAATATAAAATAATACCTCCGAAAATAATAAATAATCTCAACATCGTATATAAATAAATACGGAAAATCATGAAAAATCACGAACTCGCAACTACTATGAAAATATAAAAATGTTCACTCACAGGTAAGCGTGACGCGATACATGTTAATCCCGTGATCTGGCGGAAAATCCCTTGCCAAACGAACGATCACGAACCCCTGAATAATCATAAAATTTACTACTCAAATTCATAACTCGACACCTCAAATCATATCATGAGAAACAACCGTTCCCGGAAATATATAATTCAATAACGACGAAATCGTGAAAATCCGATAATCACACCACAAAACCTCGCTATAATTTCTAATGCTGAATTCGAAAAACAAACCTCACCACTGCGATCGGGGCACGATGCCGAGAGAAACGACATATAACTTGTCGAAAAACACGTCAGACGAAAAGTCGCCGCCGTCGCAGCTGCCGCCGGCCACCGGAAAATCCAACATGCCCAAACAAGTTCATGCTACACATGGTTTTGAAGATCTCGACGATTCCAACAACTTTCCAGTTCAAAGTTAAGGCCAATTTTGACCGGAAAACCTCCAAAAATCAACTCAAAGTTCCAAACCCTTACCGGAATTTCAAATCGACGGATCTCTCTCCTCCGGCCATGGCAACCCTCAAGACCACTTGCAATAGCTTCCTTAGTTCAAGGTTAACAAAAGCCCTCAAAGAGCCATCACCAAATCGGCCTCCAAGCCGTCACCCGAAACCAACGAAATCTCGCCGAAAAGCCGTGAATTTCACTGCCGCATAACTTCCTCCTCCGGCCACCATAGGTGGTGGTCCAAATCCCAACTTGAAGAGCAACTCGAGCCCAACAAGTCTCGTGAAGAAGCCTTGACCAAATATGGTCGGAATCGACCTCAATTCCGGCGAAAACCGAACGGCACAACCACACCCAAAACGGGTCGCCCATGACCCGCGGTCAACGCGGTCAACACCCACTTTCCCTTTCTAGAAACTTTCCCAAATCGGCATGTATCGTTTCCGTATTTATACCGTACGCGTATCGAACCCCAAACGGATAAATACGACAATATTTGACGGACAAAAATATTCACAACTTATTCCTCGTAACTCGGAAAAATCCTCCAGAAGTTCCCACGAGCTCGAAATTAAATTTTCTACAACTTCCACGAAGGATTCCAAATCAAATTCTCACCCGATAATTTAATCGCTAACGAAGCCGCCATATTAATAGATTACGTCGAAAGCACGACAAATCGCGAAACTCGTAAATCAAGTCGATAATCATTCCATTTCTTGTTCGGCTCGATCAACGGTCCAAAATGGATCACAATCAAAATTCGGATAGACTCGAACACGAACGGATAAACTCGACAATACTCCAAAATTTCAAATATTCATATTATATTCCTCAGTCGTTGAAATAATAATCCAGAACCGCCCACGAACTCAAAATCATGCGTACAACAACTCTCGAGAAGAGACTCAACTCAAATTCTCGGCCAATAATTAAGTCGTGATCAAGACCAGCGATTCAATCTATTATCGGAGAACTGCGATTATACGCTAACTCACGAATTAAGCTGATTATACTACTGATTCTGTTCCAGGTCGTCACATGAAAAGTTTTGCACAAATCGGCGATAATAACCTGCTAAACCCAAGATACTTCGTATCTCTGTCACATTCGTAGGTCTGCTCCAATTCAGCACTTCTTTGATCTTATCTGGATACGCGTTGTCTTTGTTAGCTGATATCACGTGACCCAAAAACTTCACACTGTTCAACCAAAACTCACACTTGCTAAACTTGGCATACAACTGAGCATCTCGCAAAGTCTACAAAATGACATGTAAATGCTTCTTGTGTTTCCCTATACTCCTGGAATATATCAAGATATCATCAAGTTCATAAAAGCTGCTGGCGCATTGGTCAACCCAAAAGGAATAACGAGAAACCCATAATGCCCATAGCGTGACTGAAACGTCGTCTTATCAATATCAGACTCCCAAATCTGTAGCTGATGGTACCTTGACCTGAGATCAATCTTCGAAAAGACTGAAGTTCCCTTCAACTGATCGAACAAATCATCAATCCGTGGAAGCGAATACTTGTTCTTCACTGTGACCTGATTCAATTTCCGATAGTCAATGCATAGCCTCATCGAACCATCCTTCTTCCTCACAAACAACACTGGAACACCCCGAGGTAAAACACTAGATCGAATGAAGCCTTTTTCAATCAATTCTTGAAGTTGAATCTGCAACTCCCTCAACTCTGCTGGTGCTATACGATAGGGTGTCTGCGAAATGGTGAGGTTGGATTTATGGTGGTGGAGATGGTGTTTCGCTAGGCTTGGATGGGTAAGGGCCGGGAGAGAAGATTTTAGAGGGTTGGAAATGATGAACTAGAGAGAGAAAATGATGGGTACGTTAGAGAGAAGGTAGAGAGAATTGGTATGTAGAGATATATGTTAGAATGAAGTTAAAGTTGGTTGTGTAATGTGTGCAGCTATGGGTAAGCTTCAGAAGATAATTTCAAATTTGAAATTCAAAAGAAAGGTAAAAGACATGATCTTAAAGTTTAGGCTCTAATGTGGTCTAAAGTGTGACTCACATTGACATGTGCAAGTCATGTGCCATCACCCCCCTTTGATTTTTTCTAGCATTTGGTTTGAACTTCTTCCATGGCTTAACTTCCGAACTTGACCGGCGTTGACCTCGTCGTTGATAAGTGATGACTGACCAGAGTTGACCATTGACCAGTCGGAGTTGATCATTGACTGACGTTGACTGATGTAGACTTTTCATCTTTTTCCTGATTTTGCTCCATTCTCTCCAAGGACTCTGGAAATATGCTCGGTTTCTCCGAAAAGTGATCAATTACCATCTTTAAGAGAACTTATAATTTCCTAACATAAAAAGGAAACGTTATAAGTGTGATGTTTTATTCACAAAAGACAAGCAATAAACATGAAGTTAGTGACGTTTTTAGCACATTATTATGAACCTAACAATGGTGACCAGATGCAATTTACTTTATATTCGTTGTTTTTTTATTGATGAATTTTTTTTACGAAGAATCTTCGACGACGAAACTTTTGTTTTTTAAGTTATTAAAAGACAAAATTAGGCTCTTAGTCAACATATTAATCTCTTTCATCGTCTACTTTAGGTATTCTGGTAGTGCAATCTAATTTAAAGTCCAAAATGCCTAAAATTGGGCACCATTGCACAATGCATGTTTACTATCCATTGTTTGTTTGATGCATATGAGAAAACTTACACAACAGTATATGTCCTTTTTGCTATGTGATTGCCATGTGAGGTGCCAAAACTGAGATGCCTCCTGTTTTTGTTTTATTTCCTTCTCTCCGCCCAAATTTTTCATCATTTGTGCGTAACATCAGGTAATAGTTAATTTAAGATAACGTTGTGTTATATTAATTTTAGTATCTAAATTTGATATGACGCACATTTTTGTTTCATTTTCCACAATCCCCCAAATTTTCTCTGATTTGTGCATAACATCAGATAATAGTTTTAATACGTTACCGTTGTGTGATGTAGATCAGATGATAGTCTTAATACTTTACTGCTGTGTGATGTAGATACTAGTGCCAAATTTGAGATGTCGCACATTCAAATTAATAAAATATTTTTAGAGCTGTTGTATAATGCAAAAACTTGAAATAAAAAAAAAATCAAAAATGTGCTAAAGCAGCGATGACTCCAAAAAAAAAAATACACTCATATTACGCTCAAACACTCCCATACTCTCAAAATACAAACACTCCCGTCGCTCTCCCTCAAATCCTAGCCCCTAATTTGCACGGCCCATCCTCATTTCATCGATCAAACTATCACCCCCTCAATCATCTCAGTTTCATCCTCTCTCTTCAAACCTTCACCCCCACATCCCATCTCGGGTGCTCTCCTCCATTGCTGTATCGGCTCGCGTGCTCTCTTCCCTTCTCTCTCTTTGTCGGCAGAAGCTACTCAGCACCATCGTCGGCCTTCGAAAGCATGGTTCCTCCTTGCGATGCTCTTCTCTTCTCCTAGTGTTGGCAATATGGATAAACGGGCGGGTACCCGCCCGTTGAATGGAATACCCAATATTGAACGGGTAAAACCCATTAATACCCGTTACCTGTAAAATGATGAACGGGTAATACCCATACCCGCCCGGTCAAACTTCGGGTAACCCACGGGTACCCGTTCAATTTTATTTTTTTTGCATATTTTTTTGTATTTTTTTATATTTTTTTATATTTTTTTTATTTATATATATTTTTTTGTCGTTGTTATAAGAAGTAACATAACTCATTTTGACCAGTACTGTGCTAATGGTGAATTTAGCTATTTAATTTTGAATTTTTCTTTTTCTTGCAATGAGGCTAGGTTGCTAGGATATTGTATTAGTCCAATGTAGTCTCTTTGGTTTTTTGTTTTGTTTTTGGACTGGAAAGATAATTCATTCATTGCAAGAAACAGAATGCTTACTCTTCGATGTATTTGGGCATTAGACAAACACATAAAAAAGTTGATTGTGGCCAGATAACTTGGATTCAATTAGGTTCTGGTTTAATCTTTGATCTCAAAAGTAAGACTAAGAAATTTGGATCATAGTAGCAACACTGAAATTAAGCATCTTTAATAAATATGTCAAAGTCTGTAGAATCCATGCCACAAAGGAAATGAAAGAAGCTACTAGTGCTCATCGATCCATAACTAAGTACACATTCCCACTTATGCTCATATCATATCATCTGCATCAACATGACTCAACCCCTACAAAGATAAATACGATATAAATATATCAAAATCACACAATAACATATGAAATAATACCATTACTTATGTAGCTAGAAACAAAGTTTTCATGCAAATACCTCATCAACATCATCATCAAATGTGCCAAGTAGAGTCACATCTCCAAACTCACTCCTCAACCAGTCACGAGCGCACATCAGAGCGTCCACGGTGTTAGAATGAAGACGGTTGCGATGTGGATTTATTACCCGACCACCAATACTAAATGCTGACTCTGAAGCAAGAGTGGAAATAGGAATGGCCAACACATCACGAGATACCATGTGTAAAGTATGATATGATCCCCGACTTGTCTTCCACCAAGAAATGATGTCAAAGTCCTTATCATTCCTAGATATCACTGCCTCTCCCAAATATTTATCTAGATCGGACTTGTAATCCACTCAACTCGTATCAGAAACAAACACGTCATACTGGTCCATATCATCATCTTTATCGTTCACACCTGACCATGACAAGCTTCCAGAAGGTGCATCAGCTATGAAACTCAATGTTGGACAGGACTCATACTCCTTAACCAAATCATAAAGAAGTACCCTGATCTTCTCAATTTCAACCACATATGAAGTATGATAGATTTTTCTGAAGAAAAACTCAATCACCTTCATCTTATACCTAGGATCCAAAATAGTAGCGAAGGCAATTGTCCCAATAACACTAATATTTCTCAAACTCTTCTTCCATTTGCTTTGCCATTGTTCTCACTTGAGGTACATCTGAATCAAGCCACTTGGTAATCGACAATCTGATGCTACATACCTTTGGAAAAAATAAGTTAGAAGTAGGATACTTGGTACCAGAAAACAATTGAGTGACTTTGTAAAACATCTGCAACTTGTCAACAATAACCACTACCAACTTCCAATCATCCTCCGTCGGCACATTCTTATACCCTCTACACCTAATACTCATTAGTGGAAAAACTGCCTTATACTCCAAAGCTGACTGAAGCATCAAGTACGTAGAATTCCACCGCGTCCTACAATCAAGTACCAACTTTCTACTGCACTGCACATGCATCTCACTAGCAGCAGTAATGAACATTTCTTCCCCTTTTGGACCAGTCGTCCAATATGCAACACTAGCTCTAATAGTCTCTATACTATCACGAATCACATCCAACCCATCCTTTACTATTAGATTCAGAATGTGTGCAACACAACGCATATGTAAAAATTTACCATCAACCAATAGTGAACTAGAGCCCAAACTAGTTTTCAACAACTCAATCATGGCATCATTTGTTGAACAATTATCCACAGTCAAAGTCAACAAATTTTGGTGAACTTTCCAACTATATAGACAATCTAACAGTACACTACATATAGTATTTGCATCATGTGGACAAGGAACATGGACAAACCTAAAACACAAGATAAATTATAAAAAAATAATTAGATATATAAATTACCTCACAAGTGGGTTTCAATTGATGTATAAACTGTACAAACTGTACATGACAACAAAACATACATACCTCAAAAGCCGACTTTGTAAGTTCCAAGAATCATCAATAAAGTGCGCTGTGATTGCCATGAATCCCCTCTTTTGGTTACTTGCAGTCCACATATCCGTAGTCAATGCAATTCTACTATGATTCTTTTCAACCAATGCCCTTGTTTTCTCCTTCTCGAATTCATAGATTTTGAAGATCTCCTTCTTGATTGTGTTACGACAAGGGACTACAAAAGAAAGTCGTAGTGCTTTGGAGTATTTCTTAAACCCCACATGATCCACAATGGACAGCGGATACTCGTGCATAATGATCATGCTAGCTAGCTCTTTTTTAGCAAGAGATTCATCGAACTTGCTTGAACGAGCAGAGCCTTCGATCCTTGAATTTGGTGTACCTTCTAATCCTTTACATGACTTGAT
Source organism: Geum urbanum (assembly GCA_946800695.1). Classification (NCBI taxonomy): domain Eukaryota; kingdom Viridiplantae; phylum Streptophyta; class Magnoliopsida; order Rosales; family Rosaceae; genus Geum; species Geum urbanum. Next base: position 14,111,103 of record OX327008.1, on the reverse strand, counting down.
GTGGCTTTTCAATGCTTACAGACTACTTTGTCTTCTCCATTGATGCTGATTTTATCAAAATGATCCCATGTGACGACCCGGATCTGAATCAGTAGTATGTTCAGTTTGATAGATGAGTTACTGCGTAGTCGCAGTTGTTCGACGGTTATTGGAATCGCCGAGTTTGTTAACGACTTAATTATTGGCCAAGAATTGGAGCTAGGTCTCTTCTCGAGAGTCGTTCTATATGTGATTACGAGTTCGTAGAAGGTTCCGGATCGTTATTTGGACGACCGAGGAATTAATTATGAATATTTGAAGTTCAGATTTAAATGGTGGGCTACTTAAGGACTAAATTATCGGACGAGAATTTGGTTTCGGCTTCTTCACAGAAGTTGTTCGGAATTTAAGTTCGAGTTCGTGGGAACTTCCGGAGCATGATTTGGAGTTACGAGAAATTAGTTGTGATTATTTCCGTTTGTTGGCTATTTAGTCGATTTTAAATGTGTGTTGGTTTGAAAGGGTTGACTTTTTATCCGTTTGGCCGATGTGTTTGACTTCGGGTGATTATTGAAGAATATTTTGAGATGAGTTTGTAGCCACGAGAATTATCGGAATCGGAATTACGACGAAGGAGTTATGAATATTCGAAGTTTGTCGTAATTAATTGGGGAAAGTTTCCTAATCGGGAAAGGCTATAAATAGCAACTTGCCATAAGGGGAAAGTCAAAAACAGGAAATATTGTGTTTGACCGAGTTGACTCGGTCAACTCGGTGGAGAGAGGATGAGAACGACGGGACCGACGTGATTAATTCCGGCGAGGGACTTCCGGCCACCTCCGGCCAGGACCCCATCGATGCGTCTCGGTGTCCCCATCATCGCCCGGTCTCATTTTCCGGCGTGGTCCACGGTGGAGGAAGCTTTTCCGGCGAGAAAATGGTGAGATTTTTGATGATTCGGGTTCTTTGATTCGGGTTGAATTGAGCTATGAAATGGATTGGGCTTTGTAGCTCTTCCCTCCACGAATCTAACTAAATTGGTTTGGAGTTTCAATTCGGTTTGAGTTGTGAGAATTCTTGATTTGAATTTTGTGTTCTATTTCGGTTTATCATGAAATTGGATGTGTTAGAGTGAGAATTGGACTTCAGTGTAGTTGACAAAGTTGCTCAGTGCAGGATTTTGAGTGGAATAGAGGTTTCCCCGCCGTGAAACTCTCCGGTCAACAGTGGCGCCGCCGTGGACGGCGGTCAACGGTCAGAGTTGACTTTTTGACTTTCGACAAGTTGCATGTCATTTGACTCGAAATCGCGCCCCGATCGCAGTGGGGAGGTTCGTTTTTCGAGTTGAGCGTCCGTACGTAAGGTGAGGTATTGTGGTATACATATACGGATTTTCGACGATTCGTCGACTTTGGATTTCGTGTTTCCGAGAATTGTGGTTTCTCGTGGTTTGATTTGAATTGTCGGATTATGACTTTGAATAATGGATTTTGTGAATATTCAGGGGTTCGTGATCGTTGTTTTGGCGAGGGGCATTCCGCCGGATCACGGGTTAACGCGTATCGCGTTACGCCAGTCTGTGAGTGGACAATTTCTTTTCACGGAAATGATTGCGAGTCTTTTATTTATGATTTATGAACTTGAGCATGCAGCATGATTATGGTTTTACGAGCATGAGATTTCATACGAGATTATGTTTATTATGAGCATGTGTTTTACGATCATACGGATATACTTATACGAATATGCGTATACGAGTATACATACACTGATATATTGTTTCATGCATTTGCATCGAACTGCTTATGATTTGGTTTTCACAGAGTACAGTCGTAGTTTATGAGGTTGTATCGATACACTGCATCCCGGCTGATCCCCGAGGATGTTACCAGCTAGGATCACGTGTGGGCTAGGGACCCCGTGGTTCCGACTGTGCTACTGCAGCTAGGATCACGTGTGGGCTAGGGACCCCGTGGTTCTGACTGTGAGATTTTACTTGCATGCTCTGTTTACGAGTTGGAGTCAGCGTCTCCTCGTATACTATTTGGTTTGATTTATTATATTTCGACTCGCATATGTTTTATAACATATATTATTTGGTGAAAGACATTTATTTTCGTCCACTCACTCTAACGTGTTTTATGTCTTTCCCCTGGGTTTTTCGATTTCCGTGCCCAGTTTGCAGTTCAGGCTCTGGTGTCGCACGTCGTGGTCGGAGGCATAGTGCTCGAGCTACTTTGTTTCATCCAGTAGGTTTATTGTTCTACCTACTGTGGTATGCGTATATGATTATGTATTAGAAGTCGCTCTGAGCGTCCCATTGTATATGTTATACGATTTTACACCGGATTTCAGTAAAGTATAGATATATTTACTGATTTATTATACTGTTGATATATTGAGAAATCCGGATGGGATTGGTGCCCACGGTTTGCTTTTTGTGGCATAGGATGAAGTGTATTTTCCACGTGCATGTTAAGGTAATTCCACGTTAGTAACGAAACTCTGCCCAAATTTCGAAAAGTTTTTGTTGGTTCGTGTTTTCGAAGGGGTTTGATTCCGATTTAGGGAGCTAAATCGGGGTTGGGTCCTTTCAGCTTGGTATCAGAGCATTAGGTTATAGGTTCTGTAGACTTCTGTAGTCGTGTTTACTAAGGGTATTTGAGAATGTACAGCATGTCTGGAATGGTGACCCGACCGGCCGGCGGATAATCATCAAATTCCGGGTGTTGTATGCTTCCAAATATTTGAAGTTCCATGATTACATTCCACTTGTTGTGAACGATATTGTATTCATTAGGATACCTCCTGACGTGCTTTTCGTGTCGTTTCGGTTGTGGATCCTATTGAGGATCAATCGACGCGCGATTTGCCAGAGAACAGTGGAATCATATGAGTATTCAGAGTTCAGAGAATTGTGTGGCATGGTTTGCCTGGGGATGTGTATGTGAGCGTCTATATGTTGCCTCAGAGCCGAGAATTGTGGCAGTTGATGTGTGCTTGAGTCAGTTTATTGTATTTGGTGGGCTGATATTGTGTGAGTTCCGGTTGCGACTCCACGGCCTACATTCAGAGTGTTGTGTATACGGTAATGGTGTTATCAGGCTACCCAGTATTTGATGTGGAGTGTTTACCCACCTGAGGCAGAGATACACTGTTCACATGTTCGTTTCCGGTTGCACGTGTTATGTGGCTTCAGAGGAAGCAGTGCACGAGGTTCGAGATGAGTTTGAACCTGGGCATCAGAGAGAGTCTGATTGTTATGCCTCGAGATTACCGTGAGGAGCTTAGTGTGTTGCACTCAGTGGCGAGGTTATTGTGAGGGAAAGATGTACGTGGTTTTCGATGCGATGGTTTGAGGGAAGTGGACTTAGTCGAGATTTTGATGAGGTTGAGTTCCGATACTTCGGGATAAGTGGTTTCATCAGACTGTGGTCTTTTCGATTATGTTGAGGATCCTCTGCTGATTCGTTTGGCGATGGCGGAGATCACAGAGTAGCGGATTTTCTCCTGTGGCATGAGTTGGGCGATCGTTGGTGATCCTTTCACGCAGCAGGTGTTGCGGTGACTTGTGTTTGTGGAGCACTCTCAGTTACTATTTCGGTGGCCAGGAGGGTCACGTTACGAGAGAGCGCCGTCAGCCAGCTGTGTTGGCGGTTTGGTAGCTCAGAGTTCACGAGGAGATCATGATGCTATTCATGTGGTTTGATCCATGTACCATTTTGACGAGCCATTCAGTAAGTCGCAATTGATGTGGGCGGCTATTTGGGCATGTTGGAGTTCGTGTCATGACCTTGTTGAGGACAAACTTTTCTCCGAGGTTGCTGTTGTTTGATATCCATGGCTATTGTATCTGTATCTCCACTTCCGAGGTCTTGGAGAGTGTTGTATCCATCCAGAGGTTGCGAGATCCTTGTTGGAGGATTTGGCTTAGCCGCGGATCTGTTAGCTGGATGTTGTGATTTTGGTGTGTTTGTGAGTACGGACTTACTGACGATGCATTTGGCTGTGTTCGAGTACCTCGAGAAGGAGGTTGTGATTCGACGACCAGATTTTCCCGAAATACTGTTTCGCGGTGATGGTCAAGTGAATGATGGAGACGAGTTGTGTTGTTTGCTTAGCTCATATTGTGGATACTACGGTTGCTGTGCCCGACATTGGTGACATTGAGGTGGTTCCCGAGTTTTCCAGGTGTATTCTGGAGGAGTTACCAGGTGTTTCTCCAGTTCGGGAGACCGACTACATCATTGAGCTTGTACTAGGCGCTGGACTCATTTTACCGACGTCTTGTCGTTCTGAGCTAGCGGAGCTGATGGAGCTACAGTTTTGACTCCAGGAGATGCTGGAGGAGATTTCAGGAGACTTCGTGCGACCCCGCATATTTGCGTGGGGTGCTCCTGCATTGTTTGTGTGGTTGTTGGATGATTCGACATGGTGGTGCATTGACTACCAGAAGCTTGATTTGCTTCAGAGGAGAGTGAGTATCCTCTGCTTCGGTTTGATGAGTGGTTTGGTCAGCTCGCGAGAGCTTCAGTCTTTTCGAGGATTGATTTCGGATCCGGATACCATCAGTGGAGGTTTGATGAGTCAGATGTGGCTATGTTGGCTTTCAGATCTCGTTGCGGACATCAGGAGTTCTTGGTCATGCCATTAGTTGACCAATGCCCCGTAGATCGTGTGGATTTGATGGACCAGGTGTTCAGACGGTTTCTGGACGAGTTACGGTCATGTTCGCTGGGAATATCCTGATTCACTCCAGGAGTGTGGACCAGTACCTGAGGTAATTGTGAGCGGTTTTGCGGACTTCGCGAGACGATTAACTGTTTGCGAAGTTCAGCCAGTGTGAACTTTGGCTGTTTAGCATGAAGATTTTGAGCTGTGCGATGCTAGCCGAGGGAGTCGGCGTGGATCCTGACCGGTTTGAAGCCGTGTGGATTTGGAGTTGCCCTACTATTGTACCAGAGATCAGGGGTCTCTTGGGTTTGGCAGGCTTTTACCGACGGCTTTGTGCAGGATTTTTCCGGATTGCTACTCTACTTTCCGGATTGACGGAGAAGGCGTAGAGTTCGAGTGGTTCGATGCACGCGAGAAGAGTTACTGACTCATGTAGGTGGTTGACCATTGCTTCGGTTTTGACCTTACCTGACGATTATGACGAGTACGTGGGTTATGGTGATGCATCGAGATTTGGATTCGGTTGTGTATTGATGTTGTATAGTAGAGCGGTGGCTCATGGTTCGGACAGTGGAAACCTTATGAAGCTACGTATCCTATGTATGATTTGGGCGTAGCTGTCCTTATGTTAGCATCGAAGAGTTCGAGACACTATAGCTATGGTGTACAGCTCAGTGTAGGACGTGCATTGATCACTTGAGTTTCATCCACTTGCACTTTCGGCCAGATTTGGGCTTGAGGCAGTGTAGATGGATGGGGTCGACTAACGACTATGGCTATATCTTTGAGTTTGTTCGAGGAAGGCTAGTAGTTGTACTTTGATCATCCGTCTGGGATGTTGCTGCTGATACATTTAGTCGAGAGTCGGAGATTCAGTGTTGCATGTGTGTATGTGTGGCTCGAGTTTCCGTGTTAGCCGAGTTATGGGCTACAAGAGTTGAGTTTGAGTATGATGATGTTGAGACTCGTGATTTTGCGCGTGTTTGGCGCTAGTGACGCGGAGAAGTGTCAGATACTTCGAGTTTACTACTCGTGACGCAACATGAAGAGCAGTGTAGCGGTTTGTGTGTGCAGATGGCAAGTTTGTCGACTAGCGATGGCTAGGAGACAGAGACTTGCCGAGAAGTGTCAGTCATTTTAGATTTCCGGTTTGACGTGTCCGTTGTTGCTGTGTTGTGTGTGTTGTATGCACTTTGATTGGTGATACCAGTTGTCAGGTCTTTGTGGGCAGTTTGATGAACTTGGTATGTTTATTTGTACTTTCGGAGATGATTTCAGTGGCAGGCTGTTATGGCTATATTTGATGGAGGTTGTCCCTCTACGTGGTGTACCTGTGTCCCAGTTTGCTGGTCGAGGTATACGACAAGTGTTGGCGAGCTTTGCAGCGAGCATTGGGGACCAGATTACGAGCTAGTACCGATTCTTGTCCTCGGATTGACGAGCGATCTTTGAGGACTATTCATACCTTGGAGGGTATATTGTGGACCTCGGTATTGGAGTTCCGAAGGATTCGGGACCAGCAGTTTCAGCTGTTCGAGGTTGCTTGCAGTACCAGGTTGTTGTCCACTGTGATTTTGATATTGTTTGACATCGTTTTGAGGAACGATGTTGTACTTCATTGTGTTGAAGTGAGTTTGGTTTGAATTTGAGTTGATGTTTGTTTCCGATTTTGTGGAGTGTGTTACCACAGACTGTCAGATTAGCGGAAATGGGTTGATAATTGTTTGAGTTCGATGCTTGAGTTACGTTGGTATGAGCAGGTCGTGTTGTGATTTTCCTTGATGTTTTGATCCATATGTGGTCATAGGCGAGTTTGTGTTATGCCGTATAGTTCGGCGTCGCCTATAGTGTTGGCTTTTGTGTGTGGGATGTATGTTGTATTCCGTGTGGCGGAACAGTGTTTCAGGTTTGTTATATGTTGTGTACCCTATCTGTTCCTTATGTAGGAACACTTGGCGATTGTGTGAGCCACTTTAGATTTTTGATTTGAGGGTACAGGGATTCCTGCACGGAATTGTCTCCTATTGTGGAGTTTATGATCAGAGTTGTTCAGTTGAGATTACAGTTGATAAGTTGAGCAATATGCAGAGGCAGTGCTCCTACCTTGTAGTCGGCAGACTCGGAAATTTCGAGGTCGAAATTTTTCTAACGGGGGTGGATTTGTGACTACCCGGATCTGAATCAGCAGTATGTTCAGTTTGATAGATGAGTTACTGCGTAGTCGCAGTTGTTCGACGGTTATTGGAATCGCCGAGTTTGTTAACGACTTAATTATTGGCCGAGAATTGGAGCTGGGTCTCTTCTCGAGAGTCGTTCTATATGTGATTACGAGTTCGTAGGCGGTTCCGGATCGTTATTTGGATGACCGAGGAATTAATTATGAATATTTGAAGTTCAGATTTAAATGGTGGGCTACTTAACGACTAAATTATCGGACGAGAATTTGGTTTCGGCTTCTTCACGGAAGTTGTTCAGAATTTAAGTTAGAGTTCGTGGGAACTTCCGGAGCATGATTTGGAGTTACGAGAAATTAGTTGTGATTATTTCCGCTTGTTGGCTATTTAGTCGATTTTAAATGTGTGTTGGATTGAAAGGGTTGACTTTTTATCCGTTTGGCCGATGTGTTTGACTTCGGGTGATTATTGAAGAATATTTTGAGATGAGTTTGTAGCCGCGAGAATTATCGGAATCGGAATTACGACGAAGGAGTTATGAATATTCGAAGTTTGTCGTAATTAATTGGGGAAAGTTTCCTAATCGGGAAAGGCTATAAATAGCAACTTGCCATAAGGGGAAAGTCAAAAACAGGAAATATTGTGTTTGACCGAGTTGACTCGGTCAACTCGGTGGAGAGAGGATGAGAACGACGAGACCGACGTGATTAATTCCGGCGAGGGACTTCCGGCCACCTCCGGCCATGGGGAAGGACCCCATCGATGCGTCTCGGTGTCCCCATCATCGCCCGATCTCATTTTCCGGCGTGGTCCACGGTGGAGGAAGCTTTTCCGGCGAGAAAATGGTGAGATTTTTGATGATTCGGGTTCTTTGAATCGGGTTGAATTGAGCTATGAAATGGATTGGGCTTTGTAGCTCTTCCCTCCACGAATCTAACTAAATTGGTTTGGAGTTTCAATTCGGTTTGAGTTGGGAGAATTCTTGATTTGAATTTTGTGTTCTATTTCGGTTTATCATGAAATTGGATGTGTTAGTGTGAGAATTGGACTTCAGTGTAGTTGACAAAGTTGCTCAGTGCAGGATTTTGAGTGGAATAGAGGTTTCCCCGCCGTGAAACTCTCCGGTCAACAGTGGCGCCGCCGTGGACGGCGGTCAACGGCGGCGGTCAACGGTCAGAGTTGACTTTTTGACTTTCGACAAGTTGCATGTCATTTGACTCGAAATCGCGCCCCGATCGCAGTGGGGAGGTTCGTTTTTCGAGTTGAGCGTCCGAACGTAAGGCGAGGTATTGTGGTATACATATACGGATTTTCGACGATTCGTCGACTTTGGATTTCGTGTTTCCGAGAATGGTGGTTTCTCGTGGTTTGATTTGAATTGTCGGATTATGACTTTGAATAATGGATTTTGTGAATATTCAGGGGTTCGTGATCGTTGTTTTGGCGAGGGGCATTCCGCCGGATCACGGGTTAACGCGTATCGCGTTACGCCAGTCTGTGAGTGAACAATTTCTTTTCACGGAAATGATTGCGAGTCTTTTATTTATGATTTATGAACTTGAGCATGCAGCCTGATTATGGTTTTACGAGCATGAGATTTCATACGAGATTATGTTTATTATGAGCATGTGTTTTACGATCATACGGATATACTTATACGAATATGCGTATATGAGTATACATACACTGATATATTGTTTCATGCATTTGCATCGAACTGTTTATGATTTGGTTTTCACAGAGTACAGTCATAGTTTATGAGGTTGTATCGATATACTGCATCCCGGCTGATCCCCGAGGATGTTACCAGCTAGGATCACGTGTGGGCTAGGGACCCCGTGGTTCTGGATCACGTGTGGGCTAGGGACCCCGTGGTTCTGACTGTGAGATTTTACTTGCATGCTCTGTTTACGAGTTGGAGTCAGCGTCTCCTCGTATACTATTTGGTTTGATTTATTATATTTCGACTCGCATATGTTTTATAACATATATTATTTGGTGAAAGACATTTATTTTCGTCCACTCACTCTAACGTGTTTTATGTCTTTCCCCTGAGTTTTTCGATTTCCGTGCCCAGTTTGCAGTTCAGGCTCTGGTGTCGCACGTCGTGGTCGAAGGCATAGTGCTCGAGCTACTTTGTTTCATCCAGTAGGTTTATTGTTCTACCTACTGTGGTATGCGTATATGATTATGTATTAGAAGTCGCTCTGAGCGTCCCATTGTATATGCTATACAATTTTACACCGGATTTCAGTAAAGTATAGATATATTTACTAATTTATTTTACTGTTGATATATTGAGAAATCCGGATGGGATTGGTGCCCACGGTTTGCTTTTTGTGGCATAGGATGAAGTGTATTTTCCGCGTGCAGGTTAAGGTAATTCCACGTTAGTAACGAAACTCTGCCCAAATTTCGAAAAGTTTTTGTTGGTTCGTGTTTTCGAAGGGGTTTGATTCCGATTTAGGGAGCTTAATCGGGGTTGCGTCCTTTCATCCCATACAATCGAAGTCTTCCTCTTTCTAGATTGAGTTGATGTATTAATACTCTCCTACATTACATCATGATTACCACTGTCATTTGACATTCCTTCCATATCTACAAATAAGAAAATGTGAAGGATTAGACAGTAGACACCTAGCAACACAGATATTCACCATCTGTTCAAGAACCATGAAAAATAGCCACACAACATTTCTCGATCTTCAACATAAACCCATTCCGAAAAATAAAAAACTCATCTGAAAACCACGAGAGATGTAAGAGAGAGTATTACATCTCAAATCCAATTCAAATCACCAAAAGATGTAAAAGATTTGATAGGTGAATTTAGAAGAATGGGCATACATGACCAGGCAATCATTTGAATCCAATCAAGACAGGAAAAAAATAGCAAGTTCAGTTTAACAAGAGTATATGTCTTTATGAGACCTCTATAAGATTATCTCCATTCATTTGGTAAATAATATAAATTTAAAATTAAGAGATTATGTATTTCTGTTCAATACATGAACTTGCAACAGAACTATTCTCTAGAGATTAGAGACACAAATATCGTTCATGCAGTTATCTCCATCTCCCTTTACACAAATCTTCAGAAATAGAACAAGCTCTTTAGACTGTAGGCATGTCTCATTTTCAATTAGTAAACTTTGGCCAAACTCTACTAGTAAACTTTATTTTGAACTCGTTATATTGTCTTCAAAAGAAACCTCATATGCAGGAAAGACCAACACAAACTGTTTGAAGTTCCACATTAATTTAACATTTAAACTACAATGTCCATAAGCACTTTCGCAGACAAAGAAATGACACACCTCAGGCCTAGCTTAAACTCTTGAGACCCAAAGTCCAAAACAGACCTGGCTTACAGCCACAAGAAAACCTCAACATAAGCTTAGAAGATTATAAACAACATGTCTACAAGCACATAAGATAAAATGAAAAAGAAACACAATAGTAAGCTTAGAAAACAATCCTAGTCTGTTTATCAAGCACATATCAAACCTCAGCAGCTTAGCAGGTACTGAAAGAACATTTGCAAACTAATAATTTCAACAATTCTTAGCTAATCCACTGAACCTTGACATCAAGCCAGACCTAGTAATTAGTTTACCTATCAATACCAGTATCTGGTGCACTATAAACCTAGCACCATCGTCAAATTTCACCACCCAAAAGAAATAGCCTGCAGATTTTTCCCCATAATTCGTGTACAACAAACTACGATCATCCAATTCAGCACTATCAAATATACAATCAAAATCAACTCAGCACTAGGAGCTACCTTGCTTGACCCCAAGTCAATTCCTTAACCCACATATCAAACTATAAGAATTAAAATCATCTAAACCTAGGTAAAAACAAAACATCAAAGAAACTATTACTGAAGCACAATCAACAACACGTAAACAAATATTCCCCCTTACAATTTGGACAAAATAAACAAAACTCAGAAACAAAAACAAACCAAAGGTCCAAACTTTACCTCCACCCAAGTCACGGCACCCGTAGAAGACTTCAAAGCAATCAACTATGTCGATGCCCAGAAACCTTACGTCACCAAATTCCAACACTCCAGGCGGTGTGGGCAATGACGAGTCCACGTGGCTCAAAACTGAGAATGACCCCCCAAAATTTTGATCAGGAAAAACACTGATCAGTCTTCATCCTTTGTGTTTTGGACTTCTTAGGCTAATAGGGTTTTTGCGAGAGTGAGATAAGAGAGGAGAAGAGGAGAAAGGTTTTCTTTCTTCTGAAAGAAAGGGGTTTTTTTTATGGGTGATGGGTACCCGTGGGTACCCGCGAGTATACCCATACTCGCCCATTAACAAAACGAAATAGGTTTTTACCCGCCCGCGAATTTTAAAAATGGAATAATACCCATGGGTATCCATATTCGCGGGTAAAAATGCCAACACTATCTTCTCCGCCGCATTATGCGCACTATCGAGCGTCACGTCTAGTTTGGGCTCAGTCTCGATCGATCAGCAACTCTGCCTTCGTCGCAAATCGCCGTTTGAAACCCTAAATCTTGCCATCGATGAGCCTCAGCTCTCGCCTTATGATGCTCGGTCTGCCGCGCACTGCCTCGGCTTCCGTCTCGGTCATCATCGATCTAATCATCTTTCTTTTCTTATCTTTTAAGATGCTAATGATTTTTTATTTAAGATCTATGTGATATATTGGTTGTGTTTGGCTTGGTTAATGAGTTTATGAATCTAGGTGTTGTTAATTAGTATGAGTTGAGGTTCTTTTTATGCTCTGTTGGTAATATATGACTGATTAGTGTGATGGGCCTATTTGGTTTGGTCTTGAAAGCTCAGTGTTCTTTGTTCTTACACTGACTTTTATAAGAGGGGAGCTGATTGATATGAATCGGAGTAGAAAGTTTTGTGCTTTGATTGGTTTTTGGTGCAAAACGTGTTGCTTTCTAGACAAATGTAGCCTTTGGGTGATTGGTTATTGATATATATGGTGGTTCTTAGTTCGGTCATTAACCTAATGGTACTGAATTTCATTCAGTTTTCTGATTCGGGGTGGTTCCTTGTTATGCAGGAGCCTGAGCCCATTAACTGGGAGTATTACAGGAAAGGAATCCGGTCTCGCTTGTTGGATATATACAAGGAGGCATATGACAGTATGTTTCTTTTTACTTGCTATGTGCATTTTTGTGTCATGGTTATTGCCCATCAAGAAAGTTCTCCATTTTGTATATTAGAATTTGGATACTACTTTGAGATGAAAACTTGAGGCGGTTTGTTTGGTTGCAATGTTGTCATCTTGTATATTTTTTTACTCTGAGGCCAATAGATAGGATATTTTAGCTGTACTGTTAGATCATAATCAATTTGCTTGGACTCATGTCTTTGGCAGATGCATGTGGCTCATCACTAAGTTGCTGCTTATATGTAACATATATTGTTTGTAAACAGTCAATGCTTCTTTTGGATGCTGTGAAGTAGCTAGGAATTTAAACCTCAAGAGCTTCACAGCCATACAAAGCTTTGGCTGTCCCTGACCTCACCCAACAATGCGATTCCAAGAACAAGAGTTGGTGACCCCGACATGGAAGGTACCTCACAGCAAATGTGGGATTCCAAGAACATCTCATTTAATTTCACTTTCTTTACTTTGTAGTATGACTAATGAATGATTCAAATGCTCAGTTTTTATAACTTAGTGAGCATTATGTATGTTTTGAATGCTATGGAGTTACTCAATTTGTAGAGGATATAATTTTTCGATCATATGGAAACACTACCAGCAGAAACACTATATCCGACGACATGAACTCGTCGGACTGTCTCCAGAAATCTTCGACCGACGAGGAGTCGTCAGATATAGTATCGTCGGTAATAGACTGTCGGTAATACTATAGCCGACGACAAGATAGGGTTGTCGTTAGTTATAGTATGGATCTATAGTCAACGAGATAAGGTCATCGGCTATAGTTCCATACTATAACCGACGACTTCGTCGTCGGCCATACCTCCTCCACTGGTCAAACTGGTTGACTATGGAGGAAACTATAGCCGACGATATATATGTATATCGTCGGTTATAGTGTGTGATATTTTAATTTTTTTTGCAGGTTCTAGGTATCAACCAGGAACCTGCATTTCCAAAAAGCCACCAATATTGTTCACATTTAAAATTCAAAAATATTGAAACTATACACGTAAATAAAATAAAAAATCGAAATCATTCAAATTTATATACATATGCGTACTACGGGTTTCCCAAGTAAATATAGTCAAATGGCTCGCTATTGGCTCCTTGGTCTTGATCCGGCGGCTGCGGCTGCGGCTGTGATTGTGATGTACTGAAAATGGGCAGGGGAGCTATCTGGATTCCAGACGCGTGCAACTGTGCATAACAGTGCTGCATCCGTGTCCCCATCATCTGTTGCTGCTCGGCCAACCGAATATACTCTGCGGCTCTCGCCCGCTTCAGTTTCTCAATCCGTAGCCGTTGAGATTCTATCTCCATTGCTTGCCTCTAAAGCTGCTCCTATAGCTAATAGTCCTCGAAGATCCCGATCCCCGAGAGAATTCAGGAGTCTTTTTCAGCAGCCCTTCACCCCACCTTCCGAGCCCCCTGCAGTAGTAAGTGTTCTTCCCTGTAAGGATCGCAGCTGCCATAATCTTGGTCACTATGATCGGATCAGATTGATCAATCTGATAAGTTGGGAGTTCCGCATCGGAGGTGTTGGGATAGCGCTCTGATAAGTGGGGATCAGATTGATCAATCTGATAAGTGGGGACTGCAGATATGCATGTTGCATCGTATAGACAAGGGGATGGACTTCTGGGTGGTTGGCCGCCTCCTCGATCCAAACCGAATATGATCTGTAACCGGCATGATGATTTTTGTATTTTTGGCCTGGTTCCTTGTGTTGACTTCAGAAATAGGCTGCTCGATTAATCCAACATCAAAAAAATATTAGCCAAATAATTTGGGGAAAGTACGATGAAACAAAATTTTAATTGATCGAAGGTTGCGTACCTTCAATCTCGGGTTGTTAAAGTAAACCACAAGCCATCGCCACTCGTACTCCCTATAACGAAACTCGCTGGGGGTACCCGAATGATCGTCGCCGTACTTTTTTCAATGTTTTTGTAGCTCGCCCTTCCACTCCTTGTACATATATTAGTAAAACACAAATGTTAGTAACTTACAACATTTTATGAACATAATCAAACCAAACGAAAAAATCTAATGTCGTTGTCCACGTTGAACCACCTCTGCAATGAACATATATATATATTAAAAATTTATATAGAAAAGATACATAATGAATATACAATTCTAATAACCGACAACGTATTATTCAGCTCATATTTGATGGATTGCGGCACCGAATTCCAATCTGGCCACAACATTGAGACTCTATCCCGTATGATGCTACCCGCCATCCCTGCGTACTGTCGAGTGACCTTTCCCTCGATCACCTCGCCTCCATTCCAGGTCGGAATCATAACTTGGCCACCATCGGTAACCCGAATCGCGTCGTCCAGTAACTTGCCGACGACGGGGTCTCTGGTCCTCTTCTGTTTTTCACCGGGCACGATCGCGCCTATCACATTTGTAGACGATTTTTTAAACATCAACACCTAATTGAATTTAAATATTACTAAGTAAAAAGATATCACTAATTAATATTTACCTGATTCGTCGGTGCGTTGTCTCGGAATCCATGCACTCTAGAGAGGTTGCGGGAAGGGTACATACGCATATGCCTGGTCCGGGGTAATGAATCCTAGCTGTCCTGGAACAAGCATTCCCGTGGGATCAACGAGGGGTATCGTCTGGATTTCTAAGGGTAAGAATAGGGTAGATGGCGGGATAGTCGTATCCTGGCTAAGGACTAAGTCGATCCACCAGCCTCCTCGGAAGAATGAGGAGTCTGGTCGGTGGATGGGGAAGGCTCCCGCCGATGAATGTCGGCATTTGGACCGAGGATTGAGTCGCACTATCCGTTGAAGGCGTGCGACTGTCCTCATAAAGTCTCCTCGCGCTGGAGGGTCGGCGAGGCTCGATCTGCTGCTGCTGAGGTTGTCCCTGACCTAGAAGTGCACGGTGTCGAGAGGTGGGAGGAATGTTGTAAGCGTTGTCGATACTGGCGGATCCCTCTCGACCCCCCCCCCCCCCCCCCCCCCCCCCGCGAAGCACCGCAGTTCAACCAATTTATCGTTTCTATAAAATTTACATAACACTCAATTTTATATAGTTTTTAAAATTTACCTACCAAAATTAAAATTAATTCACATTAATGTACCAAATGTCATATATATTAATTCACATATTTCCATATTTAACTCACAATAATTCCATAAATTACAAAAAAATTAAATTAATTAATATATATTAATCTACCAAATTCTAAAAATTCATAAAAAAATCATTGCACTCTCATAAAAATTCATAAAAAATTCATACAAAAATTCATAAAAAAATTCTTGCACTCTCATAAAAATTCCATCATATTCCAAAAATTTCATTATATATTCCTTCATATAAAATTCCATTAAATTACAAAAAATTCAAAAAAATTCCATTATATTCCAAAAATTCCTAATCAAACAATCCCATATATATATATATATTCATAATCCAATAATATCCAATATATAATCCAACAATAATCCAATATATATTCACACAACTCATCCAAACATCCATATTATCAACAAACTAAACATAAATTGAACCTAAATAAAAAAAAATCAAAATTGGGGATTTAGGGACTTAGGGAGAAGAACCTGTTTTTGGGATGTAGGATGAACGGCGGTTGCTTCAACGACGGCGGCACTGCTTCTCGATAGGATAGTTTGAAGAAAAAAAGGACAGTTTCGTTTTTTGTCTAAAACGGCAGTTCTTGGGGATATAACCCGACAACTATAGCCGACGATATTTATTATGAATATCGTCGGCTATACCTTTTTTTTTCCTTTCACTTAATTTGCTTTTGTTTTTTCTCATTTAGTAAGTAAAAAAGGCTATGAGTTTTTTTAAGTTACTTATAAAAAAGGCTTATTAAACAAAGTTCCTACTTTACATATCACAAATGACGACATTATTCATTAATTGCATGTTCATAGTCAAATTGCACTTTCAAGTCATCGTATTACACATCATTTTACATTGCACGTTCATACTCAAATTGCACGTTAACATTCATACTCAAATTACACGTTCAAGTCATCGTTCTACACATCATTTTACATTGCACATTTAAATTAACATACGTACACTAAGGCATATAGTCAGAATCATCGCTTGACTCTGACTCGGTTTCCGAGTTAATTTCAGGTAAGATGTGTAAGCCCTCGTCACTTGAGTCTTCATTGTCTTCATTTTGATTAACATCAATAAGTTCCGGTCGAGGAATTCGTACCACACTACCCTGTATCACATTAGTAAGGCGAATTCTTAAGGATTCAGGAATACCAGTTACGTTCGGCTCTTGGTATGCACTATCTTTTTCATAATCCGAGGTCACACCAAGTGTCGAGGCACTGTATATGTTTCTTGGAAGAACATGGTTAGCCATTTTCCACGTGCCTTTATGCACCAGATTATCAAGATAGAACAATTATTTCACCGCCGTGGCCAAAACAAACGGATCATCTTCATACCAGCTTGTAGCAGTATTCACCAAAAATATGTCGTATTGATTGGTCCTTGTGTTCTCAGGGTCAGTATCAAACCATCTACACTTGTCATGCATTCCCCATAAATTAACTCGACAACTAAATGGAGAACACCGTAATAGTCAACTCCATTCTGCCTACCATGCACCATTACCCCAGAATTCTGTGTTCTTCATCTAACATCTCTATGTTCACAAATAAATAGCACGCCATTTATCTTATACATAGGATAAACTCTGGTAGTTACCGGTTTCTGCGCCAAGAGCCTCAATTCGTGTGACCACTGAGGGATACCATCATCTTGTACATGGTTCATCTAAAAATAATCCTTCATTAACTTAACTATAAATAGGATACGAGACATTTAGATTTATATACAAGTAAATATATCTATATACGTACCCATTTGCCAAAATATTTTGCGAACGTCTTGTTGTGGTACTCAACATCACCGGCAATAGCAGGGCAGTAAAGGTGCACATTTTTTCAGTATTAAACTTCTGGACAGTTAATCAATACCGACCAGTGGGCAATGACTAGCTCATATGGTTCCAAATTGTACGAGTTGGGCAACTTTCCAGAAACTTCAACATCATTGGAGATGATCGAAAGGTTGAACTACGGTTCATCTACCGACATATGTTGTGGAGGGTCCTCCAACGTTCCCAGATACAACTTGGTGTACGTTACGCACTCATACGCAATATATGCTTCAGCGATACACCCTTCATGTGCAGATTTGTTCATCACATAGTCTTTGTAGTTCCTTAATTGTCTATAAAGTGGTAATTTGTGACGACCCGAACCAGAATCAGATGTGTGTTTGGCATGATTCTCGAGATTTGGTTATAGTCGCAGTTTTACGATATTGTGTAGTTTGTCGATTCGATTCGCGACTATGTTTTCAGTCGAGAATTTGAGTTGAGTGTCTTCACGGAAAGTGTAGAGTACGTGATTTCGAGTTCGTGGGTGGTTCCGGAAGATTTTTCCGATAACCGAGGAATATTTTATGATTATTTGAAGTTTCGGTATTCGACGAGTTTATCCGATTGTTTCGAGCTTATCCGAATCGTTTCGTATATTCATTTCGGACCGTTGATTGACTCGAGGGACGTGTATAAATATCGAAAAGTCGAGAAATAGTCGCAAAAACACGGAATTGCTTTGACTTTCCCGTTTTGGAAAGTTGACCAGCTTGACCGATTAAGGAAGTTTCCCAAACGGGAAGTTGTTTTCCGGCGACCGGATTCCGGCCACCTTGGGCTTCGAGGAAGGTATGGCTAGGTTCCTTGTTCAATTTCGAGTTGTTTGGTATATGTGTTGATGAGAATAGATGAGTTTTTAAGGGAACCCGAATGGGGTAACCTTGCCGGAAATCGGCCTTAACGGTGGAGGACTTTCCGGTGGGTGTTGGAGGCCGAGGGGTGGGGGCTTCACCTCGCCTTGCCCCAAGGAAGCTTCCTATGTGTTTGGTTTGGTGTTTGGTGGAGGTTTGCTTGAAACCCGATTGGGTTTTCCGGCAAGGATTTTGGCTCGGTTTTGCACGTTTTTGGAGGGGATGCGCTTGGAATTGGACTTTGGGGTAGAAGGGAATCTTGCTCGCCTTGTCGAGACCTTGAAAACTGGAGAAGTTGGCCGTGAAATTCCACCGTTGACGGCGCCCCGCCGGCGGCGGCGGCGGTCAACGGCGGTCAAAAAGTCAAATTTTTAGATTTCGATGTAATTACTGTCATTTTTCTCGTAATCGCGCCCTGATTATCGTACGGAGGTTTTCAGGTTGATTTGAGTAGCCGATTTTCAGTCGAGGTTTCGAGTTGGGATTTCGGGATTTCCGTATTTCATTTGGCACTGCTTTTCGCATTTCCGGAAACGGTTGGTTTCCGTGCATCAGTACAGTGTTGTGGATTACGATATTGATCAGTTATGTTTTGTGAATATATTCAGGGGATCGAGATCGGGATCGTGATCGAGCCTCTGGCGAGGGATCTTCCGCCGGTCCTCGAGATTAGCGCGTGTGCGCGTTTTGCTCACCAGTGAGTGGACAATTTCTTTTCACGGATTGTTTTGCGAGTCTTTTATATGATTTTTGAATTTGAGCATGCGTATTGAGATTACGGTTTGCATGAGCATGTGTTTTTACGATTATACGATTATACTTATATGGATATACGTATACGAGTATACTTGCATTTATATGCTGTTTATTGCATTTGCATCGAACTGTTCATGATTTGGTTTACACAGAGTACAGTTTATATATGATGTTGTATCGATACACTTGCATCCCGGCTGATCCCCGAGGATGTGTGTCAGGGGAGGCTGTGACTCCTGACCCGAGGCCTTTACCGGGGGGAGGCAGACCTCTGACCTGAGGCCTTTCTGGCTAGAGTCACGTGTGGGTCTGGGATCCCGTGATTCGGACTGTACTAGCACGGAGGTGTCCATGAGTGACCCCGTGGGATTTTTACTTACATGCTCTGTACACTGGAGGAGTGTGAGTTTTACCTCGTGTACTTTATTATCTCTATTTATCTGGACTCGCATATGTTTTTATAACATATATACTAATTGGTGAAAGACATTTATTTTTGTCCACTCACTCTAACGTGTTTATTGTCTTTCCCCTGGGCTTTTCGGTTTTCGTGCCCAGTTTGCAGTTCAGGTTTGGTGTTTCACGTCGCAGTTTGGAGGCTAGTGATCAGAGTCACCTGTGTTTTCCAGTAGGTTCTTGTTTCGCCTACTGATGTACATATTGTATATGTTTTACTCTAGAGGTCGCTCTGATACATCCTGATACATGTTGTGCGGATTTCCACAGATATACATATATACATAGTACAGTTTATTCATTGTTGATGATTATATTGTTGTTGAGAAATCCGGATGGGATTGGTGCCCACGGTTTGCTTTTTGTGGCATAGGACGAAGTGTTAATTTCTGCGTGCAGGTTATGGTAATTCCACGCTAGTAACGAAACTCTGCCGAAATTTTGAAAAATTTTTGTTGGTTCGTATTTTCGAAAGGGTTTGATTCCGGTTTAGGTAATTGAATCGGGATTGGGTCCTTTCAGCTTGGTATCAGAGCATTAGGTTGTCAGATTCTGTAGACTCTTGTAGTTGCGACGCTTAGGGTATTTAAGTTGATACAGCATGACTGGAGTGATGACCCGACTGGCCAGCGGTACTCATCAATACTTCGGGTGTTGTATGTCCTCAAATATCTGCGGTTTCATGATTACGTTCTTTCTGCTTGTGCCTAATGCTTGTCTTGTATCAGTAGGATGCCTCCTCGACGTGGTCCCCGTGTTGATCGGGATGATGATCCTGATGAGGATCGCCGAACGCGCGACTTCCTGATGCGAGTGCTGCGTTTGGAAGAGCGTTTTGACCCTGTGGTCAAGGCTCGTACTGCGGGTGCTACTGTGTTTTCGGATTCAGTTGATCCAGAGATATGCGAGGCATGGTTGGTTCAGATTGAGCGTGTTTGTGAGCGTCTGCAGTTTACTCCTGAGCAGATGTCAGTAGCCGCAGTTGGTTTACTTGAGGGTGATGCATACTTTTGGTGGGTTAGCACCGACAGGGTTCCGGTTGATACTCCGTGGACAGTGTTCCGTGATTTGTTTATGCGGAGGTACTTCAATCAGGCTACCCAGCAGCGCAAGTACGAGGAGTTCACGAACTTGAGGCAGGGCAGTTTGTCTGTACTTGAGTATCGGGATCGGTTTACCCGTTTGTCTCGTTTTGCGCGGGATATGGTGGCTACGGAGGAAGCCAAGTGCCGTAGGTTTGAGCTGGGATTGAATATGAACATCAAGGCGACCTTGACTACGATGCCAAGGAACAACTTTGATGAGTTTGTTAGTGCAGCTCTCCGAGGTGAGGACATTGAGCAGGAGAGACAGAGGCAGAGGTATCCGCCGAGACGATTTGAGGAAGGTGAACCGAGTCAGGGGCCTTCAAAGAGGCAGAGTTTTGATACTTCCGGTTCAGCTTCATCCTCTGGCGGTAGATCTTATCGCCCACCAGTTGGTATGTCGAGGCAGGGTTTGAGAAGGTGGAGAGATCGACCACAGCAACCACAGGCTAGTGGGAGTTCCAGCGGTTCTAGTTATCCGCGACGTACTGGTTGCACGTTTGCTGTACCGCGGGAGTACCCATTGTGTAGTTTCTGCAACAGGCATCACCTTGGACCATGTCAGCGAGGTCCTGTCACTTGTTTCCGATGTGGCCAGGTGGGTCACTATGCGAGGGAGTGTCCTCAGTTATATGGCGGTGACGGACAGGCGGCTCAGAGTTCCGTAGTTGAGCGAGGTGCCACTACGGGAGCTCGACCAACACAGTTTGCAGGTCAGGGCCGACAGCAGGGACAGCCCCAGCGAGGACGACCAGCCGGACAGGCGAGAGTTCATGATATGACTATGCGTGAGGGCAGAGCATCACCGGAGGTCGTTATCGGTACGTTACATGTCTTTGGTATTCCTGTAGTTGCATTGTTAGATCCAGGTGCCACACATTCATTCATATCATTTAGACTGTCATCATTAGCCACGGTTTCTGCATCTCCACTTCCGGGGTTGTGGACAGTGCTGTATCCGTCAGGTGAGGTTGTGAGCATCGGTTGGGTTTACCGAGATTGTGAGGTGTTTGTTGATGGCCACGGTTTAGCCGCTGATCTGTTGTTGCTTGATATTGTGGATTTTGATTTGATATTGGGTATGGACTTTTTGGAGTCGCATTGGGCCATGTTTGACTGCCACAGGAAGGAGGTCGCGTTTCGACGACCAGGGTTACCTGAGATACTGTTTCGTGGCGAGAAGAACACTTCCCTACCGTGTTTGATTTCCGCGATGAGGGCGGATCGGTTGATGACGAAGGGTTGTGTTGCTTACTTAGCCCATGTTGTGGACACTACAGCTGCAGTGCCGGATCTTGGTAGTATCGAGATTGTGTCTGAGTTTCCGGATGTGTTTCCAGCAGAGTTACCTGGTATACCCCCTGTGCAGGAGATTGATTTTACCATTGAGTTATTGCCGGGTACTGGACCGATTTCCCAGACACCGTACCGGATGGTGCCTGCAGAGTTGAGGGAGTTGCAGATTTAGCTTCAGGAGTTGCTGGAGAAGGGATTCATTCGACCGAGTGTTTCTCCGTGGGGTGCTCCAGTGTTGTTTGTGCGGAAGAAGGATGGGTCCATGCGTTTGTGCATCGACTATCGGAAGCTGAATCAGATTACAGTGAGGAACAAGTATCCGTTGCCACGGATTGACGACTTGTTCGATCAGCTGAAGGGAGCAGCAGTCTTTTCGAAGATTGACCTTCGATCCGGATATCATCAGTTGAGGATCCGGGATTCAGATGTTGCCAGGACAGCGTTCAGGACGCGGTATGGGCATTATGAGTTTCTGGTTATGCCGTTTGGGTTGACCAACGCCCCCGCAGCTTTCATGGACTTGATGAATCGGGTGTTTCGACGATTCCTGGACAAGTTCGTGATAGTATTCATTGATGATATTTTGATATACTCGAGGAGTGTGGGCCAGCACAAGAAGCACTTGAGAGCAGTATTACGAACTTTGCGAGACCATCAGCTGTTCGCGAAGTTTAGCAAGTGTGAGTTCTGGTTAGATAGTGTGAAGTTTCTGGGCCACGTGATTTCGGCTGAGGGAGTTAGTGTTGATCCTGACAAAATCGAGGATGTGCTGAATTGGAGTCGACCCACTACTGTGCCAGAGATCCGGAGTTTCTTGGGACTAGCAGGCTATTATCGACGGTTTGTACAGGATTTCTCCTGGATAGCTACACCACTGACTAGGTTGACGAAGAAGGGCGTCAAGTTTGAGTGGTCTGATGCGTGCGAGGAGAGTTATTTGCTCCTGAAGGAGAGATTGACTACCGCACCGGTTCTGACACTGCCAGATGACAGTGGTGAGTATGTTGTGTACAGTGACGCGTCGAAGTTGGGCCTTGGCTGTGTGTTGATGCAGCATGGTAGAGTTGTGGCGTACGGTTCCAGACAGCTGAAACCGCACGAGGTCAACTATCCGACGCATGATTTGGAGTTAGCCGCTATTGTGTTAGCGTTGAAGAGTTGGAGACATTACCTGTATGGTGCTCAGTGTAAGATTTTCACTGACCACAAAAGTCTCACTTATTTGCGGACACAACCGGATCTGAACATGAGGCAGCGCCGATGGATGGAGTTGATCAACGACTATGATTGCACGTTTGAGTACCATCCGGGGAAGGCCAACGTTGTGGCAGATGCACTTAGCCGGAAATCCGGAGCCTCATTGTTTCACATGTGTGTGGCCAGAGTGTCGATGTTAGCAGAGCTTCGAGCTACAGGTGCTGTGTTTGGGTATGATGATGATGGAGCTTTGTTAGCCAGCTTCCAGGTTCGACCAGTGTTGGTTGATCAAGTACGAGAGGCACAGGATTCTGATTCTTACTTGCTGGGTAAGAAGACCATGATTCGGAATGGTGTGCCTACAGAGTTCCGATTGAGCGACGACGGTACGTTGTTGTTCAGGGGCAGGTTATGTGTACCCAGGGACGAGGACTTGAAGAAGGAGATTCTAGACGAGGCTCATAGTTCAGCGTATGCGATGCATCCCGGAGGTACGAAGATGTTTCGTACACTTCGAGCGTACTATTGGTGGCGCAACATGAAGCGGGAGATTGCCACGTACGTAAGTCGGTGTTTGATTTGTCAGCAGGTGAAGGCGGAGAGGCAGAAACCTGCAGGGAAACTACAGCCACTTGAGATTCCAGTTTGGAAGTGGGAGCATATCACGATGGATTTCGTCTATCAGTTGCCGCGTACTTCGGCGGGCAACACTGGCATTTGGGTTATTGTTGATCGATTGATGAAATCTGCACACTTTCTTGCACTTCCAGGGAAGATTTCAGTGGGCAGACTGGCTAAGTTGTACTTATCCGAGATTGTTCGTTTGCATGGTGTGCCTGTGTCGATTGTTTCTGACCGTGATAGTCAGTTCACTTCTGAGTTTTGGCAGGCGTTGCAGCGAGCGTTGGGCACGAGGTTACGGTTTAGTACAGCTTTTCATCCTCAGACTGACGGGCAGTCCGAGCGGACCATTCAGACTCTTGAGGATATGCTGAGATCATGTGTGTTGCAGTTTCGTGGAAACTGGGATCAGCAGTTGCACTTGATCGAGTTCGCCTACAACAACAGTTATCAGGCCAGTATTGAGATGGCACCGTACGAGGCTTTGTACGGTAAGCAGTGTCGCACTCCATTGTGTTGGAGTGAGGTGGGCAAGCGTTGGCTTATTGGTCCGGATTTGGTGAAAACCACGATGGAGGACATTCAGGTTATTCGGGATCGACTGAAGATTGCTCAGGATCGGCAGAAGAGTTACGCGGATGTGAGGAGGAAGAGCTTAGAGTTCGAGGTTGGTGATTGGGTTTTCCTGAAACTATCTCCGTGGAGGGGAGTTGTGCGTTTCGGGAAGCGTGGCAAGCTTCGACCGCAGTACATTGGTCCGTATGAGATTACGGAAAGGGTTGGAGCTGTTGCTTACAGACTTGAGTTACCGGCTGAGATGGCTCGTGTACATGATGTCTTCCATGTTTCGATGTTGCGGAAGTACATCTCAGATCCCTCACATGTGATAGTCCCACAGCAGTTGCCGATCAGAGAGGATTTATCGTATGTTGAGGAGCCAGTGCAGATTCTCGATCGTCGTGAGCAGGAGTTGAGGCACCGTGTGATTCCGCTGGTGAAGGTCTTGTGGCAGAACCATTCGATTGAGGAGGCCACCAGGGAGACCGAGCAGCGTATGCGGGAGCAGTATCCTCATCTGTTCACATGACAGGTACGTAAATTTTGAGGTCGAAATTTCTTTAAGGGGGGTAGAATTGTGACGACCCGAACCAGAATCAGATGTGTGTTTGGCATGATTCTCGAGATTTGGTTATAGTCGCAGTTTTACGATATTGTGTAGTTTGTCGATTCGATTCGTGACTATGTTTTCAGTCGAGAATTTGAGTTGAGTGTCTTCACGGAAAGTGTAGAGTACGTGATTTCGAGTTCGTGGGTGGTTCCGGAAGATTTTTCCGATAATCGAGGAATATTTTATGATTATTTGAAGTTTCGGTATTCGACGAGTTTATCCGATTGTTTCGAGCTTATCCGAATCGTTTCGTATATTCATTTCGGACCGTTGAATAACCCGAGGGACGTGTATACATATCGAAAAGTCGAGAAATAGTCGCAAAAACACGGAATTGCTTTGACTTTCCCGTTTTGGAATGTTGACCAGCTTGACCGATTAAGGAAGTTTCCCAAACGGGAAGTTGTTTTCCGGCGACCGGATTCCGGCCACCTTGGGCTTCGAGGAAGGTATGGCTAGGTTCCTTGCTCAATTTCGAGTTGTTTGGTATATGTGTTGATGAGAATAGATGAGTTTTTAAGGGAACCCGAATGGGGTAACCTTGCCGGAAATCGGCCTTAACGGTGGAGGACTTTCTGGGTGTTGGAGGCCGAGGGGTGGGGGCTTCACCTCGCCTTGCCCCAAGGAAGCTTCCTATGTGTTTGGTTTGGTGTTTGGTGGAGGTTTGCTTGAAACCCGATTGGGTTTTCCGGCAAGGATTTTGGCTCGGTTTTGCACGTTTTTGGAGGGGATGCGCTTGGAATTGGACTTTGGGGTAGAAGGGAATCTTGCTCGCCTTGTCGAGACCTTGAAAACTGGAGAAGTTGGCCGTGAAATTCCACCGTTGACGGCGCGCCGCCGCCGCCGGCGGCGGTCAAAAAGTCAAATTTTCAGATTTCGATGTAATTAGTGTCATTTTTCTCGTAATCGCGCCCTGATTATCGTACGGAGGTTTTCAGGTTGATTTGAGTAGCCGATTTTCAGTCGAGGTTTCGAGTTGGGATTTCGGGATTTCCGTAATTCATTTGGCACTGCTTTTCGCATTTCCGGAAACGGTTGGTTTCCGTGCATCAGTACAGTGTTGTGGATTACGATATTGATCAGTTATGTTTTGTGAATATATTTAGGGGATCGAGATCGGGATCGTGATCGAGCCTCTGGCGAGGGATCTTCCGCCGGTCCTCGAGATTAGCGCGTGTGCGCGTTTTGCTCACCAGTGAGTGGACAATTTCTTTTCACGGATTGTTTTGCGAGTCTTTTATATGATTTTTGAATTTGAGCATGCATATTGAGATTACGGTTTGCATGAGCATGTGTTTTTACGATTATACGTCTATACTTATATGGATATACGTATACGAGTATACTTGCATTTATATGCTGTTTATTGCATTTGCATCGAACTGTTCATGATTTGGTTTACACAGAGTACAGTTTATATATGATGTTGTATCGATACACTTGCATCCCGGCTGATCCCCGAGGATGTGTGCCAGGGGAGGCTGTGACTCCTGACCCGAGGCCTTTACCGGGGGGAGGCAGACCTCTGACCTGAGGCCTTTCTGGCTAGAGTCACGTGTGGGTCTGGGATCCCGTGATTCGGACTGTACTAGCACGGAGGTGTCCATGAGTGACCCCGTGGGATTTTTACTTACATGCTCTGTACACTGGAGGAGTGTGAGTTTTACCTCGTGTACTTTATTATCTCTATTTATCTGGACTCGCATATGTTTTTATAACATATATACTAATTGGTGAAAGACATTTATTTTTGTCCACTCACTCTAACGTGTTTATTGTCTTTCCCCTGGGCTTTTCGGTTTTCGTGCCCAGTTTGCAGTTCAGGTTTGGTGTTTCACGTCGCAGTTTGGAGGCTAGTGATCAGAGTCACCTGTGTTTTCCAGTAGGTTCTTGTTTCGCCTACTGATGTACATATTGTATATGTTTTACTCTAGAAGTCGCTCTGATACATCCTGATACATGTTGTGCGGATTTCCACAGATATACATATATACATAGTACAGTTTATTCATTGTTGATGATTATATTGTTGTTGAGAAATCCGAATGGGATTGGTGCCCACGGTTTGCTTTTTGTGGCATAGGACGAAGTGTTAATTTCCGCGTGCAGGTTATGGTAATTCCACGCTAGTAACGAAACTCTGCCGAAATTTTGAAAATTTTTTGTTGGTTCGTATTTTCGAAAGGGTTTGATTCCGGTTTAGGTAATTGAATCGGGATTGGGTCCTTTCATAATTAAAGAGCATGTTATGATTATTGTAAAATAAGTGAATAAATAATATTAATTAAAGACATAGCCAGATTCAGAGATGCCTTACGTACCTTTCCATGGGATACATCCATGTGTGGTGTACTGGATGATACTCACCATTACTAAGTACTAAATTAACACTTAACACTCAACAACAATGAGTCAATTAAAACCCTTTTTAGTAGATGTAGCATTGGTAAATAGGGATCGTTCTTAACTGGGGATTGAGGGTGCATGCATAACTAATAATGTTTGTTTTGTTTATGGGGGTGCGAGATTTGGTTTGTTTAACTAATAACCTACGAAATTTAAACCTAATTCTACTATGTACACGTGATCATCATATCATGTCTACCTCCACCGTTTTCATGCTTCACTTACCCAGTATCAACGAAATTCTTACCTTTCAACCTGCAATTTATACACATGCTTTTAAGAGTGTGACGAAGAGCGCCTACACCTTAATTTATCTAAGATTCATAAAAAACATGCTAGAGAGGAACGAAAAGCGTATCACCCAACACATTAAGAAGCTTTAAGCATACAAGCAAAGACCAAAAACTAAGAACACATGGAAGGTAACATAAGTAAGTAAAAACGTATAGCCTTTATTAAACAAATCACAAGTCATAAACCGAATTCTTTACAAGACAAAAGATGAGATAGAAGGTTTATGGTTACACTTTTGGAGTCTGTGAAGAGCACTAACAACGCCTCAAGTGGATGGATTCTCAAGAACAAGACGAAGAGCGCCGATTATTCTTGATCCGTGAGGAGGGAGCTTCGGCCTTGGAGGGAATTAGGCTTAGGACGACTTGGGAGGTGTTTTGGGCAGAGCTTTGCTGTCTATGATGTGTGATAATGAAACCCTAGTCGAACCCTCTTTTATATAGGCCAAGAAAAGCCTAGTTCGACTCCTTTTAGAACTCTAACTACTCCACCCGGGTAACCTAACCTTCTCCACTAAAATAGAAATTTCTCTCGTTCTAGGACTCCAAATCGTTTGATTCTAGTTGCGTTGGAAACTAGACTTTTAGATCTTTCCAGCCATATGCTAGTCGCATCTAGATTCATTCGGATCTGTTTACAGTGGTCTTTCGAAGTGGGCTGATGTACAAAGGCTGATTTCTGATAATTCATTTTAATCTATCATCTTTCTTTGGGCTTCTTTGGACATGCTTTTGGTCTTCAATTCTTGACACCATGTGGGAAAGAATTTTAGTAACCATTTTGAAGACCATTTCTCGGACCATTTCTTCTCTGGAATTATGAACTTTTCTCCTTAGCCAACTTTTAGCTCTGAAACGCCTCCTTTATTATTTCCTCCTTTATTTCTACCTAAAAACATAAAGTAAGTTAGAAACATATTTACTAAGCATAAAACAAAGTTAAATATAGAGAGAAAGACATTAATAATCAAGCATAAAATTCGTAGATCAAATTCCCCCACACTTAGACTTTGCTAGTCCCTAGCAAATACACAACAAAGCAATGGACTCGATAAAAGAAAAATAATAAAGGGAAAAACACAAAGGTAAACGTGACACTTATATACAAACATACTTAGATATTTCAACGTTTCAAAGCCGCAAATTCTCATGTAATCATGTTTGAAAATGATAGAAATACTAAGTTGAACAAAACTAAGCCCTTACTCAAATTTGTCTCAGAAAATTCTTCAAGTCTATGGCGATGGAATCATAATGTTTTCACATGAATGTTCAATGAATTCAATAGATAATAGATATATGATCATGTCATGAACAAGTAAGACGTTGAGAAAAATAATGGTGATGTTAAAGCTGTGCATGTTTCGAATTAAGTTCAAATCAACTCACATGGATGCACTCATCATATTTTCACTTATACAAAGGTTTCACTCAAAGTGTTTGTTAATTTCAATGAAAATTCATGCATGGGAAGAGATACTTGCATAAATGAACCAAAACCATATGCTTACTCATGCAACTTACATCACAGATTGAAGGCTACTCATCTTAAGGATCAAAAAGGACTTTTAAGGGTTGTAATGGGGCTTAGGCTAAGGCATTCAAGAATATGGATATGTGGTGGTTAAGAACATTCAAAAGACTTAGTCAAAGCACCAAATGTGACGACCCGAACCAGAATCAGATGTGTGTTTGGCACGATTCTCGAGATTCGGTTATGATCGTAGTTTTGCGATATTGCGTGGTTTGCTGATTCGATTCGCGACGATATTTTGGGTCGAGAATTTGGGTTGAGTGTCTTCACGGAAATGGTAGAGTACGTGATTTCGAGTTCGTAGGTGGTTTCGGAAGATTTTTCCGATAGCCGAGGAATATTTTATGATTATTTGAAGTTTCGGGTTCCGACGAGTTTATCCGTTTGTTTCGAGCTTATCCGAATCATTTTGTATTTTCATTTCGGACCGTCGATTGACCCGAGGCTCGAGTATAAATATCGAGAAGTCGAAAAATAGTCGAGAGTTAATCGGAAACTTCATTTTGGGCGTTGACCAATTGGGAATTTGGTTGACTTTCCTATTTTGGAAAGTAGGCAATTGGACGAAAGGGGAAGTTTCCCAAACGGGAAGACAGTTTCCGGCGATCGGATTCCGGCAACGATTCACCTCGGGACAGGTACGGTTTGATTCCTTGGTTAATTTCGAGTCGTTTGATGTTGGAGTTTGTGAGAAATTGTGCGAAATTCATGGAACCCGATTAGGTCCGAATCGGTGATGGTCGCCGGTGATGGGAGGAAGGTTTTCGGCGAGGTTCTTGGGTTGGGATGTTGGGGGTTTTGTTCCCCATCCCTCTGTGATGCTCCCTAGATGGTTAGTTTTGAACGGGATTGAGTTTGGAGGCAAACCCGAATGGGTTTTCCGGTGGGAATTTCCGGTCGGTTTCGTGGTAATTGAGGGTGTTAGAGTGAGATTTGGTTGTTGGGGTAGAAGAGAATGATGCTCGAAATGATGAGACCTAGAGAACTGGAAGTTTTGGCCTTGTAATTCCACCGTTGACGGCGCGCCGCCGCCGGCGGCGGCGGTCAACGGCGGAGGAAAAGTCAAATTTTCAGTTTTCGATGTAATTAGTGTCATTTTTCTCGTAATCACGCCCCGGTTATCGTACGGAGGTTTTCGGGGTTATTTGGTTAGCCGATTTTCAGTCGAGATTTCGAGTGGGGATTTCGGGATTTCCGTAATTCATTTTGCACTGCATTTCGTATTTCCGGGAACGGTTGGTTTCCGTGCATCAGTATAGTGTTGTGGGTTACGATATTGATCAGTTATGTTTCTATATATATATTCAGGAGATCGAGATCAAGATCTGGATCGTGATCGTGCTTCTGGCGAGGGGACTTCCGCCGGACCACGAGTTTAGCGCGAGTTCGCGCTAGCTGATCTGTGAGTGGACAAGTTTCTATTTTCACTGTTGATTTGCGAGTTCATGGAATTTATGATTTCCGTATTTATTATATATACGATGATTGATATATATGTTATTTTCGGAGGTATTGTTATGTGTTATTGTGATTGGCATTTATTGCATCGATGCTACCAGAGTTGAGAGATTCCTCTGGCCCAGAGTTGAGAGATTCCTCTGAAGCAAGGTTGAGAGATTCCCCTGAGTGCCGCCGGGGTTGAGAGAGTCCCCTGGCCTATCACAGTCGGGTTTGAGCGATTCACCCGACGTCGGGCTTGAGAGATCTGCCCGACTACCTCCTTATATAAATGTGTTGTGTTCCGAACTCGCATTGTTTATATTGGTTGTATATATATATAACTAGTGAAAGGCATATGTTTATTTTCGTCCACTCACTCTAACGTTTTTAATTGCCTTTCCCCTGGGCTTTTCGGTTTCCGTGCCCAGTTTGCAGTTCGGATACTGGTGTTCACGTCGTGGTTTGGAGGTTAGTGATCAGAGTCACCTGTGTTTTCCAGTAGGTTTCAGTTTCGCCTACTGATGTACATGTTGTATTTATTTTATACTAGAGGTCGCTCTGATACATCCTGATACTTGTTTATACGGATTTTTCTCGGATATATATATATGGTACAGTTTGTTTACTGTTGTTGATTATATTGATATTGAGAAATCCGGATGGGATTGGTGCCCACGGTTTGATTTTTGTGGCATAGGATGGAGTGTGTTTTGCGCGTGCAGGTTAAGGTAATTCCACGCTAGTAACGAAACTCTGCCCAAATTTCGGAAAATTTTTGTTGGTTCGTGTTTTCGAAGGGGTTCAATTCCGGTTTAGGTAGCTAAATCGGGGTTGGGTCCTTTCAGCTTGGTATCAGAGCATTAGGTTGTCAGATTCTGTAGACTCTTATAGTTGTGACGCTTAGGGTATTTGAGTTGATACAGCATGACTGGAGTGATGACCCGACTGGCCAGCGGTACTCATCAATACTTCGGGTGTTGTGTGTCCTCAAATATCTGCGGTTTCATGATTACGTTCTTTCTGCTTGTGCCTAATGCTTGTCTTGTATCAGTAGGATGCCTCCACGACGTGGTCCCCGTGTTGATCGGGATGATGATCCTGATGAGGATCGCCGAACGCGCGACTTGCTGATGCGAGTGCTGCGTTTGGAAGAGCGTTTTGACCCTGTGGTCAAGGCTCGCACTGCGGGTGCTACTGTGTTTTCGGGTTCAGTTGAGCCAGAGATATGCGAGGCATTGTTGGTTCAGATTGAGCGTGTTTGTGAGCGTCTGCAGTTCACTCCTGAGCAGATGTCAGTAGCCGCAGTTGGTTTACTTGAGGGTGATGCATACTTTTGGTGGGTTAGCACCGACAGGGTTCCTGTGGATACTCCGTGGACAGTGTTCCGTGATTTGTTTATGCGGAGGTACTTCAATCAGGCTACCCAGCAGCGCAAATACGAGGAGTTTACGAACTTGAGGCAGGGCAGTTTATCTGTGCTTGAGTATCGGGATCGGTTTACCCGTTTGTATCGTTTTGCGCGGGATATGGTGGCTACTGAGGAAGCCAAGTGTCGCAGATTTGAGCTGGGGTTGAATCTGAGCATCAAGGCGACACTGACTACGATGCCTCGGAACAACTTCGATGAGTTTGTCAGTGCTGCACTCCGAGGCGAGGATATTGAGCGGGAGAGACAGCAGAGGTACCAGCCGAGATGGTTTGAGGAGGGTGGACCGAGTCAGGGGCCTTCGAAGAGGCAGAGTTCTGATACTTCCGGTTCAGCTTCATCTTCAGGTGGTGGGTCATATCGACCACCAGCTGGTGTACCTAGACGGAGACCGGGATGGAGGAGAGATCGACCACAGCGACCACAGGCTGGTGGGAGTTCCAGCGGTTCTAGCTATCCTCGGCGTACCGGTGGCACTTTTGCTGTACCGAGAGAGTACCCGTTGTGTAGTCTCTGCAGTCGACATCATGTGGGTCCATGTCAGCGAGATCCTGTCACATGTTTCCGCTGTGGCCAGGTGGGTCACTATGCGAGGGAATGTTATCAGCATGAGGTTACCGGAGGACAGGCGACTCAGAGTTCCGGAGGAGAGCGAGGTGCCACTTCGGGAGCTCGACCAGCCCAGTTTGCAGGCCAGGGCAGGCAGCAGGGTCAGGCTCAGCGTGGACGACCAGCCGGACAGGCGAGAGTTCATGCTATGACTCTACGTGAGGGCAGAGCATCACCGGAGGTCGTTATCGGTACGTTACATGTCTTTGGTATTCCTGTAGTTGCATTGTTAGATCCAGGAGCCACACACTCATTCATATCATATAGACTGTCATCATTAGCTACGGTACCTGCATCTCCACTTCCGGGGTTGTGGAGAGTGTTGTATCCGTCAGGTGAGGTTGTGAGCATCGGTTGGGTTTACCGAGACTGTGAGGTGTTTGTTGATGGCCATGGTTTAGCCGCTGATTTGTTGTTGCTTGATATTGTGGATTTTGACTTGATCTTGGGTATGGACTTCCTTGAGTCGCATTGGGCCATGTTTGATTGCCACAGGAAGGAGGTCGCGTTTCGACGACCAGGGTTACCCGAGGTATTGTTTCGCGGCGAGAAGAACACTTCCCTATCGTGTTTGATTTCCGCGATGAGGGCGGATCGGTTGATGAAGAAGGGTTGCGTTGCTTACTTAGCTCATGTTGTGGACACTACAGCTGCTGTACCAGATCTTGGTACCATTGAGGTTGTGTCTGAGTTTCCGGATGTGTTTCCAGCGGAGTTACCCGGTATACCCCTGTGCGGGAGATTGACTTTACTATTGAGTTATTGCCGGGTACTGGACCGATTTCTCAGACACCGTACCGGATGGCGCCTGCAGAACTGAAGGAGTTGCAGATTCAGCTCCAGGAGTTGTTGGAGAAGGGATTCATTCGACCGAGTGTTTCTCCGTGGGGTGCTCCAGTGTTATTCGTGCGGAAGAAGGATGGGTCCATGCGTTTGTGCATCGACTATCGGAAGCTGAATCAGGTTACGGTGAGGAACAAGTATCCGTTGCCGCGGATTGATGACTTGTTCGATCAGCTGAAGGGAGCGTCGGTCTTTTCGAAGATTGACCTTCGATCCGGATATCACCAGTTGAGGATCCGAGATTCAGACGTAGCCAGGACAGCTTTCAGGACGCGGTATGGGCATTATGAGTTTTTGGTTATGCCGTTTGGGTTGACCAACGCCCCCGCAGCTTTCATGGACTTGATGAATCGGGTGTTTCGTCGATTCTTGGACAAGTTCGTGATTGTGTTCATTGATGACATTTTGATCTATTCGAGGAGTGTGGGCCAGCACAAGAAGCACTTGCGAGCGGTGTTGCGGACTTTGCGGGACCATCAGTTGTTCGCGAAGTTTAGCAAGTGTGAGTTCTGGTTGGATAGTGTGAAGTTTTTGGGCCACGTGATTTCGGCTGAGGGAGTGAGTGTTGATCCTGACAAGATCGAGGCCGTGTTGAATTGGAGTAGACCCACTACTGTGCCGGAGATTCGGAGTTTCTTGGGTTTAGCAGGCTACTACCGACGGTTTGTGCAGGATTTCTCCCGGATAGCTACACCACTGACCAGGTTGACGAAGAAGGGCGTCCAGTTTGAGTGGTCGGATGCGTGCGAGGAGAGTTACTTGCTCCTGAAGCAGAGATTGACTACCGCACCGGTTCTGACGTTGCCAGATGACAGCGGTGAGTATGTTGTGTACAGCGACGCGTCGAAGTTGGGCCTTGGCTGTGTGTTGATGCAGCATGGTAGAGTTGTGGCGTACGGTTCCAGACAGCTGAAACCGCACGAGGTCAACTATCCGACGCATGATCTGGAGTTGGCTGCTATTGTGTTAGCGCTGAAGAGTTGGAGACATTATCTGTATGGTGCTCAGTGTAAGATTTTCACTGATCACAAGAGTCTCACTTACTTGCGGACGCAGCCGGATCTGAACATGAGGCAGCGCCGATGGATGGAGTTGATCAATGACTACGATTGCACTTTCGAGTACCATCCGGGGAAGGCTAATGTTGTGGCAGATGCACTTAACCGGAAATCGGGAGCCTCATTGGTTCACATGTGTGTGGCCCGAGTATCGATGTTAGCCGAGCTTCGGGCTACGGGTGCAGTGTTTGATTATGATGATGATGGAGCCTTGTTGGCTAGCTTTCAGGTACGACCAGTGTTGGTTGATCAGGTGCGAGAGGCACAAGATTCAGATCCTTACCTGTTAGGCAAGAAGACCATGATACGGAATGGTGCGCCTACAGAGTTCCGATTGAGCGACGACGGTACATTGTTGTTCAGAGGCAGGCTATGTGTGCCCCGAGACGAGGACCTGAAGAAGGAGATTCTGGATGAGGCTCACAGTTCAGTGTATGCGATGCATCCCGGAGGTACGAAGATGTTTCGTACACTTCGAGCGTACTATTGGTGGCGCAACATGAAGCGGGAGATTGCCGCATATGTGAGTCGGTGTTTGATTTGTCAGCAGGTGAAGGCGGAGAGGCAGAAACCTGCAGGGAAATTACAGCCACTTGAGATTCCGGTTTGGAAATGGGAGCACATTACGATGGATTTCGTCTATCAGTTGCCGCGTACTTCGGCGGGCAACACTGGCATTTGGGTTATTGTTGACCGACTGACAAAATCCGCACACTTCCTAGCACTTCCAGGGAAGGTATCAGTGGCCAGATTGGCTAAGTTGTACTTGTCCGAGATTGTTCGCTTGCATGGTGTGCCTGTGTCCATTGTTTCTGACCGTGATAGTCAGTTCACATCCGAGTTTTGGCGGGCGTTGCAGCGAGCTTTGGGCACGACGTTGCGATTTAGTACATCTTTTCATCCTCAGACTGACGGGCAGTCCGAGAGGACCATTCAGACTCTTGAGGATATGTTGAGATCATGTGTGTTGCAGTTTCGCGGAAACTGGGATCAGCAGTTACACTTGATTGAGTTCGCCTACAACAACAGCTATCAGGCCAGTATTGAGATGGCGCCGTACGAGGCTTTGTACGGTAAGCAGTGTCGCACTCCATTGTGTTGGAGTGAGGTGGGCGAGCGTTGGCTTATTGGTCCGGATTTGGTGAAAATCACGATGGAGGACATTCAGATTATTCGGGATCGACTGAAGATCGCCCAGGATCGGCAGAAGAGTTATGCGGATGTGAGGAGGAAGAGATTGGAGTTCGAGGTCGGTGATTGGGTCTTCCTGAAACTGTCTCCATGGAGGGGATTAGTGCGTTTCGGGAAGCGTGGCAAGCTTCGGCCGCAGTACGTTGGTCCGTATGAGATTACGGAGAGGATTGGAGCTGTTGCTTACCGACTTGAGTTACCGGCTGAGATGGCTCGTGTGCATGATGTCTTCCATGTTTCGATGTTGCGGAAGTACATCTCAGACCCTTCACATGTGATAGCCCCACAGCAGTTGCCGATCAGAGAGGATTTATCGTATGTTGAGGAGCCAGTGCAGATTCTCGATCGTCGTGAGCAGGAGTTGAGGCACCGCGTGATTCCGCTGGTGAAGGTCTTGTGGCAGAATCACTCTGTGGAGGAGGCCACCTGGGAGACCGAGCAGCGTATGCGGGAGCAGTATCCTCATCTGTTCACCTGACAGGTATGTAAATTTCGAGGTCGAAATTTCTTTAAGGGGGGTAGATTTGTGACGACCCGAACCAGAATCAGATGTGTGTTTGGCACGATTCTCGAGATTCGGTTATGATCGTAGTTTTGCGATATTGCGTGGTTTGCTGATTCGATTCGCGACGATATTTTGGGTCGAGAATTTGGGTTGAGTGTCTTCACGGAAATGGTATAGTACGTGATTTCGAGTTCGTAGGTGGTTTCGGAAGATTTTTCCGATAGCCGAGGAATATTTTATGATTATTTGAAGTTTCGGGTTTCGACGAGTTTATCCGTTTGTTTCGAGCTTATCCGAATCATTTTGTATTTTCATTTCGGACCGTCGATTGACCCGAGGCTCGAGTATAAATATCGAGAAGTCGAAAAATAGTCGAGAGTTAATCGGAAACTTCATTTTGGGCGTTGACCAATTGGGAATTTGGTTGACTTTCCTATTTTGGAAAGTAGGCAATTGGACGAAAGGGGAAGTTTCCCAAACGGGAAGACAGTTTCCGGCGATCGGATTCCGGCAACGATTCACCTCGGGACAGGTACGGTTTGATTCCTTGGTTAATTTCGAGTCGTTTGATGTTGGAGTTTGTGAGAAATTGTGCGAAATTCATGGAACCCGATTAGGTCCGAATCGGTGATGGTCGCCGGTGATGGGAGGAAGGTTTTCGGCGAGGTTCTTGGGTTGGGATGTTGGGGGTTTTGTTCCCCATCCCTCTGTGATGCTCCCTAGATGGTTAGTTTTGAACAGGATTGAGTTTGGAGGCAAACCCGAATGGGTTTTCCGGTGGGAATTTCCGGTCGGTTTCGTGGTAATTGAGGGTGTTAGAGTGAGATTTGGTTGTTGGGGTAGAAGAGAATGATGCTCGAAATGATGAGACCTAGAGAACTGGAAGTTTTGGCCTTGTAATTCCACCGTTGACGGCGCGCCGCCGCCGGCGGCGGCGGTCAACGGCGGAGGAAAAGTCAAATTTTCAATTTTCGATGTAATTAGTGTCATTTTTCTCGTAATCACGCCCTGGTTATCGTACGGAGGTTTTCGGGGTTATTTGGTTAGCCGATTTTCAGTCGAGATTTCGAGTGGGGATTTCGGGATTTCCGTAATTCATTTTGCACTGCATTTCGTATTTCCGGGAACGGTTGGTTTCCGTGCATCAGTATAGTGTTGTGGGTTACGATATTGATCAGTTATGTTTCTATATATATATTCAGGAGATCGAGATCAAGATCTGGATCGTGATCGTGCTTCGGGCGAGGGGACTTCCGCCGGACCACGAGTTTAGCGCGAGTTCGCGCTAGCTGATCTGTGAGTGGACAAGTTTCTATTTTCATTGTTGATTTGCGAGTTCGTGGAATTTTTGATTTCCGTATTTATTATATATACGATGATTGATATATATGTTATTTTCGGAGGTATTGTTATGTGTTATTGTGATTGGCATTTATTGCATCGATGCTACCAGAGTTGAGAGATTCCTCTGGCCCAGAGTTGAGAGATTCCTCTGAAGCAGGGTTGAGAGATTCCCCTGAGTGCCGCCGGGGTTGAGAGAGTCCCCTGGCCTATCACAGTCGGGTTTGAGCGATTCACCCGACGTCGGGCTTGAGAGATCTGCCCGACTACCTCCTTATATAAATGTGTTGTGTTCCGAACTCGCATTGTTTATATTGGTTGTATATATATATAACTGGTGAAAGGCATATGTTTATTTTCGTTCACTCACTCTAACGTTTTTAATTGCCTTTCCCCTGGGCTTTTCGGTTTCCGTGCCCAGTTTGCAGTTCGGATACTGGTGTTCACGTCGTGGTTTGGAGGCTAGTGATCAGAGTCACCTGTGTTTTCCAGTAGGTTTCAGTTTCACCTACTGATGTACATGTTGTATTTATTTTATACTAGAGGTCGCTCTGATACATCCTGATACTTGTTTATACGGATTTTTCTCGGATATATATATATATATATGGTACAGTTTGTTTACTGTTGTTGATTATATTGATATTGAGAAATCCGGATGGGATTGGTGCCCACGGTTTGATTTTTGTGGCATAGGATGGAGTGTGTTTTGCGCGTGCAGGTTAAGGTAATTCCACGCTAGTAACGAAACTCTGCCCAAATTTCGGAAAATTTTTGTTGGTTCGTGTTTTCGAAGGGTTTCGATTCCGGTTTAGGTAGCTAAATCGGGGTTGGGTCCTTTCACCAAAAACTTCATAAATTTCGTTCATCCTCCTCTCACCAACGTCACCATGTGTAAAGTTTAAGTACGCGGGCCAGATTTCATCTTGTTGGACCATAACTTCATTCTAAACTTCCCTTGAGCTTTTGTGGACAGGACAAATTCCACATTTCTTCACTTTTGGGCCTTGAATTCAATACAAACTCCAAATCTACAAGTATGGGGGACATTAATCCAAAATTTAACATCTAAATCACATTGCTGGAGAGCTTCTTTTTTTCTTCTCTTTTTTTTAGCTCTCGAATTTGTTTTTTTTTCCTTCTTTCTATTTTCGGCAATTGCAAACTTTTTTCAAGGTATTTGGACAAGTCTATCCCCATACACACATCTCCTCATGATGTTCACACCATCTCCATGATTCTAGATTCAAAAATCCCCACCAAGTCTTTTGAATAAGGGTACGGATATTCTACACTAGGTTAAAGTGTTTAGATATGTATGGTAATAAAATAAAGGCATAATGTAGGCTCAAATGGGTTATCTAGGGGTGTCGCAACTCGTGCGCATAAATGGGACACATGGCAATTTGGCAAAGTGGTGGATATCCTAAGTGCCTTTAATCACATCCAAAATTAGAGTATGTATCAACTATAAGCTTTGCAAATTGACATGAGTAAGTTCTAGTATTCTCTAGTTCATTAAGATCTATGGCAAGTGAGTATATGCATGATTTTGAGACCTATATCTAATATGCACAAAATTTCACTCAAAAGAAGTGTTTAAGGCTCAAAATCTCACTTAAGGCTCATATGATTTAAAACTTATTCTCATATGCGATTTCTATACCAAGTTTTATCAAACCATATCTACTACATGTCATGACACTCAAAAATATCTCAATTAGCACATGAATTCCTTATGATTATGATAAGCAATGCCCTAGGATGTTTATTTCGGTCCAATTTCATCATAGTCTTACTAAGGGCATCCGAAGACTCTTTTTAACAATAAAATTTCAAAAACACAAAAAAAAAAAAACCTACGGAAAACAGGGGAATCGACCGGTCAATTGTAATAGGCTTGAAAATTTCGACCGGTCGAAAGACCAAAATTTAGGAAAATTTCAATGACTCTCAAATAAGCGTGAATTTAGTCCTCATCTTCTTTGGGCAACCTTAATGAAGTTGGCCAGTTGGCGAGAGAGACCAAGAGAGGTAGGAGTAATTTTTGAACTTGTCTTTTCTCACATCCAAAACCCGTCCTAGAAACCGTCCCCTTCTAGACACCAAATCATCTCAGATCTCTTACTCAAAGACGAGTTTTCATTCACTGCACTAAATTGCATACAAAATACACTAAGTATGACTCAAAACCAAAAAATTTTTTTAGGGCATCATCCGCCGAAAAGTCTCATTGTCCGCCCGATTTTTTAATTTATGACTCAAATAAAGTTGTAAACCCCTCCCCCACACTTAAACTCTACATTGTCCTCAATGTACTAAAGTAAAGCATAGAATTCGAGCATGAAGGAAGGACTCACGAAAATTCTACTTATTTACATTAAAGTAATGAAATTAAAAAGAGATTGGGGAAGAGAATGCAAATCTGTTGATGACTCCTCCATTGGGTTACCTCCCAAGTAGCGCTTGTTGTTTAACGTCTTCCAGCCTAGACGGGATGCATTCTTCATGTGGTTGAAGGTGATGGCTCCATGAGTTTGTCTTCTTCAACATTGTGCTCCTCAAAATTGTCATAATATGGCTTCAACCGTTGGCCATTCACCATGAAGACTTTGCCGGATTCTAAGGACATGATTTCTATGGCTCCATGATGAAAAACTTGCACCACAATGTACGGACCAATCCATCTCGAACGCAGCTTGCCCGGAAAGAGTCGAAATCTTGAATGAAATAGTAAAACCTTTTTCCCAACCTCAAAACTCTTTGTACGGATCATCTTGTCATGAATACGCTTTGTCCTCTCCTTGTAGATTCATGCATTGTCAAATGCCTCGTTCCGGATTTCTTCTAACTCACAAAACTGCAATTTTCGATGCAATCCAGCTTCATCCTTGTCCATGTTGAATTTCTTCACCGCCCACCAAGTTTTGTGCTCTAGCACCACTGGAAGATGACAAGACTTCCCATAAACAAGTCGATATGGTGACATGCCTATAGGGGTCTTGTACGCTGTTCTATATGCCCACTAAGCATCATCCAAACACTGGCTCCAGTCTTCGAAGTTTGTCACGTTGAGCCTTGTGCAAAAATGATGGAAACTCACCGGTAACTAAATAGTTTACAATATCCACATACCAATGAGTTTCAGAGGCATTTACCTGAAGTCCGAAGAGTTGTTCATCCGGAAAATTCTCTTCAATTGCAACGTTGGACTTCTCTTTAACAATCCTAGAGAGGTGATCAGCTACCACGTTCTCTACTCCCTTTTTGTCCTTGATTTCCACATCAAACTCTTGTAGAAGTAGTATCCAACGTATGAGCCTCGGTTTCGCATCTTTTTCTGCATCAAATACTTCAAAGCTGCATGATCAGTGTAAATTATAACCTTACTTTGAAGTAAATAGGATCGAAACTTGTCCAATGCAAACACTACCGCCAACATCTCCTTCTCGGTTGTTGTGTAGTTGGCTTGAGCATCATCAAGTGTCTTAGAAGCATAATAAATGCCGTATGGCTTCTTATCTCTCCGTTGTCCCAATACAGCTCCAACAACATAATCCGATGCATCACACATAAGTTCAAATGGTTGAGACCAATCCGGAGCACAAAGAATAGGGGCACTTGTCAATAACTCCTTAAGCTTCTCAAATGCAATGCCACATTCTTCATCAAAAGCAAAGGGAGTGTCCTTCTGAAGCAGCTTGCATAAGGGACGTGAGATGTGGGAAAAGTCCTTGATGAACCTCCTGTAGAAACCTGCGTGTCCAAGAAAAGAACGAATCTCTCTAACCGAAGTTGGAGATGGTAAGTACCGCACAAGATCTACCTTAGATTTATCAACTTCTATACCCTTTTTCGAAATAATGTGACCTAAGACAATCCCTTGAGTGACCATAAAATGGCACTTCTCCCAATTAAGTACCAAGTTCGTTTCAACGCATCTTTGCAAAATTAGTTCTAAGTGATCTAAACATGCATCGAAATCCCTCCCAAATACACTAAAATCATCCATGAAAACCTCAATTATTTTCTCAGTGTAATCAGAAAAGATAGAGAGCATGCAACGTTGAAACGTACCTGGGGCGTTACAAAGTCCAAATGGCATGCGACGATAAGCAAACGTTCCAAGAGGGCATGTGAACGTTGTTTTCTCTTGATCCTCCTCAGCAATGCTAATCTGGTGGTAACCCGAATATCCATCAAGGAAGCAATAATAAGAATGACCAGCCAACCTCTCAAGCATCTGATCAATAAATGGCAAAGGAAAGTGATCCTTTCGAGTGCTGGCGTTGAGTTTCCTATAGTCAATGCAAACCCTGTGGCCAGTGATGGTTCGTTGAGGCACTAATTCATTCTCCGTATTCTTCACAACAGTAATTCTAGATTTCTTAGGAACAACTTGCACAGGTGAGACCCAACGACTATCCGAAATTGGATAGATAACTCCACAATCTAAGAGTTTGATGACTTCTTTCTTCACAACCTCCATCATAGGCGGATGGAGCCTTCTTTGAGCTTCACGAGAGGGCTTAGCTCCATCTTCAAGTAAAATGCGATGAACACAAGTTGCAGGATTAATACCTTTGATGTCCGCAAGTGTCCAACCAATGGCGGTTTTGTATTGTTGAAGCATATGAACTAACTTCACTTCTTGTTCTTCCTCCAAAGATGAAGAGATGATAACCGGAAAAGTCTCATTGTCCCCCAAGTAAGCATACTTCAAATGGTCCCGTAACACCTTGAGTTCTAATTCCGGTGCTCGAACAATGGAGGGAACTAGCTTGTTTTCACCATAAGCCAAGGGAATATGGGCTGCCTTGGAAATCACGTTGGCTTGCTCATTGAGGAGTGACACCATCGTCTTCACCCTAGGCTCAAAAATCTCGATCAAAGCATCCAAGAGAGCTTCTTCATCTAGTCGGTTCAACCCAACTCCTTCTTAAATCACAGTGTCAAGCTCATCTTCTCTAAGTGTGTCGAGATGCTGCTGCGCCAAATCTTCAACTATATCATATGAAAAACATGCATTGACACAAGCAGTGGGAACCTTCATGGCATCAAGAATGTTGAACTCAATCCTTTCTCCATCAATCTCAATGGAAAACGTTCCCTCGAACACATCAATCTTTGTTCTTGCAGTCCTCATGAGATCGGTCAGCTAACTGTATGATGACATTATCTTGCTTAAGCTCGCCAAGCTCCATGGATGTATAAAGATAGTAAGGCATCACATTGATTGATGCACCCAAGTCGAGCATGAAATCTTCAAATCTGGTGTCACCAATAACACAAGGGACAGAAAAGCTCCCAGGGTCCTTCAATTTTTGGGGTAACCGACGCTGCAACACAGCCAAAACTGTTGCATTCACCTTCACGACCTCCTTCGCTCTCGTTTGCCTCCTCTGGGTGCATAACTCTTTCAAAAACTTGGCATATATCGGCACATGCTTTATGCACTCAATCAAGGGTAGGTTTACATGCACTTTCCGAAAGATGTCCAGGATTTCCACATATTGATCATCCTTCTTTGATTTTGATAATTTGTGTGGGAATGGTGCACGAGCAAACGAAGCATTAGTATTAACAGAACTTGAAGGGATAGAGTTAATACCTTTGGTTGGGGTGGGTGGCGTTGGTGATTGTGGCCTCAAAAGTGGCGCCACTTTCTTCTTGTTCTTGGCATCTTTGGTTGCCGGATCTTCTTCTAAATCTTCATCCTCCACAACATCATAAGTTAATGGTGTTGCCTTCAGCTTAGATCCGTCCAACGTTGGACTCTCAAAAATCCTTCCACTTGTTGTAATCGCACTCACATTCCTTGGTGGTTGTTGAGGTTGAGATGGAAGTTGTCCGGAAGCCCTAAATTGCCCCATGAAATCCACAAGTTGACCTATTTGCTTCTTCATTTCAGAGATATCCTGTCCATGAGACTCCAACGTGGCCTTTGCTTGGTTTTATCCATCGATTAGAGCTTGTGTGGAGTTGGACAGTTGAGCAAGCATCTTGTCATAGTCCGGATTTGTAAATTGTCGGACCAGAGGAGCTTAAGGTGGTGGCATGGACGCTTGAGGCATTGGTGGCCTTTGTTGATAGGGAGCATGTTGGAATTGTTGTTGTTGAGGTGCTGGAGGGTTAAGACATCCCTCATTGCTACTCCACTTGAAACCAGGATGATCACGGTTGCCAAAATTGTTGTAGTTGTTGTAACGCTGGCCTCCTTGATATCCACCAATGGCGTTGACTTGTTCTTCAGTAGGCGGTTCCATTGTTGTAGGACATTGCTCACTATAATGTCCTTGGATGTGGCAAACGCCACATGTTAGTCCCAAAGATGCCTTGGCTCTCTTTACTTCTAATTCAAGCAT
The DNA here is from genome assembly GCA_946800695.1 of Geum urbanum. NCBI lineage: Eukaryota > Viridiplantae > Streptophyta > Magnoliopsida > Rosales > Rosaceae > Geum > Geum urbanum. The sequence continues at coordinate 14,067,694 of OX327008.1, read as the reverse complement.
TTGCTCCATCAAGTCGGACAGTTTGTCATACTTGTCATCCGGTGCTGGCTTAGAACTTACTGAAAGGACCCAACCCCGATTTAGTTTCCAAAACCGGAATCAAACCCCTTCTGAAAACACGAACCAACAAAAACCATAAAAATTTCGGCAGAGTAATGCTACTAACGCGGAATTGCCATTACCTGCACCCAAAAAATACACTTCATCCTATGCCACAAAAATCAAACCGTGGGCACCAATCCAATCCGGATTTCTCAATATATCAACAGTAATGTAAAGTAATAAATATAATTATACTTTACAGGAATCCGGGGAAAACCGTATAAAAGTATACATCAGAATACTCAGAGAGACTTCTAATATAGATATACAAATAGTAGGCCAAACTAAGAACCTACCATAAAAGAAACATCGCTCGAATACTATGCCTCCGACCACGACGTGCGACACCAGAATCTGAACTGTAAACTGGGCACGGAAACCGAAAAGCCCAGGGGAAAGACATGAAAACTGTTAGAGTGACTGGACGAAAATAAATGTCTTTCGCCGAATAATATATGGTATAAAAACATATGCGAGTCAGAATGCATAAAAAATCATATGGTACACGAGGGAGACTCTAACTCCTCACGCGTACAGAGCATGCATGGAAAATCTCACAGGGTCGCTCGTAGACACATCCGTGCTAGTACAGTCCGAATCACGGGATCCCAGACCCACACGTGATTCTAGCCAGAAAGGCCTCAGGTCAGGATATCTGTTTCAACCCGGAAATACATCGGCACAAGAAACAGTTCCCCCCTGGTAGGCACCCTCGGGGATCAGCCGGGATGCGAGTGTATCGATACAACAATGTATACTAAGACTGTACTCTGTGTAAACCAAATCATAAATAGTTCGATGCAAATGCATAAGGTAATATTTAAATGTATATACGTAATGTATAATAGTATAAGCATAATCGTATAACATATACTCATATAAAACATAATCTCGTATGCATGCTCAAGTTCGTAAAACGTGTATAAAGATTCGCAATCATTCCGTGAAAAGAAATTGTCCACTCACAGACTACCGTAACGCAGTTCGCGTTAATCACGTGATCCGGCAGAAGAAAATCCCTCGCCAAACGAACGATCACGAACCCCTGAATAATCATAAAATCCATTTCTCAAAATCATAAGTCAGTAATTCGAATCATATCACGAGAAACAACCGTTCTCGGAAACACATAATTCAATTACGATGAATTGTCGAAAATCCAATAATCACACCTCAAAACCTCGCTATAATTTCCGATGCTCAAATCGAAAAACAAACATCTCCACTGCGATCGGGGCGCGATTTCGAGCGAAACGACATACAACTCGATGAAAACCCCGCAAAGTCAACTTTAACTGGAGACCGCCGTTGACCACCGCCGGCGGCGGCAGCGCCACCCAACTGAAAAATTCTCCGGCGAACCAAGTCCTATTCCACTCAAAATCATCCAACAAGCAACTTCCATAACTACACCAAATATCATTTTTGACTCTAACTAGTTCAATTTCAAGCAAAACCGAAATCCCACACAAATTTCAATCCAACAATTCTCCATGTACAAATCGAATTGGAACTCCATACTTACATGGTTAGATTCATGGTGATGAGAGCTTCAAAGCCCAGTGCTTCATGCCCCTCAATTTCGCCAGAATCGGATTGACCCAAAAACCCCAAAATCCACCAATTTCAATCGGAAAATCCTCCCACCTCTGGCGACCCACGCCGTGAAAGGTGGCCGGAAACACCTTGAGGAGGCCAAGGTGCACCGAATGGGACTAGGCCCAAGCCTTGGGGTGGCCGGACGACATGTCACCACCGGCGAGCCGTGGCACCGTCGTGCTCCTCTCCACCAAGCCAAATTGACTCGGTCAACAGCCATCAATGCAAGTTTGACTTGCCCAATATAGTAACCAGTTTAAATACCTTCCTTTTTAGGAAACTTCCATAATTAATTTTACGACAAACTTCGAACACCCGTAACTTTCGTATCGTAAATCCGTTTCCAATAATTCTCGCGGCAACAAACTCATCTCGACATGTTCTTCAATTACCACCCGAAGTCAAACACATCGACCAATCCGATAAAAAGTCAACGGTTCAATCCATCACAAGCTTATCCGATTAAATAATCAACAGTCAAAAATATTCGTAACTTAATCCTCGTAACTCGGAAAAATCCTCCGGAAATTCCCACAAGCTCGAAATTAAATTCTCAACAACTTACATGAAGGATCCAAAATCAGATTCTCGCCCGATAATTTAGTCGCTAAGTAGGCCGCCATATTAGCAGATTATGCCGAAATCACAACAAATCACGAAAGTCGCAAATCATGTCATTAATCATTCCATCTACGGTTCAGGTCAATCAACGGTCCAAAACGGATCACAATCACGATTCGGATAGACTCGAACACGAACGGATAAACTCGACAATATACCAAAATTTCAAATATTCACATTATATTCCTCGGTCGTCCAAATATTGATCCGGAACCGCCCACGAACTCAAAATCACGCGTACAACAACTCTCGAGAAGAGACTCAACTCAAATTCTCGGCCAATAATTTAGTCGTGATCAAAGCTGACGATTTAATCAACTATCGGAAATTTGCGATTACGCGTAAACTCACGAATTAAGCTGATTACGCTTCTGATTCTGTTCCGGGTCGTTACAAATCCGCCCCCCTTAAGAAAATTTCGACCTCGAAATTTCCAAGTCTGCCGACTAAAAAGTAGAAGCACTGCCTTTGCATACAGCTCAACTCTCTAGTGGCTACGTCAACTGAACAACTCTGTCAATGGAAAATATCCCTGTACCCTCAAATCTCGAATCTGAACTAGCTCCACACAAACTCCAAGTCTTCCTGCATAAGGAACTGATAGGGTACAAAACACGCAACAAATCTGAAATGTAATTCCACTACACGGAACACAACACACACAAAAGCTAACGCTATAGGCAATGCCGAACTATACGGCACAACACAAACTCGCCTATGATCACATACGGATCAAAATAACGTGGCAAATCACAACTCAGCCTACTCACACCAACACAACTCAAACATCGAACTCAGGCAATTATTAACCTATTTTTGCTAATCTGAAAGTCTGTGGTAGCACATCCCACTAAATCAGGATCCAACGTCAGCTCACACCAAATTCGCTCCAACACAATGGAGTACAACATCGTTCCTCAAAACAAAATCATGCGGCGTCAAAATCATAGTGGTCTACAAACTGGTACTGCAAGCAATCTCGAACAGTTGAAACTGCTGGTCCCAAATCCCTCGGTACTGCAATACATAGGACCACATGTGACGACCCGGAATAGAATCAGTAGTGTAATCAGCTTAATCCACGAGGTTGCGCGTAATCGCTGTTTTTCATAAATTGATTGAAATGTCGATCTTGATCACGACTTAATTATTGGCCGAAAATTGGAGCTGAGTCTCTTCTCGAGAGTTGTTGTACGCCTGATTTCGAGTTCGTGGGCAGTCCCGGATCATTATTTGGGTGTGATAACCCGAACCAGAATCAGTTGTGTATTCTGCACGATTCACGTGATTGGTCATAATCGCAGTTTTACGATATATGTGTGATTTGTCGATTCTATTCGCGACTATATTTTCGGCCGAGAATTTGAATTGAGTGTCTTCACAGAAGTTGTAGAGTACGTGATTTCGAGCTCGAAGACGGTTCCGGATGATTTTTCCGATAACCAAGGAATATATTGTGATTATTTGAAGTTTCGGTTTTCGACAAGTTTATCCGTTTGTTTCGTGTTTATCCGAATCACTTGAATATTCCTTTTGGACCATCGATTGACCCGAGGCGCGAGTATAAATATCTGAAATAGTCGTAAAATCGTCGAAAAACACTGTTTGGGTTTGACTGACGTTGACTTTCCAAATTGGGAAGCTGTTGACCGTTGACCGAGGGAGAACTTTCCAGTTTGGTCTTCGCCGGCCGACTTGCTTTTTCCGGCCACCTCCGGCCACGTGAAGGGTAGCATTCTCTTCTACTTGTGATTTTGAGTTGATTGGTACTTGATTTTATGGAAATTGATGAGGTTTAGTCGTAACCCGAAACGGGTCGAGTTCGTGGGTGTCGCCGGTGTCGGTTTCCAGTTTTCCGGCGAGCCACGGTGGTGGTGGTTAGGGGGGTTTGACTCCCCTTTCCCTAGTGAGTCTCACCATGTAGTTTAATTAAGGATTGGTTGAGTTTTGAGGAGAACCCGAATTGGTTGCCGGAGGGGAGAATTCCGTTCGGATTTTGGTGGAATTGGAGGGGTTCCGATCTGTTTTGGCTCTTGTGGTAGTTGAGGAAGTGGTTTAGCTTGGAAAGACCTTGAATTCTGGAGAATCTCGCCGTGGAATTCCACCGTTGACGGCGCGCCGCCGCCGGTGGCGGCGATCAACGGCGGATCTCCGGCGAGGGGTTGACTTTTTGGTTTTCGACGTTTTTAATGTCGTTTTTCTCGTAATCGCGCCCTGATTATCGTCCAGAGGTTTTTGAATTGATTTGGGTAACAGATTTTTAGTCGAGGAATTCGAGTGGAGATTTCGGGAATTTCGTTAATCATTTTGTACTGCATTGTATATTTCCGGGAACGGTTGGTTTTCGTTGTTAAGTACAGAGTTGTGGATTGTGTTTTTGATCAGTTATGTTTATGAATGTTCAGGAGATCAAGATCGAGATCGTGATCGTGCTTCTTGCGAGGGATCTTCCGCCGGGCCACGGGATTAGCGCGAGTGCACGTTACGCGAGTCTGTGAGTGGACAATTTATTTTCACGGATTGTTTGCGAGTCTTTATATACGTTTTATGAACTTGAGCATGCATACGAGATTTCGATTTACATGAGCATGTGTTATACGATTATGCCTATACCAGAATATATTTTACGTATATGCACTTATATATTGTTTCATGCATTTGCATCGAACTATTTATGATTTGGTTTACACAGAGTACAGTTTATATATGTTGTTGTATCGATACACTCGCATCCCGGCTGATCCCCGATGATGTATACCGGGGGAGGCTGTGACTGCTGACCCGTGGTCATTACCTGGGGGAGGCAGACCTCTGACCTGAGGCCTTTCTGGCTAGAATCACGTGTGGGTCTGGGATCCCGTGATTCGGACAGTACTAGCACGGTTGTGTCCACGAGTGACCCCGTGGGATTTTTATGCATGCTCTGTACGCGTGAGGAGTTAGAGTCTCCCTCGTGTCTGTATGCGTGAGGAGTTAGAGTCTCCCTCGTGTACCATTTGATTTTTATACATTCGACTTGCATATGTTTTTATAACGTATATATTATTTGGTGAAAGACATTTATTTTCGCCCACTCACTCTAACAGTTTTCATGTCTTTCCCCTGGGCTTTTCGGTTTTCGTGCCCAGTTTGCAGTTCAGGTTTTGGTGTTTCACGTCGCGGTTGGAGGCTAGTGATCTGAGCTACCTGTGTTTTCCAGTAGGTTCTTGTTTCGCCTAATGATGTGTATATTGTATATATTTACGCTAGAGGTCGCTCTGATACATTCTGATACGTGTTTTATACGGATTTTCTCGGATATATTATATTATACAGATATGTTTTCTGTTATTTGATATTAATATGATGTTGAGAAATCTGGATGGGATTGGTTCCCACGGTTTGGCTTTTGTTGCATAGGACGAAGTGTTATTTTCAGGGTGCAGGTTTATGCAATTCCACGTTAGTAACGAAACTTTGCCGAAATTTTGAATGGTTTTTGTTGGTTCGTATTTTCAGAAGGGGTTCGATTCCGATTTGGGCAACTGAATCGGGATTGGGTCCTTTCAGCTTGGTATCAGAGCATTAGGATGTCAGATTCTGTAGACTCTTGTAGTTGTGACACTTAGGGTATTTGAGTTTGTACAGCATGACTGGAGTGATGACCCGACTGGCCAGCGGTACTCATCAATACTTCGGGTGTTGTGTGTTCTCAAATATATGTGGTTTCATGATTACGTTCTTTCTGCTTGTGCCTAATGCTCGTCTTATATCAGTAAGATGCCTCCTCGACGTGTATCAGTAGGATGCCTCCTTGATCGGGAAGCGGATCCTGATGAGGATCGCCAAACGCGCGACTTGCTGATGCGAGTGCTGCGTTTGGAGGAGCGTTTTGACCATGTGGTCAAGGCTCGTACTACTGGTGCTACTGTGTTTTCGGGTTCAGTTGACCCAGAGATATGCGAGGCATGGTTGGTTCAGATTGATTGTGTATGTGAGCGTCTGCAGTTTACTCCTGAGCAGATGACAGTTGTAGCAGTCGGATTACTTGAGGGTGATGCATACTTTTGGTGGGTTAGCACCGACAGGGTTCCAGCTGCTACTCCGTGGACTTTGTTCCGTGATTTGTTTATGCGGAGGTACTTTAATCAGGCTACCCAGCAGCGCAAATATGAAGAGTTTATGAACTTGAGGCAGGGCAGTTTGTCTGTGCTTGAGTATCGGGACAGATTTACCCGTTTATCTCGTTTTGCGCGTGATATGGTGGCTACTGAGGAAGCCAAGTATCGTAGGTTTGAGCTGGGGTTGAATCTGAATATCAAGGCGACTCTGACTACGATGCCTAGGAATAACTTCGTTGAGTTTGTCAGTGCAGCACTCCGAGGCGAGGATATCGAGAAGGAGAGGCAGCAGAGGTACCAGCCGAGACGGTTTGAGGAGGGTGGACCGAGTCATGGGCCTTCAAAGAGGCAGAGTTCTGATACTTCCGGTTCGGCTTCATCCTCGGGCGGTGGATCTTATTGCTTACCAGTTAGTGCACCGAGGCAGAGACCGAGATGGAGGAGAGATCGACCGCAGCGACCACAGGCTAGTGGAGGTTCCAGCGGTTCCAGTTATCCTCGGCGTACTGGTGGCACATTTTCTGTACCGAGAGAGTATCCGTTGTGTAGTCTTTGCAACAGATATCACTTTGGTCCATGTCAGCGAGGTCCTGCTATCCGTTGTGTAGTCTTTGCAACAGATATCACTTTGGTCCATGTCAGCGAGGTCCTGCTACCTGTTATCGTTGTGGCCAGGTGGGTCACTTTTCGAGGGAGTGTCCTCTGTTGTATAGTGCTTATGGATAGGCGGCCCAGAGTTCCGGAGTTGAGTGAGGTGCCAGGGTAGACAGCAGGGATAGCAGGGATAGCCTCAGCGAGGACGACCAGCCGGACAGGGAGCTCGACCAGCACAGTTTGTGGGCCAGGGTAGACAGTAGGGATAGCCTCAGCGAGGACGACCAGCCGGACAGGCGAGGGTTCATGCCATGACTCTACGAGAGGGCAGAGCATCACCGGAGGTCGTTATCGGTACGTTACATGTCTTTGGTATTCCAGTACTTGCATTGTTAGATCCAGGTGCCACATATTCATTTATATCATATAGACTATCATCATTAGCTACGGTACCTGCATCTCCACTTCCGGGGTTGTGGAGAGTGTTATATCCGTCAGGTGAGGTTGTGAGCATCGGTTGGGTATACAGAGATTGTGAGGTGTTTATTGGAGGCCATGGTTTAGTCGCAGATTTTTTGTTGCTCGATATTGTTGATTTTGATCTGATCTTGGGTATGGACTTCTTGGAGACGCACTGGGCCATGTTTGATTGTCACAAGAAGGAGGTCGCGTTTCGACGACCAGAGTTACCCGAGAAACTGTTTCGCGGCGAGAAGAATATTTCACTACCGTGTTTGATTTCCGCGATGAGGGCGGATCAGTTGATGAAGAAAGGCTGTGTTGCTTATTTAGCCCATGTTGTGGACACTACAGCAGCTGTACCAGACCTTGGTAGTATTGAGGTTGTGTCTGAGTTTCCAGATGTGTTTCCAGCGGAGTTACCTGGGTATACCCCCTGTGTGGGAGATTGATTTCACTATTGAGTTGTTGCCGGGTACAGAACCGATTTCACAGACACCGTATCGTATGGTGCCTGCGGAGTTGAAAGAGTTGCAGATTCAGCTCCAGGAGTTGTTAGAGAAGGGTTTCATTCGACCGAGTGTTTCTCCATGGGGTGCCCCGGTGTTATTTGTGCCGAAGAAGGATGGATCTATGCGTTTGTGCATCGACTACCGGAAGCTGAATCAGGTTACAGTGAAGAACAAGTATCCGTTTGTGCCGACCCGAACCAGAATCTGTTGTGTATTCGGCACGATTCTCGAGAGTGAGTTTAGTCGCAGTTTTATGTCGTGTACTTATCGGAGATTGTTTGCTTGCATGGTGTGCCTATGTCCATTGTTTCTGACCGACATAGTCAGTTCACTTCTGAGTTTTGGCAAGCTTTGCAGCGAGCGGTTGGCACGAGGTTTGGATTTAGTACAGCTTTTCATCCTCAGACTGACGGGCAGTCCGAGCGGACCATTCAGACTCTTGAGGATATGCTGAGATCGTGTGTGTTGCAGTTTCGTGGAAACTGGGATCAGCAGTTACATTTGATCGAGTTCGCCTACAACAATAGTTATCAGGCCAGTATTGAGATGGCACCGTACGAGGCTCTGTACGGGAAGCAGTGTCGCACTCCATTATGTTGGAGTGAGGTGGGCGAGCGTTGGCTTATTGGTCCAGATTTGGTGAAAACCACGATGGAGGACATACGGATTATTCGGGATCGACTGAAGATCGCTCAGGATCGGCAGAAGAGTTATGCAGATGTGAGGAGAAAGAGCTTAGAGTTTGAGGTTGGTGATTGGGTCTTCCTGAAACTATCTCCGTGGAGGGGAGTTGTGCGTTTCGGGAGGCGTGGCAAACTTCGACCGTGGTACATTGGTCCGTATGAGATTACGGAGAGGGTTGGAGCTGTTGCTTACAGACTTGAGCTACCGATTGAGATGGCTCGTATGCATGATGTATTCCATGTTTCGATGTTGCGGAAGTACATTTCAGATCCTTCACATGTGTTAGCCCCACAGCAGTTGCCTATCAGAGAGGATTTATCGTATGTTGAGGAGCCAGTGCAGATTCTCGATCGTCGTGAGTAGGAGTTGAGGCACCGTGTGATTCCACTGGTGAAGGTCTTGTGGCAGAACCATTCTGTTAAGGAGGCCACCTGGGAGACCGAGCAGCGTATGCGGGAGCAGTATCCTCATCTGTTCACTTGACAGGTACGTAAATTTCGAGGTCGAAATTTTTTTAAGGGGGGTAGATTTGTGACGACCCGAACCAGAATCTATTGTGTATTCGGCACGATTCTCGAGAGTCAGTTTAGTCGCAGTTTTATGTCGTATAAGTGTTTTGCCGATTCGATTCGCGACTTTGTTTTCGGTCGAGAATTTGGGTTGAGTGTCTTCACGGAAATTGTAGAGTACGTGATTTCAAGCTCGTGGGCGGTTCCGGAAGATTTTTCCGATAACCGAGGAATATTTTATGATTATTTGAAGTTTCAGGTTCCGACGAGTTTATCCGATTATTTCGAGTTTATCCAGTTATCCATTTCGAATCGTCGATCGACCCGAGGCGCGAGTATATATATCGGAATAGTCGAGAATTAGTCGAAAACCTCATTTTGGGCTTTGACTGACATTGAATTTCGTTGACTTTCCAAAACTGGAAAGCTGACCAGTTTGACCGAAGAGGAAAGTTTCCTCTTTGAGCCTTACCGTTCCGACGACCTAGATTCCGGCCACCAACGACTTCGACGAGGGTACGAATAGCTTCCCTATATGATTTCGAATTGAATGATGTATGTTTTGTTGTGAATTGAGCATGTTTGAGTTGGACCCGAATCGGGTCGGATTCGTGTCCGTCGCCGGTGTCGGTTGTGGTGGTTCCGGTGGGTGTTCGAGGCTGGGTTAATGGGGGTTTGGTTCCTTTTTCCCTGGAGATGCTTCCCCTTTGTTTTGATTTGAGTTTTATTGAGATTTCCGGCGAACTGTGGTGGTTGCCGGAAGTAATTTCCGTTTGCTTTCGAGCTAGTTTTGGAGGGTTAAAGTTGAGAATTGAGCTTAGTGACAGAAGAGGGTTGTGTTTGGATGGGCAAGACCTAGAGAACTGGAAGTTCTCCGCCGGAGAATCTCGCCATTGACCGCGCGCCGCCGCCGCCGGCGGCAGTCAACGGCGGAGGAGTTGACTTTTTCAGATTTTGATGAAATTAGTGTCGTTTTTCTCAAAATTGCGCCCTGATTATCGTCCAGAGGTTTTCGGGTTGATTTGGTTAGCCGATTTTCAGTCGAGGTTTCGAGTGGGGATTTCGGAAATTCCGTTATTCATTTTGTATCACATTGCATATTTCCGGGAACGGTTGGTTTCGGTGAATCAGTACAGGGTTGTGGACTATGATTTTGATCAGTTATGTTTTGTGAATATTCAGGAGATCGAGATCGGGACCGTGATCGTGCTTCTGGCGAGGGATCTTCCGCCGGTCCTTGAGATTAGCGCGAGTGCGCGTTTTGCTCACCTGTGAGTGGACAATTTATTTTCACAGATTGATTGCGAGTTGTATATATACGTTTTACGAACTTGAGCATGCAGCATGATTATGGTTTTACGAGCATGAGATTTCATACGAGATTATGTTTATTACATGAGCATGGGTTTTACGATTATACGATTATACTTATATGGATATACGTATACGAGTATACATACACTTATATGTTGTTTCATGCATTTGCATCGAGCTGTTTATGATTTGGTTTACACAGAGTACAGTCTCAGTTACGTTGTTGTATCGATACACTTGCCTCGTCGGCTGATCCCCGACGGAGGGCTGCCTGGAGGGGCGTTTCCCCAAACAGGCTGGTGATGGGCGTATCCCCGGAACCGAGGCCATTTCTGGGTTGGAATCACGTGGAAGTTAGGGACTCCGTGGTTCAGACTGTACTAGCACGGAGGAGTCCATGAGTGACCCAGTGGGATTTTTACTTGCATGCTCAGTACACTGGAGGAGTATGAGTTTTACCTCGTGTACTTATTATTTTATATTCCTGGACTCGCATATGTATTTTAAACATATATATTAACTGGTGAAAGACATTTATTTTCGTCCACTCACTCTAACAGTTTTCATGTCTTTCCCCTGGGCTTTTCGGTTTCCGTGCCCAGTTGCAGTTCAGGTTTTGGTGTTTTCACGTCGCGGTTTGGAGGCTAGTGATCAGAGTTACCTGTGCTTTCCAGTAGGTTCTTGTTTTGCCTACTGATGTGTATATTGTATATATTTTACTTTAGAGGTCGCTCTGATACATTCTGATACTTGTTATACGGATTTTCTCGGATATACATATATACATAGTATAGTTTGTTTACTGTTATTGATTATATTGATGTTGAGAAATCCGGATGGGATTGGTGCCCACGGTTTGGCTTTTGTGGCATAGGATGAAGTGTTAATTTCTGGGTGCAGGTTATGGCAATTCCACGTTAGTAACGAAACTCTGCTGAAATTTTGAAAATTTTTTGTTGGTTCGTATTTTCGAAAGGGTTTGATTCCGGTTTAGGTAACTGAATCGGGATTGGGTCCTTTCACCGTTACCACGGATTGATGATTTGTTCGATCAGCTCAAGGTAGCATCAGTCTTTTCGAAGATTGACCTTCGATCCGGATATCACCAGTTTAGGATCCGAGACTCTGACGTAGCCAGGACAGCTTTCAGGTCGCGGTATGGGCATTATGAGTTTTTGGTTATGCCGTTAGGGTTGACCAACGCCCCCGCAACTTTCATGGATTTGATGAATCGGGTGTTCAGACGATTCCTGGACAAGTTCGTGATTGTATTCATTGACGATATTTTGATCTATTCCAGGAGTGTGGGCCAGCATAAGAAGCATTTGCGAGCAGTGTTGCGGACTTGGCGGGACCATCAGTTGTTCGCGAAGTTTAGCAAGTGTGAGTTCTGGCTGGATAGTGTGAAGTTTCTGGGCCACGTGATTTCGGCTGAGGGAGTCAGTGTCGATCCTGACAAGATTGAGGTCGTGCTGAACTGGAGTAGACCTACTACTGTACCGGAGATCCGGAGTTTCTTGGGTCTAGCAGGCTATTACCGGAGGTTTGTACAGGATTTCTCCTGGATTGCTACACCACTGACCAGATTGACGAAGAATGGCGTCAAGTTTGAGTGGTCTGATGCGTGCGAGGAGAGTTATTTACTTCTGAAGGAGAGGTTGAGTACCGCACCGGTTCTGACATTGCCAGATGATAGTGGTGAGTTTGTTGTGTACAATGATGCGTCGAAATTGGGGCTTGGCTGTGTGTTGATGCAGCATGGTAGAGTTGTGGCCTATGGTTCCAGGCAGCTGAAACAGCATGAGGTCAACTATCCGACGCATGATTTGGAGTTAGCCGCTATTGTGTTAGCGTTGAAAAGTTGGAGACATTACCTGTATGGAGCTCAGTGTAAGATCAACACCGACCCCAAAAGTCTCACTTACTTGCAGATGCAGCCGGATTTGAACATGAGGCAACACTGGTGGATGGAGTTGATCAATGATTACGATTGCACGTTTGAGTACCATCCAGGGAAGGCCAATGTTGTGGCTGATGCACTTAACCCGAAATCTGGAGTCTCGTTGTTTCATGTGTGTATAGCCAAAGTGTCGATGTTAGCCGAGCTTCGGGCTACAGGTGCTGAGTTTGGGTATGATGACGAAGGAGCTTTGTTTGCTAGTTTTCAGGTTCGACCCGTATTGGTTGATCAGGTACGAGAGGCTCAGGATTCAGATTCCTATTTGTTGGGCAAGAACACCATGATACGGAATGGTGTACCTACAGAGTTCCGTTTGAGCTACGACGGTACGTTGTTGTTCAGAGGTAGGTTATGTGTGCCTAGAGACGAGAGCCTGAAGAAGGAGATTCTGGATGAGGCCCATAGTTCAGCGTATGCGATGCATCCCGGGGGTACGAAGATGTTTCGTACACTTCGAGCATACTATTGGTGGCGCAACATGAAGCAGGAGATTGCCGCTTACGTGAGTCGATGTTTGATCTGTCAGCAGGTGAAAGCGGAGAGGCAGAAACCTGCAGGGAAACTACAGCCACTTGAGATTCTAGTTTGGAAGTGGGAGCACATTACGATGGATTTCGTCTATCAGTTGCCGCGTACTTCGGCTGGCAACACTGATATTTGGGTTATAGTGGATCGACTGACGAAATCCGCTCACTTTCTTGCACTTCCAGGGAAGATATCAGTGGGTAGATTGGCCAAGTTGTACTTATCCGAGATTGTTCGCTTGCATGGTGTACCTATATCGATTGTTTCTGACCGAGATAGTCAGTTCACATCTGAGTTTTGGCAGGCATTGCACCTAGCCTTAGGCACGAAGTTGCGATTTAGTACAGTTTTTCATCCTCAGAACGATGGGCAGTCCGAGCGGACCATCCAGACTCTTGAGGATATGCTACGATCATGTGTGTTGCTGTTCCGCGGGAATTGGGATCAGTAGCTACATTTGATAGAGTTCGCCTACAATAACAGCTATCAGGCCAGTATTGAGATGGCACCGTACGAGGCTCTATACGGAAAGAAGTGTCGCACTCCGTTGTGTTGGAGTGAGGTGGGCGAGCGTAGGCTGATTGGCCCTGATCTGGTGAAAAGCAATATTGAGGATGTTTAAATTATCCAGGATAGATTGAAGATCGCCCAGGATCGCCAGAAGAGTTATGCGGACGTGACACTACAACATTTGGAGACATTGCCGGCGACTTTTAAGTCGCCGGCAATGTCTTTAGACATTACCGGCGATTTTCGCCGGAAAATCGCCGGTAATGTCTTTTTTTTTTTTTTTTTTTTTAACATTACCGGCGATTTTTGTCGCCGGTAATGTCCGTCGCCGGCAATCCCTCGATGGTAATGTAAAAAAAAAAAAAAAAAAAGACATTACCGGCGACTTTATTTATGTCGCCGGTAATGTCTTTTTTTTTTTTTTTTTTTTACATTACCGGCGACATGAATTTATGTCGCCGGCAATGTCTTTAGCTTCGATACATTACCGGCGACATAAATTCATGTCGCCGGCAATGTCTAAAAAAAAAAAAAAAAAATTACATTACCGGCGACTTAAGTCGCCGGTAATGTCCAAAAATCGCCGGCCTTGTTTTTGGACATTACCGGCGACTTAAAAGTCGCCGGCAATGTGTAAAAATGTTGTAGTGTGAGGAGGAAGAGTTTAGAGTTCAAGTTGGTGGTTGAGATGGCTCGTGTTCATGATGTCTTTCATGTTTCGATGTTGCGGAAGTACATCTCAGATCCTTCATATGTGTTAGCCCCACAGCAGTTGCCGATCAGGGAGGATTTGACCTACATGGAGGAGCCTGTGCAGATTCTCAATCATCGTGAGCAGGAGTTGAGACACCGTGTGATTCCGCTAGTGAAGGTCTTGTGGCAGAACCATTCAGTTGAGGATGCCACCTGGGAGACTGAGCAGCGTATGCGGGAGCAATATCCTCATATGTTCACTTGACAGGTACGTAAATTACGAGGTCGAAATTTTTTTAAGGGGGATAGATTTGTGAAGACCCGAACCAGAATCAGTTGTGTATTCTGCACGATTCACGTGATTGGTCATAGTCGCAATTTTACGATATATGTGTGATTTGTCGATTCTATTCGCGACTATATTTTTGGCCGAGAATTTGAATTGAGTGTCTTCACGGAAGTTGTAGAGTACGTGATTTCGAGCTCGGGAGCGGTTCCGGATGATTTTTCCGATAACCGAGGAATATATTGTGATTATTTGAAGTTTCAGTTTTCGACAAGTTTATCCGTTTGTTTCATGTTTATCCGAATCACTTGAATATTCATTTTGGACCGTCAATTGACCCGAGGCGCGAGTATAAATATCGGAAATAGTCGTAAAATCGTCGAAAAACACTGTTTAGGTTTGACTGACGTTGACTTTCCAAATTGGGAAGCTGTTGACCGTTGACCGAGGGAGAACTTTCCAGTTTGGTCTTCGCCAGCCGACTTGCTTTTTCCGGCCACCACCGGCCACGTGAAGGGTAGGATTCTCTTCTCCTTGTGATTTTGAGTTGATTGGTACTTGATTTTATGGAAATTGATGAGGTTTAGTGGTAACCCGAAACGGGTCGAGTTCGTGGGTGTCACCAGTGTCGGTTTCCAGTTTTCCGGCGAGCCACGGTGGTGGTGGTTAGGGGGGTTTGACTCCCCTTTCCCTAGTGAGTCTCACCATGTAGTTTAATTAAGGATTGGTTGAGTTTTGAGGAGAACCCGAATTGGTTGCCGGAGGGGAGAATTCCGTTCGGATTTTGGTGGAATTGGAGGGGTTCCGGTCTGTTTTGGCTCTTGTGGTAGTTGAGGAAGTGGTTTAGCTTGAAAAGACCTTGAATTCTGGAGAATCTCGCCGTGGAATTCCACCGTTGACGGCGCGCCGCCGGCGGTGGCGGCGATCAACGGCGGAGCTCCGGCGAGGGGTTGACTTTTTGGTTTTCGACGTTTTTAATGTCGTTTTTCTCGTAATCGCGCCCTGATTATCGTGCAGAGGTTTTTGAATTGATTTGGGTAACAGATTTTTAGTCGAGGAATTCGAGTGGAGATTTCGGGAATTTCGTTAATCATTTTGTACTGCATTGTATATTTCCGGGAACGGTTGGTTTTCGTTGTTAAGTACAGAGTTGTAGATTGTGTTTTTGATCAGTTATGTTTATGAATGTTCAGGAGATCGAGATCGTGATCGTACTTCTGGCGAGGGATCTTCCGCCGGGCCACGGGATTAGCACGAGTGCGCGTTACACGAGACTGTGAGTGGACAATTTCTTTTCACAGATTGTTTGCGAGTCTTTATATATGTTTTATGAACTTGAGCATGCATACGAGATTTCGATTTACATGAGCATGTGTTATACGATTATGCCTATACCAGAATATATTTTACGTATATGCACTTATATATTGTTTCATTCATTTGCATCGAACTATTTATGATTTGGTTTACACAGAGTACAGTTTATATATGTTGTTGTATCGATACACTCGCATCCCGGCTGATCCCCGAGGATGTATACCGGGGGAGGCTGTGACTCCTGACCCGAGGTCTTTACCAGGGAGAGGCAGACCTCTGACATGAGGCCTTTCTGGCTAGAATCACGTGTGGGTCTGGTATCCCGTGATTCGGACTGTACTAGCACGGTTGTGTACACGAGTGACCCCGTGGGATTTTTATGCATGCTCTGTACGCGTGAGGAGTTAGAGTCTCCCTCGTGTCTGTATGCGTGAGGAGTTAGAGTCTCCCTCGTGTACCCATACGCGTGAGGAGTTAGAGTCTCCCTCGTGTACCATTTGTTTTTTATACATTCGACTCGCATATGTTTTTATAACGTATATATTATTTGGTGAAAGGCATTTATTTTCGTCCACTCACTCTAACAGTTTTCATGTCTTTCCCTGGGCTTTTCGATTTCCGTGCCCATTTTGCAGTTCAGGTTTTGGTGTTTCACGTCGCGGTTGGAGGCTAGTGATCTGAGCTACCTGTGTTTTCCAGTAGGTTCTTGTTTCGCCTACTAATGTGTATATTGTATATATTTACGCTAGAGGTCGCTCCGATACATTCTGATACTTGTTTTATACGGATTTTCTCGGATATATTATATTATACAGATATTTTTCTGTTATTTGATATTAATATGATGTTAAGAAATCCGGATGGGATTGGTGCCCACGGTTTGGCTTTTGTGGCATAGGACGAAGTGTTATTTTCAGGGTGCAGGTTTATGCAATTCCACGTTAGTAACAAAACTCTGCCGAAATTTTGAATGGTTTTTGTTGGTTCGTGTTTTTAGAAGGGGTTCGATTCTGATTTGGGCAACTGAATCGGGAATGGGTCCTTTCATTGGGCGACCGAGGAATATAATATGAATGTTTGAAATTTCGGTATATTGTCGAGTTTATCCGTTTGTGTTTGAGCCTATCCGAATCGTGATTGTGATCCGTTTTGGACCGTTGATCGACCTGAACCGTAGATGGAATGATTATCGATTTGATTTGCAAGTTTCGCGATTTGTGGTGATTTCGACATAATTTGCTATTATGACGGCCTTGTTAGCGACTAAATTATCGGGCGAGAATTTGATTTGGGATCCTTCGCAGAAGTTGTTGAGAATTTAATTTCGAGCTCGTGGGAACTTCCGGATAATTTTTCCGAGTTACGAGGAATAAGTTATGAATATTTTCGTCCGCCAAATATTGTCGTATTTATCCGATTTAGGTTCAATACACGTACGGTATAAATACAGAAATGATACTTGCCAAATTGGGAAACCTGCCATATTGGAAAAGCTGAGTTGACTGGGCGGATCGACCCATTTGGGCCAATTTGGGGCTGATCGGTTTCATCATCGTGGAGGCTGATTCCGGCCATATTTGGGTATGGTTTCTTCACGAGATATGTTGGGCTCATGCTCCTCTTCGATTTGACGGGTGGATCGTCCCGTGACGTGGCCGGAGGAGTAAGTTATGGCTCGGCAAAGTTAGTGAAATTCCGGCGAAATTAGTGGTGTTTGGGTGGCGGCGTGGAGGCCGAGATGGTGGCTCCTCTTTGAGGGGTTTTGTTAGCCTCGAGCTAAGGAAGCTTTTCCAAGTGGTCTTGAGGGTTACTGTGGCCGGAGGAGAGAGATCCGTCGAATTGAAATTCCGGTAAGGGTTTGGAACTTTGGGTTGATTTTTCGAGGTTTTCCGGTCAAAATTGGCCTTAACTTATAACTGGAAAGTTGTTGGAATCGTCAAGATCTTCAAAACCATGTGTGCCATGTATTTTTCTGGGTAGGTATGGATTTTCCGGTGATGGGGCAGCGGCGACGGCGACTTTTTGCCCGGCGTAGTTTTCGACGAGTTATATGTCGTTTCACTCGAAATCGCGCCCCGATCGCAGTGGTGAGGTTTGTTTTTCGATTTGAGCATCGGAAATTATAGCAAGCTTTTATGGTGTGATTATTGGATTTTCACTATTTTGTTGTTATTGGATAATATGTTTTCGGGAACGGCTGTTTCTCGTGATTTGATTTGGGAATCCGAGTTATGATTTTGAGAAATGGATTTTTATGATTATTCAGGAGTTCGTGATCGTTTGTTTAGGCGAGGGATTTTCCGCCGGATCACGGGATTAACGCGAATTGCGTTACGCTCACCTGTGAGTGGACATTTGTTTTCACAGATTGATTGCGAGTCATTATATACGTTTTACGAACTTGAGCATGCATACGAGATTATGTTTTACATGAGCATGTGTTATACGATTATGCCTATACCAGTAGATATTAGGTATATGCATATATATATATATATATCGTTTAGATTTGGTTATGTTTTGATGTAGTGTAACAGAGTGGTGGTTCATGGTTTCAGGCAGTGGAAACCTTATGTAGTTGCATATTCTGTGTATGATTTGGGTGTAGCTATACTTGTGTTAGCATCGGAGAGTTTGAGACACTACTGCTACGGTGTGCAGCGCGGTGTAAGATGTACATTGATCACTTGAGTTTCATCTACTTGCATTTTCGGCCAGATTTGAGCTTGAGGTGACGTAGATGGATGAGCTCGATTAACGACTATGGCTGCACATTTGAGTTTATCCGAGAGAGGCTAATGTTGTTGCTGATACATTCAATCGGAAGTCGGGAGCTTCAGAGTTTCATATGTGTGTGGATTGAGTTTCCGTGTTAGCCGAGTTGCGAGCTATGGGAGCTGAGTTAGAGTATGATGATGTTGAAGCTCATTGTTTTGCCTGCGTTATGCACTAGCGGTACGGAGATGTATCTGATACTTCATGTTTACTACTCGTGACGCAACCCATAGAAGAATATAGTAGCTTGTGGGTGTAGATGCCACATTTGTCGGCAGGCAATGGCAGTGAGGCAGAGACTTGCCAGAGAGTTACAGCTATTGGAGATTTACGATTAGAAGTTGGAGTTTGTCGCTGTGGATCTTGTGTGCCAGTACGCATTTCGGTTTGTGATACCAGTTGTCGGGTCTTTGTGGACCATTTGATGAACTGAGTACGTTTCCTTGTACTTTCGGAAAAGATTTCAGTGGCAGGCTGGCATAGCTATGTTTGGCGGAGATTGTCCATTTTCGTGGTGTACCTGTGTCCCAGATTGCTGATTGAGATAATCAGCTACAACTGAGTGTTGGCAAGCGTTGCAGTGAGCATTGGGGACCAGATTACAAGTTAGTACCGGTTCTTATCCTCTAATTGGTGGACGATCTTTGAGGACTATTCAGACCTTTGAGGGCATGTTGTGGTGAAAGGACCCAACCCCGATTTAGTTTCCTAAACCGGGATCAAACCCCTTCTGAAAACACGAACCAACAAAAACCATCAAAATTTCTGCATAGTTTCGTTACTAACGCGGAATTGCCTTTACCTGCACCTGGAAAATAACACTTCATCCTATGCCACAAAAATCAAACCGTGGGCACCAATCCCATCCGGATTTCTTAATATCATAACAGTAATGTAAAGTAATAAATATAACTATACTTTACCGAAATCCGGGGAAAATTGTATAAAAACATGACATAAGAATACTCAGAGCGACTTCTAGTATAGATATACAAATAGTAGGCCAAACTAAGAACCTACCATAAAAGAAACATCGCTCGAATACTATGCCTCTGACCACGACGTGCGACACCAGAATCTGAACTGCAAACTGGGCACGGAAACCGAAAAGCCCAGGGGAAAGACATGAAAACTCGTTAGAGTGAGTGGACGAAAATAAATGTCTTTCGCCGAATAATATATGTTATAAAAATATATGCGAGTCAGAATGCATGAAAAATCATATGGTACACGAGGGAGACTCTAACTCCTCACGCGTATAGAGCATGCATGGAAAATCTCACAGGGTCGCTCGTAGACACATCCGTGCTAGTACAATCCGAATCACGGGATCCCAGACCCACACGTAATTCTAGCCAGAAATGCCTCAGGTCAGGATATCTGTTTCCACCCGGAAATACATCGGCACAAGAAACAGTTCCCCCCTGGTAGGCACCTCGGGGATCAGCCGGGATGCGAGTGTATCGATACAACAACGTATACTAAGACTGTACTCTGTGTAAACCAAATCATAAATAGTTCGATGCAAATGCATAAGGTAATATTTAAATGTATATACATAATGTATAATAGTATAAGCATAATCGTATAACACATGCTCATATAAAATATAATACCGTATGCATGCTCAAGTTCATAAAACGTGTATAAAGACTCGCAATCATTCCTTGAAAAGAAATTGTCCACTCACAGACTAGCGTAACGCAGTTCGCGTTAATCCCGTGATCCGTCGGAAAATCCCTCGCCAAACGAACGATCACGAACCCCTGAATAATCATAAAATCCATTTCTCAAAATCATAAGTCAGTACTTCGAATCATATCACGAGAAACAACCGTTTTCGGAAACATATAATTCAATTACGACGAATTGTCGAAAATCCAATAATCACACCACAAAACCTCGCTATAATTTCCAATGCTCAAATTGAAAAACGAAACTCTACTGCGATCGGGGCGCGATTCCGAGCGAAACGACATACAACTCGATGAAAACCCCGCAAAGTCAACTTTAACCGGAGACCGCCGTTGACCACCGTTGACCACCGCCGGCGGCGGCAGCGCCACCCAACTGAAAAATTCTCCGGCGAACCAAGTCCTATTCCACTCAAAATCATCCAACAAGCAACTTCCATAACTACACCAAAGATCAATTTTGACTCTAACTAGTTCAATTTCAAGCAAAACCGAAATCCCACACAAATTTCAATCCAACAATTCTCCATGTACAAATCGAATTGGAACTCCATACTTACATGGTTAGATTCATGGTGATGAGAGCTTCAAAGCCCAGTGCTTCATGGCCCTCAATTTGGCCGGAATCGGATTGACCCAAAAACCCCAAAATCCACCAATTTCAACCGGAAAATCCTCCCACCTCCGGCGACCCACGCTGTGAAAGGTGGCCGGAAACACCTTGAGGAAGCCAAGGCGCACCAAATGGGACTAGGCCCGAGCCTTGGGGTGGCCGGATGGTGTGTCACCGCCGGCGAGCCATGGCACCGTCGTGCTCCTCTCCACCAAGCCGAGTTGACTCGATCAACATCCATCAATGCAAGTTTGACTTGCCCAATATAGTAACCAGTTTAAATACCTTCCTTTTTAGGAAACTTCCATAATTAATTTTACGACAAACTTCGAATACCCGTAACTTTCGTATCGTAAATCCGTTTCCAATAATTCTCGCGGCAACAAACTCATCTCGACATGTTCTTCAATTACCACCCGAAGTCAAACACATCGACCAATCCGATAAAAAGTCAACGGTTCAATCCATCACAAGCTTATCCGATTAAATAATCAACAGTCGAAAATATTCGTAACTTAATCCTCGTAACTCGGAAAAATCCTCCGGAAGTTCCAACAAGCTCGAAATTAAATTCTCAACAACTTACACGAAGGATCCGAAATCAGATTCTCACCCGATAATTTAGTCGCTAAGAAGGCTGCCATATTAGCAGATTATGCCGAAATCACAACAAATCACGAAACTCGCAAATCATGTCATTAATCATTCCATCTACGGTTCAGGTCGATCAACAGTCCAAAACAGATCACAATCACGATTCGGATAGACTCGAACACGAACGGATAAACTCGACAATATACCGAAATTTCAAATATTCACATTATATTCCTCTGTCGTCCAAATAATGATCCGGAACCGCCCACGAACACGAAATCACGCGTACAACAACTCTCGAGAAGAGACTCAACTCAAATTCTCCGCCAATAATTTAGTCGTGATCAAAGCTGACGATTTAATCAACTATCAGATATCTGCGATTACGCGTACACTCACGAATTAAGCTGATTACGCTTCTGATTCTGTTCCGGGTCGTCACACTTACTTCAGCTACTGTCTTGCGCGGTACCATCCCATATTGAGCATCATTGTTGGCTCGATTCTCTAATAGTGCACGAGCCTGTACCTCAGTGAAATCCATGAATGCTCCATTTGCAGCGGCATCAAGAAGCTCTCGATCAATTGGTTTGAGACCATCATAGAAGTAGTTCATGAGGTTAGTCTCAAAGAATCCGTGTGATGGGCAGGTGGCGCAGAGAACCTTAAATCTGTCATAGTATTGGCCAAAAGACTCATCCGCAGCCTGTGCAATTCCATTGATCTTCTTCCTCAAAACAGTGATCTTCGAGGCCGGAAAGTACTTGCTTAAGAAAGCATCCGCTAGTTGTTTCCATGTGGTGATGTGATTCGGTGGGAGTTCCATAAGCCAAGTTTGTGCTCTCTCTTTCAAGGTGAAAGGAAACGCCTTAAGTCTCAAGAGTTCTTCATCAGCATCCGCAGGCTTCATACTTGCACACACAAACTGGAATTGCCTTAAATGCATATTAGGATCTTCATGCGCCATCCCTTGAAAGATAGGTAGGCGATGGAGAAATCCTCTCTTCAGCTCAATGTCCTTCTTCTCCTCTTGAGGTTCCAGAAATCTGATGCATGAGGGGCTGGCACTCCAATCAGTAGAACAAGTGCGTTGGCGAAGTGATTGTTGAGCATTGTTTGCATTGGCCATTGGTACTTGCTCTTGTTCTTGTTCTTCTTCTATTATCAAATGTTCGGGGTGCTGGGATGATCTTGGTGTGTCAACATCGTCCTCAACAATATGTCGGTCAAGGTCTTCCACCGCGCTGGTAGAAATGATCACAGTGCGAGTACGAAGTTGAACTTCACGTGGAGTAGGTCTGATCATTCATAAATCTGAGCATCCACCAAAGACAAAGTGTTAGTACCAAAAGAATACACAATAAAAACAAGATACTAGGCCAAAAATGTAACACAAACAAAGCACAAACAAAGGTACACGAAAACCATATAAAAGTACACAAAACACAAAAACACATGAAAAATTTACGAGTACACTAAAACAGGGGAATCGACCGGTCAAAATTAATAGGCATGGAATAATCGACCGGTCGAAAACTAGAGTTTCTCGACAATTCAAAAGTTCTAAGTTATGAATGCAAGGGCTTTAAATATCCTAGATGATATGAAACGTAGTATGAACAATCTAGAACAAGTTAACACACATATTTACATGATTTCCTACAAGAGTAGACGAGGTTAGTGTATAAACAGATGGAAGGTTTAAAGGAACACACATATGTACATAAATCACACAAATGCAATCAAACAATACTTCAACAAATTCATGCATTATATATTCAAATCGTCACCCAAACATATCAAACAAGAACTTAGATGAAGTATGGAGTGAATGCATAAGAGAAAAGTGTTAGAAACCTGCAGAAAACACAAAAGTTACGTGCTAATTTATAATGCAAAGTGACCTATCTTTTGGCCTCATATCTCTAACTTCACTTAGGTTAGGGTACCCGGTGATGAAATCTGAGCATCACAAAGCCGCCAGAAGGTTATGCAGACTAAATGCAATGTTTTAATTAGTGTTTAATTACAAAATTCGGTGCAACACACATGTCCACGTTTTTATGCACAAGTATAGGTCATTTTGAGTGCGCTTCGGATTTAAAGAGAGTACACTTGCTTGATCTTTAGGTCGTTCAAAAGACGTGTGACCCGCGCGATAAAGTATAAACTTCCAATCGAATGGTCTTGGTTCAATCGAAAAACATGGTCAGTTGGGGATAGAGATAACGCGAGAGGCAAGACTAATTTCGATTTGAGATCACGAGAGGTAGGACCGATTTGAGATCTCGGATCCAGAACCCGTCATAGAAACTGTCACCTTCTAGACACCAAGTCACCAAAGATATCTTACTCAAAGATAAGTATTCATCCACTCACCGGATCATTGGTATATACTTCATTGATGCAATTATTTCTTAGATCCAGAACCTGTCACCAGTCATAACCCGTTTCTAGACACCATGTCTGACATTCAACCAATCTTTCAAAAATTTACACTCCCTCAAGTCCATAGTAGACTCCGCCCTCAACCTCATGTCCATAACTTCACTTAGGTTATGGTGTGTGGTGATGAAATCCACACATCACAAGGGGTTTAGGAGATAAACTTTGGAAAAGAGACGTCATCTATTCACAATGAGTGCGACTTAATCAACCAAGTTCATGTACTTAATGTAAATCCAAAACTTTCCTTTAAGGTGTATACATAGCTGCAAAAAATAATAATAATAATAATAATAATAATAATAATAAATAATAAAATAAAATACAATATGAACAAGTGTTAGTACACAAATATAAACAAAAATTTCGTGGGTTTTATATACATGCTTAATATTTACACAATTTCACATATTTACAAAGAACACATGCAATTCCATATTCGTGCAAACATGAGCACAGCGGCTTGTCGATTTTTTCCAGAATTATTGGCCCGGCGGAATTTAATGCAATTTTACAGGCACAAACTAGACACATAACCAAACAATCCTACAAATTTTCAGAGTTTTATGAGACCTGTAGCTATGTCAAATAATTTACATAAAATATGGCAGTGCACAGTTCCGAAAACAGAAAAATATAAACATATTGTACAAGCATAATCACACAATTCTTTACAATCCCCGGCAACGGTCCAAAATTGATACTCACCATTACTAAGTACTAAATTAACACTTAACACTCAACAACAATGAGTCAATTAAAACCCTTTTTAGTAGATGTAGCATTGGCAAATAGGGATCGTTCTTAACCGGGGATTGAGGGTGCATGCATAACTATGCTAGGTTTGTTTATGGGGGTGCGAGATTTGGTTTGTTTAACTAATGACCTACGAAATTTAAACCTAATTCTACTATGTACACGTGATCATCACATCATGTCTACCTCCACTATTTTCATGCTTCACTTACCCAGTATCAACGAAATTCTTACCTTTCAACCTGCAATTTATACACATGCTTTTAAGAGTGCGACGAAGGGCGCCTACACCTTAATTTATCTAAGATTCATACAAAAAATGATAGAGAGGAACGAAGAGCGTATCACCCAACACATTAAGAAGCTTTAAGCATACAAGCAAAGACCAAAAACTAAGAACACATGGAAGGTAACATAAGTAAGTAAAAACGTATAGCCTTTATTAAACAAATCACAAGTCATAAACTGAATTCTTTACAAGACAAAAGATGAGATAGAAGGTTTATGGTTACACTTTTGGAGTCTGTGAAGAGCACTAACAACGCCTCAAGTGGATGGATTCTCAAGAACAAGACGAAGAGCGCCGATTATTCTTGATCCGTGAGGAAGGAGCTTCGGCCTTGGAGGGAATTAGGCTTAGGACGACTTGGGAGGTGTTTTGGGCAGAGCTTTGCTGTCTATGATGTGTGATAATGAAACCATAGTCGAGCCCTCTTTTATATAGGCCAAGAAAAGCCTAGTTCGACTCCTTTTAGAACTCTAACTACTCCACCCGGGTAACCTGACTCTTATTCACTAAAATAGGAATTTCTCTCGTTCTAGCACTCTAAATCGTTTGATTCCAGTTGCGTTGGAAACTAGACTTCTAGATCTTTCCAACCATATGCTAATCGCGTCTAGATTCATCCGGATCTGTTCACAGTGGTGTTTCGAAGTGGGCTGATGTACAAAGGCTGATTTCTGATAATTCATTTTAATCCATCTTCTTTCTTTAGGCTTCTTTGGACATGGTTTTGGTCTTCAATTCTTGACACCATGTGGGAAAGCATTTTAGTAACCATTTTGAAGACTATTTCTTGGACCATTTCTTCTCTGGAATTACGAACTTTTCTCCTTAGCCAACTTTTAGCTCCGAAACGCCTCCTTTATTATTTCCTCCTTTATTTCTACATAAAAACATAAAGTAAGTTAGAAACATATTTACTAAGCATAAAACAAAGTTAAATATAGAGAGAAAGACATTAATAATCAAGCATAAAATGCGTAGATCACTGGACCGGTAAGCAACAATTGTTCCGGAAGATTGAGCATGATCGAGGTGAGGCATGATGTCGAAAAAATTTGGAGGAAATATCCTTTCCAATTTGCACATAATAAAAATGATATCCTGTTGCATTTCTCATATGTTCGATTTCTTTACTTCTCTCATGCATAACTTCTGAAAGAATCTTGACAAAACCATTAACGGCTCCACCACCTCTTTGGGCAGGTACCCTCGAAGGAAAACAAGGAAGAGGCGTTGAAGCAGTAGATGACAGTCATGACTCTTTAGTCCGTACATCTTATTGTCTTTGAAGTTAACACACCGACTTATATTTCCTGCATAGCCGGAAGGATACCTAACATTACCCATCTAGCCAAAAATTTCATTCTTCTAGGCAAGCTTGACGGTATAAGGAGCTTGATGCATTTTTTTCTTCCCATCTCTCAACCACAAATGTTTTCGCAGTCCCATTCTTTTCAGATCAATGCGTGCCTTCGGGAAATCTTTAGTTTTTTCCTCCCAATTTAACACTGTGCCGATCACACTCTCGCACATATTTTTCTCTATGTGCATGACATCTAAGTAGTGTCTGATCACCAACTTTGACTAATATGGAAGTTCCCAAAAAATACTTTTGTTTGTCCAGAATTTATACATATCGGGTTTGTCAGGTATTGATGCCACTATCTTAGGATGATTGCTGAGCTGCCCAAAATCGTATTCATTTAGCACTTCCAATATTTCATCCCCCGTCCATCTCCTCGGCTGCTCACCTATTTCCACAGTCCCATCAAATCCTTCCATATCCTCCCGAAATGGGTGATCATGTGGAAGCCAACAACGATGACGCATCTGTACAATTTTCCTGCAATGAGGTCTGTAACACTCAACAGTCATACACTCTGGATAAGCCTTGTATCCCCTGGTAACGTTGCCAGACAACATCCCGCGTGCAGGAAAATCGCTAATGGTGCCAACAAGCATGGCATGCATCTAGAACATCTCATTTTTGAACTTGTCATAAATGGGATGACTATGCTCACTCAAGTACTTAAGCTCCTCAATCAAGGATCTCAAATACACATCGAAACACTTTTCTGGATAACCCGGCCTTGGAATTATCATAGTGAGCATATTGTATTCTTTCTTCATGCACATCCATGGAGGAAGCTTGTACGGTACCAAAATAACTTGCCATATACTGTATTGAAGACTCATATTGCCAAAAAGGTTGAATCCGTTAGATGAAATTCCCAACCAAACATTTCGAACCTCTGATGCAAAATAAGAAAAATCTCTCACCATGTGCTTCCAAGCCTCTCCGTCAGCAAGGTGTATAAGGGTATCACCGTCGGGCAAATTCCTCTCGGCCCACCATCTCATAGCTTTAGCCGTGTGTGCACACATGAACAACTATTTTAGCCTGTCTATTAGCGGAAAATACCGAAGTATCTTCATAGCTTTCTTATTTTCGGCAGGAGTCAACTTATACCTATCTATACCACATATCGGGCAACCATCAAGGGATTCAAGATCATTCCCATAAGCATCTTCACCCCAGAACAGAACGCAATCATATCTACAAGCATGGATTTTGATGTAGGAAAGGCCAAGATGTTTCAGGATCTGTCGCACCTTACGATGAGTGGTAGGAAGGCGATGACTGGGGGATAACAACGAACCAGACCACTTCAGTCAATCATCAACAACCTTCACACTCATTTTTTTCTCCACTTTGAGCTTCATTACTCCCATAACACTTTCAAGAATAGTCTTATTACACTCGTTGTACAACGGGGTCTGTTGGAAGGCTATGAGGTTGTTGTACTTGTCCATACCAGCAATGTTGACAGCTGTAGGTAATTGTTGGACTGGTTCAATTTGAGGGAAACCCCTAACGGCAGGAGAGATATCTGGTGCTTGAACAAATACACCGCTCTCATGAGGAAACATATCGTTGATCAACCTTGTTGTTGAATCATTGGATGTACTGCCACTCTAAAAAAATTGTCCCTGATCATGTTGACCAACTGATGAGCTCTCACCGTGATAAATCCAACATGTGTACTTATCCCAAAATCCGTTTTTCTTCAAGTGCTCTAATACTTTATCGATGTGAAAACGATATCGCTCGCTACGACACTGACATTTCATACACGGACAATAATGATGGTCATCCCTCCACAATTAACCTTCACATATTTCACAAAACTCCTAATTCCACGGTGATATCTTACATCCCATCTTGGAAGACACATCCAATTCTTGTCTATCATGAAAATTATAGCTGTATATATACCCATGATTTAATTAATTAAAAATTCATCATTATATATATATATCGATATTTAAATTATAAATTACATAATTTAATTATTCTACTCAATTGATCCCTAATTAATTACAAGTGAACATATTTATATTTTGTCTAATTTATATTCATATATAAAACTTATTTTTGTCTAATTATATATATGTTCTACTCGATCTCTAATTCGATCATATATTTATTTTCGTCTAATTTAACTCAAATTAAATCAACAATCAATCAATTAATATATATATATATATATGATTACACGCACGTACAATTCCCATAATTTTAATATAAATACCCTAACTATAATCACAAAAATCTAAATAATAACCACACTACAATCACAATTAACCGAAACACACAATAATCACAATATATATTAACCATAATAATCATAATTAACCCTATAATAATCACAATAATCAAATAAATCATCTTATATTCACAGTAATCAACGACAATTATTACAAATCAACTATCAATCACTCAAAATCAACCATCAATCACTCAAACTCAACAATCAACTCAAAATTAACAATATATATCTCAACTCTATACATCATGCATATATATATATGTACCACAATCAACATGTACACATGCACATATATATGTGCGTACCTATATAATGAATCACGAACTCATCGTGGACAGTTTTCAACAATACCCAATGATTTTAGAGCATTTTCAGTTTCCGGGGGAATTTTTTTTAATGACCGAGCTGCTGCCCAGATTAGATCTATAAACACCTATAGTCGACGATACTACAAAGTCGTCGGTTATAGTAAAAAACACTCATCGGTAATAGTTACAAACTATACCCGACGATTTCCCGGCTACTATAGCTGACGACTAGAATCACGTCGTCGGTTATAGTACTATGACCGATGACTGAAGAACCTCGTCGGCTATACCCTACTATACCCGACGACAACTTGTCGTCGGTCGGTCTGTTTTCCGGCAAGTCGTCGGCTATACTGTTTTCTCAGGTAGTGAAATAGTGATTTTATTTGGTAATTATTATTCATTTGGTCTATAGAGCATTTAAAGTATTGTAAGAGCTAGTGAATTGAATATTCAAATAAACATCATCACACAATGAATAAAGCATCACACAATGAATAAAGCATTTCACACTATATGGTCAAATTAAAGCTCCAATCCTTGTGTAATTACCTTTAAGACAAGAAATGCAAACTATTGTGTGATAATCACACAAAAGTCATAAAGCTGTTGTGTGATACTTGTCATGACATCCATGGCGCGCATGTCATGGCATTCAGAAATTAGACAATGATTTTTAAGTAAAGATCGATGTTTCAAAAGTTAACAGATAACGGTGATTCATCATTGTCTCCCTAGATTTTTTCAGACCGCACACGTTAAGACAACAAAAATTTAAATGCATAGTCAGACAACACTTTAAGACCGTTGTGTAATGTGTTTTTTGTACAGGTGTTCGTGGAATTAAAAACAAGTAAATTATTTTCAAATAAAGTTTTAAATATAGAGTTAATAATGGTCGAGACTCGGGAGATAAGGTACGGTACACATACATGTATGCATGCATAAATCCCGGGCTTGATTCCCGACAAATGCAACAATTATCAATCTCCTCAATTAATTATTTTCCTAATCCGAATCTGTGACTTAATTAAAACAACCGAGTTAACCGACTATGAATATAACTGTGTTTATGGCTTTATGCTGCATGCATACTTCAGCAGAAGATCGAGTCCGGCATCACCTCCCGAGTCCAAAACTGTAATCTGAAAGACTAAAACTAAAATTAAGCTAAATAATTTAGTACGAGAAATGACTCGAACCAGATTAATATTCCATATGGAGCGAGTGATGATCAGGGCCGGATGCATGCCTAGGGCTGTGTAGGCTACAGTCTATGGCAAAATTTCGATAAGATATCTAAGAGTATAGGTATAATTGAGTATTTGAGTTGCATAGTCAATTTGACAGACATATGGATAAATAAAATTAAGGATTATTACTTTAATATCTCTTCAAGCAAGTTATGTTCTTGTTTATATGCTCTTGTTTAGTTGTTTTTGGTTCTTACGCCTCTAATTCATTTACTTTCTTTGCTCAAAGTCCTTTGAATAGCAACCAAGAATTATTTTCAGCTTTCTTCACAGTCCCACTAATGAATAAAATTAAGAGATGATCATGAGATTTGGGTAGTAAAACTGATAGAGATGGGATTGCTCCATTCATTTAATCAAATAATCATGTGTGTGGTATGTATCAACCGACACCGTTAGATATATTTCATTAAGTCTTGATTATATATGTATTTTACACATTTTAATTAACTTTAGTACTTAGACATTGACACGAGGATGAGTCATCAGTTCATTTACAAACCTTAGACAAAGAAAAAAATTGAGCGCGCAAGGAAAAAAAAATTGTACGCTATGCGCACAATATAGCCCACACTCTTTAAAAATCCTAGATCCGCCCCTGGTAATGATACATATCATATCAGCACAACAAAACCCAACACGTACAGATCCAAAAAGAAATCATCGGTCACAGTCTCTATATATGCGCCATATGTCAAACGAGGAAAACAGCATGTATGCAGAACGCCAGTACCCGGTTTGTCACCATCTGGTGCGCAGCTTACTGCTGTTTATATCCGTATGGATTTTCTTTAATGTCTTGGTCTGGTCGACATGTTTCTCCTGCAGCCGGCTCTCTCGACCTGCAATTAGGGGTCATGTTTCAAAGCCGGGCTATTTCTCTGCCCTTTCTTTCATTAAGTAATAACCTATGTGTACGTACTTTATTTGCTGCTTTTTTGAGGACTACTGTGGACTTTTAATAGAGGTTTCCATTATTCGGAGACTGCTTTCTGTTCATATACATTTCTTATTGAAAGCTATCAAGGGCCATGCTCTTCACAAAGTATCAATTAGCTAGGAAGAATCTTCGATAATTAAACCAACTTCAATTATTGCCATGTATGAAAAACTAATCAAATTGGCTAGTTTTCTTTTTCATTTTCTGGTAGTAGGTGGCGCCTTTAGATAATTGGAGACATAGAGAGAAATTATATAGTCCTGAATTAACAACTGAATAACTAAGAGAAAATTTGTGGGAGTCAATGACATCGAATTAGGGTTTTTGGGGTGGATAAATAAAATCTTGTTACTGCGTGCATGCACGTGGAGATATGCAGATTGGTACGTAGTTTCTTAATCGAATAAGCAGTATGTTAGGCTAGTCAATAATTCAACACGGAATTTGAATAAGTTTTGGGGTACCCTAAGGTGTGATGCAAAATTTGCTATTATTTTGGCTCAAACGTTTGCATGTGGAAACAAACACTTTGAATGTTTGACTGTACATAACAGTCACCGCCGATAAGCTAGTACTGGTTGACAATGTCGACTAACTAGATTATGTAGTTTAATTAAACCTATTGGTGTTGTGTATAGGAAAGACCAACTCCACATGCCATCGATCATGGATTATTTATAAGTCCAATGAAAACGATTAAAAAAGCTAATTAATCTTAGAGGGCCTTACGTAAGCCTAATAATGTAGACTCGGATCCTCTCCTAACGGTTAGGTACCTAACACTTTAATTTCAACAGTTCAATACATCGTACGGCTAACATTTAATTTCTGCTCATTCTATTTAATACACGCTTTACTCTTTCTTCTTTCCACTATCAATTTCTCCTCGGTAATATCTGGGTTGTGGCTTTGTTGCTCTTTCATCTTCTTTATCGGTGAGACCATAAATCTATTCAACTATTATTAATTGATGGATCTTGGTACAAAGTGAAATTTTTAGAGTTCAAATTGGTTTGGTTTCATTTTTTTCAGAATAATATTGCCGAAAAATTAACGAGAAGTTTTTCCGAGATTCACCGGTTGAAATCTCCAATCTAAACAAAGAATGAAGAGAAGAAACAAATAGGTGAACCAGATCTCCTAAACAAATAAAGGATGACCCAAATCTCTAACAAATAAAACTTTATTTCTGTTCCAAACTGATTGAGCCCAGATGGAATCAATCTCCAAAAAAAGCCTTTTGGCTTTAGGTTGTGTAGTAATCAACTTTGAAAGGAGTTCACTTGTATCTCATCGCATGATACTGAAGTAAGAAGAAACACTAGCAAGAGTTGCAGTAGAATGAAAACAAAGAGATGAAATTCAGCAAAGGGAAGAAATGTAAGAAAGAAGAAGAAAAGAAACAAGAAGAGAAGCTACGTACGAATAAAGAGAAGAGAAGAAAAGGCTGGGAAGTGGAAAGAGAAGAGGAGAATATGGATGATAGAGAGAAAAAGATTGAATCTCCAAAAATAAAGAAAAGAAAAAGAGAAGTAATCTTGACCTTATATTAAATCTCACGGTCAAAAATATTTGGTTAGGTAGTGGTAAGGACATCTCCGTTAGGAGAGAATCCGAATTCTAACAATGTGGCTTTAATCTTATGTGTTAATTTCATGTCATTAATAATATTAAAATTATACATTCATATAAGAGTAAATTTTAAACGAGGTCAAATAGGAAAGATCTGTACTAGATTTAGTCATCAAATAATTTTTTTCTTAAATCAGATCACATAATATTAAGCAAGAAATAAAAATATCCTTATAGTTCAAAATATTTACATCCATGTCATTGTGCGTATATATATATATGAAGAAAAAAAATTTCTTCTCTCTCACCTCAGTCGTAATAACCTCTCTCAATTGCTCCGACATGCCTCTCTCCTCTCCTCTCTCAATCCCTCACCACCGTCGGGCCTCCTCTAGGCCACGCCTCTGTCCGACGCACCATTTCCTCGACGTTGTGCCTCAATCTCTAACAACCTTGATGCTTCCAAAGCCGCGAGACACTCTCTCTCTCTCTCTCTCTCTCTCTCTCTCTCTCAGCGTTGGAGCATATTTTGTGGTAATGTTTGGTTTGGTTTGGTTTGGTTGTTACGCAACAGTTGTTGTGTTTTGGTTGTTATGTACATAGTAGTGTCTACAATAATCTGTGGTAGTGCTTATGTTAGCCTGTAGTAGTACGTACAAATTGATATTCTTTAGTTTTTATGCAGTAGTATCTACAATAGAGTGAGGCAGTTTTTATGTTAGTATGTAGTAGTGCATCTGTGAAACAATGGTAGTGCATCTGTGAAATACTGGTAGTACGTAGTGCATATGTGAAAGTGGTAGTAATGCATATGTGAAAGTGTAGTAGTGCATATGTGAAAAAGTAATAGTGCATATGTGAAATAGTGGTAGTAGTGCATCTGTGAAAGTGTAGTAGTGCATCTCTGAAAGTATAGTAGTGCATATGTGAAACAGTAGTAGCGCATATATGAAACAATAATAGTGCATCTGTGAAACAGTGGTAGTGCATTTGTGAAACAGTATTAGTGCATTTGTGAAAGTGGTAGTAGTGTATCTAAAAAAGTGATAGTAGTGCATTTGTGAAACAATATATGGTAGTGCATCTGTGAAACAGTGGTAGTGCATTTGTGATTCTGTGGTAGTAGTGCATCTGTGAAACAATGGTAGTAGTACAGCTGTGAAACAGTGGTAGTAGTACATCTATGAAACAGTAGTAGTGCATTTGTGAAACAGTAGTAGTGTATCTGTGAAAGTGGTAGTAGTGTATCTGTGAAAGTGGTAGCAGTGCATCTGTGAAATAGCAGTAGTGCATATGTGAAATAGTAATAGTACATATATGAAACAGTGGTAGTGGTGCATTAGTGAAACAGTGGTAGTGGTGCATTAGTGAAACAGTGGTAGTTGTGCATTTGTGAAACAATAGTAGTGCATCTGTACAATAGTAGTGCATCTGTAAAACAATAGTAGTGCATTTATGATTCAGTGGTAGTATATGTGTTGTTAAGCAGTAGTGTCTAAGTTGGTGTGTGGAAGTGTCTGTGGTAGTGTGTTATAGTATTTTGATGTTCATTTTGTTGTTTCGTAGAGGAAATGCAAGTAAAGGTAAAAAAACCTGTCAAAAGTACAAATTCGGTCTACATTTCGAGGCTTCTTCAACTTGATACAGAGATGGAAAAATGATTTGCCCGATGAAACGCTGAAATTACTTGGAGATACACCATTTGGAAGAGTGACATGGTCATTTGCTCAAGACACCATGTTATCCGAAGATATGCACGAGTGTGTGGATGACAATGTATTACTTACATTGTGTTAAAATAGTACTTTGAATATTTTGAAGTAGTACTTACTAGAGACATCAGTAGTGTTAGTACACTAAATATTTTGAAGTAGTACATTCTGTTATGAAACAGTAGTACATACTATGTTTTGAAGTAGTACACTAAATGTTCTGGAGTAGTGCTTACAGGAAATAGCAGTAGTGTTGGTACACCAACTGTTTTGAAGTAGTATTTTCTATTGCAAATTAGTAGTGCTTGCTCGAGAAATAAAATGGTACGTTTTACATTGATGTAATGAGATGAACCCATGTTTTTAATAGGAGTAGTGTTACTTTTGTTGTATGATGAGTGTACTACTACTATTGTTGGTTTCAAACACAAAGCGTTCTCACATACAAAAACACACAATTGACCAACATAAAATCGTAAATAGAAGAACAACAAACTCGAATTAGTATGTTAAACAAATTGCACAAGGGAAAAGTACATTACATTAAAGTAGTATGTATTATATAATGAAGAATCATATTGTATGTTTGTTTATCGAAGAACATTTGATGAAAGAGATTTGGACCAAGTATACTACCAATGACTCGTATGGTTGTACCAACTATATCTTGTGACTAATATAGTGTATGTAAAGGAAATGGACATGCCTCAGCAAAATTATTTGTTCAGGCATAATGTACTACTATAGACTACCCTACATGTGACTAATATAGACACTAGTTGGAAAAATTACCTGTCCAGGCATAGTGTACTACTATAGACTGGTGAATACACTAACTGTGAGTAATGTAGACACTAGTTAGTTGCTGATGACTTTGGTATATGTCAATCTGTTCTGTCTTCCTTTTTTGCCACAACGACCACATCTGATTGGCATCATCGCCTTCACACCTTCAGCGGAAGACTTCATACGAGTATCCTTTGGATGACCGAATGAGATTCTTGTCAACGGAGGCTTCACAATGGGCAGTTCATTAAGAACATCATGGTAAAACTTCTCAATGTTTGGTATTGGCTGAATATTATACTCATAGGCAGCCCTGTAACTTCCTACCTCATAGAAATTCTCAATGTAAGAGTAAATAGGCTCAATACCAGTATGTTGTATAGCAGCAAGTGTATGGTTGTTGTTGATGCACTTCACATACAAATCAAAATCCATGGCTACCAATATGCAAATCAAACAAACAAATGCTTACAGAACAGAAGTAGTATCCTTAATAGTCATCAGTAGTGTATTCATTCTACACTAATAGTACTATCAAATCAAAATCCATGGCTACCAATATGCAAATCAAACAAAAAAATGCTTACAGAACAGAAGTAGTATCCTTAATAGTCATCAGTAGTGTATTCATTCTACACTAATAGTACTATCAAGTCCAAACACACACAGAACAGCTAACTAGTGTATTCAGTGGGATGCAGTAGCGTACTCACTAAACACTAATAGTACTATCAAGTTAGAACAACTAACTAGTGTGTTCAATGAGATACAGTAGTGTATTCACTCAACAGAGGTATTACTCACAGTCTGTAACATCTCATAATTTACACGAAATATCAAAACACACAAATCAGCCACATCAATCACACACAAACACATAAATCACAAGAGAAAACATACAATAATATCACTACAATGCACCATACATAATACAAAGTACCAAAAATCAAAATCGAAAGAACCGAAATTCAAAATCGATTTATCACCGGAATCGAATCAAACACATCAATCAAACAAAACAAAGCACAAAAACATATACAGGTGAACAAAATGAAAGCCTTACCCAAGCTTTTATCACCGGAATCCTCTGATTCGCTGAAACTTCTTCTTACAAATTTTGTCGGAATCTCCTCTCTCTCTCTCTCTCTCTCTCTCTCTCTAACACACATACACACAAACACAGAGCCGATGGAGAGAATCGAGTTCATTTTGGAGCTCTCTCTCTCTCTAGGTATCACGCAGCTCTCTCTCCCTCTCTCTGCATTTTCTGTTTTCTGTTTTAAATTCAATTTGAAATCAGTAGATAGTTTACATATCAGGGACAATTTTGAAAACTTTTATTTTCAGCGTATAATGACCTTGTGTGTGTAAAACTTATACAATGACCTTATGTGTAACCTAAGGCCTCTAAGTGACCTTAGGTGTAATTTTCTATTCATATAATTTTCTAAAATCGAAGGATATCAGAAAGAAATAAAAGGGTTAAACCATCATAAACCCTAATAATCAAAAAGACCAACACAATTTCGTATCACCATTTGCTGGTTTACTCAAGATGTCATTAGATTTCATTAATAATTCAGTTTATGTATACAGATATTAAGAATCAAGGAATAACCAAATGGAAGCATAGATTAAATTCAGACCCAGATATTAAGATTTGGTTTTAATTGCACAGCCATAAACCCATAAAAAAGAAAGCTACATCTATGCGGAAGAAGGAGGCATATATCTGCTCGAGGCAGCAAGGCACGTATAAGACAATATAAAGGATTTTGGATGGTCTAGATTATATGAGACGCATACATGAAATTCAACAAACGATTTATTTAGAAATATTAATCCCATGAGGAACATTAGTTGTAGATCGATCCGGACATCTGGTAATAAAGAGTTGTTCATTACTCATGATATCATGATCGAATTGATCGAACACTTATATATGGGATATTTTCTCATTCTAGATATTCTCCGATTGATCGAGTCTTTTAAATTTCAGCCATATATAAGAATTTGATAATTTCTCTTCATGATGAAGATTGTTTTTCTGCAAATTTTTGGAAACAATAAATTTTATATGAGAAAGACGAAGGTTAAGACTTTAAATATGAAGGGGTGAAATAGTCGAATGACAAAATAAAATGATAAATGGTGAATGATGTGTCAATGACTCATAATGCCACAAAAGATTATATTGAGGCTATATTTGAGGCCACATATCATTTTTCTTAATCTTACATAGAAAGTAACACTTATAAGCAAGTACTCGTGAATAGATGTGAATTAAACATGCTAAATTAACACATATCATTTTTGGCGTATTTCAGCGCGTATACCAATGATATAATTTAACACATTTTGCTAAATTAAACATGCTTGAAAATTTCATGACGATAAATAAGATCAGCTGTAAAACTTGTGTGCTTATTCAATTTTGAATAAGTGACAAGCGTGACATGTGGACTCTCAATATAATTGATATTATCCTAACTTGAATCACTTTTAAAGTATTGAGTTTTATCCAAAAGACCTTCATTAATATTGAGTTTAGTTCATTCACTTGTACCTTATTTTTAACTTGCCTACTTTCTACCGTAAGATATCCAATTCAACAACTAGGAACCCAATTCCATATCCTAACACATTATATATATTCGGTGTAAATTATGCAAGAGTAGTACGTGTTAGTTCTGCTCGATCGATAATCACAGAATGACACAATTATGGCGATCTTCCCTAGAGTTTACGTAGATGACAACTTTGATTCAGACTCGAGAATAAGCTAACTAGTTTCATTAGGAACTGAAGTAATGTGGACGGCTTGAGATTCCAAAGACAGATTAAAACAAAAGCCAGTGGAATTAGGATCCGACTATTCACTCCTATTTTGATTTTGTCGAAACTTTTTATATTCTCATGGTGGAGAAGGCAAAAGGTGCACGTGTGGTGAGTTAGTAAAAGATGAAATAGTCAACAATATGAACTATATATGTGCTTAACTGGAATTTGGTCGGATAGCACTCAGCTTAGTTTATGCCTCCGACTCTATCTTTGAGAAGTGTTTCGAAACAAAAACCCAATCAGAGGGGACAAACAACCGCTACTGCCAGCTGGCTCTCTTTATCACATGATAAGAGCATCTTGCATGAAATTTAATAGTTAAATTATAGAGAAAAATTTAATTTTTTTCTTCTATGTTCTCTATTATATTATAATATAAAAAAATGTTTGGAGCTCTTATATCTAATCCGAGATAATAGAACTCCTAAATACTCCTTGTAATTAATTAAACTAATATTTTTGTTTGATTTTTAATAAAATTATCATAAATATGAATTTATACTCCCTATTCTTTTAGAATGATCCGACCACAATTTTAATCTCTCATTAAAATTTTAACTTTTAGTTTTAACAAATTTATTAAAAATATAGAAAACATCATTTAAGATGCTCTAACAGTGCAAACTCTAGATCTTCACTTCCCTAAAGCTGGACGTACAGAAAAATGGAGTTCATTTGTGTCGATTTTTCCATCATTTCCAATGAATAATGATTACTCAATCTTTAGCGTGAACAAGAGAGTAATAATTATTTACGTAAGTGAATTTGGTGAAAATGTGTGCAAAGTTGTGTCTAGCTAGCGAATTAATTATTGATTATTTTCTTTTTTTAGGGAGAAACAAATTTTTCAGTATGAAATTATAGGCCGTAGCAGCACATACATAACGTAAATATGCCCATATAAGGTATTTTGAACATTAGGCACCTACAGAAACACGTACTACTCTTTATGAACCAATTAATGAGATCGACATATGTATGGCAAGCTCATCTTCTAGTATAATCTGGATACGATCAAAACTACATGAAATAACCTAGAACTTGAACATGCAATTGTAGTATATATGCTAAGCTAAATCCTCGAAAAATATCTAGAGCTCACCCGAAATATGTTCAGCCAGAAGGCCTCGATACAAAACAAGGCCTCGATACACTACCTTGTGCTTGGATCAGCCAGAAGCAGTCCAATAGAGAAATGCCCAAATAAACTTGACCAACTCCATCCCAAAAGGAGAAACCTTGCAAGCACGTTGCAACGAACACCCACATTCAAACACCGCCTCTAAGCCGTTAACCAAGTTGCCCTCAATAGCAACCCGACCAACCAACGCTATCATCGACATCGAATTGGCCCTGTCACGAAAAATGAGCCGTGCAATCAACGCCCACAGGAAACGAAACTCCTGACGAAGAATGGACAATTTCAACCTAGCGTCACACACCAGCATGAAAACATGTACGATTCTTATCCAGCAAAAATATGCAAGCCAATTCGGGTAAACCCCAAGACAAACTCCAGTGAGTCACATCCTTCCCGACAGCAAACGAAATGACACAAACAAGGCCAAAAGACCTGTATAATGTCGAGCCACCACCGGACAAGCAACGTAAGAAGCTTGGGAAAACTCTTACCATGGCCTAGATAACAAGAAGAAGAGGAAGAGAAGGACTTTCCTAGGGTTTTTATTAATTAATTATTACTTAAGATGAGGAAGAAAAAATAGTAAAAAAAATTGAAGAATAGATGGACCGTCGTAAGAAATGCAAGCCTGGCACTATTCATGGCACTGTTCATGTTTGGGATGTGAGCTCAAAACGGGATGAATGACACCTTTCCGGAAAAGGAATGATGTCAGGAGCTTTTAGTGTTTTCCGAAATTTTTTTGGTTTTTATTCATATTTGGACTTTGTTTTATTTTAACCTATGGGCTTGATTACATCTTTTGTTAGTGCCCTAGGTTTGTTTCAGTATTTAAGCTTCTTCTTTGCGACTACTTAAACTTATCTTTCATATTATATAAAATTTTGAGATTTTCTCAATATTTTGATGGATTCAAAAAATTCTAATCTTGTGGATTCAAGGTGGCCGTTGGTGGATTCCAACGTTTTATATTTACACTACATCAAGTGGTAATCAGAGCAAGGTTTTTCCTTGGTGATTATCAACTTGTATCATGGATGATCAACTACCTTTTACCCGAGCATAGTTGAATGCTCAGAATTAACGTATCATTGCAGTGATAGAACAGATTGGACATATTCGAGATTTGTTGCTTGGTCAAAAAAATAACAATAATCGAAATCGGAGAGAACAACCACATGTGGAGATTGAAGATTATGATTTAGAAGAAGACATATCAGTTGATGGTAGTTTAAACTAGATCAATCAGACTGATTACAAAATGAATGCTAAAATTCCAAACATTTTAGGGCATTTGAAGATTGAAGACTTTCTTGATTGGTTTGTAGAAGTTGACAGATTCTTTGAGATGATGGAGGTGTAAGAAGAAAAAAGGGTGAGGATGGCCGCTTACAGACTCAAGAGTAGCACTGCTGTATAGTGAGATCAATTGTAACGAACTCGCCAAAGGTAAGAAAATAAGCTAGTTCAGACATGGAGGAGAATGAAGCAACTTTTGAGAGTAAGGTTTCTCCCTGCAGATAATGATCGAACAACTACTTTATCGCATGTACATAGAATGTGTAAAGGGTAGTAAGATGGTGGACGATTACATATATGAGTTTATGAGATTAGCATAGTGAAATCAGTTAGGAAAGACACAATCAAAGAAGGTTGTGAGATACCTAAGAGGATTAAAGCCTTTGATCCCGGAGAAATTTGGGTCACTAACTATGTGTAGTGTTCCAGAAGCTAAAAATTTGGCTCTAAAAGCAGAGATGATGGAAAAGTCAAAGAGATTTTTTCCCTCTTCCATTGTTGACAAGGGACGAAAGATTCCTACACCGGAGAAGACGTTATTCCTATCAAGGGAGGAGAAAGTAGCAAGACTGCTAAACCCAGAAGATAAATCCATATGCCGAGCCTGCTGGAGATATGTGTTATCGTTGCAAGAAGCCTGGTCATCGTTCTAATGTTTGTCCAAAACGGAGGAGGGTGAATTTAGTAGAGAATGAAGGAGAGAACGATGAGGAGGAAGACGACAAAGAAGATGATGACTACAATGGGGCTGAATTTTCTATTGAAAAACGATTAGAAATGAAACGCTATAAAGAGTCATGTTGGCTTCAAGAGAAGAAGGACAACGCTACAACATCTTTTGGTCCTGATGCTCAATCAACAACAATGTATGTCAGGTGATTGTTGACAATGATAGTTGAGAGAATTTTGTAACACAGAAGCTGGTGGGGCTCATGTACCTACTGAACCTCATCCGAGGCCTTAGAAATATTGCTGGGTAAAGAAAGGTCATGAGGTAGAAGTTACAACTTCATGCAGGGTTTCGATTTCTATTAGTAAGCATTATTGTGATGAACTGGTGTATGATGTTATTGACATGAATGCTTGTGATATACTATTGGGAAGATCTTGGCAGTATGATTTAGATGTGAGGACATGCGCGCTACAGCCTAAGAAAGTTTAAGTTTGCATGCACTCATCTCCCAAGCTTTTGTGAGGCCGCCGCCGCAGAGTCATCTCTACCAAGAGCCATACCCCTTGCACCAGAGCAGAGTAGTTCTTCGATATAATTGTTATAAGGTAGGGCAATCAATACCTGCTTAACACGGGTTGTGGGATATGGTTTTTTTCCGAGTTGTTATGCTATAATTGGACTGTAAGACCATCCTAATGAAGAACTGGAAATGAGACTATAGGAGCCACGTTATAGGAGCTCCACCCAATTTACATGTAAGAAGCTTAACAGACGTTCCAACACCATCCAACGTCATAGCTACGTAGTCAATCCA
Organism: Geum urbanum; assembly: GCA_946800695.1. Taxonomy (NCBI): domain Eukaryota; kingdom Viridiplantae; phylum Streptophyta; class Magnoliopsida; order Rosales; family Rosaceae; genus Geum; species Geum urbanum. Next base: position 14,025,796 of record OX327008.1, on the reverse strand, counting down.
TTGATAGTGGCCGGCATCTAACTCCGGTCTCTCGCTCGCTTCTCATTAATCCTTAATCTCACCCTTTGATGCACAAGGTTTCTCGCACAAAACATCCATATCGATTTTTCATTTTCTAATATGCAAATAAAAAAATGGAGGTGTGGTTTGTATAGTTAGGAGTAGCAAATTTCACCCATCTAAAGAAAACATGGCGATCTTTTTGACAGGACAGGATTGTATTTGTGTGTTTGCAAGGGAACTTTTACCCACTCCAAGGTGACCATATTATACAAACAATTCCCACGTCTTCTAATTCGTGCTAGTTACTTGGTTGAAATTCAATTTCAATAATCAATACACTTTCCGAAAAATTTTCTATGGACTTTTATGGTGAGAACTTGGTGAGTACCTTTTTATAAGTCATACTTTTCAATAATATTTTAAAAGATCAACCATTGTATATCTAGCTACATATACGTAGATCAGTTTTATAAATTTTTATCAAATTTGAAAATCGTTAAGGTTTTGAACAAGATGAAATAAATGAACGTTCTAAATTTATCAAACTTGAACCGTTCATGTTTATAATTGATAAACCATGATTTTGAATCCTTCAATAATTTTTGATTTGGTTGAAAATTTACAATAATGATATACTCATATATAACTAAATATCTAACAGTTGATATGTCAAAATATGATCAAAAATTAAGTTTTATAAACTATTGTATAGAAAGTATCCACCAATAGAGACACTCAACAGTTCTCTGTTCCCGGTACTTCCCTACCTAGAATAAAAGATTAATAATTGCCATCTAGCTGCCCTCCCCCCTCCCTGTCTCTCTCTGTCTCTCCGTCTTGTGTATATATATAATGGCACCAGCTCAACTATGATCACACCTCCAAAGTCCGAAGTTCAAATTCAACTTTGATTCTCCAATCCCCTCATCCTATATATATTTTTCGAGCTCCGTATCACTTTCATTCTATCATAACATTCTCTTAGTACGGCAAAGACAAAAACAAAAAGAAACCAAAATGGTTGTGCCATCTCCTTCGTCGATGCGAACCAAGAAAACCAAAGCACTAGGCATTCCCACCATCGATCTCTCGACCTACAACCGCTCTAAGCTCTCGGAACTGATCGTTGAGGCGTGCGAAGAGTACGGCTTCTTCAAGGTGATGAACCATGGCATCCCAAAAGCGGTCATTTCCAGGGTAGAAGAAGAAGGGTTTGGGTTTTTCAGCAAGTCCGCGGCGGAGAAGCAGCGAGCTGGCCCGGCTTCGCCTTTCGGTTATGGAAGCAAGAACATTGGCAAGAATGGGGACATGGGGGAGCTTGAGTACCTTCTTCTGCAATCTAATCCGCTCTCCATTTCTGAAGCATCCAATGTCGTCTCCAACGACCCAACAAAATTCTGGTACGTAATAATTGTTAATTAGCTAGTATGCATGTTACATTTCAGTTTACGTCTAATTATAAATTACAGAACCCGAATATTGAAGAGGTTTGAATTCATGCCATTGGGGCCTAGCTTAAAAGGAGGAATTGATTTTGCAGATGAAATGGTGGGGAAGATGATTCTTTAGTATTAGATCGATATCGATTGTTTGGTATCTAAGAAAACGACGTCTTTCCTTGATGATTTCGAATAGAAAGAAGTTGGGGGGAGAGAGTATTAGACAACAGTGTTATAATTTAGAACTACTAATCTAATGAAGCCTTTTTCAATACAATAGGATACTAATTAATTTCATTAGTCAATTTTATGTGTTCTCTCACGGACCTTAAGCTTGCCAAGTAAAGTATACTATTGTAGACCTTGGAATTAGTTGGGATGTCATTCTCTTTCATACTTTCATGGCCTAGCACCATCCATGTATATATATAGATGCCACATTGAGCAGTCACCAAATCTACATATTGATTCACCAAATTGAGTATTATATATGGTGTCAATTAGATAAGCAAGTTATAACACACTTAATTAACCGTAAGACCCGCATAGACAACAAAAATTTATGTAGCCGGATGAGCAATGATTTGAGATATAAAACTAATTTACTAATAAAATTGCAACAAAAATCTATAACTTTGAATATTTAAGATTGGTCTAGGGACCAAAACAGTGAACTTTATTGCTCATTACTCAAGTTCAAACGCTTACATGTACCTCAAATTCAAGATGTTCACATCTTTAAATATTTATTCTTACTTCTTAGTCTTTTTTTTTGAGGAAACTTATTCTTAATTAGTCTTTAAGTAACTATTTTGTAGAATGTAGTTGAGAACAACTTTTATTTATATATGTCCGAAAAAAAAAACACGTACTCTCTAGGACAACCACCACGCACCTCTTCATCACTGATTCTGCTACACACTGTTGTTTTTCCAAGTTTTTGGAGTCCAGGCCAATTGAGGAATCGATTTCTAAAATTAGTAATATAAGGGCGGGGAGATAGCACTACCACATTTTTTAGTATTGCCGGCGAAACGGAAAACTAAGGCCGGCGATTTTTTTTTCCGCCGGCAATAGTTTTCATTATTACCGGCGAGTTGGAGGAAAAATCGCCGGCAATAATGCGCCGGAAATAGCCAAAAAAAAAAGTATTGCCGGCGACTTTTCCCCAAGTCGCCGGCAATACTTTTTTATTTTTATTTTTTATTATTGCCGGCGACATGCATGGAAGTCGCCGGCAATATTTTTTTTTTTATTACCGGCCAATTATTGCCGGCGATTTGGAGGAAAAATCGCCGGCAATAATTAAAAAAAAAAAGTATTGCCGGCGATTTTTGGGGGAAAAATTGCCGGCAATACCCAAAAATCGCCGGCAATAATAGAAAACTATTGCCGGCGATTTAAACGCCGGTAATGATAAAAAATGTTGTAGTGTAGCCTAGCTAGTTAGCGGAGCTAGCTAGCTAGCCTTATTACTGTCAGGCATAATTTGAAGCATGATTTCTAATGTTAGCCATATGGCATGGATAAAGGGGCGGTACTCGCCCGTTGAACGGAATATTTATTTTTAAATAGGTAAAATTCGTTAATATCTATTACTCACATAATGTTGAATGTGTAATATTCATACCCGCCCAATCAAATTTCGGATAATCCTTAAGTACCCACGAGTACCCAGTCAAAACTATTATTATTATTTTTATGTATTTTCATTTTCGTCGAAGAATCGCTGCGAACCACCACCAGTGGCGGCAGCAAGGCAGCACTAGCTCCAATTTCACCGACTAAAAGCCTAACTTGTTCCAAATCAACCCAAAAATAATTGTTTCCGAAGTAACAACATCAAATTCTAAACAAAACTTAACGAATTTCACTTTGAACACAAAATTCTCAAATTCTTCAATTCGACCAACTCTGATTGAATCGGGAATCAAACAATGTATGGTTAGCTACATGGTGACAATGACTACAAAATCTAGAGGGTCTCCTTAGTCAATTTGATCTTTAAATCGAAAAGCCCAAATTTCTAGGCTTCTAAAGATTTTCATTCGATTTCTTTGAAGTTTAAGCTCTTCATGGTGCAAAATGGAGCTGAGAGCTAAGAGAGAAGAGAAGAAGGGCATCAAGGAGGTCATTTTGATACCTTACTCGAACGTTTTGGTGGTCGGACGGTGAGCTCCGGCGAGGAAAAGAGAGGGAAAAAAAATACCCGCAGGTATACCTATACCCGACCGTTTAATGGTTGGGTATTTTTGAAATTATCCATTACCTGTCCGTTAACAAAACATAATAAATTTTTATCCGCTCGCCAATATCGAAAACAGAAAAATATCCGCAGATAAAAATACCAACAGTATACTGCTAAATTATGATTCGGTCGTATAGCATCTTTCGTACAATTTCTTTTGGAATCTGGGGTCGCTCATCTGCCTCAATGCTAGCCAACCTATGAATGAAGCATGTCATACCGATCTATTTATTTTATTTTTTTTAGAAAGAAAACTGATATGTGATATTGATCTATTTGAGTACAGAATATTGACATGTTTCATACTTCTTAGATCAGTTGTTTTAAAATCTAAACAATTATTAAGAGAAAACTGTTTGTTTCTCAATTTTTCATAAAATATGACTAAAATGTGTAGTTAAGAATGAATGTACATTGGCGTAGTACGCTAAGTATAGATTTTGTTATTTGTGAGAAGAAACAACAAAGTTTTATTGAAATCGGTGCCACTTGAGCACTGTTTTTGAAGTAATTTTGCATTAGGGAACAACGAAAAATCAAAGTTGGTGAAAAGATGAAAAAGAAAGTTGAAGCATGGTCCCGTTAGCTAGCTAGCAAGCATACACATTCTTCTAATTTTTTTGTTTGTTTTTGAATAAAATGTTTTTTGTAATACGACGGACGGCTTTGCTGACAACATTAATTAAGAAAACTAATCACTTTTGGGAGTTTTGCATGGCTAACTTTGTTGTGTTCAAATATTTCAGTTGCGCTGTAAACAACTACATAGATGCAGTTAGAGAATTGGCATGTGAAGTTCTTGATCTGGTAGGGGAGGGACTTTTGATTTCCGACAAGTCTGTGTTTAGCGGTTTCATCAGAGACGTCCAGAGCGATTCCATTCTCCGGCTGAATCACTATCCACCACAACTGCTCGACAAGGACCCATTAACAAAGGTGGCTCATCCTAATAGGATTGGTTTTGGGGAGCATTCTGACCCTCAGATCCTGACCATTTTAAGATCCAATGACGTTGGGGGCCTTCAAATCTCTCTTCATGATGGTCTGTGGGTTTCAGTCCCGCCGGACTCGAATGAGTTCTTTGTCATGGTCGGCGATGCCTTGCAGGTAATCATCATACTATGCCCTGAAACCATTAATTCCATCTTTCCCCTCAAACCTCTTCTCTAGCATTACGAACATTTAATTGGCAAGTTTCTCTCAAGTTTTTTTTTTCGGTTATTTTTTTTAAAAGATCAATATATCAAGAGGCCAGTTGCTAGAGAACAAGCCGAAAACAACTTGGAACATACGAAAGAAAAGAGTCTTGACCCTGTTTATCCTAACCCAACCAGGAGAGTACAACAGTGGGAAGACAATACAAAAAACCTTCAATCCCAGATCTAAGACCTGAGACTAAGGTGCCTATAAACATCCGGAGAGCAGGGGCAACCACTGTTTCTCAGAACACGAACAAGAGATGGTGGTAGCCTAGAGGCCACACTGTTAAGTTCCAGCTTCCCAACATCAAGCGAGGCAACATGATCCGCTGCTCCATTCGCTTCTAGGGGAATCCACGTCCAGCTAATGCTCTCAAAACCCTTGCCACAACTTCTATTGTTTGATATCACAGTGCACAGCTTCTAATAAAAAAGAAGCGGCTTGTGCACGATCATATCAATTACAGACTTAGCATCAAATTCGACCAAAAGCTTCTCAATCCCATGATCCCTCGCCAACTCCATGCCAGCCCTTATAGCTCTCATTTCCCCCCTCTAAAACAGAAACATCATCAACAGAGGCTGTAGAATATGCAGTCCACTCACCAATATTGTCCCGAATAATCACACCCGTCGTAGTAATCTGTGTATTATCCCTCCTACTCGCGTCACAGTTTAACTTGTGATAGCCAACATGAGGCATTGGCCAAGAACTACCGGTGACATAGTCATCCATCTCAACAAGATCTCTTCATTTAATATTGTTACTCAAACTCAGCTCATAGAATAACGCCATGGCACGATTCAGGGTCCCCTGTGGAGAGGACACAACATTCTTGAAAATGTAAGAGTAGCGACTTTTCCATATATCCCAGCAGATGAGACTGATCATAACAAAAAGCTCATCCTTTTCCTTCTTCGCTTCAGCACCCTCGATGAAAGCCATAAACCAGCTACTAAAGGTAGTAATAGCCTGCCTACATATTCTGAGACCAAGAGGAGACCCAAACCACACAAGCTCCACCCAAGGGCACAGTAACAAGATATGCTCTATAGTATCCTCCCCATTTTCACATAGTCTAGAAATAGGATTAGAGCATAGCTTCCTGCAATGCATGTTGAAAGCATTGGGAATAGCATCAGATAAGCACTTCCACAAAAAGCATTTCACCTTTGGGAGGGATTTGCTGCCCCAAATACACTTTCATAGCTTTTTGTCGACAACATGGGAACCATGACTATTGTTAGGAGTAACCAACCTCTTTTTGTTATGGATCCAATGGTATGGAGATAGAGGATCTCCTTGCCTCAAACCCTTATATGGCTTGAAAAAGGCTCCAGGACAGCCATTGAGGATCACCGAGTACCTCATCGTAGAAACACACTTCATAATGAGCTCCACCCATCTCCTTGAGAAACCAAAGTATATTAGGGAAGCCTCCAAAAAATTCCACTCTACTTGATCATATGCCTTGATCATATCGAGTTTGAGACCAAGCTCACATATATTTCCATTCCTCCTCAGCTTGAGATAGTGGAAAGCTTCATGTGCAAGAAAGATATTGTCTTGTATCAGCCTCCCTGGCACATAAGCATTTTGGTTTTGAGTCGTGAGATCAGGCAACAACACTTTCAAGCGATTTGCCAACAGCTTGGAAACAATGTTGTAGGAGTTGTTACATAAGCCGATAGGCCTGAAATGAGAAGTTGACTCAGGGCAAGGAACCTTGGGTATTAGGGCAATGTGCGTCATATTCATCTTCTTGAGGCTACCATTTTCGTCGAAGTGGGAAAAACAAGGTCATTGATGACTGACCAATATCTATGATAGAACAAACCTGAAAACCAAACCCTCCTTAACTTCCTCCAAAGTGAAGGGGACCAGTAGGTTTTCATTTTCTTTCTTAGTAATGGCAGGTGACACACCAACTAAAGCATCTCCCCTGTTCCGTTGTCCAATGAATTTGTATATCTCCTGAAAATGGGATTCAAAAGCACCTCTGACCTCCTTGTCGCCCTCAACCCAGTTTTCACTTCCATTAGAGATTTTGACAATACGGTTTTGTTGCCTTCTCTCGATAGTAGTTAAAATGTGTGTTTGAGTCACCAGCTTTCAATCATTTAATGCGTGATTTTTTACTCGCTTGTGCTTTGTGGTAAACTAACATTTTTTACCACTTCGTTGCCTAAATTTGACAAATTTTATCGAAGTTAAACTTCCATTGATCGAAGTTAAATCTTCAATTCAGTTGAACCGGTAACATCAATGTCTATGGTTCTTGTCTAGGGGAAAGTTAACTATATAAGTTAACACACATAAATTTGTAAATTTATTCAAAAATTTGTAAAAAAAGTTACATTCTTATAATATTAGTTCATTAATAGCAATCATTTAATCAGAAATATTTTTTACAATTTTCAAGACAAAATTACAAGTTCAACTACTCACGTTCCAACTTTGAGACCAATGTACAAGTTGATACATAACATGTGTTAATTAACACACACTAAATATTCTAGTTGTGACAGTGCCACACATGCATGTGCGTGAATTAATTAACTTAATTAACTTGATCAAATTGTAGGTAATGAAATGATGTTTAATTTACTTATTGCATGGATAGATGAAAATAAGTCTAGCTGCCCTGTGTTTGACTACAAAATAATTTCATTTTATCAGGCAAATGATATTCTTTCTCTTTGTCGACGGTTTTTCGATTTCTAACGAACTGATCGATCGATATTATATATGCAGGCTTTGACGAACGGCAAGTTCGTGAGTGTGAGGCATAGAGCATTGGTAAACTCTGTAACAAAGCCCAGGATGTCGATGGTGTACTTTGGGGCACCACCCCTAAACGCATGGATCTCACCACTCCCTGAGATGTTTTCTCCCGAGAAGCCAAGTATGTATAAACCCTTCACTTGGGGTCAATACAAGAAAGCTGCATACACTACACGTTTGGGAGATTCTCGACTCGACAATTTCAAGATAACAAATAATCCATCTGCATGCTTGGACTGTCTTCTAGACCAATAGAACAAGTCGCTTCGTTGCCATATACTTATGTTTATATTTATAGAAATTAATAGCTAGGTAGGTATATAGTATATATACTTCTGGGAAGAGGTGACATATAACGAGCGCAATTGATTATCAAATATTAGTTGGGAATTTTCGCTCTGATTTTAACCATTTCCTTCTGATTTACGGTAGCTTTTGGTTTTTGCATATATCGATTGATATGTTCGTTGTTATGTATTGTTTTGTTCTAATTCATCAAGAATATAGAGTTGGCTTGTAATTGACTTGTTTTTTTCTAGGCTAGCTATCTATGGACATGCTTGTATTCTTTACGTACACGATACACACAGAGAAGTCTTTAAGTCAGCTAACACTACTAGAAATACAGGCCATAGTACACAGCTCATATTCTGTGTGAATTTCACGCAGTATATACACTATTTTGTCTGAACATGTACAATACATACTGTGTTCTGAGTGAAAAAATCTATTCACACGATTAAAGTCACGGAACCCAGTTTTGTATGCAGTGCGAGCGTTGCTATTATATTGGGTTTTCATACGGAATAGAAAAGTCTGAATGATTTTTTGTGGCCTGATGTATTTGTTTGAAGAAGTTATTGGCTTCATCTCTGTGCAAACTTATTCTTCCTCACACTATACCGTGTGAATATTTTCCGTAATTAAAAAATTCAATATCCTTTCATATGGATGGCTGTGAAAATTCTCCAATATAATTGAAAAAAAATACAAAATAAATTATTTCAAATAGAATTTGGAGAACACAACCAATGAAAATAAAAATCAGAAAACAGTACGGAAAAAACATCCCAAAATCATCATCGGGAGCTAAAGGTGAATCCCTAATGAAAAGTCGATAGCTTCAACTCTAAATCCAACTGATCGAAACATAGAACTAGGTAATAGTCGGCACTGGCAAAAAAAAACTTAAAAACAAATTAATCGAAGGCAAGAAAGACTAAGACTCCAATCGTTTGCTTCAAATCTCCTACCATCACATATACCTTGATTTACTTACCAATCTGTACTTACAGATCTGAGAATGATGAAACCTTAGCCGTAATCTTCTCACTGTGTCATAGCTATATTAACCCAAACAAGCTAACTCAACACCACACAGATTAAACAAAGCAACAGTTCCAAAAAAACAAAACAAAAACAAAGAAAGAAAATACTACCCAGCAAGAAAAGTCATTAGGTACCAAGCTCACATGATGTTTCACCTCGGTCGTTTACGCTCAGGCCTGGACATGTTTCTTCTTTCTTTCTCTGTCAAAAAATGAAGGAGGGAATATGAATAAAACAGAAGAAGAATAGTGGAATAGCCAATTACGAAGCCATTGTCGTGGAGAATTAAATAATCGAAATTAACATGGAGTTTCAGGGAGATGAGCTCTGCAAAAGGGAAGAGAGAGAGAGTAAAGCGTCCATAGATGCACTGGTGTTGTAGTTGTAGATCGAACTGTAGGCATTATAGTCTTACTCACCGTATTCTGTGTGAATTATATACCCGATACACATATTCGTGTGATTGTACTACCACAATATTTCCTAATGGATTTTGCGCAAACGGCAATCTGTATGTATACCTTTTTCATATAGAAAATCGAGGGAAATAGAAGTAATTCTAGCTTCTCACAGATAATTGTATAGAATGGATACGGCAATATATATACACACACCTATTGATAGAGTTCTTTGAGAGTATTTTATACGGCAGTCTGTATGTATACCTGTGAATAGAGATGATACCTTTAATATGTTTCACACAGGTTAGCGTGGGAACACGACACTTTTTACACAGATTGTAGTGTGTGAAATATTCTCACACGGACTATTGTACAAATCTCTACCTTTGAAAATCATCGAAATTTTGTTTTCAAACAGCAATCTGTGTGAACTTTTTATTTAAATATACTGTAATATGAAGTTTTGTGTGGACATAGTGTCCACGGATTATTATATATAGAATTGAGCCGCGGGCCCAATATTTAAATATCTTTTTATATGAAGTTCTGTGTGAATGTAATTTTTACACCAAGAACTATTGTAATTATCTAACGGATCATGCTCTGTGTGAAAGTTCGTATGAAGTCATCTGTGTGCAGTAGAGGGTTTTTCTAGTAGTGTAAAAGAGGTTTTTTTTAATTCCAAGACAGTTATCAAGTAAATATCACATAATTAGAATACAAAAAATGATAATCTTATACGTATATGTTACGATTATACAACACGTCTACGTCCTTTACAAAACAGAATCATATGAAAACGTTGGAAAACAAGAATTGGAAAATCGATTAGCTCAAATATTATGTCGGAACTATATATCACACTATTGGGGAACAGATTCGAGGCGACGAAGCTTCATGGTCGCCTCGGATCACTTTCTCGTCGCCTCGATTTGTTGTAACCAACTCTTCGTCGCCTCGTTACGTCGCCCCAGATTGATCCCTTCACCATTGGGGCGACCAATATTGAAAACCTTTGTCGCTTCATTTTATTTGAAGCGACCAAAACAATATACGTCGCTTAGATTTTTGGCCGCGAATATTTAAATATTGTCGCTTCAATTAAAAATCAAGCGACGAAGATTGACCAATATACGTCGCTTTAATCTTAATTGAGGCGACGTATATTGATCAATCTTCGTCGCTTCAAGGTAAATGGAGCGACGAAGATTGATCAATATACATCGCCTCACTATATTTAATTTTTATTTATTTTTTCTAATTCTCTGAATTAAAGCGACGTATATTGAGCAATATTCGTCGCTTCAATGTAAATGGCGTGACGAAGATTGATCAATATACGTCGCCACACTATATTTAATTTTTATTTTTTTTTATTTCTCTGAATTGAGGCGACGTATATGCATCAATCTTCGTCGCTCCATTTACATTGAAGCGACGAATATTTCTCAATATACGTCGCCACACTATATTTAATTTTTATTTTTTTTCTTTTTCACTAAATGAAGCGACGAAGATCGATCAATCTTCGTCGCTTTAATGTATTTAATTTTTATTTTTTTTCCTTTTCAGCCAATGAGGCGACGTAGATTGATCAATCTACGTTGCCTCATTGAGTGAAAAAGAAAAAAAATAAAAAAAAATATTAATGTACCAAGTCAACCAAGTCACGACCTATCACAATTTAAAAACACAAAAACCCATTCAACCACAAAAACGCATTCAACCACAAATCAAGTTATATAGAAAAAATTGGCACAAATCAAAACGTTAACAGTTTATACAAAGCCTAGATACTATTGTTCGATTCACATATTAGACTCATGCTGGGGGACGGCAATGTAGCTCGATTACGAGCCAGGAGGTGGTGGAGGAGCTTGAGGTTGTTGACTCCCAACCTGGAATGATCGCATTAGGGCCTCCATTTTTTGGACCCTTTGGGCGAGCTCATTGTAATCCTTTCTGGCTTTCTGCGCCACCTCGCTCGATCTGTGCGCCTCCTCTCTGGCTTCAGCCACCTCCCTTTTCAGGGCTTTGGTTTCCTGTACTCGGGCCCCTCCTCTCGGTTTGGGGTCGCGTGTGAGAGCGCGCCCCACCCATGTCACGTCAAACAAGAACAAATATTAGTAATGGAATAGTAAACAAAAATAAAGCAAAAACGTATATCGAGATGAACGTCGGTGGTTTAGGAGATTTATTACCTCTTATAGAGGTCCCGGGCCTTGAACCCACCTCTTCCTCTATGATATTTATTTGTGTATCAAGAGGAAGAGGATGGGGTTGGGAAACCGTCGCATCGTCGTCTGTGTCACCCGCAACACTATCTTGTTGCGACAAGACTTCATCGAGTCTTCGCTTCACTGCCGCTTGCTCAATTAAAATATATTAAATAAATAATATTACAATATGGTAAACAAAAATAATTGAAATAACGTAACGTGAACCTATTTGAGCTTACCACTTTCTTAGCCGCATTCTTGTCCGGCTGGTATACGTTAATCCATGTCTGGACGGCGGGCGCTCTATGACCCTCCTTCTCCAACACCTCGCATCGGTACGAGAGGGCGAGAGATCCCGAATGGTGGTTGAGCTGCTGCTCCTTGTTCTTGTTTCGGTTTCCTCGATTCCGTTCGCACAATCGCTGCCACACACACACAAAAATCATTTTAAAATAAGAATAGATAAACATGTATATTTTTAAATTGTTGGCTACCAAAACTGTGTGGATAGTTTATGAAGCTCACCAAGTAAGCAGGGTCTTCGAAGTGGGCTTTTAACCACGCTCATTGGTCTTCCCTCCCGAGAAACTCGGCCGGAGTCTCCTGGCTGACGTGGAGATAATGTTGATGGCAATCGTACTTCCAATCCTTGTAGATTGTTTGCGTCGTCGCATCAATGAAGTTCCATATCTCCACGTCAGTCGTCGGGATGTCGTAGTTCGTCTAGCACAAGACATTTAAATCCCGTTATGTAAAAGTTATATTTACATAAACCGTAAAGTAACAAAGTAAGCTAAGGGCAGTAAGTATACCTCAATATTTGTATTGACGATATTGCGAGGCAAATCGCTAAGTCCCAAAAAGCTAGGTGCAAGCATTGGAACTTTTCCGCGGATGATGCTACCGATGTCTCTGGACATCAGACTCCTGAATTCCCTCGTCGCAGGCCCCCGATGCCTCGTAGAGTAAGCGACTTGTAGTCGCCTATTGTTGTTCATCCAGACGAGGTACTCAGTCTTCGTCCCGACAACGACTCCGCGCTGTTGCGTTGTCGGATCTCCGGTTGCCATGTCCATCAAGTCGGGGAGTTTGGTCTTCTTGCACCGGATGCTGAGGGCGGGAGGGTGTTGTGACGCCGTAGTGGCGTCGCTGTCATCCACTTGAGGAATCGCATCCTCAAGGTTTGGGGCGGGCGTCGGGGTCCCAGATTGTCCCGTTGGGCAGCCCGACCCAGAAGCCCCCTCTCTGCTGAATGGTCGCCACGTTGCCTCTGCAGCTGCAGCTGCCGCCGCCGCCGCCGCTTCACGACGCTGGATCGCCACTTTCCACCTTTGGTGACTTGTATTTCCGGGAGCCATTCTGTTAAAACATTAAAAAAAAAATCCTATTCTTAAACCATACTCTGCTCATAAACAAGTGATCTACGCATTTTATGCTTGATTATTAATGTCTTTCTCTCTATATTTAACTTTGTTTTGTGCTTAGTAAATATGTTTTTAACTTACTTTATGTTTGTAGGTAGAAATAAAGGAGGAATCCGTAAAGGAGGCAGAAATGAGCTCAAAACCTACTAAGGAGGAAGTTCCTAAAATGAGGAGGAAAGATGAAGAAGAATGGGCCACGATTTATAAAGAATGGATCAAAAGCTAGAAATCAGGAAATCTGCCTGTGCAGATCAGCCCACTTCAAAAGGCCACTGTGAACAGATCCGGATGAATCTAGACGCGATTAGCATATGGTTGGAAATATATAGAAGTCTAGTTTCCAACGCAACTGGAATCAAGCGATTTGGAGTCCTAGAACGAGAGAAACTCCTATTTTAGTGGAGAAGGGTCAGGTTACCCGGGTGGAGTAGTAAGAGTTCTAAAAGGAGTCGAATTAGGCTTTGCTTGGCCTATATAAATGAGGGCTCGACTAGGGTTTCAGGATCACACATTCTAGGAGCCGAATCTCTGTCCAAACACTACCTCCTTTCACACAAAGTCGAAGAACTCTTCTCCTTAGCCGAAACACCACCATCACCACCTCAAAAACATCCCTCCTTCACCCATAAGTGTTCTTACGCTAGATTTGGCTTTGAACACTTGTGTCCTCCCTCACGCCAACAAGGGGATGCTATACTTGGAGCTTGCGGAGAGACGAATTCCTCGGAGCAAAAAGTGTAACATGACATCTTGTATCAAATTTCGGTTATGTATTGGTTTTCTTTACTTTTTGTAGAAAGACAACATGTTTTAGTGTAAAGATGATTGTTTTGGATTTTTATGAGTTCTTCCATGTGTTCTTAGTATGAATTCGAATATGTATGCTAGCTTACTATGATCTTAATGCTTTGAAACTTGTTTAGGATGACACTAGATGATTTGGTTCACCCTAGCATGTTCCACCGAATTAATCAAGATAAAATTGAGTTAGGAAGTTAACTAGATGATTTGGTTGCTCTCTAATTCGATGTAAGCATGTGTATGTGTTTTAATGTGTGCTATGAATTTCGTAGAACTTGTTTAAAGAAGAAGTAATCGGCTTAGGTAATTAGTATGTGATGATCACTTGTAAATAACTAGTTTAGTTTTTTTCGGCAATGATGCATGTTTAGGGTTTCTAGGGTTCTTGATTGTTTGCTTGTCTATGAGTGAAGCATGTTAGAGTCCTAGGGTTTCTTTATGTGTATGATTGCCACGTTTTTGTCTTTAATTTTGTAGGTATTAAACAAACAAATCTCGCACCCCCATTTAAACTTAGCATAGTTATGCATGCACCCTCAATCCCCGGTTAAGAACGATCCCTACTTATCAATGCTACATCTACAAAGAAGGGTTTTAATTGTATTCGTGTTTGATTAAGTGTTTAATTAAATGCTTGAAAAGATGCGAATCAACAAGCACTTTGGCAACCCTATTCTAAACCAATAACTTAATCATAACCTGCATTGTGGGTCCATAACTCATACTAAACAGTTGCCATTCCAATAACAGTTGCAATATGGAGCAAGATAACTCCTAAATCGATTTCACATGAATCACAACTTATGCCAATACAGTAGCTAGATATACAACTCTAACACACATACACTAACACATACACAGTAGCTAGACACTAACATGAATCACAATACACAGTACCTAGACACTAACTGTCTCATACAATGAACACATACACTATCTCATACATTAACACATACACTAACTCCTAAATCGATTTCACATGAATCACAATGAATCACAATGAACACATACACTAACACATACACTAACACACACATACTCTAACATATACAACAACTGAAGGTTACTACATAGATGGCACTAGTCACCCGACATGCTTATGCGTTATAAGGTTGACACACACACAATCAATTGATAACAATGCTACAATTCTAATCAAATGCACATTACCAGGAAAATTGTTCTACTGATCCCAGATTTCTGGAAATAAACTTGAAGGAAATTAAACAAAGACCAGATCACACCATATTTCGGAACTCAAAATCACATCCG
The DNA here is from genome assembly GCA_946800695.1 of Geum urbanum. Classification (NCBI taxonomy): domain Eukaryota; kingdom Viridiplantae; phylum Streptophyta; class Magnoliopsida; order Rosales; family Rosaceae; genus Geum; species Geum urbanum. The sequence goes on along the minus strand of OX327008.1, from coordinate 14,010,676 downwards.
AACTAAAATTGCAGAAGCCATCACTCATAAACCCAAAACCCAACAAACGGAATCAATTCAATGTTTGATCAAACTGAACAACGCAATTCGAACAACTCCAAAATCAAATCCAATCCAATCCGGATCTAACACACACACAAATGCGGTTATGAATCGAAATGGTGTATGAAACTCTAACAAGCTTTTGGACAGTTCATGATCACAAACCCAAAGATCGATTCTAGCATATAAATCTAACAATGGTAAATCATTTTAAGGTAAATGGAAAATAGCAAACCTTGTAAACCAAATCGATTCGGGAAGATTTAGAGAGAGAGAGAGAGAGAGAGAGAGAGAGAGAGAGAGAGAGAGAGAGAGAGAGAGAGAGAGAGGCATACCTTGAGATTTACAGATTGGGGATGCAAAATGATTTGGGAATTTATGGTTTTTATGGAGGGGAGGGAGGGGGTTTAGGGTAGAGGAGGAGGGGAGGGAGGGGGATTAAGGTTTAGGGTGGAAGGGATTTTTCGTTTTGGGGTTTTAATTAGGGTTTTGAGGAACTTTCAGAATGAAGAACGAAACAGGGAGAAGAACTGGGTTGAAGAGGAAGAAAGTGATCGAACCAGAATGAAGAAGAAACAAACTGTGACAACAATTATACTTGTTTTGAGGCGACGAAGATTCAATCTTGGTCGCTTCAACACATTGAAGCGACGAAGAATGCAATATTGGTCGCTCAAACACATTTAAGCGACCAATATTGCTTTATTCGTCGCTTCAATGTGTTGAAGCGACCAATGTTGAATCTTCGTCGCTTCAATGTGTTTAAGCGACTAAAATTGAATCTTCGTCGCTTCAATGTGTTTAAGCGACTAAGATTGATTTATTCGTCGCTTCAATTTGTTGAAGCGACGAACTTTGACATCTTGGTCACCTCATTTTTATTTTTTTACAAATTCACAAATTTGAAAGTTTTCAAATACACCATGTATGATTTAATGAAAATACAATGTCTAGTTTTCAAATTCATAATAATATTAGATTAGTCCTCGTCCTCGTCCTCGTACTCGTCCTGATCCTCGTCCTCTTCCTCGTCCTCGTCCTCGTCCTCGTCCTCTTCTCCTTCTTCATCCAAAAGTAGTTGGAAATCTTGGTAAAATTGTATCACCGTGGGAGTGTCCTCTTGGTAAGGCTCGAATATATGATCTCTTGTACGCGATATGTTTTCATCTATGGCAAGTACGTTAGCGCTGTAGACATTGCGGTGCGACATTTTTTGTACTACCTTCCAAGTACCACCAGCCTTTGGATCGTCTATGTAGAATACCTGTTTTGCTTTGGTTGCAATTATGAAGGGTGAATCCTTATAGTAACTGTTGTTTGTATTCACTGATATCAGTCCATGATCTTTTATAACGGTGTCAAGATCTTCCTCATCGTCGGAGTTGTGCCATGTGCACTTAAACAACACCACTGGCATACGGCCAGCATATAATACTTCGACCACGTATTTAACATGGCCGTAGAACTTGGATGAACCCATGTCTATCATGACACCACTGTTTTGAGTCACGGTTCTTTGATCTCTATCAAACGAGGTGAACTTGACACCGTTCACATAACACGACTTATAAACCCGACATTGCTGAGGTCCTTGAGCTAATGACTTTATTCCTGCAACCAAGCTCGGGTCCGATTTTTTTTCTTTAAGGGACACCTGAGAGATAAGTGTTAAGAGAAGTTAAAGATAAGTGTTATAAACCCTCAAAGAACCTTACAAGAATTAATAGGCATATGTACCCATGTTAAGAACCATCGAAGAAAACTCCTCCTCCGACGAACCTCGTCGAAATCTTCACCATTTTTAGCCTCGAACCTTCTGAGATGTTCTTCTAGGTAAGGTTTGACTTCGTCTGTTTCCACCAAGACTTGCCAGTGAGCCTCAGCAGTCTCTGCCTCAGTCAACCTGAACTGGCAACGAGTCTCGATAATATCTGGTCTTACTAAGAGTGAAACACAGCTGATATTCCACTCAGGGGAAGTGTCGACATCTTCGTTGTCCATCCGTCTGAGATAAGACTTACAATACGTCACCGACTCATGTACGAGGTACTGTTCAACAATACTACCTTCCGGGTAACGTGTATTCCTCATTGACTTTTTATATTTTCCTAATTGCCGACATATTACATAAAGAACATAATATTAGCAATGAAAAACATTTTACCTTTCAATTGGATACATCCATGTATAGTGTACTGGACCTGTAAGGAATACTTGTTCGGGCAGATGAACCATGAGATGAACCATAGATGTAAAAAAATGTGGAGGAAATATGAGCTCCAAATTGCAGAGAATCATCACTATCTCAGTTTCCATGTCACGCACAACATCCTTCTTAAGCTCCCTACTGCATAGTTGACGAAACCAATTTGACAGTGCTATCAATGGCTTTACAACGTTTTCTGGCAAGAACCCTCTGATAACCACAGGAAGAAGACGTTGAAGCAACACATGGCAATCATGCGTCTTCAATCCATAAAACTGTGACGGGGAACTGACTTTCACCTTATTTCTCAAACTACCTGCATAACCAAGATGATACTTAACATCCCTGAACCACTGGAACACATCTTCTAGATCATCTTTTTTAACTAAAAAGGGTGCATGAGGAACTTTCGCCGTACCCTGGTCACCCGCTCTTTGCCACTGGTTTTTTCGCACATTCCTCTTCTTCAAAGCAGCGCGAGCTTTTGGACCATCCTTAGACTTCTTATCAATCACAAAAATGGTTCCAAGGATGTTGTCACACACATTTTTTTCAATGTGCATGACATCTAAGCAATGTCTGATCTTCAATGATGACCAATACGGCAGCTTCCAAAATATGCTTTCGTGAGTCCAACACTGTCTGTTATTCGGATTGTACGGCATCTTCAAGTCGTCATGTTGGCTAAGAATAGGGTAAACGTGTGACCTAACGTCCTCCAAAATTTCATCTCCACTCTTCTGATAGGGTTTTCCGCCAAACTCTACCTTCCCGTTAAATGCCTTGCTCAATCGCCAAGGGTGATCTTGGTGGAGCCATTTTTGATGACCTTCATAAACTATCCTCCCACATATATGCTCTGAAGTTAGCTCATCTAGACAGATTGGACATGCCTTGTACCCTTTCACAGTTGACCCCGCAAGCATCCATAAACCTGGAAAGTCGCTAATAGTCCACATTACCGCTGCCTTCATCAAGAATACCTTATTGTCTACTCGATCAAAAGTATGGACTCCAACGACCCATAAATGTATTAGCTCCTCGATCATCGGCTCAATGAGTACACTAAGGCACTTTCCGGGAGATTTAGGGCCTGGAATCAACACTGATAACATGTTATATTCCTTCTTCATGCACATTGATGGTGGTAGATTGTACGGCATCACAACAACGGGCCATGTACTATGCAAAGTTCCCATTGTTCCGAATGGATTGAAACCGTCTGTTGCTACTCCAAGGCGCACATTCCTGCAGTCCCGTGCGAAACCAGGAAAAGTTCTGTCAAAATGTTGAAACGCTTCTCCATCAGCTGGGTGGCTGAGGCTACCAGCCACTCATATCCGCTCCCCCTGCCATCGCATATGCTTGGCAGTGTGTGGGGACATAAACAAATGCTTCAACCTTGGTGTTAGAGGGAAGTTACGAATTATTTTTTTGGGAATATCATTCGTATATGGCTTATATCTTTCAGAATAACACACTGGACAAATCCTCTCGTTTACAAGTGCCCCCCTGAACAACACATAGTTAAACTCACACGCATCAATTCTTTCGTAACCCAGTGAAAGATCACTCAAGATTTTTTTTATCCTCGAGTATGAACAGGGAAATGTGTGCCCTTTAGGAAGAAGTTTATTAATGTAAATACATAAAGAGTCAACACTTGTGTCCGACCATCCATTTTCATTTTTCATTTCCATTGCATCTAATATGGCACTCAAAACAGTTTCCTCACTGCCTTCATATAATGGGGTCTGTGACTCCTTCAATAATCTATCGTACTTTTCATAATCATCGTCTACCATGTCATTGAAGTTCATGCCCGAATTATCTTCCACTAATTGTTGGGTAGCATCTGCATGGTATCCAGGATAATAAGGATATGCATCATGTAGAATCTCCAACTGCGAGTTCACTGAAGGACCGACACCACTAGAAGGACCGACTCTGTCTTGAAGCCACTGTCTTCGTTGACTGAGCATTGTCGGTTCAGCAGAAACTTCCCCGTGAAGGTGTCAGACAGTATAATCCGGACTCAAACCACTGTGTGATAAGTGATGATACATGACATCCATAGTAACCTTGAACGGACCGTTCTTACAAAGTTTGCACGGGCAGAAGTGATAATCGGCTCCGTTACTAAGTCGCCGGGCAAAATTCATAAACTCGAATATGCCTATGATGTACCTTGGATCAGCATGATGATATGTCATCCAAGTTTTGTCTGGGTGTCCATCCATGTTTCCTGTCAGCATAAACAATCAATATGAACAAAGTTACCACGCCACAGTTGCGATTCAACCAAAACCCCACACTTCTTCGTCTTATGCCTCCGGTTGGGTCCTATCCCCTTCAGGGGAACACGACATTTGTCAACGCTCTTGCACCCATGCGTTTCAGCTCCAGTTTAGGGAAATTTCGGCAGCATTTCCCTACAGTTCCCCGAGTGCACACATATCTAAACAACCTAATTTGCACTCGGGGAACATTGAAAGGAGACACTGTCGAAACCATATCCCAAAACTGAAACTGAAATCACATGAATAGCAAAAGGATCAACAAAGTCATGTTCACCTAAAGTGTCCAAAAATGGGACAATTCGAGAATCACCAACTCAACTCGATCAACTAGATGAGTTGTTGATTCTCAAACGGGAGTTCTAAGTTGATAAACACCACAATTATATATAACCATATGCTCGATTTCATGATTAACACTAATAACACTACTAATTAAGGCTCGAATACACCTAATCTATACTAATCATCAATTAATTTCACTAAATTTAACCAAATTCCAAACATTAATCATGAACCCATAACATGATTTATCACAATTCAATGATTCAAACACTAAAACTACAACATAAGACCAAATTCAATTCAATTTCAAAAATTTCACATCACCTTCATTTTCACTTCTAATCATCAATAAATTTCACTAAACTTAACCAAATTTCAAACATTATTCATGAACCCAGAACATGATTTAACACAATTCAATGATTCAAACACTAAAATTACAATATAACACCAAATTCAATTCAACTTCAAAAATTTCACCAAAACTTCAATTTCACTTCTAATTTAACATATTATGCTCATAAAGAGGGTTAAAGAGATACAAATCAAACTAACCTTACTCAAGAATCAAATCAATGGCAAGAACAACCTTCTTTCTCAATTTCCTAAAATTTCTCCCAAAATCGCACAAGAACAGCTCCAGAACGCGAATGAACTGTTTTTCTAAAATTCTAACTTTATGAACGGTTTGACTTTAAGAAGAAGAGTAGATCCAGATTTAAAAAAAACGAGGCGACGAAGATTGAGCAATCTACGTCGCCTCGATTTTCTTCGAAGCAACCAAACTTTTCTTCGTCACTTCGTATGTAAAAAGTGGTCGCCTCATATTATTGAAGCGACCAAGATCAATATACGTCGCCTCAATTTGTTGAAGCGACGTAATTAGTATCTCAGGCAATCTACGTCGCCTGGATTGAAATTGGGGCGACGTAGAGCGACGAAGATATGTAACTACGTCGCCCCAATTCTCTCCTCCAGTAGTGTCATGTTGCACGTGAAATTAGTTCGTCCTCATCATTGGTTTAAGTAGGTATACCTAGGAAAATTATATGATACCAACCTTTGAGCGCTATAATTAGCTAGCTTGATCAACTAATTGATTTGAAATAACAATCATGGCCTGCCCATTTAGGCATTCAATTTCAGGCCCTCTAGATGCGGACCTTATCGGTCAGTTCATTTATACGCTTTGCTCTATATATGATCCAACAGACAGCATTCCTTTCCATTCGTATTAACATGTACACTTCAAAGTTCCCATACAAAAAGATTAACTGATAGGTAAGGAGAGAAAGCAACCTCCAACAGAAGCGAGAAACAAAATCTACAAGACCTGGCTAGTTAATCGTCGTATATTAGATTAATCTCCGGTCGGCCTTTCGCCATAATGATTGTACGTGAGTTCTGGTTCTGACTTGCAAACGGAAATTGACATGCATGATTGCATGGTACATTACATATACAGTAGGATCACGCCCTAGCTAGCTGAGGTATGACTATTTGCATGGTTTGCCTAATTTCTCTGAGGTGTTGCTGCGAAGATCGACTTTGCCAATCTCCTGGCGCGCCGTTTGTCGTAGATCGATCAACATGATTAGTTCTTACCTAATTGATCGAGTTGATCGGAAACCAAATGATATGGGGATGCATTGTACCTAGCTAACTAGCTCGTTTAATTAATTGAGGTGCCTAGGTACTTCAAAATAAATCTCTATTAATTAAGCAAACTTGTCTTACGGCAGTTTCCAATGTAGAACATTCAATATCCCCAAATTTATCCTTGGATTTTATAATTCGCTAATTAGGCAGCAGATTTATATTAAACATGAACGAAAAGGTAATTAAAACTTGGAAAACTGCTTTTAGAGTCCCATTCTCGGCCTTATACTCCACTTTCGAAAAAATGCTCTCTCATCGAGGAAACTTCTGAACAATCGCATCTAATATCCACCTCGGCTCCGAACGATTGCTGCTCTCTCTCTCACACAATAAAAGTAATCGTACTAACTCATTCCCGCTTCCAGAGTTTCAAAATTGAAGAAAAGAAACAAAGACTCGAAGAGGCTGTTAAGGCCACCAATGGCGGTGCTTCCGCTAGCAAACGTTACACCTCCTTACACTACTAGAAAAACTAGCCACTGTACACAGCTCAGATTCTGTGTGCATTTTAGGTATTAGATATATAGAAGTCTATGAAAACATTACATACATATAGATAACTGTGTGCAAATACTGTTTCACACGATTACAGTCACAAATCTGAATTTTGTATCAAATGGAGACGTTGCTATTGCTAGGACATACGGATACAATTCTATGTGGATACAGTTCTGGACACAAAGAAGTGTGTGTCTTCTTGAAAGAAAATTAAAAAATGAAAATATTACACAAAAATATGAAAATCTCTCAAAATAAGCATTTCAAGTGAATATTTGAAATAATCGGACCAATGCTGAACCCAAATTTGAATAGAGGAACATACAAACTCCATTTGATATATAAAGTGTTCAATATAAGAAATCAATATGTTCTTCTAACTATAGCTTCCTCTAATCCTCTTGATCCATCATCCAGCTGAAGCTGTCAACAAGTATGCTAAATTCTGTGTGAACATAACTTCACACGGATGAGTGATATAAAACTCAGCAGGATTCATGCTTAAAATGTGGTTTTTATATGCCATGTAAATGTAATTTTCACACAGATTTGTATGTGAAATGTTGTATTTATCTCATTGATCAACATCCGTGTGAAATTCTGTGTGAATCCATCCGTGTGCAGTAGAGATTTTTTCTAGTAGTGTGTTAACCTCTCAATTTTCAATGTGAATCCATCAAAGCTCTCATTTTCTCTATTCGAACTGTATGACCTTTTTACTTGCAGACTATTTGAACTTTGCAATGTGTCGGTGCAAAGTTGCAGGTTGTGCGTGGAAAAACACCACCCATTAAGGCCATTGTTTGTTTGTTTCAGAGCTTTAATACCAGTTTTTGTGTTAATCTCTTTTGTTGACTATTGGAATAGGATGAACAAATATATTCTTTGGTTGGGTTCATTTATTCCTTTGCCAATTTTTACTTGTGGAATTAGATGTCATACTTTAATTGGTTAAAGTTTGTACTCATCATATTGAATTTTTGTGGCAGCACTACTGGATGAGAGAGCCAAGGCGACGAAGGTAAGTTTCAACTCAACTGGGGCGACGAAGAACGATCTTGGTCGCTTCAATAAACTGAGGCGACCAATATGAAGCGACGAGGAGTTTCTTCGTCGCCTCAAGCAATCTGGGGCGATGAAGATTGAGCAATCTTCGTCGCCCACGTTTTTAAAGCTAGCTAATTGATATACACTGCATATGCATCAAATTCATTAGCTAATGTATGCACACTACATGCAACTGCATATGCATCCAATTAATTAGCTAATGTATGTACACTACATGCAAGTATGCAACTCATCTTTTCCTCGATGATATATTATAGAAATGTTTTTACATATCACTTCAAGAATCAGGAATTTTTTGGAACACATAAATACTGAATATTTTTTTCTTCTTCGAAAAGATATATTATAGAAGTGGTTTTACATAATACTTCCAGAATCATCAATCTTTCTAGCTACATATACACATCTTTGGAACACATATCTACGTATTTTTTTATTTATTTGAAAAATATATACTAACTCGATCGTCTGACTGGTTTGGAAGCAATTTGTAACCTTGTCACACAATTTACGCCTTTAGTTTCAAGAAATAAACCCTAAGGCCTAAGCCGGCCTACTACAAACTTATACATTTATTCTCAATAACTATTCTCAGCTGGGATCATACCCAAAACCACGGCTGACATGGAGTTAAGTATCTAGTCCTATCTTTATAGGTAACGTTGTTGACATTTGCATTTGAAGCATCAAATATATATTCTTTTACAGAGGAGCATCAAATCTTAAATATATTAATCCAAAGTACTTGAAATTTGAGGTTGAGAACTAACTAGCGGCTTGAAATTAGTTACATTACATAATATCAAAGTGGACAAAACTCTATTAAGTTCGAAACATTATTAGGATCTTGTTATTTGTCGGTTTGGCCAACTCCATAAAGCACTGTGCAGTGGCTGTTTGGCTCATATATCCTAAATTTTTGGTTTAATATAGTATGAATGATGATAGAAACCTCTATTAGAAACCCAATTTAATGTTGTAGCAATTTTAGGTTAACATTGAAGCGACGAAGATTGAAATCTTCATCGCCTCGGTTAGGGTTAATACTCCATGAGGCGACCAATATTGAAAAATTCGTCGCTTCGGTAAGGGTTAATAGTCCATGGGGCGACCAAGTATGGATCCCCAAGGTAACCCTGTGAAAAAAATCTTGGTCGCTTCAATGTAAGATTGAAAACTTGGTCGCTCTTTATTGACCTTGATGATAAAATATTTAATTTTTTTCCCTTTCACCCAATGGAGCGACAAAGATTGATCAATCTTCGTCGCTTCAGTGTAAATGAGGTGACGAAGATTGATCAATCTTCGTCGCTTCAGTGGAAATTAGGTGATGAAGATTGATCAATCTTCATCGCCCAATTTTCACCAATGTTGGTCGCTCAAACAGAGGAGCGACAACTCCTATATTCGCGGCACTAATTCGAAGCGACGAAAATTGCCTTTGTTGCGTCAGTTAAACTGAAGCGACAAAGTTTTATCAATCTTCGTCGTCCCAATAGTGAAGGGATCAATCTCAGGCGACGAAGACTTGGTCACATCTCATCGAGGCGACCAAAAAATGATCCGAGGCGACTATAAAGCTTCGTCTCCTCGGATCTCTTCCCCAATAGTGCAGGTACTACATGTGATTCTTTGATTATAGCCTTACTCTTTCTAATATACGCATGTTGTTTTTATGAAGTAACAGCTGTTTTTCCATCTAGTTTGGTTTCACTTTCTCTTATATAATGAATATTGTGTTGCCATCACTATTATTCAAGATTTTGGTATTAAAGTGCTTTTCAATTTGATTTTGGGATGTAGCAAGAGGAAGTTGGTTACCTGGCATTGTTCTTCACTCATAGTTACAACTGTGATGGAGCCAATCTACGGCTAACTTATAAAATTAGAGTTTAGACAATGGGAGTCATTTTTGGCCACTCGAGCTGGGGAAAAATGAGTTCGGATAGAACGATTATGGATGAGGTTCGATGAGACCAAATATGGGCCTGGACTTAGACGATTATGGGCTCGATCAAAGGATGAATGATTTGGGGGATTCTAGAAGTCTCTGGAACAGTGTACAGTCGTCTGAAATGTTCGATGGGCATAACAATCCTAAGCAAGATCGGACCTCAAGGAGGCTAGGTAATAAGACCTCAAGAGACAGTTTGATCGGACCTTGGGGGGTTGACAGAATCTGAGGAGGAAAAGGAAAGATTTGTACGTATCTTAGCAGACTTATGCCAAAGAGTCTGTGGTAATCATGAAATTTGATTGGCTCTAGATATGGAGATCCATTCCTTAGTGGATTCCTCATATTTGAAAGTAAAGTAATCATATTCGATATAGATTATGCTTAAACCTAACTCGATTGCTATATATAGACCATCTCTATATGGTCTAAGGTAACGTTACTCTGCCTAATTTTACTATTTGTTCTTGAGATAAGAATTGACTTGAGCGTCAGAAGGTCTAAGCACGATACCACACCGTGCTCCGACTTGTTTTGCAGGTTCACGGAGATCTAAGCTGAAGCGGGATAAATCTGCTCTCACAAATTGGTGCTCTCGTTGAGAGCAGAACCTTAGGCTAACTCCCGTGAACGGAAGAACTATGGAAGACAACACCAATGCAGGTAACTAGCACGATAAGGAAGCAACCCCATCGACGGAAAACAACCAGATTACCCTTGACTCAGGGGCATCAAGACACGGGAGTGCCCTCACGCATCAGGTTCAACCGAGGAACCTCGCAGAAGAAGGGCACATGAGCGACGAAGACGGTTCTGACCAAGAAAATGAAGGGGCCCGGGGACAGAAGGCCAAGGTTGATCAGGACCTCCACTGGGCCTTGGAACGATACACGAACCTGAGAATTGACATGGCTGCGTTGCAATAATCTACTGAAGGGGCCGCTAGGAACACGAACGAATTGGCGAGCACTGTAACTGCCGTCCAGACCGCCCTGCTGAATTTGGTAGAGCTATTGAAGAACCAGGGGTTGGTCCCACCTGACCTACTAGTGCCGGAGGTGCAAGGGGTTTTAATAGCCAAGCAGAACGACCAGCATGAGGTGGTGACTGAACCAGAGACCCAGGGGGTAGCTGCCGTCAGAAACATGATTGAGGAGTTTATGGAGACACATAGTGCCCATAACGTCCGAGCTAACCAAGAAATTGAGAGGCTGAGGAAGGAAGGGATGTCCAAGAAAGAATCAGAAAGGGAACATAAGGCTCGAATGATGTCTCAGAATCCCTTGGCTCAGTTCGTCTAGGATGTTGAGCCTCCCAGGAAGTGGAGTCACCCTAGTTTTGATAGGTACTTGGGAGATTCAGACCCATACCAACATGTGAGGAACTATCAATCTGCCATGGCCACTAGCCAGTCGAACAATGCTTGGATGTGCAAAATGTTTCAAGCAAGCCTGAAGGACCACGCCTTGCAGTGGTACGAAATGCTCCCCTCAGGATCGATCGAGGATTGGTGGTGTCTGAAAGCAGTTTTCTTCAAAAGATATGAAATTAAGTAATGTTGAGGGAACAAAAGACATGACCTACCTCACATCCCTAAAGATGAGGAGGGGGGGAGGCCTGAGAAATTGGGTTACAAGGTTTAGGAAGGAGTATGTGATAGTTGACTGCAAAGATGACACAATAGCGGCCATGACGTTCATTAACGGACTTGACATGGATTTGGAGTTGGCTAGCAAGTTGATCAGGAAAAAGACTAAGGACTTATCCTTGGTCTATCATGAGGCCTTGGATTACGCTCGGGTAGAGGACATGAGGACCTACAACTCCAGGGACACTCTAATGGAAAAAGCGCCCGAAGGAGGAAACAACTCCAACTCGGGGAGAAACACGACTAACAACAACGCTAGTCAGGGGAGGAGCAACAACGACAACAAGAGGAGGGCCTCTGGGCACCAACCTGCCGCTCTGGGTGGAAAATTTTTCGTTCCTCCCACAACGATCCCAATTTCGACAATACTCCACCACATCAAGAACGAGCCTTGGCTTAAAAGGCCACCATCAATGATTGAAAAGGGAGATTCAAGAGACTTTTGCACCTACCATAAGACCAATGGGCACAAGACGGTCGATTGCAGAGTCCTCAAGCAATATTTTGGAGAGCTAGTGGAACAGGGGTACTACTGTGAATACCTGATGGAGGACTACAAGAAAAATCTCAAAGATTCACTGAGGCTACAAGGTAATGGTAAGCGTCAAAGAAACAATGGGACCTTGTCACCACCACCTAAAGGCCAAGAGGAGAAGTATCCAATGCTGAACTGTATCCTCCAGGCCCCCGAGTACCCAGGGATACCACTTTCCCCGACTTGAATTGTATTATGGCAAAGGTAGAGGAGTTGGGGGCCACCCTCAAGGATAGGGAGCGAGAATCAAAGAAGCTCAAAGATGAGGGCGGACTTATAGTCCGAGCAAGGAAGAACGCACTCCAGTTTTTTGGACACAGACCTCCCTGAGCAGAGGGAGGACCACGATGATGCCCTTGTCGTCAACATCAGGATAGCCCATATGAAAATGGCCCGGGTACTAGTCGACAATGGAGCCGTTGTGAATGTTATATTCAAGGATGTTGTGGAGAGGATGAGCATGATGGAGGCGATCAAGGATCATCGGACGACCCTAATCTACGCATTTTATGCTTGATTCTTAACGTCTTTCTCTTTACATTTAACTTTGTTTAGAACTTAGTATATTTGTATCTTACTTACTTTATGATTTATATGACAAAATAAGGAGGAATCCATAAAGAAGGGAGAAATGAGCTCAAAACCTGCTAAGGAGGAAAGATGAAGAAGAATGGGCCACGATTTATAAAGAATGGATCAAAGATCACTAAGATGGGTAAAGACCATGCTCGTGTGTCCAAGAAGGTCCAAGATCATGTCAAGATTCAGCCACAAAGAAGCCCAAAAGAAGAAAATGGATCAAAAGCTAGAAATCAAGAAATCTGCTTGTGCTGATTAGCCCACTTTAACGGGCCACTGAAAATGGACAAGAAGGATTTATGATACAGATAATATTTCCTTGGAAACCTCTAGAAGTCAAATTTCCAGCGCAAAAAGAATCACTCAATTCAGACATTTAAATCTCCGGGAATCACTGATTTAATGAAGAAATGTCAACTTACCCGGGTGGAATTAATTTATTCCTAATTGGGGATGAGCTAGGGTTTTTAATATCCTATTTAAAGGGGAGCTCGACCAGAACTAAATCATCACACAATATAGAAGCCAAACCTCTACCCCAAACACCTTTCCTCTCATACTTAGCAAATTCCTCCTCCAAGGCCTAGCATACATCTCCTCCACGGATCAAGTGTAATCGGCGCTCTTTGTCTTATATTTGAGAATCACCGCTTGGCGTTTGGAATGCTCTTCACGGAACAAAAAGTGTAACCATGGGCTTTTCTACTTCATCTCTTCCTTGTAATAGATTTTGTTTAAGTATGATTGTAATAAAGTTTGACAAAAGGTTTTGTGTTTCAAATTTACTTTAGTATCTTCCATGTGTTCTTAGTTTTTAACTTTTAATTCATATGCATGCTTATGTGCTTAAAGCTTATTAACATGCTAGGTGATACGCTCTTTATTTCTCTCTTGCATGTTTTGTATGATCTTTAGATGATTAAGATGTTGCACTATTCGTTTACAATTTAAAAGCATGTCTATGTATTTTAGGTGGAAGATTAAGAATTTCGTTGACACTAAATAAATATGAGCATAAATTGGCTAGGCGGATATAATGTGTCGATCACTTGTAAATATATTACTTAGTGTTTTATTTTCGGTCTAGCAAGCATATTTTGGGTTCTTTGTTCTTGTTTGTTTTCTACTTGTCTATGAGTGAAGCATGATAGAATCTAGGATTTCTGAATATGTTTGCTTACAAATTTCTGTTCTTATTTTCGTAGTTAATTAAACGAAACTTTCAAACCCCCCATACATTTAAATTTCTGTTTATAAACGTTGTCATGCATTAGTACCCTTGAAAGGACCCAACCCCGATTTAGTTTCCTAAACCGGAATCAAACCCCTTCTGAAAACACGAACTTGCAATAACCACAAAAATTTCAGCAGAGTTTCGCCATAATGTGGAATTGCCATTAACCTGCACCCGAAAACACATTTCATCCTATGCCACAAAAGCCAAACCGTGGGCACCAATCCCATCCGGATTTGTCAATATCATAACAATAATGTAAAGTAATAATCAAAACTGTAATTTACAGAAATTCGGAGAAAATCATATAAAAATATAACAGTAGTGTAATCAGAGCGACCTCTAGTGAATATATACAAAAATATACAACAGTAGGCAAAACAAGAAACCTACTGGAAAAGAAAGGTAGCTCGAACACTAAGCCTCATACTGCGACGTGAGACACCATAATCCAAAGTGCAAACTGGGCACGGAAACCGAAAAGCCCAGGGGAAAGGCAAATAAAATCGTTAGAGTGAGTGGACGAAAATAATCACGTGCCTTTCACCATTTATATATATATATATCATAAAACAAAGTGACTTCATAAAATAAATGGAGGTGTCAGGCAAATTTCTCAAGCTCGACGGTGATAGACTAGGCGAATCTCTCAAGCCTAGTGGGCACATCAGGAGAATCTCTCAACCCTGGATCTGGACTACCGGTGATCAGTCGAGTAGCCATTGCATCGATGCTAAGTAAATGCCATCACCATATAAAATATAAAAAAATACCTCCAAAAACAATAAATAATCTCAACATCGTACTGTAAATAAATACTGAAATTAAGAACTCGCTACGACAGTGTAAATAAAAGTCCACTCAAAGATAGCATAGCGCGCAAACGCGCTAATCACGAGATCTGGCGGAAGATCCCTCGCCCAACGTACGATCTCGATCCCCTACATAATCACAAAGTATAACTGATCAAAATCACAGTTCATTACTCTGTACCACACCTCGGAAACCAACCATTTCCGGAAATATATAACTCGATACAAAATAATCGACGAAATTCCCCAAACTTTCTACATAAACCCTCGACTAAAAATCCGATATCCAAATCAACTCGAAAACCTTAAGGCAGTGATCGGGTCGCGATTACGAGCAAAACGACATAAAATTCATCAAAATCCAAAAAGTCAAAGGGTCGCTGGAGCTCCGTCGTTGACCGCCGCCGCCAGTAGCGGCGCACCGTAAACCGGAGGAATTTCCCGGCGACCAAGCTCATCGTAGCTTCTCCTCCTCAAGCCCAACACATCTCTCAACTGTGCCATCCACCAATTCTACCTCAAACCGCCGAAAAACAGCTTGAAAGTCACGAAACCCACACCGGTCGGTAAACTTTCTCCGGCAAAATCCTCCATCGTGAGGCCATCTCGGCCTCCCAACCTCAAGGTCTCCTCCCTACCTCGAACCCATCCTTTTCCACCAAAAACCCCCCTCAGAAAGTCGTCGGAGCGCCACCCCCATCAAACCCAATTCCGGATAAAATTTCAAGAATTTCAACGCACTCGTTCTCCTACAAATTGAAACCAATTTTCACAAATCCAAGTTCTAAACAGTTGCAAATTTCAAGGAGAATGGAAATATACCAAAATCAAAACTGGAGGTGGCCGGAAACGGAAATTCACCGGCGAGTCAAACGGTGCTCCGGTTTTCCCCTTCGGTCAACGCGGTCAACGCCGCCAATTCTGGTCAACGACGGTGAAACTTCCCAAAACAGTGTTTTCGACAATTTTACAACTATTCAGCTATTTATATGTCGCGACTCGGCTCTATCCACAATTCGGATAACTCCTACTCGAACGGATAAACACGACTAACTCGGCGATAAATTCAAATATTCATAATATATTCCTCGGTTATCGAAAAAATTATCCGAAACTGCCATGAACTCGAAATCACGCAAACTACAATTCTCGTGAAGAGACTCAACCCAAATTCTCGCCCGATAATTAGGTCATGAACTGAACCGCCAATTCGATCAATTTACGATAAACTGTGATTACACGTAAACTCGCAGATTAAGCCGGTTAACGTGCTAATTCTGATTCTGGTAGTTAAAAATCTACCCCCCTTTAAAAAAATTTCGACCTCCAAATTTACGTACCTGCTAGGTGAACAGATGAGGATACTGCTCCCGCATACGCTGCTCGGTCTCCCAGGTGGCCTCCTCAACCGAATGATTCTGCCATAAGACCTTCACAAGCGGTATAACACGGTGCCTCAACTCCTGCTCACGTCGATCAAGAATCTGTGTCGGCTCCTCCACATATGTCAAATCTTCCCGGATAGGAAGCTGATGTGGTGCTAACACATGTGATGGGTCTGGAATGTACTTCCGCAACATTGAGACATGAAAAACGTCGTGTACACGAGCCATCTCAGAAGGCAACTCTAATCTGTAAGCCAAGACACCAACCCTCTCGGTAATCTTGTACGAACCAATGTACCGTGGTCGAAGCTTGCCACGCTTCCCGAAACGCACAACTCCCCTCCAAGGAGATAGTTTCAGGAGGACCCAATCGCCCACCTCGAACTCGAGACTCTTTCTTCTCACGTCCGCATAACTCTTCTGGAGATCCTGGGCAATCTTCAATCTGTCCCGGATAAACTGAATATCCTCCATGGTGCTCTTCACCAGATCAGGGCCAATAAGTCATCGCTCGCCCACCTCACTCCAACACAATGGAGTGCGACGCTGCCTCCCGTATAGAGCCTCATACGGTGCCATATCAATACTGGCCTGATAACTGTTGTTGTAAACAAACTCAATCAAATGTAGTTGCTGGTCCCAATTCCATTTGAACTGCAAAACACAAGACCGCAACATATCCTCGAAATACTGAATAGTCCTCTCAGACTGCACATCAGCCTGAGGATGAAAAGCTGTACTAAAATGCAATCTAGTACCCAAGGCTCACTGCAATGCCTGCCAGAACTCTGAAGTAAACTGATGGTCTCGATCAGAAACAATAGATATAGGCACACCATGCAGACGAACGATCTCCGCCAAATACAACTTTCCCAATCTGCCCACTGAAATCTTCCCTATAAGTGCCAGAAAATGAGTGGATTTCGTCAATCAATCTACGATAACCCAAATACCAGTATTCCCAACCGAAGTATGGGTAACTGATACACGAAATCCATGCTAATGTGCTCCTACTTCCAAACCGGAATTTCCAAGGGCTGCAACTTTCCCACAGGCTTCTGCCTCTCCGCTTTAACCTGCTGACAAATCAAACATCTGCTCACATATGCGACAATCTCTTGCTTCATATTGCGCCACCAGTAATAAGTTCGAAGTGTACGAAACATCTTCGTACTGCCGGGATGCATCCCATACGCAGAACAATGAGCTTCGTCTAAAATCTCTTTCTTCAAACTCTCGTCTCTGGGTACACATAATCTGCCTCTGAATAGCAACGTACCATCATCACTCAACCGAAACTCTGTTGGCACACCATTTCGAATCATGGTTTTCTTGTCCAACAGATAGAAATCTGTATCCAGAGCTCCCCGAACCTGATCAACCAACACCGGTCAAACCTGGAAGCTAGCAAACAAGGCTCCATCATTGTCCTACTCGAACTCAGCTCCCGTGGCCCGTAACTCGGCTAACATAGAAACTCTGGCCACACACATATAAAACAATGAAGCTCCCGATTTCCGACTGAGTGCATCAGCAACGACATTAGCCTTCCCTGGATTGTACTCGAAAGTGCAATCATAATCATTAATCAACTCCATTCATCTGCGCTGCCTCATGTTCAAGTCTGGCTGCATGCGCAAATAAGTGAGACTCTTGTGATCGGTGTATATCTTGCACTGAGCTCCATACAAGTAGTGTCTCCAACTTTTCAAGGCTAATACAATAGAAACCAACTCCAAATTATGGGTAGGATAGTTGACTTCATGTGGTTTCAGCTGCTTGGAATCGTAGGCCACTACCCTGCCATGCTGCATCAGAACACAACCAAGTCCCAATTTCGATGCATTGCTGTAAACCATGAACTCTCCACTATCATCAGGTAGAGTCAGAACCGGTGCAACAGTCAACTTTTCCTTCAGGAGCAAGTAACTCACCTCAGATACATCGGACCACTTAAACTTGTCGTCTTTCTTTGTCAATCTGGTAAGTGGAGTGGCAATCCGTGATAAATCCTGTACAAAACACCGATAATAACCTGCCAAACCCAACAAACTCCTGATCTTTGGTATGGTGGTAGGTCTACTCCAATTCAACGCGGCTTCAATCTTGTCAGGATCCACGCTGACTCCCTCAGCTGATATCACGTGACCAGAAAACTTTACGCTGTCCAACCAAAACTCACACTTGCTGAACTTCGCAAACAACTGATTATCTTGCAAAGTCCGCAAAATGGCTCGTAAATACTTCTTGTGCTGGCCCACACTCCTGGAGTAAATCAGGATGTCGTCGATGAACACAATCACAAACTTGTCTAGGAAATCAATTGCGGGGGCATTGGTCAACCTAAACGGCATAACCAAGAATTCATAATGCCCATACCACGATCTGAAAGCTGTCCTGGCCACATCTGACTCTCTGATCCTCAACTTATGGTATCCTGACCTGAGATCAATCTTCGAAAAGACTGAACCTCCTTTGAGTTGATCAAACAAATCGTCAATCTGCGGCAACGAATACTTGTTCTTCCCAGTGACCTGATTCAGCTTCCGGTAATCAATACACAGCCACATAGAACCATCATTCTTCCGCACAAGAATGATACACTGGGTCGTATGAAACCTTTCTCCAGAAACTCTTGAAGTTGAATCTATAACTCCTTCAACTCCGCTGGCGCCATTCGATAAGGTGCCTGTGATATGGGTCCAGTGCCCGGTAAAAGCTCAATGGTGAAATCAATCTCCCGAACTGGAGGAATACCCGGTAACTCCTCTGGAAACACATCTGGAAACTCGGAAACCACCTCAATATCACCAATGTCTGGCACAGCAACCGTAGTATCCACAACATGAGCTAAGTAAGCAATACAACCCTTCTTCATCATCAGTTCGGCCTTCATAGCTGAAATCACACATGGCAATGAAGTATTCTTCTCACCGCGAAACAGTATATCAGGAAAGCCTGGTCGTCAAAACACAACCTATTTCTTGTGACAATCGAACATAGCCCAATGTGTCTCCAAGAAGTCCATACCCAAAATCACATCAAAATCGACGATATCCAGCAATAACAAATCCGCAGCTAAACCATGACCTCCAATAAAAATCTCACAATCCCTATACACCCAGCCAATACTCACAACCTCACCGGACGGGTACAACACTCTCCACAACCCTCGAAGTGGAGATGCATGCATAGTAGCTAAAGATGATAATCTATATGATATGATTAAATGCGTAGCATCTGGATCTAGCAAAGTAAGTACTGGATATCCAAAAACATGCAACGTACCAATAACAACCTCCAGTGAAGCTATGCCCTCACGCAAAGACATGGCATGAACCCTGGCATGCCCGGCTGGTTGTCCACGCTGAGGGTGACTCTGTTGTCCGCCTTGACTAGAAGACTGTATCGGTCGAGCCCCAGAAGTCGTACCTCGCTCTTCTCTGGAACTCTGGGCCGCCTGTCCACCAACACCAGCAAGCTGGAAACATTCTCTCGCATAGTGATTTTCCTGGCCACAACTATAACAAACGACATGGCCTCGCTGACATGGACCAAGATGATGCCTGCTGCAGAGACTACACAATGGGTACTCCCTCGGTGCGGCAAAAGTGCCACCGGTACGACGAGGGTAACTGGATCCGCTAGAACCCCCACTAGACTGTAGTATCTGTGGTCGATTCCTCCTCTATCTCTGCCTCTGTCTAGCTGAAATACCTGGTGGTCTATATGGTCCACTGCCCGAGGATGATGCCGATCCGAAAGTATCAGAATTCAGCTTCTTGGAAGGTCCCAGACTCGGTCCACCCTCCTCAAATCGTCGAGACTGGAATCTCATCTATCTTTCCTTCTCGATATCCTCGCCTCGAACTGTAGCACTCACAAACTCATCAAAGTTGTTCCGAGGCATCGTAGTCAGTGTCCCCTTGATGTTCAGGTTCAAGCCCAGCTCAAATCTTCGACACTTGGCTTCCTCTGTAGCCACCATGTCACGAGCAAATCGAGATAAGCAGGTAAATCTGTTCCAGTACTCAAGTAATGACATACTGCCCCGCCTCAAATTAGTGAACTCCTCATACTTCCGTTACTGTGTAGCCTGGTTGAAGTATCTCCGCATAAACAAAGATCGAAACAAAGTCCACGGAGTATCAACCAGAACTCTATCAGTGCTAACCCACCAGAAGTATGCATCCGACTCAAGTAAACCAACTGCTGCCATTGTCATCTGCTCAGGAGTGAAACGCAGACGCTCACAAACGCATTCAACTTGAACCAACCATGCCTCACAAATCTCTAGATCAGCTGAACCCGAAAAGACAGTCGCTCCAGCAGTTCGAGCTTTGACTACAGGGTCAAAATGCTCCTCCAAATGCAACACTCGCATAAGCAAGTCATGCGTCTGGCAATCCTCATCAGGATCCACATTCCTATTAACACGGGGACCACGTCCAGGAGGCATCCTAATAATACAAGAAAAGCATTAGTCACAAGCACAAGGAACGTAATCATGAGACTTCAGACATTTGAACATATACAACACCCGAAGCATTGATGAGTAACCGCTGGCCAGTCGGGTCATCGCTCCAGACATGCTGTACATACTCAAATACCCTTAGTGTCACAAATACAAGAGTCTACAGAACCTGAAACCTAATGCTTTGATACCAAGCTGAGAGGACCCAACCTCGATTTAGTTTCCTAAACCGGAATCAAACCCCTTCTGAAAACACGAACTTGCAAAAACCACAAAAATTTCGGCAGAGTTTCGCTATAACATGGAATTGCCATTAACCTGCACCTGAAAACACACTTCATCCTATGCCACAAAAGCCAAACCGTGGGCACCAATCCCATTCAGATTTCTCAATATCATAACAATGTAAAGTAATAATCAAAACTGTACTTTACAGATATCCGGGGAAAATCATATTAAAATATAACAGTAGTGTAATCAGAGCGACCTCTAGTGAATATATACAAAAATATACAACAGTAGGCAAAACAAGAAACCTACTGGAAAAGAAAGGTAGCTCGAACACTAAGCCTCCGACTGCGACGTGAGACACCAGAATCCAAACTGCAAACTGGGCACGGAAATCAAAAAGCCCAGGGGAAAGGTAAATAAAATCGTTAGAGTGAGTGGACGAAAATAATCATGTGCATGTCACCATTTATATATATCATAAAACAAAGCGAGTTCATAAAATAAATGGAGGTGTCAGGAGAATCTCCCAAGCCCGACGGTCAGGCGAATCTCTCAAGCCCGACAGTGATAGACTAGGCAAATCTCTCAAGCCTAGTGGACACATCAGGGGAATCTCTCAACCCTGGATCTGGACTACCGGTGATCAGCCGAGTAGCCAATGCATCAATGTTAAGTAAATGCCATCACCATGTAAAATATAAAACAATACCTCCAAAAACAATGCCATCGTACTGTAAATAAATACTGAAATCAAGAACTCGCTACGACAGTGTAAATAAAAGTCCAATCACAGATAGTACAACGCGCAAACGCGCTAATCACGAGATCCGGCAGAAGATCCCTCGCCCAACGTACGATCTCGATCCCCAGAATAATCACAAAATATATCTGATCAAAATCACAGTTCATTACTCTGTACCACACCTCGGAAACCAAAAATTTCTGGAAATATATAACTCGATACAAAATAATTGACGAAATTCCCCAAACTTTCCACATAAACCCTCGACTAAAAATCTGATATCCAAATCAACTCGAAAATCTCAAGGCGATGATCTAGGCGCGATTATAAGAAAAACGACATAAAATTCATCAAAATCCAAAAAGTCAACGAGTCGCCGGACCTCTGCCGTTGACCGCCGCCGCCGGCAGCGGAGCGCAGTCAACCGGAGGAATTTCCCAGCGACCAAGCTCACCGTAGCTTCTCCTCCTCAAGCCCAACACATCTCTCAACTGTGCCATCCACCAATTCTACCTCAAACCGCTGGAAAATAGCTCGAAAGTCACGAAACCCACACCGGCCGAAAAACTTTCTCTGGCAAAATCCTCCACCGTGAGGCCATCTCGGCCTCCCAACCTCAAGGGGTTTCCTCCCTACCTCGAACCCATCTTTTTCCACCAAAAATCCCCCTCGGAAAGTCGCTGGAGCGCCACCCCCATCAAACCCAATTCCGGCTAAAATTTCAAGAATTTCAACTCACTCGTTCTCCCACAAATCGATACCAATTTTCACAAATCCAAGTTCTATACAGTTGCAAATTTTAAGGAGAATCGAAATATACCAAAATAAAAGTCGGAGGTGGCCGGAAACGGAAAGTCACCGGCGAGTCAAACAGTGGTCCGGTTTTCCCCATCGGTCAACGCCGCCAATTCTGGTCAACGCCTCCAATTCTGGTCAACGACGGTCAAACTTCCCAAAACAGTGTTTTCGACAATTTTACGACTATTCGGCTATTTATACGTCACGACTCGGCTCTATCCACAATTCGGATAACTCCTACTAGAACTGATAAACACGACTAGCTCGGCGACAAATTCAAATATTCATAATATATTCCTCGGTTATCGAAACAATTATTCCAAACCGCCCACGAACTCAAAATCACGCGAACTACAATTCTCATGAAGAGACTCAAGCCAAATTCTCGCTCGATAATTAGGTCGTGAACTGAACCGCAATTTCGATAAATTTACGATAAAATGTGATTACACGTAAACTCGCAGATTAAGCCGATTAACGTGCTAATTCTGATTCGGGTCTTCGCAACCCTCAATCCCCGGTTAAGAATGATCCCTACTTATCAATGCTACATCTACAAAGAAGGGTTTTTGTGACGACCCGGAACATAATCAGTAGGGTAATCAGCTTAATTCGTGAGTTAGCGCGTAATCGTAGTTCTCCTATAATTAATTGAATCGCCAACTTTGATCACGACTTAATTATTGGCCGAGAATTTGAGTTGAGTCTCTTCTCGAGAGTTTTTGTACGCGTGATTTCGAGTTCATGGGCGGTTTCGGATTATTATTTCGACGATCGAGGAATATAATATGAATATTTGAAATTTTGGAATATCGTCGAGTTTATCCGTTCGTATTTGAGTCTATCCGAATCGTCATTGTGATCCGTTTTGGACCATTGATCGACCCGAACCGTAAATGGAATGGTTATCGACTTGATTTGTGAGTTTCACGATTAGTCGCGATTTCGACGTAATCTGTTAATATGGCGGCTTCGTTAGCGACTAATTTATCGGATAATAATTTGATTTCGGATTCTTCGTGAAAGTTGTAGAAAATTTAATTTCGAGCTCGTTGGAACTTCCGGAGGATTATTCCGAGTTACGAGGAATAAGTTGTGAATATTTTAGAGCGTTGATCGTTTTATCACATAACCTTATGTTGAATTGAGCCGTTGACTTTTTATCGGATTTGTCGAAGTTGGTTTACTTCAGGTGGAAATTGAAGAATTTGTCGAGATAAGTTCGTAGAAGCGAGAATCGTTGAAAACAGAGTTACGATGCAAAAGTTACGTTCGATCAAAGTTTGTCCTAAAATAAATACGGAAGTTACCAAAAATAGAAAGTATAAATAGTGGGTTTCCTTTTTGGGTAAGTCAGAATTGGGTGTTGACCGAGTCTACTCGGGTTGACCAGCCATTATTCTCCATTCCAGGCCGATTTTTGTTTGCGTTCGTTGAGCTTGACTCCGGCCTCTTTTGGCCGTGGTGTCTCCATGAAAGTTGTTGGGCTTGAGCTCCTCTTTATTTTGATAGGTCATTCATTCAATTTGGTTGCCGGATGAAGAAGTTATGACGTTTTGAAGTTTGTGATTTTCCGGCTAATTCAGCGGTGGTTGGAGGTGATTTTTCCGGCCTATTTGGTGGCTCCTCTTTGAGGGGTTTTGTTAGCCATGAGGAAAGGAAGCTATTGCAAGTGGTTTGGGAGGTTGCCGTGGCCGGAGGAGAGAGATCGATCGGTTTGAAATTCTGGCGAGGGTTTGCACCTTTGAGGTGAGTTTTGGACCTTTTTCTGTCAAAATTTGTGACGACCCGGAACAGAATCAGAAGTGTAATCAGCTTAATTCGTGAGTTAGTGTGTAATCGCAGTTTCTGATAATTGATTGAATCGCCAGACTTGATCACGACTTAATTACTGGCCGAGAATTTGAGTGGAGTCTCTTCTCGAGAGTTGTGGTACGCGTGATTTTGAGTTCGTGGGCGGTTCCGGATTATTATTTCGACGACCGAGGAATATAATATGAATAATTAAAATTTTGGAATATTGTCGAGTTTATCCGTTCGTGTTTGAGTCTATCCGAATTGTGATTGTGATCCATTTTGGACCGTTGATTGACCCGAACCGTAAATGGAATGATTATCGACTTGATTTGCGAGTTTCGCGATTTGTCGTGATTTCGACGTAATCCGTTAATATGGCGGCTTCGTTAGCGACTAAATTATCGGGCGAGAATTTGAGTTGGGATCCTGCGCGGAAGTTGGAGAGAATTTAATTTCGAGCTCGTGGGAACTTCCGGAGGATTTTTCCGAGTTACGAGGAATAAGTTGTGAATATTTTCGTCCGTCGAATATTGTCGTATTTATCCGTTTGGGGTTCGATACGCGTACGGTATAAATACGGAATCGATACATGCCGATTTGGGAAAGTTTCCAAAAATAGTAGGTGGGTGTTGACTGGGTTGACCGGGTGGGTCGACCGGGGGTGGGTCGACCCGTTTTGGGCGAAATGGAGACCGTGAGTTTTGCCTCGCCGTGGAGGCCGATTCTGGCCATGGATGGCCGGGGTCCCTTCACAGAACCTTTTGGGCTTGAGTTGCTCTTCGGTTTGAGAGTTGGTTCCCCTCCTATGGTGGCCGGAGGAGGAAGAATTACGGCGGTGAAAAACGGTATTTTCTGGCGAAACTTTGGGGTAATCGGAGGTGGCTTTTCCGGTGGTGTTGGAGCTTGGGGTTTGGGGGCTTTTGTTAGCCTTGAGCCAAGGAAGCTATTGCAAGTGGTCTTGAGGGTTGCCGTGGCAAGAGGAGGGAGATCGTCCGATTTGAAATTCCGGTAAGGGTTTGGAACTTTGAGTTGATTTTTGGAGATTTTTCGGTCAAAATTGGCCATAACTTATAACTGGAAAGTTGTTGGAATCGTCGAGATCTTCAAAACCATGTGTAGCATGAAATTTTCTGGGCAAGTCTGAAATTCCGGCGGCTAGCGGCGCCGTTGTCCGCGGCGGCGACTTTTCGCCCGACGTGTTTTTCGACGAGTTATATGTCGTTTCGCTCGAAATCGCGCCCTGATCGCAGTGGTGAGGTTTGTTTTTCGAATTGAGGGATCGGAAATTATAGCGAGGTTTTGTGGTATGATCATCGAATTTTAATGAGTTCGTTGTTATTGGATTATATGTTTCCGGGAACGGTTGTTTTTCGTGATATGATTTCAGGTGTCGAGTTATGATTTTGAGCGGTGGATTTCAGGACTTCGTGATCATTCGTTTGGTGAGGGATTTTCCGCCGGATCACGGTATTAACGCGTATCGCGTTACGCTCACCTGTGAGTGGACAATTTCTTTTCACTGATAATCGCGAGTCTTTATACACCTTTTACGAGCATGAGCATGCATATGTGTCCATGAGGCCTTTCTGGCTAGAATCATGTGTGGGGGGGCAGACCTCTGACCTGAGGCCTTTCTGGCTAGAATCACGTGTAGGTCTGGGATCCCGTGATTTAGACTGTACTATCACGGATGTGTCTATGAGCGACCCCGTGTGATTTTTACATGCATGCTCTGTACGCTGGAGGGGTTTGTGTTCACCTCGTGTACTATATCATATTCTTTCAATTTGACTCGCATATGTTTTTATAACATATATTATTCGGCGAAAGACATTTATTTTCGTCCACTCACTCTAACGGTTTTCATGTCTTTCCCCTGGGCTTTTCGGTTTCCGTGCCCAGTTTGCAGTTTGGACTCTGGTGTCGCACGTCGTGGTCAGAGCATAGTGTTCGAGCTACCTTATTTCTTCCAGTAGGTTTCTTGTTCTGCCTGCTATAGTATATTTATATTATTATACACTAGAGGTCGCTCTGAGTATTCTGATATATACTTTTATACGATTTTTCCCCGGATTTCTGTGAAATATAGTTTTATTGATTACTTTACATTACTGTTATGATATTGTGAAATCCGAATGGGATTGGTGCCCACGGTTTGATTTTTGTGGCATAGGATGAAGTGTATTTTCCGGGTGCAGGTAATGGTAATTCCGCGTTAGTAACGAAACTCTGCCGAAATTTTGATGGTTTTTGTTGGTTCGTGTTTTCAAAAAGGGTTTGAATCCGGTTTAGAAAACTAAATCGGGGTTAGGTCCTTTCAAAATTGGCCTTAACTTTGAACTGGAAAGTTGTTGGAAATGTCGATATCTTCAAATCCATGTGTAGCTTGAATTTTTCTGGACAGGTTTGAATTTTTGGCGGCCAGAGCCAGCGGGCGATTTTTTCGGCGACGTGTTTTTCAACGAGTTATATGTCGTTTCACTCGGAATCGCGCTCCGATCGCAGTGGTGAGGTTTGTTTTTCGAATTGAGCATCGGAAATTATAGCGAGGTTTTGTGGTGTGATTATCGGATTTTGTTGATTTCGTCGTTATTGAATTATATATTTTCGGGAACGGTTGTTTCTCGTGGTATGATTTGAGGTTTCGAG
Source organism: Geum urbanum (assembly GCA_946800695.1). Classification (NCBI taxonomy): domain Eukaryota; kingdom Viridiplantae; phylum Streptophyta; class Magnoliopsida; order Rosales; family Rosaceae; genus Geum; species Geum urbanum. The sequence goes on along the minus strand of OX327008.1, from coordinate 13,983,783 downwards.
TTATGATTTTGAGCAGTGAATTTTATGATTAATCAGGGGTTCGTGATCGTTCGTTTGGCGAGGGATTTTTCGTCGGATCACGGGATTAACGCGTATCACGTTACGCTCATCTGTGAGTGGATACTTTTATATTTTCAAAGTCGTTGCGAGTTCGTGATTTTTCGTATTTGTTTATATACGATGTTGAGTTTATTTATTATTTTTGGAGGTATTATTTTATATTTTTATGGTGATGGTATACTTGCATCGATGTTTCAGCTACTCGGCTTATCACCAGTAGTCTGACCAGAGTTGAGAGATTCCTCTGGGCAGGGTTGAGAGATTCCCCTGTTATGCCGCCGGGGTTGAGAGATTCCCCTGGCCTATCACCGTCGGGCTTGAAAGATTCGCCTGGCACCTCCATATATATTTTCCGAACTCGCCATACTTGTTTATTGTATATGAAATTGGTGAAAGGCATATGTTTATTTTCGTCCACTCACTTTAACGTTTTTATTTGCCTTTCCCCTGGGCTTTTTGGTTTCCATGCCCAGTTTGCAGTTCGGATTCTGGTGTCGCACGTCGTGGTTGGAGGCTTAGTATTTGAGCGATGTTTCTTTTATGGTAGGTTCTTAGTTTGGCCTACTATTTGTATATATATACTAGAAGTCGCTCTGAGCATTCTTATGTATACTTTTATACAATTTTTCCCCAGATTTCTGTAAAGTATAGTTTTATTGATTACTTTACATTACTGTTATGATATTGAGAAATCCGGATGCACTACAACATTATAGGGTACTGCCGGCGACTTAAAGTCGCCGGCCTTTCTTTTTAAGTCGCCGGCCTTTCTTTTTAAGTCGCCAGTAATACTCTCGCCAGAAATTTGGCGCCGGTGAATGTATTACCGACGACTTATTTTTTAAGTCGCCGGCAATGCTTAAGGGCATCACCAGCGACTCAAGTCGCCGACAATGATTGAGTATTGCCGGCGACTTAAGTCGCCGGCAATGATTGCTCCGCCGTGGCCGGAAAATGAGGGGTATTGCCAGCGACTTTGGTCCAAGTCGCCGACAATACCCGGAGAAATTTGTCAAAAAAAAGCCAGTTCTGGATTGGGCCCAATTCCAGAACCTGCACTGAAAAACAGAAATTGTACAAATACAAGTTCAACAGTACACACATAATTGTCCAACGTACAGTACAAACAGCAACAATACGAAAATAAACTACAACTACACGTCAGGGTCGAGGAAATCCCACGTCAGGGTCGAGGAAATCCAAGTGGACGTAATCATTTGAACTCCGGTGGCTACCCTTGTCCTGCTGTGGCTGTGACTGCTGCGCTTGTAAAACACTGTGGAACACAGGGACCGGAGGAGGTGTGGGGACCGGTTGCCCGGTAGTCTGGCACGCGTACATCGTTTGCATCCATGTGAACATTTGTGTCTGCTGCTCGACCATTATTCGGTTTTTCTCGACCAGCACCCGGTGCTCGGCATCTCTGACTGCCTGCTGCTCGGCCAATTGTCGCATCTCCTCCATCTGCCTCCTTTGCTCCTCCAACTCCCTCTGCGTCCTCTGAAGCTTCGCTACTAGGTTAGAGTTCCTAGAATTTGAAGTTCTTGACCCGGTAGAGTATTCCGAAGTGTTCTTCAATACTCCTTCGCCCGCCGAGCCCATTCCCCTGTAGTAGTAGGTATTGTTTCCAGTCGCGCACGCTTTTGCCATGATCTGAGCCGCTATAGGGCGATCAAGCAGATCGATCTGAGAGGCATACTGGGTCACTTCTTCCTCCGAGCAGTCAGGATGGTTGTTTCGAGCTATATTCATGGTGACTTCTGTGATCGCTTCCTCCACTCTCGTCTAATTGAAAAGCGAATATGAATAACGTATTATTAAACAAGTTAAATTAAGAGAGAAAAATAGTTTTATTAACACATGCATATGTGAATTACAAACTAATGAGGCTAAAGACTTACCGCTTCTTCAGGGCACTGCGGATAGAACTTCTGATGAACAAACACCAACGGGTTGACTTCTTGTTGTTGCTGTGCCTTACTCGACCAACCCAAATAGTTGAGTGAACCTGCATGATGGACCTTGGTGTTTTTCAATCTATTCTCCCTGTTCGTCTTGGAAATCACCTTGTTTGATAAACATATGTAAAAAAATTACTAACTAACTATTTGAATGTGATACGATACATTAGGGTTGTAAAATATATTCAGGATGCATACCTTCGCTTTGGGGTGCTCGAAGTGGGCTACCAGCCACAGCCACTCGTACTCTCTAAAGCAGAATTCGCTAGGGGTAGATGTGACGACTTGGACCAGAATCAGCAGTGTGATCAGCTTACTTCATGAGTTACTGCGTAATCGCAGATTTCCGATAGTTGTTTGAATCGCCAGGTTTGATAACGACTAAATCATTGGCAGAGAATTGGAGCTGAGTCTCTTCTCGAGAGTCGTTGTACGTGTGATTTCGAGTTCGTGGGTGGTTCTGGATCATTATTTGGACGACAGAGGAATAAATTATGAATATTTAAAGTTTCGACGTAATCGAGTTAAAATGGCGACCTTCTTAACGACTAAATTACCAGACGAGAATTTGGTTTCGGCTTCTTTACTGAAGTTGTTGAGAATTTAATTTTGAACTCGTGGGAACTTCCGGAGCATTATTCCGAGTTACGAGAATTATGTTGTGAATATTTCCGATTGTTGATTACTTAGTCGGTTAAAGTATGTGTTGGTTTGAACCGTTGACTTTTTATCGAATTTGTCACTGTGTTTGACTTCGGGTGATAATTGAAGAATATGTCGAGATGAGTTTGATGCCGCGAGAATTATTGGAACCGGATTTACGACGCGGAAGTTACGGATATTCAAAGTTTGCCGAAATGTATTTTTGGAGGTTTCCTTTTTGGGAAGGTTTAAATAGTGGGGTTGCCTGTTTAGGAAAATCAAAAGCTGAGTTATGTTTCTTGACTGGTGTTGACCGGTCAACGCGAGCTGTGGGAGGTGGTGCGACGGGGAGCTCGGCCCGTCGGCGGTGGCTCACCGTCCGGCCACCCCAGAGCTCGGGAGTGGACCCATTCAACTCGCCTTACCTGCCTCTTCATCTTCCCGGCCACCGTCGACGACGTTGGTCGCCGGAGGAGGGTGTTTTCCGGTTCAAAGTTTGGAGAATTTTGAGGTTAATGATGGATACCGATTCCGGCCGATTCGAGCTAAACCAAGGACTGGGTTTTGTAGCCCTCATCTCCATGATTCTAACCATGTAGGTATGCTGTTCAAAGTTTGCTTGTGTGTGGAGAATTTTGGATTTGAAATTTGTGAAACAATTCGGGTTTTCACGAAATTGGACTAGTTAGAGTGTGAATTAGCCTTTGTTGCAGTTATGAAAGTTACTCAGTTGATGATTTTGAGTGGAATAGGGATTGCTCCGCCGAGGAATGTTCAGTTTGGTGGCGGAACCGCCGCCGGCAGCGGTCAACGGCGGTCAAACTTTGACTTTTGGGGTTTTCGACAAGTTGCATGTCATTTCACTCGAAATCGCGCCCTGATCGCAGTGGGGTGGTTCGTTTTTCGAATTGAGCATCTGAAAGTACAACGAGGTATTGAGGTGTGAATATCGGATTTTCGACAGTTTGTTGTAATTGAATCGTGTGTTTCCGAGAATGGTGGTTTCTCGTGATTTGTTTTGAATTGTCGAGTTATGATTTTGAGAAATGAACTTTGTGAATATTCAGGTGTTCGTGATCGTTTGTTTGGCGAGGAACTTTCCGCCGGATTACGGGTTAACGCGAACTGCGTTACGCTAGTCTGTGAGTGGACAATTTCTTTTCACGGATTGATTGCGAGTTTTTATACACGTTTTACGAACTTGAGCATGCATATGAGATTTTGATTTACATGAGCATGTGTTATATGATTATGCCTATACCAGTATATATTACGTATATACACTTATATACTGTTTCATGCATTTGCATTAAACTATTTACGATTTGGTTTACATAGAGTACAGTTTATATATGTTGTTGTATCGATACACTCTCATCCCGGCTGATCCCCGAGGATGTATACCGGGGGAGGCTGTGACTCCTGACCCGAGGTCTTTACCAGGGGGAGGCAGACCTCTGACCTGAGGCCTTTCTGGCTAGAATCACGTGTGGGTCTGGGATCCCGTGATTCGGACTGTACTAGCACGGTTGTGTCCACGAGTGACCCCGTGGGATTTTTATGCATGCTCTGTACGCGTGAGGAGTTATAGTCTCCCTTGTGTCTATATGCGTGAGGAGTTAGAGTCTCCCTCGTGTACCATTTGATTTTTATACATTCGACTCGCATATGTTTTTATAACGTATATATTATTCGGTGAAAGACATTTATTTTCGTCCACTCACTCTAACGGTTTCCATGTCTTTCCCCTGGGCTTTTCGGTTTCCGTGCCCAGTTTGCAGTTTGGACTCTGGTGTCGCACGTCGTGGTCGGAGGCATAGTGCTCGAGCTACCTTTCTTCTTCCAGTAGGTTTATTGTTCTACCTACTGTGGTATACTTATATGATTATACATTAGAGGTCGCTCTGAGTATTCTGTTGTATATATTATATGATTTTACTCCTGATTTCAGAGAAGTACAGATATATTTACTACTTTCCATTATTGTTGATATATTGAGAAATCCGGATGGGATTGGTGCCCACGGTTTGATTTTTGTGCCATAGGATGAAGTGTATTTTCCGCGTGCAGGTAATGGTAATTCCACGTTAGTAACGAAACTCTGCCGAAATTTTGTTGTTTTTTGTTGGTTCGTGTTTTCGAAGGGGTTCGATTCCGGTTTAAGCAACTAAATCGGGGTTAGGTCCTTTCAGCTTGGTATCAGAGCATTAGGTTATAGGTTCTGTAGACTTTTGTAGTCGTGTTTACTAAGGATATTTGAGAATGTACAACATGTCTGGAATGGTGACCTGACCGGCCGGCGGATACTCATCAATACTCCGGGTGTTGTATACTTTCAAATATTTGAAGTTCCATGATTACGTTCTACTTGTTGTGAACGATGTTTTATTCATTAGGTTGCTTCCTTGATGTGCTTTTCGTGTCGGTACGGTTGTGGATCCTATTGAGGATCAATCGACGCGCGATTTGCCAGTGAATTGTGGGTTTGGATGAGCATTCTGAGTTCAGAGATTTGTGTGGCACGGTTTGCCTGGTTGTGTGTTTATGAGCATCTACATGTTGCCTCAGAGCTGAGAATTGTGGTAGTTGGTGTCTTGCCTAAGTCAGATTGTTGTTTTTGGTGGGCTGTTATTGTGTGAGTTCCTGCTGCGACTCCTTGGCCTACATTCAGGGTGTTGTTTATATGGTAATGGTGCACTCAGGCTACCCAGCATTCGAATGAGGAGTGTTTACCCACCTGAGGCAGAGATGCATTGTTCACATGTTTGTCCCTGTGTACGCGTGTTATGTGGCTTCAGAGGAAGCAGTGCATGAGGTTCGAGATGAGTTTGAACTTGAGCATCAGAGAGAGTCTGATTGATGTGCCTTGAGATAACCGTGAGGAGCTTAGTGTGCTGCACTAAGAGGCGAGGCTATTGAGAAGGAAAGGTGTACGCGGTTTCTGATGTGATTGTTTGAGGAAAGTGGACTTAGTCGAGATATGTGATGAGGTTGAGTTCCGACACCTCGGGATCAATGACTTCATCAGGCTGTGGTCTTTTCGTTTGTGTTGAGGGTCATCAGATCAAGCAGCGGATCCGTTTAACGATAGCGGAGATCACAGAGTAGCGGATTTGCTCCTGTGGCATGAGTTTGGGCAATCGTTGGTGATCCTATCACGCAGCAGGTGTTGCGGTGACTTGTGTTTGAGGAGCACTCTCAGTTTCTATTGTGGTGGCCAGGAGGGTCACGTTGCGAAGGAGCGCCCTCAGCCAGCTGTTTTAGCGGTTAGGTAGCTCAGAGTTCAGGAGGAGGTCATGATGCTGTTTCTGGAGTTTGATCAACGCAGCCTTCTAGATGAGTTAATCAGCAAGTCGCAATTGACGTGGACGGCTAGTTGGGCATGTTGGAGTTTGTGCCATGACCTTGTTTGAGGACAGAATTTTCTCTGAGGTTACTGTTGCTTGATATCCATGGCTATTGTACCTGCATCTCCACTTCCGAGGCTTTGGAAAGTGTTGTATCCATCCGGAGGTTGCGAGATCCTTGTTGGAGGATATGGGTTAGCCGCGGATCTGTTATAGCTGGACATCGTGGTTTTGATGTGACTATGAGTATGGACTTTTTGGTGACGCATTTGGCTGTGTTCGAGTACCTTGAGAAGGTGGTTGTGTTTCGACGACCAGATTTCCCCGAGATACTGTTTCGCGGTGATGGTTGAGCGGATGGTGGAGACGAGTTGTGTGGTTTGCTTAGCTCATGTTGTGGATACTATGGTTGCTGTGCCCGACATTGGCGACATTGAGGTGGTTCCCGAGTTTCCAGGTGTGTTTCGGAGGAGTTATCAGGTGTTCCTCCAGTTCGGGAGACTGACTACACCATTGAGCTTGTACCGGGCGCTGGATTCATTTTACCGGCATCTTGTCATTCGGAGCCAGCGGAGCTGATGGAGCTATAGTTTCGACTTCAGAAGTTGCTAGAGGAGGTTTCAGGAGATTTCATGCAACCCGCGTATTTGCGTGGTGTACTCTTGCATTGTTTGTACGGATGTTGGATGGTTCGACGAGGTGGTGCATTGACTACCGGAAGCCTGATTCCCTTCAGAGGAGAGCAAGTATCCTCCGCTTCGGATTGACGAGTGGTTTGATCAGCTTGCGAGAGCTTTTGTCTTTTCGAAGATTGATTTTGGGTCTGGATACCATCAGTTGAGGTTGATGAGTCAGATGTGGTTTGGACGACTTTCAGATCATGGTGCAGGCATCAGGAGTTCTTGGTCATGCTGTTCGGTTAACCAATGCCCCCATAGTTTTTATGGACTTGATGGATCAGGTGTTCAGACGGTTTCTGGACGAGGTTGCGGTCATGTTCGTCAGCAATATCCTGATTCACTCTAGGAGTGTGGGCCAGCACCTGAAGCAATTGTGAGCGGTTTCACGGACCTTGCGAGACGACCAGGTTTTTGTGAAGTTCAGCCAGTGTGAATTTTGGTTGATTAGCATGAAGATTTTGAGCCACGTGATGTTAGCTGAGAGAGTTGGCGTGGATCCTGACCAGTTAGAAGCCGTGTTAATTTGGGGATTTCCCTGCCATTATACCAGAGATCGGGAGTCTCTTGGATTTAGCAGGCTACTATCGGTGCTTTATGCAGGATTTTTCCTGGATTGCTACTTAATTTTCCGGATTGACGAAGAAGGTGCGAAGTTCGAGTGGTTCGATGCACGCGAGGAGAGTTTCTTACTCCTGCAGGGTGGTTGACCGTTGTTTCGGTTTTGACAATACCTGACGGTTGTGGTGAGTTCGTGGGTTATGGCGATGCATCGAGGATTGGATTTGGTTGTGTTTGATGCTGTGTAGTAGAGCGGTGGCTCATGGTTTCAGGCAGTAGAAACCTTATGTAGTTGCATATCCTGTGTATAATTTGGGTGTAGCTGTCTTTGTATTAGCATCAGAGAGTTTGAGACATTCCTGTTACGGCGTGCAGCACAGTGTAGGACGTACACTGATCAATTGAATTTCATCCACTTGCATCTTCGGCTAGATTTGGGCTTGAGGCAGTGTAGATGGATGAGGTCGACTAACAACTATGGCTGCACCTTTGAGCTTGTTCGGGAAAGGCTAGAGGTTGTACTTTGACTATCCATCTGGGATGTTGTTGCTGATGCATTCAGTTGGAAGTCAGAAACATCTGTGTTTCATGTGTGTGTGTGGCTTGAGTTTCCTTGTTAGCCGAGTTGCGAGCTACGGGAGCCGTGTTCGAGTGTGATGATGTTGAAGCTCATTGTTTTTGCGTGCATTAGCACTAACGGTACAGAAATGTGTCTGATACTTCGAGTTTACTACTCGTGACGCAATCCATAGATGAATGTAGCAGCTTGTGTGTGTAAATGCCACATTTGTCGACAGGCGATGGCTAGGAGGCAGAGACTTGCCGGAGAGTTACAGCCATTGGAGATTTCCGATTAGAAGTTAGAGTTTGTCGCTGTGATCTTGTGTGCCGGTACGCACTTCGGTTTGTGGTACCAGTTGTTGGATCATTGTGGATCATCTGACGAACTCAGTACATTTCCTTGTACTTTCTGTGACGATTTCAGTGGCAGACTGGCATAGTTGTGTTTGGCAGAGGTTGTCCATTTACGTGGTGCACCTGTGTTCCAATTCGTTGAACGAGGTAATCAGCTACGACTGTGTGTTGGCAAGCTTTGCAGCAAGCATTGGGGACCAGATTACAAGTTAGTACCGGTTCTTAACCTCAGATTGGTGGGCGATCTTTGAGGACTATTCAGACCTTGGAGGGCATGTTGTGGACCTCGGTATTGCAGTTCCGGAGGATTTGGGACCAGCAGTTTCACTTGTTTGAGATTGCATGCAGTACCAGTTTGTTGACTACTATGATTTTGATGTTGCAGGATGTCGTTTTGAGGAACGATGTTGTACTCCATTGTGCTGGAGCGAGTTTGGTTTGAGTTTGAGTTGACATTTGATTCGAACTTTGTGGAATGTACTACCACGGACTTTCGAATTAGCGGAAACAGGTTATTATTTGCCCGAGTTTGATGTTTGAGTTATGTGATGTAAGCAGGCTGAGTTGTGATTTGCCACGTTGTTTTGATCCGTATGTGGTCATAGGCGAGTTTGTTTGCCGTATAGTTCGGCATTGCCTATATCGTTGGCTTTTATGTGTGTTGTGTTCCATGTGGCGGAACTATGTTTCAGGTTTGTTACGTGTTGTGTACCCTACATGTTCCTTATGCAGGAACACTTGGCGATTGTGTAGAGCCAGTTCAGATTCGAGATTTGAGGGTACAGAGTTTTCAGCACGGAGCTATCTCCTATTTTGGAGTCTGTTATAAGAATTGTTCAGTTGAGGTTGCCGCTGGAAAGTTGAGCTGTATGCAGAAGCAGTGCTCCTACTTTTAGTTGGCAGACTTGGAAATTTCGAGGTCGAAATTTTTTTAAGGGGGGTGGATTTGTGATGACCCGGACCAGAATCAGCAGTGTGATCAGCTTACTTCATGAGTTGCTGCGTAATCGCAGATTTCCGACAGTTGTTTGAATCGCCAGGTTTGATAACGACTAAATCATTGGCCGAGTATTAGAGTTGAGTCTCTTCTCGAGAGTCGTTGTACGTGTGATTTCGAGTTCGTGGGCGGTTCCGGATCATTATTTGGACGACCGAGGAATAAATTATGAATATTTGAAGTTTCAACGTAATCGAGTTAAAATGGCGACCTTCTTAACGACTAAATTACCGGACGAGAATTTGGTTTCGGCTTCTGTACGGAAGTTGTTGAGAATTTAATTTTGAGCTCGTGGGAACTTCCGGAGCATTATTCCGAGTTACGAGGATTATGTTGTGAATATTTCCAATTGTTGATTATTTAGTCGGTTAAAGTATGTGTTGGTTTGAACCGTTGACTTTTTATCGGATTTGTCGTTGTGTTTGACTTCGGGTGATAATTGAAGAATATGTCGAGATGAGTTTGATGCCGCGAGAATTATTGGAATCAGATTTTCGACAGTTTGTTGTAATTGAATCGGGTGTTTCCGAGAACGATGGTTTCTCGTGATTTGTTTTGAATTGTCGAGTTATGATTTTGAGAAATGAACTTTATGAATATTCAGGTGTTCGTGATCATTTGTTTGGTGAGGGACTTTCCGCCGGATCACGGGTTAACGTGAACTGCGTTATGCTAGTCTGTGAGTGGACAATTTCTTTTCACGGATTGATTGCGAGTCTTTATACACGTTTTACGAACTTGAGCATGCATATGAGATTTCGATTTACATGAGCATGTGTTATATGATTATGCCTATACCAATATATATCACGTATATACACTTATATACTGTTTCATGCATTTGCATTGAACTATTTACGATTTGGTTTACACAGAGTACAGTTTATATATGTTGTTGTATCGATAGACTCGCATCCCGGCTGATCCCCGAGGATGTATACCGGGGGAGGCTGTGACTCCTGACCTGAGGTCTTTACCGGGGCGTGGCAGACCTCTGACCTGAGGCCTTTCTGGCTAGAATCACGTGTGGGTCTGGGATCCCGTGATTCGGACTTTACTAGCACGGTTGTGTCCACGAGTGACCCCGTGGGATTTTTATGCATGCTCTGTACGCGTGAGGAGTTAGAGTCTCCCTCGTGTTTGTATGCGTGAGGAGTTAGAGTCTCCCTCGTGTACCCATACGCGTGAGGAGTTAGAGTCTCCCTCGTGTACCATTTGATTTTTATACATTCGACTCGCATATGTTTTTATAACGTATATATTATTCAGTGAAAGACATTTATTTTCGTCCACTCACTCTAACGGTTTTCATGTCTTTCCCCTGGACTTTTCGGTTTCCGTGCCCAGTTTGTAGTTTGGACTCTGGTGTCGCACGTCATGGTCGGAGGCATAGTGCTCGAGCTACCTTTCTTCTTCCAGTAGGTTTATTGTTCTACCTACTGTGGTATACTTATATGATTATACATTAGAGGTCGCTCTGAGTATTCTGTTGTATATATTATATGATTTTACTCCGGATTTCAGAGAAGTACAGATATATTTACTACTTTCCATTATTTACGATATATTGAGAAATCCGGATGGGATTGGTGCCCACGGTTTGATTTTTGTGGCATAGGATGAAGTGTATTTTCCGCATGCAGGTAATGGTAATTCCACGTTAGAAACAAAACTCTGTCGAAATTTTGTTGTTTTTTGTTGGTTCGTGTTTTCGAAGGGGTTCGATTCCGGTTTAGGCAACTAAATCGGGGTTGGGTCCTTTCAGTAGAACCTCGTCCTAGCTCCTTGTACTGTGTGTAATGTTTTGAAAGCTCGTTCTTCCACTCTTTATACCTATATTAACACCAGAAAAAAAAGTTAGAGATATTTAAACACTTGATAAACAAAAATCTAACTCGATATATACTCAAATAACTCGAATCACATCACCTGATATGTAGTTGACGCTCTACCCACGTGTGAATAAGGCATTCATCCACGTCAAACCACACCTGCAAGATGAATATATAAACGGTAAAATTATATATTTATTCGGACTTAATTATTAAATGTAAAATTTACGTAATGAAAATACGATTTAACTCACACTCAGTGCATTATGCACTTGCATCTTCACGTAGAGAGGCATAGATTCCCAATCTGGCCAAAGCATTGGGACCTTGTCCCGCACGACGGCCCCGGCCATGTTGGCATACTTTCGCGTGGTGTCAAATGTCTCGATCACCTCACCATGCTCATTGGCCCTAATGAGCGTTTTCCTTCCCCCGGTGGCTTGCTCAAGTCTCTTCCCGGTGCAGGGGCATCTAGTCTTTCGTTTTCTAGTGCCATTAACGAAATTACCTAATAATATAATGTCAACAAATTGATATCATTAATTGAACCTATCGTAAGGCTTAAGTAATAATTAAGTAATCAATCTTGTTAAATAAAATTTACCTGCATCATCCATTTGCTGGTTGGTGCACCTCGCACTCCAAAGATACACGGGGTCGAACGGGATGAAGTTGTACGCTTCCTCCACGCTCAGGAACACTGGCCGTCCTTCAATATAAATAGGCCTCCCCCTATCATTGAATTCAGGGATCACAGGAATCTCGTCGGGCAGGAAGAGACCGGACGACGGAGATAGACGAGGCCTGGACGATGAGGCTCCAGCACCATCTGCCTCAGATGATTCCCGTGAAACGGGAGTAGGCACCGGGCCAATAGGGGGCATTCGGATGGAGGGAGTTTCTGATGCCCTTTTTGACTGTCGCTCGTCTGTGGGTCTGCTGACTGAGGGTCTGCTGACTGAGCGTCTGCTGACTGAGGCTCGAGGTTGGACTAGGGGTTGCACGGATCCGGATCGTGCAGCTTTCTCCTCTCCTCGCGCAGCTAGCAACATTTGTGTGCGAGCATTCATAATTAGCCCACTGCGCGTGTTGCTGACAGCGGCTGAGGAACCTTGACTGTTGCTCCCTCCACTGTTTCTAGTCCCTCTCCGTTTGATGCCTCCAAGCCAATTTGCTGCAAAACCTTATGCACATCCAACAATTAGTCCTGGATTCGGTTCTATGAAAATTAAGGAACCGAAACCGTAAGGAACCGGAACCGTTTGGAACCGTAAGGAACCAGAACTGGAACCGATAACCGCTAGAATCGGAACCGGAACCGAAAGGTTCCGGTTCGAAACTGTTCCGGTTCCGAACGGTTCCGGTTCCAAACGGTTCCAGTTTGAACGGTTATCGGTGAAAGGACCCAACCCCGATTTAGCTCCCTAAACCGGAATCAAACTCTTTCGAAAACACGAACCAACAAAAACCGTAGAAATTTTGGCAGAGTTTCGCTACTAACGTGGAATTACCATTACCTGCACGCGGAAAATACACTTCATCCTATGCCACAAAAATCAAACCGTGGGCACCAATCCCATCCGGATTTCTCAATATATCAACAATAATGTAAAGTAGTAAATATATCTGTACTTTACTGAAATCCGGTGTAAAATCGTATAATATATACAACCGAATACTCAGAGTGACCTCTAATGTATAATCATATAAGTATACCACAGTAGGTAGAACAATAAAGCTACTGGAAGAAACAAGGTAGCTCGAGCACTATGCCTCCGACCACGACGTGCGACACCGTAGTTCGAACTGCAAACTGGGCATGGAAACCGAAAAGCCGAGGGGAAAGACATGAAAACTGTTAAAGTGAGTGGACGAAAATAAATGTCTTTCACCACATAATATATATATGTTATAAAAACATATGCGAGTCGAATGTATAAAAATCAAATGGTACACGAGGGAGACTCTAACTCCTCACGCGTCCGAGTACACGAGAGAGACTCTAACTCCTCACACATACAGAGCATGCATAAAATCTCACGGGGTCGCTCGTGGACACATCCGTGCTAGTACAGTCCGAATCACGGGATCCCAGACCCACACGTGATTCTAAGCCAAAAAGGCCTCGGTTCCGGGGAAACGCCCATCGCCGGTCAGGTCGGGGTAACGCCCCTCCTGGTAGGCCTACCATCGGGGATCAGCCGAGAGGCAAGTGTATCGATACAACAACGTAACTGAGACTGTACTCTGTGAAAATCAAATCATAAACAGTTCGATGCAAATGCATGAAACAACATATAAGTGTATGTATACTCGTATACGCATATCCATATATATAATCATAAAACACATGCTCGTAAAATCATAATCAAACTGCATGCTCAAGTTCGTAAATCATATATAAAAGACTCGCAATCAATCCGTGAAAAGAAATGTCCACTCACAGACTAGCGTAACGCAGTTCGCGTTAACCCGTGATCCGGCGGAAAGTCCCTCGCCAAAAGAACAATCACGAACCCCTAAATATTCACAAAGTTCATTTCTCAAAATCATAACTCGACAATACAAGACAAATCACGAGAAACCACCGTTCTCGGAAACACGTAATTCAATGTCGACGAATCGTCGAAAATCTGATATTCACACCTCTATACCTCGCTATACTTTCGGATGCTCTACTCGAAAAACGAACCTCCCCACTGCGATCGGGGCGCAATTTCGAGTGAAATGACATGCAACTTGTCGAAAACTCCAAAAAAGTCAAACTTTGATCGTTGACCGCCGTTGACCACCGCCGGCGGCGGCGGCGCCACCCAATTTGAGAATTCCATGGCGGAGCAACCCCTCTTCCATGCAAAATTACCCACTGAGCAACTTTGTCAACTGCAACAAAGGCCAATTATCCCTCTAACTAGTCCAATTTCAAGCAAAACCGAATGTTCACACAAATTTCAATTTCAAAATTCTCCACACACAAGCAAAATTAGATCATCAAACTTACATGGTAGCATCTAGGTGATGAGAGCTTCAAAGCCCACTCCAAATTTTAGCTCAATTTGGCCGGAATCTATGAACCCAAATTCACTTAAAAACCCTCCATTTTTGGCCGGAATTCTTTCCTCCTCCGGCGTCCCACGCCGTGAGAGGTGGCCGGGAGTGGGATGGGGTGGCCGGGGCGCATCGAACGAGACCGGAATTGGGCTCGGAGGTGGCCGGATGAAGGACCACCGCCGGCGAGCTTTGGAGGACGTCGAGCTCCTCCTCCTCCACATGTTGACCAAGTCAACCAAAATCAATGCTAATTTAACTTTCTTAAAATGGAAGCTCAGTTTAAATACTTGCCATTTAAGGAAGCCCCCACATTTAGTTTTACGACAAACTTCAAATATCCGTAACGTTTACGTCGTAATTCCGATTCCGATAATTCTCGCGGCAACAAACTCGACTCGATGTACTCTTCAATTACCACCCAAAGTCAAACGCTTCGACAAATCAGATAAAAGGTCAACTGTTCAAACCAACACATACATTAATCAACTAAATAATCAACAATCGGAAATATTCACAACTTAATCTTCGTAACTCAGAATAATGCTCCGGAAGTTCCCACGAGCTCGAAATTAAATTCTCAACAACTTTCATGAAGAAGTTGAAACCAAGTTCTCGACCGGTAATTTATACGCTAAGAAATCCACCATTTAAATCCGATTCCGTCGAAACTTCAAATATTCATAACTTATTCCTCGGTCGTCCAAATAACGATCCGGAACCGCCCACGAATTTGAAATCACACGTAGAATGACTCTCGAGAAGAGACACAGCTCCAATTCTCGGCCAATAATTAAGTCGTTATCAAACCTGGCGAGTAAGTCCATTATCAGAAATCTACCATTACTCATAATCTCACGGACCAAGCTGATGACACTGTTCAATCTATTCCGGGTTGTCACAAATCCACCCCCCTTAAAAAAAATTTCGACCTCGAAATTTCCGAGTCTGCCGACTAAAAGTAGGAGCACTGCCTCTGCATACTGCTCAACTCTCTAGTGACAATGTCAACCGAACAACTCTGACAACTGACTCCACAATAGGAGATAGCTCCGTGCTGAAATCCCTGTACCCTCAAATCTCGAATCTGAACTGGCTCCACACAATAGCCAAGTGTTCCTGCATAAGGAACATGTAGGGTACACAACACGTAACAAACCTGAAAGGTAGTTCCACAACACAGAACACAAGACATACAAAAGCCAATGCTATAGGCGAAGCCGAACTATACGGCAAAACACAAACTCGCCTACGATCGCATCTGGATTAAAACAATATGGCAAATCACAACTCAGTTTACACACATATCAACATAGCTCAAACATCGGACTCGAGCAATTATCAACCCATTTCTGCTAATCTGACAGTCTGTGATAGCACATTCCATAAAATCCGAATCAAATGTCAACTCAAACTCAAATCAAACTCGCTCCAGCACAATGGAGTACAACATCATTCCTCAAAACGACATCAAGCAACGCCAATATCACAGTGGTCAACAAACTGGTACTACAAGCAATCTCAAACAAGTGAAACTGCTGGTCCCAAATCCCCCCGGAACTGCAATACTGAGGTCCACAATGTGCCCTCCAAGATCTGAATAGTCCTCAAAGATCGCTAACCAATCTGAGGATAAGAACCGGTACTAACTTGTAATCTGGTCCCCAATACTCGCTGCAAAGCTTGCCAACACTTGGTCGTAGCTGATTATCTCGATCAGCGAACTGGGACATAGGCACATCACGAAAATGGACAATCTCCACCAAACACAATTATACCAGCCTGCCACTGAAATCTTTCTCGAAAAGTACAAGGAAATGTACTAAGTTCATCAAATGGTCCACAATGGCCTAACAACTGGTACCACAAGCTGAAGTGCGTACAAACACACACAAGATCACAACGACAAACACCACGTCTAACCGGAAATATTTAATGGCTGATATTTCTCGGCAAGTCTCTGCCTCGCTGCCATCGTCAGTCGACAAATGTGACATCTGCACACACAAGCTGCTACATTGCTCTTCATGTTGCGTCACGAGTAGTAAACTCGAAGTATCAGACACAACTCCGCATCACTAGAGCCAAATGCACGCAAAACAATGAGCTTCAACATCATCACACTCGAACTCAGCTCTCATAGCGCGCAACTCGGCTAAAACGGAAACTCGAGCCACATACACATGAAACACTGAAGCTCCCGACTTTCAACTGAATGCATCAGCAACAACATCCCAGACGGATGGTCAAAGTACAACCTCTATCCTTTCTCGAATAAACTCAAAGGTACAGCCATAGTCGTGAGTCGACCCCATCCATCTACACTACCTCAAGCCCAAATCTGGCTGAAAATGCAAGTGGATGAAACTCAAGTGATCAGTGCACGTCCTACACTGCGCTGCACGCCATAGCAGTAGTGTCCCCAACTCTCTGATGCTAACACAAGAACAGCTACACCCAATACCATACATAGGACACATAGCTACATAAGGTTTCCACTGCCTGAAACCATGAGCCACCGCTCTGCTACACAACATCAAAACACAACCAAATCCAAACCTCAATGCATCGCCATAACCCACGAACTCATCGCGATCGTCGGGTAAGGTGAAAACCGAAACAACGGTCAACCATCCTGCAGGAGTAAATAATTGTCCTCGCGTGCATCGAACTACTCAAACATGACACTTCTTCGTCAATTCGGAAAGTAGATTGGCAATCCGGAAAAATCCTGCAGAAGCCGTCTGTAATAGCCTGTCAAACCCAAGAGACTCCCGATCTCTGGTACCATGATAGGTCAACCTCAAATCAACACGGCTTCTAACTGGTCAGAATCCATGCCACTCTCTCGGATAACATTATACAACCCAAAATCTTCACGCTAATCAGCCAAAACTCACACTGGCTGAACTTCGCAAATAGCTGATCATCTCGCGAAGTCCGCAAAACCGCTCGCAATTGCTTCAGGTGCTGGCCCACGCTCCTGGAGTGAATCAGGATATTGCCAACGAACATGACCGCAAACTCGTCCAGAATCGTCTGAACATCTGGTCTATCAAGTCCACACGATCTACGGGGCATTGGTCAACCAAACAGCGTGACCAAGAACTCAAGATGCCCGCACCGAGATCCGAAAATCGTCCAAGGCACATTTGACTCATCAAACCTCAACTGATGGTATTCGGGTCCGAAATCAATCTTCGAAAAGACTGAAGCTCTCACAAGATGATCAAACCAACCGTCAATCCAAAGCGGAGGATACTCACTCTCCTCTGAAGCGAATCAGGCTTCCGGTAGTCAACACACCACCACGTCAAACCGTCCATCATCCGTACACACAATGCAAAAGCACACCACGTAAATACGCGGGGTCACACCAAAATCTCCTGAAATCTCCTCCAGCAACTCCTGGAGTCGAAACTGTAGCTCCATCAGCTCCGCTGGCTCCGAACGACAAGATGCCGGTAAAATGAGTCCAGCGCCTGGTACAAGCTCAATGGTGTAGTCGGTCTCCCGAACTGGAGGAACACCTGGTAACTCCTCTGGAACACACCTGGAAACTCGGGAACCACCTCAATATCACCAATAACGGGCACAACAACCGTAGTATCCACAACATGAACTAAGCAAGCAACATAATCCGTCTCCATCATCCGCTCGACCATCACCGCGAAACAATATCTCGGGGAAATCTGGTCGTCGAAACACAACCTTCTTCTCGAGGTACTCGAACACAGCCAAATGCGTCGTCAGTAAGTCCATACTCATAATCACACCAAAACCACGATGTCCAGTTATAACAGATCCGCGACTAAGCCATATCCTCCAACAAGGATCTCGCAACCTCCGGATGGATACAATACTCTCCAAAACCTCGGAAGTGGAGATGCAGGTACAATAGCCATGGATATCAAACAACAGTAACCTCGGAGAAAAGTCTGTCCTCAAACAAGGTCATGGCACGAACTCCAACATGCCCAACTAGTCGCCCACGTTAATTGCGACTTGCTGAATAACTCATCTAAAGGCTACATTGGTCAAACTTTAGGTACAGCATGAGGATCTCCTCGCGAACTCTGAGTTGTCGAACCGCTAAAACAGCTGGCTGAGGGCGCTCCCTCGTAACGTGACCCTCCTGGCCACCACAATAGTAACCGATAGTGCTCCACGAACACAAGTCATAGCGACACCTGCTGCGTGAAAGGATCACCAACGATTGCCCAAACTCATGCCACAGGAACAAGTCCACTACTCTGTGATCTCCGCCATCAACAAACGGATCCTCTGCTTGATCTGATGATTCTCAACATAATCGAAAAGACCACAGCCTGATGAAGTCGCTGATCCCGAAGTGTCGGAACTCAACCTCATCAAAATCTCGACTAAATCCACTTTCCTCAAACCATCACATCGAAAACTGCGTACACCTTTCCTTCTCAATATCCTCGCCACTTAGTGCAGCACACTAAGCTCCTCACGGCTATCTCGAGGCACAAAATCAGACTCTCTCTGATGCTCAGGTTCAAACTCATCTCGAACCTCGTGCATAGCTCCCTCTGAAGCCACAATACACGTGTAAACGGAAACGAACATGTAGACAATGCATCTCTGCCACAAGTGGTAAACACCCCACATTCGAATGCTGGGTAGCCTGATTAAACCATTACCGTATAAACAACATCCTGAATGTAGGCCATGGAGTCGCAACCGGAACTCACACCATATCAGCCCACCAAATACAATGATCTGACTCAGGCAAACATCAACTGCCACGATTCTCAGCTCTGAGGCAACATATAGACGCTCATACACTTACAACCAGGCAAACCGTGGCACACAATCTCTGAACTCAGAATACTCAGCCAAATCCACAGTTCTCTGGCAAATCAAGTGTCGATTGATCCTCAATAAGATCCACAACCGAAATGACACGGAAAGCACGTCAAGGAGGCATCATAATGAATAAAACATCGTTCACAACAAGTGGAACGTAATCATGAAACTTCAAATATTTGAAAGTATACAACACCCGGAATATTGATGAGTATCCGCCGGCCGGTCGGGTCACCATTCCATACATGCTGTACATTCTCAAATATCCTTAGTAAACACGACTACAGAAGTCTACAGAACCTATAACCTAATGGTCTGATACCAAGCTGAAAGGACCCAACCCCGATTTAGCTCCCTAAACCGGAATCAAACCCTTTCGAAAACACGAACCAACAAAAACCGTAGAAATTTTGGCAGAGTTTCGCTACTAACATGGAATTACCATTACCTGCACGCAGAAAATACACTTCATCCTATGCCACAAAAATCAAACCGTGGGCACTAATCCCATCCGGATTTCTCAATATATCAACAATAATGTAAAGTAGTAAATATATCTGTACTTTACTGAAATCCGGTGTAAAATCGTATAATATATACAACCGAATACTCAGAGCGACTTCTAATGTATAATCATATAAGTATACCACAGTAGGTAGAACAATAAACCTACTGGAAGAAACAACGTAGCTCAAGCACTATGCCTCCGACCACGACGTGCGACACCAGAGTCCGAACTGCAAACTGGGCACGGAAACCGAAAAGCCCAGGGGAAAGACATGGAAACTGTTAGAGTGAGTGGACAAAAATAAATGTCTTTCACCACATAATATATATGTTATAAAAACATATGCGAGTCGAATGTATAAAAATCAAATGCTACACGAGGGAGACTCTAACTCCTCACGCATACAGAGCATGCATAAAATCTCACGGGGTCGCTCGTGGACACATCCGTGCTAGTACAGTCCGAATCACGGGATCCCAGACCCACACGTGATTCTAAGCCAAAAAGGCCTCGGTTCCGGGGAAACGCCCCTCGCCGGTCAGGTCGGGGTAACGCCCCTCCTGGTAGGCCTACCATCGGGGATCAGCCGAGAGGCAAGTGTATCGATACAACAACGTAACTGAGACTGTACTCTGTGAAAATCAAATCATAAACAGTTCGATGCAAATGCATGAAACAACATATAAGTGTATGTATACTCGTATACGCATATCCGTATATATATAATCGTAAAACACATGCTCGTAAAATCATAATCAAACTGCATGCTCAAGTTCGTAAATCATATATAAAAGACTCGCAATAGATCCGTGAAAAGAAATGTCCACTCACAGACTAGCGTAACGCAGTTCGCGTTAACCCGTGATCCGGCGGAAAGTCCCTCGCCAAAAGAATGATCACGAACCCCTGAATATTCACAAAGTTCATTTCTCAAAATCATAACTCGACAATACAAGACAAATCATGAGAAACCACCGTTCTCGGAAACACGTAATTCAATGTCGACGAATCGTCGAAAATCCGATATTCACACCTTAATACCTCGCCGGAATTTAAGGGACTATTACACACGTGATTCTAAGTCAAAAAATCCTCGGCTCCGGGGAAACGCCCCTCGCCGGTCAGGTCGGGGTACCGCCCACGAACTCGAAATCACACGTAGAATGACTCTCGAGAAGAGACTCAGCTCCAATTCTCTGCCAATAATTAAGTCATTATCAATCCTGGCGTGTAAATCCATTATCGGAAATCTACCATTACTCATAATCTCACGGACCAAGCTGATGACACTGTTCAATCTGTTCCGGGTCGTCACAATCGGTTCCAACAATTAGTCCTGGTTTCGGTTCTATGAAAACCTGGAACCGTTTCGAACCGGAACCGTTCGGTTCCGTTTCTGGTTCTAGCGGTTATCGGTTCCGGTTCTAAACGGTTATGATTCAAAACGGTTCCGGTTCCAAACCATCCCGGTTCCAAACGGTTCCGGTTCCAAACCAACACATGGAACCGTAACCGTTTTGAACCGGAACCGTTTGGAACCAGAACCGTTTTGAATCGGAACCGTAAGAAACCAGAACCGTTTGGAACTGGAACCGTTTGGAACCGGAACTGTTTTGAACCGGAACCATTTAGAATCGGAACCGTTTAGAACCGGAACCGTTCGGAACCGGAACCGTTTGGAACAGTTTGCATCATATCAAACATTAAATTAAATTTCATAGGCCAAGTGGTTATGATATCATATCAAACATTAAATTAAATTGCATCATATCATTTCGATCATTACGAATATAATTATCAAAATATCAATTAATTATTACCCAAATGCTTATTTAACCAATTAATTAAGTTAACAAATATACCTTTAATTATCAACTACATCAATTAATCCAAATCACCTTAATTTGTCCAACACCTTAAATTACGTTAAATTACCTATATCAAGGAATCCAAATCACCTTAATTTGCCCATGCAACACCTTAAAAATACAATATAATTATCAACTATATATATCAATTAATCCAGTTAAATCACCTTAAATTACCTAAATATTTTCCACATATATACATACATACACTTGCCTAATAATTATCAAAAATATTGTAACATCACCCAAAACTTAATTAATCAAGTTAATTAAATTGCATACAAATATTAATTAAAATGCATATATATATAAATAATTAAAAAAAAACAAAAATTGAGAGAGAGAGAGAGAGAGAGAGAGAGAGAGAGAGAGAGAGATAGGACCTGTCATGGTCGAGCTCGAAGTGGGCTTCCCGCGACGGAGGTGAGGGGAGGAAGTAGAGGAGGAAGGGAGGAGGAGAGGAGAGGTAGGGGAGATTTGGGCTTTTTGGGTTTTTGTGTGGAGAGGGGAGAGGGGAGAGGGGAGGAAGGGAGGGGAGGAGAGATTTGAGGAGACGAAATGTGGGGGGCGAGGTGAGGAAGAGAGGGGGAGATTTTAGGGTTTGAGGAAAAACAGTGAAGAAATGAGGTGAGGCGAGGCGTGCTGCTCGATCTGGAATTTAAGGGACTATTGCCGGCGAGTTACTTATCAACTCGCCGGCAATACTATTACCAACGAGTTATCAACTCGTTGGTAATGATAGTGATTCTCGGCCAAGAATTTCCGACTAGATTTTCCGACTAAAATTTTCGACTATAATTTTCGACTATAATTTTGACTAGAATTTCCGACTATATATAATTTCCGACTATAATTTCCAACTAGAATTTCCGACTATAATTTCCGACTATAATTTCTGAATATAATTTACGACTATAATTTTCGATTATAATTTACGACTATAATTTCCGACTATAATGTACAACTATAATTTTCGACTAGAATTTCCGACTATAATTAAAATACGTACATCATTAACGTACTAAGGATGATAATCATAATCATCTTTATCAGTTGAGTCTGACTCAGTTTCATAGGTAACCTCTAGCAATATGTGTCGCTCCTCGTCATCTGAATCAGCGTTAACTTCATTTGGATTAACATCGAGAAGTTCTGCTCCTGTAATTCGAACCACACTCCCAGATCTCACATTATTAAGGCGAATCGTAGATGATTCCGGAATGTCAAAAGCATTCGGCTCTTGGTATGCAGTAACTTCTTCATCATCTGCGGTCTCACCAAGTGTGGCAGCACTGTATATGTTTCTATGAGCAACATGGTTAACCACCTTCCACGGGACTTTGTTCAGAAGATCGTCAAGGTAAAACACTTGTTTTACTGATGTGGCAAGAACGAAAGGGTCTTCTTTATACCAGCTTGTAGCAGTATTCACCGAAAATATTCTGTATTGATCGGTCCTTGTGTTGTCCGGGCTAGTATCAAACCATCTACACTTGAATAAGTGCACTTTCATGCGGTTCCCATAAATTAGTTCAACAACTGAATGAAGGACACCGTAATAGTCAACGCCATCCTGCCCACTATGGACCATCACCCCACAATTCTGTGTTTTCAGTCGGTCGTCTCCATTTTCACAAATAAATTTCACGCCATTGACCTGACACATCGAGTAAACTTTTGAAGCTATCGGTTCATCGCCAGGACCCTCAATTCTTTTCACCACTCTGGGCAACCATCATTTGCTACATGGTTCATCTGAAATAATCTCAAATCAACTCAAAATCAACAGTCAATCACTCCAAATCAACACATGCATATCAAACCAATATTAATCGATATCTCAACTCTAAATCAACACATGCATGCATATATATATCGATCTAGCTAATTAAATCAACACACATATATATACATACGTATATACGTACGTACCTATATATAGCTACGTATATCGCTACGTACCTATATATAGCTACATACATACGTACCTATATATAGCTACGTATAAGGATTTCAGAGCGTTTTCCTTCTTTCGATTTCACCGGATTTTTCTCTATCCAAATGAATGAGCTGCTGCGATCTGGATCTGATATAGGAGGTGTTACCGACGATTTAATAGAGTTATTGCCGGCGAAATTCCAGCCAAAAATCGCCGGAAATGGTTGAGATTTATTGCCGGCGACCTTCTCCGTCGCCGGCAATAATTTTTCACCATTGCCGGAGATTTTTCGGCCGGAATTTCGCCGGCAATGATAGAGAGATTATTGCCGGCGACGGAGAAGGTCGCCGGCAATAATTCTGAGCATTGCCGGCGATTTTTGGACTTTTTGCCTGCGACGGTTCAAGTCGCCGACCTTTTTTTTTAAATCTTGCCGGCAATGGGCCATAATGTGGTAGTGATGGGATTGGTGCCCACGGTTTGATTTTTGTGGCATAGGTTGAAGTGTATTTTCCAGGTGCAGGTTAATAGCAATTCCGCGTTAGAAACGTTACTCTGCCGAGATTTTTATGGTTTTTGTTGGTTCGTGTTTTCAGAAGGGGTTTGATTCCGGTTTAGGAAACTAAATCGGGGTTGGGTCCTTTCAGTTTTAAATTGCATATGTGTGATATATGTGTTGATTGTCTACTTTGTGTTAATATTTGATGCATGTTTTACGCATATCAATTTTTGGCGCCATTGCCGGGGATTGAAAAATCTATTGTGTGATTTCGTTTGTGTAAATATGTTCAGATCATGTAAATATTATACTTGTGCATAATTTTTTTTTCTTCTGTTTTCGGAACTATGAACTGATCTATTTTGTAAAATTTATTTGACATATCTGCATGTATTGGAAAAATCTGAAAATTTTCAGAAGTGTTGCGTTTTGTGTATTGTTTATTCTTGTAAAATTTTATTGTATTCCTACAAGCCAAAATTCTAGAAAAATTTGACAATCTGCTATGTTTAATTTTGTGCGATTCTGGAAATTTGCATGTGTACTTTAGTTCCAAGCATGTTGTAACTTTGTTCTTGTTTTTACTGGTCAAAGAGTAAATTGTATAAGGTCAAAGAGTAATTCTTTTTTTTGTAAATATATTCTCCATTGCTATTGTATAATGTGATTATAATTCTTTTAATTTTAATGTTAATGTCAATTCGGAACTGTGTATATGCTATTTTGTGTAATTTATCTAACGTGGTTGCATGTCTTAGAAAATAATGAAAATTTACAGAGTTATGTATATATGTGTCTAGTATCATCTCGTAAATTATCGTAAAATTCCTACGTGTGATTTATTCTGCATAAATTACGCAAGTAGCTGTGTTCAGTTTCTTCGATTTTGAGAATGTTTTTGTAAAATGTTAAATGATAAGTCTTAGCTATGTTTTTATCACTTGTTATTTAGTTTTTAAGCTTTGATTTTTATGAAAAGAGTTGATGTAATATCGTATTGAACTTTTTCTCTTAGTAAGAAATTTTCGGTTATGGTGACTAGAAGGGTTATGACTGGATTTGGATCTAAGAAAGAGAATATTCTCGAAATTAGTCCTACCTCTCGCATTACATCTATCCCAACTGGCCATTTCCGGACTTGCCCAAAGGAGTGGAGCGAATTTCGAGCTATTACACAATTTAATCATCAAAATATTAATTAAATTCTATATGCATGTGATAATCATATATCTTTGGAAAAAAAATATATCAATTGGGACATTTTTGGTAAACTGTATTTGTCTACCATATTGTAATGAATTTGTAACGAAAGATAAACCTACTTATTGTAAATGCTACATGAGCTACGTTTATGATTAATTAGTTAATTGTTCACTAACTAATGTATCTTTGCGTGGATCATGAATCCTAACAAGCTCGTAAAGAGAAGAAGAAGGCTGAGCTAAAGGAGTTAGAGGAGATGACACCAACATGTACATGTATGTGCACATGCAAAGAAAACGTCAAGAATGTTAGAAGTCGCAAGTGAAGAAGAGGGCCGAGCTAAAGGAGTTAGAGGAGATGGCACCAACATGTACATGCAAGTGCACATGCAAAGAAAACGCCAAGAATGTTGGAAATCGCAAGTGAAGAAGGAGCAAAGCAACACGTCTAGGCTGTAAGACGTTAAAAAACAAGCGCTTGTTGGGAGGCAACCCAATGGAAGAGTCTACAAACAAGATTTGTTTTCTCTTCCCTTATTTTTTTTATTTTCGTAGCTTTTAGTTTTTCTTAGTTAGATTTTTCGTAAATCCTATTCTTCATGCTTGATTATATGTTTTACTTTAGTACATTGAGGACAATGTAGAGTTTAAGTGAAAGAACCCGACCCCGATTTAGTTGCCTAAATCAAAATCAAATCCCTTCGAAAACACAACCTTAAAACTTTTTTGCCATAGTTTACTTTGAAAACACATAAACCATTCTTAGAACCTGCAAAGAAATAAACTTCGAATATTCCACAAAAGCCAAACCGTGGGGCTCCGTTCCCCATCCGGATTTGTCAACAACATATATATAATAAACTCAAAGGTTTACAAGAAATCTAGAAACATTCACGAGTAAACTCGACTGAAAACAAACATGAGTATTCAAAGCGACGCCTATATACATCATTTACAACGAGTAGGTCAAACAAGAAAACTACAGAAACTGAAGAGTGATCCGAACTCTATGCCTCCACAGTTGACGCCCAACACTAAACCCAAACTGTAAACTGGGCAAAGGAAACCGAAAAGGTAAGGGGAAGACAAATAAAATCGTTAGAGTAAGTGGACAAAAATAATAATATGTCTTTCCCAAATATATATATATGCTCATAAAAGCATAAAGCGAGTCAGTGCACATGAAAACCCCGACCAGGTACATTTTTCCTTATCCATAAATATGCACGTAAATTCCTGTGGGGTCACTCATGGACTCCTCCGCATAGTAAAGTCTAATCACGGGATCCCAGACCCACACTTGATTAATATAAGTCAGAAAGACGTCGGGTCAAGATATCTGTCCCCCCAGAGCATCTCGGTGATCAGCCGAGAAGCCAAAGCATCGATGCATTCCTCTATATCCGCGACTATACTCTGTGTAAACCAAATCATAAATCCTTCAAAGTGCATAAAAATAAATGCATATCGTAAATACATAATTAATAATGTATATGCATAATCGTAAATGTATACTCATAAAATGTATAAATCCAGACTCGCAAATCCAACTGTCAAAATAAAATGTCCACTCACAGAGCAAAGCTAGCTCTGAGGTCCGGCGGAAGACCCCTCGCCAAACGCTCGATCTCGATCACCTAAATAGTAGGGATACGATCAATATATATTGAAACACAGCATATGGAGCTAATACGTCGAGAACCCTGCATTCTCGAAAGACGTATGGCTCGAAATATCAACGAGGATTACAAAATTCTCAAAATATACCCAATTAACCCTCGTCCCAAAATCGAATACTCAAATCAACTCAAAAACCTCAAGACTACGACCGGGACGCGAATACGAGCAAAACAATATAAAACTCCCCAAAATCCAAAAAGTCGACCATTCGCTGGAGCTCCGCCATTGACTGCCGCCGCCTGCGGCGGCGCGGCGTCAATGGTGACATTCTCCGGCGACCAAGAGCCTAAAACCTTCCTCTCCTTAAGCCCAACGTCTTTCCCCAAAGGACCACCACCATCCAACCACCACCGTGGTTGGAAATCATCTCGAAAGCGAATGAATTCAAATCGGCCGAAAAATGTCTCCGGTGAAATTCACCATTGTGAGGCCACGTCGTCCTCCCAAACTCAAGGGGTTTCGTTCCCAACAGAAGCCTAACCGTTTCCACCCAAAATCCCCATCGGAAAACCTCCCCCCGTTAACCCCGATTCTGGCCAACATCACCTCCAAAATCAACAACCCAAACTACCTCAAAACATCAAAATATATACATCAATGGAAAGCTTGGACCAAGGGGATCATTTCCCTACCTTAATTTCTGGCAACCGTGTCGTTTTTTTGGTAGAAATCGCGATGGCGAGTCACGAACTCGGTGGGTCAACTCGGTTGACTAGGTCAACTCAGTTCTGGATTGGTCAAAACTGGTCAAACTGCCCAATTTCAACGTTTCGACAACTTTACGACTATTCCGCTATTTATACGTCGCGAACTAATGCAATCCACGATTTGGATAACTCAAACTCAAACGGATAAGCACGACTAACTCGACGATAATTTTGAATATTCATTTTATATTCTCTGATCATTCGAAAAAATCCTATGAAACCTCCTACGAACTCGAAATCACATCCTCTACAATTTCCGTGAAGGAATTCAAACCAAATTCGTGTCCGATAATTAAGTCGTGAATAAGGCCACTAGATTGATTAATTATGACTAACAGCGACTAATCGTGAAATGTGCAAACCAAGCCAATTAACATACCAATTTCGGTTAGGGTCATTACAAATCTACCCCCCTAACGAAAATTTCGCCCTCGAAATTTATAGACCTGCTAGCTGAAGAGATAAGGATACTGATGTTGCATGTGCTGGTCGGTCTCCCAAGTAGCCTCTTCAACTAAATGGTTCTGCCACAATACCTTCACAAGAGGAATGGCTCTGTGTCGCAACTCTTGGACTTTCCGATCAAGTATCTTAACTGGTTCCTCCACGTAGGTCAAGTCCTCCTGTATAGGAACCTAATATGGTGTCAACACATGGGAGGGATCAGAAATGTACTTCCGCAACATGGATACATGAAACACATCGTGGACCCTGGCCATCTCGAAAGGTAATGCCAATCTGTATGCCACCGCACCAACTCGCTCAGTGATCTTATAAGGGGCT
The DNA here is from genome assembly GCA_946800695.1 of Geum urbanum. Taxonomy (NCBI): domain Eukaryota; kingdom Viridiplantae; phylum Streptophyta; class Magnoliopsida; order Rosales; family Rosaceae; genus Geum; species Geum urbanum. The sequence continues at coordinate 13,955,724 of OX327008.1, read as the reverse complement.
ACATATCGCGGACGAAGTTTACCACGCTTCCCAAAACGAACAATACCCTTCCAAAGAGAAATTTTCAGGAAGACCCAATCACCAACTTCGAACTCGAGATCCTTTCGTCGCATGTCAGCATAACTTTTCTGTTGATCCTGAGCAGCCCTCAATCTGTCCCGAATGATCTGAACGTCTTCCATGGTACTTTTTACCAAATCAGGGCCAAGAAGCCACTTCTCGCTAACCTCACTCCAACACAATGGAGTTCGACACTGTTTGCCGCACAACGCCTCGTAAGGTGCCATGCCAATACTAGCCTGATAGTTGTTGTTGTACCCAAACTTAATCAAATGAAGTTGCTGATCCCAATTTCCTTTGAACTGCAAAACACAAGATCGCAACATATCCTTTAGAGTCTGAATAGTCCTCTCCGACTGAGCATCTGACTGAGGATGAAAAGCTGTGCTAAAATGTAGTCTAGTCCCCATTGCCTTCTGCAATGCCCTCCAAAATTCGGAAGTGAACTGACTATCCCGATCAGAAACTATAGACACAGGTACACCATGTAGTCTCACAACCTCTTTCAAGTACAGCTTCGCCAATCTGCTCAAGGGAAGCTTTCCTGGAAGTGCTAGGAAATGAGCTGACTTCGTAAGGCGGTCCACAATCAACCATATGCCAGTATTACTACCAGAAGTACGAGGTAAGTGATACACAAAATCCATAGTGACATGCTCCCATTTCCACACTAGAATCTCCAAAGGTTGTAATTTACCTGCCGGTTTCTGACGTTCCGCCTTCACTTGCTAACAAATCAGGCATCTGCTCACGTACATTACTATTTCCCTCTTCATGTTTCGCCACCAATAATGAGCTTTCAGTGTCCGGAACATCCTTGTACTACCCGGATACGTAGCATCTGCAGAAAAATGGGTTTCGTCGAGTATTTCCTTCTTCAAATATTCATCTCTGGGCACACATAATCTCCCCGTGAACATCAAAGTGTCATCACTCCGCATCCGAAACTCTGTCAGTACACTATTCTGATTCAAATTCTTCTTGCTTAGTAGATAAGCATCTGAATCTTGAGCCTCACGAACTTGATCAAATAATACCGGACAGACTTGGAAGCTGGCTAACAATGCTCCATCCTTATTCCACTCCAACTCTACTCCCGTTGCTCGCAACTCTGTCAAAAGTGATACTCTAGCAACCCGTACATGGAAGAGAAAAGCACCATGAAAGGACCCAACCCCGATTTAGCTTCCTAAATCGGAATCAAACCCTTCCGAAAATACGAACCAACAAAAACTTTTCGAAATTTGGGCAGAGTTTCGTTACTAGCGTGGAATTACCATTCCCTGTACGCGAAAAATACACTTCATCCTATGCCACAAAAAGCAAACCGTGGGCACCAATCCCATCCGGATTTCTCAATATATCAACAGTAAAGTAAAACAATAAATATATATATACTTTACTGAAATCCGGTATAAAATCGTATAACATATACCACAGAAAGCTCAGAGCGACATCTAATACATAATCGTATACGCATACCACAGTAGGTAGAACAATAAACCTACTGGATGAAACAAAGTAGCTCGAGCACTATGCCTCCGACCACGACGTGCGACACCAGAGCCTGAACTGCAAACTGGGCACGAAAACCGAAAAGCCCAGGGGAAAGACAATAAACACGTTAGAGTGAGTGGACAAAAATAAATGTCTTTCACCAGTTGATATATATATATATATATAAAATAACATATGCGAGTCCAGGTAAATAAAATAACATAGTACATGAGGTAAAACTCATACTCCTCCAGTGTACTGAGCATGCAAGTAAAAATCCCACGGGGTCACTCATGGACACACACCGTGCTAGTACAGTCAGAACCACGGAGTCCCTGACTTCCACGTGATTCTAGCAGGAAATGGCCTCAGGTCAAAGGTCTGCCTCCCCCCGGTAAAGACCTCGGGTCAGGAGTCACAGCCTCACCTGGCAAATAAAGCCTACCATCGGGGATCAGCCAAGAGGCAAGTGTATCGATACAACAACTTAACCACGACTGTACTCTGTGTAAACCAAATCATAAACATTTCGATGCAAATGCATGAAACAGCATAAAAGTATATGTATACTCGTATACGTATATCTGTATAAGTATAATCGTATAATCGTAAAACATATGCTCATGCAAATCCGAAATCTCATACGCATGCTCGAGTTCATAAATCATATAAAAGACTCGCAAGAATTCCGTGAAAAGAAATTGTCCACTCACAAACTGGCGTAACGCGTATCGCGTTAACCCGTGATCCGGCGGAAAGTCCATCGCCAAACGAACGATCACGAACACCTGAATATTCACAAAATCCATATCTCAAAATCATATCCCAACAATGCAAGACAAATCACGAGAAACCACCTTTCCCGGAAACACATAACTCAAAGCCGACGAATTGTCGAAAATCCATATATAACACCTCAATACCTCGCTTTACTTTCGGATGCTCAAATCGAGAAACGAACCTCCCCACTGCAATCAAAGCGCGATTTCGAGTCAAATGACATCCAACTTGTCGAAAGTCAAAAAGTCAACCCGTTGACCGTTGACTGCCGCCGCTGGACGTGAAATTTCACGGCGGAGCCACCCCTATTCCACTCCAAATCGTCCACTGAGCAACTTTGTCAACTGCACCGAAGTCCAATTCTCACTCTAACACACCCAATTTCATGATAAACCGAATTGTACACAAATTTTCAATCCCAAAATTCTCCAAACTCAAGCAAAATTAGAGCTTCAAACTTACATGGTAGCTCCAAGAGGATAAGAGCTACAAAGCCCACTAAGAATTGCAGCTCGAATCGGCCTCAAACATAGAATCCGAATTCACAAAGTTCCTTCCAAAGTTTGGCCGGATTTTGCTCCTCCTCCAGCAAGCCTCGCAGTGCATGGAGGCCGGGAAGTTGAAGAAGGCATCATGGCGAGTAGAAAGAGCCACGGGCCAAGCCCGGAGGTGGCCAAAATCCCGTCGCCGCCGTGGAGGCCGACGCCACCGTCGTGACTCACCCTCCCAACTCGGTCAAACAGAGTTGACCAAGTCAACTCCCATTATGTTAAGTTTGACCTGCCCAAAACAGCAGGTTACTATAAATAGCCTTTCCCAAAACGGAAACTTCATGTTTATCCATTTCGACGAACTTCAAACGCGCACAACTTCCTCGTCGTAATTACGATCCCAATAATTCTTGTGGCCACAAACTCGTCTCGACATATTCTTCAATAATCACTCGAAGTCAAACATATCGGCCAAACGGATAAAAAGTCAACTCTTCCAATCAACATATAATTAAATCAACCAAACAATCAACAATCGGCAAAATTCGCAACTTAAACTCCGTAACTTAAAATCGTGCTCCGGAAGTTCCTACGAACTCGAAATTAAATTCTGAACAACTTCCGTGAAGAAGCCGAAACCAAATTCTCGACCGGTAATTAAGTCGCGAACAAACCCGCCATTTAAATCCATTTTCGTCGAAACTTCAAATATTCGTAACTAATTCCTCGATCGTCCAAATAACGATCCGGAACCGCCCACGAACTCGTAATCACACGTACAACGACTCTCGAGAAGAGACCCAGCTCCAATTCTTGGCCAATAATTTAGTCGTTAACAAAGCTGGCGGTTTCAACACTGTCGTAACTCTGCAACAATGCGACTTAACTGCTGATTCTGTTCCGGGTCGTCACACACCATGTTTCCGACTGAGAGCATCAACAACCATATTAGCTTTCCCCGGATGAGACTCGAAAGTGCAGACATAATCATTAATCAGCTCCATCCATCTCCACTACCTCATGTTCAAATCCGGTTGTGTACGCAAGTAAGTAAGACTTTTGTGATCGGTGTAAATCTTGCACTGTGCCCCGTACAAATAATGTCTCCAACTCTCCAATGCTAACACAATGGCAGCTACCTCTAGATCATGAGTAGGATAGTTGACTTCATGTGGTTTCAACTGTCTCAAACCATATGCCACCACATTTCCATGCTGCATCAAAACGTAACCCAGGCCTAACTTCGAAGCATCACTGTACACCACAAACTCACCGCTATCTTCAGGTAGAGTCAACACCGGTGTAGTAGTCAACTTTTCCTTCAAAGTCATGTAGCATTCCTTGCAAGCATCTGACCATTCAAACTTGACCCCTTTCTTCTTCAAACGGGTAAGTGGTGTCACTATCTGTGAAAAGTCCTGCACGAATCGGCGATAGTAGCCCGCTAAGCCCAAGAAACTCCGTATCTTTGCCACGTTGGTAGGTCTACTCCAATTTAGCATCGCATCAATCTTATCTGGATCCATATTTTTGACTCCCTCAGCTGATATCACGTGGCCCAAAAACTTTACACTGCCGAGCCAAAATTCACATTTGCTGAACTTGGCGTACAACTGAGCATCACGTGAAGTCTGCAAGACTGCATGCAAATGCTTCTTGTGCTGCCCCATACTCCTGGAATAGATCAGGATGTCGTCGATGAACACAATAATGAACTTGTCCAGATAACATCTAAAAATTCAATTCATCAGGTACATGAAAGCAGATGGCGCGTTGGTCAACCCAAATGGCATAACAAGGAACTCATATTGCCCATAACGTGACCGAAAAGCCGTCTTGTCCACATTGGACTCCCGAATCCGTAACTGATGATACCTAGACCTGAGATCAATCTCCGAGAAGACTGAAGCTCCTTTCAGCTGATCGAACAAATCATCAATCCGTGGAAGTGGATACTTGTGCTTCACTGTAACCTGATTCAACTTCCGAGAATCGATACATAGCCTCATCGAACCATCATTCTTCCTCACAAACAATACTGGAGCACCTTAAGGGGAAACACTAGGTTGAATGAAGCCTTTCTCAATCAATTCTTGAAGTTGACTCTGCAATTTCCTCAACTTCGTTGGTGCCATACGATAGGGTGTCTGTGAAATAGGTCTGGTACCCGGAAGTAACTCGATAGTGAAATTAATCTCCCTGACTGGAGGAACACCGGGTAAGTCCTCAGGAAACACATCTGGATACTCGCAAACCACCGAAATATCACTAATATCCAGCACACAAACACTCGTATAAACTACATGTGCAAGATAAGTCTCACAACCTTTCCTCATCATCCGATCAGCCTTCAGTGCTGAAATAAAACAAGGCAAAGTAGTATTCTTTTCACCCCAAAACAAGATTTCTGGCATGCGTAGACTCCTGAAAACAACCTCCTTCTTGTGACAGTCAAGAACAACCCAATGGTTCTCCAAGAAATCCATACCCAAAATCATGTCAAAATCCACAATATTCAGCAGCATCAAGTCTGCGGCTAACCCATAACCTCCGATAAAAATCTCATAATCTCTATATACCCACTCGACACACACTAACTCGCCAGATGGATATAACACTCGCCACATACTAGGAAGTGGAGATGCAGGTATAGTAGCCAATGATGCTAATCTATAAGACATGAATGAATGCGTAGCCCCTAGATCTAGTAAAGTAAGAACTGGATGACCAAAAATGTACAACGTACAGATGATAACCTCTGGAGAAGCTCTGCCCTCACGTAGAGACATGGAATGAACCCGAGCCTGTCCTGCTGGTCGTCCACGCTGGCCGCGATTCTGCTGACCACTCTGTCCAGATGGCTGTGTTGCACGATCACCAGAAGTAGTACCCTAATCTCGTCTAGTACCCTGATCTGCAATACCACCAAAAGTGCTTAGCTGAGGACACTCCCTCGCAAAGTGACCCACCTGGCGACAACAGTAACAAGTAGAGGTGCCATACTGACACTGACCAAAGTGATATCTGTGACAGTTGTTGCACAATGGAGATTCCCTTTGTGTAGCTGGTGTGCCAAAGGAAGGTCGAGGATAACTCGATCCACTAGAACTCTCACTCGACTGCTGCCTCTGCGGTCGATTCCTCCTCCATCTATAACTCTGCCGAGGAGTGCTAGTAGGATGCCTGTATGGTCCAATACCCGAAGATGATGCTGATCCAGAAGTACCCAAACTTAACCTCTTCGAAGCACCCTGGCTAAGTCTACCCTCTTCAAAGCGATGCGTGTGAAACTGCATCAGTCTCTCCCTCTCAAAATCCTCACATGTGAGTGCAACACTAACAAACTCATCAAAGTTATCCCGAGGCAAAGTGGTCAAAGTCCCCTTGATATTCAGATTCAGACCCAACTCAAACCGCCTGCACTTGACTTTCCCTGATGCTACCATATCATGTGCAAACCGAGATAAACGAGTGAACTTATCCCGATACTCAACCACTGATATATTCCCCTCCTTCAGGTTGGTAAACTCCTCATATTTCCACTACTGAGTAGCTGGATTGAAATACCGACACATCAACATCACTTTAAACATCGACCAAGGAGTATCAATAGGAACCCTGTATGTACCAACCCACCAGAAGTAAGCATCTGACTTAAGCAAACCCACTGCTGCTACTGTCTTCTGTTCAGGAGTAAAATGCAGGCGCTCACAAACACGCTCAACCTGAACCACCCAAGCTTCACACACTTGAGGATCAGGGGAACCAAAGAAAATAGTTGCTCTAGCTGTCCTGGCCTTAGCCACTGGATCAAAACGTTCCTCCAAATGCAATACTCACATAAGTAAGTCACACGTACGTTGATCCTCATTAGGATCATCAGTCCGTTCAGCATGGACTCCACAAGCATCCTAAGGACAACCGATATTAGTCACAGACAGAAAGGATGTAATCATGAAACTTCAAACGTTTGAAAACATACAACACTCTAGAGCATTGATGATTATCCGCCGGCCGGTCCGATCATCTCTTCGGAAATGCTGTACATTCTCAAATATCCTTAGTACCACAACTACAAGAGTCTACAGAACCCGAAAGCACCCGATCCCGATTTACTTGCATAAATCGAAATCAAACCCCTTCGAAAACACGACCTTAAATTTTTTTTTGCCATAGTTTACTTTGAAAACACAAACCATTCTTAGAACTTGCAAAGAAATACACTTCGAACATTCCACATAAGCCAAACCGTGGGGCTCCATTCCCCATCCGGATTTCTCAACAACATATATATAATAAACTCAAAGGTTTACAAGAAATCTAGAAACATTCAGGAGTAAACTCGACTGAAAACAAACATAAGTATTCAGAGCGACACCTATATACATCATTTACAATGAGTAGGTCAAACAAGAAACCTACAGAAACTGAAGAGTGATCTGAACTCTATGCCTCCGCAGTCGATGCGCAACACTGGAACCCAAACTGCAAATAGGGCAAAGGAAACCGAAAAGCCCAGGGGAAGACAAATAAAATCGTTAGAGTGAGTGGACAAAAGTAATAATATGTCTTTCCCAAATATATATATATATATGCTCATAAAATCATAAAGCGAGTCAATGCACATGAAAATCCCGACCAGGTACATTTATCTTAATCCATAAATATGCACGTGAAATTCTGCGGGGTCACTCATGGACTCCTCCGCATAGTACAGTCTAATCACTGGATCCCAGACCCACACGTGATTAATATAAGTCAGAAAGACCTCGGGTCAGGATATCTCTCCCCCCTGGAACATCTCGGGGATCAGCCGAGAAGCCAAAGCATCGATGCATTCCTCTATATCCGAGACTGTACTCTGTGTAAACCAATTCATAAATCCTTTCCATGCACATGCATAATCGTAAAGTGCATAAACATAAATGCATATCATAAATGCATAATCAATAATGTATATGCATAATCGTAAATGTACACTCATAAAATGTATAAATCCAGACTCGCAAATCCAACTGTGAAAATAAAGTGTCCACTCACAGAGCAAAGCTAGCCCTGAGATCAGGCGGAAGACCCCTCGCAAAATGCTCGATCTCGATCACCTGAATAGTAGGGATACAATCAATATATATTAAAACACAATATACGGAGCTAATACGTCGACAACCCCGCGTTCTCGAAAAACGTATCGCTCGAAATATCGACGAGGATTAGAAAATTCTGAAAATATACCCAATTAACCCTCATCCCAAAATTGAATACTCAAAAACTTCAAGACTACAAGCGGGACGCGATTACGAGCAAAACGGTATAAGACTCCCCAAAATCCAAAAAGGCAACCCTTCGCTGGAGCTCCGCCGTTGATCGCCAACGCCGCCAGCGGCATGGCTTCAACGGTGACATTCTCCGGAGACCAAGAGCCCAAAACCTTCCTCTCCTTAAGCCCAACGTCTTTCCCCAAAGGACCACCACCATCCAACCACCACCATGGCCGGAAATCATCTCGAAAGCCAATGAACCCAAATCGGCCGAAAAATTTCTCCGGTGAAATTCACCACCGTGAGGCCACCTCGTCCTCCCAAACTCAAGGGGTTTCATCCCCAACACAAGCCCAACCGTTTCCACCCAAAATCCCCATCGGAAAATCGCCAGAAAATCGCCAACAACACCTCCAAAATCAACCATCCAAATCACCTCAAAACATCACAATATATACATCAATGGAAAGCTTGGACCAAGGGGATCATTTCCCTACCTTAATCTCTGGCAACCGTGCTGTTTTTCGGTAGAAATCGTGACGGCGAGTCACAAACTCGGCGGGTCAACTCAGTTGACTCGGTCAACTCAGTTCTGGCTCGGTCAACACTGGTCAAAATGTCCAATTTCAACTTTTCGACAACTTTACAACTATTCCACTATTTATACGTCGCGAACCGACCCAATCCACGATTCAGATAACTCTAACTCAAACGGATAAGCACGACTAAGTCGACGATAATTTCAAATATTCATTTTATATTCTACGATCATCCAAAAAATCCTCTGAAACCACCTATGAACTCGAAATCACATCCTATACAATTTCCGCGAAGGAACTCAAACCAAATTCGTGTACGATAATTAAGTCGTGAACAAGGCCACTAAATCGATTAATTACAACTAACATCGACTAATCGTGAAATGTGCAAACCAAGCCAATTAACATACCAATTTCGGTTCGGGTTGTTACATTAAGTGTGGGGGAGGGGGTTTACAACTTATTTGAGTCATAAATTGTTAAAACCGGGCGGACAATGAAACTTTCCGGCGGATGATGCCCTAAAAAAAATTGTTTTTGAGTCTTTTTGTTCAACTTAGTGTTTTCAAGAGTCTTTAGGATGCCCTTAACTAGTCAATGATGGAAAATTGAGCGAAACAAAGAAAAATTACATGGCATTGTCAATGATCACTACTTGAGGATTTCTTGTGTTAATTGAGATATTTTGATTGTCATGACATGTAGTGGATATGGTATGCATAAACATGGTATACATTTCGCATGCTAGAATGAGTTTTAAATTATACAAACCATAAAAGTGAGTTTTTGAGCCTACATTATTCTTTTGAGAGTGAATCTCGTGCATAATGGTTTCAAAAACAAAACATGCCTTATCTAATTGTTTGCCATAGATTTCAATGAATTAGAGAATATTAGAACTTACTCATGTAGATTTGCAAAGCTTTTAAGTTGATAAATGCTCTGATTTTGGATATGATTAAAGGCACTTAAGTTTTTCACCACTAAACCAAATAGCCATGTGTCCCTTATGTGCGCACGAGTTGCAACACCCCTAGATAACCATTTGAGCCATTATTAAGCTTTTCTTTTATCACGTTTAATATCTAAACACTTGGCCTAGTGTAAGACTTCTTTACCCTATGTTCTGCACATTTAGTGTGAAGTAATGTCGACAAGAGGAGAAGATGGCAATTTTTGGTGATGTTCCTTAATTGCTATGATGTTTGTATAAGGATAGCCTTGTTCAAATAGCTTGAAAAGGTGTGTAAATTGCTGAGAATAGAAAAGAAAAGAGAGAAAAAAAATCGAGAGCTAAAAAAAAAGAGTGAAAAGAAAAAAATAAAATTCAGAAGCTCTCCAGCAATGTGTTTTAGATGTTAAAGCTTGGATTAATGTCCCCCATATTTGCGGATTTGGAGTGTACCACGAACTGAAGGCCCAAAATAAAGAAATACGGCTTTTGTCTTGTCCGCAAAGTTCAAGAAAAAAGATTTAGAATAAAGTTAGGGCCCAAAAAGATGAAAATTGGCCCCATTTTGAAGTTTGACACATGAGAAAGGAGGGAGCTCGAATGGCCTAAGTGTTGACTATGTCTTTTGAACGTTTTTATCACCACATACCAAAATTTTGAATGCCTTATCCTCAGCCCCATTACAACCTTCCTAAAGTCCTTTATGATCCTTAAGATGAGTAGCATTCGATTGGTTGAGTAAGTTGCATGAGTAAGCATATGGTTTAGGTTCATTTGTGCAAGTAATTCATCGTATTCATGAGGTTTTCAGTTCAATTCATATATATTTAGAGTGAACCATTTTCATGAGTGAAAATATGATGAGTGCATCCATGTTAGATTGATTTAAGCTTGTTCGAAACATTCATAGTTTTAACTTCACCATTGTTTTCTCCAAGTCCTACTTGTTCATGGCATGATCATATCTCTCTTAACTCTCAAAATTATTGAGCTTTAAACTCTTAATTCTTGTGATTCCATCTCCATATACTTAAAAAAATTCCAAAGACATTTTTAAGGGCTTAGATGTGTTTTTTTTCATGCCTTTGAGATGAGTTGCTACTTGATGATAATGTGTGATTTCTCTAATCTAACTTAGTTATTTTTGTTTGTTTTTGAGTCTTATATTTTGTGGCTTTTAGTTCTTATTTTGTAGAGAGTCTTTGTTTTGTTTAGTATTTGCTAGAGACTAGCAAAGTCTAAGTGTGGGGGAATTTGATCTACGCATTTTATGCTTGATTCTTAACGTCTTTCTCTTTACATTTAGCTTTGTTTAGAACTTAGTATCTTTGTATCTTACTTACTTTATTATTTATAGGACAAAATAAGGAGGAATCCATAAAGGAGGCAGAAATGAGCTCAAAACCTGCTAAGGAGGAAAGATGAAGAAGAATGGGCCACGATTTATAAAGAATGGATCAAAGATCACTAAGATGGGTCAAGACCCGTTTCATGTGTCCAAAAAGGTCTAAGATCATGTCAAGATTCGGCCACAAAGAAGCCCGAATGAAGAAGATGGATCAAAAGCTAGAAATCAGGAAATCTACCTGTGCAGATTAGCCCACTTTAACGGGCCACCGAAAATGGACAAGAAGGAATTATGATACGAATAATATTTCCCTAGAAAGAATAACTTAATTTAGACATATAAATCTCCGGGTATCACTGATTTAATGAAAAAAGGTCAACTTACCCAGTTGGAGTTAATTCATTCCTAATTGGGGATGGATTAGGGTTTTTAATATCCTATTTAAAGGGGAGCTCGACCAGAAGTAAATCATCACACAATATAGAAGCCAAACATCTGCCTCAAACACCTTTCCTTTCATACTTAGCAAATTCCTCCTCTAAGGCCGAGCATCCATCTCCTCCACGGATCAAGTGTAATCGGCGCTCTTCGTCTTGCATTTGAGAATCACCACTTGGCATTTGCAGTGCTCTTCACGGAACAAAAAGTGTAACCAAGAGCTTTTCTACTTCATCTCTTCCTTGTAATAGATTTTGTATAAGTATGATTATAATAAAGTTTGACAAAAGGTTTTGTGTTTCAGATTTACTTTAGTATCTTCCATGTGTTCTTAGTTTTTAACTTTTAATTCGTATGCATGTTTATGTGCTTAAAGCTTCTTAACATGCTAGGTGATACACTCTTCGTTCCTCTCTTGCATGTTCTGTATGATCATTAGATGATTAAGTTGTTGCGCTCTTCGTTTACAATTTAAAAGCATGTCTATGTATTTTAGGTGGAAGATTAAGAATTTCGTTGACACTAAATAAATATGAGCATGAATTGGCTAGGCGGATATAATGTGTCGATCACTTGTAAATATATTAGTTAGTGTTTTATTTTCGGTCTAGCAAGCATGTTTAGGGTTCTTTGTACTTGTTTGTTTTCTACTTGTCTATGAGTGAAGCATCATAGAATCTAGGATTTCTGAATATGTTTGCTTACCAATTTTTGTTCTTATTTTTGTAGTTAATTAAACTAAACTTTCAAACCCCCCATACATTTAAATTTCTTTTTATAAACGTTGTCATGCATTAGTACCCTCATTCCCCGGTTAAGATCGATCCCTACTTATCAATGCTACATCTACAAAGAAGGGTTTTAAATTGCATATGTGTGATGTATGTGTTGAGCGTCTTCTTTGTGTTAATATTTGATGCATGTTTTACGCATATCAGACATTCATGGGATTCGAGGGATCAAGGGTCAGGACCTTGGGGATTATTCCCTTCCAGGTAGGCACGCCCCTCACCAACCCGACCACATGGTTCGCTGTGGTAGATGCCTCGTCCCCCCATAACGCAATCCTGGGAAAGCCCTGGCTCCATCGGATACGGGCGATGGCATCAACCTACTAGCAAGTCCTAAATTATCTAACCCCTGAAGGCACCGTCACCATCCAGGGGGACAGAGCTGCAATAAGGTTGTGTACGAAGTTGGCCACCAAGGGTATGGAAAAGAAAGCAATGTGCGAAGCTGGGGGCACGGTTGCCCCAGTTTTGTCGACATAGCAATCACAGAACAAGGGTAGGGATGCCGAGAGAGATGAGTTAGATATAGTTCTCGACCCCTAAGAGCTGCCCTTCAAGGAAAAGGTAGAGAAAGATGTAGCACTTCAACCTTTCGATCAAGACCGACCAGATCGGTGTGCAAGAGTTGAATTGAGCCTAAGTAGAATTGAATGAATGAGGCAGATGGACTTGCTGAGGGAATACAAGGATGTGTTTCCATGGTCAGCACAGAACATGCCGGGGATCGACATGCAAGTGATTGAGCACCGGCTTCATGTTTGTAAACTTAGGGTACCTAAATTTAAATCCGTAGCACAAAGGATGAAAACATTTGCGGCGGAACGTAACAGGGTAATTGAACAGGAAGTGGAAAAATTAATCGCAGTGGGGATCATTAGGGAAGTCCCGCACTCTGAGTGGCTCTCTAATGTAGTCCTTTTCAAGAAGAAAAATGGGAAGCTGATGGGCTGCATCGACTTCACGGACCTCAACAAGGCATGTCCCAAGGACGGCTTCCCCCTCTCCAAGATCGATCACTTGGTAGACTCCACTGCAGGTCATGAGCTCCCCAACTTCATGGACACCTACAGTGGTTACAACCAAATTAAGATGGCAGAGAACGATGTGGCAAAGATGGCATTTGTGACAGAGAAATGAGTCTGTGCCTACGAGGTAATGCCCTTTGGGTTGAAAAATGCAGGGGCGATGTACCAAAGGCTGGTGTACAAGGTATTCAAGCCTTTAATTGGGGACACGATGGAGGTGTACGTGGATGATATGCTGGTGAAAAGCAAGAGCAGGTAGGACCACATGTTCGACCTAAGGGGATGATTCGACCTCCTACGCCAGAATAGCATGAAGCTCAACCCCGAGAACTGCACGTTCGGGGTAGGATCTGGAAAGTTCTTTGGCTACTTGGTGACACAGTGAGGAATAGAGGTGAACCCGAATCAGGTCACGTTGATTGTCAAGATGAAATTCCCATCCACAGTGAAGGAAATCAAGAGCTTGAATGGAAAACTGGTAGCCCTGAGCAGGTTTCTATCCAGATTGACCGACAAATGTAAGCCGTTCTTCGAGGCACTTAAAAGGACCAAGGGTGAGCTCTGGACCGAAGTATTCGAAAGGGCATTCCAAGCACTTAAGCAATACCTCATCTCTCCCCATGTACTAAACAAGCCTGTGCTAGGGGAAAATCTATACTTGTACATGGTAGTTTTCAATGTAGCAGTGAACGAAGTTCTGGTTCAAGAAGATACTGGGGGGAAGCTACCTGTATACTACATGTCGAAAGCTCTCCTTGACCCAGAGACCCACTACCCCAAGCTTGAAAGGCAGATACTTGCCCTGGTCGTGTCGTCGCGTAAGCTTTGGCCATACTTTCAAGCTTTCAAAGTCATCATCATGACTGAATATCCACTGAGAACGATCCTCCACACCCCAGACTCCTCGAGTAGGGTGACTAAATGGGCCATCGAACTGGCACAATACGATAATGAGTACAGGCCTAAAACAGCAATCGAGAGGCAAGCTTTGGCAAACTTCCTAGTACAGTTTACTATGCCTGAGCTAGAGGTGTAGGAAAAGAGAGAGAATGAGGAAGAGGTGTTGGAGGTAGATCATTGGACGTTATACATGGATGGATCATCAAAAGATAAGGGGGCTAGAGCTGGCTTGAGGCTGAAAACCCTAGACAGAATGATCATGGAACAAGCCCTAACTTTGGGATGGAAGGCCACAAATAACGAAGCCGAGTACAAAGCCCTCCTGGTAGGACTGAGGTTGGCAAGGGAACTGAACGTAAAAAAGCTCAGGCTATTTTGTGACTCACAACTGATCACAAACCAGGTCCTAGGGGAATACAGAGCCCACTACGCATCCATGGAGGCGTATATGAGGTTGTCTAAGGGGCTAGTCACTTAGTTTGAAGAATTTTCAATCATGTAGCTCCCGAGGTCCAAGAACGCACATAGACGCCCTAGAAAATCTAGCCTCCAGCGTTGACTACCAGGTCAGAAGAACGATCCCTTTAAAGCAATTGCCTAACCTAAGCACTGACGAGCAGGAGATCTTGACTATAATGCCCGTCTAGTTGGGACCCTTATGGATGGATGAAATAATGAACTACATAGAAGCGGGAATCTTGCCGGAGTATAGGGTGGAGGCTAGAAGGATAGTACGACAAGCAGCAAGATACAACATCAGATAGGGGATGTTATACAGGTGATCCCTCGGGGGACCTGACCAGTTGGCGGCGCATCCCACCCAGGTGAGAACGATCATGTAGGAGCTTCACTCTGCAATATGTGGCATGCATATCGAAGGCAGGAATCTTATGGTATGATACTTGATCGAAGGGTATTACTGGCAAACGATGAAGAACGATTGCATGGAATATGCTAGTGCTTACGAAGCCTGTCAAAGACACGCCCCTCAACCCCCCCTGCACTAGGAGGAGCTGGACCAGGTTTCAATACGGTGAGCCTTTGCATAATGGGGGTTAGATATAATGGGAAAGTTTATAACCGAAGCTGGAGGTGGACAGAAAAAGTATCTCCTAGTAGCCACCGACTACTACTCCAAGTGGATCGAAGCTGAGGCCTTGTCTAAAATTCGAGGAGCAGAGATAAAGAATTTCATTTGGAAGTTTATAATATAAAGGTTCAGAATCCCAAAAACGATCGTAGCAGACAACGACCCTCAGTTCAATTGCCAAGTGGTTAGGGACTACTGCGCTGATAATGGTATCAAGATTTGCTTCTCCACCCCGAGGTATGCTTAGGGTAACGGACAAGCAGAGGCTTCGAATCAAACGATACTGCAAGGACTAAGGAGGAGGCTTGATAAATTAGCGAAGGGGCAGTGGGTATCCCAGCTCCCAAACATATTTTGGGCATATCGAACGACTAAGAGGAAACTCACTGGGGAAACTCCCTTTGCCTTGGTTTATGAAACAGAGGCGGTCATTCCAATCAACCTTAAGATCCCTAACCTTAAGCTGGTAGAATGGATAGAGGAGAGCAATTCTGAAAGCTTGAGGCACGAGTTGGACCTGCTAGATGAGCGAAGAGAGCAAGTTCAGATAAGGGTGGCTTCTTACAAGCAGAAGATAAAAACATATTACGATAAGAAGGTTTGATCAAGAGTTTTCCTCCCTGGAACCTTAGTGTTACGCAAGGTGTTCGAAAACACAAAGGTCCCAGAAGAGGGAAAACTATGGACAAACTGAGAAGAGCCATATAAGATTGTCGGAGAAGGCTATAACGGGTCGTACGAGCTAGAAAACCCCAGAACCGGAGCCTTGGTAGATAAACTGTGGATTGCCCTTTTCCTAAAGGAGTACCACTCAGAGCAGAGATGAAGGCCTAGGGCTTGAAAGGCTATGCACTCTCCCTAACCAGCTTGATCTATACTGTACGATTGCTTGACGGGTTTGACGAGGCAGTCAAGATACTTTCCTGCTCGATGTGATTAATATAGTACGATATGCTCGATGCGATTGATATAGTATGATATGCTCTATGCGATAAATGTTATACGATACTGTATGATCATTCAATAAAAGCCTCTGATCTCAGTAGCCACGCTTTTTTGAATAATATACGATTTTTTTAAAGTACGATTCCATGTGTTCAATTTTTAGTATGATTCTGTGTCTTCGATTCATTGAGTACGATTTTGTGTGTTCGATCTAGGGAGTACGATACCGTGTGTTCTATAGTAGCCCACAGATCGATAAATGCGATTAGGGGGAGCTTAAAGCCCAGGAAAGGCAACGAGCTTGAGTGGGGCAGATGATGTTGGCTCTCAGGGATGGAATTTCACTCTCCGAGCTAGTCAGTCCTTCCAAAGGTAAAGTATCCTGAGGGAGGAAGGACTAGGGCATTGAGAAGGCCACCCATAGATAGACCAAAATATTCGGAGTAAAACCCCGCGAGAGCTCATGGTAATCTTGGGTCAGTAAAGTCCTCGAGGTAAGAATGTACGTAGTAAGATTAACAAACACCCCAGTGGTGGCTTGGCCATATTCTGGAAAAATTGGGCATTCTAAGTCCCAAGTGTATACACCTGATGACGCCCTAGGGATAAGTCAAAGTCGATGAGAAAAGTGTTGGCAGACCCCATCTCGACACTGCAGACAAGCCCCCCTGGTGAGATCTGAGCTCGAAGGGCAACACTAATGTGGTCTTTGTGATAGCATTAGGCGCCCCTATAAAGGCTAAGATCCCCCGGGATGAAGGAGATTAGTCGAGGGAAGGGTCTGGAGTATGATGGTCTTTATACAAACCAGGGTAGGAATGCGTAACCCCCCCCCCAGGCACTCAGAGGAAGATTCCCTAATCCCCATAAGCAAGATCGATGTGCATGGAATAAAAGCATGATACAGAAAGGTACGGAACAGTTGAGCACGATGAGCTAAGAAGCCAAGATCAAAAATAAGTTGTGTACGATATATAAAAACAAAAGAGAAAAAGAAACATTGTTTGGTGGTCCTAACGTTATTACATAAGCTGCACCCCAAGGACAGGCTGAGGGCTTCATTCAGACTGGGTCTTTGAGGTAACAGCAGAAGGGTCATGGGCTGGATCAACTCTTCTAGCTCATTCCTATTCCCAGTCCACTCATTGAGATTCGAGTTGGAGCCCATGGGAGGTCTCCAGGGCAGCCAAACGATCCTTACACTCCTTGTCCTCAGCATCCAGAACCTCATTAAGCTTGGTATCGACAATCTTTGCCACTTCTCGAATTTTAGACTGGGCACATTCAAGCTCAGACTTCAGAGACCTGACCTCCTCCTCGTGAGTAGAGCATGCGGCCTCCAGGTCTCTCTTTCCTTGGTCGATCATGCGACAAGCAAGGTGTTGGCCTCCCCAAGCCCCTTCAGATGACCCTTAAGCTCTTTGACCTTGTCCATAGCCTCCCTAGCCTCAGCGTGTAGGCGTCCAAAGGCTAATGTGAGGGTAGCAGAAGACGGGAATAAAGAAAAGAACGATGTGATAGATACAAAAGCAGAATTTAAGCAAAACAACATGAAAAGATGTCAGATACACAAAAGGAAATATTACCTAGTATAGGGAAGTCCAGGACACTACCATCAAATCCCCGGTCTCAAAATATCCAAGGTCTTCGGCATCCTGTTCGAGGATCATAAAAACCAGAGACACGCAGGCGATCTCAGCACGAGCTAAACCCGAGCAGAATTGGGAGGGAATAAGCTCCCCCACGCCAGGAAGCATAGTTGAAAGGACCCAACCCCGATTTAGTTTCCTAAACCGGAATCGAACCCCTTCTGAAAACATGAATTTGCAAAAACCATAAAAATTTCGGCAGAGTTTCGCTATAACGTGGAATTGCCATTAACCTGCACCCGAAAACACACTTCATCCTATGCCATAAAAGCCAAACCTTGGGCACCAATCCCATCCGGATTTCTCAATATCATAACAATAATATAAAGTAATAAGTAAAACTGTACTTTACAGAAATCCGTGGAAAAAATCATATGAAAGTATAACAGTAGAATAATCAGAGCGACTTCTAGTGTATATACATACAAATAGTAGGCCAAATTAAGAACCTACCATAAAAGAATCATAGCTCGAATACTAAGCCTCCGACTGCAACATGCGACACCAGAATCCGAACTGCAAACTGGGCACAGAAACCAAAAAGCCCAAGGGAAAGTCAAATAAAATCATTAGAGTGAGTGGACGAAAATAATCATATGCCTTTCACCATTTATATATATCATAAAATAAAGCGAGTTCATAAAATGAATGGAGGTGTCAGGCGAATCTCTCAAGCCCGACAGTTAGGGGAATCTCTCAAGCCCGACAGTCAGGCGAATCTCTCAAGCTCGACGGTGATAGACTAGGCGAATCTCTCAAGCCTAGTGGGCAGATCAGGGGAATCTCTCAACCCTGGATCTGGACTACCGGTGATCAGCCGAGTAGCCAATATATCGAAGCTAAGTAAATGTCATCACCATATAAAATATAAAAGAATACCTCCAAAAACAATAAATAATCTCAACATTGTACTGGAAATAAATACGAAAATCAAGAACTCGCTACGACGGTGTAAATAAAAAGTCCACTCACAGATAAGCATAACGCAATACGCATTAATCCAGTCATCCGGCAGAAAATCCCTCGCCAAACGAACGATCACGATCCCCTGAATAATCATAAATTCCACTGCTTAAAATCATAATTCAAAACCTTAAACCACATCTCGAGAACCAACCATTCCCGGAAACATATAGCTCAATATCGACGAAATTGTCAAAAATCCAATAATCACACCATAAAATCTCGCTAGAATTTTCGATGCTCAATTTTGAAAATATAAATCTCACCACTGCGATCGGTGCGCGATTCTGAGCAAAACGACATAAAACTTGTTGAAAAACACCTCGGACGGAAAATCGCCGCCGCTGCCACCGCTGCCGGAAAATGTCATCGGCCCAGAAAAATTCAACCTACACGTGGATTTGAAGATCTCGACATTTTCAACAACTTTCTAGTTCAAAGTTATGCCCAATTTTGACCAGAAAAGGTCCAAAACTCACCTTGTTAAATCAAAACCCTCGCCGGAATTTCTTCACCTCCGATCTCCCTCCTCCGGCCACAGCAACGCTTGAAACCACTTCTCAAAGCTTCCTCTCTCCAAGGCTAACAAAACCCCTCACACCCCGAGCTCCATCGCCGCCGGAAACGCTGCCTCCGTCACCACTGAATTCTTGCCGGAAAACCTCCATCTTTGCCGCATTCATTCTCTCTCCTCCGGCACCATACAAGGCCATCCACCTACCAAATTGAAGAGGGGCACGAGCCCAATACTTTTCATCAAGAGACCTCGGCCAACCGTGGCCAAAAAATGGCCCAACGACGGCAAAACCATCTCGGCTTCCAAACGGGTCCACCCACCCACGGTCAACGCGGGTCAACACTTGCTTTCCCCTTTTGGAAACTTTCCCAATTCGTCACGTATTTGCCCGTATTTATACCGTACACGTATCAAAACCCAAACGGATAAATACGACAAAATCTAACGGCCGAAAATATTCATAACTTATTCCTCGTAACTCGAAATAGTCCTCCGGAAGTTCTCACAGACTCGAAATTAAATTCTCTACAACTTTCGTGAAGGATCTCAAATCAAATTCTTGCCCGATAATTTAGTCGTTAACGAGGCCGCCATATTAACCAATTACGACAAAATCGCGACTAATCGCGAAACTCGCAAATCAAGTCGATAAACATTCCATTTTCGGTTCGGGTTGTCACAATAGTGCCCTTGCCAAGGACCTCTATCTCCTCCTCAGTAAGATCGCTAGGGGGTTGAACGATGTAGCCCTGGTCCGGTTGGGACTTTTTAAAGTAGACTCGGGGGTGGTCGGGAAAGATTCCTTCAACCACCTTGCCAAGGGGACCTGTATGATTAGAGGCATAAAAAATCCCATATATTTAGCAAGCATAACACATGCAGACAAAATCATAAAGGCATGCATGATGATATGAGAAGAACGAGGTATGATTGATGGTATTTAAAGTATGAAAGAATGCAAGCTTATCAAGAGAGAAGTTCTTGGGCCTGGGGGCGTCCGGGTCGGTCCTCATCTTCTTGAGAGGAGGAGACGGGGGAGGAATGGTAGCAGCAGTAGTATTGGCATTAGCAGTGGGGGAAACCAGATCATGAGCCTCCAGTGGGTCTGCACCTTGAGCCTTGTCCTTAGCGATCTCGAAAGCCTTCACCAGCCTCCGCTTTCGGGGCATGGAACCCTCCCCTTCCTGGGTAAGAGCTGCGACATGTGTGGGCTTGGGGGTAAGGGTTCCTTTCTTGTAGACCTAGGGAGCTCGAGGGACCTCGATCACCTCTTGGCATCTCTCATTCTGGAGTGGCATGATGCCCTTAAGGCCTCCAAGTCTGAGGCGTTCCTTACTCCACAGCCACCGGCATTTTTGATAATTGGCCAAGATGGCTAAGACATCATTTATAAGGTCGTGGCAAACCTCGACGGCCTTGGTCAGCTCCTCCGACAGCTTGGGAAGACGGTTGATAGCTGTAGGGACTTTGAAGCCATCCACTCGACCGAGTTTCTCTCAGTCCCCAAACACGAGGATGGAGGTCTTCTTCCAATCCTTCGGAGAGTAAGGCAGGTCGACTAGCAGAGATTCTTTGATATACATGATCCTCTGCGAGAGGTATAATTGGTTGACCAAAGTAGGTTTGACTTGGACGAGAAGCCTAAACTCTGCTAGACCCATACGGCAGTCAAACCACCGATTGAGACGGTCAAAGCAGGCTAGATAGCGGAAACTATCTGGGCACCATTTCTCCAAAGCAGTATCGTAGAACTCGAGGAAGGAACAGTTAAAGGCAGGGATATGGGCCTGGGCTCAAAGGAAAGCCTGTAGACGATTTGGAAGGGATGAACGAGTAGTTCTGGGCCATGAGCTTTTTCGAACTGCAACACTCTCGCTTCGTCTTGGACGAGGGTGAACCGAAAGTTATCATTGTCCCCCTGGTGGAAAGTTTGGATGAATGAGGCAAGGGCCTCAGCAAAGTCAATCTTCAAGGCAGAAGGGTAAAGTTGTTTGTGGGCTTCCTTAGAAGCGGCCTTGGCGGTATGCGGCTGAAGTTACATGGAGGAAGGGTTAGCTTCAACTTTTAGAACGGGGGGGTTTGATGATTTCAATCTTGTCCACTTTAAAAGTAGTGGGTGAGGGGGGGGGAGGATTTTTTGCGGCCTCTGTGAGTGGCTCAGGGGTTGATTTGGTGATGACCAACTACGATTGTGGGAGAGGTCCAGCGGAGGTGAGTGGCTTAGAGCGGTCGATCAAGTCGACAGTGCTAAGATCTTGAAGAATGGTGACTTCAATTGGGGTGGAAGAGGAAGTATTGTTGGAGGCCATTGGATAAATATGAGTTTTTGGAAAAAAGTGTTGAAAGTTTTCTGGGTTTTTCTAGAAAGAACTTTGAAGGCTGAATAGTTGCAGAGATGAGCTTTTTGAGTTCGATGAGAAAATTTTGCAAGCATAAAAAATGAAAAGGGAGATGGCCTTTGATTTATATACTGTGAAGGGATGTGAAGTGATATGAAGTGGTCGTTTGAAGAGATAAGATGCTTCAGATTTCAAGGGATATGATTGATCTTTTGGAAAGAGTTAGAAGTGGGAAAGGTTACGTTGGACGGGGAGAAACGTAATGGTTGATGAGGCGTGATGACGCACGGGTCATGATGAAGTTGGAGCAGTACAAACATGTGCTTGGAGTTTCGCGTGTTACTTGTTAACAAAGAAGGATGTGTCTCGAAGACCGAAGAGCTTGGGCGAGCAGCAGTGCAAGGTCAACACGGGTCGAGCATCACACTACTGTGGGGGTATTTGTGGGAGTTTTTTTTGGCCACCTGAGCTGGAGAAAGATGAGCTCAGATAGCACGATTCTAGATGAGGTTCGATAAGGCTAGATATGGGCCTGGGCTCAGACGATTATAGGCTCGATTAAAGGATGAATGATTTGGGGGTTTCTAGAAGTCTTTGGAACGATGTAAAGTCTTCTAGAATGTTCGATGGGCATAACAATCCTAAGCAAGATCAGACCTCAAGGAGGCTGAGTAAACAGACCTCAAGGGACAGTTTGATCAGAGCTTAGGGGGTTGACAGAATATGAGGAGGAAAAAGAAAGATTTGTATGTATCATAGCAGAATAATGCTAAAGGGCATGTGGTAATCATGAGATTTGATTGGCCATGGATATGGAGATCCATTCCTTAGTCGATTCCTCCTATGCGAAAGTAAAGTAATCATATTAGATATGGATTATGTTTAGACCTAACTTGGTCGCTATATATAAAACATCTCTACATGGTTTAAGGTAACGTTAGACCTAACTCGGTCGCTATATATAGAACATCTCTACATGGTTTAAGGTAACGTTACTCTGCCCAATTTTACTATTCGATTCTTGAGATAAGAACTGACTTGAGCGTCGGAGGGTCTAAGCACGGTACCACACCGTACTCCAACTTATTTTGCATGTTCACGAAGATCTAAGCTAAAGCGGGATAAATCTGTTCTCGCATAGACCCCATGAATTATTAGATACATAAGTTGTGTATGGAGGTGACGATGCTCGAGATCCTAAGACTTCACATTTCCGCGAAGATCAAATTTGAGAATGTGCGTCTTTTAACTCTTATTGTAGTCACATGTCCATCACATTGAGGGATGGTGATCTTTCGAGGATCTCTATTTGTACTCACAATACACAAATTAAAGTCTGAACTATTGCAGCAACTACATGGAACTTCTAATATCTACAATTTTCTCACGGTTAGTCTGTGGAAATAGGAGATCAATAAAGGTTATATGGCTATTGATTTGGTTCCAAAACTTAGTAGAATGGTGATCTTCCGGGGACTATGAACTTGTACTAATTGATCTTGTCTAAGCCATTTAGTTGGATGGTATTATCTGTTAAAATTTTCCATTAGCTTATCGCTATTTTAACCATTTAAAGTTGATGGATCATAGAGTTAATGGATTGAATATATTTGGATTTCTTTGCAGGGCAAATGGTTTGGCATTTCTCATGCTCTCCAAATAAAGAGGACACAAGTAGGACGTATTTTGCAAAAGATGTAACTTGATAAAACATAAAAAAATAGAGATGCTTCCGTCTATGCTTTGTTGAATGCTTGATATGAATTCACTTACAGTTGCCATGCATTCTTTATTGGTTGAGCATGTAAACGTTGAATGGAGCATGTGGTTCCCTGTAGGAGATGATGATTTAATTTATGGGAAAGGATATCTTAACTGTGAACATGAGGCCAGATTTTATGTGCTTTTTAATTAGTGAGGATGGCAACCATGTCTTATTATGTAGGATATTTTCTTTTTTAGTTTTAAAGTGATCTCTTTTATGGTTTGTCCTATATAATCTATGATGCATATCACATTGAAACTGGATAGTAAATGAAGACACGCATAAAGTGGGTTAAATCAAATATATACCGTGATTTATAATTCACACCTTAAAAAAATTAACCGATAATTCGCACACTCGAGTGCGACGTCTTCCGCACACGTGTATGCACGTGCATGAAGGTGAGTATGTGTGTGTATATATAGCCTTTCCACAAAGATATACCTATTTTTGGTCATTTTCAGATATAGAGCATTACACCAATTTTTCGATCATATTTTAACATTTTCACCATCCAATTATTAGTTCTATATGAGTATATCATTCCTATAAATTTTCAACCAAAATGGTGATCGTATCGAACTAGGTTAAATTAAGGGACGGACCGAATCTGCCAAACCTGAATTGGTCATACTTATAAACTTCAAATGCAGTTTTGAATACCTTATAATAAAGAAATGGAGCCAAGTAATCAATTATACAAAACCTTATAATCATTGCTATCATTCATAAAACCTTACGATCATTCATAAAACTTTACCCACTGTTATCATTCATAAAACCGTTCTTTCATTCAATATTTCATCTAGATATCCAATTACAAGTTTAAAACATTGAAAAATATTTAAAAAGGGACTATTTGTGGAGAGTTCTGCAACTACAGAACCCCTAATGCTTTCGTGAGCACTACAAGAAAACTGCACTTAGACCACGGACCATTTCCGTCGTCTAAGTGCAGTTTTCCGTCGTCTAAGTACTTGGACGACGGAGTGTCCGTCGTCCAAGGTCCGTGCTCCAAGTGCTGTCGTCCAAGAACCTGGACGACGGAGACTTAGTGTTTCCGTCGTCCAAGTGCACTTGGACCTCGGAAATTATCCGTGGCCCAGGTGTTCACCTGGACGACGGAAACACTAAGTGTCCGTCGTCCAGGTGAGAACCTGGGCCACGGACATTGCTACCATTATCCGTGGCCCAGGTGTTCACCTGGACGACGGACACTTAGTGTTTCCGTCGTCCAGGTGAACACCTGGGCCACGGACATTGCTACCATTATCCGTGGCCCAGGTATTCACTTGGACGACGAAGACTTAGTGTTTCCGTCGTCCAGGTGAACACCTGGGCCACGGACATTGCTACCATTATCCGTGGCCCAGGTATTCACTTGGACGACGAAGACTTAGTGTTTCCGTCGTCCAGGTGAACACCTGGGCCACGGACATTGCTCGTGTGTCCGTGGCCCAGGTGCTCACCTGGACGACGGAAACATTAAGTCTCCGTCGTCCAAGTGAATATTTTATTTTTAAAAAAAAAATAAATTGAAATTAAAAATTTTTAATTTAATTTATTATTATTTTAATTTAAATAATGAAAAATGCTAAAATTAAATAAATAAACTAAATTTTGAATATTAAAATTAATAACTTAATTATTAAATAATCAAAGTAAATTAATTTGTACATACGAAAAAACCCATAAATTAAAAATTAATATATTGTTCGGAATGCGGAAAGAAACGAGATAATATACTACGTGCTAGCTAATACACTGGAGGAGCAGATGCGGGGCCGAGTCCTCCGCCTCCA
This sequence comes from Geum urbanum, assembly GCA_946800695.1. Taxonomy (NCBI): domain Eukaryota; kingdom Viridiplantae; phylum Streptophyta; class Magnoliopsida; order Rosales; family Rosaceae; genus Geum; species Geum urbanum. The sequence continues at coordinate 13,930,575 of OX327008.1, read as the reverse complement.
GCCGGGTCGTTGTCGTCGGGGTGTGGGTTCGGAGGAGGTTGACATACTTCTCGATTTTGGTTCATGAGCGCGATGAGTTGGGCTATTTGTGCTTGTTGTTCGTCAAGTCTTTGCCGCATTGACTCATTCTGCTCTTGTGTCCGTCGATTCTCCTCTCGTGCCAGTCGAGCCTCTTGAATGGCTGCTTCGACGGCCGCAGCCTGACTCATTCTCCGCTGCCTCGAACCTCCCGTAGATGATGAGCCGGAGGTCGTCGACAAATCTCGTACCACCCTAGGCCCAAAGTGCCTAACCTCCTTGCCAGCTCTACGACCGTAGACCTCATCCGCGATTGCAATTTGGCTCTCTAAGGATAGAGGAGGCAGGTCTTCCGGCGGCACATCTGGGAACGCAAGCTGAGTGTTGGCCAACTCTTCATGCGCACGCTCTATCGCCCTTGCCTACAAAATTATAATTAATTTATTATAATTTTTTAATCATATTTAAATAATAATTACTATAATTAAAAACACATATATATATATATCACTTACCCCGCATTGACTCGCTTCATTATCGAGCCCTGGCGTCACGTACGCGCTTACGCTTGCATCAATAAAAGGGTGTTTGGAACCCTTATCCTTGTGATCCTTGGCAATTTGAATGAACTGCTTGGCGCCGGTAGTATGGTGTTTCTCCTTCTTCCCCCGGTTGGCTTTGTTGACACCGGAGAATTTCTGTTACACAAGATAATTAAATCATTAAAAAATGAATAACTACAATTTAAATAATTCAATTATTTTAATTGAAATAAAAAAATTAAATTAATACCTTAAATTGGTCATCGGCAAAGTGGTTACACAACCACTCCCACTCATCTTCTCTCTCCCCTTGCAGCTCTACCGGGGGAGGCACGGGACCGACATCTTTGAAGTACTTATGGAGCCTGTACTTCCAATCTTTGTAGATGGAGTTGGCGGTTTGATTGATATGCCTCAACATAGCCGGTGTCGGATCCACATCAAATTGTTCCTATGAAAAATAAATAGAAAATTATAATCGTATATATTATGAAATTTTGAACCGAGATTAACAATATTATATAATAACTAAATTTAACGTATTACGTACCGAAAGATCTTTGAAGACTTTCGCCTTCTCATGATCCGGCGCCTCCTTCCAAGTAGGGGCAGTGATACGAACCCGGTTACGGATGATTGACCCTATCCCATGCGCCGAGAGACTTGCTAGTTGAGCTGTGGGAGGGCCACCGGTGAATTCGTCGTACGGCAAGTCGATCTTTTTACCGGTCGCCTTGCAAATACGCTCCGCTTTCCCCCCTTTAACGAGACCCCGAGTCCTTTTCGGTTCCGGGTCAGTGGGGGCCCTCTTTTGCCTACGGCGGGCGCTGTACATGATTGATTCGGCGGTGGAGGACGCCTGAGTACTTCCCGTTGAATGGGTACCGGGCGTCGGAGATTGGAAGGGGTCGACGTCATCACCGCTCGAGATGAATGGGGGAGCGGGAATTTCCCCAGAGGGCGCTACGGACGGACCAGATGATCCGTCCGGATTGAGAGCGTCGTTGCCCTCCGGTGGTAATTCCCAACCGACTTGGTCCGCCAAGCGGCGGAGCATGGCATCTTCTGCCTCTTGTTGAGCTTTCTTCTTGCCGGATGTCGTCTTTGGCGGAGCCATTTAAACCTAAGAGTACGGGGTTAAAATACCTACTTACCATAATAATTACAACTTAAAAATTTACGCTAATTAATTAAGTACGTTTAAGATTTAAATAGAGTACACTAGCTTGGCATTTTCGGTCGTTCAATGGACGTGCGACCCGCGCGATAAAGTGTAAATTTTCAATTAATCAGCCTTGGTTAAATCGAAAAACATGGCCAGTTAGGGATAGAGATAACGCGAGAGGCAGGACTAATTTCGACAAAAGTCTTTCTTAGTCCAAATCCTGTCACCAGTCATAACCCGTTTCTAGACACCATGTCCGACATTCGGCCAATTTTTCGAAAAATTACACTCCCTCAAGTCCTTTGCAAACTCCGCCCTCAACCTCGTGTCCATAACTTCACTTAGGTTATGGTGTGCGGTGATGAAATCCACACATCACGAGGGGTTAAGGAGATAAGCAAGGAAAAGAGGCGCCATCTATTCCAAAGAGTGCGACTTAATTACACCAAGCCTATGTACTAAATTTAAATCGAACACGTACGTACTACAAATTTATTTACTAAAAAATACACGTAATTACATGCAATAATTTATTTTCCATTTAGCATGCAATAATTAACCATTTAATTAATTAATAACAATAATTATTTATTTAATTAATTAATAACAATAATTAATTATTTATTTATTTAATAACAACAAATTTACAATTATTCATTTAATTAGGAAACAATAACAATAATTATGATTTAATTAATAAATAACAACAATTAATCATTTATTAAATATTTAAAATTAATTACTAAATTAATTTCTACAAATTAATTATATTTAGAATTTAATTAATTAATAAAATAAAAATTATTTAAATAAGGGAAAAATAGAAATGTACCGAAGCGGAGTTTACGGGAATTTCGCCGGAGTTTAGTCGTCGGAGAGGAGGAACCACGCCGGAAAAAATGTCGTCGGAGCGTCGCCGGAGGAGGATCGCCGGAGGAGAGGAGAGGAGAGGAGAGGAGAGGGAGAGGAGGAGATGGAATGATGAGAAAATGAGGGGGGGGTGCTGTTCTATTTATAGACTTTCACTTAGACGACGGAGCACTATTCTCCGTCGTCTAAGTTCACCTGGACGACGGAAATAGTGTTTTCCGTCGTCTAGGTGGCGGTTTAAAAAATTTCAATCGGCGCGTAATTAATCGGCGGGACGTTTTGAACCGCCATGAATTTTGACTTAGACGACGGAGAATGAATTCTCCGTCGTCTAAGTGAAAATTCAAGCGGAGCCGAAAACGGAAGCGGTAAATTGAACGGCCATAATTTTGGACTTGGACGACGGAGAATGACCATCTCCGTCGTCCAAGTGAAAATTACATGAAAAAAATAAACAAAAATAAATTTGAACCGCCATGGTTTTTGAACCTGGACGACGGAAAATGACCATCTCCGTCGTCCAGGTTCAAATTACGTAAAAAAAAAGTTTAAAAATAATTCGCTAGGAATTTAGCGATCTGTCATTCGAGTGAAATAGTCGTACAATATCGATGAACGCATCGTGTATATAAACAGTTAAATTTGAACCGACGATTAATTTTACGTATTGAAACATGTTAAGTATCGACTAATCTTTACGACTTAAGTGTTCATGAGTAGACGCTCATTTGCAGCAGAGTATTAACAAAATTGAATTTGGACAAAACAACCGTTGGATATGTTCGTCGTAACATAATATATAATTGTCTTCAAAGGATCATAAAATAATAAGTTCGGGAAGGGTTTGATCGGCACAGTCAACCGCAAAACCGATAATTTCACAAACCGGAAACGTGGATACTAGGCATTTCGTAACTCCGATTTTCGAACCGTCGAAGCTCACACACCAAGAATTGTTTACTCTAAAGTCTTGATGAAAAGACTTTGCATTGGAAGAAGGTCTAGATGGTCGTTGTCTTAGAAAAAATTACGATATCTGCACCTGGACGACGGAAACACTCATTTCCGTCGTCCAAGTCAGAACCTGGACGACGGAGAACTTCATTTCCGTCGTCCAAGTCAGAACCTGGACGACGGATAACACTCATTTCCGTCGTCCAGGTGTATAGACCCTGAATTCAGGGGTTAGGGCCTTACTGTTTAGGGTTTAGGGTTTGTGAACTTGGACGACGGAGAATGACCATCTCCGTCGTCCAGGTGTAAAAACCCCGAATTCAGGGGTTAGGGCCTTAGGGTTTACGGTTTAGGTCGTCCCCGGTCATTTGTGTGTGCGTTCAATTATTCTGATTCAAAAATATAATTAAAAAATTGATCGATCGATCCGAACTGCTAGATTTAGGGTCCAAGATTTAGCTAGGGTTTTATATGAGATTGAGATTTGGCGCCAAAGGTGAATCTGCAATTAATTTCTCCGTTGTCCAGGATATATAATTCGGATTAATTTCTTACCGTAAACCAGCATCGATCATATATATATATATATATATTACAATAATTACAGTAATTAATTACCAATTAATCTCCCTCGTCGTATGACCGTACTCTTCGTCATAATCATCATCGTCCTCATCCCCGTTAGTCGACGGCTCATCCTCGTCATCGTACTCAACATCGTCCGACGAATAACCTGAGTCCTCGTCCGCGTCCTCTTCCTGCTCGTCTTCTTCATCTACCTCATGGATAATCAACGTAGATTCATTGATTCCAAATCTTTGCGCGCTTTGGGAGTATCTTTAGTCTTGAACTTAATACCGAGAATTGTTCCCACCACGCTGTCGCACACATTCTTTTCTATGTGCATCGCGTCCAAGTTGTTCCTCAGCTTCAACTTCGACCAGTAAGGGAGTTCAAAGAATATACTCTTGTGATCCCAATAGCTCAGATCATGTGGAGGAATTGGATTGCATTTCTTTACATCCGCGTCATTGCTCAACACACCAAAGTCGAAATAGCTCAACCTCTCTAAAATCTCTTCGCCCGACCAACTACGGGGTTTAGGATTGTTCTCTACCGTACCGTCGAAATGAGCTTCATCCTGTCGCCACGGGTGGTCGTGAGGAAGCCATCTACGGTGACCCAAGTAACACACCTTCCCCGCGTGCCAACTAGAGTTCACGTCGTCCAAAAATATAGGACATCCATTATATCCTTTTGTCCTGCAGGCTGCCAACATCCCATAAGCTGGAAAATCGCTGATCGTCCACATTACCGCAGCCCTCATCGTGAACATCGTGTCAGTGAATTTGTCATAAGTTGGGACTCCATTTTCCCACAACAGTTTCAGCTCGTCGATCAAAGGTCTGAGGTAGACATCTAAGCACTTCGATGGAGATTTAGGACCTGGAATTAGTACGGTAAGGAAATTAAATTCCTTGTTCATGCACATCCACGGAGGCAAGTTGTACGGCATCAGAATAACTGGCCAAGTGCTGACGGCAGAGCTATTACTTCCCCAAGGATTGAATCCGTCTGTAGATAGGCCGAGTCTAACATTTCTAACCTCTGAAGCAAAGTCTCCAAATTCTCTGTCGAAATGTTTGAAACCCTCCCCATCCGCGGCGTGTCGCAGGACATCGTCATCTATTCGCTTTTCTGCGTACCATCGCATCGCCTCTGCTGTGTGTAGCGACATGTACAGGCGCTGCAATCTGGGAATCAAGGGAAAATATCGAACAACTTTCACAGGAATTCTCTTTTTCGAACTCTTCCTATTCAACTGGAATCTACACTGGCCACATACGGGACAATAGTCCAACTCTTTATACTCTTTGTAAAATAGCACACAATCATTCGGACATGCGTCAATTATCCTGTACTTTAGGCCGAGGCTGCTCAGGATATTTCTAACCTTATAATGAGATTTAGGAAGATTGTGATCATCAGGAAGCAACTTACATATTTGCTCCTGAATTTCGTCAAAAGCACTCACTGACATTTTGTGCTTCACTTTTATCTTCATTTGCTCCATCACATATTGCAACACATTCTCTCGACATCCAGGGAACACCGGGGTCTGCGCTTCAAGTAGCATCCGGTTGTACTTTTCCATCTCACTGGTGTCAGTGGCCAAGCTAGCTGCGGGGAATGTGTCATCATGCTCATTGGTGGTACTGTAACCTCCGTCTTGGTGTTGGTGTCCGCCATGACTACATCCCGGAAACGCATCATGGACCAAATCTGCAGTTGGGTTGCAAGCTGGGGGTCCGGCACCACTGCCGCTGGATGAGGCACCATGGTAACTGTACCCTGAGCTGAAGTCTGCTGCGCTGAACTCTACTGCTTCACCATGCTCGCTCCATGTAGTGTAACTCCACATCATACCATTTTCGTACAAGTGTTGCACCATAACATTAACCTCCGCATACTGACAATTAAGACATTTCTGACACGAACACCTGAAACGTTTCTTTCCCTGACCATGTTCTATCGCAAAATTCACAAATTCGCTAATTCCATCCATATACCGGACATCACATCTATTCTTCAACTTCATCCAACTCTTGTCCATACTGCTACAAAATATTATACTTAATTAATTATTACATATATATATATTTGTCCATTAATTTACCCTTAATTATATGTACTCGATCTACATATCGATCCATCAATTACGTACGTATGTACGTAATTTAATCGATCTGTACATATATATATATATAGCTAACATCAGCTAACATCCTTGCATGTATATATATATGTACGTACGTTTTCACTAAATACATATTAATTAAGCAAATTTTAACTGCGTACGTACGTACCTGCTGGCCTTCTCGATATCTTTACGTTAATTAAGCTAACTAGCGTGTCAGCGGAGATCCCGGCCTTATCGATCTTGATTCTTCTCGGCCTAGCTAGCTTCTAGCTACCTAGCTCGATCGAGCTCCCTAGCTAGCTAGCTTCTAGCTCCTTCTCCCTTCTCCTTCAATTATTCTTCAAATGGAATCGATCATGAAGAGATCGAGGCTAGCTAGGAATGAATTCGATCAGTACGTCACTGCCTTATATAATGCTTCACTTAGACGACGGAGGTGTCGGTACGTCGTCTAAGTGGAAGTACGTTTTGTGAACTCGGACGACGGCGTGTCGGTCCGTCCTCCAGGGAATCACCTGGACGACGGATAATACCATCTCCGTCGTCCAAGTGGTCACCTGGAGGACGGAGAAGACTCCGAGGTCCAGGTGGTCACCTGGACGACGGATAATACCATCTCCGTCGTCTAGGTGACCACTTGGACGACGGAGTCTTCTCCGTCCTCCAGGTGACCACTTGGACGACGGAGATGGTATTCTCCGTCGTCCAGGTGTTACTTGGACGACGGGAAAGTCTCCGTCGTCCAAGTGGAACTTGGACCACGGAAAAATTACTTTTCCGTGGTCTAAGTGTAGTTTTCTTGTAGTGGAGGTTGACACTAAGTGAATCCTAATAAACCCTATCAGAAACCTTGCCACTCTGTAAATTTGGGTTCTATCCTAATACGCCATGCCATGATTGTTCATCCAAAACACGAGTAAAGCTAAGTGCATTGGAACACAATGAAACTTGATAACTTGGTGAATAACAATTTGAGTACATATCTGGAATCTGCAAAGTATTTAAGGTACATGTTACTTAAATAGAGGCCACAAACATCTCTTTGAGGAAGGACAAAAATGAGAAACAAATTGCAGATATGGATAGAAGTAGGCAAGTTGATAGGTGAGATATATTTTGTACCTGAAGTGTTGCCGAAAGAACCTGTGACTAACCTAAGGTAAACACTACGCAACACAGCTAAACAGGGTCCAAAAGTTGTAGAACTGTCAGGAACTAACATCTTTGTTTCTTCTCTTCACCAATTTCAACACCTTTCAAAAGAACTTCCTATCAAAAGAAAAATCCATCACTAATTTCATAAGAACCCGTCTCAAACCAACCATAAATATATCCATACATAGAAATTATGATATTGTGTAATTCAATTAGCCATTGATATAGAATCAAGAACGAAATTAGTTCATTTATCTAAAACTTAGGCATAAGAGTTTAGGGTTTTGACAATAAATGACTAGAAATCATTTATGAGAGAATCTTCATTAATTACTTTATTTGAATAGTCCAAAGGGGTGAAAATCACATTTATTAACTACATGCCTACTAACAGTAATAGTTAGTAACTGCACTACAACCAACATTGATGTGTATAGAAGGCTTCTAAGACTGAAGCAACATCCTTTATCCTTTTGATTGCGCATGCATCTACACCACTGTTATTATAAGAAAGAAAGAAAAAATGAGAAATTGATACATTAGTTCAGATATAATCTAAATCCAAATATACATGTCTACAACTAAGATTAGCATTTGTTTATTACTCTTAAACATACTAGAGTTTATATAATATGAGCATTTATAATTAAACTACCAAGTCATGTCACAAGAACCTTTCTTAGGAGTTGTCATTCTCATTGTAATGTTCCAGCTGAGATATACAAAAAAGGTAAATTAGATACAACTATATTCCATTATTTATTCATGAGCGGTTTAAGATGCAGTAGTCAAGGTTGAAGCCCCTATGACATATGTGTGTAAAAAGCATGAAAAATTCTATATTTAGAAAATTATGGTCTTCACGTGTCAATTTGCATTTTCTTTGTTGTTTTCACTTGATTCACGAAATATTGCACAGATTGTCGATTAGTCCCAAGATTTTTTCCCCATTGAAATCAGAAGCTGATTAGTTCATAACTCTAATTTTGAGTTTGAGTCCATGCACCAATAATTTAGATATAGAATCCACAAGCTAGTACTGATACAAACACATAAACATGTGACAGATATACTTAATGAGGATATACTAATTGATATTTTTCGTAAAACAAATGATACTGTAAATAAATTGTAACTTAGTAAATTTGACAAAATAATAGTTGATAGGAGTGGTATTTCACTTGACGCAACAAGAAAGTTGATTAACCTTCAACTTCCTCTTAAGTAACTCAGCTCCATCAATTTTCTTCTGTATTTTACTCTCGCAACTCGATATACCCTTCTCATATGCCGCATTCTGATTCTGCAATGTTACCTCTCTCAATTGGGCCTGTTCAAAACCACAAACAGCAAGCATGAAACGCAATCACACCAAAAACAAACTACCCCTCCCAAAAATCCTAGAACTTTTTGAAAGGACCCGACCCCGATTTAGTTGCCTAAATCAGAATCGAACCCCTTCTGAAAACGTGAACCAACAAAAATCATTCAAAATTTCGGCAGAGTAACGCTACTAATGCGGAATTACATTAACCTGCACCCTGAAAATAACACTTCATCCTATGCCACAAAAGCCAAACCGTGGGCACCAATCCCATCCGGATTTCTCAATATCATTTCAATATCAATAAACAGTAAACATAACTGTAATATATAATATATCCGAGAAAATTCGTATAAAACATGTATCAGAATGTATCAGAGCGACCTCTAGTGTAAATATATACAATATACACATTAGTAGGCAAAACAAGAACCTACAGGAAAACACAGGTAGCTCAGATCACTAGCCTCCAACCACGACGTGAAACACCAGAACCTGAACTGCAAACTGGGCACGGTAACAGAAAAGCCCAGGGGAAAGACATGAAAACCGTTAGAGTGAGTGGACGAAAATAAATGTCTTACACCGAATAATATATATGTTATAAAAACATATGCGAGTCAAATATATGAAAATCAAATGGTACGTGAGGAGATGCGGACTCCAACCCACGTACAGAGCATGCATCATAATACCGCGGGGTCACTCATGGACTCACAGGCGATAGCACAGTCTGAGTCACGGGAACCCAGACCCACACGTAATTCCTAGCCAGAAAGGCTTTGGGTCAGGATATCTGTCCCCCCCCCCCCCCCGGAGCATACTCGGGGATCAGCCGAGAAGCCAATGTGTATCGATACAACCCTGATAAGTGAGACTGTACTCTGTGTAAACCAAATCATAAATCCTTTCCATGCACATGCATAAAACATAATATATAAGTATGTATATTCGTATTCACATATTCGTATATGTATAATCGTCAAACACATGCTCATAAAAATCAAGATCAAACTGCATGCTCAAGTTCGTAAAACGTATATAACAGACTCGCAATCAATCCGTGAAAAGAAATGTCCACTCACAGGTGAGCAAAACGCGCACTCGCAATCGCCCGAAGCACGATCTAGATCTCGATCCCCTGAATAATCATAAAACACATCTGATCAAAATCATAGCCCACAACTCTGTACTTAACAACGGAAACCAACTGTTCCTGAAAACATATTAAACTGTATAAAACAATCGACTGAATTTCCGAAATCTCCACTCGAACCCTTCGACTGAAAATCTGATACCCAAATCAATATGAAAACCTCAAGGCGATAATCAGGGCGCGATTACGAGAAAAATGACATTAAAATCATCAAAATCTGAAAAGTCAACCCTCTCGCCAGAGTGCCGCCGTTGATCGCCGCTGCCGCCGACGGCGGCGGCGCGCCGTTAACGGAGAATTTCTCCGGCGAGGAAGCTCCAGTTCCCTAGGTCTCCGCAAGCCCAACCTCTTCTTCAACTACCACAAAGTCCAAAACTCACCGGAACCTCACCAATTTCAGCTCGAAACCCAAACGGAGTTTAACTCCGGCAACCAATTCGAGTTCACCAAAAATCTCCATTTCAACTCAATTCAAGCCTAGGGGAAGCATCACTGGGGCAAGGGGACTCGAAACCCCCACCTCCCCGCCACCGTGGCTCGCCGGAAAGCCACCCCCCGTCACCGACGAATTCCGGCAAACCGACCCGGTTCGAACTCATTCAATTCCTCACCAAATCACAAAATTCCAACTACAAAACAACTCTAGAACTCAAGGGGAAGAGAACCATACCCTTCACGTGGCCGGAGGTGGCCGGAAAATGCAAGTCGGCCGGCGAGAACCAAACGGGAAAATCTCCCTCCTCGGTCAACGGGTCAAACTTCCAAAAATGGAAAGTCAACGCTGGTCATCATGTCAAACAGTGTTTTCGACAATTTTACGACTATTTCCGATATTTATACTCGCGCCTCGGGACGATCAACGGTTCAAAACGAATAACCAAAATGATTCGGATAAATACGAAACGAACGGATAAACTCGTCGATAAACCGAAACTTCAACTAATCATATTATATTCCTCGGTTATCGAAAAAATCATCTGGAACCGCCCACGAACTCGAAATCACGTGCTCTACAACTCTAGTGAAGAAACTCAGTTCAGATTCTCGGCCGATATTTAAGTCGTGAACTAACCGGCAAATCACACAATTAACGACTAATCGTGATTAAGCATAATCTCGTGAATCATACTGATTACTCTACTGATTCTGGTTCGGGTCGTCACACTTTTAACATGATCTAAAACAGTTACAACTTCACCTATAATCCCAGATAATAAAAAATCCAATCTTTAAATAACATACACAATATCTCAGAGTCCTACACCAAAATCACAATCAAAATCAAAGTCCCAAATAGAGAAACCTCCTAACTGGCATCAAAGTCATTAAATTTACATACCCAGATAGAGAGAGTTTAGGGATTTAAGGTTACTTACCGGTGGACGGTGTAGTCAGTGAATGCGCTCAAGTCGCGGTCTCCTAATTCGCAAATTCTCGATCTGGGGGTGAAGGTCAAGGCGTGGCAGTGCAAGGCACTACCAGCATAAGTACTATAGCCGAAGAAAAGAGGAAAAACAGGCCGACAATATTTCAAACCGTCGGGTATAGTGGACTTTAGCCGATGGTACAAACCATTGTCAGTAAAAAACATTATAGCCGACGGTACAAAAATGAACTGTCAGTTATAGTTAAAACTCATCGTCAGGTAAAGTTTTACGATAGCCAACGACCGGTTTTGCAAAACACCGACGATATGATCAACTATAGTTGACGGTCATTTTTTATGTCGTCGGCTATAGTTCCTTATCTATACAGATTGGGCAGCAGCTCAAACATTCAAATAAATTGGAGGAGGAAAACTCAAAACGCTCTCAAATTATTGGGTGTTGTCGGTAGCTGTCCAAAATAAGTTCGTGAAGCTATTTCCCGCTATATAGGTACGTATATATATGAATTTTTTAGATTGAGTCGATTTAATTAGATGAAAATATATATATATAAATTTTGGAGATTGAGTTGATTTATGTGTTATATATATATATATGAATTTTGGAGATTAAGTTGATTTAATTAGATGAAAATATGTATGTATAAATTTTAGAAATTGAGTTGATTTATATGTTATATATATGTATATATATGAATTTTGGAGGTTGAGTTGATTTAATTAGATGAAAATATATATGTATAAATTTTGGAGATTGAGTTGATTTATGTGTTATGTATATATATTAATTTTAGATATTGAGTTTATTTAATTAGATGAAAATATATATGTATGTGTGTTTATATATATATATGTTAGTTGATATATAGCTAGTATATATATATGTGTGTGTGTAACTTTGTAATTACATAGCTAGCTAGCTAGTAGATGATTGAATTAAAGATGTATATATATAATTAAGTTGAAATTTTCAGGATGTACAAGAGTTGGATTTTGTTCAGAGATGGGATCAAAATTATAAAATTGGAATGAAGAGTTTTGTGGAATATGTGAAGGCTAATTCTAATGTGAATGAAATTCATTATTGCCCGTGTAAAAACTAGCATTGTCGGAGCGATATGTATCGTTTTACCATTGATACAGTATGGGAGCACCTGAAGAAAAATGGGTTTTGGGATAAGTACACGTGTTGGATTGATCAGGGTGAAACATCATCAGCGGGTCAGCATGATCATGGGCAATATCTTAGATGGCCAGTACATCCAATGATCCAACAACGAGGTTGATTAGTGATGTATTTCCTTATGAGAGCGGTGTACTAGCTTAAACAGTAGATAATGATCCCGTCGTTGGGGGCTTCCCTCATATTGAGGCAGTCCAACAATTACCTACAGCTGTCAACACTACCAGTATGGACAAGTACAACAACCTGATTGCATTCCAACAGACCTCGTCGTACAACGGATGTAATAAGATTGTTCTTGAAAGTGTCATAGGAGTAATTGAAGTTATGCGAGAGACATAGGTCAAACATTAACACAAAGTAAATACATAACACATGAATCATGCAAATACAATTTAAAACTCTTTTTGTGTAGATGTAGCATTGGTAAGTAGGGTATTGTTCTTAACCAGGGATTGAAGGGTGCATGTGAAAGGACCCAATCCCGATTCAGTTACCTAAATCGGAATCAAACCCTTCCGGAAATACGAACCAACAAAAAATTTTCAAAATTTCGGCAGAGTTTCGTTACTAACGTGGAATTACCATAACCTGCACGCGGAAATTAACACTTCATCCTATGCCAAAAAAGCAAACCGTGGGCACCAATCCCATCCGAATTTCTCAACATCAATATAATCAACAACAGTAAATAAACTGTACTATGTATATATGTATATCCGTGAAAATCCGCACAACATGTATCAGAATGTATCAGAGCGACCACTAGAGTAAAACATATACAATATGTACATCAGTAGGCGAAACAATAACCTACTGGAAAACACAAATAACTCTGATCACTAGCCTCCAAACTGCGACGTGAAACACCAAACCTGAACTGCAAACTGGGCACGGAAACCGAAAAGCCCAGGTGAAAGACAATAAACACGTTAGAGTGAGTGGACGAAAATAAATGTCTTTCACCAAGTAATATATATGTTATAAAAACATATGCGAGTCCAGGTAAATAGAAACAATAAAGTACACGAGGTAAAACCATAATCCTCCAGCGTACTGAGCATGCAAGTAAAAATCCCACGAGGTCACTCATGGACACACACCGTGCTAGTACAGTCAGAACCACGGAGTCCCTGACTTCCACATGATTCTAGCCAGAAATGGCCTCGGATCCGGGGAAACGCCCCTCACCGGTCAGTCGGGGATACGCCCCTCCTGGTATGGCCTACCATCGGGGATCAGCCGAGAGACAAGTGTATCGATACAACAACGTAACCAAGACTGTACTCTGTGTAAACCAAATCATAAACATTTCGATGCAAATGCAAATAACAGCATATAAATGTATGTATACTCGTATACGTATATTCGTATAAGTATTCATATAATCGTAAAACACATGCTCATATATCCGAAATCTCATAGGCATGCTCAAGATCGTAAATCATATAAAAGACTCGCAAACAATCCGTGAAAAGAAATTGTCCACTCACAGGTGAGCAAAAAGCACACACGCACTAATCTCGAGGACTGGCGGAAGATCCCTCGCCAGAAGCACGATCACGATCTCGATCTCGATCTCCTGAATGTTCACAAAACACAACTGATCAATATCATAGTTCTCAACACTTTACGGATGCACGGAAACCAACCGTTCCCGGAAATACAAAATGCAGTGCAAAATGAATTACGGAAATCCCGAAATCCCCACTCGAAATCTCGACTGAAAATCGGCTAACCAAATCAACCCGAAAACCTCCATACGATAACCAGGGCGTGATTACGAGAAAAATGACACTAATTACATCGAAATCTGAAAAGTTGACTTTTTCCTCGCCGTTGACCGCCGCCGCCGCCGCCGCCGCGCCGTCAACGGTGGAATCACACGGCGGAAAGCTCCAGATCGGACCATCTCAACCTTGCGAACCTCTTTCCCTTCTATCACTAAGACCAATTCAAATCACAACCACCTCAAAATCAAGCAAAACCGAACGAAAATCCTTAACCAAATCCCTAATCGGGTTGCATCAAAAACTCTTCCTTAACCTCAATTGATCACAACAATAGACTCAGAGAGTCGAGGGGAGTCGAATCCCCCCAATCTCCCCTTTCAAAACTCGTCGGAGCCAAGCTCCCCGTCACCGGCGATATCAACCTGATCGGCCTAACTCGGGCACCCCAAAAACCTCATCAAATCTCACCAATTAAAACATCAACCAACTCGAAATCATCAAGGGAAGCTAACTGTACCTTTCAATCAACCAAAGGTGGCTGGAATACGGTGGTCGGACGGGCAACCAAATCGGGAAACTCTCCCCCTCGAGTCAACGCAGTCAAACTTTCCAAAATGGGAAAGTCAACGCAAGTTAATGCAAATTCGTGTTTTTACGACTATTTTCCGACTTTTCGATATTTATACTCGTCCCACGGGTCGATCAACGGTCCGGAATGAATATACGATGTGATTCGGATAAGCTCGAAACAATCGGATAAACTCGTCGAAACCCGAAACTTCAAATAATCATAAAATATTCCTCGGTTATCGGAAAAATCTGCCGGAACCGCCCTCGAGCTCGAAATCACGTACTCTACAACTTCCGTGAAGACACTCAACTCAAATTCTCGACTGAAAACATAGTCGTGAATCGAATCGTTAAACCACACAATATCGTAAAACTACGACTATATCCAAATCTCGAGAATCGTGCCAAACACACATCTGATTCTGGTTCGGGTCGTCACAGCATGCAATAATTGTGTATAAAGGGGGTTATCGATAGTTTTTTTTTTAAGCCTAATTAATTTACCTAAAAATGTCACAACATAAAAAATTACTCTTAAGACTCTAGCATGCATAAACTCATAGACAAGCAACACATAAAAGACTCTTAAGAATGCTAATCATGTTATGACAAAAAGAAAACCTAATTAATTATTTACAAGTGATCATCTTATTCCTCACCTTAACTCAATCATGACATTTATTCATCTCTCAAAAACCTACGAAATTCTATCGCTCAAATTCTCAAAACACATGCATATTATCATAATTTGTGCTCGGGGTCCCCTATACACCATTGATTTTGACTTGGGATCCCCTATATCTAAAATCAAAGAATTAAGAACCAAATACACATGCAAGTTTCGAATAAGAGTAATAGAACACATGGAAGATTTATTGAAAGACATATAATTCATAAAATCGAAATAAAATCATCCAAAACACACAAATAAGTTTAATACATAAAAATGAGAATATGGAGTAAATAGGTCATTGTTACACTTTTATATCTTCAGGATCCCCTATGGATACTCAAGAGAACTAGACTTCTTTGGTGGATGACGCTCGGGATCCCCTATACGTCGGTGGAAATGAAGATGCGATGGTGTGATGGTGTAGTCGGCTCCTTGAGGATGAGAACTTCATTTGTGGGGAGGAGAACAAATTTGGCTAAGCTTAGGTTGTAGAATAAGTGATGATCTTCTCTATTGCCGAACCTCTCTATTTATAGGCCAAAACACAAAGCTTTGCTGTTTCTTCAAGGAAAAGAAATATCTCTCTCCTTGTCATTTCTTGTAAGCTACTCTTTATTGTCAACAAAGTAGTTTACTTTCTGACTTATTTCTTCTTGTTGGGCAAGAAAAGCATATCAAAGGTCTATCCCATGTGTTTTGGCCGAATTGATCAATCATGGCAAGCCCAATTGCATGTTGAGTATTGTCCCGAGCAGACTGACATTTCTGTACTCTAATGGACATTCCGGGAGCTACAAATATTTAAAAATTATGATCTTTAGCACGTTGGAAAGAAGACTCAAAGAGATTTCCAACCATAGGTCAATCGTTGTGTAACTCCTCCTTACCTGTTCCCAGTCTTTGTTCGAAGTTTGATGATCTACATATGCAGATTCCCTTTTTTATTATTATTATTCTTCATGATTGTGACGACCCGGAACAGAATTAGTAGAGTAATCAGTTTAATTCACGAGTTAGCGCGTAATTACTGTTTTCCGATAATTGATTGATTTGCCGGTTTTAATCACGACTTAATTATCGGCCGAGAATTTGAGTTGAGTCTCTTCTCGAGACTTGTTGTACACGTGATTTCGAGTTCGTAGGCAATTTCGGATGATTTTTTCGACGACCGAGGAATATAATATGAATATTTGAAGTTTTAGAATTTCGTCCAGTTTATCTGTTCGTATCGAGTTTATCCGAATCGTAATGGTTATCCATTTTGGACCGTCGATCGTATCGAGCTGCGAGTATAAATATCGGAATAGTCGAAAAATTGTCGAAAAATCACTGTTTAGAAGTTTGACCGTCGTTTGACAAAAAATTGACCGTTGACTTTAGGTGACTGGAGCTCCACCTTGGGTTGCGAACTGCCACCGTCCGACCTGGATTTTCTGGTCACTTCCGGCCATGAAATTGGTATGGTTAGAATCCTCTCTTGATTTCCTATGGTTTAGAACTTCGATTTGGGTGATTTGATGAAGTTATGAGGGAGAACGAACTCGGTGAAGTTCATGGATTTTGCCGAATTCGGGTGGACTTCTCCGCTGACTTTTGGGGTCGGGGCTTTGGGGGGAAAGGTTCCGCTCAACCTATAGATGCTTTTGTTAGAAGGAATTTGGGTTTGGTTGCCGTTTGAAGCTCGCTGGAATCTCACTGGAATCCATGGATTCCATGAGTTTCGAGCTCAATTCCGGTCGGTGGGCTTGAAATTGGGTCTCGATGTAGAAGAGAAATGTGTTGGGCTTGAGCAGGACTTGTGATCTGAAAATTTTGGCTGGGATCCGTCACCGTTGACGCCGCGTCGCCGGCGGCGGCGGCGGTCAACGGCGGAGCTCTGGCGACCGTTGACTTCCGGTCGTTTCTCTCATATTCGCGCCCCGATCGTCGCCTTGAGGTTTTCGAGTTGATTTGGGTACCGGATTTTCAGTCGAGGGTTTAAGTGGAGATTTCGGGAATTTCGTTGATTATTTTAGTATCAGTTATACGTTTCCGGGAACGGTTGGTTTCCGAGGTGTGGTACAGTGTTGTGATTTGTGTTTTTGATCAGATATATTTTATGATTATTCAGGAGATCGAGATCGTGCTTCGGGAGAGGGATCTTCCGCCGGACCACGTGATTAGCCCGAGTGCGCGCTTTGCTCGTCTGTGAGTGGACAATTTCTTTTCACTGATAATCGCGAGTCTTTAATATACGCTTTACGACCATGAGCATGCATATGAGATTATGATTTATATGAGCATGTGTTATACAATTATGTATTACGTATATGCATTTACATTATGCTTTATACACTTGCATAGAACTATTTATGATTTGGTTTATACAGAGTATAGTCACAGTATATATTGTTCTATCGATACACTTGCATCCCGGCTGATCCCCAAGGATGTTTACCGCGGGAGGCTGTGACCCCTGACCCGCCTTTACCCGTGGGGGGGGGGGGGGGGGGGGGCAGATCTCTGATCTGAGGCCTTTCTGGCTAGAATCACGTGTGGGTCTGGGATCCCGTGATTCGGACTGTACTAGCGCGGTCGTGTTCATGAGTGACCCCGCAGAGTTTTAAGCTGCATGCTCCGTACGCGTGAGGAATTTGAGTCTCCTTCGTGTACTATATCATATTCATTTATTTAAACTCGCATATGTTTTTATAATATATATTATTCGGCGAAAGACATTTATTTTCGTTCACTCGCTCTAACAGTTTTCATGTCTTTCCCCTGGGCTTTTCGGTTTCCATGCCCAGTTTGTAGTTCAGATTCTGGTGTCTCTCGTCGCAGTCATTCGAGCTACCTTTCTGTTTCAGTAGGTTACTTGTTTTGCCTACTGTAGTATATTTTTTATATATATACTAGAGGTCGCTCTGATACGCTACTGATACATGTTTTTATGTGATTTTCCCCGGATTTTCTATATATTACAGTTATGTTTACTGTTTATTGTTATTGATTTGATATTGAGAAATCTGGATGGAATTGGTGCCCATGGTTTGGCTTTTGTGGCATAGGATGAAGTGTATTTTCCAGGTGCAGGTTAATGTCAATTCCGCGTTAATAGCGTTACTCTGCCGAAATTTTTATGATTTTTGTTGGTTCGTGTTTTCAGAAGGGGTTTAATTTCGGTTTAGGAAACTAAATCGAGATTGGGTCTTTTCAATGATTCTCTCTTCTTTTGACTTTGAGAATCTTTTACTAGCCATATCTTCTACTCCACGAAATTAGCTGATTGGATCTTCAATTTTGGATATCTCAAATGATCTTCTAATTTTGTTCATCTTCATTTATTCTTCTTCAAGATCCTTCCGGAAGCTTCATTTAATTTCCTAGTTAACTAGAAAATTCTTTCCTAGTCAACATAGGATTTCTTTAATTTTCTTCTTCCTTCTTTGCCGAATTCCTTTGGTTTTTCGAACCAATTCTCATTCTCCCTATTTATAGGGTTTTAGCATCTTGTAGACTTCTTTACTCCGTCTCTTTTGTTCTACACCTAAAAACAACAAAATAAGTCAAAACTAATAATACTAAGTAATTAACAAAGTA
Organism: Geum urbanum; assembly: GCA_946800695.1. Classification (NCBI taxonomy): domain Eukaryota; kingdom Viridiplantae; phylum Streptophyta; class Magnoliopsida; order Rosales; family Rosaceae; genus Geum; species Geum urbanum. The sequence continues at coordinate 13,911,565 of OX327008.1, read as the reverse complement.
AAAATGTAGAGAAAACACATTAATTAATATGGCTAAATTGGATAGATCAGTAATGAAGGTCAAAGTAAAGAACAAAATGAGTGTCAAGGCTGTTGATGATTGGCTGAAGTGGACTGCTTCGATGCTGCCCCCCGGTCATCATCTTCCTACCACTCATCGTAAGGTGCGACATATCTTTAAAAATTTTGGAATTTCCTACATCAAAATTCAAGCATGCAAATATGATTACATTCTCTTCTGGGGTAAAGATGCTGACGGGAATGATCTTGAAGGCATTGATGCATGCCCAGTATGTCACACATATAGGTATAAGTTGACTCCTGCAGGAAATAAGAAAGCTGTGAATATACTTCAGTATTTCCCGTTGATTGATAGGCTAAAATGGTTGTTCATGTGTGCACACATGGCTGAAGCTGGTATATATTTCGCGTGTTACAATGAGCTTTAAAATTATACAAACCTTAAAGTGAGTTTTTGAACTTATAATACTTCTTTTATGAGTGAATTTCGTGCATTATGCCTCAAGAACTTTTACATGCCTCATCTAAGTATTTGCCATAGATTTCAATGAACTAGAGATTACTAGAACTTTCTCATCTAGACTTGCAAAGCTTTTAAGTTGACATATCCTCTAATTTTGGAGATGATTAAAGGAAATTTAGGTTTTCCACCACTTAACCAAAAATCCATGTGTCCTTTTGTGTGCACAAGTTGCGACACCCTTAGATTACCTCTTTGTGCCTATGTTAAGCCTTTTCTTTCAATTTACCACATAAATACCTAAACACTTAGCCTAGTATAGAGTTTCTGACCCTTGTTCTAAAGACTTGGTGAAGAGATTTCGAAGCTAGCACAAAGAAGTGATGAAAAGATGATGAGAGAATACAAAGGAAGGGAAGACTTGTCCAAAAGTTGAAAAAAAAAGTGATTGCCAAAAAGAAAAAGAAAAGAAAAGAAAAAATTCGAGAGCAAAAGAAAAAAAAGTGTAAGAGCTCTCCGGCAAAATGTTTTAAGTATGAAAAGTTGGACAAGTGAAGTTTAAAGTAAAGATAGGCCCAAAAAGAAGAAATTTGGCCTTGTATTTGAAGTTAGACACATGAGAAAGGATGAGCTCGAATTGATGAAGTGAATAAGTCTTTTGGATGTTTTTCATCTATGGCGACCCGAATCAGAATTAGTACGTTAGTCGGCTTAATCCGCGAGTTTTACGAGTAATCACAGTTGTCGTAATTGAGCAGTTTTAGCGGGTTCATTCACGACTAATTTATCAGGCGAGAATTTGAGATGAGTCTCTTCACGAGAGTTGTAGTATGCATGATTTCAAGTTCGTAGGCGGTTTCGGATAATTGTTTTAATAACCGAGGAATATGTTATTAGTATTTGAAATCGCATGATTTAGTCGTGCTTATCCGTTTGAGTTTGAGTTATCCGAAATGTGGATGTGATTCGATTTGGACCATCGATTGTATCGAGCCGCGAGTATAAATATCGGAATAGTCAGAAAATTGTCGAAAATCACTGTTTTGGATGTTTGACCGTCGTTTGACCAAAAGAAGACCATTGACTCGCGTTGACCGAGGGAGAACCGCACTGCCGTTGACTCGCCGTGGACTTTCCATTTCCGGCCACCTCCGGCTACAATTTGGGTATGGTTAGCTTCTCCTCTTGATTTTTTATGGTTTAGGACTTGGATTTGTGTGATTTGATGAGGTATAGGTGGAGAACGAGCTCAGTGAAGTTCGTGGTGTTTGCCAGAATCGGGTGGCCATTTCCGGCCACTTTTGGGGTCGGAGGGGTTGGGGGTTTTGCTCCCCTCAACCCAAGGAAGCTTTTGGGTGAAGAGTTTTTGAAGTTGGTCGCCGTTTGGAGCTCGCCGGAAACCTCACCGGAATCCATAGATTTCGTGGGTTTCGAGGTAATTTCCGGCCGGTGGGCTTGGAATTAGGGATTGGTGTAGAAGAGAGATGTGTTGGGCTTAAGAAGTATTTGTGATCTGAAAAGTTTGGCCGGAATCCACCATTTTTGCCGCCGTGGCGGCGGCGGCGGCGGCCAACGGCGGCGCTCCGGCGAAAGGTTGAATTTTTGGATTTTTGTCAAGTTTTATGTTGTTTTACTCGTAATCGCTCCCGAGCGTAGCCTTAAGGTTTTCGAGTTGTTTTGGATACCGGATTTTAAGTCGAGGGTTTATGTGGAGTATTTGGAGGTTTTCGACGATTATTTTGTATCCGAGTTATATGTTTCCGGAAATTGTTAGTTTCCGAGATGAGGTTCATAGTAATGAATTGTGATTTTGATCAGTGATATTTTTTTATTATTCAGGGGATCGAGATCGTACTGAAAGGACCCAACCCCGATTTAGCTCCCTAAATCGGAATCAAACCCCTTCGAAAACACAAACCAACAAAAACTTTTCGAAATTTAGGCAGAGTTTCGTTACTAACGTGGAATTACCTTAACCTGCACGCGGAAAATACACTTCATCCTATGCCACAAAAAGCAAACCGTGGGCACCAATCCCATCCGGATTTCTCAATATCTCAACAGTAAAGTAAAGTAGTAAATATATATGTACTTTACTGAAATCCAGTGTAAAATCATATAACGTATTCAATAGGAAGCTCAGAGCGACTTCTAATACATAATCGTATACGCATACCACAGTAGGTAGAACAATAAACCTACTGGATGAAACAAAGTAGCTCGAGCACTATGCCTCCGACCACGACGTGCGACACCAGAGCCTGAACTGCAAACTGGGCACGGAAACCGAAAAGCCCAGGGGAAAGACAATAAACACGTTAGAGTGAGTGGACGAAAATAAATGTCTTTCACCAGTTTATATATGTTATAAATCATATGCGAGTCCAGGTAAATAAAAATATAACATAGTACACGAGGTAAAACCATAATCCTCCAGCGTACTGAGCATGCAAGTAAAAATCCCACGGGGTCACTCATGGACACACACCGTGCTAGTACAGTCCGAATCACGGGATCCCAGACCCACACGTGATTCTAAGCCAGAAAGGCCTCAGGTCAGAGGTCTGCCTCCCCCCGGTACAGGTCACGGGTCAGGAGTCACAGCCTCCCCCGGTACACATCCTCGGGGATCAGCCGGGATGCGAGTGTATCGATACAACAACATATAACGACTGTACTCTGTGTAAACAAAATCACAAATATTTCGATGTAAATGCATGTAATAGCATATAAGTATAAGTATACTCGTATACGTATATCTGTATAAGTATAATCATATAATCGTAAATCATATGCTCATGCAAATCCGAAATCTCATACGCATGCTCAAGTTCATAAATCACATAAAAGACTCGCAAGAATTCCGTGAAAAGAAATTGTCCACTCACAGACTGGCGTAACGCGTATCGCGTTAACCCGTGATCCGGCGGAAAGTCCCTCGCCAAACGAACGATCACGAAACCCCTGAATATTCACAAAGTTCATTATTCAAAGTCATAATCCGACAATACAAATCAAACCACGAGAAACCACCGTTCTCGGAAACAGATAACTCAAAGTCGACGAATCGTCGAAAATCCGTATATACCGCTTCAATACCTCGCTTTACGTTCGGACGCTCAACTCGAAAAACGAACCTCCCCACTGCGATCGGAGCGCGATTTCGAGTCAAATGACATGCAACTTGTCGAAAGTCAAAAAGTCAACCCTGACCGTTGACCGCCGCGTTGACCGCCGCCCACGGCGGCGCCACTGTTGACCGGAGAATTTCACGGCGGAGCAACCCCAATTCCATGCAAAACCACCCACTGAGCAACTTTGTCAACTACAACAAAGGCCAATTCTCACTCTAACTAGGTCAATTTCATGATAAACCGAATTGGTACCAAATTTTCCAATCCAAAATTCTCCAAGCTCAAGCAAAATTAGATCACCAAACTTACATGGTAGCTTCCTAGTGATGAGAGCTTCAAAGCCCACTCCAAATTGCAGCTCAAATCGGCCTCAAACATGGAACCCGAATTCACAAAATTTCTTCCAAAGTTTGGCCGGAAATAGCTCCTTCTCCGGCAAGCCTCGCCGTACGTGGTGACCATGGGTAGACTCGGGAGGCCGGGACGCTTCGAACAAGACCGGATCCAAGGCCGGAGGTGGCCGGAAACGTCGCGCCACCGTGGAGCACCGTGGCTCCGTCGCCATTCTCTCTCTCTCCACCGAGTTGACTCGGTCAACTCGGTCAACACCCAATATGGAAAGTCTCTGACTTGCCCAAAATAGCAACTTCTATTTATAGCCTTTCCCGATTTGGAAACTCATGTTTATCCATTTCGACGAACCTTAAACGCGCGTAACTTTCTCGTTGTAATTCCGATTCCGATAATTCTCGCGGCCATAAACTCGTCTCAACATATTCTTCCAATATCACCCGAAGTCAAACACATCGGCCAAACGGATAAAAAGTCAACTGTTCAACCAAACATACATTTAAATCGACTAATAACCAACAATCGGAAATATTCGCAACTAATTCTTCGTAACTCAAAATCATGTTCCGGAAGTTCACACAAACTCAAAATTAAATTCTGAACAACTTCCGTGAAGAAGCCGAAACCAAATTCTCGTCCGGTAATTTAGTCGTTAAGTAGCTCACCATTTAAATCTGAACTTCAAATATTCATAACTAATTCCTCGGTTGTCCAAATAACGATCCGGAACCGCCCACGAACTCGAAATCACATGAACAACGACTCTCGAGAAGAGACCCAGCTCCAATTCTAGGCCAATAATTTAGTCGTTAAGAAGCTTCAGCGATTCAAATAACTGCCGAACAGCTGCGACTACGCAGTAACTCACGTATATAGCTGATCAAACTGCTGATTCTGGTCCGGGTCGTCACAAATCCACCCCCCTTAGAAAAATTTCGACCTCGAAATTTCCAAGTCTGTCGACTACAAGGTAGGAGCACTGCCTCTACATGCTGCTCAACTGCCCAGTGGCTATTTCAACTGAACAACTCTGGCAACTGACTCCACAATAGGAGATAGCTCCGTGCTGAAATCTCTATACCCTCAAATCACAAATCTGAACTGGCTCACACAATCGCCAAGTGTTCCCACATAAGGAACAGACAGGGTACACAACACGTAGCAAACTTGAAACACAGTTCTACCACACGGAATACAATACACATCTCACACACAAAAGCCAACAATGTAGGCGACACCGAACTATACGGCACAACACATACTCGCCTATGACCACATACGGATCAAAACAACGTGGCTAATCACAACACAGTCTATACACACCAACATAACTCAAACATGTATCAGCCCATTTCCGCTAACCTGACAATCTGTGGTAACACACTCCACAAAATCAAAATCAAACATCAACTCAAACTCAATCAAATCAAACTCGCTCCAACACTACGGAGCACAACGTCGTCCACAAACGACATCAAGCAACGCCGATATCACAGTGGTCAACAAACTGGTACTGCAAGCAATCTCGAACAGCTAAAACTGCTGGTCCCGAATCCTTCGGAACTACAATACCGGGGTCCACAACATGCCCTCCAAGGTCTAAATAGTCCTCGAAGATCGCTCACCAATCTAAGATAAGAACCGGTACTAACTCGTAATCTGGTCCCCAATGCTCGCTGCAAAGCTTACCAACACACAGTTATAGCCGATTGTCTCGATCAGCGAACTGGGACATAAGCACATCACGAAATGGACAATCTCCACCAAACTCAGCTATGCCAGCCTGCCACTAAAATCATCTCTGAATGCACAAGGAAATGTACTAAATTCATCAAATGGTCCACAATGGTCAAACCACTGGCATCACAAACCAAAGTGCATACAAGCATACACAAACACAGCAGTAATCGCCACGTTTAACCAGAAATCTTCAATGGCTGACACTCCTCGGCAAGTCTCTGCCTCCTAGCCATCATCGGTCGACAAAAGTGGCAAATGTACACACAAACCGCTACATTCTACTTCATGCTGCATCACGAGTAATAAACTCGGAAAATCTGGTACATCTCCACATCAACAGTGCATAACGCACGCAAAACCACGAGCCTCAATATCATCATACTCAAACTCAGCTCTCGTAGCCCATAACTCGGCTAACACGGAAACTCGAGCCACACATACACATATGCAATATTGAAACTCATGACTCTCAACTGAATGCATCAGCATCAACATCATCCCAAACAGATGGTCAAAGTACAGTCTCTAGCCTTTTTCGAGCAACTCAAAGGTACAGCCATAGTCGTCAGTCGACTCCATCCATCGACACTGCCTCAAGCTCAAATCTGGCCGAAAATGCAAGTGGATGAAACTCAATGATCAGTGCACATCATACACTGCTCTGCACGCCATAGCAGTAGTATCTCCAACTCTCTGGTGCTAACACAAGGACAGCTACACCCAAATCATACACCAGATACGTAGCTATACAAAGTTTCCCCTGCCTGGAATCATGAACCACAGCTCTGCTACACAGCATCAATACACAACCAAATCCAAATCTCGATGCATCGCCATATTCCACGAACTCGTCGTAATCGTCAGGTAAGGTCAAAACCGAAACAACGGTCAACCATCCTGCAGGAGGAAGTAACTCTCCTCGCGTGCATCGAACCACATAAACTTGACGCCTTCTTCGTCAATCCGGAAAGTAGAGTAGCAATCCGGGAAAATCCTGCACAAAGCCGTCGGTAAAAGCTTGCCAAACCCAAGAGACCCCTGATCTCTGGTACAATAGTAGGGCAACTCCAAATCCACACGGCTTCGAACCGGTCAGGATCCACGCCGACTCCTTCGGCTAGCATCACACAGCCCAACATCTTCACGCTCATCGACCAAAACTCACACTGGCTGAATCTCGCAAACAGCTGATCATGTCGCGAAATCCGCAACACCGCTTGCAACTATTTCAGGTACTGGTCCTCACTCCTTGAGTACATCAGGATGTCACCAACGAACATAACCGCAACTCATCCAGAAACCGTCTGAACACCTGGTCCACCAAGTCCACACGATTTACGGGGCATTGGTCAACCCAACAACGTGACCAAGAACTCATGATGTCCGCACCGATATCCGAAAGCCAACAAAGCCACATCTGACTCATCGATCCACAACTGATGGTATTCGGATCCGAAATCAATCCTCAACAAGACTGAAGCTCTCACAAGCTGATCCACCAATAGTCAATCCGAAGGGGAGGATACTCACACTCCTCTGAAGCGAATCAGGTTTCGGTATTCGATGCACCACCTCGTCGAACCATCCATCACCCGTACACACAAATGCAAGAGCACACAAGCAAATATGCGGGTCGTCTAAAATCTCCTGAAATCTCATCCAGCAACTCCTGGAGTCGAACCAATAGCTCTATCAGCTCCGCTGGCTCCGAACGACAAAATGCCGGTAAAATGAGTTCAGCGCCCGGTACAAGCTCAAAGGTGTAGTCGGTCTCCCGAACTGGAGGAACACCTAGTAACTCCTCCGGAACACACCTGGAAACTCGAGAACCACCACAATATCATCAATATCTGGCACAGCAACCGTAGTATCCCCAACATGAGCTACACAATCCGTCTCCATCATCTGCTCGACCATCACCGCGAAACAGCGTCTCAGGAAAATCTGGTCATCGAACATAACCTCCTCCTCGAGGCACTCAAACATCGCCAAATGCGTCGTCAGTAAGTCCATGCTCACAAGCACTCCAAAACCACAATGTCTAGCTATAACAGATCCGCGGCTAAGCCATATCCTTCAACAAGGATTTCGCAACCTCCGGATGGATGCAATACTCTCCAAGACCTCAGAAGTGGAGATGCAGGTACAATCGCCATGGACATCAAGCAATAGTAACCTCGGAGAAAAGTCTGTCCTCAAACAAGGTCATAGCACGAACTTCAACATGCCCAACTAGTCGCCCATATCAAATGCGACTTGCTAAATAACTCGTCAAAAGGTATATTGATCAGACCTCAGGAACAACATGAGAATCTCCTCGTAAACTCTGAGCTACCAGACCGCTACAACAGCTAGCTGAAGGCGCTCCCTCATAACATGACCCTCCTGGCCACCACAATAGTAACTGAGAGTGCTTACGAACACAAGTCACTGCGACACCTGCTGCGTGACAGGATCATCAACGATCACACAACTCATGCCATAGGAGCAAATCCGCTACTCTGCGATCTCCGCCATCGTCAAATGGATCAGCAGAGGATCCTCAACATAATCGAAAAGGCCACAGCCTGATGAAGTCACTGATCCCGAAGTGTCGAAACTCAACCTCATCAAAATCTCACTGCTGAATCCACTTTCCTCAAACTATCACATCGAAAACCATGTACATCATTCCTTTTCGATAACCTCGCCACTGAGTGCAGCACACTAAGCTCCTCACGCATGTCTCGAGGAATATCAATCAGACTCTCTCTGATGCTCAGGTTCAACTCATCTCGAACCTCGTGCCCTGCTTCCTCTGAAGCCACATAACTCGTATAAACAGGTATAAACATATGAACAATGCATCTCTGCCTCAGGTGGATAAACACTCCACATTCGAATGCTGGGTAGCCTGATAAAACCATTACCGTATACAACACCCTAAATGTAGGCCATGGAGTCGCAACCGGAACTCACACACTATCAGCCCACCAAACACAATGATCAGAATCAGGCAAACATCACTGCCAAAATTCTCAACTCTGAGGCAACATATAGACGCCCATATACACATCCCCAGGCAAACCGTGCCACACATATCTCTGGACTCTGAATACTCATCTGAATCCACTGTTCTCTGGCAATTCACGCGTCAATTGATCCACAACAGGATCCCCAACCGAAACGACACGGAAAGCACGTCAGGAGGCATCCTAATGAATACAATACCGTTCACAACAAGTGGAACGTAATCATGGAACTTCAAATATTTGAAAGCATACAACACCCGGAATTTGATGATTATCCGCCGGCCGGTCGGGTCACCATTCCAGACATGCTGTACATTCTCAAATATCCTTAGTAAACACGACTACAGAAGTCTACAGAACCTATAACCTAATGCTCTGATACCAAGCTGAAAGGACCCAACCCCGATTTAGCTCCCTAAATCGGAATCAAACCCCTTCGAAAACACAAACCAACAAAAACTTTTCGAAATTTAGGCAGAGTTTCGTTACTAACGTGGAATTACCTTAACCTGCACGCGGAAAATACACTTCATCCTATGCCACAAAAAGCAAACCGTGGGCACCAATCCCATCCGGATTTCTCAATATCTCAACAGTAAAGTAAAGTAGTAAATATATATGTACTTTACTGAAATCCAGTGTAAAATCATATAACGTATTCAATAGGAAGCTCAGAGCGACTTCTAATACATAATCGTATACGCATACCACAGTAGGTAGAAAAATAAACCTACTGGATGAAACAAAGTAGCTCGAGCACTATGCCTCCGACCACGACGTGCGACACCAGAGCCTGAACTGCAAACTGGGCACGGAAACCGAAAAGCCCAGGGGAAAGACAATAAACACGTTAGAGTGAGTGGACGAAAATAAATGTCTTTCACCAGTTTATATATGTTATAAATCATATGCGAGTCCAGGTAAATAAAAATATAACATAGTACACGAGGTAAAACCATAATCCTCCAGCGTACTGAGCATGCAAGTAAAAATCCCACGGGGTCACTCATGGACACACACCGTGCTAGTACAGTCCGAATCACGGGATCCCAGACCCACACGTGATTCTAAGCCAGAAAGGCCTCAGGTCAGAGGTCTGCCTCCCCCCGGTACAGGTCACGGGTCAGGAGTCACAGCCTCCCCCGGTACACATCCTCGGGGATCAGCCGGGATGCGAGTGTATCGATACAACAACATATAACGACTGTACTCTGTGTAAACAAAATCACAAATATTTCGATGTAAATGCATGTAATAGCATATAAGTATAAGTATACTCGTATACGTATATCTGTATAAGTATAATCATATAATCGTAAATCATATGCTCATGCAAATCCGAAATCTCATACGCATGCTCAAGTTCATAAATCACATAAAAGACTCGCAAGAATTCCGTGAAAAGAAATTGTCCACTCACAGACTGGCGTAACGCGTATCGCGTTAACCCGTGATCCGGCGGAAAGTCCCTCGCCAAACGAACGATCACGAAACCCCTGAATATTCACAAAGTTCATTATTCAAAGTCATAATCCGATAATACAAATCAAACCACGAGAAACCACCGTTCTCGGAAACAGATAACTCAAAGTCGACGAGTCGTCGAAAATCCGTATATACCGCTTCAATACCTCGCTTTACGTTCGGACGCTCAACTCGAAAAACGAACCTCCCCACTGCGATCGGAGCGCGATTTCGAGTCAAATGACATGCAACTTGTCGAAAGTCAAAAAGTCAACCCTGACCGTTGACCGCCGCGTTGACCGCCGCCCACGGCGGCGCCACTGTTGACCGGAGAATTTCACGGCGGAGCAACCCCAATTCCATGCAAAACCACCCACTGAGCAACTTTGTCAACTACAACAAAGGCCAATTCTCACTCTAACTAGGTCAATTTCATGATAAACCGAATTGGTACCAAATTTTCCAATCCAAAATTCTCCAAGCTCAAGCAAAATTAGATCACCAAACTTACATGGTAGCTTCCTAGTGATGAGAGCTTCAAAGCCCACTCCAAATTGCAGCTCAAATCGGCCTCAAACATGGAACCCGAATTCACAAAATTTCTTCCAAAGTTTGGCCGGAAATAGCTCCTTCTCCGGCAAGCCTCGCCGTACGTGGTGACCATGGGTAGACTCGGGAGGCCGGGACGCTTCGAACAAGACCGGATCCAAGGCCGGAGGTGGCCGGAAACGTCGCGCCACCGTGGAGCACCGTGGCTCCGTCGCCATTCTCTCTCTCTCCACCGAGTTGACTCGGTCAACTCGGTCAACACCCAATATGGAAAGTCTCTGACTTGCCCAAAATAGCAACTTCTATTTATAGCCTTTCCCGATTTGGAAACTCATGTTTATCCATTTCGACGAACCTTAAACGCGCGTAACTTTCTCGTTGTAATTCCGATTCCGATAATTCTCGCGGCCATAAACTCGTCTCAACATATTCTTCCAATATCACCCGAAGTCAAACACATCGGCCAAACGGATAAAAAGTCAACTGTTCAACCAAACATACATTTAAATCGACTAATAACCAACAATCGGAAATATTCGCAACTAATTCTTCGTAACTCAAAATCATGTTCCGGAAGTTCACACAAACTCAAAATTAAATTCTGAACAACTTCCGTGAAGAAGCCGAAACCAAATTCTCGTCCGGTAATTTAGTCGTTAAGTAGCTCACCATTTAAATCTGAACTTCAAATATTCATAACTAATTCCTCGGTTGTCCAAATAACGATCCGGAACCGCCCACGAACTCGAAATCACATGAACAACGACTCTCGAGAAGAGACCCAGCTCCAATTCTAGGCCAATAATTTAGTCGTTAAGAAGCTTCAGCGATTCAAATAACTGCCGAACAGCTGCGACTACGCAGTAACTCACGTATATAGCTGATCAAACTGCTGATTCTGGTCCGGGTCGTCACACGTACGCTTGGCGAGGGATCTTCTGCCGGATCTCGGGATTAGCGCGTTTGCGCGCTGTGCTTGTCTGTGAGTGGAGATCTTTCTTTTCACAGATTGGTTGCGAGTCTTTATTATACATTTCACGAGTATGAGTATGCATATGAGATTATGATTTATATGAGCATGTGCTTTACGATTATGCATTTACGAATATGCATCGACAAATATGCTTATATAATTATATATTACGAATACGCATTTACATTATGCTTAATACATTTGCATGAACTGTGACGACCCGGACCAGAATTAGCAGAGGAATCAGCTTAATCTACGAGGTTTTCGAGTATTCGCAGATTTACGACAGTTATTCGAATCGCCGACTTGTTAACGACTAAATTATTGGCCGAGAATTGGAGCTGAGTCTCTTCTCGAGAGTCGTAGTATATGTGATTTCGAGTTCGTCGGCGGTTCCGGATCGTTATTTGGATGACCGAGGAATTAGTTACGAATATTTGAAGTTTCGACGGAAATGGATTTAAATGGCGGGTTTGTTCGCGACTAAATTACCGGACGAGAATTTGGTTTCGGTTCCTTCATGGAAGTTGTCCGTAATTTAATTTCCAGTTTGTAGGAACTTCCGAAGCATTATTCTGAGTTACGGAGTTTAAGTTGCGAATTTTGCCGATTGTTGATTGTTTGATTGATTTAATTGTGTGTTGGTTCAAAGGGTTGACTTTTTATCCGTTTGGCCGATGTGTTTGACTTCGGGTGATTATTGAAGAGTACGTCGAGACAAGTTTGTGGCCACAAGAATTATCGGAATCGGAATTACGATGAAGAAGTTACGCGTGTTTAAAGTTTGCCGAAAAGGATATTTATGAAGTTTCCAAAAATGGAAAGTCTATAAATAGAAGTTGCTACTTTGGGCAGGTCAGACCTTTCCTTTTTGGGTGTTGACCGAGTTGACTCGGTCAACTCGGTGGAGAGAGAGGTTTCCCGTCGGCTTCATGGTGGCTCCACGGTGGTGCATCGATTCCGGCCACCTCACGGCCAGGTTCCAGTCTCGTTCAACTCGTTGGGACACCCTCATCCCAACCCCGGCCTCCTTTCACGGCAAGCCTCACTGTGGAGGAAGCTTTTCCGGCGAGAAAATGGAGGATTTTTCAATGATTCGGGTTATTGGATTTGGGCCGATTCGAGCTGAACTTTGGGGTGGGGTTTGTAGCCCTCATCACCATGATGCTTCCCTGTAAGTTTCGTGTTTCAATTCGATGTGTACAAGGAGAATTTTGGATTTGAAATTTGTGTGTTCATTCGGTTTTTCATGAAATTGACCATGTTAGAATGAGAATTGGACTTCGGTGCAGTTGACAAAGTTGCTCAGTGGGTGGTTTTGCATGGAATATGGGTTGCTCCGCCGTGAATTCTTCCGGTCAACAGTGGCGCCACCGTGGACGGCGGTCAACGGCGGCGGTCAACGGTCAACGGGTTGACTTTTTGACTTTCGACAAGTCTCATGTCATCTGACTCGAAATCGCCCTCCGATCGCAGTGGGGAGGTTCGTTTTTTGAGTTGAGCGTCCGAACGTAAAGCGAGGTATTGAAGTGGTATATACGGATTTTCGACGATTTTTCGACTTTGAATTATCTGTTTCCGAGAACGGTGGTTTCTCGTGGTTTGATTTGTATTGTCGGATTATGACTTTGAATAATGAACTTTGTGAATATTCAGGGGTTTCGTGATCGTTCGTTTGGCGAGGGACTTTCCGCCGGATCACGGGTTAACGCGATACGCCAGTCTGTGAGTGGACACTTTATTTTCACGGATTGATTGCGAGTCCTTATTTATGATTTACGAACTTGAGCATGCAGATTGATTATGATTTTACGAGCATGTGTTTTACGATTATGCTTATACGAATATACGTATACGAATATATACATATACGTACATATTATGTTTTAAGCATGTGCATAGAAAAGATTTATGATTTGGTTTACACAGAGTACAGTCTCAGTATATGTTGTGGTATCGATACACATTGGCTTCTCGGCTGATCCCCGAGTACGCTCCGGGGGGGACAGATATCCTGACCCGAGGCCTTTCTGGCTAGGAATCACGTGTGGGTCTGGGATCCCGTAGTTCAGACTGTGCTATCGCGTGGTAGTCCATGAGAGATTCCGCGATACATTTACATTGCATGCTCTGTACGTGAGTGGTAGCTGATGTCTCCTCACGTACCATTTGATTTTCGTGCATTTGACTCGCATATAATTTTTATATGTATATATATTACTTGGTGAAAGACATTTATTTTCGTCCACTCACTCTAACGTGTTTATTGTCTTTCCCCTGGGCTTTTCGGTTTCTATGCCCAGTTTGCAGTTCAGGCTCTGGTGTCGCACGTCGTGGTCGGAGGCATAGTGCTCGAGCTACTTTGTTTCATCCAGTAGGTTTATTGTTCTACCTACTGTGGTATGCGTATATGATTATGTATTAGAAGTCGCTCTGAGCTTCCTATTGTATATGTTATACGATTTTACTCCGGATTTTCCGTAAAGTGCATATATATTTACTACTTTACTTTACTGTTGATATATTGAGAAATCCGGATGGGATTGGTGCCCACGGTTTGCTTTTTGTGGCATAGGATGAAGTGTATTTTCCGCGTGCAGGTTAAGGTAATTCCACGTTAGTAACGAAACTCTGCCCAAATTTCGAAAAGTTTTTGTTGGTTCGTGTTTTCGAAGGGGTTTGATTCCGATTTAGGAAGCTAAATCGGGGTTGGGTCCTTCCAGCTTGGTATCAGAGCATTAGCTTATAGGTTCTATAGACTTCTGTAGTCGTGTTTACTAAGGATATTTGAGAATGTACAGCATGTCTGGAATGGTGACCCGACCGACCGGCGGATAATCATCAAATTTCGGGTGTTGTATGCTTTCAAATATTTGAAGTTCCATGATTATGTTCCACTTGTTGTGAACGATATTGTATTCATTAGGATGCCTCCTGACGTGCTTTTCGTGTCGTTTCGGTTGTGGATCCTGTTGAGGATCATTCGACGCGTGAATTGCCAGAGAACAGTGGATTCGGATGAGTATTCTGGGTTCAGAGATTTGTGTGGCACGGTTTGCCTGGGGATGTGTATATGAGCGTCTATATGTTGCCTCAGAGCTGAGATTTATGGCAGTGATGTGTGCCTGAGTCAGTTTGTTGTATTTGGTGGGCTGATACTGTGTGAGTTCCGGTTGCGACTCCATGGCCTACATTCAGAGTGTTGTGTATACAATAATGTTTTATCAGGCTACCCAGCAAGCGTATTGTGGAGTGTTTATCCACCTGAGGCAGAGATGCATTGTTCACATGTTGTCCCTATGTGCGTGAGTTATGTGGCTTCAGAGGAAGCAGAGTACGAGGTTCGAGATGAGCTTGAACCTGAGCATCAGAGAGAGTTTGATTGTTGTGCCTCGAGACATCCGTGAGGAGCATAGTGTGCTGCACTCAGTGGCAAGGCTATTATGAAGGAAAGTTGTATACGGTTTTCGATGTAATGGTTTGAGGAAAAGTGGACTTGGTTGAGGGATTTTGATGAGGTTGAGTTCCGACACTTCGGGATCAGTGATTTCATCAGGCTGTGGTCGTTTCGATTATGTTGAGGATCCTCTGCTGAATCCGTTTGACGATGGCGGAGATCACTGAGTAGCGGACTTGTTCCTGTGACATGAGTTCGAGTGATCGTTGGTGATCCTTTTACGCAGCAGGTGTTGCGGTGACTTGTGTTCGTGGAGCACTCTCAGTTGCCATTGTAGTGGCCAGGAGGATCACGTTACGAGGGAGAACCCCCAGCCAGCTGTTGTAGTGGTTCGACAGCTCAGAATTCACGAGGAGATCATGATGTTGTTCCTGCAGTCTGATCAATGTATCCTTTTGACGAGTTATTCAGCAAGTCGCAATTGATGTGGGCGGCTAGTTGGGCATGTTGGAGTTCCTGCCATGACCTTGTTTGAGGACAGACTTTTCTCCGAGGTTGCTGTTGTTTGATATCCATGGCTATTGTACTTGCATCTCCACTTCCGAGGTTTTGGAGAGTATTGTATCCATCCGGAGGTTGCGAGTTCCTCGTTGGAGGTTATGACTTAGCCGCGGATCTGTTAGCTGGATGTTGTGATTTTGGTGTGTTTGTGAGTACGGACTTACTGACGATGCATTTTGCTGTGTTCGAGTACCTCGAGAAGGAGGTTGTGTTTCGACGACCAGATTTTCCCGAGATGCTGTATCGCGGTGATGGTCGAGCGGATGGTGGAGACAAGTTATGTGGTTTGTTTAGCTTATGATGCGGATACTACGGTTGCTGTGTCCGATATTGGCGACATTGAGGTGGTTCCTGAGTTTCCTGGCGTGTTCCGGAGGAGTTATCAGATGTTCCTCCAGTTCGGGAGACTAACTACACCATTGAGCCTGTACCAGGCGCTGGACTCATTTTACCGACACCTTGTCGTTCTGAGCCAGCGGAGCTGATGGAGCTACAGTTTCGACTCCAGGAGTTGCTGGAGGAGGTTTCAGGAGATTTCATGTGACCCAGCGTATTTGCGTGGTGTACTTTTGCATTGTGTGTACGGATGATGGGTGGTTCGACGAGATGGTGCATTGACTACCGAAGCTCGATTTGGTTCAGAGGAGAGCGAGTATCCTCCGTTTCGGACTGACAATTGGTTTGATCAGCTCGTGAGAGCTACAGTCTTGTTCAGGATTGATTTCGGGATTAGAGATTATCAGTTGAGGACCGATGAGTCAGATGTGGTTTGGACAGCTTTCAGATCTCGGAGCGAGCATCTGGAGTTCTTGGTCACTTCATTGGTTGACCAATGCTCTGTAGATCGTGTGGACTTGATGGACCAGGTGTTCAGACGGTTTCTAGACGAGTTGCGGTCATGTTCGTTGACAATGTCCTGATGTACTTCGAGAGTGTGGACCAGTACCTGGAGCAGTTGCAAGGGGTTTTGCGGACTTCGCGAGACGATTAGCTGTTGTAAGTTCAGCCAGTGTGAGTTTTGGCCGATTAGCGTGATGATTTTGGACTATGTGATGTTATCCGAGGGAGTTGACATGGATCCTGATCAGATAGGAGCCGTGTTGACTTAGGGTTGACCTACCATGGTACCAAAGATCCAAAGTTTCTCTTGGGTTTGGCAGGCTATTACCGACGACTTGTGCAGGATTTTCCCGGATTGCCACTTCACTTTCCAGATTGACGAAGAAGGCGTCAAGTTCGAGTGGTTTGATGCACGCAAGGAGAGTTACTTACTCCTGTAGGATGGTTAACCGTTGATTCGGTTTCGACTTTACCTGACGATTGTGACGAGTTCGTGGAATATGGCGATGCATCGAGATTTGAATTTGGTTGTGTGTTGATGTTGTGTAGTAGAGCGGTGGCCCATGGTTCCAGGCAGTGGAACTTTGTATAGCTACGTATCCTATCTGTAATTTGGGTGTAGCTGTCCTTGTGTTTGCACCAGAGAGTTGGAGATACTACTGCTATGGCGTGCAGCATGGTGTAGGATGTACACTAACCACTGAGTTTCATCCACTTGCATTTTCGGCCAGATTTGGGCTTGAAGCAGTGTCGATGGATGGAGTCGACTGACGACTATGGATGCACCTTTGAGTTGCTCGAGAAAGGCTAGAGATTGTACTTTGACCATCTGTTTGGGATGATGTTGATGCTGATGCATTCAGTTGAGAGTCAGGAGTTTCAGTATTGCATGTGTGTATGTGTGGCTCGAGTTTCCATGTTAGCCAAGTTATGGGCTACGAGGGCTGAGTTAGAGTGTGATGATGTTGAGGCTCGTGGTTTTGCACGCATTTGGTGCTAGTGACGCGGAGATGTATCAGATACTTCGAGTTTATTACTCGTGACGCAACATGTAGAGCAATGTAGCAGCTTGTGTGTACCGATGCCACATTCGTCGACTGGCAATGGCTAGGAGGCAGAGACGTGCCGCGATGTATCAGCCATTTGAGATTTCCGGTTAGTTGTGGCATTTGTTGCTGTGATCTTGTGTGTATGCTTGTATGCACTTTGGTTTGTGGTACCAGTTGTTTGGCCATTGTGGACCATTTGATGAACTCGGTACATTTCCTTGTACTTTCGGGTAAGGATTTCAGTGGCAGACTGGCATAGCTGTGTTTGACGGAGAATAGCCATCTACGTGGTGTATCTGTGTTCCGGTTCGCTGATCGATATAATCATCTACGACAAAGTGTTGGTGAGCTTTGCAGTGAGCATTGGGGACCAAATTACGAGCTAGTACCGGTTCTTATCCTCAGATTGGCGAGCGATCTTCGAGGATTATTCAGGCCTTGGAGGGCATGTTGTGGACCTCGGTGTTGCAGTTCCGGAGGATTCGGGACCAGCAGTTTCAGCTGTTCGAGGTCGCTTGCAGTACCAGACTATCAGATTAGCGGAAATGGATTGGTTATTGCCCGAGTTCGATGTTCGAGCTATGCTGATATGAATGCGTGAGACATATTGATGTTTGAACTGAATTGTGATTTGCCTTGATGTTTTGATCCGCGTGTGGTCATAGACGAGTTTGTGTTATGCCGTATGGTTCGGTATCGCCTATAGTATTGGTTTTTATGTGTGTTGTGTTCCGTGAGGCGGAACAGTGTTTCAGGTTGGTTTTGCATTGTGTACCCTGTCCGTTCCGTATGCAGGAACACTTGGCTATTGTTTGGAGCCAGTTCAGATTAATGATTTGAGGGTACAGGGATTTCAGTACGGAGCTATCTCCTATTGTGGAGTTTATGATCAGAGTTGTTCAGTTGAGATTACAGTTGGTAAGTTGAGCAGTATGCAGAGGCAGTGCTCCTACCTTGTAGTCGGCAGACTCGGAAATTTCGAGGTCGAAATTTTTCTAAGGGGGGTGGATTTGCGACGACCCGGACCAGAATTAGCAGAGGAATCAGCTTAATCTACGAGGTTTTCGAGTATTCGCAGATTTACGACAGTTATTCGAATCGCCGACTTGTTAACGACTAAATTATTGGCCGAGAATTGGAGCTGAGTCTCTTCTCGAGAGTCGTAGTATATGTGATTTCCAGTTCGTGGGCGGTTCCGGATCGTTATTTGGATGACCGAGGAATTAGTTACGAATATTTGAAGTTTCGACGGAAATGGATTTAAATGGCGGGTTTGTTCGCGACTAAATTACCGGACGAGAATTTGGTTTCGGTTCCTTCACGGAAGTTGTCCGGAATTTAATTTTGAGTTTGTAGGAACTTCTGGAGCATTATTCTGAGTTACGGAGTTTAAGTTGCGAATTTTGCCGATTGTTGATTGTTTGGTTGATTTAATTGTGTGTGGGTTCAAAGGGTTGACTTTTTATCCGTTTGGCCGATGTGTTTGACTTTGGGTGATAATTGAAGAGTATGTTGAGACGATTTTGTGGCCGCGAGAATTATCGGAATCGGAATTACGATGAAGAAGTTACGCGTGTTTAACGTTTGCCGAAAAGGATATTTATGAAGTTTCCAAAAATGGAAAGTCTATAAATAGAAGTTGCTACTTTGGGCAGGTCAGACCTTTCCTTTTTGGGTGTTGACCGAGTTGACTCGGTCAACTCGGTGGAGAGAGAGGTTTCCCGTCGGCTTCATGGTGGCTCCACGGTGGTGCATCGATTCCGGCCACCTCACGGCCAGGTTCCGGTCTCATTCAACTCGTTGGGACACCCTCATCCCAACCCCGGCCTCCTTTCACGGCAAGCCTCACCGTGGAGGAAGCTTTTCCGGCGAGAAAATGGAGGATTTTTCAATGATTCGGGTTCTTGGATTCGGGCCGATTCGAGCTGAACTTTGGGGTGGGCTTTGTAGCCCTCATCACCATGATGCTTCCCTGTAAGTTTCGTGTTTCAATTCGATGTGTACAAGGAGAATTTTGGATTTGAAATTTGTGTGTTCATTCGGTTTTTCATGAAATTGACCATGTTAGAGTGAGAATTGGACTTCGGTGCAGTTGACAAAGTTGCTCAGTGGGTGGTTTTGCATGGAATAGGGGTTGCTACGCCGTGAATTCTTCCGGTCAACAGTGGCGCCGCCGTGGACGGCGGCCAACGGCGGCGGTCAACGGCGGCGGTCAACGGTCAACGGGTTGACTTTTTGACTTTCGACAAGTCGCATGTCATCTGACTCGAAATCGCGCCCCGATCGCAGTGGGGAGGTTCATTTTTTGAGTTGAGCGTCCGAACGTAAAGCGAGGTATTGAAGTGGTATATACGGATTTTCGACGATTTGTCGACTTTGAATTATCTGTTTCTGAGAACGGTGGTTTCTCGTGGTTTGATTTGTATTGTCGGATTATGACTTTGAATAATGAACTTTGTGAATATTCATAGGTTTCGTGATCGTTCGTTTGGCGAGGGACTTTCCGCCGGATCACGGGTTAACGCGATACGCCAGTCTGTGAGTGGACACTTTATTTTCACGGATTGATTGCGAGTCCTTATTTATGATTTACGAACTTGAGCATGCAGATTGATTATGATTTTACGAGCATGTGTTTTACGATTATGCTTATACGAATATACGTATACGAATATATACATATACATACATATTATGTTTTAAGCATGTGCATAGAAAAGATTTATGATTTGGTTTACACAGAGTACAGTCTCAGTATATGTTGTGGTATCGATACACATTGGCTTCTCGGCTGATCCCCGAGTACGCTCCGGGGGGGACAGATATCCTGACCCGATGCCTTTCTGGCTAGGAATCACGTGTGGGTCTGGGATCCCGTGGTTCAGACTGTGCTATCGCGTGGTAGTCCATGAGAGATTCCGCGATACATTTACATTGCATGCTCTGTACGTGAGTGGTAGCTGATGTCTCCTCACGTACCATTTGATTTTCGTGCATTTGACTCGCATATAATTTTTATATGTATATATATTACTTGGTGAAAGACATTTATTTTCGTCCACTCACTCTAACGTGTTTATTGTCTTTCCCCTGGGCTTTTCGGTTTCCGTGCCCAGTTTGCAGTTCAGGCTCTGGTGTCGCACGTCGTGGTCGGAGGCATAGTGCTCGAGCTACTTTGTTTCATCCAGTAGGTTTATTGTTCTACTACTGTGGTATGCGTATATGATTATGTATTAGAAGTCGCCCTGAGCTTCCTATTGTATATGTTATACGATTTTACTCCGGATTTTCCGTAAAGTACATATATATTTACTACTTTACTTTACTGTTGATATATTGAGAAATCCGGATGGGATTGGTGCCCACAGTTTGCTTTTTGTGGCATAGGATGAAGTGTATTTTCCGCGTGCAGGTTA
Organism: Geum urbanum; assembly: GCA_946800695.1. Classification (NCBI taxonomy): domain Eukaryota; kingdom Viridiplantae; phylum Streptophyta; class Magnoliopsida; order Rosales; family Rosaceae; genus Geum; species Geum urbanum. The sequence continues at coordinate 13,890,600 of OX327008.1, read as the reverse complement.
AAGTAATTCCACGTTAGTAACGAAACTCTGCCCAAATTTCGAAAAGTTTTTGTTGGTTCGTGTTTTCGAAGGGGTTTGATTCCAATTTAGGAAGCTAAATCGGGGTTGGGTCCTTTCATGAACTATTTATGATTTGGTTTTCATAGAGTACAGTCACTGTATATGTTGTTGTATCGATACACTTTCATCCCGGCTTATCCCCGAGGATGTTTACCGGGGGAGGCTGTGTCCCCTGACCCGAGGGGGGGGCAGACCTATGACCTTAGGCCTTTCTGGCTAGAATCACGTGTGGGTCTGGGATCCCGTGATTCAGACTGTACTAGTACGGACGTGTCCATGAGTGACCCAGCGGGATTTTACGATGCATGCTCTGTACGCGTGATGAGTTAGAGTCTCCCTCGTGTACTATATCATCTTCATTCATTTAGAATCGCATATGTTTTTATAACATATATTATTCAGTGAAAGACATTTATTTTCGTCCACTCACACTAACAGTTTATGTGTCTTTCCTTGGACTCTTTGTTTTCAATGTCCAGTTTGCAGTTCGGATTCTGGTGTCACACGTCGCAGTCAGAGGCTTAGTATTCGAGCTACTTTTCTTTTCCAGTAAGTTTCTTGTTTAGCCTACGATTATGTGTTTATGTATATATATACTAGGGGTCGCTCTGAATACTCTGATGTTTATATTTTCATATGATTTTCCCAGATTTTTGTAAAGTACAGTTTTGCTTATTACTTTATGTTATTGATATGATATTGAGAAATCGGGATGGGATTGGTGCCCACAGTTTGGCTTTTGTGGCATAGGATGAAGTGTGTTTTCGGGTGCAGGTTAATGGCAATTCCGCGTTATAGTGAAACTCTGCCGAAATTTCTTTGGTTTTTGCAAGTTCGTGTTTTCATAAAGGGTTTTATTCTGGTTTAGGAAACTAAATCGGGGTTGGCTCCTTTCATCATCACCACATATCTAAAATTTGAACGCTTTAGCCTTAGCCCCATTACAATCTTTCTAAAGACCCTTATGATCCTTAAGATGAGTAGCCTTTGATTGGTTGAGTAAGTTGCATGAGTAAGCATATGGTTAGGTTCATTTGTGCAAGCAATTCATCATATTCATGAGGTTTTCGATTCAATTCATATACACTTTGAGTGAATTCTTTTCATGAGTAAAAATATGATGAGTGCATCCATGTAAGATTGATTTAAACTTGTTCGAAACATGCACAACTTTAACTTCACTATTGTTTTCTTCCGAGTTTTACTTGTTTATGTCATGATTAAATCTCTATTAGCACTCGAAATTATTGAGCTTTAAATTCTAAAAAACTTGTGATTCCATCGCCATACACTTCAAGAAATTTTTGAGACAATTTTAGCTAAGGGCTTAGTTGTGTTCAAGTTTTTTGAGTCCTTAGAATTTTTCAACGTATGGATTAGCTCCAACATTGAAGTTTGTGTGTTTTCTTATTTCTAGTCTTTCTTTTATTTAGTTTTTGCTAGGGACTAGCAAAGTCTAAGTGTGGGGGAATTTGATCTACGCATTTTATGCTTGATTCTTAACGTTTTTCCCATTACGTTTAACTTTGTTTTGACCTTAGTATTCTCGTTTCTTACATACTTCATTGTTTTTAGGTTTTGAATAAAGGAGATGAATAAATGAGGTGGAAATGGGCTTAAAACGTAGCAGGATTTTCGTAAAATTTAGGAATGCAAATGGTTCGAGATTCCAGGAGTTTCGCGGAGCTGAACAGTCAAGTTTCCTAAATCAACTAGGAATGACATGGCGAATGTTCTGGAACGTGCAAAATGATTCAGAAATGGTCTTCATAAAAGTTACCAAAATGGTGTGCAAAAATGATTTCCCAAATGAAGAAAGGAGACATTTCTCCTACTTGGACAAAGAAAGAACAAAAGGTGGCGGATCAAGAGAAGATATGGCCAAAAATATCAAGAATATCAAGTGTATCTCAATTATGCTTGATTTGAAGATCCAAATATCAATAATATTTTGAGAATTTCGGCCAGAATATATTCCTTGGAGAGCAAGAAGAGAAGAATCTAGAAAGAAGATATTTGGCATGGAATAAGGAAAGAATATCCAAGATACAGGCCTGTAACTTCAAGGGATCACCGAATCTACAAATCTACTCCGAATATGGTGATCATATACCTTTTTGGAAAGCTCTTGAAGTCTTATTTCTAACTAGACTAAGAATATAATTTTCTGAGATCCATAGCTCCGGGAATACGCGTTTGAAGTTATATTGAAAGATTTACCCAAGATACACTATGAAAACCTAGTTTAGAGAGGAAGATTCTCATTCTTCACCTATAAATACAAGAGCTCGGTTCTTCATTCATCATCACTCATTTTAGATGCCTAAGCTCTGCCTAAACACTACCTCCTCTCCACGAAGCCAAGGAACTCTCCAAAGAAGCAGCCTACACCACCGTCCACCACCACAACAACCTCCATTGACATATAGGGCGATCCCGAGTGTCTCCACCACCGAAAAAGATTCATTTATACCTTAGCTCCATAGGACGATCCCGAAGACTAAAAAGTGTAACATGAATTCTCTTTACGTTGTAGCTTCTCCTTGTATGAACAATTGGTTTAATGAAGTAGTTTTTAGTATTTCGATTTTTCTTTACTTGCAACGTCTCCAACTTTTTTTCATGTGTTATAGTTTCTTAGTTTTTATTATACATATTCATCTATGCTTAATGCTTTGGCTTATATATAGGGCGATCCGGACTCTAAATCAATGGTATGTGAATAGGGCGATCCCGAGCACTAAAACTAAATATGAGCATGTGTTCTGTAAAATTGAGAAGTTAGGATTTTGATTAATATTGTTTACCTTGGAGGTTAAGAATGAGTAAAGGTACTTAGGATGAGTCGATCACTTGTATATATTAGCTTAGTGTTTTATTTTTGGTCCAGTGAGCATGTTTAGGATTTTATGTTCTTTAATTGTTTCTACTTGTCTATGAGTGAAGCATGTTAGAATTTAGGATTCTAAATCTGTTTCCTGGCCATTATTTGTTTATTTTCGTAGCTTATAAATAAAACCAACCCTTAAATACCCCCCTAAACTTTAGCGTAATCATGCATGCACCCTCAATCCCTGGTTAAAAACGATGCCCTATTTACCAATGCTACATCTACAATAAAGGATTTTAATTGTTGTGTCTTTTCTGATTATTAAGTGTTTAATTTAATACTTAATTTTGGCATATCAATGTACGTACACTTTTTATATTTAATAAATATTTTATTAATAAATAATTAATTTTTCATAGATTATTATATATTTTTAATTTAATTTAATTTATAATTGAGAAGAAAAATAAAACAAAAAAATTAAAAATTCAACTTGGGCGACGAAACATCATGGTTCATCGTCCTAGTGAATCACTTAGGAGACAAACTGTTCGTCGTCTAAGTGTACACTTAAGTGACGAAACAACGATTTTGTCGCCTTAGTGGTTACACGTACACGGCGATGTGTCAAGTGTATCAACTTAGGGGATGACCAGCCATCGTTGTCTAAGTGAAACACTTAGACAACGACAACAAGTCGTCTTCTAAGTGTTAATACTTCGACGACGACCGTAAGAATTCGTCGCATAAGTGTACACTTAGATGATGAACAATCTCGTCGTTTAGAGGAATATTATTTCAACATCTAAGTACTTAGGCGATGACATTTGGTTCCTCACCTAAGATGACACTTAGGCTATGATTGTTAGCTGAAGAACTTTAGGCGATGAAATTTTCGCCGCCTAAGTTCCTGGCCGACGATAAACACCACTTAGGAGACGAAATTACTTCGTCACTTAAGTGAAGTTTGGAAAACTGTCCTAGAATATTTTCTAGGACGTCTTATAAATGTCTTTAAATTCATTTTTCAGTTGTAGTGCGTAGTAGGTACCTTACTAGGATATAGCATAAACGTCCTAAATTGCCTACTAAAACGTTTTCCAAAAGTCCTAGTATATGAAATTATATGGTTTCTAAATGTGTTTTACCATTCTCTTATATCAATTAAGTCGTTATAAAAACCTCATCTAATATTTACCAAGACATTAAAAGAAAGTCCTTAAATCTAAAATGGATGTCCTTAATTCTATTCTAGGATATCTTAGAATGGTCCTTAAAACTTCACCAGGGAACAAAAAAAAAATTAATTATGAATACAATGAATTAAACAATACATAATTATAAATAAGAAAAATTTTGTTTATGGTAATTAAACTTTCATTATCAGGTCAGTTTAATACATGTACTTAAAAAATTTATCAATGAGATACGTAAACTTTCAAAAGTATATTATTGAAGTATCTACATCATGTTTTTCATCAACTTTAATGATGTGTTAAACTTGTGATTCGAAATACTAGTTAAAAGACAGTAGTGCCCTTCTTCTCCCCTTTTTTAATTTTATTATTATTAAATTTATTATTACCAAATTGAAAAGAACTCAAACAATAGAGCTAGACCCAATGCTTCCACCATCGATGAGATGCAAGAACTCAGGTACTACAGTGCCTTTTATGCATGCTCACCACCGTATAATCAGAGCAACATGAACAACAAGGACAATGAAATCAAAATTGAAGAATGAAGCAAGTATGCAAATGGGGTTGTAATCCAAATCAATGAACTACCTTCTTTCATAATAAACCCAAAAATTGAAGCGTCTAAATGAAGATATGAACATAAAGTATTCAAATCGATTCCTTTACAATCCTAAACAAGAGCGAGCTCTTGATCTAAAAAACCAAAATTTTAATTTCTACAGCATAAACCCAAAAATTAGATATGGAACCCAAGAAATGTGAGGCTAAGTAATGCGGTAGTTTTTAACTGGCAAGTTGTTCCTAAGAGCAGCTGCAGCAGAAGGGAATTTTGGGGAAGTCCGGCGTGGGACCCGCCGAAAATAGGACGTCCGGCGATGGAAATTAGTGCAACAGGGTAGGGAAGCCACGAAGACCAGACGTTGATGCGAGGGACGTCCTCCGAAGAGGAAGAGCTCGAGATCGTCCGCCTGATAGGCCCCACTCATGTGGGTGACGCCAGGCTGACGTCTTTTTTTTCTTCTACCATGCGTGTGTCATACATGCGTCAGTTAAAAAGTAAAAAAATAAAAATAACACGCCAATCGAGTGGCGACATCAGAGCAAAAGACAGATGAACGGCTAAGTTGATCTGGGCCGTCCATTTCGAACGGATATGAGCCATATGCCAGCCCATATTTAAATATGATGGCCACTTCGGCCAGAAATGAAATAATTATAAAAAAAAAACCAAAAAAAATACAAAAAAATTCCAAAAAATTGCAAATGACCCTCTACATTTTTTCAATAAATACTACCTTCATTTCATTCATTTCTCACACCAATTTGTACATAACAAATTCATTCTCTCCCTCTCTCCATCTCTCCTCTAAATCCTTTGTTTTTTGTGGGAAAAATGGCAACAAATTGGCTTCTTTCAGAAGATGTACAATTATTATCGTTTTAGTGTTGATTTCATCACCAGAAATCGACAAAAGGTCGACCAATTGTGGAAAAAAGTTTATGGCGATTTCAAGAAGAATTGAGAGCTAGGTTATGGTGAATCGATGCCTGAAGTTAGGACCCAAAACGCATTATCCTCTCGTTTCGCACCACTTCTTCATGCACTCTAGAGTTGTTGATTCTCTCATCCTTGTGATTTCGGCACACTGATCTGCAGCTGAGCCGTAGACCAACATCCGAAGAGCACCGGTCATCTTTTGTTAGGAAAGTAGTCCGACTATTCCAGTGGCGTTGGCTCTTTGATGCCAAAATGGGTCGTTGTTGCAAAGGTTCGTCATTATACGGTTGAATATATTTCGGCTCATTCGGAACCGCTGACAAAAGTCATGATTGGTGAAAACTGAGCGTTCGATGAAGTAATCTTCCATAAGATTTTGGCCCCTGGACTCCCTCATCCTTTGTTGATTTGCACGGCGGCGTGGTGGTTCATCATCAAATGCTGAATCAGCAACTACCGCGTCGATAACGAATTGATTGGCAATTTCTGCATTTCGCCGGCGTTGTTGTCATCTCATACTGAAAAATGTATCGAAACCTATGGGATTCATCTTGATAAAACCAAAATGTGAAGAAGTGTTTAGAGTGGCTTAGATACAAGTAGAACTACAAGTGATGTGTAGTTGGTGTGAGTCTTTCACTCCCATAGCCCTTTCTTTTATAGCCATTTTGAATTACCAGATTTTTTTAGATAACGACACGTGTCGACCGTCGATTGGTTGAAAATATTACCGAAAATTTTACCGAATATCTTCATCAATAAATTCGCCGACACTGACACGTAGACATTACACGTGTTCCATTCTCATTGCATTCTAATCTTACCGGAATTCTGAGTGAATATCTTCAATCAATAATTTTGCTGACACCGACACGTAGACATGACACGTGTCTCAAAATTATTGGTCGGAAATCTTATCGGAAATCCGTTGCCAATTATATGATCCGGAATGACACGTATCGGCTAGTTATTGGGTGAAAGTATTATTCGGATTTAAAAGGAAACTTTTTAAATAATAATGAATAGTAATATGAAGTCCTATTTTGGACACTGTTATACACAAAACATGAATAGAATTTCCTATTGGAAAGGAATTTCTCAAATGGGTGAGGAATTTCTTAAAATAGGACTTCCTCTCTATTTCATGGGTGCATATGCCCTAAGCCACTACTTGAGAGGAAGCTTGCCTCAATCAAATAAGAAAACGAAGTGGGATAGATATTTGATTTGGCTGCTCCATCTAATCTCTCTTTAAAATTCGGGTGTCAGCTTCTGAGTTGTTTGAGTTTGAACTCCCCTCCCAAATTAGTTGAGTTATTGTCGTAGACTTGTCTTTTTCTCAAACACATAAGCACAGTCGGATTTTTCATGTTTCAATTTCGCGCTCAAGCACATCACCGATCTGGACCACGATGGCTGATCCACCGACCAATTTGTGGACGTCGTGTCAATAAGATTGGTGAGCTTTAAGCCTTTATATATTGACTAATTCGTCTTGTCGAGATCATCGTGGAGAACACCAATTCTGATGAGACCCAATCATGCGGCGCCGAAGTAGACAAACTGAAGAAATGAACAACAAATAGAGAATGAAAAAAGATAAGAATGAGATTTGGCTACCTAGTTATGGGTAGCAAGGGCCGTTCACGGCCAATCAAAATTCGACATGTGACGTTTTTAGTTAATTATGAGAAGAAGAAGATTGGTTAAAGCAAAAAATTTGGAGAGATTAACCTAAAAATGTCACGTGTCAAAGTTTGATTGGTCATGGGCAGCCTTTGCTACCCATGACTGAATAATCAAGTCTCCTAATAAAAAAAAATTAGAGCAAAAATATTTTTAAAACAAAAATTGTTGAATAGACGGATATATCCTCACTTAATTGAAAATTGTAAAAAATTTGACTCATTTACCACGACCATATATTTTTGGAAGTTAAGGTATAACATTTATAACTTTTAAAGATTAGGTATTAAATCAACCTGATGATGAAAGTTCAGGTACATAGGTGAAATTTTTTCTTATAAATACAAAAATTCAACTTCATATCCAATCGATAAATGACAGTACATATTAGAAGCTCTGAGACTGCTATATAGTATATCATATGTATCTTATGATAGTAAATGAGGATCCAAATACCCATGTTCAAGTTATCAATAAAGCAACACATAATCAGAGAAATTTGTAATGTGCAAATGCATATCCTAGAGATAAATTACTAAAAATGCAACTGTGAGACTGATATCTAATATCTTCATCATCATCTGAAAATGCAAATAAAACTTGTCAATGACCGAGTTTAGTTAACTTTTATTTATTAAGAGTAATATGTCATAGCAATGATGCCATACGTCAAAGAGATTGCATTCATACCTCTGAATTTGAGGGACGCTAGCTTATTCTTCAAAGTCAATGTGTTTCATGATATACAAAAACAAAACTGGATGTATATTACCTGAAATAAACAAACATGTTATGACATTCCGACGAACAAGAAAACATGTTATTCCGACAAATAGGCATGCATGTACCCTAAGTTAATCAAACAACTAAGTGAGGTAACGTGACCATTGCTTAAAATGTTGAAGGAAGTGTAACTTAACTAGTTTTAGGAGGGTCCAATGCACGATAATAAACGGGATAAGAAGGCATAGATGTAAGTCAAACTGAACAGAATATAGTGGAGCTGGACATCACTATAGATGATAGTAAATTTACAAGCACTACTAAAAAAAAGATATAAGGACACCACACATATTGAGATATAAGGACACTTGAATAATTATAGTGTCTAATTATAGTGTCTTCAAATACAAGGACACTATCATATTCATGACTCAAGCCTAAAGATGCGCATCTCTTGGTTTGCAAAATAACATTTCAACCAAACGCAAACCCCTCCGATCAAATAACATGGTCAAAATGGGCTCTGATTTCTATTTATTAACTTCCCTTTTCACTATGTAAAATCACTCGGTCTCTCTTACCCTCGGTCTCACACTCAATCACCACTTTTTCTCCAAAGACCAGTATTATACTCCCTTCTCTCTTTCTCTCAAAACTTCGTCATCTTCCTTCGAAACCCTAAATCTGCCCTTAAACTTCTTCCTATTTGTTTCTCACTCTCGGAATTGGCATTCTCATCGTCGTCCGCGGACGATTTCAAGCCTCGTAAGTCCTTTGATGAGTCTCTCAGCTCTCACACCGATGTCTTCGCTACTTTGGCTAAGCTCGAGGTTCGTTTCAGCTCCGCATCACAGCACTGCCTTATCTTGATTTCAATTATTTATTGTTAGTTTGGAATTATATGTGCCCGTTAGGTATCGATTTGTTTAGTTATCAAATCTCTAGGAGCTGTTTGATTTGTTGATAATTAGTTAGCTGATTTGAGCTTTGATTTGTTCTTGTGATATTTGAGATGTTAGATTCGTGATTTCATAGCAGTTAATGTCTCTTGTATCAGTAACTATGGTGGCTCGTATTCATTACAAGTTTATGTGTGCTATATATATTAACTATATATGAGAACGAGGTCAGTACTAGTCCATCCTAGATTTTATCTTGGCCTAGATTCGCAAGTGTTGGGCAAAATTGTTAGCAATTCTTCATTGCCTGAGGTGATATTGCTAGTTGCTGGTTAAATTATGTAGCACTATATACGCAGAGGGTGACCAATCGAGATTGGCAGTCGCGTGGCTCTATGTGTCTAGAGAAATTGGTGCAACAGAGAGAGGGACAAGGTGGTGGCCGGAGAGAGATAGATGAGAAAGGATGTCGACGCTAGAGGAAAAGAGAGGAGACATAAAGTGAAAGGACCCCACCCCGATTTAGATCCCTAAACCGGAATCGAACCCCTTCGAAAACACGAACCAACAAAAATCTTTCGAAATTTCGGCAGAGTTTCGTTACTAAATTGGAATTACCATTACCTGCACGCGGAAAATACACTTCATCCTATGCCACAAAAAGCAAACCGTGGGCACCAATCCCATCTGGATTTCTCAATATATCAACAGTAAAGTAAAATAATAAATATATTTATACTTTACTGAAATCCGGTGTAAAATCGTACAACGTAAACAACAGATTTCTCAGAGCGACCTCTAATGTATAAACATATAAATATACCACAGTAGGTAGAACAATAAACCTACTGGAAGAAACAAGGTAGCTCGAGCACTATGCCTCCGACCACGACGTGCGACACCAGAGCCTGAACTGCAAACTGGACACGGAAACCGAAAAGCCCAGGGGAAAGACATGAAAACTGTTAGAGTGAGTGGAATAAAATAAATGTCTTTCACCAATTGATATATATGTTTAAAATACATATGCGAGTCCAAGTAAATAAAAACAACAAGTACACGAGGTAAAACTCACACTCCTCTAGGGTACTGAGCATGCAAGTATAAAGCCCACGGGGTCACTCATGGACACACCCGTGCTAGTACAGTCCGAATCACGAGGTCCTTAGTCCCCGTGATTCTAAGCCAGAAATGGCCTCGGTTCCGGGGAAACGCCCTTCACCGGTCAGGTAGGGATAACGACGCCCCTCTTGGATGGCCTACCATTGGGGATCAGCCGAGAGGCAAGTGTATCGATACAACATAACTGAGACCGTACTCTGTGAAAACCAAATCATAAACAGTTCGATGCAAATGCATGAAACAGCATATAAGTGTATGTATACTCGTATACGTATATCCGTATAAGTATAATCGTATAATCGTAAAACACATGCTCATGTAATCCGAAATCTCATTCGCATGCTCAAGTTCATAAATCATATAAAAGACTCGCAAGATTTCCGTGAAAAGAAATGTCCACTCACAGACTAGCGTAACGCGATATGCGTTAAGCCGTGATCCGGCGGAAAGTCCCTCGTCAAAACAACGATCACGAACCCCTGAATAGTCACAATAACCATTCCTCAAAATCATCATTCAACAATTCAAAATAAATCACGAGAAACCACCGTCCTCGGAAACACATGATTCGAATACGACGAATCGTCGAAAATCCGATATGTACATCACAATACCTCGCTATACTTTCGGACGCTCAACTCGAAAAACGAACCTCCCCACTGCTATCGGGGCGCGATTTCGAGTGAAATTACATGCAACTTGTCGAAATTCCCAAAAACTCAAAGTTGACCGCCGTTGACCGCTGTTGACCACCGGCCACGGCGGCGCCGCCACCCAAACAGAGAATTTCTCAGTGGAGCAACCCCTATTCCACTCTAAATCACCCACTGAGCAACTTTGTCAACTGCAACAAAGGCCAATTTAATCTCTAACTAGCTCAATTTCATGCAAAACCGAATTGCTTCATAAATTTCACAACCAAAATTCTCCATCCACAATCAAAATTAGAACTCCAAACTTACATGGTAGCTTGTAGGTGAGGAGAGCTTCAAAGCCCACTCAAAGTTGTAGCTCAATTCGGCCTAAAACGTGGAACCCGAATTCATCATTTTTTCATGAATTTTGGCCGGATTTTCTTCCATTTCCGGCGAGCCTCGTCGTGCATGGTGGCTAGGGACGGACTCGGGAGGTCGAGGCGCACCAAACGGTACAAGTCCCGAGCCAAGGAGTGGCCAGAACGTCGCGCCACCGTGGATGCCGTCGGTCACCGTCGAGAGCTCCTCCTCCACCGAGTTGACTCGGTCAACTCGGTCAACTCCCAATCTGGAAATGTTTGACTTACCCAATATGGCAACTGCTATTTATAGACTTTCTATTTTGGGAAGCTTTCAAACACCCTTTTCGGCAAACTTCGAATATCCGTAACTTTCTCGTCGTAATTCCGATTCTGATAATTCTCGCGGCCACAAAATCATCTCGACATGTTCTTCAATAATCACCCGAAGTCAAACACATCGACCAATCAGACAAAAAGTCAACGGTTCAAACCAACACATGCAAAATCCGACTAAACAATCAACAATCGGAAATATTCACAACTTAATCTCCGTAACTCGGAAAAATACTCCGGAAGTTCCCACGAGCTCGAAATTAAATTCTGAACAACTTCCGTGAAGAAGCCGAAACCAAATTCTCGACCGGTAATTTAGTCGCTAAGAAGTCTACCATTTAAATCCGAACTTCAAATATTCATAATTAATTCCTCGGTCGTCCAAATAACGATCCGGAACCGCCCACGAACTCGAAATCACATGTACAACGACTCTCGAGAAGAGACCTAGCTCCAATTCTCGGCCAATAATTAAGTCGTTATCAAAGCTGGCAACTCAATAATCAATCGAAAGTCCGCGATTAAACAGTAACTCACGAATCAAGCTGATTATACCGGTGATTCTGGTCTGGGTCGTCACAAATCCACCCCCCTTAAAAAATTTCGACCTCGAAATTTTCGAGTCTGTCGGCCAAACATAGGAGCACTGTCTCTGCATACTGCTCTACTCACAAGTGGCAACCACAACTGATCAACTTTTCAGTGGCTACGACAACGGAACAACTCTGATAATAAACTCCACAATAGGAGATAGCTCTGTACTGTAATCCCTGTACCCTCAAATCACGAATCTGAATTGGCTCAACACAATTGCCAAGTGTTCCTGCATAAAGAACAGATAGGGTACACAACACACAACAAACCTGAAACACAGTTCCGCCACACGGAACACAACACTCGCAAAAGCCAATGCTATAGGCGATGCCGAACTATACGGCATAATCTAAACTCGCCTATGACCACATACGGATCAAAACAACATAGCAAATCACAATTCAATCTACACACATCAACATAACTTACACACTCATCTACACATAGCTCAAACATCGGACTCAAGCAATTATCATCTCGTTTCCGTAAATCTGACAGTCTGTGGTAGCCCATTCCATAAAATCCGAATCAAATGTCAACACAAACTCAACCCAAACTCACTCTAACACAATGGAGTACAACATCGTTCCTCAAATCGACATCAAGCAACATCAAAATCATAGTGGTCCACAAACTGGTACTGCATGCAATTTCAAACAAGTGAAACTGCTGGTCCCTAAATCCTCCGGAACTGCAATACCGAGGTCCACAATATGCCCTCCAAGGTCTAAATAGTCCTCAAAGATCGCCAACCAGTCTGAGGATAAGAACCGGTACTAACTCATAATCTGGTCCCCAATGCTCGTTGCAAAGCTTGCCAACACTCGGTTGTAGCTGATTATCTCGATCAGCGAACCGAGACACAGCTACACCACATAGATGGACAATCTCCGTCAAACATAGCTATGCCAGCCCGCCACTGAAATCGTTTCCGAATGTACAAGGAAAAGTATTGAGTTCATCAAACGACCCACAAAGGCCCAACAACTGGTATCACCAACCAAAATGCATACAAACACACACAATCACAGCAACAAATGCCACGTCTAACCGGAAATCTCAAAGGGCTGACACTTCTCGGCAAGTCTCTGCCTCCTAGCCATCGCCAGTCGACAAATGTGGCATTCACACACTCAAACTGCTACATTGCTCTTCATGTTGCGTCACGAGTAGTAAACTCGAAGTATCTGACACATCTCCATACTGCTAGTGCATAACGCACGCAAAACCATGAACTTCAACACCATCACACTCAAACTCAGCTTCCGTAGCTCGCAACTCAGCTAACACGGAAACACAAGCCATACACACACATGAAACACTGAAATCTCGACTCTCGACTAAATACATCAGCAACAACATCCCAAATGGATAGTCAAAGTACGACTTCTAGCCTTTCCTGAACAAACTCAAAGGTGCAGCCATAGTCGTTAGTCGACCCCATCCATCTACACTGCCTCAAGCCCAAATCTGGCCGAAAATGTAAGTGGATGAAACTCAAGTGATCAATGTACATCCTACACCGTGCTGCACGTCATAGCAGTAGTACCTCGAACTCTCTGATGGTAACATAAGGACAGCTACACTCAAATCATACACAGGATATGTAGCTACATAAGGTTCCACTGCCTGAAATCATAAGCCATCGCTCTGCTATACAGCATCAAAGCACAACCAAACACAAACCTCGATGCATCGCCATAACCCACGAACTCATCACGATCGTCAGGTAAGGTCAAAATGGAAGCAACGGTCAACCATCATGCAGGAGTAAGTAATTCTCCTCGCGTGCATCGAACCACTTGAATTTGACGTCTTCTTCGTCAATCCGGAAAGTAGAGTGGCAATCCGGGAAAATCCTGCACAAAGCCGTCGGTAAAAGCCCGCCAAACCCAAGAGACCCCCGATCTCTGGTACAATGGTAGGGCAATCCCCAAATCAACACAGCTTCTAACTAGTCAGGATCTGCGCCAACACATGCAAAATCCGACTAAACAATCAACAATCGGAAATATTCACAACTTAATCTCTGTAACTCGAAAAAATGCTCCAGAAGTTCCAACGACCTCGAAATTAAATTCTGAACAACTTCCGTGAAGAAGCCGAAACCAAATTCTCGACCGGTAATTTAGTCGCAAAGAAGTCTACCATTTAAATCCGAACTTCAAATATTCATAATTAGTTCCTCGGTCATCCAAATAACAATCCGGAACCGCCCACGAACTCAAAATCACACGTATAATGAGTCTCGAGAAGAGACACAGCTCCAATTCTCGGCCAATAATTAAGTCGTTATCAAAGCTGGCAACTTAATAATCAATCGAAAGTTCGTGATTAAACAGTAACTCACGAATCAAGCTGATTATACTGGTGATTCTGGTCCGGGTCGTCACAAGTAGGTAGAACAATAAACCTATTGGAAGAAACAAGGTAGCTCGAGCACTATGCCTCCGACCACGACGTGCGACACCAGAGCCTGAACTGCAAACTGGGCACAGAAACCGAAAAGCCAAGGGGAAAGACATGGAAACTGTTAGAGTGAGTGGACGAAAATAAATGTCTTTCACCAGTTGATATATATGTTTAAAATAACATATGCGAGTCCAGGTAAATAAAAATAACAAGTACACGAGGTAAAACCATAATCCTCCGGCGTACTGAGCATGCAAGTATAAATCCCACGGGGTCACTCATGGATACAACCGTGCTAGCACAGTCTGAATCACGACGTCCTTAGTCCCCGTGATCCTAAGCCAGAAAGGCCTCAGTTCCAGAGAAACGCCCCTCGCCGGTCAGGTAGGGATAATGACGCCCCTCCTGGATGGCCTACCATCGGGGATCAGCCGAGAGGCAAGTGTATCGATACAACAACGTAACTGAGACTGTACTCTGTGAAAACCAAATCATAAACAGTTCGATGCAAATGCATGAAACAACATGTAAGTGTATGTATATTCGTATATGTATATCCGTATAAGTATAATCGTATAATCGTAAAAACACATGCTCATGTAATCCGGAATCTCAATACGCATGCTCAAGTTCGTAAATCATATAAAAGACTCGCAAGAATTCCGTGAAAAGAAATTGTCCACTCACAGACTAGCGTAACGCGATAGGCGTTAACCCGTGATCCGGCGGAAAGTCCCTCGCCAAACAGACGATCACGAACCCCTGAATAATCACAATAACCATTTCTCAAAATCATAATTCGACAATTCAAGACAAATCACGAGAAACCACCGTTCTCGGAAACACGTAATCCGATTACGATAAACTGTCGGAAATCCGGAAATCACACCTCAATACCCCGCAGTAAGTTCGGACGCTCAGATCGAGAAATGAACCTCCCCACTGCAATCGGAGCGCGATTTCGAGTGAAATGACATGCAACTCGTCGAAAATCCCAAAAAGTCAAACTTTGACCGCCGTTGACCGTTGACCGCCGCTCACGGCGGCGCCACCACCAATCTGAAAATTTCTTGGCGGAGCAACCCTTAATCCATGTAAAATCACCCACTGAGCAACTTTCACAACTGGAACGAATGCCAATTCTCACTCTAACTAGGTCAATTTCATGAAAAACCGAATGTTCACACAAATTTCAATCCCAAAATTCTCCATGTACAAGATGAATTGGATTACCAAACTTACAGGGTAGCTTCATGGTGATGAGGGCTACAAAACCCAGTCCTTTTTGAAGCTCAATTTGGCCAGAATCGGAAACCACCATTAACCCCAAAATTTCCTAAACTTTGCCGGAAATTTCTCTCTCCACAAGCGGCCTCACCGTGAACGGAGAATGGCACGGTGTCGAACGCATCAAGGCGAGTCGAATGGTAACAGCCTCGCTCCCTGGGGTGGCCGGAATCTTCGCGCCACCGTGGAAGCCGTCGGTCACCGACGAGAACTCCTCCTCCACCGAGTTGACTCGGTCAACTCGGTCAAACCCATTTATGGCAAGTGTTAACTTGCCCAAAACAGCAGGTTTCTATTTATAGGCCTTCCATTTTTGGAAACTTTTAAACACCCTTTTCGGTAATCTTCGAATATCCGTAACTTTCTCGTCGTAATTCCGATTCCGATAATTCTCGCGGTCACAAACTCGTCTCGACATGTTCTTCAATTATCACCCAAAGTCAAACAAATCGACCAATCGGATAAAAAGTCAACTGTTCAAACCAACACACACTTAATCGACTAAATAACCAACAATCGGAAATATTCACAACTAAATCTTCGTAACTCAGAATAATGCTGTGGAAGTTCCCACGAGCTCGAAATTAAATTCTCAACAACTTCCGTGAAGAAGCCAAAACCAAATTCTCGTCCGGTAATTTAGTCATTAAGAGCACCACCATTTAAATCCGAACTTCAAATATTCATAATTAATTCCTCGGTCGTCCAAATAACGATCCGGAACCGCCCACGAACTCGAAATCACACATACAACGACTCTCGAGAAGAGACTCAGCTCCAATTCTCGGCCAATGATTTAGTCGTTAACAAATCTGGCGGTTCAATCATCAGTCGGAAATCTGCGATTACGCAGTAACTCACGAATCAAGCTGATTATACTTCTGATTCTGTTCTGGGTCGTCACCTTGAAATTTCCGAGTCTGCCAATTACAAGGTAGGAGCACTGTCTCTGCATACTGCTCAACTCTCAAGTGGCAACCACAACTGAACGACTTTTTAGTGGAAACGACAACAAAACAACTCTGATAATAGACTCCATAATAGGAGATAGCTCCGTGTTGAAATCCCTGTACCCTCAAATCACAAATCTGAACTGGCTCCACACAATCGCCAAGTGTTCCTGCATAAGGAACATATAGGGTACGCAACACGAAACAAACCTGAAACATAGTTCCGCCATACGGAACACGACACACATAAAAGCCAACGATATAGGCGACGCCGAACTATACGGCACAATACAAACTCGCCTATGACCACATACGGATCAAAACAACGTGGCAATTCACAACTCAACACACTCATATCAACATAGCTCAAACATCGAACTCAAACAATTATTAACCTGTTTCCGCTAATCCGACAGACTGTGGTAACACACTCCACAAAATCCGAATCAAATATCAACTCAAACTCAAACCAGACTCACTCTAACACAATGGAGTACCACATCGTCCCTCAAATCGACATCAAACAACGTCAAGTCATAATGATCAACAAACTGGTACCGCATGGAATCTCAAACAAGTGAAACCGCTGGTCCCAAATCCTCCGGAACTGCAATACCGAGGTCCACAACATGCCCTCCAAGGTCTGAATAGTCCTCAAAGATCACCCACCAATCTGAGGATAAGAACCGATACTAACTGGTTATCTGGTCCCCAATGCTCGCTGCAAAGCTCGCCAACACACAGTCGTAGTTGATTATCTCGGTCAGCGAACCGGGACATAGACACACCACGTGAATGGCCAACCTCTGTCAAACACAGCTATGCCAGCCTGCCACTGAAATCATTTCCGAAAGTACAAAGAAATTTATTGAGTTCATCAAACGATCCACAAAGGCCTAACAACTGGTATCACAACCAAAGTGCATACAAACACACACAAACATAGCAACAATCGCCACATCTAACCGGAAATCTCAAATGGCTGACACTTCTCGGCAAGTCTCTGCCTCCTAGCCATCGTCAGTCGATAAATGTTGCATCTGCACACACAAGCTGCTATATTGCTCTTCATGTTGTGTCACGAGTAATAAACTCGAAGTATCTGATACATCTCCGCATCACTAGCGCCAAATGCGCGTGAAACCTCGAGCCTCAACATCATCACACACTGACTCAGCTTCCGTAGCGCATACTCAGCTAATCCGGAAACTCGAGCCATACACACACACACGAAACACTGAAGCTCCCGATTCTCGACTGAATGCATCAGCAACAACAACCCAGACGGATGGTCAAGGTACAATCCCTAGCCTTTCCCGAACAAGCTCAAAGGTGCAGCCATAGTCGTTAGTCAACCCCATCCATCTACACTGCCTCGAGCCCAAATCTGGCCGAAAATGCAAATGGATGAAACTCAAGTGATCAGTGTACATCCTACACCTCGCTGCACGCCATAGCTGTAGTGTCTCGAACTCTCTGATGCCAACATAAGGACAGCTACGGCCAAATCATACATAGGATATGTAGCTACATAAGGTTCAACTGTCTGAAACCATGAGCCACCGCTCAGCTACATAACATAAAAACACAACCAAATCTAAACGTCGATACATTGCCATAACCCATGAACTCATCACGATCATCAGGTAAGGTCAAAACCGAAGCAACGGTCAACCATCTTGCAGGAGTAAGTAGCTCTCCTCACATGCATCGAACCACTCGATCATGACGCCTTCTTCGTCAATCCGGAAAATAAAGTGGTAATCCGGAAAAATCCCGCACAAAACACCGAAAGTAGCCTGCTAAACCCAAGAGACTCCCGATCTCTGGTATAATGGTAGGGCAATCTCCAAATCAACACGGCTTCTAACTGGTCAGGATTCACGCCAACTCCCTCGGCTGACATCACGTGGCTCAAAATCTTCACGCAAATCTACCATAACTCACACAGACTGAACTTCGCCAACAACTGATTATCTCACAAAGTCTGCAAAATCGCTTGCAACTAATTCAGGTACTGGCTCACACCCCTGGAGCACATCAGGACGTTGCCAACGAACATGACCGTAACTCGTCCAGAATCGTCTGAACACATAGTCCAACGAGTCCCTAAAAACTACGGGGCATTGGTCAACCAATGACGTGACCAAGAACTTCTGATGCCCGCACCATGATCTGAAAATCTTCCTAGCCACATCTGACTCATCAAACCTCAACTAATGGTATCCGGACCGGAAATCAATCTTCGAAAAGACCGCAGCTCCCTTGAGCTGATCAAACCAATCGTCAATCCGAAGCGGAGGATATTCACTCTCCTCTGAAGCGAATAAGGCTTCCGATAGTCAACGCACCACCACGTCGAACCATCCTACATCCGTACACACAATGCAAAAGCACACCACGCAAATATGCGGGGTCGCATGAAATCTCCTGAAACCTCCTCCAGCAACTCCTGGAGTTGAAACTGTAGCTCCATCAGCTCCGCTGGCTTCGAACGACAAAATGTCGGTAAAATGAGTCCAGCGCCCGGTACAAGCTCAATGGTGTAGTCGGTCTCCCGAACTGGAGGAACACTTGGTAACTCCTCCGGAACACACCTGAAACTCGGGATCCACTTTCACATCATCAATAACGGGCACAGCAACCGTAGTATCCACATCATAAGCTAAGCAAGCAACACAACTCGTCTCCATCATCCGCTCGACCATCACCACGAAACAGTATCTCGGGAAAATCTGGTCGTCGAAACACAACATCCTTCTCGAGGCACAAGAACACAGCCAAATGCATCGTCAGTAAGTCCATACTCACAAACACACCAAATCCATGATATCAAGCTATAACAGATTCGCGACTAAGCCATATCCTCGAACAAGGATCTCGCAACCTCCGGACGGATGCAACACTCTCCAAAACCTCAGAAGTGGAGATGCAGGTACAATAGCCATGGATATCAAACAACAGTAACCTCGGAGAAAAGTCTTTCCTCAAACAAGGTCATGGCACGAACACCAACATGCCCAACTAGCCGCCCACGTCAATAGCGACTTGCTGAATAACTCATCAAAAGGGTACATTGGTCGAACTTCAGGAATAACATCATGACCTCCTCGTGAACTCTGAGCTGCCGAACCGCTAAAATAGCTGGCTGAGGGCGTTCCCTCGTAACGTCACCCTCCTGGTCATCACAATGGCAACTAAGAGTGCTCCTCGAACATAAGTCACTGCAACACCTGCTGCGTGAAAGGATCACCAACGATCACCCGAACTCATGCCACAGGAGCAAGTCCGCTACTCTGTGATCTCCACCATCGTCAAACGAATCCTCTGCTTGATCTGATGACCCTCAACATAATCGAAAAGACCACAGCCTGATGAAGTCACTGATCCCGAAGTATCGGAACTCAACCTCGTCAAAATCTCGACTAAGTCCACTTTCCTCAAACCATCACATCGGTAACCGCGTACACCTTTCCTTCTCAATAGCCTCGCCACTGAGTGCAGCACACTAAGCTCCTCACGGATGTCTCGAGGCACATCAATCAGACTTTCTCTGATACTCAGGTTCAAACTCATCTCGAACCCCGTACACTGCATCCTCTGATGCCACATAACACGTGCAAATAGGGACAAACATGTGGATAATGCATCTCTGCCTCAGGTGGGTAAACACTTCACATTCAATTGCTGAATAGCCTGATTAAACCATTACCGTATAAACAACATCCTGAATGTAGGCCATGGAGTCGCAACCGGAACTCACACAATATCAGCCCATAAAATACAACAGTCTGACTCAGACAAACATCAACTGCCACAATTCTCAGCTCTGAGACAACATATAGATTCTCATACACACACAACCAGGCAAACCGTGCCACACAAATCTCTGAACTCAGAATACCCATCCAAATCCACAGTTCTCTGGCAAATCGCGCGTCGATTGATCCTCAATAGGATCCACAACCGAAACGACACGGAAAGCACGTCAGGAGGCATCCTAATGAATAAAATATCGTTCACAAAAAGTGGAACGTAATCATGGAACTTTAAATATTTGAAAGTATACAACACCCGGAATATTGATGAGTATCCGCCGGCCGGTCGGATCACCATTCCAGACATGCTGTACACTCTCAAATATCCTTAGTAAACACGACTACAGAAGTCTACAGAACCAATAACCTAATGCTCTGATACCAAACTGAAAGGACCCAACCCCGATTTAGTTACCTAAACCGGAAACGAACCCCCTCGAAAACACGAACCATCAAAAACCGTAGAAATTTTGGCAGAGTTTCGTTACTAACGTGGAATTACCATTACCTGCACGCGGAAAATACACTTCATCCTATGCCAGAAAAATCAAACCGTGGGCACCAATCCCATCCGGATTTCTCAATATGTCAACAGTAAAGTAAAATAATAAATATAACTATACTTTACTGAAATCCGGAGTAAAATCGTATAGCATAATCAACAGATTACTCAGAGCGACCTCTAATGTATAAACATATCAGTATACCACAGTAGGTAGAACAATAAACCTATTGGAAGAAACAAGGTAGCTCGAGCACTATGCCTTCGACCACGACGTGCAACACCAGAACCTGAACTGCAAACTGGGCACGAAAACCGAAAAGCCCAGGGGAAAGACATGGAAACTGTTAGAGTGAGTGGAGGAAAATAAATGTCTTTCACCAGTTGATATATATGTTTAAAATAACATATACGAGTCCAGGTAAATAAAAACAACAAGTACACGAGGTAAAACCATAATCCTCCAGCGTACTGAGCATGCAAGTATAAATCCCACAGGGTCACTCATGGACACACCCGTGCTAGTACAGTCCGAATCACGAGGTCCTTAGTCCCTGTGATTCTAAGCCAGAAAGGCCTCGGTTCCGGGGAAACTCCCTTCGCCGGTTAGGTAGGGATAACGACGCCCCTCCAGGATGGCCTACCATCGGGGATCAGCCGAGAGTCAAGTGTATCGATACAACAACGTAACTGAGACTGTACTCTGTGAAAACCAAATCATAAACAGTTCGATGCAAATGCATGAAACAAAATGTAAGTGATGTATATTTGTATATGTATATCCGTATAAGTATAATCGTATAATCGTAAAAACACATGCTCATGTAATCCGTAATCTCAATACGCATGCTCAAGTTCGTAAATCATATAAAAGACTCGCAAGAATTCCGTGAAAAGAAATTGTCCACTCACAGACTAGCGTAACGCGATACACGTTAACCCGTGATCCGGCGGAAAGTCCATCGCCAAACAGACGATCACGAACCCCTGAATAATCACAATAACCATTTCTCAAAATCATAATTCGATAATTCAAAACAAATCACGAGAAACCACCGTTCTCGGAAACACGTAATCCGATTACGACAAACTGTCGGAAATCCGGAAATCACACATCAATACCTCGTTGTAAGTTCGGACGCTCAAATCGAGAAACGAACTCCCCACTGCGATCGGGGCACGATTTCGAGTGAAATGACATGCAACTCGTCGAAAATCCCAAAAAGTCAAACTTTGACTACCGTTGACCGTTGACCGCCGCTCACGGGGGCGCCACCACCAATCTGAAAATTTCTCGGCGGAGCAACCCCTATTCCATCCAAAATCACCCACCGAGCAACTTTCACAACTTCAACGAAGGCCAATTCTCACTCTAACTAGGTCAATTTCATGAAAAACCGAATGTTCACACAAATTTCAATCCCAAAATTCTCCATGTACAAGATGAATTGGATTACCAAACTTACATGGTAGCTTCATGGTGATAAGGGCTACAAAACCGAGTCCTTTTTGCAGCTCAATTTTGCCGGAATCGGAAACCACCATTAACCCCAAAATTTCCTAAACTTTGCCGGAAATTTCTCTCTCCACAAGCGGCCTCGCCGTGAACGGAGGATGGCACGGTGTCGAACGCATCAAGGCAAGTCGAATGGTAGCAGCCTCGCTCACTGGGGTGGCCGGAATCTTCGCGCCACCGTGCAAGCCGTCGGTCACCGACGAGAACTCCTCCTCCACCGAGTTGACTCGGTCAACTCGGTCAAACCCATTTATGGCAAGTGTTGAGTTGCCCAAAACAGCAGGTTTCTATTTATAGGCCTTCCATTTTTGGAAACTTTTAAACACCATTTTCGGTAATCTTCGAATATCTGTAACTTTCTTGTCGTAATTCCGATTCCGATAATTCTTGCGGTCACAAACTCATCTCGACATGTTCTTCAATTATCACCCAAAGTCAAACACATCGACCAATCGGATAAAAAGTCAACTGTTCAAACCAACACACACTTAATCGACTAAATAACCAACAATCGAAAATATTCACAACTAAATCTTCGTAACTCAGAATAATGCTCTGTAAGTTCCCACGAGCTCGAAATTAAATTCTCAACAACTTCCATGAAGAAGCCGAAACCAAATTCTCGTCCGGTAATTTAGTCGTTAAGAGCACCACCATTTAAATCCGAACTTCAAATATTCATAATTAATTCCTCGGTCGTCCAAATAACGATCCGGAACCGCCCACGAACTCGAAATCACACATACAACGTCTCTCGAGAAGAGACTCAGCTCCAATTCTCGGCCAATGATTTAGTCGTTAACAAATCTGGCGGTTCAATCATCAGTCGGAAATCTGCGATTACGCAGTAACTCACGAATCAAGCTGATTATACTTTAGACGCAACTAGACGCGAATGTCAGAAAACTGATAGATTCGACCACAAAGTAAAAAATTAATTTAATGAAATATGTACTCGACCTAACACTACTAGAAATATGGTCTTAGACATTGCCTCATAGACATCGGTCAGAAAAGTAACTATGTCAAATGGTCATTTTAACGTCGGATTGAGAAAAAAATATGTCTTTGTATAAAGAGACATCACTTTACATGTTAAACTTATGTGTATATTTTTTTATGAAAACTTTGAAAAAACAGAAAAATACCAAGTTCAAAAATTTCATATGCGGGAACCAAATTTTGGAAATCAAAAACACGCGGCCCTCTTTTTTTTTTCTTTCTCTCTCCTTCCCCTCTCTCCTTCCTAGGCATGGCATTTGGGCGGGTCATTTATTAGCCAGTCCGTTACTGCCCGATAACGACCCATTAAAATCCGCCAATTAATTAATTAGGCAATTAACGGGTGGCCCAATAACAACCCGTTATCAAAACAGGGGATTTCAGGTGAACTCATTAAACCAGTTAAGCCCGATAAGAATTCACAAAACCTATCTCTATCAAAGCTCAGAAAACCAAAGTCCAAAGTATATCAAGAATTCACGATGCCGTCGCTGCCTTTACCTCGCTGCCTCTGCCTCGACCATAGGCGAGAAACCAACACTCTCTCATTCTCGTTCTCTTTCTTTTTCTCGGTATGCAATCCATGATTTCCATCTCTTTCTGATTTCCTCTTTTCTTGATCTGTTTCTGGGATTTGTGTGATAAAGTTCTTCAATTTGTGATTGGTTTCTCCCTGATTTTGATTTCTCTTTTGTTTTGAATTCTTCCGGGTTCATGATTAGATTAGGAGAAGCTCTGTAGTATGTGAGTTCAATACGTTGAAGCAGCCTTTACATTAATTTGTTGATTGTGATGAATGTGGTGTTTAGCTAAGCTAGGAAAATATGGTGTATAAACAATCAATATAGCATATTTGAGAAAAATATTATACAAGTGAAACCATGACAGTAACCCTTGCCCAATAAACAGACCCAGTTTCCACTCTGCCGAAGGTTTTTTTTGATACGCAGTAAGTTCACAAACCTGCATTGCAGACCTAGACTCCAAGTTAAGCTTCCTGTCAAATCCTAGCAAATATCTAAATTTTGAACTTGCAACCAATGAGTTTATCTTCCTACTACCTCCTCATTAGTATGCACTTGAATCTGCATAGCCTGGTAGAAGCATCTCCTGCCAGTAAATTTTGAAATTGGCTCCACTTTGTTCTGTATGTAACTATATCTGATTGCTGCACAGTAAACACTTAAATTATTTTCTTTTTAGACTTTATGTCTGAAAATATTTCCAAAAAGGTGGGAGGATATTGTAAAAAGGGAGGCAAGAAGGGTGGTAAGAAGCGTCACTGAATACATAAAGACGGTTAAACATGAAAACATTTTGTTTCTATCTATTTGGACGTGTTAGCATTTGAAGTGGAACAATGCTAAAGTTGTAAATTTCTTTCCCACACTTAAACTCTACATTGTCCTCAATGTATCAAAGTAAAGCATAGAACTAAGCATGAAGAATAGGATTTAAGAAAAATCTAACTAAAAAAAATAAAGGGTACGAAAAAAATAATAATAAGGGAAGAGAAAGCAAATCTGGTTTGTAGATTCCTCCATTTCCCAACGATTTAGAAATCAGAATATTGTGATCTTTCTATGGTTGGAAACTAGACGTTTAGAGCTGTCCAACCATATAAAGAACTCCATCTAATTCCAACCGAACTGAAAGTTATGGCTTTTCGAAGTTGATTGTTCTGTTTGGACAGACGCTGCGAATTTATGAAAACACTTAGAGCACGTTCCTCCATCGTATCCTTTAAAACTCAACAAACATCAAATCCAATGAAAAAATGCGTGAAATGCAATGATGAATATGATGCATGATGATGCAACTATGCAATGAATGAAATGATATGCAAAGATGTGTGTGTATTTTAAATATTACAAAAATCGGGCGGCCTAAGTATGACTCCTTGAAGAATTTCTCTAGACTTAATCAAAAGTTGGAACTAACTGAAAATTTCTAAGCATGAACTAGACGCATATACAAACACGTCATACAACTTTCATAATTTTCTGACACATGGAACTATGTCAGATAAATTACACAAAACAGCCTATTACACAGCTCCGATTTGACTCTCTGAAACTAAAAATAAAAATTGACATTTACATTGTACAAAACATGAGATTATTAGAGTTCGGTTAGTCTTCTTTACAAAGTTCAATTTCGACATGTATGCACAAGTATTGTCCAAATTGAGTGAGCCAATGATTTAAAGAGAGTACACTAACTTAAACTTTAGGTCGTTCAATGGACGTGCAACCCGTGCGATAAAGTAAGAAATTTCTGAAAGGACCCAACCCCGATTTAGCTCCCTAAACTGGAATCGAACCCCTTCGAAAACACGAACCAACAAAAACCGTAGAAATTTTGGCAGAGTTTCGTTACTAACGTGGAATTACCATTACCTGCACGCGGAAAATACACTTCATCCTATGCCACAAAAATCAAACCGTGGGCACCAATCCCATCCGGATTTCTCAATATATCAACAGTAAAGTAAAACAATAAATATATCTATACTTTACTGAAATCCGGAGTAAAATCGTATAAGCATATACATCAGAATACTTAGAGCGACGTCTAATGTATAATCATATAAATATACCACAGTAGGTAGAACAATAAACCTACTTGAAGAAACAAGGTAGCTCGAGCACTATGCCTCCGACCACGACGTGCGATACCAGAGTCCGAACTGCAAATTAGGCACGGAAATCGAAAAGCCCAGGGGAAAGACATGAAAACTGTTAGAGTGAGTGGACGAAAATAAATGTCTTTCACCAGTTGATATATATGTTTAAAATAACATATGCGAGTCGAATGAATAAATATAATAAAATACGCGAGGTAAACTCATACTCCTCCAGCGTACTGAGCATGCAAGTAAAAATCCCTCGGGGTCACTCATGGACACCTCTGTGCTAGTACAGTCCGAATCACGGGATCCCAGACCCACACGTGACTCTAGCCAGAAAGGCCTCAGGTCAGAGGTCTGCCTCCCCCCGGTAAAGGCCTCGGGTCAGGAGTCACAGCCTCCCCCGGTACACATTCAAGGGGATCAGCCGGGATGCGAGTGTATCGATACAACAACATATATAAACTGTACTCTTTATAAACCAAATCATAACAGTTTGATGCAAATGCAATAAACAGCATATAAATGCATATACGTAATATATAATGATATAAGCATAATCGTCTAACACATGCTCGTATAAATCGTAATCTCGTACGCATGCTCAAGTTCGAAAATCGTATAAAAAGACTTGCAAGAATTCCGTGAAAAGAAATTTTCCACTCACAGACTAGCGTAACGCAGTTCGCGTTAACCCGTGATCCGGCGGAAAGTCCCTGGCCAAACAAACGATCACGAACCCCTGAATAATCACAAAATCCATTTCTCAAAATCATAACTCGACAATACAAGACAAATCACGAGAAACCACCGTTCTCGGAAACACGTAATTCAATGTCGACGAATCGTCGAAAATCTGATATTTACACCTCAATACCTCGCTGTACTTTCGGATGCTCAAATCGAGAAACGAACCTCCCCACTGCGATCGGGGTGCGATTTCGAGTGAAATGACATGCAACTTGTCGAAAACTCCAAAAAGTCAAACTTTGACCGTTGACCACCGTCCACGGTGGTGCCGCCACCCACCTGAAAATTTCTCAGCGGAGCAACCCCTATTCCACTCAAAATCACCCACTGGGCAACTTTGTCAACTGCAACGAAGGCCAATTCTCACTCTAACTAGTCCAATTTCAAGCAAAACCGAATGTTCACACAAATTTCAATTCCGATATTTTCCAAGCACAAATCGAATTAGAACTCCATACCTACATGGTTAGAATCATGGTGAGGAGAGCTTCAAAGCCCACTACAATTTGAAGCTCAATTCGGCCGAAATTGAAACCAACCAAAACCCCAAGTTTCTTCCATTCTTTGGACGGAATTTCCTCTCTTTCCGGTGAGCCACGCCGTGAAAGGTGGCCGGGGTTGGGACGAGGAGGTCGAGGCGAAGAGAACGGGCCCAAGGCCAAGCCGTAGGGTGGCCGGAATCCCATCGCCGCCGTGGAGGCCGCCCTTGCCGTCGGGAATCTCTCTCTCTCCACCGAGTTGACTCGGTCAACTCCCAATCAGGAAATGTTTGACTTGCCCAAACAGGTAACTACTATATATAGACCTTTCAAAAATAGAAACTTTCAAACACCCTTTTCGATAAACTTCAAATATCCGTAACTTTCTCGTCGTAATTCCGATTTCGACAATTCTCGCGGCAACAAACTCGACTCGACGTATTCTTCAAATATCACCCGAAGTAAAACACATCGACCAATTGGATAAAAAGTCAACTGTTCAAACCAACACATACATTAATCAACTAAATAATCAACAATCGGAAATATTCACAACTTAATCTTCGCAACTCGGAAAGATTCTCCGGAAGTTCCCACGAGCTCGAAATTATATTCTCAACAACTTCCGTGAAGAAGCCAAAACCAAATTCTCGTCCGGTAATTTAGTCGTTAAGAAATTCACCATTTTAATCCGTTTCCGTCGAAACTTCAAATATTCATAACTTATTCATCGGTCGTCCAAATAACAATCCGGAACCGCCCACGAACTCGAAATCACACGTAGAACGACTCTCGAGAAGATGCTCAGCTCCAATTCTCGGCCAATAATTAAGTCGTTAACAAGTCCGGCGATTCAAACAACTGTCGTAACTCTGCGACTACGTGCAAGCTCGTAGATCAAGCTGATTCCACTACTGATTCTGTTTTGGGTCGTCACAAATCCACCCCCCTTAAAAAAAATTTCGACCTCGAAATTTCCGAGTCTCTCGACTAAAAGTAGGAGCACTGCCTCTGCATATTGCTCAACTCTCAGGTGGCTACATCAACTGAACAACTCTGATAACAGACTCCGCAAATAGGAGATAGCTCCATGCTGAAATCCCTGTACCCTCAAATCACAAATCTGAACTGGCTCCACACAATCGCCAAGTGTTCCTGCATAAGGAACATATAGGGTACACAACACGTAACAAACCTGAAACGTAGTTCCGCCACACGGAACACAACACAACATACATAAAAGCCAACAATATAGGCGACACCGAACTATACGGCACAACACAAACTCGCCTATGATCACACATGGATCAAAACAACGTGGCAATTCATAACTCAACACACTCATATCAACATAGCCCAAACATCGAACTCGAGCAATAATCAACCCATTTCCGCTAATCTGACAATCTGTGGTAGCACATTCCACAAAATCAAAATCAAACGTCAACTCAAACTCAAACCAAACTCTAACATAATGAAGTGCAACATCATTCACAAAACGACAACATGCAACATCTGAACCATAGTTGTCCACAAACTGGTACAGCAAGCAATCTCGAACAAGTGAAACTGCTGGTCCTAAATCCTCCGGAACTGCAATACCGAGGTCCACAGTGTGCCTTCCATGGTCTGAATAATCCTCAAAGTTCGCCCACCAATCTGAGGATAAGAACCAGTACTAACTCGTAATCTGGTCTCCAATGCTCGCTGCAAAGCTTGCCAACACACAGTCGTAGCTGATTATCTCGATCAGCGAACTGGGACATAGGCACATCACGAAATGGACAATCTCCACCAAACACAGTAATGCCAGCCTGCCATTGAAATCATCTCCGAAAGTACAAGGAAATGTACTGAGTTCGTCAAATGGTCCACAATGGCCTAACAACTGGTATCACAAATCAAAATGCATACAACACACACAATCACAGCGACAAACGCCACGTCTAATCTCTAATGGCTGACATTTCTCGGCAAGTCTCTGCCTCCTAGCCATCGCCAGACGACAAATGTGGCATCTGCATACTCAAGCTGCTATATTGCTCTTCATGTTGCGTCATGAGTAATAAACTCGAAGTATCTGATACATCTCCGCATCACTAGCGCCAAATGCGCGTGAAACCTCGAGCCTCAACATCATCACACTCGAACTCAGCTCCTATAGCACGTAACTCGGCTAACAAGGAAACTCAAGCCACACTCACATAAAACACTGAAGCTCCCGATTGCTAACTGAATGCGTCAGCAACAACGTCCCAGACGGATGGTCAAGTACAATCACTAGCCTTTCTCGAACAAACTCAAAGGTGCAGCCATAGTCGTTAGTCGACCCCATCCATCTACACTGCCTCAAGCCCAAATCTGGCCGAAAATGCAAGTGGATGAAACTCAAATGATAAGTGTACGTTCTACACTGTGCTGCACGCCATAGCTGTAGTGTCTCGAACTCTCTGATGCTAACACAAGGACAGCTACACCTAAAACCATACACTGGATACGTAGCTACATAAGGTTTCCACTGCCTGAAACCATGAGCCACCGCTCTGCTACACAGCATCAAAACACAACCAAATCCAATCCTCGATGCATCGCCATAAACCATGAGCTCATCACGATCAACAGGTAAGGTCGAAACCGAAGCAACGGTCAACCATCCTGCAAGAGTAAATAACTCTCCTCGCGTGCATCGAACCACTCGAACTTGACACCTTCTTCGTCAATCCGAAAAGTAATGTGGCAATCCGGGAAAATCCTGCACAAGCCGTCGGCAAAAGCCTGCCAAACCAGAGAGACTCCCGATCTCTAGTACCATGGTAGGTCAACCCCAAATCAACACGGCTTCTAACTGGTCAAGATCCACGCCAACTCCCTCGGATAACATCACACAGCCCAACATCTTTACGCTAATCAACCATAACTCACATTGGCTGAACTTCACAAACAACTAATCGTCTCGCGAAGTCCGCAAAACCGCTCGCATTTGCTTCAGGTGCTGGCCCACACTCCTGGAATACATCAGGATGTTGCCGACGAACATGACCGCAAACTCGTCCAGAAACCGTCTGAACACCTGGTCCATCAAGTTCGTAAAAACTACGGGGCATTGGTCAACCAAATAGTGTGACCAAAAACTCCTGATGCGCGCACCGAGATCCGAAAATCGTCCAAGCCACAACTGACTCATCGAACCTCAACTGATGGTATCCAGACCCGAAATCAATCTTCGAAAAGACTGAAGCTCTCACGAGCTGATCAAACAAATCGTCAAGCCGAAGCGAAGGATACTCACTCTCTTCCGAAGCGAATCAGGCTATCGGTAGTCAATGCACCACCACGTCGAACCATCCAGCATCCACACAAACAATGCAAAAGCACACCACGCACATACGCGGGGTCGCATGAAATCTCCTGAAACCTCCTCCAGCAACTCCTGGAGTCAAAACTGTAGCTCTATCAGCTCCACTGGCTCCGAACGACAAAATGCCGATAAAATGAGTCCAGCGCCTGGTACAAGCTCAATGGTGTAGTCAGTCTCTCGAACTGGAGGAACACCTGGTAATTCCTTTGGAACACGCTAGGAAACTCAGGAACCACCTCAATGTCACCAATGTCGGGTACAACAACCATAGTATCCACATCATAAGCTAAGCAGACAACACAATCCGTCTCCATCATCCACTCGACCAGCACCGCGAAACAGTATCTCGGGAAAATCTGGTCGTCGAAACACAACCTCCTTCTCGAGGCACTCGAACACAATCAAATGCGTCGTCAGTAAGTCCATACTCACAATCACACCAAAACCAAGATGTCCAGCTATAACAGATCCGCGGCTAACACGTAACCTCCAACAAGGATCTCGCGACCTCCGGATGGATGCAACACTCTCCAAAACGTCGGAAATGGAGATGCGGGTACAATAGCCATGAATATCAAGCAACAGTAACCTCGGAGAAAAGTCTGTCCTCAAACAAGGTCATGGCACGAACTCCGACATGCCCAACTAGCCGCCCACATCAATCGCGACTTGCTGAATAACTCTTCTAAAGGCTACATTGGTCAAACTTTAGGAACAATATGAGGATTTCCTCGTGAACTCTAAGCTGTCGAACCGCAAACACAGCTGGTTGAGGGCGCTCCCTTGCAACGTGACCCTCCTAGTCACCACAATAGTAACTGAAAGTGCTCCATGAACATAAGTCACCGCCACACCTACTGCGTGAAAGGATCACCAACGATCGCCCAAACTCATGCCACAGGAGCAAGTCCGCTACACTGTGATCTCCGCCATCGCCAAACTGATCCTCTGCCTGATCTGATGACCCTCAACATAATCTAAAAGGTCATAGCCTGATGACGTCACTGATCCCGAAGTGTCGGAACTCAACCTCATCAAAATCTCGACTAAGTCCACTTTCCTCAAACCATCACATCGGAAACTGCGTACATCTTTCCTTTTCAATAGCCTCGCCATTGAGTGTAGCACACTAAGCCCCTCACGGAAAACTCAAGGCACATCAATCGGACTCTCTATGATACTCAGGTTCAAACTCATCTCGTACCTCGTACACTGCTTCCTCTGAAGCCACATAACTCGTGCGAATAGGGACAAACATGTGAACAATGCATCTCTGCCTCAGGTGGCTAAACACTCCACATTAGAATGCTGGGTAGCCAGAGTGCACCATTACCGTATAAACAACACTCTGAATGTAAGCCATGGAGTCGCAACAGGAACTCACACAATACCAGCCCACAAAATACAACAATCTGACTCAGGCAAACATTAACTGCCACAATTCTCAGCTCTGAGCCAACATGTAGACGCTCATACACACACAACCAGGTAAACCGTGCCACACAATCTCTGAACTCAGAATACTCATCCAAATCCACAGTTCTCTGGCAAATCGTGCGTCGATTGATCCTCAATATGATCCACAACCGAAACGACACGGAAAGCACGTCAAGGAGGCATCCTAATGAATAAAACATCATTCACAACAAGTGGAACATAATCATGGAACTTCAAATATTTGAAAGTATACAACACCCGGAATATTGATGAGTATCCGCCGGCCAGTCGGGTCACCATTCCAGACATGCTGTACATTCTCAAATATCCTTAGTAAACACGACTGCAGAAGTCCACAGAACCTATAACCTAATGCTCTGATACCAAGCTGAAAGGACCCAACCCCGATTTAGCTCCCTAAACCGGAATCGAACCCCTTCGAAAACAAGAACAAAAAAAAATCGTAGAAATTTTGGCAGAATTTCGTTACTAACGTGGAATTACCATTACCTGCACGCGGAAAATACACTTCATCCTATGCCACAAAAATCAAACCATGAGCACCAATCCCATCCGGATTTCTCAATATATCAACAGTAAAGTAAAACAATAAATATATCTATACTTTACAGAAATCCGGAGTAAAATCGTATAAGCATATACAACAGAATACTCAGAGCGACCTCTAATGTATAATCATATAAGTATACCACAGTAGGTAGAACAATAAACCTACTGGAAGAAACAAGGTAGCTCGAGCACTATGCCTCCGACCACGACGTGCGACACCAGAGTCCGAACTGCAAACTGAGCACGGAAACCGAAAAGCCCAGGGGAAAGACATGAAAACTGTTAGAGTGAGTGGACGAAAATAAATGTCTTTCACCAGTTGATATATATGTTTCAAATAACATATGCGAGTAGAATGAATAAATATAATAAAATACGCGAGGTAAACTCATACTCCTCCAGCGTATTGAGCATGTAAGTAAAAATCCCACGGGGTCACTCATGGACACCTCCGTGCTAGTACAGTCTGAATCACGGGATCCCAGACCCACACGTGACTCTAGCCAGAAAGGCCTCAGGTCAGAGGTCTGCCTCCCCCCGGTAAAGGCCTCGGGTCAGGATTCACAGCCTCCCCCGGTACACATCCTCGGGGATCAGCCGGGATGCGAATGTATCGATACAACAACATATATAAACTGTACTTTGTGTAAACCAAATCATGAACAGTTCGATGCAAATGCAATAAACGGCATATAAATGCATATACGTAATATATAATGATATAAGCATAATCAGCTAACACATGCTCGTATAACTCGTAATCTCGTACGCATGCTCAAGTTCGAAAATCGTAAAAAAAGACTCGCAAACAATCCGTGACAAGAAATTGTCCACTCACAGACAAGCGTAACGCGATATGCGTTAACCCGTGATCCGGCGGAAAGTCCATCGCCAAACGAACGATCATGAACACCTGAATATTCACAAAATCCATTTCTCAAAATCATAATTCGATAATTCAAGACAAATCACGAGAAACCACCGTTCTCGGAAACACGTAATCCGATTACGACAAACTGTCGGAAATTCGGAAATCACACCTCAATACCTCGCTGTAAATTCGGATGCTGAAATCGAGAAACGAACCTCTCCACTGCGATCGGGGCGCGATTTCGAGTGAAATGACATGTAACTTGTCGAAAATCCCAAAAAGTCAAAGTTTGACCGCCGTTGACCGTTGACCGCCGCCCACGGCGGCGCCACCACCAACCGTGAAATTTCTCGGCGGAGCAACCCCTATTCCACTCAAAATCATCCACTGAGCAACTTTGTCAACTGCAACAAAGGCCAATTCAAACTCTAACTAACTCAATTTCACACAAAACCGAATTGGTACCAAATTTTCCAATCCAAAATTCTCTATCCACAAATCGAATTAGAACACAATACTTACATGGTTAGAATCATGGTGAGGAGAGCTACAAAACCCAGTACATCTTGAAGTTCAATTCGGCCGAAATTGATGAACCCGAATTCACTCCATTTTCTTCAATTTCTCGCCGGAAAAGCTTCCTCCTCCGGCGTCCTTGCCGCAAACGGAGGCCGGGAAGGTGAAGAGGAGGTCTAGGCGAGTCGGAAGACACCATCCTCATGCCCGGAGGTGGCCGGAACCAACCACGCCGCCGTGGAGCACAAGCTAGCCGTCGGCCTCCTCCTCCTCCCACCGAGTTGACTCAGTCAACTCGGTCAAACCAATTAATGAGGTTGTTGACTTTCCCAAACTGGCAAGTTACTATTTATAGCTTTCCCAAAAAGGAAACCCCCATATTTAAATTTTCGGCAAACTTCAAACACACGCAACTTTTCCGTTGTAATTCCGATTCCGATAATTCTCGCGGCAACAAACTCGTCTCGACATGTTCTTCAATTATCACCCGAAGTCAAACACATCGACCAATCGGATAAAAAGTCAACTGTTCAAACCAACACATTTAAATCGACTAAATAATCAACAATCGGAAATAATCACAACTTAATCTTCGTAACTCAAAATAATGCTCCGGAAGTTCCCACGAGCTCGAAATTAAATTCTGAACAACTTCCATCAAGAAGCCGAAACCAAATTCTCGACCGGTAATTTAGTCGTTAAGAACACCACCATTTAAATCCGAACTTCAAATATTCATAATTAATTCCTCGGTCGTCCAAATAACGATCTGGAACCGCCCACGAACTCGAAATCACATGTACAACGACTCTCGAGAAGAGACCCAGCTCCAATTCTCGGCCAATAATTAAGTCGTTATCAAACCTGGTGATTCAAATACTGTCGGAGCTCTGCGACTACGCATTAACTCACGTATACAGCTGATCATACTGCTGATTCTGGTCCGAGTCGTCATAGTCGTTTCTCTCATTTTCGTGTGTCGAACACAATGGGGAGATTTATTTTCAGATTTGAGTTTGTTAAATTTGGTTGAGTATTTAATCGGACAATTATCAGTTTAATTCATGATCATATTAAAGGACGCTTTGATTATCTGTTAAATTACGAGTCGTTTGATATTCGAGATTTGTTTGCGATTCTTAAAAGTGAGGGATTACAGGGAATTGAAATCAGAATTTGGTGTTGTCAGTAATTTAATAGAAAATACGTTATTCGAGTATACGAGATTCTCGATGTTATTACTTACCAGATTATGATCTTTGCTATTTAGTATGAACTCTGATGATCAGATATTATTTTAATCGTGGTTTCAGGATCATGAGTTAGCGGACGTATGAGAGGAATTATTGTGCTGATCGACAGGGTTTCAACTTTATGTTTATCCCGGCAACCTGTGAGTGGACATTTTATTTTCACCATTGACCTGCGAGTCTTGATTTATGCATTTTACGATTATGCATTTGTGATTATTTATTTTATGATTATGCACGTACGAGTATGCATTTACGATTATACATGTGTATGGAAACAAATATGATTGTTTTACACAGAGTACAGTCTCAGAAATAGTAATGGCATCAATGCATCGATATGCTTGGCTGATCCCCGAGATGCTCCGCGGGGGACAAATATCTTGACCCGAGGTCTTTTTGACTATTTAATCACATGTGGGTCTGGGATCCCGTGATTTAGACTGTATTGTTGCAGATGTGTCCGAGAGGGACCCCGCGGTTTTAAACTCGCATCATGTTTATTTTCAGACTTGCATTATTTTTATGCACATTATATATGAAAGTCATATTATTTACAATTTCAGTTAAAAGTGAAATATTATTTTCGTCCACTCACTTTACCAATTTTTATGATTTTATGTGCCTTTCTCCTGGGGTTTTCGGTTTTCTCTGCCCAGATTGCAGTGTGTATCATGAGGATGCTTAATGTCGTCGAGGGCGTCGAGTCCACCAGTCAATTCCTTCAGCAGTAGGTTCCAGCTTACTGTCAATATGTTTCTTCTGTTATTGAAGTCACCTTGGATACTAATTCTGTAGTATCGTCTTGTAAGACTCTTGTGAATAGGTTATCACTCATATAGTTGTCGAGTTGAGTTTCTTTGTTTGTGAATCAGTGTATTTACTGGAGTTATGTTTTCAAATTCTAAATAATGTATTTGGTTTAATTTCAGTCTTATGTTGAGAAATACGGATGGGCATTGGTGGTCCACGGTATTGTTTGTGGGTTTATCTGTGGAGTGTCAATTTTTCTTGCAGGTTTTTGGTTGTCTATTACGTAAGGGAAGTTATGTCAAAATTTTCACAAAAACTAGTAGATTAGGGTCAATCATTAGGGCTTGATTCTAGACTACTAGTTAATTTAGGGTTAGGTCATTTCAGTTTGGTATCAGAGCATTAGGTTACAGATTCTGTAGACTCTTCTGGTCAAGTCAGTACAGGCGTTTGAGAACATACGACACTTCTGGGAGGATAGCTCGACCAGCTGGTGGATGCTCATTATTCCAAGTGTTGTGTTTTGTCAGATGTCTAGAGTCTCCTAGTTCATTCGGTTTGTGACTTCTTTCAGGGAGCTGTCATTTTTGGACTCGGTAGTCAGTCAGTCGGTACACCTCGACACCCAGCTTATCTGCATGATGCACAAACTTTGGTTTGATTATGCGTGATTTGATTACACGCATCA
Organism: Geum urbanum; assembly: GCA_946800695.1. Taxonomy (NCBI): domain Eukaryota; kingdom Viridiplantae; phylum Streptophyta; class Magnoliopsida; order Rosales; family Rosaceae; genus Geum; species Geum urbanum. The sequence continues at coordinate 13,853,871 of OX327008.1, read as the reverse complement.
TGCCAGTATTGTGAGTGGATTTTGAGAATTATTTGTAAAGTTACTTTTGTAAGAACAATTTCTTTTACATACTCTCGTACCCTTGTGGCTAGCGCATTTTGGCTAGTGGAATTGGTCAAGTTTGATCGTTTGCGATCTCAGTTGATTTCTGAGCAGAGAATTGTAGTAGTTGTCAGTTTGTTGTTGGACCATGCAGTTTGCCAGTGGCAGGGTATTGAGAAAGATGAAGTGTTTCCTCAGTGGTTGGAGTATCGAGATCGTTTCACTTGTTTGACCTGAGTTGACACCAAATTCCAGCAGGACAGTGAAAGGGAAATGTTTAGGTTTTGTACAGAGTTTGCGGTTTGATGTTGCTCTGTATCTATCTGATGTAATACGCGTTGTTTTAAATAGTTGTCAGTATTGCGGTTTGATGCAAGGCATGGAAGCTCACATTTCTACTTCCAGTGTATGTTGTCCGACTTATTTTTAGAATTAGGAAGTGTGACTCTAATGGTGAGGGCCAGGAGCCAGTATCAGTGAAGTCAGCAGTTATTAAATTACTCCTTCTGTACGCAGAGATTTTTCTTTTGTGGTAGATGCCATAAGTATTTTCTAGGGCCATATCCTTTTAAGATTAAGTTATTTTCATTGTGCCAGTTAAGTTACTTTGGGGAGGGTGTATCCATATTGGAACCCCTCAGGTGGAGCTTTGGTGCAGAGTATTTTAGGTGATTTAGGGAACCACCTTAGAGGTTGGAGCCGCACCACCACCCAGGCAGTCAGTTTAGTAGGATCAGAGGTTGTAAGGATTGGACAGACTAGTCGAGCCGATAGCATTATATATCTTTTAGAAAGGTGAAATATCCCTATCAGTGATTGTCGTTGTGAAGCAACGGAATACTGTGTAATGTTGTACTTCATATTTAGTAAACGATGTGAATACTTATGTTTTACCTCCTAATCTTGTTGAGATTGCAGTAGTCAGGGAATATTTTGATGTCTGTTCTGAGGAATTATTAGGTCTTCCTCCATTACGGGAAATTATTGACATGTATGAGTTGTTCCTAGTATATGTCTTATTACATAGGTGTTGTACCAGATGATTTCATATGATTGTGTGATGTCTGTCGGTAGCTGAACTGAGTTGTCATGAAGAGCAAGTATCCACCATTATGTCAAAATTTTCACAGAAACTAGTAGATTAGGGTGAGTCGTTAGGGTTTCATTCTAGATTACTAGTTACTCTAGGGTCGGGTCCTTTCATTCCCGGAGATTTATATGTCCGAATTGAGTGATTATTTTTACGCTTGAAAGATGACTTCTAGAGCTTTCCAGGGACACATTATTCGTACCATAATTCCTTCTAATCCATTTTCGGTGGCCAGTTGAAGTGGGCTGATCTTCATAGGCAGATATCCTGATTTCAAGCTTCTAATCCATCTTCTTCTTTTGGGCTTCTTCATGGCCAAATTTTGGCATGATCTTGGACCTTTTTGGACACATGAACATGGTTTTGACCCATCTTAGTGATCTTTGATCCATACTTTATAACTCACGGCCCATTCTTCTTCATCTTTCCTCCTCATTTTAGGAACTTCCTCCTTAGCCGGTTTTTAGCACGTTTGTGCCTCATTTACTCCATTTTCTTTATTTAGAACCTAAAAACAACAAAATAAGTTAGAAATAAGAATACTAAGGTCATAACTAAGCTAAATGTAGAGAGAAATATATTAATAATCAAGCATAAAATGTGTAGAACAAATGCTACAAAATGGAGCCCTGAAGCAGATCTACTGAGATTAGTCATTACTCATTAGCACATTATAGGAGCCTCTTATATGTTAATTACTTTATTCTTCCTTTAACATTTTATTCTATTTTGTAAGCTTAAGATTCTAACATTACTTGCATTCCTCTTGGTTGTACACCAACAGGGATCATGGTGAAGAATGATCTTCTAAGTTCTAAGTATACAGACAAACTGTATTTTTTGACTTTGAAACAGTTTTTCGAGAAAGAAATCACGTTCATAGTTGAAGTCAATGTTATAGAACAAGAACGCTTTCGAGCAGTTGAACTCAGCACCAAGAGTTTTCAAATTTGGTTTACTCCCTGATGTATGCATCAACTTGGAGTTGAACTATATTTTAAGGGATGAGAAGTAAGAAGTGGTTCGGTAATCATGTTTAATCTAACCGTACCTAAAAGATAAATGTATAACAAACCAAATGACACCTTCCAGTTCTTTAATAATTGATTCTCTAATGAGTTTACGATTGGCAAGCACAGTTGTTAGAGCTGGAGTTATGTTAGAAAGAAAATATATATAATATGATGAAACTTTGTATATGTTTTACCTGAGCTTTGCATATCACATTCTATGGTTAATTAGAATTTTTTTTAAGTGGATTAAAAATTGCTGAAACTTACCAGGATAAGTTTAATTATATTTGTTGGCTCTTCATAGTAAATAACATAATAGTTAGCTTATGATCTTATAGGCTTGGATTGACAATACAAACAGATAAAAACAAAGAAAAGAATCTGCATATGTAATACACATTATATATTACACATTTGACATGCTTATTCTTTAATCATATTTTGTTGTGATTGTAGATTAAAAATAAATGATGAGAGTGATCATTTGTCGATGGGTGAAGAATCAAACCTCGGTGAACAAGAGGGTACATCAGTCTGTAGACAAAGAAAGAAGAGGTCTGTATGCTGAAAGTCATTCCGAATGTTACCGTTAGGCTCTGATAAGATACCACGGGCAATGTGTCAAAATTGCGGACGCGAATATGTGTGTAGCGATTTCTCGGAGACATCCAGTATGAAACCTCACCATGAATCATGGAAGAAGGTATCTGACTCACCAGCCCCAAACCTTACATTTGAGTATGACTACATTTGAGTATGACGTATTTGTTGATATGTTGATTAAGACATAATACGGCATGACTTGCCTTTCAAATTTGTAGAGTATGAGGGCATTAGAGATACATTTCAATATGTGTTGCCTAGTCTTCAACTTCTGCGTACGAATACTGTCAAGAATCATGTGTTAGACATATTCGAAGCTGAAAAATCAAGTATTCAAAGGATGTTAGATTCAGTTCAGGGTAGAATTTTTCTAACATCATATTTGTGGACTTCTGCGGCAACAAATGGTTATCTTACTTTGACTGCTCATTTTATGGACCACGAATTGAATTTGCAGAACAGGGTCTTGAATTTTTGTCATATGCCTCCTTCCCATAATGGGATAGCTTTAGCTGAAAAAGTTGGTTCTCTTATCAGTGAGTATGGAATCGAAAAGAAGTTGTTTTCGATTACATTAGATAATGCTTCAACCCATGACTCTTTTGTGTTTAAATCGATGATTCAATTGAACTTTAAGGGTTTGTTGTTGATGAATGGAAAAAAATTTCACATGCGTTGTTGTGCATACATCTTGAACTTGGTAGTTCAAGATGGCTTGAAATTGATTGATCCGTCGATTTTGAAAGTCTGTGATTGCATCAAGTACATAAAGGTATCGATGGCAAGGAAGTATAGATTTTTTGAATGTATTGAAAAAGTGGGGTTGGAAAGTAGTTGAATAGGCTTAAGGCAAGATGTGCCCACGAGATGGAACTCGACTTATCTGATGCTTGATAGTGCTATATTCTACAGACGTGCTTTAGGACATATGGAGCTAGTGGATAAGGAATTTTTTTGTTGTCCATCGGATGACGAGTGGGAGACGATTAAGAAAGTCTCTAAGTTCCTAGGATACTTTTATGATGTGACATCCTTGTTCTCAGGAACCAAGTATCCTCCAGCATGTTTATTCTTTCCGAAAGTCTTTGTCATCCAGCACAATATTCGGTTAGCCATGAATGATACTGATCATTTTATGAGGACTATGGGGATCGAGATGAATGCCAAGTTTGAAAAGTACTGGTCAGACTACAGTTTAATTTTAGGGATTGCAACTATATTGGATCCGCGATATAAGTTTCAATTTGTCAAGTGGGCTTACGAGAAGATTTATGGTACTGATTCTATACAGTTGCAACTTATGAAGGATACACTGTCTTCTTTGTTCAACACTTAAGCAACACAATGGGGGCCTGTTACTAACCAATCTGATTTTGCAATGGGTCAAGTTCTTAGACTGAAGGTGATGACTTGTTTGAGGTAATTTCTCACACTTTTTTTTCTCACTCGCTTTATTCTAGTTGTGTGGTCCTAGTTTTGATGTTTTTTCTTTTCTTTCCAATTATGCAGGATTTTGATAGCCATTATAGCACTGGTTCAATAGCAAGTTTTCAAAGCGAGTTGAATCAGTATCTAGATGAAATCAGGCTACCGAGGAAGGAGGAGCTAAATATCAGTGCATGGTGGAAAGTTAATCAGTTCCGATGTCCAGTCTTATTTCACTTGGCATGTGATGTGTTAGCCATTCCTATATGAGCTTTAAAAATTTGATGCTTCAGGTTGAGTACTAGCTAGGTGTGAGATATTGTTTGCAGAAGTGTTAGAGAGAAATTGGAGAAAGAGGAGGAAGGTAGAAAGAAGAGACCGAGAACAAGAGCAATGAGACATTTTTACTTTGAAATATGATAGACCTGTATTTGACTTCTTTCTATTTTGTTTATCTACAATTGTTAGTTAAAATTGAAAATACTATATCATGATCTATGGTGATTTGGAAACTGCAGCCCGTTAATTCTTAGGTGGGTGAGAAACATATTTTCAGAATTAGGTGTATTGGCGTTGCATTTCTTATTTCTTAGTAGTTAACTGAAAGCAATGGCCGGATTGGACAGTGTGCCTTGAATTATTTTGTGCGATCTATAGTCTCGTTTGAATTATATTTGCAGCAACGTGTCTAAGCTAAGCAAAGTAGCTAACACATTATTTCATTTAGGTTTTGGTGAGACTGATGCTAAACATGCACTACCTGAAGATGTTTGTTGCTTCATCACTCTATGTATCACAACAACATTATTTGTTTAAAATAGCATAGGGCAGTTACTTTTTAGTACAATTAATATAGAATTAACTTGATAATCTCCATCATAGCTGTGGTTTAGTATTTCGGTAGTTGAGATAATAGTTGAGATAATCAAAAGGGGTTTCTTTAAAAAATAAAAAAAAATTGAGGTAATAAAAGGGCTTTTTTCTTTATAAAAAGAAGAAGAAGCTTAATGGGTCTCAATGGGTAATCCGCTATCTTATCGGGCTAATCCAATATAGCCCGTTAAGCTTAACGGGTTATATTAGGTTGAACCCGTTAACAGCTCGCCCACTAATAACCCACTCGAACCCGCCCGTTTGCCAGGTCTACGTCCTTCCCCCTCTCTCACTCTCTATAACTTTCCCTTCTAAAACCTAACTCCTCTCTAGTTCGACGGAAGAGGAGGCTCAGCTCCATTCGAGGGTCCACGACTCAGCTGTGGTCACTACCGCCAACAACATCTTGACCTCATTCGACGACTACCTCCGACTTTGGTCCGTCACCAACTCCTTCATCGAGCTAATCTCCGTCCTCAACAACTTCATAATGTCCAAGTTCTGCGCAGCTGACGTCATTTTGCTGGAACGAGATCCAGCCGCAGTACATCTTTAGATCGAGGTACGTCTAGGTTTGCAGTGAGATTTCGTCAAATCACGAAACTGTTTTAGAATCGGATTTGTAGCTCGTAGCTATCATCACCGTCGTCCATCTGGTAACAGATTCTCTCTCTCTCTCTCTCTCTCTCTCTCTCTCTCTCTCTCTATAGCTGTCTCGGATTCGTTGACGTCATTATTACCAGAATATGATGTATGATAATGATTTAAATCTGGAACAAAATTAATGATATAGGTTCAAATGGTTCGGATATAAGTGAGAGTGTTGGAGTATCGCTGGACCACGCATAAAGTGTTCCACTTTCTCAATTTCGTTGTTAATGCAGGTTTGTAGTGCTTTCTTTTTTTTCGAGCTTTCAATTTTCGAGTTTTCAAGGTGTTTATTGAATTTTTTTGTCCATTTTTTGGTGTTGTATTTCAATCAGCAGTGTTTGTTTTCTGCCGACAAGTATAGAAGATGCATCCGGAGGTTTGGAATTGGAATTTTTTTTATTCGTTTTAGTGTGATATTTTACGTAGGATTGATTTGGTGTTGGTTGATTGTATAACTCTGTGGAGCTTTGTTTTTTTTTTGGTTAGATTCTGCAACATATAATGCTTGATATGCCAAGTCTGGCTTTCTTCATGACTTACGCGCTTCTGGTTTTGTTTTGGGCCTAAATTTCCTATCAGGCTATATTTCCATCTCAAGTAATGGCTGTAATGCATGTGAATGTGTGTTACCATTCTTCGTGTCTTTTGCGTGGATGTTAGGATTCTGATGTTTTCCACATTGACAGGCACGTGCGGTCTCGACCGATGGACTGAGGTTGAGCTTCTTTTCAATCAATGCTATAGTTTATGTAGTTCAGGTGAAATGTCTTCTCCAGTGTTGTGCTTTCTTCATGACAAATGGGAGCTTTTTGGCGTTCTATTATGAAAATAGCCATTTTAGTTGACTGGATTTTAATTGGGGAGAAGGGAACATTGTAATGGGCCAGTGATTTTGTTAGTTAGCAACCTTCTGGTTCAGCACGCTCGCTAAATCATTGGAAAATGTGAAACGAAATATATTTAGTTGTTGAATATGTGCAAATATATCTGGTGGATGGGATAGTTCAATTGATTTCTGCCTGATGATTAGGTTTGTCAATTGACATGTGCATCTTGATGCTATTGAAAGAACCCAACTCCGATTTAGTTGCCTAAACCGGAATCAAACCCCTTTTGAAAATGTGAACCAACAAAAACCATAAAATTTTCGGCAGAGTAACGCTACTAACGCGGAATTGCCATTACCTGCACCCGGAAAATAACACTTCATCCTATGAGACAAAAGCCAAACCGTGGGCACCAATCCCATCCGGATTTCTCAATATCATATTATTAACAATAAATAGAAAACATAACTGTAATATATAATATATCCGGGAAAAACAGTATAAAACGTGTATCAGAATGTATCAGAGCGACCTCTAGTGTAAATATATACAATATATACATCAGTAGGCGAAACAAGAAACCTATTGGAAAACACAGGTGGCTCGAACTACTAGCCTCCAGCCACGACGTGAGACACCAGAATCCGAACTGCAAACTGAGCACGGAAACCGAAAAGCCCAGGGGAAATGCAAATAAAAACGTTAGAGTGAGTGGACGAAAATAAACATATGCCTTTCACCAGTTATATACATAATCAATGTAAAACAATGCGAGTTCGGAAAGTATATATGGAGGTTGCCAGGCGAATCTCTCAAGCCCGACGGTCAGGTGAATCGCTCAAACCCGACGGTGATTGGCCAGGGGAATCTCTCAACCCTGCCCAAAGGAATCTCTCAACTCTGGTCCAAAAGAATCTCTCAACTCTGGCAGACTACCGGTGATCAGCCGAGTAGTCGAAACATCGATGCAGTAATGCCATCACCAATAAATATAAAATAATACCTCCAAAAATAACATATATCTCAACATCGTATAAAGTAAATACGGAAAATCACGATAAATCACGAACTCGCAAACAACTGTGAAAATATTAAAAAAAATGTCCACTCACAGGTCAGCAGAGACCGTACTCGTGCTAATCACGTGGTCCGGCAGAAGATCCCTCGCCTGAAGCACGATCTCGATCCCCTGAATAATCATAAAACATATCTGATCAAAATCATAGCCCACAACTATGTACTTTATCACGGAAACCAACTGTTCCCGGAAACATATAAAACTGTATAAAACAATCGACTGAATTTTTGAAATATCCACTCGAAACCCTCGACTGAAAATTCGTTATCCAAATCAACACGAAAACCTCGAGGCGATAATCGGGGCGCGATTTTGAGAAAAATGACATTAAAATCATCGAAAACCAAAAAGTCAACATTCTCGCCGGAGCGTCGCCAGCGGCGCGCCGTCAACGGAGAATTTCTCCGGCGAGGAAGGTCCCATCCTCAAGCTTACCGCAAGCCCAACCATTTCTTCCACTAGGACAACACCCAATTCAAACCGTAACACCTCCAAATCAGCTCAAAACCAAATCGGAGCTATCCTCCGGCAACCACCACGGGTTCAACCCAGAACCCAACCTCAACCAAATTCAAACACATGGGAAGCTTTACTGGAGCAAGGGGAGTTGGACCCCCCTCACCCCCGCCACCGTGGCTCGCCGGACCACCACATCCCGTCACCGGCGAAAACCACAAAACTGACCCGAATCAGACTCAATCAAAACCTAACCAATTCTCACAAATTCAAACACAAAACAATAGAGGAGCTCAAGGGGAAGCGATCTGTACCCTCAAGGTGGCCGGAGGTGGCCGGAAAATCCGGGTCGGCAGGCGAGCTCAAACGGGTCGCGTCTCTCTCCATGGGTCAACGGGTCAACTGCCCAAAATAGAAAGTCAATGCTTGGTCAACGCCTCAAACAGTGTTTTCGACAATTTTTCGACTATTTTCGATATTTATACTCACGCCTCGGGAAGATCGATGGTCCAAAACGGATAACCATTACGATTCGGATAAACACAATTCAAAAGGATAAACTCTTCGATAAACTGAAACTTCAAATAATCAGATTATATTCCTCGGTTATCGGAAAAATCATCCGGAACCGCCCACGAGCTCGAAATCACGTGCTCTACAACTTTCATGAAGAAACTCAATTCAAATTCTCAGCCGATATTTAAGTCGCGAACTAATCCGGCAAATCACACAATTAACGATTAATCGCGATTTCTCGCTAACACGTGAACCACACTGATTACACTACTGATTCTGGTTCGGGTCGTCACAAATCTACCCCCCCTGAAAAAATTTCGACCTCGAAATTTACATACCTGTCAGGTGAACAGATGAACAGACTGCTCCCGCATACGCTGCTCAGTCTCCCAGGTGGCTTCCTCAACCGAGTGATTCTGCCACAAGACCTTCACCAGCGGTATAACACGGTGCCTCAACTCCTGCTCACGACGATCGAGAATCTGTACTGGCTCCTCCACGTACGTCAAATCCTCTCAGATCGGTAACTGCTGTGGGGCTAACACATGTGAAGGATCTGAGATATACTTCTGCAACATCGAAACATGGAAAACATCATGAACACGAGCCATCTCAGCTGGCAACTCTAGTTTGTAAGAAACAGCTCCAACCCTCTCTGTGATCTCGTACGGACCAATGTATCGTGGTCGAAGCTTACCACGCTTCCTGAAACGCACAACACCCTTCCACGGAGACAGTTTCAGGAATACCCAATCACCTACATCAAACTCGAGGATTTTCCTCCTCACGTCCGCGTAACTTTTCTGATGATCCTGGGCAATTTTCAATTTGTCCCGGATAATCTGGACGTCCTCCGTAGTGCTCTTCACCAGATCAGGCCAATAAGCCATCGCTCGCCCACCTCACTCCAACATAACGGAGTGCGACACTGCTTCCCGTACAGAGCCTCGTACGGTGCCATCTCGATACTGGCCTGATAGCTGTTGTTGTAGGCGAACTCTATCAAATGTAGTTGCTGGTCCCAATTCCAGCGAAATTGCAACACACATGACCGCAACATATCCTCAAGTGTTTGTATAGTTCGCTCGGACTGCCCGTCAGTCTGAGGATGAAAAACTGTACTAAATCGCAACTTTGTGCCCATTGCTCGCTGCAAAGCCTGCCAGAACTCAGAAGTAAACTGACTATCTCGGTCAGAAACAATCGATACAGGTACACCATGCAGCCGAACAATCTCTAACAAATACAGCTTGGCCAATCTGCCCACTGATATCTTCCCCGGAAGTGCAAGAAAATGAGCGGATTTCGTTAATCGATCCACAATAACCCAAATACCGGTATTGCCAGCCGACGTACGCGGGAACTGATAAACGAAATCCATAGTAATGTGCTCCCACTTCCAAACCGGAATCTCTAGTGGCTGTAGTTTCCCTGCAGGTTTCTACCTCTCCGCTTTAACCCGTTGACAAATCAAACATCGACTCACGTACGCGACAATCTCCCGCTGCATGTTGCGCCACCAGTAATACGCTCGAAGTGTACGAAACATCTTCGTACCTCTGGGATGGATCGCATATGCTGAACTATGGGCTTCATCCAGAATCTCCTTCTTCAGGCTCTAGTCTCTAGGTACACACAACCTGCCTCTGAACAACAGCGTACCGTCGTCGCTCAATCGAAACTCTGTAGGCACACCATTTCGTATCATGGTCTTCTTGCCCAACAGGTAGGAATCTGAATCCTGAGCCTCCCGTACTTGGTCAACCAATACGGGTCGAACCTGAAAACTGCCCAACAAAGCCCCCTCATCATCCCACTCAAACTCGGCACCCATAGCCCGAAGCTCGGCTAACATAGATACTCTAGCTACACAAACATGGAATAATGAAGCTCCGGATTTCTGGCTAAGTGCATCAGCCATAACATTGGCCTTTCCTGGATGGTATTCGAACGTGCAATCATAGTCATTGATCAACTCCATCCATTGTCGCTGCCTCATGTTCAGATTTGGCTGCGTCCGCAAGTAGGTAAGACTTTTGTGGTCGGTATAGATCTTACACTAGGCTCCATACAAGTAATGTCTCCAACTCTTCAACGTTAGCACAATAACTCCAAATCGTGGGTCGGATAGTTGACTTCGTATGGTTTCAACTGTCTGGAACCGTAGGCTATAACTCTACCATGCTGCATCAGCACACAACCTAGTCCCAACTTCGACGCATCACTATAAACCACAAACTCACCGCTGTCGTCTGGCAATGTCAGAACCGGTGCAGTAGTCAACTTCTCCTTCAGGAGCAAATAACTCTCCTCACATACATCGGACCACTCAAACATGACGCCCTTCTTCGTCAACCTGGTCAGTGGTGTAGCAATCCGAGAGAAATCCTGTACAAACTGCCGGTAATAGCCTACCAAACCCAAGAAACTCCGAATCTCCAGTACAGTAGTAGGTCTACTCCAGTTCAGCACGGCCTCGGTCTTGTCAGGATCAACACTGACTCCCTCAGCAGATATCGCGTGGCCCAAAAACTTCACACTATCCAGCCAAAACTCGTACTTGCTAAACTTTGCAAACAACTGATGGTCCCGCAAAGTCCGCAACACCGCTCGCAAATGCTTCTTATGCTGGCCCACACTCCTGGAATAGATAAAAATATCATCAATGATCACAATCACGAACTTGTCCAGAAACCGTCTGAACACCCGATTCATCAAGTCCATGAAAGCTGCGGGGGCGTTGGTCAACCCAAACAACATAACCAGAAACTCGTAATGCCCATACCGGGACCTAAAAGTTGTCCTGGCCACATCAGAGTCTCGGATCCTCAACTGGTGATATCCGGATCGAAGGTCAATCTTCGAAAAGTCTGATGCTCCCTTGAGCTGATCGAACAAATCATCAATCTGCGGCAACGGATACTTGTTCTTCACCGTAACCTGATTCAATTTCCGGTAGTCGATGCATAACCGCATAAATCCATCCTTCTTCCGTACAAACAAAACCTGGGCACCCCATGGTGAAACACTAGGTCGAATAAAACCCTTCTCCATCAACTCCTGGAGCTGAACCTGCAACTCTTTCAACTCCGCTAGCGCCATACGATACGGTGCCTGGGAAATAGGTCCTGTACCCGGTAACAACTCAATAGTAAAGTCAATCTCCCGAACAGGAGGTATGCCCAGTAACTCTGCTGGAAACACATCCGGGAACTCAGAAACAACCTCAATACTACTAAGATCTGGCACAGCTGCTGTAGTGTCCACAACATTGGCTAAATAAGCAACACAGCCTTTCTTCATCAACCGATCTGCCCTCATCGCGGAAATCAAACATGGCAATGAAGTGATCTTCTTGCCGCGAAACAGTATCTCGGGAAAGCCTGGTCGTCGAAATGCGACCTCCTTCTTGTGACAGTTAAACATGGCCCAGTGCGTCTCCAAGAAATCCATACCCAAGATCAAATCAAAATCAACGATATCAAGCAACAACAAATCTGCAGCTAACCCATGGCCTCCAATGAAAATCTCACAATCTCTGTATACCCAACCAATACTCACAATCTCACCTGACGGATATAACACTCTCCACAACCCCGGAAGTGGAGATGCAGGTACCGTAGCCAATGATGATAATCTATATGACATGAATTAATGCGTGGCACCTGGATCTAACAATGTAAGTACTGGAATACCAAAGACATGTAACGTACCGATAATGACCTCTGGTGAAGCTCGGCCCTCTCGTAAAGTCATCGCATGAACCCTCACCTACCCGGCTGGTCGTCCACGCTGAGGCTGTCCCTGCTGTCTGCCCTGGCCCGCAAACTGTGCTGGTCGAGCTTTCGAAGTGGCACCTCGCTCAGCTCCGGAACTCCAAGCCGCCTGTCCATCAACACCATCAAAATGGTAACACTCCCTCGCATAGTGACCCACCTGGCCACAGCGAAAACAAGTGACAGGGCCTCGCTGACATGGACCAACATGATGCCTGCTACAGAGGCTACATAACGGGTACTCCCTCGGTACAGCAAATGAGCCACCGGTACGCCGAGGATAACTGGAACCGCTGGAACCCCCACTAGCCTGCGGTCGCTGCGGTCGATCTCTCCTCCATCTCGACCTCTGTCTCGGTACACCAGCTGCTGGTCTATAAGGTCCACTGCCCGAGGATGAAGCCGAACCAGAAGAATCAGAACTCTGCCTCTTTGAAGGCCCCTGACTCGGTCCACCCTCCTCAAACCATCTAGGCTAGTACCTTAGCTGCCTCTCCTTCTCGATGTCCTCACCTCGGAATGCTCCACTGACAAACTCATCAAAGTTGTTCCAAGGCATCGTAGTCAGAGTCCCCTTGATGTTCAGTTTCAAACCCAGCTCAAACCTGCGGCACTTGGCTTCCTCATCGTAGCCACCTGTCCTTATACTCAAGCACAGACATACTGCCCTTCCTCAAGTTTGTGAACTCCTCATACTTGCGCTGCTGGGTAACCTGGTTGAAATACCTCCGCATAACGAATTCTCGGAACAAAGTCCACGGAGTATCAACTGGAACTCTGTCGGTGCTAACGCACCAGAAATATGCATCAGACTCGAGTAATCCGACTGCTGCCACTGTCATCTGTTCAAGGGTAAATCACAGACGCTCACATACACGTTCAACCTGAACCACCCATGCCTCACATATCTCTGGATCAGCTGAACCCGAAAACACAGTCGCACCAGCAGTACGAGCTTTGACCACAGGGTCAAAACGCTCTTCCAAACGCAGCACTCACATCAGCAAGTTGTGCGTCTGGCGATCCTCATCAGAATCCGATTCCCGATCAACACAGGGACTACGTCGAGGAGGCATCCTACTGATACAAGACAAGCATTAGGTACAAGCAGAAAGAACGTAATCATGAGACCGCAGATATTTGAGAACACACAACACCCGAAGTATTGATGAGTACCGCTGGCCAGTCGGATCATCACTCCAGTCATGCTGTACAAACTCAAATACCCTAAGCGTCATAACTACAAGAGTCTACAGAATCTGACAACCTAATGCTCTGATACCAAGCTGAAAGGACCCAACCCCGATTTAGTTTCCTAAACCGAAATAAAACCCCTTCTGAAAACGTGAACTAACCAAAACAATAAAATTTTCAGCAGAGTAACGCTACTAACGCGGAATTGCCATTACCTGCACCCGGAAAAGAACACTTCATCCTATGCCACAAAAGCCAAACCGTGGGCACCAATCCCATCCGGATTTCTCAATATCATATTATTAACAATAAACAGAAAACATAACTGTAATATATAATATATCCGGGAAAAATCGTGTAAAACGTGTATCAGAATGTATCAGAGCGACCTCTAGTGTAAATATATACAATATATACATCAGTAGGTGACACAAGAAACCTACTGGAAAACACAGGTGGCTCGAACTACTAGCCTCCAACCGCGACGTGAGACACCAGAATCCAAACTGCAAACTGGGCACGGAAACTGAAAAACCCAGGGGAAAGGCAAATAAAAACGTTAGAGTGAGTGGGCGAAAATAAACATATGCCTTTCACTAGTTATATACATAATCAATGTAAAACAATGCGAGTTCAGAAAGTATATATGGAGGTTGCCAGGCGAATCTCTCAAGCCCGACGGTTAGGTGAATCGCTCAAACCCGACGGTGATAGGCCAGGAGAATCTCTCAACCCCGGCGGCATACAGGGGAATCTCTCAACTCTGGTCCAGAGGAATCTCTCAACTCTGGTCCAGAAGAATCTCTCAACTCTGGCGGACTACCGGTGATCAGCCGAGTAGCCGAACCATCGATGCAGTAATGCCATCACCAATAAATATAAAATAATACCTCCGAAAATAACATATATCTCAACATCGTATAAAGTAAATACGGAAAATCACGATAAATCACGAACTCGCAAACAACTGTGAAAATACAAAAAAAAATGTCCACTCACAGGTCAGCAGAGCGCATACTCGCGCTAATCACGTGGTCCGGCGGAAGATCCCTCGCCTGAAGCACGATCTCGATCCCCTGAATAATCATAAAACATATCTGATCAAAATCATAGCCCACAACTCTGTACTTTATCACGGAAACCAATCGTTCACGGAAACATATAAAACTGTATAAAACAATCGACTGAATTTCCGAAATCTCCACTCGAAACCTTCAACTGAAAATTTGTTATCCAAATCAACACGAAAACCTCAAGGCGATAATCGGGGCGCGATTTTGAGAAAAATGACATTAAAATCATCGAAAACCAAAAAGTCAACATTCTCGCCGGAGCGTCGCCAGCGGCGCGCCGTCAACGGAGAATTTCTCCGGCGAGGAAGGTCCCATCCTCAAGCTTACCGCAAGCCCAACCATTTCTTCCACTAGGACAACACCCAATTCAAACCGTAACACCTCCAAATCAGCTCAAAACCAAATCGGAGCTATCCTCCGGCAACCACCACGGGTTCAACCCAGAACCCAACCTCAACCAAATTCAAACACATGGGAAGCTTTACTGGAGCAAGGGGAGTCGAACCCCCCTCACCCCTCCACCATGGCTCGCCGGAGCACCACATCCTGTCACCGGCGAAAACCACAAAACTGACCCGAATCGGACTCAATCAAAACCTAACCAATTCTCACAAATTCAAACACAAAACAATAGAGGAGCTCAAGGGGAAGCGATCTGTACGCTCAACGTGGCCGGAGGTGGCCGAAAAATCCGGGTCGGCCGGCGAGCTCAAACGGGTCGTGTCTCTCTCTACGGGTCAACGGGTCAACTGCCCAAAATAGAAAGTCAACGCTTGGTCAACGCCTCAAACAGTGTTTTCGACAATTTTTCGACTAGTTTCGATATTTATACTCGCGCCTCGGGATGATCGACGGTCCAAAATGGATAATGATACGCATAAAACATGAGTTTAACGTTAACACAAAGTAGACCCAAAAAACACAGTTCACACGTAAAGCAATTTAAAACCCTTATTTTGTCATTATAATATTGGCGAGTAGGGATCGTTCTATCCGGGGAATTAAAGGGCGTATGCATGGTTTCGTTAATAAGCGGAAATCTAAAGTTTTGGGGGGATTGGAAATTGGTTAATTAATCTACGAAATTAAAGTACAAAAACATGCAAACACAATAAGAACTCCTAGACTTCTAACATGTTTTACTCATAGACAAGATTAACAATCAAGAAACCTTAAAGTCTAATTATGCTTACTAAAAATAAGAAGCTACACTACTAATTACAAGTGATCATCTCATCTTATTAACCATACTCTTTTTCATGCCTCAATACTCCAAGTAAGCTACGAAATTTATAACTTCCAACTAAATATACATGCTTGATATTTGAGTAGGAATGCAACTTAGCGTCTAAACACCCTAAACAAAGTACGATCATCGAAACATGCGAAAGAGAGGGACTTAGAGTATTATCTAACACATGCTTTCGAAGCTTTAAGATTGTATCAAACGTGCATAAAAGGCTTGAAATCATAAACACATGCAATTTACGAAAAGGCTTAAGAACATATAACTCAAATCCAAACTTGTTCTTCATTAAATACATCAAAGTGAACAAATACAAAGCAAAAGACATGAAGTTGAAGATCATGGTTACACTTTTTGTCTTGAATGCAAAGAATGACTTCTTGAAGGTGGTTCTCATTCACAAGGGACTTAGCGTATTGTGAATGATCGATGGCTTCAAAGGATGGATTGCTTCAACTTATAAAGGACCTTTGAAGTGTTTATGGAGGAGAGGTATTTGTGTAGAGCTTTGGCTTGTAAAAATGGGAGATGATCTGTATTATGGCTGGCCTCCCTCTTATATATAGGCAAAGGAATTGCCTACCTCTCTCTTCCACCTTGCCTCTTCATTAAATGCACCCTTAGTCACCATGGCAAGTCACACCCTTAGTCACCATTTGTGATCATCACAAGCAAGAGTCACCTAGGCTAGTCACACCCTTAGTCACCCTTTGTGATGATCACAAGCTTAGTCACCAAGCCTAGTCACCCTTTGTGATGATCACAAGCTTAGTCACCAAGCCTAGTCACAAAGCTTGCCAAACTTGACTTTTCCTCTTCACCAAGTGGCTTGCTTACAGAATTTAATGGGCTTGGGCTTGATTTTGGGCCAAAACAAACTTTGACAAATGGGCCCACAAAATGCTTTATGGGCCTGCCCATTCCCGGTGGTCCGAAATCGCAAAAATCGCAAAATCGCCGAAATTCCTCCGAATCGCGCCGTTATTCATCTCCACCGTAAATAACCTAAAAATAACAAAATAAATAAAAAAAAACATAAAAACTAAGATTATAACATAGCTAAACGTAAAGGGAAATGCGTTAAGAATCGAGCATAAAATGCGTATATCAGATAACCATTACGATTCGGATAAACACGATTCAAACGGATAAACTCGTCGATAAACCGAAACTTCAAATAATCATATTATATTCCTCGGTTATCGGAAAAATCATCCGGAATCGTCCACGAGCTCGAAATTACATGCTCTACAACTTTCGTGAAGAAACTCAATTCAAATTCTCAGCCGATATTTAAGTCACGAACTAATCCGGCAAATCACACAATTAACGATTAATCGCAATTTCGCGCTAACACGTGAACCACACTGATTACACTACTGATTCTTGTTCGGGTCATCACAACTATTATCTTTATTATCACTCAAATATATGGGAAAAGCAAGCAACAATAACCTTAAAAGAGAAAAACTTGGATATCATTGTTTCTATATTGGTCTTTTGTCACTTTGCATTTGTTATTAAGAAATACTGCTTCGAAGGGCATGTAGATGTTGTTGTGGCTTTGTGACATGTGTCTCCACATTATAACCTTGTAAATGATGAAGTGTCTTGTACTCTCAACTAAAAGTTGACGAACAGGTTCTTTATGGAGGTCATTATTACTTTGTTTAAATCGATGAAGATTGCTATGTGGTTGATACTATGGTGGAAGCCTATCCCAGTTGTAGTCATCTTATCTAAGATGTTCTTTAGGTATTTCCTCGCTAATCAAGTATGATTACTGAATTCTTGGGCTTTACGATGTATCTTTATGATCGGATACTCTGATACATCTTCCTGCAAATATACCAATAATTCCAAACATTCAGTTGCTTGTGTTGGGTGGAAATGGATTTGTTGTCTCCCACATTTATACAAGAACGTACATATAACTTTGACTGCTAGATTAACATTGTCTTAGATCAGTGACATTTAAACTGGTTAGATTAAAGTTTTAAACTAACTGATTTTATATGTTATCTCCATTTTTTCGTTTTAGTGGGCAAACTGGTTCTCTATGTAGCCATTCATGTATGCTGAATTTTGTCATGTATTTTTTTTGGTAGTCCGGTCTGGATTCGGTTGGGTTCTTTATCATTTCACAAAATCGTAGTGGAGTGGCAACTCGAGCATGTGGTCTTGTAAGTTTAGAACCTACTAAGGTAAGTGTAAACATCTTTTCATAGTGCACAACGTGATATGTCTTTGCTACAACATTTGTTTAAGCAGTTTACTTCTCCTTTAATAAGGTTCACAAACTCTTGTATATACATATTTCATATATCCATAAAGATTTGTCCATCTTGGTTTTGGGACTGTCAGAGCTTCAAAGTTTTTACTATGTTTTCTGTTGGAAATGGAGGGACTATTGTGACGACCCGAACCAGAATCAGTAGTGTAATCGGTATGATTCACGTGTTAGCGCGTAATCGCAGTTTATCGTTACGTGTGTGATTTGCCGGTTTAGTTCACGACTTAATTTTCAGCCGAGAATTTGAGTTGAGTCTCTTCTCGAGAGTTGTAGTACACGTGATTTAGAGCTCGTGGGCGGTTCCGGATGATTTTTCTGATAACCGAGGAATATAATATGATTATTTGAAGTTTCGGTTTATCGACGAGTTTATCCGTTCGAATCGTGTTTATCCGAATTGTAATGGTTATCCGTTTTGGACCGTCAATCGTCCCGACGCGCGAGTATAAATATCGGAAATAGTCAAAAAATTGTCGAAAACATTGTTAGGGAAGTTTGACTGTCGTTGACCAGAGGTTGACCATTGACTTTTGTTGACCGGAGGAGAGAAAACGGACCATTTGGCTTCCGTCACCGGACCGGCTGATTCCGGCCATTTCAGGCCACGACCCTTGAAGGTAAAATGTTCTCCTCGTGATTCTAAATATTTTAGAACTTGGAATTGCTTGATTTGGTTGAGATTTGAGGGAGATATTGTAATTTGAAAATTGGAGATTTTTTTGGCCAGAATCGGCCTCGACAGAAGGAGGTGCTCTGGTGACTTTCCCGGGTGGATCCTTGGTGGGTTTTGTTGGGTTTTGCATGGTGATCATTTCACCTTTGGTTTGGAGGGACGAGGTGGCGCGACGGCGCCGGAATCGGCTCGGGAAGTTTTCCGGCCGGTTTCAACCACCGTGGCTTTCGAGCTGGTTTCCGGCCACGGTGGTGGTTGGATGGTGGTGGTTCCTTCATTAAAGTTGTTCGCCTTGTTGAGAAGATCATTGTGGTAGCTCGATCGCCGGGAAAACTCTCCGGAGCTCCGGCGACCCTTTGACCTTTTTTATTTCAGTGTTTTTAATGTCGTTTTTCTCGTTATCGCGCCCCGATCGTCGCCTTGAGGTTTTCGAGTTGATTTGAGTATCGGATTTTCAGTTTAGGGTTTCGAGTGGTGATTTCGAGAAATTCAGTTGATTATTTTGTACAATATTTTATGTTTCCGGGAACGGTTGGTTTCCGTGGTGAAGTACAGTGTTGTGAGCTATGATTTTGATCAGATATATTTTATGACTATTTAGAGGATCGAGATCGTGCTTCGGGCGAGGGATCTTCCGCCGGGCCACGAGAATAGCGCGAGAGCGCATTTTGCTCACCTGTGAGTGGACATTTCTTTTCACGGATTGATTGCGAATCTTTTATATACGTTTTACGAACTTAAGCATGCAGTATGATCATGATTTTATGAGCATGTGTTTTACGATTATACATATACGAATATGCGTATACGAATATACATACATATATATTATGTTTTATGTATGTGCATGGAAAGGATTTATGATTTGGTTTACACAGAGTACAGTCTCAGTTATCAGGGTTGTATCGATACACATTGGCTTCTCGGCTGATCCCCGAGTATGCTCCGGGGGGGGACAGATATCCTGACCCGAGGCCTTTCTGGCTAGGAATCACGTGTGGATATGGGATCCCGTGATTCAGACTGTGCTATCGCGAGGGAGTCCATGAGTGACCCCGCGGTATTATGATGCATGCTCTGTACGTGAGTTGGAGTCAGCGTCTCCTCGGGTACCATTTGATTTTTATGCATTTGACTCACATATGTTTTTATAACATATATTATTCGGCGAAAGACATTTATTTTCGTCCACTCACTCTAACGGTTTTCATGTCTTTCCCCTGGGTTTTTCGGTTTCCGTGCCCAGTTTACAGTTCAGGTTCTGGTGTTTCACGTCGTGGTTGGAGGCTAGTTGTTCGAGCTACCTGTCTTTTCCAGTAGGTTTCTTGTTTCGCCTACTATTGTATATTTTGTATACATAAACACTAGAGGTCGCTCTGATACATTCTGATACATGTTTTATACGGTTTTTCCCGAATATACTATATATTACAGTATGTTTACTGTTTATTAATATTGATATGATATTGAGAAATCCGGTTAGGATTGGTGCCCACGGTTTGGCTTTTGTGGCATAGGATGAAGTGTTATTTTCCAGGTGCAGGTAATGGCAATTCCGCGTTAGTAGCGTTACTCTGCCGAAATTTTAATGGTTTTTTGTTGGTTCACATTTTCATAAGGGTTTTGATTCCGGTTTAGGCAACTAAATCGGGGTTGGGTTCTTTCAGCTTTGTATCAGAGCATTAGGTTGTCAGATTTTGTAGACTCTTGTAGTTGTGACGCTTAGGGTATTTGAGTTTGTACAGCAAAACTGGAGTGATGACCCGACTGGCCAGCGATACTTATCAATACTTCGGGTGTTGTATGTTCTCAAATATCTGAGGTTTCATGATTACGTTCCTTCTGCTTGTACATAATGCTTGTCTTGTATCAGTAGGATGCCTCCTCGACGTGGTCCCCGTGTTGATAGGGAAGAGGATCCTGATATGGATCGCCAGACGCACTACTTGCTGATGCGAGTGCTGCGTTTGGAAGAGCGTGTTGACCCCGTTGTCAAAGTTCATACTGCTGGTACGACTGTGTTTTCGGGTTCAGCTGATCCAGAGATATGTGAGGCATGGTTGGTTCGGGTTGAACGTGTATGTGAGCGTCTATGTTTTACCCCTGAGCAGATGACAGTGGAAGCAGTCGGATTACTTGAGTCTGACGCATATTTCTGGTGGGTTAACACCGACAGAGTTCCAGTTGATACTCCGTGGACCTTGTTCTGAGATTTGTTTATGTGGAGGTACTTCAACCAGGCTACCCAACAGCGTAAGTATGAGGAGTTCACGAACTTGAGGCAGGGCAACATGTCAGTGCTTGAGTATCGAGACAGGTTTACCCGCTTATCTCGTTTTGCGCGTGATATGGTGGCTACTGAGGAAGCTAAGTGCCGCAGGTTTGAGCTGGGTTTGAATTTGAACATCAAGGGGACTCTGACTACGATGCCTCGGAACAACTTCGATGAGTTTATTAGTGTAGCACTCCGAGGTTAGGATATCGAGAAGGAGAGGCAGCTGAGGTACCAGCCTAGATGGTTTGAGGAGGGTGGACCGAGTCAGGGGCCTTCAAAGAGGCAGAGTTCTGATACTTCCAGTTAGGCTTCATCCTCGGGTAGTGGACCTTATAGACCAGCAGCTGGTGCACCGAGACAGAGACCGAGATGGAGGGGAGATAAACCGCAGCGACCACAGGCTAGTGGGGGTTCCAGCGGTTCCAGTTATCCTCGACGATCTTTTGGCACTTTTGCTACACCGAGGGAGTATCCATTGTGCAACTTATGCAATAGGTATCATCTTGGGTCATGTCAGCGAGGTACCCTCAACTGTTATCATTGTGGTCAGGTGGGCCACTATGCGAGGGCGTGTCCTCAGTTGGTTGGTGCTGGTGACCAGGCGGCCCAGAGTTCCGGAGGAGTGAGAGGTGCCACTTCGGGAGCTCGACCAATACGGTATGCGAGCCATGGAGGACGGTAGGGACAGCCTCAGCGTGGACGACCAGCCGGGCAGGCAAGGGTTCATGCTATGACTTTGCGAGAGGGCCGAGCTTCACTAGAGGTCGTTATCGGTACGTTGCATATCTTTGGTATTCCAGTACTTACATTGTTAGATCTAGGTGCCACGCATTCATTCATGTCATATAGACTATCATCATTAGCTATGGTACCTGCATCACCACTTCCAGGGTTGTGGAGAGTATTGTATCCGTCATGTGAGATTGTGAGTATGGCTGGGTGTACAGAGACTGTGAGATTTTTATTGGATGCCATGGGTTAGCCGCAGATTTGTTGTTGCTTGATATCGTTGATTTTGATCTGATCTTGGGTATGGAATTCTTGGAGACGCATTGGGCCATGTTTGATTGTCACAAGAAGGAGGTCGCGTTTTGACGACCAGGCTTTCCCGAGATATTTTTTCGCGGCGAGAAGAACACTTCACTACCGTGTTTGATTTCCGCGATGAGGGCGGATCGGTTGATGAAGAAGGGCTGTGTTGCTTACTTAGCTCATGTGGTAGACACTACGACTGCTGTGCCGGACCTTGGTGGTTTTGAGGTTGTTTCTGAGTTTTCGGATGTGTTTTCGGAGGAGTTACCTGGTATACCTCCTGTGCGGGAGATTGACTTCACAATTGATCTGTTACCAGGTACAGGACCGATTTTACAGACACCATATCGTATGGCGCCAGTGGAGTTGAAAGAGTTGCAAGTTCAGCTCCAGGAGTTGCTAGAGAAGGGTTTTATTCGACCCAGTGTTTCGCCATGGGGTGCCCCCGTTTTATTTGTATGGAAGAAGGATGGATCTATGCGGTTGTGTATTGACTACCGGAAGTTGAATCAGGTTACAGTAAAGAACAAGTATCCGTTGTCACGGATTGATGATTTGTTCGATCAGCTCAACGGAGCTTCAGTCGTTTCAAAGATTGATCTTCGATCTGGATATCACCAATTGAGGATCCGAGACTCTGATGTGGCCAGGACAGCTTTTAGGTCGCGGTATGGGCATTACGAGTTTTTGGTTATGCCATTTGGGTTGACCAATGCCCCCGCAGCTTTCATGGACTTGATGAATAGGGTGTTCAGACGGTTTCTGGACAAGTTCGTGATTGTGTTCATTGATGATATTTTGATCTATTCCTGGAGTGTGGGCATAAGAAGCATTTGCGAGCGGTGTTGCGAAATTTGCGGGATCATCAGTTGTTTGAGAAGTTCAGTAAGTGCGAGTTTTGGCTGGATAGTGTGAAGTTTCTGGGCCACGTGATATCGGCTGAGGGAGTCAGTGTTGATCCTGACAAGATCGAGGCCGTGCTGAATTGGAGTAGACCTACCACTATACCGGTGATCCGGAGTTTCTTGAACTGGGCAGGCTACTATCGGCGGTTTGTACAGGATTTTTCTCGGATAGCTACTCCATTGACCAGATTGACGAAGAAGGGTGTCAAGTTTGAATGGTCCGATGCATGCGAGGAGAGTTATTTACTCGTGAAGGAGAAGTTGACTACTGCACCGGTTTTGACGTTACCAGATGATAGCGGTGAGTTTGTGGTTTATAGTGATGCGTCAAAGTTGAGACTAGGTTGTGTGCTAATGCAGCATGGCAGAGTTGTAGCCTATGGTTCCAGACAGTTGAAACCACACGAAGTCAACTATCCGACCCATGATTTGGAGTTGGCCGCTATTGTGCTAGCGTTGAAGAGTTTGAGACATTACTTGTACGGAGCCCAGTGTAAGATCTTCACCGACCACAAGAGTCTCACCTACCTACGGACGCAGCCAGATTTGAACATGAGGCAACGCCGGTAGATGAAGTTGATCAACGATTATGATTGCACTTTTGAATACCATCCAGGGAAAGCCAATGTTGTGGCTGATGCACTTAGCCGGAAATCCGGTGCTTCGTTGTTCCATGTTTGTGTAGCTAGAGTGGCTATGTTAGCCGAGCTTCGGGTTACTGGTGCCGAGTTTGAGTGGGATGACGAGGGAGCTTTGTTGGCCAATTTTCAGGTTCGACCCATATTGGTTGATCAGGTGCGGGAGACTCAGAATTCAGATTCCTACTTGTTGGGTAAGAAGACCATGATACGGAATGGTGTGCCTACAGAGTTTCGATTGAGCGATGACGGTACGTTGTTGTTCAGAGGCAGGCTGTGTGTGCCCAAAGACGAGAGCCTGAAGAAGGAGATTCTGGATGAGGCTCATAGTTCAGCGTATGCGATGCATCCCGGAGGTACAAAGATGTTTCGTACACTTCAAGCGTATTACTGGTGGCGCAACATGAAGCGGGAGATTGCCGCGTATGTGAGCCAATGTTTGATCTGTCAGCAGGTTAAAGCGGAGAGGCAGAAACCTGCAGGGACACTATAGCCATTAGAGATTCCGGTTTGGAAGTGGGAGCACATTACCTTGGATTTCGTTTATCAGTTGCCGCGTACTTCGGCTAGCAACACTGGTATTTGGGTTATTGTGGATCGACTGACGAAATCCGCTCATTTTCTCGCACTTCCAGGGAAAATATCAGTGGGTAGATTGGCCAAGTGGTACTTGTCTGAGATTATTCGACTGCACGGAGTGCCTGTGTCTATTATTTCTGACCGAGATAGTCAGTTTACTTCTGAGTTTTGGCAGGCTTTACAGCGAGCCATGGGCACAAGATTGCGTTTCAGTATAGTTTTTCATCCTCAGACTACTGGGCAGTCTGAGCGGACTATACAAACGCTTGAGGATATGTTGTGATCATGTGTGTTGCAGTTCCGTGAGAATTGGGACCAGCAACTGCATTTGATAGAGTTCGCCTACAACAATAGCTATCAGGCCAGTATCGAGATGGCACCATACGAGGCTCTGTATGGGAGGCAGTGCCGCACTCCGTTGTGTTGGAGTGAGGTGGGCGAGCGATGGCTTGTTGGCCCTGATCTGGTGAAGAGCACTATGGAGGACGTCCAGATTATCCGGGACAGATTGAAGATCGCCTAGGATCGGCAGAAGAGTTATGCGGATGTGAGGAGGAAGAGCCTCGAGTTTGATGTGGGTGATTGGGTCTTTCTGAGGGGAGTTGTGCGTTTCAGGAAGCGTGGCAAGCTTCGACCATGGTACATTAGTCCGTACGAGATCACCGAGAGGGTTGGAGCTGTTGCTTACAGACTTGAGTTGCCAGCTGAGATGGCTCGTGTTCATGATGTTTTCCACGTTTCGATGTTGCGGAAATACATCTCAGATCCTTCCCATGTGTTAGCCCCACAGCAGTTACCGATCTGAGAGGATTTGACATACGTGGAAGAGCCTGTACAGATTCTCGATTGTCGTGAGCAGGAGTTGAGGCCCCGTGTGATACCTCTAGTGAAGGTCTTGTGGCAGAATCACTCGGTTGAGGAGGCCAC
The DNA here is from genome assembly GCA_946800695.1 of Geum urbanum. NCBI lineage: Eukaryota > Viridiplantae > Streptophyta > Magnoliopsida > Rosales > Rosaceae > Geum > Geum urbanum. The sequence continues at coordinate 13,828,686 of OX327008.1, read as the reverse complement.
CTGGGAGACTGAGCTGCGTATGCGGGAGCAGTATCCTCATCTGTTCACCTGACAGGTACGTAAATTTCGAGGTCGAAATTTTTTTTAAGGGGGGTAGATTTGAGAAAACCCGAACCAGAATCAGTAGTGTAATTGGTATGATTCACGTGTTAGCGCGTAATCGCGGTTTATCGTTAAGTGTGTGATTTGCCGGTTTAGTTTGCGACTTAATTTTTGGCCGAGAATTTGAGTTGAGTCTCTTCTTGAGAGTTGTAGTACACATGATTTCAGTGTTTTTAATGTCATTTTTCTCGTAAATGCGCCCCGATCGTCGCCCTGAAATTTTCGAGTTGATTTGAGTATCGGATTTTTAGTCGAGGGTTTCGAGTGGTGATTTCGAGAATTCAGTTGATTATTTTGTACAGTATTTTATGTTTCCGGGAACGGTTGGTTTCCATGGTGAAGTACAGTGTTGTGAGCTATGATTTTGATCAGATATGTTTTATGACTATTTAGGGGATCGAGATCGTGCTTCGGGAGAGGGATATTCCGCCGGGCCACGAGATTAGCGCGAGTGCGCATTTTCCTCACCTGTGAGTGGACATTTCTTTTCACGGATTGATTGCGAGTCTTTTATATACGTTTTACGAACTTGAGCATGCAGTATGATCATGATTTTATGAGCATGTGTTTTACGATTATACATATACGAATATGCGTATACGAATATACATACATATATATTATGTTTTATGCATATGCATGGAAAGGATTTATGATTTGGTTTACACAGAGTACAGTCTCAGTTATCAGGGTTGTATCGATACACATTGGCTTCTCGGCTGATCCCCGAGTACGCTCCGGGGGGCACAGATATCCTGACCCAAGGCCTTTCTGGCTAGAAATCACGTGTGGGTCTAGGATCCAATGATTCAGACTGTGTTATCGCGAGGGAGTCCATGAGTGACCTCGCTGTATTATGATGCATGCTCTGTACGTGAGTTGGAGTCAGCGTCTCCTCGCGTACCATTTGATTTTTATGCATTTGACTCGCATATGTTTTTATAACATATATTATTCGGCGAAAAACATTTATTTTCGTCCACTCACTCTAACTGTTTTCATGTCTTTCCCCTGGGCTTTTCGGTTTCCGTGCCCAGTTTGCAGTTCGGGTTCTGGTGTTTCACGTCGTGGTTGGAAGCTAGTTGTTCAAGCTACCTGTGTTTTCCAGTAAGTTTCTTGTTTCGCCTACTGTTGTATATTTTGTATATATAAACACTAGAGGTCACTCTGATACATTCTGATACATGTTTTATACGGTTTTTCCCGAATATACTATATATTACAGTATCTTTACTGTTTATTAATATTGATATGATATTGAGAAATCCGGTTGAGATTGGTGCCCACGGTTTGGCTTTTCTGGCATAGGATGAAGTGTTATTTTCCAGGTGCAGGTAATGACAATTCCGTGTTAGTAGCGTTACTCTGCCGAAATTTTAATAGTTTTTAGTTGGTTCACGTTTTTAGAAGGGGTTTAATTCCGGTTTAGGCAACTAAATCGGAGTTGGGTCCTTTCAACTATAGAACTCATATATACACAGGTGCACTAAAAACTTCAGCTTTGTTGTTGCATCTATATTTTTCAATCATCGTTTATAGAGGAATTAATAACTGAATTTCTCCAGACATTTGCTCCTACTATGCGGGCTCCTGCAAGGGATTTTTGGACTCTAAGATACATTACTAATCTAGACAATGGCAGTTTTATGGTAAGCGTCCTCCGTCAGTTGTAAATCACGTAGTCATACCTGATTATAAATTATCCAAGTCACTATTATTTCATGTACATAATGTAATGCTACTATTATATACAAATTATCCAAGTTACTGTTATATGCAAATTATTCAAGCTACTGTTATATCCAAATTATCCAAGTTACTACTGTTATATTAAGATACTGATGGCAATGCTATCCCATTTTAGTTCAAGTCGTTGAACTGCACATTTTGCCAAAGCACCTGTGCATAAGCTAACTAATCAGATTTCAAAGTTGTTTGTTCTAAGTGAGTTCTACCCATTTTGAAACTGCGTAGAGACTAATATTTTGTTTTCTTTAATACATTTACTTGTTTTGCTTCAGTAGAAAACTATAATTTTAGTGGGTGGTTATCTGGATTCATTCACATTAAAATCGTTGTCTTAGATCAGTAACATGTAAAATTTGGCCTTATTGATATGTAAGCACAAACTTGGTATATCTTCTTCTTTATGGTTTTTTTAGCCTTTAGAGGAGTACTAATCAATAGTTATATTTGATCTTTCTTCAGATGATCAGAGAACAAAATTAGGTACACATCCAACTCAGCTTGTGTTTACTGATTTAAATTGTTCAACTATTTTAATTACTACAAGAAATAATTGTTCTTATCTCATACTTTGGTTGTAGTTATGTTGTCAGGCTAATGTTTATTGTTTCTTGGTATGTGTAGATTGGGAAAGGACCCAACCCCGATTTAGTTTCCTAAATCGGAATCAAACCCCTTATGAAAATACGAACCAACAAAAACCATCAAACTTTCGGCAGAGTAACGCTACTAACGCGGAATTGCCATTACCTGCACCCGGAAAATAACACTTCATCCTATACCACAAAAACTAAACCGTGGGCACCAATCCCATCTGGATTTCTCAATATATCAACAGTAATGTAAAGTAATAAATATAACTATACTTTACAAAAATCGGGGGAAAATCGTATAAAAATATACATCAGAATACTCAGAGCGACTTCTAGTATAGATATACAAATAGTAGGTCAAACTAAGAACCTACCATAAAAGAAACATCGCTCGAATACTATGCCTCCGACCACGACGTGCGACACCTGAACTATAAACTGGGCACGGAAACCGAAAAGCCCAGGGGAAAGACATGAAAACTGTTAGAGTGAGTGGACGAAAATAAATGTCTTTCGCCGAATAATATATATGTTATAAAAACATATGCGAGTCAGAATGCATAAAAATCATATGGTACACGAGGGAGACTCTAACTCCTCACGCGTACAGAGCATGCATCATAAATACTGTGGGGTCTCTCATGGACTCCCTCGTGCTAGTACAGTCTGAATCACGGGATCCCAGACCCACTCGCGGCTAACCCATAACCTCCAACAAAGATCCCACGACCTCCGAATGGATGCAACACTTTCCAAAACCTCGTAAGTGGAGATGCAAATACAATAGCTATGGATATAAAGCAATAGTAACCTCAAAGAAACTCTGTCCTCGTATAAGGTCGTGGCACGAACTCCGGCATGCCCAACAAACCGTCCACGTCGATTACGACTTGCTGATTAACTCATCAAAAAGGCTACATTGGTCAAATTCCAGAAATAGCATCATGACCTCCTCATGAACTCTGAGCTGCCGAACCGCTAAAACAGCTGGTTGAGGGCACTCCCTCGCAATGTGACCCTCCTGGCCACCACAATGGCAACTGAAAGTGCTCCACGAACACAAGTCACAGCGACACCTGCTGTGAGGAAGGATCACCAACGATCACCCAAACTCATGCCAGAGGAACAAATCCACTACTCTGTGATCTCCACCATCACCAAACGGATCCTCTGCTTTGATCTGATGACCCTCAATATAATCGAAAAGGCCACAGCCTGATGAAGTCACTGATTCTGAGGTGTCTGAACTCAACCTCATCAAAATATCTCAACTAAGTCCACTTCCTCAAACCAACACATTGGAAGCCGCGTAAGCCTTTTCTTCTCAATATTCTCACCTCTGAGTGCAGCACATCAAGCTCCTCATGGTTATCTCGAGGCATAACAGTCAGAATCTCTCTGATGCTCAGGTTCAAACTCATCTCGAACATTGTGCACTGCTTCCACTGAAGCAACATAACACGTGCAAACGAAAACAAACATATGAACAATACATCTCTGCCTCAGGTCGGTGAACACTCCATATTTCGCTGTTGGGTAGCCTGATTGAACCATTACCGTATAAACAATACCCTGAATAAAGGCCATGGAGTCGCAACAGGAACTCACACACAATACTAGCCCACCAAATGCAATGATCTGACTCAGACAAAACATCAACTACCACGATTCTCTGCTCTGAGGCAACATGTAGACGCTCATACACGCACAACCAGGCAAACCATGCCGCACAAATCTCTGAATTCAGAATACTCATCCAAACCCACAATTCACTGGCAAATCGCGCGTCGATTGATCCTCAATAGGATCCACAACCGTACCGACACGGAAAGCACGTCAAGGAGGCATCCTAGTGAATAAAACATCGTTCTCAACAAGTAGAACGTAATCATGGAACTTTAAATATTTGAAAGCATACAACACCCGGAGTATTAATACTCATCCGCCGGCCGGTCGGGTCATCACTCCAGACATGCTGTAAATTCTCAAATATCCTTAGTAAACACGACTACAGAAGTCTACAGAACCTATAACCTAATGCTCTGATACCAAGCTGAAAGGACCCAACCCCGATTTAGTTTCCTAAACAGGAATCAAACCCCTTCTGAAAACACGAACCAACAAAAACTATCAAAATTTCGGCAGAGTAACGCTACTAACGCGGAATTGCCATTACCTGCACCCGGAAAATAACACTTTATCCTATGCCACAAAAACCAAACCGTGGGTACCAATCTCATCCGGATTTCTCAATATACCAACAGTAATGTAAAGTAATAAATATAACTATACTTTACAGAAATCCGGGGAAAATCGTATAAAAATATACATCAGAATACTCAGAGCGACTTCTAGTATAGATATACAAATAGTAGGCCAAACTAAGAACCTACCATAAAAGAAACATCGCTCGAATACTATGCCTCTGACAACGACGTGCGACACCTGAACTGTAAACTGGGCACAGAAACCGAAAAGCCCAGGGGAAAGACATGAAAACTGTTAGAGTGAGTGGACGAAAATAAATGTCTTTCGCCGAATAATATATATGTTATAAAAACATATGGGAGTCAGAATGCATAAAAATCATATGGTACACGAGGGAGACTCTAACTCCTCACGCGTACAAAGTATGCATCATAAATACTGCGGGGTCTCTCATGGACTCCCTCGTGCTAGTACAGTTTGAATCACGGGATCCCAGACCCACTCGCGGCTAACCCATAACCTCCAACAAAGATCCCACGACCTCCGAATGGATGCAACACTCTCCAAAACCTCGTAAGTGGAGATGCAAATACAATAGCTATGGATATCAAGCAATAGTAACCTCAAAGAAACTCTGTCCTCGTATAAGGTCGTGGCACGAACTCTGGCATGCCCAACAAACCGTCCACGTCGATTACGACTTGCTGATTAACTCATCAAAAAGGCTACATTGGTCAAATTCCAGAAATAGCATCATGACCTCCTCATGAACTCTGAGCTGCCAAACCGCTAAAACAGTTGGTTGAGGGCACTCCCTCGCAACGTGACCCTCCTGGCCACCACAATGGCAACTGAAAGTGCTCCACGAACACAAGTCACAGCGACACCTGCTGTGAGGAAGGATCACCAACGATCACCCAAACTCATGCCAGAGGAACAAATCCACTACTCTGTGATCTCCACCATCACCAAACGGATCCTCTGCTTTGATCTGAAGACCCTCAACATAATCGAAAAGGCCACAGCCTGATGAAGTCACTGATTCTGAGGTGTCTGAACTCAACCTCATCAAAATATCTCAACTAAGTCCACTTCCTCAAACCAACACATCGGAAGCCGCGTAAGCCTTTTCTTCTCAATATTCTCGCCTCTGAGTGCAGCACATCAAGCTCCTCATGGTTATCTCGAGGCATAACAGTCAGAATCTCTCTGATGCTCAGGTTCAAACGCATCTCGAACATCGTGCACTGCTTCCACTGAAGCAACATAACACGTGCAAACGGAAACAAACATATGAACAATACATCTCTGCCTCAGGTCGGTGAACACTCCATATTTCGCCGTTGGGTAGCCTGATTGAACCATTACCGTATAAACAATACCCTGAATAAAGGCGATGGAGTCGCAACAGGAACTCACACACAATACTAGCCCACCAAATGCAATGATCTGACTCAGACAAAACATCAACTACCACGATTCTCTGCTCTGAGGCAACATGTAGACAACCAGGCAAACCATGCCGCACAAATTTCTGAATTCAGAATACTCATCCAAACCCACAAATCACTGGCAAATCGCGCGTCGATTGATCCTCAATAGGATCCACAACCGTACCGACACGGAAAGCACGTCAAGGAGGCATCCTAGTGAATAAAACATCGTTCTCAACAAGTAGAACGTAATCATGGAACTTTAAATATTTGAAAGCATACAACACCCGGAGTATTGATACTCAACAAGTAAACACGACTATAGAAGTCTACAGAACCTATAACCTAATGCTCTGATACCAAGCTGAAAGGACCTAACCCCGATTTAGTTTCCTAAACCGGAATCAAACCCCTTCTTAAAACACGAACCAACAAAAACCATCAAAATTTCGGCAGAGTAACGCTACTAACGCGGAATTGCCATTACCTGCGCCCGGAAAATAACACTTTATCCTATGCCACAAAAACCAAACCGTGGGTACCAATCCCATCCGGATTTCTCAATATATCAACAGTAATGTAAAGTAATAAATATAACTATACTTTACAGAAATCCGGGGAAAATCGTATAAAAATATACATCAGAATACTCATAGCGACTTCTAGTATAGATATACAAATAGAAGGCCAAACTAAAGAAACATCGATCGAATACTATGCCTCCGACCACGATGTGCGACACCAGATGAAAGGACCCAACCCCGATTTAGCTTACTAAATCGGAATCAAACCCCTTCGAAAACACGAACCAACAAAAACTTTTCGAAATTTGGGCAGAGTTTCGTTACTAGCGTGGACTTACCATTACCTGCACGCAGAAAATACACTTCATCCTATGCCACAAAAAGCAAACCGTGGGCACCAATCCCATCCGAATTTCTCAATATATCAACAGTAAAGTAAACAATACATATAATATATACTTTACTGAAATCCGGGGTAAAATTGTATAATCATATTCAACAGAAAACTCAGAGCGACCTCTTGTACATAAACATATATGTATACCACAGTAGGTAGAACAATAAACCTACTGGAAGAATCAAGGCAGCTCGAGTACTATGCCTCCGACCACGACGTGCGACACCAGAGTCTGAACTGCAAACTGGGCACGGAAACCGAAAAGCCCAGGGGAAAGACATGAAACACGTTAGAGTGAGTGGACGAAAATAAATGTCTTTCACCAGTTTATATATATGTTTAAAATAACATATGCGAGTCCAGGTAAATAAAATATAACAAGTACACGAGGTAAAACCATAATCCTCCAGCGTACTGAGCATGCAAGTATAAATCCCACGGGGTCACTCATGGACACACATCGTGCTAGTACAGTCCGAATCACGAGGTCCTTGGTCCCCGTGATTCTAAGCCAGAAATGGCTTCGGTTCCGGGGAAACGCCCCTCACCGGTCAGGTCGGGATGACGACGTCCCTCCTGGCAGCCTACCATCGGGGATCAGTCGAGAGGCAAAGTGTATCGATACAACAACGTAACCAAGACTGTACTCTGTGAAAACCAAATCATAAACAGTTCGATGCAAATGCATGAAACAACATATAAATGTATGTATATTCGTATACGTATATTCGTATATGTATAATCGTAAACACATGTTCATATATAATATAATCTCGTATGAAATCTCATGCCCGTAAATCATCATCATGCTGCATGCTCAAGTTCATAAAATCATATAAAAGACTCGCAAACAATCCGTGAAAAGAAATTGTCCACTCACAGACTAGCGTAACGCGTATCGCGTTAACCCGTGATCCGGCGAAAAGCCCCTCGCCAAACGAACGATCACGAACACCTGAATATTCACAAAATTCATATCTCAAACTCATATCTCGACAATACAAGACAAATCACGAGAAACCACCGTTCTCGGAAACACATAACTCAAAGTCGACGAATCGTCGAAAATCCTTATATAACACCTCAATACCTCGCTTTACGTTCGGATGCTCAAATCGAAAAACGAACCTCCCCACTGCGATCGGGGCGCGATTTCGAGTCAAATGACATGCAACTTGTCGAAAGTCCAAAAAGTCAAACTTTGACCGTTGACCGCCGTTGACCGCCGCCCACGGCGGCGCCGCCACTGATCGGAACATTTCACGGCGGAGCAACCCCTATTCCATGCAAAATCACCCACTGAGCAACTTTGTCAACTACAACAAAGGCCAATTCTCACTCTAGCTAGGTCAATTTCACGATAAACCGAATGAACACACAAATTTCAATCCCAAAATTCTCCACACACAAATCAAATTGGAACACCATACCTATATGGTTAGAATCATGGAGATGAGGGCTACAAAACCCAGTCCTTGTTTGAGCTCAACTCGGCCCGAAACAAAAGTCACCATTAAACCCAAAAACCTTGAACTTTGGCCGGTTTTCTTCCTCCTTCCAGCGACCTACACCGTCGATGGTGGCCGGAAACGAGATGAGGGAGGTGAGGCGAAGAGAATAGGACCAGTAGGAGGCCGTGGGGTGGCCGGAACAGCTTCGTCGCCGGCGAGCCGTACGGCGTCGCCACCGTCGTACTTCACTCGGTCAAACCGAGTTGACCAAGCTGACCGGTCAAAATGTATTAATGAAATGTTGACATGCCTCATGTGGAAACCTTCCATTTATATACATGACAAATAAGGAAACCTCCCCAATTACGAAACTTCATGATTATCTTTTCGACGAACAATAAACACCCGTAACTTTCTCGTCGTAATTCCGATTCCGATAATTCTCGCGGCCACCAACTCATCTCGACATGATCTTCAATAATCACCCAAAGTCAAACACATCGACCTATCGGATAAAAAGTCAACTGTTCAACCAAACACACATTTAATCGACTAAACTAACAACAAACGGAAATATTCGCAACTAATTCTTCGTAACTCAAAATCATGCTCCAGAAGTTCCCACGAACTCGAAATTAAATTCTGAATAACTTCCGTGAAGAAGCCGAAACCAAATTCTCGTCCGGTAATTTAGTCGCGAACAAACCTGCCACTTAAATCTGTTTCCGTCGAAACTTCAAATATTCATAACTAATTCCTTGGTCGTCCAAATAACGATCCAGAACTGCCCACGAACTCGTAATCACACGTACAACGACTCTCGAGAAGAGACTCAGCTCTAATTCTCGGCCAATAATTAATTCGTTAACCAATCCGGTAATCCAAACGACTGTTGGAAACCTGCGACAACGTAGTAACTCACTTATACAGCTGACCAAACTGCTCATTCTGGTCCGGGTCGTCACACCAGAATCTGAACTGCAAACTGGGCACGGAAACCGAAAAGCCCAGGGGAAAGACACGGAAACTGTTAGAGTGAGTAGACGAAAATAAATGTCTTTCGCCGAATAATATATATGTTATAAAAACATATGCGATTCAGAATGCATAAAAATCATATGGTACACGAGGGAGACTCTAATTCCTCACGCGTACAGAGCATGCATCATAAATGCCGCGGGGTCTCTCATGGACTCCCTCGCGCTAGTACAGTCTGAATCATGGGATCCCAGACCCACACGTGATTCCAAGCTAGAAAGGCCTCGGGTCAGGATATCTGTCCCCCCCCCCCCCCCGGAGCATACTCGGGGATCAGCCGAGAAGCCAATGTGTATCGATACAACCCTGATAACTAAGACTGTACTCTGTGTAAACCAAATCATAAATCCTTTCTTTGCACATGCATAAAACATAACATATAGGTATGTATAGTCGTATATGCATATTCGTAAATGTATAATCGTAAAACACATGCTCATAAAAATCATGATCATATTGCATGCTCAAGCTCGTAAAACGTATTTAAAAGACTCACAGTCAATCCGTGAAAAGAAATGTCCACTCACAGACTAGCGTAACGCGATTCGCGTTAATCCCGTGATCCGGCGGAAAATCCCTCGCAAAACGAACGATCACGAACCCCTGAATAATCATAAAATCCATTTCTCAAAATCATAACTCAGTACCTCGAATCATATCACGAGAAACAACCGTTCTCAGAAACACATAATCCAACAACGACGAATTGTCGAAAATCCAATAATCACACCTCAATACCTCGCTATAATTTCCGATGCTTAAATCGAAAAACAAACTTCACCACTACGATCGGGGCGCGATTCCGAGCGAAACGACATGCAACTTGTCGAAAACCCCGAAAAGTCAACATTGACCGCCATTGACCGCCGCCAACAAGCAACTTCCATAGCTACACCGAAGTCCAACTCTCACTCTATCTAGTTCAATTTCAAGCAAAACCGAAATTACACAAACTTTTCAATCCATGAATTCTCCATGTACAATTCGGCCGGAAAAGGAATCAACTGAAAGGACCCAACCCCGATTTAGCTTCCTAAATCGGAATCAAACCCCTTCGAAATCACGAACCAACAAAAACTTTTCGAAATTTGGGCAGAGTTTCGCTACTAACGTAGAATTGCCATTACCTGCACGCGGAAAATACACTTCATCCTATGCCACAAAAATCAAACCGTGGGCACCAATCCCATCCGGATTTCGCAATATATCAACAGTCAGGTAAAGTAGTAAATATATATGCACTTTACTGAAATCCAGTGTAAAATCGTATAATGTATTCAACAGGAAGCTCAGAGCGACATCTAATACATAATCGTATACGCATACCACAGTAGGTAGAACAATAAACCTACTGGATGAAACAAAGTAGCTCGAGCACTATGCCTCCGACCACGACGTGCGACACCAGAGCCTGAACTGCAAACTGGGCACGGAAACCGAAAAGCTTAGGGGAAAGACAATAAACACGTTAGAGTGAGTGGACGAAAATAAATGTCTTTCACCAAGTAATATATATGTATAAAATCATATGCGAGTCAAATGCATAAGTAAAGAAATGGTACACGAGGGAGACTCCAACTCCTCACGCGTCCGGGTACACGAGGGAGACTCCAACTCCTCACGCGTACAGAGCATGCAATGTAAAATCGTGGAATCACTCATGGACTACCACGCGATAGCACAGTCTGAATCACGGGATCCCAGACCCACACGTGATTCCTAGCCAGAAAGGCCTCGGGTCAGGATATCTGTCCCCCCCGGAGCGTACTCGGGGATCAGCCGAGAAACCAATGTGTATCGATACCACAACATATACTGAGACTGTACTCTGTGTAAACCAAATCATAAATCTTTTCTATGCATATGCTTAAAACATAATATGTACGTATATGTATATATTCGTATACGTATATTCGTATAAACATAATCGTAAAACACATGCTCGTAAAATCATAATCAATCTGCATGCTCAAGTTCGTAAATCATAAATAAGGACTCGCAATCATTCCGTGAAAATAAAGTGTCCACTCACAAATTTGCGTAACGCATATCGCGTTAACCCGTGATCCGGCGGAAAGTCCCTCGCCAAAACAACGATCACGAACCCCTGAATATTCACAATGTCCAATATTCAAAGTCATAATCTGTTCTCGGAAACAGATAATTCAAAGTCGACGAATCGTCGAAAATCCGTATATACCACTTCAATACCTCGCTTTACGTTCGGACGCTCAACTCGAAAAACGGACCTCCCCACTGCGATCGGGGCGCGATTTCGAGTCAAATGACATGCGACTTGTCGAAAGTCAAAAAGTCAACCCTGATCGTTGACCACCGCCGTTGACCGCCGTCCACGGCGGCGCCACTGTTGATCGGAGAATTTCACGGCGGGACAACCTCTATTCCACTCAAAATCCTGCACTGAGCAACTTTCATAACTGCAACAAAGTCCAATTCAAACTCTAACTCACCCAATTTCACAAAAAATCTAATTGTTCCACAAATTTCAAATCAAGAATTCTCCTTACACACATCAAATTGAAACTCCAAACCAACTTAGTTAGATTCGTGGAGGAAAGAGCTACAAAGCCCAATCCAATTCATAGCTCAATTCATCCAAAATCCACAAACCCGAACAACCCCAATTTCTTACCGTTTCTTGCCGGAAATTCCACTCACTCCGGTGAGCCACGCCGGAAAAAAAGGCCGGGGCTAGACTCGCAAGGTCGAGCCGAGGAGAACGTGACCGGAATCAAGCCACGGGGTGGCCGGAAGGCACCGTCGCCGGCGAAGCCGTGAACGCCACCGTCAAGCTCCACTTCAACTCGGTCAAACCGAGTTGACCAAGGTCAAACTCCATAATTTCAGTTTTTGACTTTCCTCTTTTAGCAGATTACTATTTAAAGCTTTCCCATAACGGAAACTTCATGTTTAACCATTTCGACCAACTTTAAACACACGTAACTTTCTCGTCGTAACTCCGATTCCGATAAATCTCACGGCCACGAACTCGTCTCGACATATTCTTCTAATATCATCCAAAGTCAAACACATCGGCCAAACGGATAAAAAGTCAACCCTTCAAAGCAACACACATTAAATCGACTAAATAATCAACAAACGGAAAAATTTGCAACTAATTCCTCGTAACTCCAAATCATCCTCCGGAAGTTCCCACGAACTCGAAATTAAATTCTGAACAACTTCCGTGAAAAAGCCGAAACCAAATTCTCGTTCGGTAATTTAGTCGCGAACAAACCCGTCATTTAAATCCGAACTTCAAATATTCATAACTAATTCCTCGGTCGTCCAAATAACGATCCGGAACCGCCCACGCACTCGTAATCACACATACAACGACTCTTGAGAAGAGACTCAGCTCCAATTCTCGGCCAATAATTAAGTCGTTAACAAGCTCGGCGATTCCAATAACCGTCGGACAACTGCGACTACGCAGTAACTCATCGATCAAGCTGAACATACTGCTGATTCAGATCCGGGTCGTCACAAATCCACCCCCCTTAGAAAAATTTCGACCTCGAAATTTCCAAGTCTGTTGGCTAAAAGTAGGAGCACTGCCTCTGCATACTGCTCAACTGCCCAGTGGCTACATCAACTGAACAACTCTGGCAACTGACTCCACAATAGGAGATAGCTCTGTGCTGGAATCTATGTACCCACAAATCACAAATCTGAACTGGCTCCACACAAGCGCCACGTGTTCATGCATAAGAAACATATAGGGTACACAACACGCAACACCCTGAAACATAGTTCCGCCACGCGGAACACAACACACAAAGCCAACACTATAGGCGATGCCGAACCATACGGCATAACACAAACTCGCCTATGGCCACATATGGATCAAAACATCAAGGCAAATCATAACACGACCTGCTCATACCAACGAAACTCAAGCATCGAACACAAACAATTATCAACCCATTTCCGCTAATCTGACAGTCTGTGGTAACACACTCCACAAAATCAGAAACAAACATCAACTCAAATTCAAACCAAACTTACTCCAACACAATGAAGTACAACATCGTTCCTCAAAACGACATCATGCAACATCAAAATCACAATTGTCAACAACTGGTACTGCAAGCAATCTCGAACAATTGAAAACTGCTGGTCCCCAAATCCTCTGGAACTGTAATACCGAGGTCCACAACATGCCCTCCAAGGTCTGTATAGTCCTCAAAGATCACTCGCCAATCTGAGGATAAGAATCGGTACTAGCTCGTAATTTGGTCTCCAAGGCTCGCTGCAAAGCTCACCAACACTTAGTCGTAGCTGATCACCTCGATCGGCGAACTGGGACACAGGTACACCACGTAGATGGACAACCTCCATCAAACACAGCTATACTAGCCAACCACTGGAATCATCTCCGAAAGTATAAGGAACTGTACTGAGTTCGTCAAATGATCCACAAAGGCCCGACAACTGGTATCACAACCAAAGTGTACATATACACACACAATTACAGCAGCAACCGTCACGTCTAACCGGAAATCTCAAATGGCTAACACATCTCGGCAAGTCTCTGCCTCCTAGCCATCGCCAGTCGACGAATGTGGCATCAACACACACAAGCTGCTATATGGGTCTTCATGTTGCGTCACGAGTAATAAACTCGAAGTATCAGACACCTCACCGCATCAACAGTGTATAACGCACGCAAAACCACAAGCTTCAACACCATTATACTCCAACTCAGCTCTCGTAGCCCACACTCGGCTAACACAGAAACTCGAGCCACACACACATGAAACACTGAAATCTCGACTCTCGACTGAATGCATCAGCAACAACATCCCAGACGGATGGTCAAAGTACAACCTCTAGCCTTCTCGAACAAACTCTAATGTGCAGTCATAGTCATCAGTCGACTCCATCCATCGACACTGCCTCAAGCCCAAATCTGGCCGAAAATGCAAGTGGATGAAACTCAAATGATCAGTGCACATCCTACACCATGCTGCATGCCATAGGAATAATTTCTCCAACCCTCAGGTGCAAACACAAGGACAGCTACACCCAATTCATACATAGGATACGTAGCTTCATAAGGTTTCCACTGTCCGTAACCATGAGCCACCGCTCCGCTACACAGCATCAAAGCACAACCAAATCCAAATCTCGATGCATCGCCGTAACCCACGTACTCGTCGTAATCGTCAGGTAAGGTCAAAACCGAAGCAACGGTCAACCATCCTACAGGAGTAAGTAACTCTCCACGCGTGCATCGAACCACTCGAACTCTACGCCTTCTCCGTCAATCCGGAAAGTGAAGTGGCAATTCGGGAATATCTTGCACAAAGCCGTCGGTATAAACCTGCCAAAACACAAGAGAAACTCTGGATCTCTGGTACACAGGTAGTACAACCCCAAATCAATACGGCTTCCATCTGGTCAGGACCTATGCCAACTCCCTCGAATAACATCACATGACCCAAAATCTTCACGCAAATCAGCCAACTCTCACACTGGCTAAACTTCACAAACAGCTACTCGTCCCGCGAAGTCCGCAACACTGCTTGCAATTGCTTCAAGTACTGGCCCACACTCCTGGAATACATCAGGATGTCACCAATGAACATGACAGCAACTCGTCCAGAAACCGTCTGAACACCTGGTCCATCAAGTCCACACGATTTACGGAGCATTGGTCAACCCAACAGTGTGACCAAGAACTCATGAAGTCCGCACCGAGATCCAAAAACCAATATAGCCACATCTGACTCATCAAACCTCCACTGATGGTATCCGGATCCGAAATCAATCCTCGAAAAGACTGAAGCTCTCACAAGCTGACCATACCAGTCGTCAATCCGAAACGGAAGATACTCACTCTCTTCTGAAGCAAATCGAGCTTCGGTACTCAATGCACCATCTCGTCGAACCATCCATCATCCGTACAAACAATACAAGAGCACACCATGCAAATACGAGGGGTCGCATGAAATCTCCTGAAACCTCCTATAGTAACTCCTGGAGTCGAAACTGTAGCTCTATCAGCTCCGCTGGCTCCGAATGACAAGATGCCGGTAAAATGAGTCCAGTGCCTGGTACAAGCTCAATGGTGTAGTCGATCTCCCGAACTAGAGGAACACCTGGTAACTCCTCCAAAACACACCTGGAAACTCGGGAATCACCTCAATGCCACCAATGTCAGGTACAACAACCATAGTATCCACAACATGTGCTAAGCAACAACATAACTCGTCTCCACCATCCGCTCGATCATCACCGCGAAACAGTATTTCGGGGAAATCTGGTCGTCGAAACACAACCTCCTCCTCGAGGCACTCGAACACAACCAAATGCGTCGTCAGTAAGTCCATACTCAAGAGCACACTAAAACCACAATGTCCATCGCTAACAGATCCGCGGCTAACCCATAACCTTAAACAAAGATCTCACAACCTATGGATGGATGCAACACTCTCCAAGACCTTGGAAGTGAAGATGCAGGTACAATAGCCATGGATATCAAACAACAGTAACCTCGGAGAAAAATCCGTCCTCAAACAAGGTCATGGCACAAACCCCAACATGCCCAACTAGCCGCCCACAACAATTGCGACTTGCTGAATAACTCGTCAAAATGGTACATTGATCAGACTGCAGGAACAGCATCATGATCTCCTCGTGGACTCTGAGCTGTTGAACCTCAAACACAGTTGGCTGAGGGCGCTCCCTCGCAACGTGACTCTCCTGGCCACCGAAACAGCAACTGAAAGTGCTCCACGAACACAAGTCACCGCAACACCTGCTGCGTGAAAGGATCACCGACGACCGTCCTAACACATGCCACAGGAGCAAATCCGCTACACTGTGATCTCCGCCATCGTCAAACGGATCAGCAGAGGATCCTCAACATAATCGAAAAGGCCACAGCCTAACGAAATCACTGATCCCGAAGTGTCGGAACTCAACCTCTTCAAAATCTCAACTAAGTCCACTTTCCTCAAACCATCACATCAAAGACCGTGTACATCTTTCCATCACACTAGCCTCGCCGCTGAGTGCAACACACTAAGCTCCTCACGGATATCTCAAGGCACATCAATCAAACTCTCTCTGATACTCAGGTTCAAACTCATCTCGAACCTCGTGCATAGCTCCCTCTGAAGCCACATAACACGTGTAAACAAGAACAAACACGTGGACAAAGCATCTCTGCCTCAGGTGAGTAAACACTCCACATATGATTGCTGGATAGTCTGATTAAACCATTACCGTCAAAACAACACCCTAAATGTAGGCCATGGAGTCGCAACCGGAACTCACACAATAACAGCCCACCAAACCCAACAATCTAACTCAGGCAAACATCACTGCCATAAATCTCAGCTCTGAGGCAACATGTAGACGCTCATATACACATCCCCAGGTAAACCGTGCCACACAATTCTCTGAACTATGAATACTCATCTGAATCCACTGTTCACTGGAAAATCACGCGTCGTATGATCCTCAACAGGATCCACAACCGAAAAGACACGGAAAGCACGTCAGGAGGCATCCTAATGAATACAATATCGTTCATAACAAGTGGAACGTAATCATGGAACTTCAAATATTTGAAAGCATACAACACCCGGAATTTGATGATTATCCGCCGGCCGGACGGGTCACCATTCCAGACATGCTGTACATTCTCAAATATTCTTAGTAAACACGACTACAGAAGTCTACAGAACCTATAACCTAATGCTCTAATACCAAGATGAAAGGACCCAACCCCGATTTAGCTTCCTAAATCGGAATCAAACCCCTTCGAAATCACGAATCAACAAAAACTTTTCGAAATTTGGGCAGAGTTTCGCTACTAACGTAGAATTGCCATTACCTGCACGCGGAAAATACACTTCATCCTATGCCACAAAAATCAAACCGTGGGCACCAATCCCATCCGGATTTCTCAATATATCAACAGTAAGGTAAAGTAGTAAATATATATGCACTTTACTGAAATCCAGTGTAAAATCGTATAATGTATTCAACAGGAAGCTCAGAGCGACATCTAATACATAATCGTATACGCATACCACAGTAGGTAGAACAATAAACCTACTGGATGAAACAAAGTAGCTCGAGCACTATGCCTCCGACCACGACGTGCGACACCAGAGCCTGAACTGCAAACTGGGCACGGAAACCGAAAAGCCCAGGGGAAAGACAATAAACACGTTAGAGTGAGTGGACGAAAATAAATGTCTTTCACCAAGTAATATATATGTATAAAATCATATGCGAGTCAAATGCATAAGTAAAGAAATGGTACACGAGGGAGACTCCAACTCCTCACGCGTCCGGGTACACGAGGGAGACTCCAACTCCTCACGCGTACAGAGCATGCAATGTAAAATCGCGGAATCGCTCATGGACTACCACACGATAGCACAGTCTGAATCACGGGATCCCAGACCCACACGTGATTCATAGCCAAAAAAGCCTCGGGTCAGGATATCTGTCCCCCCCGGAGCGTGATACGCGCAAATCATGCATTCACGATAACACAAAGTCGACCCTAAAAACATCGATTACGCGCATTGCAATTTAAACCCTTCGTTTGTCATTTGTAATATTGGCGAGTAGGGATCGTTCTTTATCCGGGGAATTAAGGGCGCATGTATGGTTTCGTTATTATGCGGAAATGTAAATAATTGGGGGGATTGGAAGTTGGTTATTTAATCTACGAATTTAAAGTACATAACATGCAAACACAACTAAAACTCTTAGGCATCTAACATGTTTTACTCATAGACAAGTTTCAACAATCAAGAAACTTAAAGTCTAATTATGCTTGCTAAAAATAAGAAGTTACACTATTAATTACATGTGATCAACTCATCTTATTAACCTACCCTTTTCATGCATCAAACCTTTGTGTAAGTTGCGAAATTCATAACTTATAACTAAGTACACATGCTTGATAATTGTGTAGGAATGCAACTTAGCGTATAAACATCCTAAACAACATACGATCATCGAAACATGCAAAAGAGAGGGACTTAGCGTATTTTCTAATACATGCATTCGAAGCTTTAAGATTGTATCAAACATGCATAAAAAGCTATAAATCATAAACACATGCATATTACAAATCGGTTTAGGCACATGAAACACAAATCTAAACTTGTTATTCATTTGATACACAAATCTAAACTTTCTAAACTTGTTATTCCAATACATCAAAAGATTCACATACAAAGCTAAAGAAATGAGAGTGAAGATCATGGTTACACTTTTTGTCTTGAGTGCTTGATGAACTACGGTGGAGATGGACTTCCTTCACAAGGGACTTAGCGTATTGTGTTGGATGGAGGAGGCTTGATAGCTTCGGCTTGGAAGGAGTAACCTTGCTTGCTTCGGCTTGGAATGGTAAAGGATGTGCTTCGGCTTTGTAATGAACTTTGGAGTGTTTATGGTGGAAGAGTATTTGTGTAGAGCTTTGGCTTGTAAAATGAGAGATGATGCTTGAATGGTTCGGCCTCCTCCCCTTTTATAGGCAAGGAATGCTTGCCTTCTCTCTTCCACCTTTCCTCCCTCCATTTAATGCATGTAATGATCATTAAGGCAAGTCACACCCTTAGTCACACACTTAGTCACCATTTGTGAACCCTAAGCATGAATCACCATGTGTAGTCACCATGGCAAGTCATCTTTTCAATTAATGCAAGCCTTAGTCACCTTGTGTAGTCACCATTTGTGATCATTAGCTTGATAATGTTGACTTGCCCTTTCAAAACAAGACTTTTCCTCTTCACCAAAAGGCTTCCTTGCCGAATTGTTTGGGTTTGGGCTTGATAATGGGCCGAAACAAGAGTTGAGAATTCGGCCCACAATTTGCTTTGTGGCCCGGCCCATTTTCGGAGGTCCAAAATCGCAAAAATCGCAAAATCGCCGAAATTCCTCCGAATTGCGTCGATATTAATCTCCACCGTAATGAACTTCAAAATAACAATTTAAATAAGGAAAACATAAAACTAAGATAATAACATAGCTAAACGTAAAGGGAAATGCGTTAAGAAACGAGCATAAAATGCGTATATCAAATTCCCCCACACTTAGACTTTGCTAGTCCCTTAGCAAACACTAAGTTAAACTAAGACTCTCTAAGAATTTAAAACAAAAGAAAGAACAACTAAGCCCTTAGCTAAAATTTGTCTCAGAATTTTCATAAGTATATGGCGATGGCTCACATGAATTTCAATTTGTATGCTCAACGAATTCAAGAGATAATTGCGATATAATTATGTAATGAACAAGTAAGACATAGAGAAAACATTGGTTATGTTATAGCTGTGCATGCTTTGAATAAAGGTTTAATCAACTCACAAGGATGCACTCATCATATTTTTCACTCATGAAAATGGTTCACTTAGAGTGTATATGAATTGAAATGAAAACCACATGAATAAAGTTTGATTGCTTGCACAAATGAACCAAAACCATAAGCTTACTCATGCAACTTACTCTACTAATTGAAAGCTACTCATTTTAAGGATCATAAAGGACTTTTAGTGAGGTTGTAATGGGGTTAAGGCTAAGGCATTCGAAATTTAGATATGTGGTGATAAAAACGTTCCAACGACTTAGTCTAGCACCATAATCAGTCCTCCATCTCCATTTGAATGTTACCATGTATATTTCAAGCTAATCTACCCTTTGAGCTTTTCGGACAGGACAAAGGCCATATTTTGTTCTATTTTTAGGCCTTCAATTTATCGTAAACTCCAAATCCGCAAATAAGGGGGACGTTAATCCAATTGGTTTCTATTTTAGAACACAACATATTGCCAAGAGAGATAATAATTTTTTCTTTTCATTCTCTCGAATATTTTTTTTCTTTTCTTTTTGGCAATCACATACTTTTTTTTTTTAGCTATTTGGACAAGTCTTTCCCCTTACTCACATTAACTCTTTCAATCCTTCCTACCAAACCATAATCTTATGTGCTAGTTTCGAAAAATTCTCACCAAGTTTCCGGAACAAAGGTAAGGATATTCTATACTAGGAAAAGTGTTTAGGTATATATGGTGATGAAAAAGCTTAACGTGGGCTCAATTGGTTTATCTAGGGGTGTCGCAACTTGTGCGTACAATTGGGATACATGGATATTTGGCGAAGTGGTGGAAAATCCTAAATGCTTTTAATCATTTCCAAAATCAAAGTATGTATCAACTTAAAAGCTTTGCAAATTGACATGAGTAAGTTCTAGCATTCTCTAGTTCATTAAAATCTATGGCAAGCAATTGAATGAGGCATATATAAGCTAGTAGCTACGAAATGGATGCATATTCACTCAAATAAAGAATAGATAGCTCAAAAGCTCACATAGGGTTCATATGATTAAAAACTTATTCAAGCATGCGATTTTCTGTACCATGTTTTGCAATTCATATCTACTACATGTTAAAAACATATAGAATATCTCAATTAGCACAAGAATTCGATGCATGTGATTCATACGCCATGTGTGTTCGTGTTGATCTAATTCCATCATCGACTAGTTAAGGGCATCCTAAAGACTCTGAAAAACACTAATTTAGACACAATTAAATTGTAAACCCTTCCCCCACACTTAAACTCTACATTGCCCTCAATGTACTTAAAGAAAACATAGAATTTAAACATGGAGTATAGGATCTACGAAAATTTTAATCTAACACGCAAAAAGCCATTAAATTAAGTAAAAGGGGAGAAGAAATCAAATCTGTTGTCTCCCTATTGGGTTGCCTCCCAATGAGCGCTCGTTTTACGTCGTTAGCTTTGGACGTGATGCATCATTTTGTTTTTGAAATGGCCGGTTCTTGGAGTTGCATCTCCTCCACGGTGTGCTCCGCAAATGCCTCAAAATAGGGCTTCAAGCGATGGCCATTTACTTTGAACTCACTACCTTTGTCGATAGATCGAATGAGAACTGCTCCATGAGGTAGAACTTGAGAAACTACGAATGGCCCCATCCATCGAGAGCGAAGCTTTCCCGGAAAGAGCTTGAGTCTTGAATTGAAAAGCAATACTTTCTGCCCAGGTTCAAAACTCTTCCCGCGAATCATCTGATCGTGGATCTTTTTCGTCTTCTCTTTGTAAATCCACGCATTGTCGAAAGCATCATTTCTGATTTCTTCAAGTTCACAAAGTTGAAGCTTCCGATGTAAGCCTGCGGCATCTCGATCAATGTTGAATTTCTTCACGGCCCACCATGCCTTGTGCTCTAGTTCAACCGGAAGATGGCACGCCTTCCCATAAATTAGTCGGAAAGGTGACATACCAATGGGGGTCTTGTAGGCAGTCCTGTAAGCCCACAATGCATCGTCTAAGCATTGACTCCAATCTTTCCGGTTGGGGCGGACGGTTCGCTCCAATATCTTCTTGATCTCACGGTTGGAAACTTCTGCCATTCCATTGGTTTGAGGGTGGTATGGTGTGGAAACCTTGTGTTTGACGCCATACTTCCTCATTAGTGCTTCCACCGTGCGGTTGCAGAAGTGACTTCCACCATCGCTGATTAGAACGCGTGGCATTCCAAATCTACTGAAAATGTTAGTTCGTAGGAAATCTGCAACAACTCGCGAATCATTAGTCCGGGTGGCCTTTGCCTCCACCCATTTAGAAACATAATCTACTGCGAGTAAGATGTAAGTAAAACCATTGGAGGGAGGAAATGGTCCCATAAAATCAATACCCCACACATCAAAAATTTCAACATTAAATATGTAGTGTTGTGGCATTTGATCTTTAGGCCCTAAATTACCGAACCTTTGGCACTTATCACATGTAGCGCAATATGCATGAGCATCGCGAAATAAACTAGGCCAAAAGAAACCGCAATCTAAAATTTTAAGGGCTGTCCTCCTAGAACCAAAGTGTCCCCCACATGCTTCATTGTGACAAAAGTCTAGAATGGGCTTAAACTCACTATCCGGGATACATCTCCTAATTACTAAATCGGAGCATTGTTTCCATAAATAAGGCTCATCCCAGATAAAGGTTCTAGCATTATGCTTAAGTTTGTCACGTTGAAATTTATGCATGGTAGACGGAAACTCACCGGTAACTAAATAATTAACGATATCGGCATACCATGGAGTTTCCGAAGTAGTTACCTCAATTCCGAAGAGTTTTTCATCCGGAAAAGTTTCTTCAATCTCGACAGGTTCATGGTCACCTATCAAACGTGATAGGTGGTCAGCGACGACGTTTTCTACTCCCTTCTTATCCTTGATTTCGATGTTGAATTCTTGGAGTAGAAGTATCCATCTGATAAGTCGTGGTTTTGCGTCCTTCTTGAGCATTAGATACTTCAAAGCTGTATGGTCGGTAAACACAGTTACTTTAGTTTGAAGTAAATAAGATCGAAATTTATCTAAAGCAAAAACCACGGCAAGAAACTCCTTCTCGGTGGTAGTATAATTTCTTTGCGCTTCATCAAGCGTCCGAGAGGCGTAATAGATTACGCAAGGCTTCTTGTCCTTCCGCTGACCCAAGACGGCTCCTACGGCATAATCTGAGGCGTCGCACATGAGTTCAAATGGCAGAGACCAATCAGGGCTGCATAAAATAGGAGCGCTCGTGAGAAGCTCCTTCAACTTGTTGAAGGCAGCGTTGCATTCTTCATCAAAGACGAACGGGATCTCCTTTTGCAGCAGTTTACACAAGGGGCGGGAAATGTGGGAAAAGTCCTTGATAAACCTACGATAAAATCCTGCGTGTCCAAGAAATGAACGAATCTCTCTAACCGAAGTTGGAGAGGGTAAGTGACGCACAAGATCTACTTTAGCTTTATCTACTTCTAACCCTTTTTCAGAAATTATATGTCCTAACACTATCCCTTGCGTAACCATGAAATGGCACTTCTCCCAATTAAGCACCAAGTTCGTTTCAACGCATCTTTGTAAAATTGTTTCTAAATTGTTTAAGCATGCATCAAAATCACTCCCAAATACACTAAAGTCGTCCATGAATACTTCAATAATTTTTTCAATGTACTCGGAGAAAATTGAGAGCATGCAACGTTGAAATGTACCTGGTGCGTTACACAGTCCAAATGGCATGCGGCGATAGGCAAACGTTCCGAACGGGCACGTGAACGTCGTCTTTTCTTGATCCTCCTCCGCAATGCTAATTTGGTTGTAGCCGGAGTATCCGTCCAGAAAACAATAAAATGCATGGCCGGCTAATCTTTCCAGCATTTGGTCGATGAATGGTAAGGGAAAATGATCCTTGCGGGTTGCGGCGTTGAGCTTCCGGTAATCAATGCACACTCGGTGTCCAGTGATCGTCCGTTGTGGCACAAGTTCATTTTCCAGATTCTCGACGACGGTAATTCCCGATTTCTTAGGTACTACCTGCACTGGGGAAACCCAACGGCTATCAGATATAGGGTAAATAACTCCACAGTCCATGAGTTTAATTACCTCCTTTTTTACCACCTCCATCATCGGAGGGTGGAGCCGACGTTGTGCTTCCCGCGTAGGCTTGGTGCCTTCTTCAAGGAAAATCCTATGCACACATGTTGCTGGATTTATTCCCTTGATGTCCGCAAGTGTCCAGCCTATTGCGGGCTTGTACCTCTTTAGTACACTCACGAGCTTCTCCTCCTGTTCCTCTTCTAGCGCGGACGAAATAATGACCGGTAAAGTTTCATTCTCGCCCAAGTACGCATACTTAAGATGGTCCGGTAGTAGCTTGAGTTCTAAAACAGGAGCTTCTACAATGGAAGGAACCATTTTATTAGTACCAAAAGTAATTGGTATAGGAGGAGAAAAGCTTACTTTCCGTGGTGCGGCATTTAGGGCCATGGCCATGTCTTGGATTCGAGGTTCAAGCTCTAGTAAGGCCTCGAGAAGGCCGTCATGTCCAAGTTGAATGGCCATGTCGAGTTCATCCTCGTTGATGGTGTCGAGGTAACCTTGTGCTAAGGTATCCACAGGATCGTATGTCGAAATGGCAGCTACGCTCGACATTGGAAACTTCATTCCGTCCAGGATGTTGAACTCGATTCTTTCTCCATCAATCTCCATGGAGAAAGTGCCTTGGAAAACATCAATCTTCGTCCTCGCAGTCTGCATGAAAGGTCGTCCAAGCAGCAATGGCGTGGTGTTCAATGGACTCTCTTCCATGTCAACTATGTAGAAATCGGCTGGGAATATCAAGTTGTTGACTTGTACGAGAACGTCTTCTACGTATCCCCTCGGATACTTGTGGGTGCGATCGGCTAACTGGATGACAACACCATCTTGCTTGAGATCTCCAAGCTCCATCGATTCGAAAAGATAGTAAGGCATGACGTTGATGGAGGCTCCAAGATCAAGCATCACATCTTGGAAGTGGGTGTCACCGATTACGCAAGGAACTGCAAAGCTCCCTGGGTCCTTCAGTTTTGGGGGTAGCCGACGCTGCAAAACCGCCGAAACGGTTGCGTTCACCTTCACGACCTCCTTCTCTCGAGTTTGCCTCCTCTGAGTGCATAATTCTTTCAGAAACTTGGCGTATATAGGCACTTGCTTTATGCACTCGATCAAGGGCAAATTCACTTGCACCTTTCGGAAGATGTCCAGGATATCTTCATATTGGGCATCCTTCTTCTTTGATTTTGATAATCTGCTTGGGAAAGGTGCAACAGCAAACGGAGAATTAGTAATCACCGTATTTGAAGGAATAGGGCTTTTACCTTTGATTGGGGTAGGTTGTGGAGGTGATTGTGCCTTGGTGACAGTAGGCGTCACCTTCTTTTTCTCGGCCTCTTGAATTGCCGGATCGATCTCATCTTCTTCGTTGGTGATGTCCTCGATGGTGACTTCATCAAGATGAGATCGCTTGGTCTTTGGTTCCTCAAGTATCTTCCCACTCCTTGTGACTATAGCATTCACGTTTCTTTGATTAGGAGTGGTTTGAGGTGGAAGCCAACCGGTTTCCTTGATTTGGCCCATGAAATCAACAAGCTGGCCAAGCTGCTTCTTCACTTCGGTGATGTCGCGGCCATGTGAGTCAAGTGTCTCCTTTGTCTTCGATTGTCCGTCGAGGAGAACTTGAGTTGAGGCCGAAAGTTGAGACAACATCTTGTCGTAATCCGGATTGGTGAAGGGTTGTGATGACGAACCATGCTGCATCGGTGGTCGTGGTTGAAATGGAGGGCGTTGGTAGCTTTGTTGAGGTTGAGATGCAGGAGGGTTCAAAGTTCCCTCGTTGCTGCTCCATCTAAAACCTGGATGATCACGGTTGACATAGTTGTTGTAGTTGTTATACCTTTGTCCTCCCTGATATCCGCCGATGGCGTTAGCGTGCTCCGGCTCGCTTGCCTGCTCTTGCGCTTGAGGGCATTGGTCATTGTGGTGACCGTGTGTTTGACATATGCCGCAAACAGGCCGTTGAGTTGCCTTCGCTCTTGTCGTCTCGAGTTCTAACACCTTCTCTAGCATATGAGCTAGTTTGTCGTACTTCTCGTCCGCGTCGGTTGTTGAACTCGCCTCACCGACTGCTCGTCTGTTGGACATTCCATATTGTGCATCATTATTGGCCCGATTCTCTAGAAGAGCTCTAGCTTCGGTTTCGGTTAAGTCCATGAATGCACCGGTGGCTGCTGCATCCAGCAATTCCCTATCGATCGGCTTGAGACCATCGTAAAAGTAATTCATGAGATTGGTCTCGGAAAATCCATGCGATGGGCAAGTGGCACACAAAACTTTGAATCGGTCGTAGTATTGGCCGAAGGTCTCGTCCGGTTTCTGTGTGATGCCAGTGATTTGCTTTCTCAAGACGGTGATCTTTGAGGCCGGGAAGTACTTCGCTAGGAACATGTCTGCAAGTTGCTTCCATGAAGTGATATGGTTCGGCGGTAGTTCCATAAGCCAAGACTCGGCCCTGTCGACTAGGGTGAATGGGAATGCCTTCAGCTTGAAGAGCTCCGTATCAGCATCGGATGGCTTCATGCTGTTACAAACAAATTGGAATTGTTTGAGATGCTTGTTCGGATCTTCATTGGAAAGTCCGTGAAAAATGGGTAGTCGGTGGAGGAAGCCACTCTTTAGCTCGATATCCTTCATGTTTTCCTCCGGTTGTGGAAAAGCAATGCTCGAAGGCCCACTGCTCCATTCGGTTGAGCAGGTGCGCTGGCGAAGAGATTGTCCTGCATTGGCCATGTTGACTTCTTGTGCTTCTGCTTCTGAGTTGTGGTCGGTTGATGAGGCTAAAGTATGTTCGAATGATGAATGTGAAGACTCGGAAACTTCTTCGAGGATGGGATGATCCAGGATGTCAGCTCTAAGTCTCGCTAGTCTTTCTGTGAGTTCCTCAAACGTTGTTCTAGATGGTCCTGGATTCTGATCGGACATTCATTAGCCTGACATCCACCAAAGACCAAGTGTTAGTATCAACAAATAATTTTTAGATGTATATAAGAATACTAACCAAAATTGTAATGCATATTTAGAAAACAAGGTGATAACAAATAAAATAGTAAAACTATCAAAGCATACTATAAATACACACAAATACTTAAAAACTACTAATACACACAAAATTTATACAAAATTTATAATAGTTAAGACACTATATGTATTTTACTAAGTAATGCAATTGATTTAATCAATTTTAGGGGCTATGCACATGAATAAACTAAGACACATGTTTTCTGCAAATTAACACTATATAATGCTAAAACTAAAAATTTAGTTAGAACATATATAAACAAGGTTGAAATACAAGCAAACCATAATTCACATTGAATTTATGCACCACACATTTTCTTGCAATAAAATGCATTAAACAATAATCCTATGTGAAAGATGGAGTGAATGCATAAGAGAAAACGTTAGAACCTGCAGAAAACAAACGAGTTACGTGTTTAAAATATGAATGAAAAGAATGACCTCTTCTTCGATCTTATGCCCCTAACTTCACTTAGGTTAGGGTACTCGGTAGTGAAATCCGAGTATCATAAAACCTAAGAGAGGTTATGCAAGCTAAGTAACGTTTGTTAGTCCTTTACAGTTTTTAATGCACAAACAAACACAAAAATTTGACTAAGTTTTATTTATTTCCTTTGGCCCCGATGGTACGTGGTGCAGAGGCTCTCGACTGTGCAATGGGTCTCGTTCATCCGAAGATGAAGTCTGATTCCGGGAGGTCTAAGCATGCTTAATCCGATATACCATCTATTTAAAGGATTATGTCGTATTTATTTAGTTCGTATTTAACCGTATTCATATGCACTTATGATTTACAGAGAGTACGCGAAATGATCATTCGGTAAATTTCTTGGACGTGCGGCCCGCGCGAAAATATATACCGACTACAATTCAGCTTAGTTACGTTTAGAAATGGTTAGTAGGAATAGAGATAACGCGAGAGGTAAGGACTAATATTTAGAACAACCCGAGGCTTACTCGTAAGAGTATATACTCCAATGTTGTTCCTAGAGACACCCCGAGGCTAACCAGTTACGGTATATACTCCAATGGTGTTCTATTGCTTAGATCCGAAACCCGGCACCAATCATAAACCCATTCACCATATCCAACAATCAGCCAAATTTGTGAGATAGTATATAATCTCAAGTTCTTAGTAAACTCCGCCCACAACCTCGTGCCCATAACTTCACTTAGGTTATGGCGTGTGGTGATGAAATCCACACATCACGAAGGGTTAAGGAGATAAACCAGAAAAAGAGGCACCACCTATTCCGAAGAACTAAACTTAATAACCAATACTTGTAATCAATTCAAATCAATTTAAGTACGTCTACATTTTGATTGCGCCTATGATTTAAAAGGAATACACGACTCAGTTATTGAATAAATCTCTTGTCCGTGCGGCCCGCGCGAAAATGTATACCAACTATCGTTAATCCTCGTAATTGTTGGAAATGACCAGTTGGGATAGATGTAACGCGAGAGGTGAGAACTAATTTCTGGGAACAACCTGAGGCTAACTCGTGAGAGTATATACTCCATTGTTGTTCTTAGAAACACCCCGAGGCTTACTCGTAAGAGTATGTACTCCATTGGTGTTCTGTTTTCTTAGTTCAAAACCCGTCACCATTCATAACCCTTCTAGACATCATAACCAACTCTTACTCGAATTCACAAGATAGTATACAATCTCAAGTGTTTGTAAACTCCGCCCACAACCTCGTGCCCATAACTTCACTTAGGTTATGGCGTGTGGTGATAAAATCCACACATCACGAAGGGTTAAGGAGATAGACAAACAAAAGAGGCACCACCTATTCCATAGAGATTTATTTAATAACTAAGTACTAGTACTCAAATTAAATCAAAGACTATCCTTTAACATGGAAATAAATTATGCAAGTGTAAAATAAACTAAGTATGAATAAATTCGGCTAAGTAAAAGTATGCATTACAAACATGTATGTAAATTTCTTTAAGTATAAACAAGAATGAACAAGTATGTACTTCGAAAATTTAGACATGCTTTTAATCACAAATGTACAACGAAACATACAAAAACATTCTAATTCCCCGGCAACGGCGCCAAAAATTGATACGCGCAAAACATGCATTCACGATAACACAAAGTCGACCCTAAAAACATCGATTACGCGCATTGCAATTTAAACCCTTCGTTTGTCATTTGTAATATTGGCGAGTAGGGATCGTTCTTTATCCGGGGAATTAAGGGCGCATGTATGGTTTCGTTATTATGCGGAAATGTAAATAATTGGGGGGATTGGAAGTTGGTTATTTAATCTACGAATTTAAAGTACATAACATGCAAACACAACTAAAACTCTTAGGCATCTAACATGTTTTACTCATAGACAAGTTTCAACAATCAAGAAACTTAAAGTCTAATTATGCTTGCTAAAAATAAGAAGTTACACTATTAATTACATGTGATCAACTCATCTTATTAACCTACCCTTTTCATGCATCAAACCTTTGTGTAAGTTGCGAAATTCATAACTTATAACTAAGTACACATGCTTGATAATTGTGTAGGAATGCAACTTAGCGTATAAACATCCTAAACAACATACGATCATCGAAACATGCAAAAGAGAGGGACTTAGCGTATTTTCTAATACATGCATTCGAAGCTTTAAGATTGTATCAAACATGCATAAAAAGCTATAAATCATAAACACATGCATATTACAAATCGGTTTAGGCACATGAAACACAAATCTAAACTTGTTATTCATTTGATACACAAATCTAAACTTTCTAAACTTGTTATTCCAATACATCAAAAGATTCACATACAAAGCTAAAGAAATGAGAGTGAAGATCATGGTTACACTTTTTGTCTTGAGTGCTTGATGAACTACGGTGGAGATGGACTTCCTTCACAAGGGACTTAGCGTATTGTGTTGGATGGAGGAGGCTTGATAGCTTCGGCTTGGAAGGAGTAACCTTGCTTGCTTCGGCTTGGAATGGTAAAGGATGTGCTTCGGCTTTGTAATGAACTTTGGAGTGTTTATGGTGGAAGAGTATTTGTGTAGAGCTTTGGCTTGTAAAATGAGAGATGATGCTTGAATGGTTCGGCCTCCTCCCCTTTTATAGGCAAGGAATGCTTGCCTTCTCTCTTCCACCTTTCCTCCCTCCATTTAATGCATGTAATGATCATTAAGGCAAGTCACACCCTTAGTCACACACTTAGTCACCATTTGTGAACCCTAAGCATGAATCACCATGTGTAGTCACCATGGCAAGTCATCTTTTCAATTAATGCAAGCCTTAGTCACCTTGTGTAGTCACCATTTGTGATCATTAGCTTGATAATGTTGACTTGCCCTTTCAAAACAAGACTTTTCCTCTTCACCAAAAGGCTTCCTTGCCGAATTGTTTGGGTTTGGGCTTGATAATGGGCCGAAACAAGAGTTGAGAATTCGGCCCACAATTTGCTTTGTGGCCCGGCCCATTTTCGGAGGTCCAAAATCGCAAAAATCGCAAAATCGCCGAAATTCCTCCGAATTGCGTCGATATTAATCTCCACCGTAATGAACTTCAAAATAACAATTTAAATAAGGAAAACATAAAACTAAGATAATAACATAGCTAAACGTAAAGGGAAATGCGTTAAGAAACGAGCATAAAATGCGTATATCAGAGCGTACTCGGGGATCAGCCGAGAAGCCAATGTGTATCGATACCACAACATATACTGAGACTGTACTCTGTGTAAACCAAATCATAAATCTTTTCTATGCACTTGCTTAAAACATAATATGTACGTATATGTATATATTCGTATACGTATATTCGTATAAACATAATCGTAAAACACATGCTCGTAAAATCATAATCAATCTGCATGCTCAAGTTCGTAAATCATAAATAAGGACTCGCAATCATTCCGTGAAAATAAAGTGTCCACTCACAAACTTGCGTAACGCATATCGCGTTAACCCGTGATCCGGCGGAAAGTCCCTCGCCAAAACAACGATCACGAACCCCTGAATATTCACAATGTCCAATATTCAAAGTCATAATCCGACAATACAAATCAAACCACGAGAAACCACCGTTCTCGGAAACAGATAATTCAAAGTCGACGAATCGTCGAAAATCCGTATATACCACTTCAATACCTCGCTTTACGTTCGGACGCTCAACTCGAAAAACGGACCTCCCCACTGCGATCGGGGCGCGATTTCGAGTCAAATGACATGCGACTTGTCGAAAGTCAAAAAGTCAACCATGACCGTTGACCACCGCCGTTGACCGCCGTCCACGGCGGCGCCACTGTTGATCGGAGAATTTCACGGCGGGACAACCTCTATTCCACTCAAAATCCTGCACTGAGCAACTTTCATAACTGCAGCAAAGTCCAATTCAAACTCTAACTCACCCAATTTCACGAAAAACCGAATTGTTCCACAAATTTCAAATCAAGAATTCTCCTTACACACATGAAATTGAAACTCCAAACCAACTTAGTTAGATTCGTGGAGGGAAGAGCTACAAAGCCCAATCCAATTCATAGCTCAATTCATCCAAAATCCACAAACCCGAACAACCCCAATTTCTTACGGTTTCTTGCCGGAAATTCCACTCACTCCGGTGAGCCACGCCGGAAAACAAGGCCGGGGCTAGACTCGCAAGGTCGAGCCGAGGAGAACGTGACCGGAATCAAGCCACGGGGTGGCCGGAAGGCACCGTCGCCGGCGAAGCCGTGAACGCCACCGTCAAGCTCCACTTCAACTCGGTGAAACCGAGTTGACCAAGGTCAAACTCCATAATTTCAGTTTTTGACTTTCCCCTTTTAGCAGGTTACTATTTAAATCTTTCCCAAAACGGAAACTTCATGTTTAACCATTTCGACCAACTTTAAACACAACGTAACTTTCTCGTCGTAACTCCGATTCCGATAAATATCGCGGCCACGAACTCATCTCGACATATTCTTCTAATATCACCCGAAGTCAAACACATCGGCTAAACGGATAAAAAGTCAACCCTTCAAAGCAACACACATTAAATCGACTAAATAATCAACAAACGGAAAAATTTGCAACTAATTCCTCGTAACTCCAAATCATGCTCCGGAAGTTCCCACGAACTCGAAATTAAATTCTGAACAACTTCCGTGAAGAAGCCGAAACCAAGTTCTCGTCCGGTAATTTAGTCGCGAACAAACCCGCCATTTAAATCCGAACTTCAAATATTCATAACTAATTCCTCGGTCGTCCAAATAACGATCCGGAACCGCCCACGCACTCGTAATCACACATACAACGACTCTCGAGAAGAGACCCAGCTCCAATTCTCGGCCAATAATTAAGTCGTTAACAAGCTCGGCGATTCCAATAACCGTCGGACAACTGCGACTACGCAGTAACTCATCGATCAAGCTGAACATACTGCTGATTCAGATCCGGGTCGTCACATCAACCAAAACCCCAAAATTTTCCAAACTTTGGCTGGAAAAATCTTCTCCTCCGGCGTCCCACGCCGTGAAAGGTGGCCGGCATCACCTTGGGAAGGCCAAGGCGAGTTGATTGGACCCTAAGCCGAGGCTGGAGGTGGCCAGACGGCATCTCGCCGCCGGCGAGCCGTGGCTCCGTCGCGCCTCCCTCCCACAGCCGAGTTGACCAGTCAACTCCATTAAATGCCATGTTTTGACTTTCCCAAACAGGAAACCTCCATATATACCTTCTATTTTTGGAAACTTCCAATTACACATTTCCATAAACTTCGAGCAAACGTAACTTCCGCGTCAGAATTCCGATTCCAATAATTCTCGCGCAACAAACTCAACTCGACATGTTCTTCAATTACCACCCGAAGTCAAATACTTCGACAAATCTGATAAAAAGTCAACGGTTCAACCCATCACATGCTTATCCGATTAAATAATCAACGATCAAAAATATTCGTACCTTAATCCTCGTAACTTGGAAAAATCCTCCGGAAGTTCCCACAAGCTCGAAATTAAATTCTCAACAACTTTCACGAAGGATCCGAAATCAGATTCTCGTCCAGTAATTTAGTCACTAACAAGGCCGCAATATTAGCAGATTATGCCGAAATCACAAAAAATCGCGAAACTCGCAAATCAAATCGATAATCATTCCAGTTACACTTCGGGT
Source organism: Geum urbanum (assembly GCA_946800695.1). NCBI lineage: Eukaryota > Viridiplantae > Streptophyta > Magnoliopsida > Rosales > Rosaceae > Geum > Geum urbanum. Next base: position 13,795,613 of record OX327008.1, on the reverse strand, counting down.
CGATCAACGGTCCAAAACGGATCACAATCACGATTCGGATAGACTCGAACACGAACGGATAAACTCGACAATATACCGAAATTTCAAATATTCATATTATATTCCTCGGTCATCCAAATAATGATCCGGAACCGCCCACAAACTCGAAATCAAGCGTACAACAAATCTTGAGAAGAGACTCAGCTCAAATTCTTGGCCAATAATTAAGTCGTGATCAAGATCGATAATTCAATCAATTTACGAAAAACGGTGATTATGTGCAACCTCGTGGATTAAGCTGATTACACTGCTAATTCTGTTCCGGGTCGTCACAGATTGAATGTCCTAAAATAGAAGATAATGCAAAGCCAATGCATAGTTTATGTCGTCTTATGAGCAGGTAGTATTTACAGCAAGTTGTAAGGAGAGAGAGCTACAGCTAGTTGGCTAAAGCAAATTCCTAAAGTGTAGAGGTGGATTGCTTAGTGTTCTCATTCGATTTTTTAGCCATTGTTTGGGTTTGACTTGATAACTATTGTTTGGGTTTGACTTGAATTTGTTGAGTACATATATTGTAGTGTTCATGGTTTTTATGGTAGTGATACATCTTGTACCTAATAAGTTTGAAATAAAAGTGTTCTTAGTAGGTTTTATATTTGTGCCTATTATTTTGGATTGTATTGAAAGTATTCTTGTTTTTAGCTTTCTTGTTGCTATGGTGTGTGAGAATCTACTATCAAGAAGACATTATACATCAATCAATAAAAAAAGTACATCAGTTTACTAACAAAAACTGTTGTTAATAACATTACACATTAGATTATCACAAAGGACTGATGTTTATAACAAACAAAGACATTGGTTTTGTAATATAAATTGTTGTCTTTTGTTTAAGAACGGATGTCTAAGAATAAAATAGACATCATTTTGTAATCAAAATTGATGTTAAATCTGATAATACTATTACAAGAATTTTATTTCATTAAGCATAAAGCCTAAATATATGAAGATTTAATGATAGATAGACAAATAGAAAGATGATAATAAAACGGCTAGGACATCAGTTTTGAAAATATAACCGATATCTTATGTGGTAATAGACATCGGTTGGTCGACCGATGTCTTTTTTTTTTTTTACAGCAGACATCGCCCACCTAGACATCGGTTTGAAAATGTTTACACATCGGTCCAGAACCGATGTCTACGACCCTTTTTTTAGTAGTGTAAATTCACACAAAACATAGACATACAGAAGACGCAATGGCAGAGTACCACGTAAATTAAGTTACAGAGGGTTATAAGATGATTTGATTGATGAATAAAATTGATAAACATAGAATACAAAATAAAAAGAGAAATTAAAGTTAAAGGAAATTAGATTGGATTAAAGAGTTCACTACCAGCAGAAACATTATACCCGACGAGTTGCCAAAAAATAGGCCGACAAGAACCTGAAAGGACCCAATCCCGATTCAGTTACCTAAACCGGAACTAAACCCTTTCGAAAATATGAACCAACAAAAAAATTTCAAAATTTCAGTAGAGTTTCGTTACTAGCGTGGAATTGCCATAACCTGCACCTAGAAAATAACACTTCATCCTATGCCACAAAAGCCAAACCGTGGGCACCAATCCCATCCGGATTTCTCAACATCAATATAATCAACAACAGTAAACAAACTGTACTATATTTATATGTATATCCGAGAAAATCCGTAAAAACAAGTATCAGAATGTATCAGAGCGACCTCTAAAGTAAAACATATACAATATATACATCAGTAGGCGAAACAAGAACCTACTGGAAAGCACAGATAGCTCTGAACACTAGCCTCCAAACCGCGACGTGAAAACACCAAAACCTGAACTGCAACTGGGCACGGAAACCGAAAAGCCCAGGGGAAAGACAATAAACACGTTAGAGTGAGTGGACGAAAATAAATGTCTTTCACCAGTTAATATATATGTTATAAAAACATATGCGAGTCCAGGTAAATAGAAATAATAAAGTACACGAGGTAAAACCATAATCCTCCAACGTACTGAGCATGAAAGTATAAATCCCACGGGGTCACTTATGGACACACACCGTGCTAGTACAGTCCGAATCACGAGGTCCTTAGTCCCCGTGATTCTAAGCCGGAAATGGCCTCCGTTCCGGGGAAACGCCCCTCACCGGTCAGGTAGGGATAACGACGCCCCTCCTGGATGGCCTACCATCGGGGATCAGCCGAGAGGCAATGTGTATCGATATAACAACGTAACTAAGACTGTACTCTGTGAAAACCAAATCATAAACGGTTCGATGCAAATGCATGAAACAACATATAAGTGTATGTATATTCGTATACGTATATCCGTATAAATATAATCGTATAATCGTAAAACACATGCTCATGTAATCCGAAATCTCATACGCATGCTCAAGTTCATAAATCATAAAAAAGACTCGCAAGATTTTCGTGAAAAGAAATTGTCCACTCACAGGTGAGCAAAAAGCACACACGCTCTAATCTCGAGGACCGGCGGAAGATCCCTCGCCAGAAGCACGATCTCGGTCCCGATCTCGATCTCGATCCCCTGAATATATTCATAAAAGACAACTGATCAATATCGTAATCCACAACACTGTACTAATGCACGGAAACCAACCGTTCCCAGAAACGTGAAATGCAGTACAAAATGAATCACGGAAATCCTGAAATCCCCACTCAAAATCTCGACTGAAAATCGGCTAATCAAATCAACCCGAAAACCTCTGTACGATAACCAGGGCGCGATTACAAGAAAAATGACATTAAAATTGTCGAAATCTGAAAATTTGACTTTTTCCACCGGAGCGCCGCCGCCAGCGGCGGCGCGCCTGAAAGGACCCAACCCCTATTTAGCTCCCTAAACCGGAATTGAACCCCTTCGAAAACACGAACCAACAAAAACTTTTCGAAATTTGGGCAGAGTTTCGTTACTAGCGTGGAATTACCATTACCTGCACGCGTAAACACACTCCATCCTATGCCACAAAAAGCAAACCGTGGGCACCAACCCCATCCGGATTTCTCAATATATCAACAATAACGTAAAGTAGTAAATATATATACACTTTACTGAAATCCAGTGTAAAATCATATAACATATTCAATAGGAAGCTCAGAGCGACATCTAATACATAATCGTATACTCATACCACAGTAGGTAGAACAATAAACCTACTGGATGAAACAAAGTAGCTCGAGCACTATGCCTCCGACCACGACGTGCGACACCAGAGCCTGAACTGCAAACTGGGCACGGAAACCGAAAAGCCCAGGGGAAAGACAATAACACGTTAGAGTGAGTGGACGAAAATAAATGTCTTTCACCAGATAATAAATATGTTATAAAAATATATGCGAGTCCAGGTAAATATAAACAACATAGTACACGAGGTAAAACTCATACTCCTCCAGTGTACTGAGCATGCAAGTAAAATCCCACGGGGTCACTCATGGACTCCACCGTGCTAGTACAGTCTGAACCACGGAGTCCCTGACTACCACGTGATTCTGAGCCAGAAATGGCCTCGGTTCCGGGGTACTGCCCCTCACCGGTCTGGTCGGGGTACTGCCCCTCCAGGCGGCCCTCCGTCGGGGATCAGCCGACGAGGCAAGGTGTATCGATACAACAACATAACCACGACTGTACTCTGTGTAAACCAAATCATAAACATTTCGATGCAAATGCATGATACAGCATATAAGTGTATGTATACTCGTATACGTATAATCGTATAAATATATCGTATAATCGTAAAACACATGCTCATGCAATTCGTAATCTCAATACGCATGCTCAAGTTCGAAAATCATATAAAAGACTCGCAAACAATCCGTGAAAAGAAATGTCCACTCACAGACTGGCGTAACGCGTATCGCGTTAACCCGTGATCCGGCGGAAAGTCCATCGCCAAACAAACGATCACGAACTCCTGAATATTCACAATGTCCAATACTCAAAGTCATAATCCGACAATTCAAATCAAATCACGAGAAACCACCGTTCTCGGAAATACACAATTCGAATCCGACGAATCGTCGAAAATCCATATATACCACCTCAAATACCTCGCTTTACGTTCGGACGCTCAACTCGAAAAACGAACCTCCCCACTGCGTTCGGAGCGCGATTTCGAGTCAAACGACATGCAACTTGCCGAAAGTCAAAAAGTCAACCCGTTGACCGCCGTCCACGGCGGCGCCGCCGCCGGCCGAAGAATTTTCCGGCGGAGCCACCCTTGTTCCACTCCAAATCGCCCACTGAGCAACTTTGTCAACTGCACCAAGGGCCAATTCTCACTCTAACTCATCCAATTTCATGAAGAACCGAATTGTACACAAATTTTCCAATCCAAAATTCTCCAAATTCAAGCAGAATTAGAGCTTCAAATTAACACAGTAGCTTCAAGAGGATGAGAGCAACAAAGCCCATCCAAAATTTCAGCTCGAATCGATCAAAATCATGAAACCCGAATTACCTCAAAATTCCTCAAGTTTTTGGCCGGAATTCCTCCATTTCCGGTGAGCCTCGCCGAGAGGGGTGGTCGGATTCCACAAGAGGGGACCAAGGCGAGTCGGAAGAGCTAAGGTTTAGGCCGTGGGGTGGCCGGTAAGGCAACCATCGCCGGCGAGCACCGTGAACCGTCGTGAGTCTCCTCCTCCTCCACCGAGTTGACTCAGTCAACTCGGTCAACTCATTGATGTCTCCTTTGACTTTCCAAAACAGGTAAGTTCACTATTTATAGCATTCCCAAAATGGAAACTTCGTAATTATCCGTTTAAACGAACTTCAAACGCGCGTAACTTTCTCGTCGTAATTCCGATTCCGATAATTCTCGCGGCCATGAACTCATCTCGACATACTCTTCAATAATCATCCAAAGTCAAACACATCGGCCAATCGGATAAAAAGTCAACCCTTCAAAGCAACACACATTAAATCGACTAAATAATCAACAAACGGCAAAATTCGCAACCAATTCCTCGTAACTCCAAATCATGCTCCGGAAGTTCCCACAAACTCGAAATTAAATTCCGAACAACTTCCGTGAAGAAGCCGAACCCAAATTCTCGTCCGGTAATTTAGTCGTTAAGTAGCCCACCATTTAAATCTGAACTTCAAATATTCATAACTAATTCTTCGGTCGTCCAAATAACGATCCGAAACCGCCCACAAACTCGTAATCACACGTACAACGACTCTCGAGAAGAGACCCTGCTCCAATTCTCGGCCAATAATCAAGTCGTTAACAAACTTCGGCGATTAAAACGACTGTCGCAAATCTGCGACTACGTGCAAGCACATCAATCAAGCTGATCATACTGCTGATTCTGGTCCGGGTCGTCACAAATCCACCCCCCTTAGAAAAATTTCGACCTCGAAATTTCTGAGTCTGCTGGCTAAACGTAGGAGCACTGCCTCTGCATACTGCTCAACTCACCAACGGTAATCTCAACTGAACAACTCTGATCACAAACTTCACAATAGGAGATAATTCCGTGCTATAATTCCTGTACCCTCAAATCACAAATCTGAACTGGCTCACATAATCGTCAAGTGTTCCTGCATACGGAACGGATAGGGTACACAATGCAAAACTAACCTGAAACACAGTTCCGCCTCACGGAACACAACACACATAAAAGCCAACACTATAGGCGATGCCGAACCATACAGCATAACACAAACTCGCCTATGGCCACATATGGATCAAAACATCAAGGCAAATCACAACACGACCTGCTCATACCAACGAAACTCAAGCATCGAACTCAAACAATTATCAACCTATTTCCGTTAACCTGATAGTCTGTGGTAACACACTCCACAAAATCGGACACAATCATCAACTCAAATTCAAACCAAACTCACTCCAACACAATGAAGTACAACATCGTTCCTCAAAACGACGTCAAACAATATCAAAATCACAGTGGACAACAACCTGGTACTGCAAGCAACCTCGAACAGCTGAAACTGCTGGTCCCGAATCCTCCGGAACTACAATACCAAGGTCCACAACATGCCCTCCAAGGCCTGAATAGTCCTCAAAGATCGCTCGCCAATCCGAGGATAAGAACTGGTACCAACTCGTAATCTGGTCCCCAATGCTTACTGCAAAGCTTGCCAACACTCCGTCGTAGTTGATTATCTCGATCAGCGGACTGGGACACAGATACACCACGTAAATAGCCAATCTTCGTCAAACATAGCTATGCCAGCCAACCACTGGAATCATCTCCGAAAGTACAAGGAACTGTACTGAGTTCGTCAAATGATCCACAAAGGCCCGACAACTGGTATCACAACCAAAGTGTACACATACACACACAATCACAGCAGCAACCGTCACGTCAAACCGGAAATCTCAAATGGCTAACACATCTCGGCAAGTCTCTGCCTCCTAGCCATTGCCAGTCGACGAATGTGGCATCAGCACACACAAGTTGCGCTCGCACAAACTGCTATATCGTTTTTCATGTTGCGTCACGAGTAGTAACTCGAAATATCTGACACATCTCCGTGCCACTAGCGCCAACCGCGCACAAAATCATGAGCCTCAACACCATCATACTCGAACTCAGCTCTCGTAGCCCACAACTCGGCTAACATGGAAACTCGAGCCACACACATATGAAACACTGAAGCTCCTGACTCTCGACTGAATGCATCAGTAACAACATCCCAAACTAATGGTCAAAGTATAATCTCTAGCCTTTTCCGAACAAACTCAAAGGTACAGCCATAGTCGTTAGTCGACCTCATCCATCTACACTGCCTCAAGCCCAAATCTGGCCGAAAATGCAAGTGGAGGAAACTCAAATGATCAGTGTACATCCTACACCTCACTGCACGCCATAGCTGTAGTGTCTCGAACTCTCTGATGCTAACACAAGAACAGCTACACCCAATATCATACACTGGATACGTAGCCCCATAAAGGTTCTACAACCTGAAACCATGAGCCACCACTCTGCTACACAGCATCAAAACGTAACCAAATCCAAACCTCGATGCATCGCCATAATCCACAAACTCGTCGTAGTCATCAGGTAGGGTCAAAACCGATGAAACGATCGATCATCCCGCAAGAGTCAGTAACTCTCCTTGCGTGCATCGAACCACTCGAACGTGATACCTTCTTGTCAATTTGGAAAATAGAGTGGCAATCCAGGAAAATCCTGCACAAGCCGTCGGTAATAGCCTGCCAACTCAAGAGACTCCCGATCTCTGGTGCAATGGTAGGGCAAACTCCGAATCATCACGGCTTCGAACCGGTCAGGATCCACGCCGACTCCCTCGGCTAGCATCACATAGCCCAACATCTTCACGCTAATAGACCAAAACTCACACTGGCTGAACTTACAACAGCTAACCATCTCGTGAAGTCCACAAAACCGCTCGCAACTGCTCCAGGTACTGGTCCACACTCTCGGAGTACATCAGGACATTGCCAACGAACATGACCACAACTCGTCCAGAAACCGTCTGAACACATGGTCCATCACGTCCACACGATCTACGGGGCATTGGTCAACCAAATAGCGTGACCAAAAACTCATGATGCCCGCACTGAGATCCGTAAGCCAACAAAGCCACATCTGACTCACCGAACCACAACTGATGGTATCCGGTCCCGAAATCAATCTCCGACAAGACTGGAGCTCTCGCGAGCTGAACAAACCAATCCTCAACCCAAAACGGAGGATACTCACTCTCCTCTGAAACGAATCAGGCTTCCAGTAATCAATACGCCACCTCATCGAACCACCCATCATCAGTACAGACAATGCAAAAGTACACCACGCAAATACGCTGGGTCACATGAAATCTCCTGAAACCTCCTCCAGCAACTCCTGGAGTCAAAACTGTAGCTCCATCAGCTCCGCTGGCTCAGAACGACAATGTGTCGATAAAATGAGTCCAGCGCCTAGTACAAGCTCAATAGTGTAGTCGGTCTCCCGAACTGGAGGAACACCTGGTAACTCCTCCGAAACACGCCAGGAAACTCGGAAACCACCTCAATGTCACCAATAACGGGCTCAGCAACCGAAATATCTACAGCATGGGTTAAGCGAGCAACACAATCCGTCTCCATCATCCGCTCGACCATCACCGCGAAACAGCATTTCGGGGAAATCTGGTCGTCGAAACACAACCTCCTTCTCGAGGTACTCGAACACAGCCAATTGCGTCGTCAGTAACTCCATGCTCACAAACACACCAAAACCACAATACCCAGCTATAACAGATCCACGGCTAAGTCATAACCTCCAACAAGGATCTCGTGACCTCCGGATGGATGCAACACTCTCCAAAACCTCGGAAGTGGAGATACAGGTACAATCGCCATGGACATCAAGCAATAGTAACCTCGGAGAAAAGTCTGTCCTCAAACAAGGTCATGGCACGAACTCCAACATGCCCAACTGGCCACACACATCAACTGTGACTTGCTGACTAACTCGTCAACAGGGTGCATTAGTCAGATCGCAGGAACAACATGAGGATCTCCTCGTAAACTCTGAGCTGCTGAACCGCTACAACAGCTGACCAAGGGCGCTCCCTCGTAACGTGATCCTCCTGGCCACCACAATGGCAACAGAGAGTGTACCACAAACACAAGTCACCGCAACACCTACTGCGTGAAAGGATCACCAACGATCGCCCAAACTCATGCCACAGGAGCAAATCCGCTACTCTGTGATCTCCGCCATCGCCAAATGGATTAGCAGAAGATCCTCAACATAACCGAAAAGGCCACAGTCTGATGAAGTCACTGATCCCGAAGTATCAGAACTCAATCTCTCACTACTGAATCCACTTTCCTCAAACCGTCACATCAAAAACCGTGTACATCTTTCCCTTACACTAGCCTCGCCACTGAGTGCAGCACACTAAGCTCCTCACGGATATATCGAGGCACATCAATCAGAATCTCTCTGATACTCAGGTTCAAACTCATCTCGAACCTCGTACACTGCTTCCTCTGAAGCCACATAACTCGTACAAACCGAAACTAACATGTGAACAATGCATCTCTGCCCCAGGTGGGTAAACACTCCACATCAATTGCTGAGTAGCCTGATAACACCATCACTGTTTACACAACACTCTGAATGTAGGCCGTAGAGTCGCAACCGGAACTCACACAATATCAGCCCACAAATTACAACAAACTGAATCAGGCACACATCCCTGCCATAAATCTCAGCTCTAAGGCAACACATAGATGCTCATATACATATCCCCAGGCAAACCGTGCCACACATTCTCTGAACTCTGAATACTCATCCAAATCCACAGTTCACTGGCAATTCACGCGTCGAATGATCCTCAACAGGATCCACAACCGAAACGACACGGAAAGCACGTCAGGAGGCATCCTAATGAATACAATATCGTTCACAACAAGTGGAACGTAATCATGGAACTTCAAATATTTGAAAGCATACAACACCCGGAATTTGATGATTATCCGCCGGCCGGTCGGGTCACCATTCCAGTCATGCTGTACATTCTCAAATATCCTTAGTAAACACGACTACAGAAGTCTACAGAACCTATAACCTAATGCTCTGATACCAAGCTGAAAGGACCCAACCCCTATTTAGCTCCCTAAACCGGAATTGAACCCCTTCGAAAACACGAACCAACAAAAACTTTTCGAAATTTGGGCAGAGTTTCGTTACTAGCGTGGAATTACCATTACCTGCACGCGTAAACACACTCCATCCTATGCCACAAAAAGCAAACCGTGGGCACCAACCCCATCCGGATTTCTCAATATATCAACAATAACGTAAAGTAGTAAATATATATACACTTTACTGAAATCCAGTGTAAAATCATATAACATATTCAATAGGAAGCTCAGAGCGACATCTAATACATAATCGTATACTCATACCACAGTAGGTAGAATAATAAACCTACTGGATGAAACAAAGTAGCTCGAGCACTATGCCTCCGACCACGACGTGCGACACCAGAGCCTGAACTGCAAACTGGGCACGGAAACCGAAAAGCCCAGGGGAAAGACAATAACACGTTAGAGTGAGTGGACGAAAATAAATGTCTTTCACCAGATAATAAATATGTTATAAAAATATATGCGAGTCCAGGTAAATATAAACAACATAGTACACGAGGTAAAACTCATACTCCTCCAGTGTACTGAGCATGCAAGTAAAATCCCACGGGGTCACTCATGGACTCCACCATGCTAGTACAGTCTGAACCACGGAGTCCCTGACTACCACGTGATTCTGAGCCAGAAATGGCCTCGGTTCCGGGGTACTGCCCCTCACCGGTCTGGTCGGGGTACTGCCCCTCCAGGCGGCCCTCCGTCGGGGATCAGCCGACGAGGCAAGGTGTATCGATACAACAACATAACCACGACTGTACTCTGTGTAAACCAAATCATAAACATTTCGATGCAAATGCATGATACAGCATATAAGTGTATGTATACTCGTATACGTATAATCGTATAAATATATCGTATAATCGTAAAACACATGCTCATGCAATTCGTAATCTCAATACGCATGCTCAAGTTCGAAAATCATATAAAAGACTCGCAAACAATCCGTGAAAAGAAATGTCCACTCACAGACTGGCGTAACGCGTATCGCGTTAACCCGTGATCCGGCGGAAAGTCCATCGCCAAACAAACGATCACGAACTCCTGAATATTCACAATGTCCAATACTCAAAGTCATAATCCGACAATTCAAATCAAATCACGAGAAACCACCGTTCTCGGAAATACACAATTCGAATCCGACGAATCGTCGAAAATCCATATATACCACCTCAAATACCTCGCTTTACGTTCGGACGCTCAACTCGAAAAACGAACCTCCCCACTGCGTTCGGAGCGCGATTTCGAGTCAAACGACATGCAACTTGCCGAAAGTCAAAAAGTCAACCCGTTGACAGCCGTTGACCGCCGTTGACCGCCGTCCACGGCGGCGCCGCCGCCGGCCGAAGAATTTTCCGGCGGAGCCACCCTTGTTCCACTCCAAATCGCCCACTGAGCAACTTTGTCAACTGCACCAAGGGCCAATTCTCACTCTAACTCATCCAATTTCATGAAGAACCGAATTGTACACAAATTTTCCAATCCAAAATTCTCCAAATTCAAGCAAAATTAGAGCTTCAAATTAACACAGTAGCTTCAAGAGGATGAGAGCAACAAAGCCCATCCAAAATTTCAGCTCGAATCGATCAAAATCATGAAACCCGAATTACCTCAAAATTCCTCAAGTTTTTGGCCGGAATTCCTCCATTTCCGGTGAGCCTCGCCGAGAGGGGTGGTCGGATTCCACAAGAGGGGACCAAGGCGAGTCGCAAGAGCTAAGGTTTAGGCCGTGGGGTGGCCGGTAAGGCAACCATCGCCGGCGAGCACCGTGAACCGTCGTGAGTCTCCTCCTCCTCCACCGAGTTGACTCAGTCAACTCGGTCAACTCATTGATGTCTCCTTTGACTTTCCAAAACAGGTAAGTTCACTATTTATAGCATTCCCAAAATGGAAACTTCGTAATTATCCGTTTAAACGAACTTCAAACGCGCGTAACTTTCTCGTCGTAATTCCGATTCCGATAATTCTCGCGGCCATGAACTCATCTCGACATACTCTTCAATAATCATCCAAAGTCAAACACATCGGCCAATCGGATAAAAAGTCAACCCTTCAAAGCAACACACATTAAATCGACTAAATAATCAACAAACGGCAAAATTCGCAACCAATTCCTCGTAACTCCAAATCATGCTCCGGAAGTTCCCACAAACTCGAAATTAAATTCCGAACAACTTCCGTGAAGAAGCCGAACCCAAATTCTCGTCCGGTAATTTAGTCGTTAAGTAGCCCACCATTTAAATCTGAACTTCAAATATTCATAACTAATTCTTCGGTCGTCCAAATAACGATCCGAAACCGCCCACAAACTCGTAATCACACGTACAACGACTCTCGAGAAGAGACCCTGCTCCAATTCTCGGCCAATAATCAAGTCGTTAACAAACTTCGGCGATTAAAACGACTGTCGCAAATCTGCGACTACGTGCAAGCACATCAATCAAGCTGATCATACTGCTGATTCTGGTCCGGGTCGTCACAGTGCCGTCAACGGTGGAATTTCACGGCCAAAATTTCCAGAATTCAAGGTCTCATCAAGGCGAATAACTTTCCCAACTAAGACTCAAGCCAATTCCAACTCTAACCCTTCCAAAACTCAACAAACCCGAACGGAAATTCAAACCGGAATTCCAAATCGGGTTCCTCCCCAAACATCTCCTCGTTCAAAACCAAGCCACTAGGAAACACCACCGAGGTGTGGGAAGCAAAACCCCCAACATCTCGACCCTCAACACTCGCCGGAACCACCTCCACCGTCACCGGCAAACCTCACCATTTCGGCCTACTTCGAAATTACCCAAAACAAAATCAATTCCATCCAAACCAAAGCTAAACCCACTCGAAATCAAACAAGGATGCTAACCATACCTGTCCCGTGGCTAGAGGTGGCCGGAAAGTAGGTCGTCGGACGGTGACTCCCAAACGGGAAACTTTCCCTTTCGGTCTGCAAGTCAACTTTCCCAAAATAGAAATTCAATGATGGTCAACCCTCAATCAGCAATTTTTACGACAATTCTCGACTATTCCGATATTTATACTCGAGCCTCGGGTCCAAAACGAATATATGAAATGATTCGGATAAACACGAAACAATCGGATAAACTCGTCGAAATCCGAAACTTCAAATAATCATAAAATATTCCTCGGTTATCGGAAAAATCTTCCGGAACCACCCCCAAACTCGAAATCACGTACTCTACAATATCCGTGAAGACACACAACTCATATTCTCGACAGAAAACATAGTCGCGAATCGAATCGACAAACCACGCAATATCGTAAAACTGCGACTATAACCAAATCTCGAGAATCGTGCCAAACACACAACTGATTCTGGTTCGGGTCGTCACAGAACCCTTGTCGTCTGGTATAGTTAACTAATAACCGACGACCTCAGTACCTCGTCGGTTATAGTGATTTAACCGACGATGTATTCTAATCGTCGGTTATAGTAGCCGGAAAATCGTCGGGTATAGTTTCCCATTATTATGGACGACCTTTTTTTAACTATTATCGACGATTAGAATACATCGTCGGCTATAGTTGCTTATTTCAGATCCATTCTGGGCAGCAGCTCCGTCATTCAAAAAAAATCTCCCGCAGAAACTGAAAACGCTCTTAAATCATTGGGTGTTGTCGAAAACTGTCCACAATGAGTGCGTGATTCATTATATATAGGTACGTACTTATATATATAGGTATATATATGCATGCATGTGTGTGTTGATCGATTTAATGTTGATGTATATATATAGCTAGATTGAGTATGTTGAGATATATATTGTTGATTTTGAATTTATTGTTGAGTTTGAGTAATTGATGGTTGATTTTGAGTACGTGATTGATAGTTGAGTTGGAGTAATTGTCGTTGATTATTGTGAATATATGTCTTTGATTTTGGAGTAATTGTCGTTGGATTTGAATTTACTGTTGAGGATTGAGTCGCACTATCCGTTGAAGGCGTGCGATTGTCCTCATAAAGCCTCCTCGCGCTGGAGGGTCAGCGAGACTCGACTTCCTGCTCCTCAGGCGGTCCCTGACCTAGTAGTGCACGGTGCCGAGAGCTGGGAGGATGGCTATAGGTGTTGCCGATACTAGCGGATCCAGATCCGGATGCAGACTGGCTTGCGCTGCCCTCATCCCCACGTCCCGATCTCCCTCTCGAAGCACCGCAGTTCAACAAATTCTTACTTTCTATAAATATGTAACATAATCAAATTTATATAGTTTTAATATATCTAAATAATATTGCTATAATTATTTCACATTAATCTGCCAAATTCCAAATTAATTAAAATTAATGTAGAGTAATTCTAATTAATTCACATTAATCTAACAAATGTCATATTAATTAAAATTAATGTAGATGAATTCTAATTAATTCACATGAATCTAACAAATGCCATATTAATTCACATATTTCCAAATTAACTCATAATTAATAATCTCATATATTACAAAAAAATCAAATTAATCCATATTAATCTACCAAATTCCATATTACTTCACATTAATGTATAATAATTTAAATTAATTCACATTAATCTAACAAAATGCCATATTAATGTCACATTTTTTCCAAATTAATACAAAATTAATAATCTCATAAATTGCAGAAAATTGTAATAATCTCATATATATATATATATTAATATATATAAATCATATATTCATTTATTCATAATTAATCCCATATATGAAATAAAATTACAAAAATCATGATAATCATATATATGTATATTCCTAATATGCAAAAAAAATAATCGGCATAGTTTTCCCATATATATATGCAAACAAAAATCAACAAAATCCCATTATATATAATCAAAAATCAACAAAATTCCATATATACTCTCAATAATCCCATATATGCAAAAAAACATTCACACAATCTCACATATATGTATCTAATTACACCCTAAACCCAAACATTCACATTATCGATAAACTATACAAAATTTAGACCAAAATATTAAAAAAATTCATATTTGGGGATTTAGGAATTTATGGGGAGAGAGAGAGAGAGGGAACCTATTTAGGATGGAGATCGGCGGCGGTGGAGGTGGCTGGATGAACGGCGGCGGCGGCGGGCTTCTCTCTCTCTCTCGGAATAGTTTCTCTCTCTTTCTCTCTCGGAACAATTTCTTCTCTCTCTCTCTTGCACAGTTTTCGTTTCGTGTTCTGCCGTTCTGGGGGTTATAACCCGAGAGTTATTCCCGACAACATAAGTATAGTCGTCGGTAAAAGAACTATACCAGACGATTATACTTATGTCGTCGGGTATAAGACTATACCCGATGACATTCATAATAGGGACATCGTCGGGTATAATTTTTTTCCCTCTTCCGTTTTCCTTTGTTTTTCCTCATAAATACTACTTATAAAAAAGGTTAATTAAACAAAATTTCCAAATTACATATCACGAATGACATTCATTGAATTGCACGTTCATATATACTCAAATTGCACGTTCAAGTCATGTACCGTCATACACATCGAGAAACATTGCACGTTCATACTCAAATTAACATACGTATACGTCCATTTGTAAATCACTAAGGCACATAGTTCGAATCATCGCTTGAGTCTGACTCGGTTTCTGAGTTAATTTCAGGTAAAATGTGTAAGCCATCGTCACTTGAGTCTTCGTCGTCTTCATTTTGATTTACATCAATAAGTTCAGGTCGAGGAATTCATACCACACTACCCTATATCACATTAGTAAGACATATTCAGGAATACCAGTTGCGTTCGGCTCTTAGTATGCAGTAACTTCTTCATTATCTACGATCACACCAAGTGTCAAACCATTGTATATGTTTCTTGGAATAACGTGGTTAACAACTTTCCAGGCGCCTTTGTGCACAAGATCATCAAGATAGAACAATTGTTTCACCGCCGTGGCCAAAACAAATGGATCATCTTCATACCAGTTTGTAGTAGTATTCACAGAAAATATGCCGAATTGATCGGTCATTGTGTTCTCAGGGTCGGTATCAAACCATCTACACTTAAACAAGTGCATTGTCATGCCTTCCCCATATATTAATTCGACAACTGAAAGGAGAACACCGTAATAGTCAACTCCATTTTGCCCACCCTGCACCATTACCCCCGAATTCTATGTTATTCGTCTAACATCTCTATGTTCACAAATAAATAGCATGCCATTTACCTTACACATAGGATAAACTCTGGAAGTTATAGGTTTCTGCGCCAAGAGCCTCAATTCGTGTGACCACTGAGGGATACCATCATCTTGTACATGGTTCATCTGAAAATGATCATTAACTTAACTTTAAATAGGAAAATAGTACGCCATTTATATATATATATACAAGTAAATATATCTATATACGTACCCATTTGCTAAAATAGTTTGCGAACGTCTTGTTGTGATACTCAACATCACCGGCAATAGCAGCGCAGTAAAGGTGCAGATTTTTTCAATAGTAAACTTCTGGACAGTTAATCTATACCGACCAATGGGTGATGACTAGCTCATATGGTTCTAATTTGTACGAGTTGGGCAACTTTCTAGAAACTTCAACGTCATTAGAGATGATCGAAATGTTGAAATGATGTTCATCTACCGGCATATGTTGTGGAGGGTCCTCCAACGTTCCCAAATACAACTTGGTGTATGTTACGAACTCGTGTGCAATATATGCTTCATCGATACACCCTTTGGGTGTGGATTTGTTCATCACATAGTCTTTGTAGTCCCCTAATTGTCTATAAAGTAATAATTAAAGAGCATGTTATGATTATTGTAAAATAAGTGAATAAATAATATTAAAGAAATAGCCAGATTCAGAGATGCCTTACGTACCTTTCCATAGGATACATCCATGTGTAGTGTACTGGACCGGTAAGCAACAATTGTTCCAGAAGATGAAGAATCAGGTGAGGCATGATGTCGAAAAAATTTGGAGGAAATATCCTTTCCAATTTGCACATGATAAAAATAATGTCCTGTTGCATTTTCAACATGTCCAATTTCTTCACTTCTCTAGTGCATAACTTCTGAAAAAATCTTGACAAAGCCACTAATGGCTCCACCACCTTTTTAGGTAGGTACCCTCGAATGAAAACAGGGAAGAGGCATTAAAGCAGTATATGACAGTCATGACTCTTTAGTCCGTACATCTTATTGTCTTTGAAGTTAACACACCGACTTATATTTCCTGCATAGTCGGAAGGATACTTAACATTACCCATCCAGCCAAAATTTTCAGTCTTCTGGGCAGGCTTGATGGTATAAGGAGCTTGAGGCATTTTTTCTTCTCATCTCTCAACCACAAATGTTTTCGCACTCCCATTCTTTTCCGATCAATGCGTACCTTCGGGAAATCTTTAGTTTTTCTCTCCCAATTCAACACTGTGCCGACCACACTCTCGCACACATTTTTCTCTATATGCATGACATCTAAGTAGTGTCTGATCAGCAACTTGGACAATTATAGAAGTTCCCAAAAAATACTTTTGTGTGACCAGAATTTATACCTGTCGGGTTTGTCAGGTATTGACGCCACTATCTCAGGATGAGTACTGAGCTGCCTAAAATCGTATTCATTTAGCACTTCCAATATTTCATCCCCCATCCATCTCCTCGGCTGCTCACCAATTTCCACTGTCCTATCAAATGCCTCCATATCCTCTCGAAATGGGTGATCATGTGGAAGCCAACAACGATGTCGCATATGTACAATCTTCCTGCAATGAGGTCTGCAACACTCAACCGTCATGCACTCAGGACTAGCCCTGTATCCCCTGGTAACGTTGCCCGACAACATCCCGCGTGCAGGAAAATCGCTAATGGTGCCAACAAGCATGACATGCATCTGGAACATCTCATTTTTGAACTTGTCATAAGTGGGATGACCATGCTCACTCAAGTACTTAAGCTCCTCAATCAAGGGTCTCAGATACACATCGAGACACTTTCCTGGATAACCTGGCCCTGGAATGATCATAGTGAGCATATTGTATTCTTTCTTCATGCACATCCATGGAGGAAGGTTGTACGGTACCAAAATAATTGGCCATATACTGTATTGAAGACTCATGTTCCCAAAAGGGTTGAATCCGTCAGATGAAAGCCCCAGCCAAACATTTCGAACCTCTGATGCAAAATAAGAAAACTCATTCACCATGTGCTTCCAAGCCTCTCCGTCAGCAGGGTGTATAAGCGTATCACCGTCGGGCAAATTCCTCTCGGCCCACCATCTCATAGCTTCAGCCGTGTGTGCAAACATGAACAACCGTTCTAGCCTATCTATCAGGGGAAAATACCGAAGTATCTTCAAAGCTTTCTTGTTTCCGGCAGGAGTCAACTTATACCTATCTGTACCACATACCGGGCATTCATCAAGGGATTCAAGATCATTCCCATAAGCATCTTCACTCAACTGGTATTCCTGAATATGTCTTACTAATGTGATATAGGGTAGTGTGGTATGAATTCCTCGACCTGAACTTATTGATGTAAATCAAAATGAAGACGACGAAGACTCAAGTGACGATGGCTTACACATTTTACCTGAAATTAACTCAGAAACCGAGTCAGACTCAAGCGATGATTCGAACTATGTGCCTTAGTGATTTACAAATGGACGTATACGTATGTTAATTTGAGTATGAACGTGCAATGTTTCTCGATGTGTATGACGGTACATGACTTGAACGTGCAATTTGAGTATATATGAACGTGCAATTCAATGAATGTCATTCGTGATATGTAATTTGGAAATTTTGTTTAATTAACCTTTTTTATAAGTAGTATTTATGAGGAAAAACAAAGGAAAACGGAAGAGGGAAAAAAATTATACCCGACGATGTCCCTATTATGAATGTCATCGGGTATAGTCTTATACCCGACGACATAAGTATAATCGTCTGGTATAGTTCTTTTACCGACGACTATACTTATGTTGTCGGGAATAACTCTCGGGTTATAACCCCCAGAACGGCAGAACACGAAACGAAAACTGTGCAAGAGAGAGAGAGAAGAAATTGTTCCGAGAGAGAAAGAGAGAGAAACTATTCCGAGAGAGAGAGAGAAGCCCGCCGCCGCCGCCGTTCATCCAGCCACCTCCACCGCCGCCGATCTCCATCCTAAATAGGTTCCCTCTCTCTCTCTCTCCCCATAAATTCCTAAATCCCCAAATATGAATTTTTTTAATATTTTGGTCTAAATTTTGTATAGTTTATCGATAATGTGAATGTTTGGGTTTAGGGTGTAATTAGATACATATATGTGAGATTGTGTGAATGTTTTTTTGCATATATGGGATTATTGAGAGTATATATGGAATTTTGTTGATTTTTGATTATATATAATGGGATTTTGTTGATTTTTGTTTGCATATATATATGGGAAAACTATGCCGATTATTTTTTTTGCATATTAGGAATATACATATATATGATTATCATGATTTTTGTAATTTTATTTCATATATGGGATTAATTATGAATAAATGAATATATGATTTATATATATTAATATATATATATATATGAGATTATTACAATTTTCTGCAATTTATGAGATTATTAATTTTGTATTAATTTGGAAAAAATGTGACATTAATATGGCATTTTGTTAGATTAATGTGAATTAATTTAAATTATTATACATTAATGTGAAGTAATATGGAATTTGGTAGATTAATATGGATTAATTTGATTTTTTTGTAATATATGAGATTATTAATTATGAGTTAATTTGGAAATATGTGAATTAATATGGCATTTGTTAGATTCATGTGAATTAATTAGAATTCATCTACATTAATTTTAATTAATATGACATTTGTTAGATTAATGTGAATTAATTAGAATTACTCTACATTAATTTTAATTAATTTGGAATTTGGCAGATTAATGTGAAATAATTATAGCAATATTATTTAGATATATTAAAACTATATAAATTTGATTATGTTACATATTTATAGAAAGTAAGAATTTGTTGAACTGCGGTGCTTCGAGAGGGAGATCGGGACGTGGGGATGAGGGCAGCGCAAGCCAGTCTGCATCCGGATCTGGATCCGCTAGTATCGGCAACACCTATAGCCATCCTCCCAGCTCTCGGCACCGTGCACTACTAGGTCAGGGACCGCCTGAGGAGCAGGAAGTCGAGTCTCGCTGACCCTCCAGCGCGAGGAGGCTTTATGAGGACAATCGCACGCCTTCAACGGATAGTGCGACTCAATCCTCGGTCCGTATGCCGGACTTTCATCGGCCGGCCCCTTCCCATCCCCTTCTGAGGAGGCTAATGGATCGATTCACTCCTCGGCCAGGGTACGACTATGTCCGCCGTCTACCCTATTCTTACCCTTTGAAATCCCAATGATACCCCTCGTCGATCCCACGGGCATGCCTGTTCCAGGGCAGCTAGGGTTCATTAGCCTGGAGCAGGCATACACGTATGTACCCTTCCCGTCACCTCTATGAAGTGTGAGGACTCCGGGATTATGCAGCGATGACTTAGGTAAATATTAATAAGTGATATCTTTTTACTTACTAATATTTAAATAAAAAATGGTGTTCATGTTTAAAAAATCGTTTACAAATTGTTATAGGCACGATTGTGGCCGGTGGAAAAGAGAAGAAGACCAGAGGCCCCGTCGTTGGCAAGTTACTGGACGACGTGATTAGGGCTACCGGTGGTGGACAATTGATGATTAAGTCCGGGGCTGGAGGCGAGGTGATCAAAGGAAAGCTCACTCGACAGTACGCAGGGATGGCGGGCAGCATCATACGGGATAGAGTCCCAATGATGTGGCCAGATTGGAATTCGGTGCCGCACTGCGTCAAATACGAACTGAATAATGCGTTGTCGGTGAGTAGAATTGTATATTCATTATATATCTTTTCTGTATAAATTTTTAATATTAATATATATGCATTGCATAGGTGGTTCCGCGTGGACAACGACATCAGACCCACGTGGGCAGATGAAGTGCAAGGGAGCAGGTTACGTGATTCATTTGTTGTGATTTTTTCATTTGTTGTGATTTTGATTATAAGTTACTAACATTTATGTTTTATTAATATAGGTACAAGGAGTGGAAGGTTGAGCTAAAGAAGCATTGGAAAAAGTACGGGGATGATCGTTCGGGTACCCTTAGCGAGTTTCGTTATAAGAAGTACGAGTGGCGATGACTTGTGGTTCACTTCAACAACCTGAAATTGAAGGTATGTAACCTGTTCGATTATTATTTTGTTCTATCGTATTTCCCCCAAATTATTTGGCTAGCTAACAGTAATTTTTTATGTTGGATTAATCGAACATGCTATTTCTGAAGTAAACACAAGGAATCGGGGCAAAAACATAAAAAATCATCATGCCGGTTCCAGATCATACTCGGGTTGGATCGAGGAGGTGGCCAAGCACCCATAAGTCTCTCTGCTTGTCTATATGATGCCGCATGAATATCCGCAGTCCCCCGAAGATGCTGTAAGTGTCCTTACAAAAAAATAAACATATTTTTAAAATTTTTGTATGTTTACATTAATTGACATATTATTTTTCTTTGTCAATTAGGCTAGAGTTCAGGAGGTGATCCCGGAGGTGTTGACTCAGGTGGCGAGATAGCTCTATCCCAACACCCCGGATGCGGAGCTCCCGATTGACCAGATTGATCAATCTAATCCTACCATAGCGGCCAGGATCATGTCAACCGCGATCCCTCCAGGGAAGAACACTTTCTACTGCAGGGGGCTCAGAAAGTTGGGTCAAGGGCTGCTGAAGAAGACTCCTGATTTCTCCCATGGATCGGGATCTTCTAAAACTAATCAGCTACAGGAGCAGCTTCAGAGGCAAGCGATGGAGATGGAATCTCAACGGCTACGGATGGAGGAGCTGGAGCGGGCGAGAGCCGCCGAGCAGCAGGCGCGAGCCGCAGAGCAGAATCGGTTGACCAAGCAGCAGCAGATGATGGGGACATGGATGCAGCACTGTTATGCACAGTTGCAGGCGTCTGGAATCTAGATGGCTCCTCCGCCCTTTTTCAGTGAATCACAGCCGCAGCCGTAGCCGCAGCCGCAGCAGAAGACGCCGGACTAGGGAGAGTCTTCCAACCCTTTTGACAACATCTTCTTAGGAAACCCGTAGTACGTAGATAGATATTGATTTGAACGATTTCTGTGTTTTTAATTGGATTTACGTGTACAATTTGAACGTTTTTTTGTTGTGAACAATATTGGTTTACGTAATTTATATCAATGAGGTTTAAGCTTTATTGTTTCATGGTGCAATATTGGTTTAAGCACCATGAAACAATAAAGCTTAAACCTCATTGATATAAATTACGTAACCATACATACTCCAAGATATAGGTTTGTACGTAGTTGTAGAGTCTAGTGATATGGTTGCACAAATTGGTTAGAATTTTTCGGGAAACAAATTACTAAGCATATAACTAAGGTAGTGCTTCCAGACCAAAAAACAAAATCAAGGATTTATCGTCATATAGTTTATACCCCAAAGTTTTAAAAACATATCTCTATAGCTATGTGCAGAAGTTTCAAAGTTTGTGTAGTAGTGAATCAAAGTTAGACTCTTCATCCTTGAAGTGTTAATCCTCATACCAGACACAATCTCGAGAACTAAATTCTGAAGCTGCAAATGTCTGCCTACTCCGTAAGTTGCCCTTGAACAAGATAATCTGGCACCATATAGCCGCTGCATCATTAGTAGTATATATAGATGGGATTAAGGTAATAACAAATGAGAAAATGTGCAGATGGCTGACTGTGAGAATACAAAGTAGACCATCTTACTATGTTTCAGCAATACTACATTACTGCAATTTGATTATCAAGATAAACCCAAAACCTTGAAACACCCAAGGCCTAACAGTAAAATTAAAAAGTGTGGTCTGAAATTACACCCAAATCACTTTACTCCACCACAGTAAGTCCTGCACCACGATTACAAACACAATCATATATACCACACTCAACAACACAAAATAACCTACAAATCAGAAAAAAGCTTTGAACTTTGAAACAAAAATTACGAACCATGATCACACAACAACTAAATATGAAGCCTGAATCAAACCAACATACCTTTTTGATCTAAAGAGACTATAACACTGTATATTTAACATAGTCGGTAGGAAGGTCTGTGTATGCTGGCAAGATTAAAATGTGCTCCAAGAATCTATGACATTAAAGCAGTAAGAAAATAAGAACAAAAACTACACTGGAAGGGTCTATATCTTGGGAAAGGCACAATAGTATACTAGTCAAAAGGTAGTGATTTTACCGTTGTACATCTTTAAGGAGGAAGAAGCAAATGCTTTCTATTTGAGAAATGAGAGTACTCTTTTCTCCAAAAGCTGATCAGCACCCTGCATGTCAATATTTTTCATGACAAACTGGTCATCCAATTCATTGACAACTACGAACAATGGCTGCTACTTTACATGTTGTTTAAAATCATATCATTCACATTCATCGACAGAAAAATTTAACAAGGAATATATCAAAGCAGCTTTAGAACAACATACCAGTCTGCAACTTACACCAATCACAACAACTTGTGATGTCATTGACTGCAGTGCATCAAGCAAATTATAAAGTAATCGCTGATTTCCCTGGAAAATGAAAAACCAACACAATAAAGAGCAACATGATTTGGATCTCCCTCTAGTTCGTTCCTTTGATTAATGAAAGCACTAGATAATAGGGGCTGCCTATGATCGTTGAAGGTGAAGACTTTTTTCTAAGGTTTGTTAATGATGTGAGACTCTGATCAATTACTTCCGCTGAGAATTCCTCTTTGAAAGTCCGCAAAACAAGTCCAAGCACGGATGGTACCGCGCTTTAACCCTTTGATGCTTAAGTTAGTAAAGAACCAAGCATAAGCGAATATAAGAGTTGAATTTCTCACCTTTGCCAAGCTATGGCGTCGTATATAGAGTGATCGTTCAAGGTCTTAGTATAGTCTGTATAAGAATAGGACTGCATACTTTCGAATAGGATGAGTCTATCAAGGAATAGATCTCTGTTTTTAGGGCTAATCATGTTTTTAGATTACCACAAACTCTTTGGTTTAATCCCCTTAGGATTCGTACAAATCTTACCATTTTCCTCGAGGTTTGATCGTACAATCCCTCGAGGTCCGATAGCGCAATCCCTTGATGTCCGATTGTACAATCCCTCAAGTTCTGATCGTGCAGTCTCCTTGAGGTTCGATCGTCCTTAAGGTCCGATCGTGCAGCCCATTAAAGCCCGATCGTACATTGGGATCGTCACACCATCTTACGAATATTCCAAAGGCTTCTGCATCATTCTAGATAGCCCGAGAAATCTCTAGATTAATTAATTCATACTCGGAACCTAAATTGTACAGGCCCAAACCCAATATTTTAATTATCAGACCTCTTCTGCTTGCAGACCTGGGGGACCAAAATTCATCTGGCTCTATGTGACAAAATTTGGCTCCTACAAATACACCAAAGGTATACCAAGCAGACCTTGCATCAATTAGTGTGCCTTCACTATCCAGATAATTTGACCTACAAAAATGTCCAAGCAATAACATTCAACATATTAAATCAAACTGAAAAAGAAACACATATCTTAGCCATGATTAATTCATGGAAGCAAAACTCCATTAAAAGATTTCTCATCATTCATGCAAGCTTTCTTGCTTCCACAGGTCTTCCATGGAATACCACGACATTCCAATAGATAAATCGTTCATGAACAAAAAGATAATAATGAGCTTTGCAATGTGCTTAACTCGAATCCTTTAGCTTCTTGCAATGATGATCTCAGGATTTCTTGAAAATCCACTCATATCTTTCCTCGGAGTCTTCCCTCAGCTTGGAACGCCAAATAAATTGCAATAACCAAGTTCCCATATAGAACACTCAACAAAAAGTCGTCGTTGAACTTTCTAGAAAATGCAAGGTGTCTGAAAAACCCTCGAGGTTGCTGAAAAACTCTCGAGATCAGGAAAACCCTCAAGGTTTTTGTAGGATGCATAACCTTAGGGAAAATGAATTCTTTCCTTCGAACATGATCATCTCCTACCTTGCTTCGTAGAACCAACTTAGGCATGTATTTTTATCTAGCAAATCGAACTTGACATCTTTCCTCATGCTTGATCTCATGATTCATCAAACAAGCATGAGCAAATAAATTTTTTTGTCGACTTTTCAATCTCACATTCCAGAATAGATAGCTCACAATGCATGGTGTTACTCTGCATCAGCTCTGTGACATCTTTCTCAAGCCTTCTGGAACCTCCTCCAGCTTTCCTCAAGCTTTCGAGCAATCATCCCCAATTTTCATGGAAAGCTCGAGGCTTTATGAATTACTGTAACTTTTCCGGAAAATAACTTCTTTTTCTGAAAATTTTCAGCTTACAAAGAATTGCATCTATTTTCCTCAAGCTTTCGGGCAGTAGATTTTTTGCCCTTGAGCTTTGAGTCATCTGTGAATAGTATACTTCAAAATTTTGCTGGAGCACATCTTTCTTGATCAATTATCAAATCTTTCTCAAGCAAATCGTTTAATTTTTTCAATATGACTAGGGTTTCCCTTGAGTAGCTGTGGCCGCAGCATGCCTCTTGAACTCCATTGATAGTATAAATGCTCACAGATGAGGCTTATGGAGAGCCTCCGTAATTTATTGAGGTCTTCGAGGAATGTTCACGATTTTGAGACAGTTCCCCTCAAAAGACTGCTAGCTTAGTCTTAACCTTGTACCGAAAGTTATAATACTCTGAATCTTCGTTGCAACCAACTTTTTTTGTCTGGTAGAGTCCCTTGGGCTTCCCTATCCAGAATACTGGTCTGGGGAGCTACAACAAACTCCCACAAAACTAAAATTGTAGTTAGCTTATCCCTAAAGCGTCACCAAATGAATACGCAGGGACTTAAATGCCCATAGTGCCAGGATATGGCTGAGCCACCCTCCAAGGTGTTTGTTAATCTGACCACATCAAATCTAATCCTAAGGCCTTACTAACCCAAGATTACTTTGAACTCTCATGAGATTTTTCTCTCAGTGTTTTGATCTATCCATTGGTGTCCTCCTCAATACACTAACCTCATTCCCTTTGAATGCCTTACCTTTGGGAGAGTTAGTTAGCTTGTAGGGTGAAGGTCTTTCCCATGAGACCAACATCGTCTGCCCCACTCGAGATCGGTGCCTTTCCTGGGCATTAAGCTCCATATGATCGAACACATCAAACAATAAACCAACCTATTATTTTACCCAGATCGGACAAAGAAAATAAATTGAGCTCAAAACACAATGTAAATCACTGTTACAAAAAATAAAAGCTTTTTATCGAATAATCGTACTGCGTAATCAAACAAGCAAGGAAGTATATGACATGCTTTGTTAAACCTGCCAATTCGTACCACAATCTTACCACAAACGAATTGATTAGGAAGAGTTCGTGCCGCTTCTAGACGCTTGCCCACTTCATCGCTTTGGATGATGTGTCATTGGATCGAACACATCAAACAATAAACCAACCTATTATTTTACCCAGATCGGACAAAGAAAATAAATTAAGCTCAAAAAACAATGTAAATCACTGTTACGAAAAATAAAAGCTTTTTATCGAATAATCGTACTGCGTAATCGAACAAGCAAGGAAGTATATGACATGCCTTGTTAAACCTGCTAATTTGTACCACAATCTTACCACAAACGAATTGATTAGGAAGAGTTCGTGCCGCTTCTAAACGCTTGCCCACTTCATCGCTTTGGATGATGTGTCATTAGATCGAACACTTGCAAAAAATGCGTGCAAAAACAAGCTAATCATACTTGATCGTACACAATCAATTCATTGAATAAATCATGACAACCCTCCCTTTGAGGGATGAGCATGATTTTGAGATATTTAACGGAGCTTGTCTAAGAGATTCTTTCCCCCCATGGGGTATTCGACATGTTGTAGCAAACCTCAAGGAAATGTCCAAATGTTAAAGACCTCAAGGGAACGTTCTGAAATCAAGGAAATTTTGAGGGATTACATTGCTAGGATCCCCACATCAATGGATTCACTCAGAATGCTCTAGATTTCAAGGTCGACTAATGATAAGGTCCTAATGATCTAGGGTGTAGCGAAATTGAAGTTTGTTAGATCTAGACTCTATAACTACTATGCTTGAAATAAATACACTACTTAGATATGCTCCCAATAATATAAATACTCAAGATAAAAGAGGTAGAAGGTAAGTGACACAACCTAAAACACATCACAAGCTTTGATGGGTCGGAGAAAAGGTTTGGACTGACCAAAGGCAAGCCCTGGGTTTGAAGTTCAGTTTATACTTCAATCGATCGATAAAAATTCTCGATGGATTGAAGGATGACCTCGGGTCTCATCCTGCAACAATGCTTCCATGGATCGAAAGTAATTCTCTATGAATCGAAATGATGTCCTGCAAAAAGGTTAGAAGCACAAATTGTAGTACAATTTTACCTCAAAGTATGTACCAGAGTATCCTAGAGATCAAAGACAAAAAAAACAAAGAATTAAGTGATAAAGGATATCTAAAGCTAAGGTATATTTAAGATGAGTCTAATTCCCGGCAATGGTGCCAAAAACTTCTTTAAAGAGATTTCTCCTCCTAACATTTTGGCTATAAATTAGTCTAAGGCTAGACAAATTTCTCTTACCCACAAGTTTACGGAGTCCAAGTAATATAATTTATAAAGAAGTGATTCATGTAAAACCAAGCATTTAATTAAAAACTTAATCAAACACAAATACAATTAAAACACTTCTTTGTTGATGTAGCAGTGGTGAGTAGGGATCGTTCTTAACCGGGGATCGTTCCTAACATGCATCTAGCCGAAAATAAGTTCCTTAATCTATTATTTACACGTTGATCATCACATCTAGTTACCTAGCCGATTATCCCATCTTTGTTTAAGTCCTACGAAATTTCTAGATTAAATAAAACACATACACATGCTTACATCGAATTAGAGAGCAACCAAATCATCTAGTTAACTTCCTAACTCAATTTTATCTTGATTAATTCGGTGGAACATGCTAGGGTGAACCAAATCTCCAGTGTCATCCTAAACAAGTTTCAGAGCATTAAGAACTTAGTAAGCAAGCATACTTGTTCGAATCCAACCTACAAACACATGGAAGAGCTCAAAACAAGTCAGAAATAATCATCTTTACACTAAAACATTAGTCTTTTATTACAAAGTCTCGAAAAACCAATATAAACCAAAAATAAATACAAAGAGACCATGTTACACTTTTTGCTCCGAGGTAGTCTCTCTCTGCAAGCTCCAAGCACACGTCCCTTGTCAGGACATCATTACTTTCCGCTACCTTGTCAGTTTGGTAGTGTCCGAAAAACTTAGTATGCAGCTGATGGATGTGGTTACAGCATATCTCTATGGAAACCTTTATTCAGAGATATACATGACAGTGTCGGACAACATTATCATACCAAATTCAAGTAACTCTAAACTACAGATTGCTGATGTGATTAGATTGAAGTGTTAACTATATGGATTAAAAAATTTGGTAGGATTTGGTACACACGTCTAAGTGACTACTTGATTGAGAAAGGATACAAGAACGGTGATTTATGCCCATGTGTGTTCATCAAAAGAAAAAGATCAGGATTTGCCATTATAGTGGTCTGTATTGATGATATAAATATCATTGGGTCTCTTAATGAAATAAATGAGACGGTTGGCTACTTGAAATCCGAGTTTGAGATGAAAGACCTTGGTAGGACTCGATTTTGTCTTGGTTTAGAATTAGAATATCAAGTTGGTGCAATACTTATTCACCAGTTTGCTTATGTCCAAAACATGCTCAGACAATTTAACTTGGACAAAGCATACCATCTTAGCACATCAATGGTTGTTCATAGTCTCGAACCCAATAAAGATCCTGACCATTCAAAATATGATGATGAGGAACTATTGGGAGCTGAGGTACCATACATTAGTGTTATTGGAGCTTTGTTATATTTAGTTTAATGTACAAGACCATATATTACATTCTCCGTGAACTAGTTAGTTCGGTTTAGTTCTGCGCCAACACAACGTCATTGGAATGGTGTAAAGCACATCTTCAAATACTTGAATGGTTCCATAGACTTGGGTTTCTTCTTTCTCTACAAAGAATATAGAGAGAAGCTTGAAATTCCCTGAAAAGGGAATGTTGAATCGCAACATGTAGGTTCTAGGAATTTTGACCCATTGAAGGAATCTTTGACCCGTCGAAGGTTGTACCTTGGAGGGTTCAAAACCATTCATTCGAGCCATCGAGTGAAATGTTTAACCTATCGAAGAGTGATTTGGTTACAAGCATTATACCTCAATTCAATGTTTTCCCCTACTCGGAGACACCTTGTGAGGTCTTGGTTAGTTTTGTTGATACTGTGTATCTCTCTTACCCACACAAAACACGTTCCCAGACAGGTTATATCTTCACCATGAGAAACACGACGATATCTTGGAGATCAGCAAAGCATACTCTTGTTGTTACTTTCTCGAATCATTATGAGATTATAGCTTTACATGAAGTGGTTAAGGAGTGTGTTTGGCTTAGGTCAATCATACACTATATTTGAGGGTCTAGTAGATTGTTATCTACTACGACAACACCAACTTGTATCTTTGAGGACAATGCGGCTTGCATTGAACAAATGAAGTGGGATACATCAAGGATGATCATACAAAGCACATATCGCCTAAGTTCTTCTTTAATCAACAACAACAATAGTTATTGAACATTCATGTGAATTAAGTTTGTTCGGCTGATAATGCTGCAAAATTGTTTACCAAGTCATTGCCCAAATCTACATTTAAGAGGTATTGGTATGCAAAGACTGTTTGAACTCCTGACCACATTAAGAGACATTGCCGGCGACTTTAAGTCGCCGGAAATTTCCCGCCGGAGATAGCATTGTCGGCGACGGGAAACGCCGTCGCCGGTAATGTCCTAGACATCACCGGCGACTTGAAGGCAATGTCAATGCTATCTCCGCCGTGGCCGGAATTTGAGACATTGCCGGCGACATGGACCTATGTCGCCGGCAATGTTTGGAAAAATTTTGAAAAAAAACGCGGTTCTGGATTGGGCCCAATTCCAGAACCTGCATTGAAAGACATAAACCGTACAATCATACAAGTTCAACAGTACACATAAATGTCCAACGTACAGTACAAATAGCAACGACGATACGAAAATTAACTACAACTACACGTCAGGGTCGAGGAACTTGCGGGTCAGGGTCGAAGTAATCCATGTACTCATTTGAATTCCGGTGGCTACCCTGGCCTTGCTCTGGCGTTGACTGGTGCGGTGGTGGTGGTGGTGGAGGTGTGGCTAACGGTTGTCCGGTAGTCTGAGACTCGTACATCGTCCGCATCCATGTGAACATCTGTGCCTGACTCTGGACCAGGTTTTGGTACTCGACATCTCTGATTGCCTGCAAACGGACCAAGTTTTGGTACTCGGCATCTCTGATTGCCTGCTGTTCGGCTGCTTGCCTCTTTTGGTCCTCCAACTCCCTCTGCATCTTTTGAAGCTCCGTTACGACGTTACGACTAGAAGTTGAACTTCTTGACCCGGTAGAGTATTCTGAAGTGTTTTTCAATACTCATTCGCCCTCCGAGCCCATTCCCCTACAGTAGTAGGTATTCTTTCCAGTCCCGCACGCTTTTGCCATGATCTGAGCCGCTATCAGGCGATCAAGCGGATCGATCGGAGAGGCATACTGGCTGACTTCTTCCTCGGAGCAGTCAGGATGGTTAGACCAAGCTATACTCATGGTCACTTCTGCGGTCGCGTCCTCCACTCTCGCCTAATTGAAAAGCGAAAATGAATAACGTATTAGCTAACAAAATCTATTAATATCGAAAAATAGTTTTATTAACACATGGAGAGGCGAAAGACTTACCACTTCTTCAGGGCACTGCGGATAGAACTTCTGATGAGTATACACCAACGGGTTCACATCTTGTTGTTGCTGCGCCTTAGTTGACCAACCCATGTAGTTGAGTGAACCTGTATGATGGGCCCTGGTGTTTTTCAATCTATTCGCCCGGTTCGTCTTCGAAATCGCCTTATTTGATAAACATTTGAAAAAAAATTAGTAACTAACTATTTCAATCTGATACGATACATTAGGCTTGTAAGATATATTCAGGATGCATACCTTCGCTTTGGGGTGCTCGAAGTGAGCTATCAGCCATAGCCACTCGTACTCCCTAAACCGGAATTCGCTAGGGGTAGAACCTCAGCCTAGCTCCTTGTATACAGTGTAATGGGAAGAAAGCTCATTCTTCCACTCTTTATACCTATATTAAAACAAGGAAAAAAAGTTAGAGATATTAAAACACTTGATAAACAAAAATCTAACTCGATATATATTCAAATAAGTCGAAGCACATCACCTCATATGTAGTTGACGCTCTACCCACGTGTGAATAAGAACTTCATCCACGTCAAACCACACCTGCAATATGAATATATAAAAGGTAAAATTATATATTTATTCGGACTTAATTAATATAGTGAGCATTTACGTAATGAAAATACGATTTTACTCACACTGAGTGCATTATGCACTTGCATCTTCACGTAGATAGGCACAGATTCCCAATCTGTCCAAAGCATTGGGACCTTGTCCCGCACAATCGCACCGGCCATGCTGACATATTTGCGCGTGGTGTCAAATGCCTCGATCACCTCGCCATCCTCATTGGCCCTTATGGGCGTTCTCCTTCCCCCGGTGGCCTGCTCAAGTCTCTTCCCGGTGCAGGTGCCTCTAGCCCCTTTCCGTTTTCTAGTCCCATTAACGAAATTGCCTAATAATACAATGTCAACAAATTGATATCATTAATTGAACCTATCGTAATTCTTAAGTAATAATTAAGTCATCAATCTGATGTTAAATAAAATTTTCCTGCATCGTCCGTTTGTTGGTTGGTGCACCTCACACTCCAAAGATACACGGGGTCGAACGGGATGAAGTTGTACGCTTCCTCCACGCTCAGGAACTCCGGCCGTCCTTCAACATAAACAGGCATTCCCCTATCATCGAATTCAGGGATCACAGGAATCTCGTCGGGTAGGAAGAGACCAGACGGCGGAGATAGACGAGGCATGGACGATGAGGCGCCAGCACCACCATGTGCCTCAGATGATTCCCGTGAGACGGGAGTAGGCACCGGGCGAATATGGGGCATTCGGATTGAGGGAGTTTCTGATGCCCCCGTTGACTGTCGCTTGTCTGAGGCTCTGCCACCGGAGGGACGTCTGCTGATTGAGCGTCTGCTGACTGAGGCTCGAGCCTCAACTTTCGGTTGCACAGCTCTTGATCGTGCAGCTTCCTCCTCAGCTCGCGCCTCTAGCAAGGCTCTCGTGCGAGCACTCATCATTGGCCCACTGGGCGTGTTGCTAACTGCGGGTGAGGAGGAAGCTTGACTACTGCTCCCTCCACTATTTCGGGAACCTCTCCGAAGCCAATTTGCTGTAAAACCTCCTAGACACCGTAATAGTCATAAGGATTCGGTTCTATAACAAATCGGAACCGGAACGGTTTGAACCTGGAACCGGAACTGTTTGGAACTAGAACCGTTATGTTACAAACGTTTCCGGTTACAAACAGTTCCGGTTCCAAACCGTTCCGGTTCCAAACCGTTTTGGTTCTATAACAAATCGGAACCGGAACAGTTTGGAACTTGAACCGTTTGAACCTGGAACCGTTTGGAACTGGAACAGTTATGTTACAAACGGTTCCGATTACAAATAGTTCCGGTTCCAAACCGTTTTGGTTCTATAACAAATCGGAACCGGAACGGTTTGGAACCTGAACCGTTTGAACCTGGAACCGTTTGGAACTGGAACTGTTCGGTTTCAAACGGTTCCGGTTACAAACAGTTCCGGTTCCAAACTGTCCCGGTTTAAAACCGTTCTGGTTCTAAATCGTTTCGATCCCGATTTCCACCTTAATTTATACGATTAATTAACAACTATATCACCTAAATTAACATATATACATTTTCGATGTATATATATATACATCACGCATCTTAATTAAATTTAATTTTCACATATTCATCCAAATCACACACCCTAATTAATTTTCCACATTTTTCACACACATATATACATCATGCATCTTAATTAGGTTTAATTTTCACATATATATACATCACATATTCATCCAAACCACATATATACATAATTTTCACATATATATACATCACTTAATTTTCACATACCTATATATATACATCACATATATATACATTGCATATAAATTTACAACTTATCACCCTAATTAATTTACACATACACATACACATACACATACACATACACATACACATACACATACACATACACAAAAATAATTAAAAATTGAGAGAGAGAGAGAGAGGGAGAGAGAGAGGATCGGACCTGCCATGGTGGAGTCCGATCTGCTTTGCCGGCGACGGAGGTGAGGGGAGGAGAGGAGGGGAGGAGGGGAGGATCAGAGGAGGAGAGGAGATGAGAATCGGTGGAGAGGAGGAGGAGGAGAAATAGGAGGAGGAGAGGATAAGGAGGAGTATAGGCAAACGAAGGAGGAGGAGAGGGAGAGGAGGAGGAGGTGAGCTAGTTTTCGGATAAGGAGGAGGAGAGGGAGAGGAGGAGGAGGAGAAATGAAGCTCGGGCTCGAGCTGGGCAGTTCCTATCCAGACAACATTGCCGACGAGTTGCTTATAACTCGTTGGTAATGTTGACATTTCCCGAAAAATATCCGACAACATTTTCCGACTACATTTTCCGTCTACGATTTCCGTCTACATTTTCCGACTACATTTTCCGACTACAATTTCAGCTATCAATTTCCGTCAACATTTTCTGACTACATTTTCCGACTACAATTTCCATTATCAATTTCCATCTACGATTTCCGACTACAATTTCCGTCTACTATTTCCGACAACAATTTCCGACTACAATTTCCGTCTACGATTTCCGTCTACATTTTCCGACTACAATTTCCATTATCAATTTCCGTCTACGATTTCCGTCTACATTTGCCGACTACATTTTCCGACTACAATTTCCATTATCAATTTCCGTCTACGATTTCCGACTACATCATATTTCCGACTACATTTTCTGACTACAATTTCCGACTACATCATTAACGTACTAAGGATGATAATCGTAATCATCGTCATCACTTGAGTATGACTCGGTTTCATAGGTAACCTCTGGCAATATGTGCCTCTCCTCGTCATCTGAATCAGCGTCAACTTCATATGGATTAACATCGAGAAGTTCGGCTCCAGTATTTCGAACCACACTCCCAGATCTCACATTATTAAGGCGAATCGTAGATGATTCCGGAATATCAAAAGCGTTCGGCTCTTGGTATGCAGTAACTTCCTCATCATCTGCGGTATCACCAAGTGTGGCAACACTGTATATGTTTCTATGAGCAACATGGTTAACCACCTTCCACGGGACTTTGTTAAGAAGATCGTCCAGGTAAAACACTTGTTTTACTGATGAGGCAAGAACGAAAGGATCATCTTCATACCAGGTAGTAGCAGTATTCACCGAAAATGTTCCGTACTGATCGATCGTTGTGTTCTCCGGGCTAGTATCAAACCATCTACACTTGAACAAGTGTACTTTCATGCGGTTCCCATAAATTAGTTCAACTACTGAATGAAGGACACCATAATAGTCAACGCCATCCTGCCCACCATGGACCATCACCCCATAATTATGTGTTTTCAGTCTGTCGTCTCGATTTTCACATATAAATTTAACGCCATTGACCTGACACATCGAGTAAACTTTTGAAGCTATCGGTTTCATCGCGAGGACCCTCAATTCGTTTGACCACTCTGGGCAACCATCATTTGCTACATGGTTCATCTGAAAACGATAAGAAACCACACAAGAAATTATGAACATAGGAACCACAAAACCACGTACACACGTAAATGGGTGATCATATGGAAGCCAACAACGGTGACGCATCTGAACAATTTTACTACAATGAGGACTGCAATAATCAACCGTCATGCACTCTGAACAAACCCTGTAACCCCTGGTAACGTTTCCCGACAACATACCGCGGGCAGGAAAATCACTGATGGTGCCAACAAGCATGGCATGCATCTGGAACATCTCATTTTTGAACCTATCTTAAGTGGGGTGGCCACACTCACTCAGGTACTTAAGCTCCTCAATCAAAGGCTTCAAATACACATCGAGACACTTTCCTGGATAACCCGGGCCTGGAATTAACAGAGTGAGCATATTGTATTCCTTCTTCATGCACATCCATGGTGGAAGGTTGTACGGTACCAAAATAACTGGCCATATACTGTATTGAAGACTCATGTTGCCAAAAGGGTTGAATCCGTCAGATGAGAGCCCTAGCCAAACATTTCAGACCTCTGCTGCAAAATGATCAAACTCCCTGACCATGTGCTTCCAAGCCTCTCCGTCGGAAGGGTGTATAAGGGTGTCATCGTCAGGCAAATTCCTGTAAGCCCACCATCTCATTGCCTCGGCCGTGAAAGCACACATGAACAACCGCTCCAGCCTATCAATAAGCGGGAAATATCGAAGTATCTTCACAGCTTTCTTGTTGCCTGCAGGAGTCAACTTATACCTTTATGTAAAACATACCGGGCAGGCTTCAAGGTCTTCGAGATCTTTTCCCCAGAAGAGAATACAATCATATCTGCATGCATGGATTTTGATGTAGGAAAGCCCAAGATCTTTCAGGATATGTCGCACCTTATGATGAGTGGTAGGAAGACGATGACCGGGTGGCAGTAGCGAAACAGTCCACTTCAACTAAGAATCAACAGCTTTGACAGACATTTTGTTCTCCATTTTGAGCTGCATCACTCCCATCACACTTTCAAGAACAGTCTTACTACAACCGTCGTACAACGGAGTCTGTTGCAATGCAATCAGGTTGTTGTACTTGTCCATACCGCTTGTGTTGACATGAGCTCCAGGTAATGGCTCGACTGGCTCAATATGGGGGAAACCCTCAATGACGGGAGAGACATTTTGTGCTTCATCAGCAGATACACCGCTCTCATGAGGAAACATATCATTGATTAACATCGATGTTGGATCATAGGATGAACTGTCCCTCTCAGCAAAATCTCCATGATCATAGCGTAGACTGTCATTACCAAATTTTCCATGATCATGCGGACCCGCTAACGATGTTTCACCGTGATAAATCCAACAAGTGTACTTATCCCAAAACCCGTATTTACTCAGGTGCTTCTGGACTTTATCAATGGGAAAACGAAATCGATCGCTGAAACACTTACATTCTTTACACGGGCAATAATGAAGTGTAGTGTCTCCATAATTAGCCTTCACAAAATTCACAAAACTCCTAATTCCCTGGTGATATCTGACATCCTATCTTTCGAGGCTCATCCAACTCTTGTCCATCCTGAAAATTCTAACAAATTTACGTATTATATATACACACATTCACTACGTACTAATAATCGACGCGATATCTCAATTCAACTCTAATTAAATCAACACATGCATGCATATATATATATATATCGATCGATCTAATCTCTGAATTCAATTCAGTACTCGATGATGGTATTCTTCTTTTTTCAGTTCAAAATGTATTTGACTAGGTAGGAGGCCCTCTTAAGCCTGACTCCGATAGCACTACGATAATACCAGTCGTTGATTCAGACACAAGATAAGATTAACTACAAGCAGTTTTCTCGTTTTGGTGACATCAACAACATTTCATATCTCACGAACTGGATTTGATCAACACACACATATATATATATACGTATATACACATATACGTATATATACGCGCGTACCTATATATATATAGCTTCCCAAGTGATCGAGTTTTCGACGCGCGCCTTAATTTTGATAATACCGAAGGATCGATTTCAGAGTGTTTTCCTAGCTTCTTTTGATTTCACCGGATTTTTTTCAATCAAAATGAATGAGCTCCTGCGATTTACATCTAATATAAGAGGCATTGCCAGCGATTCATTAAATCACCGAAAATGGAGACATTACCGGCGACTTTACGCCGGAAAATCGCCGGTAATGTTTCAAAACATTACCGGCGACTCCAACCGTCGCCGGCAATGTCAAGCCGAACATTTCCGGCGAAATTCTCGCCGGAAAATCGCCGGAAATGTTCGGCTTGACATTGCCGGCGACGGTTGGAGTCGCCGGTAATGTTTTGAAACATTACCGGCGATTTTCCGGCGACATTACCGGCGACGGAGTAAGTAGCCGGTAATGATGAACATTACCGGCGACTTTTCCGGTCGCCGGCCTTGTCTCCGGTAATCTCGCCGGTAATGATGACAAATGTGGTAGTGCGTTCTGAAATCAAGGAAATTTTGAGGGATTACATTGCTAGGATCCCCACATCAATGGATTCACTCAGAATGCACTACCAGTAGAACCACTATATCCGACGAGCTGCCGAAAAACAGACCGACGAGAAGGGATCTCATCGGTTATAGTTAACTATAACCGACGACAGGATTATCTCATCGGTTATAGTTTTATGACCGTCGAGATTATCATGTCGTCGGTTATAGTCGCCGGAATCTCGTCGGTCATAGTTTTCGACTATGTCCGACAAAATTTTTGGACTATAACCAACGATTTTTTCATATCGTCGGTTATAGTTTCTTATTTCAGATCTGGGTAGCAGCTCGATCTGTCATTCAAAAAACTTTCCATTTTTTTAACAAATGCTCTGAAATCGATCTTTGGGTGATGTCAAGAATGAGTTCGTGATGATTCGTGCGCATTATATATAGCTAGGTACGTGCTTAATTAATATATATATGTGTTGTGCATGCATGTATTGCTTAATTTGTTGATCGAATTAATAGATGGATCGATCGATCGAGTTAATTAATTAATTGATTCTTGAGTTTGAGTAATTGATCGATGGTTGATTTTGATTACGTATGGGCGATTGATCGTAAATATATATATATTAATTGTTGTTAATTTTAATTTGATTATTGTGAATATATATATAGCAATTATATATATATATTTAGATTTTTGTGATCGATTATATATATATATAGTTAGGGTGTACGTGTGTGTGTATATATATATTAAAATTATGGGAATTAAAATAATAAATATTTATATGTAGCTATGTAATTTGAATTAATAAGATCATGGGTATATATACATGCATGCAGTTATAATTTTGAGGATGGACAAGAGTTGGATATGTCTTCCAAGATGGGATGTAAGATATCACCGTGGAATTAGAAGTTTTGTAGAATATGTGAAGGTTAATTGTGGAGGGATGACAATTCATTATTGTCCGTGTACGAAATGTCAGTGTCGCAGCGAGCGATATCGTTTTCACATCGATAAAGTATTGGAGCACTTGAAGAAAAACGGGTTTTGGGATAAGTACACATGTTGGATTTATCACGGTGAGAGCTCAACAGTTGGTCAACATGATCACGGACAATTTTTTGAGAGTGGCAGTACATCCAATGATCCAACAACAAGGTTGATCAACGATATGTTTCCTCATGAGAGCGATATATTTGCTCAAGCACCAGATATCGATATCCCTCCCGCCGTTGGAGACTTCCCTCATATTGAGCTAGTCCAGCAATTCCCTACAGCTGTCAACACTGCTGGTATGGATAAGTACAACAACCTCATTGCCTTCCAACAGACCCCGTTGTACAACGGGTGTAATAAGACAGTTCTGGAAAGTGTTATGGGAGTAATGAAGCTCAAAGTGGAGAACAAAATGAGTGTGAAGGCTGTTGATGATTGGTTGAAGTGGTCTGGTTCGTTGTTGCCCCCCGGTCATCGTCTTCCTACCACTCATCGTAAGGTGCGACAGATCCTTAAACATCTTGGCCTTTCCTACATCAAAATCCATGCTTGTAGATATGATTGTGTTCTCTTCTGGGGTGAAGATGCTTATGGGAATGATCTTGAATCCCTTGATGAATGCCCGGTATGTGGTACAGATAGGTATAAGTTGACTCCTGCCGGAAACAAGAAAGCTTTGAAGATACTTCGGTATTTTCCCCTGATAGATAGGCTAGAACGGTTGTTCATGTTTGCACACACGGCTGAAGCTATGAGATGGTGGGCCGAGAGGAATTTGCCCGACGGTGATACGCTTATACACCCTGCTGACGGAGAGGCTTGGAAGCACATGGTGAATGAGTTTTCTTATTTTGCATCAGAGGTTCGAAATGTTTGGCTGGGGCTTTCATCTGACGGATTCAACCCTTTTGGGAACATGAGTCTTCAATACAGTATATGGCCAATTATTTTGGTACCGTACAACCTTCCTCCATGGATGTGCATGAAGAAAGAATACAATATGCTCACTATGATCATTCCAGGGCCAGGTTATCCAGGAAAGTGTCTCGATGTGTATCTGAGACCCTTGATTGAGGAGCTTAAGTACTTGAGTGAGCATGGTCATCCCACTTATGACAAGTTCAAAAATGAGATGTTCCAGATGCATGTCATGCTTGTTGGCACCATTAGCGATTTTCCTGCACGCGGGATGTTGTCGGGCAACGTTACCAGGGGATACAGGGCTAGTCCTGAGTGCATGACGGTTGAGTGTTGCAGACCTCATTGCAGGAAGATTGTACATATGCGACATCGTTGTTGGCTTCCACATGATCACCCATTTCGGGAGGATATGGAGGCATTTGATGGGACTGTGGAAACAGGTGAGCAGCTGAGGAGATGGACGGGGGATGAAATCTTAGAAGTGCTAAATGAATACGATTTTGGGCAGCTAAGCAATCATCCTCAGATAGTGGCGTCAATACCTGACAAACCCGACAGGTATAAATTTTGGACACACAAAAGTATTTTTTGGGAACTTCCTTATTGGTCCAAGTTGCTGATCAGACACTACTTAGATGTCATGCACATAGAGAAAAATGTGTGCGAGAGTGTGGTCGGCACAGTGTTGAATTGGGAGGGAAAAACTAAAGACGGCCCGAAGGCACGCATTGATCTTAAAAGGATGGGACTGCGAAAACATTTGTGGTTGAGAGATGGAAAGAAAAAAATGCCACAAGCTCCTTATACCCTGAAGCCTGCCCAGAAGAGTGAAATCTTTGGTTGGATGGGTAATGTCAGGTATCCTTCAGGCTATGCCGGAAATATAAGTCGATGTGTTAACTTCAAAGACAACAAGATGTACGGACTAAAGAGTCATGACTGTCATATACTGCTCCAACGCCTCTTCCCTGTTTTCATTCGAGGGTACCTGCCCAAAGAGGTGGTGGAGCCGTTAGTGGCTTTGTCAAGATTCTTTCAGAAGTTATGCACGAGAGAAGTGAAGAAATCGGACTTGTTGGAAATGCAACAGGACATCATTTTTATCATGTGCAAATTCGAAAGGATATTTCCTCCAAACTTTTTCGACATCATGCCTCACCTGATGCTCCATCTTCCGAAACAATTGTTGCTTACTGGTCCAGTACACTACACATGGATGTATCCTATGGAAAGGTACGTAATGCATCTCTGAATCTGGCTATATATATGTCAATCTTTAATATTATTTATTCACTTATATATTGTTGCAATAAGCATAACATGCTCGATCTGTAATTACCCATTTACAGACAATTGGGGGACTACAAAGACTATGTGATGAACAAATCTGCACCCGAAGGGTGTATCGCTGAAGCATATATTGCGCATGAGTGCGTAACGTACACCAAGTTGTATTTGGGAGCGTTGGAGGACCCTCCACAACATATGCCCGTAGATGGAGGGCAGTTCAACCTTTCGATCATCTCCGATGATGTTGAAGTTTCTGGAAAGTTGCCCAACTCGTACAAGTTGGAACCTTATGAGCTCGTCATTGCCCATTGGTCGGTATTGATTAACTGTCCAGAAGTTCAATATTGGAAAAATTTGCACCTTTACTGCCCTGCTATTTCCGGTGATGTTGAGTACCACAACAAGACGTTCGCAAACTATTTTGGCAACTGGGTAAGTTGATACTTAAATTGACCTGTATATGATCGATGTTAAGTGCATGTCTCGCATCCTATTTATACGTACTTAATAAATGATTATTTTCAGATGAATCATGTACAAGATGATGGTATCCCTCAGTGGTCACACGAATTGAGGCTCTTGGCGCAGAAACCGGTAACTTCCAGAGTTTATCCTATGTGTAAGGTTAATGGCGTGCTATTTATTTGTGAACATAGAGATGTCAGACGAAAAACACAGAATTCTGGGGTAATGGTGCATGGTGGGCAGAATGGAGTTGATTATTACGGTGTTCTCCATTCAGTTGTCGAATTAATATATGGGGAAGGCATGACCGTGCACTTGTTTAAGTGTAGATGGTTTGATACCGACCCTCAGAACACAAGGACCGATCAATACGGGATTTTTTCGGTGAATACTGCCACAAGCTGGTATGAAGATGATCCGTTTGTGTTGGCCACGGCGGTGAAACAATTGTTCTATCTTGATGATCTTGTGCATAAAGGCGCGTGGAAAGTGGTTAACCATGTTCTTCCACGAAACATATACAGTGCCTCCACCCTTGGTACTGTGACCTCGGATAATGAAGAAGTCAGTGCATACCAAGAGGCGAACGCAACTGGTATTCCTGAAACCTCAACAATTCGTCTTAATAATGTGAGACAGGGCAGTGTGGTACGAATTCCTCAACCGAATCTTCTTGATGTTAATCAAAATGAAGACAATGAAGACTCAAGTGACGAGGACATACACATATTACCTGAAATTAACTCGGAAACAGAGTCAGACTCAAGCGATGATTCTGATTATGCGCCTTAATTAATTAATTAGTGTATATATATATATGTATGTTATTTTGACTTAGAACGTGCAATGTAAAATGAATTTTATTCGATCATATTATCGATCGACTTTAAATTGTATCGATCGATCGGGAAAAAAATACAGCCGATCGATTAATAATTAATATCGATCGATCGTATTATTAAATAATTAATTTTGCTTTACTAATTTCGTATTAACTATTAATAATTTCGTATTAATTAACTATTAATAAATATATATATTAAAACACCACATATTTAAATAGTTTACCGACCGGCATAAATGAAAAAAATAAAAATAACTATATCCGACGAGTTGCATAAGTAATCTCGTCGGATATAGTTGAACCGAAATTATATCCGACGACATTCATATGAAATCTCGTCGGATATAGTTTCGGTTCAACTATATCCGACGAGATTACTTAACTCGTCGGATATAGTCTGTTTTATATCCCGATCTGGGTTTCGATTTGGGGCAGAAACGAAACTGCCCCAAACCGGAACAGTCGCCTCCTCTCCGCCTCCTCTTGATTTTCTACGCAATCGGCGTGTTGAAAGCAAGCAATCGAAGGTCAAGTGCTATTCCATCGATCCTCAAGCCAAATTCCTCGTCGATTAGTGAAAAAACAGGTTTGAAATCCCTAATTTCAAATTTTCGAATTTTTTGAATTCGGTTGCATACCAACGTTGTGGAATGTGTTGATTGTCAATGTGGATGCATGTATTGATATAGTTGTGGAATTTGTGGATTTTATGCATGTATTGAGTTATATTAGAATAATTTTGATTTTTAGGTAAAATTTAGGTTATTTTAGGTTAAATTTGCATGAATATTTGTAAATATTATGTTAAATTTGCATGAATATTTGTAAATAATATGTATGTTAAATTTAGGTTAAATTTCGATTTTTTTGAATTTTATGCATGTATTGATATATATTGGAATAGTATGCAATTTAAGGTGAAATTTAGGTTAAATTTGGATTATTTGGTTAAATTTCGAATTATTGGGATTTTTTGCATGTATGTTTATATAGTGGAATATATTGGAATTGGAATTGAAATTGGAATTATTGTTGGAATTGTTGGATTTGGAAATGGAATTATTGTTGTTGGAATTGGAATTATTAATTGGAAATGGAGTTATTATTGTTGGAATTGTTGGAATTGTTGGAATTATTGGAATTGTTGGAAATGGAATTATTATTGTTGGAATTTGAATTATTCTTGTTGGAATTTGAATTATTGGAATATGCATGTGCTAGATTTTTTGGATTAATTAGGAATTTTTTTTAATTTTAATAATTTTATAGCAACGATGCAATGGTTTAATTGCGGACCTTCCCGAGGGGCCGGGTCGAGTACTTCGAGGGGGAGGTCCAGAGGGAGAGGGAGATCGGGACGTGGGGATGAGGGCTCGAGAGCTGGGGATCCTGATGGCACCGGAAGTCGATCCGCATCAGGATCCACCAGTGTCCCCAACACTTACAGTGTTCCG
Organism: Geum urbanum; assembly: GCA_946800695.1. Lineage (NCBI taxonomy): Eukaryota > Viridiplantae > Streptophyta > Magnoliopsida > Rosales > Rosaceae > Geum > Geum urbanum. The sequence continues at coordinate 13,752,581 of OX327008.1, read as the reverse complement.
CTGACCTCTCGTCACCGTCTGCTGATGGGCAAGGGACAACCTCAGCAGCAGCAGCTCGAGCCGGCTCGATCCTCAGGCGCGAGGAGAGTTCAGCAGGTCAGTCACACGCCGGAAACGGATAGTGCGATTCAATCCTCGGTCCGAAAGCCGGACATTCATCGCGAGGAGGGTTCCCCCGTCATCCACCAGACAGCTCCTCATTCTTCCGAGGAGACTGGTGGATCTACTCAGTCCTCGGCGAGGATGCGACTGTGCCCGCCGCCTACATTATTCTTACCATTGGAAATCCCGACGATACCTCACGTCAATTCCTATGGGATGCCTATTCCGGGACAGCTAGGGTTCATTACCCCGGAGCAGGCATATGCGTATATACCCTTCCCGGCACCTCTCTGGAGTGCAAGGATTCCGGGACAACGCACAGACGAATCAGGTAAATATTAATTAGTGATATCTTTTTACTCCCTAATATTTAAATTCAATTAGGTGTTGATGTTTACAAAATCGTCTACATATATATGTGATAGGAGAGATCGTGCCCGGTGCCAAACAGAAGAGAACCAGAGGCCCCGTCGTCGGCAAGTTACTGGACGAAGCCATTCAGGCTAGCGGTGGTGGCCAACTTATGATTCCGACCAGGGATAGAGGGCAAGTGATCGAGGGAAAGGTCACTCGAAAGTACGCGGGGATGGCGGGCAGCCTCATACGCGATAGAGTCCCAATGTTGTGGCAAGATTGGAATTCAGTGCCACAAGCCATCAAACATCAGCTGAATAATGCGTTGTCGGTGAGTTGAATTGTATATTCATTATGAAAATTTTCAATAATAAATTTTTAATATTATTGATATATATATATATATAAATATATGCATTGCAGAGGTGGTTCCGCGTGGATGAAGACATTAGACCCACGTGGGCGGATGAAGTGCATGGGAGCAGGTTTGCAGACGACCATTTGTTTCAATTTTTTCGTTTCTTTTGATTATGTTCATACAATGTTGTTAGTTACTAACGCTTGATTTTATGGGTATATATAGGTATAAGGAGTGGAAGGCCGAGCTGAAGAAGCATTGGAAAAAGTACGGGGACGATCGTGAGGGTACCCCTAGCGAGTTTCGTTATAGGGAGTACGAGTGGTGATGGCTTGTGGTTCACTTCAACAACCCTCGATTGAAGGTACGCAACCTTCAATCGATTTAATTTTGGTTTTATCGTACTTCCCGTAAATTATTTGGCTAATGAGTGTTTTTTTATGTTGACTTAATCGCGCAGGCTCTTTCTGAAATCAACGCAAGGAACCGGGCCAAAAACACAACAAATCATCATGCCGGTACCAGATCATACTCTGGTTGGATCGAGGAGGCGGCCAACCACCTAGAAGATGATCCCCTTGTCTATACGATGCAACACGTGTATTCGCAGAATCCCGAATATGCTGTAAGTGTCCTTATAACAAAATAAACTTATTTCTTATTTATTTAGATTGTTTTTTTAATTAATATTTTATTGTTCTTTGTCAATTAGGCGAGAATTCAGGAGGTGATTCCGGAGGTGTTGACTCAAGTGGCGAGAGAGCTCTATCCCGACACCCCCGATGCGGAACTCCCGATTGATCAGATTGATCGATCTGATCCGATCGTCAGGGCCAGGATTACGTCAACTGCGATCCCTCCAGGGAAGAACACATTCTACTGCAGGGGTTCTGGAAAATGGGGTCAAGGGCTGCTGAAGCAGACCCCTGAATTCTCTCGCGGATCGGGATCATCATCATCATCATCATCTTCGAGGACTAATGAGTTAAACGACCAGCTTCATAGGCAATCAATTGAGATGGAAGCTCAACGGCGTCGGATAGAGGAGATGGAGCAAGCGCAAGCTGCAAAGCAGAATCGGTTGGCCGAACAGCAGCAGCAAATGGGGACATGGATGCAACAATGTTATGCACAGTTGCAAGCATCTGGAATCCAGATACCTCCCCCGCCCATATTCGATGAGTCACAGTCACAGCCTCAGCCTCAGCCGCAGCCTCAGCCACAGCCAGATCAGGACCAACCTACTTATGACGACCCGTTTGACCACATAGACTTAGGACCAGGACCCCCCTACATTTGAACAATTATCGGTTTCATTTTTATTTTCATTATTTACTACGCATATGTATATAGATTTGAACTATTTCAGTTTTTTATTAATTTATTTATTTACTACGTACTCTAGTTTCAATGGTTGTTGATTTTCAATTTGAACAATATATAGATAGCGTGATTTTTTGTGAATGCAGGTTTTGGGATGAAACCCAAAACCTGCAAAAAAAATTAAAATTTTCCACTATATCCGACGACATGTGTCAATATCGTCGGATATAGTTTTCTCTAGAGTCAACCATTTTGACCATGGAGAAAACTATATCCAACGATGACATCGTCGGTTATAGTTTAAAACTATGACCGATGCAAAACCGTCGTCGGATATAGTGTATCCTTTTTCTAACGATAACCCTAACTGGTCGTCAGATATAGTATGACCGACGGTCTATTACCGACGCTACTATATCCGACGACACATCGTCGGATATATCTATGACCGACGAGGAGCCCAAACAGACCGACGACATCAAGTCGTCGGTCATAGTAATTGTTCTGGTAGTGATGCTCTAGATTTCAAGGTTGACTAATGATAAGGTCCTAATGATCTAGGGTGTAGCGAAATTGAAGTTTGTTAGATCTAGACTCTATAACTACTATGCTTGAAATAAATACACTACTTAGATATGCTCCCAAGAATATAAATACTCAAGATAAAAGAGGTAGAAGGTAAGTGAAACAACCTAAAACAAATCACAAGCTTTGATGGGTCGGAGAAAAGGTTTGGACTGACCAAAGGCAAGCCCTAGGTTTGAAGTTCAGTTTATACTTCAATCGATCGATAAAAATTCTCGATGGATCGAAGGATGACCTCGGGTCTCCTCCTGCAACAATGCTTCCATGGATCGAAAGTAATTCTCTATGAATCGAAATGATGTCCTGCAAAAAGGTTAGAAGCACAAATTGTAGCACAATTTTACCTCAAAGTATGTACCAGAGTGTCCTAGAGATCAAAGACAAAGAAAACAAAGAATGAAGTGATAAAATGATGAAAAACTACAAGACTAAGAAACAAATATCAAGAAAAAATTTCGGTTTTACCGCAATAGAGGATATCTAAAGCTAAGGTATATTTAAGATGAGTCTAATTCCCGGCAATGGTGCCAAAAACATCTTTAAAGAGATTTCTCCTCCTAACATTTTGGCTATAAATTAGTCTAAGGCTAGATAAATTTCTCTTACCCACAAGTTTACGGAGTCCAAGTAATATAATTTATAAGGAAGTGATTCATGTTAAACCAAGCATTTAATTAAAAACTTAATCAAACACAAATACAATTAAAACCCTTCTTTGTTGATGTAGCATTGGTGAGTAGGGATCGTTCTTAACCGGGGATCGTTCCTAACATGCATCTAGCCGAAAATAAGTTCCTTAATCTATTATTTTCACGTTGATCATCACATCTAGTTACCTAGCCGATTATCCCATCTTTGTTTAAGTCCTACGAAATTTCTAGGTTAATTAAAACACATACACATGCTTACATCGAATTAGAGAGCAACCAAATCATCTAGTTAACTTCCTAACTCAATTTTATCTTGATTAATTCGGTGGAACATACTAGGGTGAACCAAATCTCCAGTGTCATCCTAAACAAGTTTCAGAGCATTAAGAACTTAGTAAGCAAGCATACTTGTTCGAATCCAACCTACAAACACATGGAAGAGCTCAAAACAAGTCAGAAATAATCATCTTTACACTAAAACATTAGTCTTTTATTACAAAGTCTCGAAAAACCAATATAAACCAAAAATAAATACAAAGAGACCATGTTACACTTTTTGCTCCGAGGTAGTCTCTCTCTGCAAGCTCCAAGCGCACGTCCCTTTGTTGGTGATGGTGAACCCAAGATTCCAAGGCCAAATCTAGCACAAGTAGGCTCACAGGTGAAGGAAGGATTATTTGGAAGGTGGTGGAGATGGTATTTCGGTTAGGGAGAGGCTGATCTTAACAAAGTAAGAGAGGAGTTAGTGTTTGGACAAGGGTTCGGCTCTATGATGTGTGTTTTTCATGAATGAGTCGAGCTCCCCTTTATATAGGATAAGGGTAGGGTTTTTCCTACTAAAACAAGACCTTCCATATTAAAATCAGGGAAATCTAACCAGCTATAGTAAAACGCGTATTTCAGGAGTTCCAAATCCTGAAAAATTCTGATTCTTGTTGAATTGGAAAGCTTATTCAAAGGGCTATAAAATAAATATAAGAAACGCCATATTTGGAATTGAATTGGATTTACTACAGATTTTAGAAGTTAAGTGACCTGGCTGCCCTGTTTTCTTCTTCTTCTTCATGGAAAAGGAAATCTTCATATCTTCAAATCTTGCATTCCTTATTCCCTAATAATTCTTGGCCGAATCTAGGATATTCTTGCACATATTTTGCCCCTCAAAGCAGGTCTGAAAATTCATATAATATCTCCCAAAATTCGTCCATTATATGCTCCATATATTCCGCCATATTTGCTCTTTCCTGGGTTGCGCAGGAGAATGTCTTCATCTTTTTGTCCACCATTTTGGTATCCATTTCATTTGGCATTTGGTTTTCAATTCTTGACACCATATGGTTATGCATTTTAGTAACCATTTGAAGACCATTCATCGGACCATTTCTTCTCTGGAATTAGAAACTTTTCTCCTTAGCCCGCTTTTAGCTCCGAAACGCCTGCTTTATTATTTCCTCCTTTATTTCTACCTAAAAACATAAAGTAAGTTAGAAACATATTTACTAAGCATAAAACAAAGTTAAATGTAGAGAGAAAGACATTAATAATCAAGCATAAAATGCGTAGATCAGGAAGTCAAATGTTGAACCCACGAGGATTGATCATTTTAACTCTTCAACTTAAATCGATTAAGCACTCAAATTATGGATTAACTAGACACAAGATATGACACTGAAACAAAAGAAAAGGCAGAAATATATCTTACCTAGCTAAGTTCTTTGGTAACCTAACTATACAAGGGGTGGTGTAACTACAATCAGTGATTGTCTGATTGATTGTTGTTTAACTAACTAAATTAAGTGAAAACATAAAGTAAAACAAAATAAAACAAGGCCCCTTTGAGAACATGGAATGACCTTCTCTCCTAAGTCCCATTTAGAGAACATGGAACTAGGTTCTAATGATCTTTCTTAATCCACACATTTTAGCACATGAATTAGAAGAATTAATGATTAGCTACATGGCCCCTTCGAGTCAATGTAAGCTTGACTGAAGCTCCTTGAGTCATTTATATTTCAAGAAGGTTTCGGTCCATGCTCAAGTCCAATGAAAACCAAACCTTAAGTTTAACCTTTTAAGTTTAGACCGAAGTCATGTTTACATGCTTATCTTCCTTAGGTGAGTGACTAGCTAACTTAGGTTCATTTTTAGTTTCCCTAAACATATCTCAACTTAGTCATGGCTAAGACGTGAATATGAAAACATTGAATCAAGACCAAACATGCAAACATACCACAATCACATAACAAGCTATCAAACTCATTCACAACATGTAGTAAACTAAACCAAATTCAATTCTATAACTAAAATCATAATTGTATATACATCAAATTGGCTAGGGTTAAACCATAGCCTTCTAAAAGGCACCTACTCACTAATGATGATGGAAAACAAAGTTTAGATACATGCTTAGAACTAGAAGTGTAAAGAGATAACCAAAGAGTCCATTTAGCCAAAGCTCGACCAAATGATTCTAAGGCTTCTAATTCCACATCTTCAGTTCTAGCTAGCACCCAACTTTAAGAGGAGGTAAGCATAGCGCTTAGGATTCCAAGGAGCAAAGGGGAATAAGGATTACTTTTCACTCCTTTGAATTCTAAGAACCAAACCAAATCCTAGAGGCAAAGGTGAGAGGCGGAACACCAAAACTAGACCGAAATGATGATGTGGTGGTGGAGAGGTTTGATTTCCTTGTAAGAGAGGCAGCTAGGTCTCTAAGATGGATAGAGATGGTGATGATTCGGTCTAGATAAGGTTGAGAGAGGGAAGAAAGTGTTTGAGAGGGTTGTAGAAGAATACTAGAGGAAAAAGCTAACTAGAACTTAGAAATGTGTAAAATGAAGTGTGATGTAGGTGTGTTGAATGGGGAGCTCGACCTAGGCAAGTGGAGAGGAAATATTTTTTATTTAAAATTTAAAATTAGATGCTTAGACATGATCCTAAAGTTTAGGCTTTTAGGTGGTCTTAATGTGTGACTCACCTTAAATCATGTGACTTGCATGTGCATCTATCTCTCAAAATATCTCCATGTGGGCTTGTACTCTTTAGGCCTTGGCCCAAACTTGACTTGACCCCTGCCATTGACTGGTGATGACTTGTTGGAGTGGACCGTTGACCGGCCGGAGTTGATCATTGACCGGCGTTAACTTTTTGTCCTTTTCCGTTTTTGCTCCATCTACTTCAAGGGGTTTGGATTTGTGCTCGGCTTCTCCATAAAGTAATTGATTTCCATTTTTAAGAGTATTTCCATCGCAACTCCCCATTTCCTAGCATAATAAGGCAACATTATAAAAATGAAGCTTTATGGATAGAAGGCAAGCAATAAGCATGAAGTTAGGAACATAATTAGCACCTAATTATGAACCTAACATGGACCTATCAAACCAGAATACATGCCATTTAAATATTATCTGGTTTTGGTAGATGCATCAAGAGACAGTCACACGTTTCTTTGTTATCTACAAGGAATGTTTCATTTGCAAAACTCCAAGCGCATATTTTTATGCTTCGGGCTCACTACCCAGACAACCCAATCAGATAATTAGATTGGATAATGCATGAGAATTCACATCAAAGACTTTTGATGACTACTGTATGTCAATTGGGACTGAAGTTGAACATCTTGTTCCTCATGTTCACTTACAAAATGGTTTAGCAGAGGCACAAATCAAGAGGTTATAGCTTGTGGCCAAAGCAATGGTTATGCATACTAATTTGCTAGTATATGCTTGGGGATATGCAATACTACATGTAGCAGTGCTTCTTCCCTTGAGACCTGGCACGCCAACCATTCAGTGCATACCAGTTGGTAACTGGATTTGAGCCTGACATTTCACTTCTATGCATCTTTGGTTGTGCAGTGTCTCTGCCAATTGCGCCTCCATAGTGCACTAAAATGTCGATTAGGCATATATGTTGGTTATGAATCTTCAACAATTGTCCTTTACTAATAACCTTCAACAGAAGATCTCTTTACTGCAAGATTTACAGATTGTCGCTTTGAAGAAACATACTTCACGACATTAGCGGGAGATAAGAATGCCCCCATTCCGGTTGAACGTTAGGAATTGACGTGGAATACTCCTCCCACTATGTTTCAATAAGATCCACACACATCTCAAAGTGAGATTGAAGTGCAACAAATACTTGATCTTTGAAAGGTAGCAGACTCGATGCCTAACTTCTTTACTGATATTGCAAAAGTGATGATATCAGATATTCATGCTACAAATGTTCCTACAAGGTTGGAACTCCCTAAGAAAGGGTGGTACAATGCACTTTAGAACAGAGTAATGTGCCTCTTGCCTATGTAGGTGGAGTAGCATCAGCCTCGACTCCCACTAGGAAGGGGAGAGACCAAGAAAATCCATAGATGAGCTACCGACGAAAAGGCATGCCATCCAGAAACTGATCCTTTCGTCACATCAACATTGTGAATCCTATGCATGAGATTGTTCCTGATTTCAGTTATGTCTTAGAATCATAAATGACATCTCAGAAGGATGCTTCAGATCTATATGTGATGTCAGAGAACGGTGAAATCTCACTAACTAATAATAATACACGCATTGTTATGGATAGATCATCCAAGGTAGTTGATGATGCTTTTGCTTATTTCGTCACTCAGAAGATTATTGATGATGATGAAGTGGAACCTCGCTGGGTTGCTGAATATAAGAGGAGAGTGGATTGGCCAAAGTGGAAAGATGCGATGCAGGCGAAACTATACACTTTGAAGAAACGACTTGTTTTCGGTCCAACAATGTTATGCCCACCAAATGGGAAGCCAGTAGGACATGAATAGATCTTTGTTCAAAAGCATAATGAGAAGAATGAAGTCATGCTGTATAAAGCTAGACTTGTGGCGCAATGATTCTCTCAACGTTCTAACATTGATTATGAGGAGAAAAACTCTCCGGTTATGGACATCATTACTTTCCGCTACCTTGTCAGTTTGGTAGTGTCCGAAAAACTTAGTATGCAGCTGATGGATGTGGTTACAGCATATCTCTATGGAAACCTTTATTCAGAGATATACATGACAGTGTCGGACGACATTATCATACCAAATTCAAGTAACTCTAAACTACAGATTGCTGATGTGATTAGATTGAAGTGTTAACTATATGGATTAAAAAATTTGGTAGGATTTGGTACACACGTCTAAGTGACTACTTGATTGAGAAAGGATACAAGAACGGTGATTTATGCCCATGTGTGTTCATCAAAAGAAAAAGATCAGGATTTGCCATTATAGTGGTCTGTATTGATGATATAAATATCATTGGGTCTCTTAATGAAATAAATGAGACGGTTGGCTACTTGAAATCCGAGTTTGAGATGAAAGACCTTGGTAGGACTCGATTTTGTCTTGGTTTAGAATTAGAATATCAAGTTGGTGCAATACTTATTCACCAGTTTGCTTATGTCCAAAACATGCTCAGAGAATTTAACTTGGACAAAGCATACCATCTTAGCACATCAATGGTTGTTCATAGTCTCGAACCCAATAAAGATCCTGACCATTCAAAATATGATGATGAGGAACTATTGGGAGCTGAGGTACCATACATTAGTGTTATTTGAGCTTTGTTATATTTAGTTTAATGTACAAGACCAGATATTACATTCTCCGTGAACTAGTTAGTTCGGTTTAGTTCTGCGCCAACACAACGTCATTGAAATGGTGTAAAGCACATCTTCAAATACTTGAATGGTTCCATAGACTTGGGTTTCTTCTTTCTCTACAAAGAATATAGAGAGAAGCTTGAAATTCCCTGAAAAGGGAATGTTGAATCGCAACATGTAGATTCTAGGAATTTTGACCCATTGAAGGAATCTTTGACCCGTCGAAGGTTGTACCTTGGAGGGTTCAAAACCATTCATTCGAGCCATCGAGTGAAATGTTTAACCTGTCGAAGAGTGATTTGGCTACAAGCATTATACCTCAATTCAATGTTTTCCCCTACTCGGAGACACCTTGTGAGGTCTTGGTTAATTTTGTTGATACTGTGTATCTCTCTTACCCACACAAAAGACGTTCCCAGACAGGTTATATCTTCACCATGAGAAACACGACGATATCTTGGAGATCAGCAAAGCATACTCTTGGTGTTACTTTCTCGAATCATTCTGAGATTATAGCTTTACATGAAGTGGTTAAGGAGTTTGTTTGGCTTAGGTCAATCATACACTATATTTGAGGGTCTAGTAGATTGTTATCTACTACGACAACACCAACTTGTATCTTTGAGGACAATGCGGCTTGCATTGAACAAATGAAGTGGGATACATCAAGGATGATCATACAAAGCACATATCGCCTAAGTTCTTCTTTAATCAACAACAACAATAGTTATTGAACATTCATGTGAATTAAGTTTGTTCGGCTGATAATGCTGCAAAATTGTTTACCAAGTCATTGCCCAAATCTACATTTAAGAGGCATTGGTATGCAAAGAATGTTTGAAGAATGTTCTGTTTTGGCTACACATGTCGTCTTTGGAATCAACCGCGGATGAGGACATGCCCAGAGGTCAACACGTGTCATGACTCTAAAAATAAGCGGATCCCGACACATACTTTCACTTATTAGTGTTGTGACGATGTCATTTTAGATACCATTTCTGCAAATTGCTCTCTTAAACACTAAACCCTAAAACGAAAAACCTAAACCCAAATTTTAGCCCACAATCCTTTGAATGGCTTCGTCATTTCGCCGCTTATGGTAGATGTCTAAATAATATAATATAGACACAATTGCATTGGACATATGGTATGGGTGTAGTTATGTTTGACCTCCTGGACCAGAGCTTAAGTGAGGTCCGACAGAACTTATTTTTCGGTAATGTATAATGTGACAAGCCGGTCACATGTGTGTGAGGTGATTTATGATCACGTATCACTGAAGAATAACAATATCTCAAATCACTCTGAGGAAGCATATGCTCACTAGTGTTGTCTCACATGTTTGTTGGTTCTACGGGATAGGAAGGCTTTTGCAAAACTAAATCATCGACCAATGATCATTTCACGAATCTAGCCGTTGGATGGGATCTTCCGGTCAGTTAATGCATGCCGTAAAAATTTTAGAAATGTTCAACTTCAATTACACCTCCATCCATGCATTCAAACCGTATGTTGCTTATGCGGACACAAATTTCTACCTGTGTCAAAACTCACTACAAAACTCACATCAAAACTCACTACAAAACTCACTACAAAACTCACCGTAGTGTAGCTATATAGACCATACTTACATTCTACCTGTGTCAAAACTCACTACAAAAAGAGCTCCCATCAAATTTCTCAAACGATGTGTAACTTTACAAAATTATTGAGGAATTTAATGTAGGGGTAATACCGAACAAAACCAAAAATGAGTGTCACGACGTAATTTGTTGAACCTTTTCTTTCTCCTTTTATATAAAAATACACATTTAGTTGATGCCTTTTTGTCAGCTAACGAAATGACATTATCTAATATATCGTATGCAACTTCGCCTATCTGGATCTAGAATTGGTGACTCTATCTTCCCGAAGGTACATTGTTGGGATGGTTCGCACTGCGGACCCTAACACAAAGCCTTTTCTATTCATGCTTGAGTTTCACTGCCGCCGCCAGGGTTATCGATCTTCGTCCCTGATGTGGATAGTGGAGACCGTCAAACAGAGGTATGCCAGGATGAGAATGGCAATGGCGACAATTTAGTGGTCGAATGGGGTCACCGGCTAATTTTCATCCCTCTTCATCTTTTACTTTTTCACGATCGAAATCGACCATTGTTCATTTATCTTGTCCACCTTTCATCTTTCATCTAGTTGTGATTTTTTAATTGTTTTTACCTCCACTTTGGTGAACACTATTCATTACTCATTCGGATAAAAAAAATAACATTGCGCGCTCGTTTACCTTGTTGCTCTCTTTTACCTTATTTGACCAACCTTTTTTTATTATTTCTTACTCCTAGTCAAGGCACGGCTTGACTTTTAGGGGTTAATTTGCTTTTCCGTGAATGTTTATGACATCTTTATCAATAGAAAATGAGAGGATTACACGTCAGTTCCAGCTAATAGGCGCACCTTGCACCTAGGGGCATGCAAGAATTTTTCCTGATCCCAACTCTAAATAAACATACCTTGAGAGAAGGACAAAATTAGGGATTATGGAATATGAATGATCTTTTGCTTTAGAACTACATCATCTTATTTTCTGCAAGAATAACACAAAATCGAGAACATGCATATAATGATATGAAGATAACCCAGAACATGCCATATTGTTAGCATCATATAATGATCAATTAAAATGATCCAAACAGAGCAGTTATCTGCTCAATGTGTGGACTTTTTTTCTTTCTCAAATATATGTGTGGGCTTTCATTTTGGAAAACTACAACTAAGAAAGCGCCATGCTCTAAGGACGCCTTGCATGAGCCAAACAGTATCCTTCTCTTTACTACATCTTTTGTGCTAAAATTGACCTTTTTTCATGTATTCTGTCCCATTCAATCTAAAAACGAATCAAATGAATTGCACAACAATCCACAAAATCCACGAATGTAGCTTAGCTACTAGTAAATTATAGATCCATAGGAAGGCAGACACGTAAAAACATCAACATACATTACCTATATAACATTCATGAAATAACTGTAGCTAAGAACACTGTTCACTATTCCTCGGCGTGCGAGGTGTCTGAGCTGTGTGAGGTTTCTTTTATCCCTCTCTTCACCAACTTTTTGGATCAGAACACTCTTCCTCACCACAAATTTCTGACCTTAACCTCATCTTCCGAATTATGATCAACCATAGCTCTCATCTCCGGTGAAAGTCTGCTACTCGAAAATCTCTTCCAGGTAAGCTTTCCGATTTGCTTTAAAATCTCCCTCTTTTATGTTAATATTGTCGTCGTTGACTTTTTCGATCTCTCGAATGTGCTTTTTATCTCGGTCGACCGTCGCGCCACCTCAGTACTGGTCCTTATCAGTTCCGACTACATCTGGTTTTGGCTCTCTCTATCCAGTAAAAGCAAAATTCAACCCAGAGTAGAGGAGAAGGAAGTCGTAGAAGTAGAATACATACGTGTTATTTTGGTTGGTGAATTGATTCTTCCATTTTCAGGTTAGGATTTTTTATTAACTTCTCTTATGTTTGATTTATGTAATCAATGTGTTTTTGGATCGATTTGTATAAACTTAGATCTATTTTGATTCGCTTCTTACTCTTCTTCATTTTGCTGGGTTCTTACTCTTCTTCAATTTTTGTATGACAACTCTCTTTCTTTTTTGGCTCTGTTTTTTTTCTATTGGGGTTCTCAAATTCCTCGACCCTTTTCTTTGCTTTAGTTTAATTAGTGTTGCATTGGTGATGAATCGTTTGTGGTTTTGTGTTTGTTTGTACTGAAACAGCGTCAGATCTGTGGTTTTGGGTTTGATCTGTTCGTGCTTATTGGTTGGATCTATGACATTGTTTTTTTTTCCGGGTTTTGGGTAATAAAGTGGTTGCTTTTTGCTGCTTTGGACTTCACATAGAATAGTTGCTTTGGACTTCATTCCATTACACGATTTCGAATGGCTCTAAATGCCTACACCAATACTATCATGGCCATTTTTCCCAGTACTACTACTACTCCAAAACTTCCCATGTTTCTCTTTGACATTATGGACACTTAGAATTAGATAAGTTTAGGTTGATTCAAAGGATTTTGATCATTGATGTCTAGATAGGTGAGATTGGGTTGGATTTTGATGAATGAGTAAGACGAGTGAGACAAGTTATAAAACCCAAATTTGAATTTGCTGGAGTCCAAGGTTGAATCTGAATTTTAAAACCCAAATTTCATCTACATTTTGATCTGCATCTGCCATGTCTTGAGATATGCTGAAATATGTGTCATGCTCTATTGGAAGTGGTTACTTTCAAATTTGTGAATATTTTTGTGTGATGATTATGTTTATAATGATGGAAGTTAAGAGGCTGAATTAATGGACCAAACTTTGATTTCTTTGGTCTGGGCCCTATTTTGATCTTATTAATTGGTTTTCTATGTTTGAGTTTTGTTTAAATTTTTGTATTCAATTTTTTTCATTCGGTGTCTTATTTATGCCTAGGATTTAAGGCACGATAATGTGGTAGTTGATGTGAAGTGAGTCCTTGACTAGAGTAGAGGAGCTAAAACTCCTTTTCATGTTTCTAAAATTTTCCAAGCGCTGAGGTGCTTTAGCTTTGCTAGCTTTAGTCTATGTCTGCTACTTTTCTGTTGGAACACACATCTAAGTTTTTCTTGAGTGCATTAATTATTTTCATGTTCTTAATATAATTTGTTGTTTGATACTACATTGTTTACCTTCAAAATATCATATTAGTACAGGGGGCTACAAGATTGATGGTAGATGTAATGAAAATTCAGCATGAATCATGTGGAATATGGCAAAACACCGATGTTGCTGGAGTTAGGATTGGACATAGATTATATTTTTGTTTTTTGGCAAATTCTGTTGATTGGAGTAATAAGCCTGTTTTGTTTACAATTTTGCAGAACACAGAGGAAGACTAATCCCCATATATTTGCTGTTTATTTACTTTTGGTAAGTTTTTTTGTCTTTGTTCCTTAAATTTCTTTGGAAATTTGATACTTATTCATTCATATATTCAACGGGAAGGAATATGTAGCAAAACCTTTTATATGTTAATGTGATGTTGATATCAATAGTGAATTTGACAGTTTTTTCGAGATTAGGAATTACTATGAGGTCAATTTTTGTGATGTAGTTTTAGAAGAAAGTGCCAGTTTTTTTATGTTCATTTCTATGTAATCATAGTAGATATGATAATCTGGGAAAGTAATCATATGTATTTTCTATGGGTTTTGTGAATAATAGATCCATAAATCTAGGGAATCTCACTTGATCCACAAATCATATGTTTTTTCTATGGGTTCTATCAGTTTTTTGCTATTGTTATATTGGGTGTTTCACATTTTATCGTTTATTATGTACGAAACTTCTATTTTTTTTTTCAACCAGACTTTAACTTTTAACCTGAATTTAAGAAAACCTGGAATGAATTATGAGGTCATGAGTTTTTGTTTTGATGTCAAATATCATGTTGTGCAAAGCAAAGTTCATTCACATTGTAGTAGATCAAGTGCATTTTATTTGTACTGTGCATATACACCATGGTAGTAATGTGGATCTCTAAGTGCCAATAAATTGAACAATCTGCCTTGGTTACAATAATTACAAATTTCATAATGTTTTGGTGATGCTTCTTTAGTCTTATGACTAAATTTTGGGTATGAATTGAGTCCTTGGTAATCACAATTTGTTTCTTTTACTGTTGGTGTTGGTATGAATTTGATTTAGTGTTCTTTCTCCATTCATTTCAGCCTATTCTCTGATTTTTTGTTTGCATTTGATGGGAATCTCTAGGTTTAGATTCTGACACATAATAATTTTGATGTTTAGATAGCTGATTTCAGCTTTCTTCTAGGTAGCTCATTCCTCATTTATGTATGACTTACATAATTTTGGGGACGCCCAAAATTAATCCTACCAATTTGACTGGTACACGTTTTTGTGTGTGTCTAAACTCTATTTTTATGATTAATTTCCCACCTCAAGATGAGCTTTTTATATCAGTGTGTTCATTTTATCAGATACCATTTTGGTTTGATTTTGAGCTTTAAGCGAAAACCCAGTAGACAATTGTGATTGTAAACAGGAATATGTTTGAACCTATGTAATGTGCAAAAGACATGTTTTGACACGTACATGTAATGGCCAATATTCGGCATCAACTACCTGGTAGAATGTACAGAGTGCAGTTCAGTTCTACCATTATGTTTTCATTGACAACTTTTTCTGATAAATGAATAATGCCATTCGGTTTCTTAAACCAAATTGCATTAGTTTTGGTATCATTTTCTTTAATGAAATCACTATTGATAGTTTTGTGTTTTATCTTTTTATAAGAAAATATATGATTGTGCTGTAACTCCTGTAAGCATTTAGGTTGAGTTGCACTTCATCTTTTGACCTTGCGTAAACTACTTAGATAGTAACTCTTGGTCTCTTGCAATGAATAGAGGGAAGAGATAAGAGTCTAAAACTAGATATGTGCCAAACTAAAACCAACTTCCTTATTATATCTGAGTGTATCCAAATTAAACATAGAGCTTCCTATGCAAGCTAGCTAGCTAGGTTGGTATATTGGGTTTATAGACTTTCTAGGACTTGGTATTGTTGGATATGTACTTTCTAGGACTTTGGCTATGTAATATAAAAGAATTTATGATAGTTAGCTTGGTATTAAAAACACTAAGACACCAAAATGCCAAGAGTGAATGATGATAGTTTTTTTTTTTTAAATCTCATCTAGATTTATGATATTAAAAATCTCTTTCATTTTTACTAAGTTTGTTTTCCTATGCAGTAGCACTCATTTGATAGTTAGTTTGGTAGATTACTAGGTTGATTGATGTGTGTATTAAATTGGTCTTTTGCTAATTGTTTATGTTTTTTTTTTGGTGATTGGAATAAGCTGCAAGATGTCATTCTTCCTGAGATTGGTGAACTGAAGAGTTTAACCTATTTATGAGTGATTTCATATTCTCTCATATAAATATGAAGCTTTTCAACAGTTAGGAAGAACATTCAACTGTTTTTAATATATTGAGGGTAATCTATTTGGTTTTGCTGTTTGTATTATTGTATAAATCTAATTTACTATCTAACAATCGTGATACAAGGTTTCATTGTTTCTTTTACTGTTCAAAGGGGGAATTTGGGTCATGATTTTGTAATCATGCATGCTATTTTGCATAACCTAAATCTCTCTCTTTCTTTGTCAATTACACAGCTATACCTAATTTGGTGTTTGAGATTTTGTTTGTGTGTATAAAGTTTTTTGTTCTTTTTAAGCAGTGTTTGTTACAAATATTAATTTGTAGGTTTTCAAAATTGTAAGTTCTCATAATTGTCTTCTTCAAGAAAGTGGTCACATACTGTTCTTTGAAGGTTTTGATTATATTGGTGAGAAAGCTCGAGACTCAAAAAAGTCTAAAATTAGGTTGTATATTATGGATGATGTGAACTTTGGACGAATATGATGATAAGGTATTTTATCTACAAATTTGTAGGACTTGAACGATTGAAGATTAATTTCCTTATTCTGCTGTTCCTTTACTTTTGGTAAGCTATCTTTTTCTGTTTGCTTTTCTGGATTGACTTTCCAAAATTAGAGAAATATTTTTTGTTGATATTTGAGGTTTGGTTTCTTGAACACAAAGATGGAGAGATAGTTAAGGACTGGGTTTGGTTTTTATAACTTTGTGATTGAGGACGTTATTATTGTGATGAGAGTGGTTTATGGATGAGTATAGTGAGGTCTTCTGATCACACAGTAACTTTGAGATTTCGAGGGTTTCGATTGTTAGGATTCTGTTGCATCGGAAGTGCGCATCACATTGTTTGTATTCCACTCTTCCTAAGTGTGTAATTTAATAGGTTTAGTTTTTATGAATTTGAGAGAATAAGTTCATACCTTTGAATCTTGCATTGCATTTCTTGCTGAAGAATAGTTATTCAACAGACTGTGATATCTCTGTCTCTCTTTCTCAGTCTAGATTTTGCTTTAGCTGTTGCTTTTATTTTGATTTTGTTTTCGATTTTTTATTGTTTTAGCCGTTCTGAATGAAGAAGTTTATGGTTTTATAGACTTGATGTTGATTGAGCTGAGATTTTCACTCTTTTGAGAATTTCTCATGGAGTTTGAAATGAGCCACAAGTGTGATACTTATATTTTTTTTGTTTACCAACTGATTTGAGATTGTTATTACTGATGAGAGAGTGATGTATGCATGAGCTTGGTAAGGATTTTGGATTCCATAAGAATTTTGAGATTTTAACGGTTTGGATTGTTAGGATTCCTGTTGGATACAAAGTCCCCATCACAGTCTGTGTATTACACTCTTCTAGAGTGTGTAATTTAATATATTTGGCTTTTGTAATTTTGAGTAAATGGTTTGAATCCTGGTCTTGCATTTCTTGCTGAAAATTAGTTATTGACCGCGACGTATCAATGTTGCATTTGATGGCATTTTGCATGTGCATTCATTCATGTAATATGATTGTTTTAGACTCAACAAATATAGAATCAGTTTTTTAGTTAGTTCAATTTTGTAGATTTGAAATGGTATAATAATATATTAAGTTCGATTTATTTATATAGGTTTTATGCGAAAAGTTGTTAGCTGTGTGATTCTATTGTTGTCTTTGTGGCTGTTCTCAAGCATTATTGCAATCGATCATTACAAATTTTCAGGTATGTATATTTATGTCCATGAATAATAATAAGACAAATTTATTTGCAAGGAGTAGTTGATAAGCATTTTTGACTTTTTAGTCATCATATTATACAGTCTTCTGGAATTATGCTAAAATAAATGGATGCACATAATGGTTGTTGTAAGCAATTAAAGGATGAAAAAACACTTTAACATTTGAATTCCTTAATCTATGTTTTCCATGTTATCTCAATAATCAAAAAATACACTTTTGTGATAGTAAGAGTTTTGTTTCACGACACCATTTTTTTTTCAAACCTGTTCTTTATTAGTGTTGTGTCATTCGATTTCATATACTGTGTAAGACCAAATTGTTGTGTGGTGTGTAGAATTTATCCACTAATATGTGCATTATTTGTAATTTTGTATAAATAATTATTTAACTGTTAGATGTTATGTTTGTTTTCACTTTCCAGTAATGAGGCCAAAAAATGATCAAAATAAGAGAAAGCGATTCTTTGAAAACGCGGAAAATTTTGAGAAAGGTCTGGCGGCCCATGAGACAGTAGTAGAGTCGCACTACTTCGAAGGTGAATGTTCACACAGATCTGAACCATTGCAGAGATCAACCAAGAGAAAGTCTATTTTGGCAGAATATCAAAATGTTGACCATATCGAGAAGGATCAATCAGGTAACCTAATCGTATCATGCATTAGTAAAAGATTTTTCTTATCATTTTAGAGCTTTGTGTATAGTCTAATTCGATCAATTTTATTTGGTTTAAAATGTATAACACAAATATGTGAAATGTGTAACATTATACATTTGGTTTTTCTAGATTGGGATCATTCCATTCTATCAACATCATATTCAGTGATGCACATAGTTTCTATCATTCACTTGCATTTGTTTCTTTTGCTTTCCAGTATGTCAAGGGACGTCAGAGGTGGACATCAGTGAAGATGAAGATGTGGATCAAGCTGTATCAGGTAGCGTATTGATATAGTAACTTTTTCTGCAGTATATGATTGCCAATACATTGAATCTAAGAATGCTCTTTTGATTATACATTATCGGTTTTTACAATCATTCATATTACCGAAATAGACTTCGCTTAATGAAAGAAATTGCAGATTGATCTGTGTTTAGTCTCTTATTTAGTTTGTCTCACATTTTGTTGATGTAATTTTTTCCCTTTTTGCCATATGATGCATTGTTTGTTCTTCATTAGCAGATGTAGAATCAAACTAACCATAGTATTTTATATGAATTATAGGTCCACGTGGAACAATTTTTGGACAAGCATCTTATCAAGGAACCTGTGCAGGTGTTGCCAGATTTTCAATTTCGATTCATAAAAATTATTACCTATCATTAATTATCTAAAAATAGTTTTTTATAATTTTAATTGTAGGTGTGGTTACCAAGTATTACGATTCTGGAAATGACGCTTACACATGCAGTCATTGCACTGCTTTATTTTGGCCAGCTGAAGCATTGAAAAGAAAAGTGAAAAATCAATATATATATATATATATACACACACTCATTGTTGTGAAAAAGGCCAAATCCAACTTCCAATATCATATCCAACTCCAATTTTTCTTGATGAATTGCTAAATCCAAATAATGGTCGAAAAAGTGTATTATTTTGTGATAATATTAGATTTTATAATTCTATGTTTGCGTTTACTTTGATGGGGGCTAAAATTGAGCATAATATAAACAATGGAGGAGCTCCTTATGTCTTTAAAATATGCGGAGAAGTGAATCATTTGATGGGTTCTGTATTACCTTTGGAAGGAGAACGTCCCATATACGCTCAGTTATATGTATACGATACTCAAAATGAGATTTTAAACCGAAAAATTGCTATTGATCCAAAAATGTAAATAACAAGATTGATAATGATATTGTAAAATGATTAGTGGAATTGTTAGATCAATGTAATGAATTAACCAAAGTGTATCGATCTGTGAGAAATGATTTTGAAAATCAATCATTACCCAATTTTGATGTGACTATACTTGATCGTGAGAAAAATGAAAGTAAACAATATGAATTACCTTCAGTTTCCGAAATTGGTAGATTGATTGTGGGTGATATTGGTGAATTTAATTCTAATAGAGATATAATTATTCGATCAAACGAAGGGCCATTAAAACGTATATCTAAAATTCATCCTAAATTGATGTCATTACAGTATCCACTTCTGTTTCCATACGGAGAAAATGGATTTAAAATTAATATGAGATTAAAACCAATTGCAAACAAAAGTGAGAATAAGGATAGAAAATTAACAATGAACAAGTTTGTGTGTTATCAAATTCATGATAGGGCAAACTGAAAGGATCCAACCCCGATTTAGTTTCCTAAACCTGAATCAAACCCCTTCTGAAAACATGAACCAATAAAAACCATTAAAATTTCGGCAGAGTAACGCTACTAACGCGAAATTGCCTTTACTTGCACCCGAAAATTAACACTTCATCCTATGCCACAAAAGCCAAACCGTGGGCACCAATCCCATCCGGATTTCTCAATATCATATCAATAGCAATAAACAGTAAACATAACCGTATAATATAGAAAATCCGGGAAAACCATATGTGACGACCCGTTGACTTTTTGGAATTCGATGATTTTAATGTCGTTTTTCTCGTATTCGCGCCCCGATTGTCGCCTTGAGGTTTTCGAGTTGATTTGGGTATCGAATTTTCAGTCGAGGGTTTTGAGTGAAGATTTCAGGAATTTCGTCGATTATTTTGCACTGTGTTGTATATTTCCGGGAACGGTTGGTTTTCGCGGTGTGGTACAGTGTTGAGAATTGTAATTTTGATCAGATATATTTTGTGATTATTCAGGGGATCGAGATCGTGCTTTGGGTGAGGGATCTTCCGCCGAACCACGTGATCAGAGCGAGTGCGCGCTTTGCTCATCTGTGAGTGGACATTTTTATATTTTCACAGTTATTGTGAGTTCGTGATTTTCCGTATTTACTTTATACGATGTTGAGTTATTTATTATTTTCGGAGGTATTATTTTATATTATATGGTGATGGCATTATTGCTTCGATGCTTCCGCTACTCGGCTGATCATCGGTAGTCCGCCAGAGTCGAGAGATTCCTCTGGGCAGGGTTGAGAGATTCCCCTAGATACCGTCGGGGTTGAGAAATTCCCCTGGCCTATCACCGTCGACCTTGAGCAATTCGTCTGACCGTCGGGCTTGAGAGATTCGCCTGGCACCTCCATATATACTTTCCGAACTCGCATTGTTTTACATTGATTATGTATATGAAACTGGTGAAAGGCATATGTTTATTTTTGTCCACTCACTCTAACATTTTATTTGCCTTTCCCCTGGGCTTTTCGGTTTTCGTGTCCAGTTTGCAGTTCGGATTCTGGTGTCTCACGTTGCGGTCGGAGGCTAGTTGTTCGAGCTTCCTGTGTTTTCCAGTAGGTTTCTTGTGTCGCCTACTGTTGTATATTTTGTATATATATACACTAGAGGTCGCTCTGATACATTACTGATACATGTTTTATACGGATTTCCCCGGATTTCCTACATATTACAGTTATGTTTACTGTTTGATGTTATTGATATGATATTGAGAAATCCGGATGGGATTGGTTGAAAGGACCCAACCTCGATTTAGCTCCCTAAACCGGAATCGAACCCCTTCGAAAACACGAACCAACAAAAAAAATTTTCGAAATTTGGGCAGAGTTTCGCTACTAACGTAGAATTGCCATTACCTGCACGTGGAAAATACACTTCATCCTATGCCACAAAAAGCAAACCGTGGGCACCAATCCCATCCGGATTTCTCAATATATCAACAGTAAAGTAAAGTAATAAATATATATGCACTTTACTGAAATCCAGTGTAAAATGGTATAACGTATTCAATAGGAAGCTCAGAGCGACATCTAATACATAATCGTATACGCATACCACAGTAGGTAGAACAATAAACCTACTGGATGAAACAAAGTAGCTCGAGCACTATGCCTCCGACCATGACGTGCGACACCAGAGCCTGAACTGCAAACTGGGCACGGAAACCGAAAAGCCCAGGTGAAAGACAATAAACACGTTAGAGTGAGTGGACGAAAATAAATGTCTTTCACCAATAATATATACGTATAAAATCATATGCCAGTCAAATGCACATAAAATCAAATGGTACACGAGGGAGACTCTAACTCCTCACGCGTACAGAGCATGCAACGTAAAACATATCGCGGAGACTCTCGTGGGCTTCCACGCGATAGCACAGTCTGAATCACGGGATCCTAGACCCACATGTGATTCTAGCCAGAAAGGCCTCGGGTCAGGATATCTGTCCCCCCGGAGCGTACTCGGGGATCAGCCGAGAAGCCAATGTGTATCGATACCACAACATATACTGAGACTGTACTCTGTGTAAACCAAATCATAAATCTTTTCTATGCACATGCTTAAAACATAATATGTACGTATATATATATATATTCGTATACGTATATCCGTATAAGCATAATCGTAAAACACATGCTCGTAAAATCATAATCAATCCGCATGCTCAAGTTCGTAAATCATTTATAAAAGCCTCGCAATCAATCTGTGAAAAGAAATGTCCACTCACAGACTTGTGTAACGCGATACGCGTTAACCCGTGATCCGGCGGAAAATCCCTCGCCAAACAAACGATCACGAACTCCTGAATATTCACAAACTCCATTATTCAAGGTCATAATCCGACAATACAAATCAAACCACGAGAAACCACTGCTCTCGGAAATACACAATTCGAACATGACGAATCGTCGAAAATCCATATATACCACCTCAATACCTCGCTTTACGTTCGGAGGCTCATCTCGAAAAACGAACCTCCCCACTGCGATCGGGGTGCGATTTCGAGTCAAATGACATGCGACTTGTCGAAAGTCAAAAAGTCAACCCTGACCGTTGACCGCCGCCCACGGCGGCGCCACTGTTGACCGGAAAATTTCACGGCGGAGCTTCACCAATTCCACTCAAAATCGTCCACTGAGTAACTTCCATAACTGCACCGAAGTCCAATTCTCACTCTAACACATCCAATTTCATGATAAACCGAAATAGAACACAAAATTCAAATCAAGAATTCTCCCAACTCAAACCGAATTGAAACTCCAAACCAATTTAGTTAGATTCGTGGAGGGAAGAGCTACAAAGCCCAATCCATTTCATAGCTCAATTCAACCCGAATCAAAGAACCCGAATCATCAAAAATCTCACCATTTTCTCGCCGGAAAAGCTTCCTCCACCGTGGACCACGCCGGAATATGAGACCGGGGCGATGATGGGGACACCGAGATGCATCGATGGGGTCCTTCCCCAAGGCCGGAGGTGGCCGGAAGTCCCTCGCCGGAATCAATCACGTCGGTCCCGTCGTTCTCATCCTCTCTCCACCGAGTTGACCGAGTCAACTCGGTCAAGCACAATATTTCCTGCTTTTGACTTTCCCCTTATGGCAAGTTGCTATTTATAGCCTTTCCCGATTAGGAAACTTGTAATTATCCGTTTCGACGAACTTCAAACGCACGTAATTTCCTCGTCGTATATCCGATTCCGATAAATCTCGCGGCCACAAACTTGACTCAACATGATCTTCAATAATCACCCAAAGTCAAACACATCGGCCAAACGGATAAAAAGTCAACCCTTTAAAGCAACACACATTTAATCGACTAAATAACCAACAAACGGAAATATTCGCAACTTAATCTTCGTAACTCAAAATCATGCTCCGGAAGTTCCCACAACCTTGAAATTAAATTCCGAACAACTTCCGTGAAGAAGCCGAAACCAAATTCTCGTCCGGTAATTTAGTCGTTAAGTAGCCTACCATTTAAATCTGAACTTCAAATATTCATAACTAATTCCTCGGTCGTCCAAATAACGATCCGGAACCGCCCACGAACTCGTAATCACACGTACAACGACTCTCGAGAAGAGACGTTGCTCCAATTCTCGGCCAATAATTAAGTCGTTAAGAATCCCTGGCGGTCCAAACCCTGTCGTCAATCTGCGGCTACACAATAACTCATATATACAGCTGATCATACTGCTGATTCTGGTCCGGGTCGTCACAAATCCACCCCCCTTAGAAAAATTTCGACCTCGAAATTTCCAAGTCTGCCGACTACAAGGTAGGAGCACTGCCTCTGCATACTGCTCGACTCACCAACAGCAAACCAACTGAACAACTCTGTTCACAAACTCCACAATAGGAGATAACTCCGTGCTGAAATCTCTGTACCCACAAACCTCAAATCTGAACTCGCTCCACACAACGCCAAGGGTTCCTACATAAGGAACATATAAGGTACACAACATATAGCAAACCTGAAACACAGTTCCGCCACACGGAACACAACACACATAAAAGCCAATACTATAGGCGATGCTGAACCACACAACATAACACAAACTCGCCTATGGCCACACACGGATCCATATAACATAGCAAATCACAGCTCAAACTACACACAACAACACAACTCACACACATGTCAACATAGCCCAAATACCGAACTTGAGCAATTATCAACTCATTCCGCTAATCTGACAGTCTGTGGTAACACATTCCACAAAATCAAAATCAAACATCAATTCAAACTCAAACCAAATTCGCTCCAGCACAGTGGAGTACAACTACATCCCTCAAAACGACATCATGCAACATCAAAATCACAGTGGTCAACAAACCGATACCGCATGCAATCTCAAACAAGTGGAACTACTGATCCCGAATCCTCCGGAACTGCAATACCGAGGTCCACAATATGCCCTCCAAGGCTTGGATAATCCTCAAAGATCGCTCACCAATCTGAGGACAAGGACCGGTACTAACTCGTAATCTGGTCCCAAATGCTCGCTGAAAAGCTTGCCAACACTCAGTCGTAGCTGATCACCTCGATCGGCGAACTGAAACACAGGTACACCACGTAGACGGACAACCTCCGTCCAACACAGCTATGCCAGCCTGCCATTGAAATCGTCACCGAAAATACAAGGAACTGTACTGAGTACGTCAGACGACCTACAAAGGCCCAACAACTGGTATCACCAACCAAAGTGCAAACAACATACACAAACAAAGCAACAATCGCCACGTCTAATCGGAAATCTTCAATGGTTGACACTTCTCGGCAAGTCTCTGCCTTCTAGCCACCGTCAGTCGACAAATGTGGCATCTGTACACACAAACTGCTACATTGCTCTTCCATGTTGCGCCACGAGTAGTAAACTCGAAGTGTCGGACACATCTCCGCACCACTAGCGTCAATCGCGCGCAAAACCACGAGCCTCAGCATCATCATACACGAACTCAGTCTCTATAGCGCATAACCCGGCTAATACGAAAGCTCGAGCCACACACACATGAAATACTGAAGCTCCTGGTTTTCGACTGAATACATCAGCAACAACATCCAGACGGATGATCAAAGTGCAACCTCTAGCCTTCTCGAACAAACTCTAATGTGCAGCCATAGTCGTTAGTCGACTCCCTCCATCTACACTGCCTCAAGCCCAAATCTGGCCGAAAATGTATGTAGAAGAAACTCAAGTGATCAGTGTACGTCCTACACTGCTCTGCACACCATAGCTGTAGTGTCTCGAACTCTTCGATGCTAACATAAGGACAACTACACCCAAATCATACACAGGATACGTAGCTACATAAGGTCTCCAATGCCTGAAACAATGAGTCACCGCTCTGCTACACAGCATCCAAACACAACCAAATACAAACGTCGATGCATCGTCATAACCCACGAACTCGTCGCGATCATCAGGTACGGTCAAAACCGAAGCAACGGTCAACCATCCGACAGGAGTATGTAACTCTCCTCGCGTGCATCGAACCACTCGAACTCTACGCCTTCTTCGTCAATCCGGGAAGTGAAGTGGCAATTCGGGAAAATCCTGCACAAGCCGTCGGTAATAGCCTGCCAAACCCAAGAGAAACTCTGGATCTCTGGTACAATGGTAGGTCAACCCTCAAATCACACGGCTTCTAACTGGTCAGGATCTACGCCAACTCCCTCGGATAACATCACATAGCCCAACATTTCACGCTAATCGACCAAAACTCACACTGGCTGAACTTACAACAGCTAATCGTCTCGCGAAGTCTGCAAAACCGCTTGCAACTGCTCCAGGTACTGGTCCACACTCTCGGAGTACATCAGGACATTGCCAACGAACATGACCACAACTCGTTCAGAAACTGTCTGAACACATGGTCCATCAAGTCCACACGATCTATGGGGCATTGGTCAACCAAACAACGTGACCAAGAACTCATAATGTCCGCACCGAGATCCGAAATCAATCCTCAACAAGACTGAAGCTCTCGCAAGCTGATCAAACCACTCGTCAATCCGAAGCGGAGGATACTCACCCTCCTCTGAAGCAAATCGAGCTTCCGGTAGTCAATGCACCACCTCGTCGAATCACCCATCATCCGTACACACAATGCAAAAGCACACCACGCAGGTACGCTGGGTCGCATAAAATCTCCTGAAATCTCCTCCAGCAACTCCTGGAGTCGAAACTGTAGCTCCATCAGCTCTGCTGGCTCAGAACAACAAGATGTCGGTGAAATGAGTCCAGCGCCTGGTACAAGCTCAATGGTGTAGTCAGTCTCCCAAACTGGGGAAACACCTGGTAACTCCTCCAAAACACACCTGGAAACTCGGGAACCACCTCAATGTCACCAATGTCAGGTACAGCAACCATAGTATCTACAACATGAGCTAGGGAAACAACACAACTCGTCTCCATCATCCGCTCGACCATCACCACGAAACAGCATCTCGGGGAAATCTGGTCGTCGAAACACAACCTCCTTCTCGAGGCACTCGAACACAACTAAATGCGTCGTCAGTAAGTCCATACTCACAAGCACACTAAAACCACAATGTCCAGCACTAACAGATCCGCGGCTAACCCATAACCTCAAACAAAGATCTCACAACCTTTGGTTGGATGCAACACTCTCCAAGACCTTAGAAGTGAAGATACAGGTACAATAGCCATGGATATCAAACCACAGTAACCTCGGAGGAGAATCTGTCCTCAAACAAGGTCATGGCACGATCTCCAACATGCCCAACTAGTCGCCCACGTCATATGCGACTTGCTGAATAACTCGTCAAAAGGATACATTGGTCAGCCTACAGGAACAACATAAGGATCTCCTCGTAAACTCTAAACTACCGAACCACTAACACAGCTGGCTGAGGGCGCTCCCTCGCAACGTGACCCTCCTGGCCACCGAAACAGCAACTGAAAGTGTACTACAAACACAAGTCACCGCAACACCTGCTGCGTGAAAGGATTATCAACGATCACCCGAACTCATGCCTTAGGAGCAATTCCGCTACACTGTGATCTCCGCCATCGCCAAACGGATTCTCTTCTTGATCTGATGACCCTCAACACAATCGATAAGGCCACAGCCTGATGAAATGATGAAATCACTGATCCCGAAATGTCGGAACTCAACCTCATCAAATCTCACTGCTGAATCCACTTTCCCCAAACCGTCACATCGAAAACTGTGTACATCTTTTCTTCACAATAACCTCGCCGCTGAGTGCAACACACTAAGCTCCTCACGGCAATCTCGAGGTAGAACAGTCAGACTCTCTCTAATGCTCAGGTTCAAACTCATCTCAAATCTCGTACACTGCTTCCTCTGAAGCCGCGTAACACGTGCAACCGGAACAAATATGTGGATAATGCATCTCTGCCTCAGGTGGGTAACAACTCCACATTCGATCGCTGGATAGCCTAATAAAACCATTACCGTGTAAGCATCACTCTGAATGTAGGCCATGGAGTCGCAACCGGTACTCACACAATAACAGCCCAAAAATTACACTGATCTGACTCAGGCATACATCAACTACCATAACTCTCAGCTCTGAGGCAACATGTAGACTCTCACATACACATCCCCAGGCAAACCGTGCCACATAAATCTTTGAACTCAAAATACCCATCCAAATCTGCAGTTCACTGGTAAATCGCGCGTCGATTGATCCACAACAGGATCCACAACCGAAACGACACGGAAAGCACGTCAGGAGGCATCCTAATGAATACAATATCGTTCACAACAAGTGGAACGTAATCATGGAACTTCAAATATTTGAAAGTATACAACACCCGGAATATTGATGATTATCCGCCGGCCGGTCGGGTCACCATTCCAGACATGCTGTACATTCTCAAATACCCTTAGTAAACACGACTACAGAAGTCTACAGAACCTATAACCTAATGCTCTGATACCAAGCTGAAAGGACCCAACCACGATTTAGCTCCCTAAACCGGAATCGAACCCCTTCGAAAACACGAACCAACAAATTTTTTTTTCGAAATTTGGGCAGAGTTTCGCTACTAACGTAGAATTGCCATTACCTGCACGTGGAAAATACACTTCATCCTATGCCACAAAAAGCAAACCGTGGGCACCAATCCCATCCGGATTTCTCAATATATCAACAGTAAAGTAAAGTAATAAATATTTATGCACTTTACTGAAATCCAGTGTAAAATCGTATAACGTATTCAATAGGAAGCTCAGAGCGACATCTAATACATAATCGTATACGCATACCACAGTAGGTAGAACAATAAACCTACTGGATGAAACAAAGTAGCTCGAGCACTACGACGTGCGACACAAAAGCCTGAACTGCAAACTGGGCACGGAAACCGAAAAGCCCAGGTGAAAGACAATAAACACGTTAGAGTGAGTGGACGAAAATAAATGTCTTTCACCAATAATATATACGTATAAAATCATATGCCAGTCAAATGCACATAAAATCAAATGGTACACGAGGGAGACTCTAACTCCTCACGCGTACAGAGCATGCAACGTAAAACATATCGCGGAGACTCTCGTGGGCTTCCACGCGATAGCACAGTCTGAATCACGGGATCCGTATATATATATATTCGTATACGTATATCCGTATAAGCATAATCGTAAAACACATGCTCGTAAAATCATAATCAATCCGCATGCTCAAGTTCGTAAATCATTTATAAAAGCCTCGCAATCAATCTGTGAAAAGAAATGTCCACTCACAGACTTGTGTAACGCGATACGCGTTAACCCGTGATCCGGCGGAAAATCCCTCGCCAAACAAACGATCACGAACTCCTGAATATTCACAAACTCCATTATTCAAGGTCATAATCCGACAATACAAATCAAACCACGAGAAACCACTGCTCTCGGAAATACACAATTCGAACATGACGAATCGTCGAAAATCCATATATACCACCTCAATACCTCGCTTTACGTTCGGAGGCTCATCTCGAAAAACGAACCTCCCCACTGCGATCGGGGTGCGATTTCGAGTCAAATGACATGCGACTTGTCGAAAGTCAAAAAGTCAACCCTGACCGTTGACCGCCGCCCACGGCGGCGCCACTGTTGACCGGAAAATTTCACGGCGGAGCTTCACCAATTCCACTCAAAATCGTCCACTGAGTAACTTCCATAACTGCACCGAAGTCCAATTCTCACTCTAACACATCCAATTTCATGATAAACCGAAATAGAACACAAAATTCAAATCAAGAATTCTCCCAACTCAAACCGAATTGAAACTCCAAACCAATTTAGTTAGATTCGTGGAGGGAAGAGCTACAAAGCCCAATCCATTTCATAGCTCAATTCAACCCGAATCAAAGAACCCGAATCATCAAAAATCTCACCATTTTCTCGCCGGAAAAGCTTCCTCCACCGTGGACCACGCCGGAATATGAGACCGGGGCGATGATGGGGACACCGAGATGCATCGATGGGGTCCTTCCCCAAGGCCGGAGGTGGCCGGAAGTCCCTCGCCGGAATCAATCACGTCGGTCCCGTCGTTCTCATCCTCTCTCCACCGAGTTGACCGAGTCAACTCGGTCAAGCACAATATTTCCTGCTTTTGACTTTCCCCTTATGGCAAGTTGCTATTTATAGCCTTTCCCGATTAGGAAACTTGTAATTATCCGTTTCGACGAACTTCAAACGCACGTAATTTCCTCGTCGTATATCCGATTCCGATAAATCTCGCGGCCACAAACTTGACTCAACATGATCTTCAATAATCACCCAAAGTCAAACACATCGGCCAAACGGATAAAAAGTCAACCCTTTAAAGCAACACACATTTAATCGACTAAATAACCAACAAACGGAAATATTCGCAACTTAATCTTCGTAACTCAAAATCATGCTCTGGAAGTTCCCACAACCTTGAAATTAAATTCCGAACAACTTCCGTGAAGAAGCCGAAACCAAATTCTCGTCCGGTAATTTAGTCGTTAAGTAGCCTACCATTTAAATCTGAACTTCAAATATTCATAACTAATTCCTCGGTCGTCCAAATAACGATCCGGAACCGCCCACGAACTCGTAATCACACGTACAACGACTCTCGAGAAGAGAGCTAGCTCCAATTCTCGGCCAATAATTAAGTCGTTAAGAATCCCTGGCGGTCCAAACCCTGTCGTCAATCTGCGGCTACGCAATAACTCATATATACAGCTGATCATACTGCTGATTCTGGTCCGGGTCATCACATTGGTGCCCACGGTTTGGCTTTTGTGGCATAGGATGAAGTGTTATTTTTCGGGTGCAGGTAAAGGCAATTCCGTGTTAGTAGCGTTACTCTGCCCAAATTTTTACGGTTTTTGTTGGTTCGTGTTTTCAGAAGGGATTTGATTCCGGTTTAGGAAACTAAATCGGGGTTGGGTCCTTTCAGCTTCGTATCAGAGCATTAGGTTGTCAGATTCTGTAGACTCTTGTAGTTGTGACGCTTAGGGTATTTGAGTTTGTACAGAATGACTGGAGTGATGACCCGACTGGCCAGCGGTACTCATCAATGCTTCAAGTGTTGTGTTTTCTCAAATATCTGAGGTCTCATGACTACGTTCCTTTTGCTTGTACCTAATGCTTATCTTGTATCAGTAGGATGCCTCCTCGACGTGGTCTCCGTGTTGATCGGGAAGCGGATCCTGATATGGATCGCCAGACGCACGACTTGCTGATGCAAGTGTTGCGTTTGGAAGATCGTTTTGACCCTGTGGTCAAAGCTCGTACTGCTGGTGCTACTATCTTTTCGGGTTCAGTTGATCCAGAGATGTGTGAGGTATGGTTGGTTCAGGTTAAACGAGTTTGTGAGCGTCTGCGATTTACCCCTGAGCAGATGACAGTGGCAGCAGTTGGATTACTTGAGTCAGATGCATACTTTTTGTGGGTTAGCACCGATAGAGTTCTAGTTGATACTCCGTGGACTTTGTTTCGTGATCTATTTATGTGGAGATACTTCAACCAGGCTACCTAGCAGCGTAAGTATGAGGAGTTTACGAACTTGAGGCAGGGCAGTTTGTCTGTACTTGAGTACCGGGACAGGTTTACCCATTTATCTCGATTTACGCGTGACATGGTGGCTACTGAGGAAGCCAAGTGCCGCAGGTTTGAGTTGGGTTTGAACTTGAACATAAAGGGGACTCTAACTACGATGCCTCTGACTGCTGTGCCGGATCTTAGTGGTATTGAGGTCGTTTCTGAGTTTCCAGATGTGTTTCTGGAGGAGTTACCGGGTATACCTCCAGTTCGGGAAATTGACTTCACTATTGAGCTGGTACCGGGTACAGGACCCATTTCTCAGGCACCGTATCGTATGGCGCCAGCGGAGTTGAAAGAGTTATAGGTTCAGCTCTAGGAGTTGCTGGAGAAGGGTTTTATTCGACCCAGTGTTTCGCCATGGGGTGCCCCGATTTTGTTTGTACGGAAGAAGGATGTGCGGTTGTGTATCGACTACCGGAAGCTGAATCAGGTTATGATGAAGAACAAGTATCCGTTGCCGCGGATTGATGATTTGTTCGATCAGCTCAAGGGAGCTTCAGTCTTTTCGAAGATTGATCTTCGATCCGGATATCACCAGTTGAGGGTCCGAGAGTCTGATGTGGTTAGGACAGCTTTCAGGTCGCGGTATGGGCATTACGAATTTTTGGTTATGCCGTTTGGGTGGACCAACGCCCCCACAGCTTTTATGGACTTGATGAACCGGGTGGTCAGACGGTTTCTGGACAAGTTCGTGATTGTGTTCATCGATAATATTTTAATCTATTCTAGGAGTGTGGGCTAGCATAAAAAGCATTTGCGAGCGGTGTTACGGACTTTGCGGGACCATCAGTTATTTGCGAAGTTCAGCAAGTGCGAGTTTTGGCTGGACAGTGTGAAGTTTCTGGGGCATGTGATATCGGCTGAGGGAGTCAGCGTTGATCTTGACAAGATCGAGGCCGTGCTGAATTGGAGTAGACCTACCACTGTACTGGAGATCCGGAGTTTCATGGGTTTGGCAGGCTACTACCGGCGATTTGTACAGGATTTTTCTCGGATTGCTACCCCACTGACCAAATTGACGAAGAAAGGCATCAAGTTTGAGTGGTCAGATGCATGTGAGGAGAGTTATTTACTCCTAAAGGAAAAATTGACTACCGCACCGGTACTGACATTACCAGACGACAACGGTGAGTTTGTGGTTTATAGTGACGCGTCGAAGATGGGACTTGATTGTGTGCTGATGCAGAATGGCAGAGTTGTAGCTTACGGTTCCAGGCAGTTGAAACCACACGAAGTCAACTATCCGACCCATGATTAGGAGTTTGCTGCTATTGTGCTAGCATTGAAGAGTTGGAGACATTACTTGTACGGAGCCCAGTGTAAGATTTACACTGATCACAAGAGTCTCACTTACTTGCAGACGTAGCCAGACTTGAACATGAGGCAACGCCGATGGATTGAGTTGATCAACGACTATGATTGCACTTTCGAGTACCATCCAGGGAAGGCCAATGCTGTTGCCGATGCACTTAGCCGGAAATCCAGAGCTTCGTTGTTCCATGTGTGTGTGGCTAGAGTGTCTATGTTAGCTGAGCTTCGGGCTACGGGTGCCGAGTTCGAGTGGGGTGACGATGGAGCTTTGTTGGCCAGTTTCCAAGTTCGACCCATATTGGTTGATCAGGTTTGGGAGGCTCAGGATTCAGATTCCTACATGTTGACCAAGAAGACCATGATACGGAATGGTATGCCTACAGAGTTCCGATTAAGTGACGACGGTACGTTGCTGTTCAGAGGCAGGTTGTCCGTACCCCGAGATGAGAGTCTGAAGAAGGAGATTTTGGATGAGGCCTATTGTTCGGCGTATGCGATGCATCCCGGTGGTACAAAGATGTTTCGTACTCTTCGAGCGTTACTGGTGGCGCAACATGAAGCGGGAGATCGCTTCGTACGTGAGCCGATGTTTGATTTGTCAGCAAGTTAAAGCGGAAAGGCAGAAGCCTACAGGGAAATTACAGCCACTGGAGATTCCGGTTTGGAAGTGGGAGCACATTACTGTGGATTTCATTTATCAGTTGCCGCGTACTTCGGCTGGCAAAACTGGCATTTGGGTTATTGTGGATCGACTGACGAAATCCGCTCATTTTCTCGCACTTTCGGGGAAGATATCAGTGGGTAGATTGGCTAAGCTGTATTTGTCAGAGATTGTTCGACTACATGGAGTATATGTATCTATTGTTTCTGACCGAGACAGTCAGTTCACTTCTGAGTTCTGGCAGACGTTGCAGCGAGCCATGGGCACGAGGTTGCGTTTCAGTACAGCCTTTCACCCTCAGACTGACGGGCAGTCTGAGCGGACTATACAGACTCTTGAGGATATTATGCGGTCATGTGTGTTGTAGTTTCGCGGGAATTAGGACCAGCAACTGCATTTGATAGAGTTCGCCTACAACAACAGCTATCAGGCCAGTATTGAGATGGTACCGTACGAGGCTCTGTACGGGAGGCAGTGCCGCACTCCGTTGTGTTGGAGTGAGGCGGGTGAAAGATGGCTTATTGGCCCTGATCTGGTGAATAGTACTATGGAGGACGTCCAGATTATCTGGGATAGATTGAAGATCGCCCAGGATCGTCAGAAGAGTTATGCAGACGTGAGGAGGAAGAGTCTTGAGTTGAGGTAGGTGATTGGGTCTTCCTGAAACTATCTCCATGGAGGGGTGTTGGGCATTTCAGGAAGCGTGGAAAGTTTCGACCACGGTACATTGGTCCGTACGAGATCACCGAAAGGGTTGGAGCTGTTGCTTACAGGCTTGAGTTACCGGTCCGAGAGGATTTGACGTACGTGGAGGAGTCGGTACAGATTCTCGATCGTCGTGAGCAGGAGTTAAGGCACCGTGTTATACCGCTAATGAAGGTCTCGTGGCAGAATCACTCGGTTGAGGAAGTCACCTGGGAGACTGAGCAGCGTATGCGGGAGCAGTATCCTCATCTGTTCACCTGACAGGTACGTAACAAATTTTTTTTTAAAGGGGGTAGATTTGTGATGACCCGTTGACTTTTTGGAATTCGATGATTTTAATGTCGTTTTTCTCGTTTTCGCCCCCCCGATCGTCACCTTGAGGTTTTCGAGTTGATTTGGGTATCGGATTTGCAGTCGAGGGTTTTGAGTGGAGATTTTGGGAATTTCATCGATTATTTGCACTGTGTTGTATATTTCCGGGAACAGTTTGTTTCCGCGGTGTGGTACAGTATTGAGAATTGTGATTTTGATCAAATATATTTTGTGATTATTCAGAGGATCGAGATCGTGCTTCGGGCGAGGGATCTTCCGCTGGACCACGTGATTAGTGCGAGTGCGCGCTCTGCTCATCTATGAGTGGACATTTTTATATTTTCACAGTCGTTGCGAGTTCGTGATTTTCTGTATTTGTTTATATACGATGTTGAGCTTATTTATTATTTTTGGAGGTATTATTTTTTATTTTTATGGTGATGGCATTACTGCATCGATGCTTCGGCTACTCGGCTGATCACCGGTAGTCTGACCAGAGTTGAGAGATTCCCCTGGACCAGAGTTGAAAGCTTCCTCTGGGCAGGGTTGAGAGATTCCCCTGGATGCCGCCGGGGTTGAGAGATTCCCTTGGCCTATCACCGTCGGGCTTGAGCGATTCGCCTGACCGTCGGGCTTGAGAGATTCGCATGGCACCTCTATATATACTTTCCGAACTCACATTGTTTTATATTGATTATGTATATGAAACTGGTGAAAGGCATATGTTTAATTTTGTCCACTCACTCTAACGTTTTATTTGCCTTTCCCCTGGGATTTTCGATTTCCGTGCCCAGTTTGCAGTTCAGATTCTGGTGTCTCACGTCGCGGTCGGAGGCTAGTTGTTCGAGCTCCCTGTGTTTTCCAGTAGGTTTCTTGTTTCGCCTACTGTTGTATATTTTGTATATATATACACTAGAGGTCGCTCTGATACATTACTGATACATGTTTTATACGGATTTTCCCGGATTTCCTACATATTACAGTTATGTTTACTGTTTGATGTTATTGATATGATATTGAGAAATCTGGATGGGATTGGTGCCCACGGTTTGGCTTTTGTGGCATAGGATGAAGTGTTATTTTTCGGGTGCAGGTAAAGGCAATTCCGCGTTAGTCGCGTTACTCTGCCTAAGTTTTTACGTTTTTTGTTGGTTCGTGTTTTCAGAAGGGGTTTGATTCCGGTTTAGGAAACTAAATCGGGGTTGAGTCATTTCACCATATAAAAACATGTATCAGTATCGTATTAGAGCAACCTCTAGTGTATATATACAAAATATACAACAGTAGGCGAAACAAGGAACCTACTAAAAAAGACAGGTAGCTCGAACAACTAGCCTCCGACCGCAACGTGAGACACCAGAATCCGAACTGCAAACTGGGCACGAAAATCGAAAAGTCGAGGGGAAAGGCAATAAAACGTTAGCGTGAGTGGACGAAAATAAACGTCATCAATTTCATATACAATAAACAAGTATAGCGAGTTCGGAAAATATATATGGAGGTGCTAGGCGAATCTCTCAAACCCGACGGTCAGGCGAATCTCTCAAGCCCGACGGTGATAGGCCAGGGGAATCTCTCAACCCCGACGGCATAACCTTACACTCACACTAATCACGTGGTCCGGCGGAAGATCCCTCGCCCGAAGCACGATCTCGATCCCCTGAATAATCACAAAATATATATGATCAAAATCACAATTCACAACACTGTACCACACCTCGGAAACCAACCGTTCCCGGAAACGTATAACTGATACAAAAATAATTAACGAAATTTCTGAAATCTCCACTCAAACCCCCGACTGAAAATCCGATACGCAAATCAACTCGAAAACCTCAAGGCGATGATCGGGGCGTGAATACGAGCGAAACGACATAGAAGTCAACACATTTGTAAAAAAGTCAACGATCGCCGGAGCTCCGCCGTTGACCACCGCCGGCCAAGCTCCCACAAGGTTCTCCTCCTTAAGCCCAACAATTTTCCTAACTGTGGTAACCACCAATTTCGGCGAGGTTGGGCGGAAAACAGCTCGAAACTTCAAGAGGTACAACCGGCCGAAAAACTTCCCGGCTCGATTCCGGCGCCGTCGCGCCATCTCGTCCCTCCAAACCAAAGGGGAAATGATCACCATCCAAAACCCAACAAAACTCACCAAGAAAGCACACCGGAAAGTCACCGGAGCTCCGCCCCCAACTAAGCCGATTCCGACGAAAAATCCAAGAACTTTAACCTCACCGTTCTCCCTCATTCCGGCACCAAATTAAATAATTCCAAGTTCTAATCAACAACAAATCAAACAAGGATTCGAAATATACCAATATCTCGGCCGGAGGTGGCCGAAATCGTGAAATCTGACGGCGGCAGCGTGTTCCACGCGGTGGAGAACCGGTCAGTCCAAAAGTCAACGGTCAACTTCCTGGTCAACGCCGGTCAAACTTCCAACAGTGTTTTCGACAATTTTTTGAGTATTTCCGATATTTATACTCGCGTCTCGGGACGATCAACGGTCCAAAACGGATAATAATTACGATTCGGATAAACTCGATATGAAAGGATAAACTCGACGAAATTCAGAAACTTTAAATATTCATATTATATTCTTCGGTCGTCGAAATAATCATCTGAACCGCTCACGAACTCGAAATCACGTGTACAACAACTCTCAAGAAGATACTCAACTCAAATTCTCGGCTGATAATTAAATCGTGATTAAAACCGGTAAATCAATCAATTATCGGAAAACAGTAATTACGTGCCAACTCGTGAATTAGGCTGATTACTCTACTGATTTTGTTCCAGGTCGTCACAAATCTACCCCCCTTAAAAAAATTTCGACCTCGAAATTTACGTACCTATCAAGTGATCAGATGAGGATATTGCTCCCGCATACGTTGCTCAGTCTCCCAGGTGGCCTCCTCAACCGAGTGATTCTGCCACAAGACCTTCACCAGCGGTATAACACGGTGCCTCAACTCCTGCTCACGCCGATCAAGAATCTTTACCGGCTCCTCCACATATGTCAAATCCTCTCGGATCGGTAGCTGCTGTGGCGCTAACACATGCGATGGATCTGGGATATACTTTCGCAACATCGAAACGTGGAAAAGATCATGAACACGAGCCATCTCAGCTGGCAACTCAAGTCTGTAAGCCACGACACCAACTCTCTCGGTGATCTCGTACGGACCAATGTAATGTGGTCGAAGCTTGCCACGCTTCCCGAAACGCACAACACCCCTCCACAAAGACAGTTTCAGGAAGACCCAATCGCCCACATCGAACTCGAGACTCTTCCTCCTCACGTCCGCATAACTCTTCTGGCGATCCTAGGCAATCTTCAATCTATCCTGGATAATCTGGATATCCTCCATGGTGCTCTTCACTAGATCAGGACCAATAAGCCATCGCTCGCCCACCTCACTCCAACACAACGGAGTGCGACATTGCCTCCCGTACAGGGCCTCGTACGGTGCCATCTCGATACTGGCCTGATAGCTGTTGTTGTAGGCGAACTCTACCAAATGCAGTTGCTGGTCCCAATTTCCTTGAAACTGCAAAACGCAAGACCGTAACATATCCTCAAAAGTTCGTATAGTCCGCTCAGACTGCCCATAAGTCTGAGGATGAAAAGTTGTATTGAAGCGCAATCTCGTGCCCATGGGTCGCTGCAATGCCTGCCAGAACTCAGAAGTAAACTGACTGTCTCGATCAGAAACAATAGATACAGGCACACCGTGCAGACGAACGATCTCCGACAAATACAGCTTGGCCAATCTGCCCACTGAAATCTTCCCCGGAAGTGCGAGAAAATGAGCGGATTTCGTCAGTCGATCCACACCAAATACTAGTGTTACCTGCCGAAGTACGCAGCAACTGATAAACAAAATCCATGGTAATGTGTTCCCACTTCCAAACTGGAATCTCCAGTGGCTGCAACTTTCCCGCAGGCTTCTGCCTCTCCGCTTTAACCTGCTGACAAATCAAACATCGGCTCACATATGCGGCCATCTCCTGTTTCATATTGCGCCACAAGTAATACGCTCGAAGTGTACCACCGGGATGCATCGCATACGCCGAACAATGAGCCTCATCCAGAATCTCCTTCTTTAAACTCTCGTCTCTGGGCACGCACAACCTGCCTCTGAAAAACAACATACCGTCATCACTCAATCGAAACTCTGTTGGCACACCATTTTGTATCATGGTCTTCTTGTCCAACAGGAAGAATCTGAATCCTGAGCTTCCCGAACCTGATCAACCAACACTAGTCGAACCTGGAAACTTGCCAACAAAGCTCCATCGTCATCCCACTCGAACTCAGCTCCCGTAGCCCGAAGCTCGGCTAACGTAGATACTCTAGCCACACACACATGAAACAATGAAGCTCCGAATTTTCGACTGAGTGCATCGGCAACAACATTGGCCTTCCCTGGATGGTACTCGAAAGTGCAATCGTAGTCGTTGATCAACTCCATCCACATGCGCTGCCTCATGTTCATGTTTGGCTGCGTCTGCAAGTAAGTGAGACTCTTATGTTTTGTGTAGATCTTGCACTGAGCTCCATACAAGTAGTGTCTCCAACTTTTCAACGCTAACACAATAGCGGCCAACTCCAAATCATGGGTCGGATAGTTGACTTTGTGTGGTTTCAGTTGCCTGGAACCATAGGCTACAACTTTACCATGCTGCATCAGCACACAACCAAGTCCTAACTTCGATGCATCACTGTAAACCACGAACTCACCACTGTCGTGTGGTAAAGTCAGAACCGGTGCCGTAGTCAACTTTTCCTTCAAGAGCAAGTAACTCTCCTCACATGCATCGGACCACTCAAACTTGACGCCTTTCTTCGTCAACCTGGTCAGTGGAGTAGCAATCCAAGAAAAATCCTGTACAAAACGCTGATAGTAGCCTGCCAAACCCAAGAAACTTCGGATCTCCGGTACGGTGGTAGGTCTACTCCAATTCAGCACGGCCTCGATCTTGTCAGAATCTACGCTGACTCCCTCAGTCGATATCACATGGCCTAGAAACTTCACACTGTCTAACCAAAACTCACATTTGCTGAACTTCGCAAACAACTGATTGTCCCGCTAAGTCCGCAACACCCCTCGCAAATGCTTCTTGTGCTGACCCACACTCCTGGAATAGATCAGGATGTCGTCGATGAACACTATCACAAACTTGTCTAGAAACCGTCTAAACACCCGGTTCATCAAGTCCATAAAAGGCTGCGGGGGCGTTGGTCAACCCAAACGGCATAACCAAGAACTCGTAGTGCCCATACCGCGATCTGAAAGCTGTCCTGGACACATCAGACTCTCGGATCCTCAACTGATCATATCCGGACCTGAGATCAATCTTCGAAAAGACTGAAGCTCCCTTGAGCTGATCAAAGAAGTCGTCAATCCGCGGTAACGGATACTTGTTCTTCACAGTGACCTGATTCAGCTTACGGTAATCAATGCACAACCGCATGGATCCATCCTTCTTCCGCACAAGCAAAACCGGGGCACCCCACTGCGATACACTAGGTCGTATGAAACCCTTCTCCAGCAACTCCTGAAGTTGAACCTGTAGCTCTTTCAACTCTGCTGGCGCCATACGATAAGGTGCCTGAGATATGGGTCCTGTACCCAGTAATAGCTCAATAGTGAAATCAATCTCCCGAACTGGAGCTATACCCGGTAACTCCTTCAGAAACACATCTGGAAACTCGGAAAATACCTCGATATTATCGATGAGCTAAGTAAGTAACACAGCCCTTCTTCATCATCCGATTCGCCTTCATCAAGGAAATCACACATGGCCTGGCCGCCCCCCCCCCCCCCCCCCCCCCGGTAAAGGCCTCGGGTCAAGGGTCACAGCCTCCCCCGGTAAACATCCTCGGGGATCAGCCGGGTTGCAACTGTATCGATACAACAATATATACTGTGACTATACTTTGTGTAAACCAAATCATAAATAGTTCTATGCAAGTGTATAAAGTAATATGTAAATGCGTATACATAATATATAATTGTATAGGCATAATCGTATAACACATGCTCATATAAATCATAATCTCATATGCATGCTCAAGCTCGTAAAACGTGTAATAAAGACTTGCGATTATCAGTTAAAAGAAATTGTCCCCTCACAGATGAGCGTAACGCGATACGCGTTAATCTCGTGATCCGGCGGAAAATCCCTCGCCAAACGAACGTTCACGAACCCCGGGATAATCATAAAATCCACCGCTCAAAATCATAACTCGAAACCTCAAATCATATAACGAGAAACAACCGTTCCCGGAAACATATAATTCAATAACGCTGAAATCGTGAAAATCCGATAATCACACCACAAAACCTCGCTATAATTTCCGATGCACAATTCGAAAAACAAACCTCACCACTGCGATCGGGGCACGATTCCGAGTGAAACGACATATAACTGGTTGAAAAACACGTCGCCGGAAAAGTCGACGCCTCCGCCAGAAAGGTTGACGCCACCACCGGCTGCCGAAAATTCCAACCAGCCCAGAAAAATTCAAGCTACACATGGTTTTGAAGATCTCGACATTTCCAACAACTTTCCAATTCAAAGTTAAGGCCAATTTTGATCGGAAAACCTCCAAAATTCAACTCAAAGTTTCAAACACTTACCGGAATTTCAAATCGACCGATCTCCTTCCTCCGGCCACGGCAACCCTCAAGACCACTTGCAATAGCTTCCTTACCTCGAGGCTAACAAAACCCCTCAAGGTTGCATCACCATCTCGGCCTCCAAGCCGTCACCCGAAATCAAAGAAATCTTGCAGAAAAACACTGATTTTCACCGTGCCAATTCTTCCTCCTTCGGCCACCCCACGGGTTGATCCACCTACCAAGTTGAAGAGCAGCTCGAGCCCAAAAAGTCTTATGAAAAAACCTCGCCCAAACATGGCCGAAATCGGCCTCAACTCCGCCGAAACCAATTCGGCCTCCAAACGGGTCGACCCACCCGTGGTCAACGCGGGTCAACACCTGCTTTCCATTTCTAGAAACTTTCCCAAATCGGCATGTATCGTTTCCGTATTTATACCGTACGCGTATCCAACCCCAAACGGATAAATACGATAATATTCGTCGGACAAAAATACTCACAACTTATTCCCCGTAACTCAGAAAAATCCTCCGGAAGTTCCCACGAGCTCGAAATTAAATTCTCTACAACTTCCGCGAATGATCCCAAATCAAATTCTCACCCTATAATTTAGTCGCTAACGAAGCCCCCATATTAACAGATTACGTCGAAATCGCGACTAATCGCGAAACTCACAAATCAAGTCGATAACCATTCCATTTACGGTTCGGGTCGATCGACGGTCCAAAATGGATCACAATCACGATTCGGATGGACTCGAATGCAATCGGATAAACTCGACGATATTCTAAAATTTCAAATATTTATATTATATTCCTCGATCGTCGAAATAATAATCTGAAACCGCCCACGATTTGAAAGGACCCAACCCCGATTTAGCTTCCTAAATCGGAATCAAACCCCTTCGAAAACACGAACCAACAAAAACTTTTCGAAATTTGGGCAGAGTTTCGCTACTAACGTAGAATTGCCATTACCTGCACGCGGAAAATACACTTCATCCTATGCCACAAAAAGCAAACCGTGGGCACCAATCCCATCCGGATTTCTCAATATATCAACAGTAAGGTAAACAATACATATAATATATACTTTACTGAAATCCGGGTAAAATCGTATAACATATTCAATAGGAAACTCAGAGCGACTTCTAATACATAATCATATACGCATACCACAGTAGGTAGAACAATAAACCTACTGGATGAAACAAAGTAGCTTGAGTACTATGCCTCCGACCACGACGTGCGACACCAGAGCCTGAACTGTAAACTGGGCACGGAATCCGAAAAGCCCAGGGGAAAGACAATAAACACGTTAGAGTGAGTGGACGAAAATAAATGTCTTTCACCAGTTAATATATATGTTATAAAAACATATGCGAGTCCAGGTAAATAAAAACAACATAGTACACGAGGTAA
Organism: Geum urbanum; assembly: GCA_946800695.1. NCBI lineage: Eukaryota > Viridiplantae > Streptophyta > Magnoliopsida > Rosales > Rosaceae > Geum > Geum urbanum. The sequence goes on along the minus strand of OX327008.1, from coordinate 13,710,423 downwards.
AACTCACACTCCTCTAGTGTACAGAGCATGCAAGTAAAAATCCCACGGGGTCACTCATGGACACCTCCGTGCTAGTACAGTCCGAATCACGGGATCCCAGAACCACACGTGACTCTAGCCAGAAAGGCCTCAAGTCAGAGGTCTGCCTCCCCCCGGTAAAGACCTCGGGTCAGGAGTCACAGCCTCCCCTGGCAAATGCCTACCATCGGGGATCAGCCGAGAGGCGAGTGTATCGATACAACAACGTAACCACGACTGTACTCTGTGTAAACCAAATCATAAACATTTCGATGCAAATGCATGAAACAATATATAAGTGTATGCATATTCGTATACGTATATCCGTATAAATATAATCATATAATCGTAAAACACATGCTCATGTAATCCGAAATCTCATACGCATGAAATCTCAAGTTCGTAAATCATATAAAACACTCGCAAGAATTCCGTGAAAAGAAATTGTCCACTCACATACTAGAGTAACGCAGTTCGCGTTAACCCGTGATCCGGCGGAAAGTCCCTCGCCAAAACAACGATCACGAACCCCTGATTATTCACAAAGTCCATTATTCAAAGTCATAATCCGACAATACAATACGAATCACGAGAAACCACCGTTCTCGGAAACACGAAATTCAATGTCGACGAATCGTCGAAAATCCGTATATGTACACCACAATACCTCGCTTTACGTTCGGACGCTCATCTCGAAAAATGAACCTCCCCACTGCGATCGGGGCGCGATTTCGAGTCAAATGACATGCAACTTGTCGAAAGTCAAAAAGTCAACCCGTTGACCGTTGACCACCGCCGTTGACCGCCGTCCACGGCGGCACCGCCGCCGGACGTGAAATTTCACGGCGGAACTGCACCTGTTCCACTCAAAATCTTGCACTGAGCAACTTTGTCAACTGCACCGAAGTCCAATTCTCACTCTAACACATCCAATTTCAAGTAAAACCGAAATGGAACACAAAATTCAAACCCAAAATTCTCCATGCTCAAATTGAATTAGAACACCATGTTTATATGGTTAGAATCACATTGAAGAGGGCTACAAAACCCAGTACCTCTTGAAGTTCAATTCGGCCGAAATCGGAGTTCACCATTAAACCCAAAAATCCCAAACTTTGGTCCATGATTTCTCTCTCCACCGTGGGACTTGCCGAAATATGAGGTCGGGAATGAGACCGGGAGGTTGAGCCGAGAAGAACTGTAGCAAGACCGAGCTCGGAGGCAGCCGGAACGGCGAGCCACCGTCGGCAGCCGTGAAGCCCGTCGGCGTGATTCCTCTCCCACAGAGTTGTCCGAGTCAACACGGTCAAACATATTATTTCCTATTTTGACTTTCCCTTTATGGCAAGTTGCTATTTATAGCCTTTCCCGATTAGGAAACTTGTAATTATCCGTTTAAATGAACTTCAAACGCGCATAACTTTCTCGTCGTAATTTCGATTCCAATAATTCTCGCGGCCACGAAAACGTCTCGACATATTCTTCCAATATCACCCGAAGTCAAACACATTGGCCAAATGGATAAAAAGTCAACTGTTCACATCAACACATAATAAATCGACAAAATAGCCAACAAACGGAAATAATCACAACTAAATCTTCGTAACTCACAATCATGCTCCGGAAGTTCCCACGAACACGAAATTAAATTCTGAACAACTTCCGTGAAGAAGCCGAAACCAAATTCTCGTCCGGTAATTTAGTCGTTAAGTAGCCCACCATTTAAATCCGAACTTCAAATATTCATAATTAATTCCTCGGTCGTCCAAATAATGATCCGGAACCGCCCACGAACTCAAAATCACACATAGAATGACTCTCGAGAAGAGACCCAGCTCCAATTCTCTGTCAATAATTTAGTCGTTAACAAGTTCGGCGATTCGAATAACTGTCGTAAATCTGCGAATACTCGACAATCTCGTAGATTAAGCTGATTCCTCCACTGATTCTGTTCCGGGTCGTCACAAATCCACCTCCCTTAAAGAAATTTCGACCTCGAAATTTCCAAGTCTGTCGGCTAAAAAGTAGGAGCACTGCCTCTGCATACAGCTCAACACACAAGTGATCACATCAACTGAACAACTCCAACAACTGACTTCACAATAGGAGATAATTCCGTGCTTGATACACGCTTTTACTAAGTACTAAATAAACACTTAACACTCAACAAAAATGCATACAATTAAAACCCTTGGTGTAGATGTAGCATTGGTAAATAGGGTATCGTTCTTAACCGGGGATTGAGGGTGCATGCATATTTACGCTATGGTTAAAGGGGGGTTTATAATTTGGTTATTGTTTTAATGAAATAAAAGACAAAAACGTGGCATAGCAAACACATAGACGGCTCCTAAGTTCTATCATGCTTAAACTCATAGACAAGCAAAACAAACAAGAACGTAGAATCCTAACATGCTTACTAAACCGAAAATAAAATCTAATTACATATTTAAACATTGATCAAGTCATCCACACACCACGTCTTACTAACCTAGTCATGTTACATGCAACCTATTAATATCTAAGTCTTTAATCAAGTTAACATGTATGATCTTTATTAGTGCTCGGGAATTTGCCCTACGACACATACCAACTTAACAAGAAATTTGCCTTCTCCTAAATTGGTTCATTACGTTTGACATGCTTGACTAAATTCTAAGATAATAATAAATTACGAAAATAACACAAAGATGACAAGGAAGTGAACCGAAACAAACTTTATTTCAATCATAATATCAAAAGTCTACAAGAATGAAAATAGAAGGGATCGAAATACACTTCGCTCGGGAATTTTCCCTACGTCGAGAATGCAATCCGGCCTTCTAGGAGATGGAGAGCCTCTAAAGGAATTTGCCTTCTAGTCGACTCGGTGGAGGAGTTCTTTGATGGACGGAGGGGCGGCTTCTTGCGAGAATTTTGATATAGTGATGGAGAGGAGTGTTGGGCAGAGCTTTTTGGTGTCTTGAATGAGTGATGCCTGAGAATGAGTCGAGCTCCCCAATTTATAGAAGAAGGATAGGTCTTTTCCTACCAAAACAAGACTTTCCTTATGTACCCGGGCAAATCTGACAGTATAACTTCAAACGCGTTTTCCCGGAGCTGTAGAGATCCGAAAATTACGATTCTTGATTCGTTGGAAAGAAGACTTCAAGGGCTATAAAATATCATATCTGATCATTAAATTCGGAGTTTATTTGAATATTCGGTGATCCTTTGAAGTTGGGTGACCTGGCAGCCCAGATTTTCTTCTTCTACAAGGAGTAGGAAATCTTGATATCTTCAAATTTTGCATTCCTTTTCCTCTAAGCTTCCTTGGCCGAATATACCATATATTTTAACATATTTTGGCCCTCAAATCAGGTATTTATCTTCATGGAATATCCTCCAAAATTCGTCCATTATATGCTCCATATATTCCGCCATATTTGCTCTTTCCTGGGTCGCGCAGGAGAAATGTCTTCATCTTTTTGTCCACCATTTTGGTATCCATTTCTTTTGGCATTTGGTCCTCAATTCTTGACACCATGTGGGAAAGCATTTTAGTAACCATTTGAAGACCATTCCTCGGACCATTTCTTCTCCGGAATTGAGAACTTTTCTCCTTAGCCCGCTTTTAGCTCCAAAACGCCTCCTTTATTATTTTCTCCTTTATTTCTACCTAAAAGCATAAAGTAAGTAAGAAATGATAGTACTAAGGTCAAAACAAAGCTAAATGTAAAGAGAAAGACGTTAAGAATCGAGCATAAAATGCGTAGATCAAATTCCCCCACACTTAGACTTTGCTAGTCCCTAGCAAAAACTAAATAAAAGAAAGACTAAAAATATAAAATCAACGTTAGAGCTAGCCTCCACGTTGCACAAATTTCATGGACTCAAATAAATAAAAACAACTTCTAAGCCCTTAGCACAATTTGTCTCAGAAATTTTCTTAAGTATATGGCGATGGAGTCACAAGATTCCATAGTGAAAAGTTCAAAAATTTTCAAGAGATAAGAGAAATATGATCATGTCATGAACAAGTAGGACTTGGAGTAAATGATGGTGAAGTTAAAGCTATGCATGTTTCGAAAAAAAAAGTTTAAATCAATCTCACATGGATGCTCTCATCATATTTTCACTCATGAAAAGAGGTTCACTCAAAATGTATATGTATTGTATCGAAATACCTCATAATTACTTGCACAAATGAACCAAACCATATGCTTACTCATGTAACTTACTCAACCAATTGAAGGCTACTCATCTTAAGGATCATAAAGGACTTTAGAAAGGTTGTAATGAGGCTAAGGCTAAGGCATTCGAAATTTAGATAAGTTGTGGTGTAAAAACGTTCCAAAGACTTAGTTTAGCACTTAGAATTCTTCAAATTCGTGGCTCATCCTTTCTACATTTCTTCTTGTGTCAAACTTCAAGATCGGAGGCCAATTTTCATCTTTTTGGGCCCTAACTTCATTCTAAACTTCACTTGCCCAAACTTTTACACTTAGAACTTTTGCCGGAGAGCTTTTACACATTTTTTTCTTTTGCTCTCGATTTTTTTCTTTTGTATTTTCGGCAATCAACTTTTGGACAAGTCTTCCCTTCTTTTATATTCTTTCATCACTTTTTTTTTCGCCACTTCTTTATGCTAGCTTCGAAACCTCTTCACCAAGTCTTTGATCAAGGGTTGGAAATTCTACACTAGGCTAAGTGTTTAGATATGTACGTGGTAAATGAAAGAAAAGGCTTAATGTAGGCACAAATGGGGTAATCTAAGGGTGTCGCAACTCGTGCGCACAATGGGACACAAGGCCGTTTGGTTTAAGTGGTGGTAACCTAATTTGCCTTTAATCATATCCAAAATTAGAGCATATATCAACTTAAAAGCGTTGTAAATCTACATGAGTAAGTTCTAGTAATCTCTAGTTCATTAAAATCTATGGCAAGTAATTAGATGAAGCATGTTTTGTTTTTGAGAGCCATATGCACGAAATTCACTCTCAAATGAAGTAATGTAGGCTCAAAAACTCACTTTTAGGTTTGTATGATTTAAAACTTATTCTAACATGCGAAATCTATACCATGTTTAATCAAACCATATCCACTACATGTTATGACAATCAAAATATCTCACTTATCACAAGAAATCAGTTTAGTGCTTATTCACCGCCATATGTATTCTTTTCGGTCCATTTTCATCATAGACTAACTAAGGGCATCCTAAAAATGAAAAAGACTCTTTAAAAATACTTAGTTAAACAAAAAGATACCAACTAAATTTTTTTAGTCTGCCGGAAAGTTCCATTGTCCGCCCGATTTTGAAATTTTACGACTCAAATAAAGTTGTAAACCCCTCCCCCACACTTAAACTCTACATTGTCCTCAATGTATTTAAAGGAAACATAGAACTAAGTATGAAGAGAGAGACCCACAAAAATTTTAGCTAAGGAAAGTAAATAAGCAATGAAATTAAAAAGATAAGGGAGGAGAGAACAAATACTTGGCGATTCCTCCATTGGGTTGCCTCCCAACAAGCGCTTGTTTTTTAACGTCTTACAGCCTAGACGTGATAGTTCTTCATGTGTGTGAGATGGCTGGATCTTCTAGCTTATCTTCTCATGGCATCTAATATGTTGAATTCGATCTTTTCTCCATCAATTTCCATGGAAAACGTTCCCTCAAACACATCTATCTTCATTCTTGCAGTCCTCATGAAAGGTCGTTCAAGAAGCAATGGCGTGGTATTCAAAGGACTCGCCTCCATGTCAACAATGTAAAAATCCGCTGGAAAAATCAGGTTGTTGACTTGCACAAGAACATCTTCAACGTATCCCCTAGGATACTTATGCGAACGGTCGGCTAGCTGAATGATGACGTTGTCTTGTTTGAGCTCGCCTAAATCCATGGATGCAAATAAGTAATAAGGCATTACGTTAATGGATGCACCAAGGTCTAGCATAACATCTTCGAATTTGTTGTCACCAATCACGCAAGGAACAGAAAAGCTCCCCGGATCCTTCAATTTGGGGGTAACCGACGCTGTAAAACCGCTGAAACGGTTGCATTCACCTTCACAACCTCCTTCGCTCTCGTTTGCCTCCTTTGGGTGCATAACTCTTTGAGAAATCTTGCATAGATAGGCACTTGGTTTATGCACTTGATCAAGGGTAGATTTACTTGCACCTTCCGAAAGTTGTCCAAGATGTCTTCGTATTGATCATCTTTCTTAGATTTCGTCAACCTATGTGGGAATGATGCACGAGCAAACGAAGCATTAGTATTAACCAAACTTGAAGGGATAGAGTTAATACCTTTGTTTGGGGCAGATTGTGATGATGAGGGTTGTGCCTTAGTGGCGTGAGGAGCCATATTCTTCTTCTTCTCGGCATCTCTAGTAGCCGGATCTTTTTCTAAGTCCTCCTCCTCAAAATAGTGTTAGTATCAAAAGAATATACAAGTAATGCAAGACACTAACCAAAAACGTTGAAAATTAAAAGAAAGCAATAAAAACACACAAAATCACACCAAAACAAATCACACGAAGAAAAAAACAAACCAAAAACACACCAAAAACACACGAAAGCTGTAAAACACTAAGTTAAGACACTTCAAGAATTGTAAACGTGAATGCAAGGCTTTAGACTCCCTAAAATGAATGCAAAGTTGATAGAATAAGTTTAAGACTCAATTTACACGTTTTCTGCAAAATTAGGCATATTTACAATGCAAAGATTTGAAACATATATATATATATACAAGTAGAGTAATGCAAGCACACCACGTTTCATTCAAATTCATGCTCAAAACAATTAAATCGTCATTCAAATGCATCAAACAAGAACCTAAGTGAAATATGAAGTGAATGCATAAGAGAAAATGTTAGAACCTGCAGAAAACACACAAAGTTACGTGCTAAATACATGATGCAAGTGTGACCATACGTTTGGCCTCATGTCCCTAACTTCACTTAGGTTAGGGTACCCGGTGATGAAATCCGAGCATCACAAAGCCGCCGGCAGGTTATGCAAGCTATATGCAACGTGGTTAATTCTTTACAAGTTAAAATGCACACGAAATTTACAAGTAATATGCACAAGTATTTTGTTCATTGAGTTTCGCCCTCGATTTAAAGAGAATACGTTCATTTAGCCTTTAGGTCTTTCATTGGACGTGCGACCCGCGCGATAAAATGTACATTCTCAATCAATCGGCCATGGTTCAATCGAAAAACATGGCCAGTTGGGGATAGAGATAACGCGAGAGGCAGGACTAATTTCGACGATGCATCCCGAGGCTTACCGATCATGGAAAGTAGATTTAGTCCTTGTCTTCTTTGGGCAACTTTAATAAGCTTGGCCAGTTGGCAAGAGAGACCACGAGAGGTAGGACCGATTTGAAATCTCGGATCCAAAACCCGTCATAGAAACCGTCACCTTCTAGACACCAAGTTACCAAAGATTTCTTACTCAAAGACAAGTATTCATCCACTCACCGGATCATTAGTATATACTCCATTGATGCAAGTCTTTCTTAGATCCAGAACCTGTCACCAGTCATAACCCGTTTCTAGACACCATGTCCAACATTCAGCCAAAATTTAGAGAAAGACATTCCCTCAAGTTCTTTGCAAACTCCGCCCTCGACCTTATGTCCATAACTTCACTTAGGTTATGGTGTGCGGTGATGAAATCCACACATCACAAGGGGTTAAGGAGATAAGAAAGAAAAAGAGGCGCCATCTATTCCAATGAGTGAGACTTAATCAACCAAACTTGCGTACTCAATGTAAATCGAAGACTTCCTTTAATATGTACCTATTTACATGGCTGCAAAACAAAAGGTTAGAATGGCACATAATATGAACAAGTGATATTAACAAGTAAAAATTTCGACACTTTACATATTTACTTACATATTACGACATATATACACACTTATTTTCACATATGCACATATTTACAAGCATAAACACACAATTCTTTACAATCCCCGGCAACGGCGCCAAAATTGATACACGCTTTTACTAAGTACTAAATAAACACTTAACACTCAACAAAAACGCATACAATTAAAACCCTTGGTGTAGATGTAGCATTGGTAAATAGGGTATCGTTCTTAACCGGGGATTGAGGGTGCATGCATATTTACGCTATGGTTAAAGGGGGGTTTATAATTTGGTTATTGTTTTAACGAAATAAAAGACAAAAACGTGGCATAGCAAACACATAGACGGCTCCTAAGTTCTATCATGCTTAAACTCATAGACAAGCAAAACAAACAAGAACGTAGAATCCTAACATGCTTACTAAACCGAAAATAAAATCCAATTACATATTTACACATTGATCAACTCATCCACACACCACGTCTTACTAACCTAGTCATGTTACATGCAACCTATTAATATCTAAGTCTTTAATCAAGTTAACATGTATGATCTTTATTAGTGCTCTGGAATTTGCCCTACGACACATACCAACTTAACAAGAAATTTGCCTTCGCCTAAATTGGTTCATTACGTTTGACATGCTTGACTAAATTCTAAGATAATAATAAATTACGAAAATAACACAAAGATGACAAGGAAGTGAACCGAAACAAACTTTATTTCAATCATAATATCAAAAGTCTACAAGAATGAAAATAGAAGGGATCGAAATACACTTCGCTCGGGAATTTGCCCTACGTCGAGAATGCAATCCGGCCTTCTAGGAGATGGAGAGCCTCTAAAGGAATTTGCCTTCTAGTCGACTCGGTGGAGGAGTTCTTTGATGGACGGAGGGGCGGCTTCTTGCGAGAATTTTGATATAGTGATGGAGAGGAGTGTTGGGCAGAGCTTTTTGGTGTCTTGAATGAGTGATGCCTGAGAATGAGTCGAGCTCCCCAATTTATAGAAGAAGGATAGGTCTTTTCCTACCAAAACAAGACTTTCCTTATGTACCCGGGCAAATCTGACAGTATAACTTCAAACGCGTTTTCCCGGAGCTGTAGAGATCAGAAAATTACGAGTCTTGATTCGTTGGAAAGAACACTTCAAGGGCTATAAAATATCATATCTGATCATTAAATTCGGAGTTGATTTGAATATTCGGTGATCCTTTGAAGTTGGGTGACCTGGCAGCCCAGATTTTCATCTTCTACAAGGAGTAGGAAATCTTGATATCTTCAAATTTTGCATTCATTTTCCTCTAAGCTTCCTTGGCCGAATATACCATATATTTTAACATATTTTGGCCCTCAAATCAGGTATTTATCTTCATGGAATATCCTCCAAAATTCGTCCATTATATGCTCCATATATTCCGCCATATTTGCTCTTTCCTGGGTCGCGCAGGAGAAATGTCTTCATCTATTTGTCCACCATTTTGGTATCCATTTCTTTTGGCATTTGGTCCTCAATTCTTGACACCATGTGGGAAAGCATTTTAGTAACCATTTGAAAACCATTCCTCGGACCATTTCTTCTCCGGAATTGAGAACTTTTCTCCTTAGCCCGCTTTTAGCTCCAAAACGCCTCCTTTATTATTTTCTCCTTTATTTCTACCTAAAAGCATAAAGTAAGTAAGAAATGATAGTACTAAGGTCAAAACAAAGCTAAATGTAAAGAGAAAGACGTTAAAAATCAAGCATAAAATGCGTAGATCAGTGCTGAAATCCCTGTACCCACAAATCTCAAATCTGAACTGGCTCAACACAGTAGCCAAGTGTTCCTGCATAAGGAACAAATAGGGTACACAACACGTAATACAACCTAAAACACAGTTCTGCCACACGGAACACAATACACATAAAAGCCAATGCTATAAGCGATGCCGAACCATACAGCATAACACAAACTCGCCCATAATCACATATCAAACAAAACAAAAAGGCAAACCACAACTCAACGCACTCATATCAATATAACTCAAACGTCGAACTCAAGCAATAATCAACCCATTTCCGCTAATCTGACAGTCTGTGGTAACACATTCCACAAAATCAGAATCAAACGTCAACTCAAACTCAAACCCAAATCAAACTCACTCTAGCACTATGGAGTACAACGTCGTCCTTAAAACGACATCAAGCAATATCACCACCATAGCGGTCCACAAACCGGTACTGCAAGCAATCTCGAACAAGTGAAACTGCTGGTCCCGAATCCTCTGGAACTGCAATACCAAGGTCCACAATATGCCCTCCAAGGTCTGAATAGTCCTCGAAGATCGCTCGCCAATCTGAGGATAAGATCCGGTACTAACTCGTAATCTGGTCCACAAAGCTCGCCAACACACAGTTGTAGCTGATTATCTCGGTCAGCAAACTGGAACACTGGTACACCGTGAAAATGACCAATCTCTGACAACACAGCTATACCAGCCTGCCACTAAAATCATCACCGAAAGTACTAGGAAATGTACTGAGTTCATCAAATGGTCCACAAAGGCCTAACAACTGGTATCACAAACCAAAATGCATACAAACACACAAGACCACAGCGACAATCTCCAACTTCTAATCGGAAATCTCAAATGGCTGACACTTCTCGACAAGTCTCTGTCTCCGAGCCATGGCCAGCTGACAAATGTAGCATCTGCATACACATACTGCGCACACACAAACTGCTACATTGCTCTTCATGTTACGTCACGAGTAGTAAACTCGAAGTATCTGATACATTCCCGCATCACTAGCGCCAAACACACGTAAAACAATGAGATTCAACATCATCACACTCGAACTCAGCTTCCGTAGCGTATAACTCGGCTAACACGGAAACTCGAGCCACACTCACATGAAACACTGAAGCTCTCGATTCTCGACTGAACGCACCAACATCAACATCCCAAACAGATGGTCAAAGTACAACTACTAACCTTTCCCGAACAAGCTCAAAGGTGCAGCCATAGTCGTGAGTCGACCCCATCCATCTACACTGCCTCAAGCCCAAATCTGGCCGAAAATGCAAGTGGATGAAACTCAAGTAATCAGTGCACGTCCGACACTGAGCTGCACGCCATAACAGTAGTGTCTCGAACTTTCCGATGCTAACATAAGAACAGCTACACCCAAATCATACACAGGATACGTAACTACACAAAGTTTCCACTGCCTGAACCATGAGCCACCGCTCTGCTCCACAAAAACAAAACATATCCAAATCCAACCCTCGATGCATCGCCGTAACCCACGAACTCGTCGCGGTCGTCAGGTAAGGTCAAAACCGAAACAACGGTCAACAATCCTGCAGGAGTAAGTAACTCCCTCGCGTGCATCGAACCACTCGAACTTGACGCCTTCTTCGTCAATCCGGAAAGTAGAGTGGCAATCCGGGAAAATCCTGTACAAGTCGTCGGTAATAGCCTGCCAAACCCAAGAGACTTCTGATCTCTGGTACAATGGTAGAGCAATCCCCAAATCAACACGGCTTCTAACTGGTCAGGATCCACGCCAACTCCCTCGGCTAGCATCACACAACCCAAAATCTTCATGCTAATCAGCCAAAACTCACACTGGCTAAACTTCGCAAATAGTTGATCATCTCGCGAAGTCCGTAAAACTGCTCACAATTGCTTCAGGTACTGGCCCACACTCCTGGAGTGAATCAAGATATTGTCGACGAATATGGCCGCAAACTAGTCCAGAAACCGTCTGAACATCTGGTCCATCAAGTCCACACGATCTACGAGGGCATTGGTCAACCAAACAGCGTGACCAAGAACTCCTGATGCCCGCACCGAAATCCGAAAGCTGTCCAAACCACATTTAACTCATCAATCCTCAGCTGATAGTATCCGGACCCGAAATCAATCCTCGAAAAGACTGAAGCACTCACAAGCTGATCAAACCACTCGTCAATCCGAAACAGAGGATACTCGCTCTCCTCTAAAACGAATCAGGCTTCCGGTAGATAATACACCACCTTGTCGAACCAACCAACATCCATACACACAATACAAGAGCACACCACGCAAATACACGGGGTCGCATGAAATCTCCTGAAACCTCCTCCAGCAACTCCTGGAGTTGAAACTATAGCTCCATCAGCTCCGCTGGCTCTGAGCGACAAGATGCTGGTAAAATGATTCCAGCTCCTGGTACAAGCTCAATAATGTAGTCGGTCTCCCGAACTGGAAGGATACCTGGTACTCCTCCGGCACACATCTCAGGAAACTCGGGAACCACCTCAATGTCGCCAATATCGGGTACAGTAATCAAAGTGTCCCCATCATACGCTAAGTAAGCAACACAACTCTTTTCATCATCCGCTCGACCATCACCGCGAAATAGTGTCTCGGGGAAACCTGGTCGTCGAAACATAATCTCCTTCTCGAGGCACACGAACACAGCCAAATGCATCGTCAGTAAGTCCATACTCATAGTCACTTCAAAACCACGGTGTCCAGCTATACAAATCCGCGGCTAACACATAACCTCTAGCAAGGATCTCACAGCCTCCGGATGGATGCAACACTCTTCAAGACCTCGGAAGTGGTAATGCAGATGCAATAGCCCTGGGTATCAAGCAACAGTAACCTCGGAGAAAAGTCTGTCCTCAAACAAGGTCATAGCACGAACTCCGACATACTCAACTAGTCGCCCACGTCAACTGCGACTTTCTGGATGGCTCGTCTAAAATTCTGGGTTGATCAAACTCCAGAAAGAGCATCATGATTTCCTCGTAAACTCCGAGCTGTCGAACCGCTAACATAGCTGGCTGAGGGTGCTCCCTCGCAACGTGACCCTCCTGGTCACCGAAACAGCAACTGAGAGTGTACCACAAACACAAGTCACCGCACCATCTGCTGCGAGAAAGGGTCACCAACGATCGCCCAAACTCATGCCACAGGAGCAAGTCCACTACTCTGTGATCTCCGCCACCATCGTCAAACGGATCCTCTGCCTGACCTGATGGCCCTCAACAATATCAAAAAGACCACAGCCTGATGAAGTCACTGATCCCGAGGTGTCGGAACTCAACCTTATCACAATATCTCTACTGAATTCACTTTTCGCAAACCGTCACATCGAAAACCGCATACATCATTCCTTCTCAATAGCCTCGCCACTGAGTGCAGCACACAAAGCTCCTCACGGTAATCTTGAGGCACAACAAACAGACTCTCTCTGATGCTCAGGTTCAGACTCATCTCGATCCTCGTGCATAGCTCCCTCTGAAGCCACATAACACATGCAAACAGGAACAAACATGTGAACAATGCATCTCTGCCTCAGGTGGGTAAACACTCCACATTTAAATACTGGGTAGCCTGATGGAACCATTATCGTATAACAACACCCTGAATGTAGGCCATGGAGTCGCAACCGGAACTCACACAATATCAGCCCACCAAATACAACAATCTGACTCAGGCAAACATCACCCCCACAATTCTCAGCTTTGAGGCAACATATAGACGCTAATATATACATCCCCAGGCAAACCGTGCCACACAATTCTCTGAACTCTGAATACTCATCTGAATCCACTGTTCTCTGGCAAATCGCGCGTCGATTGATCCTCAACAGGATCCACCACCGAAACGATACGGAAAGCACGTCAGGAGGCATCCTAATGAATAAAACATCGTTCACAACAAGTGGAACGTAATCATGGAACTTCAAATATTTGAAAGCATACAACACCCGGAATATTGATGATTATCCGCCGACCGGTCGGGTCACCATTCCAGACATGCTATACATTCTCAAATATCCTTAGTAGACACGACTACAGAAGTCTACAGAACCTATAACCTAATGCTCTGATACCAAGCTGAAAGGACCCAACCCCGATTTAGCTTCCTAAATCGGAATCAAACCCCTTCGAAAACACGAACCAACAAAAACTTTTCGAAATTTGGGCATAGTTTCGCTACTAACGTAGAATTGCCATTACCTGCACGCGAAAAATACCCTTCATCCTATGCCACAAAAAGCAAACCGTGGGCACCAATCCCATCCGGATTTCTCAATATATCAACAGTAAAGTAAACAATACATATAATATATACTTTACTGAAATCCGGGTAAAATCGTATAACATATTCAATAGGAAACTCAGAGCGACTTCTAATACATAATCATATACGCATACCACAGTAGGTAGAACAATAAACCTACTGGATGAAACAAAGTAGCTCGAGTACTATGCCTCCGACCACGACGTGCGACACCAGAGCCTGAACTGCAAACTGGGCACGGAAACCGAAAAACCCAGGGGAAAGACAGTAAACACGTTAGAGTGAGTGGACGAAAATAAATGTCTTTCACCAGTTAATATATATGTTATAAAAACATATGCGAGTCCAGGTAAATAAAAACAACATAGTACACGAGGTAAAACTCACACTCCTCTAGTGTACAGAGCATGCAAGTAAAAATCCCACGGGGTCACTCATGGACACCTCCGTGCTAGTACAGTCCGAATCACGGGATCCCAGACCCACACGTGACTCTAGCCAGAAAGGCCTCAGGTCAGAGGTCTGCCTCCCCCCGGTAAAGACCTCGGGTCAGGAGTCATAGTCTCCCCTGGAAAATGCCTACCATCGGGGATCAGCCGAGAGGCGAGTGTATCGATACAACAACGTAACCACGACTGTACTCTGTGTAAACCAAATCATAAACATTTCGATGGAAATGCATGAAACAATATATAAGTGTATGCATATTCGTATACGTATATCCGTATAAATATAATCGTATAATCGTAAAACACATGCTCATGTAATCCGAAATCTCATACGTATGCTCAAGTTCGTAAATTATATAAAAGACTCGCAAGAATTCCGTGAAAAGAAATTGTCCACTCACAGACTAGAGTAACACAGTTCGCGTTAACCCGTGATCCGGCGGAAAGTCCCTCGCCAAAACAACGATCATGAACCCCTGATTATTCCCAAAGTCCATTATTCAAAGTCATAATCCGACAATACAATACGAATCACGAGAAACCACCGTTCTCGGAAACACGAAATTCAATGTCGACGAATCGTCGAAAATCCGTATATGTACACCACAATACCTCGCTTTACGTTCGGATACTCATCTCGAAAAATGAACCTCCCCACTGCGATCGGGGCGCGATTTCGAGTCAAATGACATGCAACTTGTCGAAAGTCAAAAAGTCAACCCGTTGACCGTTGACCACCGTCCACGGTGGCGCCGCCGCCGGACGTGAAATTTCACGGCGGAGCTGCACCTATTCCACTCAAAATCCTGCACTGAGCAACTTTGTCAACTGCACCGAAGTCCAATTCTCACTCTAACACATCCAATTTCAAGTAAAACTGAAATGGAACACAAAATGCAAACCCAAAATTCTCCATGCTCAAATCGAATTAGAACACCATGTTTATATGGTTAGAATCACATTGAAGAGGGCTACAAAACCCAATACCTCTTGAAGTTCAATTCGGCCGAAATCGGAGTTCACCATTAAACCCAAAAATCCCAAACTTTGGTCCATGATTTCTTTCTCCACCGTGGGACTTGCCGGAATATGAGGTCGGGAATGAGACCGGGAGGTTGAGCCGAGAAGAACGGTAGCAAGACCGAGCTCGGAGGCGGCCGGAACGGCGAGCCACCGTCGGCGTGATTCCTCTCCCACCGAGTTGACCGAGTCAACACGGTCAAACATATTATTTCCTGTTTTGACTTTCCCTTTATGGCAAGTTGCTATTTATAGCCTTTCCCGATTAGGAAACTTGTAATTATCCGTTTAAATGAACTTCAAACGCGCATAACTTTCTCGTCGTAATTTCGATTCCAATAATTCTCGCGGCCACGAAAACGTCTCGACATATTCTTCCAATATCACCCGAAGTCAAACACATCGGCCAAATGGATAAAAAGTCAACTGTTCACATCAACACATAATAAATCGACAAAATAGCCAACAAACGGAAATAATCACAACTAAATCTTCGTAACTCACAATCATGCTCCGGAAGTTCCCACGAACACGAAATTAAATTCTGAACAACTTCCGTGAAGAAGCCGAAACCAAATTCTCGTCCGGTAATTTAGTCGTTAAGTAGCCCACCATTTAAATCCAAACTTCAAATATTCATAATTAATTCCTCGGTCGTCCAAATAACGATCCGGAACCGCCCACGAACTCGAAATCATACATAGAACGACTCTCGAGAAGAGATCCAGCTCCAATTCTCGGCCAATAATTTAGTCGTGAACAAGTTTGGCAATTCGAATAACTGTCGTAAATCTGCGAATACTCGACAATCTCGTAGATTAAGCTGATTCCTCCTGATTCTGTTCCGGGTGGTCACACAAATTCTCGGTCAATAATTAAGTCGTGATCAAGACCGGCGATTCAATCAATTATCGGAGAACTGCGATTACGCGCTAACTCACGAATTAAGCCGATTACATTACTGATTTTGTTCCGGGTCGTCACAAATCTACCCCCCTTAAAAAATTTCGACCTCGAAATTTCCAGGTCTACCAACTGAAAAGTAGGAACACTGCCTCTGCATACAGTTCAACTCCCAAGTGGCAACCTCAACTAAACGACTCTGTTAATGGAAAATATCTATGTACCCACAAATCCTGAATCTGAACGGGCTCCTCCACAAATGCCAAGTTTTCCTGTATAAGGAACTGATAGGGTATAAAACACGCAACAAATCTGAAATGTAGTTCCACCACACGGAATACCACACACACAAAGGCCAATGCTCTAGGCAATGCCAAACTATACGGCACAACACAAATTCGCCCCATGATCACATACGGACCAAAATATCATGGCAATTTCATAACTCAACCTACTCACAACAATATAACTCTAATATCGAACTCGAGCAATTATCAACCTATTCATGCTAATCCGAAGGTCTGTGGTAGCACATTCCACTAAATCAGGATCAATCGTCAGCTCAAACCAAACTTGCTCTAGTACAATGGAGTACAACATCATTTCTCAAAAAACGACTTCATGCAACGTCATAATCATAGTGGTCTACAAACTGGTACTGTAAACAATCTCGAACAGTTGAAATTGTCAGTCCCAAATCCCTCGGAACTGCAATACACAAGACCACAACATGCCCTCCAAAGACTAATAGTCCTCAAAGATCGCCCACCAATCTGAGGATAAGAAACTGTACTAAACTGTAATCTGGTCCCCAATACTCACTGCAACGCTTGCCAACACTCAGTTGTAACTGATTATCTCGATCAGTAAACTGGGACACAGGCGCATCACGAAAATGGACAACCTCTGCCAAATACAGCTATGTCAGCCTGCCCACTGAAATCTTTTCCGGAAGTACAAGGAAAAGAACTGACTTTATCGAATGGTCCATAAAGACCGGACAACTGGTACAACAAACCGAAGTGCGTACTGGCACACAAAATCTATAGTGACAAGCTCCAACTTCTAATCAGAAATCTCCAATGGATGTAACTTCCCAGCAAGTTTCTGCCTCCCAGCCATCGCTTGCCGATATATGTGGCATCTGCTCACACAAGCTGTTATATTCCTCTTCACGTTGCGTCACGAGTAATAAACTTGAAGAATCTGATACATCTCTATATAACTAGTGCATAACGCACGCAAAAAAGTGAGCTTCAACATCATCATACTCTAACTCAGCTCCCGTAGCCCGCAACTCGGCTAACATGGAAACTCGAGCCACACACATGTGAAACAATTAAGCTCCCAATTTCTGACTGAATGCAGCAGCAACAACTACTAGCCTTTCTCGGATAAACTCAAATGTGCAGCCATAGTCATTAGTCGTCCCCATCCATCTACGCTGCCTCAAGCTCAAATCTGGCCGAAAATGCAAGTAGGTGAAACTCCAGTGATCAGTGTACATCTTACACTGCGTTGCACGTCGTAGTAGTAGTGTCCCCAACTCTCTGATGCTAACATAAAGACAGCTACCTTCCAAATCATACATAGGATACGTAGCTTCATAAAGTTTCCACTACCTGAAACCATGAGCCACCGCTCTGCTATGCTGCATCAAAGCATAACCAAATCCAAATCTCGATGCATCGCTATAAATCATGAACTTGCCACAGTCGTTAAGTAGAGTCAAAACAGGTGCAACGGTCAACTTTTCCTTTAGGAGTAAGTAATTCATCTCATACGCATCGGACCACTCGAACTTGACGCCTTTCTTCATCAATCTGGAAAATGGAGTGGCAATCCGAGAAAATCCTGTATAAAGCACCGATAGTAACCTGACAAACTCAAGAAACTTCTGATCTCCGGTACGGTGGTAGGTCTACTCCAATTCCACACGGCTTCTATCTGTTCAGGATCCACGCCGACTCCCTCAGCTGATTCACACCGGAGCCCAAAATCTTCACTCTAATCAACCAAAATTCACACCGGCTGAACTTCACAAACAGCTGATTATCTCGCAAAGTCCGCAAAATAGCTCGCAAATGCTTCAGGTACTGGCCCACACCCCTGGAGTAAATCAAGATGTTGCCGATGAACACGACCGCAAACTCGTCAAGAAACCGTCTGAACACCCGGTCCATCAAGTCCGTAAAAGTTACGGGGGCACTGGTCAACCCAAACGGCATGACCAAGAACTCGTAGTGCTAGCACCGTGATCCGAAAATTGTCCTTGCCACATCTGACTCACTGGTCCTCAACTGATGGTATCCGGACCCGAAATCAATCTTCGAAAAGACTGAAGCTCCCGTGAGCTGATCAAACAAGTCGTCAGTCCGAAATGGAGGATACTCGCTCATCTCTGAAACCAGATTCATCTTCCGATAGTCAATGCACCACCTCGTTGAACCATCTTACATTCGCACAAACAGTGCAAGAGCACACCACGATGTTACGCTGGGTTGCACGAAATTTCCTCCAGCAACTCTCGAAGTTGAATCTGTAGCTCCTTCAACTCCGTTGGCACCGAACGACAAGATGCCGGTGATATGAGTCCAGCGCCCGGTAAAAGCTCAATGGTGTAGTCGGTCTCCCGAACTGGAGGAATACCCGGTAACTCCTCTGAAACACACCTAGAACCTTTGGAACCACCTCAATATCACCAATGTCTGGCACAACAGCCGTAGTATCCACAACATGAGCTATGTAAACAACACAATCCTTTTCCACCATCCGCTCGACCATCATTGCTGAAATCACACATGGCAATAAAATATTCTTCTCACTGCGAAACAATATCTCGGGGAAACCTGGTCGTCGAAACACAACCTCCTTTTTGTGATCATCAAACATAGCCCAATGCGTCGTCAATAAGTCCATAACCAAAATCACATCAAAATAGACGATATCCAACAATAATAAATCCGCGTCTAACCCATAACCTCCAACAAAGATCTTGTAACCTCTCCGGATGGATACAACACTCTCCATAACCCCGGAAATGGAGATGCAGACATAATAGCCATGGATGCCAAGTAACAGTAACCTCAGAGAAACTCTGTCCCCACAAAAGGTTGTGGCACGAACTCCGGTATGCCCAACAAACCGTCCACATCAATTACGACTTACTGAATGACTCATCTAGAAGTCTGCGTTGGTCAAACTCCAGAATTGACATCTTGACCTCATCCTGAATTCTGAGCTACCGAACAGCTAAAACAGCTGACTGAGGACGCTCCCTCATAGCGTGACCCTCCTGGCCACCAAAATAGCATCTGAGAGTGCCCCTCGGACACAAATCACAGCGACACCTACTATATGGAAGGATCCCCACTAATCACCCAAACTCATGCCACAGGAACAAGTCCACCACTCTGTGATCTCTATCACCACCAAACGGATCTTCTGCTTATTCAGATGACCCTCAACATAATCGAAAAGGCCACGGCCTAATGAAGTTACTGATCCCAAGGTGCCGGAACTCATCCTCATCAAATATCTTAACTAAATTCACCTTTCTCAAACCGGCATGTCGGTAGCCGCGTATGCCTTTCCTTCTCAATATCCTCGCCTTTGAGTGCAGCACATCAAGCTCCTCACGGTTGTCTCGAGGCATAACAGTCAAAATCTCTCTGATGCTCAGGTTCAAACTCATCTCGAACCTCATGCACTGCTTCCTCTGAAGCCACATAACACGTGCAAACACTCCATATTCCGTTGTTAGGTAGCTTGATTGAACTATTACCATATAAACAATACCCTAAATGTAGGTCATGGAGTCACAACCGGAACTCACACAATACCAACCCACCAAACATAATGATCTGACTCACGCAAACCATCAACTACCACAATTCTCTGCTTTGAGGCAACATGTAGACGCCCATACACGCACAACCAGACAAACCATGCCACACATATCTCTGAATTCAGAATGCTCATCCAAACCCACAATTCGTTGTCAAGTCGCGCGTCGATTGATCCTCAATAGGATCCACAACCGTACCGACACGGAAAGCACGTCAAGGAGGCATCCTAATGAATAAGACATCGTTCACAACAAGTAGAACGTAATCATGGAACTTCAAATATTTGAAAGCATACAACACCCGGAACATTGATGAGTATCCGCCGGCCGGTCGGCTCATCACTCCATACATGCTGTACATTCTCAAATATCCTTAGTAAACACGACTACAGAAGTCTACAGAATCTAAAACCTAATGCTTTGATACCAAGCTGAAAGGATCCAACCCCGATTTAGTTTCCTAAACCGGAATCAAGCCCCTTCTAAAAATATGAACCAACAAAAACCACAAAAATTTTGGTAGAGTAACGCTACTAACGCGGAATTGCCATTAACCTGCACCCGGAAAATAACACTTCATCCTATGCCACAAAAGACAAACCGTGGGCACCAACCCATCCGGATTTCTCAATATCATAACAGTAATGTAAAGTAATCAATAAAACTATATTTTACATCAATCTGGGGAAAAATCGTATAAAAGTATAACATCACAATGCTCAGAGCGACCTCTAGTGTATAATTATATAAATATATCACAGCAGGCAGAACAAGAAACCTACTGGAAGAAACAAGGTACCTCGAACATTATGCCTCCGACTGCGATGTGCGACACCAGAATCTAAACTGCAAACTGGGCACGGAAACCGAAAAGCCCCGGGGAAAGACATAAAAATCGTTAGAGCGAGTGGACGAAAATGAATGTCTTTCGCCGAATAATATATGTTATAAAAACATATGTGAGTCTAAATAAATGAATATAACATAATACATGAAGAAGATTCAAATTCCTCACGCGTACGGAGCATGCAGTGTAAAACTATGCGGGGTAACGCATGGACACATCCGCGCTAGTACAGTCGGAATCACGGGATCCCAGACCCATACGTGATTCTAGCCAGAAAGGCCTCAGGTCAGAGGTCTGCCCCTCCTCCCCCGGTAAAGACCTCGGGTCAGGGGTCCCAGCCTCCCACGGTAAACATCCTCGGAGATCAGTCGGGATGCAAGTGTATCGATACAACAATATATTCTGTGACTGTACTCTGTGTAAACCAAATCATAAATAGTTCTATACAAGTGTATAAAGCAATATGTAAATGCATATACATAATATATAATTGTATATGCATAATCGTATAACACATGCTCATATAAATCATAATCTCATATGCATGCTCAAGCTCGTAAAACGTGTAATAAAGACTCGCGATTATCAGTGAAAAGAAATTGTCCACTCACAGATGAGCGTAACGTGATACGCGTTAATCCCGTGATCCGGCGGAAAATCCCTCGCCAAACGAACTATCACGAACCCCTGGACAATCATAAAATACACCGCTCAAAATCATAACTCGAAACCTCAAATCATATCATGAGAAACAACCGTTCCCGGAAACATATAATCCAATAACGACGAAATCGTGAAAATCTAATAATCACACCACAAAACCTCGCTATAATTTCCGATGCTCAATTCGAAAAACAAACCTCACCACTGTGATCGGGGCGCGATTCCGAGTGAAACGACATATAACTCGTCGAAAAACACGTCGTCGCTGCCGCCGGCTGCCGAAAATTCCAACCTGCCCAGAAAAATTCAAGCTACACATGGTTTTGAAGATCTCGACATTTCCAACAACTTTCCAGTTCAAAGTAAGGCCAATTTTGATCGGAAAACTACCAAAATTCAACTCAAAGTTCCAATCCCTTACCAGAATTTCAAATCGACCGATCTCCTTCCTCAGGCCACGGCAACCTTCAAGACCACTTGCAATAGCTTCCTTACCTCGAGGCTAACAAAACCCCTCAAGGTTGCACCACCATCTCGGCCTCCAAGCCATCACCCGAAATCAAAGAAATCTCGCCGGAAAACACCGATTTTCACCGTGCCAATTCTTCCTCCTCCGGCCACCCCACGGGTTGATCTACCTACCAAGTCGAAGAGCAGCTCGAGCCCAACAAGTCTTATGAAGAAACCTCGCCCAAACATGGACGGAATCGCCCTCAACTACAGCGAAACCAATTCGGCCTCCAAACGGGTCGACCCACCCGTGGTCAACGCGGGTCAACACCTGCTTTTCATTTCTGGAAACTTTCCCAAATCGGCATGTATCATTTCCGTATTTATACCGTACGCGTATCGAACCCCAAACGGATAAATACGACAATATTCGACGGACGAAAATATTCACAACTTATTCCTCGTAACTCGGAAAAATCCTCCAGAAGTTACCACGAGCTCGAAATTAAATTCTCTACAACTTTCGCGAATGATCCCAAATCAAATTCTTGCCCGATAATTTAGTCGCTAACGAAGCCGCCATATTAACAGATTACGTCGAAATCGCAACTAATCGCGAAACTCACAAATCAAGTCGATAACCATTCCATTTACTGTTCGGGTCGATCGATGGTCTAAAACGGATCACAATCATGATTCGGATGGACTCGAATGCAAACGGATAAACTCGACGATATTCCGAAATTTCAAATATTCATATTATATTCCTCGATCGTCAAAATAATAATCTGGAACCGCCCACGAACTCGAAATCACACGTACAACAACTCTCGAGAATCGACTCAACTCAAATTCTCGGTCAATAATTAAGTCGTTATCAAGACCGGCGATTCAATCAATTATCGGAGAACTGCGATTACGCGCTAACTCATGAATTAAGCTGATTACAGTACTGATTCTGTTCCAGGTCGTCACACAATACTTCTTCGTCGTAACTCTTATTTCATCACTTGACATGGCCCCGAACTCGTATCAATAAACTCTACAACTTTATCCAAAGAAATTTCTCAAAAAATATAACTGATAAAATCTAGATGAAACGCCAGCGAAAGTTATTGACGGTATAAACTAATTACCATCGACAATTAACGTAATTAATTAGCGACTAACTACATAAGTTCCGATTATCATATAATGATGTTCTGGGTCGTAACAATCTAGCCCCCTTACAAAAAAATTTCCCTCGAAATTTACACATAAACGTAGAACGGAAGAATTTCCAAATTATCGTTTCAACAAACGACTTCAAGCTCAATAGAACAAACACAACTAACAGAATGATGATCCATAAACTTATTACTGAACTAACATCTCATCAACATGTCACGCTCATTAAATTTGAAGTCACAATAACCACTCCAAATAAAACTACTATCTGAAGCGACAGAATTTCCAAATCAATAATGTGCATACTTAAAAGCTTTCGATATCCATGCCAAAAATAATGGCCAAATTTACCAACATACTCTAATTCTACTGGCCAGACTTACCTAAAAATGCACATACCAGGGTCCCACAAAGATAACTACATGGGTAGTGGTACGGTTCCAAAATAGATGTGGCACACAAATCACCATCAGAACCGAGCACCGGAAACTAACTGAGATGTCCAATCATGGATACTTACCCATAAGGTGGATATTGAAACCACCAAAATCACAAACAAGGAACCCAAAAAACCAGTTGAGAATCACAACAAATATGGCTACAAGGCCGATCCGCAATGAACTTCCAATCATATACCGTTTTCGAAAATGTTTACAGAAAATTGGGCACAACCTCCTCTAAAACTTAAGGAACAAAAACCTGGGACCTCATTAAAAATAATATAATATTAGAACGTTAATCCCATACCAATGTATCATCTCGATTGAATAATCGAATTGCTGTAACCTTCCATGTTGTACCATCATAGATATTATAATTCCTCTGACATAGGATCATCAACTTATAAAACTTAATCAAAAGATCAGAGTACTATGAAATCGAAGAAATGTGACAGTTCTCTATAACATGCAGCATTAGAAATTCGAATTTTATAAAGCTGGAAGAAATAAATTAAGTTATCGTTGCCAAGCATAACCCTAAGTTACATGTACTTTTGTACGTGATAAATGCCAAGTTATTAATATGATGTTCCAAATCACGTCTAGGAGAAATCCGAAAATCATACAACATACAAATTTAAAATCATACTCAATTGCTACTAACCTCTACGTACACCTATAACGCTCATAAACCTATATCTGACATTGAGTTGAAATGATGTAATCTATGTAGCATAACATACACCCCACTGGTTCAATGTTAATACAATATATATTCCTCTGCGAACACATGTGATTAATAACTAGAGGAAATACATTTGCAGGCTGGCGGCACGAAACGAATGGTATCCTTTCAAAAAGAAATGTGTTCATGACACAAAATGAACACAATGAATGCAAGAAAATCACAAGTAAAAATATTTTAGGTTAACAGCACTAAATTAATAGAATTCCACAAATAATGAATGAGTTTCGAAGAAGGAATATCAAGATTAAATAAATCATCGACCCCATGTAATTGACATTTGTTCTTTCCCAAAACTTGGTTCAGTTTCCAATAAGCGATGTGTAACCTCATTGAACCATCTTTCACCTTCACACATAATATTGGGACTCCATAAGATGAAATACTAGAACGGATAAAATTCTCGTCGATCAATTCCTGATGTTGGGTCTACTACTCTCGCAACTCAGCTGGAGCCATACGATAAGATACTTGAGTTATAGAATTGGTACCCGATAATAACTCAACAATAAAATCTCTCCCAAACCGTAGGTAAACCTAGTAACTTCTTGGAAAATACATCCGAATACACACTAACATCTTTAATCGAATCAGTACAGAAAGTAAAGACACAAAGTGTTACCACAAGTGCTAAGTACGCTATACATTCCTCCCAAACCATTATCACAGCCTTCACGGTCGAAACCAGGCACAAAAAAAACACATTTACCTCACCAAAAATCAAAATCTCAGGCAAACCAGACTCTAAAACACCACTTCTTAATAACCGTCTACCAACACCTGATGATGACTCATGAAGTCCATGCCTAAAATAAAAACAAATTATAATATCCATAAGTGTTAGATCGATAAACAAACCAAACCGTACAAACATTACACTTGATCTCTGTAAAATAATTTAACTAACATCACCTCACCAGAGGGATAAATTTACTCACCATAATTCAAGAGAAAATGTGGTAGGTACATTGACTATAAATGCTAGCCTTACCGCAATAACGAACGTGTCACTCACCAGGTTAAACAAAATATAAACAACATAGTTGAAAACATTCAACATTCAAATAATGACCTCCAAAGATGCTCGGGCTCCCGCAGACTCATCCGGTGCAGGCAAGTCTAACCGGACAGTCCCGTTGGACATTCTAACCTCGATCTCGGTATGCTGGCTACCCAAATAGTGATGTAAGTTTGGCACCCGAGGTAACTCCCTGGTCTCCCCCAGAACTTAGAGCTAGAATTCCACCAGAGGTGTCCCTCTATGGACATTCCCTCGCAAAATGGTCCACCTGACCACCTAACATAAATCATCGAACAACACCCTACAAAAATTAAGGTCAAATCTCACATTAAATCGCAGCACAAACAAACTCATCAAAGTCCGTGTATGGCGTGCTTGCCATAAACGAAGGAATTACAAGTCACAAGCCTTACTCAGACCTCAAGCATTTCTCCCTCACTGTTTTGACATAACAGAATGCAAGCAGTTCCGATAAACCATAGCTGACAAATTCCTCGCCTTAGATTCACGAACTCTGCATGCTTTCTATGCACATCTGTCTATATGAGAACCTTACCCATGATTCACAGTACCCGGGAGAGTTATGTCTTTATAAGAAGTTAACCCGGGCGTGTTGTAAGTTTGAGGAAAACATACTCAAGTTACTGACTCCACACATAGTAGCTGGGAGAGTTACGTCTTTATGAGCACTTGACCTGGGCTTGATTGTTTTAATTCGCATGATTTTATGTGCATTTATTGTGAAAAGCATGTTGAATTTATTTATGCGGCATATTATGATTTACGTCCACTCACTCTAACGGTTTTATTATTTATATGCTTTTCTCTGGGCTTTTCAGTTTTTGTCGCCTAGATTGCAGTTTTTTTCCCGTGGTTGCACGTCATCGCAGGAGGCTTAGAGTTCAAATGACACGTTCCTTCTAGTAGGTTCCTGATGTACCCTGCTAGTCTTGTATATTTTGTAATTAGAAGTCGCTCTGAATACTTGTGTTGTGTTATTTAATTTGAGTTATTGTGACGACCCGGACCAGAATCAGCAGTATAATCAGATGTGTACGTGAGTTACTGCGTAGTCGCAGAGTTCCGACAGTATTTGAACCGCCAGGTTCGTTAACGATTAAATCATTGGCCGAGAATTGGAGCTGGGTCTCTTCTCGAGAGTCGTTGTACGTGTGATTTCGAGTTCGTAGGCGGTTCCGGATCGTTATTTGGAGGACCGAGGAATTACTTATGAATATTTGAAGTTTCGACGGAATTGGATTATAATGGCGAGCTACTTAACGACTAAATTATCGGACGAGAATTTAGTTTCAGCTTCTTCACGGAAGTTGTTCAGAATTTAATTTCGAGCTTGTGGGAACTTCCGGAGCATTATTCTGAGTTACGAAGATTTTGTTGCGAATATTTCCGATTATTGATTGTTTAGTCGATTTAAACGTGTGTTTGGTTGAACAGTTGACTTTTTATCCGTTTGGCCGATGTATTTGACTTTGGATGATTATTGAAGAGTACGTTGAGATGAGTTTGTGGCTGCGAGATTTATCAGAATCGGAGTTACGACGAGAAAGTTACGGATATTCGAAGTTTGTCGCAAATTAATTGGGAAAGTTTCCTTATTTGGTAAGTCTATAAATAGCAGGTTGCCTTTTAGGGAAAGTCAACACTTGGTCATACCTGGGCTGACCGGTCAACTCGAGCTGAAATGAAGGTGCGACGGAGGACGTCGGCCTCCACGGCGGCGACGGGATTTTGGCCACCTCCGGGCTTGGCCCGTGGCTCTTTCTACTCGCCATGATGCCTTCTTCAACTTCCCGGCCTCCATGCACGGCGAGGCTCGCCGGAGGAGGACCAAATATTCGGCCAAAGTTGATGAAATTTTGAGGAATTCGGGTTCAACTTTTCAGGCCGGTTCGAGCTGAATTTTGGGGTGGGCTTTGTAGTCCTCATCACCATGAAGCTACCATGTAAGTTTGGTGATCTAATTTTGATTATGGATGAAGAATTTTGGATGTGAAATTTGTGTATCAATTCGGTTTTTCGTGAAATTGGATGAGTTAGAGTTTGAATTGGACTTCGGTGCAGTTGACAAAGTTGCTCAATGGACGATTTTGAGTGGAATAGGGGTTGCTCCGCTGTGAAATTCTTCGGTCGGCGGCGGCGCCGCCGTGGGCGGCGGTCAACTGCGGTCAACGGTCAAAGTTTGACTTTTTTGGACTTTTGACAAGTTGCATGTCATTTGACTCAAAATCTCGCCCCGATCGCACTGGGGAGGTTCATTTTTCGAGTTGAGCGTCCGAACGTAAAGCGAGTTATTGAGGTGTCATATATATAGATTTTCGACGATTTGTCGTGATTGGATTACGTGTTTCCGAGAACGGTGGTTTCTCGTGATTTGTTTTGTATTGTCGAGTTATGATTTTGAGAAATGGATGTTGTGAATATTCAGGGGTTCGTGATCGTTCGTTTGGCGATGGACTTTCCGTCGGATCACGGGTTAACGCATATCGTGTTAGGCTAGTCTGTGAGTGGACAATTTCTTTTCACGGAAATCTTACGAGTCTTTTATATGATTTATGAACTTGAGCATGCAGCATGATTATGGTTTTACGAACATGAGATTTCATACGAGATTATGTTTAATATGAGCATGTGTTTTACGGTTATACGGTTATACTTATACGAATATACATATACGAGTGTACATACACTTATATGTTGTTTCATGCATTTGCATCGAACTGTTTATGATTTGGTTTACACAGAGTACAGTCTCAGTTATGTTGTTGTATCGATACACTTGCCTCGTCGGCTGATCCCCGACGGAGGGCCGCCTGGAGGGGCGTTTCCCCAACCAGACCGGTGAGGGGCGTATCCCCGGAGCCTAGGCCATTTCTGGCTTAGAATCACGTGGAAGTCAGGGACTCCGTGGTTCGGACTGTACTAGCACGGAGGAGTCCATGAGTGACCCCGTGGGATTTTTACTTGCATGCTCAGTACACTGGAGGAGTATGAGTTTTACCTCGTGTACTTGTTATTTTATTTACCTGGACTCGCATATAATATTTTAAACATATATATTAACTGGTGAAAGACATTTATTTTCGTCCACTCACTCTAACGTGTTTCACGTCTTTCCCCTGGGCTTTTCGGTTTTCGTGCCCAGTTTGCAGTTTAGGCTCTGGTGTCGCACGCCGTGGTCGGAGGCATAGTGCTCGAGCTACCTTGTTTCTTCTAGTAGGTTTATTGTTCTACCTACTGTGGTATATTTATATGTTTATACATTAGAGGTCGCTCTGAGAAATATGTTGTTATTGTTATACGATTTTACTCCGGATTTCAGTAAAGTACTATTATATTTATTGTTTTACTTTACTGTTGATATATTGAGAAATCCGGATGGGATTGGTGCCCACGGTTTGCTTTTTGTGGCATAGGATGAAGTGTATTTTCCACGTGCAGGTAATGGTAATTCTACGTTAGTAACGAAACTCTGCCAAAATTTCTGCGGTTTTTGTTGGTTAGTGTTTTCGATTGGGTTTGATTCTCTCTAAACCGGGGTTGGGTCCTTTCAGTTATACACCTGAATATTTTCTAGATTTCTTGTAAACCTTGAGTTTAGTTATATATAGATGGATTTTGAGAAATCCATATGGGATATGGCACCCATATTTTGGCTTTTGTGGATATATGGAGAAGTGTGTTTTCTGCTGTAGGTTATATGGTATCGTGCATTACAGAGTAAACTCTATCAAAATATTTTTTTTTTAAAAAGTCACGTTTTTAAAGGGGTTTGATTCCTGTTTAGGCAGCTAAATAGGGGTTGGGTCCTTTCAGAAGATCAAATCCAAAATTTTTTTTTAAGGTATGAGCAAAGTCTAATCTTTAGATTTTAAGTAGAACAATGGTTAATGGGGTTAAGTTGCATACTTGTGTACGTACGAGTTCATACGACTTCGCAGCTCTCTAAAATTGAAGGAAGAGAAAGTGAGAAGTGGAGATGGCTACGTACAAGATGATAATTAGGAGACAAGAAAAGGTTGGGATGAAAAGAGAAGAGAATACGACTACGAGATGATATGAGAGAAAAAGAATGTCTCTAAAAATAAAGAAAAGTAAAGAGAGAAGAGATCTTGACCCTGTATTAAATCCTACGGTCATGAATATTTAGTTAGGTAGTGGTAAGTACCTCTCCGTTAGGAGAGAATTCGAATTCAAGAATATGATATGCCGATATGATGCGTAAGAATGCAAATCAGAATGGGCAATAGAAGAAGTCCCGATAAACCATAGCTGACAAATTCCTCGCCTTAGATTCACGAACTCTGCATGCTTCCTCTGCTCATCTGCCTACTGGAAAGCGAAACCTCCAAAAATTGCTGATCTTGGCCCATAAGGTTGCAACTTCCTGCCTCTTGGTGCTCATCCACCAACGATAGTCATGATACTGCAGTAAGCCGACAACTAACTTTGTCTTCTGCTCAAGTATTTGCTGAGGACACATACGGTCGCAAACTTTACCGATCTTGATAAACCAGTTTTCACACGCCACCAGGTCTTGAGAACCAGATAAAGAGACAACACCTGCCTTCCCCAAGTAACAAGATCGTCATGGTCTTCCCGTGGTACTGATATCATGCATGCAAATAGCTCACACATTAGTTGGGCGAATAACTGCGCCTCATCCAGAAGATCTGGCTATCGAGGCATAATGATTTACGAGTCCACCACTACTAATTAGCCCACTAAACCAGACCAAGAAAACTAGCTCAACTAGAAGACTCTGAACACTTAACAATGCACAACACTTGCAGGTAATGGGGATCTGCCGACCAGTCGGGCCACCCTTCCCGAGAGTGTTGTACACTATCAAATGTCTAAACAGATCTGACTAAGGAAGTCTACAGAATCTGTAACCTAATGCTCTGATACCAATTGAAAGGACTCAACCCTAGATTAACTAGTAATCTAGGATTACACCCCAACGACAAGACTTAACTACAGATTTTTGTAAAAAATTTGACAGAATTTCCTCTACGAAGTGGACTACCAGAAACCGGCAAGAAAATGTCACTTTGGATTTCCCGCAAACAATATCGTGGACCAAAGATGTCCATCTGGATTTCTCAATAAAGTGCAAAAAGTAAATTAATTAAATTGTTGGAATAATAATACTGAACTGAAAACTCATAATCCAACAATACCAACAATTCACTACCAATACTGAAAAATATTTACAACACTAGTGTTCAGAGCAACTGAAAGGACCCAATCCCGATTCAGTTACCTAAACCGGAACCGATCCCCTTCTGAAAATACGAACCAACAAAATATTTTTAAAATTTCGGCAGAGTTTCGTCACTAACGTGGAATTGCCATAACCTGCACCCAGAAAATAACACTTCATCCTATGCCACAAAAGCCAAACCGTGGGTACCAATCCCATCCGGATTTCTCAACATCAATATATGAATCATAAACAGTAAACAGTACTGTAGTATATATATATATATATCCGAGAAAATCCGTATAAACAAGTATCAGAATGTATCAGAGCGACCTCTAAAGTAAAACATATACAATATACACATCAGTAGGCGAAACAAGAACCTACTGGAAAGCACAGGTAACTCTGATCACTAGCCTCCAAACCGCGACGTGAAAACACCAAAACCGGAACTGCAATTGGGCACGGAAACCGAAAAGCCCAGGGGAAAGACAATAAACACGTTAGAGTGAGTGGACGAAAATAAATGTCTTTTACCAAGTAATATATATACATATAAATCATATGCGAGTCAAATGCAAGAAAATCAAATAATACGTGAGGAGACTCTGGCTACCACTCACGTATATAGCATGCAACATAAATATATCGCGGAATCTCTCATGGACTACCACGCGATAGCACAGTCTGAATCACGGGATCCCAGACCCACACATGATTCCTAGTCAGAAAGGCCTCGGGTCAGGATATCTGTCCTTCCCGGAGCGTACTCGGGGATCAGCCGAGAAGCCAATGTGTATCGATACCACAACATATACTGAGACTGTACTCTGTGTAAACCAAATCATAAATCTTTTCTATGCACATGCCTAAAACATAATATATATACATGTATACTCGTATACGTATATTCGTATATGCATAATCGTAAAACACATGCTCGTAAAATCATAATCATTCCGCATGCTCAAGTTCGTAAATCATAAATAAAAGACTCGCAATCAATCCGTGAAAATAAATTGTCCACTCACAGACTCGCGTAATGCGCACTCGGGCTAAATTCGTGGTCCGGCGGAAGATCCCTCACCTGAAGCACGATCACGATCCAGGTCACGATCTCGATCTCCTGAATATTCACAAAACAATACTGATCAAAATCATAATCCTGAACCCTGTACTGAATCACGGAAACCAACCGTTCCCGGAAATATACAATGTGGTACAAAATGAATAACGGAAATTCCAAAATCCCCACTCGAAACCTCGACTGAAAATTGGCTAACCAATTCAACCCGAAAACCTCTGGATGATAACCAGGGTGCAATTACGAGAAAAATGACATTAAAATTGTCGAAATCTAAAAAGTTAACTTTTGGTCGGAGCTCCGCCGTTAACCGCCGCCGCCGCCGGCGGCGCGCCGTCAATGGTGAAATCTCACGGCCCAAAGCTCCAGTTTCCAAGATCTCAACGTGCTGAACCTGTTTCTCTTCTACCACAAAGCCCAAATCACAACGGAACACGACCAAATCACCTCGAACAGATCGGAAACCCAGTTTTCCGGTGACCTAACCGGTGACCCTCGAAACCTCATTAATTCCCAAATTAAAACACCCTAGGAGCACCTCCTAGGCTAGGGGAAGCAAACCCCCCTAACCACCACCACCGTGGCTCGCCAAAAAGTGGCCAACCGTCATCGGCGAAAATCCCCAACTCAGCCCGATTCGAACACCCTCAAAACTCAATCAATTTTCATAAAATCAAACACTAACCAACTCGAATTCACGACAGGAAGCGATCCTTACCTTTCACCTGGCTGGAGGTGTCCGGAATTTGGTCGTCCGACGTTGAAGCCGAAAACGGAAAGTTTTTCTCCACGGGTCAACGGTCAAAGTTTCCCAAAATGGAAAGTCAACTCAGTCAATGCCCGAAATGAAATTCTCGACTATTCCGATATTTATACTCGTGCCTCGGGTCGATCGACGGTCCAAAATGAATATACGAAAAGATTCGGATAAACACGAAACAATCGGATAAACTCGTCGAAAACCGAAACTTCAAATAATCATAAAATATTCCTCGCTTATCGGAAAAATCTTCCGGAACCACCCTCGACCTAGAAATCACGTACTCTACAATTTCCGTGAAGACACTCAACTCAAATTCTCGACTTAAAACATAGTCGCGAATCGAATCGGCAAACCGCATATACGACGTAAAACCGCGACTAAACTCAATCTCGAGAATCGTGCCGAATATGCAACTGATTCTGATTCGGGTCGTCACAAATCTACCCCCCTTAAAGAAATTTCGACCTCGAAATTTACATACCTGTCAAGTGAACAGATGAGGATACTGCTCCCGCATACGCTGCTCGGTCTCCCAGGTGGCCTCCTCAACTGAGTGGTTCTGCCACAAGACCTTCACTAGCGGAATCACATGGCGCCTCAACTCCTGCTCACGACGATCGAGAATCTGCACTGGCTCCTCTACATACGATAAATCCTCTCTAATCGGCAACTGCTGTGGGGCTAACACATGTGAAGGATCTGAGATGTACTTTCGCAACATCGAAACATGGAAGACATCATGCACACGAGCCATCTCAGTCGGCAACTCAAGTCTATAAGCAACAGCTCCAACCCTCTCCGTAATCTCATACGGACCAATATATTGCGGTCGAAGCTTGCCACGCTTCCCGAAACGCACAACTCCTCTCCACGGAGATAGTTTCAGGAAGACCCAATCACCAACATCGAACTCTAAACTCTTCTTCCTCACATCTGCGTAACTCTTCTGCCGATCCTGGGCGATCTTCAATCGATCTCGAATAACCTGAATGTCCTCCATCGTGGTTTTCAACAAATCAGGACCAATGAGCCAACGCTCGCCCACCTAACTCCAACACAATGGAGTGCGATACTGCTTCCCGTACAGAGCCTCATACGGTGCCAACTCAATACTGGCCTGATAGCTGTTGTTGTAGGTGAACTCAATCAAGTGTAACTACTGATCCCAGTTTCCGCGAAACTGCAACACACACGATCTCAGCATATCCTCAAGTGTCTGAATGGTCCGCTCGGACTGCCCGTCAGTCTGAGGATGGAAAGCTGTACTAAATCGCAACCTCGTACCCAACGCTCGCTGCAACGCCTGCCAAAACTCAGAAGTGAACTGACTATCTCGGTCAGAAACAATCGACACAAGCACACCATGCAAGCGAACAATCTCTGATAAGTACAACTTGGCCAATCTGCCCACTGAAATCTTCCCTGGAAGTGCAAGAAAGTGTGCGGATTTAGTAAATCGGTCAACAATAACCCAAATGCCAGTGTTGCCCGCCGAAGTACGCGGCAACTGATAGACGAAATCCATCGTAATATGCTCCCACTTCCAAACCAGAATCTCAAGTGGCTGTAGTTTCCCTGCAGGTTTCTGCCTCTCCGCCTTCACCTGCTGACAAATCAAACATCGACTCACATACGCGGCAATCTCCCTCTTCATATTGCACCACTAATAGTATGCTCGAAGTGTACGAAACATCTTCGTACCTTCGGGATACATCGCATACGCTGAACCGTGGGCCTCGTCCAGAATCTCCTTCTTCAAGTCCTCGTCTCTGGGTACACATAGCCTGCCTCTGAACAACAACGTACCATCGTCGCTCAATCGGAACTCTGTAGGCACACCATTCCGTATCATAGTCTTCTTGCCCAACAAGTAAGGATCTGAATCTTAGGCCTCTCGTACCTGATCAACCAGTACGGGTCGAACCTGAAAACTGGCCAACAAAGCTCCATCATCATCATACCCAAACACAGCACCCGTAGCTCGAAGCTCGGCTAACATCGAAACTCTGGCCACACACATGTGAAACAACGAGGCTCCAGATTTCCGGCTAAGTGCATCTGCCACAACATTGGCCTTCCCCGGATGGTACTCAAACGTGCAATCGTAATCGTTGATCAACTCCATCCATCGGCGCTGCCTTATG
Organism: Geum urbanum; assembly: GCA_946800695.1. Classification (NCBI taxonomy): domain Eukaryota; kingdom Viridiplantae; phylum Streptophyta; class Magnoliopsida; order Rosales; family Rosaceae; genus Geum; species Geum urbanum. The sequence continues at coordinate 13,675,713 of OX327008.1, read as the reverse complement.
TTCAAATCCGGCTGCGTCTGCAAGTAGTTGAGACTCTTGTGATCAGTGAAAATCTTACACTGAGCACCATACAGGTAATGTCTCCAACTCTTCAATGCTAACACGATAGCGGCTAACTCCAAATCATGCGTCGAATAGTTGACCTCATGCGGTTTCAGCTGTCTCGAACCATATGCCACAACTCTACCATGCTGCATAAACACACAGCCAAGTCCCAACTTCGACGCATCGCTGTACACAACAAACTCACCACTATCGTCTGGCAATGTCAGAACCGGTACGGTAGTCAATCTCTCCTACAGGAGCAAATAACTCTCCTCGCACGCATCAGACCACTCAAACTTGACGCCCTTCTTCGTCAATCTGGTCAGTGGTGTAGCAATCCTGGAGAAATCCTGTACAAACCGTCGATCATAGCCTGCTAAACCCAAGAAACTCCGAATCTCCGGCACAGTAGTAGGTCTACTCCAGTTCAGCACGGCCTCGATCTTGTCAGGATCAACACTGACTCCCTCGGCCGAAATCACGTGGCCCAGAAACTTCACACTATCCAACCAGAACTCGCACTTGCTAAACTTCGCGAACAACTGATGGTCCCGCAAAGTCCGCAACACTGCCCGCAAATGCATCTTGTGCTGACCCACACTCCTGGAATAGATCAGGATATCGTCAATGAATACAATAACGAACTTGTCCAGGAATCGTCGAAACACCTGATTCATTAAGTCCATGAAAGCTGCGAGGGCGTTGGTCAACCCAAACGGCATAACCAAAAACTCATAGTGCCCATACCGCGTCCTGAATACTGTCCTGGCTACATCAGAGTCACGAATCCTCAACTGGTGATATCCAGATCGAAGGTCAATCTTCGAAAAGACAGCTGCTCCCTTCAGCTGATCGAACAAGTCGTCAATCCGTGGCAACGGATACTTGTTCCTCACTGTAATCTGATTCAGCTTCCGATAGTCGATGCACAACCGCATGGACCTGTCCTTCTTCCGCACAAACAACACTGGAGCACCCCACGGAGAAACACTCGGTCGAATAAATCCCTTCTCTAGCAACTCCCGGAGCTGAATCTGCAACTCCTTCAACTCCGCAGGCGCCATCCGGTACGGTGTCTAGGAAATCGGTCCAGTACCCGGCAATAACTCAATAGTAAAATCAATCTCCCGTACAGGGGGTATACCAGGTAACTCCACTGGAAACACATTCCGGAAACTCAGACACAACCCCAATACTACCAAGATCTGGCACAGCAGCTGTAGTATCCACAACATGGGCTAAGTAAGCAACACAACCCTTCTTCATCAACCGATCCGCCCTCATCGCGGAAATCAAACATGGTAGTGAAGTGTTCTTCTCGCCACGGAATAATATCTCAGATAACCCGGGTCGTCGAAACGCGACCTCCTTCCTGTGGCAATCAAACATGGCCCAGTGCGACTCCAAAAAGTCCATACCCAGTATTAGATCAAAATCCACAATATCAAGCAATAACAGATTAGCGGCTAAACCATGGCCATCAATAAACACCTCACAATCTCGGTAAACCCAACCGATGCTCACAACCTCACCTGACGGATAGAACACTCTCCACAACCCCGGAAGTGGAGATGCAGGTACCGTAGCTAATGATGATAGTCTAAATGATATGAATGAATGTGTGGCGCCCGGATCTAACAATGCAAGTACAGGAATACCAAAAACATGTAACTTCCCGATAACAACCTCCGGTGATGCTCTGCCCTCACGTAGATTCATAACATGAATCCTCGCCTGTCCGGCTGGTCGTCCTCGCTGGGGCTGTCCCTGTTGTCTGCCCTGTCCTGCAAACTGTGCTGGGCGCGCTCCCGAAGTGGCTCCTCGCTCTCCTCCGGAACTCTGAGCTGCCTGATCACCAGCACCAACCAACTGAGGACACGCCCTCGTATAGTGACCCACCTGGCCACAATGAAAACAGTTGAGGGTGCCTCGCTGACACGATCCAAAATGATACCTATTACACAAATTGCACAACGGAGACTCCCTCGGTGTAGCAGGTGTGCGAAAAAGTCGTCGAGGATGACTAGAACCACAGGAATCCCCACTAGCCTGTGGTCGCTGCGGTCGATCTCTCCTCCATCTCTGTCTCCACCTAGGTACACTAGCTGGTGGTCGATAAGATCCACCGCCTGAAGATGAAGCTGAACCGAAAGTATCAGAACTCAGCCTCTTCGAAGGCCCCTGACTCGGTCCACCTTCCTCAAATCGTCTCGGCTAGTACCTATGCTGTCTCTCCTGCTCAATATCCTCGCCTCTCGCCTCGGAGAGCTGCACTGACAAACTCATCAAAGTTGTTCCGCGGCATCGTAGTCAAGGTCGCCTTGATGTTCAGATTCAATCCCAGCTCAAACCTGCGACACTTGGTTTCCTCTGTAGCCACCATATTCCGCGCAAAACGAGACAAACGAGTAAACCAATCCCGGTACTCAAGCACAGACAAACTGCCCTGCCTCAAGTTCGTGAACTCCTCGTACTTGCGCTGTTGGGTAGCCTGATTAAAATACCTCCGCATAAACAGATCACGAAACAATGTCCATGGAGTATCAGCCGGAACTCTGTCGGTGCTAACCCACCGAAAGTATGCATCACCCTCAAGTAAACCAACTGCGGCTACTGTCATCTGCTCCGGAGTAAACTGCAGACGCTCACAAACACGTTCAATCTGAACCAACCATGCCTCGCATATCTCTGGATCAACTGAACCCGAAAACAAAGTAACACCAGCTATACGAGCCTTGACCACAGGGTCAAAACGCTCTTCCAAACGTAGCACTCGCATAAGCAAGTCATGCGTTCGGCGATCCTCATCTGGATCATCATCCCGGTCAACACAGGGACCACGTCGAGGAGGCATCCTACTGATACAAGATAAGCATTATGTACAAGCAGAAAGAACGTAATCATGAAACCGCAGATATTTGAGGACACACAACACCCGAAGTATCGATGAGTACCGCTGGCCAGTCGAGTCATCACTCCAGTCATGCTGTATCAACTCAAATACCCTAAGCATCACAACTCCATGAGTCTATAGAATCTGACAACCTAATGCTCTGATAAAAAGCTGAAAGGACCCAATCCCGATTCAGTTACCTAAACCGGAACTGAACCCCTTCTGAAAATGCGAACCAACAAAAAATTTTCAAAATTTCGGCAGAGTTTCGTTACTAACGTGGAATTGCCATAACCTGCACCCAGAAAATAACACTTCATCCTATGCCACAAAGGCCAAACCGTGGGCACCAATCCCATCCGGATTTCTCAACATCAATATATGAATCATAAACAGTAAACAGTACTGTAGTATATATATATATCCGAGAAAATCCGTATAAACAAGTATCAGAATGTATCAGAGCGACCTCTAAAGTAAAACATATACAATATACACATCAGTATGCGAAACAAGAACCTACTGGAAAGCACAGATAACTCTGATCACTAGCCTCCAAACCGCGACGTGAAAACATCAAAACCTGAACTGTAACTGCGCATGGAAACCGAAAAGCCCAGGGGAAAGACAATAAACACGTTAGAGTGAGTGGACGAAAATAAATGTCTTTCACCAAGTAATATATATACATATAAATCATATGCGACTCAAATGCAAGAAAATCAAACAATACGTGAGGAGACTCTGGCTACCACTCATGTATAGAGCATGCAACATAAATATATCGCGGAATCTCTCATGGACTACCACGCGATAAGTCTGAATCACGGGATCCCAGACCCAGACATGATTCCTAGTCAGAAAGACCTCGAGTCAGGATATCTGTCCTTCCCGGAGCGTACTCAGGGATCAGCCGAGAAGTCAATGTGTATCGATACCACAACATATACTGAGACTGTACTCTGTGTAAACCAAATCATAAATCTTTTCTATGCACATGCCTAAAACATAATATATATACATGTATACTCGTATACGTATATTCGTATATGCATAATCGTAAAACACATGCTCGTAAAATCATAATCATTCTGCATGCTCAAGTTCGTAAATCATAAATAAAAGACTCGCAATCAATCCATGAAAATAAATTGTCCACTCACAGACTCGCGTAATGCGCACTCGCGCTAAATTCGTGGTCCGGCGGAAGATCCCTCACCTGAAGCACGATCACGATCCAGGTCACGATCTTGATCTCCTGAATATTCAAAAAACAATATTGATCAAAATCATAATCCACAACCCTGTACTGAATCACGGAAACCATCCGTTCCCGGAAATATGCAATGCGGTACAAAATGAATAACGGAAATTCCGAAATCCCCCCTCGAAACCTCGACTGAACATCGGCTAACCAATTCAACCCGAAAACCTCTCGTCGATAACCAGGGTGCGATTATGAGAAAAATGACATTAAAATTGTTGAAATCTAAAAAGTCAACTTTTGGCCGGAGCTACGCCGTTGACCGCCGCCGGCGGCGGCGGCGCTGTCAACGGTGAAATCTCACGGCCCAATGCTCCAGTTTCCAAGATCTCAACGTGCTGAACCTGTTTCTCATCTACCACAAAGCCCAAATCACAACGGAACACGACCAAATCACCTCGAACAGATCGGAAACCCAGTTTTCCGGTGACCTAACCGGTGACCCTCGAAACCTCATTAATTCCCAAATTAAAACACCCTAGGAGCATCTCCTAGGCTAGGGGAAGCAAACCCCCTTAACCACCACCACCGTGGCTCACCGGAAAGTGGCCAACCGTCACCGGCGAAAATCCCCAACTCGGCCCGATTCGAACACCCTCAAAACTCAATCAATTTTCACAAAATCAAACACTAACCAACTCGAATTCACGAGAGGAAGTGATCCCTACCTTTCACTTGGCCGGAGGTGGCCGGAATTTGGTCGTCAGACGTTGAAGCCGAAAACGGAAAGTTTTTCTCCACGGGTCAACGGTCAAAGTTTCCCAAAATGGAAAGTCAACTCAGTCAATGCCCGAAATGAAATTCTCGACTATTCCGATATTTATACTCACGCCTCGGGTCGATCGACGGTCCAAAATGAATATTCGAAAAGATTCGGATAAACACGAAACAATCGGATAAACTCGTCGAAAACCGAAACTTCAAATAATCATAAAATATTCCTCGATTATTGGAAAAATCTTCCGGAACCGCCCTCGAGCTCGAAATCACGTACTCTAAAATTTCCGTGAAGACACTCAACTCAAATTCTCGACCGAAAACATAGTCGCGAATCGAATCGGCAAACCGCATATACGACGTAAAACCGCGACTAAACTCAATCTCGAGAATCGTGCCGAATATGCAACTGATTCTGGTTCGGGTCATCACATAAACTTCTAAGAGCAGAATAAAACATATTAAAATACACTGCTAGTGGCCGAAACCTACAAGAAGGTATGATAACTCGGTGGACTGAAAGCCTCTGGTGATCCAAAATCCAACTCAAGAGAAGCACTGTAATTTGGGCATGAAAAACCAAAAAGGCCCAGGGAAAGGCAGATAAAAACATAAAAATGTTAGCGAGAGTGGCAAAAAACTCATAATCAGTGTCAAACAAGAAAATATACTATCAATGTCTTTCTGCTGCTACTACATAAAAACCTGCGAGTTTTATAATCTTAAACGGTATGAACATGGAGGTGGCCAGATGAGGGGTTTGACCTGTCCTCCCCTGGAAAATCAATATAAAAACCCAATGATGGGCTACACGAGGTGTTTTTCCTAACCTCCCCTAGCAGACCAGGCAAGGTCTTTGTCCTAACCTCCCCTGATCAAGACTATCTAGTGATCAACTCGATAGCAAGTGGATTGATGCTACGTACTACTATTCCATCACAAATAAAAACATCGAAATAAACGCTAAGAAAAACATACCGTAAAGTCTAAAGCATAAAAATGAACTCGAAATCAACTGTGAGAATAAAGGTCCGCTCACCGTATAATGCAGGGATACTCATAAAGCTATATAAAGCCTATGATCGCTAATCAGCGAAATAATCATCCGACACGGCTCTTGAACTGGTAATCCTGGAAATACGATTATAATTCATATGTACCCGTCGATATTGAGTAGCTAAGCTCGTAATCCTACACGCAAAAATGTTGAGAATCAAGCATTCTCGAATTATGTATTCTCCGATTAGAAACGTATTTAACCAAATTCCAAATCAAATTCCTTTCATTCCTTCACTATAATTAAATTTTTAGAGTCACAACATAAATGTCAAATATTAAGCTACGTACTCGAATTACATCGATAGTTAGATCGTTCGTCAATAATATCGTGAAATCAATTAATTATTACCCAATTAAATACATGTCTAAATTAATCAAATCCAGATCCATTCAAGAAGCTCACCATTGCATTCATCAAGAAATTACGAGTAGAACGACATAATTTTTTTAAAAAAATTTCACCTTGCCGGAGCTCTGCCCCGCACGGCAGCGTGTGGGGCCACGCACCACCACTGGCGACGATTGGAATCGCACAAGCTTCAAATTGAGCAACCTACACATCAAAATGTTCATCTCAACAAGCCCAACAACATTGTAGTATAACATAACATCAAAATCAAACCGGAAAACCTCAAAATCACTGGAAAACTAAAACCTAACCGGAAATTCAATTCGTCTGATCGCCGTCATCCGGCCACGGAAAGGGCCGAGACGTGTCATGTTTATCTCATCTCAACCTGGGCTTCAAAACCCCTATGGGTTTGACGTCTAACGCCGTCGTGAGTGCCACTACTGTTGCCGAGAAAAACTGCCCAAAATTCGTGAAGTTCTCTGCCTCGAATCTCCCTCCTCCGACAATCAACGTCAGAGATGTTGCCACCAAAAGGTAGAAGAGCCCACACCCAACAAAACCCGACAAGTTTCACGGCAAAAAGTGGTCAGAAACCGCCGCGCCGTCGTCGTCGCCCGGTCAACGCGGCAACCTACTTTCCAAAAATGGAAACTTTTGAGGTTCCCAAAATGGAAACCCATATTTATACCCGCGATTTTGTAATAAATATTTTTCTGATATTTTCGTAAAACTTTTGCTGACCATAACTTCTTTGTCGTAACTCCGATTTCAACACTTGACGTGGCCACAAACTCGTATCGACAAACTCTACAACTCTATCCAAAGAAATTTCTCGAAAAATATAGTCGATAAAATATCGAGGAAACGCTAGCGAAAGTTACCGACTGTAAAAACTAATTACCATTAAAGATTAACATAATTAATTAGTGACTAACCACATAAGTTTGGTTTATCGTATAATGATGTTTCTCGTCATAACATAGAACTATCTATTGAAGTAAAATCCTTGGATATTGCACGAAACTTTTGGTTTGATACTAAACATCCGAAAACGTTAATTTGAGAAAAAAAAACCCTAAAGCATAGACTATCAAATTAAGAAGATGTGACCATCCAAACCAAAATCTACGTATTAATCAGTACGGAATCGAATTATCGCAGATTAATCGCATAATTGGGTTTGTTAACGACTTTTTCATTAGGAGAGAATTAGTGTTGACTTCCTTCACGAGAACTGTAGAGTATTTAATTCCGAGCTTGTGTGAATTTTTGGGGAATTTTTTGGATAAGTGAACTATGGTTTATCGAGTTTTGAAGTCGGTTGGTGAAGATATTTAAAATGTATTGATATAATTGTTAATTTAATGGTGACCGTCCGATTTGGATCAAATTGAATTATAGCCGTCGATTTGGGGATTGTATGTGTACGGTATATATACGGTATAAATATGAGTTATTTTGGGAAGTTTTCCATTTTGAGATTTTTGGGTTGACCCACGTTGACCCATGAGTCAAATCGACCCATTTTGTCACCGAAACTTCTCGCCGGCGGTGTGCCTTTTTGCGGCCATATTTGACTGTTCTTACTTGATGAAAATTGTTGGGCTTGAGCTCCTCTTCAAGTTGATGGGTGGATCATCAAGTTTGGTGGCCGGAGGAGAAAGAATCGAAGCGTTGAAAATGAGGGATTTTCTGCCAAAATCGGCGGCGTTGATGGCGGCACAAGACGGCGGCGATGGAGGTCGATCTTATGGGGGTTTTAAAGCCCATGGAATGGTGAGTTGATTCCAAGTGGTTTCAGCCCTTGCCGTGGCTAGTAGTGGCCGATCGGAGGAAATGATTTCGGCGAGGTTAAAAATGGGCTTAGAATTGAACTACAAAGTTGTTGAAAATGTTGAGATCTTCAAATCCATGTATAGGTCGAAGATTTCTGGGCCGGTGGCGGAGCTCTGGCGAGGTGAATTTTCGACAAAGTTTTATGTCGTTTCGCTTGTTTTCGCGTGCCAAACGCAATGGTGAGATTTTTGGGTCGAGTTGAGCGTTTTATTTTGGGACAAGGGGTGTTTGGGTATATTTTGGGAATTTTGTTATTCTTGTCGATATTATGAGCAATACGATTTACGAGAATGCGAGGTTCTTGACGTATTTGCTCCGTATGTTGAAAGTCAGTATTTATTGATTGTATCCTTGTTATTCAGGTGATCGTGATCGACTGTTTGGCGAGGAATATCCCGCCGGACCTCAAAGTTCGCTTCGTACTGTGAGTGGACATTTTATCCCACATTGATTTTCATACTTCGATTTTCACTGAGGATTTGCGAAACTATGAGTATGCTTTACGATTATGCGTTTACGAGTATGCATTTATGATTATGCATTTTATGAGCATACATTGATTTGAAGGCACATGTGATTTGTTTTTACACTGAGTATGGATATATGATGCATCGATGCTATGACTTCTAGCTGATCTACGAGATGTTCCGGGAGGGTTACGTTTATATGAGCACCTGACCCGTGATTCACAGTACCCGGGAGAGTTAAGTCTTTATGAGCACTTGACTCGGGCGTATTGTAACTTTGAGGAAAACATACTCAAGTTACTGCCTCCATACACACAGTACCCAGAGTTACGTCTTTATGAGCACTTGACCTAGACTTGTTTGTTTTGACTCGCATGATTTTATGTGAATTTATTGTGGAAAGCATGTTGGATTTATTTATGCGGCATATTATGATTTACGTCCACTCACTCTAACGGTTTAACTATTTATATGCTTTTCTCTGTGTTTTTCGGTTTTTGTCGCCCAGATTGCAGTTTCTTTCCCGTGGTTGCACATCATCGCAGGAGGCTTAGAGTTCAAATCACACTTTTCTTCTAGTAGGTTCCTGATGTAACCTACTAGTCTTCTATATTTTGTAATTAGAAGTCGCTCTGAATACTTGTGTTTTGTTATTCAGTTTAAGTTATACTACTGAATATTTTCTAGATTTCTTGTAAACCTTGAGTTTAGTCATATATATATATATAGATTTTGAGAAATCCAGATGGGATATGGTGCCCACGGTTTGGCTTTTGTGGATATATGGAGAAGTGTGTTTTCTGCTGCAGGTTATATGGTATCGCGCATTATAGAGTAAACTCTGTCAAAATGGTTTTTTTTTAAAAGGTCATGTTTTTAGAAGGGATTTGATTCCGGTTTAGGTAGCTAAATCTGGGTCGGGTCCTTTCAGAAGATCAAAACCAAAAAATAATTGTAAGGTATAAGCAAAGTCTGATCTTTAGATTTTAAGTAGAACAATGGTTAATGGGGTTAAGTTGCATACTTGTGTACGTACGACTTCGTACGACTTCGCAGCTCTCTAAAATTGAAGGAAGAGAAAGTGAGAAGTGTAGATGGCTACATACGAGATGATAACTAAGAGAGAAGAAAAGGTTGGGAAGAGAAGAGAAGAGAATACGACTACGAGATGATATGAGAGAAAAAGAATGTCTCCAAAAATAAATAAAAGTAAAGAGAGAAGAGATCTTGACCCTGTATTAAATCCTACGGTCATGACTATTGGGTTAGGTAGTTGTAAGTACGTCTCTGTTAGGATCCGTTAGGAGAGAATTCGAATTCGAGAATATGATATGCTGATATGGTGCGCAAGAGGTGGATCAAGTTGCACTATGAGGGAAGTTATCAAAGTCAGAGGTCAATAATTAAGGGAAGCTTAATTTGGCTTGGTCAGTAGCTCAGTGATCTATACATTCCTTGGAGAAGAAGGTAAACAAAATCTAGCAAGAAGAGATGTTCCTATTCCGATTTGGAAAAGGAAATGAGGCAGGAAGACCAACCAACTTCAATATGATACCTCTTTAGAAAGCTCTTAAAGTTCTTCTTCCAACGAGACCAAACTAAAAACTTTGGAGGTCTACAGCTCCAGGAATTTTCATTTTAGTGAAGACATACCAATCTACTTGGGTGGAACAAGGAATCCTATTTCTCTAGGGAAATGTTCTCTCTTTGTACTATAAATAGAAGACTTAGGGTCTTATTTAGACATCTCTCATTCTCTAAGCCTGCATACTGTCGAATTCTCCTCCTTACACATAAAGTTGAGCACTTCCATTCACAAGCCAAAATCTTCTCCTCACCAACATCGTACCAACCATCCACGAGGTATTAAGATTAATTTAATTTGACTCGGATTCCTTGTGCATCGATCCATCAAGGAGTTCATACACTTGGAGTTTGCAGTGCGATTTCACGAAACAAAAATTGTAACATGACCTCTTTACTCTATACTTTTGTTTTATATTGGAATACTTTGTGTTTTATGATAAGAACAAGTTTTGATATTAAGTTATATATTTCTGATTACTTATAATATCTTCCATGTGTTTATAGTTTTTATGTGGATGCATGTGCTAGCTTAGGTTCTTAATGCTTCAAAATGATGTGCCAGATGATACTCGAATCAGTTCCTCTCTCTTGTATGTTTCGATGATTTAATTCAAGATGAAATTTTATTAAGATGTATGCTTGATTTTTTTACATTCTTATTCGATAACAAGCATGTGTATGTATCTGGGTTGAACTATCAATTTCGTTGATATGTAGGTTGTTAGAATATGAACAAGCATGTGGTCAAATGAGATGCGATGATCATTGTATATGTTAGTTAGGTTTTCTGCCTTTGTGCATGTTTAGACATTCTAGGGTTTTTATTTGTGTTTGCTACAACATCTAGGCTGTCTATTTCATGTTCACGTTGTATACATATTCTTAGGATGATAAAAACAACCCTTAGACACCCCACTCTTCATAGTGATATGCGTAAATCATGCATGTACTGTTAATCTCCAGTTAGAATGATCCATATGTATCCTTGCTACACCTTCATATTAGGTTTTAAATTGTATGCTTAATACTTGATGTTAAATGTTTAATTTGTGCTTCATTTTAGCGTATTAACCCCCAATGTAACAGAGAGGTGGAGGTAAATGGCTTCCTAGAATACTTTGGTCTATATGAACCACCTCCAATGTCAAGAAGCACATCTCCGATGTCAAGCGTGGTCATCCAAAGTATGGTAAATGGCTTCCGAGAATACTTTGGTCTATATGAACCACCTCCACCTCGGCAACTGGTGAAACTTGATTTGCTTTGACGTTCCGTTTATAAGCGCTTCTTCATTGGGTATGACTCATTAAAGTCCATGAGTTATTGCATTTGACCTTGCAACAAATGGTGATGGACTCCACTTGAAGAGCGCTATGACATCGCTCACTAGCACAAAGTCGCCAATAAGCCGAATGTTCTCGCTTATACAACTGACACGTTCATGCTTGCCCACTTCAAGGAGGCGATTGGGTCATAAAGGCAATCCAAACGTCGATCAAGTGCCTTTGCTCGTCATGGGAAGTACCTAACAAAATTGTAGAGGCTACCAGCATTGAGACATTTTATTTCCAAGACAAGGACAATAGTACATTGAACCACCCCTTGAATTCGGAGCATCTCCACGAATACTATCATTGATAAACTTAGCATTCTTCACACTGCGGACTCCGCCTACCCTAAGCTAGTTGGTTGAATTACTAATTCACCTTGATTTTGTATTAGAACATTATGATTTATCGAAGAATTAATAATAATTCAAACATCAACATTATATCAGTTCACTCCATTCTAAAAAGCCCAAACACTTCGTGAGCAGAAGCGTTATAATTCTTATGGTCATTGGTTCCTATGGTCGAACAACTCTACGCCCACCAACAACCATAGACATACATATCAAACAAATAAAACTTCAAAAGACAAAATGCAACTGTAAAAATTAGCAATTCAAATTGTTCAGCAAATCGGGTGCAACAAAAGAAAAAAAGGGTGAAAACAGACAAAACAAAAAAAGTAATCGCATCACCAACCAACATGCACACTTAACATCCCACCATTCCTCACATACAATTTTCTGCCTTCAATTTGTTCCAGTCAAAGTAAGAGGACTCTTCGAAGTCTGCAAAGATGGCCTTCTATTGTTATAACTCGACCCTGATCTAATAGCCTAAACCGACATAAGGTCTTTATGATGCTATTAACTAGACTTCCTATTAAATAGAAAAAATAAAACTAAAACTAAACCTTTACTAAAATTAACAAATTAAGAATCTACACAAGTAAAGAAGATTGCTTGACACCAGAAGCTGCTATATATATTCTACTCTGACTAACTAGCTAAGCTAAAAGCCAATAGGATCAGCCGTGGATCCTACGATGGGGTACCACTATGGTATGCCTCAAATTACGTGCACGCCCGCCCTGGGCATTTGAAACAAAAGGGCCCATGGAAGGACATTCCAAAAACAAAAATCTAACAGGGTGAGTGGACAAAAATCCTGATAAACGTTAAAAAATGTGGGAAATTACTTTTTTGACCCTTCCACTAAATTTCAATGAAAAATTAGTATGCGAGTTCTAAAATCGTAAGAGGGAACCCTGAAGTGACAAGGAACTCCGAGACTGGCTCAAACTCATAAGTCTAAATGAGGAACCTGAAATCGAGTAGCTGAGAATTGAATCTAAATTGACAATCTTATCATGAATATCTGATAAAAATGATGACTAAAGTATCTACATCTCTAGCCATCATTATTCACGTTAGCTAACCAAGAACAGAACCAGATATGCAATGATCAAATGAAGATGACTGAGGTATATGGTGTCTCTAGTTATCAAAATTGAAGTTAACCGACTAAGAACACAATTTGAAATGAAGTAATCAGAAAGGAATGACAGTGGTATTTGACATCTTTAGTAATCAAGTGTCATTTAGGAGCCTAGCATCTTGATTATTTTGAATCAATGGAAGGACGCGATGATGACTGGTAGTGAACTATAACCCTAGTCACCCTTGTTATCTGGTAGTGAACTACAACTCTAAATAATGCATCAGTAGTGAACTACATCACTAGAATGACGACCTAAGGACCAGTTAAGTAGCATATATGAGCATATATAAATTCTCAAATATACATAGACTCCATGATATTAAATCATCTTCCTGATAAGACACATGAAATGAAGAAGTGAAGTGACATGTCATGTGCAAACGCTAACTGAACTCGAAACACTAAGAGTAATTCATAGATGTAAATCATAACAGTTTTGAAATCATAAAAGTAATACGTGAAAATTTTAAATTAACTAAGCTGACTCCATACAAGAGTAACTGAAGTAAGGTTGAAAATCTAACAATGATAAATTTCAAGCTAGTATAGCGGAATACGTAAAAGCATAACAACTGAAAGGAAACTAGCATCGACAATATAATAAATGTATTACTTGCTTTCACAATAGTGAAAAACAAACATCCACTCACTTGGATCGCCAAATTAAATAGCTTTCTAATCTTCCCCGCTTGATAATGTTTTGCGACTTTCCTCTAACAATCAGTAAACTACAATTCTTTTAACTAGTTGAATGATTGTACAAGAAGCATAACCTACTAACTTTTTCTCATCGAAAAACAATACCTTAAACTATGTTCATTGATAAATGCAATTTAAGGTAACCGAGAAAAATTTATCATTGAAAAGTTCAATCGTCGGATCTCTTCTTGAATTCCTATTGATACGACCCAACCCCGAATTAAGTACTAAATTGATATTAGGTCATGACTACATAACTTAACACTTCGAAAAATTTTACCGAAATTTTGGCATAAACATTTCGAATAGATATACTTATCCAGACCTACTTCCGAATTAAGTAATTGATTCGCTGTACTACCATAAACATTCCTGATTTCTTTAACGTTGGATGCTTACCCAAGGATAACAAATCAGAAGATTAGACTACTGTGAAGTACAAGAAACGAAACAATTCCTTACAGTGTTCAATGATAAGATTTGTATCTCATCGGACGTCTGAGTAATCCTCACAAGCTATGCATTTGGTTGTGATGAATAGGTTGGGTCATAGAACTCACTATGATTATTTGCAAAACTCAAGTACCTCAATGGGAAAAAATTAATATCGTACTAGCTCTGAGCACCCCATAGTGCACCATAGTTGATTCTGTTTCTAATAAACACCAAAAGGTTTATTGGGACCTATACGGGGAATCTATTTAACTTTTGGAGATTAATTCATAACTTAATCAACTCCACAGAAAAATAAAAACAATGAACTTGAATAATGGGTCTTGTACCCAAAAGAAACTGAATCCTTTAATGAAGGAAAACCTAATAATTTCCTCAAGAAAGCTAGCATGAATCCTTGGATCTATAATTCACATGCAGTGTAGTTAAGAATACTAGAGTGCCTTTTTACATTCCCACTACATATCCGCTACGCTACCTTGACATACGACCTACAAGTAAAGAGTGTTTGCATTGTTTAAAAAAAATCCTGCAATCACGCATCATCCTGACACATTCTCTCTACTCCTAAGTTTACTCGTAAACAATCACATTTCTCAATAATTCATCACACTTTAAAATTTCTCTTAAAGGGATATAGTACACACAACTAATGCCTGCATGTCAACGCATTCTCCCTAGTGAGTTCTTGTGATTCCTAACTGAACTAAAGAAATTATAATCTCATTATAATTGTTCCACGCTTGTAACATCCCGCAAGTGAGAAAAATGCTAGCGGTATTTAATAAATGATTACTAATTGTAGTGATGAAAAAAATTTGGCATCCAAATCTAAGAGTCATTTTCTTACAAAGAAAAACTGATTCGGTTATCTCATACATGGATAGATGAATTTAATTCATTGCCGACAATTTTAGAATTCACTGAAAGTCAAGGCGACAACAATCCTGATTTTATCAAACTCCTTAATGTAGTTAAATGAGGAATAATATGATTCAACTACTACCTTTCCGCTTTACGTAATCATGTCCATCAATAAGGTCAAACACCTACAATGAAGTCATTAATATGCACTCATGGTGCTAATAAGTCTGGCTAGAGATATTGCCAAACGTGATAAAACATAAAGTTCTGAACTAATGGCACAATCCCGATAAGAGGCTATGAGTTCTCACTGCCGAGCTGACTAAGGCTTCCTACCCAAGAAGTAACAAAAATTAGCCGCCTAACAGATATAAAATGATCAGTGCATACCCCAAGAAAATAGTTACTCTTAACCCCTGATGTCCACACCCATCCAAGGTACGAACGAGCGTGGCACCAGTACCTCTGGAGATATATCTATTCATATCCATTTGATTGATATACATATGCAGCAACCCAAGCAAAGCATAAATCCGGAAATAGAAGCTTCACCTTAAATAATAACAATGGTGATCGACTACAAAAGATAATGTCAGGTCGGATGATCAGATTAGGTTAGAGTGGAAAGGGTCGAGCCAAAGAGTAAACATATGGCTAAAGAAAATGTACTTTCAATAAAACACATGATCTCAAAAAAATTTAGAGGATCAACTTGACCTCTACTATAAACTTCACCTTCAATTACACGATTATACCATAACCTTGATATTCTAATAGTCTCGTCCACAACTATGGGACCGCACTCCTTCGACTAAATAAGAGTTCACATTACCTGCAATTCAACATGCCAAAATGATAGGAATCATGATCTCGATAAAAAATTACCCAATGATACACCCAACGAGGGCTACACGATTATCAAAATAGTTTCTGAGAAAACTCAACTTCCTAAAGTTTCCACATATGCACTCTAGCTACTGAAGATCTGATGTAGAACGAGTACATCAAAACTCATACCCATGGCTCCCACCAATAAAATAAACGCAAAAATAGAACAGAATAAACGAGTAGTGAGAATAGGCTTACTATATCCCCATTAAGAACTGAGGATCCAATGTATAATTGCAAAAGGCAACCTCGCTCCTCTAGAGCTTCAACATCAGTACTCAGAAAGCAAGCTCCCCTTAATTAACTACTTATCTCCACCTTTTCGATGCATGATGCCTAAAAAAAAGGTCCAAAAACACCTTAAACAAGGAGGAAACATCAAATTGAAGAAAACATGAATACCCACTTTCGTACTCAAAGAAGAATCAAGAAGTTGTATAATAAGTAGCGTGTTGAGTTAATATATTGGATCTCTATGACTCACTCAATATGAACGACATCGAAGCCTTTCCTCGAAGCATCGTCATGCTCTGACTAACAGTTGAGTAAACGTGATAGATCAAGAACTATCCAACCATAGACACTAAATTCTCCTAGCCCCCCCCCCCCCCCCCCGGTCATAGACTCAAGAAGAAGAACATAGTGTTGCTCACCTGGCACTTCCCCTACTGTGACACGTACGATGGCGACAATCACTTCATAGTCCTCAAGAATGGGAAAGAATCAAAGTGCAACTTATACAAAAAGTAACTAACAAGCCAGCACACTAAAGCTGTTGACAAATCATATTGCAACGGCTCCTCGGTCGAGAATTGAGATCACCTAATCTCATAACAAGGTCTCCTTAATGACTTATAATTGATTTCTCTCGCAACACTACGCTACGGGGAAACTAACCACAAGAGACCTTCATTAGCCATCAAATATGACTATTCCAAATCTAACAGATTTGGAAAGAATTATCATCCTGATACTCATGACTACCCCGCGATCCAACCATGTCGTGGAAATCCTCTAACTATATCAAAACAGAATATTCTGGAACCATTTCGTACACTACTGACGGCAGGTTTTGAAAGGACCCAACCCTGATTTAGCTCCCTAAACCAGAATCAAACCCTTTCAAAAACACGAACCAACAAAAACCATAGAATTTTGGCAGAGTTTCGCTACTAACGTGGAATTGCATTAACCTGCACCCGGAAAATACACTCCATCCTATGCCACAAAAATCAAACCGTGGGCACCAATCCCATCCGGATTTCTCAATATATCAACAATAATGTAAAGTAGTAAATATATCTGTACTTTACTGAAATCCAGAGTAAAATCGTATAATATATACAACAGAATACTCAGAGCGACCTTTAATGTATAATCATATAAGTATACCACAGTAGGTAGAACAATAAACCTACTGGAAGAAACAAGGTAGCTCGAGCACTATGCCTCTGACCACGACGTGCAACACCAGAGTCCGAACTGCAAACTGGGTACGGAAACCGAAAAGCCCAGGGGAAAGACATGAAAATTGTTAGAGTGAGTGGACAAAAATAAATGTCTTTCACCACATAATATATGTACGTTATAAAAACATATGCGAGTCAAATGCATGAAAATCAAATGGTACGTGAGGAGACGCTGACTCCAACCCACGTACAGAGCATGCATGGAAAATCTCACGGGGTCACTCATGGACACGTCCGTGCTAGTACAGTCTGAATCACGGGATCCCAGACCCACACGTGATTCTAGCCAGAAATGCCTCGGTTCCGGGGTACTGCCCCTCGCCGGTCAGGTCGGGGTACTGCCCCTCTTGGTAGGCCTCCATCGGGGATCAGCCGAGAGGCAAGTGTATCGATACAACAACGTAACTGAGACTGTACTCTGTGTAAACCAAATCGTAAACAAGTCGATGCAAATGCATAAAGCAATATATATGAATGTATATACGTAATACATATACTGATATAAGCATAATCGTATAACACATGCTCATAATAAACATAATTTCATATGCAACCTCATACTCGTAAAACCATGATCATACTGCATGTTCAAGTTCGTAAAACGTATATAAAAGACTCGCAATCAATCCGTGAAAAGAAATTGTCCACTCACAGACTAGCGTAACGCAGTTCGCGTTAACCTGTGATCCGACGGAAAGTCCCTCACTAAACGAACGATCACGAACCCCTGAATATTCACAAAGTCCATTTATCAAAATCATAATTCGACAATTCAAATCAAATCACGAGAAACAACCGTTCTCGGAAACATATAATTCAATGTCGACGAATCGTCGAAAATCCGATATTCACACCTCAATACTTCACTGTAATTTCCAACGCTCAATTCGAAAAACGAAACTCACCATTGCGATCGGAGCGCAATTTCGAGTTAAACGACATATAACTCGTCGAAAACCACGCCGGGTGAAAAGTCACCGCCGCCGACGGCGCCGCCGCCGGCCACCGGAAAATCTAACCTGCCCAGAAAATTTCGTGCTACATATGGTTTCAAAGATCTCGATGATTCCAACAACTTTCCAGTTATAAGTTAAGGCCAATTTTGACCGGAAAACCTCCAAAAATCAACCCAAAGTTCCAAACCCTTACCGGAATTTCAATTCGACGGATCTCTCTCCTCCAGCCACGGCAACCTCTCAAACCACTTGCAATAGTTTCCTCTCATTGAGGCTAACAAAACCCCTCAAAGATGAGCCACCATCTCGGCGTCCACGCCGCTACCTAAATCGAACAAAACTCGCCGGAATTTCCCCATTTTCACCGCCACTTTTCTTCCTCCTCCGGCCACCATAGGAGGTGATCCACCTACCAAACCGAAGAGGAGCAAGAGCCCAACATTTCTCAAGAAGGAACCCCGGCCAATCGTGGTCGGAAAAGGGTCCAAAAATCACCAAAACCGAACGGAAAACATATGGCAAAACGGGTCACCCATGACCCATGGTCAACCCAGTCAACAATATGAATTTCAGCTTTGACTTTCCCAAAATGGTAACCTCACTATTTATACTTTCCAAAAAAGGAAGCCAACAAACACACTTTTCGGCAAACTTCAAATACCCGTTACTTTCTCGTCGTAATTCCGATTCCAATAATTCTCGCGGCAACAAACTCAACTCGACATATTCCTCAATTATCACTGAAAGTCAAACGCTTCGACAAATCCAATAAAAAGTCAACGGTTCAACCCATCACATACTTATCCGATTAAACAATCGAAGGTCAAAATATTCACAACATAATCCTCGTAACTCGGAATAATCCTTCGGAAGTTCCCACGAGCTCGAAATTAAATTCTCAACAACTTCCTTGAAGAAGCCGAAACCAAATTCTCGTCCGGTAATTTAGTCGTTAAGAGCACCACCATTTAAATCTGATTACGTCAAAACTTCAAATATTCATAATTTATTCCTCGGTCGTCTAAAGAATGATCCGGAACTGTCCACGAACTCGAAATCACACGTAAAACGACTCTCGAGAAGAGACTCAGCTCAAATTCTCAGCAAATGATTTAGTCGTTTGAAAGGATCCAATCCCAATTCAGTTACCTAAACCGGAATCGAACCCCTTCTGAAAATACGAACCAACAAAAACTTTTCAAAATTTCGGCAGAGTTTCGTTACTATCGTCGAAGTGCATAAACCTGCACCCTGAAAATAACACTTCATCCTATGCCACAAAGCCAAACCGTGGGCACCAATCCCATCCTGATTTCTCAATATCATAATATAAGCAATAACAGTAAACATACTGTACTATGTATATATATATCCGAGAAAATCCGTATAAACATGTATCAGAATGTATCAGAGCGACCTCTAGTGGAAATATAAACAATATACACATCAGTAGGCGAAACAAGAACCTACTGGAAAACACAGGTAGCTCAGATCACTAGCCACCAAACCGCGACGTGAAACACCAAACCTGAACTGCAACTGGGCACAGAAACCGAAAAGCCCAAGGGAAAGACAATAAACTTGTTAGAGTGAGTGGACGAAAATAAATGTCTTTCACCAGTTGACATATATGCTTAAAATAACATATGCGAGTCCAGGTAAATAAAGATAATAAAGTACACGAGGTAAAATCATACTCCTCCAGCGTACTGAGCATGCAAGTAAAAATCCCACGGGGTCACTCATGGACACATCCGTGCTAGTACAGTCAGAATCACGGAGTCCGAGACTTCCACGCAATTCTAGCCAGAAAGGCCTCAGGTCAGAGGTCTGCCTCCCCCCGGTAAACGCCTCGGGTCAGGAATCACAGCCTCCCCCGGTACACATCCTCGGGGATCAGCCGGGATGCGAGTGTATCGATACAACAACATATAACGACTGTACTCTGTGTAAACTAAATCATAAGTCCTTTTCATGTACATGCATAAAACATAATATGTACGTATATATACTCGTATACGCATATCCGTATATGTATAATCGTAAAACACATGCTCATGTAAATCGAAATCTCGTATGCATGCTCAAGTTCATAAAACGTGTAATAAGACTCGCAAACAATCCGTGAAAAGAAATTGTCCACTCACAGGTGAGCAAAACGCGCACTTGCGCTAATCTCGTGGTCCGGCGGAAGATCCCTCGCCCGACGCACGATCACGATCCAGATCTCGATCTCGATCTCCTGAATATTCACAAAACAAAACTGATCAAAAACATAGTCCACAACTCTGTACTGAACCACGGAAACCAACCGTTCCCGGAAATATGAAATGCGGTACAAAATGATTAACGAAATTCTCGAAATCTCCACACGAAACCTCGACTGAAAATCCACTACCCAAATGGATCCGAAAACCTCTGGACGATAATCAGGGCGCGATTACGAGAAAAACGACATTAAAAACGTCGAAATCATAAAAGTCAACTCCTCGTCGGAGCACCACCGTTGACCGCCACCGCCGACGGCGGCGCGCCGTCAACCGTGATTTCCTCTGGCGAGGAAGCTCCAGAAATGGAGTTCTCCTCAAGCCCATCATCTTCTATAACTACCACAAAGTCCAAAACTCGCCGGAACTAAGCCAACCACCAAGAAACAGATCGGAACCCAGTTTTCTGGTGACCCAATCGGGTTGCCACAAAAACCAATCCTCGTCCCAAATTAATGACAGAGGAAGCATCACCTAAGTGTGGGGAGCAAAAACCCCATCAACCCCACCTCCAAATCTCGCCGTAACCATCACCGGCGAAATTCCTCAACTCGGCCCGATTCGAACCCCCTCCAAACCTCATCAATTTCCATCAATTTAAACACAGACCAACTCGAAATCACAAGGGGATGCGAGCCTTACCCTTCGTTTGGCCGGAGGAGAAAGGACCCAATCCCGATTCAGTTTCCTAAACCGGAATCAAACCCTTTCGAAAATACGAACCAACAAAAAATTTTCAAAATTTCAGCAGAGTTTCGTTACTAGCGTGGAATTACTATAACCTGCACGCGGAAATTAACACTTCGTCCTATGCCACAAAAAGCAAACCGTGGGCACCAATCCCATCCGGATTTCTCAACATCAATATAATCAACAACAGTAAATAAACTGTACAATGTATATATGTATATCCGTGAAAATCCGCACACAACATATATCAGAATGTATCAGAGCGACCTCTAGAGTAAAACATATACAATATGTACATCAGTAGGCGAAACAAGAACCTACTGGAAAAACACAGGTAACTCTGATTACTAGCCTCCAAACCGCGACGTGAAACACCAAACCTGAACTGCACACTGGGCACGGAAACCAAAAAGCCCAGGGGAAAGACAATAAACACGTTAGAGTGAGTGGACAAAAATGAATGTCTTTCACCAAGTAATATATATACATATAAAATCATATGCGAGTCGTAAACATGAAAATCAAATGGTACGTGAGGAGACGCTGACTACCACTCACGTACAGAGCATGCAATGTAAAACATATCGCGGAGACTCTCGTGGGCTTCCACGCGATAGCACAATCTGAATCACGGGATCCCAGACCCACACGTGATTCTAGCCAGAAAGGCCTCGGGTCAGGATATCTGTCCCCCCCCGGAGCGTACTCGGGGATCAGCCGAGAAGCCAATGTGTATCGATACCACAACATATACTGAGACTGTACTCTGTGTAAACCAAATCATAAATCTTTTCTATGCACATGCTTAAAACATAATATGTACGTATGTATATATACTCGTATACGTATATTCGTATAAGCATAATCATAAAACACATGCTCGTAAAATCATAATCAATATGCATGCTCAAGTTCGTAAATCATAAATAAGGACTCGCAATCAATTCGTGAAAATAAAGTGTCCACTCACAGACTCTCGAAATGCGCGCACGCGCTAAACTCGTGGTCCGGCGGAAGATCCCTCGCCTGAAGCACGATCACGATCCAGATCTCGATCTCGATCTCCTGAATATTCAGAAAAACATAACTGATCAAAATCGTAGTCCACAACACTGTACTGATGCACGGAAACCAACCGTTCCCGGAAATACGAAATGCAGTGCAAAATGAATTACGGAAATCCCGAAATCCCCACTCGAAATCTCGACTGAAAATCGGCTAACCAAATCAACCCGAAAACCTCCATACAATAACCAGGGCATGATTACGAGAAAAATGACACTAATTACATCGAAATCTGAAAAGTTAACTTTTTGACCGTCGTTGACCACCGTTGACCGCCGCCGCCGCCGGCGGCGCGCCGTCAACGGCGAGATAACACGGCCAAAATTTCCAAAATTGAAGCCCTCCTCATTGCGAACCACATCCTGAACTATGCCCAACCTCAATTCAAAGTCCAACATAGCCAAATTCACACAAAACCACAACGGAGCTCCGCACCAAAACCCAATCGGGTTCAACCCCAAACTCGATCTCCTTCCAAACTGTGAACCTAGGGAGTATCACCAAGGGGTGGGGAGCGAAACCCCCAACCACCCAACCTGAAAACCTCGCCGGAGAGCCTCCCCCCATCACGGCGAAACTCGAAACCAAAACCCGATTCGGGTTCCCACGAAACTTCACCAAATCACATAAATTCAAACACTAATCCACTCGAAATGACACAAGGAAGCTAACCATACCTTCCTCGAAGTCCAAGATGGCCGGAATCCGGTCGCCGGAAATTGAATTCCCAAAATAGCAACTTTCCTATTCGGTCCGATGGTTCACTTTCCAAATATGGAAAGTCAACAATTTTGCAAGTGGTCAACGCCTAAAATGAAGTTCCCGACTAATTCTCGACTATTCTTCGACTTTTCGATATTTATACTCGTCCTTCGGGTCGATCGACGGTCCAAAATGAAAATACGAAATGATTCGGATAAGCTCGAAACAATCGGATAAACTCGTCGGAACCCAAAACTTCAAATAATCATAAAATATTCCTCGGTTATCGGAAAAATCTTCCGAAACCACCCACAAACTCGAAATCACGTACTCTACACTTTCCGTGAAGGCACTCAACTCAAATTCTCGACCGAAAACAAAGTCGCGAATCGAATCGGCAAACCACATAATATCGCAAAACTGCGACTAAAACCAAACCTCGAGAATCGTGCCAAGCACATATCTGATTCTGGTTCGGGTCGTCACAAATCTACCCCCCTTAAAGAAATTTCGACCTCGAATTTTACGTACCTGTCAGGTGAACAGATGAGGATACTGCTCCCGCATACGCTGCTCGGTCTCCCAAGTGGCCTCCTCCACTGAATGGTTCTGCCACAAGACCTTCACCAGCGGAATCACACGGTGTCTCAACTCCTGCTCACGACGATCGAGAATCTGCACTGGCTCCTCAACATACGATAAATCCTCTATGATCGGCAACTGCTGTGGGGCTATCACATGTGAAGGATCTGAGATGTACTTCCGCAACATTGAAACATGGAAGACATCATGTACACGAGCCATCTCTGTCGGTAACTCAAGTCTGTAAGCAACAGCTCCAACCCTCTCCGTAATCTCATACGGACCAATGTACCGCGGTCGAAGCTTGCCACGCTTCCCGAAACGCATTACTCCCCTCCACGGAGATAGTTTCAGGAAGACCCAATCACCAACCTCGAACTCTAAGCTCTTCCTCCTCACATCCGCGTAGCTTTTCTGCCGATCCTGAGCAACCTTCAGTCGATCTCGAATAATCTGAATGTCCTCCATCGTGGTTTTCACCAAATTAGGTCCAATGAGCCAACGCTCGCCCACCTCACTCCAACACAATGGAGTGCGACACTGCTTCCCATACAGAGCCTCGTACGGTGCCATCTCAATACTGGCCTGATAGCTGTTGTTGTATGCGAACTCGATCAAATGCAACTGTTGATCCCAGTTTCCACGAAACTGCAACACACATGATCTCAGCATATCCTCAAGAGTCTGAATGGTCCGCTCGGACTGCCCGTCAGTCTGAGGATGAAAAGCTGTACTAAATCGCAACCTCGTGCCCAAAGCTCGCTGTAAAGCCTGCCAAAACTCAGAAGTGAACTGACTATCACGGTCAGAAACAATGGATACAGGCACCCCATGCAAGCGAACAATCTCTGATAGGTACAACTTGGCCAATCTGCCCACTGAAACCTTCCTTGGAAGTGCAAGAAAGTGTGCGGATTTCGTCAACGATCAACAATAACCCAAATGCCAGTGTTGCCCGCCGAAGTACGCGGCAACTGATAGACGAAATCCATCGTGATATGCTCCCACTTCCAAACTGGAATCTCAAGTGGCTGTAGTTTCCCTGCAGGTTTCTGCCTCTCCGCCTTCACCTGCTGACAAATCAAACACCGACTCACGTACGCAGCAATCTCCCGCTTCATGTTGCGCCACCAATAGTACGCTCGAAGTGTACGAAACATCTTCGTACCTCCGGGATGCATCGCATACGCTGAACTGTGGGTCTCGTCCAGAATCTCCTTCTTCAAGTCCTCGTGCCTAGGTACACATAACCTACCCCTGAACAACAACGTACCGTCGTCGCTCAAACGGAACTCTGTAGGCACACCATTCCGAATCATGGTCTTCTTGCCCAGCAAGTAAGGATCCGAATCCTGTGCCTCCCGTACCTGATCAACCAACATTGGTCGAACCTGGAAGCTGGCTAACAAAGCTCCATCATCATCATACCCAAATACAGCACCTGTAGCTCGAAGCTCGGCTAACATCGACACTCTGGCCACACACATGTGAAACAATGAGGCTCCGGATTTCCTGCTAAGTGCATCTGCTACCACGTTGGCCTTCCCGGGATGGTACTCGAAAGTGCAATCGTAATCGTTGATCAACTCCATCCATCGGCGCTGCCTCATGTTCAGATCCGGCTGTGTCCGCAAGTAGGTGAGACTCTTGTGGTCAGTGAAAATCTTACACTGAGCACCATATAGGTAATGTCTCCAACTCTTCAACGCTAACACAATAGCGGCTAACTCCAAATCATGCGTCGGATAGTTGACCTCATGAGGTTTCAGCTGTCTGGAACCGTATGCCACAACTCTACCATGCTGCATCAACACACAGCCAAGGCCCAACTTCGACGCATCGCTGTACACAACAAACTCACCACTGTCGTCTGGCAATGTCAGAACCGGTGCGGTAGTCAATCTCTCCTTCAAGAGCAAGTAACTCTCCTCGCACGCATCAGACCACTCAAACTTGACGCCCTTCTTTGTCAACCTAGTCAGTGGTGTAGCTATCCGGGAAAAATCTTGTACAAACCGTCGATAATAGCCTGCTAACCCCAAGAAACTCCGGATCTCTGGCACAGTAGTGGGTCGACTCCAATTCAGCACGGCCTCGATTTTGTCAGGATCAACGCTAACTCCCTCGGCCGAAATCACGTGGCCCAGAAACTTCACACTATCCAACCAGAACTCACACTTGCTAAACTTCGGGAACAACTGATGATCCCGCAAAGTCCGCAACACCGCTCGCAAGTGCTTCTTGTGCTGGCCCACACTCCTCAAATAAATCAGGATATCATCAATGAATACTATCACAAACTTGTCCAGGAATCGTCGAAACACCCGATTCATCAAGTCCATGAAAGCTGCGGGGGCGTTGGTCAACCCAAACGGCATAACCAGAAACTCATAGTGCCCATACCGCGTCATAAATGCTGTCCTGGCAACATCTGAATCCCGGATTCTCAACTGATGATATCCGGATCGAAGGTCAATCTTCGAAAAGACTGCCGCTCCCTTCAACTGATCGAACAAGTCGTCAATCCGTGGCAACGGATACTTGTTCCTCACTGTAATCTGATTCAGCTTCTGGTAGTCGATGCACAAACGCATGGACCCGTCCTTCTTCCGCACGAACAACACTGGAGCACCCCACGGAGAAACACTCGGTCGAATGAATCCCTTCTCTAACAACTCCTGAAGCTGAATCTGCAACTCCCTCAACTCTGCAGGCGCCATTCGGTACGGTGTCTGGGAAATCGGTCCAGTACCTGGCAACAACTCAATGGTAAAGTCAATCTCCCGCACAGGAGGTATACCAGGTAACTCCGCTGGAAACACATCCGGAAACTCCGACACAACCTCAATACTACCAAGATCTGGCACTGCAGCTGTAGTATCCACAACATGGGCTAAATATGCAACACAACCTTTCTTCATCAACCGATCTGCCCTCATCGCGAAAATCAAACACGGTAGGGAAGTGTTCTTCTCGCCACGAAACAGTACCTCAGGTAACCCTGGTCGTCGAAACGTGACCTCCTTCCTGTGGCAATCAAACATGGCCCAGTGCGACTCCAAAAAGTCCATACCCAATATCAAATCAAAATCTACAATATCAAGCAACAACAGATCAGCGGCTAATCCATGGCCATCAATAAACACCTCAAATTCTCGGTAAACCCAACCGATGCTCACAACCTCACCTGATGGATACAACACTCTCCACAACCCCGGAAGTGGAGATGCAGGTACCGTGGCCAATGATGACAGTCTAAATGATATGAATGAATGTGTGGCGCCTGGATCTAGCAATGCAACTACTGGAATACCAAAAACATGTAACGTACCGATAACGACCTCCGGTGACGCTCTGCCCTCACGCAAAGTCATAGCATGAACTCTCGCCTGTCCGGCTGGTCGTCCTCGCTGAGCCTGACCCTGCTGCCTACCCTGACCTGCAAACTGTGCCGGTCGCGCTCCAGAAGTGGCACCTCGCTCAACTTCGGAACTCTGAGCCGCCTGTCTATCTCCACCATATAACTGAGGACACGCCCTCGCATGGTGACCCACCCGGCCACAATGATAACAGTTGAGGGTGCCTCGCTGACACGAACCAACATGATACCTATTGCACAAGTTGCACAACGGATACTCCCTCGGTGTAGCAAAAGTGCCAAATGATCGTCGAGGATGACTGGAACCGCTGGAATCTCCACTAACCTGTGGTCGCTGCGGTCGATCTCTCCTCCATCTCGACCTCCGTCTAGGTACACTAACTGGTGGTAGATATGACCCACCACCTGAAGATGAAGCTGAGCCGGAAGTATCAGAACTCAACCTCTTTGAAGGCCCCTGACTCGGTCCACCTTCCTCAAATCGTCTCGGTTGATACCTCTGCTGTCTCTCCTGCTCAATATCCTCGCCTCGGAGAGCTGCACTGACAAACTCATCAAAGTTGTTCCTCGGCATCGTAGTCAAGGTCGCCTTGATGTTCAGATTCAATCCCAGCTCAAACCTGCGACACTTGGCTTCCTCTGTAGCGACCATGTCCCGCGCAAAACGAGACAAACGAGTAAACCGATCCCGATACTCAAGTACAGACAAACTGCCCTGCCTCAAGTTAGTGAACTCCTCGTACTTGCGCTGCTGGGTAGCCTGATTAAAATATCTCCGCATAAACAGATCACGAAACAATGTCCACGGAGTATCAACCGGAACCCTGTCGGTGCTAACCCACCAAAAGTACGCATTACCCTCAAGTAAACCAACTGCGGCTACTGACATCTGCTCAGGTGTAAACTGCAGACGTTCACAAACACGCTCAATCTGAACCAACCATGCCTCGCATATCTCTGGATCAACTGAACCCGAAAACACAGTAACACCCGCAGTGCGAGCCTTGACCACAGGGTCAAAACGCTCTTCCAAACGCAGCACTCGCATCAGCAAGTCGCGCGTTCGGCGATCCTCGGGTCAATCGACGGTCCGAAATGAATATTCGAAATGATTCGGATAAGCTTGAAACAATCGTATAAACTCGTCGGAAACCGAAACTTCAAATAATCATAAAATATTCCTCGGTCCTCGGAAAAATCTTCTGGAACCGCCTTCGAGCTCGAAATCACGTACTCTACAACTTCCGTGAAGACACTCAACTCAAATTCTCAACCAAAAACATAGTCGCGAATAGAGTTGACGAACCACACAAATATCGTAAAACTGCGACTATGACCAAACTCGAGAATCGTGCCGAATACGCAATTGATTCTGGTTCGGGTCGTCACAAATCTACCCCCCTTAAAGAAATTTCGACCTCGAAATTTACGTACCTGTCAAGTGAACAGATGAGGATACTGCTCCCGCATACGCTGCTTAGTCTCCCAGGTGGCCTCCTCAACTGGGTGGTTCTGCCACAAGACCTTCACCAGCGGAATCACACGGTGCCTCAACTCCTGCTCACGACGATCGAGAATCTGCACTGGCTCCTCCTCATACGTTAAATCCTCCCTGATCGGAAACTGCTGTAGGGCTAACACATGTGAAGGATCTCAGATGTACCTCCACAACATCGAAACATGGAAAACATCATGAACACGAGCCATCTCAACCGGTAACTCGAGTCTGTAAGCAACAACTCCAACCCTCTCTGTAATCTCATACTGACCATTGTACCGCGGTCGAAGCTTGCCACGCTTCCCGAAACGCACAACTCCCCTCCACGGAGATAGTTTCAGGAATACCCAATCACCAACCTCGAACTCTAAACTCTTCCTCCTCACATCTGCGTAACTCTTCTACCGATCCTGGGCGATCTTCAACCGATCCCGGATAACATGTATGTCCTCCATCGTAGTTTTCACAAAATCAGGACCAATAAGCCAACGCTCGCCCACCTCACTCCAACACAATGGAGTGCGATACTGCTTCCCGTACAGGGCCTCGTACGGTGCCATCTCAATACTGGCCTGATAGCTGTTGTTGTAGGCGAACTCAATCAAGTGTAACTGCTGATCCCAGTTTCCGCGAAACTGCAACACACATGATCTCAGCATATCCTCAAGAGTCTGGATGGTCTGCTCGGACTGCCCATCAGTCTGAGGGTGAAAAGCTGTACTAAAGCGCAACCTCGTACCCAAAGCTCGCTGCAACGCCTGCCAAAACTTAGAAGTAAACTGACTATCTCGGTCAGAAACAATGGACACAGGCACACCATGCAAGCGAACAATCTCGGATAGGTACAACTTAGCCAATCTGCCCACTGAAATCATCCCCGGAAGTGCAAGAAAGTGTGCGGATTTCGTCAGTCGGTCAACAATAACCCAAATGCCAATGTTGCCCGCCGAAGTACGCGGCAACTGATAGACGAAATCCATCGTAATGTGCTCCCACTTCCAAAACGAAATCTCAAGTGGCTGTAGTTTCCCTGCATGCTTCTGCCTCTCCGCTTTCACCTGCTGACAGATCAAACATCGACTCACGTACGCGGCAATCACCCGCTTCATGTTGCGTTACCAATAGTACGCTCGAAGTGTACGAAACATCTTCGTACCTCTGGGATGCATCGCATACGCTGAACTGTGGGTCTCATCTAGAATCTCCTTCTTCAAGCTCTCGTCTCTGGGTACACATAACCTGCCTCTGAACAACAACATACCGTCGTCGCTCAATCGGAACTCTGTAGGCATACCATTCCGTATCATGGTCTTCTTGCCCAACAGGTAAGAATCCGAATCCTGAGCCTCTTGTACCTGATCAACAATTACGGGTCGAACCTGAAAACTGGCCAACAAAGCTCCATCATCATCATACCCAAACACAGCACCTGTAGCCCGAAGCTCGGCTAACATCGATACTCTGGCCACAGATATATGAAACAACAAGGCTCCAGATTTCCGGCTAAGTGCATCTGCTACAACATTGGCCTTCCCCGGATGGTGCTCGAAAGTGCAATTGTAGTCGTTGATCAACTCCATCCATCGGCGCTGCCTCATGTTCAGATCCGGCTGCGTCCGTAAGTAGGTGAGACTCTTGTGATCAGTGTAAATCTTACACTGAGCACCATACAGCTAATGTCTCCAACTCTTCAACGCTAACACGATAGCGGCTAACTCCAAATCATGCGTCGGATAGTTGACCTCATGTGGTTTCAGCTGTCTGGAACCATATGCCACAACTCTACCATGCTGCATCAACACACAGCCAAGCCCCAACTTTGACGCATCGCTGTACACAACAAACTCACCACTGTCGTCTGGCAATGTCAGAACTGGTGCGGTAGTCAATCTCTCATTCATGAGCAAATAACTCTCCTCGCACGCGTCAGACCACTCAAACTTGATGCCCTTCTTCGTCAATCTGGTCAGTGGTGTAGCAATCCGGGAGAAATCCTGTACAAACTGTCGGTAATAGCCTGCTAACCCCAAGAAACTCCGAATTTCCGGCACAGTAGTGGGTCTACTCCAATTCAGCATGGCCTCAATCTTGTCAGGATCAACACTGACTCCCTCAGCCGAAATCACGTGGCCCAGAAACTTCACACTATCCAACCAGAACTCGCACTTGCTAAACTTCGTGAACAACTGATGGTCCCACAAAGTCCGCAACACTGCTTGCAAATGTTTCTTATGCTGGCCCACGCTCCTGGAATAAATCAAAATATCGTTAATGAATACAATCACGAACTTGTCCAGGAACCGTCTGAACACCCGATTCATCAAGTCCATGAAAGCTGCGGGGGCATTGGTCAACCCAAACTGCATAACCAAAAACTCATAGTGCCCATACCGCATCCTAAATGCCGTCCTGGCTACATCATAGTCACGGATCCTCAACTGGTGATATCCGGATCGAAGGTCAATCTTCGAAAAGACTGCTGCTCTCTTCAGCTGATCGAACAAGTCATCAATCTGCGGCAACGGATACTTGTTCCTCACTGTAATCTGATTCAGCTTCCGATAGTCGATGCACAAACGCATGGACCCATCCTTCTTCCGCACAAACAACACCGGAGCACCCCACGGAGAAACACTCGGTCGAATGAATCCCTTCTCTAACAACTCCTGGAGCTGAATCTGTAACTCCTTCAACTCCGATGGCGCCATCTGGTACAGTGTCTGGGAAATTGGTCCTGTACCCGGCAACAACTCAATAGTAAAATCAATCTCCCGCACAGGGGGTATACCAGGTAACTCCGCTGGAAACACATCCGGAAACTCAGACACAACCTCAATACCACCAAGATCTGGCACAGCAGCTGTAGTGTCCACAACATGGGCTAAGTCAGCAACACAACCCTTCTTCATCAACCGATCCGCCCTCATCGCGGAAATCAAAAACTGTAGTGAAGTGTTCTTCTCGCCACAAAACAATATCTCGGGTAACCCTGGTCGTCGAAACGCGACCTCCTTCCTGTGGCAGTCAAACATGGCCCAGTGCGACTCCAAGAAGTCCATACCCAAGATCAGATCAAAATCCACAATATCAAGCAATAACAGATCAGCGGCTAAACCATGGCCATCAATAAACACCTCACAATCTTTGTAAACCCAACCGATGCTCACAACCTCACCTGATGGATACAACACTCTCCACAACCCCGAAATTGGAGATGCAGGTACCGTAGCTAATGATGATAGTCTAAATGATATGAATGAATGTGTGGCACCTGGATCTAACAATGCAACTACTGAAATACCAAAGACATGTAACGTACCAATAACAACCTCCGGTGATGCTCTGCCCTCACGTAGAGTCATAGCATGAACCCTCGCCTGTCCGGCTGGTCATCCTCGCTGGGGCTGTCCCTGCTATCTACCCTGACCCGCAAACTGTGCTGGTCGAACTCCCGAAGTGGCACCTCGCTCAACTCCGGAACTCTGGGCCACCTGTCCATCACCACCATACTACTGAGGACACTCCCTCGCATAGTGACCCACCTGGCCACAATGAAAACAAGTGACAGGGCCTCTCTGACACGGTCCAAGGTGTTGCCTGTTGCAGAAACTGCACAATGGGTACTCCCGCGGTACAGCAAACGTGCCACCGGTACGCCGCGGATAACTAGAACCGCTGGAACTCCCACTAGCCTGTGGTCGCTGCGGTCGATCTCTCCTCCATCTCGGTCTCTGCCTCTGCCTCGATACACCAACTGGTGGACGATAAGATCCACCGCCTGAGGATGAAGCTGAACCGAAAGTATCAGAACTCTGCCTCTTCGAAAGCCCCTCACTCGGTCCACCTTCCTCAAACCGTCTCGGCTGATACCTCTGCTGTCTCTCCTGCTCAATATCCTCGCCTCGGAGTGCAGCACTAACAAACTCATCAAAGTTGTTCCAAGGCATCGTAGTCAGAGTCGCCTTGATATTCAGATTCAATCCCAGCTCAAACCTACGACACTTGGCTTCCTCAGTAGCCACCATATCCCGTGTAAAACGAGACAAACGGGTAAACCGGTCCCGGTACTCAAGTACAGACAAACTGCCCTGTCTTAAGTTCGTAAACTCCTCGTACTTGCGCTGCTGGGTAGCCTGATTAAAGTACCTCCGCATAAACAGATCACGGAACAAGGTCCACGGAGTGTCAGTTGGAACTCTATCGGTGCTAACTCACCAAAAGTATGCATCACCCTCAAGTAAACCAACTGCGGCTACTGTCATCTGCTCAGGAGTAAACTGCAGACGCTCACAAACACGTTCAATCTGAACCAACCATGCCTCGCATATCTCTGGATCAACTGAACCCAAAAACACAGTAGCACCAGCAGTACGAGCCTTGACCACAGGGTCAAAACGCTCTTCCAAACGCAGCACTCACATCAGCAAGTCGCGCGTTCGGCGATCCTCATCAGGATCCTCATCCAGATCAACACGGGAACCACGTCGAGGAGGCATCCTACTGATACAAGACAAGCATTAGGTACAAGCCGAAAGAACGTAATCATGAAACCGCAGATATTTGAGAACACACAACACCCGAAGTATTGATGAGTACCGCTGGCCAGTCGGGTCATCACTCCAGTCATGCTGTACAAACTCAAATACCCTAAGCGTCACAACTACAAGAGTCTACAGAATCTGACAACCTAATGCTCTGATACCAAGCTGAAAGTACCCAATCCCGATTCAGTTACCTAAACCGGAATCGAACCCCTTCTGAAAATACGAACCAACAAAAACTTTTCAAAATTTCGGCAGAGTTTCGTTACTATCGTGGAATTGCATAAACCTGCACCCTGAAAATAACACTTCGTCCTATGCCACAAAAGCCAAACCGTGGGCACCAATCCCATCCGGATTTCTCAATATCATAATATAAGCAATAACAGTAAACATACTGTACTATGTATATATATATATATCCGAGAAAATCCGTATAAACATGTATCAGAACGTATCAGAGCGACCTCTAGTGGAAATATAAACAATATACACATCAGTAGACGAAACAAGAACGTACTGGAAAACACAGGTAGCTCAGATCACTAGCCTCCAAACCGCGACGTGAAACACCAAACCTGAACTGCAACTGGGCACAGAAATCATAAACTGAGTAATCTATAAAACTTGAACTTTATGTCTTTCCGCTAGTTTCTATGAAATAATGCGAGTTCAAATAGCATGAAATGAACTGTAAATGGAGGTGGTCGTTCATGGTGTTTGTCTTAACCTAGAACGACTGTATATATATATATATATATGACAAGCAAGTAAGGTGATGGGTTCGTCAAGGGTGTTTGTCCTAACCTGACACAATCTGGGTCAGGCAGGGTGTTTATCCTAACCAGGTCTGACCAGCTATCCTGTGATCAGCCGAATAACCAAGACATTGATGCAACTAAATAAAACCATCAAAAAATAAACCTTCAAATTTAAATCCCCTAAAACACAACGTACAATATACTGCATAAAAATATGAACTCGCACTTGACTGTGAAAATAAAAGGTACACTCACCGTACTGTACCATGATTCCCATCAAGCCAAAGCTTGTCTGTCGGCATTTTTAAACATCTGTCACTGGCTACTAATACGTCGTCCTGAAATAACGATTATTACTTAATAACAAACTGCCAAAATTCATAATGAATAACTAAGCTTAATAACCAATGAGCAAAATTGTCGAGAACCTCACATTCTTGAATAACGTGCTTCCTAAACTAATGACGAGCTTTTAATATAATTGTCAATTCCAATTCTTGAATACTTTTTAAAGTCTCAATGTATTCCTCAAACGTTACGGGACTTGAAGTCGAATCGACTATCGACTCAACAGTTCGATATAATTGTAAAATAATTTAATTAATATCCAATTAACCACACATTCTAATCATTAATGATCAATTCAATTCCATAACCTTTCCATTACAATCAGTACGTGATTACGAGCGAAACAACATAAAATTTATGTCAAAATATCCTTTGCCAGAGCGCCGCTATGAACAACTGTCGACAGTGCCAGTGGAATTTTTGGCCACCCGAAGCATAAACGCAAGCTCTCGATGAGCCCAACACACTATTCAACTACCGTCACGACCAATTCGGCCAACAACTAATCCAAAACTGAGATGAAACCAACCTCGTAAAAAAACTTCAAATTCTTATTTTGGCGCCATCGAGCCACGTCAGAGGTCGAGGCCAGTCAAAAAACATTCACCAGGACATGGGCTACAAAATCTCTAACTTCCTGACCCTAATCAACATCGTCCCTATTGGCGGCGAATCGGCTACAGTTTTTGAACCAAAATCATGTCGATTCGACCACTGAATCACCTACGAAATGCAATTTTAACAACCCATATTGTTCCACACATCACAAGGATTCAAAACATACCTCAATAGTCGTCGGAGGTGTCGCCAGCGACAGTGACCTATTTTGCCCTAAAACCCTACATGTTTACGGGTTCAATTTTCTCTCCACCGCTGTTAATCATCGAAAATAGAATCCTCAACTGATAGAGGATCACGAGACGCTTCGAACCCGTTAAATTCCATGGCTTGTGGTGTCCGAAATCCGTCACATCACCGTCGTCGCCTTCGGCGGTGATTTTGGCCACTAGAGGTCAGTCAATACTGGTAAACGGGTCTGTGACCTGAAATGGAAAGTCTGACTTTCCATTTCTAGGAAGTCATATTTATATATTCGAGTTGCGACTAATCGATTCCGTAAAATCAGAAAAACTTTCGTTGACCACAATTTACTCATCGTAACTCCGAATTTAACACTTGACGTGGCCATGAGCTGGTCTCGGTAAACTATACGACTTTCCTCAACATCATTTTCTGAGATAGAAAGTGAAAGGACCCAACCCCGATTCAGTTGCCTAAACCGGAGTCAGGCCCCTTTTGAAAACACGAACCAACAAAAATAATTCAAAATTTCGGCAGAGTCACGTTACTAGCGTAGAATTGCCAATATCTGCACCCTAAAAATAACACTTCGTCCTATGCCACAAAAACCAAACCGTGGGCACCAATCTCATCCAGATTTCTCAACATCATATCACAACCAATAAACAGTAAACATATTGTACTATATATATATATCCGAGAAAATCCGTATAAAATATGTATCAGAATGTATCAGAGCGACCTCTAGTGTAAATATATACAACATACACAATATATACATCAGTAGGCGAAACAAGAACCTACTGGAAAATACAGGTAGCTCGGATCACTAGCCTCCCACCACGACGTGAAACACTAGAACCTGAACTGCAAACTGGGCACGGAAACCGAAAAGCCCAGGGGAAAGACATAAAACTCGTTAGAGTGAGTAGACGAAAATAAATGTCTTTCGCCAGTTTGTATATATGTTAAAATAACATATGCGAGTCCAGGTAAATAAAAATAACAAAGTGCACGAGGTAAACTCATACTCCTCCAGCGTACTGAGCATGCAAGTAAAAATCCCACGGGGTCACTCATAGATATATTCGTGCTAGTACAGTCCGAATCACGGGATCCCAGACCCACACGTGATTCTAGCCAGAAAGGCCTCAGGTCAGGATATCTGTTTCCACCCGAAAATACATCGGCACAAGAAACAGATAACTGTACCCACCCGAAAATACATCGACACAAGGTACAGAGAACTGTACCCACCCGGAAATACATCGGCACAAGGTACAGTTTCCCTCTGGTAGGCACCCTCGGGGATCAGCCGGGATGCGTGTGTATCGATACAACAACATATTCTAAGACTGTACTCTGTGTAAACCAAATCGTAAATAGTTCAATGTAAATGCATGAAACAATATATAAGTGCATATACGTAATATATACTGGTATAGACATAATCGTATAACACATGCTCATGTAAATCGAAATCTCGTATGCATGCTCAAGTTCGTAAAATGTGTATAAAGACTCGCAAACAATC
Source organism: Geum urbanum (assembly GCA_946800695.1). NCBI lineage: Eukaryota > Viridiplantae > Streptophyta > Magnoliopsida > Rosales > Rosaceae > Geum > Geum urbanum. The sequence goes on along the minus strand of OX327008.1, from coordinate 13,639,168 downwards.
CGTGAAAAGAAATTGTCTACTCACAGGTGAGCAAAACGCGCTAATCTCGTGGTCCGGCGGAAGATCCCTCGCCTGAAGCACGATCTCGATCCCCTGAATATTCATAAACACAACTGATCAAAAACATAACCCACAACTCTGTACTTACCCACGGAAACCAACCGTTCCCGGAAATATACAATGCAGTACAAAATGATTAACGGTATTCCCAAAATCTCCACTCGAAACTCTCGACTGAAAATCCGATACTCAAATCACTACGAAAACCTCTGGACGATAATCAGGGCGCGATTACGAGAAAAATGACATTAAAAACGTCGAAAACCAAAAAAAGTCAACCCCTCGTCGGAGCTCCGCCGTTGACCGCCGTCAACGGTGGAGTTTCACGGCGAGGAAGCTCCAGAAATGAAGCCCACTTCAAACCCATCCATTCCTATAACTGACACGAAGTCCAATTCCAAGCAGAACCGAAACCGAACGGAAATCTTCCCTCCGGCGACCTAATCGGGCATCCCTCAAATCTCAATCACAACCAGAATTAAACATATAGGGAGACTCTCTGGGGCAAGGGGAGTCGAACCCCCCCCCCCCCCCCAACCACCACCACTGTGGCTCGCCGGAAAGCCACAACCCACACCGGCGACATCCACGAACTCGACCCGATTCGGGTCACCTCAAAACTCCATCAATTCATTCAAATCCAAACACTAATCAACTCAAAATCAAGGGAGGATGCGATTCATACCCTCAACAAGGTCGGAGGTGGCCGGAAAATGGAAGTCGGACGGCGAAGCCAAAACGGGAAAGCTTTCCACTTCGGGTCAATGGTTAAGTTTCCAATTTTGGAAAGTCAACGTCAGTCAATGCCCAACTGTGTTTTTACGACGATTTTACGACTATTTCCGATATTTATACTCGCGCCTCGGGTCGATCGACGATTCAAAATGGATAACCATCACGATTCGGATAAACACGAAACAATCGGATAAACTCGTCGAAAACTGAAACTTCAAATAATCACATTATATTCCTTGGTAATCGGAAAAATCATCCGGAACGGCTCACGAACTCCAAATCTCGTACTCTACAACTTCCGTGAAGAAACTCAACTCAAATTCTCGGCCGAAAATATAGTCGCGAATAGAATCGACAAATCACACATATATCGTAAAACTGTGACTATGACCAATCTCGTGAATCGTGCCGAATACACTACTTACTTGGGTTCGGGTCGTCACAGAAAGTCCTATTATACTTGTCCATTTAGAACTATTACATTTCCGATAAACTTCCGCTGCTCATAACGTTTTTGTCGTAACTCTGCTTTTAACATTCTTAAGGCCTACGGACTCGTCTCGACAATATCTACAACTTCCACTTGAAGTCAACCAACTTTGATATACTGATAAAAAATCAACTAAAATAACTCTCAATATTTATCGACAGTAAAAATTAACTACCACCTTCCTAGATTAACCTTAAGTAAATGATAAAAAAAAAACTTTTGGGGCGGGATAATATAGGTGGGGAGTTCATTCGCTTGCATTTATAGGAATCAAAGTGATGTGTGCTAGGCATTTGTTGTTAGGTCATCGAGGTAGGCCATGATGTTGTTGGTTGGGTAGTTGATGATTGGTCACCTGATTGCCTATGGGTCACCTCAACTCTAGGGCTTTTCCGAGTCCGAGCAAAGTATAAGTCTGTTTGTAACCAATGCTGCTAGGTTGATTTCCTTGCTAGGAAATTTCTTACCTAGGATGATAAATATCTGGGGAGTTTCTTTCACCTAACAATAACCATTTACGGCGCTCGTTAGGTGAGTAGGTAGAGGCCGTAGCACGTCCCATTATTGGCTTACACTATGCAAAATTTGTTGAGCCTTAGTCAGCCTATTATTGGTTTACACTAAGCGAAATTCGTCGAGTCGTAGCGCTACCCATTTTTGGCTGACGCTAGGCAAAATTCGCTGAGCCGTAGCTATGCCCATTTTTGGCTCACACTAGGCGAAGTGATGTCTCTTTGATTTCGCTTGAGTAGCGTAGCGCCTTATTTAAAGGAGTTCCCTACAAAAGAAGATTAGTGTTAGGTGCTGAGTCACCGCGTTAAGCATTTATGTGTGGCTAGGAGTTTGCCTCTAAGTGCACCACACGTTAGGCGACACATGGTTGGTGTGAGAGGCATAGTGTGTTGCATGTGTCACGTAGTGGGACTTCATTGTTCTCAAAGCATCAAAAATCAATCATTGGTAGAATGGTTAATGCGTTATCAATTCCGTAAGTGAAACGACAAGATGACAACCAATTTTGAATTATTTCTGCAAAGTTGTACAATTGGGTGGGTCTAATTTTTCTACCAAAATTTGCTTAGGACACTACTAGAAAAACACACTTAGGCGACAAAGCACTTTCGTCGCTAAGTAGTGATTTTTGTCGTCTAAGTACCTGGGTGACGACTATTTCATCATCTAAGGTTCGTCGCTTAACAATCATAGCCCAAGTACTTAGGCGACAAAAATCTATTGTTTCGTCGCCTAAGTAGCTTCTTAGGTGACGCAAGATGGTTCATCATCTAAAATCTTAGACGTCGAAAAAATATTCCTCTAAACGACGACAGTGGTTGTTGTCTAAGACTTATTTTAGGCGACGCACAGTAGGAGTCGTCGTCCAAGTGAGAATACTTAGATGACAACTTGGTTTCGTCGTCTAAGTGCTCTCACTTAGACGACGGTAGTAGGTCGTCGTCTAAGGGATGCTTCAAAATCATGACCTGTTTGTCGTCGTTTAGGTGTCACCACTTAGGTGACGAACACTCTTCGTTTCATCGTCTAAGCTTACACTTAGGCGATGAAAATTCTATCGTCTTAGGTGTTCACTTTGACGACGAAACGAAGTGTGTTCGTCGCCCAAGTTGAATTATCTTTTTCATTTGTATTTTTGTATCTGAATTATAAAAATTATTTAAAATACTGTTAATCAAATTAATAAAATATTGATAAAATATTGATAAAATATAAAAAAAAATATACGTACATCGATAGACATAATAATAAAATAACGAAAAAAACTACGAAACTAAACCGGGGTAGACACGCTGCTGATTCCCCTGCCGCCGCTCGGATCCTCTCGTCGTTAAGGGCAGAAGGGGGGGGAGGACCACCACTATAGGCATAAGTACTATAGCCGATGAAAAGAGGCCTGTAGTTAGCTCGAAACCTTGCAACCGGGAAAGGCTGCTAGGGAAAGGAGAACTACAAGAAGTCTACTCAGTCCCAGCAGCTAAACAGGCCGACGACATTTCAAACCGTTGATTATACTATACTTTAGTCGACGGTACAAAACCGTTGTTGGTAACAAATACTTAGCCGACGGTACAAAAATAGATCGTTAGTTATAGTGAAAAGTCCTCATCGGCTATAGTTATACTATATCCGACGACCAGTTTGGCAAAAGACCGACGATATGATCAAATATAGCTGACGACCGTTTTCTATATCTTCGGCTATAGTTCCTTAACTAAACAGATTGGGCAGCATCTCAACCATTAAAAAAAATTGGAGGTGGAAAACTCAAAACGCTCTATAGTTGGGTGTTGTCGGTAGTTGACCAAAATAAGTTCGTGAAGCTATTTCCCGCTATATAGGTACGTATATATATATATATATGAATATGGTAGATTGAGTTGATTTAATTAGATGAAAATATATATATGTATAAATTTTTGAGATTGAGTTGATTTATGTGTTATATATATATGAATTTTAGAGATTGAATTTATCGATTTAATTAGATGAAAATATATATGTATAAATTTTGGATATTGAGTAGATTTATGTGTTATATATATATGAATTTTGGAGATTGAGTTGATTTAATTAGATAAAAATATACATGTATAAATTTTGGAGATTGAGTTAATTTATGTGTGTTATATATATGTGAATTTTGGAGATTGTGAAAGGACCCAATCCCGATTCAGTTACCTAAACCGGAATCAAACCCTTTCGAAAATACGAACCAACAAAAAATTTTTCGAAATTTCGGCAGAGTTTCGTTACTAACGTAGAATTACCATATCCTGCACGAGGAAATTAACACTTCATCCTATGCCACAAAAAGCAAACCGTGGGCACCAATCCCATCCGGATTTCTCAACATCAATATAATCATCAACAGTAAATAAACTGTACTATGTATATATGTATATCTGTGAAAATCCGCACAACATGTATCAGAATGTATCAGAGCGACCACTAGAGTAAAACATATACAATATGTACATCAGTAGGCGAAACAAGAACCTACTGGAAAACACAGATAACTCTGATCACTAGCCTCCAAACCGCGATGTGAAACACCAAACCTGAACTGCAAACTGGGCACGGAAACCGAAAAGCCCAGGGGAAAGACAATAAACACGTTAGAGTGAGTGGACGAAAATAAATGTCTTTCACCGGTTAATATATATATGTTTAAAATACATATGCGAGTCCAGGAATATAAAATAATAAGTACACAAGGTAAAACTCATACTCCTCCAATGTACTGAGCATGCAAATAAAACCCCACGGGGTCACTCATGGACTCCACCGTGCTAGTACAGTCTGAACCACGGAGTCCTTGACTACCACGTGATTCTAAGCCAGAAATGGCCTCGGTTTCGGGGAATACGCCCCTCACCGGTCTGGTTGGGGAAACGCCCCTCCAGGCGGCCCTCCGTCGGGGATCAGCCGACGAGGCAAGGTGTATCGATACAACAACGTAACTGAGACTGTACTCTGTGAAAACCAAATCATAAAAAATTCGATGCAAATGCATGAAATAGCATATAAGTGTATGCATATTCGTATACGTATATCCGTATAAATATAATCGTATAATCGTAAAACACATGCTCATATTAAACATAATCTCGTATGAAATCTCATGCTCGTAAAACCATAAACATGCTGCATGCTCAAGTTCATAAAACATATAAAAGACTCGCAAGATTTCCGTGAAAAGAAATTGTCCACTCACAGGTGAGCAAAAAGCACACACGCGCTAATCTCGAGGACCGGCGGAAGATTCCTCGCCAGAAACACGATCACGATCCCGATCTCGATCTCGATCTCCTGAATACATTCACAAAACATAACTGATCAATATCGTAATCCACAACACTGTACTGATGCACGGAAACCAACCGTTCCCGGAAACTCGAAATGCAGTACAAAATGAATTACGGAATTCCCAAAATCCCAACTCGAAACCTCGACTGAAAATCGGCTAACCAAATCAACCCGAAAACCTCCGTACGATAATCAGGGCGCGATTACGAGAAAAATGACACTAATTACATCGAAATCTGAAAAGTTGACTTTTTGACCGCCGTTGACCGCCGTTGACCGCCGCCGCCGGCGGCGGCGCGCCGTCAACAGCAAGATTTTCCGGCGGAAAACTTCCAGTCCTTAACGTCTTGCCCATCCAAACCTAACTCTCTTCTGCCCCTAAGCTCAATTCTTAACTTAAACCCTCCAAATCAAGGCCGAAAGCAAATCGGACATAAACACCGGCAACCATTACGGTTCGCCGGAAAACTCACCAAAACCCAATCGAAACTAAGGAAAACCATCACTAGAGTAAAAGGAGGCAAACCCCCATAAACCCAACATCAAAACCTCGCCGGAAACCTAACACCCAACACCACCGATCAACCAAAACCCGTCCTTAATCGAAGCCCCTCAAAACGTGATTAATTCACACAAACTCAAACATGAAATGAAAGAGGAGCTCAAGGTGAGTCGAAAGGTACCCTCGGCCTGGTCGGAGATGGCCGGAAAAGCCGGGTCGTCCGGCGAGTCAAACGGGTCGTCCACCCCCCTTCACGGTCAACAACAGATTTCCAAATTTGGAAAGTCAACCAAAAGTCAAAGCTTAGTCAAAGTTCACAATGATGTTTCCGACTATTCTTCGACTTTTCGATATTTATACTCGTCCCTCGGGTCGATCAACGGTCCGAAATGAATATACGATGTGATTCGGATAAGCTCGAAACAATCGGATAAACTCGTCGGAACCCGAAACTTCAAATAATCATAAAATATTCCTCGGCTATCGGAAAAATCTTCCGAAACCACCCACGAGCTCAAAATCACGTACTCTACCATTTCCATGAAGACACTCATCCCAAATTCTCGACTGAAAACATAGTCGCGAATCGGATCGACAAACCACACAATATCGCAAAACTGCGACTAAAACCAAATCTCGAGAATCGTGCCAATCACACATCTGATTCTGGTTCGGGTCGTCACAAATCTACCCCCCTTAAAGAAATTTCGACCTCGAAATTTACGTACCTATCATGTGAATAGATGAGGATACTGCTCCCGCATACGCTGCTCGGTCTCCCAAGTGGCCTCCTCCACTGAATGGTTCTGCCACAAGACCTTCACCAGCGGAATCACATGGTGCCTCAGCTCCTGCTCACGTCGATCGAGAATTCGCACTGGCTCCTCAACATACGATAAGTCCTCCCTAATCGGCAACTGCTGTGGGGCTAACACATGTGAAGGATCTGAGATGTACTTCCACAACATCGAAACATGGAAGACATCATGAACACGAGCCATCTCTGTCGGTAACTCAAGTCTGTAAGCAACAGCTCCAACCCTCTCCGTAATCTCGTACGGACCAATGTACCGCGGTCGAAGCTTGCCACGCTTCCCGAAACGCACAACTCCCTACCACGGAGATAGTGTCAGGAAGACCCAATCACCAACCTCGAACTCTAAACTCTTCCTTCTCACATCAGCATAACTCTTCTGCCGATCCTGGGCAATCTTCAGTCGATCTCGAATAATCTGAATGTCCTCCATCGTGGTTTTCACCAAGTCAAGACCAATGAGCCAACGCTCGCCCACCTCACTCCAACACAATGGAGTGCGACACTGCTTCCCGTACAGAGCCTCGTACGGTGCCATCTCAATACTAGCCTGATAGCTGTTGTTGTAGGCGAACTCGATCAAATGCAACTGCTGATCCCAGTTTCCACGAAACTGCATCACACACGATCTCAGCATATCCTCAAGTGTCTGAATGGTCCGCTCGGACTGCCCGTCAGTCTGAGGATGAAAAGCTGTACTAAACCGCAACCTCGTGCCCAACGCTCGCTGTAAAGCCTGCCAAAACTCAGAGGTGAACTGACTATCACGGTCAGAAACAATGGATACAGGTACCCCATGCAAGCGAACAATCTCAGATAAGTACAACTTAGCCAATCTACCCACTGATACCTTCCCTGGAAGTGCAAGAAAGTGTGCGGATTTCGTCAATCGATCAACGATAACCCAAATGCCAGTGTTGCCCGCCGAAGTACGTGGCAACTGATAGACGAAATCCATCGTGATATGCTCCCACTTCCAAACTGGAATCTCAAGTGGCAGTAGTTTCCCTGCAGGTTTCTGCCTCTCTGCCTTCACCTGCTGACAAATCAAACACCGACTCACGTACGCGGCAATCTCCCGCTTCATGTTGCGCCACCAATAGTACGCTCGAAGTGTACGAAACATCTTCGTACCTCCGGGATGCATCGCATACGCTGAACTGTGGGCCTCGTCCAGAATCTCCTTCTTCAAGTCCTCGTCCCTGGGTACACATAATCTGCCCCTGAACAACAACGTACCGTCGTCGCTCAATCGGAACTCTGTAGGCACACCATTCCGAATCATGGTCTTCTTACCCAGCAAGTAAGAATCTAAATCCTGTGCCTCTCGTACCTGATCAACCAACACTGGTCGAACCTGGAAGCTGGTTAACAAAGCTCCATCATCATCATACCCAAACACAGCACCTGTAGCTCGAAGCTCTGGTAACATCGACACTCTAGCCACACACATGTGAAACAATGAGGCTCCGGATTTCCGGCTAAGTGCGTCCGCTACAACATTGGCCTTCCCCGGATGGTACTCAAATGTACAATCATAATCATTGATCAACTCCATCCATCGGCGCTGCCTCATGTTCAAATCCGGCTATGTCCGCAAGTAGGTTAGACTCTTGTGATCAGTGAAAATCTTACACTGAGCACCATATAGGTAATGTCTCCAACTCTTCAACGCTAACACGATAGCGCTAACTCCAAATCATGCGTCGGATAGTTGACCTCGTGCGGTTTCAGCTGTCTGGAACCATATGCCACGACTCTACCATGCTGCATCAATACACAGCCAAGGCCCAACTTCGACGCGTCGCTGTACACAACATACTCACCACTGTCGTCTGGCAACGTCAGAACCGGTGCGGTAGTCAATCTCTCCTTCAGGAGAAAATAACTCTCCTCGCACGCATCAGACCACTCAAACTTGACGCCCTTCTTCGTCAATCTGGTCAGTGGTGTAGCTATCCGGGATAAATCTTGTACAAACCGTCGATAATAGCCTGCTAACCCCAAGAAACTCCGGATCTCCGGCACAGTAGTGGGTCGACTCCAATTCAACACGGCCTCGATCTTATCAGGATCAACACTAACTCCCTCGGCCGAAATCACGTGGCCCAGAAACTTCACACTATCTAACCAGAACTCACACTTGCTAAACTTCGCGAACAGCTGATGGTCCCGCAAAGTCAGCAACACCGCTCGCAAGTGCTTCTTGTGCTGGCCCACACTCCTCGAATAAATCAGGATATCGTCTATGAATACAATCACGAACTTGTCCAGAAATCGTCGAAACACCTGATTCATCGAGTCCATGAAAGCTGCGGGGGCATTGGTCAACCCAAACTGCATAACCAAAAACTCATAGTGCCCATACCGCATCCTAAATGCCGTCCTGGCTACATCATAGTCACGGATCCTCAACTGGTGATATCCGGATCGAAGGTCAATCTTCGAAAAGACTGCTGCTCCCTTCAGCTGATCGAACAAGTCGTCAATCCGCGGCAACGGATACTTGTTCCTCACTGTAATCTGATTCAGCTTCTGATAGTCGATGCAAAAACGCATGGACCCATCCTTTTTCCGCACAAACAACACCGGAGCACCCCACGGAGAAACACTCGGTCGAATGAATCCCTTCTCCAACAACTCCTGAAGCTGAATCTGCAACTCCTTCAACTCTGCAGGCGCCATCCGGTACGGTGTCTGGGAAATCGGTCCAGTACCCGGCAACAACTCAATGGTAAAATCAATCTCCCGCACAGGGGGTATACCAGGTAACTCCGCTGGAAACACATCTGGAAACTCAGACACAACCTCAATACTACCAAGATCCGGCACTGCAGCTGTAGTGTCCACAACATGGGCTAAGTAAGCAACACAACCCTTCTTCATCAACCGATCCGCTCTCATTGCGGAAATCAAGCACGGTAGGGAAGTGTTCTTCTCGCCACGAAAAAGTATCTCAGGTAACCCGGGTCGTCGAAATGCGACCTCCTTCCTGTGGCAATCAAACATGGCCCAGTGCGACTCCAAAAAGTCCATACCCAATATCAGATCAAAATCCACAATATCAAGCAACAACAGATCAGCGGCTAAACCATGGCCATCAACAAATACCTCACAATCTCGGTAAACCCAACCGATGCTCACAACCTCTCCTGACGGATACAACACTCTCCACAACCCCGGAAGTGGAGATGTAGGTACCGTAGCCAATGATGACAGTCTAAATGATATGAATGAATGTGTGGCACCTGGATCTAACAATGCAACTACTGGAATACCAAAAACATGTAACGTACCGATAACGACCTCCGGTGATGCCCTGCCCTCACGCATAGTCATAGCATGAACTCTCGCCTGTCCGGCTGGTCGTCCTCGCTGGGGCTGTCCCTGCTGTCGGCCATGACCTGCAAACTGTGCTGGTCGCGCTCCAGAAGTGGCACCTCGCTCTCCTCCGGAACTCTGAGCCGCCTGTCCGTCACCGCCATATAACTGAGGACACTCCCTCGCATAGTGACCCACCTGGCCACAGCGGAAACAAGTGACAGGACCTCACTGACATGGACCCACATGATGTCGACTGTAGAGGCTACACAATGGGTACTCCCTCGGTACAGCAAATGTGCCACCAGTACGCCGAGGATAACTAGAACCGCTGGAACCTGCACTAGCCTGTGGCCGCTGTGGTCGATCTCTCCTCCAAAACGGTCTCCGCCTCGATGTACTAACTGGTGGACGGTAAGATCCACCGCCTGAGGATGAAGCTGAACCAGAAGTATCAGAACTCAGCCTCTTTGAAGGCCCCTGACTTGGTCCACCTTCCTCGAATCTTCTCGGCTGGTACCTCCGCTGTCTCTCCTGCTCAATATCCTCGCCTCGGAGAGCTGCACTAACAAACTCATCAAAGTTGTTCCGGGGCATCGTAGTCAGTGTCGCCTTGATGTTCAGATTCAATCCCAGCTCAAACCTGCGACACTTGGCTTCCTCTGTAGCCACCATATCCCGCGCAAAACGAGACAATCGAGTAAACCGATCCCGATACTCAAGTACAGACAAACTGCCATGCCTCAAGTTAGTGAACTCCTCGTACTTGCGTTGCTGGGTAGCCTGATTGAAGTACCTCCGCATAAACAAATCACGAAACAATGTCCATGGAGTATCCACAGGAACTCTGTCAGTGCTGACCCACCAAAAGTATGCATCACCCTCAAGTAAACCAACTGCGGCTACTGTCATCTGCTCAGGTGTAAACTGCAGACGTTCACAAACACGCTCAATCTGAACCAACCATGCCTCGCATATCTCTGGATCCACTGAACCCGAAAACACAGTAGCACCCGCAGTGCGAGCCTTGACCACAGGGTCAAAACGCTCTTCCAAACGCAGCACTCGCATCAGCAAGTCGCGCGTTCGGCGATCCTCATCAGGATCATCATCCCGATCAACACGGGGACCACGTCGAGGAGGCATCCTACTGATACAAGACAAGCATTAGGTACAAGCAGAAAGAACGTAATCATGAAACCGCAGATATTTGAGGACATACAACACCCGAAGTATTGATGAGTACCGCTGGCCAGTCGGGTCATCACTCCAGTCATGCTGTATCAACTCAAATACCCTAAGCGTCACAACTACAAGAGTCTACAGAATCTGACAACCTAATGCTCTGATACCAAGCTGAAAGGACCCAATCCCGATTCAGTTACCTAAACAGGAATCAAACCCTTTCGAAAATACGAACCAACAAAAAAATTTTCGAAATTTCGGCAGAGTTTCGTTACTAACGTAGAATTACCATATCCTGCACGCGGAAGTTAACACTTCATCCTATGCCACAAAAAGCAAACCGTGGGCACCAATCCCATCCGGATTTCTCAACATCAATATAATCATCAACAGTAAATAAACTGTACTATGTATATATGTATATCTGTGAAAATCCGCACAACATGTATCAGAATGTATCAGAGCGACCACTAGAGTAAAACATATATAATATGTACATCAGTAGGCGAAACAAGAACCTACTGGAAAACACAGATAACTCTGATCACTAGCCTCCAAACCGCGACGTGAAACACCAAACCTGAACTGCAAACTGGGCACGGAAACCGAAAAGCCCAGGGGAAAGACAATAAACACGTTAGAGTGAGTGGACGAAAATAAATGTCTTTCACCGGTTAATATATATATGTTTAAAATACATATGCGAGTCCAGGAATATAAAATAATAAGTACACAAGGTAAAACTCATACTCCTCCAATGTACTGAGCATGCAAATAAAACCCCACGGGGTCACTCATGGACTCCACCGTGCTAGTACAGTCTGAACCACGGAGTCCTTGACTACCACGTGATTCTAAGCCAGAAATGGCCTCGGTTCCGGGGAATACGCCCCTCACCGGTCTGGTTGGGGAAACGCCCCTCCAGGCGGCCCTCCGTCGGGGATCAGCCGACGAGGCAAGGTGTATCGATACAACAACGTAACTGAGACTGTACTTTGTGAAAACCAAATCATAAACAATTCGATGCAAATGCATGAAATAGCATATAAGTGTATGCATATTCGTATACGTATATCCGTATAAATATAATCGTATAATCGTAAAACACATGCTCATATTAAACATAATCTCGTATGAAATCTTATGCTCGTAAAACCATAAAAATGCTGCATGCTCAAGTTCATAAAACATATAAAAGACTCGCAAGATTTCCGTGAAAAGAAATTGTCCACTCACAGGTGAGCAAAAAGCACACACGCGCTAATCTCGAGGACCGGCGGAAGATTCCTCGCCAGAAACACGATCACGATCCCGATCTCGATCTCGATCTCCTGAATACATTCACAAAACATAACTGATCAATATCGTAATCCACAACACTGTACTGATGCACGGAAACCAACCGTTCCCGGAAACTCGAAATGCAGTACAAAATGAATTACGGAATTCCCAAAATCCCAACTCGAAACCTCGACTGAAAATCGGCTAACCAAATCAACCCGAAAACCTCCGTACGATAATCAGGGTGCGATTACGAGAAAAATGACACTAATTACATCGAAATCTGAAAAGTTGACTTTTTGACCGCCGTTGACCACCGTTGACCGCCGCCGCCGCCGGCGGCGCGCCGTCAACAGCAAGATTTTCCGGCGGAAAACTTCCAGTCCCCAACGTCTTGCCCATCCAAACCTAACTCTCTTCTGCCCCTAAGCTCAATTCTCAACTTAAACCCTCCAAATCAAGGCCGAAAGCAAATCGGACATAAACTCCGGCAACCATTACGGTTCGCCGGAAAACTCACCAAAACCCAATCGAAACTAAGGAAAACCATCACTAGAGCAAAAGGAGGCAAACCCCCATAAACCCAACATCAAAACCTCGCCGGAAACCTAACACCCAACACCACCGATCAACCAAAACCCGTCCTTAATCGAAGCCCCTCAAAACGTGATTAATTCACACAAACTCAAACATGAAATGAAAGAGGAGCTCAAGGTGAGTCGAAAGGTACCCTCGGCCTGGTCGGAGATCGCCGGAAAAGCCGGGTCGTCCGGCGAGTCAAACGGGTCGTCCACCCCCCTTCACGGTCAACAACAGATTTCCAAATTTGGAAAGTTAACCAAAAGTCAAAGCTTAGTCAAAGTTCACAATGAAGTTTCCGACTATTCTTCGACTTTTCGATATTTATACTCGTCCCTCGGGTCGATCAACGGTCCGAAATGAATATACGATGTGATTCGGATAAGCTCGAAACAATCGGATAAACTCGTCGGAACCCGAAACTTCAAATAATCATAAAATATTCCTCGGATATCGGAAAACTCTTCCGAAACCACCCACGAGCTCAAAATCACGTACTCTACCATTTCCGTGAAGACACTCATCCCAAATTCTCGACTGAAAACATAGTCGCGAATCGGATCGACAAACCACACAATATCGCAAAACTGCGACTAAAACCAAATCTCGAGAATCGTGCCAATCACACATCTGATTCTGGTTCGGGTCGTCACAGATTGAGTCGATTTATGTGTTATATATATTGGAGATTGATTTGATTTAATTAGATGAAAATATATATGTATAAATTTTGGAGATTGAATTGATTTATGTGTGTGATATATATATGAATTTTGGAGATTGAGTTGATTTAATTAGATGAAAATATATATGTATAATTTTTGGAAATTGACTTGATTTATTTGTGTTATATATACACATATATATATATATATATGAATTTTGGAGATTGAGTTGATTTAACACTACAAGAAAAATGCTCTTAGACGACGGATACGGTTCCGTCATCTAAGTAGACTTTAGACGACGGCAATAATTTGTGTCATCTTAAACAATTTTCCGTCGTCCAAGTGGTGAATGAGGCGACGGACCGACACGCCGTCGTCTATGTGACCACTTAGACGACGCAGATTCGGTGCGTCGTCTAATTCACCACTTGGACGATACAAACTACTCTCAGTCCATCATCTAAGTAACTACTTAGACGACGCACCGACGCTGCGTCGTCTAAGTGATGCATTATATATATATTGTCTATTTCAGACTCTCCTCCCATGTACAACTAGTTAGCACTATATATATAAATATATAAATCTCCGGTTCCGACCATCGATTCGCCATATATCGAAGAAGTCTAAGTACGTACGTAGTTAATTTTCGACAATCTTAACGTTTATATATATAATTAATTGTACGTTTGATTGATTGCATTATTAGTACGTCTAATATTTTTAATTAAGTTAGGTAATTGATTGATATATATATATATTAGTTAATTAATATAGACCAGTAGTACGTATATATGCATGGATGTTTAAAAATTTTGTTAATATTTCGTTAAAACGTGCATACATGTTAGATATATTAAAGTAATTGATGTATAGTATATTTACCAATAATTAATAAAGGTAATTAATAAATATTTTAATTAATTATACATTAATAATTAAGGTAGTTAAAAATTTGTATATATAATATTTTAATAATTACTTGAAAATCTGTATGTATAATAGTTGACTAATATGATAATTATTAAATTTCGTAGAAGTATGGACAAGAGTTGGATGAAGTTGAGAAATAGAAGTGATGTCCGGTATATGGATGGAATTAGAGAATTTGTTAATTTTGCGATAGAACATGGCCAGGGAAACAAGCGTTTCAGGTGTCCGTGCAAAAAATGTCTTAACTATCAGTATATGCAGGTTAATGTTATGATGCAACACCTGTACCAAAATGGTATGATGTAGAGTTACACTACGTGGACGATCAGTGATTTTTCAGCATATGGGTTGTTGGCAGCCTGCATGATGAAATGATACAATGGATGTCCTATATGTTTCGACGACGTGAACTCTAGTTGGCACACGGGGAAGATGTGTTACCTGGGTCACCGTACATGACTTCTTAATGATCACCCGTGGCGACAGGATGAAGCTCATTTTGACGGGACGGTAAAGAATAATCCTAAACCCCGTAGTTAGTCTGGCGAAGAGATTTTAGAGAGGTTGAGCTATTTCGACTTTGGTGTGTTGACTAATGAGAAAGATGTACAGAAATACAATTTAATACCTCTACATAATCTTAGCTATTGGCATCATAGGAGTATATTCTTTGAACTTCCTTACTAGTCGTAAATTGAAGCTGAGGAACAACTTGGATGTGATGCACATAGAAAAGAATGTGTGCGAAAACGTGGTGGGAACAATTTTTGGTATTTAGTTCAAGACTAAAGATACTCCCAAAGCGTGCAAAAATCTAGAATATATGAATCTACGTGTCGTCCCTTGTGGTTGAGGAGGGATAGATGAGGAGTGTACAACAAGATGCCAACTACACCTTACGCAGTGAAGTCGGCACTTAAAGGTTATATATTTCACTGGTTTAAGAGCGTTCGTTATCCGGCTAAGTACGTAGCTACTATAACTGGAGTAATACATGAGGTGTAACACAAGTTTGTTGGTTTAAAGACACATGACTATCACGTTATGCTGCAACGTTTGATTCTAGTGGTAATTCAGCCATATTTACCTCGTGACATCGTAGAACCAATAGTGGCATTGTGCAGATGGTGGCAAAGGTTATCCGCCAGAGAGCTAAAAAAGGCAGATGTGGTGGAACAGCAACAACAAATAATTCACATCATTTGCAAACTAGAGAGGATTTTTCCCCCTGCTTTCATTTACATCATAATTCACCTAATGATCCACCTACCCGAGCAGGTGCTCATTTCTGGTCCGGTCCAGTACACTTGGATGTATCATCAAGAAAGATACGTACAACTAAGTAATTATACAGGTTTTTCGATCCATTATTTGTTCCACTAGAGATTACTAGCTATATGTACTTATTTTACAATTAATTAATTGAACGTTTGATTTTGTAGACAGCATTTATAGTATAAAGGATTTGTGAAAAACAGATCGGCCATGGATGGCTCCATAGCAGAGACATACCTAATGCATGAGTGTGTTACTTACTGCAACAAGTACCTAAAGGATCCACCACCTCCCATCGCCTCTGATCCCAGTGCCCACATCAATCTTTCTGTCGTCACAAATGTAGTACGACCGTTTAGAGGAGTATTAAAGGAATCGTTAACACAAGAAAAACTTATTGAGGCACATTGGGTAGTTTTGCGAGAATGTGACGAAGTTGAGCTGTACATGATTGGGTACAGGGAGAGGCTTCAGGCATTAAATCCGGACAAGAGTTCGGCATGGTTTGAGAAAATGGTTAAGAAGAAGTTCTCCGATTATTTCTTCCAATGGGTACATATGTTTACTTATTTAATTTATATACATGTTTGTAGAAAGTAAATTCTTTAATTATATATATATTTCCCATTTTCCCAGATGATTTATCTACAAAAATCTGAAAACCACAGGGGGTGGTGGTCCTGGCCAAAGCACTTGCTAGCAAGGAAGTCGATTAAACACTATATTTACCCTGGATGTTTTGTGCAGGGTGTAAAGTTTCATTCATTGGCCCGAGATGAAGAAAGAAGAAAATAAAACAGTGGGGTAGCGGTTGGGAAAGACAATGATCTATATTACAGGGCTCTTATATATGTCATTTAGCTATGTTACGAGATTGATGTAAACGTTTTCCTATTCAAGTGCAAATGGTTCAAGTGTACAAAGAAAAACTTGGGTCTTTAATCTGTCGATACAAACTCAAGCTGGTATGAGGATGAGCCTTTCGCTCTTGCCACCTTTGTTAGGAACGTATTCTATCTTAATGATCCAAAAACTGGTGAATGGTGGAAAATAGTTAACCATATCTCTCATCGAGGTATATGGAGTACCATGACAGTTGAAGGGACGCCGGCGACTGAAGATGTTGAACCGCAAAGAGACATTACTGCATGTCAAGAGCCTAATATTTTTGTCATCCGCTCCAACATAATGGACCTGGTTCAAGCTGGTGAACGCTTTCTCATGCCTGATGGTTGTACGGATCTAACTCAAGATGAGATTATTGATGCAATTAATGAGGTAGATGAAGCAGAGGCGCAGGATGAGAACGAAGACGAGAAAGAGGACTCAGGATATCATCGGACGATGCTGAGTATGATTATGAGGAGGATAAGAGTGGTGAGGATGATGACGATTATAATGAAGAGTACAATATAACGACGAGGATTATTAATTGGTAATTAATTATTGTAATTAAGCTTTTTTAACGTAATGATGCATAATTAATTATATATATTATGAGGATGATTAGGTACAATTAATTATTAATTATGTACTTAATTTAATAATTATTAATTAATTTTAACTTTTTCGCATAATCAACTCCAAATTAATTAAAGAGCAAGGTCTCTTCGACAGACGGAAATACAAAATAAAATTAATTAATTATTCCGTACGATTAAGAATCACATATATATATTTTTCCTAAATCCTAAAACCTAGACTACGGAATGACTTTTCGTAGTTCATACCAAGGTAATTAAACACAATAGTAATTAATTATATAACCCTTAATTAATCCTAAAAAATGTTAGACGACGCAAAAGGCTCATACCATCGTCTAAGTATACCTTAAACCCTAAGGCACTTAACGGTAAACCCTAAAATAAGCACTTAGACAACGCAAATGTGTCTTTTCGTCGTCCAAGTATGCATTTAGATGACGCAAATATGTTGTTGCATCAGCTAAGTTAAAATTTCGTACTTTCATCTAAGACAACGACCATGTAGACCATGTTCCAATGCATATTCTTTTTGTCGAGACCATAGTGTAAACAATTCTTGGAGTGTGAGCGACGACGGTTCCAAAATAGGACTTACGAATTTTCGTGTATCCACGTTTCCATTTTGTAAGAATTTTGGTTTTGCGATTGACTGTGCCGATGAAACCCTTAATGAACGTACTATTTAGTGAACTTATATATTGTCTTATGGCGAATGTATCCAACGGTTGTTTTGTCCAAATTCAATTTCGTTAATATCGATGTGCAATGATCCTATACTCAATAACACTTATGTTATACAGATTAGTAGATACTTAACAATTTTAAAGAAGTAAATTTATTCGTCGTCTTAAATTTCACTTTTTATATATAGAATTCTTTAATTGATATTTTACAACAATTTCATTTGAATGACAGATCAGTAACTTCCTTACGAATTATTTTAAAAAATTATTTTTACGGAAATTGTATCTAGGCAACGGAGAGTGACCATGTCTGTCATCCAGGTTCAAATTTTAGGCGGTCCAAATTCCACCACCATTTTTTGGGATTGGTTCAAAATTTGACCTAGACGACAGAGATGACTATTTCCGTCGTCTAAGTCAAATTTGAATCGTTCCCAAAAATTATTGCAATCGACTCCCACCCGCCCAATTAATTGGATGGCATTTCCAAAAATTATGGCGGTTCACCTAGACGAAGGAAATTTTCGTCGTCTAGGTTCACTTAGACGACAGAAAATACACCTCCATCGCCTAAGTGAAACAATATAAATAGGTAGTTTCGATCATTCTCCTCTCCACTCTCTCTCAATATCCGGCCTCCCTCCGCCGCCTCTCACCTCCTCCACCATCGTTCGATCACTCCCTCCACAACGTACGTCGATCGTCATCACTCCCTCCCTCTACCTCCACCTTCCACCGTCACCTCCACCGCCGGTAAGTTTTTAAATTTTTTACGTACACACCTAGACCACAGAACATTTCCGTTGTCTAGGTTAGAGTCTCCGTAGTCTAAATACGTAGACTACAGAATCTCCATTGTCTTGAGTCTGTCGTCCAAGTGTCGTAGTCTAAACACTTGGACGACGAAAATGGTATGTTCTGTCGTCTAGGAGGTCACCTGGACGACGCAAATAACTCGTAGTCTAAGTGATCACTTGGACGACGCAAATAGTGTGTGCGTGGTCTAAGTGATCACTTAGACTACGAATTTATTGCGTGGTCTAAGTGATCACTTAGACCACGCACACACTATTTACATCATCCAAGTATAACTTAGACCACGCAATAATTGCATAGTCTAAGTGATCACTTAGACCACGCACACGCTATTTGCGTCGTCCAAGTGATCACTTAGACTACGGGTTATTTGCGTCTTCTAGGTGACCTCCTAGACGACGGAACAGACCATTTTCGCCGTCCAAGGGCTTAGACTACGGCACTTGGACGACATACTCTAGATGATGGAGATTCCGTAGTCTACGTACTTGGACTACGGAGACTCTAACCTAGACAACGGAAATTGTCTATGGTATAGGTGCATTTTTCTTGTAGTGATTTTCCCTAAACCCTAAAACCTAGACGACGGAACGACTTTTCGTAGTC
Organism: Geum urbanum; assembly: GCA_946800695.1. Taxonomy (NCBI): domain Eukaryota; kingdom Viridiplantae; phylum Streptophyta; class Magnoliopsida; order Rosales; family Rosaceae; genus Geum; species Geum urbanum. Next base: position 13,619,914 of record OX327008.1, on the reverse strand, counting down.
CATACCAAGGTGAACACAATATTAATTATATATCCCTAAATCCTAAAAATTTATCTTAGACGACGCAAAAGGGGTCATACCGTCGTCTAAGTAAACCCTAAGTCTTAACCCTAAACCCTAAAATTTTAACTTAGACGACGCAATGACACGTTTGTGTCGTCCAAGTATGCACTTGGACGACAAAAACGTGTCATTGTGTTGTCTAAGTGCATACATGGACGACGCAAACGTGTCATTGCGTCGGCTAACTTAAAATTTCATACTTTCATCTAAGACAACGACCATGTAGACCATGTCCCAACACATATTCTTTTCGTTGACACCATAGAGTAAACAATTCTTGGAGTGTGAGCGTTGACGGTTCCAAAATAGGAGTTACGGATTTTCATGTATCCACGTTTTTGGTTTGTAAAAATTTCAGTTTTGTGGTTGACTGTGTCGATGAAACCCTTAACGAACTTACTATTTACTGAAAATTATTCTACTTATATATTATCTTATGGTGAATGTATCCAACGGTTGTTTTGTCGAAATTAAATTTTGTTAATATTGATCTGCAATGAGCCTATACTTAATAACACTTACGTTATATAGATTAGTGGATACTTAAGAAGTTTAAATACGTAAATTTATTCGTCATCTTAAATCCTACTTTTTATATATATGATTCTTTAATTGATATTTTAAAACAATTTCATTCAAATGACAGATCGAAAACTTCCTTACGAATTATTTTTAAAATTTATTTTTACAGAAATTGTACCTAGACGACGGAGTAGGAAGACTCTCTGTTGTCCAAGTACTCACCTTGAGATGGTCATCTCCGTCGTCTAGGTTCAAATTTTAGGCGGTCCAAATTCCACCGCCATTTTTTTGGGAACCTCTCAAAATTTGACCTGGACAATAGAGATGACCGTCTCCGTCGTCTAAGTTCAAATTATTATGGCGGTCAACTTTCAACCGCCAATTAATTTGGTGGCGTTTCCAATATTGACTTAAACGACGAAAATGAGCGTTTTGGTAGTCTAGGTGCACTTAGACAACGGAGAATCATCCTTCGTCGTCTAAGTGAAACAATATAATTGCAGAATTCTGGGCAGTTTTGATCAAACCATCAGTCTCCTCTCTCTCTCTCTCTCTCTCTCAAACTCGATCTGGCCTCCCTCCGCCTCCCTCTGGCATCTTCTTCCCTCCTGCGACTCCCTCCCTCCGTCACCTCTCACCTCATCCACCGTCGTTCACTCCCTCCACCACGTAGGTCAATCCTCCTCGCTCCCTCCCTCCGCCTCCACCTCCCACCGCCACCGCCAGCGGCCGCCCAATCTCAGCGCCGCCTATCTCCACCACCGTAAGTTATAAATTTATTTATGTATGTATGTATTTTAATTTTTTTAATATGTATTTAGGTATAATACTATGTATTTATGTATAAATATTGTGTATTTTTGTTTAATAATAAATTGATAAATTAGTAAATTAGTAAAAATAATAAATTGGTAAATATTATTGTAAATTAGTAATTACTGGTAAACTAGTATAAATTTTATTGTAAAAATTAGTATGAATTTAATAGTTGTAACATTATTTTAATTATGGTAATTAGTATGAATTTAGTTATTTATTTTATTAATAGTAATATTATTTGTAATAGTATGAATTTAATTATAAAAGTAAATATTATAAATTGATTAATATTAATTAATGATAAATATAAAAAATGGTTTTACAAATGAAAAATATTAAAATAGTAAATGTTGTGGTAAATATGAAATATATAGAATAAATATATAGTAAAAATTGTTACAAATAGTAAATGGTAAAGTAGTTATAATTAATGATAAAATAGGTTTAATAGTTGATTTTTACAACTCCTAGGTTAAAATGACCACATAGGGTAAAAAAAAGGCACAAAAAGATGTGGAAAATGCTAAACTCTGACTCTTCGCAGAGCAAGTGAAAGGACCCAACCCCGATTTAGCTTCCTAAATCGGAATCAAACCCTTTCGAAAACACGAACCATCAAAAACTTTTCCGAAATTTGGGCAGAGTTTCGTTACTAGCGTGGAATTACCATTACCTGCACGCGGAAAATACACTTCATCCTATGCCACAAAAAGCAAACTGTGGGCACCAATCTCATCCGGATTTCTCAATATATCAACAGTAAAGTTAAGTAGTAAATATATATGCACTTTACTGAAAACCAGTGTAAACTCGTATAACGTATTCAATAGGAAGCTCAGAGCGACATCTCATACATAATCGTATACGCATACCACAGTAGGTAGAACAATAAACCTACTGGATGAAACAAAGTAGCTCGAGCACTATGCCTCCGACCACGACGTGCGACACCAGAGCCTGAACTGCAAACTGGGCACGGAAACCGAAAAGCCCAGGTGAAAGACAATAAACACGTTAGAGTGAGTGGACGAAAATAAATGTCTTTCACCAGTTAATATATGTTATAAAAACATATGCGAGTCAAAATAGAACAAATCAAACCAAATAGTATACGAGGAGACGCTGACTCCAACTCGTAAACAGAGCATGCAAGTAAAATCTCACAGTCAGAACCACGGGGTCCCTAGCCCACACGTGATCCTAGCTGCAGCAGCACAGTCGGAACCACGGGGTCCCTAACCCACACGTGATCCAGAACCACGGGGTCCCTAGCCCACACGTGATCCTAGCTGGTAACATCCTCGGGGATCAGCCGGGATGCAGTGTATCGATACAACCTCATAAACTACGACTGTACTCTGTGAAAACCAAATCATAAACATTTTGGTGCAAATGCATGAAAAAATATATATCAGTGTATGTATACTCGTATACGTATATTCGTATAAGTATAATCGTATAATTGTAAAAACACATGCTCAGGTAATCCGTAATCTCAATATGCATGCTCGAGTTCGAAAATCATATATATAAAAGACTCGCAACAATTTCCGTGAAAAGAAGTTGTCCACTCACAGTCTGGCGTAACGCGTATCGCGTTAACCCGTGATCCGGCGGAAAGTCCCTCGCTAAACAAATGATCACGAACCCCTGAATATTCACAATGTCCAATATTCAAAGTCATAATCCGACAATACAAATCAAACCACGATAATCCACCGTTCTCGGAAACACATAACCCAAAGCCGACGAATCGTCGGAAATCCGTATATACACCTCAATACCTCGCTTTATGTTCGGATGCTCAAATCGAGAAACGAACCTCCCCACTGCGATCGGGGCGCGATTTCGAGTCAAATGACATGCGACTTGTCGAAAATCCAAAAAGTCAAACCTGTTGACTGTTGACCGCCGCTGCCGGACGGAGAATTTCAAGGCGGAGCTGCACCTATTCCACTCAAAATCATGCACTGAGCAACTTTGTCAACTACACCGAAGTCCAATTCTCACTCTAACACATCCAATTTCAAGCAAAACCGAATTAGAACACAAAATTCAAACCCAAAATTCTCCATCTACAAATCAAATTAGAACACCATGTTTATATGGTTAGAATCACATTGAAGAGGGCTACAAAACCCAGTACCTCTTGAAGTTCAATTCGCCCGAAATCTCCAAACCCGAATCAACCCAAAAATCTTCATTTTCAAGCCGGAAATTTCACCACCTACGGCGTCCCACGCCGCAAACGGAGGCCGGAAAAGTGACGAGGAGGTGGAGGCGCACCGGTTGCCACCTCCCCCGTGGCCGGAGACAGCCGGAACGACACCACCGCCGTGGAGCACCGAACCACCGTCGCCACCTTCATTTCAGCTCGAGTTGACCAAGGTTGACCGGTCAAGGTACATTAATGAAATGTTGACTTGCCAAAACAGGAAAGTTACTATTTATAGCTTGCCCAAAAAGGAAACTCGTAATTATCCATTTCGACGAACTTTGAACACCCGTAACTTTCTCGTCGTAATTCCGATCCAGATAATTCTCGCGGCCACAAACTCGTCTCGACGTACTCTTCAATAATCACCTGAAGTCAAACATATCGACCAAACGGATAAAAAGTCAACTGTTCCAATCAACATATAATTAAATCAACTAAACAATCAACAATCGGCAAAATTCGCAACTTAAACTCCGTAACTCAAAATCGTGCTCCGGAAGTTCCTACGAACTCGAAATTAAATTCTGAACAACTTCCATGAAGAAGCCGAAACCAAATTCTCGACCGGTAATTAAGACTTAAAATATTCGTAACTAATTCCTCGGAACAAACCCGCCATTTAAATCCATTTTCGTCGAAACTTAAAATATTCGTAACTAATTCCTCGGTCGTCCAAATAACGATCCGGAACCGCCCACGAACTCGTAATCACATGTACAACGACTTTCGAGAAGAGACCCAACTCCAATTCTCGGCCAATAATTTAGTTGTTAACAATCCCTGGCGGTTCAAACCCTGTCATCAATCTGCGGCTACGCAGTAACTCATGTATACAGCTGATCATACTGTTGATTCTGGTCCGGGTCGTCACACAAGTGGGTTGGCAGAGCCATGAGGACAACGTCGCTCCTCTTCCGGACCCTTCAGCTGGTCCATTGACTGCAACTGGAAAAATTCCTAATGCCCCAGCTATACAGAAAAAAAGTTGATAACACCCATTCTGGCCCATCATCGATGTCAGAAAGTGCCTAGGAGTCTGCCTCTTCCGAGTCTATTCTCTACAGCACGCGGAGCAAGGTCAGGAGGGCCCCGTTAGTCCCTCAACCGAAAATAACCCGAGGACTCAGAAAGGGCGGAAAATCCGAGAAGTTGTTCAAGACGATCAGGCAAAAGATCCAGCTACCATATGATGATTTCACCGATCGCCCTCCCATCTTCCAGCTAGCTAGTCTCTCATCGCACATCATCGGGGCAATTATTCGCAACAAGTTAGTATGGTTGTGCCTAGCTGGAAGGAGTTGCCAGATTTGGAGCAGAGGAAGGTATTTAAAGAACTCTCGGCACGTAATAAAATTTTAAATTCATTTTTTAATAACCAATACAAATCGTAATTTCATAATACATACGATTATAATTTTTTATTCTTTTTTTGAAGGAACAATATGCGGTGGATAGCACACCGGAGATGCTCAGGCACATCAACACCACCGCAAACGTCATCTACTGTGATTGGAAGTACAGACTTCATAAGTATTACCAACAATTCAGTCACTCGCCTACCCCCATAGAGCTACATGGGGACAGGGAAGATGAGTGGGAGTGGTTGGTCAACCACTTCGAAGAAGAATTTTATCGGATTCTTATTTTTTTATTTAAGTTGACGAAATTGAATTATTTTTTTTGTCATTTATTAATTTTTTTATGATATATGTTATCGAACACACGCAATCAAACTAAAATAAGGCCAATCGGGAGAAGAAGGACAAACATCATACCTCTGGCTCAAAGCAGATGATACAAATCGCCACGGAGCATAGAGATAAGGGTTCCAAATACCCTTATCTGGATGCTAGCGTCATTGCTTACGTGACGCCTGGGCTCGACAATGAAGCGAGTCAAAGCGGCGTAAGTGCCGAATATATTTCTGCTCAATTAATGTAATTATTATTTATTATTTATTAAACTCTTGTACAAATGTATAATTATTTAATTTTTATTATTATTTTTAGGGAAGGTTGGTAGAACGGGCACATGAGGAATTGGCCAACACGCAGCTTGCATACCCAGATTTGTCGCCGGAAGACATGCCACCTCTATCGAGGGACAGCCAAATTGCAATCGCCGATGAGGTATACGGTCGTCGAGCTGGCAAGGTGGCTAGGGGGTCGGGACGCAAGGTGCAGCGAGATTTATCTTCTGACTCCTCTACGGCACGCTCGACGGGGCAAGTGCTCGGGATGCAGCGGTCCAAGCAGCCCCTGAGGAGGCTCTACTCGCACGGGTGAAACGCTATTTATGCGACAGAGACTTGATGAGCAACAAGTGCAGATAGCCCACCTCATCGCCCACATGCAAAACTAGGTTCAACAAGATTGTCGACTTTCTTCCACCTCACACCCCGACGACGACGACATGGCTGGAGGCGGGGGACTCGACGACATGTCTACTCCTGCCGTATTTTAGTAGTTTATACGTAGTTTAGGATATATTATATTTTTCAAATGATTTTGATATACGTACAATTTTTAATTATTTAAATTAAATTTAGTATTTAAATTAATTTATTAATATTTTACTTTAAATTCAAATTTTAATTAAAAAAATTAAAAGAAAATATATACGCTTTTGTAGTCTAAGTCCTCACTTAGACTATGAAATCATATATGCTTTCGTAGTCTAAGTTATGACTTAAACTACAAAACATATATAGATACGTCGTCTAAGTGATCACTTGGACTACAGAATAGTTTCGTGGCTTAAGTCATCACTTAGACCATGCAATAAATTCGTAGTCTAAGTGATCACTTGAACAACGCACACAATATTTGCGTCATCCAAATACAACTTAGACCACGTAATAATTCCGTAGTCTAAGTTGTACTTGGACAACGCAAATAATATTTGCATCGTCTCATCCTAACTTGGACGACGGACCATTTGCGTCGTCCAAGAGGTCACTTGGACGACGGAACGGACCATTTCCGTCGTCCAAGTGCTTAGACTACAACACTTGGATGATGGACTCTAGACGACAGAGATTCTGTAGTCTAAGTACTTAGACTATGGAAACTCTAACCTAGACGACGGAAATAGTATGTGATCTAAGTGAGCTTTTCTTGTAGTAATTAGATTAAAATATATATGTATGTGTGTTTATATGTTAATTGTTGATATATAGCTAGTATGCATATATATATATATATGTGTAACTTTGTAATTACGTAGCTAGCTAGCTAGTAGATGATCGAATTAAAGATGTATATATATAAATTAAGTTGAAATTTTCAGGATGGACAAGAGTTGGATTTTGCTTCCAAGATGGGATCGAAATTATAAAATTGGAATAAAGAGTTTTGTGGAATATGTGAAGGCTAATTCTAATGTGAATGATATTCATTATTGCCCGTGTAAACACTGTCAGTGTTGGAGCGATATGTATCGTTTTACCATTGTTACAGTATGGGAGAACCTGAAGAAAAACGGGTTTTGGGATAAGTACACGTCTTGGACTTATCACGGTGAAACATCATCAGCGGGGTCCGCATGATCATGGGCAATATCCTCAGATGGCCAGTACATCCAATGATCCAACAAGGAGGTTGATCAACGATGTGTTTCCTTATGAGCGCAGTGTATTAGCTCAAGCACCAGATAATGATCCCACCGTTGGGGGCTTCTCTCATATTGAGCCAGTCCAGTAATTACCTACAATTGTCAACACTACCGGTATGGACAGTACAATAACTTGATTGCATTCTAACAGACCCCGTTATACAACTAGTGTAATAAGATTGTTCTTGAAAGTGTCATGGGAGTAATGAAGCTCAAAGTTGAGAACAAAATGCGTGTCAAGGCTGTTGATGATTGGTTGAAGTGGACTCTTTCGATGTTGCCCCCCGGTCATCGTCTTTCTACTACTCATCGTAAAGTGCGACATATCCTGAAACATCTTGGCCTTTCCTATATCAAAGTTCATGCATGCAGATATGATTGCCTTCTCTTCTGGGGTGAAGATGCTTACGGGAATGATTTGGAGGGCATTGATGCCTGCCCGGTATGTCACACTGATAGGTATAGGTTGACTCCTGTATGGAATAAGAAAGCTGTGAAGATACTTTGGTATTTCCAACTGATTGATACTTTAGAATAGTTGTTCATGTGTGCATACACAGCTGAAGCTATGAGATGGTGGGCTCAGAGAAATTTGCCCTACGATGATACCCTTATACACTCTACTGACGGAGAGGCTTGGAAGCACATGATCAGGGAGTTTTCTCATTTTGCATCAGAGGCCCGAAATGTTTGACTGGGGCTCTCATCTGACGAATTCAACCATTTTTGAAACATGTGTCTTCAATACTGTATGTGGCTAGTTATTTTGGTACCGTACAACCTTCCTCCATGGATGTGCATGAAGAAGGAATACAATATGCTCACTCTGTTAATTTAAGGGCCAAGTTATCCAGGAAAGTGTCTCGATGTGTATTTTAGACCCTTGATTGAGTAGCTTAAGTACCTGAGCGAATTTGGACATCCCACTGATGACAAGTACAAAAACCAGATGTTCTAGATCCATGTCATGGTTGTTGACACCATCAGTGATTTTCCTGCCCGCGGGATGTTGTCGGACAATGTTACCAGGGGATACAGGGCTTGTTTAGAGTGCATGACTGTTGAGTGCTGCATATCTCATTGCAGGAAGATTGTCTAGATGCATCACCATTGTTTGCTTCCACATGATCACCCATGGCCGCAGGATCCCGAGGCTTTTGATGAGACTGTTGAAATGGGTGTGCAACCCATGAGATGGACGGGGGATGAAATTTCGGAACTGCTGAATGAATACGATTTTGGGCAGTTGAGCAATCATCCTGAAATTGTGGCATCAATACCTGACAAACCTGACAGGTATAAATTTTAGACACACAAAAGCATATTCTGGGAACTCTTGTACTAGCCTAAGTTGCCGATCAGACACTACCTAGATGTCATGCACATAGAGAAGAATGTGTGCGAAAGTGTGGGGGGCACATTGCTGAATTGGGAGGGGAAAACTAAAGACAGCCTTAAGGCACGCATTGATCTGAAAAGATGATTTTGCAGAAACATTTGTGGTTGAGAGAAGGGAAGAAAAAAATCCCTCAAGCTTCCTACACCGTCAAGCCTGACCAGAAGAATGAAATTTTTAGGTGGATAGGTAATATCAGGTATCCTTCAGGCTATGCAAGCAATGTAGGCCGATGTGTTAACTTCCGAAACAATAAGATGTTCAGATTAAAGAGTCATGACTGTCATATACTGCTTCAACGCCTGTTCTTTGTTTTCATTCGAGGGTACCTTCTGAAAGAGATGGTGGAGCCGTTAGTGGCATTGTCAATATTCTTTTAGAAGTTATGCACTAGAGAAGTGAAAAAATCAAACCTGGGAGAAATGCAACAGGACATCATTTTTATCATGTGCAAATTTGAGAGGATATTTCCCCCAAATATTTTTGATATCATGCCTCACCTGATGATCCATCTTCCCGAACAATTGCTGCTTACCGGTCTAGTACACTACAATTGGATGTATCCTATAGAAAGGTACGTACGATTCAACATATGAATTTGGCTCTAATTTTTTTAAAATTATTTGGAAATAATCATAATATGCACTTTTAAACTTGATAGACAACTGGGGACTAAAACATTTATGTGGCTAATAAATCTACATCTGAAGGATGTATAGCTGAAGCATATCTTGCGCACGAGTGCGTAACATACACCTAGTTGTATTTAAGAGCGTTAAAGGACCCTCCACAACATATGTCGGTCGATGAACCATAGTTCAAACTTTCTTTCCTCTCATACGATGTTAAAGTTTGTGGAAATTTGGAACAATATGAGCTAGTCATTACCCACTGATGGGTATTGATTAACATTCCTGAACTGCAATACTTAAAAAACTTCCATCTATACTATCCTCAGGTTGGCGGTGATCTTGAGTACCACAATAGGGACTTTGCAAACTATTTTGGCGGCTGGGTACGTTTATATATATACTTATTGATATATATAATTTAATATCATGACGTTTGTCATCTAACGTGTATGTTATTATTGCTCCACGTGAACCATGTAGAGTATGATGGTAACTGTTAGGACCATAATTATGTGTCTATTATGCTCCTAACTTTATGCTTATAACTTGTTTTATATGAATAAAGCAATGTCCTCCACCAAAATACTCCCATAATCACCATCTAAGCCCTTGAAATCTTCATCCCCACCACAATACCTTCCACTACACAACCATCTCTCTAGCCTTACGTGGGTGACTCAACATCAAGGAGCTTTGGAGGCAAGTTGGGGCAAGGAGGAAAGAATAGCTAGAAGACCTTGGAGCTTTTGGGAACTCTTGGTTATTTCTCATCCTATTTTGTCTTTCAATCATGTATCTAAGCTCTATACTTGTTATGGGTAATGAGTAGCAGATTTTGGGAGGCTAGGGTTAGAACCCTAGTCATGTGATGTGATGAACATGTTTTGGATTATATATATTTCATGGTTTTAGTGTATGTTATGAAGATTTTTGTTGTGAACGAGTTTATTGTGTGATTGTAGTATGTTTATATGCTTGAGCTTGTTGTATAATTTCTTATATGCATGTGTTGACTCTAGCTAGGTTGATGTATATGTTAAAGGAATTAAAAATGACCCTTGAATGAATTAGCTACTCAGTTAAGAATAAATGAGCATGTGAACATGATTAGGGTATTATCTATAAGATTTATCTTAAGATTTGGTTCCCTAGCACTTAGCATGGATTAGAGCTTCTTGAGTCTCTTTAGACTTGAGGGACTCTAGTCAAGCATACATTTATTAAAAGGGTTATTGTGGCACCTCGTAGAATCTCTTGGCTCGTAACTTATAAGGTATAAGTTGAGGGATTCAACTGAACGGCCTCTCGGATTCTCCAATCAATATTCAAGAGGGGAACATTTCTACATCTATCACATGATTTACTTGTTAGCTTCACAACGTGACATACAATTGAGGTATAAGGCCGTAATGACTTATGCCTATATCTCGATTCACCAAACACTTCAATGTAGGTCTTAAATCTTCTAGTGTCCAAGGTGACCTAGGAATTTGGGTTCAAAACCAATCGTGACTCACAAGGTCACGATTTGGACAATACTTTGTGTAAACGGACTTAATATATACATAAACTGAGACATTGTATGATGCATCATGTGGTTAGCGGAACTCCCCTAACTGACCTACTTGCTTTATCTTGAATTTATGTTATTTAGCTTCGTACTTAGTGTAAAAAATCAACCTTCGTTTAATCACTCACCGTAACTTAACCACCCCTTACAATGCTAGGTCTCTAAAGGATTTAGTAGTGTAAGATTCACTTCCATCTTTCCTTTATTCCCTTTATTGTCAAGTAGTGTAGTGTCTAGTGAGCCGTAATGTTTGTGCTTTCATTTCCGAGCTAAGGAATCAAAGTGCTTAATCCTCGTGGGTTCGACACTGAATTTCCTTTCTATACTATTACTTGTCCCCATACACTTGATAGTGAAGATCGTTCTTGCATTTATGAGTTAGCTAATATTTTACTAAGTGTGGAGGTATAAATCTTCCAACAATTTTTTGGCACCATTGCCAGGGATTAAGTTTATCTTAATTCCTTCGCTGGTTAGCCTTTGATTGTGGATCATCCAAACATTATTGCTTGATGCTTGTTTGTTTTAGTTTTTATTTCTTTCAATTTATCACTTAGAATCTTATTTCGCTTGTCTTTGCTTCATAAGGATACTTTGGTAGGTTTGTTGGGGTAAAAGGGTGCTAGGAATTGTGCTCTAACCTTGACTGCAGGACACATTTCGATCCATCGAAATTATCTTTTAATCCATCAACTTCAGGCTGCATCGAAAGTCTAAGGAGCTGCTTCAATCCATTGAAGAGTATTTTCGATCCATCAAAAGTTCTTCAGTTAGTAAAACCCGGGAGTTTCCTTCGATTCTTCTAAGGTATATCCTTTGATCCATCGAATCTTGGCAGATTCTTGAGGTTGTTTCACTCAATTTTTCATCCATTTTCCTTACTTATCTATGTCCCTTTGAAGCACATTTTCAATTGAGTCTTATTTTTACGATTGTAACTAGTGTGTGTCTAGATTTAGCAAACTTAATTTCCGCTACACCCTAGATTCTTAGGACTTTATTCGGCAATTCTGGTATATTGGGTCACGCAAGTCTTTACCTCGGTTCACCTCGGTGTCCATAGCACAGTGAATGGTACTACTCCATATACCGGAATCCCATTTAAACTCGTAGAGTTCTCATTGATGTTTCCTTGAGAGGGTAGAAAAGAAGCACCATGGAAGGTCTTCAAGACTTTGAGTACTTTGAAAGTTTAGGCCTAATATCTATTGGTTGCTTAGTGTGTTTTTAGGTTTATGCCCTTTCGTCACACACGTCTACACACTTCATCTTCGAGTTCGTCACTCATTTTGTGGAAGACTAATTTGGGTTTCGACAACATGGCTCCTATAAGAGAGGGAGCTAGAACAAGTAGTGAAGAAGGGGTTAGTGTACCGGTGTTGAGAGTTATTAACCGGGAAGCACTTGGAAATTTATTTGATCTTTCTCTAGAAGCTCAACGAGAAAATCCATCTTGTGGAGGCTGAGTGCTCCCAATCGAAGTTGATCCGAAATCTTCAGAAGAAGCAATATATGACAGTCATGACTCTAGCTAGGTTGATGTATGTGTTAAAGGACTTCAAAATGACTTGAATAAATTAGCTATTCACTTATGGATAGATGAGCATGTGAACATGATTAGGGTATTATCGATGAGATTTATCTTAAAATTTGGTTCCCTAGCACTAAGCATGGATTAGAGCCTCTTGAGTCTCTTTAGACTTGAGAGACTCTAGTCAAGCACACATTGATTAAAAGGGTTATTGTGGCACCTCGTATTATCTCTTGGCTCGTAACTTATTAGGTACGAGTTGAGGAATTCAACCGGATGTCCTCTCGGATTCTCCAATCGATATTCGAGAAGGGCACCTTTACAGATCTATCACACGATTTACTTGTTAGCTTCACAATGTGACATAGAGTTTAGGTATAAGCCCGTAATGACTTATGTCTTGATCTCGATTCACCAAAAACTTCAATGTAGGGCTTAAGTCTTCTACTGTCCGAGGTGACCTAGGAATTTGAGTTCAAAACCAATCGTAACTCACAAGGTCACGATTTGGACAATACTTTGTGTGAACAGACTTAATCTATACATAAACCAGGACATTGTTTGATGCATCATGTGGTTAGAAGAACTCCCCTAGCTGACCTACTTACTTTATCTTGAATTTGTGTTATTTCGCTCCGTACTTAGTGTAAACAATCAATTAACACAATCAACCTTCATTTAATCATTCACCGTAACTTAACCACCTTTTACAATGCTAAGGATTTAGTAGTGTAAGATTCACTTCCATCTTTCTGTGATTTCCTTTAGTGTTAAGTAGTATAGTGTCTAGTGAGTTGTAATCTTTGTGCTTTCATTTCCGAGCTAAGGAATCTAAGTGCTTAATCCTCGTGGGTTCGACACTCGATTTCTTTTCTATACTATTACTTGTCCCCGTACACTTGCGGGTGAAAATCGTTCTTGCACTTATGAGTTAGCCAATAGCTTACTAAGTGTAGGGGTATAAATCTTCCAACAGTAACCCAAATTGATCACACGAATCGTGTCTTTTGGCGATGAAACTGATAAATTCAAGAGTGTATCCGATGTGTAAGGTCAATAGCGTGCAATTTATATGTGTGCATAAAGACGCGAGATGAAAAACATAGAACTCTGGGGTAATGGTGCATGGTCAACAAAATGGTATTTGACTATTATGGCATTCTCCATTCAACGGTTGAACTAATTTATGGAAAAGGCATGACCGTGCACTTGTTTAAGTGTAGATGGTTTGATACTAAGCCTCAGAATACAAGGACCGATGACTACGGAACATTTTTGGTGAATACTACTACAACATGGTATTAAGATGACCCTTTTGTTTTTGCCATAACGGTAAAACAAGTGTTTTATCTTGATGATCTTGTGCACAAAAGTGCGTGAAAAATAGTTAACCATGTTGTTCCTAAAAACATATACAGTGCTGCTACACTTGGTGATGTCGCAGAGAATGTAGAAGTTACTACATACCAAGAGCCAAACGCAATTAATATTTCAGATTCCTTAACAATTTGCCTTAACAATTTGAGTCTAGGTTGTGTAGCTCGATTTCCTCGAGCAGAACTTATTGATGACAATCCAAAAGAAGACAACAAAGACTCCAGTGAAGAAGATCGACACATATTGTGACGACCCGGAACAGAATCAGTAGTGTAATCGGCTTAATCCACGAGCTTGCGCTTAATTGCAGTTTTTCGTAAATTGATTGAATTGCCGGCTTTGATCACGACTTAATTATTGGCCGAGAATTTGAGTTGAGTCTCTTCTCGAGAGTTGTTGTACGCGTGATTTTGAGTTCGTGGGCGGTTCCGGATTATTATTTCGACGACCGAGGAATATAATATGAATATTTGAAATTTCGGAATATCGTCGAGTTTATCCGTTCATATTCGAGTCTATCCGAATCGTGATTGTGATCCATTTTGGACCATCGATCGATCCGAACCGAAATTGGAATGGTTATCGACTTGATTTGCGAATTTCGCGATTAGTCGCGATTTCGACGTAATTGGTTAATATGGCGGCTTCGTTAACGACTAAATTATCGGACAAGAATTTGATTTGGGATTCTTCACAGAAGTTGTAGAGATTTAATTTCGAGCTCGTGGGAAATTCCGGAGGATTATTCCGAGTTACGAGGAATAAGTTGTGAATATTTTAGATCGTTGATTGTTTTATTAGATAAGCTTATGTTGAATTGAGCCGTTGACTTTTTATCAAATTTGTCGAAGTTGGTTGACTTCAGGTGGAAATTGAAGATTTTGTCAAGATAAGTTCGTAGACGTGAGAATCGTTAAAAACAGAGTTACAATGCAAAAGTTACGTTCGATCAAAGTTTGTCGTAAAATAAATACGGAAGTTACTAAAAATGGAAAGTATAAATAGTGGGTTTCCTTTTTAGGTAAGTCAGAATTGGGTGTGGACCGAGTGAACTCGGGTTGACCAGCCATTATTCTCCATTCCAGGCCGATTTTTGTTTGCGTTCGTTGAGCTTGATTCCAGCCTCTTTTGGCCGTGGTGTCTTCATACAAGTTGTTGGGCTTGAGCTCCTCTTTCTTTTGATAGGTCATTCGTTCAATTTGGTTGCCGGATGAAAAAGTTATGACGTTTTGAAATTTGTGATTTTCCGGCGAATTCGGTGGTGGTCGGAGGTGATTTTTCCGGTCGATTTGGTGGCTCCTCTTTGAGGGGTTTTGTTAACCATGAGGAAAGGAAGCTATTGCAAGTGGTTTGGGAGGTTGCCGTGGCCGGAGGAGAGAGATCGATTGGTTTGAAATTCCGGCGAGGGTTTGCACCTTTGAGATGAGTTTTGGACTTTTTCCGGTCAAAATTGGCCTTAAATTTGAACTGGAAAGTTGTTGGAAATGTCGAGATATTCAAAACCATAATTATCATGAATTTTTCTGGGCAGGTCTGAATTTCCGACGACGTGTTTTTCGACGAGTTATATGTCGTTTCGCTTGGAATTGCGCTTCGATCGCAGTGGTGAGGTTTATTTTTAGAATTGAGCATCGAAAATTATAGCGAGGTTTTGTGGTGTGATTATCGGATTTTCATGATTTCGTCGTTATTAAATTATATGTTTCTGGGAACGGTTGTTTCTCGTGATATGATTTGAGGCTTCGAGTTATGGTTTTGAGCGGTGGATTTTATGATTATCCAGGGGTTCGTGATCGTTCGTTTGGCGAGGGATTTTCCGCTGGATCATGGGATTAACGCGTATTGCGTTACGCTCACCTGTGAGTGGACAATTTCTTTTCACTGATTAGTCGCGAGTCTTTATTACACGTTTTACGAGCATGAGTATGCATTTGAGATTTTGAGTTATATGAGCATGCGTTATACCATTATGCATTTACGTTATACTTTATAAACTTGCATAAAACTATTTATGATTTGATTTACACAGAGTACAGTCTTAGTATATGTGGTTGTATCGATAAATTTGCATCCCGGCTGATCCCCGAGGATGTCTACCCGAAGGAAACTGTACCTTGTGCCGATGTATTTTTGGGTGGGTACAGATTTTTGTTCCTTGTGCCGATGTATTTCTGGGTGGGAACAGATACCCTGACTTGAGGTCTTTCTGGCTAGAATCACGTGTGGGTCTGGGATCCCGTGATTCAGACTGTACTAGCGCGGACGTGTCCATGATTGACCCCGCAGAGTTTTACGCTGCATGCTCTGTACGCGTGAGGAATTGGAGTCTCCTTCGTGTACTATGTTATATTCATTTATTTAGACTCGCATATGTTTTTATAACATAGATTATTCGTCCACTCACTCTAACTGTTTATATGTCTTTCCTCTGGGTTTTTCGGTTTCCGTGCCCAGTTTGCAGTTCGGATTGTGGTGTCACACATCGCAGTCGGAGGCATAGTGTTCGAGCTACCTTGTTCCTTCCAGTAGGTTTTTCGTTCTGCCTGCTAAGATATATTTATATAATTATACACTAGAGGTCGCTCTGAGCATTGTGATGTTATATTTTTCATATGATTTTTCTCGGATTTCTGTAAAGTATAGCTATATTTATTACTTTACATTACTGTTATGATATTGAGAAATCCGGATGGGATTGGTGCCCACGGTTTGATTTTTGTGGCATAGGATGAAATGTTATTTTCCGGGTGCAGGTAATGGCAATTCCGCGTTAGTAGCGTTACTCTGCAGAAATTTTTATGGATTTTGTTGGTTCGTGTTTTTAGAAGGGGTTTGATTCCGATTTAAGAAACTAAATCGGGGTTGGATCCTTTCAGCTTGGTATCAGAGCATTAGGTTTTTGATATACGCATTTTATGCTCGATTATTAACGCATTTCTCCCTGCATTTAGCTATGTTATAATCTTAGTTTTTATGTTTTTTTACTTAGTTTGTTATTTTTGGGTTATTTACGATGGAGAAGAATAACGGCGCACTTCGAGGGAATTTTTGCGATTTTTGTGATTTTTGCGATTTCGGAGCATCAAAGATGGGCCGGCCCATTAAGTATTTTTTGAGGACCATTTTGCAAAGTCCAAGTCAGCCCATATTGAAGGCCCAAGCCCAATATTTTGGCAGCCAAAGCCACTTGGTGAAGAGGAAAAGTCAAGATTGGCAAGCTTATGACTAAGCTAGGTGACTCTTAGTTTTTGATGATTAAAAGGGATGACTTAGGGTGTGACTAAGCTTGGTGACTCACAAATGGTGACTAAGCTTGGTGACTAGCGTAGGTGACTCTTAGCTTTTGATGATTAAAGGGGATGACTAAGGGTGTGACTAAGTAGGTGACTAAGGGAGCATTAAATGCTTAGGCAAGTTGGAAGGAAGAGGCAAGAGGAAATCTCTTGCCTATAAATACAAGGAGGTCGGCCATAATACAAAGCATCACTCATTTTACTTGCCAAAGCTCTAAACACTTCACCTCTCTTCCATACTTCACCAAGGTTCTTCCAAAGTCGAAGCCCTCCACCACCTCTGGATCAAGAACTAAGAGTGCGTCATTCGTGTTCTTGAGAATCACCACTCGTAGTTTGGTGTGTCACCTCTCTAAAAATGTAACCATGTTCTCTAAACTCCATCTTCGTCTTTGTAATAATTTCGGTTATGTAATGAAAGAATTTCTCTATGTTCTTCTCTTATTTTGATTCTTCCATGTGTTCTTAATTTTATTAGTTTGGATGCATGTGCTAGCTTTAAGTTCTTAATGCTTTGAGTATGCTTTAGGATAGGGTGCGTCACCAATCTTCCTAAAATATATCTCAATGATTTCGGCAAAGTATCAATTGTTTTAAGGTGTTATGCGTCATAAAATTCTTATTCAAGGAAAGCATGTGTATGTGTCTCGACTAAAATTAAGGATTTCATAGATGATAAATAAGGTAAAAGCATTAAAGTAGGCTAGGTGAATGAAATAAGTTGATCACTTGTAATTAGTAATTTAGCTTCTTATTTTTCGTAAGCATAATTAGAATTTAAGGTTTCTTGATTGTTAAACTTGTCTATGAGTAAAACATGTTAGAAGTCAAGGAGTTCTTGTTGTGTTTGCATGTTTTGTACCTTAATTTTGTAGATTAATCAACCCAACTTCCAATCCCCTTATACCTTTAAATTTCTGTTCAAAAACGAAAGCATGCATGCACCCTCTAATTCCCCGGATAGAATGAACCCTACTCACCAATACTACATCCACAAAAGAAGCGTTTTAAATTGCTTACGTGTGAACTATGTGTTTAGTGTCTACTTTGTGTTAACATTTAAGGCATGTTTTGCGCATTATCAATTTTAGGTTCTGTAGACTTCTGTAGTCGTGTTTACTAAGGATATTTGAGAATGTACAGCATGTCTAGAGTGATGGCCCGACCGGCCGGCGGATACTCATCAATACTCCGGGTGTTGTATACTTTCAAATATTTAAAGTTCCATGATTACGTTCTACTTGTTGCGAACAATGTCTTGTTCATTAGGATGCCTCCTTGACGTGCTTTCCGTGTCAGTACGGTTGTGGATCCTATTGAGGATCAGTCGACGCGCGACTTGACAGTGAGTTGTGGGTTTGGATGAGCATTCTGGATTCAGATATGTGTGGCATGGTTTGCCCGGTTGTGCGTATTTGGGCGCCTACATGTTGCTTTTGAGCAGAGAATTGGGGCAGTTGATGGTGTGCCTGAGTCAGATTATTATATTTGGTGGGTTGGTATTGTGTGAGTTCCTGTTGCGACTCCATGGCCTACATTCAGGGATGTATCGTTCACATGTTTGTTCCAGTTTGCACGTGTTATGTGGCTTCAGAGGAAGCAATACACGAGGTTCGAGATGAGTTTGAACCTGAGCATCAGAGAGATTTTGACTGTTATGCCTCGAGACAACCGTGAGGAGCTTAACGTACTGCACTTGGAGGCGAGGACATTGAGAAGGAAAGGCGCCGCCTCTACCACCCGGCCACCTCCTCTCTCTCCTTGCCCAAAATTTTAGTAACTCTCTCTCTCTCTCTCTCTCCCTATCTCTCTCACAATTAATCTACTATGATTAGGTAGTGATTGTAAATTATGTGATTGTGATTGTGATTATGATTTAAGTGATTGTGATTGTGATTTAGGTGATTATGATTGTGATTGTGATGTAGGCGATTAGGTTTGTGAAATTATTGATCGAAAGTGATTAGGTTAATAAGTTATGGAATTGTGATTAGGTTATGGGATTGTGATTTGGTTATGGGATTGTGTTTTCGGTTATTGTTTGATGAATTTATTGATGTTAAAGATGCTCAAATTATGTGAATTTTAGGAATCATGTATTTGTTTTTGGGTAGAGGAAAGAAGGCGACCTCTAAGAATCGAGAAAACGGGTCTAGTGGCGACAGTGGCGAGTCCGGCTTGAACAGTCGGCCTCACCAGCCTTACGGCGTTACATACAATAATCGTGGCCAACAACTGCTTAGAAGAACCCAGGAGACGCCTATGCATGATGATCTGGCTGACCCCCAACAACCACAGAGCGGGAGGCGGCTTTTGTTCTCCAACAGGAGTCAGACGTATATGCCCAGCTCTACGGGTCCTGACCCTTCACGTCACCGTATGCCAGACATGAGCCACGTGTCGGGTACACCCAGCTATATGGGTCCTGCTCCTTTGCATTCTTGTATGCTAGAAATGAACCGGCTAGAGTCAACTCTAGGTCCTTCTCCGGATCATGCTGGTGGTTCAGGGACATCGTCGTTCGGACAACAAGGAGGTGTCTTCCCTTCTCACCTCTATTTCCCCTCGCAGGGCGTACCTACCATTCCAGATGTCGATAACGAGGGAAACCTTATTCATATCCACCTGAAGGAAGCATGCGTCTTTCAGCCCTCTGAAAAGTGCGAGGATAGCAAACGCATCGATGTCAGAATCGGGTAAATAGTAAATATATGCATTATTTAATTTCTAACTTTCAAATAATTTGTATATTAAATTGGGTAATCCGTTTTAAATTTTTTTTTACTTTGTCTTACGCGACAGACGTCCGAGGGGAGAAAAAAGTGAGGACCAGATGCCCTGTTGTGGGGAAGCAACTTTACAAGGACATCGAGGCCTATGGGCCACTGGTCATAGAGACCAACGAGCAATGATCGGTGAGAGAGGAAAACATTTGTAGGAGGTACTCCGGCATGGCTGGAAGCATTATCTAGGACAAACTCCATGTTCTGTGGTCAGAGTGGTCCTCAGTCCCTCATAAAAAAAATGGGACATTACAGGTGTGGTTCAATGTTTGGGAGGAACTTAAATCCACCAGGGCTAATGAGGTTCAAGGAGGAAGGTGACGGGAGTTATATAATATATATTTAGATATTTGAGGGATCATGTAATGTGTTTCTAACATTTGTGTTGCATATATAGGTATAAAGAGTGGAAGAATGAGCTTTGTGAGTTCTGGAAGAATAATAACATGCTCAATGACCATTTGGGTACCCCTATGGAGTTCATGCTCAGGGAGTAAGAGTGGAAGTGGCTTCTAATCCACTTCAACACCCCACGATTTGAGGTATATATTTAACATCATATTTATTTACTTGTGAATAATTTGGTGTTGATAGTTTCTAAATCAATTTTTTAATATATATTTATGAAACAAGGCCATTTCCTCCATAAAAACAAGGAACCGACCAAAGAACACAGACAACCGTCGCGCAGGTTCTAGACCCTATACGTCTTATAGGGAAGAGGCAGTGACCCAACACCCTGAAGAAAACACCCGTTCGTATGAATGTATGAAAAAAATGCATCTTCAGTCCCACGAACAAGCTGTAAGTATTGTGCACTTAATACTTTACACATTGCTTATATATGTATTTTTTCCAACTTTTTTTTAATGTATGTTTACTAATGTGTTATTTTGTTTTCCTTGTCAATTAGATTCATTTAAGGGAAACAGCTGATGAGGTGTTGACTCAGATTGCGAAGGAGGGAAACCCTAATATCTCGAATGATGAGTTTCCCAGGCTATATCTCAGATCGATCAATCTAATTTAAGGGTTAGGGCGTGCATCATGGGAAACGCTTTCCCACCATGAAGGAGCAATTACTATTGCAAGGGTTTAGAACGACAAGGTGATGAGATATTGAAGAACACACCCAGTTTCCAACGCAAATTGAAATCTTCCACGGCCAAGCTAAAAGAGCAACTTCGTAGGCAGACTCAAGAGTATCAGAGCAAGATAGAAGAGACTCAGCAATGGATGACCCAGCAGATAGAGGAGATGCATCAAGAGATGGCTCGACAGTAGGCTTAGGAGTTAGCTCGGGTGCGAGATAAAATGGCTAAGAATTTTGAAGGCTTGAGCTCAACCCTTCAAGCACAAGGAATAAATGTCCCGGCCCAAGGTTAGACTCCATCTAACTAGCACCCTCACGATGCCCCAGATGAGCAGCAGGATCCACCTGATGATGATGGTAGTGACCCATCTTATCACCACAAATTTGACTTTGGCAACCTTTAGTTTATATGCATATGTGTTTCAAGATTATATGCTAAATTTTTATAATTTTGTATTTTGTGTTGATTGTGAAGTTGTTATGCGTTGTTGGAAAGGAAAATATATGTTTGTTGACTATTTTGAAACTACAAGTTCTAGGAATGGTAAATCCAGAATTTGCTATTTTTTTTCTTTGAAAGTTGCATACTATAGTCGACGACGTACCAAAGTTGTCGACTATAGTCTAAAATTCCGACGATTGCCAAAACTCTACTCGATGGGTTGATTAACTATAACTGACGGGTTGAAAAACTATACCTGATGGTTGTAAAATCTCATTGTCAGCTATAGTATCCTCCGGTCAACAATATTGACCGGACCAGGCAGGTTTGCCCGACGACATTCCATTCTAAAGTCGTGGGTTATGGTTTGTATCTATGGCTGACAACTTTTAGTTGTTGACTATAGTTTAGACCTATAGTCGACAGGGTGCATAAAAAGTCGTCGGCTATAGTATAGCTAACAACCTTTTCCCAACGACATGTTGTCTGCCATACTATAATTGACGACTTTTGGCTAACAGGCATACTACTTCATGTCGTCGGCTATAGTAGTACTTATTCTAGTAGTGCACATTCGTCATCAAAATCAGGAACGGGCAACCCTATTTGCCTGCAAACCTCATAGAACGCGGCCATCTTACAGTTGTGATCGATAAACTGCGCCTCCACCGACCTCAACCGGAGTAAATATAGTGGTTAACTGGCTCATAGATCAATAAATGTTTTTCCCATGACCACCACTCCTCGTGGTTATCGGATTTTTGTAGATCATCCATCTGCAAAAATGTGAAGAATATATATGAATGTGTAATTTAATTTCTACCAAAAATTTGACTTAGTTTACCTTAAAAATAAAGGAAACCAAAAATCTGCGTCCATAAACTAAGGCAAAATACTTGGTAGAAACAAACACCAAATGCCATACGTACTATATATGAGAAAAGAGTTTCCAAAGTATTGCCATACGTATCCATTGTCGAAAATAATCAGGGAACTTCTTCTTAAGCATCTTTTCAACCCAAGCTGGAGTCTTGTCTAGTTTAATCATCTGAATGTACTCCCTGTAGTACTTCATGTAACGGTCGACCTCATCACAGTCTCGCAATACTACCCAATGTGCTTCTTCAATTTCTTCTTTAGTTAATCTTTCCTTTAATACTCCTTTCAACCGTCGTACAACATTTGTGATGACTGAAAGATTGTGGCGGACATTTGGCTTGGCTTGGACTAGATCCTTGAGGTACCTATTGCAGCAGGTAACACACAAACAATCATACATCAAGCATTAGGTATGTCTCTGCTATGGAGCCATCCGAGGCAGATTTATTTTTCACAAATCCTTTATACTATCCGAGTTATTTGCAAAATCATACAATTAATAATTTGAATAATAGTAGAAACAAAGAAATATATTTATAAAATTGATGAACAACCGTTATAAATAATTGTACGTACCTTTCTTAGAGATACATCGAAGTGTAGTGGATCGGACAATAAAGGAGCACCTGTTGGGGTAGGTGGATCATGAGGTGAATCATGATGTTAAAGAAAGCAGGGGGAAATCTTCTCTAATTTGCAAAGGATGTGCATTATTTCGTATTGAAGTTCGAAGATATCTGATTTCTGCAACTCTCTAGTGTATAACCTCTACCACCATCTACATAATGCTATTATTGGTTCGACAACGTCATGAGGCAAGTATGGTCGAATTATCACTGGGATCAAACGTTGTAGCATAATGTAATAGTCATGAGTCTTTAGACCAATGAACTTGTGTTGCACCTTGTCAATTGCTCTTATAATATTCGCTGCATAAGTAGACGGATAACGAATAGTCTTGAACCAGCTGAATACATAATCCCTCTGTGTCAGCTTCACTGTGTAAGGTGCATCTTGTTGTACACTCCTCTTCTATGCCTCCTCAACCAAAAGTGACGGTGCAAATTCGTAGGTTCTAGATCTTTACGGGCTTTAGGAGTATCTTCGGTCTTCAACTTAATACCCAGTTCCTACCATGCTGTCACACACATTCTTTTCTATGTACATGACATCAAGGTTGTTCTAGAGTTTCAACTTGGACCAGTACGGTAATTCAAAGAAAATACTGTTGTGATGCCAATAACTGAGATGGTGTGGTGGATGTGGATTGAGTCTCTTCACATCTTTGTCGTTGATCAACACACCGAAATAGAAGTTGTTCAACCTCTCTAAAATCTTTTTGCTAGACCACCGTCGGAGTTTATGATCATTCTCTACCGTCCCATCGAAATGATCCTCATTTGTTGCCACGGGTGATCGTAAGGAATCCATCTATAGTGACCCATATAACACACCTTCCCTGGGTGCCAACTAGATTTGACGTCGTCCAAACAGGCAGGGCTACCATTGTATCCTTTGGTTGTGCAAGATGCTAACATCGCATATATAGGAAAATCGCTGATTGTCCACATTACGACTACTCTCATGGTGAACATCGTGTTAGTGAATTTTTCATAAGTTGGCACTTCATGTTCCCACAACAGTTTGAGCACATCGATTAATGGTCTAAAGTAGATATCTAAACACTTTCCGGGAGATTTAGGATGTAGAATTATCAAAGTAAGGAAATCAAATTCCTTGTTCATACACATCCACGAAGGCAGGTTGTACGACATGAGAATAGTTGGTCGAGTACTGATGGCAGCGCTGTTACTACCCTAAAGATTGAATCCATCTGTAGATAGGCCAAGTCTAACATTTCAAACCTCTACTGCAAAGTCTTCGAAATCTCAGTCGAAATGTTTAAAAGCCTCCCCATAAGCTGCGTGTCAGAGCACATCGTCATCTACTCGTTGTTCCGCGTACCATCTCATCGCCTGTATTGTGTATAGAAACATGTACAGAAGCTGAAATTTGGGAATCAAAGGAAAATAGTGAAGTACCTTCACAGGTTTTTTCTTCTTTGAACTACTCATATTCCGGTTTTTATATCTGCACTGGTTACGTACAGGATAATAGTCCAATGTTCATACTCTTTATAAAACAACACAGTCATTTATGCAGGCGTCAATTTTCCTGTACTTTAGGCTGAGGTTGCTCAAGATCTTTCTAACCTTATAATGACTTTCCGAAAGTTTGTGATGATCAGGTAGCAACTTACACGTACATATGCTCATGTATTTCGTCAAAAGCACTATCTAACATTTTATTCTTCACTTTTATCTGAACTTCCTCCATTATATATTGCAACACATTATCTGCACATCCGGGATACACCGGGGTCTGGGCTTCTAGTAGCATCCTGTTGTACCTATCCATCTTTGTAGTGTCATTGGCCAAGCTGGCAGCAGGGAATGTGTCATTATGAGTGGTTTCGTAACTTCTCTCTTGGTGTTGGTGTCCACCATGACTAAATTTCAGAAAAGCACCATGGACCAAATCCACTGTTGGGTTCCAAGCAGAGGCGTTGCTACAGCTGGATGAGGCACTAGGGTAACCATACCCTGAGCTGAAGTTTGGTCTTGAGCTGAAGTCTACTACTTCACCGTGTTCGCTCTACGTAGTGTAACTTCACATCATACTGTGCTCATACAGGTATAACGTTAGATGGAACAAACTAATAGTTCTGACATTTTCTGCACGGACACCTAAAATGCTTCTTTCCCTGAGCATGTTACAGCGCAAAAGCCACAAACTAGTTGATACCATCCATATACCGCACATCATTTCTATTCGTCAACTATATCCAACTCTTATCCATATTTCTGCGTAAGGATAATAACTCGATCCATTAATTATATAATTTTTCAACCAATAATTCATTATCTAATATACTTAATTTATATATATATTATCAAATGCATCGCACACACATAACATGCACGTACTTGTAATGAATTAATTAATCTTATTCTATAATTAATCTAGCTAATATATATCTTAATTATATATATTATATTATTAACTTAATGTATATGTATATTTCAACTAATTATTCTAACATATATATATTCACTATATATATTACCTAGCACATGCATGTTTTAATTAACTCATTAGTTAAATTAAAACATATATACCAAAATTAATTAACCAATTAGGATATATACAACTGACAATTAGCTTAAATGCAATATATACGTACAACAATGGAAGTAATGTTATACAAGGTCGCCAAAAAGTACTGTATATTCATCATAAAAATTAATCACCGTACGTAATTACGTATGATATTAAATTAAAAAATAATTAATCGAGATAAACGAGTTAATACATTCATCAATAAGGAGATAAGTTGGTAAAACTAGAATTCCAGGAGTTAAAAAATAGGGTTTTGATGAATTTTTGCCGAATTATTCGGAGTCGCCGGTGATGGGTTTTTCGAAGTGAGGAGAGAGAGAGCTGAGAGGGAGAGAGAGAGAAAGAATGAGGAGATAAGGAAATATGATTGGGCTAGAGATGTAATTAATAATTGACTTTTCTTAGGCGACGAAACAACATAGTCGTCTAAGTTCCACTGTTTGCCGCCTAGGTGACAACTTAAGCGATGAAAACAGCTTCGTCACCTAGGTGTTCACTTAGGCGACGCAAATCTCAAGTCGTTGTCTAAGAGTCCACCTAGGCGATGACATGTTTGTCGTCGTCTAAGTTTATAACACTTAGACGACGACAACAAATGACCATCGTTTAAGTGTTCATCATAGGCGACACAACCACATGTTTTGTCGCCTAAGTGGACACTTAGGCGACGAAGACATTGTTTGTAGCCTAATTAAGTGTTACTTAGACAAAGAATAATTGCACTTAGGCGACGAAATATTTTTTGTTGTCTAACTGTCACTTAGGCGATGAAACCTTAATGCTTTTGTCGCCTAAATGAAGTTTTCTGGTAGTGATGAAAACAGTGATTGAAGTTAAGCGGGGTGTGCCTTCTGAATCTAGACACACTGTTTTCCTCTTTGTCATCTCACTGCACAAGTAGAAAGCATTAGAGGAAAGATAGGGTGGCCCACCTTTGACTTTTTGACGCTTATAGACAATATGAGTATGTGTCAAGAAAGCAAGGAAAGGCAAATAAGTGAGTTTAAGGCAGAATCATGTAACCTCTTACTGTTCAATTAACATTTTCTTAAATAGTAAATGGAGTGGGAGTGTTTTCTCTTCTTTTCGAGTGGGACTAAGTTAACTTGTTTCTACTATAATCATCTCTTAGTGTGTTAAGTATCAGGTCGCCGCTCATTTGATATAAACACTACTGCTTAGTGTTAGTATTGCACCAATTAGCTGTACGATTAACATATTTATCCAATTAAGCAGATTAGCAACACTTACTCGACCACATGCAACACCACCAAGGAGGCTCCAACTTCACTCACCGGACCCACCCCTTCCGAGCGCGCACGCGCCCAGAGGAGGCGCGCCCGAACAAGCGGATCACACACCAGCAGAGTGCAGGTTGTCCCACATCGAAGAACACCACCAGGCTCCAAACTCAACCACCTATATAGGTAAGTAATTTATTACAGGTAAGACACGCAAATTCACAGACTCATTCATATCCCATCGAGAGCCAGCTGACTCACTCGATTCATATCATTCTATTCGCACGTTCGCTTGACTGTTATATCCGATACATCATCTGACTTAGGCATCGGAGCATTGAAGGCGGGCCGCCCCGTCTCGACCCCCGACCGTCTATTCATTGTTGTGTTCTTCTAACAGCCGCACGCGAACGCACCCGCCCGATCACCTGAAGGAAGAGGAAGCGCACGACAGGAAGGAGAAGCCCGCACGCACGAAGAGAAGGAGAAGCGCCCGCCCATCCAAACAGTCCCAACGTTCGGACGTACGGGAAGGAAGGAAGCACATCACTGTTGCTTCTGCCCCATTGCGCCCTCGCGCGTAATTCGGTAGAAACATCTGGCGCCGTCTGTGGGAAACTTACAAATTGCAAACCTCGTATAAACACCACAAAAACCAAAGGTCCACATGCTCAACCCGGTGACTAACGATAGCAGCACGCCCGATGGGGAGACACCGCCGGACTCACAGGGACGGAACGTACTGGCGACTGGCGGAGAGGACAGCGAGGGACACATTGGCAGCTTGATCCAGGAGCTGCGGGAGGCGGCGCTCGAGAGAGCAGAGGAGCGCCAAATCCACCAGAGGTTGGAGGATCGACTGGACACACTCATCATCCAGCAGACGGAGCGACGAGGGGAGGCTCGGGAGATCAACAGCGAGCAACACCCGTTCGGCGGGCCCGATGCCCGAACGGACCGAGCACCCTCACCTGGGGAGGAGTCAATGCCCCCAACGGGCGATGCCCTGATCCTTCGGAGGATGGAAGAGTTGGCGGAGGAAGTCTCGCGCCTGCGGAAGGATAAGTTGGCCGGTCAGGGTGGGACGTTCGCCCCCCGGGTCAGCCCGTTCTCGGCACACATCCTGGAGCGGGGAAGGGATCCCCACGCGAAGATAACGAAGATCGCTCGGTTCGATGGGAGCGGGGATCCACGGGCGCACGTGGACGAGTTCCGGTCCACCACGGACGGGACTCGATATTCGGACCCAACCTTGTGTTTCCTGTTCCAGGAAACGCTGGCGGAGGAGGCACGGAGCTGGTTCTACGAAATCCCGCCAGGATCCATCCACTCATTCCCCGAGCTGGTGGAGAGCTTTCAGAAGCGGTATCGGCTACAGGGCAAGTACAACACCACGGGCATCCTCCTGAAGGTCCGCCAGGGGACGGACGAGAGCCTGTCAAGCTACATCAACCGATGGAGGACGCTCGCAAGCACATGCAGGGACCTTGACAAGCGAGTGGCCAAGGTAGCCCTGATGGACAATCTATTCGCCACTCCATTCGTAGAAAAACTTGTAAGGAAGGAGCATCTCGACTACGACGAGATCATGGATATGATTGTGCAGAAGGCGTTGGTGGAGACGCGAGTGTACGGGTCAGGCTCCGAGCCCAGCTCCAGCAGACCAGGGGCGACGGGCGTCCAGCCGCTGCAGCTGGCAGACGACAAGAGGCCAACCGGGGGCTTCAAGCGGAACCGGGATGCGCACAGACAAAATTTCCAGCGACCTTTCCTCCGCGGTCAGCAGAGCAACAACTACAACCAGGCGCGGGGACATGCGCAGCAAGGTTCCCATTTTCCGCCAGCACCACGCTATCGACCGGCGGGGCAGGTCTTCACGATCGATCGGCAACCACTTGAGCAGCTTCTCCGCCTGCATCGACACCGAATACCGCCGCCGAACAACATGACGAGAGCAATGACTCCAACTGGCCAACTCCCGGACGTATGGTGTGAATTCCACAATGCCGCCACCTACCATACCAACAGCTGCATCATGCTTAAGAAGGCCCTTGAAGACATGAAGGATGAGCGACCAAACCCTCCCAGGGTGGAGGGACAGCAGCGCCAGATCGGCGCCGGCACCCGTGGGACTATCAGCACGATATCCGGGGGCAAGCGCAAGGAGGGAACAACATCGCCCGATCGCTCGAGCAGGGAGGTGCTGACGATCGGGGCAAGACGAGCACCCAAAGCAGTAAGGAAGGAAACGCCCACCATCAGCTTTACGACGGGCGACGAGGAGAAGGGCCCAAGGAACAGCACCCTGCCGTTCGTGATCGACGCGATCGTCGACCAATTCCTTGTGTGGAGGGTGCTAGTGGACAACGGGGCGTCCGTCAACGTAATCTACTTCGACGCGTACACGACGCTCAAACGACCCACCAGCAAGATGACGTAGGACCACGAGTGCATCGCCAGCTTCACGAGCAAAACTTCATATCCGATCGGGAGTGACAGCCTCCAGGTCGAAATTGGCGCACCCGACTCTCTGCACGCAGAGATCCGAACGGACTTCATCATCATGGACACCCCCTCCCCCTACAATGCCATACTCGGGAGGCCAGGGATCTGCAGGCTGAAGTTGATCATCGCAGGACATCTGCTCTTGGGAAAATTCCCAACCGATCGTGGAATCGGGCACGTTCGAGGATACAACCATGAGGAAACCGCAGAGCCCCGAGGCAGGCAGGAGGTTCTCGCCTTGGAACCCACGGATCGAGGGGCGCGATCCAGGCACGGGCGATGAGGACCACGCCTTAGCAACCGTACTTGGGGGACTTAGAGGCAAACCCACGGATGCGGGGATGCCCGTCCATGGAAGAAGGCAACACTTGGGGAAGTACTCTCATGTGGTTCTCTATTGGTTTGTGTTTATGCGCCCGTTTCATCCTTACTCCGCCCGCCCACTGGGGGATTGGGGAAAGGCTGTCCGCGTAAATACAACACTTGGTTAAAAACCCATAGCGGGGAGTAGGCGCACGTTCGCGCGAGTTATTCAAAAAAATGCCAAAAAAAAAATGCGAGGCACACAAACGGAAAGAAAAGCAGTTTTATTCATACGATCGGTTACAAACCTACACTACAAAAAGGAGAACACTATTCTACTCCGCCCCGGTATCAACATCCAGCTCTTCACCCTCCGACGACTCCACCTCCACGGTCTCCACCCGCTCGCCTGGGTCCATCCGCGTAATCACCGGCTCCAGCTTCACCTTGGGAGGCTCCCCACCTAGCCCAACCGCCCTCTCGTACGCGGACACCTGACCGCCCAGCCACTCCTCGGCATCAGACGCATCGCACGCCTCCTGGGCGGCTGCTCCAGCACGAACGCGCTTCAGCTCTGCGCGCAACCGCTCAACCTCGGCCAGGGCTCTGTCCCGATCGATCTTGGCCAGAGCTTCGCGGGCAACAGCTTCATCCGCCCGGAACTCCGCTGCCTCCACACGCTTGACATACCGGGACGCCAGACCATGGGCCTTGTCCTTGCTGGCCACCATCAACTCCATCACCCTCTGGTGGTCACGCACCTCGACCTTGAGGCGTGCAAGTTCCGCAGCCTCCCACGAGCGGAAAAGGAAGACCTGCTGCAGCATCCGGTCGCACCCGGCAAACACCGCATCCAGCCCTTCGGGCGCGACATCCTCCCGCGACTCCAACAGAGACCCTAGAGTAGCAGCACCACACGCCAGCATGCGGCGTAGCCCGTCAACGGCATCTTGGCCCGACCCAGGGGCAGGATCGACGGAGGATTCTTCCACCCGGGGACGCTTGTGCGCCCGCTCCTCACCTCCCTTCTGTCTGGGAGACCCTGGCGGCCCCCGGGGCGGAGATATGGGATTTGGAGAGCAAGCACGCTCACTCCCGGAGCATTGTGGAGGACTTGAAGGTGGACTCGACAACGGCCGCACAACGAGCGCACGATCGGAGGACTGCAGCGCAAGCACAACTTCTCGCTTGTCGTCTACATCTCCTCGCCCGACCTGCTGCCGCTCACACTCCGCCCGGGTCTAGGCCTTGGGCACAATCACATCACCCGGTGGCGGACGCGGAGCATCCGGTCGTACCTCTTGGGCGGACGCAGAGGCGGAAGCAACCACACCGGGGACAGAGGTCTTGGGCTCAACACTACCCGACGGAACGAACGAACCACCACCATCTTCCGCCACCCCATGGACCCTCCCTATAGCACCCCGCATCTTGATCAGGCGACATTTGAACGAAGCGTCCATGTCGATCGCCTTGAACTTTGATTCTGCACTGCAAGCACACGCACGCAAAGGTTATAAACACAAACAATGCTTCAGATATTATCCTATCTCTATTATTTTGCACCAAACAACAACCCGCCCGTTTGGCACTCGCTCGCACCGGGCACACTGGGGGACTTCCGCCCGTGCGGAGGAGCGCCAGGGCACTTCGGTTGGGCGGACGAAGAGGCAACACTTCAGAAACACCAGGGAAGGCGAATGAGTACATAGCACCAGAAACATCAAAACCCACCACAAATTCACCCAAAAACAGATCAAAACCCACCCCACCTCAAGAACACGCCCTGTTCTTGAGAGGCAATAACCCAGAAAACGCCCAAACAATCCAGAAATACACAAAAACCAAAGAGGGGGAAACAAAGAGAACCAGGAATGAGGGCCTCACCAGATCGAGTTTGTAGGGCGGAGTATGCACATCAAGCACGTATTCCGGCAACAGAGCACACAAACACAGCAAAGCTCAAGGAGGCAGACCACAGGGCAGTTTCAGCAGAAATTTTGTAAGTTATAAAAGCAATGAAGCAGATGAAGACCACACCCCTATTTATACTGATCGCACGACGTCAGCTGACGAACGCCAGCCGTTCGTTTTTTCGCGTCTCTACCGTCGGATCACGCCACGTAGTGCGGAGCGGTTCACTTGCCCTCCCAGGTAACCGTGCCACCCCATCATCTTCCCGCCTTAAATTCAACCCTAACACGGTCTCCAACGGCTCGATGCGTGTCACCCATGCCACACTCCCACGCTCCCACACGCGCGACGCCTGCCCTCCTGGCAGTCTTGACGACATCGACGGTTCAAGACCTCACCCACACCAGCATTAAAGACGACGCCCGCACAAGTTCCTAGAGAAACCTGGGAGAATGTCTCCTCAACAACATCCCATCAGAGCACCACCAAATTCAGGGCAAGACACTCCGCACGCACGCCCACATCCAAACAAGGCAAGCACCACTACGAGTCAACGGGCGCCCATTGGTAAGAATTGGCAGCATGATTTACGCGGCAACTGGCATGGCGCGCTAAAATCGATGGGCGCACACGAACGGGGGGATCCCCCGTCGTGCGCGCAGCGATAAGACGACCAACCGGCACCGTTTTTTCAGTCCTGGCAGGTTGTAGGCACTGAAAACGAAAGCCACGTCCCCTCCGTACGCACAAAAAACACAGGTCGCCTATTACGAAAGGCAAGGGATTCGTCCTCCCCTTGCAGACCCTAAGACCGACAGGCGTTGGGTACGGGGTACGTCCTCCCCGTTCGCACAAACACAGGCTGGCTTAAGAAACCAGAGGCATGGGGTACATCCCTCTCTGGATATTCCAAGTTCGATGGGCGGCAACAGGCATGGGGTCCGTCCCCTCGCTTGCGCGCGCCAAGGTTGCCACGGGCGTGGGGTTCTTCCCTTCCGTGCGCCGCCTCATCCCAACCAGAGGCATGGGGTACATCCCTCTGTGGATATCCTAAGTTCGATGGGCGGCAACAGGCATGAGGTCCGTCCCCTCTCTTGCGCGCGCCAAGGTTGCCACGGGCGTGGGGTTCTTCCCCTCCGTGCGCCGCCTCATCCCAACTAGAGGCATGGGGTACATCCCTCTCTGGATATCCCAAGTTCGATGGGCGGCAACAGGCATGGGGCCCGTCCCCTCTCTTGCGCGCGCCAAGGTTGCCACGGGCGTGGGGTTCTTCCCCTCCCTGCGCCGCCTCATCCCAACCAGAGGCATGGGGTACATCCCTTTCTGGATATTCCAAAGTTCGATGGGCGGCAACAGGCATGGGGTCCGTCCCCTCTCTTGCGCGCGCCACGGATACCACGGGCGTGGGGTTTTTCCCCTCCGTGCGTTAGATCCTTCCTAGCAGAGGCATGGGATACGTCCCCTATCCTGACGAAAATCGGTAGCCCGCAACAGGCATGGGGTTCGTCCCCTCTTTGCGTATGCTATACTCGATAGGCCATCACGGGCGTGGGGTTCTTCCCCTCCGTATGCCGCTAAGTCCTAGTAGGGACGTGAGGTCCGCCCCCCCTATAGGCAACAGACACGACGCGGGTGAGGGGTGCGCTCCTTGCTCGACGCTCGAAAAAGTACAAGCCGAATTAGCTGGGCTAAGCTCGATGGGCGGCACGGGCGTGGCTTCCCCCCCCCCCCCCCCCCGTGCGCGTAACGTTAACGATCGATTCTCCGACTCGGGTACCGGTAAGGGTGTGGGGTCCGTCCTCTCCTTCAAGGGCCCGAGACCGATGAGCGTAGACCAGGCGTGGGGTCCGTCCTCCCTGGGCGCGAAATCTTCCCGGGTTAGGCGGCAGAGGCCTCTGCGCGCGCTAAGGCTGATGGGTGGCACGAGTACGTGATCGTGGGCGCCGCAACACTTGTAGGTCGCGGTCCTGATCTCCCCGTTGACGCTACAGCGTACGCGATGGCATCCCCATTGACGTGCGGCGTGCGCAGTTGGCTCCATCGCTGGCGTCCGGACAGCATTCATCGCATACACACACTCATACCATACATTCATACATTCATACCACACCTCCACATTTGCACTCGAGTCTGTATATCTGTCTCTGTCTTGCACTTATGTATGCGTTCCAAACCAAACCCACCCGGGCGCGCGGCTCCCAAAATATAGCAAGTCTGGTTGGGAGGCCGGGCCCATATATACACCAACACACCACCAGGCAACACCCCACAGGAAACATGTACAGGTACACCACGACACGAACAAGTACACGCTCGGACGCCCAGGTCCCACTCCGTCATGCGATCCCTTTCTTGACCGGAGAGTTGGGGGACTTGGGGGTTACAGGATCGCACACCACTGCCTCAATCGGATAAAGTACTCCTGTTAATCGCACAGCCTTTTTTCAACTCCCCAGTCAAGAAAGAGCTCTTTGACTTGGGGAATTGGGGGACTTGTTAGTATTGCACCAATTAGCTGTACGATTAACATATTTATCCAATTAAGCAGATTAGCAACACCTACTCGACCACATGCAAGACCACCAAGGAGGCTCCAACTTCACTCACCGGACCCACCCCTTCCGAGCGCGCACGCGCCCAGAAGAGGCGCGCCCGAACAAGCGGATCACACACCAGCAGAGTGCAGGTTGTCCCACATCGAAGAACACCACCAGGCTCTAAACTCAACCACCTATGTAGGTAAGTCATTTATTACAGGTAAGACACGCGAATTCACAGACTCATTCATATCCCATCGAGAGCCAGCTGACTCACTCGATTCATATCATTCTATTCGCACGTTCGCTTGACTGTTATATCCGATACATCATCTGACTTAGGCATCGGAGCGTTGAAGGCGGGCCACCGCGTCTCGACCCCTGACCGTCTATTCATTGTTGTGTTCTTCTAACAGCCGCACGCGAACGCACCCGCCCAATCACCTGAAGGAAGAGGAAGCGCACGACAGGAAGGAGAAGCCCGCACGCACGAAGAGAAGGAGAAGCGCCCGCCCATCCGAACAGTCCCAACGTTCGGACGTACGGGAAGGAAGGAAGCATATCACTGTTGCTTCTGCCCCATTGCGCCCTCGCGCGTAATTCGGTAGAAACACTTAGAGTCCGTAAGAGCGTGTGGCTGCATTCTACTTGGTATGATTTCAATTATTTCAGGAGCAAAGTATGTGAAATTGAAGATCAAATAGTGGTGTACTAACAACTCTCTCGTGTCCCTGGATCAAAGAGAATGATCTGGCTCAATGATCCCTTCAATTGAACATACTTAGCACCGTTTCAAGCAAGTAGCGTAGGTGGGCTATGAGTCCACTCTACTCAATAATAAAGATTGGGCTCCAACAAAAACGATGGTTATATGGGGCGTTAGAGGAAACACAATTGAAGAGGTGCTTGTAAAAAGAATTTTCGAGATTCGAGTGGGAACGCGCCGGCCAGAAGCCAATGCGCTTAGGGTAAGCACCACGCTAGGAAACGTCCAACCAGAGAGTTTTGCAAGGAGGATTAACTTTATTGTTTTCGTTTGCTGGGGGTGAAAAAGGGTCGCTTTGCCAAGAAGCAAGGCAAATAAAGAAAACGGAGTACCGAAAGTGGCGTAGATGTGTGGAACTTGTGGACAAGAGAGAACCGCAGAGATGACCTATAAGGAGTTGACACATAGTCAATGCGTAGATGAAGTAAGACGTATGTAGGACACGGGTTGGAAGCGTCGCGGGCAACGAAGCAACGAGATTGAGATGCAGTGTCATACTAACGTCATGGCAAAGACGGTTCTTAAAATGACATGCTTTTCTCAATTTGAACGAACCTAGAACATGGTGCATATCGAACGACCCAAAGAATATATGTGGATGTTGAGGATGCACTCTAGGGTAAGAAAGGAGAATGTAAGGAAGATTGGACACACCAATTTCACACTTTCACTTCCACTTCCACTTCCACTTCCACTTTCACATCTATTGTTGCGCACTTTGCTCGAGTTCTTACTGCGCTTGAATACCTATGGATATTGGAGAGAAGCACAAAGTCCCCAGTTCGTCAACTCGTGTGAAATTAGGTATTGGTTTAGGAACTGTGTTCTTATGTTTTTGCGTGTTTCTGTGTGTTGTTTTGATTTCAAAACCCTGTAGTTTAGGATAGAAAAACGAAAAAACAAAGAGAAATGGGGACTAATCGGGTATGCTAAGCATGAAATGTTTGGGTATATGTGTTTCTGGGTATGAAATGAGAAAGCATAAGAAAAAATAGGTAGATGGTGAAATTCATGAGGAAATAATGGTTGGGAATATGGGTTTAGGCAAGAATTTCTAGGTTCAAGATGAACTGAGGAAAGAACAGCTAAGAACATGAACAATAGGGCTTGAAGTAACTGGTAGATCGAAATAGCGTAAGAACAAACGTGGTTTAGATGTTTGCATAGGGCAAGGGATCTTTTGACATATGCGGAGTGGGAAATGACTCATGAGTTTCTTTGCCAGGCCGTTCCATGAAGCGTAATTAATGGATCCCTTGGTCATAGTAGATATATCAAGTGAATCCTATAGGATAGTAAACAGGAAGACGCACTGCAAAAATTACTTACATCCAATAAGGGATGAATCCTATGAGGTAGTAGACATACCATGAGGTACTAGACATATCATGAGCGTGCTGACATCCCTCTCCTCTTATTGTTAGTGCCGCCCAAAAATGGAAGATGCAGAAATTGACGCATTTCTGGTGAGGGAACCCCGAAAGCAGAGGAGGCGCCGACATAGAACAGGTGAGAATGAGGAAGAGGGGGAACAACTAAACGCATGACACTAAAGCAGGGTAGGGACCCTCGACTGCATCTGGAGCATTATCGTCCGTGCTACCCTTATTTGAAACAGGGGGCTCATGTTTGTGGTGCTTGGAAGACGGTACGACCGTACAAGAGCCAAAAGGCGTGATGTCAGGAAAAAAAATCAGGGATGCCTACAACGACTCTGGGATCCCGTTGTACATAAAGCTTAGGGAGCCAATAGAAGGGGAAGTTTGACAAATCCGCCCGCAGTCTACTCCTGCGTATATTTATAGAAATTACGAAATGGGTTGATTCTTCCTTTGCACCCGTTTATGCAGTACGCGCTAGCTCAGCTGGATCCGTCATTAGGGCAATGTGATCCATTGATCATAAAGGTACTACAAGCGCGTTACGTGAGCACGTAAGCTTCGGTGGCGTGTGTCCTTTATCGAGTAGGGTTTTCGATCCTCGCGTTAGCTCGTTTAGCGGGAGTGAGATGTCTACATCCTCAGGGTCATCCGTTAGTTATAGTGATGACAAATGTCGACGCCTACTTTGATAAGGAGCCCAAGGGATAAACGTAGCGGCAACAGGGATCCGGTGTTGGTACTTTGCCAGTATAGGCCGACGCGATCTGAGAGGAGGCAAAGGATTAGGCCCCCTAATAGAGTGGGGGAGAAGCTTCTGTTGCGTCCGACGCACCTTTTGTGGCTCTGCCAGTGTTCGTCCATGGTGGGCCATGCCTTAGTGATGGGGAGCCAATATAGGAAGCCGTTAGGACTATGAGTGCAAAGCAAATAAAAGAGGCGCAGACAAACTTTCATATCCCTCCAAACTTGGAGCTTAGGACACCGAGGAAAGGGGAGATTTGTGTGCATCCACCAGCAGGGTATATTTGCTTTCATGAGCGGCAGTTGCGTAATGGTGTCTCGCTACCACAACATCCCTTATTCCAACATGTCTTAGTGTCACGGGATGAGTTCTTCACTACTTCACTACTCAAACTACTGTGCGACCTTAGAATTGATCGCCTTCTTCCGAACAATCTAAGTCAGCCTCTTCCTGCAATGTAGCGGAATAAAAGACTAACACGAGAGAGAAAGAATGCTACACGCTTTGAGAGTGGGAGAAAAGAACTTTGTATTAGCTCGTAAATGCTTTACAAGGCTCTCATTTCTACACTACTCTACTCTTTTCTTCTCTTCTTGTTCTCTTTTACTCCTCCTTCTACTCTATGAGTTCCTCTACTTGAACTCTCTCTCCCTCAGATGGGAGGGGAGGTTCCCTATTTATAGTCTCCTTCTCAAGCCTAAATATTCCAGACTATTCTACCACGTGTACAAGTTCTAGACCTATCTATACGAGTCTAGGATGTCGCATGATGGTTCTAGAGTTCTCCGGAGTAGTCTTGCCCCACGAGCCTCTCTACAGTTCTAGAGTTCAAGACTTGCCTTGATGCTTCCCAAGTTTTCCGGAGACTTCCGCAACCTTCCGCGACCTTCCACTACCTTCCGGCACCTTCCGTAATAATCCGGATGTCTCCATACCATTCTGGACCCTTCTCGATGCCTCCGTGATGTTCCAGACTCCTCCGGAACCGACTCTGCTGTTCCGCATCCTTCCGGAACCTTCCAGTCCTGTCTGGGTGCGTCTGGCAGCCCCCCGGGTGCTTCTGGAAGCCCCCTGGGTGCGCCAGGCAGCCCCTCTGGGTGCCTAAGGCAACCCCCTCGGGGTGCCTCTTGCTGCTCTCGGGTGCTTCCAGGATACTTCACTCCTATCCTTGAGCCATTTCTTCCTCGCGAATGCTCAAGGCTACCATGGGAAGGTTGGCGGTCCGTGACATCCTCCCCCACCTGATTTCGTGATGCCCTCATCGCGGCTTCCCTATTGTAGCATCAGATCTTATCCTTAAATTACCACAATACTTCTTCCGACTCCCAGCTGGCTTTCGTATCGGGTAGACCTCTCCACTTGATGAGGTACTCCTTGTGGCTTCGCCTTCCTCGGCGATAAGTGACTCTATCCGCGAGTACTTTGTCCACTACCTTAGTTATCACTCGATGCGTAGCTTCCCTTGTTGGTTCCTCCATCTTCAGTGATGCCATTCTACTAGGAGACTTTGAAGGGGTTGACGGCATGATCCACCTCTCTCCGCGGTGGCAGCTCCTTTGGCAACTCCTTAGGAATTACTTCCCTAAACTCCCTAAGGACTGCCCTGGTCTTGCTAGGCAACAACTCGATCTTCCCTTCAACCTTCTCTTCAATCTTCAGGGTGGCCAAGAAAGTAGGCTCACCCTTCTTCCATGCTCTCGCAAACTGCATAGCAGACAAGGTGCGTGTCTTCTCCGTTGCTTGCCTCTTCACGGGCACAACACAAGGCATTTCCCCATCTACCGCAATACAGAAAGCATTTTAGAACGGAATGGGAAAAGCTCGTACCTTGTCCATGAACTCAAGGCCAATCACTACACCATAGTCTTCCATCTTGACTATAGTGAAGTCGACCTTCCCCTTCCAAGCACTGATGTTCACTTCCACATCGCGTGCTACTCCTTCAATGGGTATGGCAGGTGAGTTCGTCATTTTCACACTGCCAGGTTCCTTCGTGACTCGGAGCTCAAGCTTCTTCGCTTCATCCGGCATCATGAAGTTGTGCGTGGCTCCGCAGTCCACCAAGGCAGGAGTCACCGTGTCGCCTACCTTGACATCGATGAACAATGATCCTTCTTCCGTTTTGTGCCTTGCCTGCAGCACGCTTGCCTTCGCGGCATTTAGCAATCGGATGCCTCCCATCCTTGCTGAACCTTCTTCTTCTTCTTCTTCGATCCTTGGCCCTTGTAAGCTCATAGCTTTGAGAGCTTTCTTCTGCGGACAGTCGCGCAACATGTGAGGGCCATTGCACAGGTAGCACTTGGGTTCCCAAGCCTTGCCTGTAGGCCTGTCTTGCCTCTCGGTCCTCCACACCTTTGGCCTGCTGGACTCGGACTTGTCTCTTGACTTGTCCTTTGGCTTGTCTCCCTCACTTTCCTCATAGCTCACGTTCTTCCCTTGGAACTTGGAGTCTCCTTGGTGCCCGACCTTGAATTCGACAATAGACTCGGCTGCGGCGATGGCTTGGGACAAGGTCTGAACTTGTCTTCTTTGCAGCTCAAGTTTAGCCCAATTTTGTAGTCCACTCATGAAGTACATGAGCTTGTCTTCGTCCGGCATGTTGGACACTTCGAATAGCAAACTAACAAATGTGTTGACATAGTCTTTGACACTACTAGTTTGCTTGAGCCACCTAAGTTTCTCCTTAGCTTCGTATCTAGCATTTTGGGGATAGAAGTGTAGCATGATATCATCTTTGAAT
Organism: Geum urbanum; assembly: GCA_946800695.1. Lineage (NCBI taxonomy): Eukaryota > Viridiplantae > Streptophyta > Magnoliopsida > Rosales > Rosaceae > Geum > Geum urbanum. Next base: position 13,580,374 of record OX327008.1, on the reverse strand, counting down.
TCTTTCCAAGTAGTGAGGGTGAACGTACGTTATTCGATCTCCATGCTCCTTCGACGCCACCACATGAGGGCATTTTCGGCTAAGAACATGGTAGCCGTCGAGATTTTGGATTCGTCGTCTTCGATCTTGATACACTTGAAATGCCTTTCCATGTTCCATAGGAAGGTATCAAGCTCTTAGGCTTCCCTGTTCCCGGTAAAGGGTTTGGGTTTAAAAGAGTCCACTGCCTTCGCGTCCCTTAGACCTTGCGACTTGTTTATGGCGGCCTTCTTGCATAGCGCTAAATCTCCCTTAACTTCCTTCACTTCCTCTTGGAGAGCTGTGAGCCCGACATTGACATGGTCGAGTCGCTCTTGGACCTCCCTCCGAATAGTATCTGCCATCATGTTGAGAGCGTTGTGCATACTTTCTCGCAACTCCTCCATCATGGCTGCGAAATCGTCCTTCCTCACGACATCATCCTCAAGTCGAGTGTCGAACTCGACCACGACTGCCTCCATCTTGTCCAGTCGTGCATCTAAGGCAACTACTTGGTCCTTGACGCTCCTCTTGCCACTAGCAACTACAGTCTGCTTCATAGAAATTGCTTCTCCAGACATCTTCTTTCTGTACACTTGGCTCATTATCGGACAAACCTGCTTTGATACTAACTGTCACGGGATGAGTTCTTCACTACTCAAACTACCGTGCGGCCTTAGAATTGATCACTTTCTTCCGAACAATCTAAGTCAGCCTCTTCCTACAACGCAGCGGAATAAAAAACTAACACAAGAGAGAAAGAATGCTACACACTTCGAGAGTAGGAGAAAAGAATTTTGTATTAGCTCGTAAATGCTTTACAAGGCTCTCCTTTCTACACTACTCTACTCTACTCTTTTCTTCTCTTCTTGTTCTCTTCTACTTTTCCTTCTGCTTTATGAGTTCCTCTACTTGAACTCTGTCTCCCTCAAATGGGAGGGGAGGTTCCCTATTTATAACCTCCTCCTCAAGCCTAAATATTTTAGACTATTCTACCACATGTACAAGTTCTAGACCTATCTATACGAGTCTAGGATGTCGCATGATGGTTATAGAGTTCTCCGGAGTAGTCTTGCCCCGCGAGCCTCTCCACGGTTCTAGAGAGTTCAAGACTTGCCTTGATGCTTCCCAAGTTTTTCGAAGACTTCTGCGACCTTCCACTACCTTCCGTAATGATCCGGATGTCTCCATACCATTCCGGACCCTTCCCGATGCCTCCGTGATCAACCGAACTCCTCTGGAACTGACCCTGCTATTCTGCACCCTTCCGGAACTTCCCAGTCCTTTCTGGGTGCGTCTGGCAGCCCCCCGGGTGCTTCTGAAAGCCCCCTGGGTGTGCCAGGCAGCCCCCTCGGGGTGCCTCTTGCTGCTCTCGGGTGCTTCCAGGATACTTTACTCCTATCCTTGAGCAATTTCTTCCTCGCGAATGCTCAAGGCTACCATGGGAAGGTTGGCGGTCCGTGACATTAGCACGTCTAAAACTAACGCTTGGCTAGTATGGGCCTATAATGATCAATGTTCTCCAAGTGCACTTCACCATCTTTGTGTTGCCAGGCTTGCACTATCTAATGACCGCAGAGATTATGGCCTTATGCTGCTTGGGGTACGCTAGGCATGCCATGAATGATGGCACCGCAACATTTCGGCTTAAAATCTAGAGGTGGTTCTTCCCCAATGCTCCTTATTTAGTGGGCGGAGGATGGGAATTTCAACCAGGGGTAATGGAAGCGGAGAGTGCCACGCTTCGCCAAGTCCCCACTACGTTCCAACCCATAGGTATAATGCATGAATAGTTCAAAATATACAATATTACATGGAAATGTGACACTGAAATTCCTAGAAAAAAATGGGAAAAAAAGAAAGGACATTATGATCTCACGCATTTTGACCGGTCGAGACGAAGCCCCTTGATCGTTTTTGCTATGTTTTCGACTCGTTGAAATTTTTGCCTAGTTTCTTTTCGACGCATCGAAGATTATCCATCAACCTGTCAAAGAAGGGTCTCGACCTGTCGAACCCAAGCACTTGTCTCGTTCGTCATACTTGTTCAACCCATCGAGGATATTTTTGGACCCGTCGACAACCGATATCAAAAATCATTTCGGTTTTTGGTTTTCTTTCGACCCGTCAAGGGATATTTTTCGAACCGTCGAAAGTGACATTCTGGACCCAAATTGAACCAGTTTTTGACCCGTTAAAGATTCCTTCGACCCATTGAGGTTTGATACGTACTTGGTGTTATTTTGATGTTGTTTTTTGCATCATTTTTTGTCCTATAATATCAACACTCTACAAGGGTGATAACCCTTTGAATATCTTTAAGTATTCGCTTAAAGTGTTCGTCATGTCTTCAGTTCAAAGATTTAGTGATTTACATTCTTTTATGGATATTTGAAGGGGAGATTGTGTGGTTAAAAAATAGTAGTACTACCCATGTCCACTATTCTACGGAATAGGTAATTTTTTATGCCTCCTATGCCATATAGTTCTTCAATGACAACCATGATTGGTTCAGTGCCAATTACAGAAAGGAGTGGTTGAACACAATTTTTGCTACCAAATGGTACAATATTTTATTTCACTGACGCCAAAGGCCAACCAAATCTTACTATGTTTTAAGGATACTAGAGCCAATGAGTTACACTTGAAAACTCATTATGAGAATGAAAAATAATTCTTGTGTGCTACCTCCAAAAATTGTGGTAGAAAGCGCATATTGGAGAAGTTTATGAGCATTTATAGTGGTTTCTATCTTACTAGGATTTAGATAATTGAATTCAATGCAGTCACTCATACTGATGTGTATGACTCTGACTCATAAATTTAGTCATTTTGACTGGGTCATCCAGGTCGACATATGATGATCAAAATATTGAAATTTTTTCATGGTTATCCGTTTTTTAGAGTAAGGCAACATGTGGTAATACAAAAAACCATCGGTTTAGATGGAGTGGACTATATTACTCCTCTCAGTCCAAGCTCGGTCTCTAAGACGAGTACAACACAACCCCAACGACACTATTGTGGTGCCTAATGTTGTTCCCCCAGATTCCTTGGTGGCAATCTCTGCTGCTCACCACTCGTTTGGCAAAGCTTGCTCGTTAGCAAAGTTATAGGCTAGACCTTATTTTGCGGTTGACAATATAGAGAATATCCCATTTTTGCAGAGAATCCATGGTGATATTTGTGGATCTATCAAACCGGAATGCGGACCATTTAAATATTTTATAGTTTTCGTAAATACATCAACGCGTTGGTTGTTAGGATCATAATTATGTGCCTATTACACTCCTAACTTTATGCTTATAGCTTGTTTTATATGAATAAAGCATTTTTTTTATGATGTTTCCTGTTCTTGCTAGGAAATGTGGAGTTGGCTTAGAAATGTATTAAATATGAAGAATTAGATACTTTTTGGAGAAGACGTATACATTTCCGAGGTCAGGAGAATTTCGGAGCAACTTTGGGAAAATTATGAAATAGCTTCAACGGAGGTCACCGGAAGTTGCCCGAAATTTGCCTGAATTTGCCACAGCCGGCTGGCAGGCCCACCTTGGCCAGCCCAATGGAGGCCCATTGAGCCCATCTATACCCACCCACATGATGTCACCATTTTGGAGCTTAGTCTTCTATAGCCTAAAATAGTGGATCATTGTCTCCCTAATTCAAAGGTAACCTTTAGATCTTCCATCTCACAATTTCCTATCATCTACGGGTCCATATTTTCCTCCACATTACACCCAAATTCGAGCTCCCTCTTGCACCCAAAGATACCACATTTTTCATTTCACTTATCTTTACAAGTTTAGAGCCCATTTTCTCTCCAGTTTTGTCTCTAATTTCTCTCTAGGGTTCTTGGTGAGTTCTCTAGGGTTCTTGGTGAGTTCTCTAGAGAGAAGCTAGATTTCTTTACTCTTAATCCTTTCCTCCAACCCTCTACAAATCTAAGAGACCTAGCCTTGAATTTCTTGGCCGAACCTCTTCCACTCTCCCTCATCACCATCCCCCACTTCCTCCTCCCATCTTTGCCTCTAAGGAGTGTGCGATTCTCTAGACTTTGAAAAAGTGAGAAGTAATTCCTCTTCCCCTTAGTTTCTTTGAGTCCTAGAGGTTGCCTCTCCTCCTCTTGAAGATTTGGTGCTCGTTGAAGAAGAAGTTGAGCTAGAAGAGCTTAGAGTCACTTGGAGCTTTGCTAGGGACCCTTGGTTATTTCTACTCTATTTTACCTCTTAAACATGTATCGAATTTTGTATTTAATTATGTTTTATGAGTAGTCTCTTTTGGGAGGTTAGAGTTAGAACCCTAGCCATGTGATGAACAAACTATGTGTTGGTTATGTATGACTCTTGAATTGTGTTGTGAATAAGCTATTGTTTGTTTGTGGATGTTTATGTGTTTGAGCCTCATGTCTAGTTTTGTTATGCATGTCTAAGCTAAGACTAAGTTGAGATATGGTTAAGGAAGCTAATAATGGACTTAAGTGAATTAGTCACTCATCTAAGAAAGATGAGCATATAAACATAATTAGGCTATTATTGTATGAGATTTACCTTGAGAATTGGTTCCCTAGCACCTAGCATGGACTAGAGCTTCTTTGAGTCTTTATAGACTCAAGGAACTCTAGTCAAGCACACAATAATCAAAAAGGTTATTGAGGCACATTGTAGAACTTCTTAGCTCGTAACTTACTAGTTACGAGTTGAGGGATTCACTAAACTACCCCTCGCATCTTCCAATCAAGATTCAAGAGGGGAACCTTTCCACAACGTGACATACTATTGGGATTCAAGTCTAAATAGCTTGGATCTTGGTTCCACTTCACGATATTCTTCAATGTTGGGTTTAGGTAGCCTAAAGCCTGTAATGACCTAGGAGCTTAGATTTAAAATCAACCGTCACTACTACATTTTTAACCATTGCCGGCGATTTAAAATCGCCAGCAATAGTTTTTAAGCATTGCCGGAGATTTTTCCCCCAAAAATCGCCGGCAATGTTTTTTTTTTTTTTTTTTAACATTGCCGGGGATTTTTCCGGCAAATCGCCGGCAATGCTCCGCCGGTAATTAAAAAAAAAAATCATTGCCGGCGACTTAAATGTAAGTCGCCGGCAATGATTAAAAAAAAAATCATTGCTGGCGACTTAAATGTAAGTCGCCGACAATGGTTTTTTTTTTTTTTTTAATTACCGGCGGAGCATTGCCGGCAATGTTAAAAAAAAAAAAAAACATTGTCGGTGATTTTTGGGGGAAAAATCGCCGGCAATGCTTAAAAACTATTGCCGGCGATTTTAAATCGCCGGCAATGATTAAAAATGTAGTAGTGCGTGACTCACAAGGTCACGACTTGAACATTCATTCTCGTGAATGGACTTAATCTAAACCGGGACATTGTTTGGTGCATCATATGGTTAGTGGGGATTTCCCTAGTTGACCTATTTTCGCTTGTATTGAATTCGTGTCATTTAGTTTTCGTATTTAGTGTAATCAATAAACCATCAACCAACTCGTTAATCACTCACCTGTATGTCATCATCCCTCGCTATGCCAAGCCTCCAAAGGACTCGGTCGGGTGAGATACACTTTCATCCAACTCGTTAATCACTCACCTTTATGTCATCATCTCTCGCTATGCCAAGCCTCCAAAGTACTCGGTGAGATACACTTTCATCTTTTCTTTAGTTCTTGTGTCAAGCTAGTGTTTAGAGTGTCCGTAGTCTTTGTGCTTTCAATTCTGAGTTAAGGAGTCTAAGTGCTTAGTCCTCGTGAGTTCGACATTCGATTTCCTTTCTATACTATTACTTGTCCCCGTATACTTGCGGGCGAAGATCGTTCTTGCACTTATAAGTTAGCCAATAGCTTACTAAGTGTGGGGGTATAAATCTTCCAACATTGGTCACACGTTGCTTTGTTATCTACTAGGAATGTTGTATTTGCAAAATGCTTAGCACAAAGAATTAAGCTTCAGACTCACCACCCAAAAAATCTAATAAGCTCTATTAAATTGGATAATGCTTGAGAGTTTAAATCAAAATCTTTTGATGCTTACTGCATGTCAATAGGGATTTAAGTTGAACATCCCGCTCTGCATGTTCATTCGCAGAACGGTCTTGCAGAAGCACAAATAAAGTGGTTACAGCTTGTGGCCAAAGCTTTAGTAACGCATACTAATTTATCAGTATTTGCTTAGGAATATGCAATGTTACATGGAGCTATGCTTATTCTCTTAAGACCCATAGCATGTTAACCATTTAGTGCTTACCAGTTGACGACTAGATATGAGCCTGACATTTCACATCTACGCATTTTTTGTTGCGCGGTATATGTTCCTATTACACCTCCATTGTGTACAAAAATGGGTCATCAACGATGATTATGCATCTATGTTGGTTATGAATCTCCAAAAAAAATTTGTTATTAAGAACCTTTGATAGAAGATTTCCTTACTACTAGATTTATAAATGTTCACTTTGATGAGACATACTTCCCACTGTTAAGGGGAGATGAGAATAGTTCTATTCCAGTTGAACGTAAAAAATTGACATAGTCTAACCCAACTATGTCTCATCATGATCCCGCAGATCTCAGAGTTCGATTGAAGTGCAACATGTTCTCGATCTTCAGAAAGTAGCAGATTCGATACCTAACTCCTATATTGATATTGCAAAAGTGACAAGATCAGATAAACCTATTGTAAATGTTCCAGCAAGCTTGGAAGTCCCTAAAAAAGGGCAAGTTAACGTAACTCCCAGGCTGAGACATGTTCCTTTCACCAATGTGGATGGTGTGGCGCGTGCCTTGGCTCCCACAAGGCAAAGGGGGTGACAAAGAAAATCCACTGATGAGTTGTCAGTGAAAAGGCAGGCCATTCAAGCACAAAATAATCATTTCATCATCCACGTTGTGAATCCTTCACATGAGATTATTCCTAACTACGTGTCCAACATGCAACACATTACCCCTCTCACACCAACCACGTGTCATCCAACGTGTGGCGCACTTAGCGGCAACCTCCTAGCCACACATAAACGCTTAATGTGATGACTCACCATCTCCATATTTTGTTTTTGCCAAGCAAAATCTCAACACCTAATGTGGGAACTCCATTACATCAAGCGCTACCCTACTACTCCTCAATCAAAGCGACATCACTTTGTCTAGCGTGAGCTAAAAAAGGTAGCGCTATGATTCGACGATTTTGCCTAGTGTGAACCAAAAATGGGCGGCGCTAAGGCTCGACGAATTTTGCATAATGTAAGCCAGTAATGGAAAGTGTTATGGCCTCCACCCATTCACCTAATGAGCGCTACCAATGGGTATCGTTAGGTGAAAGAAACTCCCTAGACATTTATCATCCTAGGTGGGATGTTTCCTAGCAAGGAACTCAACCTAGCGGCATTGGTTACCAACAGACTTATACTTCGCTCGGACTCGGAAAAGCCCTAGTGTGGAGTTGACCCAAAGGCAGTCAAGTGACAAATCATCAGCTGCCCAGCCCACAACATCACAGCCCACCTTGACGACCTAACAACAGATGCCTAATGCATATCGCCATGACTCCTATAAATACAGGCAGATAAACTCCCTGCCTGATTTTGAAGCCAGCCCCTCAAATGCTTAAAAACACAGCTTCAGTGATCACATTCGGACCTCCCTTTCATTAGAACGTAAGCACTAGTTTTGTTAACCCTTATTTTTCTGAAGGATCCTAATCTTGCTTGCGGAGTCGAGGAGACTCTGGGGTATGCTATGCTACACTAGGCCTAGCAGTGCTAAATGTTCACAATTGTGGTTTTGTTTTCAACTCCCCAATAAAGATCATTCTCCTTAACATGAGGACTTGGGGGACTTGTTAGTACGCAAATACGTAACCCCAAATTATCCATACTTTTCGCTTATAAATGAGAATTAGAAAAGAAAATCCAAGTTTTCGATCTGGTAGGGCTATTCCTACCGAATGTTAAGCTGGCTAGATATAAATGGGTCTTTGTTCACCCATTTAAGAATGAAGTCTAGCGGTATAAAGCTAGACTTGTGGCACAAGGATTTTCTTAACGCATTGACATTGATAATGAAGACACCTATACTCTGGTCATGGACATCATTACTTTTCGCTAGGCTTATCAGTTTGGTAGTGTATATAAAATTGAAAAAGTGCTAAAACCGATCCAGTAGGTGATCTTTGACGGGTCAAAAATTCTTTGGATCAAAACCATCCTCTCTTTTGTCTTGTTTTTCTGGTATTTTAATGTCAGATTGCCAAAGGATATTGTATATTTCGAACCATTCATGCATTACGAAGTAAAATAACCATTTTAAACTCCTTTCATATACCAAAAGGAAGAAATTTTATTAATATGCCAATACAAGAACCTGCATCAAATATTGTCTTCTTCAAAACCCAAGACTAAAACAAAGTCTCAAACCATTACTAAAAATAAGCCAAAACTAAACTAAACTTGTTATACAGTAAAGATATGAGCCTAACACATAAACTAATCAAAATCCCTAGTCTCCAAACTTGCTTTGGTGACATTTGCTACAATGAGATTGCCTTCACCACCATCTTCCATCTCATAGTCTTTGGTGTATTTTGTCTCATATGCCAAGAACTTCTTGCACTTCTTGTATGCATTCTGAACATCATTGGATGCACGACACTGTTTGTGCGTATGCCAAGTCAAGTTTTGAGTTTGTCCTCCTTTACTACGACATCTGCCACGTCTTCCTCTACTACCATGATTACTGTAAGGCTCAAAACGACCGTTCTTTTTATCCTTACGTTTCTTCCCACCAGTGTTATACGTCTCATGAACTTTCTTAGTACTAGCTAGCCTAGCATTTTCCTCTCTTTCTTGGCCAAAAAATTAATGAGATAACTGAATATCTAATTCGTTCTTGCTCGTAAACTATCCTATATTGGGGCGCGAGCGTATCCATGGAAGTAAGGAATGTGCTTAAAGACTTCTCGACCATAGCATGATCGGTCTTTTCCACGCCATAAATAACCAACTCAGATTGAGCATAGCTTGATTGAACATTGATCTTCGGATAATCCAATAACTGGGTTGAATCCCATTTTTCTTACAGTTTTTGGGAGTTGTACATCATGCACTTTATTGAACTATTTTTTTAAAGTCGCCCACAAATCTGCGGGGTCATTCTTTAGTAAATATTGTTTATCTTTTCTTTTCAAAATTGGATGTATGTGTCGCCTCAAGAACATGAGTGTCTGTGGTTTTCCACTCAAATTAAGGTTGAGCTGATCAAGAGTTGGTACCACGACGTTTTTACCGGGTGGTGGTGGTGGTTGGATTGTATCAATAAGATTTTTACCGAAAAAAGTATTCTCAACATCTGATACCCACTGATGGTAATCTTCTCCTTGAGGATGACTGATGTCAAACTCAGGCCTTGCTAGCTCAGCTGAAGTCATCTACAAAAGAGACAAAAGATGTACTTAGTACCGATCGAAAAATCACGATAACAAATATCAAGTTCAGGGAATAAGAACCGTGATCAATGATGTGTGATCACAAAAATTGATGCAAAAATGGTGGCTTCATACTATACTTAGAAACCGTGACTTTCACAATTTAGTCACAAATATCGACTTCCTTTCTTCTGTTTTCAATGTGAAATCATAATAAACCGTAATATTCACTAATAACTGTGGCTCATCCATGACTGTCACTAATAACAAATTTTTTATAAACATATATTAATCAGTAGGAACTAGGGCATATAAGTAAATCATGGTATAATAAACCTAAATCTAGACCTAGATTGTAAAATCCTGTATTTTGAAATAGACCAAAATAAAATTTTGAGGTAGAAATGAGAAAAGATACGTCATGGTGAGTTGATAATATTTTCCATTATATTTTTTGGGGTACCGAATTATTTTCTATTTTTCATTAATATTTGCATACCAAATATGCTAATGTGGCAACATTTAATTGGTTCGTTAGAGATTTATTTGGACTGAGGCGTGTGTTTGCTTGCAGCCAACATGTTTTCACCGAGAGCTAAGATGTGGTTAACATAATTAGACTTGTGGTGAAGAGGAGTTGCTTTCTGACCAAGTAGTTTATCAACGAGAATGGCATGCGTCCTGTTGGCCATGGTCTCAATCCTAGGAGATAATTGGTTTAAGCAGGAGGTGGCAAGGACTAGACTATAGCAGAAGGTTAAATTTGAGGGATTTTCTTCGGAACGGTGTTGGCAGCACATAAGAGAGATCAATTGATACTTTGGGATCTAGTAGATGCCAAACTTTGTTCCCAAACAGAGCATATCTAACCTTGTTATTTTATTATAAAAGTTAAATAGTTTAGGTGAATCTTGGAGACCAACACGGTGAAGGCACTCGTCTATAAATAGGAGTTTTGGGCTCAGAGCAAAGGGGGTAGAAACACAGAAGCGAAAGAGTGGAGGTCGGAGAAATGGGTGAGAAAGTCCCTGAGTGTTATATATATATATATATATATAGACACACATACACGTATGGAAGTCGAGATTCTCAGATTGATATTCTTTTCCTCTACCTTAGTTGATCGGGGTGAAGCCCAAATGAAAAGTTATTAAACATTTGAGGGGTCTTGTCGATTAGTTAGGAGAACTAATGTCCAATTATTGGTTAATTGTTTACTCGGTGTGGCATGTATACAAAAAGTTTAACTTAGGGTCGGGGGAAATTTTTTTATGTTGTTGTTATGATTTTATATATTAATATTTTATTTTTATTGTTAAACTTATGTTGTTGTTATAATGAATTGTCATACTCATGCATTGCAAGAAAATGAGAGTATGTAGATTTAGAAAACAAGTGTATTTGAGATAAAATAATATATTCTATTTGTGTAGTTGAGACTATGCTCGTAAGGAATCAGCTTCACCAGCTTTAAAGTAAATACACAAATGAGGAGAGAAGCTTTTTCAACTAAATGTTGATAAAATGTAAATATTATGACAGATGACACTGGCGACCGAGAATAGTTCAAAAGTACTAACAAATGAGAAATAGTGAGTGTGGATGATCAGGAGATGATGATCAAATCAGCATCTCACATGCATTTTATTATATCAATGTGCATAAGGATGAAAGTCCTAATGAGTGTAAATTCACCCTTTTTTATTATTGTTGATTCAGGTGACAAAGTGCAGAGAATAAAACCAATATGGATATTTGTATTTAGAAAAAATTAAGTATCATAATGTGTTATATTCTTTATAACAAATTTGTAATGATAATTCAACGAGTGTGTTTTGTTGTTTCATTTATTTTATTTTTACTTTTCAAACCCGTCACACTCGGACTCGCGATTAAACCACAACTCCAAATTATCAACCCTTTTTCCGGGTCAGGGTGTGACACAGATCTAGAGTATTGTAGTAATTAAGTTTTGCAACATAATTTCTAAATCGTAGAAAGTCATAAAATTTATCTCGAGCATGTTATGTCAATGAGGATTTCCGGCAAGTGTTGTCGACGGGAAAGGTGACCGACGGTGGTTGTTGTTGAACTCCGGTGGTGGTGATCCGGCAGTGGTGAAGGTGATGAAGGTTTTTCTATTATTAGGTTTTGGGGTGATGGCTATCAACTCAAGAGTTGCTAATAATGTGTTGAAGGAGAAAAGTAAAATTTGATACATAATAGACTGAAACTAGTCTTATTCATTGATAGATAGTCTTACATATAGGCATTACAATATGTTCTAATCAATATCCCAATAAATCAAGAATTGAGATAATATCTACTTCAATTCTAATTTAGCCAAGACACACACCAAGACACCAGGAATATTTATTTTGTAACGACCCGAACCAAAATTAGTGGATTAATCGTTGTTAGTTGTGTAATTAACGAGCTAAGCATCAACGCCACGGTTATTGAGGTTTTCGTTAGTCGTAAATTAAAAATTAATTAATATTTTATTAGTTAGGTCTTTAGCTTTAGCTTTCTCTTCGAAGTCATGGAGTTCGCCAAGTTGAGTTCTAGACCATTTAAAACGTGGGTTTTGGGTCGAGGTGAATAAGTTACGATTTTCGCAAGCATATCGAGATTCTTCTCGACCAAATTTTGACATTTTCTTAAATTATAAATTTTGAATAGTTCCCTTCACGGAAGTTATTAAGGTATTTTTAACGTCGGAAGCACGTCGATACTTTGTTTGTAATTTTTGGAGGTACGAGTAATTTTCTAGGAATTTTGGTTTGGGGACCATTTGCTTATGTTCTTGGTTTGGGTGTTTTATTTGGGCCAGGTGTGTTGGCCCAACCCAAAACCTCCACCCCCTCTTTCTCTCTCCTCCCTCCCGTGCTCTCTCTCTCCCTCCCCTCCGGTCACCGGTGACCCACCACTGGTCGGCCACCATAGCGACTATGGCTAGTCTCAAAACGATCCCCTCAGTTTCCTATTCCTTTTCCCCAACATCACAGTTCCTATTTCCCCTCTCTGTCGCCGGAATACTGATGAGAAAATCAAAGGATTTCGGCCTCCGGCCCCTACGACGCCACTGGCGTTGGACCACCCCAACTCGTGGGGGCTTTTTGAAAGGACACAACCCCGATTTAGTTGCCTAAACCGGAATCAAACCCCTTCTAAAACGAGAACCAATAAAAACCTTAGAAATTTCGGCAGAGTAACGCTACTAACGCGGAATTGCCATTACCTGCACCCGGAAAATAACACTTCATCCTATGCCACAAAAGCCAAACCGTGGGCACCAATCCCATCCGGATTTCTCAATATCATTTCAATATCAATAAACAGTAAACATAACTGTAATATATAATATATTCTAGAAAATCCGCACAAAACATGTATCAGAATGTATCAGAGCGACCTCTAGTGTAAATATATACAATATACACATCAGTAGGCGAAACAAGAAACCTACTGAAAAACACAGGTAGCTCGAACTACTAGTTTCCGACCACGACGTAAAACACCAGAACCTGAACTGCAAACTGGGCACGGAAACCGAAAACCCCAGGGGAAAGATATGAAAACTGTTAGAGTGACTGGACGAAAATAATGTCTTTCGCCGAATAATATATGTTATAAAAACATATGCGAGTCAAATGTATATAAATCAAATGGTACACGAGGGAGAATCTAACTACTCACGCGTACAGAGCATGCATGGAATATCTCACGGGGTCGCTCGTAGACACATCTGTGCTAGTACAGTCCGAATCACGGGATCCCAGACCCACACGTGATTCTAGCCAGAAAGGCCTCAGGTCAGGATATCTGTTTCCACCCGGAACTACATCGGCACAAGAAACAGTTCCCCCCTGGTAGGCATCCTCGGGGATCAGCCGGGATGCGAGTGTATCGATACAACAACATATACTAAGACTGTACTCTGTGTAAACCAAATAATAAATAGTTCGATGCAAATGCATAAGGTAATATTTAAATGTATATACGTAATGTATAATGGTATAAGCATAATCGTATAACACATGCTCATATAAAACATAATTCGTATGCATGCTCAAGTTTGTAAAACGTGTATAAAGACTCGCAATCATTCCGCGAAAAGAAATTGTCCACTCACAAGTGAGCAAAACGCGCACTCGCGCTAATCACGTGGCCCGGCGGAAGATCCCTCGCCTGAAACACGATCTCGATCCCCTGAATAGTCATCAAGTATATCTGATCAAAATCATAATCCACAACACTGTACCACACCTCGGAAACCAACCGTTCCCGGAAATATACAACACAATGCAAAATAATCGACGAAATTCCCGAAATATCCACTCGAAACCCTCGACTAAAACTCCAATACCCAAATCAACTCTAAAACCTCAAGGCGAAGATCGGGGCGCGAATACAAGCGAAACGACATATAACTCGACACATTTCCAAAAAAGTCAACGGTCGTCGGAGCTCCGCCGTTGACCGCCGCTGCCGGCGGCGGCGCGGCATCAACGGTGACGGATCCCGGCCAAAATTTCCAGATCACAAGTTCTCCTCAAGCCCAGCACATTTATCTTCTACACCGAGACCTAATTCTAAACCCACCGGCCGGAATTGAGCTCGAAACTCACGGAATCCATGGATTCCGTTGAGATTCCGGCGAGCTTCAAACGGCAACCAAACCCAAATTCCTTCTACCAAAAGCATCTATAGGTTGAGAGTAACCTTTCCCCCCAAAAGCTCCGACCCTAAAAGTCGCCGGAGAAGGCCAACCGAATCCGGTAAAATCCAAGAACTTCACAAAGCTCGTTCTCCCTCAATTCTCAACCAAATGGAGAAATTCCAAGTTCTAAACTGCTTAGAATCACGAGAGGAAGATTTTACCTTCCAAGGTTGTGGCCAAATTCGGCCTAGAACAGCAGTTCCGGCGATGAACAGTAACCGGGTGAATAGTCTCCTCGGGTCAACGATCAAACTGCCCAAAATGGAAAGTCAACGCTGGTCAACGCCTCAAACAGTGTTTTCGACAATTTTTCGACTATTTCCGATATTTATACACGCGTCTCGGGACGATCAACAGTCCAAAAAGGATAACCATTACAATTCGGATAAATACGAAACGAACGGATAAACTCGTCGATAAACCGAAACTTCAAATAATCATATTATATTCCTTAGTTATCGGAAAAATCATCCGGAACCGTCCACGTGCTCGAAATCACGTGCTCTACAACTCTCGTGAAGAAACTTAATTCAAATTCTCAGCCGATATTTAAGTCACGAACTAATCCGACAAATCACACAATTAACGATTAATCACGATTACGCCTAATCTCGTGAATCGTACTGATTACTCTACTGATTCTGGTTCGGGTCGTCACAAATCTACCCCCCTTAAAAAAATTTCGACCTCGAAATTTACATACCTGTCAAGTGAACAGATGAGGATACTGCTCCCGCATACGTTGCTCAGTCTCCTAGGTGGCCTCCTCAACCGAGTGATTCTGTCATAAGACCTTCACTAGCGAGATCACACGGTGCCTCAACTCCTGCTCACGACAATCGAGAATCTGTATTGGCTCCTCCACGTACGTCAAATCCTCTCAGATTGGTAATTGCTGTGGGGGTAACACATGTGAAGGATCTGAGATGTACTTCCGCAACATTGAAACGTGGAAAACATCATGAACACGAGCCATCTCAGCCGGTAACTCAAGTCTGTAAGCAACAACTCCAACCTTCTCTGTGATCTCGTACGGACGAATGTACCGTGGTCAAAGCTTGCCACGCTTCCCAAAACGCACAACTCCCCTCAACGGAGACAGTTTCAGGAAGACCCAATCACCTACATCAAACTCGAGGCTCTTCCTCCTCACGTCCGCATAACTCTTCTGGCGATCCTGGGCGATCTTCAATTTGTCCAGGATAATCTGAACGTCCTCCATAGTACTCTTCACTAGATCAGGGCCAATAAGCCATCGCTCGCCCACCTCACTTCAACACAACGGAGTGCGACACTGCTTCCCGTATAGGGCCTCACACGGTGCCATCTCGATACTGGCCTGATAGCTGTTATTATAGGCGAACTCTATCAAATGTAGTTGCTGGTCCCAATTCCCGCGAAACTGTAATAAGCATGACCGCAACATATCCTCAAGTGTTTGGATAGTCCGCTCAGATTGCCCGTCAGTCTGAGGATGAAAAGCTGTACTAAATCGCAACCTCATGCCCAATGCTCGCTGCAACGCCTGCCAAAACTCTGAGGTGAACTGACTGTCTCGGTCAGAAACAATAGACACAGAGACACCGTGCAGACGAACAATCTCTGATAAATACAACTTGGCCAATCTGCCCACAGATATCTTCCCTGAAGTGCAAAAAAATGAGCGGATTTCGTCAGTCGATCCACAATAACCCAAATACCAGTGTTGCTAGCCGATGTATGCGGCAACTGATAAACGAAATCCAGGTAATGTGTTCCCACTTCCAAACCGGAATCTCCAGTGGCTGTAATTTTCCTGCAGGTTTCTGCCTCTCCGCTTTAACCTGCTGACAGATCAAACATCGACTCACATATGCGGCAATCTCCCACTTCATATTGCTCCACCAGTAATACGCTCGAAGTGTACGAAACATCTTCGTACCTCTGGGATGCATTGCATACGCTGAACTATGGGCTTCATCCAGAATCTCCTTCTTCAGGCTCTCATCTCTGGGCACACATAACCTGCCACTGAACAACAACGTACCGTCGTCGCTCAATCGAAACTCTGTAGGCACACCATTCCGTATTATGGTCTTCTTGCCTAACAGGTAGGAATCTGAATCCTGAGCCTCTCGTACCTGATCAACCAATACGGGTCGAAACTGAAAACTGGCCAACAAAGCTCCCTCGTCATCCCACTCGAACTCGGCACTCGTAGCCCGAAGTTCAGCTAACATCGACACTCTGGCCACACACATATGAAATAACGAAGCTCCAGATTTCCGGCTAAGTGCATCAGCCACAACATTGGCCTTCCCTGGATGGTACTCAAAAGTGCAGTCGTAGTTGTTAATCAACTCCATCCACCGGCGTTGCCTCATGTTCAAATCTTGCTGCGTCCGCAAGTAGGTAAGACTTTTGTGGTCGGTGTAGATCTTACACTGGGCTCCGTACAAGTAATGTCTCCAACTCTTCAATGCTAACACAATAACGGCTAACTCCAAATCATGCGTCGGATAGTTAACCTCATGTGGTTTCAGCTGCCTGGAACCGTAGGCCACAACTCTACCATGTTGCATCAACACACAGCCAAGCCCCAACTTCGACGCATCACTGTACACTACGAACTCACCGCTGTCATCTGGTAAAGTCAAAACCGGTGCAGTAGTCAATTTCTCCTTCAGGAGCAAATAACTCTCCTCGCATGCATTGGACCACTCAAACTTGACGCCCTTCTTCGTCAACCTGGTCAGTGGTGTAGCAATTCGAGAGAAATCCTGTACAAACCGCCGGTAATAGCCTGCTAAACCCAAGAAACTCCGGATCTCCGGTACAGTGGTAGGTCTACTCCAATTCAGCACGGCCTCGATCTTGTCAGCATCAACTGTGATGACCCGGAACAGAATTAGCAGTGTGATCAACTTACTTTATGAGTTACTACGTAATCGCAGATTTCCGACAGATAGTTGAATCGCCAGACTTGATAACGACTAAATTATTGGCCGAGAATTGGAGCTGGGTCTCTTCTCGAGAGTCGTTGTACGTGTGATTTCGAGTTCTTGGGTGGTTCCGGATCGTTGTTTGGACGACCGAGGAATAAGTTATGAATATTGGAAGTTTTGATATAATCGGTTTTATATGTCGGATTTGTTAGCGACTAAATTATTGGACGAGAATTTGGTTTCGGATTCTTCACGGAAGATGTAGAGAATTTAATTTCGAGCTCGTGGGAACTTCCGGAGCATTATTCCGAGTTACCAAGATTTAGATGTGAATATTTCCGATTGTTGATTATTTAGTCGGATTATGTATGTGTTTGGGTTGAATAGTTGACTTTTTATCGGTTTGGTCGATGTGTTTGACTTCAGGTGATAATTGAAGAACATGTTGAGATGAGTTTGTTGCCGCGAGAATTATCGAAATCAGATTTACGACGTGAAAGTTACGGATATCTAAAGTTTTTCGTAAAAGATAATTATGAAGTTTCTATTTTTGGAAGGTATTTAAACAGGTTTCCATTTTGGGAAAGTCAACATGTTCATTAATGGGTTTGACCTGGTCAACGTGGGCTTGAAGGGTGGCGTGCGACGGTGGTTCGGTCGCCGGCGGTGGAACTCCGTCCGGCCACCATTGACCACGGCGTTGGTCCCTTTCGGCGCGCCCCGGCCTATCCCCGGCCTCCTCTCATGGCGTGGGACACCAGAGGAGGGAGGAATTTCCGGCCAAGTTTGGGATTTTTTGGAGGTTTCGGGTTGTTTGATTTCCGGCCGATTTGAGCTGAATCAAGTTGTGGGCTTTGAAGCTCTCCTCTCCATGATTCTAACCATGTAAGTATGGAGTCCTAATTTGATTTGTGGATGGAGAATTTTGGATTTGAAATTTGTGTATCAATTCGGTTTCACATGAAATTGGACTAGTCAAAGTGAGAATTGGCCTTCGATGCAGTTGACAAAGTTGCTCAGTCGATGATTTTGAGTGGAATAGAGGTTGCTCCGCCGAGGAATTTTTCAGTTTGGGTGGTGGCGCCGCCGCGGGCGGTGGTCAACGACGGCGGTCAACGGTCAAACTTTGACTTTTGGAGTTTTCGAAAAGTTGCATGTCATTTCACTCGAAATCGCGCCCCGATCGCAGTGGGAAGGTTCGTTTCTCGATTTGAGCATCCGAAAGTACAACGAGGTATTGAGGTGTGATTTCCGGATTTCCGACAGTTTGTCGTAATCGGATTATGTGTTTCCGAGAACGGTGGTTTCTTGTGATTTGTTTTGAATTGTCGAGTTATGACATTGAGTAATGGACATTGTGAATATTTAGGTGTTCGTGATCGTTCGTTTGGCGAGGGACTTTCCGCTGGATCACGGGTTAACGCAAACTGCGTTACGCTAGTCTGTGAGTGGACAAGTTTCTATTTTCACCGTTGGTTTGCGAGTTCATGGATTTTATGATTTTCGTGTTTACTTTATATGATGATTGAGATATATGTTATTTTCGGAGGTGTTATTATATGTTTATTAGTGATGGCATTTATTGCATCGATGCTACCAGAGTTGAGAGATTCCTCTGGGCAGGGTTGAGAGGTCCCTTGTGTGCCGCCAGGGTTGAGAGGTCCCCTGGCCTATCACCATCGGGTTGAGCGATTCACCTGACGTCGGGATTGAGAGATTCGCCCGACAACCTCTATATATATATGTGTTCCGAACTCGCACTGTTTGACATTTAATATGTATATAAACTGGTGAAAGGCATATGTTTATTTTCGTCCACTCACTCTAACGTTTTTATTTGCCTTTCCCCTGGGCTTTTCGGTTTCCGTGCCTAGTTTGCAGTTCGGACTCTGGTGTCGCACGTCGTGGTCGGAGGCATAGTGCTCGAGCTACCTTGTTTCTTCCAGTAAGTTTATTGTTCTACCTACTGTGGTATACTTATATGATTATACATTAGAGGTCGCTCTGAGTATTCTGTTGTATATACTATATTATTTTACACCGGATTTCAGTAAAGTACTGATATATTTATTGTTTTACTTTACTGTTGATATATTGAGAAATCCGGATGGGATTGGTGCCCACGGTTTGGTTTTTGTGACATAGGATGAAGTGTATTTTCCGCGTACAGGTAATGGTAATTCCACGTTAATAACGAAACTCTGCCGAAATTTTTTTGGGTTTTGTTGGTTCGTGTTTTCGAAGGGGTTCGATTCCGGTTTAGGCAACTAAATCGGGGTTAGGTCCTTTCATCAACACTAACTCCCTCAGCCGATATTACATGGCCCAGAAACTTCACACTATCCAGCCAAAACTCGCATTTGCTGTGACGACCCAGAACAGAATCAGTAGTGGAATCAGCTCAATTCGCGAGTTAGCATTTCGACGTGGATTTCCGATAACGAATTTACTCGCCAGGGTTCTGTTAACGACTAAATTATTGGCCGAGAATTGGAGCTGGATCTCTTCTCGAGAGTCGTTCTACATGTGATTACGAGTTCGTGGGCAGTTCCGGATCGTTATTTGGACGACCGAGGAATTAGTTATGAATATTTGAAGTTTCGACGGAAACGGATTAATATAGCAGGTTTGCTCGCGACTAAATTACCGAACGAGAATTTGGTTTCGGCTTCTTCACGGAAGTTTTTCATAATTTAATTTCGAGTTCGTGGGAACTTGCGGAGCATGATTTTGAGCTACGAAGAGTTAGTTGCGAATTTTGCCGATTGTTAATCGTGTAGTCGATTTAATGTGTGTTGGTTCGAAGGGTTGACTTTTTATCCATTTGGCCGATGTGTTTGACTTCGGGTGATATTAGAAGAATATGTCGAGACGAGTTCGTGGCCGCGAGATTTATCGGAATCGGAGTTACGACGAGAAAGTTACGCATGTTTAAAGTTGGTCGAAATGGATAAACATGAAGTTTCCGTTTTGGGAAAGCTTTAAATAGTAACCTGCTAAAAGGGGAAAGTCAAAAACTGAAATTATGGAGTTTGACCTTGGTCAACTCGGTTTGACCGAGTTGAAGTGGAGCTTGACGGTGGCGTTCACGGCTTCGCCGGCGACGGTGCTTTCCGGCCACCCCGTGGCTTGGTTCTTATCTTGTTCTCCTCGTCCCAACCTCACGAGTCTAGCCCCGGCCTCCTCTTGTGGTGGAGCTCACGGTGGAGAGAGAAAACTTGAAGCAAAGTTCAAGGTTTTTGGGTTTAATGGTGACTTTTGATTCGGGCCGAGTTGATCTCAAACAAGGACTGGGTTTTGTAGCCTTCTTCAAGGTGATTCTAACTATAAAAACATGGTGTTCTAATTCAATTTGTGGAAGGAGAATTTTGGATTTGAAATTTGTGTTTCAATTCGGGTTTTCATGAAATTGACCTAGTTAGAGTGAGAATTGGCCTTTGTTGTAGTTGACAAAGTTGCTCAGTGGGTGATTTTGAGTGGAACAAGGGTAGCTTCGCCGTGAAATTCTTTGGTCAACAGTGGCGCCGCCGTGGACGGCGGTCAACGGCGGTCAACGGGTTGACTTTTTGACTTTTGACAAGTCGCATGTCGTTTGACTCGAAATCGCGCCCCGATCGCAGTGGGGAGGTTCGTTTTTCGAATTGAGCGTCCGAACGTAAAACGAGGTATTGAGGTGATATATATATGGTTTTTCGACGATTCGTCGTATTCGGATTTCGTATTTCCGAGGACGGTGGTTTCTCGTGATTTGTCGTGTATTGTCGAGATATGAGTTTGAGATATGGATTTTGTGAATATTCAGGTGTTCGTGATCGTTCGTTTGGCGAGGGACTTTCCGCCGGATCACGGGTTAACGCGATATGCGTTACGCAAGTTTGTGAGTGGACACTTTATTTTCACGGAATGATTGCGAGTCCTTATTTATTATTTACGAACTTGAGCATGCATATTGATTATGATTTTACGAGCATGTGTTTTACGATTATGTTTATACGAATATACGTATACGAATATATACATATACGTACATATTATGTTTTAAGCATGTGCATAGAAAAGATTTATGATTTGGTTTACACAGAGTACAGTCTCAGTATATGTTGTGGGATCGATACACATTGGCTTCTCGGCTGATCCCCGAGTACGCTCCGGGGGGGACAGATATCCTGACTCGAGGCCTTTCTGGCTAGGAATCACGTGTGGGTCTGTGATCCCGTGATTCAGACTGTGCTATCGCGTGGTAGTCCATGAGTGATTCCGCGATTTTACATTGCATGCTCTGTACGCGTGAGGAGTTGGAGTCTCCCTCGTGTACCCGGACGCGTGAGGAGTTGGAGTCTTCCTCGTGTACCATTTCTTTACATATGCATTTGACTCGCATATGATTTTATACATATATATTACTTGGTGAAAGACATTTATTTTCGTCCACTCACTCTAACGTGTTTATTGTCTTTCACCTGGGCTTTTCGGTTTCCGTGCCCAGTTTGCAGTTCAGGCTCTGGTGTCAAACGTTGTGGTCGGAGGCATAGTGCTCTAGCTACTTTGTTTCATCCAGTAGGTTTATTGTTCTACCTACTGTGGTATGCGTATACGATTATGTATTAGATGTCGCTCTGAGCTTCCTGTTGAATACATTATACGATTTTACACTGGATTTCAGTAAAGTGCATATATATTTACTACTTTACCTTACTGTTGATATATTGAGAAATCCGGATGGGATTGGTGCCCACGGTTTGATTTTTGTGGCATAGGATGAAGTGTATTTTCCGCGTGCAGGTAATGGCAATTCTACGTTAGTAGCGAAACTCTGCCCAAATTTCGAAATGTTTTTGTTGGTTCGTGATTTCGAAGGGGTTTAATTCCGATTTAGGAAGCTAAATCGGGGTTGGGTCCTTTCAGCTTGGTATCAGAGCATTAGGTTGTAGGTTCTGTAGACTTCTGTAGTCGTGTTTACTAAGGATATTTGAGAATGTACAACATGTCTGGAATGGTGACCCGACCGGCCGGCGGATAATCATCAAATTCCGGGTGTTGTATGCTTTCAAATATTTGAAGTTCCATGATTACGTTCCACTTGTTGAGCATCATACGACGCGTGATTTTCCAGTGAACAATGGATTCAGATGAGTATTCAGAGTTCAGAGAATTGTGTGGCACGGTTTACCTGGGGATGTGTATATGAGCGTCTACATGTTGCCTCAGAGCTGAGAATTGTGGCAATGATGTTTGCCTGAGTTATATTGTTGTGTTTTATGGGCTGATATTGTGTGAGTTCCGGTTGCGACTCCATGGCCTACATTCAGGGTGTTGTGTATACGGCAATGGTTTCATCAGGCTACCCAGTATTCGACTGTGGAGTGTTTACCACCTGAGGCAGAGATGCATTGTCCACATGTTTGTTTCCGTTTGCACGTGTTATGTGGCTTCAGAGGAAGCAGTGCACGAGGTTCGAGATGAGTTTGAACCTGAGTATCAGAGAGAGTCTGATTGATATGCCTCGAGATAGCCGTGAGGACCTTAGTGTGCTGCACTCAGTGGCGAGGCTATTGAGAAGGAAAGGTGTACGCGGTTTTCGATGTGTTGGTTTGAGGAAAGTGGACTTAGTCGAGATTTTGATGAGGTTGAGTTCCGACACTTCGGGATCGGTGACTTCATCAGGCTGTGGCCTTATCTTTTATGTTGTGGGCCATCAGATCAAGCAGAGAATTCGTTTGACGATGGCGGAGATCACAGAGTAGCGGATTTGCTCCTGTGGCATGAGTTAGGGTGATCGTTGGTGATCTTTTAACGCAGTAGGTGTTGCGGTGATTTATGTTCGAGGAATACTCTCAGTTGCCATTGTGGTGACCAGGAGGGTCACGTTATGTGGGGAGTGTCCTCAGCCAATTGTGTTTGAGGTTCGACAGCTCAGAGTTCACGAGGAGATCATGATGCTATTTCTGGAGTGACCAACGCAGCCTATTAGATGAGTTAGTCAGTAAGTCACGATTATTGTGGGTGGCTAGTTGGGCATGTTGGAGTTCGTGCCATGACCTTGTTTGAGGACAAACTTTTCTCCGAGGTTACTATTGTTTGATATCCATGGCTATTGTACCTGCATCTCCACTTCCGAGGTTTTGGAGAGTGTTGCATCCATCCGGAGGTTGCGAGATCCTTGTCGAAGGATATAGGTTAGCCGCGGATCTGTTGTAGCTGGACATGGTGGTTTTGTTGTGATTGTGAGTATGGACTTACTGGCGATGCATTTGGTTGTGTTCGAGTGCCTCAAGGAGGAGGTTGTGTTTCGACGACCAGATTTCCCCGAGATACTGCTTCGTGGTGATGGTCGAGCGGATGGTGGAGACGAGTTATGTTGTTGCTTAGCACATGTTGTGGATACTATGGTTGTTGTACCTGACATTGGTGACATTGAGGTGATTCCCGAGTTTCCAGGTGTGTTTTGGAGGAGTTACCAGGTGTTCCTCTAGTTCGGGAGATCGACTACACCATTGAGCTTGTACCAGGCGCTGGACTCATTTTACCGGCATCTTGTCATTCGGAGCCAGCGGAGCTGATAGAGCTACAGTTTCGACTCCAGGAGTTGCTGGAGGAGGTTTCAGGAGATTTCATGCGACCCCGCGTATTTGCGTGGTGTGCTCTTGTATTGTTTGTACGGATGATGGATGGTTCGACGAGATGGTGCATTGAGTACCGAAGCCTGATTCGCTTCAGAGGAGAGTGAGTATCCTCCGCTTCAGATTGACGATTGGTTTGATCAGCTCAAGGGAGCTTCAGTATTTTCGAGGATTGATTTCGGATCCGGATACCATCAGTGGAGGTTTGATGAGTCAGATGTGGCTTTATTGGCTTTCGGATCTCGGTGCGGACTTCATGAGTTCTTGGTCACGCTGTTGGGTTGACCAATGCTCCGTAAATTGTGTGGACTTGGTGGACCAGGTGTTCAGACGGTTTCTGGACGAGTTGCGGTCATGTTCGTTGGTGACATCCTGATGTACTCAAGGAGTGAGGACCAGTACCTGAAATAGTTGCAAGCGGTGTTGCGGATTTCGCGACATGATCAGCTGTTTGCGAGATTCAGCCAGTGTGAGTTTTGGCCGATTAGCGTGAAGATGTTGGGCTGTGTGATGCTAGCTGAGGGAGTCGGCGTGGATCTTGACCGGTTCGAAGCCGTGTGGATTTGGAGTTGCCCTACTATTGTACCAGAGATCAGGGGTCTCTTGGGTTTGGCAAGCTTTTACCGACGGCTTTGTGCAGGATTTTCCCGGATTGCTACTCTACTTTCCGGATTGACGAAGAAGGCGTTAAGTTCTTGTGGTTCGATGCACGCGAGGAGAGTTGCTTACTCCTGCAGGTTGGTGACCGTTACTGCGGTTTTGACCTTACCTGACGATCGTGACGAGTTCGTGGGTTATGGCGATGCATCGAGGTATAGATTTGGGTTGTGTTTTGATGTTGTGTAGCAGAGCGGTGGCTCATGATTCCAGGCAGTGGAAATTTATGAAGCTATGTATCCGGAGTTTGGTTTGGGTGTAGCTGTTTTTATGTTAGCATTAAGGAGTTCGAGACACTATTGCTGTAGCGGGCAGCGAGGTGTAGGATGTACACCGACCATTGAGTTTCATCCACTTGCATTTTCGGCCAGATTTGAGCTTGAGGCAGTGTCGATGGATGGAGTTGACTGATGACTATGGCTGCATATTAGAGTGTGTTCGAGAAGGTTAGAGGTTGTACTTTGACCATCTGTTTGGGATGTTGTTGCTGATGCATTCAGTTGAGAATCGGGAGCTTCAGTGTTTCATGTGAGTATGGCTCGAGTTTCCGTGTTAGCCGGGTTATGTGCCATGGAGACTGAGTTCGAGTATGATGGTGTTGAGGCTCGTGATTTTGCGTGCGTTTGGCGCTAGTGATGTGGAGTTGTGTCTGATACTTCGAGTTTATTACTCGTGACACAACATGAAGAGCCATATAGCAGCTTGTGTGTGCTGATGCCACATTCGTCGACTGGCGATGGCTAGGAGGCAGAGACTTGCCGAGAAGTGTCAGCCATTTGAAATTTCCGGTTAGATGTGGTGATTGTTGCTGTGTTTGTGTGTGTTTGTATGCGTTTTGGTTGTGGTACCAGTTGTCAGGCCATTGTGGATCGTTTGATGAACTCAGTACATTCCCTTGTGTTTTTGGAGATGATTTCAGTGGCAAGTTAGCATCGCTGTATTTGACGGAGGTTGTCCATTCATGTGGTGTACCTGTGTTCCAGTTCGCTAGTCAAGTTAATCAGCTACGACTGTATGTTGGCGAGCTTTGCAATGAGCATTGGGGACCAGACTACGAGTTAGCACCGGTTCTTATCCTCAGATTGGATGGTGATCTTTGAGGACTATTCAGACCTTGGATGGCATGTTGTGAACCTTGGTATTGCAGTTCCGGAGGATTCGGGACCAGCAGTTTCAGCGGTTTGAGTTTGCTTGCAGTACCAGTTTGTGGACCACTGTGGTTTGAGGTTGTTTGATGTTGATTTGAGGTATGTTGTTGTACTCCATTGTGTTGGAGTGAGTTTGGTTTGAATTTGAGTTGATGTTTGTTTCCGATTTTGTGGAGTGTGTTACCACAGACGGTCAGATTAGTGGAAATGGGTTGATAATTGTTTGAGTTCGATGCTTGAGTTTCGTTGGTATGAGCAGGTCGTGTTGTGATTTGCCTTGATGTTTTGATCCATATGTGGCCATAGGCGAGTTTGTGCTATGTCGTATGGTTCGGCATCGCCTATAGTGTTGGCTTTTATGTGTGTTGTATTCTGTGAGGCGGAACTGTGTTTCAGGTTTGCTATGTGTTGTGTACCCTATCTGTTCCTTATGTAGGAACACTTGGCGATTGTGTGGGCCATTTCAGATTTGTGATTTGAGGGTACAGGGATTCCAGCACGGAATCATCTCCTATTGTGGAGCTTGTGATCAGAGTTGTTCAGTTGAGATTGCCGTTGGTGAGTTAAGCAGTATGCAGAGGCAGTGCTCCTACCTTGTAGTCGGCAGACTCGGAAATTTCGAGGTCAAAATTTTTTTTAAGGGGGGTGGATTTGTGACGACCCAGAACAGAATCAGTAGTGGAATCAGCTCAATTCGCGAGTTAGCATTTCGACGTGGATTTCCGATAACGAATTTACTCGCCAGGGTTCTGTTAACGACTAAATTATTGGCCGAGAATTGGAGCTGGATCTCTTCTCGAGAGTCGTTCTACATGTGATTACGAGTTCGTGGGCGGTTCCGGATCGTTATTTGGACGACCGAGGAATTAGTTATGAATATTTGAAGTTTCGACGGAAACAGATTAATATAGCAGGTTTGCTCGCGACTAAATTACTAAACGAGAATTTGGTTTCGGCTTCTTCACGGAAGTTGTTCAGAATTTAATTTCGAGTTCGTCGGAACTTCCGGAGCATGATTTTGAGCTACGAAGAGTTAGTTGCGAATTTTGCCGATTGTTAATCGTGTAGTCGATTTAATGTGTGTTGGTTCGAAGGGTTGACTTTTTATCCGTTTGGCCGATGTGTTTGACTTCAGGTGATATTAGAAGAATATGTCGAGACGAGTTCGTGGCCGCAAGATTTATCGGAATCGGAGTTACGACGAGAAAGTTACGCGTGTTTAAAGTTGGTCAAAATGGATAAACATGAAGTTTCCGTTTTGGGAAAGCTTTAAATAGTAACCTGCTAAAAGGGGCAAGTCAAAAACTGAAATTATGGAGTTTGACCTTGGTCAACTCGGTTTGACCGAGTTGAAGTGGAGCTTGACGGTGGCGTTCACGGCTTCGCCGGCGACGGTGCTTTCCGGCCACCCCGTGGCTTGGTTCTTATCTTGTTCTCCTCATCCCAACCTCACGAGTCTAGCCCCGGCCTCCTCTTGTGGTGGAGCTCACGGTGGAGAGAGAAAACTTGAAGCAAAGTTCAAGGTTTTTGGGTTTAATGGTGACTTTTGATTCGGGCCGAGTTGAGCTCAACCAAGGACTGGGTTTTGTAGCCCTCTTCAAGGTGATTCTAACCATATAAACATGGTATTCTAATTCGATTTGTGGAAGGAGAATTTTGGATTTGAAATTTGTGTTTCAATTCGGGTTTTCATGAAATTGACCTAGTTAGAGTGAGAATTGGCCTTTGTTGTAGTTGACAAAGTTGCTCAGTGGGTGATTTTGAGTGGAACAAGGGTAGCTTCGCCGTGAAATTCTCCGGTCAACAGTGGCGCCGCCGTGGACGGCGGTCAACGGGTTGACTTTTTGACTTTCGACAAGTCGCATGTCGTTTGACTCGAAATCGCGCCCCGATCGCAGTGGGGAGGTTCGTTTTTCGAATTGAGCGTCCGAACGTAAAACGAGGTATTGAGGTGATATATATATGGTTTTTCGACGATTCGTCGTATTCGGATTTCGTATTTCCGAGGACGGTGGTTTCTCGTGATTTGTCGTGTATTGTCGAGATATGAGTTTGAGATATGGATTTTGTGAATATTCAGGTGTTCGTGATCGTTCGTTTGGCGATGGACTTTCCGCCGGATCACGGGTTAACGCGATATGCGTTACGCAAGTTTGTGAGTGGACACTTTATTTTCACGGAATGATTGCGAGTCCTTATTTATGATTTACGAACTTGAGCATGCAGATTGATTATGATTTTACGAGCATGTGTTTTACGATTATGTTTATACGAATATACGTATACGAACATATACATATACGTACATATTATGTTTTAAGCATGTGCATAGAAAAGATTTATGATTTGGTTTACACAGAGTACAGTCTCAGTATATGTTGTGGTATCGATACACATTGGCTTCTCGGCTGATCCCCGAGTACGCTCCGGGGGGGACAGATATCTTGACTCGAGATCTTTCTGGCTAGGAATCACGTGTGGGTCTAGGATCCCGTGATTCAGACTGTGCTATCGCGTGGTAGTCCATGAGTGATTCCGCGATTTTACATTGCATGCTCTGTACGCGTGAGGAGTTGGAGTCTCCCTCGTGTACCCGGACGCGTGAGGAGTTGGAGTCTCCCTCGTGTACCATTTCTTTACTTATGCATTTGACTCGCATATGATTTTATACATATATATTACTTGGTGAAAGACATTTATTTTCGTCCACTCACTCTAACGTGTTTATTGTCTTTCACCTGGGCTTTTCGGTTTCCGTGCCCAGTTTGCAGTTCAGGCTCTGGTGTCGCACGTCGTGGTCGGAGGCATAGTGCTCGAGCTACTTTGTTTCATCCAATAGGTTTATTGTTCTACCTACTGTGGTATGCGTATACGATTATGTATTAGATGTCGCTCTGAGCTTCCTGTTGAATACATTATACGATTTTACACTGGATTTCAGTAAAGTGCATATATATTTACTACTTTACCTTACTGTTGATATATTGAGAAATCCAGATGGGATTGGGGCCCACGGTTTGATTTTTGTGGCATAGGATGAAGTGTATTTTCCGCGTGCAGGTAATGGCAATTCTACGTTAGTAGCGAAACTCTGCCCAAATTTCGAAAAGTTTTTGTTGGTTCGTGATTTCGAAGGGGTTTGATTCCGATTTAGGAAGCTAAAACGGGGTTGGGTCCTTTCATTTGCTAAACTTCACAAACAAATAATGGTCCCACAAAGTCTGCAACACCGCTCGCAAATGCTTCTTATGCTGACCCACACTCCTGGAATAGATTAAAATATCATCGATAAACACAATCACGAACCTATCCAAAAACTGTCTGAACACCCGATTCATCAATTCCATGAAAGCTGCGGGGGCATTAGTCAACCTAAACGGCATAACCAAAAACTCGTAATGCCCATACCGAGACCTGAAAGCTGTCTTGGCCACATCAGAGTCTCAGATCCTCAACTGGTGATATCCGGATCGAAGATCAATCTTCGAAAAGACTGAAGCTCCCTTGAGCTGATCGAACAAATCATCAATTCGTGGTAACAGATACTTGTTCTTCACTGTAACCTGATTCAACTTCCGGTAGTCAATGCATAAACGCATAGATCCATCCTTTTTCCGAACAAACAAAACCGGAGCACCCCATGGAGAAACACTAGGTCGAATAAAACCCTTCTCCAGCAACTCCTGGAGCTGAACCTGTAACTCTTTCAACTCCGCTGGCGCCATACGATACGGTGTCTGTGAAATTGGTCCTGTACCCGGTAACAGCTCAATAGTGAAGTCAATCTCCCGCACAGGAGGTATACCAGGTAACTCATCCAGAAACACATCCGGAAACTCAGAAACAACCTCAATACCACCAAGGTCCGGCACAGCAGCCGTAGTGTCCATAACATGGGCTAAATAAGCAACACAACCTTTCTTCATCAACCGATCTGCCCTCATCGCGGATATCAAACACGGTAGTGAAGTGTTCTTGTGACAGTCAAACATGGCCTAATGCGTCTCCAAGAAGTCCATACCTAAGATCAGATCAAAATCAACGATATCAAGCAATAACAAATCTGCGGCTAAACCATGGCCATCGATAAAAATCTCACAATCTCTGTACACCCAGCCAATACTCACAATCTCACCTGACGGATACAACACTCTCCATAACCCCGGAAGTGGGGATGCAGGTACCGTAGCTAATGATGATAGTCTATATGACATAAATGAATGCGTGGGACCTGGATCTAACAATGTAAGTACTGGAATACCAAATACATGCAACTTACCGATAACGACCTCTGGTGAAGCTCTACCCTCTCGTAGGGTCATGGCATGAACCCTCGCCTGTCCGGCTGGTCGTCCACGCTGAGGCTGTCCCTGCTGCCTACCCTGGCCCGCAAACTGTGCTGGTCGAGCTCCCGAAGTGGCACCTCGTTCAGCTCCGGAACTCTGGGCCGTTTGTCCGTCAGTACTAAACAACTGAGGACACTCCCTCGAAAAGTGACCCATCTGGCCACAACGATAACAAGTGACAGGGCCTCGCTGACATGAACCAAAGTGATATCTGTTGCAGAGGCCGCACAACGGGTACTCCCTCGGTACAGGAAACGTGCCACCGGTACGCTGAGGATAACTAGAGCCGCTAGAACCCCCACTAGCCTGTGGTCGCTGCGGTCGATCTCTCCTCCTCCTCTGCCTCTGTCTCGATGCATTGGCTGGTGGTCGATATGGTCCACTACCCGAGGATGAAGCCGAACCGGAAGTATCAGAACTCTGCCTCTTTGAAGGCCCCTAACTCAGTCCACTCTCCTCAAACCGTCTAGGCTGGTACCTTAGCTGCCTCTCCTTCTCGATGTCCTCACCTCGGAGTGCTGCACTGACAAACTCATCAAAGTTGTTCCGAGGCATCGTAGTCAGAGTCCCCTTGATGTTCAAGTTCAAACCCAGCTCAAACCTGCGACACTTGGCTTCCTCAGTAGCCACCATATCACGTGTAAAACGAGATAAGCTGGTAAACCTGTCCCTATACTCAAGCACAGACATACTGCCCTGTCTCAAGTTCGTAAACTCCTCATACTTGTGCTGCTGGGTAGCCTGATTGAAGTATCTCCGCATAAACAAATCTCGGAACAAAGTCCACGGAGTATCAACTGGAACTCTGTCGGTGCTAACCCACCAAAATTATGCATCAGACTCAAGTAATCCGACTGCTGCTACTATCATCTGCTCAGGAGTAAACCGCAGACGCTCACATACACGTTCAACCAGAACCACCCATGCCTCACGTATCTCTGGATCAGCTGAACCCGAAAACACAGTCACACCAACAGTACGAGCTTTGACCACAGGGTCAAAACGCTCTTCCAAACGCAACACTCGCATCAGCAAGTCGTGAGTCTGGCTATCTATATCAGGATCCTCTTCCCGATCAACATGGGGACCACGTCAAGGAGGCATCCTACTGATACAAGACAACCATTAGGTACAAGCAGAAAGAACGTAATCATGAGACCGCAGATATTTGAGAACATACAACACCCGAAGTATTGATGAGTACCGATGGCCAGTCGGGTCATCACTCCAGTCATGCTGTATAAACTCAAACACCCTAAGTGTCGCAACTACAAGAGTCTACAGAATCTGACAACCTAATGGTTTGATACCAAGCTGAAAGGACCCAACCCCGATTTAGTTGCCTAAACTGGAATCAAACCCCTTCTGAAAACGAGAACCAACAAAAACCTTAAAAATTTCGGCACAGTAACGCTACTAACGCGGAATTGCCATTACCTGCACCCGGAAAATAACACTTCATCCTATGCCACAGAAGCCAAACCGTGGGCACCAATCCCATCCGGATTTCTCAATATCATTTCAATATCAATAAACAGTAAACATAATTGTAATATATAATATATCCGAGAAAATCCGCACAAAACATGTATCAGAATGTATCAGAGCGACCTCTAGTGTAAATATATACAATATACACATCAGTAGGCGAAACAAGAAACCTACTGAAAAACACAGGTAGCTCGAACTACTAGCCTCCGACCACGACGTGAAACACCAGAACCTGAACTGCAAACTGGGCATGGAAACCGAAAAGCCCAGGGGAAAGACATGAAAACTGTTAGAGTGACTGGACGAAAATAATGTCTTTCGCCGAATAA
This sequence comes from Geum urbanum, assembly GCA_946800695.1. Classification (NCBI taxonomy): domain Eukaryota; kingdom Viridiplantae; phylum Streptophyta; class Magnoliopsida; order Rosales; family Rosaceae; genus Geum; species Geum urbanum. The sequence continues at coordinate 13,548,690 of OX327008.1, read as the reverse complement.
TATATGTTACAAAAACATACGCAAGTCAAATGTATATAAATCAAATGGTACACGAGGGAGACTCTAACTCCTCACGCGTACAGAGCATGCATGGAAAATCTCACGGGGTCGCTCGTAGACACATCCGTGCTAGTACAGTCCGAATCACGGGATCCCAGACCCACACGCGATTCTAGCCAGAAAGGCCTCAGGTCAGGATATCTGTGTCCACCCGGAACTACATCGGCACAAGAAACAGTTCCCCCCTGCTAGGCACCCTCGGGGATCAGCCAGGATGCGAGTGTATTGGTACAACAACATATACTAAGACTGTACTCTGTGTAAACCAAATAATAAATAGTTCGATGCAAATGCATAAGGTAATATTTAAATGTATATACGTAATGTATAATGGTATACGGATAATCGTATAACACATGCTCATATAAAACATAATTTGTATGCATGCTCAAGTTTGTAAAACGTGTATAAAGACTCGCAATCATTCCGTGAAAAGAAATTGTCCACTCACAGGTGAGCAAAACACGCACTCGCGCTAATCACGTGGCCCGGCGGAAGATCCCTCGCCTGAAACACGATCTCGATCCCCTGAATAGTCATAAAATATATCTGATCAAAATCATAATCCACAACACTGTACCACACCTCGGAAACCAACCGTTCCCGGAAATATACAACACAATGCAAAATAATCGATGAAATTCCTGAAATATTCACTCGAAACCCTCGACTAAAACTCCGATACCCAAATCAACTCGAAAACCTCAAGGCGACAATCGGGGCGCGAATACGAGCAAACGACATATAACTCGACACATTTCCAAAAAAGTCAACGGTCGCCGGAGCTCTGCCGTTGACCATCGCCGCCGCCGCCGCGTCAACGGTGACGGATCCCAGCCAAAATTTCCAGATCACAAGTTCTCCTCAATCCCAACACATTTATCTTCTACACCGAGGACCTAATTCTAAGCCCACCGGCCTGAATTGAGCTCGAAACTCACGGAATCCATGGATTCCGGTGAGATTCTAGCGAGCTTCAAACGACAACCAAACCCAAATTCCTTCTACCAAAAGCATCTATAGGTTGAGGGGAACCTTTCCCCCCAAAGCCCCGACCCCAAAAGTCGCCGGAGAAGGCCACGGGAATCCGGCAAAATCCAAGAACTTCACCGAGCTCGTTCTCCCTCAATTCTCAACCAAATCAAGAAATTCCAAGTTCTAAACTGCTTAGAATCACGAGAGAAAGATTTTACCTTCCAAGGTCGTGGCCAAATTCGGCCTGGAACAGCAGCTACGGCGATGAACAGTAACCGGGTGAATAGTCTCCTCGGGTCAACGGTCAAACTGCCCAAAATGGAAAGTCAACGCTGGTCAACGCCTCAAACAGTGTTTTCGACAATTTTTCGAATATTTCCGATATTTATACTCGCGTCTTGGGACGATCAACAGTCCCAAACGGATAACCATTACGATTCGGATAAATACGAAACGAACGGATAAACTCGTCGATAAACCGAAACTTCAAATAATCATATTATATTCCTCGTTTATCGTAAAAATTATCCGGAACCTCCTACGAGCTCGAAATAACGTGTTCTACAACTCTCGTGAAGAAACTCAATTCTAATTCTCGGCCGATATTTAAGTCGCGAACTAATCCGACAAATCACACAATTAACCATTAATCACGATTACGCCTAATCTCGTGAATCGTACTGATTACTCTACTGATTCTGGTTCGGGTCGTCACACTTTTGAAGCCAAGCCTTTAGGGAGTCGAAGGCCACCTATGTCGTGGCCCACCGTGGTCACCCTAAATTTTCTTTGGTCATTTTCGGCCGGAATCCGTGGGATTCTGAATTTTCTTTGGTCATTTTCGGCCAATTTGCTCGGAATTTGGGTAAGTTGTCCTGTTGAAAGTTGTTGGGCTTGTGCCGATCTATAAATTGGTGTGTTTGTTGAAGGGATCGGTGGCGGCTGATTGCTGGCCGCCGCCGGCAGCCCACACTCTGCCGTGCGCGGCGGAGCTCTAGCAACCGTAAAACCAAAATCTTCACGGGAAGTTTTATGGACCCTTTTGCGACCATTTTTGCATGGATTTGATTAGTTCAGACATTGTTATAATATTTTGGCTATTTCCAGGATTCGGGCCGACTCGACACTTCCACGTTTGGTGACGTGTGTCGAGCCGGGGTTCATCTTCAGACAAGCGTTAATTTTGAGATACGATGATTAGGATGATGTAGGGTCTAGTCGATTTCACGGACAATTTAAAAGTAACAATTCACGAACTTTGGAAGATAGCTTCTCCGATCGATATTATGTTACGGAATGTGTTATCCATTCTAGCTGCACGATGAAAATGTTATGAACTAACTTAGATTCCTTTTTATTAGAGGCATTAAGTACGTTTATCGAGTTAGTGAATCAAGTTACGTTTCTGGTGATCTAGGTGATTGGACCTTTTTCTTATATTTCACTGTCGATTAGCGAGTGTAGGTTTTGTGTTTATGAGGTTTATTTCCACTGGTGCATATGATTTAAGTTGCGATGATTTTCGATAATCCTTTTCTCGCACATGACTTAAAATGCATTTACGATTATGCATATGATTTCCATTTGATACGCATATATACGTATACGTAATATGTTATGATATGAGTATGTTTATGCACGGAGGCTATATGTTATGATTTCATGTCACACACACACACACACACACTTATTTATGTATGAATGCTTCGATGCATTGGCTGCTCAGCTGATCCCCGAGAATGCTCTTGGTGGGACACGACAACACCTGACTAAATGACTATATTATACACACCTCCACACAGGACTGTGATATGATTTTAAGTTGACTCGCTATGTTTTTATTATGTGTTTTCGGTGAAAGGCATACATACATATTCTAAGATTTTTATTACAAGACTCTATTCTTTTTCGTCCACTCACTCTAACGATTTTTCATGTTTTATATGCCTTTCCTCTGAGCCATTTGATTTTCAGTGCCCAGGTTGCAGAGTCAGTTGTGATCAGGTGCGCATATTAATCGAGGCATAGCAATATTAGCCGTAGAATCCAGAGTTGATTCTATGAGTCAGCCACTTAGCAGAATAGGTGTATCAAGAGTCTCGTAGTTTAGACGTCTTAAACGATTTAAGATTTGGTTTCTATGAGTTGGTTTTAGAAATTTTGTTTGTCAATTTATGATTTTTAGCTTACTAGTCTCCCTTATATTTATTCTTCTGGACTAGCATGTATAGATCAAATGGTCATTTGAGAGCCTAATCCTGGTTTAAGAATCTAATCGGGGTTGGGTTTTCACACTTTTGTAATAGTATTTTAATTTTTTTTGTCCTTTAAAAATCAGATTCTAATCTGAACCTTCCATTTTTCTTAAGTAACCCTCCATTTTTCAAATCAGACAATTCAATCTTGACACCGCCTCCGCTTCTGTCACAAACCAAGATCAGCTCATGTTTCACGCGCCTTTACTGCCTCTTGTCATGCCTCAGTTCCGAGCTCCGCGTCCTCTTCATGTAACAAACTCATCAAAGTTATCTCAAGGCATAGTGGTCAAAGTCCCCTTGATATTCAGATTCAGACCCAACTCAAACCTCCTGCACTTTGCTTCCTCTGATGCCACCATATCACGTACAAACTGAGAAAAACGGGTGAACTTATCCTGAAACTCAAGCACTGACATATTCGTAAATAAGAGTCACACAATTGAGGTTTGTGAGTTTCACGATTAGTCGAGGTTTTGTCGTAATTGGTCGATATGGCGGGTTTGTTCACGATGAGATTTTTGGTTTGGAGTTCTATATGAGTTCCTTCACAAGAGTTGTAGTGTACGTGATTTTGAGCTCGTGGGAGTTTCCGGAGGATTATTTCGAGTTACGTGGAATAAATTATGAATATTTTTGGCCATTGGATTTAGTTGTGTTTATCCGATTGGTATCGATTCGTTTTGGACCGTTGATCGTTTTGGTCGCGAGTATAACTATCAAAATAGTTGTGAAACTATCGAGAAGTCACATTTGGGCGGAGTTGACCAGTTTTGACCTGTTGACTTTTGTTGACCCGCATTGACCGTGGCTCACCAGAGAGGTTTTTGACCACCGGCTGACTTTCCGTTTCTGGCCACCTTAGGCCACAAGCTTGGTATGGTTAGCTTCCTCTTGTGATTTTCTATTTATTTGAACTTGGTTTGAGTGGATTTGGTGGAGATTTGAGGGAGTTTGAACTCAGTGAAGTTCTTGGAACTTACCGGATTCGAGTGGCAATTTCCGGCCAGTTTTGGGGTCATTGCGGTTGGGGGTTTTGCTCCGCTCAACCCATAGATTCTTTTGGGTGAAGAGATTTTAGGATTGGGTGACGTTTGGAGCTCACCGGAATCTCGCCGGAATCAATGGAGGCCGTGGCTTTCGAGCTTAATTCCGGCCACAGTGGTGGTTGGATGATGTTATGACTTTGAGAAAAAGTGTTAGGCTTGAGAAGAGGAAGATTTTGAGGTATGGGTCGCCGAGCTTGGTCACCTTTGGCGGCGGCGGTCAACAATAAAGCTCCGGCGAGGGTTGACTTTTTAGGATTTTTGAAGATTTTTATACCGTTTTCCTCGTAATCATGTCCCGATCATAGTCGTAAGGTTTTTGAGTTGAATTGAGTGTTCTATTTTGGGTCGAGGGTTGTTTGGGTATATTTTAGGAATTTTGCTATCCTCGTCGATATTTCGAGCGATGCGTCTTTCGACAACGCGGGGTTCTTCTCGTATTAGCTCTGTATGTTGTGTTTCAATATGTATTGATCGTATCCCTGTTATTCAGGTGATCGTGATCAAGTGTTTGGCGAGGGATGTTCCGCCGGACCTCAGAGTTAGCTTCGTATTGTGAGTGGACACTTTATTTTCACAGTTGATTTGCGAGTCCCGATTATGCATTTACGTTATGCATTTACGATTATACACTTTACGATTATGCATTGTATTAGTATGCATTTACAACTATGCACATACAAGTATGCATTTCATGATTTCATTTCATGATTATGCATATGCATGGAAAGTATTTATGAATTGGTTTACACAGAGTACAGTTTTAGATATAGAGTTAAGATCGATGTTTTGGCTTCTCGGCTGATCCCCGAGAAGCTCCGGGAAGAACAGATATCCTGACCCGAGGTCTTTCAGACTTATAATCACGAAGGGGTCTGGGATCTCGTCATTAGACTGTACTATGCGGAGGAGTCCTTGAGTGACCCGACATGATTTTATGTGCATCTTTATGGATTAGGGAAAATGTACCTGGTCGGGATTTTCATGTGCATTGACTCACATTATGTTTTTATGAGCATATATACTTATATGTTGGGAAATGCATATTATTATTTTCGTCCACTCACTCTAACGATTTCATTTGCCTTCCCCTGGGAGTTTTGTTTTCTTTTGCTCAGTTTGCAATTTGGGTTCCAGGGTTGCACGTTGACGGTGGAGGCATAGAGTTCAGGTCACACTTCAGTTCGAGTAGGTTCTTAGTTCGACCTACTGGTTATATATGTTGTGTATAGGCATCGCTCTAAATACATATGTTATGTTTTTAGTTGAGTTTACTCCTGAATATTTTTCTGGATTTCTTGTAAACCTTGTAGCTTGTTATATATGATGTTGAGAAATCCAGATAGGGAACGGAGCCCCACGGTTTGGCTTTTGTGGAATATTCGAAGTGTGTTTCTCTTTGCAGGTTCTAACTTTGGCTCACGTATTTTAAAGTAAACTCTGGCGAAATTTTTTTAAGGTCATGTTTTAGATTGAGGACAATGCAAATTTCAAGTGTGAGATGGGGTTTATATCATATCCTTAGCACTCGTCTATGTATAAATTCTTCATGTTTGAGTCAAGTTTATTGATTGTTAGAGTCACTTTGGGATTGTCACGAAGCCTAAATCAACCCGTCGAGGGATGTTTCTCGACCTGTCTCAACCTGTCGAGAGATTTTCTCGACCCGTCAAAATTATGTATTTTTTTTGGAGTAGCATACCATCAACCCATTGAGAGTATGTCTCGACCCATCGAAGGTTTTTCGAGTTATTTTGAGTTTTTGTGTCTTATATAGAAAATACAAAAATAAAAAGTGGCAGAAAAAATACAAAAAGAGTGTTAGGTGCCCTTGACTACCCGGTTATGTGTTTATATCTTCCTACTTTGTGACTAAGAGATGATCATGAGACGTAAGTTTCTTTAGTTAATTTTGATATATGATGCATATGCAAATATGTAGTGGATGTAGAAACAAGTTAACATGGTTCATATTATAAGCATACTTAGACATTGTTGAGATTCATTTAACTTGTGAGCTTTTGAGCTTTTATGTGATATATGATTTCAATGTGGAGTATTTATTTCTTTCCACAGATTATGTTAATGGACTCTAGAGATTACTAGAACTTGCTCTTATGCTATTCAAAGCTTAAAGTCATTACATGTTCTGATTAAGGAAGTGATAAAGGCATTTAGGATCAACCACCATTGCCATATAAAGCCAGTGCTCGGACTTTCTGTACACAAGTTGTGCACCCCTTAGTTAACCCCTTTGAGCCTATATGTTTGAACTTCTTTTCATCACCTACATAACCGTAACCTTGAACCTTAGAATAGTGATATCTCTACCTTTGTTCTAGAACTTAGCATAGCTATACATGAGACAAGTACATGAACATCAAGGTGAAAGCTTATAAAGGTTATACAAAGGAATAAATGTTGGGTATGAAGCTAGTGTTTTGTAAAAAAAAAACAGAGCAGAATGTGTCGAAAAGAAAAAAAAAGTGAAATCGGTGAGAAGAAAATAAACAATTTTTTTTTTTTGTAATTTCTAGCTTGATACCCCAAGTAAACTAATCATGAAAAGAATGACATGAATGCCGAACAAGATAAAATCCGGCCACAATAATAATATATATAAAGTGAATATAATGGTGAAGAAGTTTCAATGTTTGCAAAGTTCGAGAGAAGTGTCTTTGCATGTGTGTTGTAATAATCTAAACCTAGATTAAAGAGTTAATCATCCTTATTCGCGCTAATTAACGAGCTATGCCTCATTCGTCACGTTTATTGAGATTCGTCACGACTAAAAATTGACTTTTGTAGATTATGATTTGAATTCACTTTCTTCTGGAAAGTCGTAGAGGGAATTATTATGAGCTCGTCAATACTGTTATCACATTTTTCGAAGGCTCGAGCTAATTTTTGCGAATTTTAAAAAAATTACGTGAAAATAATAAAAAAGAAAATCTACCACTGGTTGAATTTTCTAGACCGTTGAATTTCATCAAATAAAATTTGGACCGTTGATTTCTAATAAGTGAAGTTGGTTAAAAATCAATTTGGGTCAGATTTCCTTTTTGGTTTTTACTCCGCCATTTTTGGCCAAGTTTTTGACCCAGTGTTGTTCGCCTCTCACCCCTCTATCATTCCTAAGTAATTTTTCTAGCATGCAAGCTCCTTGGAGAAAGAATTGAGGGCTTGAAATTCGAGGGTTTCGTTGGAATCCTCTATTTGCTTGCAGCGAAGCTACAGCCGGAATCGATCGACCGGACCTTGGGGTTTTGATCGACCACCAACCCAGGAGGTGAACTTGGCTCGTTTTGAGTCACGTCGTTACTTGATGAAGTTACACAGTCTACCCCAATTTTTGGCGAGGGTTTTCATTTTCTCAAGGTAATTTCCGACTAATTTCTTCCGAATTGAACTTAGTAGCTTTGGTAAATGTTGTTGGGTTTTTTGTGAGCTTTTTGTTGATGTATAATTTGCAGGGATCGGAGTTGGCCAATCTCCGGCAGTATATGGCGGCGCGTGGGGCTTTGACAACCAGAAACCCAAACTCCTCACGGGAAGTTTCTGACGCTATTTTATGATCATTTTTGTGTGGTTTCATTCGGTTTGAAATATTGTGTGACATATCGACTTGTTCACAGGAATCAAGCCACTCGGTACTTTGACACTGACAACCGTCATGGCTCTTTCATCTGCATGTTTGGGTGGAACAATACGAAGATTAGGTTTGGGATGTGATCTATCGATTTCATGTTTTATAGAGGATGTGAATGTTGTTCGATCGGCGACTACGTGATCTACGCATTTTATGCTTGATTCTTAACGTCTTTCTCTTTAAATTTAGCTTTGTTTTGACCTTAGTACTATCATTTCTTACTTACTTTATGCTTTTAGGTAGAAATAAAGGAGAAAATAATAAATGAGGCGATTTGGAGCTAAAAGCGTGCTAAGGAGGAAATTCCTAATTTCGGAGAAGAAATGGTCCGAGGAATGGTCTTCAAATGGTTACTAAAATGCATTCTCATATGGTGTCAAGAATTGGAAACCAAATGCCAAATGAAATGGATACCAATATGGTGCAAAAAAAGATGAAGACATTTCTCCCGCGCGACCCAGGAAAGAGCAAATATGGCGGAATATATGGAGCATATAATGGACGAATTTTGGGAGGATATTCCATGAAGATAAATACCTTATTTGAGGGCCAAAATATGTGCAAGAATATGGTATATTCGGCCAAGAATTATTAGGGAATAAGGAATGCAAGATTTGAAGATATGAAGATTTCCTTTTCCTTGAAGAAGAAGAAAACAGGGCAGCCAGGTCACTTGACTTCTAAAATCCGTAGTAAATTCAATTCAATTCCAAATATGGCGTTCCTTATATGGATTTTATAGCCCTTTGAATAAGCTTTCAATTGAAATAAGAATCAGAATTTTCCAAGATCTGGAACTCCGGGGAAACGCGTTTGAAGACAGACTGTCAGATTTACCCGGGTACATAAGGAAAGTCTTATTTTGGTAGGAAAAATCCTAATCTTCTTCTATAAATTGGGGAGCTCGACTCATTCATGACCATCTCTCATTCTAGTACTCAAAGCTCTGCCCAAAACACTACCTCTCCTCCCTTGCACCAAATCTGAAGAAGCCATCCCTCCAACGCCATAAACACCATCCTCCACCGAAATATTAGGGGAGTCCCGAAGTATTTCGCCATCTCCATTGAAGAGCAGCTTACACCAAGTAGTCTAGGGTAGTCCCGACAACAAAAAGTGTAACCATAACTCTTCTCTTATTTCTTTGTATTTTTGGCATTCTTTGGAGTGAAGTTGTAAAGGATTTTGGTTATATAATTCTAGTTAATTTTCTGCCATCTTCTAGTTCTTACGTTTTTGCTATACATGTTTATTCTATGCTTAATACTTAATCTGAATGCAGGGGAGTCCCGGTTTAGATTGTTGATGTGTTAGGGGAGTCCCGAAGCACTTAATCACGAAATTAACATGAGTTATATAGTTGAGGACGTAGGCACTTTTAGGTTGCATGAAATTGGTTAGGTTATAAAGAGTTAGAGAAAAAGATGAGATGATCACATGTATATATTAGATAGGTTTTATTTTTGGTTTAGTAAACATGTTTAGGTTCTTTGATTCTTGTTTGTTTTGCTTGTCTATGAGTATAAAGCATGATAGAGTCCTAGGATTTCTAAGTGTGTTTTACTTGCCATTTTTTTTGTCTTTAATTTCGTAGGTCATTAGAACACTAATTCAAACTCCCCCCATACTTTCTAACGTTTTCATGCAGGTGAACACCCTACAATCCCCGGTTAAGAACGATACCCTATTTACCAATGCTACATCTACACAAAAGGGTTTTAAATTGCATTTCGTCTAGATTGATTATTGAGTGTTAATTTAGTAGTCACTTTAGGCGTTATCAATTTTTGGCGCCGTTGCCGGGGATTGTTAAGTTTTATTTGTGTGTTTTCGTTTGTGCATATGTGAAATTGTGTAAATAAGTTTATTTTGGTTTTCAGTTTTCGGAACACCTACTGTCCCGTTTTTGTGCAATTTATTTGACGTAGCTAGAGGTCTTAGAAAATTATGAAAATTTACAGAGTTGTTCATTGGTATGTCTAGTTTCTGACTGTAAAATTTCATTGAAATCGGACTAACCAATAATTCTGGAAAATTCTGACATGCAGCTGTGTTCAAACTGTGCGATTCTGGATTGTGTAGTTGTTCTGAAATTTGTAAATAATACATACATGTTTATAATTTTAACTTTTGTTCATACTAACCTTTGTTTTGCAGCCATCTAACACGTTAAAGGAAGTCTTCAATTTACATTGAGTACATGAAATTGGTTGATTAAGTCTCACTCTTTGGAATAGATGGCGCCTCTTTTTCTGGTTTATCTCCTTAACCCTTTGTGTTTCATTCGAAATACAAGGTTGTGGGCGGAGTCTACTAAGAACTTGAGGGAGTGTGTTATTCTCGAAATATTGGCTGAATGTCGGACATGGTGTCTAGATGGGATATGACTGGTGACAGGTTTTGGATCTAAGAAAGAGAAACATCATTGGAGTACATCCCTTGATCACGGTAGCCTCGGGTTGTTTCTCGAAATTAGTCCTACCTCTCGCGTTATCTCTATCCCTACTGGCCATGTTTTTCGATTGATCCAAGGCCGATTGATTGAGAATGCATACTTTATCGCGCGGGTCGCACGTCCAATGAAAGACCTAAAGGCTAAATGAACGTATTCTCTTTAAATTGAAGGCGAAACTCAATGAACAAAATACTTGTGCATATTACTTGTAAATTTCGTGTGCATTTTAACTTGTAAAGAATTAACCACGTTGCATATAGCTTGCATAACCTGCCGGCGGCTTTGTGATGCTCGGATTTCATCACCGGGTACCCTAACCTAAGTGAAGTTAGGGACATGAGGCCAAACGTATGGTCACGTTTGCATCATGTATTTAGCACGTAACTTTGTGTGTTTTCTGCAGGTTCTAACATTTTCTCTTATGCATTCACTTCATATTTCACTTAGGTTCTTGTTTGATGCATTTGAATGACGATTTAATTGTTTTGAGCATGAATTTGAATGAAACGTGGTGTGCTTGCATTACTCTACTTGTGTATATATATATGTTTCTAAATCTTTGCATTGTAAATATGCCTAATTTTGCAGAAAACGTGTAAATTGAGTCTTAACTTATTCTATCAACTTTGCATTCATTTTAGGGAGTCTAAAGCCTTGCATTCACGTTTACAATTCTTGAAGTGTCTTAACTTAGTGTTTTACAGCTTTCGTGTGTTTTTGGTGTGTTTTTGGTTTGTTTTTCTTCGTGTGATTTGTTTTGGTGTGATTTTGTGTGTTTTTATTGCTTTCTTTTAATTTTCAACGTTTTTGGTTAGTGTCTTGCATTACTTGTATATTCTTTTGATACTAACACTATTTTGAGGAGGAGGACTTAGAAAAAGATCCGGCTACTAGAGATGCCGAGAAGAAGAAGAATGTGGCTCCTCACGCCACTAAGGCACAACCCTCATCATCACAATCTGCCCCAAACAATGGTATTAACTCTATCCCTTCAAGTTTGGTTAATACTAATGCTTCGTTTGCTCGTGCACCATTCCCACATAGGTTGATGAAATCTAAGAAAGATGATCAATACGAAGACATTTTGGACATCTTTCGGAAGGTGCAAGTAAATCTGCCCTTGATCGAGTGCATAAAGCAAGTGCCTATCTATGCAAAATTTCCCAAAGATTTATGCACCCAAAGGAGGCAAACGAGAGCGAAGGAGGTTGTGAAGGTGAATGCAACCGTCTCAGCGGTTTTACAGCGTCGGTTACCCCCCAAATTGAAGGATCCGGGGAGCTTTTCTGTTCCTTGCGTGATTGGTGACAACAAATTCGAAGATGTTATGCTAGACCTTGGAGCATCCATTAACGTAATGCCTTATTACTTATTTGCATCCATGGATCTAGGCGAGCTCAAACAAGACAACGTCATCATTCAGCTAGCCGACCGTTCGCACAAGTATCCTAGGGGATACGTTGAAGATGTTCGTGTGCAAGTCAACAACCTGATTTTTCCAGCGGATTTTTACATTGTTGACATGGAGGAGAGTCCTTTGAATACCACGCCATTGCTTCTTGGACGACCTTTCATGAGGACTGCAAGAACGAAGATTGATGTGTTTGAGGGAACGTTTTCCATAGAGATTGATGGAGAAAAGATCGAATTCAACATATTAGATGCCATGAAGGTTCCCACGGCAAGTGTACATGCCATCTCACACACATGAAGAACTATCACGTCTAGGCTGTAAGACGTTAAAAAAACAAGCGCTTGTTGGGAGGCAACCCAATGGAGGAAATCGCCAAGGATTTGTTCTCTCCTCCCTTATCTTTTTAATTTCATTGCTTATTTATTTACCTTAGCTAAAATTTTCGTGGGTCTCTCTCTTCATACTTAGTTCTATGATTCCCTTAAATACATTGAGGACAATGTATAGTTTAAGTGTGGGGGAGGGGTTTACAACTTTATTTGAGTCGTAAAATTTCAAAATCGGGCGGACAATGGAACTTTCCGGCGGATGATGCCCTAAAAAAAAAATTGTTTTTAAAGAGTCTTTTTCATTTTTAGGATGCCCTTAGTTAGTCTATGATGAAAATGGACCGAAAAGAATACATATGGCGGTGAATAAGCACTAAACTGATATCTTGTGATAAGTGAGATATTTTGATTGTCATAACATGTAGTGGATATGGTTTGATTAAACATGGTACAGATTTCGCATGTTAGAACAAGTTTTAAATCATACAAACCTAAAAGTGAGTTTTTGAGCCTACATTACTTCATTTGAGAGTGAATTTCGTGCATATGGTTTTCAAAAACAAAACATGCTTCATCTAATTGCTTGCCATAGATTTTAATGAACTAGAGATTACTAGAACTTACTCATGTAGATTTACAACGCTTTTAAGTTGATATATGCTCTGATTTTGGATATGATTAAAGGCAAATTAGGTTACCACCACTTAAACCAAATAGCCTTGTGTCCTTTTGTGCGCACGAGTTGCGACACCCTTAGATTACCCCTTTGTGCCTACGTTTAGCCTTTCTTTCATTACCACATCATATCTAAACACTTAGCCTAGTGTAGAATTTCCAAACCTTGTTCAAAGACTTGGTGAAGAGGTTTCGAAGCTAGCACAAAAGAAGTGGCGAAAAAAGTGATGAAAGAATACAAAAGAAGGGAAGACTTGTCCAAAAGATGATTGCCGAAATTACAAAAGAAAGAAAAAAAATCGAGAGCAAAAAGAAAAGAAAGAAAAGAAAAAAATGTGTAAAATTAAGCTCTCCGGCAAAAGTTCTAAGGGTAAAAGTTTGGACAAGTGAAGTTTAGAATGAAGTTAGGGTCCAAAAAGATGAAAATTGGCCCCCGATCTTGAAGTTTGACACAAGAAGAAGTGTAGAAAGGATGAGCCACGAATTTAAAGAATTCTAAGTGCTAAACTAAGTCTTTGGAACGTTTTTACACCACCACTTATCTAAATTTCGAATGCCTTAGCCTTAGCCTCATTACAACCTTTCTAAAGTCCTTTATGATCCTTAAGATGAGTAGCCTTCAATTGGTTGAGTAAATTGCATGAGTAAGCATATGGTTTGGTTCATTTGTGCAAGTAATTATGAGGTTTTCGATTCAATTCATATACATTTTTGAGTGAACCTCTTTTCATGAGTGAAAATATGATGAGAGCATCCATGTGAGATTGATTTAAACTTTTTCGAAACATGCATAGCTTTAACTTCACCATTGTTTACTCCAAGTGACATGATCATATTTCTCTTATCTCTCGAAAATTTTTGAACTTTTCACTATGGAATCTTGTGACTCCATCGCCATATACTTAACAAAATTTCTGAGACAAATTGTGCTAAGGGCTTAGAAGTTGTTTTTATTTATTTGAGTCCATGGAATTTGTTCAACGTGGAGGCTAGCTCTAACGTTGGTTTTATATTTTTAGTCTTTCTTTTATTTAGTTTTTGCTAGGGACTAGCAAAGTCTAAGTGTGGGGGAATTTGATCTACGCATTTTATGCTTGATTCTTAACGTCTTTCTCTTTACATTTAGCTTTGTTTTGACCTTAGTACTATCATTTCTTACTTACTTTATGCTTTTAGGTAGAAATAAAGGAGAAAATAATAAATGAGGCGATTTGGAGCTAAAAGCGTGCTAAGGAGGAAATTCCTAATTTCGGAGAAGAAATGGTCCGAGGAATGGTCTTCAAATGGTTACTAAAATGCATTCCCATATGGTGTCAAGAATTGGAAACCAAATGCCAAATGAAATGGATACCAATATGGTGCACAAAAAGATGAAGACATTTCTCCCGCGCGACCCAGGAAAGAGCAAATATGGCGGAATATATGGAGCATATAATGGATGAATTTTGGGAGGATATTCCATGAAGATAAATACCTTATTTGAGGGCCAAAATATGTGCAAGAATATGGTATATTCGGCCAAGAATTATTAGGGAATAAGGAATGCAAGATTTGAAGATATGAAGATTTCCTTTTTCTTGAAGAAGAAGAAAACAGGGCAGCCAGGTCACTTGACTTCTAAAATCCGTAGTAAATCCAATTCAATTCCAAATATGGCGTTCCTTATATGGATTTTACATCCCTTTGAGTAAGCTTTCCAATGAAATAAGAATCAGAATTTTCCAAGATCTGGAACTCCGGGAAAACGCGTTTGACGACAGACTGTCAGATTTACCCGGGTACATATGGAAAGTCTTATTTTGGTAGGAAAAATCCTAATCTTCTTCTATAAATTGGGGAGCTCGACTCATTCATGACCATCTCTCATTCTAGTACTCAAAGCTCTGCCCAAAACACTACCTCTCCTCCCTTGCACCAAATCTGAAGAAGCCATCCCTCCAACGCCATAAACACCATCCTCCACCAAAATATTAGGGGAGTCCCGAAGTATTTCGCCATGTCCATTGAAGAGCAGCTTACACCAAGTAGTCTAGGGGAGTCCAGACAACAAAAAGTGTAACCATAACTCTTCTCTTATTTCTTTGTATTTTTGGCATTCTTTGGAGTGAAGTTGTAAAGGATTTTGGTTATATAATTCTAGTTAATTTTCTGCCATCTTCTAGTTCTTACGTTTTTGCTATACATGTTTATTCTATGCTTAATACTTAATCTGAATGCAGGGGAGTCCCGGTTTAGATTATTGATGTGTTAGGGGAGTCCCAAAGCACTTAATCACGAAATTAACATGAGTTATATAGTTGAGGACGTAGGCACTTTTAGGTTGCATGAAATTGGTTAGGTTATAAAGAGTTAGAGAAAAAGATGAGATGATCACATGTATATATTAGATAGGTTTTATTTTCGGTTTAGTAAACATGTTTAGGTTCTTTGATTCTTGTTTGTTTTGCTTGTCTATGAGTATAAAGCATGATAGAGTCCTAGGATTTCTAAGTGTGTTTTACTTGCCATTTTTTTTGTCTTTAATTTCGTAGGTCATTAGAACACCAATTCAAACTCCCCCCATACTTTCTAACGTTTTCATGCAGGTGAACACCCTACAATCCCCGGTTAAGAACGATACCCTATTTACCAATGCTACATCTACACAAAAGGGTTTTAAATTGCATTTCGTCTAGATTGATTATTGAGTGTTAATTTAGTAGTCACTTTAGGCGTTATCACTACGGTTATGAATATCAACTTGGAGTCTTTTAAAAAAAGATCTCTTGTTAGGTTGGTCTTCGATTTAGCAATAAAATGTTATAATTCACTAAGTCGTAGACTTTCGATTTGTCCTTAGAGATCATGTGTAGACTTTCGATTTGTCATTAGGGCTTAATCTCGGTTTAGGCAACTAAATTAGGGTCGGGTCCTCACAGGTGCTCCATTAGGTTTTAGAACTATTGCTTAAATTATGTACCCTTTTTTCTATTAACCCATGAGCCTACGTACCCTTATTACAACCTTTGAAAGTCTTTTTTGATCCTCAAGATTGCAGTCTTTCATTTGTGGAGAGTAGTCACAAGAGTGAGCATATTGATCGGTTCATTTAGCAAGTAATTGACTTGAGTGAAAACCTTATACATATTTTGAGTGAAACACTTATGAGAGCATACCTTTGTAAGGTTGAATCATAACTTGTTTATTGCATGCTACAGCTCTTTACTCACCATGATTATATCTGTGTTCTGCATGTTACATGTGTGCCATGTATTCGACTTAACTTCTAAAACTTTGAGTAAATGTGGATTCATACTAATCTTGGTGTTACAATCGTGGAAACATTGTTGAGAATGTAAGGGCGTTAGAATTATGTAATTACTGTTATGTTGAGTCTTTCTAGAGTCTTTGTTTTGTGATTTGCTCGAGGACTAGCAAAATCTAAGTGTGAGATATTTTGAAAGTCGCATATTTATGAGTCTATATTGTATTTAATTGAACTCATATACTTGGTTTATTGTTATTAATTGAATAATGTAATTACGTTTATTATTTTATTAGGTTTTATGGAGAAATAAAGAAAAATGAAACAAAGAGGGATTCCTAGGGAAGTATGAAAAAAAATAAAGAGTTATGTGCAAATAAAGACGCCTGGACCAATAAGGATTAGAAGAAGTCTCAACCAAGTAGTATGTAAAGTCACTAATTAGCAATTTGTGAGCACACACTCAAGCAAGAGAGGAAGAGCCGCGCGAGAGAGTTCTAGCAGAATAGTTTTAACGCATCGAGAAATTCCTCTCGACCCGTCGAACTTACGACATAAGCTTTCTTCTTCTTCCTTACTTGTTTGTATCAACTCCATGTTTTGTCTAGATTCTTTTAAAATGACTATTTGTAGCTAAATATTTTTTTAAGGGGCTGCTTGAAGCCCCGTACATGAAGTCTTTTTAATGCATACAGTTTAACCTAATTTTACATATTCTTTTTAATGACGTTTCATTCTCTATGTGGTTCAACAATGAATTCTTGTATGCTTGTTTTGGTGACAACCTTAGTATGCATACTATGATTCTATTGTCATGAGATATGGGCGACTGCGGATAAATTCCTCCACCAGATTCTCTACAATGATACACCGGATAGATTATTTCATCTGGAGATTGAAACCTTAGATCTAGCAGGACACACCCATAGTGTACGTGTGAGCTCTTGTATCTTCTCAATCCTTTTTTCTAGAGCTTAATGGTTTCTTCTTTGTAAACTTTGGGATCCATGACTATGGGTTGATAGAGAGATAAATGTAAGGGAGGTCCATGACAAACCTGCATAGGCATAAGGATTAGGTAACAGGGTGTGGTTGTAACTATCAACTCTTCCTGGGAACTTTTATTCATTGGATATGTGTATTAGGTTAAGTATGTGTTAGAAATATGAAATAGCGATGGTGGATTGCATTCCTCTTAATGCATTCATCATATAGTTTAAACTCTTTGCATTCATAAGCATTTATTTTATGCACGTAGCTGTAGTTTGCCGAATTATTTCCGAACACAAATAAGCTCAAAAAACCTACAAACTTTGTGTGGTAGTCCTTCACTGAGTCTAATATTTTTTTTAAAAAAAAATCTCATAGCATTTAGAATAGTATAAGTTAGGTTCATGGTCTTGTTTGTGTCTAGTAGTCCAAACTGTCAACTTGTTGACTTTTACATCTAACTAGTGTTTTAATGATTAGTTTCACAAATCTTCAGCGGGTAATGACCCCTATTTACCAATTACTATATTAATATATTGAGAAGACCCACCCCAGATTACCGTAGTAATCCAGGATAAGTCATGCGGGACCTATATTAGAGTATCTAGCTTTGCCTAATCGGTACCAGTTACCCTTGCACGAGCAACCCAAAACTTCAACTAAGAAATTGTGGACTATCATGCCTCGTACTCTGAACGGTGACAACTTTAGTTGACTAACTTAAAATCTAGGCAATTTAAAACAAAGAGTTCAGGTAGGGGTCTGCACGGGATAGGATGGGACGAGCCTTGCCAAATCTCGGCCCATCCCGTTAAATTAGTAAGGGACGGGTAGGGATTCATTGTTAGAAAACTCAAACCCTAAAGGCCTGTCCCGTTTGGGTTCGGGACGGTACAGGACCAGCATGGGATACATACCTTAAATGTTTTTTCTTAAGGCCCAAAGTCCCAACACTGTAAAGTATCCAAAATAAGTTGTAAAGTGTAAACTATGAAAATAATGAAATCATTGAAATGACTAAAGTCTAACAAATAAGATGCCCTGATCAATTACAATAAACATGCCACATATCCATGACTAAAATCTGTCAAATTAGTTGCTGCTCAATCACAAAATAAACATGCCAAATATCCAAATAAGTTGCTGATTTATAAACCAAATATTCAAAGTATCAAAATTAACCTAACTGTAAACCAGGAAATAGCAGCACATCATTCTAAATAAGTTACAAACTAATATTCGATACAACCAAATGTCCACTGTGTCTCTCACTTCATGGTTCATAAACGTCAAGCATCGATAACATCATGATATTTCCCATTTCTTCTTACAGATGGAAGTGGAGCTGGACGAGATACTACATGCACTGCTTGCATCACTTTCATGCTCCACAAAATATAAGAATATAAGAAGTTAATTATTATCTCAAGTCATCAAATATATAAAAGAAGAGGGATGCAATGTTAGAAAGAATTACCGATCTCCACTTCTTCATAAATTCTAGTATTTTCAACTGAAGGTTCCTCTTCCTTGGGAGCAATTTCGCTTGCCAACAACCAGCTTTGCATGCAAATCAATCCCTCCATAGATCTTGCACTTAGTGAAGCTCTAAATGAATCAATGACTCGGCCCCCAGTTGAGAAAGATAATTCTAAAGCTACTGATAAAGCTTGTATACCCAAAACATCCCTTATAAGTGTTGCCGACACAGGATATCTGCAACCATTAAGCTTCCACCATAATAGGATGTTGAATTTATCCTTTTTCTCTGTTGGCTCCAATGGAGCCCTTAGATATTCATCCACTTCATCCATGGCAGTAGCTTCAGCAGTCTCACTAACAACCTTTCTCCAAAAATTAAGAAGCTTCCCCCTCATTCCATCTGATCTAGAGCTACACTACAAGAAAACTGCACTTAGACCACGGACCATTTCCGTCGTCTAAGTGCAGTTTTCCGTCGTCTAAGTACTTGGACGACGGAGTTTCCGTCGTCCAAGGTCCGTGCTCCAAGTGCTGTCGTCTAAGAACCTGGACGACGGAGACTTAGTGTTTCCGTCGTCCAAGTGAACTTGGACCTCGGATATTATCCGTGGCCCAGGTGTTCACCTGGACGACGGAAACACTAAGTCTCCGTCGTCCAGGTGAGCACCTGGGCCACGGACATTGCTCGTGTGTCCGTGACCCAGGTGCTCACCTGGACGACGGAAACACTAAGTCTCCGTCGTCCAGGTGAGCACCTGGGCCACGGACATTGCTCGTGTGTCTGTGGCCCAGGTGTTCACCTGGACGACGGAAACACTAAGTCTCCGTCGTCCAGGTGAGCACCTGGGCCACGGAGAACGACAGGGTTTAGGGGTTACGGGTTAGGTTTAGGGTTCTGCACTTGGACGACGGAGAACATAATCTCCGTCGTCCAAGTGAATATTTTATTTTTTAAAAAAAATAAATTGAAATTAAATATTATTAATTTAATTTATTATTATTTTAATTTAAATAATGAAAAATGCTAATATTAAATAAATAAACTAAATTTTGAATATTAAAATTAATAACTTATATATATAATTATTAAATAATCAAAGTAAATTAATTTGTACATACGAAAAAACCCATAAATTAAAAATTAAAATATTGTTCGGAATGCGTAAAGAAACGAGATAATATACTACGTGCTAGCTAATACACTGGAGGAGCAGATGCGGGGCCGAGTCCTCCGCCTCCAGCCGGGTCGTTGTCGTCGGGGTGTGGGTTCGGAGGAGGTTGACATACTTCTCGATTTTGGTTCATGAGCGCGATGAGTTGGGCTATTTGTGCTTGTTGTTCGTCAAGTCTTTGCCGCATTGACTCATTCTGCTCTTGTGTCCGTCGATTCTCCTCTCGTGCCAGTCGAGCCTCTTGAATGGCTGCTTCGACGGCCGCAGCTTGACTCATTCTCCGCTGCCTCGAACCTCCCGTAGATGATGAGCCGGAGGTCGTCGACAAATCTCGTACCACCCTAGGCCCAAAGTGCCTAACCTCCTTGCCAGCTCTACGACCGTAGACCTCATCCGCGATTGCAATTTGGCTCTCTAAGGATAGATGAGGCAGGTCTTCCGGCGGCACATCTGGGAACGCAAGCTGAGTGTTGGCCAACTCTTCATGCGCACGCTCTATCGCCCTTGCCTACAAAATTATAATTAATTTATTAAAATTTTGTAATCATATTTAAATAATAATTACTATAATTAAAAGCACATATATATATATATACATATCACTTATATCACTTACCCCGCATTGACTCGCTTCATTATCGAGCCCTGGCGTCACGTACGCGCTTACGCTTGCATCAATAAAAGGGTGTTTGGAACCCTTATCCTTGTGCTCCTTGACAATTTGAATGAACTGCTTGGCGCCGGTAGTATGGTGTTTCTCCTTCTTCCCCCGGTTGGCTTTGTTGACACCGGAGAATTTCTGTTACACAACATAATTAAATCATTAAAAAATGAATAACTACAATTTAAATAATTCAATTATTGAAGTACTCATCTTCTCTCTCCCCTTGCAGCTCTACCGGGGGAGGCACGGGACCGACATCTTTGAAGTACTTATGGAGCCTGTACTTCCAATCTTTGTAGATGGAGTTGGCGGTTTGATTGATATGCCTCAACATAGCCGGTGTCGGATCCACGTCAAATTGTTCCTATGAAAAATAAATAGAAAATTATAATCGTATATATTATGAAATTTTAGGCCGAGATTAACAATATTATATAATAACTAAATTGAACGTATTACGTACCGAAAGATCTTTGAAGACTTTCGCCTTCTCATGATCCGGCGCCTCCTTCCAAGTAGGGGCAGTGATACGAACCCGGTTACGGATGATTGACCCTATCCCATGCACCGAGAGACTTGCTAGTTGAGCTGTGGGAGGGCCACCGGTGAATTCGTCGTACGGCAAGTCGATCTTTTTACCGGTCGCCTTACAAATACGCTCCGCTTTCCCCCCTTTAACGAGACCTCGAGTCCTTTTCGGTTCCGGGTCAGTGGGGGCCCTCCTTTGCCTACGGCGGGCACTGTACATGATTGATTCGGCGGTGGAGGACGCCTGAGTACTTCCCGTTGAATGGGTACCGGGCGTCGGAGATTGGAAGGGGTCGACGTCATCACCGCTCGAGATGAATGGGGGAGCGGGAATTTCCCCAGAGGGCGCTACGGACGGACCAGATGATCCGTCCGGATTGAGAGCGTCGTTGCCCTCCGGTGGTAATTCCCAACCGACTTGTTCCGCCAAGCGGCGGAGCATGGCATCTTCTGCCTCTTGTAGGGCTTTCTTCTTGCCGGATGTCGTCTTTGGCGGAGCCATTTAAACCTAAGAGTACGGGGTTAAAATACCTACTTACCATAATAATTACAATGTCCAAAATTTACGCTAATTAATTAAGTACGTTTAAGATTTAAATAGAGTACACTAGCTTGGCATTTTCAGTCGTTCAATGGACGTGCGACCCGCGCGATAAAGTGTAAATTTTCAATTAATCAGCCTTGGTTAAATCGAAAAACATGGCCAGTTAGGGATAGAGATAACGCGAGAGGCAGGACTAATTTCGACAAAAGTCTTTCTTAGTCCAAATCCTGTCACCAGTCATAACCCGTTTCTAGACACCATGTCCGACATTCGGCCAATTTTTCGAAAATTTACACTCCCTCAAGTCCTTTGCAAACTCCGCCCTCAACCTCGTGTCCATAACTTCACTTAGGTTATGGTGTGCGGTGATGAAATCCACACATCACGAGGGGTTAAGGAGATAAGCAAGGAAAAGAGGCGCCATCTATTCCAAAGAGTGCGACTTAATTACACCAACCCTATGTACTAAATTTAAATCGAACACGTACTACTAATTTATTTACTAAAAAATACACGTAATTACATGCAATAATTTATTTTCCATTTAGCATGCAATAATTAACCATTTAATTAATTAATAACAATAATTATTTATTTAATTAATTAATAACAATAATTATTTATTTATTTATTTAATAACAACAAATTTACAATTATTCATTTAATTAGGAAACAATAACAATAATTATGATTTAATTAATAAATAACAACAATTAATCATTTAATAAATATTTAAAATTAATTACTAAATTAATTTCTACTAATTAATTATATTTAGAATTAAATTAATTAATAAAATGAAAATTATTTAAATAAGGGAAAAATAGAAATGTACCGAAGCGGAGTTTACGGGAATTTCGCCGGACTTGAGTGGTCGGAGAGGAGGAACCACGCCGGAAAAAATGTCGTCGGAGCGTCGCCGGAGGAGGATCGCCGGAGGAGAGGAGAGGAGAGGAGAGGAGAGGGAGAGGAGGAATGATGAGAAAATGAGGGGGGTGCAACTCTATTTATAGAGTTGCACTTAGACGACGGAGTACTATTCTCCGTCGTCTAAGTCCACCTGGACGACGGAAAATGTGTTTTCCGTCGTCTAGGTGGCGGTTTAAAAATTTTCAATCGGCGCGTAATTAATCGGCGGGACGTTTTGAACCGCCATGAATTTGGACTTAGACGACGGAGAATGGATTCTCCGTCGTCTAAGTGAAAATTCAAGCGGTGCCGAAAACGGAAGCTGTAAATTGAACCGCCATAATTTTGGACTTGGACGACGGAGATGGTCAGTTTCCGTCGTCCAAATGAAAATTACATGAAAAAAATTAACAAAAATAAATTTGAACCGCCATGGTTTTTGAACCTGGACGACGGAAAATGACCATCTCCGTCGTCCAGGTTCAAATTACGTAAAAAAAAATTTTAAAAAAAATTCGCTAGGAATTTAGCGATCTGTCATTCGAGTGAAATAGTCGTACAATATCGATGAACGCATCGTGTATATAAACAGTTAAATTTGAACCGACGATTAATTTTACGTATTGAAACATGTTAAGTATCGACTAATCTTTACGACTTAAGTGTTCATGAGTAGACGCTCATTTGCAGCAGAGTATTAACGAAATTGAATTTGGACAAAAAAACCGTTGGATATGTTCGTCGTAACATAATATATAATTGTCTTCAAAGGATCATAAAATAATAAGTTCGGGAAGGGTTTGATCGGCACAGTCAACCGCAATACCGATAATTTCACAAACCGGAAACGTGGATACTAGGCATTTCGTAACTCCGATTTTCGAACCGTCGAAGCTCACACACCAAGAATTGTTTACTCTAAAGTCTTGATGAAAAGACTTTGCATTGGAAGAAGGTCTAGATGGTCGTTGTCTTAGAAAAAATTACGATATCTGCACCTGGACGACGGAAACACTCATTTCCGTCGTCCAAGTAAGAACCTGGACGACGGAAACACTCATTTCCGTCGTCCAAGTCAGAACCTGGACGACGGAAACACTCATTTCCGTCGTCCAGGTGTATAGACCCTGAATTCAGGGGTTAGGGCCTTACTGTTTAGGGTTTAGGGTTTGTGAACTTGGACGACGGAAAATGACCATCTCCGTCGTCCAGGTGTAAAAACCCCGAATTCAGGGGTTAGGGCCTTAGGGTTTACGGTTTAGGTCGTCCCCGGTCATTTGTGTGTGCGTTCAATTATTCTGATTCAAAAATATAATTAAAAAATTGATCGATCGATCCGAACTGCTAGATTTAGGGTCCAAGATTTAGCTAGGGTTTTATATGAGATTGAGATTTGGCGCCAAAGGTGAATCTGCAATTAATTTCTCCGTTGTCCAGGATATATAATTCGGATTAACTTCTTACCGTAAACCAGCATCGATCATATGTATATATATATATATATTACAATAATTACAGTAATTAATTACCAATTAATCTCGGTCGTCGTATGACCGTACTCTTCGTCATAATCATCATCGTCCTAGTGTGTACCTGGACGACGGAGAATGACCATCTCCGTCGTCCAGGTGTAAAAACCCCGAATTCAGGGGTTAGGGCCTTAGGGTTTACGGTTTAGGTCGTCCCCGGTCATTTGTGTGTGCGTTCAATTATTCTGATTCAAAAATATAATTAAAAAATTGATCGATCGATCCGATCTGCTAGGTTTTGGGTCCAAGATTTAGGGTTTTATATGGGTTTAGGGTGAATATGGCGGGGGACCTAATATAAACGTGGACAGAATTCAGGTGTCCGTTAAATTATTTTGAATGACCATAAAAAAATTAAATAAATGATGGATCGATCCGATTTGCTAGATTTAGGGTCGAGGATTTAGCTAGGGTACGTTTTATATGAGATTGAGATTTGGCGCCAATATTTATTAATTTCTCCGTTGGCCAGGATATATATATAATTCAGATTAATTTCTTACCGTAATCCGGCATCGATCATATATATATATTACAATAATTACAGTAATTAATTACCAATTAATCTCCCTCGTCGTATGACCGTACTCTTCGTCATAATCATCATCGTCCTCATCCCCGTTAGTCGACGGCTCATCCTCGTCATCGTACTCAACATCGTCCGACGAATAACCTGAGTCCTCGTCCGCGTCCTCTTCCTGCTCGTCTTCTTCATCTACCTCATGGATAATCTCATCTTCAGTTAGATCTGTACAACCATCAGGCATGGGTAACCGTTCACCATCTTGAACCAGGTCCATTATATCGGAGCGGACCATAGAAATATTAGGCTCTTGATAGGCAGGAATGTCTCTTTCTGGTTCAGCAGCATCTTCAGTCGTCGCCGGTGTCCCTTCAATTGTCTCTGTATTCCATATTCCTCGGTGAGAGATATGGTTCACTATTTTCCACCCTTCACCGGCTTTCGGATCGTCGAGATAGAACACCTGCCGAACTAAGGTGGCGAGAGTGAAAGGCTCATCCTCATACCAGTGCGAGTTTGTATCGACAGATAATAGTCCCAGGTCTTCCTTTGTACGCTTGAACCATCTGCACTTGAATAGGAAAACATTGACATCATTCCCGTAACATAGCTGAACCACGTATACAATAGCCCCGTAATATAGATCATTGTCTTTCCCAACGGCTACCCCAATGTTTTGTGTTCTTCTTCCTTCGTCTCGGGCCAATGAATGGAACTTTATACCGTTCACAAAACATCCGGGATAAATATAGTGTTTAACCAGCTTCCCTGCTAGCAAGTGCTTTGGCCATGACCACCACCCTCCGTGGTTATCAGATTTTTGCAGATCAATCATCTGCGAAAAAGGCCAAATTAATATAATGGTTTACTTTCTACAAACATGAGCAATATGTATTTAAATAATTAATACCGAGTCGTACGTACGTACCCATTGGAAGAAATAATCAGGAAACTTCTTCTTAACCATTTTCTCAATCCACGCCGAACTCTTGTTTTGATTTAACGCCTGAAGCCTCTCCCTGTATGACATCATGTACGGCTCAACTTCATCACAGTCTCGCAACACTACCCAATGTGCCTCAATAAGTTCTTCCCGTGTTAACGATTCCTTTAATACTCCTCTAAACGGTCGGACGACATTGGTGACGACAGAAAGATTGATGCGGGCACTGCGATCGGAGGCAGTGCTGGGAGGGGGTGGATCTTTGAGGTACCTGTTGCAGTAAGTAACACACTCATGCATTAGGTATGTCTCTGCTATGGAGCCATCCGGGGCCGACCTGTTTTTGACGAATGACTTATACTGTCCAAGCTGTCTACAAAATCAAACGTACACATTACATAAGTACATATACCTAGCTGGCTAGTATATATATAATCTCCAGTGGAACAAATTAATTAATTAGTTGTACGTACCTTTCTTGAGGATACATCCAAGTGTACTGGACCGGACCAGAAATGAGCACCTGCTCGGGCAGGTGGATCATTAGGTGAATCATGATGTCAAAGAAAGCAGGGGGGAAAAACCTCTCTAGTTTGCAAATGATGTGCACAATTTGTTGTTGCAATTCCACCACATCTGACTTCTTTAATTCTCTGGCGCATAACCTCTGCCACCACCTGCACAATGCCACTATTGGTTCTACGACGTCCCGAGGCAAGTATGGTCGAATTACCACTGGAATCAGACGTTGCAGCATAACGTGATAGTCATGTGTCTTTAGACCAACAAACTTGTGTTGCACCTCGTCCACTGCTCCAGTTATAGTAGCTGCATACGTAGCCGGATAACGAACGCCCTTAAACCAGTGAAATACAGAACGTCTAAGCGTCGGCTTCACTGTGTAAGGTGCATCTGGCATCTTGTTGTACACTCCTTTCCTATCCCTCCTCAACCACAAGGGACGACGTAGATTCATTGATTCCAAATCTTTGCGCGCTTTGGGAGTATCTTTAGTCTTGAACTTAATACCGAGAATTGTTCCCACCACGCTGTCGCACACATTCTTTTCTATGTGCATCGCGTCCAAGTTGTTCCTCAGCTTCAACTTCGACCAGTAAGGGAGTTCAAAGAATATACTCTTGTGATCCCAATAGCTCAGATCATGTGGAGGAATTGGATTGCATTTCTTTACATCCGCGTCATTGCTCAACACACCAAAGTCGAAATAGCTCAACCTCTCTAAAATCTCTTCGCCCGACCAACTACGGGGTTTAGGATTGTTCTCTACCGTACCGTCGAAATGAGCTTCATCCTGTCGCCACGGGTGGTCGTGAGGAAGCCATCTACGGTGACCCAAGTAACACACCTTCCCCGCGTGCCAACTAGAGTTCACGTCATCCAAACATATAGGACATCCATTATATCCTTTTGTCCTGCAGGCTGCCAACATCCCATAAGCTGGAAAATCGCTGATCGTCCACATTACCGCAGCCCTCATCGTGAACATCGTGTCAGTGAATTTGTCATAAGTTGGGACTCCATTTTCCCACAACAGTTTCAGCTCGTCGATCAAAGGTCTGAGGTAGACATCTAAGCACTTCGATGGAGATTTAGGACCTGGAATTAGTACGGTAAGGAAATTAAATTCCTTGTTCACGCACATCCACGGAGGCAAGTTGTACGGCATCAGAATAACTGGCCAAGTGCTGACGGCGGAGCTATTACTTCCCCAAGGATTGAATCCGTCTGTAGATAGGCCGAGTCTAACATTTCTAACCTCTGAAGCAAAGTCTCCAAATTCTCTGTCGAAATGTTTGAAACCCTCCCCATCCGCGGCGTGTCGCAGGACATCGTCATCTATTCGCTTTTCTGCGTACCATCGCATCGCCTCTGCTGTGTGTAGCGACATGTACAGGCGCTGCAATCTGGGAATCAAGGGAAAATATCGAACAACTTTCACAGGAATTCTCTTTTTCGAACTCTTCCTATTCAACTGGAATCTGCACTGGCCACATACGGGACAATAGTCCAACTCTTTATACTCTTTGTAAAATAGCACACAATCATTCGGACATGCGTCAATTATCCTGTACTTTAGGCCGAGGCTGCTCAGGATATTTCTAACCTTATAATGAGATTTAGGAAGATTGTGATCATCAGGAAGCAACTTACATATTTGCTCCTGAATTTCGTCAAAAGCACTCACTGACATTTTGTGCTTCACTTTTATCTTCATTTGCTCCATCACATATTGCAACACATTCTCTCGACATCCAGGGAACACCGGGGTCTGCGCTTCAAGTAGCATCCGGTTGTACTTTTCCATCTCACTGGTGTCAGTGGCCAAGCTAGCTGCGGGGAATGTGTCATCATGCTCATTGGTGGTACTGTAACCTCCGTCTTGGTGTTGGTGTCTGCCATGACTACATCCCGGAAACGCATCATGGACCAAATCTGCAGTTGGGTTGCAAGCTGGGGGTCCGGCACCATTGCCGCTGGATGAGGCACCATGGTAACTGCTGCGCTGAACTCTACTGCTTCACCATGCTCGCTCCATGTAGTGTAACTCCACATCATACCATTTTCGTACAAGTGTTGCACCATAACATTAACCTCCGCATACTGACAATTAAGACATTTCTGACACGGACACCTGAAACGTTTCTTTCCCTGACCATGTTCTATCGCAAAATTCACAAATTCGCTAATTCCATCCATATACCGGACATCACATCTATTCTTCAACTTCATCCAACTCTTGTCCATACTGCTACAAAATATTATACTTAATTAATTATTACATATATATATATATATTTGTCCATTAATTTACGCTTAATTATACGTACTCGATCTACATATCGATCCATCAATTACGTGCGTATGTACGTAATTTAATCGATCTGTACATATATATATATATATAGCTAACATCAGCTAACATCCTTGCATGTATATATATATGTACGTACGTTTTCACTAAATACATATTAATTAAGCAAATTTTAACTGCGTACGTACGTACCTGCTGGCCTTCTCGATATCTTTACGTTAATTAAGCTAACTAGCGTGTCAGCGGAGATCCCGGCTTTATCGATCCTGATTCTTCTCGGCCTAGCTAGCTTCTAGCTACCTAGCTCGATCGAGCTCCCTAGCTTCTCCTTCTCCCTTCTCCTTCAATTATTCTTCAAATTGAATCGATCATGAAGAGATCGAGGCTAGCTAGGAATGAATTCGATCAGTACGTTTGGCCGGCAGTGGGCTTATATAATGCTTCACTTAGACGACGGAGGTGTCGGTACGTCGTCTAAGTGGAAGTACGTTTTGTGAACTCGGACGACGGCGTGTCGGTCCGTCCTCCAGGTAATCACCTGGACGACGGAGAATACCATCTCCGTCGTCCAAGTGGTCACCTGGAGGACGGAGAAGACTCTGAGGTCCAGGTGGTCACCTGGACAACGGAGATGGTATTCTCCGTCGTCCAAGTGGTCACCTGGAGGACGGAGAAGACTCCGAGGTCCAGGTGGTCACCTGGACGACGGAGATGGTATTCTCCGTCGTCCAAGTGGTACTTGGACCACAGAGTCTTTTCCGTCGTCTAAGTGTCACTTGGACGACGGAGAATTAGTGTTTCCGTGGTCTAAGTGCTGTTTTCTTGTAGTGCTAGTCACTGAACTAGATGTAGAAGTCGAGCTAGATTCTTATGTGTATGTCTCCCACCATCAACGTTAGGTGCATACTAAGAATAATAAATCAACAATAGGCAAAGGTTGAATATAAACTCATAGGCAACTTTAGATTACATGCATGAACATATCAATTTTATCAATGGGAGATTTCTCATTTTGTCTTCTGGTTTTCTTAATTGAAACCTCACCTACAATTTTGTGTATTATAAGGCTATTTATGGTTTCTTAATTCCATTTTTTTATTGGCAAGACTCATCATAAAGGTCTGAGGCATTAGGATGTTGACATTAGGGACAAGGTTGAGTGATCTCAAGTTGTTGACAATCCAATCTCTATGTATAATTTGTAAATATACAAATCAAATGAGAGATGAACATGAAAGGACCCAACCCCGATTCAGTTACCTAAATCGGAATCGAACCCCTTCTAAAAATACGAACCAACAAAAAATTTCAAAATTTCGGCAGAGTTTCGTTACTAACGTGGAATTGCATAAACCTGCACCCAGAAATTAACACTTCCTCCTATGCCACAAAAGCCAAACCGTGGGTACCAATCCCATCCGGATTTCTCAACATCAATATATGAATCATAAACAGTAAACAGTACTGTAGTATATATATATATATCCGAGAAAATCCGTATAAACAAGTATCGGAATGTATCAGAGCGACCTCTAAAGTAAACAATATACAATATACACATCAGTAGGCGAAACAAGAACCTACTGGAAAGCACAGGTAACTCTGATCACTAGCCTCCAAACCGCGACGTGAAAACACCAAAACCTGAACTGCAACTGGGCACGGAATCCGAAAAGCCCAGGGGAAAGACATAAAACACGTTAGAGTGAGTGGACAAAAATAAATGTCTTTCACCAGTTGATATATATTGTGACGACCCGAACCAGAATCTGATGCATATTCGGCACGATTCACGAGATTGAGTTTAGTCGCAGTTTATTGTCGTAATTGTTGTTTGCCGATTTGATTCGCGACTATGTTTTCGGTCGAGAATTTGAGTTGGGTGTCTTCACGGAAATTGTAGAGTACGTGATTTCGAGTTCGTGGGTGGTTCCGGAAGATTTTTCCGATAACCGAGGAATATTTTATGATTATTTGAAGTTTCGGTATCCAACGAGTTTATCCGATTGTTTCGTGTTTATCCGAATCATTTCGTATATTCGTTTTGGACCGTCGATCGACCCGAGGAACGAGTATAAATAGTGAAATAGTCCAGAATTAGTCGTAAAACACTGTTTGTGTTTGACCAGTCGTTGACCTTCTATTTTTGGTAAGTTGACTTGTTGGACCGAAAGGGAAAGTTTCCCGTTTGGGAATTGCCATCGGTCACGGGACAGGTACAGATCACTTCCTTGTTTGATTTCGAGTAGGTTTGCACTTCGAATTATGGAAATTGATCGAGTTTTGTGGAGGAACGATTAGGGCCGATTTGGTTTGATTCGCCGGTGACAGGGGAGGTGGTTCCGGTGGGTGTTCGAGGCTGGGTTGATGGGGGTTTAGTTCCTTTCGCCCTTGGGATGCTTTCCCTTTGTTTTAATTTGAGTTTTGTTGAGTTTTCCGGCGAACCCGTGGTGGTTGCCGGAAGTAAATTCCGTTCAGGTTTGCTTGGATTTGGAGAGGTTCCGTCATGAATTAGCTTTCGGGATAGAAGGGAAAATGGTTTGTCTTGCTGTGATCTTGTAAACTGGAAGTTTTCCGCCGGAAAACCTCGCCGTTGATTGCGCGCCGCCGCTGGCGGCGGCGGTCAACGGTGGTCAACGGCGGTGCTCCGGCGAGAAAAGTCAACTTTTCAGATTTCGAAAATTTTAATGTCATTTTTCTCGTAAACATGCCATGATCGTCGTCCAGAGGTTTTTGGGTCGATTTGATTAGCCGATTTTTAGTCGAGGTTTCGAGTGGGGGTTTCGGGATTTCCGTAATTCATTTTGTACTCCATTTCGTATTTCCGGGAACGGTTGGTTTCCGTGCATCAGTACAGCGTATTGGATTACAATATTGATCAGTTATGTTTTGTGAATGTTCAGGAGATCGAGATCGAGATCGTGATCGTGCTTCTGGCGAGGGATCTTCCGCCGGTCCACGAGATTAGCGCGAGTGCGCGTTACGCGAGTTTGTGAGTGGACAATTTATTTTCACGGATTGATTGCGAGTCTTTTTTTTATGATTTATGAACTTGAGCATGCAGCATGATTATGGTTTTACGAGCATGAGATTTCATACGAGATTATGTTTATTATGAGCATGTGTTTTACGATCATACGGATATACTTATACGAATATACGTATACGAGTATACATATACTTATATGTTGTTTCATGCATTTGCATCGAACTGTTTATGATTTGATTTACACAGAGTACAGTCTCAGTTACGTTGTTGTATCGATACACTTGCCTCCTCTCGGCTGATCCCCGATGGTAGGCCACCAGGAGGGGCAGTACCCCTACCTGACCGGCGATGGGCAGTACCTCGGAACCGAGGCCTTTCTGGCTATGGATCACGTGGTAGTCAAGGACTCCGTGATTCCGACTGTACTGGCACGGATGTTTCCATGAGTGACCCCGTGAGATTTTCTTTGCATGCTCTGTGTACGAGTTGGAGTTAGCGTCTCCTCGTATACTATTGAATTGATTTATTTATATTTAGACTCGCATATATCTTTATATCATATATTACTCGGTGAAAGACATTTATTTTCGTCCACTCACTCTAACGTGCTTATTGTCTTTCCCTTGGGCTTTTCGGTTTCCGTGCCCAGTTGCAGTTCAGGTTTGGTGTTTTCACGTCGCGGTTTGGAGGCTAGTGATCAGAGTTACCTGTGCTTTCCAGTAGGTTCTTGTTTTGTTTCGCCTACTGATGTGTATATTGTAAATGTTTTACTTTAGAGGTCGCTCTGATACATTCTGACACTTGTTTATACGAAATTTTCTTGGATATACATATATACATAGTACAGCTTGTTTACTGTTATTGATTATATTGATGTTGAGAAATCCGGATGGGATTGGTGCCCACGGTTTGGCTTTTGTGGCATAGGATGAAGTGTTATTTCTGGGTGCAGGTTATGGTAATTCCACGCTAGTAACGAAACTCTGCCGAAATTTTGAAAATTTTTTGTTGGTTCGTATTTTCGAAAGGGTTTGGTTCCGGTTTAGGTAACTGAATCGGGATTGGGTCCTTTCATATATGTTTAAAATAATATATGCGAGTCCAGGTAAATAAAAATAACAAGTACACGAGGTAAAACCATAATCCTCTAGCGTACTGAGCATGCAAGTAAAAATCCCACGGGGTCACTCATGGACACACACTGTGCTAGTACAGTCAGAATCATGGAGTCCCAGACTTCCAGGCAATTCTAGCCATAAAGGCCTCAGGTCAGAGGTCTGCCTACCCCCGGTACAGGTCACGGATCAGGAGTCATAGCCTCCCCCGGTACACATCCTCGGGGATCAGCCGGGATGCGAGTGTATCGATACAACAACATATAACGACTGTACTCTGTGTAAACTAAATCACAAACATTTCGATGCAAATGCATGAAACAACATATAAGTGTACGTATACTCGTATACGTATATTCGTATAAGTATAATCGTATAATCGTAAAAACACATGCACAAGTTCGTAAATCATATAAAAGACTCGCAATCATTTCCGTGAAAAGAAATTGTCCACTCACAGGTGAGCAAAATGCGCACTCGCGCTAAACTCGTGGTCTGGCGGAAGATCCTTCGCCTGAAGCACGATCACGATCCAGGTCACGATCTCGATCTTCTGAATATTCACAAAACAATACTGATCAAAATCATAATCCACAACCCTGTACTAAATCACGGAAACCAACCGTTCCCGGAAATATGCAATGCGGTACAAAATGAATAACAGAAATTCCGAAATCCCCACTCGAAAGCTCGACTGAAAATCGGCTAACCAAATCAACTCGAAAACCTCTGGACGATAATCAGGGCGCAATTACGAGAAAATGACATTAAGAACGTCGAAATCCAAAAAGTCAACTTTTGGCCGGAGCTCCGCCGTTGACTGCCGCAGCCGGCGGCGGAGCGCCGTTAACCGTGGAGTTTCACGGCGAAACTTTCCAGATTTCAAGGTCACAACCATACGAACCACTTTCATATCTACCACAAACCTCGAATCAAACCAGAACCACCTCAATTTTCCCTCGAAACAGATCGGAATTCCAATTCCGATGACCTAACCGGACTCCACCCAAAACACCATCTCAGACCAAACTGAATACACCACGAGACTCAGAGGGGCAAGGGGAGTCTAACCCCCTTAACCACCACTTCCAAACCTCGCCGGAAACGGCCAACCGTCACCGGCGAAATTAAGGAACTCGGCCCGATTCGAAACCTCACAAAACCTCATCAATTCTCACAAATTCTTATACCAACCTACTCGAAATCACAAAGGGAAGCTGATTATACCTTTCTCGAAGCCAAAGGTGGCCGGAAAACAGGTCGTCGGACGGCAAGCCCAATCGGGAAACTCTCCCCCTACGGGTCAACGGTCAACTTTCTAAAAATGGAAAGTCAAAGTTTAGTCAACGGTCAAACAGTGTTTTCGACAATTTTACGACTATTTCTAATATTTATACTCGCGCCTCAGGTCGATCGACGATTCGAAATGGATAACCATCACGATTCGGATAAACTCGAAACAATCGGATAAACTCGTCGGAAACCGAAACTTCAAATAATCATAAAATTTCAAATAATCATAAAATATTCCTCGGTTATCGGAAAAATCTTCTGGAACCGCCCACGAGCTTGAAATCACGTACTCTACAACTTCCGTGAAGACACTCAACTCAATTTCTCGACCGAAAATATAATCGCGAATAAGGTCGACGAACCACACAATATCGTAAAACTGCGACTAAGTGGAATCTCGAGAATCGTGCCGAATACGCAACAGATTCTGGTTCGGGTCGTCACAAATCTACCCCCCTTAAAGAAGTTTCGACCTCGAAATTTATGTACCTGTCAAGTGAACAGATGAGGATACTTCTCCTGCATACGCTGCTCGGTCTCCCAGGTGGCCTCCTTAACTGAGTGGTTCTTCCACAAGACCTTCACCAGCAGAATCACACAGTGCCTCAACTCCTGTTCACGACGATCGAGAATCTGCACTGGCTCCTCAACATACGATAAATCCTCTCTGATCGGCAACTGCTGTGGGGCTAACACATATGAAGGATCTGAGATGTACTTCCGCAACATCGAAACATGGAAGACATCATGAACACGAGCCATCTCAGCCGGTAACTCAAGTCTGTAAGCAACAGCTCCAACCCTCTCCGTAATCTCATACGGACCAATGTACCTCGGTCGAAGCTTGCCATGCTTCCCGAAACGCACAACTCCCCTCCACGGTGATAATTTCAGGAAGACCCAGTCACCAACCTCGAACTCTAAACTCTTCCTCCTCACATCTGCGTAACTCTTCTGCCGATCCTGGGCGATCTTCAATCGATCCCGGATAACCTGTATGTCCTCCATCGTGGTTTTCACCAAATCATGACCAATAAGCCAACGCTCACCTACCTCACTCCAACACAATGGAGTGCAACACTGCTTCCCGTACAGGGCCTCATACGGTGTCATCTCAATACTGGCCCGATAGCTGTTGTTGTAGGCGAACTCAATCAAGTGCAACTGCTGATCCCAGTTTCCGCGAAACTGCAACACACACGATCTCAGCATATCCTCAAGAGACTGAATGGTCCGCTCGGACTGCCCGTCAGTCTGAGGATGAAAAGTTGTACTAAATCGTAACCTCGTGCCCATCGCTCGCTGTAAAGCCTGCTAAAACTCAGAAGTGAACTGACTATCTCGGTCAGAAACAATCGACACAGGCACACCATGCAAGCGAACAATCTCGGATAAGTACAACTTGGCCAATCTGCCCACTGAAATCTTCCCTGGAAGTGCAAGAAAGTGTGCGGATTTCGTCAATCGATCAACAATAACCCAAATGCCAGTGTTGCCCAACGAAGTACGCGGCAACTGATAGACGAAATCCATCGTAATGTGCTCCCACTTCCAAACTGGAATCTCAAGTGGTTGTAGTTTCCCTGCAGGTTTCTGCCTCTCCGCCTTCACCTGCTGACAAATCAAACATCTACTCACGTACGCAGCAATCTCCCGCTTCATGTTGCGCCACCAATAGTACGCTCGAAGTGTACGAAACATCTTCGTACCTCCGGGATGCATCGCATACGCTGAACTGTGGGCCTCATCTAGAATCTCCTTCTTGAAGTCCTCGTCTCTGGGTACACATAACATGCCTTTGAACAACAACGTACCGTCGTCGCTCAATCGGAACTCTGTAGGCACACCATTCCGTATCATGGTCTTCTTGCCCAAAAGATAAGAATCCGAATCCTGAGCCTCTCGTACCTGATTAACCAGTACCGGTCGAACCTGAAAACTGGCCAACAAAGCTCCATCATCATCATAACCAAACACAGCACCTGTAGCCCGAAGCTCGGCTAATATCGATACTCTGGCCACACACATGTGAAACAACGAGGCTCCAGATTTCTGGCTAAGTGCATCTGCCACAACATTAGCCTTTCCTGGATGGTACTCAAATGTGCAATCGTAGTCGTTGATCAACTCCATCCATCGGCGCTGCCTCATGTTCAAATCCGGCTGCGTCCGCAAGTAGGTGAGACTCTTGTGATCAGTGTAAATCTTACACTGAGCACCATACAGGTAATGTCTCCAACTCTTCAACGCTAACACGATAGCGGCTAACTTCAAATCATGCGTCGGATAGTTGACCTCATGCAGTTTCAACTGCCTGGAACCATATGCCACGACTCTACCATGCTGCATCAATACACAGCCAAGGCCCAACTTCGACGCGTCGCTGTACACAATAAACTCACCACTGTCGTCTGGCAATGTCAGAACTGGTGCGGTAGTCAATCTCTCCTTCAAGAGCAAATAACTCTCCTCGCACGCATCAGACCACTCAAACTTGACGCCCTTCTTCGTCAATCTGGTCAGTGGTGTAGCAATCCGGGAGAAATCCTGTACAAACCGTCGGTAATAGCCTGCCAACCCCAAGAAACTCCGGATCTCCGGCACAGTAGTGGGTCTACTCCAATTCAGTACGGCCTCGATCTTGTCAGGATCAACACTGACGCCCTCAGCCGAAATCACGTGGCCCAGAAACTTCACACTATCCAACCAGAACTCGCACTTGCTAAACTTTGCGAACAACTGATGGTCCCACAAAGTCTGCAATACTGCACGCAGATGCTTCCTGTGCTGGCCCACACTCCTGGAATAGATCAGGATATCGTCAATGAATACAATCACGAACTTGTCCAGGAACCGTCTAAATACTTGATTCATCAAGTCCATGAAAGCTGCGGGGGCGTTGGTCAACCCAAATGACATAACCAAAAACTCATAGTGCCCATACATCGTCCTGAAAGCCGTCCTGGCTACATTAGAGTCTCAGATCCTCAACTGGTGATATCCGGATCGAAGGACAATCTTCGAAAAGACTGCTGCTCCCTTCAGCTGATCGAACAAGTCATCTATCCGCGGCAACGGATACTTGTTCCTCACTGTAATTTGATTCAGCTTCCGATAGTCGATGTACAAACACATGGACCCATCCTTCTTCCGCACAAACAACACCGGAGCACCCCACGGAGAAACACTCGGTCGAATGAATCCCTTCTCTAGCAACTCCTGAAGCTGAATCTGCAATTCCTTCAACTCCACTGGCGCCATACGATACGGTGTTTAGGAAATCGGTCTAGTACCCGGCAATAACTCAATAGTAAAATCAATCTCCCGTACAGGGGGTATACCAGGTAACTCCGCTGGAAACACATCTGGAAACTCTGACACAACCTCAATACTACCAAGATCTAACAATGCAAGTACAGGAATACCAAAAACATGTAACGTACCGATAACGACCTCTGGTGATGCTCTGCTCTCATGTAGAGTCATAGCATGAACCCTCGCCTGTCCGGCTGGTCGTCCTCGCTGGGGCTGTTCCTGCTGTCTACCCTGACCTGCAAACTGTGCTGGTCGAGCTCCCGAAGTGGCACCTCGCTCAATTCCGGAACTCTCGGCCGCCTGACCGTCACCGCCATACAACTGAGGACACTCCCTCGCGTAGTGACCCACCTGGCCACAGCGGAAACAAGTGACAGGGCCTCGCCGACACGGTCCCAAGTGATGCCTGTTGTAGAAATTGCACAATGGGTACTCCCGCAGTACAGCAAACGTGCCACCGGTACACCGCGGATAACTAGAACTGCTGGAACTCCCACTAGCCTGTGGTCGCTGCGGTCGATCTCTCCTCCACCCCAACCTCCGTCTAGGTACACTAGATGGTGGTCGATATGACCCACCGCCTGAAGATGAAGCTGAACCGGAAGTATCAGAACTCTGCCTCTTTGAAGGCCCCTGACTCGGTCCACCTTCCTCAAATCATCTTGGCTGGTACCTCTGCTATCTCTCACGCTTATTATCCTCGCCTCGGAGTGCAGCACTAACAAACTCATCGAAGTTGTTCCGAGGAATCGTAGTCAATGTCGCCTTGATGTTCAGATTCAATCCTAGCTCAAACCTACGACACTTGGCTTCCTCTGTAGCCACCATATCCTGCGCAAAACGAGACAAACGGGTAAACCGATCCTGGTATTCAAGTACAGACAAACTGCCCTGCCTCAAGTTCGTAAACTCCTCGTACTTGCGCTGCTGAGTAGCCTGATTAAAGTACCTCCGCATAAACAAATCACGAAATAATGTCCACGGAGTGTCAGCTGGAACTCTGTCGGTGCTAACCCACCAAAAGTATGCATCACCCTCAAGTAAACCAACTGCGGCTACTGTCATCTGCTCAGGAGTAAACTGCAGACGCTCACAAACTCGCTCAATCTGAACCAACCATCCCTCGCATATCTCTGGATCAACTGAACCCGAAAACACAGTAGCATCCGCAGTGCGAGCCTTGACCACAGGGTCAAAACGCTCTTCCAAACGCAGCACTCGCATCAGCAAGTCGCGCGTTCGGCGATCCTCATCAGGATCATCATCCCGGTCAACACGGGGACCACGTCGAGGAGGCATCCTACTGATACAAGACAAGCATTAGGTAAAAGAACGTAATCATGAAACTGCAGATATTTGAGGACACACAACACCCGAAGTATTGATGAGTACCGCTGGCCAGTCGGGTCATCACTCCAATCATGCTGTATCAACTCAAATACCCTAAGCGTCACAACTACAAGAGTCTACAGAATCTGACAACCTAATGCTCTGATACCAAGCTGAAAGGACCCAACCCCGATTCAGTTACCTAAATCGGAATCGAACCCCTTCTGAAAATACGAACCAACAAAGATTTTCAAAATTTCGGCAGAGTTTCGTTACTAACGTGGAATTGCATAAACCTGCACCCAGAAATTAACACTTCATCTTATGCCACAAAAGCCAAACCGTGGGCACCAATCCCATCCGGATTTCTCAACATCAATATATGAATCATAAACAGTAAATAGTACTGTAGTATATATATATCCGAAAAAATCCGTATAAACAAGTATCAGAATGTATCAAAGCGACCTCTAAAGTAAACCATATACAATATACACATCAGTAGGCGAAACAAGAACCTACAGGAAAGCACAGGTAACTCTGATCACTAGCCTCCAAACCGCGACGTGAAAACACCAAAACCTGAACTGCAACTGGGCACGGAAACCAAAAAGCCCAGGGGAAAGACATAAAACACGTTAGAGTGAGTGGACGAAAATAAATGTCTTTCACCAGTTGATATATATGTTTACAATAATATACGCGAGTCCAGGTAAATAAAAATAACAAGTACACGAGGTAAAACCATAATCCTCCAGCGTACTGAGCATGCAAGTAAAAATCTCACGGGGTCACTCATGGACACACACCGTGCTAGTACAGTCAGAATCACGGAGTCCCAGATTTCCACGCAATTCTAGCCAGAAAGGCCTCAGGTCAAAGGTCTGCCTCCCCCCGGTACAGGTCACGGGTCAGGAGTCACAGCCTCCCTCGGTACACATCCTCGGGAATCAACCGGGATGCGAGTGTATCGATACAACAACATATAACGACTGTACTCTATGTAAAGTAAATCACAAACATTTCGATGCAAATGCATGAAACAACATATAAGTGTACGTATACTCGTATACGTATATTCGTATAAGTATAATCGTATAATCGTAAAAACACATGCTCATGTAATCCGAAATCTCATACGCATGCTCAAGTTCGTAAATCATATAAAAGACTCGCAATCATTTCCGTGAAAAGAAATTGCCCACTCACAGGTGAGCAAAACGCGCACTCGCGCTAAACTCGTGGTCCGGCGGAAGATCCCTCGCCTGAAGCACGATCACGATCCAGGTCACGATCTCGATCTCCTGAATATTCACAAAACAATACTGATCAAAATCATAATCCATAACCCTGTACTGAATCACGGAAACCAACCGTTCCCGGAAATATGCAATGCGGTACAAAATGAATAACGGAAATTCCGAAATACCCACTCGAAACCTCGACTGAAAATTGGCTAACCAAATCAACCCGAAAACCTCTGGACGATAATCAGAGCGCAATTACGAGAAAAATTGACATTAAGAACGTCGAAATCCAAAAAGTCAACTTTTGGCCGGAGCTCTGCCGTTGACCGCCGGCGCGCCGTCAACCGTGGAGTTTCACGGAAAAACTTTCCAGATTTCAAGGTCAGAACCATACGAACCACTTTCATATCTACCACAAACCTCGAATCAAACCGGAACCACCTCAATTTTCCCTCGAAACAGATCAGAATTCCAATTCCGGTGACCTAACCGGACTCCACCCAAAACACCATCTCAGACCAAACTAAATACACCACAAGACTCAGAGGGGCAAGGGGAGTCTAACCCCCTTAACCACCACTTCCAAACCTCGCCGGAAACGGCCAACCGTCACCGGTGAAATTAAGGAACTCGGCCCGATTCGAAACCTCACAAAACCTCATCAATTCTCACAAATTCTTATACCAACCTACTTGAAATCACAAAGGGAAGCTGATTATACCTTTCTCGAAGCCAAAGGTGGCCGGAAAACAGGTCTTCGGACGGCAAGCCTAATCGGGAAACTCTCCCCCACGGGTCAACGGTCAACTTTCTAAAAATGGAAAGTCAAAGTTCAGTCAACGGTCAAACAGTGTTTTCGACAATTTTACGACTATTTCCGATATTTATACTCGCACCTCGGGTCGATCGACGATTCGAAATGGATAACCATCACGATTCGGATAAACTCGAAACAATCGGATAAACTTGTCGGAAATCGAAACTTCAAATAATCATAAAATATTCCTCGGTTATCGGAATTATGTACTTTACAACTTCCATGAAGACACTCAACTCAATTTCTCGACCGAAAACATAGTCGCGAATAAGGTCGACGAACCACACAATATCGTAAAACTGCGACTATGCGGAATCTCAAGAATCGTGTGGAATACGCAACAGATTCTAGTTCGGGTCATCACAGAACACTACTTGCAGTCGACTTGTCTTATCACCCTTATGGTACATAAAATACATAGTGTTATCTCCTCCTAGAGGAATTGGGTATGATCAAACAAAATGATTCTTACTTTATAGTGGTAAAAAAATAAATGAAATTGAATACTCTCACAAGACAGGCATAAGGAAAATGGGGATGGGGAAAAAATTGGTTGTGTAGTAGAACACTAAAAAGAATAGCATGAATAAGAACATATAGCCTCCATGTGGATATAAAAATAATTTTGAACATCAACTGTGCGGCAGATTATATAGTGCATAATATATAAGCAAAAGATAGCATAGTTCATCATATATTGGTTTTAGAGTGAAGCAGATTATATAGTGCATCATATATTATAGCATACAGTAGATAAAATCAAACCACTCATTGTATAAAGAAATTAAGAAATATAGTAAAGTAAAGAAAACAGGAGTACCTGATCATAAAGAACCACAAGTTTTCTTTTAATCTCTCTTACTCTTCATTGTACCTCATTGACATCTACTTTAAGCTTAGTATAAGTATGCTCCACATGCTTGAGCTTGAACCTTGCATCTAAAACTAATCTGATAAGCACCATGTGATTCTCTTCCTTAAATGTGCCAAATTACTTCTAGTTCTTGACTCTCATATTTGTAGCCATGTCCACCAATGTGTATTCAACTTCTAATTGGGTGTGATTAAAAGACCCTTAATATTTGTTTTCATTTAACATATATCATGAAATGTAGTATGAATTGTGAGATGCAAAGATGCACTAACCTTCAATATCACATCATAGAACACACCATAAAGATCAACAAAACTCTCAGCTTGTTCCCAATCACCATCATCTGGTAGCCCGACTTTCCTTCCTTTGTTGTTTGTCGATGGCAAAAAATTTCAATCTTCATCTACTTCCTTACATGGTTCTCCAAAATAGCTCAGACATTGTTTGTCTTGGAACTCCTCCATTCTAGCAAAAGTAGACTTGAATTTAAGGGTTGCCTCCAACACTAGGTATGTAGAATTCCATCTCGTTGGAACATCTACGCATACCAAGCCTATATGTTTAATGTGCTCAATCTCTATAGCTACCTTAAAACTCTCCAGCATATTAGACGAACTTTTTACATATATTACTGAGTTCTGAATAACGTGGACACTTTTCTACAACCTCTTCAGCCCATGACCAACAATTAAGTTAGTGATGTGTGATGTGCATCTCATATGTAGGTACTTGCCATCTAACAGGGGTTGAAAGGATGTGGTCTACTTCATCTTTGCAATCAACCATTCCATAACACTCTTATTTGCAACGGCATTATCTAAAGTTATGCATATCAACTTTTGAATTTCCCAATTCAACAAACAATGCTCAATAAGTCTGTATATACTGGACCCTTGGTTATCATGAATTGCCACTACCACATAATTTCTCATTGCCGACGACTTATAGAAACAAAGGCCGACGATTTTTGAAGTCGTCGGCAATAATAGAGTATTGCCGACGATTTTGGCAACAAATCATCGGCATTACTCAATTATTGCCGACGACTTAAAAAATCGTCGGCCTTTGTTTCTCTAGGTCGTCGACAACGAGAAATTATGTGGTAGTGTGCACAAAAACTTAGTATCTTCTTGTGCACTTTCCACTCAATGTTGACAAAGTGAGCAGTGATAACCATGTAATTCACATTCTGCACACTTGTCCAAGTCTCAATTGTCAAACTAAGCCTATAGTTCTTCAACTCCTTCTTTAGCATTTTTTTTTTCATATCATACACTTGAAGGAAAGCTTCATACGCGATGGGATATCAAAGAAAGGATAGACTTTCCTACAAAACTGTTTAAACCCCATCTTCTCAGCATGGCTAAATGGCAGCTCATTGATTATAATCATATCTACATATGCATCTAAGAACTCTTTTTAATCACCTATAGACACCAACGTGAGTTTGTTTCCCTCAGATTTATCACCAACAAGAACGGTTTGATTTTTATCATGCCTCTAAGGATTAAACTTGCAATATTTAATATGCTTATTCATTCTAGAAGTTCCATGACTTTAGGAATGAATAGAAAAATCACCCATTACTCATCTAGGACAGTATTTACAGTGATCCCTCCTTTTCGTATTCTAAATCGGATTACCATCTGCATCCTTAGACATCACTATGCTATCATATTCAATGAAATGCTCCCAAGAGAAACTACACTTAACACCAGTAGCAATGTCACTTACAAGAGCTTGGCTTGAAGCAGCTTGTTGAGTCCTGTGTCGAATGACTCCCATCCTCATCCTCTAAAGGATTAGATTCACTAGGATGGTCAGTTTCCATCTCAGACTGAATAATTTGCAGCGGAGGCGTAGGTGTAGGGACTGTAGGCCATGAGGCATCTATCGAAAGACTACTTGGACTTGGAGTTGAACAATTTTGCAATCCATAAGAACAAGATCGAGGTCTGGGCAATCGTCTCTTAACTTTTGCCATGGCAGTTGCAACATGACCAATTCCAAGGGTTACGATATTTTTTTAATTCGTAATTAAATTGAACAACTTAACAAAGTGAAAACTAAACACTTCTAATTCTTAACTAATGAATCAAACAACATAACAAGACCCAAGTGTGTTATAGATGTCTCATACATCACAATATCCATAGAGCTAGTTGAACATTAGAAGCTATTCTGCCTATTCAAATCATT
Source organism: Geum urbanum (assembly GCA_946800695.1). NCBI lineage: Eukaryota > Viridiplantae > Streptophyta > Magnoliopsida > Rosales > Rosaceae > Geum > Geum urbanum. Next base: position 13,505,293 of record OX327008.1, on the reverse strand, counting down.
ACAAACTTAAGAACTTACTACTGTGTAATTCAAATCATAACAAAATTTCTACCACAATGAAGTACAAGCCATTCAAATGCTAAAGATAATTAATTAATTATGCACATAATCCTAATTGCAAATGAAAACACAATGAGTAGGAGAATACAAAATTAAAGAGATTCGATGAGCATAGGTTATCCTTTAAATTATCATTATTTGCAGTTGATTTGGTCATTCAGAAGTACTAGATTAAGTAGGAGATAATTCTATAAGGTACTTCTACCGATCAGATTAGCTTGCAATAATAAACATTTTTAATAGATTTCATTCTCTTTCTCTTACGTATTGTACCAAACAAATACAAGAACATAAAAATGAGCGAAAATTGTACCGTATAAAAGATGCAGTAGGATATATGTTGTTGAGAGGTGAGAGCTGTGAGGTCGAGATGCCCAGACTCTATGAGTGACCAAGGGAGTGAGAGAGGAAGAAAATTGACGTGACTAATGTGAGAGTTTGAGAGAGAGAGAGAGAGAGAGAGAGAGAGAGTGTGTGAGGCACAGCTCAATTAGGGATTTAGGGAATTAGGGTTGACTTGTGAGTTTGAGGCACTGAGGTTGCACAAGAGGAATAGGTTCATTGGGGGTTCATTAGGTATTTGTTTTTTTTTCTTTTCAACTTGTTGGGTTCCTTTGCACGGGCTAGGCTAGGGCTTTCACAATATTATTTCAATATCCCGTAAGCTGTCCTATTTTAATCAAACATGCCAGGGTGGTTCAGTCCTCTATTTTAAAAATTCAAACTCATCCCATCCCGTAACAGGATGGGTTGAACGGGTCAGGCCCAAGTGCCCACCCTTAGGCACAGAGAAAGACATTAAAACATAAAACGTTAGAGTAAGTGAACAAAATGAATCATAACCGTATGATATGTGTAAGACTGTAGAAAACTAGAGCTTTATGCCTTTCTGATCAACGCATTTCATACTTGATTCTTAACGCAATTCTCTCTACATTTAACTTTGTTTTATGCTTAATAAATATGTTTCTAATTTACTTTATGCTTTTAGGTAGAAATAAAGGAGAAAATAATAAAGGAGGAGTTTTGGAGCTAAAAGCGTGCTAAGGAGGAAGTTCCTAATTTCGGAGAAGAAATGGTCCGAGGAATGGTCTTCAAATGGTTACTAAAATGCTTTCCCACATGGTGTCAAGAATTGAAGACCAAATGCCAAAATAAATGGATACCAAAATGGTGGACAAAAAGATGAAGACATTTCTCCTGCGCGACCCAGGAAAGAGCAAATATGGCGGAATATATGGAGCATATAATGGACGAATTTTGGAGGATATTCCATGAAGATAAATACCTGATTTGAGGGCCAAAATATGTGCAAGAATATGGTATATTCGGCCAAGAATTATTAGGGAATAAGGAATGCAAGATTTGAAGATATGAAGATTTCCTTTTCCTTGAAGAAGAAGAAAACAGGGCAGCCAGGTCACTTAATTTCTAAAATCCGTAGTAAATCCAATTCAATTCAAAATATGGCGTTCATTATATGGATTTTATAGCCCTTTGAATAAGCTTTCCAATGAAACAAGAATCGGAATTTTCCAAGATCTGAAACTCCGGGAAAACACATTTTAAGACAGACTGTCAGATTTGCCCGGGTACATAAGGAAAGTCTTGTTTTGGTAGGAAAAACCCTACTCTTCTCCTATATAAAGGGGAGCTCGACTCATTCATTCTCATCACTCATTCTAGACTTCTAAGCTTGCCAAAGATCAGCTCCTCAACCTCCAAACACTCGGCCATCCCCTCAAAACCCGAAACACCACCAAACTTCATCCCGTAAACACTCTCCTCCACCTCAAGAAGGACTTTGCTCGCTTTGGCTGGGAATTCTTGGGCTCGTCATCAACTAAGGAGTAGCTACACTTGAAGATTTGCGGTGCGCTTTCACGGAGTCTAAAAGTGTAACATGACCCCTTTTTATTTTGTTTCGGTTTTTGTTTGGATTTCCTTTGTTTGTATTTTGAGAACAAGTTTTGATAAGAGGCTTTATATTTCTAAATTCTTCTAAGTTTCTTCCATGTGTTTTTAACTTTGATTCGAATACATGTGTGTGCTTATATGTTCTTAATGCTTGAAACTGTTTTTAAGTAGATACTCGCTTTGGTTCTCTTTTAAGCATGTTTCACGAACTAATAACAAAGATAAAATTGGATTAGAGAGTTAGCTCGCTTTGGTTGCTGTCTTGTTCAATTATAAGCATGTGTGTGTGTTTTGATTAGAGTTAAGAATTTCGTTGACACTTAGGAAGTCTAGGTATAAAACGGCAAAGGATGAAAGAATGAGTCGATCACATGTATATAATAGTTTAGTGTTTATTTTCGGTTTAGTAAGCATGTTTAGGGTTCTTTGTTCTTGTTTGTTTTCTACTTGTCTATGAGTGAAGCATGATAGAACCTAGGATTTCTCTATATGTTTACTAACCATTTTCTTTCTTTATTTTCGTAGATTACAAATAACCAACTTTCAAACCCCCCTTTCAAACCTTAGCGTAAATATGCATGCACCCTCAATCCCCGGTTAAGAACGATACCCTATTTACCAATGCTACATCTACACAAAAGGGTTTTAATTGTTTATGCGTTTTTGTTGATTGTTAAGTGTTTATTTAATGGTTGCAAATGCGTGTATCAATTTTGGCGCCGTTGCCGGGGAATGTAAAGAATTGTGTGTTTATGCTTGTAAATATGTGAAATTGTGTAAATAGGTATATATATGTAAAGTGTCGAAAATTTTTATACATGTTCATAATACGTTCCATTCTAACTTTTTGTTTTTGCAGCCATGTAAATAGGTACATATTAAAGGAAGTCTTCGATTTGCATTGAGTACGCAAGTTTGGTTGATTAAGTCTCACTCATTGGAATAGATGGCGCCTCTTTTTCTTGTTTATCTCCTTAACCCCTCGTGATGTGTGGATTTCATCACCGCACACCATAACCTAAGTGAAGTTATGGACATGAGGTTGAGGGCGGAGTCTACAAGAACTTGAGGGAATGTCTTTCTCGAGATTTTGGCTGAATGTCGGACATGGTGTCTAGAAACGGGTTATGACTGGTGACAGGTTCTGGATCTAAGAAAGACTTGCATCAATGGAGTATATACCAATGATCCGGTGAGTGGATGAATACTTGTCTTTGAGTAAGAAATCTTTGGTAACTTGGTGTCTAGAAGGTGACGGTTTCTATGACAGGTTCTGGATCCGAGATCTCAAATCGGTCCTGCCTCTCGTGGTCTCTCTTGCCAACTGGCCAAGCTTATTAAAGTTGCCCAAAGAAGACAAGGACTAAATCTACTTTCCATGATCGGTAAGCCTCGGGATGCATCGTCGAAATTAGTCCTGCCTCTCGCGTTATCTCTATCCCCAACTGGCCATGTTTTTCGATTGAACCAAGGCCGATTGATTGAGAATGTACATTTTATCGCGCGGGTCGCACGTCCAATGAAAGACCTAAAGGCTAAACGAACGTGTTCTCTTTAAATTGAAGGCGAAAATCAATGAACAAAATACTTGTGCATATTACTTGTAAATTTCGTGTGCATTATTAACTTGTAAAGAATTAACCACGTTGCATATAGCTTGCATAACCTGCCGGCGGCTTTGTGATGCTCGGATTTCACCACCGGGTACCCTAACCTAAGTGAAGTTAGGGGCATGAGGTCAAACGTATGGTCACGTTGCATCATGTATTTAACACGTAACTTTGTGTGTTTTCTGCAGGTTCTAACGTTTTTCTCTTATGCATTCACTTCATATTTCACTTAGGTTCTTGTTTGATGCATTTGAATGACGATTTAATTGTTTTGAGCATGAATTTGAATGAAACGTGGTGTGCTTGCATTACTCTACTTGTATATATATATATGTTTCTAAATCTTTGCATTGTAAATATGCCTAATTTTGCAGAAAACGTGTAAATTGAGTCTTAACTTATTCTATCAACTTTGCATTCATTTTAGGGAGTCTAAAGCCTTGCATTCACGTTTACAATTCTTGAAGTGTCTTAACTTAGTGTTTTACAGCTTTCGTGTGTTTTTGGTTTGTTTTTCTTCGTATGATTTGTTTTGGTGTGATTTTGTGTGTTTTTATTGCTTTCTTTTACTTTTCAACGTTTTTGGTTAGTGTCTTGCATTACTTGTATATTCTTTTGATACTAACACTATTTTGAGGAGGAAGACTTAGAAAAAGATCCGGCTACTAAAGAAGCCGAGAAGAATGTGGCTCCTCACGCCACTAAGGCACAACCCTCATCATTACAATCTGCCCCAAACAAAGGTATTAACTCTATCCCTTCAAGTTTGGTTAATACTAATGCTTCGTTTGCTCGTGCACCATTCCCCCATAGGTTGACGAAATCTAAGAGAGATGATCAATACGAAGACATCTTGGACATCTTTCGGAAGGTGCAAGTAAATCTGCCCTTGATCGAGTGCATAAAGCAAGTGCCTATATATGCAAAATTTCTCAAAGAGTTATGCACCCAAAGGAGGCAAACGAGAGCGAAGGAGGTTGTGAAGGTGAATGCAACCGTTTCAGCGGTTTTACAACGTCGGTTACCCCCCAAATTGAAGGATCCGGGGAGCTTTTCTGTTCCTTGCGTGATTGGTGACAACAAATTCGAAGATGTTATGCTAGATCTTGGTGCATCCATCAACGTAATGCCTTATTACTTATATGCATCCATGGATTTAGGCGAGCTCAAACAAGACAACGTCATCATTCAACTAGCCGACCGTTCGCATAAGTATCCTAGGGGATACGTTGAAGATGTTCTTGTGCAAGTCAACAACCTAATCTTTCCCGCTGATTTCTACATTGTTGACATGGAAGAGAGTTCATTGAACACCACGCCATTACTTCTTGGACGCCCTTTCATGAGGACTGCAAGAACGAAGATTGATGTTTTCGAAGGAACGTTTTCCATGGAGATCGATGGAGAAAAGATTGAATTCAACATCTTAGATGCCATGAAGGTTCCCACGGCAAGTGTCAATGCAATATTTTCGATGGATATGGTAGAAGAAGCTGCTCAACAACACTTAGACACCATTGGAGATGATGAGCTAGACATTGCCATACAAGAAGGAGCAGGGCTGACTCGACTCGGGAATGAAGCCCTTTTTGATGCACTTATCGAGATTTTGGAGCCTAGGATCCTCGAGATGGCTATGGCACTCAATGAGGCTCCACGGATTGTAAATAGGCCACCTCCTATTCCGTTGGCCTATGGAGAAAACAAGCTTGTTCCATCCGTGATTAAGGCACCGGAGTTAGAACTCAAAGTGTTACCGGCTCATTTGAAGTATGCTTACTTGGGAGAGAATGACACTTTGCCGGTTATCATTTCATCATCATTGGAGGAAGAACAAGAGGGCAAACTCATCAACATGCTCAAACGTTATAAAACAGCAATTGGATGGACCCTTGCCGACATCAAAGGCATCAATCCGGCCACTTGCGTGCATCGAATTCTACTCGAAGATGGGGCTAAACCTTCGAGAGAAGCTCAAAGAAGACTCCATCCACCGATGATGGAAGTTGAGAAGAAGATAAGCTAGAAGATCCAGCCATCTCACACACATGAAGAACTATCACGTCTAGGCTGTAAGACGTTAAAAAAACAAGCGCTTGTTGGGAGGCAACCCAATGGAGGAAATCGCCAAGGATTTGTTCTCTCCTCCCTTATCTTTTTAATTTCATTGCTTATTTACTTTCCTTAGCTAAAATTTTCGTGGATCTCTCTCTTCATACTTAGTTCTATGTTTCCTTTAAATACATTGAGGACAATGTAGAGTTTAAGTGTGGGGGAGGGGTTTACAACTTATTTGAGTCATAAATTGTTAAAACCGGGCGGACAATGGAACTTTCCGGCGGATGATGCCCTAAAAAAGAAAAAATTTGTTTTTAAAGAGTCTTTTTCATTTTTAGGATGCCCTTAGTTAGTCTATGATGAAAATGGACGGAAAAAGAATACATATGGCGATGAATAAACACAAACTGTTTTCGTGTGATAAGTGAGATATTTTGATTGTCATAACATGTAGTGGATATGGTTTGCTTAAACATGGTACAGATTTCGCATGCTAGAATAAGTTTAGATCATACGAACCTTAAAGTGAGTTTTTTTTAGCCTACATTACTTCATTTGAGAGTGAATTTCGTGCATATGGTTTTCAAAAACAAAACATGCTTCATCTAATTGCTTGCCATAGATTTTAATGAACTAGAGATTACTAGAACTTACTCATGTAGATTTACAACGCTTTTAAGTTGATATATGCTCTGATTTTGGATATGATTAAAGGCAAATTAGGTTACCACCACTAAACCAAATGGCCTTGTGTCCCATTGTGCGCACGAGTTGCGACACCCTTAGATTACCCCTTTGTGCCTACGTTAAGCCTTTTCTTTCATTTACCACATACATATCTAAGCACTTAGCCTAGTGTAGAGTTCCTACCCTTGTTTTAAAGACTTGGTGAAGAAGTTTCGAAGCTAGCATAAAGAAGTGGCGAAAAAGAGATGAAAGAATACAAAGAAGGGAAGACTTGTCCAAAAGATGAATGCCGAAAATACAAAGAAAAAAAAAAAAAGAAGAAGAAAATATCGAGAGCAAAAGAAAAGAAAAGAAAAAAATATGTGTGTAATAGCTCTCCGGCAAAAGTTCTAAATGTAAAAGTTTGGACAAGTGAAGTTGAAAATGAAGTTAGGGCCCAAAAAGATGAAAATTGGCCCCCGATCTTGAAGTTTGACACAAAAAAAAGTGTAGAAAGGATGAGCCACGAATTTGAGAAGTTTTAAGTGCTAGACTAAGTCTTTGAAACGTTTTTACACCACCACTTATCTAAATTTCGAATGTCTTAGCCTTAGCCTCATTACAACCTTTCTAAAGTCCTTTATGATCCTTAAGATGAGTAGCCTTCAATTGGTTGAGTAAGTTACATGAGTAAGCATATGGTTTGGTTCATTTGTGCAAGTAATTATGAGGTATTTCGATGCAATACATATACATTTTGAATGAACCTCTTTTCATGAGTGAAAATATGATGAGTGCATCCATGTGAGATTGATTTAAATTTTTTCGAAACATGCACAGCTTTGACTTCACCATCGTTTACTCCAAGTCCTACTTGTTCATGACATGATCATATTTCTCTTATCTCTTGAAAATTGTTGAACTTTTCACTATGAAATCTTGTGATTCCATCGCCATATACTTAAGAAAATTTCTGAGACAAATTTTGCTAAGGGCTTAGAAGTTGTTTTTATTTTATTTGAGTCCATGAATTTTGTTCAACGTAAAGGCTAGCCTCATCGTTGGAATTTTGTTGCTTGCCTTCTCGTTTCCTTTATTTTAAGTTTTTGCTAGGGACTAGCAAAGTTTAAGTGTGGGGGATTTTGATCAACGCATTTCATACTTGATTCTTAACGCAATTCTCTCTACATTTAACTTTGTTTTATGCTTAATAAATATGTTTCTAATTTACTTTATGCTTTTAGGTAGAAATAAAGGAGAAAATAATAAAGGAGGAGTTTTGGAGCTAAAAGCGTGCTAAGGAGGAAGTTCCTAATTTCGGAGAAGAAATGGTCCGAGGAATGGTCTTCAAATGGTTACTAAAATGCTTTCCCACATGGTGTCAAGAATTGAAGACCAAATGCCAAAATAAATGGATACCAAAATGGTGGACAAAAAGATGAAGACATTTCTCCTGCGCGACCCAGGAAAGAGCAAATATGGCGGAATATATGGAGCATATAATGGACGAATTTTGGAGGATATTCCATGAAGATAAATACCTGATTTGAGGGCCAAAATATGTGCAAGAATATGGTATATTCGGCCAAGAATTATTAGGGAATAAGGAATGCAAGATTTGAAGATATGAAGATTTCCTTTTCCTTGAAGAAGAAGAAAACAGGGCAGCCAGGTCACTTAATTTCTAAAATCCGTAGTAAATCCAATTCAATTCAAAATATGGCGTTCATTATATGGATTTTATAGCCCTTTGAATAAGCTTTCCAATGAAACAAGAATCGGAATTTTCCAAGATCTGAAACTCCGGGAAAACACATTTTAAGACAGACTGTCAGATTTGCCCGGGTACATAAGGAAAGTCTTGTTTTGGTAGGAAAAACCCTACTCTTCTCCTATATAAAGGGGAGCTCGACTCATTCATTCTCATCACTCATTCTAGACTTCTAAGCTTGCCAAAGATCAGCTCCTCAACCTCCAAACACTCGGCCATCCCCTCAAAACCCGAAACACCACCAAACTTCATCCCGTAAACACTCTCCTCCACCTCAAGAAGGACTTTGCTCGCTTTGGCTGGGAATTCTTGGGCTCGTCATCAACTAAGGAGTAGCTACACTTGAAGATTTGCGGTGCGCTTTCACGGAGTCTAAAAGTGTAACATGACCCCTTTTTATTTTGTTTCGGTTTTTGTTTGGATTTCCTTTGTTTGTATTTTGAGAACAAGTTTTGATAAGAGGCTTTATATTTCTAAATTCTTCTAAGTTTCTTCCATGTGTTTTTAACTTTGATTCGAATACATGTGTGTGCTTATATGTTCTTAATGCTTGAAACTGTTTTTAAGTAGATACTCGCTTTGGTTCTCTTTTAAGCATGTTTCACGAACTAATAACAAAGATAAAATTGGATTAGAGAGTTAGCTCGCTTTGGTTGCTGTCTTGTTCAATTATAAGCATGTGTGTGTGTTTTGATTAGAGTTAAGAATTTCGTTGACACTTAGGAAGTCTAGGTATAAAACGGCAAAGGATGAAAGAATGAGTCGATCACATGTATATAATAGTTTAGTGTTTATTTTCGGTTTAGTAAGCATGTTTAGGGTTCTTTGTTCTTGTTTGTTTTCTACTTGTCTATGAGTGAAGCATGATAGAACCTAGGATTTCTCTATATGTTTACTAACCATTTTCTTTCTTTATTTTCGTAGATTACAAATAACCAACTTTCAAACCCCCCTTTCAAACCTTAGCGTAAATATGCATGCACCCTCAATCCCCGGTTAAGAACGATACCCTATTTACCAATGCTACATCTACACAAAAGGGTTTTAATTGTTTATGCGTTTTTGTTGATTGTTAAGTGTTTATTTAATGGTTGCAAATGCGTGTATCACTTTCCACCATTTCTAATAAAAGTTATGCAAGTTCAAATTTCGTAGAACTAGAATAAAATTGGTGATCGTTCAGGGTGTTTTCCCTAACTCGGAATGACTGTATTTATAAAAATTATAGGTGATGAGATTGTTTAGGGTGTTTGTCCTAACCCGAAACGATCGGGTTCTGGCAGAGTGTTTGTCCTAACTTGATCTGACCTGGCTATCCGGTGATCATCCGAATAGTCAGAGCATCAATGCAACTAAATGAACCATCACAAAGTAAACCTCCAGATATAAAATCTTTGAAACAAACCATAAAGAATACTGCATAAACATTTTATCAATGCACTCACAAACAACTGTGAAAATAAAGGTTCACTCATAATACTGTGTTGTGATTTCCACCAAACACAAGTTTGTTTGTTGGCGTTTCTATACATCTGTCACTAGCTGCTAACACGTCGTCCTGAAATAAGGATTATCTTTTAACAACTAATCATTGAAAGTCATATCGAATAACTAAACTTGTTCACCAATAAGCATTACCGTCAAAAACATCGCATTCTCAAATATCATACTTTCAAAACTTAATACAATCTTTAGTATAATTGCAATTTCTAAATCTTGAATCCTTTTTAAAAGTGGTAACAGAATCCTCAAACTTTACGCGACTTGAGGTCGAATCGACGTTCAACTCAACCAATCATTACTATCATAAAATTGTTTAATTAATATCCTATTAATCACACGTCTTAATCAACTATGACCAAATCAATTCAATAACCTCATCAGTATAATTGGTACGTAATTATGAGCAAAATAGTATAAAATTTACATCAAAAGTCCTCCGCAGGAATCGCTGCCATAAACCACATCCACTGATGGAGGCCCCGCGATGCCAGTGACTTTTCCTAGTGACGTGAAGCTCAACCCAACAACAACTTTCATAACCACACCAAAGTCCAATTCTCAATCTAACTTACCGAATTTCAACCAAAATCTTCATATCGTCGATTCTTCCTCCTCAAATTAAATTGGAGTGAGTTCTTGGTATGGTTAGACTCGTGGTGATAAGGCCTACAAAGAGAAATGCTTCACATCAATCAATTTGGCCAAGAAAAGATCGACCCCCAAAAATCTAGGTTTTCACTTCCAGTTCAAGTTTCCCAAGCTCAAACGAAACATGAAATAGGAGATTGAAGGTTCACCTTAAACGAAAACAATGGTGACTGACTATAAAGGATAATGTCGAGGGTTGGATGGTCGGGTTAGGTTGGAGTGGCAAGGTTCAAGCCAAAGAGGAAACATATGGCTCAAGAAAATTTACTCTCGATAAAACACACGATCTCAGAAAATATAAGAGGATCAACTTGACCTCTTCCATAAACTTCATCTTCAATTTCACGATTATGCCACATCCTTGATACTTTATTAATCTTGTCCATAACTATGGGACCACACCTTTCTCCGATATATTCACATTACCCGTAGTTCCAACATGCCAAAGCGGCAACAATCACCACCTCGATGGATGATTACCCAAAGGTATTCCCAGCGAGGGCTACTTGATTATCCAAACCGTTTCTGAGAAACTCTACTTCTTGAAGTTTCCACATAAGCACAACAACAACAGCAATACTTATGCCTATGACTCCCACTAGTAAAATAAACTCGAAACTAGAACAAAAGAAACAAGTATTGGAAGAGGTTTGGTTTACTATTACCCAATGAAGTAATGAGGATCCAATTTATAACTGGGAAATGCTACCTCTCTTCTCTAGAGCAAGGTTAATGTATTGAATCTCTATGACCCACTTAACATTAAAGAAATCAAAAGTCTTCCCTGGAAGCATCTCCATGTACTTGACTAACACTCGAGTCCACATTATAGATGAAAAATAGGCACTGAATTCTCATAATGCCCTCGACGTTGATTCAAGAAGAAGTACACAGTGATGTTTACCAAACATTGCCCTTCTGCAACACGTACGTTAAGGTTGTCGACATATCATATTATAATGGCTCATCAGCCGAGAATCAGGATCATCTAATCTCGTAACAACGACACCTTAACAACCTACACAAAAGTTTCCATGGAAGGCTATGAATAATTTGACTAGCATGTGAGCTAACATGATCACACATCATCCCTTATGACAACCCCAAGTGCACAGAGTGGGAAAGAACTAACATAATTACTACCCAAAACAAACTCGCGACCCATTATGAAATATTTAAGACACGAAAATCTCAATCATAACGAAAATAATTTGACGTCGTCTCCTAATTAAACTACTGACGACAAGCTTTGTTGAAGTCATTGATCACGTCCATGGGGCATGACACTAGAGACTGAAGAGACTCATTATCACCTGAGATACAGCTAGAAGATAATCTTATACCATTAGTGATCCAAATACCCAAAGGCATACAATGGGATCTGCAGCAGTCAGACCATCGCACACTAAGATCCCCAAAAATATAAGATAATCAACAAGATCTAGAACACCTAATGCTCTGATACCAATTGACAAGACCCACCCCAGACTACTGTAGTAATCAAGGATAACTCTGGGGGGACCCATATTATAGTCTCTATCATTGCCTAACCGGTACCAGCTACCCCAGTACAAGCAACCCAGGACTTCAACTGAGAACTTACACCGAGAAGACCGAAGCTGTGGACTATCATATCTCGTACTCTGGACGGTCACAATTTCAGCCGACTAACTTGCAATCAGAGCAATTTAAAACAAAGGGCCCATGAAAAGTCATTAAAACATTAGAATGAGTGGACAAAATGAATCATAATCATCCGATATGAGTAAAACTGTAGAAAACTGGAGCTTTATGCCTTACCACAGTTTCTGATAAAACTGATGCGAGTTCAAATATCATAAAATTGAAATTAGAATGGAGGTGATCATTTAGGTGTTTTTCTTAACCCTAAACGATTTTATGTATAGAAATTATAGGTGATGGGATCGTCTAGGGTGTTTGTCCTAACCCGAGACGATCGGGGTCGGGTAGAGTGTTTGTCCTAACTCGATATGATCCGGCCATTTGGTGATCAGCCGAATAGTGAAAACATCAATACAACTAAATGAACCATCACAAAGTAAACCTCCAAATATAAAATCTCTGAAACAAACCATAAAGAATATTGCATAAACATATAATCAATGAACTCGCAAGCAACTGTGAAAATAAAGGTCCACTCACAATATTGTGTCGTGATTTCCACCAAGCTAAAGCCTGTCTGTCGGAGTTTCTATACATCTGCCACTATATGCTAACACGTCATCCTGAAACAACGATTACTATTAATAACTAATCGCTAAAAGTCATATCGAATAACTAAGCTCATTCACCAACAAGCATTACCGTTAATAATATTGCATTCTCGAATATCGTGCTTTTCGAACTAAATACAAATTTTAATCTAATTCCATTTTCTAAATCTTGAGTCCTTTTAAAAAGTCATAACAGAATCCTCAAAACGTTACACGACTCGAAGTTGAATCGACGTTCGACGATATGTATAAAATTTACATCGAAAATTAAACTGGGGAAAATCAACCCAGCGGCGTTTGTGAATTTTCCTGACGTTCTGAAGCACAATCTGTGCATAATCAACCCAACAAAAACTTTCATAACTACACCAAAGTCTAATTCTAAATCTAACTTACCGAATTTCATTTTCAATCCAAGAACACCAAAATATTCAAATCATCGATTGTTTCTTCTTGGTTTGAATTGGAGTGAGTTCTTGGTATGGTTAGACTCATTGTGATGAGGCATACAAAGCCCAGTGTTTCACATCGGTCAATTTGGCCCACAAAAGATCGACCCCCAAAAATCTAGGTTTTCACTTCATGTTCGAGTTTCCTAAGCTCACCACCTCTTCGACTTCGTGGAATCAAGTTTGAGACCATACTGGTTTTGAAGAGGGAGAAGAGATGAAGATTTTAGGACTAGTCTCGCCAGTTTTGGTGGCCAGACCAGTAGGCTTCGTCGCTGACAAGAGAAAAACGCAGGAGAGAGGAGAGAGGAATTCGGTTAAGAGAGAGAAAGAGTCTGACTCCAAAATAAAAATGTTGACTTTCCAAAAATTGAAAATTGGTTTTTAAACTTGTGACTAACCGATTTGGTAAATCGAATAAAATTTTCACTGACTGTAATTTCTTTGTTCTAACTCCGATTTAAATACTTCACATGGCTACGAACACGTCTTGACGAACTCTACAACTTTCCTCAATAAAATTTATCAAAATACTTAAACAATAACTATCTTATCAAAAGGCTATCAATAATTACCGATTCCAAAAATAAACTACCTTTCTTGATTAACCTTAAACAAATCTTATAAAGAAAATTCTTGTGATGGAATATTACATATATCTCCTCAAGAATACGGTTATTGTGTAAGAGTCTTCCGAAAGCTTCTTCCATTTCATTTCTAGTCAAACACTTGTCATGTCCAAGTATTTAAGAGGAATAAGAGGTCTTGAAGAAAATACGACGGCTAATGAATTATGATTTTTCTTGTTAAACGGTTCTGCTAGGCACCAAGGTTCCTACTGACTTTATAGACATTTAGAGCGAATAGTTATATAGGATAGTAAATAGGAATATGCGTAGGCTAAAGAAGCATATCTTCATTTAGTGTTAGCTAGACGTCCTCATCATCAGAGTCGTCTAATAGTGTAGGAAATGCTCAACCGCTTAGAACATATGATGAGCGTGATGACGCCCCTCTACTTTTCTTCCCAACATCGCCAGGGATGGATCAATCACTTACTTAGGATAATAGAATAGGAACCAAGGACATCGGTAACATAAGGTGGGCGGGGAGACATCCGTATCGGGCGCTTGGAAAGGGTTGCCAGCCGTAAAAGCCAACAAGACTATGATCAAGGTGGAGCTATATGAGCGACAACTCTATAGAGAGGGCGCGTATGTTGACCCTGGGTTGCTTGCCTTAATGCTTCCATTATTTGAAACCGGTTGTTTGGCGAACAACGAAGAAAATCATGGAGGCGTATGCAAACTTTTGTATTCCACCAAGCGTGAAGCTTAGGACACTTAGGGATGGGATGAGCTTTACAAATCCCCTGACGGGAATTCTTACGTTTTCATCTGGAAGTTGCAGAATGGGCTTGCGCTGCATTGGCACAACTTAACTTGGCACTTGGGTAGTGTAGTTCCCAGATCATGAAGATATTACAAGCGTTGTTTATGATGTTCAATACATTAGGTCTGGAGCATCCACGGCCGCTGAGATTATGTCGTTTGTCAAGGTGGAGTATTAAAAACGAGCGGGTGACAAAGGTATATCAAGATTTAAAGCAAAAGGAATAAAATGGTTCTTCACTAAGATGTCTTCGACTGTGCTTGTCTGGCACTACTTTTCGAAATTAGTAGGTGGAGATTAGGAATTCGGCCCCAATGTAGCAGAGGCGGATATTGCAGTCATTCGTCGAATCCTCACATCATTTCAAATAATAGGTAGTTGTAATAAACTATCCCCAGTAAGATTTATTTAAAGTGAATCGAAGACGGTAGTTAGTTTTTACCGTCTGTAATTATCGATGGCTTTCCTATCAGAATTTTATTCGTTATTGTTCTTCGAGAAAGTTTATTGAGGAAGGTTGTAGAGTTTGTCGAGACGAGTTCATGGCCATGTCAAGTGTTAAAATCAGAGTTACGATGAAGAAATTACAGTCAACGGAAGCTTAGTAAGATTTTACGGTTTGATTAGTCGCGAGTACAAATACCACTTTCCAGAAATGGAAAGTCAAACATTTCCATTTCAGTCATTTTTTTCCCTCCTTTCTCTCTCTCATCCCCGCGTTTTTCCTCTCTCGCGAGCACAGACTATTGGCGACGGAGTCTTGCCGGCCGACCATCAAAATGGGAGAGGTTGGTATTAAAAGTTGCGTCTCCTCCTTCTTTCAAACCCATATAATCTCAGTCTTCAATTCGGAAAGCCTTGGCGGTGATATTCAAGAGAAAAACCACCAAACCCTAAGCTTTAGGGGCGATGATTTCAAGCTCGAGTTAATGGTTCTTACCTATTGGGATTTGAAGTTCTCCTCACCATGAAGCTAAAGACACCAAGATCAAGTCCTAATTTCATTTGTAGAGGCAAAATCAATGAATTGAAGATTTTGTTGTTCATTGTTATAAAATGAAATTTGGTGAGCTATAGTTAGAATTGAGTTTTTTTGTAGAAGAGAAAGTTTTTGTTGGGTTGATTTTGAGCATATTCAGTTTCGGGTCACCGGAATATTTCACCTCTGCCACCGCCGGTTGTGTTTCACGACGGCGCTCTGGCGAAGCAAATTTTGATTTAAATTTTATGCCTTTTTGCTCGCGAGTCGTGTAACGTTTGAGGAATAATTCAATAATTAGAATGTGGAATTAGTTTAATGCACATCATTAGTTCGAAAAACACGTTAGTCAAGAATGCGAGGTTCTTCACTATAATGCTCCTTCATCACGAGCTTAGCCATGCATTATGGTTTTTGACTATTATTTATTGAGTAATAATAGTTGTTTTAGGATGACATGTTAGCAGCCAGTGACAAATGTTTAGAAGCGCCAACAAATAGATTTTGGCTGGATGAAAATTACGGCACAGTACTGTGAGTGGACATTTTATTTTCACTGTCACTTGCAAGTTTAGTTATTATGTAGTAAATTTATGATTATTATTTATGAGCTTTTATATTTTGGAGGTTTACTTTGTGATGGTTTGTTTAGTTGCATCGATGCTCTAACTATTTGGCTGACTTCTGGATAGTCTGGTCATGGGAGGTTAGGTGGTCTCGTCTGACCCAGATCGACTCAGGTTAGCTGGCCTGGGACGATCCCATCACCTTTTTTATTTAGTCAATGTCATCTTAGGTTAGGAGGCTTGGGCGATCTAACCTCCACTTTCTTTCAGTTTTACGATATTTCAAACTCGCATCGGTTTTATCAGAAACGGTGGAAAGGCATATAGTTACAGTTTTCTATAGTTTTACGTATATCGTAAAAAAAATTGTCCATTCACTCTAATGTTTTATGTTTTATGTCTTTTCCCAGGCCCTTTTCTTTAAATTACCCAGATTGCAGGTCTTTTGGTTGAAGTCGTGACTGTCTAGAGTGCGAAGCATGACAATCCAAAACGTATGTTTTCTCAGCGTAGGTTCTCAGTTGAAGTTGAGAGTTACTTGTGTTAGGGTATCTAGTACCAATTAGGCGGTGCTAGATATTCTAATATAGGTCCCCCAAGACTTATACTGGATTACTACGGTAATCTGGGGCGGGTCTTGTATGTATTCATTTAGAAGCATATGGAGGTAATGTGCTTTCATGGCCGAGACTGTGCTCCATTTATTGGTAATGAATGTGTCGTGTCTTTGCTTAGGCAATCTAAAGTTTCCCCTGTGCCGAGCAGAGAGGAGCCGTTTATTCAAAATTACACACTTTGGAGGACGAGAGCACTTCCCGAGACTTTTGGGCGGCTCACCATTTGGATTTGTAGGAGCAATTGGGGTTGTGCGCTAGACCAAGAAAAAAATTAAAATGTGATCTTATTATTTTTGAGTAAAGTATGTTTGGTTCTTGTGTGATGTATAACTGGTACCACCTTTTTTGTAGTTAAAACTGTTAAGACCCAAGCAGACACAAAGATGAAGGAAGCAAAGAGCAAGTTACAGTTGGTGATGAAACAAGCACTACGAACAAAAAAAATTGGTGGACAAGGAAGGCGATGGTTTTAATGATGGGTATGAAGAGACATCAACACCTGTGCCGCCAAACTATCAGTAATGAAATTGAAGAACTCATTGTTGCAAGATGATATAAAAAAGCTCGAGGACACCCAAAAGCACCTGGAGTCATCACTAGACAAGGCGGATCGACGGATAAATACTCTTCAAGAAGAATACCGCCAATGAGACTACAACCTCTGTGTAGTAAAAGAACAAGGAAGTGGAAGAGTGGTTAGTTTTGCTTGGGTTGGAAAAAGTTATACTAGTACAGGAGAAGGAGAAACTAGCAGATGAGGTGAAGGCATTAGACATATGTGTGGCGGAACTGGAAATATAGGTAATCGATGAAGCGGCCAAGAAGTTAGGGGATGAAGCTGTGGCTGCATTCAAGGCGTCTAAGGAGCATAACCAGGCGCTTACCCAAGCTAATGGTTACGGGAAGAAAGCGATTTTTTGCATATCTGGAAGAATTCCCTTACTTTGACTAGGAAATATTCAAGGCGGACAATGGCACGTGAGTGATGGTAGGATGTCATGTTTGCATGCTTTAGATGATGAATTTGATCTATCCTTTAGATTTTGGTAATTCACCAATGAGATCCAGGTCCCCGTGGGCAAATGGGAATGGAGAAATGATGATAAAAAGCTGGATATCAGGTGTATTGTGATAGTGGGTATGAAGCCTGCACTCATGAAATTTGCTAGCACCATTTGTTGTGTCACCATTGGATGCTAGGCCACTAGAAGCAGCATTGTAAAACTTTGTGAGCAATCGATCTGGCACCCGCAAGATGGCCACATACACCGTTATGAACCTTTGTCAAGATACTTATCAACCTCCCGGTGTGACGCACTTGAAGTTGGGAAAAATACGCCCTTGCTTGTAGAGTTTCCTTCCCCTAATTTAAAGTTGGTGGCTTTGGCGATAATAGTGCATGCATGTGTCTTATCATTGGGTAGCACTCCTTTGTTCTAATAAACGTAGATGGGATCCATCAAGCTAGGTTTCATGGGCGTTATGCTAAGAATATCTGAAAATCTCTCGGTGACATTTGGTTTGTCAAGTACTTCAATGCGTATTTGGCTTAATGGCAAATGAGGTAGTGTTGTGGCCAAACGGGCTAATGTGTCAGCTTTTGTGTTTAATGCCCTAATTACGTAAGTGATGTTGAAGGCCTTGAACTTTGTGAAGAGATGCCTGGTCAGCGCCAGGTAAGCCGCCATTCTACCGCATTCGCCGTCTGACTGGAGTGCCAGCTGCCATCCAACGATGAGCACTTTATACTTCACTTCCTTGTTAGAAGCTCATAAATTGAACTTGATTGCTTTCTTGGCGTGTACACCGCCTGGGCAAGTGAGAATGACACCAGTGCCGCTTGAATTTTGGTTTTTTATCCGTCAACATAGAGGTTCCATTTGAAATAAGGATTGCTCTTGATAGTAGCAACAGGGGCAGCCGACACAGTTTGTTGAACAAAAGTTAAAGTGTCACATCTATGTAATCTAAAATAAAATCTGTGACCGCTTGGTATATCATGTTAGTCCCAATTTTGAACTCGATGGTTGAACTTACTGAACTCGACCGCCCACTTGCTAAGTCATCGACTATGGTCAGTGATTGAAGAATCTAATGTAGTAAGAGGTTGATGAGGACATGGATGTTGTGTGCCTAGAATTACAGGCAAAGCTTTCTTGCGGCAATAACTAAATCCAGAGCCAATTTCTCCAAGGTGCGATAATGATTTTCTGCATCTCTTAATATTTTGCCAAAAAAGAATACAAGACGTTGGCAACGGTTGACTAAGTTTCTACATCGCGCCTGACTAATGTTGAGTTGGCAGCAGTTAGGGAAATGGCAAGATACAGATATAGCATTGCACCATTGATGACCTGGAAAGGTTTAGGATTGAGGCGATATAGTTTTTAGTGTTATAAATGGCTGCCTCACAAGTGAGCATCCAATTGGCATATCACTTGTTTCTTGGGCAGAGGGCTTTGAAAAAGGGTTCCGATTTACCATAGTAAAGAGAAATTAAACGGTTAAGCGAGGCCAGTTTTCCCATTAATCTTTGGAGCTCTTTTCTTGTGGTGGGCTGCTTCATATCAACGTTAGCCTTGATCTTGTCAAGGTTGACCTCAAATCCCACTGGCTTACAACATACCCCAGGAATTTGCTAGTGGTAGCACCAAAAGTGCACTTGGCGGGATTGAGGCGCACACCTCTCTGAATTAGGATTTTGATCTATGCATTTTATGCTTGATTCTTAACGTCTTTCTCTTTACATTTAGCTTTGTTTAGAACTTAGTATCTTTGTATCTTACTTACTTTATGATTTATAGGACAAAATAAGGAGGAATCCGTAAAAGAGGCAGAAATGAGCTCAAAACCTGCTAAGGAGGAAGTTCCTAAAATGAGGAGGAAATATGAAGAACAATGAGCCACGATTTATAAAAGAATGGATCAAAGATCACTAAGATGGGTCAACACTATGTTCATATATCCAAGAAGGTCCAAGATCACGTCAAGATTCGGCCACAAAGAAGCCTAAAACAAGAAGATGGATAAAAAGCTCAGAATTAGAAATCTGCCAGTGCAGTTCAGCCCACTTCAATGGGCCACCGAAAATGATTCCGAACGAATTAGAGAGGCATAATATGTCCCTGGAAAGCTCTAGAAGTCAACTTTTCAGCGCAAAAAGAATCACTCAATTCAGACATATAAATATCCGGGAATCACTGATTTAATGAAGAAAAGTCAACTTACCCTAGTGGAGTTAATTCATTCCTAATTGGGGATGGACTAGGGTTTTTCATATCTTATTTAAAGGGGAGCTCGACTAGAACTAAAGCATCACTCATTTTATAGCCAACACTCTACCACAATACTCCTTTCCATTCCAAGAGCCAGAAATTCTCCATGAAGCCGTCTCCTCCACGAGCCATACACAAAATCCTCCACCGAGTTCACTATAAGGCAAATTCCTTTAGGGACTCTCCATCTCCATAGAAGACTGGTTGCACTATTGTATATGGCAAATTCCCGAGCAAAAGTGTAACATGATCCCTCATACTTCATTCATGTTGAATATTTGGTTTATTGTTTTGGGATTAATGAGTATTTTGGTTTACATCTTTGAAGTGTTATTTTGTAATCTGTTTTGTGTCTTAGAATTTATGTCGAGCATGTTAGACTTAATGCATCAATTGAGGCTAAGGCAAATTCTTTGCCAAGTTGGTAGATGTGTCATCGGGCAAATTCCCGAAGCACTAAAGAAGATCATTCATGTTAACTCTGCTAAAAGCTTAGATACTAATAGGTCGCATATAATATGACTTAGTTGTAAGATTTAGGTAAAAAGAATGAGTCGATCACTTGTATATGTTAGATTATGTTTTATTTTCGGTTTAGAAAGCATGTTTAGGATTCTATGTTCTTATTTGTTTTGCTTGTCCATGAGTTTAAACATGATAGAACTTAGAGTTTCTGAATGTGTTTTCTGCCATGTTTTGTCTTTATATTCCGTAGATTAATAACAAAACTTGCAAACCCCCATACCTTTTATTTTCTGTTCATAAACGTTGTCATGCATTAGTACCCTCAATCCCCAGTTAAGAACGATCCCTACTTATCAATGCTACATCTACAAAGAAGAGTTTTAAATTGGATACGTGTGAGATATGTGTTGAGTGTCTATTTTGTGTTCATATTTGATGCATGTTTTACGCGTTATCAATTTTTGGCGCCGTTGCCAGGGATTGAAAAATCTATTGTATGATTTCGTTTGTGTAAATATGTTCATATCGTGTAAATAATATACTTGTGCATAATTTTTTTTTCTCTATTTTCGGGACTGTTCACTGACCTGTTTTGTACAATTTATTTGACATAGCTACAATTATTGGAAAAATCTGAAAATTTTCAGAAGTGTTTTTTTTTGTGTGGTGTTTATGCCTGTAAAATTTTATTGTATTCGGACAAGCCAAAAATTCTGGAAAAATATGACAATCTGCTATGTTCAATTTTGTGCGAATCTGAAAATTTTCTCGTGTTCTTGAGTTCCAAGCATGTTGTAACTTTGTTTTTATTTTTGCAGGTCAAAGAATCAATTGTATAAGGTCAAAAAGTCATATTGTTGTAAAGAGATTCTTAATTTTTGTTGTATAATGTGATTAGTTTTAGTATTAATTTCAATTCGGAACTGTGATATGTACTATTTTGTAAGATTAATCTGACGTGGTTGCATGTATTGGAAAATTATGAAAATTTACAGAGTTATGTATATATGTGTCTAGTATTCTCTCGCAAAAATTTCGTGAAATTCCAACATGTGATTAATTCTGCATAAATTCTGCAAGTAGCTATGTTCAGTTTCTCTGATTTTGTAAAATGTTAAATAATAAGTCTTAGCTATGTTTTTATCACTTGTTATTTAGTTTGTAAGTTGGATTTTGATTGAAAGAATTGATGTAATATCGTATTAAAATTTTGCTCTTAGTAAGAAATTTTCGGTTATGGTGACTAGAAGGGTTATGACTCGTGACGGGATTTGGATCTAAGAAAGAGAATATTCTCAAAATTAGTCCTACCTCTCGCGTTACATCTATCCCAACTGGCCATTTCCGGACTTGCCCAAAGGAGTGGAACGGATTTCGAGCCATTACACAATTTAATCATCCAAGTCTTAGTTTAAATTCTAGATTCATGTGATAATCATATATCTTTGACGAAAAATAAATTGGGACATTATTTAAATTGTATTTGTCTAGTTGATCATGTTGTAATAAATTTGTAACGAAAAATAAACCTACTTGTTGTAAATGCTACATGAGCTACGTTTATGATTAATTAGTTAATTGATCACTAACTAATGTATCTTTGCGTAGATCATGGATCCTAACAAGCTCGTAAAGAGAAGAAGAAGGCTGAGCTAAAGGAGTTAAAGGAGATGGCACCAACATATACATGCAAGTGCACATGCAAAGAAAATGTCAAGAATGTTGGAAGTCAAAAGTGAAGAAGGATAAAAGCAACACGTCTAGGCTATAAGACGTTAAAAAAAAAGTGCTTGTTGGGAGGCAACCCAATGGAAGAGTCTACAAATCAGATTTGCTTTCTCTTCCCTTTTTATTTTTTATTTTCGTAGCTTGTACTTTTTTAGTTAGATTTTTCGTAAATCCGATTCTTTATGCATGATTCTATGTTTTACTTTATTACATTGAGGACAATGTAGAGTTTAAGTGTGGGGGAGGGGTTTACAACTTATTTGAGTCATAAATTGTAAAAACCGGGCAGACAATGAAACTTTCCGGCGGATGATGCCCTAAAAAAATTTGTTTTGAGTCTTTGTATTTAAATTAGTGTTTTAAAGAGTCTTTAGGATGCCCTTAATTAGTCTATGATGAGAATTAGACATAAAAGTATAAACATATGGTGTTGCATGAGATTTCTAGTGCTAATTGAAATATTTTGATTGTCATAACATGTAGTGGATAAGGTTTGCGTAAACATGGTACAGATTTCGCATGCTAGAATGAGTTTTAAATCATACAAACCATAAAAGTGAGTTTTTGAGCCTACATTGTTTCCTTTGTTGAGTGAATTTTGTGCATCATGGTCTCAAAAATGTTTACATGCCTCATCAAATTGCTTGCCATAGATTTCAATGAACTAGGGAATACTAGAACTTACTCATGTAGATTTGCAAAGTTTTTAAGTTGATTAATGCTCTGATTTTGGATATGATTAAAGGCACTTAGGTTTTCGATCCACCACTAAACTAAATAGGTTTTCGATCCACCACCCATAGATAAACTTTTTGAGCCTACATTGAGCCTTTCTTTCATTGCCTTATATATCTAAACACTTTAACCTAGTGTAGAATATCCATACTCTTGTTCTAAAGATTTGGTGAGAATTTTTGAAGCTAAGTACAAGGAAATGGCGTGAAGATGAAGATTTTGAAGCAAAAGATGTATGTATGGGGAAAGACTTGTTCAAATAGCTTAAATATGTGTAAATAGCTGAGAATAGAAAAAAGAAAGAAAATATTCGAGAGCTAAAAAAAATGAAAAAAGAAGAAGAAAGAAGCTCTCCAGCAATGTGTTTTAGATGTTAAAGTTTGGATTAATGTCCCTCATATTTGCGGATTTGGAGTGTACCACGAATTGAAGGCCTAAAATAAAGAAATATGGCATTTGTCCTGTTCGCAAAGTTCAAGAAAAAAGATTTAGAATGAAGTTAGGGCCCAAAAAGAAGAAAATTGGCCCCATTTTGAAGTTTGACACATGAGAAAGGATGGAGCTCGAATTGCCTAAGTGTTGACTAAGTCTTTTGAATGTTTTTATCACCACACACCGAAATTTCGAATGCCTTAGCCTCAGCCCCATTACAACCTTTCTAAAGTCCTTTATAATCCTTAAGATGAGTAGCCTTCGATTGGTTGAGTAAGTTGCATGAGTAAGCATATGGTTTATGTTCATTTGTGCAAGTAATTCATTACATTCATGAGGTTTTCGATTGAATTCATATATATCTTGAGTGAACCCTTATTTTCATGAGTGAAAAAGATGATGAGTGCATCCTCGTAAGATTGATTTGAACTTGTTCGAAACATGCATAGCTTAACTTCACCATTGTTTTCTTCCAAGTCTTACTTGTTCATTACACGATCATATCTCTATTATCTCTCGAAATTATTGAACTTTAAACTCTAAAATCTTGTGACTCCATCGCCATATACTTAAGAACATTATTGAGACAAATTTAGCTAAGGGCTTAGAAGTGATTTACATTTGAGTCTTTTACTCCTTTAGATATTTTTTCCAACGTGGAGACTAGCTCCAAAGTTGATGTTGTGTATTTTCTTATATTTAGTTTTTGCTAGGGACTAGCAAAGTTTAAGTGTGGGGGAATTTGATCTACGCATTTTATGCTTGATTCTTAACATCTTTCCCTTTACATTTAGCTTTGTTTAGAACTTAGTATCTTTGTATCTTACTTACTTTATGATTTATAGGACAAAATAAGGAGGAATCCATAAAAAAGGCAGAAATGAGCTCAAAACCTTCTAAGGAGGAAGTTCCTAAAATGAGGAGGAAAGATGAAGAATAATGAGCCACGATTTATAAAAAAATAGATCAAAGATCACTAAGATGGGTCAAGACCATGTTCATGTGTCCAAGAAGGTCCAAGATCATGTCAAGATTCGGTCACAAAGAAGCCCAAAACAAGAAGATCGATGGATTAAAAGCTAGGAATCAGGAAATCTGCCAGTGCAGATCAACCCACTTCAATGGGCCACCGAAAATGATTCCGTACGAATTAAGAGACGCATAATATGTCCCTAGAAAGCTCTAGAAGTCAACTTTCCAGCGCAAAAAGAATCACTCAATCTCAATTCGGACATATAAATCTCCGGGAATCATTGATTTAATGAAGAAATGTCAACTTACCCGGGTGGAGTTAATTTATTCCTATTTGGGGATGGACTAGGGTTTTTCATATCCTATTTAAAGGGGAGCTCGACAAGAACTAAAGCATCATTCATTCTATAGCCAACACTTTGCCACAATACTCCTTTCCATTCCAAGAGCCAGAAATTCTCCATGAAGCCGTCTCCTCCACGAGCCATACACAAAATCCTCCACCGAGTTCACTATAAGGCAAATTCCTTTAGGGACTCTCCATCTCCATAGAAGGCTGGTTGCACTACTGTATAGGCCAAATTCCCGAGCAAAAGTGTAACATGATCCCTCCTACTTCATTCTTGTTGAATATTTGGTTTATTGTTTTGGGATTAATGAGTATTTCAGTTTACATCTTTGAAGTGTTATTTCGTAATCTGTTTTGTGTCTTAGAATTTATTGAAAGGACCCAAGCTCGATTTAGTTTCCTAAACCGGAATCAAACCCCTTCTGAAAACACGAACCAACAAAAACCATAAAAATTTCGGGAGAGTAACGCTACTAACGCGGAATTGCCTTTACCTGCACCCGAAAAATACACTTCATCCTATGCCACAAAAATCAAACCGTGGGCATCAATCCCATCCGGATTTCCCAATATCATAACTATAATGTAAAGTAATCAATAAAACTATACTTTACAGAAATCCGGGGAAAAATCGTATAAAAGTATACATAAGAATGCTCAGAGCGACCTCTAGTGTATAATTATATAAATATACCACAGCAGGTAGAACAAGAAACCTACTGGAAGAAACAAGGTAGCTCGAATACTATGCCTCCGGCCACGACGTGCGACACCAGAGTCTGAAATACAAACTGGGCACGGAAGCCGAAAATCCCAGGGGAAAGGCAAATAAAAACGTTAGAGTGAGTGGACGAAAATAAACATATGCCTTTCACCAGTTTCATATACATAATCAATATAAAACAATGCGAGTTCGGAAAGTATATATGGAGGTTGCCAGGCGAATCTCTCAAGCCAGACGGTCAGGTGAATCGCTCAAACCCGATGGTGATAGGCCAGAGGAATCTCTCAACCCCGGCGGCATACAAGGGAATCTCTCAACTCTGTCCAGAGGAATCTCTCAACTCTTGTGGACTACCGGTGATCAGCCGAGTAGCCGAAGCATCGATGCAGTAATGCCATCACCAATAAATATAAAATAATACCTCCACAAATAACATATATCTCAACATCGTATAAAGTAAATACGGAAAATCACGAAAAATCACGAACTCGCAACAACTGTGAAAATATAAAAATGACCACTCACAGGTGAGCGTAACTCGATACGCGTTAATCCCGTGATCTGGCGAACTCCCTCGCCAAACGAACGACCACGAACCCCTGAATAATCATAAAATTCACCGCTCAAAATCATAACTCGACACTTCAAATTATATCACGAGAAACAACCGTTCCCGGAAACATATAATCCAATAACAACGAACTCGTGAAAATCCGATAATCACACCACAAAACCTCGCTATAATTTCCGATGCTCAAATAGAAAGAGGGAGAGAGAGAGAGGGAGAGAGAGTGAGCTTGCATGCACCTGCCATGGTGGAGTTCGAGGTGATTTTCCGGCGATGGAGGTGAGGGGAGGAGGTAGAGGAGGAGGAGAGGAGGAGGGGAGGAGAGGAAATTTCAATTTGAAATGGGGTTTTTTAGTGTGGAGAGAGGAGAAGGGAGAGGAGGGAGAGGAGGTGAGGGGAGGGGAGAGGGGACGAGAGGAAGAGAGATTTGAGGAGAGGGAGGCGGCCAGAACAGTTTGGGAGGAGGAGAGGAGGAGTTTTAGGGTTTGAGATAGTGAGAAATGAGGGAGAGCTCGAGTTCCGACTACGATTTCCGACTACAATTTCCGACTACGATTTCCAACACGATTTCCGACTACGATTTCCGACTACAATTTTCGACTACGATTTCCAACACGATTTCCGACTACGATTTCCGACTACAATTTCCGACTACAATTTCCGACTACGATTTCCGACTACCATTTCCGACTACGATTTCCGACTACAATTTCTGACTACGATTTCCAACACGATTTCCGACTACGATTTTCGACTACAATTTCCGACTACAATTTCCGACTACGATTTCCGACTATAATTTCCAACACGATTTCCGACTACAATTTCCGACTACAATTTTCGACTACGATTTTCGACTACGATTTCAGACTACAATTTCCGACTACAATTTCCGACTACGATTTCCGACTACGATTTCCAACACGATTTCCAACTACGATTTCCGACTACAATTTCCGACTACAATTTCCTACTACAATTTCCGACTACAATTTCTGACTACAATTTTCGACTACGATTTCCGACTACATTTTCCGACTACATCATTAACGTACTAAGGATGATAATCGTAATCATCTTCATCACTTGAGTCTGACTCGGTTTCATAGGTAACCTCTGGCAATATGTGCCGCTCCTCGTCATCTGAATCAGCGTCAACTTCATATGGATTAACATCGAGAAGTTCTGCTCCAGTAATTCGAATCACACTCCCAGATCTCACATTATTAAGGCGAATCGTAGATGATTCCGGAATGTCAAAAGCGTTCGGCTCTTGGTATGCAATAACTTCCTCATCATCTGCGGTCTCACCAAGTGTGGCAGCACTATATTGTTTCTATGAGCAACATGGTTAACCACCTTCCACGGGACTTTGTTAAGAAGATCGTCAAGGTAAAACACTTGTTTTACTGATGAGGCAAGAACGAAAGGGTCATCTTCATACCAGCTAGTAGCAGTATTCACCGAAAATGTTCCGTACTGATTGGTCCTTGTGTTCTCCGGGCTAGTATCAAACCATCTACACTTGAACAAGTGCACTTTCATGCGGTTCCCATAAATTAGTTCAACAACTGAATGAAGGACACCGTAATAGTCAACGCCATCCTGCCCACCATGGACCATGACCCCACAATTCTGTGTTTTCAGTCGGTCGTCTCTATTTTCACATATAAATTTCACTCCATTGACCTGACACATCGAGTAAACTTTTGAAGCTATCGGTTTCATCGCCAGGACCCTCAATTCGTTTGACCACTCTGGGCAACCATCATCTGCTACATGGTTCATCTGAAAACGATAAGAAATACGTACACAAGAAATTATGAACATAGAAACCACAAAACCACGTACGTACACACATGCTATATAAGGATATATATAAAAATAGACATATACACATATACCCTTACCCATTGACCAAAGTAGTTTGCAAACGTCCTGTTGTGGTAATCAACATTTCCGGCAATAGCAGGGCAATGAAGATGATAGTTTTTCCAATATTGTACTTCTTGACAGTTAATCAGTACCGACCAGTGGGCAATGGCTACCTGATTTCCATCCAACTTGTACAACTTTGGCAAACTTCCCTGTACTACCACATCATTGGAGATGATAGAAAGGTTGAACTGGGGTTCATCTATCGGCATCTGTTGTTAGGGGTCCTCAAGCGCTCCTAAGTACACTTTGGTGTACATTACACACTCGTGCGCAACATATGCTTCAGCGATACACCCTTTAGGTGCATATTTATTCTTCACATAGTCCTTGTAGGCTCCCAATTGTCTACAAGTTAACAAGTGCATGTTAACTTACTTAAAAAATAAGAATTTACATATAAAAACATAGGCAAACCAAATGTATGAATCATTTGTACCTTTCCATGGGATACATCCAAGTGTAGTGTACGGGACCGGTAAGCAACAATTGTTCGGGAAGATGGATAATCAGGTGAGTCATGATGTCGAAAAAATTTGGAGGAAATATCCTCTCAAGCTTGCACATGATAAAAATGATGTCATCTTGCATCTCCCTGAGATCTGATTTTTTAACTTCCCTGGTGCATAACTTCTGAAAGAATCTTGACAAGGCCACCAACGGCTCCACCACCTGTTTGGGCAGATACCCTCGAATGAAAATAGGGAAAAGGCGTTGAAGTAGTACATGGCAGTCATGACTCTTTAATCCGTACATCTTATTGTCCCGGAAGTTAACACACCTGCTTATATTTCCTGCATAGCCATAAGGATACCTGCATATATATATAGCCATAGGCAACAATTATATTTCTCGCATATAACCATAATCCGGTAAAAATTTAAGGCCAATTTCCTGCATAGCCATAAGAATATATACCTGACATTACTCAGCCACCGAAAAATTTCATGCTTATGCTTCGGCTTGACGGTGTAAGGAGCTTGCGGCATTTTTCTCTTACCATCTCTTAACCAAAAATGTTTCCGCAGTCCCATAGCTTTCAGATCAATGCGTGCCTTAGGGATGTCTTTTGTTTTCCCCTCCATGTTAAGAACTGTGCCCACC
This sequence comes from Geum urbanum, assembly GCA_946800695.1. NCBI lineage: Eukaryota > Viridiplantae > Streptophyta > Magnoliopsida > Rosales > Rosaceae > Geum > Geum urbanum. The sequence continues at coordinate 13,476,536 of OX327008.1, read as the reverse complement.
ACACTTTCACACACATTCTTCTCTATGTGCATGACATCTAGGTAGTGTCTGATAGGCAACCTGGGCCAGCAGGGGAGTTCCCAGAATATGCTCTTGTGTGTCCAAAACTTATACCTTTCAGGCTTGTCTGGAATTGACGCCACTATGTCAGGATGATTGCTCAGCTGGCCAAAATCATATTCATTCAACACTTCCAAAATTTCTTCCCCTGTCCATCGCCTGGGTGCCACACCTGTTTCCACAGTCCCATCAAACACGTCTGGATCCTGCCTAAATGGGTGATCATATGGAAGCCAACAACGGTGACGCATCTGAACAATTTTACTGCAATGAGGACTGCAACAATCAAATACACATCGAGACACTTTCCTGGATAACCCGGGCCCGGAATTAACAGAGTGAGCATATTGTATTCCTTCTTCATGCACATCCATGGTGGAAGGTTGTACGGTACCAAAATAACTGGCCATATACTGTATTGAAGACTCATGTTGCCAAAAGGGTTGAATCCGTCAGATGAGAGCCCTAGCCAAACATTTCGGACCTCTGCTGCAAAATGATCAAACTCCCTGACCATGTGCTTCCAAGCCTCTTCGTCAGAAGGGTGTATAAGGGTGTCATCGTCAGGCAAATTCCTCTCAGCCCACCATCTCATTGCTTCGGCCGTGAAAGAACACATGAACAACTGCTCCAGCCTATCCATAAGCGGGAAATATCGAAGTATCTTCACAGCTTTCTTGTTGCCTGCAGGAGTCAACTTATACCTTTCTGTAAAACATATCGGGCAAGCTTCAAGGTCTTCAAGATCTTTTCCCCAGAAGAGAATACAATCATATCTGCATGCATGAATTTTGATGTAGGAAAGCCCAAGATCTTTCAGGATATGTCGCACCTTATGATGAGTGGTAGGAAGACGATGACCGGGTGGCAGTAGCCAAGAATCAACAGCTTTGACAAACATTTTGTTCTCCATTTTGAGCTGCATCACTCCCATCACACTTTCAAGAACAGTCTTACTACAACCGTCTTACAACGGAGTCTGTTGCAATGCAATCAGGTTGTTGTACTTGTCCATACCGCTTGTGTTGACATGAGCTCCAGGTAATGGCTCGACTGGCTCAATATAGGGGAAACCCTCAACGACGGGAGGGACATTTGGTGCTTCATCAGCAAATACACCGCTCTCATGAGGAAACATATCATTGATTAACATCGATGTTGGATCATAGGATGGATTGCCCCTCTCAGCAAAATCTCCATGATCATAGCGTGGACTGGCCCTCTCACCAAATTGTCCATGATCATGCAGACCCGCTAACGATGTTTCACCGTGATAAATCCAACAACTGTACTTATCCCAAAACCCGTATTTACTCAGGTGCTTCTGGACTTTATCAATGGGAAAACGAAATCGATCGCTGCGACACTTACATTCTTTACACGGGCAATCATGAAGTGTAGTGTCTCCACAATTAGCCTTCACAAAATTCACAAAACTCTTAATTCCCTGGTGATATCTCACATCCCAAATGAATGAGCTGCTGCGATCTGCATCTAATATAAGAGGCTTTGCCGGCGATTCATTAAATCGCCGGAAATGGAGACATTACCGGCGACTTTTTGCCGAAATTTTGCCGGTAATGTTTCAAAACATAAGAGGCGACCTCCTCCGTCGCCGGCAATGTCAAGCCAAGCATTTCCGGCGATTTTCCGGCCGGAATTTCGCCGGCAATGTTTGGCTTGGCATTGCCGGCGACGGAGGAGGTCGTCGGTAATGTTTTGAAACATTACCGGCGAAATTCTGGCAACATTACCGGCGACGGAGTAAGTCGCCGGTAATGTTGATCATTACCGGCGACTTTCCCGGTCGCCGGCCTTGTTTGTCGGAATTTCGCCGGTAATGTTGCAAAACGTGGTAGTGAACCCTCAAGACCACTTGGAAAACCTTCTTTGGCTCGAGGCTAACAAAAGACCTCAAAGAGGAGCCACCAACTCGGCCTCCACGGCGTCACCCGAATCGAACAAAACTCGCCGGAAAACTCACGAACTTCACCAATTCGATTCTCCCTCCTCCGGCCACCCCACAAGATGATCCACCTACCAATCTGAAGAGGAGAACGATCCCAACATTTCTCATGAAGAGATCCCGGCTAATCGTGTGACGTCCCAAACCAGAGTTAGTTGTGTATTCGGCACGATTCACAAGATTGGGCATAGTCGCAGTTTTACGTTATGTGTGTGGTTTGTCGATTCTATTTGCGACTTGATTTTCGGCCGAGAATTTGAATTAACTTTCTTCACGGAAGTTGTAGAGTACGTGATTCCAAGCTCGTGGGCGGTTCCGGATGATTTTTCCGATAACCGAGGAATATAATATGATTATTTGAAGTTTCAGTTTTCGACGAGTTTATCCGATTGTTTCGTGTTTATCCGAATCGTGATGGTTATCCATTTCGAATCGTCGATCGACCCGAGGCACGAGTATAACAATCAGGAATACTCGAGAAATAGTCAAAAATCACAGTTTGAGCTTTGACTGACGTTGACCACCTGTTGACTTTCCAAATTTGGAAACTTGCCCGTTGACCCGTGAAGGAAGTGAACGACCCGTTTGGGCTCGTCGGCCGACCCGACTTTTCCGGTCATCTCCAGCCAAGCTGTGGGTATAGTTTGACTCTCCTTGAGCTCCTCTTTCATTTTATGTATGAGTTTATGGAAATTGGTTATGGTTTGATGGGTTTCGAATCGAGGCAGATTTGGTTATTTCGCCGGTGTCGAGAGGTGGTCCTCCGGCGAGCCACGATGGTGGTGGTTAAGGGGGTTCGACTCCCCTTGTCCTTGGGAGTCTAACCATGTGTTTTAATTAAGGATTGGTTGAGGTTTTGTTGGACCCGTTATAGTGGCCGGAAATTGGATTTCCGTACGGTTTTGAGGTGTTTTGGTGAGGTTAGGGTTTGAATTGGCCCTGGTGCTAGTTATGAAAAGGGTTGGGCTGGTCAAGATCTTGTGATCTGGAGCTTCTCCGCCGGAGAATCTCTCCGTTGACGGTGGGCCGGCGGCGGTTAACGGCGAAGGGTTGACTTTTTGGATTTCGACGTTTTTAATGTCGTTTTTCTCGTAATCATGCCCTGATTATCGACCAGAGGTTTTCGTACTGATTTGGGTGTTAGATTTTCAGTCGAAGGTTTGGAGTGGAGATTTCGGGAATTTCGATAATCATTTTGTACTGCATTGTATATTTCCGGGAACGGTTGGTTTCCGTGGTTAAGTACAGAGTTATGGGTTATGTTGTTGATCAGTTATGTTTACGAATGTTCAGGAGATCGAGATCGAGATCGTGCTTTACGCGAGGGATCTTCCGCCGGGCCACGAGATTAGCGCGAGTTCGCGCTTGCTGATCTGTGAGTGGACAATTTCTTTTCACGGATTGATTGCGAGTCTTTTATATACGTTTTACGAATTTGAGCATGCAGTATGATCATGGTTTTATGAGCATGAGATTGCATATGAAATTATGTTTATCATGAGCATGTGTTATACGATTATGCTTATGTCAATATATATTACGTATATGTATTTATATATTCTGCTTTACGCATTTGCATCGACTTGTTTACGATTTGGTTTACACAAAATACAGTCTCAGTTACGTTGTTGTATCGATACACTTGCCTCTCGGCTGATCCCCGATGGAGGCCTACCAGGAGAGGCAGTACCCCGACCTGACCGGCGAGGGGCAGTACCCCGGAACCGAGGCCTTTCTGGCTAGAATCACGTGTGGGTCTGGGATCCCGTGATTCAGACTGTACTAGCATGGACGTGTCCATGAGTGACCCCGTGAGATTTTCCATGCATGCTTTGTACATGAGTTGGAGTCAGCGTCTCCTCGTATACTATTTGATTTATTTATATTTCGACTCGCATATGTTTTTATAAAATATAGTACTCGGTGAAAGACATTTATGTTCGTCCACTCACTCTAACGATTTTCATGTCTTTCCCCTGGGCTTTTCGGTTTTTGTGCCCAATTGCAGTTTAGATTCTGGTGTTTCACGTCGCGGTTGGAGGCTAGTGATCTGAGCTACCTGTGTTTTCCAGTAGGTTCTTGTTTTGCCTACTGATGTGTATATTGTATATATTTACACTAGAGGTCGCTCTGATACATTCTGATACATGTTTTATACGGATTTTCTCAGATATATTATATTACATAGATATGTTTTCTGTTATTTGATATTGTTATGATATTGAGAAATCCGGATGGGATTGGTGCCCACGGTTTGACTTTTGTGGCATAGGACGAAGTGTTATTTTTAGGGTGCAGGTTTATGCAATTCCGCGTTAGTAACGTTACTCTGCCGAAATTTTGAATGATTTTTGTTGGTTCGTGTTTTCAGAAGGGGTTCGATTCCGGTTTAGGCAACTGAATCGGGGTTGGGTCCTTTCAAATCGTGGCCGGAAAAGGGTCCAAAAACCGTGAAAACGGAACGGCAGTTTTGGGGTAAAACGGATCGCCCACCTTGACCCGTGGTCAACGCGGGTCAAGGCCCAGTTTCCCAATATGGCAGGTTTCCAAAAATGGCAAGTATTTTCCCGTATTTATACCGTACGCATATCGAACCCCAAACGGATAAATACGACAATATTTGACGGACGAAAATATTCACAACTTATTCCTTCTAACTCAGAAAAATTCTCCGGAAGTTCCTACGAGCTCGAAATTAAATTCTCTACAACTTTCGTGAAGAATTCCAAATCAAATTCTCGACCGATAATTTAGTCGCTAAGGAAGCCGCCATATTAACAGATTATGCCGAAATCACAACAAATCACGAAACTCGCAAATCAAGTCGATAATCATTCCATTTACACTTCGGGTCGATCAACGGTCCAAAACATATCACAATCACAATTCAGATAGACTCGAACACAAACGGATAAACTCGACAGTATTCCAAAATTTCAAATATTCATATTATATTCCTCGGTCGTTCAAATAATAATCCGGAACAGTCCACGAACTCGAAATCACGCGTACAACAACTCTCGAGAAGAGACTCAACTTAAATTCTCAGCCAATAATTAAGTCGTGATCAAGCCTGGCGATTCAATCAATAATGAAAAACTGCGATTATGCGCTAACCCACGAATTAAACTGATTACACTTCTGATTCTGTTCCGGGTCGTCACATTTATGTCGAGCATGTTAGACTTAATGCATCAATTGAGGCTAAGGAAAATTCCTTGTCAAGTTGGTAGATGTGTCATAGGGCAAATTTCCGAAGAACTAAAGAAGATCATGCATGTTAACTCGGCTAAAAGCTTAGATACTAATAGGTCGCATATAATATGACTTAGTTGTAAGAGTTAGGTAAAAGAATGAGTCGATCACTTGTATATGTTAGATTAGGTTTTATTTTCGGTTTAGAAAGCATGTTTAGGATTCTATGTTCTTATTTGTTTTGCTTGTCCATGAGTTTAAACATGATAGAACTTAGGGTTTCTCTATGTGTTTTTTGCCATGTTTTGTCTTTATATTCCGTAGAGTAATAACCAAACTTGCAAACCCCCCATACCTTTTATTTTCTGTTCATAAACGTTGTCATGCATTAGTTCCCTCAATCCCCGGTTAAGAACGATCCCTACTTATCAATGCTACATCTACAAAGAAGGGTTTTAAATTGGATACGTGTGAGATATGTGTTGAATGTCTACTTTGTGTTAATATTTGATGCATGTTTTACGCGTTATCAGATTTGAAAGACAAATTGAGAGTTTTCGACATGGCCTTGTGCTTTCTCACTCTTGATAATGATATCGTCAACATAGACCTCGACAATGACATTGTTCACTTCCTTGAAGATGAAGTTCAAAAATCTTTGGTATGTAGAACCAGCGTTCTTGAGACCAAATGACATAATAGTGTAACAATATTGCCCATTGCCAGTGGTAAATGCAGTGGCCTCTTGATTGCCAAGATGCATTTTGATTTTGTTGTAACCTGAGAAGGCAACCATCATAGACTATAGCTCATACCCTAGCCTGTCATTGCGTCGACCAACTAATCGATCCTAGGTAGCGAGAAGATATCCTTGGGAGAAGGCTTGTTAAGGTTGTTATAGTGTTTGAGATATTTTCTCCCTCAACCGTTTGACTATTGATTAGTCTAAGCCTAAGTGAATTTCTCTTACTCAGAAGTATACGGGGTCACGTGATAGTATTTGTAAGGAAGTTGAGTGTCAAACCCACCAGGATTGACCACTTAAACACCTTAGCTTGACTCGATTAATCACCTTAAATCACGGATTAACTGGACACAGTACATGACACTAAAACTAAAGCAAGATGTGAAAGTGTATCTGTGATGACCCGAATCGGAATTGGTATAGTAATCGGCTTAATCTGCAAGTTTTACGAGTAATTGAGGTTTATCGTAATTAATTGGATATGCAACTTCGTTCACGACTTAATTTTTGGACACGAATTTGGTTTGGGTTTGTTCTTGGGAAATGTAGAGAATTTGATTTCGGGTCCGTAGGAGCTTTCCGAGGATTTTTAGGATAATCGAGGAATATAAAATGAATATTTGAAATTATCGTCGACTTAGTCGTGTTTATCCGTTCGAGTTTGAGTTATCCGAATTATGGATAGAGTTGTTTCGCGACATATAAATAGCCGAATAGTTGTAAAGTTATCGAAAAAGTGCGAAAATGGGCTGTTTGACCAAGTTGACTGAGCTGGGCCGAGTTGACCGAGTCAACCCGTGTTGACTCAGTGAGTCACGGAGTCACCGTCGAGGTGGCTGCCGGAATACGGCGTGGTTGACGGAAATCAAGGTAAGGTTTTGAAGCTTGGGATCTTAGCTTTCGATTGATTTGTTTATTGTGAAGTTTGGAAGTGTTTTGGTTGATCGATTTTGAGGCAGAAGTTTGCCAGAATCGGGTTTAATGGTGGAGTGTTTTCCGGTGACTTTCCGAAGAGGATTTTGAGTGGAATTGGTTGGGTTGGAGCTTGTGATGAAACCCTTTGAAGATGGGAGGCCAAGGTGGCCTCATGGTGGAGAATTTCACCGGAGAAATTTTCCGGCCAATTTGAACTTTGGTGGCTTTCGAGCTGATTTCCGGCCACGGTGGTGGCTGGACGGTGGTGATCCTTTGGGGAAAAAGGCTAGGCTGGAGGAGAGGAATGTTTTGGGGTCTTGGTCGCGGGGAAATCTCTCTGGTGATGGCGCGCCAGCGCCGGCGGCGGAGGTCAACGGCGGAGCTCCGGTGACCCGTTGACTTTTTGGATTTTGTCAAGTTTTATGCCGTTTTGCTCGTATTCGCGCCCCGATCGTCGCCTTGAGGTTTTCTAGTTGATTTGAGTAGTGGATTTTAAGTCGAAGGTTTTGTGGAGTATATTTGGGGTTTTCGGCGAGTTTTCTATTATCCGAGTTATATATTTTCGGGAATGGTTGGTTTCCGAGGTGTGGTTCAGAGTATTGAATTGTGATTTTGATCAGTGATATTTTGTGATTATTCAGGGGATCGAGATCGTACGCTTGGCGAGGGATCTTCCGCTGGATTTTCAGGATTAGCGCGTCTGCGCGCTGTGCTTATCTTTGAGTGGACACTTATTTACTCTGTCGTAGCGAGTTCTTTGTTTCAATATTTATTTCCAGTATAGTATTGAGATTATTTATTGTTTTTGAGGTATTGTTTTATGTTTTATTGGTGATGACATTTACTTAGCATCGATGCATTGACTACTCGGCTGATCACCGGTAGTCCAGTTCCAGGCTTGAGAGATTCGCCTGATGTGCCCACTAGACTTGAGAGATTTGCCTAGTCTATCACTGTCGGGCTAGAGAGATTCGCCCGACACCTCCATTTATTTTAAGAACTCGCATTATTTTTATGTTATGTAAATGGTGAAAGGCATATGTTTATTTTCGTCCACTTACTCTAACGATTTTATTTGCCTTTCCCCTGGGCTTTTCGATTTCTGTCCCCAGTTTGCAGTTCGGATTCTGGTGTCGCACGTCGTAGTTGGAGGCTTAGTATTCGAGCTACTTTTCCTTTCCAGTAGGTTTCTTGTTTGGCCTACTGTTGTGTATTTAAGTGTATATACTAGAGGACGCTCTGAATACTCTGATGTTTATATTTTCATATGATTTTCCCGGATTTCTATAAATATATAATTTTGTTTATTGCTTTATATTATGATATGATTTTGAGAAATCCGGATGGGATTGGTGCCCACGGTATGGCTTTTGTGGCATAGGATGAAGTGTGTTTTCGGGTGCAGGTTAATGGTAATTCCGCGATATAGTGAAACTCTGCCGAGAGTTCTATGGTTTTTGAAAGTTCGTGTTTTCAGAAGGGGTTTGATTCTGGTTTAGGAAACTAAATAAGGGTTGGGTCCTTTCAGCTTGGTATCAGAGCATTAGGTTTTAGGTTCTGTAGACTTCTGTAGTTGTGATAGTAAGGGTATTTGAGATTATACAACATGTCTGGAGTGATAACCCTACTGGCCAACGGTAACTCATCAATGCTTCGGGTGTTGTATATTTTCAAATGTCTGAAGTTTCATGATTACGTTCCTTGTGCTTTGTGACTAATGCTTTTCTCTTATCATTAGGATGCCTTCTAGACGTGGTCCCCGTGTCAATAGGGATGTGGATCCTGATGAGGATTGCCAGACGCATGACTTGCTTATGCGAGTATTGCGTTTGGAGGAGAGTTTTGACCCTGTGGTCAAAGCTTGAACTGCTGGAGCGACTGTTTTCTCGGGTTCAGCTGATCCAGAGATATGAGAGGCTTGGTTGGTTCAGGTTGAATGAGTTTGTAAGCATCTGTGTTTCACTCCTGAGCAGATGACAGTGGCAACAGTTGGTTTACTTGAGTCTGATGCATACTTTTGGTGGGTTAGCACTGATAGAGTTCCGGTTGATACTCTATGGACACTGTTTAGAGATTTGTTTATGTGGAGGTATTTCAACCAAGCTACACAGCAGCGGAAATATGAGGAGTTCACCAACTTGAGACAGGGTAGCATGTCAGTACTTGAGTACCGGGACAGATTTACTCGTTTATCCCGATTTGCTCGCGACATGGTGGCCTCAGAGGAAGCCAAGTGTCGGAGATTTGAGTTGGGCTTGAACCTGAACATCAAGGGGACATTGACTACGATGACTCGGAATAATTTTGATGAGTTTGTGAGTGCTGCACTTCGAGGTGAGGACATAGAGAAGGAAAGGCAGATGAGATTCAAGTCTCGACGATTTGAGGAGGGTGGACCGAGTCAGGGACCTTCCAAGAGGCTGAGTTCAGGTACTTCCGGATCGGCATCATCATCCGACAGTGGACCATATAGACCATCAGTTGGTACGGCTAGACAGAGATAGAGATGAAGGAGGGATCGACCATAGAGACCACAGTTCAGTGGGAGTTCTAGCGGATCCAGCTATCCTCGACATATTGGTGGCACTTTTGCTGTATCGGGAGAGTATCCTGTGACGACCCAGAACAGAATCAGTAAGAGGAATCAGTTTAATCCACGAGCTCGCGTGTTATCGCGGATTTCCGACAGCTATTTGAATCGCCGGGTTTGATAACGACTTAATTATTGGCCGAGAATTGGAGTTGGGTCTCTTCTCGAGAGTCGTTTTACGTGTTATTTCGAGTTCTTGGGCGGTTCCGGATCGTTATTTGGACGATCGAGGAATAAGTTATAAATATTTGAAGTTTCGATATAATCGGGTTTAAATGGCAGGTTTGTTAGCGACTAAATTATCGGTCGAGATTTTGGTTTTGGCTTTTTCACGGAAGTTGTTCAGAATTTAATTTCGAGTTTGTGGGAACTTCCGGAGCATTGTTCTGAGTTACAGAGATTAAGTTGTAAATATTTCTGTTCGTGGATTATTTAATCGGATTATATTTATGTGTTGGTGTGAACCGTTGACTTTTTATCCGATTGGTCGATGTGTTTGACTTCGAGTGATAATTGAAGATCATGTCGAGACGAGTTTGTGACCGCGAGAATTATAGAAATCGGAATTACGACTAGAAAGTTACGGGTGTTCAAAGTTCGTCGAAAGGATAAATATGAAGTTTCCTAATCGGGAAGGCCTATAAATAGCAAGTTTCCTGTTTGGGAAGTCAACTTTCCATTTTTGTTGTGTTGACTGGGTTGACCAAAGTGGGTCGACCCGTTTTGGGTGCCTTGGGTTGCCGATTTTGGTTGCCGAAATTGAGGCCGATTCTGGCCATATTTGGGCACGAATTCTTCACAAGATTTGTTGGGCTCGAGTTTCTCTTCGGATTGGTAGGTGGATCGTCCCGTGGGGTGGCCGGAGGAGAGAGAATCGAATCGGCAAAGTTATAGATTTTCCGGCGAGTTTTTGGCGTTCGGGTGGCGGCGTGAAGGCCGAGGTGGTGGCTCCTCTTTGGGGGGTTTTGTTAGCCTCGAGCCAAGGATGCTTTTCCAAGTGGTCTTGAGTGTTTCCGTGGCCGGAGTAGAGAGATCCATCGAATTCAAATTCCGGTAAGGGTTTGAAACTTTGGGTTGATTTTTGGAGATTTTCCGGTCAAAATTGGCCTTAACCTATAACTGGAAAGTTGTTGGGCTCGTCGAGATCTTTGAAACCATATATAGCATGAAATTTTCTGGGCAGGTTTGGATTTTCCGGCGACGGCGGCGGCGATTTTTCGCCCGGAGTAGTTTTCGACGAATTGCATGTCATTTGACTCAAAATCGCGCCCCGATCGCAATGGGGAGGTTCGTTTTTCTAATTGAGCGTCCGAAAGTAAAGCGAGGTATTGAGGTGCTATATATGGATTTTCGACGATTCGTCGACATTGAATTATGTGTTTCCGAGAACGGTGGTTTCTCGTGATTTGTCTTGTATTGTCGAGTTATGATTTTGAGAAATGGATTTTGTGAATATTCAGGGGTTCATGATCGTTCGTTTGGCGATGGACTTTCCGCCGGATCACGGGTTAACGCATATCGCGTTACGCTAGTCTGTGAGTGGACAATTTCTTTTCACAGAAATATTGCGAGTCTTTTATATGATTTATGAACTTGAGCATGCAGCATGATTATGGTTTTATGAGCATGAGATTTCATACGAGATTATGTTTAATATGAGCATGTGTTTTATGGTTATACGGTTATACTTATTCGAATATACGTATACGAGCATACATACACTTATATGTTGTTTCATGCATTTGCATCGAACTGTTTATGATTTGGTTTACACAGAGTACAGTCTCAGTTACGTTGTTGTATCTATACACTTGCCTCGTCGGCTGATCCCCGACGGAGGGCCGCCTGGATAGGCGTATCCCCGGAACCAAGGCCATTTCTGGCTTAGAATCACGTGGAAGTCAGGGACTCCGTGGTTCAGACTGTACTAGCACGGAGGTGTCCATGAGTGACCCCGTGGGATTTTTACTTGCATGCTCAGTACACTGGAGGAGTATGAGTTTTACCTCGTGTACTTGTTATTTTATTTACCTGGACTCGCATATGTTATTTTAAACCTATATATTAACTGGTGAAAGACATTTATTTTCGTCCACTCACTCTAACGTGTTTCATGTCTTTCCCCTGGGCTTTTCGGTTTCCGTGCCCAGTTTGCAGTTCAGGCTCTGGTGTCGCACGTCGTGGTCGAAGGCATAGTGCTCGAGCTACCTTGTTTCTTCCAGTAGGGTAATTGTTTTACCTACTGTGGTATACTTATATGTTTATATAATAGAGGTCGCTCTGAGAAATCTGTTGTTTACGTTGTACGATTTTACACCGGATTTCAGTAAAGTACTATTATATTTATTGTTCTACTTTACTGTTGATATATTGAGAAATCCGGATGGGATTGGTGCCCACGGTTTGCTTTTTGTGGCATAGGATGAAGTGTGTTATCCGCGTGCAGGTAATGGTAATTCCACGTTAGTAACGAAACTCTGCCAAAATTTCTACGGTTTTTGTTAGTTCGTGTTTTCGAAGGGGTTTGATTCCGGTTTAGGCAACTAAATCGGGGTTGGGTCCTTTCATATCCATTGTGCAATCTCTACCATATGCATCACTTTGGCCTTTGTTAGCGAGACCCTACCATTTGTTATCATTATGGCCAGGAGGGTCACTATGCGAGGGAATGTTTCCAGTCTACTGGTGATGGGGGACATGCAGCTTAGAGTTCAGGAAGAGATCTAGGTACTACTTCTGGGGCTCGACCAATGCAGTCTTCTGGTCAGGGCGGACAACAGAGTCACCATCAGCGTGGACGACCAGCCGGACAGGCCAGGGTTCATGTTATGTCATTGCGTGAGGGTAGAGCTTCACCGGAGGTTGTTATGGGTACGTTGCATGTTTTTGGCTATCCAGTACTTACGTTGCTAGATCCAGGTGCTATGTATTCATTCATATCATATAAATTGTCAACTTTAGCTACTATGCCTGCATCTCCACTTCTGGGGTTGTGGAGAGTGTTGTATCCATCCGGTAAGGTTGTGAGTATTGGTTGGGTATATAAGGATTGTGAGATCTTTGTTGGAGGTTATGGGTTAGCCGCGGATTTGTTATTGCTGGATATTGTCGATTTTGATGTGATTTTGGGGATGGACTTCTTGGAGACACATTGGGCTATGTTTGATTGTCACAAGAAGGAAGTAGTGTTTCGACGTCCAGCTTTTCCAGAGATATTGTTTCACGGTGAGAAGAATACTTCCTTGCCATGTGTGATTTCAGCGATGAAGGCCGAGTGGATGATGAAGAAGGGTTGTGTTGCATATTTAGGTCATGTTGTGGATATTACGGCTGCTGTACCAGACATTGGTGATATTGAGGTTGTTTCCGAGTTTCCAGACGTATTTTCGGAGGAGTTACCAGGTAATCCTCCAGTGCGAGAAATCAATTTCACTATTGAGCTTTCACCAGGCACTTGACTTATATCTCATGCACCTTATCGTATGGCAGCGGAGGAGTTGAAAGAGTTACAGATTCAACTTCAAGAGTTGTTGGAGAAAGGTTTCATACGACCCAGTGTATCACCGTGGGGTGCTCCTGTACTGTTTGTGAGAAAGAAGGATGATTCCATGCGGAGGATACTCACTCTCCTCTGAAGCGAATCAGGCTTCCGGTAGTCAATACACCACCACATCGAACCATCCATCATCCATACACACGATGCAAGAATACACCACGCAAATACACGGGGTCGCATGAAATCTCTCGAAATCTCCTCCAGCAACTCCTGGAGTCGAAACTGTAGCTCCATCAGCTCCACTGGCTCAGAACGACAAGGTGTCGGTAAAATGAGTCCAGCGCCTGGTACAAGCTCAATGGTGTAGTCAGTCTCCCGAACTGGAGGAGCACCTGGTAACTCCTCCGGAATACACCTGGAAACTCGGGAACCACCACAATGTCACCAATGTCGGGTACAGCAACCATAGTATCCACATCATGGCTAAGCAAGCAACATAATCCGTCTCCATCGTCCGCTCAACCATTACCACGAAACAGTATCTCGGGAAAATCTGGTCGTCGAAACACAACCTCCTCCTCGAGGCACTCGAACACAGCCAAATGCGTCGTCAGTAAGTCTATACTCACAATCACACAAAAAAAACACAATGTCCATCTATAACAGATCCGCAGCTAACCCATATCCTCCAACAAGGATCTCGCAACCTTCGGATGGATACAACACTCTCCAAAACCTCGGAAGTGGAGATGCAGGTACAATCGCCATGGACATCAAGCAACAGTAACCTCGGAGAAAAGTCTGTCCTCAAAAAAGGTCATGGCACGAACTCCAACATGCCCAACTAGTCGCCCACGTCAATTGCGACTTCAGAATGGCTCGTCAAAAGGACACACTGATCAGATTGCAGGAACAACATGAGGATCTCCCTGTAAACTCTGAGCCGTCAAACCGCTACAACAGCTGACTGAGGCGCTCCCTCACAACGTGACCCTCCTGGCCACCGAAACAGCAACTAAAAGTGCTCCTCGAACACATATCACCGCAACACCTGCTGCGTGAAAGGATCACCAATGATCGCCCAAACTCATGCCACAGGAGGAAGTCCGCTACACTGTGATCTCCGCCATCGTCAAACGGATCCTGATCTGAAGGCCTTCAACAATATCGAAGAGACCATAACCTGATGAAGTCACTGATCCCAAGGTGTCGGAACTCAACCTCATCACAACATCTCGACTAAGTCCACTTTCCTCAAACCATCGCATCGAAAACCACATACAACATTCCTTCGCAATAGCCTCGCCACTGAGTGCAGCACACTAAGCTCCTCATGGTTGTCTCGAGGCACATCAATCAGACTCTCTCTGATACTCAGGTTCAAACTCATCTTGAACCTCGTACACAGCTCCCTCTGAAGCCACAAAACTCGTGCAACGGGCACAAACATTTGAATACTGCATCTCTGCCTCAGGTGGGTACACACTCCACATTCGAATGCTAGGTAGCCTGACTAAACCATTACCGTATACACAACAATCTGAATGTAGGCCGTAGAGTCGCAACCGGAACTCACACAATAACAGCCCACCAAATCCAACAATCTGACTCAGGCAAACATCCCTGCCACAAATCTCAGCTCTGAGGCAACATGTAGACGCTCATATACACATCCCCAGGTAAACCGTGCCACACAATTCTCTGAACTCTGAATACTCATCCGAATCCACTGTTCTCTGGCAATTCACGCGTCGAATGATCCTCAACAGGATCCACAACCGAAACGACACGGAAAGCACGTCAGGAGGCATCCTAATGAATACAATATCGTTCATAACAAGTGGAACGTAATCATGGAACTTCAAATATTTGAAAGCATACAACACCCGGAATTTGATGATTATCCGCGGGCCGGTCGGGTCACCATTCCAGACATACTGTACATTCTCAAATATCCTTAGTAAACACGACTACAGAAGTCTACAGAACCTATAACCTAATGCTCTGATACCAAGCTGAAAGGACCCAACCCCGATTTAGCTCCCTAAACCGGAATCGAACCCCTTCGAAAACACGAACCAACAAAAACTTTTCGAAATTTGGGCAGAGTTTCGTTACTAGCGTGGAATTACCATTACCTGCACGCGGAAAATACACTTCATCCTATGCCACAAAAAGCAAACCGTGGGCACCAATCCCATCCGGATTTCTCAATATATCAACAGTAAAGTAAAGTAGTAAATATATATGCACTTTACTGAAATCCAGTGTAAAATCGTATAACAATAATAACAGATTTCTCAGAGCGACCTCTAATGTATAAACATATAAATGTACCACAGTAGGTAGAACAATAAACCTACTGGAAGAAATAAGGTAGCTCGAGTACTATGCCTCCGACCACGACGTGCAACACCAGATCCTGAACTGCAAACTGGGCACGGAAACCGAAAAGCCCAGGGGAAAGACAATAAACACGTTAGAGTGAGTGGACGAAAATAAATGTCTTTCACCAGTTAATATATATGTTTAAAATACATATGCGAGTCCAGGAACATAAAATAATAAGTACACGAGGTAAAACTCATACTCCTCCAATGTACTGAGCACGCAAGTAAAATCCCACGGGGTCACTCATGGACTCCTCCGTGCTAGTACAATCTGAACCACGGAGTCCTTGACTACCACGTGATTCTAAGCCAGAAATGGCCTCGGTTCCGGGGAATACGCCCCTCACCGGTCTGGTTGGGGAAACGCCCCTCCAGGCGGCCCTCCGTCGGGGATCAGCCGACGAGGCAAGGTGTATCGATACAACAACGTAACTGAGACTGTACTCTGTGAAAACCAAATCACAACCAAATCGATGCAAATGCATGAAACAACATATAAGTGTATGCATATTCGTATACGTATATCCGTAAAAATATAATCGTATAATCGTAAACACATGCTCATATAATCATAATCTCGTATGAAATCTCATGCTCGTAAAACCATAATCATGCTGCATGCTCAAGTTCATAAACGTATATAAAAGACTCGCAATCAATCCGTGAAAATAAAATGTCCACTCACAGACTGGCGTAACGCGTATCGCGTTAACCCGTGATCCGGCGGATTGCCCCTCGCCAAACGAATGATCACGAACCCTGAATATACACAATGTCCAATATTCAAAATCATAATCCGACAATACAAATCAAACCACGAGAAACCACTGTTCTCGGAAACAGATAATTCAAAGTCGACGAATCGTCGAAAATCCGTATATACCACTTCAATACCTCGCTTTACGTTTGGACGCTCAACTCGAAAAATGAACCTCCCCACTGCGATCGGGGCGCGATTTCGAGTCAAATGACATGCGACTTGTCGAAAGTCAAAAAGTCAACCCTGACCGTTGACCGCCGCCGTTGACCGCCGTCCACGGCGGCGCCACTGTTGACCGGAGAATTTCACGGCGGAGCACCCTCTATTCCACTCAAAATCCTGCACTGAGCAACTTTCATAACTGCACCGAAGTCCAATTCTCACTCTAACACATCCAATTTCAATGAAACCCAAATTGTACACAAACTTTCCAATCCAAAATTCTCCATGTATACATCGAATTGAAACACGAAACTTACAGGGAAGCATCATGGTGATGAGGGCTACAATGCCCACCCCAAAGTTCAGCTCGAAACGGCCCGAATCGGAAACCACCATTAACCTCCAAAACCTTCAAACTTTATCCCAAGTTTCTCTCTCCACCGTGAGCCACGCCGTGCGTGGTGGCCGGCATCGACACGGGGCAGCCAAGCCGAGTAGAACAAGCCCTAGGCCGAGGCCTAGGGTGGCCGGAAGCCAACTCCACCGTGAAGCACCGCCGAGTACATCGCCATCTCCTCCTCCACCGAGTTGACTCGGTCAACTCGGTCAAACCCCATTATGGTAAGTCTTTGACTTGCCCAAAATAGCAGGTTGCTATAAATAGCCTTTCCCAAAACGGAAACTTCATGTTTATCCATTTCGACGAACTTCAAACGCGCGTAACTTTCTCGTCGTAATTCCGATTTCGATAATTCTCGCGGCCACAAACTCGTCTAGACATATTCTTCAATAATCACTCAAAGTCAAACACATCAGCCAACCGAATAAAAAGTCAACTATTCAAAGCAACACGCATTAAATCAACTAAATAATCAACAAACGGCAAAATTCGCAACTAATTCCTCGTAACTCCAAATCATGCTCCGGAAGTTCCCACGAACTCGAAATTAAATTCTGAACAACTTCCGTGAAGAAGCCGAAACCAAATTCTCGTCCGGTAATTTAGTCGTTAAGTAGCCCACCATTTAAATCTGAACTTCAAATATTCATAATTAATTCCTCGGTCGTCCAAATAACGATCCGGAACCGCCCACGAACTCGTAATCACACGTACAACGACTCTCGAGAAGAAACCCAGCTCCAATTCTCGGCCAATAATTTAGTCGTTAACGAGCCTGGCGATTCAATAACTGTCGAACAACTCTGCGACTACACACAAACTCATCAATCAAGCTGATCGTACTGCTGATTCTGGTCCGGGTCGTCACAAATCCACCCCCCTTAGAAAAATTTCTACCTCGAAATTTCCGAGTCTACCGACTACAAGGTAGGTACAAGGTAGGAGCACTGCCTCTGCATACTGTTCAACTCACCAACTGCAATCTCGACTGAACAACTCTGATCACAAACTCCACAATAGGAGACAAGTCCATGCCGGAATCCCTGTACCCTCAAATCACAAATCTGAACTGGCTCACACAATCGCCAAGTGTTCCTACATAAGGAACAGATCAGTACACAACATGTAGCAAACCTGAAACACAGTTCCGTTACACGGAACACAACTCACATAAAAGCCAACACTATAAGCCACGCCGAACCATGCGGCATAACACACACTCGCCAATGACCACATACGGATCAAAACAACATGGCCAAACACAATTCAGTCCACACACATCAACATAACTCAAACATCATATCAACATAGCACAAACATCAAACTCTGGCAATAATCAACCCATTTCCGCTAATCTGACAGTCTGTGGTAACACACTCCACAAAATCAGAATCAAACGCCAACTCAAACCCAAACCAAACTCACTCCAACACAATGGAGTACAACAACATACCTCAACTCAACATCAAACAACCTCAAAACTATAATGGTCCACAAACTGGTACTGCAAGCAAACTCAAACCGCCGAAACTGCTGGTCCCGGATCCTCCGGAACTGCAACCCGAGGTCCATAACATGCCCTCTAAGGCCTGAATAATCCTCGAAAATCGCTCGTCAATCTGAGGATAAGAACCGGTACTAACTCGTAATCTGGTCCCCAATGCTCGCTGTAAAGCTCGCCAACACCTCGTCGTAGCTGATTATCTCGGTCAACGAACCAGGACAAAAATACACCACGTAGAGGGACAACCTCCATCAAACACAGCCATAACAGCCTGCCAATATATAAATACAGCAGTAATTGCCACGTCTAACCGGAAATCTCGAATGGCTAACACTTCTCGGCAAGTCTCTGCCTCCTAGCCATCGCCAGTCGACGAATGTGGCATCAGCACACACAAGCTGCTACATTGCTCTTCCATGTTGCGTCACGAGTAGTAAACTCGAAGTATCGGATACATCTCTGTACCATTAGCGTCAAATGTGCGCAAAACCACGAGCCTCAACACCATCATACTCAAACTCAGCTCTCGTAGCCCATAACTCGGCTAACACGAAAACTCAAGCCACACGTACACACATGCAATACTGAAACTCCTGACTCTCAACTGAATGCATCAGCATCAACATCATCCCAAACAGATGGTCAAAGTACAACCTCCAGCCTTTCTCGAGCAACTCAAAGGTGCAGCCATAGACGTCAGTCGACTCCATCTATCGACACTGCCTCAAGCTCAAATCTGGCCGAAAATGCAAGTGGATAAAACTCAGTGGTCAGTGTACACCCTACACCACGCTGCACGCCATAGCAATAGTATCTCCAACTCTCTGGTGCTAACACAAGGGCAGCTACACCCAAATCATACATAGGATATGTAGCTATACAAGGTTCCACTGCCTGGAATCATGAGCCACCGCTCTGCTACACAGCATCAAACATAACCAAATCTATACCTCGAAGCATCGCCATAACCCATGAACTCGTCATGATCGTCAGGTAAGGTCAAAACCGCAGTAACGGTCACCAACCTGCAGGAGTAAGCAACTCTCCTCGCGTGCATCGAACCACATGAACTTGACGCCTTCTTCGTCAATCCGGAAAGTAGAGTAGCAATCCGGGAAAATCCTGTACAAAGCCGTCGGTAAAAGCTTGCCAAACCAAAGAGACCCCTGATCTCTGGTACAATAGTAGGGCAACTCCAAATCCACACGGCTTCGAACCGGTCAGGATCCACGCCGACTCCCTCGACTAGCATCACACAGCCCAACATCTTCATGCTAACCAGTCAAAACTCACACTGGATGAACTTCAAAAATAGTTAATCATCTCGTGAATTCCGCAAAACTGCTTGCTATTACTTCATGTACTGGTCCACACTCTCGGAGTACATCAGAACATTGCCAACGAATATGACCGCAACTCATCCAGAAACCGTCTGAACACCTGGTCCATCAAGTTCACACGATCTACGAGGCATTGGTCAACCAAATAGCGTGACCAAAACTCCTGATGCCCGTACCGAGATCCGAAAACTGTCCAAACCACAACTGACACATCGATCCTCAACTGATGGTATCCGAATCCGGAATCAATCCTCGAAAAGACTGAAACTCTCGCGAGCTGATCAACCAACCGTCAATCCCAAGCGGAGGATACTCACTCTCCTCTGAAGCGAATCAGGCTTCCGGTAGTCAATACACCACCACATCGAACCATCCATCATCCATACACACGATGCAAGAATACACCACGCAAATACACGGGGTCGCATGAAATCTCTCGAAATCTCCTCCAGCAACTCCTGGAGTCGAAACTGTAGCTCCATCAGCTCCACTGGCTCAGAACGACAAGGTGTCGGTAAAATGAGTCCAGCGCCTGGTACAAGCTCAATGGTGTAGTCAGTCTCCCGAACTGAAGGAGCACCTGGTAACTCCTCCGGAATACACCTGGAAACTCGGGAACCACCACAATGTCACCAATGTCGGGTACAGCAACCATAGTATCCACATCATGGCTAAGCAAGCAACATACTCCGTCTCCATCGTCCGCTCAACCATTACCACGAAACAGTATCTCGGGAAAATCTGGTCGTCGAAACACAACCTCCTCCTCGAGGCACTCGAACACAGCCAAATGCGTCGTCAGTAAGTCTATACTCACAATCACACAAAAAAAAACACAATGTCCAGCTATAACAGATCCGCGGCTAACCCATATCCTCCAATAAGGATCTTGCAACCTTCGGATGGATACAACACTCTCCAAAACCTCGGAAGTGGAGATGCAGGTACAATCGCCATGGACATCAAGCAACAGTAACCTCGGAAAAAAGTCTGTCCTCAAACAAGGTCATGGCACGAACTCCAACATGCCCAACTAGTCGCCCACGTCAATTGCGACTTCAGAATGGCTCGTCAAAAGGACACACTGATCAGATTGCAGGAACAACATGAGGATCTCCCTGTAAACTCTGAGCCGTCAAACCGCTACAACAGCTGACTGAGGCGCTCCCTCGCAACGTGACCCTCCTGGCCACCGAAACAGCAACTAAAAGTGCTCCTCGAACACATATCACCGCAACACCTGCTGTGTGAAAGGATCACCAATGATCGCCCAAACACATGCCACAGGAGCAAGTCCGCTACACTGTGATCTCCGCCATCGTCAAACGGATCCTGATCTGAAGGCCTTCAACAATATCGAAGAGACCATAACCTGATGAAGTCACTGATCCCAAGGTGTCGGAACTCAACCTCATCACAACATCTCGACTAAGTCCACTTTCCTCAAACCATCGCATCGAAAACCACATACAACATTCCTTCGCAATAGCCTCGCCACTGAGTGCAGCACACTAAGCTCCTCATGGTTGTCTCGAAGCACATCAATCAGACTCTCTCTGATACTCAGGTTCAAACTCATCTTGAACCTCGTACACAGCTCCCTCTGAAGCCACAAAACTCGTGCAACGGGCACAAACATTTGAATACTGCATCTCTGCCTCAGGTGGGTACACACTCCACATTCGAATGCTAGGTAGCCTGACTAAACCATTACCGTATACACAACACTCTGAATGTAGGCCGTGGAGTCGCAACCGGAACTCACACAATAACAGCCCACCAAATCCAACAATCTGACTCAGGCAAACATCCCTACCACAAATCTCAGCTCTGAGGCAACATGTAGACGCTCATATACACATCCCCAGGTAAACCGTGCCACACAATTCTCTGAACTCTGAATACTCATCTGAATCCACTGTTCTCTGGCAATTCACGCGTCGAATGATCCTCAACAGGATCCACAACCGAAACGACACGGAAAGCACGTCAGGAGGCATCCTAATGAATATAATATCGTTCACAACAAGTGGAACGTAATCATGGAACTTCAAATATTTGAAAGCATACAACACCCGGAATTTGATGATTATCCGCGGGCCGGTCGGGTCACCATTCCAGACATGCTGTACATTCTCAAATATCCTTAGTAAACACGACTACAGAAGTCTACAGAACCTATAACCTAATGCTCTGATACCAAGCTGAAAGGACCCAACCCCGATTTAGCTCCCTAAACCGGAATCGAACCCCTTCGAAAACACGAACCAACAAAAACTTTTCGAAATTTGGGCAGAGTTTCGTTACTAGCGTGGAATTACCATTACCTGCACGCGGAAAATACACTTCATCCTATGCCACAAAAAGCAAACCGTGGGCACCAATCCCATCCGGATTTCTCAATATATCAACAGTAAAGTAAAGTAGTAAATATATATGCACTTTACTGAAATCCAGTGTAAAATCGTATAACAATAATAACAGATTTCTCAGAGCGACCTCTAATGTATAAACATATAAATGTACCACAGTAGGTAGAACAATAAACCTACTGGAAGAAACAAGGTAGCTCGAGTACTATGCCTCCGACCACGACGTGCAACACCAGATCCTGAACTGCAAACTGGGCACGGAAACCGAAAAGCCCAGGGGAAAGACAATAAACACGTTAGAGTGAGTGGACGAAAATAAATGTCTTTCACCAGTTAATATATATGTTTAAAATACATATGCGAGTCCAGGAACATAAAATAATAAGTACACGAGGTAAAACTCATACTCCTCCAATGTACTGAGCACGCAAGTAAAATCCCACGGGGTCACTCATGGACTCCTCCGTGCTAGTACAGTCTGAACCACGGAGTCCTTGACTACCACGTGATTCTAAGCCAGAAATGGCCTCGGTTCCGGGGAATACGCCCCTCACCGGTCTGGTTGGGGAAACGCCCCTCCAGGCGGCCCTCCGTCGGGGATCAGCCGACGAGGCAAGGTGTATCGATACAACAACGTAACTGAGACTGTACTCTGTGAAAACCAAATCACAAGCAAATCGATGCAAATGCATGAAACAACATATAAGTGTATGCATATTCGTATACGTATATCCGTAAAAATATAATCGTATAATCGTAAACACATGCTCATATAATCATAATCTCGTATGAAATCTCATGCTCGTAAAACCATAATCATTCTGCATTCTCAAGTTCATAAACGTATATAAAAGACTCGCAATCAATCCGTGAAAATAAAATGTCCACTCACAGACTGGCGTAACGCGTATCGCGTTAACCCGTGATCCGGCGGATTGCCCCTCGCCAAACGAATGATCACGAACCCTGAATATACACAATGTCCAATATTCAAAATCATAATCCGACAATACAAATCAAACCACGAGAAACCACCGTTCTCGGAAACAGATAATTCAAAGTCGACGAATCGTCGAAAATCCGTATATACCACTTCAATACCTCGCTTTACGTTCGGACGCTCAACTCGAAAAACGAACCTCCCCACTGCGATCGGGGCGCGATTTCGAGTCAAATGACATGCGACTTGTCGAAAGTCAAAAAGTCAACCCTGACCGTTGACCGCCGCCGTTGACCGCCGTCCACGGTGGCGCCACTGTTGACCGGAGAATTTCACGGCGAAGCACCCTCTATTCCACTCAAAATCCTGCACTGAGCAACTTTCATAACTGCACCGAAGTCCAATTCTCACTCTAACACATCCAATTTCAATGAAACCCAAATTGTACACAAACTTTCCAATCCAAAATTCTCCATGTATACATCGAATTGAAACACGAAACTTACAGGGAAGCATCATGGTGATGAGGGCTACAAAGCCCACCCCAAAGTTCAGCTCGAAACGGCCCGAATCGGAAACCACCATTAACCTCCAAAACCTTCAAACTTTATCCCAAGTTTCTCTCTCCACCGTGAGCCACGCCGTGCGTGGTGGCCGGCATCGACACGGGGCAGCCAAGTCGAGTAGAACAAGCCCTAGGCCGAGGCCTAGGGTGGCCGGAAGCCAACTCCACCGTGAAGCACCGCCGAGTACATCGCCATCTCCTCCTCCACCGAGTTGACTCGGTCAACTCGGTCAAACCCCATTATGGTAAGTCTTTGACTTGCCCAAAATAGCAGGTTGCTATAAATAGCCTTTCCCAAAACGGAAACTTCATGTTTATCCATTTCGACGAACTTCAAACGCGCGTAACTTTCTCGTCGTAATTCCGATTCCGATAATTCTCGCGGCCACAAACTCGTCTCGATATATTCTTCAATAATCACTCAAAGTCAAATACATCGGCCAACCGAATAAAAAGTCAACTCTTCAAAGCAACACACATTAAATCAACTAAATAATCAACAAACGGCAAAATTCGTAACTAATTCCTCGTAACTCCAAATCATGCTCCGGAAGTTCCCACGAACTCGAAATTAAATTCTGAACAACTTCCGTGAAGAAGCCGAAACCAAATTCTCGTCCGGTAATTTAGTCGTTAACTAGCCCACCATTTAAATCTGAACTTCAAATATTCATAATTAATTCCTCGGTCGTCCAAATAACGATCCAGAACCGCCCACGAACTCGTAATTACACGTACAACGACTCTCGAGAAGAAACCCAGCTCCAATTCTCGGCCAATAATTTAGTCGTTAACGAGCCTGGCGATTCAATAACTGTCGAACAACTCTGCGACTACACACAAACTCATCAATCAAGCTGATCATACTGCTGATTCTGGTCCGGATCGTCACATCAAGTTTGAGTGGTCTGATGCATGTGAGGAGAGTTACTTACTCTTAAAGGAGAAGTTGACTACTGCACCGGTTCTGACTCTACCTGACGACAATGGAGAGTTTGTGGTTTACAGCGATGCATCGAAATTGGGACTTAGTTATGTTTTGATGCAGCATGGCAGAGTAGTGGCGTATGGTTCTAGGCAGTTGAAACCACATGAAGTCAATTATTCTACTCATGATTTGGAGTTAGCTGCTATTGTTTTAGCCTTGAAGAGTTGGAGACACTACTTGTATAGAGCTCAGTGCAAGATATATACTGATCACAAAAGTCTCACTTATTTGCGCACGCAACCAGATTTGAACATGAGGCAGCGCCGATGGATGGAGTTGATCAATGACTATGATTGCGCATTTGAGTATCATCCAGGGAAGGTTAGTGTTGTTGCTGATGCACTTAGTCGGAAATCTGGAGCCTCATTATTTCATGTGTGTGTAGCCAGAGTTTCCATGTTAGTAGAGTTACGAGCTACAGGAGCTGAGTTAGAGTGGGATGATGATGGAGTCTTGTTGGCTAGCTTCCAGGTTTGACCGGTATTGGTTGATCAGGTTTGGGAAGCTCCGGATGTAGATTCCTATTAGTTGGACAAGAAGACCATGATTCGGAATGCTATGCCAACAGAATTTCGGTTGAGTGATGATGGTGCCTTGCTATTCAGAGGCAGATTATGTGTACCTACAGATGAGGGTTTAAAGAATGAGATTTTAGACGAAGCCCATTGTTCTGCTTATGCGATGCATCCAGGCGGCACAAAGATGTTTCGTACACTTCGACCCTATTACTGGTGGCGAAATATGAAGAGGGAGATTACAACATATGTGTAGATGTCTTATTTGTCAGTAGGTGAAGGCAGAAAGGCAGAAACTTGCAGGAAAGCTACAACCGTTGGAGATTCTGATTTGGAAGTGGGAGCACATCACCATGGATTTCGTGTATCAGTTACCACGTACTTCTGCTGTTAACACTGGTATTTGGGTTATTGTTGACCGATTGACGAAATCCGTTCATTTCCTTGCACTTCCAGGGAAGATTTCTGTGGGCAGGTTTGCAAAGCTGTATTTGGCGGAGAACGTTCGTTTGCATGGTGTGCCTCTATCTATTGTTTCTGACCGAGACAGTCAGTTCACTTCAGAGTTCTGGCAGGCATTGCAGCGAGCTTTGGGTACCAGATTACATTTCAGTACAGCTTTCCATCCTCAGACTGATGGACAGTCTGAGAGGACTATTTAGACCCTCGAGGATATGTTGAGGTCCTGTGTATTGCAGTTTAGAGGGAATTGGGATCAACAATTGCATTTGATTGAGTTTGCTTATAACAATATGTTATCAGGCCAGTATTGATATGGGGCAGTGCCGAACTCCATTGTGTTGGAGTGAGGTAGGTGAGCGATGCCTTATTGGTCCTGATTTGGTGAAGAGTACCACAGAGGATATTCAGATTATCCGAGACAAATTAAAGATTGCCCAAGATCGCCAAAAGAGTTATGCAGATGTGAGAAGAAAGAGTCTCGAGTTTGAGGTGAGTGATTGGGTCTTCCTGAAATTGTCTCCTTGGTGAGGAGTTGTTTGTTTCGGGAAGCGTGGCAAGCTCCGACCAAGGTATATCGGTCCGTATGAGATTATAGGGAGAGTTAGTGCCGTGGCTTACAGGTTGTGGTTACTAGCGGAAATGGCAAGGGTGCACGATGTTTTCCATGTCTCGATGTTGCGGAAATACATTTCAGATCCATCACATGTTTTAGCACCACACCAGCTTCCTATCCGAAAAGATTTGACATATGTGGAGGAGCTAGTACAGATTCTCTATCGGGGTGAGCAGGAGTTGAGACACAGAGTCATACCGCTTGTGAAGGTCTTATGGCAGAATCATTCAGTTGAGGAAGCCACTTGGGAGACCGAGAAGCATATGCGGGAGCAGTATCCTCATCTGTTCACTTAGCAAGTATGTAAATTTCAAGGTCGAAATTTTTCTAGGGGGGGTGGGGGGAGATTTGTGACGACCCAAATCGGAATTGGTATAGTAATCGGCTTAATCTGCGAGTTTTACTAGTAATTGAGGTTTATTGTAATTAATTAGATATGCAACTTCGTTCACGACTTAATTTTTGGACAAGAATTTGGTTCGAGTTTGTTCGTGAGAAATGTAGAGAATTTGATTTCGAGTCCATAGGAGCTTTCCGAGGATTTTTCGGATAATGGAGGAATATAAAATGAATATTTGAAATTATTGCCGAGTTAGTCGTGTGTTTATCCATTCGAGTTTGCGTTATCCAAATCGTGGATAGACTTGTTTCGAGACGTATAAATAGCCGAATAGTCGTAAAGTTATCGAAAAAGTGCGAAAATGGGCTGTTTGACCGAGTTGACTGAGCTGGCCCGAGTTGACCGAGTCAACCCGTGTTGACTCAGTGAGTCACGGAGTCGCCGTCGAGGTGGCTGCCGGAATACAGCGCGGTTGACGGAAATCAAGGTAAGGTTTTAAAGCTTGGGATCTAAGATTTCGATTGATGTGTTTATTATGAAGTTTGGAAGTGTTTTGGTTGATCGATTTTGAGGGAGAAGTTTACCGAAATCGGGTTTAATGGTGGAGTGTTTTCCGGTGACTTTCCGAAGGGGATTTTGGGTGTAATTGGTTGGGTTCAAGCTTGTGATGAAACCCCTTGAAGATGGGAGGCCGAGATGGCCTCACGGTGGAGAATTTCGCCGGAGAAATTTTCCGGCCGGTTTGAACTTTGGTGGCTTTCGAGCTAATTTCCTGCCACGGTGGTGCCTAGACGGTGGTGATCCTTTGGGGAAAAAGCCTAGTCTGGAGGAGAGGAAGATTTTTGGAGTCTTGGTCGCCGGGAAATATCTCCGGTGACGGCGCCCACCGCTGGCGGCGGCGGTCAACGACGGAGCTCCGGTGACCCGTTGACTTTTTGGATTTTGTCAAGTTTTATGCCGTTTTGCTCGTAATCGCGCCCCGATCGTCGGCTTGAGGTTTTCGAGTTGATTTGAGTAGTGGATTTTAAGTCGAAGGTTTTGTGGAGTATATTTGGGGTTTTCGGCGAGTTTTCTGTTATCCGAGTTATATATTTTCGGGAATGGTTGGTTTCCGAGGTGTGGTTCAGAGTATTGAATTGTGATTTTGAGCAGTGATATCTTGTAATTATTCAGGGGATCGAGATTGTACGCTTGGCGAGGGATCTTCCGCCGGATCTCAGGATTAGCGCGTCTGCGCGCTGTGCTTATCTGTGAGTGGACACTTATTTACACTGTCGTAGTGAGTTCTTAGTTTCAGTATTTATTTCTAGTATAATATTGAGATTATTTATTGTTTTGGAGGTATTGTTTTATGTTTTATTGGTGATGGCATTTACTTAGCATCGATGCATTGACTACTCGGTTGATCACCGGTAGTCCAGTTCCAGGCTTGACAGATTCGCCTGATGTGCCCACTAGGCTTGAGAGATTCGCCTAGTCTATCACCGTCGGGTTTGAGAGATTCGCTCGACACGTCCATTTATTTGAAGAACTCGCATTATTTTTATGTTGTGTAAATGGTGAAATTAAGGCACATATGTTTATTTTCGTCCACTCACTCTAACGATTTTATTTGCCTTTCCCCTGGACTTTTTGGTTTTTGTGGCCAGTTTGCAGTTCGGATTCTGGTGTCGCACGTCGCAGTTGGAGGCTTAGTATTCGAGCTACTTTTCCTTTCCAGTAGGTTTCTTGTTTGGCCTACTGTTGTGTATTTAAGTGTATATACTATAGGTCGCTCTGAATACTCTGATGTTTATATTTTCATATGATTTTCCCAGAGTTCTATAAAGATACAGTTTTGCTTATTGCTTTATATTATGATATGATTTTAAGAAATCCGGATGGGATTGGTGCCCACGTTTTGGCTTTTGTGGCATAGGATGAAGTGTGTTTTCGGGTGCAGGTTAATGGTAATTCCGCGATATAGTGAAACTTTGCCGAAATTTCTTTGGTTTTTGAAAGTTCGTGTTTTCAGAAGGGGTTTGATTCCGGTTTAGGAAACTAAATCGGGGTTGGGTCCTTTTAGTATCTCACAAGACTAAGTCCTTTGGAGACCTTACATTGCAAGGGATGGTTGAAATACTGAGTTGTTAAACAAAAGGTTGATTTATTGTTTACTACTTACTAAATTATGTTAAAACATAAAGTAAGAGAAAAACTAAATGTAAATGTTAAGTCAGCTAGAGGTGCCGCCATTAGCCAATCAATGTACCAACAATGTCTAAGTAATGATTTTAGTCTGATTCATATATGCTTGTCCAATTCGTGATCCTTTTGAGTCACCATTGGTTGTGAACTGAATCTCATAGAAAATTAGGGCACTAGAAGTGTTCCAGTCACACATTCAAATATAAAGCAAACCGAAACTAGAATGCAACTTAATAACGAATCGTATCCTAATCATACCACAATAAGTTCAATATGTGTTCACTTGAAAGGACCCAATCCCGATTCAGTTACCTAAACCGGAATCGAACCCCTTCTGAAAATACGAACCAACAAAAAATTTTCGAAATTTCGGCAGAGTTTCGTTACTAACGTAGAATTGCATAAACCTGCACCCTGAAAATAACACTTCTTCCTATGCCACAAAAGTCAAACCGTGGGCACCAATCCCATCCGGATTTCTCAACATCAATATATGAATCATAAATAGTAAACAGTAAACAGTACTGTAGTATATATATATCCGAGAAAATCCGTGTAAACAAGTATCAGAATGTATCAGAGCGACCGCTAGAATAAAATATATACAATATACACATCAGTAGGCAAAACAAGAACCTACTGGAAAGCACAGGTAACTCTGATCACTAGCCTCCAAACTGCGACGTGAAACACCAAACTTGAACTCCAACTGGGCACGGAAACCGAAAAGCCCAGGGGAAAGACATGAAAACTGTTAGAGTGAGTGGACGAAAATAAACATAGTATAGTACGCGAGGTAAACTCACACTCCTCCAGCGTACAGAGCATGCAAGTAAAAATCCCACGGGGTCACTCATGGACACCTCCGTGCTAGTACAGTCCGAATCACGGGATCCCAGACCCACACGTGACTCTAGCCAGGAAGGCCTCAGGTCAGAGGTCTGCCTCCCCCCGGTAAAGACCTCGGGTCAGGAGTCACAGCCTCCCCTGGCACACATCCTCGGGGATCATCCAGGATGCAAGTGTATCGATACAACATCATATATAAACTGTACTCTGTGTAAACCAAATCATGAACAGTTCGATGCAAATGTAATAAACAACATATAAGTGTATGTATATTCGTATACATATATCCGTATATGTATAATCATAAAACATATGCTCATGTAATCCGAAATCTCATACGCATGCTCAAGTTCGTAAAACGAGTATAAAGACTCGCAAACAATCTGTGAAAAGAAATGTCTACTCACAGGTGAGCAAAACGCGCACTCGCGCTAATCTCGTGGTCCGGCGGAAGATCCCTCGCCTGAAGCACGATCACGATCCCGATCTCGATCTCGATCTCTTGAATATTCACAAAACAGAATTGACCAAAATCATAGTCCACAACCCTGTACTGAATCACAGAAACCAACCGTTCCCGAAAATCCAAAATGAATATCGGAAATTCCGAAATCCCCACTCAAAACCTCGACTGAAAATCGGCTACCCAAATCAACCCGAAAACCTCTGGAGGATAATGAGGGCGCGATTTCAAGAAAAACGACATTAAAAACGTTGAAATCTAAAAAGTCAATTTTTGGCCGGAGCTCCGCCATTGACCGCCGCCGCCGGCGGCGGCGCACCGTCGGCGGCGGCGCACCGTCAACAGTGGAATTCCACGGCCAAAACTTCCAGAACTCAAGTTCAAACCAAGACAAACCCTTTTCTCTTCTACCTAGAAAGCCAATTCACACCGGAAACCCTCCAAATCATCATGAACCCGAACAGAATTACAAACTCCGGTGACCTAACCGGTGACCCTCAAAACCTCATCAAATCCCAAAATCACTCATCCCAGGAGCAACACCTAAGATAGGGGAACCAAAACCCCAACATCTCCACCCTCGAAACTCACCAGAACCACCGTCACCATCACCGTCGAACTTCCACAACTTGGCCCGATTCGGGTTAGTTCAAAACTCAACCAATTTTCCCAAACTCAAGCATCATTCAAC
This sequence comes from Geum urbanum, assembly GCA_946800695.1. Classification (NCBI taxonomy): domain Eukaryota; kingdom Viridiplantae; phylum Streptophyta; class Magnoliopsida; order Rosales; family Rosaceae; genus Geum; species Geum urbanum. Next base: position 13,446,028 of record OX327008.1, on the reverse strand, counting down.
TCGGAATCAAGAGGAGAAGCTAGCTATACCTGTCACGTGGCCGGAGGTGGCCAGAAAGTTGGTCGTCGGACTGCAACACCCAATCGGGAAACCTTTCCTCTTTGGTCAACGGGTCAACTTACTATTTTTGGAAAGTCAACGGTCCGGTCAAACTTCAACAGTGTTTTTACGACTAAGTCTCGACTATTCCGATATTTATACTCGCGCCTCGGGTCGATCGACGATTCGAAATGGATAACCATCACGATTCGGATAAACTCGAAACAATCGGATAAACCCGTCGGAAACCGAAACTTCAAGTAATCATAAAATATTCCTCGGTTATCGAAAAAATCTTCCGGAACCACCCACGAGCTCGAAATCACGTACTCTACAACTTCCATGAGGACACTCAACTCAAATTTGAAAGGACCCAACCCCGATTTAGCTCCCTAAACCGGAATCGAACCCCTTCGAAAACACGAACAAACAAAAACTTATCAAAATTTCGGCAGAGTTTCGTTACTAACGTGGAATTACCATTACCTGCACGCGGAAAATACACTTCAACCTATGCCACAAAAAGCAAACCGTGGGCACCAATCCCATCCGGATTTCTCAATATATCAACAGTAAAGTAAATCAATAAATATATCTATACTTTACTGAAATCCGGTGTAAAATCGTATAACATATATCAAAGACAGCTCAGAGCGATAGCTAATACATAATCGTATACGCATACCACAGTAGGTAGAACAATAAACCTACTGGATGAAACAAGATTGCTCGAGCACTATGCCTCCGACCACGACGTGCGACACCATGGACCTGAACTGCAAACTGGGCACGGAAACCGAAATGCCCAGGGGAAAGACAATAAACACGTTAGAGTGAGTGGACGAAAATAAATATCTTTCACCAAGCAATATATACAATATAAAACATATGAGAGTCCAAATGCATAAATAAGAAATGGTACGCGAGGGAGACTCTAACTCCTCACGCGTCCGAGTACACGAGGGAGACTCTAACTCCTCACGCGTACAGAGCATGCAACATAAAAATCGCGGAATCACTCATGGACTACCACGCGATAGCACAGTCTGAATCACGGGATCCCAGACCCACACGTGATTCCTAGCCAGAAAGGCCTCGGGTCAGGATATCTGTCCCCCCCGGAGCGTACTCGGGGATCAGCCGAGAAGCCAAGGTGTATCGATACAACAACAACATATACTGAGACTGTACTCTCTGTAAACCAAATCATAAATCTTTTCCATGCACATGCATAAAACATAATATGTACGTATGTATATTCGTATACGTATATCCGTATATGTATAATCGTAAAACACATGCTCGTAAAATCATAATCAATCTGCATGCTCAAGTTTGTAAATCATATATAAAAGACTCGCAATCAATCCATGAAAAGAAATGACCACTCACAGACTAGCGTAACGCGTATCGCGTTAACCCGTGATCCGGCGGAAAGTCCCTCGCCAAAAGAACGATCACGAACCCCTGAATATTCACAAAATCCATTTCTCAAAGTCATAACTCGACAATACAAATCAAATCACGAAAAACCACCGTTCTCGGAAACAGGTAATTCAAAGTCGACGAATCGTCGAAAATCCGAATATGTACACCTCAATACCTCGATATACATTCGGATGCTCAATTCGAAAAACGGACCTCCCCACTGCGATCGAGGCGCGATTTCGAGTCAAATGACATGCAACTTGTCGAAAATCCCAAAATGTCAACGTTGACCGCCGCCCACGGCGGCGGCGCCACTGACCGGAGAATTTCACGGCGGAGCAACCCCTATTCCACTCAAAATCACCCACTGAGCAACTTTGTCAACTACCACAAAGGCCAATTCTCACTCTAACCTGCTCAATTTCACACAAAACCGAATTGTTCCCAAAATTTCAAATCCAAAATTCTCCAAACACAAATCAAATTAGAACACCATACCTATATGGTTAGAATCATGGTGAAGAGGGCTACAAAACCCAGTCCTTGTTTGAGCTCAACTCGGCCCGAATCGAAAACCACCATTAACCCAAAAATTCACAAACTTTGGTTCAATATTTCTCTCTCCACCGCGAGCTATGCCGTGATTGGTGGCCGGAATTGGGATGGGGGAAGCTAGGTGAGTTGAATGGTATATGGGTTAGGCCATGGGGTGGCCGGAAAATATCGTCGCCGGCGAGGCCGAACGGTGCACGTCGCACCACCATGTCCAAGCTGTGTTGACCGGTCAAGGAATATTAATTCCAGGTTTGACTTTCCCTTTTAGGCAGGTTACTATTTAAAGCTTTCCCAAACCGGAAACTCATAATTATCCATTTCGACGAACTTTGAACACCCGTAACATTCGCGTCGTAACTCCGATTCCGATAATTCTCGCGGACACAAACTCGTCTCGACATATTCTTCCAATATCACCCGAAGTCAAACACATAAGCCAAACAGATAAAAAGTCAACTGTTCAACCAAACATACATTTAAACCGACTAAACAATCACAATCGGAAATAATCACAACTAAATCTTCGTAACTCAAAATCATGCTCCAGAAGTTCCCACGAACTCGAAATTAAATTCTGAACAACTTCCGTGAATAAGTCGAAACCAAATTCTCGACCTGTAATTTAGTCGCTAACAAACCTGTCATTTAAACCCAATTATATCGAAACTTCAAATATTCATAACTAATTCCTCGGTCGTCCAAATAACGATCCGGAACCGTCCATGAACTCGAAATCACACGTACAACGACTCTCGAGAAGAGACCCAGCTCAAATTCTCGGCGAATAATTTAGTCGTTAACAATCCCTGGCGGTTCAAACACTGTCTTCAATTTGCGGCTACGCAGTAACTCATGTATACAACTGATCATACTTCTGATTCTGGTCCGGGTCGTCACAAATTCTCAACCGAAAGCATAGTCGCGAATAGAGTCGACGAATCACATATACGACGTAAAACCGCGACTAAACTCAATTTCGAGAATCGTGCCGAATACACAACAGATTCTGGTTCGGGTCGTCACATCACTTATGATGAATGTGAATGGCTTTCCTTCATAACTCCTTATTAGAGTACATAGAAGTAGGTTCTAATGGCTTTTTAAATCTACACATTTTAGAACATGAATTAGAGAAGTAACTATTAGCGATAAAGCTCATTAAAGTCAATGTAAGCTTGGCGAAAGCTCCTTGAGTCATTGGGACTTCAACAAGGCTTTGGTCCATGCCCACCCCAATGAAAACCAAACTTTAATCCCGTATTCTCAAATGAAACCTAAGCCATGTTTACATGCTTATCTTCCTTAGGTGAGTGACTAGTTCACTTAGGTTCATTTTTAGCTTCTCAAAACATATCTCAAGTTTGTCATGGCTAAGACATGAATGTGGAAACAATGAATCAAGCCCAAAAATGTAAACATTCCACAATCACATCACAATCTATCAAACTCATTCACAACATGTAGTACACTAAACCAAATTCAATTCCATAACTCAAAACATAGTTGTATGTACATCAAATTGGCTAGGGCTCTTCTAAAAGGTAACTACTCACTAAGTATAATGTAAGGCAAGTTTAGATACATAATTGAAGAGATAGAGAGATGTAGAGATAACTCAAGAACTCCCAAGTAAGCCAATTCATCCTTGGTCATCAAGTTCCATCTTCTAGGCTCCCCAAATGCATCCAACTTGAGGTATAGAGGTGAAATAAGATGGGGAAAAGCTTAGATGCACAAAGGAGGTTATTGTAAGGAGGAGGAGGAAAGGGAGAGGGACCTTAAAGGAAGAAAGATAGCTCCACCTTAAGGGGCTAATTGGGTGGTGATAGAGAGAGTTTTTGAGGTTGAGGAGAGAGCTAAAGGGATATGGAAAGGTTGGAAGCTAAGGAAAGATACTAAAACTATGTAGAAGTGAGAAATGAGGTAAGACATCTCTATGGAGAGAGGAGAGCTCGACCCTATAGCTTTCAAGGAGATATTTTGGTTGTTTGAAATTCAAAGTTAGATGCTTAGACATGATCCTAAACTTTAGGCTTTTACGTGGTCTTAATGTGTGACTCACCCCAAATCATGTGACTTGCATGTGCATCCATCTTCTCAATATATCTCCCAAGTGGGCTTGGGTCTTGAGGCCTTGGCCTAACTTGACTTGACCTTGCCATTGACTGGCGAAGACTTGCTGGTGTTCATCGTTGACCAGTTGTTGACTTTGTCGTTTTTTTCTCAATTTTGCTCAATCTTCTTCAAAGGCTTAGGAAACTTGCTTGACACATTTTCATGTCAACTCTCCAACTCCTACCATAACAAGAAAACATAATAAAAATGATGTTTTATTGATTAAGGGCAAGCAATAATCATGGAGATAGGGACATAATTAGTACATAATTATAAGTCTAACATATAGTCAACACACATCAGCCAACTGCCATTACTCTTCTTTGCCATGACGGTGTTAGAGATCTACTTAGGAAATTTGCCTTGGAAAATGAAGCCTATTTTCAGTAACTGGTCAACTTTTTTCTAGACAGCGGCGTAACGCTCTTCGTCGTACACTAGGAACTTCCGTTTGACAATTCTGGCTCTAGGGTCAATGTTGAGCTTCTGGGAGATAAGCTCAATAGATATGCATGGCATGCCAGCGTACGACGAGGCGAACATCACTTTATACTTGATGAGGAGTTGGGTGAACTCCTTGGCGATTAACGGATCGAGTTGGGCACCTTTTTGTCTGTGTGCTCGGAGTACTCAGCGTTAAGTTAGACCATGGTCAGGGAATTCATCTCATCCTTAATACCCAATATCTATTGGCATGTCATTGCACCTGTGTGAGGGTTTACATAACGCTCGATAAAATCATAGCCCCAAACAGACTCGGTACCAAAGTATGTTGGAAATTGAAGGTAGTGCATGTGGTTGGTGAGGATGATTTTTAGCTTTTTGATAGTGAGTCTGGCTAGAATAACATATTAGGAAGAAGGTAAGTCGACCATAATAAAATTAGTATAGACCTGACTTTGAGGTGTGCCAGGCGCTCTGAGACCCAGACACATATAATCGTTGTCGATACGGTAGACAGCATCCCCAGAAAATTAAGCTCATGAGCGACTTGTTATCCTGTGTGAGTTTGTTTTATGGGTAGTGCAGTTGCTCGTAAGCGGAGTAGAAGATGACATTGGCAAGAGAACCATTATCAATCAATACAAGTTGCATATCAAACCTATCTACCAAGATGCTGATAACAAACAACATATCAATAGCCGGGGCATTGCACTCGTCAGCCTGCAAAACTGTAATGGGATCCCAAGAACAACACTAGGCTTTAGTTCTACTTTTACAAGACTAAATACCGACCTTAGGATACATATTTCTCTAATAGTTGTGCTCGCCATCCGTGTGCCCCAAAGATGGTGTTGATTGTGCCTTTGGCTTCAATTAACGCCACCTAGCGCTTGGGGTTAGCGTTATACTTGTTCAATTTGCCCTCATCAAAATGTTTCTGGAAGAGCTGCTTGAGCGTCATGCACGCATCGATGTGATGAGATTCAATCTCATGATATTTCCACCATTTACCTGTATTTATGACAGGGTGTTTTTAATTTTTGGGGCTAGCGGAGGTATAATATATGTTTATTGTTGGCGAATATCTTAGCATAGTTGGTGTTTGCTAAATTAAAGATTATCTGATCAGGCGGGTTAGTCGATTGCACTTGAAAATTGTGCGTAGTGGTTGTGTTTTGAGGGCGGGAAGTATTACCACCACGTTGTTCGGGCACGTAGGGTGCATGTCCTTGTGCCTGGTGCAATATTCTTTGATACTTTCTAGTTTCCTTTTTGTTTATCCTAAATTTTTGGTGCAAAGTGTGTTGAATCGTGCGTACTAACAACTTGCACCAATTGTATCTCTTGATGTTATCATTATCTTCATAGATGCTTAGTATATCGAAATTGATGTTGTACGTCAATTTGGAGAAGAAGAAAATAGCACACAGGCGCGGCACATCAAAAGGAGTAGGGATATTTTCTTAGGATTTGGCTTGTCCTTTCTGTTCACCTTTCTCTCCATTCCAGTATCTAATTTCCAACATTTTAAAGATTGTATAATAGACTTTTTACCCCTTTTCCTTGTGTCCTGCATCAAATACAACTTCTTCATTAGGCAATCCAAGCAATTCGTGCACAAAATCTTCAGTGATTTGCAATTCTTTACTTCCAAACACAAACTTCTTCTCTTTGTTGTCGGAGTAATTGAGAATTATTTCTAAATCTACCTCTTTCTTATTCAATTGATCTTCGGCTATTTTTCCATTATGAAATGGCTCCAGCATTGGCAAGAATAGAGTTCTATGTAGTACATTAATGAACATTGTTAATGAACATCTCTATTCCGTATATATCATTGGCTTTATCGTTTGTTTTCGAGGCTCTTGTTTTTTTCCTTCATCTTCTTGTATTGACCAATTGGTTTCTCCTTCTTAGACTTTCTCTCTCTTCCTTATTTTAATGGGTTTATGAGATATTCATTTAGGGTGCGTCGGGCTTTTTCGCTTCCACTTTCTGTATCGTTGTGTGGCGTAGACGTAGCCTCATATTATGTTTTTGAAAGGTACATTTCTATGTTTTCACTAGTAACTGTTCTATCACTCGAATGCTATGATATGTACGACATCTTGTTTATTAACAACAAAATAATATGTCAATTTTATGTCAAATATAATATGCTGAATCTAAACATAATGTAAGTTTTCCAACCGAAGTGAAGTTCAAATTGAGTGTTAGTGTTAGATAAAGTTCAACTGATACTTAGATGAACCAGTACTGATACACAAATGAACCTCATATGAGTAACCAAGTATCAGGTGGACCTTATATGACACTCATGTTGCTTCATGCATTTAGAACTAGACATCTTCACTGAACAAACTTCATAGTCTCATATATTTCTATTTCAATTCAGAGGCCCTATCAAGCCCTAGTTTTGAAACAAACTATAATTTATTCCTTGTCATATCATAATAGATTAAGTAAATTCAAACTATAAACAAGTTATAATACTACTAAAAACATCATAATCTAGAATTCAAACGCTAGCCTAGTATGAAGTTGAAAGGGAAAAGAACTTTCACTTACTTCACTTCAAAGATTGAATTTCGGAGGTGAACTCGGGTTTAGTATTTGGGCAAAACCAAGGAGTAAAATATCGGATATCGAGAATATATCGACGTTCCAAAATTTGGATATATCGATGGAAATATCGATCCAGTGAAAATTGTGACAGAAATGACGGAAACTAATAAAAATACATGGAAATTTGTAATGAAAATTTTGGAGGTTGTTACATGATCAATTATCTACCTTATGTGAAAAGAAAATATTGATCAAACATCAAGACATATGAATTTTCTATATTACTATATGAATTAGTACGTGTTAAGTACTGATAATTATTAAAATATAATTTATTAGTTTTATTTTTATTTTTTGATGGCTAAAACTTATGGGAGGCCAGGCCATCACGTCTTTTGTACAATATATTACACATCACACATCACAAAATCAAATATATAAATACTTCATAACAATGTAGGGGACCTATGAGGTTCGAAATTCACACTATTTTTTTCATCTCCCTGTGCATAATCATGTGTGTATTGTGAAGAATAATCATTAAATGATTGTTCTCCAATGTAATTTTCCATGTATTGAACATGTCACGTGAATGATGGATTGGATATTGAGCATGTGAAGATTAGACATTTACCAAACTAAATGTTAAATGTGAAAAGTTTACGGAAATTTCGGGAAATTTCGGGGATATATCGGAAATATCAATAAAAATCGGGAAATTTCGAGAAATTTAGGGATATATATGAGGATTTTTCAGGTAACTCCAAACACTACTAGAAAAAGTATTTTAGACATCGCACCTTTAACATCGGTTGGAAAAACCCCTGATGTAAAAAAGTTTTTAGACATCAGATTTTTAAAAACCGATGTCATTTGTATAATTTACATCGGTTTTAAGTCAGACTGATGTTAGGTATCCCATTATTGGTTTTTGAAAGCGCGAAAAAAAAACCTAAGTGTCGGGCGGGTTATGTTGGAGGGAAACAAAATTTTCATTCCCTCCCAAAACTTAGGGTTCTATTACTTAGTTTTTTTCGACCTCTCTCTCTCTCACAAACCACTGACTTCCTCTCTCACTTTGCCCTGAACTAGTCTCTCTCTAGTAGGCCGCTGCAAATCTTCTTCTCCCAGATCGAGCGTCGTTTGAGCGCCGAGCAAAGCCGACGTCTAGACCTCGCTCCACCACAGCCTTAGGTTGCCTCCAACACATACGCTGACAAGCTCTACGACAAGCGCAAGACGACGACTTCTTTTTCTCTCTATTTCGCTCTGTGTACGTCTCAGTTTCGTGTTTGATTGGATCTGAAATTGGGAGACACGCATGAACAAGGTGTGTGTGTATATATATATATAGGTGTGTGTGTGTGTGTGTATATATATAGGTGTGTGAATGAATCATCTCGAGAAAAACGATCACCAACGCTGTATCAGTACTCAGCAGTAGTAATCACAGTCATGGCTTCTCTCAACGGAGACTCGGTAATACTTATTCTGCTCCATTACTTTTGCAATTATGTTCTTCCGCTGTAATTCTGCCCCTCCCTACTATATGATTTCGTTTGGTTTCTCAGATAATAGTGAAAGTTGAGAGCTTTTTGTTTCTGAAGCCTTGTGTTTTGTTCTTGTTATCCAAATAGGTGGTTTTGGTACAAGAGGAATTATTTGCGAGGATAGTGACGTTAAACAGACCACGACAATTGAACGCCCTTAACTTTGAAATGGTATGATGCCTTTTTTACTTGCTTAATTTCTTGAATCATTCTTTGGGTCATTGAATTTACCTTACCTTATGGGTCATATGTAATTTGGATCCTTCAGAGAATTGTGTACTGATGTTAGTCAAAGATCTCAGAGATAAATCTTGCTGAAATGAAACTTAATGACGATTATCCTGAGTGTTGGGATGTTTGGTTCGGTAAGTGTTAAATCAGGTTATTGTTGTTTGGTTGCCTTGTAGATTTCTCGACTGTTGGAACTTTTTCTTGCATATGAGGATGACGCTAGTGTCAAGTTGGTGATTCTCAAGGTAATCTACTTGCTTTAGTTTTATTTGTGGGATATGGTTACTAGGGTTTATAGCTAGTATCTTATTTCATCTACTATGGCCTGCTAGCTGTTATGAAGGATGACTTCTACTCTGGGTAATGGGTTCTTATGTACTCGATGAGCTAGTCCTTTTGTAACTTATTCTTTGTTTTCTGTAATAGAATAAGTTACAGTTATTTCATACTTTGTGTGTTTTAATCGTCACGTGAATATTGCTGAATGTGAACGTTTGCAATACGAAACCAGTTTGGCGCTCTACCATTTCTCAATCACTTCCCCAGTAGTACTAAAAGAGGTGACCTAACAGTATTAGCATGCAGGCTATTGTCAGTGTTGATCTTAAATGCCTGATCTTGATGGACTAGGTCAAAGTCCAAAGTTCAAGGTTGAATTTTTGTTAGAACTTCATTGTTTTATTCAACTTTGTCTCCTTTGTGAGGTTGGTGCCTTACATATGGTTCTCTTGGTCATCTTTGCGTCACATCTTGAGCTTCATGGAGCTCAGACATAGTATCCACTTATGAAAGTTAGGGTTGTTTGTGGGTCATTTCGGAGTTTTGACTATGCATTTGAGTGACTTTGTGGTATTATAAGTTACAATGTTTCAAGTCTGTGTACTATTGCCTATTTTCCAACAAGGGCCTAAATTATACTGAATCAAATTTTAGTTTGGCTTATGATACATTTCGGAAGATGGAGATATTTTGTCTTCATCAACTACGAGTTTCAAATTAAGAATAATTGAATGTGCCTAATCCTATATGCCATCTGTTTCTATATAGGGGAAAGGAAGAGCATTTTGTGCTGGTGGTGATGTAGCTGCTGTGGCTCGTGAAGTTAATGAAGGCAAATTATCTTCAACATCTGTGGTCTATTATTTTCTTATTATTTTGGTTCTTCGAGGAAACATAATTTCATTATTTACTTATGTTCATATGACTACATAAGATGACCTCTTTAAGGTGCAAATGCCATAGTCCCTTAAATGCTCCACACATTTAATTCCCTTTTTTGTTTCTTATGCTTACATTAGCCATCATTTCATTTGGAAGCTGCTGAGTCCTAGACAGTGTTGAGTGGTTATTAGCTGATAATAGTCTTTCCAATATCTGTTATATAGGAAACTGGAGACGAGGTGCATGCTTATTCCAAAAGGGGTTTACCTTAAACTACTTAATGGCAACATACAGTAAACCACAGGTGACCTAGTTCACTTTTTAAGTCTTTCATACTTTACTATGACATTTGCTACCAGCGTTAATTTGTTATATGAAAAGTTATGTGGAAATATGTGGATCTTTTCCTTACCCTTGCAATGAATTATAATCTAAGGTCTCAATTCTGAATGGAATTGTCATGGGAGGTGGAGCTGGTGCTTCAACACATGGAACTTTCCGTGTTGCAACTGAGAATTCAGTATGTGTTTCACTCAACCTCAGTGTGAAGTAAAGCAGTATTGTTGCCTCATCTTCAGTTGTACTTTCCAATTCCGCACAATGTCCTAAAAATTTGTTTCCATTGTTTTCTTGACATGCTAAAGGCGATTAAAGAAAATTTTCATTATGTCTTGCAAGATTGTGGCCTAATCCTTTGTACTTCTGATTACCCTAGTGCAGATTTTTGCAATGCCAGAAACAGCTTTGGGACTTTTTCCAGATGTAGGTGCTTCTTATTATTTGTCCAGGCTTCCTGGGTTCTTTGGTAATGCTAGCTACTATCGTTGGTTCAACGGTTAGCCACCAACTATCGTATTAGTCTATAGCTTTTTATGTGTTAAATGGTTGCTGAATTACTGTACAAGTCACTACTGTTATCACATTTAGTTACTTGACTAATTAAACTGTTGGTGGATGAGTTATGTCATTTCTTTTTAATCCAATCATTGCTATATATATACAGGGGGTTGCTGCACAAGTTGGTGGAGTTGAATGTGGTTACTATGTGATGCAGTTTATGAAAGAGATTGTGAATGATGAAACACTTTCATTTCTAACCAAGGTATCTTAATACTTGCTTTTGTATTTAAAATTCAATGAGTTACAAGTCATAGGTTCATTTTAATGCTACTTGTGGGAGATTAGTAGTAACAAAACAACTGAAAACATTAGTAGTAACAATACTTGCTGCTCACTGTTGTGCTGGCATGGTTTGCATAATTGTTATTTTCATTAGTAGTAACAAAACAACTGAACAGTGAATGCTATTTTCATTTGCTGGCATGGTTTGCATAATTGTTGTGCTGCCCTTGCTTACTTTATTTGTACTTGTTGTTGGACAGTGGGCAGGAAAAAAGAGGAAGCCATATGATCAGTCGAAAATTGATGAGGTGCGCCTTGAAGTGGCTGACTATATACAAGCTTTGCTCTAGCTAGATAGGTTGATAGATTGATGGCTGGATTAGATAGGTAGCTAGGGATCAAAGTCAGGATGGCTAGCGCAGCAATTTTTTGGATGGTGGCGCGCCGGAGTAGATATATAGCTAGGGAACTTCTATCGGATTGCTAGCATGGTTATATGTCCCAATATTTTGATGATGGATAGGATAGTAATCCATCTTTTGAAACAACTTGAATTTGGCAGTACTGTAACTTGAATTTGGGGCTGTAAGAGAGAATCATTCTCATTAATTTAAGCCAATTAGAAATCGTTATAACTAATGCATAAGATGAGAACTGGACATCAAAAACAACCCAAAATCTGATGTCAAATAAAATTTACAACATCAGGTACAAAGCCAAAATCTGATGTATAAGATGAGAGCTGGAAACCAAAAACAACCCAAATTCTGATGTCAAATATAGTTTTTAACATCAGGTACAAACTCAACATCTGATGTCAAAAACGATATTTAACATCAGGTACAAAAAAAAATCTGATGTCAAAACATACATCTTACATCGGTTATAAATGGAATATCGATGTAAAGGTAATAAATTGTAATGTAGACTTCGATTTCATTGGGTCTTTCACTCTAAATATGAATGTTTGAAAGTACCTACACACACTGGAATAGTGAGATATACATAAGCAACCGATGTCTATTGTAACCTTTGACATCGGTTCCTAACCGATGTCCCATTTTTGCCGAACTTTTACATCACCCACAAAGACATCGGTCTGGTATGATTTTTTACATCGGTTCTGAACCGATGTCTGAAATACTTTTTCTAGTAGTGAAAAAATCGAAATATCGACGAAATATCGCCGATAATATCGATTTTACATACATGGGACAAAATTGAGAAGTTGGGTTAGCGAGATTGGAACTCGGGTTTCGTTCTCAGGTGAATTAACTCGGGTTTGGTTCTCGGGTGCAATTGAAGAAGTTGGGCGAGACAGATTTATTTTCAGAAGTTTTAGGTTAACGTGGGGTACGCTCATTTTATTCCCTAGTTAGTAGGCTTATGGGAATTTAAATCTTTTTGGGGACTAGTGGCATTGTTCGGGTTGATGGAAAAAACCCTATAATTTACAGTAAATATGTAACTTTCATGTTACTCCTTCCTAATATTCAAAGAAGCAAGAGAGTAGAAATAATACACCACTTCTCTTTACTTGTCATGCTTTCTTGTTACTTTTGTGGTTATATTTAGGGAAAAATATTTAAAAACCCCAAAAGAGTTAATTTTTCCAAAAAAAACTAACTGATGATACCAAGGTAAAAAAGGTCTAACTTATGACACTGTTTTTCCAAAAAAAAACCAACTGACATCATTTTCTCCCAAAAAGGCCCAATAAGTTATAAAACCTATTTTTTCCTGCCGATTTTGCCATTTTTTTCTAATTTGAATTCTGCTGAGAAAGTAAATCTCTCTCTCTCTCTCTCTCTCTCTCTCTCTCTCTCTCTAATATCTCTCTCGAGCTCTCTTTCATAAATTGCCGCAACAAAAACTCTGTCTGATCTCGACGTCGTACGAAATTTCGAGCGTTGAAATTTTCAAATCTCTGTCTATCTATCTCACTAATTCGCTATCTCTCGTCATCTCTGTACAGAAATTGATGAATTTCATATGTTCAATTCTGTTGTAAATCCAATTTTCACTCTGTTTTCCTAAATGATAGACGATTTCAATTTTGTAGCACGAATTTTTGTTTCCGTTCGTAGTTATATTAATCAATTTCATGATAGTATTTATTACTTTGCTACTCAAACTCTATGCATTGCGATATCGAAATCTACTCATTGCATTTGGATCTGAATTTGGTTTTAAAAAATAAGTTTTAGTATATGTTAGAGTATCTGTCTCGATATCTATCAATGTATTTGTCTGAGTATCTGTCTTTGTATTTGTCTGAGTATATGTCAACCTATTTGTCTGAGTATCTATCAGTTAAAAGTATCTGTAACTCTATTCTGTTAAAAGTATCAGACATTCCTGTCAGTTAACCAAAACATTTACAGGCGTTTCTACAACGCTTTTGTAGGTATGTTCAATGGAAACAACACCTTCTCCAATCATTGTGAAATATATTCATGATCGAGAAGGTGTGATGGATATTATGAGTGATGATTTCGCATTTGTTGACATTATCCGTCAACGATTCAAAACAATCAACAACTGAGTCTTGACGTACAAATACTGTATCCCACCAAAGGATGAACACATTTTCCTCAAAACTGACCATGACGTGTTTTTGATGATGCTTTCAATCCAAAAACTTAATTCAAAATATATTGAGATTAGAATCACTGACCTGAGTGAGGTAGATCAGCCAAAAACTCATTTGAATATCTGTTTGTATATATCTGCTGCAATATTATGTCAAGCTAAAACATGTATACGTTTCCTCTTCCCAACAAACAAAAAACATCAGTTCCAAGCAATCAGCGATCTGTAGTAGCAATCATAATGAAACTCAAGCCAGGATGTGCAGATGGATGGTTTCTTGGAAATATGTAATGTTGCAGACATCAGTTTTGAATGTTTAGGAGAAGAGGAGACAAAGGATTACTTGACAAAATCATGGGCTAAACTTATACAAGAAAAAAGGCAGAAATTCTTAGGCGGGGTGACTAAGCTCAGGCTGAAACTCAAAAAGTAGTCAATCGTAAGTGGATTCAAGTTTACATATGAGAAGAATAAGCGCACACGCGTAAGTGTGCATTATAGATATAAATGGCAAGATAAATACAACTGGTTTGTGAAGGCAAGACTATTCCGTGCAAATGGATCATTTTACATCGCTGAAATAAATAATAATCATACATGCAAAGAAAAAGTCTGGAAACAGACTAGTGAGATGATGAGATCTTCTATTGTTAGGTATGATACATTTTTCTTACATCACTGGCTAGCTACTTCTCCAAAAAAAAAAATTTGTGTCTAGAGATATTGTTTTCCATACTTGATACTTATCACTTATTCAATACTCAGCTCAATCGTTAAGAACAAGGGAGCCAAGGCCTTCCAGACAGAAATCAAAGAGAGTTTTGCCTCAAAGTCCCTTACAAGATGGTGTGGTATGGAAATGAATTGGCAATGAACTCACTGCATGGAAACGAAGTAGAATCATACACAAACCTTTTCTAGTTCCAAGACGAATTTATGAAGACAAATCCTGGCTCCAGAACCAGAAACATAAAGTTTTCATCGTCTTTTTGTGTCATTCGGTGCCTGCATGCAGGGATTCTAATACTGCAGACCCATGATTTTCGTTGATGCAAGTTTCCTCAAGAATAAATACAAAGGACAGATCATGGGGACTTCTGCAAAAGATGCAGATCAAGGTAATTTAGAAAAATGAAATGATAGGACTATATGAGTATCTGTCTAGGTATCTGTCTGTATATGTGTATCTTTCTGGGTATCTGTCTGTTTTTCCTTTTATAAACTACATTTAAGTACTTTCTGTTTAACATGATAGGAACCTTAGCTTTTTGTTTCTTTTCGATTCATTTCAAGACTCTATCTAATTACATTTGTGATAGTCAATGCCAAAAATTACATCAACTGGAGGTGGTTCTTAATGAACCTAAGAGATGAGATAGACAGACACTGCATAAATCACAAAAATAATACTCAGAGGAAAATAAAATTCCTCTCCAACTGTCATAATGGAATTATGAGTTCTCTTCCAGAAGTGTTGCCCAATGATGAGCACGGCTACTGTTTTCGGCACTTAGTTGCTAACCTCAAAGACAACTACAGGGGACGCGACAAAGACAAGATTTCTGAACTCTTCATGCAATGTGTATATGCCAGAAGTGAGAGGCAATATGAGTTCCTTTTTAACCAGCTCAAGCTAGAAGGAGGATATGCAGAGATAACGGAATTCTTCAAGGATCTCCCAAAAAAAAAATTGTGTGCTGCATTCTTCGGAAGAGAATGGCAAAATGACAAACAACATCTCAGAGTAGCTGAATAGTACATCTCCGTGCACTGCTTGCCTTATACCTTGCAGACGAAATCAGGTCATCCATTACAACCTGATTAATTCTAATGGTTATTTCCAGGATATCTATAAAAAAAATGCACTGTTTATGAAAAAAAATAATATCATGGGTATCTGTCTGAGTAGCTGACAGAGTATCTGTCTGGGTATTTGTTTCTTGGTTACATTACAAGCATTACAAAAACCTGATTCATTCTGTTATTTCTAGGATAATGCACTGTTTAATTCTTTCTTTTTTCTTTTCTTTTCTGTTACTACTCTCATAGGAGAAAGGTAATTGAAAGGATAGCAAGCAAAAGACAAGAATCGGAAAAATGGTATATTGTAATGGGACCCAAAATGGAAGGAAACCTCAATGAAACACTTAAAAAGGGCAGACATTTGGAGAGTGATACACTCCAGTGGTTTTGTCTACGAAGTTCAAGCTGACAAATATAGTTGTGCAATCAACATGGAGAAATGGACCTGCTCATGTGGACAGCGGCAGTTGCTAAGCTTTCCCTGTACCCATGCCCTTGTTGTCATTCAAGAGAAAGGACTGAATTTTTACGATTATGTGGAAAAATTATACAAAGTTCAGTATTACAAGCAAGCCTACTCATTCACACTCAATCCAGTGCCAAACATTGAGAAATTCATTCAGGACATGTGACAAAATGAACCGGATGTCATGCCTCCACTAACAAAGAAACAACTGAGAAGACCAAAAAAGAAGAGAATGAAGAAGAAGAGCAAAAAAAAAAAATGCTGACAGAATGCTCAGGATTTCACCACACTGGTCATAACAGGAGAAGCTGCAACAACCCTATCGATTGAAAACATAAATGTCTGTGTGGTTTATTGAAGATGTTATCTGAATAATTTTCTAAAAGTTTGAATATTTGTCTGGATATCTGTCAAAGTATCTGCATAAATATCTGTCTGGATATCTATATAAGAATTTCAGATCTGCAACTTGTTAATTGCAAAATACAAACACAAAATTGAAGTTGTTTTTGGATCTATTGATTTTTTGTTGTTCTTTTGTTTCATACTGCATGGTAAAATAAGGGGAAAAAAGAGATTTTAAGATTTTATTGCATAAGTTACTACAATGATTCAATAAAAATAAAGGATAGCTGTCTGAGTATCTGTCTGTATATTATTGCAAAGAAAAACATAAAATGAAGAATAGAAGATAAAGAAACATAAACTTCATTCAAAATGGGGATAAAAATCTTATGCTTCACATCTTGGCCTTCTTCCTGCTTCTCCCTCCAAATCTTGGTGGAAGATGAGATGCAATGCCCATAAGAAAATGAAGCATCTGGTCCTATTCAGCAAGGACCAGATGCATATCTTCATTTATCGTCTCCACTCGACGCTTCATACGACCCATTTTCTTCACAAAAGATTAAAGAGGGACATCAGGAACAACACCTACCGGAGGTCGAGGAGCACGAGGAGGAGGAGGGCCTGATACAGAGTCTTTATAGGAGGAGGAGGAAGATTTGGAATTTGATGGATCAAAATCTTCATCGGTTGAATGGCTAGAAGTGTCTGAGTTGTGTGGGTTCTTCTTCCTTAGCGCCATAGCTTTTTCTGATGATAAAAACTTAGAGAGAAGAATAAGAACTCAAGTAGAATGAGTTAATAATGAAACACAAACACGTTATAGAGAATGTGAGAAGCCAGTACTATTTATAGAGAACAAATAAAAATTTCTTTTATGATTGAAGCGGTTTATTCCCGCGTCTTTTCAATTTTCTTTCTCTTTTTACGACAAGACACTTCATCTCTCTCTCTCTCCCCCTTCTATTTTTACGAAAAAACTATTCCTTCCCCAACAAACATGCATAACGGCAATGAAAAACATTCAGGGACATTAATACGCAACCCTTCATCTAAAAAAAAGAGACCCAACGACTTCATCAACACAGTCTTTCACTCTTTATAAATAAAAGATGCACTGAATATAATTTATTCACAAAACAAAAACATGTCTATTCACTCCTTCTTTCCTTCTTTTCATAAGATAAAATGGCCAACACCTCCAAGAACTCTTTTGAAGAGATGATCGAAGAAATGGTCCGGGAAGGCAAGGACGCCACATATCGCCACTATCGCACTCAAGAAGAAACTTCTCCACCTCCAAATATGCTGCAACAGTTATCAAATATGATGACTAACCTGGAGGATGGCCTCAAGAATCTAAAGGAAAAGCAGAAACTAATCAAGGAGAATGATGAGGCAATCCTTCAACTTCTTCATCAAATCTTCGAGATGCTGCCTCCCCCACCATCAGGATTTGATGGAGCAAGCAACAGCAAGAAGAAGAAGCTTTGAAGATGAATCATTGCAGATTACTATGTGTTCCTATAATTTCTACAATTGTATTTTTTTTTCATATTATCAATGAATCTATTTTAATTTAGAGAATGAATAGTGTTGTTTAAAGAAAGGGAATGAAACTATATTGTTCTGTCATTTTCGAAGCCTATTTGCTCAAATATCTGTGAAAGTATCTATTCAGGTATCTGTGAGAGTATCTGCTCTTGTACTTGTCATTCAAAATCAACACACGACAGAAAACGACGTGTCATTTTATGACCAAAAATGGGTATCTGTCTAGTTTGCTGCCTAAGTAGCTGTCTAAGTATTTGTCTTTAAGGTTCGTTTATGACTGATGGATTTCAATACCAAGTATGCAAATAGATTTGAGTAAGTTTTCTCTTGTAAAATGGATCAGATAGTGCAAATCAAACACTTTAGTTCATAGGCTTAAGACATTAGTTCTCTGATTCAAACATTCAAGAGAAACACAGACAGATACCCAAACAGATATTCAAGCAGATACTGATGCATATACACAAAAAGGGATCAACATTCCATTAAACAAAGGTCATTACAAAAAGTTCTTCCCATTGACTTCCAACTAAAACATCCATTACAAATAACACAAAATTTGGATGTTTTCTGGTAAGCAAAATGAATCCCAAATCTCTAAACAGCGAAACCTAACTACTACACTACTACTGACACAGAATAAACTAAATATGGATTCCTTATTTATTGTTATACATAAACCGATGGAACCATTCAACCTCCGAAAGAACTACGCATAAGCTACATTGGCCACAACGTTTGCACTCCTTCACTAAAATTGGAATGAAAACATCCGGATGTGTCAGATGTTGCATTATGGAATCATAAGGAATGGGATCAATGTCCAACCCATTCACTCATGCACACCTTGCCCGTGATTCTATTTCATTCCTACAGTATGGCAGAATCAAACAGGCCTTGATTGATGACAGTGAATCGTTCATTGAGGATAGACGACTGTACTTTAGATCTTCGGGGTTGTCCATAATCATCAACATGTATGACATGTATTCTGAAGTGTAATGTCGGAGGATTTTGTTGATCCTTTTAGCTTCATCAATCAATATAAGTGTTTGCGGTCTGCTTCCCTACTGAAACAAATGATGCATTCTATTTCGATACAGTGTTTCTGGTGTTCTAAAATGCACTGATAGATTCAAGAACAGTACCTCTATGTCAAACTCTCAATCTGTTCTATCCAAATCCCATATATTTTTAGCAGGAACATAACTTTTCCAAGTAGGGGCATAAATAGATGCATCTACAGACGATAATACATCCTGGTACGAGCCAAATCCCTGAATTTCCTGCATATTGACATCAAAATATAAAATACGGCATGACATTGCACACCAAATGGCTTAGAGCGGACGACAAGAATCATTATATATTGCCAAATCACATCGGGCAGTTCCTTCCATGGTTCCTCAATAATTTTGGTGTTCATTTGGGGCAGAACAGGCGACGATGACTCTTCATTTGGGGAATAAGATGAGGTTGAAGGGTCAGAGTGGTTGTGTGTTGATGATCTTCGAGGACTATGACCTATTGATTGATTTTTTTGTTGGGAGGATTTTCTGGAAGATAAGATTAGGGCTTGGTTTAGGATTAGGGTTTTCAGACAAAAAAAAAAAGGTTTAGAGAAAGTGACGGGGCTTAGGGAGATACTTTCCTATTTATACAGAGGCCAAGAAGAAGGTTGGTCCTCGAGAATACAACACGTGTGGGAGCCACACGTGCGTGTATCTTTGAGAGTATCTGTTGTTGTACCTGTCATTCAAAATCAACACACGACCAAAAATGACATGTTGTTTTATGAACAAAAATGGGTAAGTAGCTATCCAGAAAAACATAAGTGTCGTTTAAGTATCTATCTTGAAGCATGGCCATCAATCAAGTCCACTAGATCAATCCAATCAAACAAATGAAAAGCATGGCCATCAATCAAAAAAATGATTACAAAAAGAAAGTTCTAGCATTCCAAACCAGAACAACACTTGAAACCATATTTGACGGTGACCTCCCTAGAATACACAACTTAACACTTTAGTTTTCTGATTCAAACATTCAAGAGCAAACACAGAAGACGTATTACGCAGACAGCTATCCAAACAGATACTAAAGTAGATACTCATGCAGATATGCAAAAAGGGATCAAGGTATCAACAAAGGTCATTACAAAAATGGTCTTACTCCAAAAACATCCATAACTAACCACAACAAATGGACGTTTTCTAGTAGACAAAATGGATCCCAAATCTCTAAAATACCCAAACCTAACTAAAAAGGACCAAACCGCTATAACCCATCAGTCTTTATTCCCAGCCCTGAGCTTAAGCACAATATCTGTAAGCCTCTCGACCTTGCGCTCCACATCCTCTACGATCGTCGGACCCTCTTCAACCTTCCAAGCTATCACATCGATCTGCTTCATCTTCCTGGCGAACCCATCAACTCTCCATGCAAGACCACAGAGCTCTTGCATACATGCTTCAAAGTTGACCTGCATAATATCTCTTGAGAGCTGAAACTCTTCGAACGCAGTGAAGGATGCCCATGGCGGAGATGGTGGCACCTCTTCCACTAGGAAAAGGATTGAGGATGAAGGGCCGGAGCAAGACATTGATTTTGGGTTTTGATTTGTGTGGACAGAATGAATTTTCTGGGAGAGAAATTGTGATTTCGTTTAGGGTTAGGGTTTTCAGATAAATGCGTTGAGAGAAAATTTGATGAGGTTTGTGGCATTTTATAGAGGCACAAAGAAGACGCTTCTAAAGAATAAGACACGACCGGTGACACACGTGCGTACTGATGGCCTAAGTTAAGAAAGCAAAAATGATATGTCATTTATAAATCACCATGGGTATCTATTTAGATAGTTGTCTAGGTATCTGTCTAAGTATCTGTCTTTAAAGTTGGTTAGTTTATGAACTGCTGTGTTTCTATACCAAGTATTGTGACGACCCGAAACAGAATCAGCAGTTAAGTCGCATAGTCGCAGAGTTACGACAGTGTTGAAACCGCCAGTTTTCTTAACGACTAAATTATTGGCCGAGAATTGGAGCTGGGTCTCTTCTTGAGAGTCATTGTACGTATGATTACGAGTTCGTGGGCGGTTCCGGATCGTTATTTGGACCACCAAGGAATTAGTTATGAATATTTGAAGTTCAGATTTAAATGGTGGGCTACTTAACGACTAAATTACCGGACGAGAATTTGGTTTCAGCTTCTTCACGGAAACTGTTCAGAATTTAATTTCGAGTTTGTGGGAACTTCCGGAGCATGATTTTGAGTTACGAAGATTTAATTGTGAATATTTCCGTTTGTTGATTAATTAGTCGATTTAAATGTGTGTTGGTTCAAAGGGTTGACTTTTTATCCGTTTGGCCGATGTGTTTGACTTTCGATGATTATTGAAGAGTACGTCGAGACGATTTTGTATCCGCAAGAATTATGGGAATCGGAATTACGACGAGGAAGTTACGTGGGTTTGAAGTTTGCCGAAAAGTGAATTATGGGGTTTCCATTTCGGGTAAGTCTATATATGGAAGTTTCCTTATTGGGCAGGTCAAACCTTGCCATTAAGGGAGTTGACCCGGTCAACTCGTGTTGACCGAGTGGTGGAGGAACTCACGGCGGTGGCTCACGGCTTCCATGGTGGCGGTGGATTCCGGCCACCCCACGGCTTGAACTTGGGCTCTTTCCCTCCTTCTTAATGCCACGAACCTAACCCCGGCCACCACGCACGGCCTAGTTCGCCGGAGAGAGAGGAAAAATCCGGCCAAAATTCAAGAAAACTTGGTGATTCAGGTTCTACTATTCCGGCCAAATTGAGCTGAATTTTGGAGTGGGCTTTGAAGTTCTCCTCACTTACGTGCTACCCTGTAAGTTTGGTGATCTAATTTGGCTTGTGTGTGGAGAATTTTGGATTTGAAATTTGTGTGTTCATTCGGTTTTTCATGAAATTGACATGGTTAGAGTGAGAATTGGACTTCGGTACAGTTATGAAAGTTGCTCAGTGGATGATTTTGAGTGGAATAGGGGTAGCTCCGCCGAGAAATCTTCCGGTCAGTGGCGGTGCCGCCGTGGGCGGCGGTCAACGGCGGTCAACGGTCAAAGTTTGACTTTTTGGACTTTCGGCAAGTTGCATGTCATTTGACTCGAAATCGCGCCCCGATCGCAGTGGGGAGGTTCGTTTTTCGAGTTGAGCGTCCAAACGTAAAGCGAGGTATTGAGGTGTTATATACGGATTTTCGACGATTCGTCGACTTTGAATCACGTGTTTCCGAGAACGGCTGTTTCTCGTGATTTGTATTGTATTGTCGAATTATGACTTTGAATATTGGACGTTGTGATTATTCAGGGGTTCGTGATCGTTTGTTTGGCGATGGACTTTCCGCCGGATCACGGGTTAACGCGTATCGCGTTACGCAAGTTTGTGAGTGGACATTTTATTTTCACGGAATGATTGCGAGTCTTTTATATATGTTTTATGAACTTGAGCATGCAGCATGATTATGGTTTTACGAGCATGAGATTTCATACGAGATTATGATTATATATGCATGTGTTTATGATTATACGAATATGTTTATACGGATATACGTATACGAACATGCATACACTTTTATGCTGTTTCATGCATTTGCATTGAAATGTTTATGATTTGGTTTACACAGAGTACAGTCGTGGTTACGTTGTTGTATCGATACACTTGCCTCTCGGCTGATCCCCGATGGTAGGCCACCAGGAGGGGCAGTATGTGACGACACGGACCAGAATCAGAAGTATAATCAGCTTGATTCGTGAGTTACAGTGCAATCGCGGATTTTCGACAGATAATGGAATCGCCAGAGTTCTTAACGACTAAATTATTGGCCGAGAATTGGAGCTGGGTCTCTTCTCGAGAGTCGTTCTACATGTGATTACGAATTCGTGGGCGGTTCCGGATAATTATTTGGACGACCGAGGAATTAGTTATGAATATTTGAAGTTCGGATTTAAATGGTGGGCTACTTAACGACTAAATTACCGGACGGGAATTTGGTCTCGGTTTCTTCATGAAAGTTGTTCAGAATTTAATTTTGAGTTTGTGGGAACTTCCGGAGAAAGATTTGGAGTTACGAGGATTTAGTTGTGATTATTTCCGTTTGTTGATTAATTAGTCGATTTAAATGTGTGTTGGTTCGAAGGGTTGACTTTTTATCCA
Organism: Geum urbanum; assembly: GCA_946800695.1. Taxonomy (NCBI): domain Eukaryota; kingdom Viridiplantae; phylum Streptophyta; class Magnoliopsida; order Rosales; family Rosaceae; genus Geum; species Geum urbanum. The sequence continues at coordinate 13,422,870 of OX327008.1, read as the reverse complement.
TTTGGCCGATATGTTTGACTTTGGGTGATTATTGAAGAGTACGTCTAGAAGAGTTTGTGGCCGCGAGAATTATCGGAATCGGAATTACGACGAGAAAGTTACGCGCGTTTCAAGTTTGCCGAAATGGATAAGTATGAGTTTCTATTTTGGGAAACTTTAAATAGTAACCTGCCTAATAGGGAAAGTCAAACCTAGCATTTATGTCTTTGACCATGTTGACTTGGTTGACCGATGGAGGAGGTGAGGTGCTCGACGGTGGCCACGGTGGGTTGTCGGCGGCGAGGTTGTCCGGCCGTCTCTGGCCACGGGGGAGGACCCGTTGGGTGCGCCTCGGCCTCACGGTTCCACTTCCGGTCGCCTTTCACGGCGTGGTGGCCGGTATTAGGAGAAATTTCCGGCCAAATTCAAGAGGAAACTTGTGATTTCAGGTCCATCAAAATTGGCCGATTCGAGCTGAATTTTGGGGTGGGCTTTGTAGCCCTCATCACCATGAAGCTACCCTGTAAGTTTCGTGTTTCAATTCGATGTGTACAAGGAGAATTTTGGATTTGAAATTTGTGTGTTCATTCGGTTTTTCATGAAATTGACCATGTTAGAGTGAGAATTGGACTTCGGTGCAGTTGACAAAGTTGCTCAGTGGGTGGTTTTGCATGGAATAGGGGTTGCTCCACCGTGAAATTCTTCGGTCAACAGTGGCGCCGCCGTGGACGGCGGTCAACGGCGGTCAACGGTCAACGGGTTGATTTTTTGACTTTCGGCAAGTTGCATGTCGTTTGCCTCAAATCGCGCTCCGATCGCAGTGGGGAGGTTCATTTTTCGAGTTGAGCATCCGAACGTAAAACGAGGTATTGAGGTGGTATATATGGATTTTCGACGATTCGTCATATTCGAATTGTGTATTTCCGAGAACGGTGGTTTCTCGTGGTTTGATTCGAATTGTCGGATTATGACTTTGAATATTGGACGTTGTGATTATTCAGGGGTTCGTGATCGTTTGTTTGGCGATGGACTTTCCGCCGGATCACGGGTTAACGCGATACGCGTTACACCAGTCTTTGAGTGGACATTTTATTTTCACGGATTGATTGCGAGTCTTTATTTATGATTTATGAACTTGAGCATGCAGATTGATTATGATTTTACGAGCATGTGTTTTACGATTATGCTTATACGAATATACGTATACGAATATACACATACGTACATATTATGTTTTAAGCATGTGCATAGAAAAGATTTATGATTTGGTTTACACAGAGTACAGTCTCAGTATATGTTGTTGTATCGATACACGTTGGCTTCTCGGCTGATCCCCGAGTACGCTCCGAGAAGGACAGATATCCTGACCCGAGGCCTTTCTGGCTAGGAATCACGTGTGGGTCTTGAATCCCGTGATTTAGACTGTGCTATCGCGTGGTAGTCCATGAGTGATTCCGCGATTTTATATTGCATGCTCTGTACGCGTGAGGAGTTGGAGTCTCCCTCGTGTACCATTTCTTTACTTATGCATTTGACTCGCATATGATTTTATATGTATATATTATCTGGTGAAAGACATTTATTTTCGTCCACTCACTCTAACGTGTTTATTGTCTTTCCCCTAGGCTTTTCGGTTTCCGTGCCCAGTTTGCAGTTCAGGCTCTGGTGTCGCACGTCGTGGTCGGAGGCATAGTGCTCGAGCTACTTTGTTTCATCCAGTAGGTTTATTGTTCTACCTACTGTGGTATGCGTATACGATTATGTATTAGATGTCGCTCTGAGCTTCCTATTGAATACGTTATACGATTTTACACTGGATTTCAGTAAAGTGCATATATATTTACTACTTTACTTTACTATTGATATATTGAGAAATCCGGATGGGATTGGTGCCCACGGTTTGCTTTTTGTGGCATAGGATGAAGTGTATTTTCCGCGTGCAGGTAATGGTAATTCCACGCTAGTAACGAAACTCTGCCCAAATTTCAAAAAGTTTTTGTTGGTTCATGTTTTCGAAGGGGTTCGATTCCGGTTTAGGGTACTAAATCGGGGTTGGGTCCTTTCAGCTTGGTATCAGAGCATTAGGTTATAGGTTCTGTAGACTTCTGTAGTCGTGTTTACGAAAGATATTTGAGAATGTACAGCATGTCTGGAATGGTGACCCGACCGGCCGGCGGATAATCATCAAATTTCGGATGTTGTATGCTTTCAAATATTTGAAGTTCCATGATTACGTTCCACTTGTTGTGAACGATATTGTATTCATTAGGATGCCTCCTGACGTGCTTTCCGTGTCGTTTCGGTTGTGGATCCTATTAAGGATCATTCGACGCGTGAATTGCCTGAGAACAGTGGATTCGGGTGAGTATTCTGGGTTCAGAGATTTGTGTGGCACGGTTTGCCCGGGGATGTGTATTTGAGCGTCTATATGTGGCCTCAGAGCGGAGAGTTGTGGCAGAGATGTTTGCCTGAGTCAGATTGTTGTATTTTGTGGGCTGGTATTGTGTGAGTTCCGGTTGCGACTCCATGGCCTATATTCCGAGTGTTGTGTATACAGTAATGGTTTATCAGGCTACCCAGCATTCGAATGTGGAGTGTTTACCCACCTGAGGCAGAGATGCATTGTTCATATGTTTGTCCTGTTTGCACGTGTTATGCGACTTCAGAGGAAGCAGTGCACCAGATTCGAGATGAGTTTGAACCTGAGCATCAGAGAGAGTCTGACTGTTCTGCCTCGAGATTTCCGTGAGGAGCTTAGTGTGTTGCACTCAGCGGCGAGGTTATTGTGAAGAAAAGATATACACGGTTTTCGATGTGACGGTTTGAGGAAAGTGGATTCAGCAGTGAGATTTGATGAGGTTGAGTTCCGACATTTCGGGATCAGTGATTTCATCAGGTTGTGGCCTTATCGATTATGTTGTGGGACATCAGATCAAGCAGAAGATCCGTTTGCTGATGGCGGAGATCACGGAGTAGCAGACTTGCTTCTGTGGCATGAGTTTGGGTGATCATTGGTGATCCTTTCTCGCAGCAGGTGTTGCGATGATTTGTGTTCGAGAAGTACTCTAAGTTGCTGTTGTGGTGGCCAGGAGGGTCACGTTACGAGGGAGCGACCTCAGCCAGCTGTTGTAGTGGTTCGGCAGCTCAGAGTTCACGAGGAGATCATGGTGCTGTTTTGGAGCTTGATCAACCTAGATTTTTAGACAAGCCATTCAGGAAGTCGCAATTGACGTGGGCGGCTAGTTGGGCATGTTGGAGTTCGTACCATGCCCTTGTTTGAGGACAGACTTTTCTCCGAGGTTGCTGTTGTTTGATATCCATGGCTGTTGTACCTGCATCTCCACTTCCGAGGTTTTGGAGAGTATTGTATCCATCCGGAGGTTGCGAGATCCTTGTTGGAGGTTATGACTTAGCCGCGGATCTGTTATAGCTGGACATTGTGGTTTGGTGTGTTTGTGAGTATGGACTTACTGACGACGCATTTGGCTGTGTTCGAGTATCTCGAGAGGGAGGTTGTGTTTTGACGACCAGATTTCTCCGAGATGCTGTATCGTGGTGATGGTCGAGCGGATGGTGGAGACGAGTTATGTTGTTTGCCTAGCACATGTTGTGGATACTATGGTTGCTGTACCTGACATTGGTGACATTGAGGTGGTTCCCGAGTTTCCAGGTGTGTTTTGGAGGAGTTACCAGGTGTTCCTCAAGTTCGGGAGACTGACTACACCATTGAGCTTGTACCAGGCGCCGGACTTATTTTACCGGCATCTTGTCGTTCGGAGCTAGCGGAGCTGATGAAGCTATTGTTTCAACTCCAGGATTTGCTGGAGGAGATTTCAGGAGACTTCGTGCGACCCCACATATTTGTGTGGTGTGCTCTTGCACTATTTACACGGATGTTGGACGATTTGACGAGGTGGTGCACTGACTACCGGAAGCTCGATTTGCTTCAGAGGAGAGTGAGTATCCTCCGCTTCGGATTGACGAGTGGTTTGATCAGCTTCCGAGAGCTTCAGTCTTTTCGAGGATTGATTTCGGATCCAGATATCATCAGTGGAGGTTTGATGAGTCAGATGTGGCTATGTGGCTTTCGGATCTCGGTGCGGACATCATGAGTTCTTGGTCACGCTGTTTGGTTGACCAATGCCCCGTAGATCGTGTGGACTTGATGGACCATGTGTTCAGACAGTTTCTGGACGAGTTGCGGTCATGTTCGTTGGCAATGTCCTGATGTACTCCGAGAGTGTGGACCAGTACCTGGAGCAGTTGCAAGCGGTTTTGTGGACTTCGCGAGACGATTAGCTGTTGTAAGTTCAGCCAGTGTGAGTTTTGGTCGATTAGCGTGAAGATGTTGGGCTATGTGATGTTATCCGAGGGAGTTGGCGTAGATCCTGACCATTTAGAAGCCGTGTGATTTGAGGGTTAACCTACCATTGTACCAGAGATCCAGAGTTTCTCTTGGGTTTGGCAGGCTATTACCGACGGCTTGTGCAGGATTTCCCCGAATTGCCACTTTACTTCCCGGATTGACGAAGAAGGCGTAGAGTTTGAGTGGTTCGATGCACGCGAGGAGAGTTACATACTCCTCTCGGATGGTTGACCGTTGCTTCGGTTTTGACCTTACCTGATGATCGCGACGAGTTCGTGGGTTATGGCGATGCATCGAGATTTGGTTGGGTTGTGCTTTGATGCTGTGTAGCAGAGCGGTGGCTCATGGTTACGGACAGTGGAAACCTTATGAGGCTACGTATCCGGAGTTTGATTTGGGTGTAGCTGTATTTGTGTTAGCATCAGAGAGTTTGAGACACTATAGCTATGGTGTGCAACGCAGTGTAGGACGTACACTGATCATTTGAGTTTCATCCACTTGCATTTTCGGCCAGATTTGAGCTTGAGGCAGTGTCGATGGATGAAGTCGACTGACGACTATAGCTGCACATTAGAGTTTGTTCGAGAAGGTTAGAGGTTGTACTTGATCATCTGTCTGGATGTTGTTACTGATGCATTCAGTCGAGAATCGGGAGCTTCAGTGTTTCATGTGAGTATGGCTCGAGTTTCCGTGTTAGCTGAGTTATGGGCTACGAGAGCTGAGTTTGAGTGTGATGATGTCGAGGCTCGTGATTTTGCGCGCGTTTGACGTTAGTGATGTGGAGATGTATCAGATACTCTGAGTTGTCTACTCGTGACGCAACCTGTAGAAGAATGTAATGGCTTGTTTGTGCAGATGCCACATTTGTCGACTGGCGATGGCTAGGAGGCAGAGACTTGCCGAGAAGTATCAGCCATTAGAGATTTCTGGTTGGACGTGGCATTTGTTGCTGTGATCTTGTATGTGTATGGTTGTACGCACTTTGGTTATGATACCAGTTGTTAGGCTTTTGTGGATCGTTTGATGAATTCAGTACAGTTCCTTGTACTTTCGGAGATGATTCCAGTGGTTGGCTGACATACCTGTGTCTGACGGAGGTTGTCTATTCATGTGGTGTACCTGTGTTCCAGTTCGCTAGTCGAGGTAATTAGCTACGACAAAGTGTTGACAAGCTTTGCAGCGAGCATTGGGGACCAGATTACGAGTTGGTACCAGTTCTTATCCTCGGATTAGCGAGTGATCTTCGAGGACTATTCAGGCCTTGGAGGGCATGTTGTGTATTTTGGTATTGCAGTTCCGGAGGATTCAGGACCAGCAGTTTCAGCTGTTCGAGATTGCATGCAGTACCAGTTTGTGGACCACTATAGTTTTGAGATTATTTAATGTTGATTTGAGATGTGGTGCTGTACTCCATTGTGCTGGAACGAGTTTGGTTTGAGTATGAGTTGATGTTTGATGCTGATTTTGTGGAATGTGCTACCACAGACTGTCAGGTTAGCGGAAATGGGTTGATTATTGCCCGAGTTTGAAGTTTGAGCTATGCTAATATAAGTATGTGCGTTATGTTGATGAGTGTAGACTGAGTTGTGATTTGTTATGATGTATTGATCTGTATGTGGCCATAGGCGAGTTTGTGTTATGCCGTATGGTTCGGCACCGCCTATAGTGTTGGCTTTTGTGTGTGTGTTGTGTTCCGCGTGGCGGAACTATGTTTCAGGTTGTTGCGTGTTGTGTACCCTATTTGTTCCTTATGCAGGAACACTTGGCGATTGTATGAGCCAGTTTAGATTTGTGATTTGTGGGTACAGAGATTTCAGCACGGAGTTATCTCCTATTGTGGAGTATGTTATCAGAGTTGTTCAGTCGATATTGTCGCTGGAGGGTTGAACAGTATGTAGAGGCAGTACTCCTATGTTTAGCCGACAGACTCAGAAATTTCGAGGTCGAAATTTTTCTAAGGGGGGTGGATTTGTGACGACCCGGACCAGAATCAGAAGTATAATCAGCTTGATTCGTGAGTTACAGCGCAATCGCGGATTTTCGACAGATAATGGAATCGCCAGAGTTCTTAACGACTAAATTATTGGCCGAGAATTGGAGCTGGGTCTCTTCTCGAGAGTCGTTCTACATGTGATTACGAATTCGTGGGCGGTTCCGGATCATTATTTGGACGACCGAGGAATTAGTTATGAATATTTGAAGTTCGGATTTAAATGGTGGGCTACTTAACGACTAAATTACCGGACGAGAATTTGGTCTCGGCTTCTTCACGGAAGTTGTTCAGAATTTAATTTTGAGTTCGTGGGAACTTCCGGAGCAAGATTTGGAGTTACGAGGATTTAGTTGTGATTATTTCCGTTTGTTGATTAATTAGTCGATTTAAATGTGTGTTGGTTCGAAGGGTTGACTTTTTATCCATTTGGCCGATATGTTTGACTTTGGGTGATTATTGACGAGTACGTCGAGACGAGTTTGTGGCCGCGAGAATTATCGGAATCGGAATTACGACGAGAAAGTTACGCGCGTTTCAAGTTTGCCGAAATGGATAAGTATGAGTTTCTATTTTGGGAAACTTTAAATAGTAACCTGCCTAATAGGGAAAGTCAAACCTGGCATTTATGTCTTTGACCATGTTGACTTGGTTGACCGATGGAGGAGGTGAGGTGCTCGACGGTGGCCACGGTGGGTTGTCGGCGGCGAGGTTGTCCGGCCGTCTCTGGCCACGGGGGAGGACCCGTTGGGTGCGCCTCGGCCTCACGGTTCCACTTCCGGTCGCCTTTCACGGCGTGGTGGCCGGTATTAGGAGAAATTTCCGGCCAAATTCAAGAGGAAACTTGTGATTTCGGGTCCATCAAAATTGGCCGATTCGAGCTGAATTTTGGGGTGGGCTTTGTAGCCCTCATCACCATGAAGCTACCCTGTAAGTTTCTTGTTTCAATTCGATGTGTACAAGGAGAATTTTGGATTTGAAATTTGTGTGTTCATTCGGTTTTTCATGAAATTGACCATGTTAGAGTGAGAATTGGACTTCGGTACAGTTGACAAAGTTGCTCAGTGGGTGGTTTTGCATGGAATAGGGGTTGCTCCGCCGTGAAATTCTCCGGTCAACAGTGGCGCCGCCGTGGACGGCGGTCAACAGTGGCGCCGCCGTGGACGGCGGTCAACGGTCAACGGGTTGACTTTTTGACTTTCGGCAAGTTGCATGTCGTTTGACTCGAAATCGCGCTTCGATTTCAGTGGGGAGGTTCGTTTTTCGAGTTGAGCATCCGAACGTAAAACGAGGTATTGAAGTGGTATATATGGATTTTCGACGATTCGTCATATTCGAATTGTGTATTTCCGAGAACGGTGGTTTCTCGTGGTTTGATTCGAATTGTCGGATTATGACTTTGAATATTGGACGTTGTGATTATTCAGGGGTTCGTGATCGTTTGTTTGGCGATGGACTTTCCGCCGGATCACGGGTTAACGCGATACGCGTTACGCCAGTCTGTGAGTGGACATTTTATTTTCACGGATTGATTGCGAGTCTTTATTTATGATTTATGAACTTGAGCATGCAGATTGATTATGATTTTACGAGCATGTGTTTTACGATTATGCTTATACGAATATACGTATACGAATATATACACATACGTACATATTATGTTTTAAGCATGTGCATAGAAAAGATTTATGATTTGGTTTACACAGAGTACAGTCTCAGTATATGTTGTTGTATCGATACACGTTGGCTTCTCGGCTGATCCCCGAGTACGCTCCGGGAAGGACAGATATCCTGACCCGAGGCCTTTCTGGCTAGGAATCACGTGTGGGTCTGGAATCCCGTGATTCAGACTGTGCTATCGCGTGGTAGTCTATGAGTGATTCTGCGATATTATATTGCATGCTCTGTACGCGTGAGGAGTTGGAGTCTCCCTCGTGTACCATTTCTTTACTTATGCATTTGACTCGCATATGATTTTATATGTATATATTATCTGGTGAAAGACATTTATTTTCGTCCACTCACTCTAACGTGTTTATTGTCTTTCCCCTGGGCTTTTCGGTTTCCGTGCCCAGTTTGCAGTTCAGGCTCTGGTGTCGCACGTCGTGGTCGGAGGCATAGTGCTCGAGCTACTTTGTTTCATCCAATAGGTTTATTGTTCTACCTACTGTGGTATGCGTATACGATTATGTATTAGATGTCGCTCTGAGCTTCCTATTGAATACGTTATATGATTTTACACTGGATTTCAGTAAAGTGCATATATATTTACTACTTTACTTTACTGTTGATATATTGAGAAATCCGGATGGGATTGGTGCCCACGGTTTGCTTTTTGTGGCATAGGATGAAGTGTATTTTCCGCGTGCAGGTAATGGTAATTCCACGCTAGTAACGAAACTCTGCCCAAATTTCAAAAAGTTTTTGTTGGTTCATGTTTTCGAAGGGGCGGGTTCGATTCCGGTTTAGGGTGCTAAATCGGGGTTGGGTCCTTTCACAATACCCCTACCTGACCGGCGAGGGGCAGTACCCCGGAACCGAGGCCTTTCTGGCTATGAATCACGTGGTAGTCAAGGACTCCGTGATTCTGACTGTACTAGCACAGACGTGTCCATGAGTGACCCCGTGATACTTTCTATGCATGCTCTGTTTACGAGTTGGAGTCAGCGTCTCCTCGTAAACTATTTGATTTGATTTATTTATATTTCGACTCGCATATGTTTTTATAACATATATATTAACTGGTGAAAGACATTTATTTTCGTCCACTCACTCTAACGTGTTTCATGTCTTTCCCCTGGGCTTTTCGGTTTCCGTGCCCAGTTTGCAGTTCAGGCTCTGATGTCGCACGTCGTGGTCGGAGGCATAGTTCTCGAGCTACTTTGTTTCATCCAGTAGGTTTATTGTTCTACCTACTGTTGTATGCGTATACGATTATGTATTAGATGTCGCTCTGAGCTTCCTGTTGAATATGTGTTATACGATTTTACTCCGGATTTTCCATAAAGTACATATATATTTACTACTTTACGTTATTGTTGATATATTGAGAAATCCGGATGGGATTGGTGCCCACGGTTTGCTTTTTGTGGCATAGGATGAAGTGTATTTTCCGCGTGCAGGTAATGGTAATTCTACGCTAGTAATGAAACTCTGCCCAAATTTCGAAAAAAAAATTTTGGTTCATGTTTTCGAAGGGGTTTGATTCCGATTTAAGAAGCTAAATCGGGGTTGGGTCCTTTTAGTATACACAAAGATTTGAGTGGGTTCTATGTTTTAAATTGGATCAGAGTGTGCAAAAATAAACATTTCATTTCAAAAAGGCTTTATACGTTGAATCTCTCTTTCAGTAAAACTCAAGAACAACATAGATAGTATTACCAAGACAGATACTTAAGCAGATACACAAACAGATACTTAAAAGAGATAGTCATATAATTACATAATGATTACTATAAACAAAACAGATACCCTAACAGATACCGTTTGTTAGAGACAGAAACCCGTGGGGGAGAAATGCGTGTTAGAGACAGAATCCCAAAACAGATTCCCTAACAGTGAAACAATCAAATATCCAAACAGATACTCAAAATAGGTACTCAACACAGATACTAAAAAAGAGAGAAACAGAAAGAGGCATATGATTACATCCATACTACTCTGATTACAAGCTAACAACATTGTTCACACAATGGTTACTACAACCAAAAATACACTTATTGATTACTGTCCTAGTATTAGATACTGTCATGTCCTACACTTCTTCTTGAACTGGTCCTTCTACTTGATATGGTTCACTCTATAAATTAACTTCCATTTTTCTTCTTTGATACCCATGACAGATCATGATTCATAAACGATTTTAACAATCTCGCCTTGAACCGAGCAACTTCATCATTATTCAGGTTTTGCTTTATTTGCTTGCCTAGAGCTATACAGTACATGAGGTAACAAACAACAATTTTGCAATCGAGACCAGAAGGTTGTCGATGACTGTTGCTGATGAAGAACACCAGAATTTTGAAAAAATCCATCTTCTGATCTTTGACCCACTGAATGTTTTTTTGTTTGTTCTCTAATAAAGGGATTTCTCTTATCTTCAGTACCTTGTCCGTGCTGTTGTCGTCTGCAAGCATTCTAACATTACGTGATAACATATCCTCACTCATGTCCCTCACAGAATCCATCCACATGGACACCAAATGAACCTGCATCAAAACAGTAAACAATCTGTCAACCCATCTGCAAATTGTCAATAATAAACATCTCGAAAAGAAAATGAAAGAAGAAAGACAGAACAAACATTACCGTTTTTAGTGCCTCCCGAAAGTTTTGGTTGTCCATCGGCTTAGAAATAGATACCTGTCAAAAGCAGGACATACAAAATTACACATAAAAATCTTAACAAAAAAAAGACACTCTAAAAAGACACACACAAATTAAAAACACACAGAGGCTAAAAAAATAACATACGGATTACATGAGCTAATGTGTTGAAGGCATAGAGACTTTGATCTCCCAAATCATCCCTAAATTTACCAACAATAGCGGAATAGCAATCCAACACAGAGTTCGAGACATCTTGACCATTAATAATACACTCCAAATCTACATGGTCGAAGAACTCTAAAGACTGAATACCAGTCAAAAACTCCTCTCTGTCTAAAACAAAAGGAGAGAACAATGAAAACCTGAAAACATTACTATAAACAAACAGATACCCAAACATATACACTAATAGATACTCACTTGTTTTTCTCAGTTTCTGTCCAGTACATCACCAAATCAGTCTGGTAGCTGTCTCTCAAGAACTGGAAAACATCGCGTTGATGACACGTGACGACATTCTTCTGCTCATCGGTCAAACTTACACGTATTCTTTTTGGCTCGCCCATATTCTTCTTGACCAATTTACCTATCAATGATGAAGATAATTCCCAAATCGTAAACTCTCCACTGGGAACTAGGTCAATGTTTTTGCTCTGTACTCTAGTCTGGAGCTTTTCCATGCCTTCAATATCGCTAAGACGCCAGTAGATCTCCTCTCTCTTTAAGGGCATCATGGACTTATCATTTGAACTCTTAACATATGAACAGAGATAAATGTTTTCTCTGATGAGTCTCACACCAGGGCCAAGAATTTCCTTGTGAATCAAATCCATCTGAGGGACTAACGAAAGAGGAGGAGGAGGAGGAGTCACCAGACTTTCAACCATATCTGGAGAAACAACTGTAGTAACAGGAGGAGGAGGAGAGGTAATCCCTATACTAAAAGTTGGTGCAGACTCTACTCGTTGGGAACTCTTTTTCATTTGTGATAAATTCCTTAACAAAGATACAAAGAAAGAAGAAAAAAAGGATTCACTTCAATGAAAGTTACAAAAAGACAGAACAAAAAAAAATCAAAAAATTGATACCTAGACAGATACACATATGCAGACAGATACATAAACAGATACTTAGACAAATGCCCACACAAAAAAGTATATTAGGCGAATTATACAAAAATGAAATGGTTGAGATCTATTGTCACCAAATGTTAAAATCGGTACATGGTAGTGATTTTTTAAATGCAACAACATGCTTCATCAACTTCTCATTCTATTCAAAAAGCTGCAAATTGAAGAACTCAAGTGTCTACTTCCATCTTCAACTTGTATCTTTTCCTTCTCAAGATCATCCTTTTGTCTTTGCAAGGCATCCAGTCTCCTCTGAAGATCCTCATTTGTTGCTTGAGAAGATTGAAGTCCTTCAACACCATCTTAAACTTGCTTCTTCAATTTGCTATTTTCTTCAGCAGAAAACTGTATCTTCCCTTGAACAATAAGTTGAACTTGTGCTTCATCGAGTTGCTTCTTCAACGACAAAATCTCTCCCTCATCAGCTTCAGCTTTAACAGCCCCATCTTCAACTTGCTTCTTCAATTTAGTATTTTCTACAGAAACACTTTGTATCTTCCCTTGAGCTTCCTTCAGTTGACATTCTGCTTCAACGAGCATCTTTCTTAAATTCATAACCTGTGAAGCAACATTTCTCGCACCAGATTGACCAGCATCCTTCACCTCTTTTAATCTATTCTCGAGCAAAGACTTCTCCTCAAGGGATGTTGCAAGTTTGGTATCAATATCCAGCAGTTTCTTCTCACCAGCTTCAGCACCACCCTTCATCTCTTTTAATCTCTTCTCAGCAAAATCTTTCTCTGCCATCATTGCTTCCATCACATCTGTGGCATCATCAGTATTTGATACTTGCTTCGTAAGATGATTAATCTACTTCACCAGAGACAATTTCTCCCTCTCCATAGACTTAATCTCCCATTCCTTCTTTTCCTTTTCAAACTCATAGTATTCCTTATCATTCTTGAGAGAAATCAAATCTTTCTTCCAAAAATCAATGAAAAACAAAAGAGCTGCTTTGAATTTCTGCAATTTTGAATCTCCGCATTCATCTCCATGTTACGATCTTGCAAATGGGAGCCAAAGTCTTCACTTTCCTTCAACTGCAAATCCATCTCCTTAATAGTTCCTTGCAACTTCTCAGCAAGCTCTTGACAATTTTTCAACTCATCTTCCTTGGCATGCAACTCGGCTTCAAAATTTGCATAGTCATTGTTGGCCATGTCATTGATAGTTTGCAGGACATGAACTATGTCATCATTGGCCATATCATTAATACTTTCCAAAACAGGAACTATGTCATCAGCTTTAATTTTCTTCGTCTTCGAATTCAAAAAACATTTGGTCTCTGAAAAAGAGATCTAGACAGCTAGTTGGATAGATACCAAGGAAGATACCTAGACAGCTATTTAGACAGATACCCAGAAAGATACCCAGAAAGACAAACAATAGTTAGATACTCACCCCAGCATTTTCAAGTTTCTGATGTTTTCGAAATGACCCATAATATCACAGAGGCTATACTTGACCATTCCAACGATAGAATGCTCCTTCATTTTTCTTAGTTTGACAATATCGAGGATTGAAGCAAGATAAAATTGATACAAAAAATAACAATGAAAACAAAAAATAAGGGACAAATACTCAAGTAGATACTCAAGAAAATTTACCGAAATACTAAGGCTGCAGGCAGCAACATTAATCGCATTGCTTCTATGACGCTTTTTATCACACTCATCCTCATCATCATCACTCTCCGCCTTCACTACCTTCATTTTCCCAGCTGCCTTCTTCTCTTTCAGCTTCTTTGATTCCTCCTTCTTCATGGCTACTTGTGGAATAAAGTTCTTTGCATAAGTGTCCAATGCAACGAACAGCTTGTCGAGTACAACAGTTGCCCATGAAAACTGCTTCATTCGTTCAATGCTGGTCATGCAATTTATAAAACCAACCACCAAAGTTCCTTTTGAATTAGGTAGGAGAACACATGCCATAAGAAGCAACACCGATAGAATAACACATTCGTCGACCATCTCTTTCTTACCAAATGTTCCCACCAACAAAGAGCAGATATAGCCCTTGTTGATTGCCTTGCCCCTAAACAAGTTAAGCAGCCACCCTGAAATCTTCACATTCATGTCATTTAATGGAATTGGATTTCCTTTTGTGCTTAAACCCAACAGAGACGCGACATAATCAGGAGTGATATGGTGAACAAGAGAATGATAGAAATGAAACTCCTTGTTCTCCATCCTGTATGTGTAAGCCATAACAGCAATTACATCATTCAACTTAAAGCAGTCATGCCGATCAATATTACCGTTAATGAATGCTCGATAGATCATTGAACAGTGTCTCTTTCAACATATTCTTCACATATTCGCTGATATTATCCCTGTTTTTAGCAATGAAATTATAGAAATACGGCAAATAGCACCGGAACTGACACTTCCAGTTTCGTTCCACCACCTGAACAACTTCAGGATGATCCATTACTCACTGTCGTTGTCTAACAGGTACCGGAACTGACACATAGTCATCACTATCTGTCTCTGAATGAAATTAGAAGTTGATTCACTTTCTTCTTCAGACTCCAATTTCTTCTTTCCCTTCCCCTTCATCTCCTCCTTCTTCATAACCTTGCTCTTCTTCTTCTTCTTCTTCTTCTTCTTCTTCTTCTTCACTAAAATTTCCCTAACCATCTTGGCAACATGATCTTTAATCATAGAAAACTGATCATCAGGAATAGCAGAACGAGATGAAGAGGAAGCCACTATTCTTCCCCTGTTCCTTTTGACTCTTTTCAAATCCTTTTCCCTTAAAATAGTCTGCTCCTCCTCCTCGGAAGAAGAAATAGAAGATGAAGACGAAGGCACATCAGATTCGGATGATTGAGCATACAGTTTTATTCTCTTCCTAGATGATCTAGGATTTGTAGGACTTCTTTCATCTTCGTTGTCTGAATCTTGAACTGCTCTAATACGTTTCGCCATTGATTATAGAATAACTGCAAATGATCAACACATATGTAGTTAGACAAAAATCAAAAACAGATATCCAAAAATAGTAAGATAAATAGATACACAGACAGGTACCCAGACAGATACCCAGACACCCAAACAGATACCTATACCATCTACAACAAACGCAACCGCAGGAAACTAGTACAACAAACAAAAAATAAAATAAAAACCTCAACAAAATGTCAACAACAACAATAACATTTCAAAAACGTGAAATTGATACATAGACAGATTTCCAGACAGATACCTAGACAGATACCCAAACATATACACATACACATACATACATATACTTAGATATATCCAGACAAAAGCCTTCAAACACAAACACACAGCAAACAACAACTACTGCAATAAACAAAAAGCATTCACAACATATTACATTACATCACATACATTCTACAAAAAAATCATGAAAAAAAAGTGAAAAATCACCGAAAATCAACAACAAATATCGAAAATACAGAAAGAAACAAGAAAAGGTCCTTGGAAACTGCTTACAACAGAGAAAAACAAAAACCTACGGTTTCCGAACGGAGATTTCACTACTTACAGAAAACAATATGAACTCCGACGAAGACTGAGAGAATGAACAGAACGACAAGATGCGAAAATAACGATAGCGCGAAGTAACATGACGATGAACACGACAGAGATGATTTTCAAATGAAGAGAGAGAAAGATATGTGAAATGAAAACTAACGTGAATTATGTACTACGCGGGAGATAAATAGTGACAAATTATGTAAAAATGACGAAAACAAAGGTCTGTTACATACTTAAAAACAGAATGAGCCTTTTTGGGATCAAAAATATATGCTGGGTTTTTGAGGAAAGACAAAGTTTAAAATGGGCATTTCTTTCAAAAATATATCTTATTTTGTGTTGCGTCCATTTTTTTTCCTTTGTCACTGTGTTTTCTATTTTATTGCGGTTAATGATAATCCAATTTTATTTTTTATTACTGTTCATAATTTAAATTTGAACTAGGCAAAAAACTCAAAATGATCACTCAAGTTGTACGAAATAAACACATTAGTCTCTAAATTTTTAAAACTATAACTTTCGTTACTCAAGTTTGACGAAGGTCACTTAACTTTTGAAAGTACAATTTTGATCACTATTCTTACCTCACAAAAATGAGTGACCAAAATTGTATTTTAAAAAATTCAATAACGAAAGTGTATCTTTCGTCAGATTTAAGTAACTAAAATTATAATTTAAAAAAATAATTGATTAAAATGTTAAATTCACTGAAATTGAATAACCATTTAGAGATTTTTGTGTTTGACCCAAATACTTGAGTGAGTGTCATGTGATGAAATCTCATCCTAGTGATTCTACGCTGGTATTATAATAGAAAGCAGCATGGTGGCGCCTGTTGCTCTGAGTCGCATCATATCTAGAGGACCTCATCACTTCACGTCGTCTAGCTACTCCAACCTCCCTCCAAGGCAAGGGGTACGTACTAGTGGTCGCACTAACCCGGAGGACACGTGTAAATAGCCTACGAAAGTCCCTGTGCCGAGCACGTCCAAATCAATCCCAAAGTTCAAGCCAAATTCTATTTAGGACATTTAGAAAACAAAAAGTTTAACAAGAAGCACGGCCGAAAACAGGAATGAAAATTGAGTGCAACTTGAATTTTTGTTAAATAATTTTTTTTAGAGATATAAATTGTACGGAACTTTTAAAGTAATAAAATACAGTTCAAATAAATATTTATATTAAATTAGAAAACACAAATTAAGTAAAAATTGCATAAGAAAGATGCAATTTAAATGAATCTCCATACATGACACAAATTATTAATATAACTCAAATTCTCAATTCAATAAATAATAAATTATAAGTTCAATATAAATAAATATAGCTCTAGGTTTCACCCCAGTATACAATTTTCCCTGATCACATATACTTATAAATTTATTATTGTATGAATAAAGAAAAAAATTTAAAAAACAAGACTAATTTGTGTGATAAATCAACTAAAATTCGCCGTAAAACAACACATATTAGTTTTAAATACTAAATAAAGAGGAAAAGTATGCTATAACTTATTTGTATACAAAGAAATTTTCAAAGTTTAAACTCAATTTTCCATTTTCCACATATATATATAGCTTTGGATAGCTCTAGATAGGGACTGATATATATATATATATATATATATATATATATATAGAGAGAGAGAGAGAGAGAGAGAGAGAGAGGAAGGCTTGGTTGCGGACGTTCATACAGAGCAATCCGTGCGGATTTCGTGTTTTAGTCGGCGTTCCGGTCACTAAATCACATCTCCACCGTTCAGCTTATATATATGTGTACAGATCAATCCTGTAAAATTTTCTCTTATTTGGTGATCATTTGGGTCCTCAAAATTTTGATTTACCACTTATAACACAAACAATTCCGATTTTACTGATTTCTGTCTGTTCGTATAAATCACGATTTTGGGAACTCAAATGATCACCAAATTAGATGAAACTTTATAGACTTGATCTATACCTATATATCTATATTCTGAACGGTGGAGATGAGATTTGGTATCCGGAAAATCGGCCAAAACCTGGAATCCGTATGGAAAGTCTCGGTGTGGACATCCGCAACCAAGAACTTCCATAAATATATATATATATATATATATCCATGTAGGTATTATTTTTTTGTCAAAGTTTTGGGTGGGACTTGAGTCCCACTCTAGCATGTTCTAGTTCCGCCCCTGACAAGCGGGTCTTAGTAATCCTGGTTTGAACAATGGGTATAACTCTCATATACAGACGCTTTGAGACAAGCAGCTCTGAGACAACGTACAGACGCTCATATACACATCCCTAGGCAAACCGTGCCACACATATAACTGAATCCAGAATACTCATCCGAATCCACTGTTCTCTGGCAATTCACGCGTCGAATGATCCTCAACAGGATCCACAACCGAAATGACACGGAAAGCACGTCAGGAGGCATCCTAATGAATACAATACCGTTCACAACAAGTGGAACGTAATCATGGAACTTCAAATATTTGAAAGCATACAACACCCGGAATTTGATGATTATCCGCCGGCCGGTCGGGTCACCGTTCCAGACATGCTGTACATTCTCAAATATCCTTAGTAAACACGACTACAGAAGTCTACAGAACCTATAACCTAATGCTCTGATACCAAGCTGAAAGGACCCAACCCCGATTTAGCTTCCTAAATCGGAATCAAACCCCTTCGAAAACACGAACCAACAAAAACTTTTCGAAATTTGGGCAGAGTTTCATTATTAGCGTGGAATTACCATTACCTGCACTCGTAAAATACACTCCATCCTATGCCACAAAACGCAAACCGTGGGCACCAATCCCATCCGGATTTCTCAATATATCAACAATAACGTAAAGTAGTAAATATATATGTACTTTACTGAAAATCCGGAGTAAAATCGTATAACATATACAATAGGAAGCTCAGAGCGACTTCTAATACATAATCATATACGCATACCACAGTAGGTAGAACAATAAACCTACTGGAGGGAACAAAGTAGCTCGAGCACTATGCCTCCGACCACGACGTGCGAAACCAGATCCTGAACTGCAAACTGGGCACGGAAACCGAAAAGCCCAGGTGAAAGACAATAAACACGTTAAAGTGAGTGGACAAAAATAAATGTCTTTCACCAAGTAATATATACGTATAAAATCATACGCGAGTCAAATGCACATAAAATCAAATAATACGTGAGGAGACTCTGGCTACCACTCACGTACTGAGCATGCCACGTAAAACATATCGCGGAGACTCTCGTGGGCTTCCACGCGATAGCACAGTCTGAATCACGGGATCCCAGACCCACACGTGATCCTAGCCAGAAAGGCCTCGGGTCAGGATATCTGTCCTTCCCGGAGCGTACTCGGGGATCAGCCGAGAAGCCAATGTGTATCGATACCACAACATATACTGAGACTGTACTCTGTGTAAACCAAATCATAAATCTTTTCTATGCACATGCTTAAACATAATATGTACGTATGAATATATTCGTATACGTATATTCGTTTATGCATAATCGTAAAACACATGCTCGTAAAATCATAATCAATCTGCATGCTCAAATTCGTAAATCATTTATAAAAGACTCGCAATCAATCCGTGAAAATAAAATGTCCACTCACAAATTGGCGTAACGCGATACGCGTTAACCCGTGATCCGGCGGAAAGTCCATCGCCAAAATAACGATCACGAACCCCTGAATAATCACAACGTCCAATATTCAAAGTCATAATCTGACAATACAAATCAAACCACGAGAAACCACCGTTCTCGGAAACACACAATTCAAAGTCGACGAATCGTCGAAAACCCGTATATACCACCTCAATACCTTGCTTTACGTTCGGACGCTCAACTCGAAAAACGAACCTCCCCACTGCGATCGGGGCGCGATTTCGAGTCAAATGACATGCGACTTGTCGAAAGTCAAAAAGTCAACCCGTTGACCGTTGACCGCCGTTGACCGCCGTCCACGGCGGCGCCACTGTTGACCGGAGAATTTCATGGCGGAGCAACCCCTATTCCATGCAAAACCACCCACTGAGCAACTTTGTCAACTGCACCAAAGTCCAATTCTCACTCTAACATGGTCAATTTAATGAAAAACCGAAAGAACACACAAATTTCAAATCCAAAATTCTCCTTGTACACATCGAATTGAAACACGAAACTTACAGGGGAGCATCAAGGGGATGAGAGCTTCAAAGCCCACTCAAAGTTGTAGCTCAATTAGGCCAAAAACCATGAACCCGAATTCTCCAAGTTTTCTCCAATTTTGGGCCAGAAATTCCTTCTTTTCCGGCGACCCACGCCACAAACGGTGGCCGGCACCACCACGGGAAGGCCGAGGCGCACCAAACGGACCCTTCCCCAAGCCTTGGGGTGGCCGGAAACATCGTGCCGCCTTGTACCACCGTGAGTCCCGTCGGCCTCCTCCTCTCACTCACCGAGTTGACTCGGTCAACTCGGTCAACACCCAATATGGTAAGTATTGACTTGCCCAGTATGGAAATTTCTATTTATAGCCTTTCCCAAAAAGGAAACTTCATGTTTATCCAATTCGACGAACTTCAAACGCGCGTAACTTTCTCGTCGTATATCCGATTCCGATAATTCTCGTGGCCACAAACTCGTCTCGACGTACTCTTCAATAATCATTTGAAGTCAAACACATCGGCCAAATGGATAAAAAGTCAACTGTTCCGATCAACATATAATTAAATCAACCAAACAATCAACAATCGGCAAAATTTGCAACTAATTCCTCGTAACTCCAAATCATGCTCCGGAAGTTCATACGAACTCGAAATTAAATTCTGAACGACTTCCATGAAGAAGCCAAAACCAAATTCTCGTCCGGTAATTTAGTCGTTAAGTAGCCCACCATTTAAATCTGAACTTCAAATATTCATAACTAATTCCTCGGTCGTCCAAATAACGATCCGGAACCGCCCACGAACTCGAAATCACATGTACTACGACTCTCGAGAAGAGACTCAGCTCCAATTCTCGGCAAATAATTAAGTCGTTAATAAACCAGGCGGTTCCAATACTGTCGGAACTCTGCGACTACGCAGTAACTCATCAATCAAGCTGATCATACTTCTAATTCTGGTCCGGGTCGTCACAAATCCACCCCCCTTAGAAAAATTTCGACCTCGAAATTTCCGAGTCTGCTGGCTAAAAGTAGAAGTACTGCCTCTGCATACTGCTCAACTGCTCAGTGGTAACGTCAACTGAACAACTCTGATAACAGACTCCACAACAGGAGATAACTCCGTGCTGAAATCTCTGTACCCTCAAATCACTAATCTGGATTGGCTCCACACAATAGCTAAGTGTTCCCGCATAAGGAACAGGTAGGGTACACAATAGATAGCAAACCTGAAACACAGTTCCGCCATACGGAACACAACACACATAAAAGCCAACACTATAGGCGATGCCGAACCTCACGGCATAACACAACCTCGCATATGGCCACACACGGATCAAAATATCAAGGCAAATCACAACTCAGTTCACACATCAATATATCTCACCTATTCATATCAGCAAAGCTCGAACATCGAACTCGGGCAATAACCAATCCATTTCCGCTAATCTGACAGTCTGTGGTAACACACTCCACAAAATCGGAAACAAACATTAACTCAAATTCAAACCAAACTCACTCCAACACAATGAAGTACAACATCGTTCCTCAAAACGACGTCAAACAATATCAAATCACAGTGGACAACAACCTGGTACTGCAAGCAACCTCGAACAGCTGAAACTGCTGGTCCCGAATCCTCCGGAACTACAATACCAAGGTCCACAACATGCCCTCCAAGGCCTGAATAGTCCTCAAAGATCGCTCGCCAATCCGAGGATAAGAACTGGTACCAACACGTAATCTGGTCCCCAATGCTTACTGCAGAGCTTGCCAACACTCCGTCGTAGCTGATTATCTCGATCAGCGGACTGGGATACAGATACACCACGTAAATAGCCAATCTTCGTCAAACACAGCTATGCCAGCCAACCACTGGAATCATCTCCGAAAGTACAAGGAACTGTACTGAGTACGTCAGACGACCTACAAAGGCCCAACAACTGGTATCACCAACCAAAGTGCAAACAACATACACAAACACAGCAACAATCGCCACGTCTAATCGGAAATCTTCAATGGCTGACACTTCTCGGCAAGTCTCTGCCTCCTAGCCATCGCCAGTCGACGAATGTGGCATCAGCACACACAAGCTGCTACATGGCTCTGTGGATTGCGTCACGACTGGTAAACTCGAAGTATTTGATACCTCTCTGCATCAACAGTGCATAACGCACGCAAAACCACAAGCCTCAACATCATCACACTCGAACTCAGCTCTCGTAGCCCATAACTCGGCTAACACGGAGACTCGAGTCATACTCACACATGAAATACTGAAGCTCCCAACTCTCGACTGAATGCATCAACAACAGCATCATCCCAAACGGATGGTCAAAGTACAACCTTTAGCTTTTCCCGAACAAACTCAAAGGTGCAGCCATAGTCGTTAGTCGACCCCATCCATCAACACTGCCTCAAGCCAAAATCTGGCCGAAAATGCAAGTGGATGAAACTCAAGTGATCAGGGTACCTCCTACATTATACTGCACGCCATAGTAGCAGTATCTCCAACTCTCTGGTGCTAGCACAAGGACAGCTACATCCAAATCACGCATAGGATATGCAACCACACAAAGTTCCACTGTCTGGAACCACGAGCCACCGCTCTGCTACACAGCACCAAAATCATCACGCTAATCGGCCAGAACTCACACTGGCTGAACTTCGCAAACACAAGATCATCTCGCGAAGTCCGCAAAACCGCTTGCAACTGCTTCAGGTGCTGGCCCACACTCTTGGGATACATCAGGACGTTGCCAACGAACATGTCCACAACTCGTCCAGAACCCGTCTGAACACCTGGTCCATCAAATCCACACGATCTACGGGGCATTTGTCAACCAATAACGTGACCAAGAACTCCTGATGTCCGCACCGTGATCCGAAAGCCAACATAGCCACATCTGACTCATCAAACCTCCACTGATGGTATCCGGATCCGAAATCAATCCTCGAAAAGACTGAAGCTCTCACAAGCTGATCAACCAATCGTCAATCCGAAGCGGAGGATACTCACTCTCCTCTGAAGCGAATCAGGCTTCCGGTAGTCAATGCGCCACCTCATCGAACCATACAAACAGTCGCACAACTGATGCAAGAGCACACCACGAAATCTCCTGAAACCTCCTCCAACAACTCCTGGAGTCGAAACAATAGCTCCATCAGCTCCGCTGGCTCCGAACGACAAGACGTCGGTAAAATGAGTCCAGCGCCCGATACAAACTCAATGGTGTAGTCGATCTCCTGAACTAGAGGAACACCTGGTAATTCCTCCGGAATACATCTGGAACTCGGGAACCACATCGATGTCGCCAATGTCGGGTACAGCAACCATAGTATCCGCAACATGAGCTAGGCAAACAACACAACTCGTCTCTACCATCCGCTCGACCATCACCACGAAACAGCATCTCGGGAAAATCTGGTCGGCGAAACACAACCTCCTTCTCGAGGTACTCGAACACAGCCAAATGCGTCGTCAGTAAGTCCATACTCACAAACATACCAAAACCACAATATCCAGCTATAACAGATCCGCGGCTAAGCCATATCCTCCAACAAGGATCTCGCAACCTCCGGATGGATGCAACATTCTTCAAAACCTCGGAAGTGGAGACGCAGGTACAATGGCCATGGACATCAAGCAACAGTAACCTCGGAGAATAGTCTGTCCTCAAACAAGGTCATGGCATGAACTCCAACATGTCCAACTAGCCGCCCACGTCAATAGCGACTTGTTGAATAATTCGTCAAAATGATACATTGATCAGACTGCAGGAACAGCATCATGATCCCTTCGTGAACTCTAAACTGTCGAACCTCAAACATAGTTGGCTGAGGGCGCTCCCTCGCAACGTGACTCTTCTGGCCACCAAAACAGCAACTGAAAGTGCTCCACGAACACAAGTCACCGCAACACCTGCTACGTGAAAGGATCACCAACGACCGCCCAAACACACGCCACAGGAGCAAATCCGCTACACTGTGATCTCCGCCATCGTCAAACGGATCAGCAGAGGATCCTCAACATAACCGAAAAGGCCACAGTTTGACGACATCACTGATTTCGAGGTGCCTAAACTCAACCTCATCAAAATCTCGACTAAATCCACTTTCCTCAAACCATCACATCGGAAACCGCGTACATCTTTCCCTCACAATAGCCTCCCCACTGAGTGCAACACACTAAGCTCCTCACGGCAATCTCGAGGCATAACAGTCAGACTCTCTCTGATGCTCAGGTTCAAACTCATCTCGAACCTCGTGCATAGCTCCCTCTAAAGCCACATAACTAGTGCAAACAAGGACAAACATGTGAACAATGCATCTCTGCCTCAGGTGGGTAAACACTCCACATAACACTTGCTGGTTAGCCTGATCAACCTTTGCCGTATAAACAACACTCTGAATGTAGGCCATGGAGTCACAACCGAAACTCACATAATATCAGCCCACCAAACACAACAAACTGACTCAGGCACACATCACTGCCACAAATCTCAGCTCTGAGACAACGTACAGACGCTCATATACACATCCCTAGGAAAACCGTGCCACACATATAACTGAATCCAGAATACTCATCCGAATCCACTGTTCTCTGGCAATTCACACGTCGAATGATCCTCAACAGGATCCACAACCGAAATGACACGGAAAGCACGTCAGGAGGCATCCTAATGAATACAATACCGTTCACAACAAGTGGAACGTAATCATGGAACTTCAAATATTTGAAAGCATACAACACCCGGAATTTGATGATTATCCGCCGGCCGGTCGGGTCACCGTTCCAGACATGCTGTACATTCTCAAATATCCTTAGTAAACACGACTACAGAAGTCTACAAAACCTATAACCTAATGCTCTAATACCAAGCTGAAAGGACCCAACCCCGATTTAGCTTCCTAAATCGGAATCAAACCCCTTCGAAAACAGGAACCAACAAAAACTTTTCGAAATTTGGGCAGAGTTTCGTTACTAGCGTGGAATTACCATTACCTGCACTCGTAAAATACACTCCATCCTATGCCACAAAAAGCAAACCGTGGGCACCAATCCCATCCGGATTTCTCAATATATCAACAATAACGTAAAGTAGTAAATATATATGTACTTTACTGAAAATCCGGAGTAAAATCGTATAACATATACAATAGGAAGCTCAGAGCGACTTCTAATACATAATCATATACGCATACCACAGTAGGTAGAACAATAAACCTACTGGAGGGAACAAAGTAGCTCGAGCACTATGCCTCCGACCACGACGTGCGAAACCAGATCCTGAATTGCAAACTGGGCACAGAAACCGAAAAGCCCAGGTGAAAGACAATAAACACGTTAAAGTGAGTGGACGAAAATAAATGTCTTTCACCAAGTAATATATACGTATAAAATCATACGCGAGTCAAATGCACATAAAATCAAATAATACGTGAGGAGACTCTGGCTACCACTCACGTACTGAGCATGCCACGTAAAACATATCGCGGAGACTCTCGTGGGCTTCCACGCGATAGCACAGTCTGAATCACGGGATCCCAGACCCACACGTGATCCTAGCCAGAAAGGCCTCGGGTCAGGATATCTGTCCTTCCCGGAGCGTACTCGGGGATCAGCCGAGAAGCCAATGTGTATCGATACCACAACATATACTGAGATTGTACTCTGTGTAAACCAAATCATAAATCTTTTCTATGCACATGCTTAAACATAATATGTACGTATGAATATATTCGTATACATATATTCGTTTATGCATAATCGTAAAACACATGCTCGTAAAATCATAATCAATCCGCATGCTCAAGTTCGTAAATCATTTATAAAAGACTCGCAATCAATCCGTGAAAATAAAATGTTCACTCACAAACTGGCGTAACGCGATACGCGTTAACCCGTGATCCGGCGGAAAGTCCATCGCCAAAATAACGATCACGAACCCCTGAATAATCACAACGTCCAATATTCAAAGTCATAATCTGACGATACAAATCAAACCACGAGAAACCACCGTTCTCGGAAACACACAATTCAAAGTCGACGAATCGTCGAAAACCCGTATATACCACCTCAATACCTTGCTTTACGTTCGGACGCTCAACTCGAAAAACGAACCTCCCCACTGCGATCGGGGCGCGATTTCGAGTCAAATGACATGCGACTTGTCGAAAGTCAAAAAGTCAACCCGTTGACCGTTGACCACCGTTGACCGCCGTCCACGGCGGCGCCACTGTTGACCGGAGAATTTCACGGCGGAGCAACCCCTATTCCATGCAAAACCACCCACTGAGCAACTTTGTCAACTGCACCAAAGTCCAATTCTCACTCTAACATGGTCAATTTCATGAAAAATCGAAAGAACACACAAATTTCAAATCCAAAATTCTCCTTGTACACATCGAATTGAAACACCAAACTTACAGGGGAACATCAAGGGGATGAGAGCTTCAAAGCCCACTCAAAGTTGTAGCTCAATTAGGCCAAAAACCATGAACCCGAATTCTCCAAGTTTTCTCCAATTTTGGGCCGGAAATTCCTTCTTTTCCGGCGACCCACGCCACAAACGGTGGCCGGCACCACCACGGGAAGGCCGAGGCGCACCAAACGGACCCTTCCCCAAGCCTTGGGGTGGCCGGAAACATCGCGCCGCCTTGTACCACCGTGAGTCCCATCGGCCTCCTCCTCTCACTCACCGAGTTGACTCGGTCAACACCCAATATGGTAAGTATTGACTTGCCCAGTATGGAAATTTCTATTTATAGCCTTTCCCAAAAAGGAAACTTCATGTTTATCCAATTCGACGAACTTCAAACGCGCGTAACTTTCTCGTCGTATATCCGATTCCGATAATTCTCGTGGCCACAAACTCGTCTCGATGTACTCTTCAATAATCACTTGAAGTCAAACACATCGGCCAAACGGATAAAAAGTCAACTGTTCCGATCAACATATAATTAAATCAACCAAACAATCAACAATCGGCAAAATTTGCAACTAATTCCTTGTAACTCCAAATCATGCTCCGGAAGTTCATACGAACTCGAAATTAAATTCTGAACGACTTCCATGAAGAAGCCGAAACCAAATTCTCGTCCGGTAATTTAGTCGTTAAGTAGCCCACCATTTAAATCTGAACTTCAAATATTCATAACTAATTCCTCGGTCGTCCAAATAACGATCCGGAACCGCCCACGAACTCGAAATCACATGTACTACGACTCTCGAGAAGAGACTCAGCTATAATTCTCGGCAAATAATTAAGTCGTTAATAAACCAGGCGGTTCCAATACTGTCAGAACTCTGCGACTACGCAGTAACTCATCAATCAAGCTGATCATACTGCTAATTCTGGTCCGGGTCGTCACATCACATTGTTCAATTGTTCCTTCACGGATTGAGGGACTGATGACCACTCTGACCACAGAACAGAGAACTTGTCCCGGATATTGCTTCCAACCATACCGGAGTACCTCCTACAAATGTTTCTTTCTGTCCCCGATCCTTGCTCGTCAGTCTCTATGACCAGTGGCCCGTAGGCCTCGACGTCCTTCTGAAGTTGTTTTCCCACAACACAGCGTCTGGTTCTCACTTTTTTCTCCCTTCGACGTCTGTCGAATAAGACAAAGTAAAAAAAATTTAAATAGGATCACCCAATTTAATATACAAATTATCGGAAAGTTTGAAATTAAATAATGTATATATTTACTATTTACCCGATGATTCTGACGTCGATGCGTTTGCTATCCTCTCATTTTTCAGAGGTGTGTCAAACGGCTGGAAGACATATGCTTCCTTCAGGTGGATGTGAATAAGGTTTCCCTTGTCATCGACAGATGGTCTAAAGTTTTCCACGTCATTGCCATCTAGCAGGGAAGGTACGCCTTGCGAGTGGAAATAGAGGTAAGAAGGGAAGACACCTCCTTGTTCTCCGGACGACGATGTCCCTGAACCACCAGCATGACCGGGAGAAGGACCTGAAATTGGCTCTAGCTGGTTCATTTCTAGCATACGAGGACCTGAAGGAGAAGGACTCGTATAGCTGGGTGTACCCGACACGTAGCTCATGTCCGACAAAACCTGACGTGAAGGGTCAGGACCCGTAGAGCCGGGCGTAAACATTTGGCCCCTGTTGGAGAACAAAAGTTTTCTCGCGCTCTGTGCTCGTTGGGGGTCGGCCACATCATCATGCACAAGCATCTCTTGGGTGCCTCAAAGCAATTGCCAGCGATGTTTGTTGTACGGGCCGCCGTAAGGTTGGTACAGCCTGTTGTTCAAGCCAGACCCACAATTGTCGCCGCTAGACCCGTTTTCTTGATTCTTAGATGTCGCCTTCTTTCCTCTACCCGAAAAAAAATGCACGATTCCTAAAATTCACATAATTTGAGCATCTTCAACATCAATAAGTTAAATATACATCTGATTACTGTATTTCTTAAACATTATCATTCATCAATATCAATCAATTAAACATCATTTCTAATATTTAATAATTCATCTTCAACCTCAACAAACCTCAATAAACCAAAATATAACCTAAATATCATCATCAATCAACATTAACATAAAACAAACCTATATCATCATCAATCAACATATACTTAACATAAAATAGAACCTAAATTTCATCAATCAACATTAACATTAAACACGAAATATCATCATCATTATCATCGTCATCATCATCATCATCATCATCATCATCATCATCAATCATCAATCATCAACTTCAACAAACCTATAAATCTATTCATCATCGATCAACATATATATTAACACCACAAACATAACCGGTTCATCACAAATAGTTTATTGTAATTAAGAGAGAGAGAGAGAGAGAGAGAGAGAGGTACTATTTTTTAGGAGCTTCTTGAGAAAAAGGAGGTGGCTGGCGACAGGAGGCAGACAGCAGAGAGAAGTGGGAGGAGGAGAGAGAGGAGAGAGAGGCGGGTTTAGGGGTGATTTGGTGGCGGAAGACGATCAATTGAGGGCAGCGGTGGTGAGAGATTTTAGGAGGAGAAGGGTGAGAGAATGGCATGGTGCGGTCTGTTTTCGACTTAAAATGGAAAACTATACCCGACGACGTTCACTTAAGTCGTCGGGTATACTATACCCAACAACACACCGTCTGAACGTCGTTGGGTATAGTATACATGAGGACGTGCTGTATGCAAGTCGTTAGGCATAGTATACCCGACAAGAAATGGAAAAAATAGTCGGGTATACCCTGAAAATATTTTCAAAAATTAGCCTCGATCATTTGAAAACACAATTCACACAAAAACCTGTTTAAGTAATTTTTGATCATCACCCTTCAGTAAACACGTAAAATTTAGCAAACATGTAAATTATGATCATCACAAACACGTAAATTTAACACATATTCATTTTTAACTAATCAAGACGCATAATCAGAATCATCGCTTGAGTCTGATTTTGTGTCCATGTTAATTTCTAGTAATATGTGTTGCTCATCTTCACCGGAGTCTTCATTGTCTTCTTCATTTAGATTGACATCAATAAGTTTTGCTCGAGGAAGTCGAACCACACTACCTGGACTCACATTGTTATGGCAAATTGTCGAGGAATCTGAAATATTAACTGTGTTCGGCTCCTGGTATACAGTAACTTCTTCATTCCAAGAGTTAACTACTATATGTTAATTCTTCTTGGTATTAACTACTATATGTTAATTGTTGATATATATATATGTATGTGTGTTAATTTGTAATTAAGAATATACAGAAGAATTAATGTAATTAATTTATAGGTTAAAGATATTTATAGATATAATGTTGAATATTTAATTAGTGCATGTACATATTAATTTATGTATATACAGTAGGAATGTTGAGGATGGACAAGCAATAGGATCGAAGATATGGCATTAGAATGTGGAATTTTATAGAATATGTGAAGTGTAATGCTAATGGGAATACAATTATTCATTATTACCCGTGTACGCAATGTCAGTGTCGCAGTGATTTGTATCGCTTTCCCATTAATATAGTATGGGAGAATCTGAAGAAAAACGGATTTTGGGATAAGTATACATGTTGGATTTATCACCGTGAAACATCATCAGCGGGTCAGTTTGATAATTGGCAATTTTCTGAGAGGGCCAGTACAACCAATGATCCAGCAACGAGGTTGCTCAATGTTGTGTTTCCTTATGAGAGTGGTGTATATGCTCAAGTACAAGATATCCCTGCTGACATTGAGGGCTTCCCTTTAATAAGCTAGTCCACCAATTACCCAGAGTTGTCAACACCGCCAGTATTAACAAGTACAACATGCTGATTGTCTTCCAACATACACTGTTGTATAACGGGTGTAACAAGACTGTTCTTGAAATGGTCATTGGAATAATGAAGATCAAAGTGGAGAACAAATTGAGTGTCAAGGCTGTTGATGCTTATCTGGAGTTGACAACTTTGGCGATGCCCGTGGTCATCATCTGCCTACCACTCATCGTAAGGTGCGAAATATCCTGAAATATCTTGGTCTTACCTACATCTAAATCCATGCATGCAGATACGATTGTGTTCTCTTTTATGGTGAAGATGCTGAAGGGAATGATCTAAACCTTGATGCATGTCCGGTACGTCACACCGACAGGTATAAGTTGACTCCTGCAGGGAATAAGAAAGTTGTAAAGGTACTTCGGTATTTCCTGCTGATTGATAGGCTGGAAAATTTATTCATGTATGCACACACGGCTAAAGCTATGAGATGGCATGCAGAGAGGGATTTGCCTGACAATGATACCCTCATACACCCTGCTGACAGGAGAGGCTTGGAAGTACATGGTTAGCGAGTTTTCTCATTTTGTATCAGAGGTCCGAAATGTTTTGCTCGGGCTCTCATCTGATGGTTTCAACCTTTTGGCAACATGAGTCTTTATTACAGTATATGGCTAGTTTTTTTGGTACCATATAACCTTCCTCCATTGATGTGCATGAAGAAGGAATATAATATGCTGACTATGTTAATTTTATGGCCGGGTTATCCAGGAAAATATCTCGATGTGTATATGAGACCCTTGATTGAGGCGCTTAAGTACCTTAGTAACATTGGTCATCCTACTTATGACAAGTACAAAAAGAAGATGTTCAAGATGCATGCCATGCTTTTTTTCACCTTTAGTGATTTTCCTGCCCGCAGGATGTTGTCGGGCAACGTTACCAGGGGATATAGGGTTTGTCCAAAGTTCATGACTGTTGATTACGGCAGCCCTCATTGCAGTAAGATTGTCCATATGCGTCACTATTGTTGGCTTCCACATGATCACCCATTTCAGGAGGATAAGAAGACATTTGATTAGACTGTAGAAATAGGTGTGCAACCTAGGAGATGAACGGGAGATGAAATTTTGGAAGTGCTGAATGAATACGATTTTGAGCAGCTCAGCAATAATCCTGATGTAGTGGCAGCAATACCTCTCATACCCGACCGATATAAATTCTGAACGCATAAAAGCATATTCTGGGAACTTACGTACTGGTTCAAGTTGGCCATCAGACACTACATAGATGTCATGCACATTGAGAAGAATGTCTACGAAAGTGTGGTGGGCACAATGCTGAATTGGAAGGGGAAAACTAAAGACGGCCCTAAGGCACGCATTGATCTGAAAATAATGGGTATACGAAAACATTTGTGGTTGAGAGAAGTGAAGAAAACAATGCCTCAAGCTCCTTACACCGTCAAGCCTAACCAGAAGAATAAAAATTTTAGGTGGATGGGTAATGTTAAATATCCTTCAGGCTATGCAGGCAATATAGGCCGGTGTGTTAATTTCCAGGATAATAAGGTGTACGGATTAAATAGTCATGACTGCCATATACTGCTTCAACGTCTCTTTCTTATTTTCATTCGATCATACCTGCCTCGTCAGGTGGTTGAGCCGTTAGTAGCGTTGTTAAGATTCTTTCAAAAGTTATGCACTAAAGAAGTGAAAAAATAAAACTTGAGGGAAATGCAACAGGACATCATTTTTATCATATGCAAATTCGAGAGAATATTTTCCCCAAATTTTTTTGACATCATGCCTCACCTGATGATCCATCTTCCCGAACAATTGTTGCTTACTGGTCCAGTACACTACACTTGGATGTATCCCATGAAAATGTACATATAATTCAACATCTGATAAATTGGCATAATTTTTTTTTATATAATTATGTATTTCCATAATCCTCACATGCACTTTACAATTTGATAGACAACTGGGGGACTACAAAGATTATATGGCTAATAAATCTGCACCTGAAGGGTGTATAGCTGAAGCATATCTTGTGCACGAGTGCGTAATGTACACCTAGATGTATTTGGGAGCGTTGGAGGTCCCTCCACAACATATGCCGGTAGATGAACCTCAGCTCAATCTTTCTATCCTCTCGAATGAAGTTGAAGTATATGGACAGTTGCCAAAGTCATACAATTTGGAACCGTATGAGCTAGTCATTACCCACTGGTGGGTATTAATAAATTTTCCAGAAGTTCAATACTGGAAAAACATCCATCTAAACATCCCTGCGGTTGCCGTTGATCTTGAGTACCACAATAGGGAGTTTGCAAACTATTTTGACAGCTGGGTAAGTGTTTCAAATTGATTTACTTCTATATATTCATAAATTAATGTGAAGATTATGAGTTAATGATTGCTGTTTTTATCTTCAAATGAACCATGTACAATGTGATGGTGACCCACATTGGTCACACGAATTGAGGGTTTTGGCGATGAAACCGATAACTTCAAGAGTGTATTCGATGTGTAAGGTCAATGGCGTGAAATTTATATGTCAACATAGAGACGACAGATAGAGAACACATAATTCTGGGGTAATGGTGCATGGTGGACAGAATAACAATGACTATTACGGTGTTCTCCATTCAGTGGTTGAACTAATTTATAGGGAGGGCATGACCGTGCACTTGTTTAAGTGTAGATGGTTCTATACTAACCTTGTGTACATAAGGGCCGATAAATACGGTCTTTTTTCGGTGAATACTGCTACAAGCTGGTATAAGGATGACCCTTTTATTTTTGCCACATCTCCCTGTAAAACAAGTGTTTTATCTAGATGATCTTGTGCACAAAGGGGCGTAGAAAGTAGTCAACCATGTTGTTCCTAGAAACATATACAGCGCTGGTACACTTGGTGAGACCGCAGATGTTGAAGAAGTGACTGCATACCAAAAGCCGAACGTAATTGGTATTCCTGAATCCTCTACAATTCGCCTAAATAATGTGAGACCCGGTAGTGTGGTTCGACTTTTACGGGCGGATGTAAGTCTTATTGATGTTAATCCAATAAAGACAACGAAGACTCTGGTCATGAGGAGCAGCATATATTACTGAAAATTAACTCCGACACAAGATCCAGCCTCAAGTGATGATTTTGATTATGAGCCTTAGTTAAACATAAATGTTTATTAATTAATTAAATATGTGGGTTGATTTGAAATTTGTGTGTACATTCAGTTTTTCATGAAATTGACCATGTTAGAGTGAGAATTGGACTTTGGTGCAGTTGACAAAGTTGCTCAGTGGACGATTTGGGGTGGAATAGGGGTGGCTCCGCCTTGAAATTTTCCGTCCGGCAGCGGCGCCGCCGTGGACGGCGGTCAACGGTCAACATGTTTGACTTTTTGGACTTTCGGCAAGTTGCATGTCATTTGACACGAAATCGTGCTCTGATCGCAGTGGGGAGGTTCGTTTCTCGATTTGAGCATCCGAAAGTTAAGCGAGGTATTGAGGTGTTATATATGGATTTTCGACGATTCGTCGTATTCGGATTTCGTATTTCCGAGGACGGTGGTTTTTTCGTGATTTGTCTTGTATTGTCGGATTATGACTTTGAATAATGGACTTTGTGAATATTCAGGGGTTCGTGATCGTTGTTTTGGCGAGGGACTTTCCGCCGGATCACGGGTTAACGCGTATCGCGTTACGCCAGTCTGTGAGTGGACAGTTTATTTTCACGGAATTAATGCGAGTCCTTTATATATGTTTTATGAACTTGAGCATGCAGCATGATTATGGTTTTACGAGCATGAGATTTCATACGAGAATATGTTTAATATGAGCATGTGTTTTGCGGTTATACGATTATACTTATACGAATATACGTATACGAGTATACATGCATTTATATGCTGTTTCATGCATTTGCATCGAACTGTTTATGATTTGGTTTACACAGAGTATAGTCTCAGTTACGTTGTTGTATCGATACACCTTGCTTCGTCGGCTGATCCCCGAAGGAGGGCTGCCTGGAGGGGCGTTTCCCCAACCAGACCGGTGAGGGGCGTATTCCCCGGAACCGAGGCCATTTCTGGCTTAGAATCACGTGGTAGTCAAGGACTCCGTGGTTCAGACTGTACTAGCACGGAGGAGTCCATTAGTGACCCCGTGGGATTTTACTTGCATGCTCAGTACACTGGAGGAGTATGAGTTTTACCTCGTGTACTTGTTATTTTATTTACCTGGACTCGCATATGTATTTTAAACATATATATTAACTGGTGAAAGACATTTATTTTCGTCCACTCACTCTAACAGTTTTCATGTCTTTCCCCTGGGCTTTTCGGTTTTCGTGCCCAGTTTGCAGTTCAGGCTCTGGTGTCGCACGTTGTGGTCGGAGGCATAGTGCTCGAGCTACTTTGTTTCATCCAGTAGGTTTATTGTTCTACCTACTGTAGTATGCGTATATGATTATGTATTAGAAGTCCCTCTGAGCGTCCTATTGTATATGCTATATGATTTTACACCGGATTTCAGTAAAGTATAGATATATTTATTGATTTACTTTACTGTTAATATATTTAGAAATCCGGATGGGATTGGTGCCCACGGTTTGCTTTTTGTGGCATAGGATGAAGTGTATTTTCCGCGTGCAGGTAATGGTAATTCCACGCTAGTAACGAAACTCTGCCCAAATTTTGAAAAGTTTTTGTTGGTTCGTGTGTTCGAAGGGGTTTGATTCCGATTTAGGAAGCTAAATCGGGGTTGGGTCCTTTCATATCGTTCTTAATCGGGGATTGAGGGTGCATGCACCACTACATTTTTAACCATTGCCGGCGATTTTTCCCCCAAAAATCGCCGGCAATGTCTTTTTTTTTTTTAATCATTGCCTTCGATTTTTCCAGCAAATCGCCGGCAATGTTCCGCCGGTAATTAAAAAAAAAATACATTGCCGGCGACTTAAATGTAAGTCGCCGGCAATGTCCTTTTTTTTTTTGAATTATTGCCGGCGACTTACATTTAAGTCGCCGGCAATGTCTTTTTTTTTTTTTTTAATTACCGGCAGAACATTGCCGGCGACTTACATTTAAGTCGCCGGCAAAGTTAAAAAAAAAAAAAAGCATTGCCGGCGATTTTTGGGGAAAAAATCGCTGGCAGTGGTTAAAAATGTAGTAGTGATGCATGAAAGGACCCAACCCCGATTTAGTTTCCTAAACCGGAATTAAACCCCTTCTGAAAACACGAACTTGCAAAAACAACAAAAATTTCGGCCGAGTTTTGTTACTAATGCAGAATTGCCATTAACCTGCACCCGAAAAATACACTTCAACCTATGCCATAAAAGCCAAACCGTGGGCACCAATCCCATCCGGATTTCTCAATATCATAACAATAAAGTAAAGCAGTAATCAAAACTGTACTTTACAAAAATCTGAGAAAATCATACGATAACATATCAGTAGTGTATAAGAGCGACCTCTAGTGTATAAATACAAAAATATACAACAGTAGGCAAAACAAGAAACCTACTGGAAAAGAAAGGTACATCGAAAGCTAAGCCTCCAACCGCGACGTGAGACACCAGAATCCGAACTGCAAACTGGGCATGGAAATCGAAAAGCCCAGGGGAAAGGCAAATAAAATCGTTAGAGTGAGTGGACGAAAATAATCATATGCCTTTCACCATTTATATATATCATAAAACAAAGCAAAGCGAGTTCAGAATATAAATAGAGGTGCCAGGCGAATCTCTCAAGCCCGACGGTGATAGGCTAGGCGAATCTCTCAAGCCTAGCGGGCAGATCAGAGGAATCTCTCAATCCTCGATCTGACTACCGGTGATCAGCCGAGTAGCCAATGCATCGATGCTAAATAAATGCCATCACCATATAAAATATAAAACAATACCTCCAAAAACAATAAATAGTCTCAACATCGTATATAAATAAATACGAAAATCACGAACTCGCTACGACAGTGAAAATAGAAAAGTCCACTCACAGATGAGCACTAATCACGAGATCCGGCGGAAGATCCCTCGCCCAATGTACGATCTCGATGTCCTGAATAATCACAAAATATAACTGATCAAAATCATAGTTCATCACACTGTACCACACCTCGGAAACCAACCGTTCCCGGACACATATAACTGATACATAATAATCGACGTAAACTCCCGAAATCTCCACATAAACCCTCGACTAAAAATCCGGTACCCAAATCAACTTGAAAACCTCAAGGCGATGATCGAGGAGTAAATACGAGCAAAATGACATATAACTCGACAAATTTCAAAAAGTCAACGGGTCCCCAGAGCTCCGTCGTTGACCGCCGACGCCGGCAGCGGCGCGCCGTCAACCGGAGAGATTTTTCGGCGGCCAAGCTCCCAAATTGTTCTCCTCCTCAAGCCAAGAAACTTTCCTCAAGGAACCACCACCATCCAGCCACCACCGTGGCCGAAAAATAGCTCTAAAGTTTCACGGCCGAGAATTGCTGGAAAACTTTCTCGACCGATTCCGGCGGCGTCACGCTACTCCGTCCCTCCAAATCAAAGGGGAAATCATCCTTGATCTGAAAGGACCCAACCCTGATTTAGTTTCCTAAACCGGAATCAAACCCCTTCTGAAAACACGAACCAACAAAAACCATTAAAATTTCGGCAGAGTAATGCTACTAACGCGGAATTGCCTTTACCTGCACCCGGAAAATAACACTTCATTCTATGCCACAAAAACCAAACCGTGGGCACCAATCCCATCTGCATTTCTCAATATCATATCCATAACAATAAACAGTAAACATAACTATTCTATATAGAAAATCCGGGAAAAACCATATAAAACATGTATCAGTATCGTATCAGAGCGACCTCTAGTGTTTATATACAATATATACAACAGTAGGCAAAACAAGAAACCTACTGGAAAGGAAAGGTAGCTCGGACGACTAGCCTCCGACCGTGACGTGAGACACCAGAATCCGAACTGCAAACTAGGCACGGAAAACGAAAAGCCCAGGGGAAAGGCAATAAAACGTTAGAGTAAGTGGACGAAAATAAACATATGGCTTTCACCAATTTCATATACAATAAACAAGTATAACGAGTTCGGAAAATATATATATGGAGGTGCCAGGCGAATCTCCCAAACCTGACGGTCAGGCGAATCTCTCAAGCCTGACGGTGATAGGCCAGGGGAATCTCTCAACCCCAGCAGCATAACAGGGGAATCTCTCAACCCTGCTCAGAGAAATCTCTCAACTCTGGTTAGACTACCAGTGATCAGCAAAGTAGCCGAAGCATCGATACAAGTATGCCATCACCATAAAAATATAAAATAATACCTCCAAAAATACTAAATAAGCTCAACATCGTATATAAAAAAATACGGAAAATCACGAACTCGCAACGACTGTGAAAATATAAAAGTGTCCACTCACAGGTGAGCAAAGCGCGCACTCGCGCTAATCACGTGGTCCGGCGGAAGATCCCTCGCCCGAAGCACGATCTCGATCCCCTGAATAATCATAAAATATAACTGATCAAAATCATAGCTCACAAAACTGTACTACACCTCGGAAACCAACCGTTCCCGGAAACGTATAACGGATACAAAAATAATTAACGAAATTCCCAAAATCTCCACTCAAACCCTCGACTGAAAATCCGATACCCAAATCAACTCGAAAACCTCAAGGCGACGATCGGGGCGCGAATACGAGTGAAATGACATATAGCTCGACAGATTTCCAAAAAAATCAACGGTCTCCGGAGCTCCGCCATTGATCGCTGCCGTCGCCGCCGGCTCGCCGTCAACTGGAGAAAATTTCTGGCAGCCAAGCTCACCGAAGCTTCCTCTCAACGAGCCTAACACATCTCTCAACTATGACAAGGACCAATTCCAGCAACACACGCCGGAAATCAGCTCGAAATCCACGGGGTTCCACTACCACCGGCAGCCTCTGATCTCCTCCAATCTTCGTCCACGGCTCATGGCGGCCTTCGAGACCACTCCCAAAGGCACCACCGTGGCCCCATGGTCCAATCCCCCCTAATCCCTGGCCACCGTTCACAAAATCCGATTCCGGCAAGATTTTCTCCGTTTTCAATTCAACATTTCTCCCACAATTCAAAACCAAATCAAGAAATTCCAAGTGCAAAATAGCTTAGAATCATGAGCAGAACATTTTACCTTTCAAAATCGTGGCCTGAAACGGTCGAAATCAGCCAGCTCATCGAAGGAATCCAAACGGCCCAATTTTCTCCACGGGTCAACAGTGGTCAACGACTCCAACTCGTTCATCGCTGGTCAAACTTCCCGAACAGTGTTTTCGACTATTTCCGATATTTATACTCGCGTCTCGGGATGATCGACGGTCCAAAACGAATAACCATTATGATTCGGATAAACTCGATACGAACGGATAAACTCGACGATATTCCAAAACTTCAAATATTCATATTATATTCCTCGATCATCGAAATAATCATCCGGAACCGCCTACGAACTCAAAATCACGTGTACAACAACTCTCGAGAAGAGACTCAACTCAAATTCTCGGCCGATAATTAAGTTGCGATCAAAACCGACAAATCAATTAATTATCGGAAAACAGTGATTACGCGCTAACTCGTGAATTAAGCCGATTATACTACTGATTCTGTTCCGGGTTGTCACATGATCAAAACCCAACTGATTCCACTAAATGAGGCCAATTCCGGCCGGAAAACCCAAACTTCAATCCACTCGTTCTCCCTCAATCCGGCATCAAATCAAGAAATTCCAAGTGCTAAACAACTACAAATCAAGAGAGGAATCGAAATATACCAATATCAAGGCCAGAGGTGGCCGGAAACGTGAAATCCGACGGCAACAGTTCGTTACCTGCGGTGAAGCTCCGGTCAGCCTTAAAGTCAACGGTCAACTCCCTGGTCAATGTCGGTCAAACTTCCAAACAGTGTTTTCGACAATTTTTTGACTATTTCCGATATTTATACTCGCAGCTCGATACGATCGACGGTCCAAAACGGATCACATCCACGTTTCGGATAACTCAAATACGAACTGATAAACTCGACGAAATTCTGCAAATTTCAAATATTCATAACATATTCCTCGATCGTCGAAATAATTATCCGGAACCGCCCACGAACTCGAAATCACGCGTATAACAACTCTCAAGAAGAGACTCAACTCAAATTGTTGCCCGATAATTAAATCGTGATCGAAACCGCCAAATTAATCAATTTACGGAAAATAGTGATTATGCGCTAACTCGTGGATAAAGCCAATTACTGTACTGATTCTGTTTCGGGTTGTCACAAATCTACCCCCCTTAAAAAAAGTTCTACCTCGAAATTTAGGTACCTGCTAGGTGAACAGATGAGGATACTGCTCCCGCATATGCTGCTCAGTCTCTCAGGTGGCCTCCTCAATCGAGTGATTCTGCCACAAGACCTTCACCAGTGGAATTACACGGTGCCTCAACTCTTGCTCACGCCGATCAAAAATCTGTATTGGCTCCTCCACATATGTCAAATCCTCTCGGATAGGTAGCTGATGTGGCGTTGACACATGTGAGGGATCTGGAATATACTTCCGCAACATCGAAACATGGAAAACATCGTGCACACGAGCCATCTCAGAAGGCAACTCAAGTCTGTAAGCCACGACACTAACCCTCTCAGAAATCTCTTACGGACAAATGTACCGTGGTCGAAGCTTGCCACGCTTCCCGAAACGCACAACTCCCCTCCACGAAGATAGTTTCAAGAAGACCCAATCGCCCACCTCGAACTCGAGACACTTTCTTCTCACATCCGCATAACTCTTCTAGCGATCTTGGGCAATCTTCAGTCTGTCTCGGATAATCTGAATGTCCTCCATGGGCTCTTCATCATGCTTGGCCTTGGAGGAGGAATTTGCTAAGTGTGAGAGGAAATGTGTTTGAGGCAGAGGTTTTGCTTCTATATTGTGTGATGCCTTGCTTCTGGTCGAACTCCCCTTTATATAGGATATGGAAAACCCTAGTCAATCCCCAATTAGGAATGAATTAACTCCACTCGGGTAAGTTGATCTTTCTTCATTAAATTAGTGATTCCCGGAGATTTATATGTCCGAATTGAATTATTCTTTTTGCGCTGGAAAGTTAACTTCCAGAGCTTTCTAGAGACATATTATTCGTACCATAATTCCTTTTGATCCGTTTTTGGTGGCCCGTTGAAGTGGGCTAATATACACAGGCAGATTTCCTGATTTCTAGCTTTTGATCTATCTTCTTCTTTTGAGCTTCTTTGTGGACGAATTTGTGGATTATGTGGACCTTCTTGGACACAAAAATATGGTCTTGACCTATCTTAATAATCTTTGATCCAATCCTTATAACTCGTGGCCCATTCTTCTTCATCTTTCCTCCTTATAACAGGAAATTCCTCCTTAACACGTTTTTAGCACATTTATGCCTCATATACTCCATCTTCTTTATTTAGGACCTAAAAACAACAAAATAAGTTAGAAATAAGAATACTGAGGTCATAACTAAGCTAAATGTAGAGAGAAATACGTTATGAATCAAGCATAAAATGTGTAGATAAAAAATGGTCTGAGAAATGGTCTTTAAATGGTTACTAAAATGCATGCCCACATGGTTTGAAGAATTGGAAACCATTTGAAAAATGAAATGGATACCAAAATGGTGCAAATGAGGAAGAAGACATTTCTCCTGCGCGAACCAGGAAAGAGCAATATTGTCGAAATTATGGAGATCCTTGGAGCCGAAGTTATGGAAGATATTTCAATATTATTTTTACCTGATTTGAAGGCCAAAATATGTGCAAATATATGGTATATTCGGCCAAGGAAGATTGGAGAATAAGGAATGCAAGATTCAAGATATCAAGATTTCCGACCCCCTGTAAAGAAGAAAATCTGGGATGCCAGGTCACCCAACTTCAAAAGGGCACCGAATATGCAAATAAACTCCTAATTTAATTATCAGATATGTTATTTGATAGCCCTTGAAGTCTTCTTTCAAACGAATCAAGAATCATAATTTTATGAGGTCTACAGCTCTGGGAAAACAAGTTTAAAGACAAGCTGTCAGATTTGCCCGGGGTACATAAGGAAAGTCTTGGTTTGGTAGGAAAAGACCTAATCTTCTTCTATAAATTGGGGAGCTCGACTCATTCATCATCATCTCTCATTCTAGTAGCTAAAGCTCTACCAAAACACTTCCTACCTCAAAACACTCCAAGTCTTCCAAGACGCCGTCCTTCTCCAAACAACATCAACACTATCCTCCACCGAGACTTTCATGGCAATCCTAACTGTTTCGTCCATTCATTAATGGATCAAGCTGCACCGAGTAGACTAGGGCAATCCCGAATTCCAAAAGTGTAACAATGATTTCTTGTTTTATTTTCTTGTACGAATTCTTGGTAATTTTAGATCAGTTTAAAGGAATGCTTTTGTATATAATTCAAACAAGTTTAGTGTAATCTATTTTGTCTCTACGAAATTAGTTATAACATGTATGTTTTCGTGCTTAATGCTTTGATATTTTGCAGGGCAATCCCACTTAGTATCATTGATGTGTTAGGGAAATCCCGAAGCACACGTATTCATAAAATATGCATGCAAAACGTAGCTAATGACTTAAAATTTAATATGTTGCATATAATCTGTTAGGTTATAAAGAGTTAGGCAAATGAATGAGTTGATCACTTGTATATATATAGTTTAGTTTTATTTTCGGTCTAGTGAGCATGTTTAGGATTTTATGTTCTTTAATTATTTCTACTTGTCTATGAGTGAAGCATGTTAGAATTTAGGGTTCTAAATCTGTTTCCTGGTCATTACTTGTTTAATTTCCTAGCTTACAAAACCAATCCTTAAATACCCACTAAACTTTAGCGTAGTCATGCATGCACCCTCAATCCCCAGTTAAGAACGATACCCTATTTTCCAATGGTACATTTACAACAAAGGGTTTTCATTTTTGTGTCTTTTCTGATTTCTAAGTGTTTAATTTAGTAATTAGTTTGGGCATATCACCTCGTGAACTGGAAGAATTACGCTTTCAAACTAATTATATATTACAAAAGGTACCTTTGCAAAGAAAAATGTGTTAACGACATAAAACGAATACGATTAATTCAAGAAAAAGTAAGAGTGAAAAATTTGAGGTTAATCATAATTTATCAAAACTGAATTACTAGAATAAAAAAATAGTGGGCTAGTCCCTATTACTAGAGTCAAATTTAAATCAACGTAATGAGGTAACCACAAGAAGTGTTCTATCATTTATACGTCGTGTTCAAGACTACTAATGTGTCCCCTTCCTTTTCCAAACACTTCCGGTGCATTTCTCTGGTAGGTAATAACGATGTTTATCCACTTAACAAAACAAGTTTGAGTCAGAATCTAAGGTCAATTCTTTAAAAACGAACAAAGAGTCGAATTAAATAAATTCGCACGTGAATGAATGAACTAATACGCCACACGGCAGTATTAACGTTGGCTGAAGACATTGTTAACAAAATCAAACATGAAGTCCCAACAAATAACACAATTTTTGAAAATGGACGAAGTTCCCATTATACAAATAACTCAAGGTTGCTTACCTAATAAGAAATAATGTCAACTACTTAATTTAGATATGAAATTGTTTCTCAGTACCATATTAAAATATAATTATCCTTGACACCGACATCAATGTCCAACCAAAGTACAAATAAACTTGACAATAATGCTTGACGAATAGTATCTATTTGTTTTCCATTACAACTCATACCTATACTCAACAACTCAAACAAAACACAAATTTGGAGGAAGAAAGCTCCAAGACATTACTTTAAATACTAACGATAGTGACCAACAAAAAAAAGATAGTGGTATGTCAGATACTTAGGTCGGGTCGAAATAGTAAAGGTTGAGTCAAAGAATAAACATATGACTCAAAGAACATACTTTCAGTAAATCAAAAACTCTGTAAGATATCATAGGATAAACTAAACCACTGCCATAATTTCATCTTCAATTTCACGATCATAGCATGTCCTTGATACTCTATTCATATCGTCTGCACTTATGGGACCACACCTTTTTTTTCAAAAGGAGAAGAAACACCATAAATTATAACATTACTTGTTAAAGCCGAAGAAATCATTGAAGTTACTAATTCAAGGGTCAATGACCCAAAGTATGTCTGTCATGGTCAACCCGATCATGTAGTTGTCATCATGGCTCCTTTATCAACATTTGTGCTCACGTCTATGACTCTTATACTTAGACCATTTTCTTTGTCTACATCAGTGCATAGTCCATTGAGAAGAAATTGGTCTAATACAGTTGGAAACAAAGAATTCGCGATAGTGCATAGTCCATTGAGAAGAAATTGCTCTAATACTTAACTCCACAAACTCGCGTGCATACGTTCCATTGACACAAGTCTCCACGCCGCACTTATTATCTTGAAAACTCGATTATTTCGAAGCACCCTGTTCCGCTGAGCTTAAAGGAATGTCTGAACACTTCTAAAAATCTAATATGTGAAACAAAAAATCCAAGTCTAATCCGGTAGGCCTACCTTTCCATCTAAAGATCATATAGATAACTCGTCGTTGACACTATGAACAGACAAGTGCAAAATCGGTGATCAAATCAGCCGGAAAACCATTTGCCCAAAACATAGGTTTTCTCGACGATTCACCATGAAATTACGGCTTCGTCTGGTGAAATTGACGATGGAGACAATGAGGAAAATAAAGAAGAGGTCAAGCTGATCACTTTGGTATATAGGTTTGCCGATTTGGTGGTTGGACGACGATGCCCCGTCGACGCCGAGCTCGGGGGCGATTTTGGGTCGCCAGAGCCGATTAACGCGGGTCAACTCGCCCCTACCCAAAATGGAAGGTTTTTGACTTTCCATTTGAGAAAGTCATTTTTATACTCACGACTAA
Organism: Geum urbanum; assembly: GCA_946800695.1. Classification (NCBI taxonomy): domain Eukaryota; kingdom Viridiplantae; phylum Streptophyta; class Magnoliopsida; order Rosales; family Rosaceae; genus Geum; species Geum urbanum. The sequence goes on along the minus strand of OX327008.1, from coordinate 13,379,201 downwards.
CAAACACTGTAAATCGTTATAAACTTTCGTTAACCGTAAATTCTACGACTTTTTTCAGCGATAAACCTTCGTTATAAACAGTGTAAAGTCGTAACTCCGATTTTAACACTTGAGGTGGCCACAAGCTCGTCTCGGTAAACTCTACGACTTTTTTCTGCGATAAATTTTTTATGAAATGCCAGCAATATTTACCGATGATAAAAACTAATTACCATCAATGATTAACATTTAATCAAAAATAACAAGGTAAATCTCGAGTCGGGATGTTACATACCTGTTCGCAAATCTCAAAGGAAGTTTAGAATAAAGTCGGGCCATGTACTTGAAGGCCTTTGTAACGTCTTTGTAGAAATGGTGCACGTAATTAATGATTTTTTGATCTTAGACTAAGTTGTTGGAACTTATTTAGCCACCGACCACTTATCCTAAAATTAGAATGCTTTAGTCCTATCCCGATCAAAAGTCTTTTATGATCCTTAAGATGAGTAGCCTTTTATCTATGGAGTTAATCGCATTAGTAAGCATATGGTTTAGGTTCACTTGTGCAAGTATTTACTTCCATTCATAAGATATTTTCTTTGATTTTCACAAAGTGCTTTTATTTCGAAAATATGTGAGCTATTTTTTGCCTTACTACTTGTTTTCTCGCATATACTTTTGGGTCAAGCTATGGTAAAGTTAGTCTAAGGTAGGTATTATTGTCATTATTATTATTTTATTTTAGTTATCAATAAAGACCACTCACCTATTGACACATGTCAATCGAAAGAAATATATTTTACTAAGTAGAGAACAAAATGGTCCTTTATTTGTAATAACGTTCAACATTTTATAATTGAGTCAAAAAAAATTATTACAATATAAGAACTAAAATTATGTCTTAATGGTCAAATTAATTATAAATGAGACGATTGTATTGTTAAACATGTAAATACTACAAAGAGACAGATCTTTACCAAATAAAGAACTTTATTACAAATATGACATCATTTAGTCAATTATAGAAATTTCCTATATTGACAACACATGTAGTGAATATCGTAAAATTAATATTAGAATTATAAATACTGTCATAACTGATGTAATTACTCAAAGTACAACAAAATTATTACTTCTTACCTCATTTATCATATTTTTAATAGATTCATTATATTATTTGTAATTCTTCATAAATGAACACAATTACAAAAGATATAACAATATTAAACTCTTTGAAGATACACAACCTATTTGGTCTAAACTTGAATATTTGCTATTATTATATCAAAAGTGTGTTAGTACGCCATGTGCTAACTCATAAAAACATACCATACTTAGCATTAAAAACCATTTTGCAAAGAAAGATGAAATGATACAGAAGGAAGGGTACACTCGAGGGGTGCGCCACACGTGCTCAGTTCCATATCGGTCTACGTGCGTTGGTTGGCCGTAGCGGGGTGCGACCCACCAAAGGTCTAAACTACCTTTTCTTATACCAAAAGGGAATGCTCATATCAGTCCCACATCGAGGACCACAAAGAGTTGTCATCCTGAATTACCTATAAAAGTAAGGTAATTATGACAAGGCAAATATATTGAATCTCTTCACTATTGACTAACACTTACTGTCATCACACCGTCTGACTTAAGCATTTGAGCATTGAAGGCAGGCCAATCCAAGCGCTGAGGAGCGATCCTACCCCACCTCCAATATCCACAGCACTTCTAGCGAAGTCCCTCAGGAATTTCGATAGAAATAATTGGCACCATCAAGTGGTCTCGTTTTTTCCACCCACTAAAAAGACTCTTTTTTTCTGCCCACCTCTCATCCTTCCCTCTCCTTCATATGCCTCTCCCCGAGACTAACGAGTTTGAGACCCTGGCGGGGGAGCGCCTACGCTCAGTCAATATATCCCTGATGCCCAATATCCCACCTACGGGGATTGGCACCGAGAATGGTGGAACTAGCAGCGTTACTCCTGGGGATGAAAGTTTCGGATTACTGCAGAACTTGGCTTAGATTCGGGGGGAACGTGACGCGGAGTGTCGTAATAACAAGTGCTTACATGAGGCCCTTGCCGCCCCCCAAGCTCAGCAATTGTAGCTGGACAGATGCGGGGAATGCTGCAACATCGTTCACATGAACGCTAATCTCGTCCACCCTCAGTTTCCAGAAGATGTGCCTCCCCTTGAACCCCAACGTCTAGCACCCGATGCCACATCCTAGATTTTGGCCCGCATGGCCGATATTAAGGGTGATCTCTTCCACATGCGGCACCCCGCTAACGCAAATCTTCCTTACAGGCCACGCACTACCCCATTCTCCCTGGTCATCAAGAATGTTGGGCGTGACAGGCACGCCAAAATGTTGAAAGATGAGCGCTATGGGAGACGGAAAAATCTGAGTACGCACGTCAACAAATTCCTCTCTGCCACTATTGGTCACCAACACAACGACACCACGTTCTGCTACCTATTCCTTGAGACGCTGATCGGCGAAGCGTTAAATTGGTTCTTCAAGCTTGAACCCAAATCAATCACCTATTTCTCAAACTTCATGAACGCGTTCCTAAAACACTACCTATTGCAGGGCCGCCGCCATACAGCCAACTCATTATTCTAACTAATCTAATGAAACTCAAAAGAAGCAATTGGATGGACCATAACAGATATAAAAGTCATATTCCCTACTCTTTATACTCATAGGATATTTTTTAAGGAGGAAGCTAAGCGAACAAGGAAAGCCCAACGCCGGCTTAACTCTCCAATGATGGATGATTTGAAGAAGGAAGTAATCTAGCTTCAGATGTAGGTATCATATATGCTATTTCTAACAGTAAATGGGTTAGCCTGTGCAGGTTGTTCCAAGATGTTTTAGCATCAATGTTGTGAATAATAATGAGAACGTGATGGTGCCAGAAAGAATACACATTGGATGGAGAGTTTGCATTGATTACCGCAAACTAAATACAACTATGCATAAGGATCACTTTTCCTTACCATTAATTGATCAAATGTTGAAGAGTCTTGCAGGTCATGCTTTTTACTTCTTTTTGGATGGTTATTCGGGTTACAATAAGATTATCTTCCATCGAGATAATCAACAGGAGACCACCTTCACTTATGCGTTTGGCACTTTTGCTTATACAAAGATGTCATTTGGCTAGTGCAATGCACCCGCGACGTTTCAGAAAAGCATAATGAACATATTTTTAGACATGGTTGAGAAAACCATTGAGGTATTTATGGATGATTTGTGACGACCCGAACCAGTATCAGTAGAGTAATCAGCGTAATCCACGAGTTAGTGTATAATCACGATTTATCGATTGTTTTGTGGTTTGCCGGTTTCGTACACGACTTAATTATCGGCCGAGAATTTGAGTTGAGTCTCTTCTCGAGAGTTGTAGTGCACGTGATTTCGAACTCGTGGGCGGTCCCGGATGATTTTTTCGATAACCGAGGAATATAATATGATTATTTGAAGTTTCAGAATATTGACGAGTTTATCCGTTTGTATCGTGTTTATCTGAATCGTAAAGGTTATCCGTTTTGGACAGTCGATCGTCCCGAGGCGCGAGTATAAATATCGAAAATAGTCGAAAACACTGTTTGGGAAGTTTGACCGTCGTTGACCGAGAATTGACCGTTGTCTTTTGTTGACCAGAGGAGAAAAATGGACCGTTTGGCTTCCATCGCCGAACCGGCTGATTCCGGCCATTTCAGGCCATGACCCTTGAAGGTAAAATGTTCTCCTCGTGATTCTAAACAGTTTAGAACTTGGAATTGCTTGATTTGGTTGAGATTTGAGGGAGATATTTCGATTTGAAAATTGGGAATTTTTGGCCGGAATCGGCCTCGACGGAGGGAGGTGCTCCAGTGACTTTCCGGGATGGATCTTTGGTGGGTTTTGTTGGGTTTTAAATTGTGATCATTTCCCCTTTGGTTTGGAATCGGCTCGGGAAGTTTTCCGGCCGTTTTGAACCACCGTGGCTTTCGAGCTAATTTCCGGCCACGGTGGTGGTTGAATGGTGGTGGTTCCTTTGTTAAAGTTGTTCGCCTTGTTGTGGAGATCATTGTGGTAGCTCGGTCGCCGGGAAAACTCTCCGGTTGACGGTGCGCCGCCGCCGGCAGCGGCGGTCAACGCCGGAGCTCCGGCGACCCGTTGACTTTTTGGATTTCGATGTTTTTAATGTAATTTTTCTCGTAATCACACCCCGATCGTCGCCTTGAGGTTTTCGAGTTGATTTGGGTATCGGATTTTCAGTCGAGGGTTTCGAGTGAAGATTTCGGGAATTTCGTCGAATTTTTTGCATAGTATTATATGTTTCCGGGAACGGTTGGTTTCCGAGGTCTGGTACAGTGTTGTGGATTATGATTTTGATTAAATATATTTTATAACTATTCAGGAGATCGAGATCCTGGTTCAGGCGAGGGATCTTCCGCCGGGCCACGTGATTAGTGCTAGTGCGCGTTTTGCTCACTTGTGAGTGGACAATTTCTTTTCACTGATAATCGCGAGTCTTTATACACGTTTTATGAGCATGAGCATGCATACGAGATTAAGTTTTATATGAGCATGTGTTATATGATTATGCATGTACCAGTATGTATTAAGTATATGCATTTATATATTTCTTTATGCATTTGCATAGAACTATTTATGATTTGGTTTACACAGAGTACAGTCTCAGTATATGTTGTTGTATCGATACACTTGCATCCCGGCTGATCCCCGATGATGTTTACCGGGGGAGGCTGTGACCCCTGACCCGAGGCCTTTACCGGGGGGGGGCAGACCTTCGACCTGAGGCCTTTCTGGCTAGAATCACGTGTGGGTCTGGGATCCCGTGATTCGGACTGTACTAGCACGGTTGTGTCCATGAGCGACCCCGTAAGAATTTTACTTGCATGCTCAGTACGCTGGAGGAGTATTAGTTTACCTCGTGTACTTTATTATATTTATTCATCTGGACTCGCATATGTTATTTTAACATATATCATCTGGCGAAAGACATTTATTTTCGTCCACTCACTCTAACGGTTTTCATGTCTTTCCCCTGGGCTTTTCGGTTTCCGTGCCCAGTTTGCAGTTTAGATTCTGGAGTCTCACGTCGTGGTTGGAGGCTAGTTGTTCAAGCTACCTGTGTTTTTCAGTAGGTTTCTTGTTTTGCCTACTGTTGTATATCTTGTATATATTTACTCTAGAGGTCACTCTGATACATTCTGATACATGTTTTATACGGTTTTTCCTCGGATATACTATATATTACAGTTATGTTTACTGTTTATTGTTAATGATATGATATTGAGAAATCCGGATGGGATTGGTGCCCACAGTTTGGCTTTTGTGGCATAGGATGAAGTGTTATTTCCCGGGTGCAGGTAATGGCAATTCTGCATTAGTAGCGTTACTCTGCCGAAATTTTAATGGTTTTTGTTGGTTCACGTTTTTAGAAGGGGTTTGATTCCGGTTTAGGAAACTAAATCGGGGTTGGGTCCTTTCAGCTTGGTATCAGAGCATTAGGTTGTCAGATTCTGTAGACTCTTGTAGTTGTGACGCTTAGGGTATTTGAGTTTGTACAGCATGACTGGAGTGATGACCCAACTGGCCAGCGGTACTCATCAATACTTCGGGTGTTGTGTGTTCTTAAATATCTGAGCTCTCATGATTACGTTCCTTCTGCTTCTACCTAATGCTTGTCTTGTATCAGTAGGATGCCTCCTCGACGTGGTCCCTGTGTTGATCGGGATGAGGATCCTGATATGGATCGCCAGACGCACGACTTGCTGATGCGACTGTTGCGTTTGGAGGAGCGTTTTGACCCTGTGGTCAAAGCTCGTACTACTGGAGCGACTGCCTTTTCGGGTTCAGCTGATCCAGAGATATGTGAGGCATGGTTGGTTCAGGTTGAACGGGTCTGTGAGCGTCTGTGTTTTACCCCTGAGCAGATGACAGTGGAAGCAGTCGGATTACTTAAGTCAGATACATACTTCTGGTAGGTTAGCACCGACAGAGTTCCAGTTGATACTCCGTGGAGTTTGTTCCGTGATCTATTTATGCGAAGATACTTTAACCAGGCTACCCAGCAGCGCAAGTATGAGGAGTTCACGAACTTGAGACAGGGCAGTATGTCTGTGCTTGAGTACTGGGACAGGTAATTTACCCGCTTATCTCGTTTTGCGCATGACATGGTAGCTACTGAGGAAGCCAAGTGCCGCAGGTTTGAGCTGGGTTTGAACTTGAACATCAAGGGGACTTTGACTACAATGCCTCGGAACAACTTCAATGAGTTTGTCAGTGCTGCACTCCGAGGTGAGGATATCGAGAAAGAGAGACAGATGATGTACCAGCCTAGACGATTTGAGGAGGGTGGACCGAGTCAGGGGCCTTCAAAGCGGCAGAGTTCTGATACTTCCGGTTCGGTTTCATCCTCGGGCAGTGGACCATATAGACCAGCAGCTGGTGCACGGAGACAGAGACCGAGATGGAGGAGAGATTGACCGCAGCGACCACAGGCTAGTGGGGGTTCTAACGGTTCCAGTTATTCTCGGCGTACCGGTGGCATGTTTGCTGTACCGAGAGAGTACCCATTATGCAGCTTCTGCAACAGGCATCATTTTGGTCCATGTCAGCGAGGCCCTGTCACTTGTTTCCGTTGTGGCTAGGTGGGTCACTATACGAGAAAGTGTTTCCAGCTTGATGGTGCTGATGGACAGGCGGCCCAGAGTTCCGGAACTGAGCGAAGTGCCACTTCGAGAGCTCGACCAACGCAGTTTGCAGGCCAGGGCAGACAGCAGGGACAGCCTCAGTGTGGACGACCAGCCGGGCAGGCGAGGGTTCATGCCATGACTTTGCGAGAGGGCAGAGCTTCACCAGAGGTCGTTATCGGTAAGTTACATGTATTTGGTATTCCAGTACTTACATTGTTAGATCCAGGTGCCACGCATTCATTCATGTCATATAGACTATCATCATTAGCTATGGTACATGCATCTCCACTTCCGGGGTTGTGGAGAGTGTTATATCCGTTTGGTGAGATTGTGAGTATTGGCTGGGTGTACAGAGATTGTGAGATTTTTATTGGTGGCCATGGTTTAGCTGCAGATTTGTTGTTACTTGATATCGTTGACTTTGATCTTATCTTGGGGATGGAATTCTTGGAAACGCATTGGGCCATATTTGACTGTCACAAGAAGGAGGTCGCATTTCGACGACCAGGCTTTTTCGAGATACTGTTTCGCGGCGAGAAGAATACATCCTTGCCATGTTTGATTTCCGCGATGAGGGCAGATCGGTTGATGAAGAAGGGTTGTGTTGCTTACTTACCTCATGTGGTTGACACTACGGCTGCTGCGCCAGATCTTGGTGGTATTGAGGTTGTTTCGGAGTTCCCAGATGTGTTTCCGAAGGAGTTACCAGGCATACCTCCTTTGCGGGAGATTGATTTCACTATTGAGCTGTTACCAGGTACATGACCGATTTGACAGACACCGTATCGTATGGTGCCAGCGGAGTTGAAAGAGTTACGGGTTCAACTCCAGAAGTTGCTGGAGAAGGGTTTCATTCTACCTAGTGTTTCGCCATGTGGTGCCCCGGTTTTGTTTGTACGGAAGAAGGATGGATCTATGCGTTTGTGCATTGACTACCGGAAGCTGAATCAGGTTACAGTGAAGAACAAGTATCCGTTGCCGCGGATTGATGATTTGTTCGATCAGCTCAAAGGACCTTTAGTCTTTTCGAAGATTGATCTTCGATCAGGATATCACCAGTTGAGGATCCGAGAGTCTGATGTGGCCAGGACAGCTTTCAGATTGCGGTATGGGCACTACGAGTTTTTAGTTATGCCGTTTGGGTTGACCAACGCCCCCGCAGCTTTCATGGACTCGATGAATCGGGTGTTTAGACGGTTTCTGGACAAGTTCATGATTGTGTTTATCAATGATATTCTGATCTATTCCAGGAGTGTGGGCCAGCATAAAAAGCATTTGCGAGCAGTGTTACGGACTTTGCGGGACCATCAGTTGTTTACGAAGTTCAGCAAGTGCGAGTTTTGGCTGGATAATGTGAAGTTTCTGGGCCACGTGATATCGGCTGAGGGAGTCAGTGTTGATCCTGACAAGATCGAGGCCGTGCTGAATTGGAGTAGACCTACCACTGTACCGAAGATTGGACTAGGTTGGGTGCTGATGCAGCATGGCAGAGTTGTAGCCTATGGTTCCAGGCAGTTGAAACCACACGAAGTCAATTATCCGACGCATGATTTGGAGTTGGCTGCTATTGTGCTAGCGTTGAAGAGTTGGAGACATTACTTGTATGGAGCCCAGTGTAAGATCTTCACCGACCACAAGAGTCTCACTTACTTGCGGACGCAGCCAGATTTGAACATGAGGTAACGCCAGTGGATGGAGTTGATCAACGACTATGATTGCACTTTCGAGTACCATCCAGGGAAGGCCAATGTTGTGGCTGATGCACTTAGCCCGAAATCCGGAGCTTCGTTGTTTCATGTGTGTGTGGCTAGAGTGTCTATGTTAGCCGAGCTTCGGGCTACAGGAGCTGAGTTTGAGTGGGATGATGAGGGAGCCTTGTTAGCCAGTTTCCAGGTTCGACCCGTGTTGGTTGATCAGGTGTGGGAGGCTCAAGATTCAGATTCCTACCTGTTGGGCAAGAAGACCATGATACGGAATGGTGTGCCTATAGAGTTTCGATTGAGTGACGACGGTACGTTGTTGTTCAGAGGCAGATTGAGAGTGCTCAAAGACGAGAGCCTGAAGAAGGAGATTCTGGATGAGGCCCATTGTTCAGCGTATGCGATGCATCCCGGAGGTACGAAGATGTTTCGTACACTTCGAGCGTATTACTGGTGGCGCAACATGAAGCAGGAGATTGCCGCGTATGTGAGCCGATGTTTGATCTGTCAGCAAGTTAAAGTGGAGAGGCAGAAACCTGTAGCGAAGTTACAGCCACTGGAGATTTCGGTTTGGAAGTGGGAGCACATTACTATGGATTTCGTTTATCAGTTGCCGCGTACTTCGGCTGGCAACACTGGTATTTGGGTTATTGTGGATCGACTCACGAAATCCGCTCATTTTCTCGAACTTCCGGGGAAGATATCAGTGGGCAGATTGGCCAAGCTGTATTTATTAGAGATTGTTCGACTGCACGGTGTGCCTGTGTCTATTGTTTCTGACCGAGACAATCAGTTTACTTTCGAGTTCTGGCAGGCATTGCAATGAGCCATGGGCACGAGGTTGCGTTTCAGTACAGCTTTTCATCCTCACACTGACGGGCAGTCTAAGCTGACTATACAGACACTTGAGGATATGTTGCGGTCTTGTGTGTTGCAGTTCCGCTGGAATTGGGACCAGCAACTACATTTGATAGAGTTCGCCTACAACAACAGCTATCAGGCTACATTTGAGATGGCACCGTACGAGGCCCTATACGGGAGGCAGTGCCGCACTCCGTTGTGCTGGAGTGAGGTGGGTGAGCGATGGCTTATTGGCCCTGATCTGGTGAAGAGCACTATGGAGGACGTCCAGATTATCCGGGATAGATTGAAGATCGCCCAGGATAGGCAGAAGAGTTATACGGACGTGAGGAGGAAGAGTCTCGAGTTTGAGGTTGGCGATTGGGTCTTCCTGAGACTATCTCCGTGGAGGGGTGTTGTGCGTTTCAGGAAGCGTGGCAAGCTTCGACCACGATACATTGGTCTGTACGAGATCACCGAGAGGGTTGGAGCTGTTGCTTACAGACTTGAGTTACCAGCTGAGATGACTCGTGTTCATGATGTTTTCCATGTTTCGATGTTGCGGAAGTACATCTCAGATCCTTCCAATGTGTTAGCCCCATAGCAGTTACCGATCCGAGAAGATTTGACGTACGTGGAGGAGCCAGTACAGATTCTCGATCGTCGTGAGTAGGAATTGAGGCACCGTGTGATCCCGCTAGTGAAGGTCTTGTGGCAGAATCACTCGGTTGAGGAAGCCACCTAGGAGACTGAGCAGCGTATGCGGGAGCAGTATCCTCATCTGTTCCCTTAACAGGTACGTAAATTTCAAGGTCGAAATTTTTTCTAAGGGGGGTAGATTTGTGACGACCCGAACCAGAATCAGTAGAGTAATCAGCGTAATCCACGAGTTAGTGTATAATCGTGGTTTATCGATTGTTGTGTGGTTTGCCGGTTTCGTATACGACTTAATTATCGGCCGAGAATTTGAGTTGAGTCTCTTCTCGAGAGTTGTAGTGCACGTGATTTTGAACTCGTGGGCGGTCCCCGATGATTTTTCTGATAACCGATGAATATAATATGATTATTTTGGACTATTGACGAGTTTATCCGTTCGTATCGTGTTTATCCGAATCGTAATGGTTATCCATTTTGGACCGTCGATCGTCCCGAGGCGCGAGTATAAATATCAAAAATAGTCGAAAACACTGTTTGGGAAGTTTGACTGTCGTTGACCGCGAATTGACCGTTGACTTTCGTTGACCGAAGGAGAAAAACGGATCGTTTGGCTTTCGTCGCCGGACCGGCTGATTCCGGCCATTTCAGGCCACGACCCTTGAAGGTAAAATGTTCTCCTCGTGATTTTAAACAATTTAGAACTTGAAATTGCTTGATTTGGTTGAGATTTGAGGGAGATATTTCGATTTGAAATTGGGAATTTTTGGCCGGAATTGGCCTCGACGGAGGGAGGTGCTCCAGTGACTTTCCGGGATGGATCTTTAGTGGGTTTTGTTGGGTTTTGGATTGTGATCATTTCCCCTTTGGTTTGGAGGGACGAGGTGGCGTGACGGCGCTGGAATCGGCTCGGGAAGTTTTCCGGCCGGTTTGAACCACCGTATCTTTCGAGCTGATTTCCGGCCACGGTGGTGGTTGGATGGTGGTGGTTCCTCTGTTAAAGTTGTTCGCCTTGTTGTGGAGATCATTGTGGCAGCTCGGTCGCCGGGAAAACTCTCCGGTCGACGGCGCCACGTGATTAGCGCTAGTGCGCGTTTTGCTCACCTGTGAGTGGACAATTTCTTTTCACTGATAATCGTGAGTCTTTATGCACATTTTACGAGCATGAGCATGCATATGAGATTATGTTTTATATGAGCATGTGTTATATGATTATGCATGTACTAGTATATATTACGTATATGCATTTATATATTGCTTTATGCATTTGCATCGAACTATTTATGATTTGGTTTACACAGAGTACAGTCTCAGTATATGATGTTGTATCAATACACTTGCATCCCGGCTGATCCCCGAAGATGTTTACCGGGGGAGGCTGTGACCCCTGACCCGAGGCCTTTACCGGGGGAGGGGGGGGGGGCAAACCTCTGACCTAAGGCCTTTCTGGCTAGAATCACGTGTGGGTCTGGGATCCCGTGATTCGGACTGTACTAGCACGGTTGTATCCATGAGCGACCCCGTGAGATTTTTACTTGCATGCTCAATACGCTGGAGGAGTATGAGTTTACCTCGTGTACTTTATTATATTTATTAATCTGGACTCGCATATGTTATTTTAACATATATCATCTGGCGAAAGACATTTATTTTCGTCCAATCACTCTAACGGTTTTCATGTCTTTCCCCTGGGATTTTCGGTTTCCGTGCCCAGTTTGCAGTTCAGATTCTAGAGTCTCAAGTCGTGGTTGGAGGCTAGTTGTTCGAGCTACCTATGTTTTCCAGTAGGTTTCTTGTTTCGCCTACTGTTGTATATCTTGTATATATTTACACTAGAGGTCACTCTGATACATTCTGATACATGTTTTATACGGTTTTTCCCCGGATATACTATATATTACAGTTATGTTTACTGTTTATTGTTAATGATATGATATTGAGAAATCCAGATGGGATTGGTGCCCACGGTTTGGCTTTTGTGGCATAGGATGAAGTGTTATTTTCTGGGTGCAGGTAATGGCAATTCCGCTTTAGTAGCGTTACTCTGCCGAAATTTTAATGGTTTTTGTTGGTTCATGTTTTTGAAGGGGTTTGATTCCGGTTTAGGAAACTAAATCGGGGTTGGGTCCTTTCATGATTTCTCAATTTTTGGTCTTTCTTTTGACATGTGTCTGCCTCATTTGTCCGTGGTTTTGAAACGTTGTGTTGATATCGACTAACCAGTTATTTTGAATTGGAAAAATTGTAACTTTATGGTAGAACAAGGTATATTTTTAGGACATGTTATATCTGCTAAAGGTATAGAAGTTGGCAAAGCTAAGGTAGATATTGTACGTACTTTACCCCCCTCATTTGTTTCTGAAGAAGGTGAGATCTTTCTTAGACATGCTTGATTTTATCACAGGTTTATTAATGATTTTTCCAAGACAGCCAAACATTTGTGTGCATTGCTCCAGAAAGATTTAGCTTTCAATTTCACTGATGAGTACTTAAAGGCTTTCAGCATGCTCAAGGAGCCTCTAACAACCGCGCCCATCATACAGGCACCTAATTGGAGTTTACCTTTTAAATTGATGTGTAATGCTTCTGATTTTGTTGTTCGTGCTATTTTGGGTCAAAGTCTAGATAAGTTGCCCCATGTCATCTATTATGCTTTCAGGACTTTAAATGATCCATAGTTGAATTATTCAACTACTGATAATGTACTCTTAGTTGTGGTCTTTGCTTTTGAGAAGTTTAGGTCTTACTTGTTAGAAAATAAATTGATTATTTTCTCTAACCATGCTGCTCTCAGATATTTGTTAACTAGATAGGATGCAAAGTTCAGGTTGATTAGATGGATGCTACTACTTTAGGAGTTTGATATTGAGATCAAAGACAAGAAATGAACTGAGAATGTGGTGGTACTTTAGCTGAGCAGGAGCATTCATGGGTCCAATGCAGAGGAGGACATTTGTCCTTTGTTTGATAGCTTCCCGGATGAGCATCTATTTGCTCTTGATGCTTCTAAGCCTTGGTATGTGGATATTAGCTATCTCTTGTGTTGAAAAGACTACTAAGTGACTACAATGGAGCTCAGAAGGACAAGAGTATGAAGACAGCTAAGCACTACGTGTAGGATGAGCCTTATCTACTGAAACATTGTCCAAATTTGTTGATAAGAAGGTGTGTTCCTTAAACTGAATTTTAATCTATTCTATATTTTTGTCACTCACATGCAGGTGGAGGCCACTTTGCTGGAAAGAAGATTGTGATGAAGGTGCTTGAGAATGGCTTCTTCTATCTAACTTTGTACAAAGATGTGCATGACTTCCATAAGTCATGTGAAAAGGCTGCTCACATGTAACTTTGGTCCGAGAGATCAAATGCCATACCACCCAATTTTAGTAGTTGAGATTTTTGATGTGTGGGGTATTGGCTTTATGGATTCTTTTTATATCTCCTAGAAATGTTTACATTTTGGTTGCAGTTGATTATGTTTCTATGTGGGTGGAGGCAGTGGCCACTCAAACTAATGATGATGCTATTGTTTTTAAATTCTTGAAATCATTGTTTGTTAGATTTGACACTCCATTGTACATCATCAGTGCTGGAGGTTCCCATTTTTGTACAAGTCTTTTGCAACTTTGCTCAAAAAATTCAATGTTCATCAGAAGGTGACAACACCTAATTATCCTTGGACGAGCGGGCAAGTAGAAGTGTCCAACAGGGAGATAAACCAGATTCTGGATAAGACTGTAGGGATGTCTCTTTAATTGATGGTCTACGGAAAATGATGTCATCTTCTGGTGGACCTTGAACACAAGGCATATTGGGTTATTAAATAGTTTAACTTTTATATTGATCATGCAGGTGTTCATAGGAAATTATAATATAATCATCTAGATGTGATTCGAAACAATGCCCATGAGTCTAGTAAAATCTACAAGGATAAAATCAAGATGCTTCATAATAAGATGATCAAGAGAAAGTCTTTTGTTGTTGGACAGAAACCCTTGTGATCCAACTCGCGTCTACGGTTGTTTCTAGGTAAGCTACGCTCTAGGTGGAGTAGACCTTTTATTGTATTTAATGTGTTTGCTCATGGTGCAATTTAACTTTGAAATCCAAGGAATGACATCACATTGAAAGTGAATAGATATAGGCTCAAGCCATTTTACGAGCGTCTGATGGGAGATGTGGAGGAGTTACCCCTTCAAGATCCTTCACCAAAGGATTAAATCAAGTATACATTGTTTGGCTGAAGAAGCTAAACTTAGCGATACTTGGGAAGAAAACTATTGTAATATCCCGTTCCGAGAATTTTCTTTTTATGATTTATTGAAGGTTCATCGAGGAGGGAGGTAGTTTTTTACCGTCAGTAAATATTGTGAGCTTTTAGTTGACTTTTTATAAGATTGTCAAAGTTGTTTGACTTCTAGTGGAAGTCCAAGAAATTATCTATACGAGTTCGTTGGCACGAAGAAGGCCCAAAACGGAGTTACGACAAGAAAGTAATAATCAACAGAAGTTTATCGGAAATGTAATAGTCGCAAATGGACGAGTATAATTGGACTTTCTATCTCAAGAAATTATCTTTAGGAAAGTTGTAGAGTTTACTAAGGCGAGTTTGTGGCCAAGTCGAATGTTAAAATCGAAGTTACAATGAAGAAGTTATGGTCAGTGAAAGTTTTGTACGATTTTACAAATTTAAATTTGTCACAACTTGTGAGTATAAATATAAATTTCCAAAAATGGAAAGTCAAACTTTTCATTTCAGTTTATTTTTCTTCTTTCTCTCTCCTCTCCCTCTCTCTCTCTCTCTCACGAGTCTATTTTTCACCGCCACGGCTTCGCCGACGTCGACCGCCGGTAGGCCACCAAAACTGGCAAGGTCGGTGTCATTCTCTTCCTCTCCCTCTCTTCTTTCAAACTCCCATTGTTCCATACGTCAATTTTCAAGGATATAGTCATGGTGAGGCCGAAACCGAATGAAAAATTAATTTGGGTTTTTGGGTAGTTCCATTTCCTGCCAATTTGACTGGCTATACCTAGTGGGCTTTGAAGCTCTCAACACCACGATGCAAACAATATATGGATGAAGTGCTAATTCAACCCGTGGAGGGAGAATCGACAATTTGAAGATTTTGATGTTCTTGGCTTGAAAATGAAATTCAGTAAGTTAGATTGAGAATTGGACTTTGGTATAGTTATGAAAGTTGTGGTTGGGTTGATTTTGCACAGTTTCGTGCGGCGATGTGTATTCGTTGTAAATTTTATGTTGTTTTTCTCGTAATCACGTGCAACTGTAATGAAGAGATTATTAAATTTATTTGGATATTAATGATTAAGACGTGTGATTAATCGAATATTAATTAAAGAATTTTACGGTTATATCAAACGGTGGAGTCGATACTCGATTCTACCTCGAGTCGCGTAACGTTTAAGGAATGCATTGCGACTTTGAAAAGGATTCAAGGATTAGAATTGGAAATTTGATTTAAGGTTTGTCAATTAATTCGGGAAGCACGTTATTCGAGAATGCGACGTTCTCGGCGATTTTGCTCATTGATTAAAAAGGTTAGCTATTCATTATGACTTTCAGTGATTAGCTATTAAATATTAATCATTGTTTCAGGATGACGTATTAGCAGCCAGTGACAGACAAATAGAAACGTTGAGAAACAAGAACGTTGACAAACAGGCTATGTTGGATGGGAATCACGGCATAATACCGTAAGTAGAATTTTATTTGCACAGTCGATAGTTAGTTCAAATTTTTATGCTTTATGCTTTATGGTATGTTTTTAGAGCATTTTTTTGTAGGTTTATTATTGTCATGGTTTTATTTAGTCAGACTAATCCCCTAGCTATTCAGCTGATCACCGGATAACCGGTCGGACCGGGTTAAGACAAGCAATCTGTCTGACATATTATCTCAGGTTAGGACAAACGCCATAAACGATCCCATCACCTTACTTTTCATACATACAGGCGTTTCGGGTTAGGAGAAATACCATGAACGACGATCGACCACCTGTATTGCATTTCGGTTTATTAGATTTGAACTCGCTTTACTTTACCGAAATTAGCAGAAAGGCATGTTATATCAGTTTTTATCGGTTTATGTAGATTATATTATTACTTGATCACTCATGCTAACGTTTTATGTTTTTATGCCTTTCCTTGAGCTCTTTGTTTTAAATTGCCCAGATTGCAGGTTAGCCAGTTGAAGTCGTGACCGCTCAAGTACGAGGCATGACAGTCAACAGCTTCTGTTTACTCAAGGTAGGTTCTAAGTTAAAAGTGTTGGGTTGCTAGTGTTAGGGTAGCTGATACTGATTAGGTGGTGCTAGATACTCTAATACTGGTCCCGCAAGACTTATCCTTGGTTACTATGATAATCTGGGTTGGGCCTTGTCAATTGGTATTAGAGCATGGCTTTTCAAATCCTGTTGATTATCTTATATTTTTAGTGATTCTTAGAGTGTGATGGTTCGACTCTAGCAGATCTCATCGTATGTCTTCGGGTATATGGATCATTAATGGTATAAGATAATCTTCAAGGTGTGTTTCAGATAATAGTGTGTTTCTTTGACCTCTAATGTCATGCCTCATGGACGTAATCGATGACTTCAACAAAATCTGCAATCAGTAGTGTACGAAATAGTTTCAGAATAATATGTTTTGATATATTCTGAGGATTTCTGCAACATGGTTAGATCACTGGGTAGTCATGGGTATCACGATAATAATTCTTTCCAAATCTGTTGAATTTGGAATAGTCATATTTGATGGCTAGTGAAGGTCTCTTATGGTTAGTTTCCTTGTGGTGTAGTGTTGCGAGGGAAATCAATTGTAGTCATCCTTGGAAAATTTAGTGTAAGTCATTAGGGAGACCTTGTTATGAGACTAGATGATCTCGATTCTCGGTTGAGGATCCGTTATAATATGATTTGTAGAAAGCCTTAGTGCGATGGCTTGTCAGTTGCATTCGGATAAACGACACAGTGATTCTTTCCCATTTTGGGACTATGAAGTGATTTTCGTTAGCGTATTTATCACAGTAGGGCAAGTGCCAGGCAAGCAACACTTTGTTCTTCTTCTTGTGTCTATGACAGGGTCACTAAGAGTATTCATTGCCTATGGTTTGATAGTTCTTGATCTATCACGTTACTCAAGTATTAGTCGAGTGCATGACGATGCTTCCAAGGAGGGCTTCAGTGTAGTTAATGTTGAGTGGTTCATAACCAATATATTAACCCAACACGCTACTTATTATTGTGTTTTACAAGAATCCTTAGCGTGTCATATACAACTTCTTGATTCTTCTTCAAGTACGAAAGTGGTTACTCACGTTCACTTCAATTTCATAGTTCCTCGTTGTTTAAGGTGTTTTTTGAACTATTTTTTTGGGCCTCGTGTAACGAAAAGGTGGAGATAAGTAGTTAATTAAAGGGGGCTTACTTTATGAGTACTGGTGCTGAAGCTCTAGAGGAGTGAGGTAGCCTTTTGTAATTATACATCGGATCCTCATTTCTTAATGAGGTTATAGTAAGCCTCGTCTCAGTACTCGTTTCTTCTGTTCTATTTTTTAGTTTATTTTATTGGTGGGAGCCATGAGTTTGAGTTTTGATGTACTCGTTTTACATCAAATCTTCAGTAGTTGTAGTGCCTATGTGGAAACTTCAGGAAGTTTTGTTTTCTCGCAAATGATTTTTATAATCGAGTAGCCCTTGTTGGGTGTATCTTTGGGTAATTGTTTATCGAGATGGTGATTTTTGACACTTTGGTATGTTAAATTCCAAGTACAGAGCACACTTATTTAGTCAAGAGAGTGCGGTCCTATAGTTGTGGACAAGACTGTTAGAATATCAATGTTATGGTGTAATCGTGTAATCGAAAGTGAAGTTTATAGTAGAGGTCAAGTTGGTCCTTTGATATTGTCTGGGATCACGTGTTTTATTGAGAGTACGTTTTCTTGAGCCATATGTTTACTCTTTAGCTCGACCCTTTCCACATTGACCTAACTTGATCATCTGACCCAACGCTATCTTTTGTAGTCGGTCACCATTGTTGTCGTTTAACGTGAAACTTCCATATCCTAATTTGTGTTTTGTTTGGGTTGCTGCATGTGTATATCAGTCAAAGATAAATGAATATGTATATATCCAAAAGTACTGGTGCCATGTTCGTTAGTACCTTAGCTGGCCCTGGACATCAAGAGATTAAGAGTACCTATTTGTTGGTGTGGTTTGCAGTGACAATTTTAGGGGGCTGATATTGGGACTCCCCTATTAGCTTAAAACTACTACTTGTACTCCCTTTTCAAATTAAAATGATTTTCAGTATATATAATTATTTTTATTCCAATTTTACCCTTAACAAATTTCTCTTTTCTTCTCCGATCCTTTATTTTCTCTATTTTTTGTTTTTTGTTTTATTTACTGTATCAATAAATCTGATTCCTTTTCTATACGTACGTAGCTAGCAAACTTGGATCTAACTAGCAAACTAACAAACCTGGATCCACTCACATACAAGGTTTAGTGAATCTTTTTTCTACTTGGATCTAAATCCCTTTTCTATACGTAGGTAGCAAAATAACAAATGTTGTACTTATTCCTAACAAAACTTTTAGAAGAAAAAACATATGAAAACTGAGGAGATAAATTTCAACATCTACTGCTCCATCAATTTCTGCAAATTTTCAACATAAACCACAAACTAAAGCAATACTTCAGCATGCTATAGTAGCTTTAATACCATACTCCAGCTAAAATTTACAAGATTTGGAATAATAGACACGTTAACATTAACACCATAAAAAAACAACTAAGAATTGAAATACGATATGTCTCATTTCCATCAACCCCAATCCTTTGACATGATAGAGATTATAATAATATCTTCACAATATGATAAACAAAAACAAACCAAGGACTACAGTTTTGAATTTGGACACAAAATCTATCTAGGTTGGCTCTCCTCTTACTTTTGCTCTAGCACCAAGCCTGGACATTTTACTTCTAAGCTGCTTTAAAATAGAGAACGTGTTAGTATTCAAGTTTGCAAGAGTAAAATAACTCTGAATCTATTATAACAAATAAGCGAAAGAATTGAAAAAAGTTTAGTTAGAAAAAATGAAATGGAAGTGAAATTTAAGCTATTGTAACTACCTTATATGTTAAACATAGTAGTTGATCCACCACTTTCAGCATCTCTATTTGAATTTGCTTCTCAACTATTTCAAAGAGCAAAGGATCACGCTTTGTAGAGTTGACATGCTTGCTTTTCTTTGAACCTAATGGATGACCTTTATGAGGTTGATTAATTGGTTCCAAAATTAAAGGAAGTGATGTACCAAGAAGTTGGGATAGTTGTCTTTTTGTAGCTTCTTTTCACATAAGTGGCAACTTAATATAGTTCACCTTAAACTCAATAAGAAGACCATCTATGGGATCATGATTATTTAATCTCGTATGATCGACATTACCAAACAACTTATCCTCCACTGATCATGTATCTCATGTAGTGGTAGTACTTTATTTTTCATCATCCGAATCATGTGCACACATGGAAGACCTATTGTTTTACAAAAATAACCTCTACATTGGGATGAGTAACTACTAGAAATCTCCAATTCATATTGCTTAGATAGCTCAAAAAATGAAAAGAAAGACACATGATTAATAAGCTCTTTGAAGAAGGGAATGAGAAGATGTCGAGGGACACACACCTTTTCACTTGAATGTTGAGTTTTAATTTCTTGAAATATGTTGTCAATAGCAAGACATATGTTGTCTCTCACCTCACGTAGACCTCCAGTTGAAGCTTGAAGATACTTCTTCAATGTAGCATGTGCACCTTCAGCTCTTGAGGTAACAAGATTGCCAAACTGCCTAACTTCCCCCGTCCAGGCTTTCACAAACTTGTTTTTCAAAGGCAGCCAGTTGCCTCTAATATATTTCAAACAAAATTGCTTCTCCTTATACTTGGCCTCAAAATTACTCCAAGCTTTGTCAAAAGATGATTCATCAGGAAAGTTGATTAAATCTATCCAAAAAGATATAAAACCTACCCAATCAACTTTCCCTTTGAAGTGAGTCTTACAACGTGTCAAGATGTTTTTCTCAATACGCCACAAGCACAAAAGAGTAGGAGTGCTTGGCAAAACTGAATTTGTGGCATTCGTCAATGCTAACTCCCTATCTGTTATGATTGCCAATGGATATTGATCAACATACAGCAGTTTAATGAACATTGTTAGAGCCCAAACATAATCTTCTTCTTCCTCTTTTTTCAAGAAGTCAAAGCAAGAGTAAGATGATGTACTGAAACTTGAGACTCCAATGATATCTAGTAATGGCATCTTGAACTTATTAGTCTTATAAGTACAATCCATTAAAAATGCATAGGGGTATCTCTTCGTCAATTCAATGGACTTGGGATGAGAAAACAGATGAGTCAAAAGACCTTCTTGATCATACTTCATGTCGTAAAGAAAACCAGCTTCACCGAGTTCTTCCAATAATGCTTGAACAATTGCAGGCCCTGCTAGACTATCTCTTCTAATCTTTGATATCTTGTTATATATAGTCCAAGAAATATCTAAGAGATCAGGATTACTTTGCCTCAAAGAAGACAATATTTGGCGTGGTTGTATGTCGGCCTTTTTCGTCTCTTAAAGTAACAATACTTCTTCTTTTGAAAATCTTTGACAAGATGGATGTCCAGACATATCTGTCTCATTGTTATGAGACAAATTATATATTTCTACCTTTCAAGATCCTCCATATATCTTTTTCTTTTTCCCACGAATCACAAATGGACAATTTATTAAGGGAGAAGCCGACCTCCACTACCAGAATAAGTACTATAGCCGACGACATCATGAAAAATAAATCGACGACATTTTTTTTCGTAAGCTATAGTTCTAAAAATGACGATGAAACAAAAATCGTCGGTGTTTGTCGAAAAAACTCGTCGGCTTTAGTCAAACTTTAGCCGACGAAATTTTTTGACAAACACCGACGACACTTTTCAACTATAGCCGACGATATTTACTGACTCAACCAAATTATAAATTCAATTCCCTGTAATCCCTCATTTTAAAGAGTCGCAACCAAATCTTGAATATCAAACGACGCGAAATTAAACTGATATTCAAAGCGTCATTTAATTTTTGTCGTGAATTAAACTATAATTGTCTGATTAAATACTCTCCAAATTTTATCAAATTCAAATCCGAATATAAATGTGACGATCAGGAACAGAATTAGTAGAATAATCGGCTTAATTCACGAGTTAGTGCGTAATCGCAGTTTTACGTAAATTGATTGATTTGCAGGTTTTAATCACGACTTAATTATTGGCCAAGAATTTGAGATGAGTCTCTTCTCGAGAGTTGTTGTACACGTGATTTCGAGTTCGTGGGCGGTTCCGGATGATTATTTCAACGACCGAGGAATATAATATGAATATTTGAAGTTTCAGAATTTCGTCGAGTTTATCCATTCGTGTCGAGTTTATCCGAATTGTGATGGTTATCCGTTTTGGACCGTCGATCGTCCCAAGACGCGAGTATAAATATCGGAAATAGTCGAAAAATTGTCGAAAACACTGTTCGGGAAGTTTGACCGCCGTTGACCGCATTGACCGTTGACTTTTTCGCATTGACCGGAGCTCCTCCGTGCTTGCGAATTGCCACCGTCGGTTTCTGAGAATTCGGCCATTTCAGGCCTCGAGACCGATATGGTTAGCTTCCTCTCTTCATTTGCAATGCATTGGAACTTGGTTTGACTTGAATTGCTGTTGTTTTGTGCTAGAATGAACTCGGGAAAGTATATGTTTTTCGCCGGATTCGGGTGGCCGGTTTCAGTCACTTTTGAGGTCGGGTGTTTGGGGGGAAATGTTTCCCTCAACCTCTAGTTGCTTTGGGTAGAAGAAATTGTGGGATGGTTGCCGTTTTGGAGCTCGCCGGAAAGTCACCAGAATCCATGGATTACGTGACTTTCGAGGCAAATTCCGGCCACTGTGGTGGTTGGATGGTGGTGGTCCTTTCAAAGAAGTTGTAGGGATGGTTGTGATGAGCATTTTTGGAATGTTTGGTCGTGTTTGGGCACCGTCGCCACTGCGCTGCCGCCGTCGGCGTTGCTCCAGCAAGGTCTGGATTTTCGAGATTTTTATGTGTTTCTGACTCGTCTTCGCGTTCCGAACGCAGTCGTGAGGTTTTCGAGATGATTTGGGTGCCGGATTTTTAGTCGAGGGTTTGAGTGGAGATTTTGGGGATTTCGTTAATTATTTTTGTATCCGTTATACGTTTCCGGGAACGGTTGGTTTCCGAGGTGTGCTACAGTGTTGTGAGCTATGATTTTGATCAGATATATTTTATGATTATTCAGGGGATCAAGATCGTGCTTCGGGTGAGAGATCTTCAGTCGGACCACGTGATTAGCGCGAGTGCGCGTTTTGCTCACCTGTGAGTGGACAATTTCTTTTCACTGATTAGTCGCGAGTCTTTATTACACGTTTTACGAGCATGAGCATGCATATGAGATTATGATTTATATGAGCATGTGTTATACAAATATGTATTACGTATATGCATTTACGTTATACTTTATATACTTGCATAAAACTATTTATGATTTGGTTTACACAGAGTACAGTCACAGTATATATTGTTGTATCGATACACTTGCATCCCGGCTGATCCCCGAGGATGTTTACCGGGGGAGGCTGTGACCCCTGACCCGAGGCCTTTACCCGGGGGGGGGGCAGACCTTCGACCTGAGGCCTTTCTGGCTAGAATCACGTATGGGTCTGGGATCCCGTGATTCGGACTGTACTGGCACGGATGTGTCCATGAGTGACCCCGTGGGAATTTTCTTTGCATGCTCTGTATGCTGGAGGAGTTTGGGTTCACCTCGTGTACTATATCATATTCATTCATTTTGACTCGCATATGTTTTTATAACATATATTATTCGGTGAAAGACATATATTTTCGTCCACTCACTCTAACGGTTTTCATGTCTTTCCCCTGGGCTTTTCGGTTTTCCATGCCCAGTTAGCAGTTCAGATTCTGGTGTCTCATGTCGCAGTCGAAGGCTAGTCATTCGAGCTACCTTTCTGTCCCAGTAGGTTACTTGTTTTGCCTACTGTTGTATATTTTGTATATATACACTAGAGGTCGCTCTGATACGTTACTGGATCATGTTTTACGTGATTTTCCCGGGATTTCCTATAAAGTACAGTTATGTTTATTATTTATTGTTATTATTATGATATTGAGAAATCCGGATGAGATTGGTGCCCACGGTTTAGCTTTTGTGGCATAGGATGAAGTGTATTTTTTGGGTGCAGGTTAATGGCAATTCCGCGTTAGTAGCGTTACTCTGCCGAAATTTTTATGGTTTTTGTTGGTTCGTGTTTTCAGAAGGGGTTTGATTCCGATTTAGGAAACTAAATCGGGGTTGGGTTCTTTCAGCTTGGTATCAGTGCATTAGGTTGTCAGATTCTGTAGACTCTTGTAGTAGTGACACTTAGGGTATTTGAGTACGTACAGCATGTCTTGAGCGATGACCCGACTGGCCAGCGGTACTCATCAATACTTCGGGTGTTGTATGTTCTCAAATATCTGAGGTCTCATGATTACGTTTCTTCTGCTTGTATCGAGTGTTGCGTTTGGAGGAGCGTTTTGATCCTGTGGTGAAAGCTCGTACTGCTGGTGCGACTATCTTTTCGGGTTCAGCTGATCTAGAGATTTGTAAGGCATTGTTGGTTCAGGTTGAACACGTATGTGAGTGTCTGTGTTTTACCCCTGAGCAGATGACAGTGGCAGCAGTCGGATTACTTGAGTCAGATGCATACTTCTAGTGGGTTAGCACCGATAGAGTTCCAATTAATACTTCGTGGACTTTGTTTCGGGATTTGTTTATGCGGAGATACTTTAACCAGGCTACCCAACAGCGGAAGTATGAGAAATTCACGAACTTGAGACAAGGCAGTATGTCTGTGCTTGAGTACCGGGATAGGTTTACCCGCTTATCTCGATTTGCTCGTGACATGGTGGCTACTGAGGAAGCCAAGTGCCGCAGATTTGAGCTGGGTTTGAACTTGAACATCAAAGGGACTCTGACGACGATGCCTCGGAACAACTTCAATGAGTTTGTCAGTGCAACACTCCGAGGTGAGGATATCGAGAAAGAAAGGTAGATGAGATACAAGCCTAGACGGTTTGAGGAGGGCGGACTGAGTCAGGGGCCTTCCAAGAGGCTATTTTCTGATACTTTCGGATCTGCTTCATCCTTAGACAGTGGACCATATCAACCACCAGCTAGTGCACCGAGGCAGAGACAGAGATGGAGGAGAGATCGATCGCAGCAACCACAGTATGGTGGGGGTTCCAGTGGTTCCAGTTATCCTTGGCGTACCGGCGGTACTTTTGCCGTACCGAGAGAGTATCCACCATGCAACTTCTGCAACAGGCATCATTATGGTCCTTGTCAGCGGGGCCCTGTCACTTGTTTTCGTTGTGGCTAGGTGGGTGACTATGCGAGAGAGTGTTTCCAGCTTGATGGTACTGGTGGACAGTCGGCCCAGAGTTCCGGAGGAGAGCGAGGTGCCACTTCGGGGGCTCGACCAATATAGTTTGCGGGCCAGGGCAGACAACAGGGACAGCCTCAGCGTGGACGACCAGCCGGGCAGGCTAGAGTTCATGCCATGACTTTGCGTGAGGGCAGAGCTTCACCAAAGGTTGTTTTCGGTACGTTGCATGTCTTTGGTATTCCAGTACTTACATTGTTAGATCCAGGTGCTACGCATTCATTCATGTCGTATAGACTATCATCTTTAGCTACTGTACCTGCGTCTCCACTTCCGGGGTTGTGGAGAGTGTTGTATCCGTCCGGTGAGATTGTGAGTATTGGCTGGGTGTACAGAGATTGTGAGATTTTTATTGGAGGCCATGGCTTAGCCGCGGATTTGTTGTTGCTTGATATCGTCGACTTTGACGTGATTTTGGGTATGGACTTCTTGGAGACACATTGGGCCATGTTTGATTGTCACAAGAAGGAGGTAGCGTTTCGACGACCAGGCTTTCCGGAGATATTGTTTCGCGGCGAGAAGAATACTTTATTGCCATGTGTGATTTCCATGATGAAGGCGGATCAAATGATGATAAAGGGCTGTGTTGCTTATTTAGCTCATGTTGTGGACACAACGGCTGTTGTGCCGGATATCGGTGATATTGAGGTAGTTTCCGAGTTTCCAGATGTGTTTCCGGAGGAGTTACCGGGTATACCTCCAGTTCGGGAGATCGATTTCACCATTGAGCTATTGCCGGGCACGGGACCCATTTCTCAGGCACCGTATTGTATGGCGCCAGCGGAGTTGAAAGAGTTACATATTCAACTTCAGGAGTTACTGGGGAAGGGTTTCATACGACCCAGTGTTTCGCCATGGGGTGCCCCGGTTTTGTTTGTACGGAAGAAAGATGGATCTATGCGGTTGTGCATCGATTACTGGAAGTTGAATCGGGTCACTGTGAAGAACAAGTATCCGTTGCCGCGGATTGAGGACTTGTTTGATCAGCTCAAGGGAGCTTCAGTCTTTTCGAAGATTGATCTCAGGTCCGGATATCATCAGTTGAGGATCCGAGAGTCTGATATGGCCAGGACAGCTTTCAGATCGCGGTGTGGGCACTACGAGTTTTTGGGTATGTCGTTTGGGTTGACTAACGCCCTCGCAGCTTTTATGGATACTATGAACCGAGTGTTCAGACGGTTTCTGGACAAGCTCATAATTGTGTTCATTGACGACATCCTAATCTAATCCAGGAGTGTGGGCCAGTATAAGAAGCATTTGCGAGCGGTGTTACGGACTTTGCGGGACAATCAGTTGTTTGCGAAGTTCAGCAAGTGCCAGTTTTGGTTGGACAATGTGAAGTTTCTAGGCCACATGATATCAGCGGAGGGAGTCAACGTGGATCCTGATAAGATCGAGGCCGTATTAAATTGGAGTAAACCTACCACCGTACCGAGATCCGGAGTTTCTTAGGTTTGGCAGGCTACTATCGGCGATTTGTGCAGGATTTTTCTCGGATTGCTACTCCACTGACCAGGTGGACGAAGAAAGGCGTCAAGTTCAAGTGGTCCGATGCATGTGAGGAGAGTTACTTACTCCTGAAGGAAAAGTTGACTATTGCACCGGTTCTGACTTTACCAGATGACAGCGGTGAGTTCGTGGTTTATAGTGATACGTCGAAGTTGGGACTTGGTTGTGTGCTGACGCAGCATGGCAGAGTGTAGCCTACGGTTCCAGGCAGCTGAAATCACATGAAGTCAACTATCCGACCCATGATTTGGAGTTGGCCGCTATTGTGTTAGCATTGAAAAGTTGGAGACACTACTTGTATGGAGCTCAGTGCAAGATCTACACCGATCATAAGAGTCTCACCTACTTGCGGACGCAGCCAGACTTGAACATGAGGTAGCGCAGGTGGATGGAGTCGATCAACGACTATGATTGCACTTTCGAGTACTGAAAGGACCCAACCCCGATTTAGTTTCCTAAACCGGAATCAAACCCCTTCTGAAAACACGAACCAACAAAAACCATCAAAATTTCGGCAGAGTAATGCTACTAATGCGGAATTACCATTACCTGCACCCAGAAAATACCCTTCATCCTATGCCAAAAAAATCAAACCATGGGCACCAATCCCATCCGGATTTCTCAATATATCAACAATAATGTAAAGTAATAAATATAACTATACTTTACCGAAATCCGAGGAAAATCGTATAAAAATATACATCAGAATACTCAGAGCGACTTCTAGTATAGATATACAAATAGTAGGCCAAACTAAGAACCTACCATAAAAGAAACATCGCGCGAATACTATGCCTCCGACCACGACGTGCGACACCAGAATCTGAACTGCAAATTGGGCACGGAAATCGAAAAGCCCAGGGGAAAGACATGAAAACTGTTAGAGTGAGTGGACGAAAATAAATGTCTTTCACCAAATAATATATGTTATAAAAACATATGCGAGTCAAATGCATAAAAATCATATGGTACACGAGGGAGACTCTAACTCCTCACGCGTACAGAGCATGCATGGAAAATCCCACGCGGTCGCTCGTAGACACATCCATGCTAGTGCAGTCCGAATCACGGGATCCCAGACCCACACGTGATTCTAGCCAGAAAGGCCTCAGGTAAGAGGTTTGCCTCCCCCCGGAAAAGGCCTCGAGTCAGGAGTCACAGCCTCCCCCGATAAACATCATCGGGGATCAGCCGGGATGCAAGTGTATCGATACAACAACATATACTGAGACTGTACTCTGTGTAAACCAAATCATAAATAGTTCGATGCAATGTTTAATGAACTAAATAAATGCATATACGTAATATATACTGGTATAAGCATAATCGTATAACACATGCTCATATAAAACATAATCTCGTATGCATGCTCATGCTCGTAAAACGTGTATAAAGACTCGCGATTATCAGTGAAAAGAAATTGTCCACTCATAGGTGAGCGTAACACAGTTCGCGTTAATCCCGTGATCCGGCGGAAAATCCATCGCCAAACGAACGATCACGAACCCCTGATTAATCATAAAATCCATTTCTCAAAATCATAACTTGGATCCCCAAATCAAATCATGAGAAACAACCGTTCCCGGAAACATAGAATTCAATAACGACGAATTGTTGAAAATACAATAATCACACCTCAAAACCTCGCTATAATTTCCGATGCTCAAATCGAAAAACAAACCTCACCACTGCGATCGGGGCGCGATTCCGAGTGAAATGACATATAACTCGTCAAAAACCACGTCGGGCGAAAAGTCGCCGTCGCCGGAATTTCAGATCTGCCAAAAAAAATTCATGACATACATGGTTTCAAAGATCTCGACGATTCCAACAACTTTCCAGTTATAAGTTAAGGCCAATTTTGACCGGAAAACCTCCAAAAATCAACCCAAAGTTCCAAACCCTTAACAGAATTTCACATCGACGGATCTCTCTCCTCCGGCCACGGCAACCTCTCAAACCACTTGCAATAGCTTCCTCTCATTGAGGCTAACAAAACCCCTCAAAGAGGAGTCAGCATCTCGGCCTCCACGCCGCCACCCGAACGCCACAAAACTCGCCGGAAAATCCATAACTTTGCCGATTCGATTCTCTCTCCTCCGGCCACCCCATGGGACAATCCACCTACCAATCTGAAAAGGAGCACGAGCCCAACATATCTCGTGAAGAAACCATACCCAAATATGGCCGGAATCAGCCTCCACGAGGAAGAAATCGATCAGCTCCAAATCGGCCCAAATGGGTCGACCCACCCAGTCAACCTAGTCAACTCAGCTTTCCCAATATGGCAGGTTTCCCAATTCTGCAAGTATCACTTCCGTATTTATACTGTACGCGTATCGAACCCCAATCGGATAAATACGACAATATTCGGCGGACGAAAATATTCATAAGTTATTCCTCGCTACTCGGAAAAATTATCCGAAAATTCCCACAAGTTCGAAATTAAATTCTCTACAACTTCCACGAAGGATCCGAAATCAAATTCTCGCCCGATAATTTAGTCGCTAATAAGGCCACCATATTAGCAGATTATGTCGAAATCACAATAAATCGCGAAACTCGCAAATCAAGTCAATAATAATTCCATCTACTGTTCGAGTTGATCAACGGTCCAAAACGGATCACAATCACGATTCGGATAGACTCGAACACAAACGGATAAACTCGACAGTATTCCGAAATTTCAAATATTCATATTATATTCCTCGGTCGTCCAAATAATGATCCGGAACCGCCCATGAACTCGAAATCACGCATACAACAACTCTCGAGAAGGGACTCAACTCAAATTCTCGGCCAATAATTAAGTCGTGATCAAGTCTAGTGATTCAATCAACTATCGGATATCTGCGATTACGCATAACCTCATGACTTAAGCTTATTAACACTATTGATTCTATTCCGGGTCGTCACAAATCCACCCCCCTTAAAAAAAATTTCGACCTCGAAATTTCCAAGTCTGCCGACTAAAAGTAGGAGCACTGCCTCTGCATACAGCTCAACTTTCTAGTGGCAACCTCAACCGAACGACTCTGACAACAAACTCCACAATAGGAGATATCTCCCTGTAATCCCTATACCCTCAAATCCCGAATCTAAACTGGCTCCACAGAAACGCCAAGTCTTCCTGCATAAGGAACTGATAGGGTACAAAACACGCAACAAATCTGAAATGTAGTTCCACCACACGGAACACAACACACACAAAAGCCAACACCATAGGCAATGTCGAACTATACGGCACAACACAAACTCGCCTATGATCACATACGGATCAAAATAACGTGGCAAATCACAACTCAGCCTACTCACACCAACATAACTCAAACATCGAACTCGGGCAATTATTAAGCTGTTTCCGCTAATCCGAAAGTCTGTGGTAGCACATCCCACTAAATCAGGATCCAACGTCAGCTCACACCAAACTCGCTCCAACACAATGGAGTACAATATCGTTCCTGAAAACGACATCAAGCAACGTCAAAATCATAGTGGTCTACAAACTGGTACTGCAAGCAATCTCGATGAATTGAAACTGTTGGTCCCAAATCCCTCGGAACTGCAATACACAAGACCGCAACATGCCCTCCAAGGTCTGAATAGTCGTCAATGATCGCCCGCCAATCTGAGGATAAGAAACTGTACTAAACTGTAATCTGGTCCCCAATGCTCTCTGCAACGCTTGCCAACACTCAGTTGTAACTGATTATCTCGATCAGCAAACTGGGACATAGGCGCACCACGTAAATGGACAACCTCCGTCAAATACAGCTATATCAGCTTGCCATCGAAATCTTTTCCGAAAGTACAAGGAAATGTACTGAGTTCATCGAATGGTCCATAAAGATCCAACAACTGGTACCACAAACCGAAGTGCGTACTGGCACACAAAACCACAGCGACAAACTCCAACTTCTAATTGGAAATCTCCAATAGCTGTAACTTTCCGGCAAGTCTCTGCCTCGCTGCCATCGCCTGTCGACAAATGTGGCGTCTGCTCATACAAGCTGTTACGTTCTTCTACGGGTTGCGTCACGAGTAGTAAACTCGAAGTATCGGATACATCTTCGTACCACTAGTGCACAACGCACGTAAAACAATGAGCTTCATCATCATCACACTCTAACTCAGCTCTCATAGCTCACAACTCGGCTAACACGGAAACTCGAGCCACACACATATGAAACACTGAAGCTCCCGACTTCCAACTGAATGTATCAGCAATAACAATAGCCTCTCTCGAATAAACTCAAATGTGCAGCCATAGTCGTTAATCGAGCCCATCCATCTACGTCGCCTCAAGCTCAAATCTGGCCGAAAATGCAAGTAGATGAAACTCATGTGATCAGTGTACATCCTACACTGTGCTGCACGTCGTAGCAGTAGTGTCTTGAACTCTCTGATGCTAACATAAAGATAGCTACACCTAAATCATACATAGGATACGTAGCTTCATAAAGTTTCCAATGCCTGAACCCATGAGCCACCGCTCTGCAATGCTGTAACAAAGCATAACCAAATCCAAATCTATTTACATCGTCATAAACCACGAACTCGTCACGGTCGTCAGGTATCATCAAAACCGAAGCAATGGTCAACCTTCCTTCAAATGTAAATAACTCTCCTCGCGTGCATCAGACCACTCAAACTTGACGCCTTTCTCCGTCAATCCGAAAAGTGGAGTGACAATCCGAGAATCCTGTACAAAGCACCGATAGTAGTCTGCTAAACCCAAGAGACTCCTGATCTCTGGTACAATGGAAGGTAAACTCCGAATCATCACGGCTTCAATCTGGTCAGGATCCACGCCAACTCCCTCGGCTGACATCGCGTGGCCCAAAATCTTCATGCTAATCAACCAAAATTCACACTGGCTGAACTTTGCAAACAACAGATTATCACGCGAAATCCGTAAAACTGCTCGCAATTACTTCAGGTGCTGGCCCACACTCCTGGAGTAAATCAGGATATTTCCAACGAACACAACCACAAACTTGTCCAGAAACCGTCTGAACACCTGGTCCATCAAGTCCATAAGAGCTACGGGGGCATTGGTCAACCCAAACGGCATGACCAAGAACTTCTGATGCCCGCACCGTAATCCGAAAGTTGTCCTAACCACATCTGACTCCATGATCCTCAACTGATGGTATCCGGACCCGAAATCAATCTTCGAAAAGATTGAAGCTCCCTTGAGCTGATCAAACCAATCGTTAATCCGAAGCGGAGGATACTTGCTCTCCTCTGAAGCCTGATTCAGCTTCCGGTAGTCAATGCACCACCTCGTCGAACCATCAAACATTCGCACAAATAATGCAAGAGCACACCACGATGATACTCTGGGTCGTACAAAATCTCCTCCAGCAACTCTAGAAGTTGAACATGTAGCTCCATCAGCTCCGCAGGTACCAAACGATATAATGCCGGTGATATGAGTCCAGCGCCCAGTAAAAGCTCAATGGTGTAGTCAGTCTCCCGAACTGGAGGAATACCTGGTAACTCCACCGGAACACACCTGGAAACTCGGGAATCACCTCGATGTCGCCAATGTAGGGCACTACAACCATAGTATCCACAACATGAGCTAAGCAATCAACACAACTCGTTTCCACCATCCGCTCGACCATCACCGCGAAACAGTATCTCGGGGAAACCTGGTCGTCGAAACACAACCTTCTTCTCGAGACACTCGAACACAGCCAAATGTGTCGCCAAAAGTCCATACTCAACATCATAACAAAATCAACAATATCAAACTATAACAGATCCGCGGCTAACTCATAATCTCCAACAAAGATCCCACAACCTCCAGATGGGTACAACACTTTCCAAAACCTCAGAAGTGGAGATGTAGGTACAATAGCCATGGATATCAAGCGACGGTAACCTCAAAGAAACTTCGTCCTCATACATGGTCGTGGCACGAACTCCAACATGCCCAACTAGCCGCCCACGTCAATTGCGACTTGTTGATTAACTCGTCAAAAAAGCTACATTGGTCAAATTCCAGAAATAGGATCATGACCTCCTCGTGAACTCTTAGCTGCCGAACCGCTAAAACAGCTGGCTGAGGGCGCTCCCTCACAACGTGACCCTCCTGGCCACCACAATAGCAACCGAAAGTGCTCCACGAACACAAGTCACAGCGACACCTGCTGTGAGGAAAGATCACCAACGATCACCCAAACTCATGCCACAGGAACAAGTCCGCTACTCCGTGATCTCCACCAT
This sequence comes from Geum urbanum, assembly GCA_946800695.1. Lineage (NCBI taxonomy): Eukaryota > Viridiplantae > Streptophyta > Magnoliopsida > Rosales > Rosaceae > Geum > Geum urbanum. The sequence goes on along the minus strand of OX327008.1, from coordinate 13,346,982 downwards.
CACCAAATGGATCCTCTGCTTTGATCTAATGACCCCCAACATAATCGAAAAGGCCACAGCCTGATGAAATCACTGATTCCGAGGTGCCTGAACTCAACCTCATCAAATATCTCAACCAAGTCCACTTTCCCCAAACCAACACGTCGGAAACCGCGTACACCTTTCCTTCTCAATAGCCTCGCCTCTGAGTGCAGCACATCAAGCTCCTCACGGTTATCTCGAGGCATAACAGTCAAAATCTCTCTGATGCTCAGGTTCAAACTCATCTCGAACCTCATGCACTGCTTCCTCTGAAGCCACATAACACGTATAAACGGAAACAAACATATGAATGATACATCCCTGAATGTAGGCCATGGAGTCGCAACAGGAACTCACACAATACCAGCCCACCAAATGCAATGATCTGACTCAGACAAAACATCAACTGCCACGATTCTCTGCTCTGAAGCAACATATAGACGCTCATACACGCACAACCGGGCAAACCATGCCACACAAATCTCTGAACTCAAAATGCTCATCCAAACCCACAACTCACTGTCAAGTCGCGCGTCGATTGATCCTCAGTAGGATCCACAACCGTACCGACACGGAAAGCACGTCAAGGAGGCATCCTAATGAATAAAACATCGTTTGCAACAAGTAGAACGTAATCATGGAACTTCAAATATTTGAAAGCATACAACACCGGTAGTATTGATGAGCATCCGTCGGCCGGTCGGGTCACAACTCCAGACATGCTGTACATTCTCAAATATCCTTAGTAAACATGACTACAGAAGTCTACAGAACCTAAAACCTAATGCTCTGATACCAAGCTGAAAGGACCCAACCCCGATTTAGTTTCCTAAATCGGAATCAAACCCCTTTTGAAAACACGAACCAACAAAAACCATCAAAATTTCGGCAGAGTAACGCTACTAACGCGGAATTACCATTACCTGCACCTGGAAAATACCCTTCATCCTATGCCAAAAAAATCAAACCGTGGGCACCAATCCCATCCGGATTTCTCAATATATCACCAGTAATGTAAAGTAATAAATATAACTATACTTTACCGAAATCCGGGGAAAATCGTATAAAAATATATATCAGAATACTCAGAGCGACTTCTAGTATAGATATACAAATACTAGGCCAAATTAAGAACCTACCATAAAAGAAACATCACTCGAATACTATGCCTCCGACCACGACGTGCGACACCAGAATCTGAACTGCAAACTGGGCACGGAAATCGAAAAGCCCAGGGGAAAGACATGAAAACTGTTAGAGTGAGTGGACGAAAATAAATGTCTTTCGCCGAATAATATATGTTATAAAAACATATGCGAGTCAAATGCATAAAAATCATATGGTACACGAGGGAGACTCTAACTCCTCACGCGTACAGAGCATGCATGGAAAATCCCACGGGGTCGCTCGTAGACACATCCGTGCTAGTACAGTCCGAATCACGGGATCCCAGACCCACAAGTGATTCTAGCCAGAAACGCCTCAGGTAAGAGGTTTGCCTCCCCCCGGAAAAGGCCTCGGGTCAGGAGTCACAGCCTCCCCCGGTAAACATCCGCGGGGATCAGCCGAGATGCAAGTGTATCGATACAACAACATATACTGAGACTGTACTCTGTGTAAACCAAATCATAAATAGTTCGATGCAATGTTTAATGCAATAAATAAATGCATATACGTAATATATACTGGTATAAGCATAATCGTATAACACATGCTCATATAAAACATAATCTCGTATGCATGCTCATGCTCGTAAAACGTGTATAAAGACTCGCGATTATCAGTGAAAATAAATTGTCCACCCACAGGTGAGCGTAACGTAGTTTGCGTTAATTTCGTGATCCTGCGGAAAATCCATCGCCAAACAAACGATCACGAACCCCTGAATAATCATAAAATCCATTTCTCAAAATCATAACTTGGATCCCCAAATCAAATCACGAGAAACAACCATTCCCGGAAACATATAATTCAATAACAACGAATTGTTGAAAATCCAATAATCACACCTCAAAACCTCGCTATAATTTTCGATGCTCAAATCGAAAAACAAACCTCACCACTGCGATCGGGGCGTGATTCCGAGTGAAATGACATATAACTCGTCGAAAACCACGTCGGGCGAAAAGTCGCCGCCGCCGCCGCTGCCACAGTCGTCGGAATTTCAGATCTGCCCAGAAAAATTCATGGCATACTTGATTTGAAAGATCTCGACGATTCCAACAACTTTCCAGTTATAAGTTAAGGCCAATTTTGACCAGAAAACCTCCAAAAATCAACCCAAAGTTCCAAACCCTTACCGGAATTTCACATCGACGGATCTCTCTCCTCCGGCCACGGCAACCTCTCAAACCACTTGCAATAGCTTCCTCTCATTGATTCTAACAAAACCCCTCAAAGAGGAGCCACCATCTCGGCCTCCACGCCGCCACCCGAACGCCACAAAACTCGCCGGAAAATCCATAACTTTGCCGATTCGATTCTCTCTCCTCCGGCCACCCCAGAGGATGATCCACCTACCAATCCGAAGAGGAGCACGAGCCCAACATATCTCGTGAAGAAACCATACCCAAATTTGGCCGGAATCAGCCTCCACGATGAAGAAACCGATCAGCCCCAAATCGGCCCAAATGGGTCGACCCACCAAGTCAACCCAGTCAACTCAGCTTTTCCAATATGGCAGGTTTCCCAATTCGGCAAGTAGCACTTCCGTATTTATACCGTACGCGTATCGAACCCCAATCGGATAAATACGACAATATTCTGCGGACGAAAATATTCAGAACTTATTCCTCGCTACTCGGAAAAATTATCCGAAAGTTCTCATGAGCTCAAAATTAAATTCTCTACAACTTCCACGAAGGATCCGAAATCAAATTTGTTCCCGATAATTTACTCGCTAATAAGGCCGCCATCTTAGCATATTATGTCGAAATCACAACAAATCGCGAAACTCGCAAATCAAGTCAATAATAATTCCATCTACTGTTCGGGTTGATCAATAGTCCAAAACGGATCACAATCACGATTCGGATAGACTAGAACACAAACAGATAAACTCGACAGTATTCCAAAATTTCAAATATTCATATTATATTCCTCGGTCGTCCAAATAATGATCCGGAACCGCCCACGAACTCGAAATCACGCATACAACAACTCTCGAGAAGAGACTCAACTCAAATTCTCGGCCAATAATTAAGTCGTTATCAAGTCTGGCGATTCAATCAACTATCAGAAATCTGCGATTACGCATAACCTCATGGCTTAAGCTTATTAACACTACTGATTGATAACGCCTAAAGTGACTACTAAATTAACACTCGATAATCAATCTAGACGAAATGCAATTTAAAACCCTTTTGTGTAGATGTAGCATTGGTAAATAGGGTATCGTTCTTAACCGGGGATTGTAGGGTGTTCACCTGCATGAAAACGTTAGAAAGTATGGGGGAAGTTTGAATTGGTGTTCTAATGACCTACGAAATTAAAGACAAAAAAAATGGCAAGTAAAACACACTTAGAAATCCTAGGACTCTATCATGCTTTATACTCATAGACAAGCAAAACAAACAAGAATCAAAGAACCTAAACATGTTTACTAAACCAAAAATAAAACCTATCTAATATATACATGCGATCATCTCATCTTTTTCTCTAACTCTTTATAACCTAACCAATTTCATGCAACCTAAAAGTGCCTACGTCCTCAACTATATAACTCATGTTAATTTCGTGATTAAGTGCTTCGGGACTCCCCTAACACATCAATAATCTAAATCGGGACTCCCCTGCATTCAGATTAAGTATTAAGCATAGAATAAACATGTATAGCAAAAACGTAAGAACTAGAAGATGGCAGAAAATTAACTAGAATTATATAACCAAAATCCTTTACAACTTCACTCCAAAGAATGCCAAAAATACAAAGAAATAAGAGAAGAGTTATGGTTACACTTTTTGTTGTCGGGACTCCCCTAGACTACTTGGTGTAAGCTGCTCTTCAATGGAGATGGCGAAATACTTCGGGACTCCCCTAATATTTCGGTGGAGGATGGTGTTTATGGCGTTGGAGGGATGGCTTCTTCAGATTTGGTGCAAGGGAGGAGAGGTAGTGTTTTGGGCAGAGCTTTGAGTACTAGAATGAGAGATGATGATGAATGAGCCGAAGTCTTCAATTTATAGGCACAAGGATGAGCTTGGTGCACAAGGAAAATCTCTTCTTTCTCTTTCCGGACAGATCTGACCCTTTTTGGTAAAACGGACATTCCAGGAGTTGTAGATCTCCAAAAATTGCGATCTTGGTGTCGTTGGAAAGATAATTCAATGATCTTTCCAACGAGGTATCATATGCATTAATCAGAGGTCTGGGCTGTTCGCAATCGTCTGAAGAAGTTGACGGATTATTTTCCTGATTTCTGATTTGAGATATCTTGCCAGATTTTGTTCTTCTTGATTCCCAAGGAATATCTAGTCCGAATTTGGGCATAATATCTTGGATATTTCGGTCTCAAATATGGTAGTGAAGATACACATGATTCGGCAATGAATTAGGCAAGCAAGATATGCAATATTCGGCCAGAATATACTCCATGCGCACCATCTTCTTTTCCTGGTTTGACCGGGACAAATGACACCATTTTTCATTTCATTTGGGTTACTAATTCTGGAAACCATTTGGTCACACTTTTTAGAAACCATTTGGAACCCAAAATTAGTAACTTTCGCACATGATCCCGTCATCATTTTTCTGCTCTTCCGGAAATTCCTAGTGAGATTAGGAAACTTCGTTTCTTCTTCGTTTTAGCTTCAATGCTTCCTTTCATGATGTAGACGTTAATTTCATGGCTGACATTCATTCCTAATTTGGGTAGGGAAAGATCATTTTCCTAACCAAATTGGGAAAATCTCCGCTTAGTGCATTTTAAGCTCAATTCTGCCTCCTTTATTGATTCCTCTTTATTTTGTACCTAAAACGTTAAAGTAAGTTAGAAATGAAATACTTAGAGCCCTAACGAAGCTAAATGAAGGGAAAAACATATTAAGAATCACGTAGAAAATGTGTAGATCAAATCCCCCACACTTGGACTTTGCTAGTCCCTAGCAAATACTTGGACACAAGTTAAAAGAAAAGCAAAAGAAAGAAAGAAGGAAAGGTTCCAACGTTGGAGCTAGTCTCCAAGTTGGAGAAATCTAAGACTAAAAACAAAACAACTAAGCCCTTAAGTTAAAGATGTCTCAGAAATTTTTATAAGTGTATGGCGATGACATTGCAAAATTTCAAATGATAATCAAGCCATGATTCATGTAATGAACAAGTAAGACATGGTGTAAACAATGGTGATGTTTAAGGCTATGCATGTTTCGAATGAGGTTCAAATCAACTCACATGGATTCTCTCATCATATTTTCACTCAAAATGGATAGAAGTATTTGAAAACCTCATGAATGAATACTTGCACAAATGAACCAAACCATATGCTTACTCATGCGATTTACTCCACAGATTAACTGCTACTCATCTTAAGGATCAAAAAGGTCTTTTGAAGGGTTGTAATGGGGCAAGGCTAAGGCATTTGGAATATAGATATGTGGTGGTAAACACGTTCCAAAGACTTAGTCGAAATATCAAAAACTTCTTGAAATCAAACTCCTTCATCTTTTCCACGCCTCCATGGTCAATTCTTCATAAACAAGGGCCAAATTTCATTGTGTTGGACCCAAACTTCATTATTTTCTTCTCTTGATCCAAACTTTGTTCTTTGAACATATCGCCAGAGAGCTTATTTTCTATCTTCTTTTTTTTTTCTTTTTTCTTTCTTTTATTTTCTTTTGGCAATCACACTTTTTCAGCTTTTGGACAAGAATTCCCCTCTCTTTTCTCCATTCACACGCCACATTCCTTGATACTAGCTTCGAAATTCTTCACCAAGTCTTTAGAACAAGGGTATGAACTCTACACTAGGGTATGAACTCTTCACCAAGTCTTTAGAACAAGGTCAACGAAATAAAGGCTCAATGTAGGCTCAAAAGTGGCTTTCTAGGGGTGTCGCAACTCGTGCGCTCATATAGGACTCATGGCAATTTGGCTAAGTGGTGGAAAACCTAAGTGCCTTTAATCATATCCAAAATCAGAGTATATGTCAACTATAAGCTTTGCAAATTCGACATGAGTAAGTTCTAGTAATCTCTAGTTCATTAAAATCTATGGCAAGTAATCATATGATGCACATGCTTAGTTTTGAGACTAATGCACGAAATTCTCTCCAAAAAGAAATATATAGGCTCAAAACTCACGTTTAAGATTCATATGACTTAAACTTATTCTCACATGCGAAATCTGTACCACGTTTAACTATCCATATCTACTACATGTCATGACACTCAAAATAACTCAATTAACACAAGAATCATGAATGCAACGCCATATTGTTCAAATTTGGTCCATTTTCATCATAGACTAACTATGGGCATCCTAAGATTCTTTAAAACGCTAAGTTAAAACAAAAAGACTCAAGACTCTCAAACAAGCGTAGATTTAGTCCTCATCTTCTTTGGGCAACCTTAATAACATGGCCAGTTGGCGAGAGAGACCAAGAGAGGTAGGAGTGATTTCGAACAAGTTCTTTCTCACATCCAAAACCCGTCCTAGCAACCGTCCCCTTCTAGACACCAAGTCACAAGGATATCTTACTAAAAGACAAGTGTTCATCCACTACACTAAATTAGACTCTAGAAAACATTTTTTTTTAGGGCATCATCCGCCGGAAATCCATTGTCCGCCCGGTTTTTACAATTTATGACTCAAATAAAGTTGTAAACCCCTCCCCCACACTTAAACTCTACATTGTCCTCAATGTAATCAAGTAAAACATAGAATCAAGATGGAATATAGGTTTTACGAAAAAGCTAACTAAGAAATGTAAAAGCAACGAAATTTAAAAAGATAAGGGGAAGAGAATGCAAATCTGATTGTAGACTCCTCCATTGGGTTGCCTCCCAACAAGCGCTTGTTTTTTAACGTCTTGCAGCCTAGACGAGATGTGCTCCATGTTATCATGTGTTTGAAGTGGCCGGGTCTTTAAGAGTGTCCTCTTCCACGTTATGCTCCTTGAATTTCTCATAATACGGCTTCAAACGATGGCCATTAACTTTGAATTCATTCCCGGTTGTTGGATTTTTGATAAGAATAGCTCCATGTGAGAAAATTTCAATAACAATGAAGGGTCCCATCCACCTAGAGCGTAGCTTTCCGGGAAATACTTTAAGTCGAGAATTGAAGAGTAGCACTTGCTGGCCAATTATGAACTCCTTCCGACGGATCATTTTGTCATGAAAAGCCTTCGTTTTCTCCTTGTAGATCCAAGCATTGTCGAATGAGGCATTCCTAATTTCCTCGAGCTCACATAGTTGTAGCTTTCGATGTAGACCAGCTTCATCTCGATCCATGTTAAACTTCTTCACAGCCCACCATGCTTTGTGCTCTATCTCCACCGGAAGATGACATGCCTTCCCATAAACCAATCGAAAAGGTGACATACCAATGAGAGTTTTGTAGGCAGTCCTATATGCCCACAACGCATCATCTAAGCATTGACTCCAATCTTTCCGGTTCGGCTTAACGGTTCTCTCCAAGATCTTCTTGATCTCACGGTTGGAAACTTCAGCCAATCCATTTGTTTGAGGATGATAAGGTGTCAAAACCTTATGTGTAACTCCATACTTTCTCATCAAAGCTTCCACCGTCTTGTTGCAAAAATGGCTACCTCCATCGCTGATTAGAACGCGTGGCATTCCAAACCTTGTAAAAATGTTAGCCTTTAGAAAATCTGCAACAACTCGCGAATCATTAGTACGGGTGGCTTTTGCTTCCACCCATTTCGATACATAATCAACAGCGAGTAAAATGTAAGTAAAACCGTTAGAGGGAGGAAAAGGTCCCATAAAATCAATACCCCAGACATCAAAGATTTTGACATTAAGAATGTAAGTTTGTGGCATTTGATCTCTAGGTCCTATATTACCGGATCTTTGGCACCTATCACATTTAGAACAGAACTCATGAGCATCACGAAAGATACTAGGCCAAAAGAATCCACTCTCCAACACTTTCAGGGCTGTTTTTCTCGAACCAAAGTGTCCTCCACATGCTAAGTTGAGACAAAATTCAAGTATAGACTGAAATTCACTATCCGGGACACACCTACGAATTACTAAGTCTGAACATTGTTTCCATAAGTAAGGTTCATCCCAAATGAAAGACCTAGCATTAAATCTAATCTTGTCACGATGGAAGCTATGCATGGAAGATAGAAACTTATCGGTTACTAAGTAATTAACAATATCTGCATACCAAGGAGTTTCTGAAGCACTTACCTGAATTCCGAAGAGTTGTTCATCCGGAAATTTTTCCTCAATAGCCACGGCTGCCTTCTCATGCACAATCCTTGACAAATGATCAGCCACCACGTTTTCTACTCCCTTCTTGTCTTTGATTTCAATGTCAAACTCTTGGAGCAGAAGTATCCATCGAATTAGGCGTGGCTTGGCATCCTTCTTAGCCAACAAATACTTCAATGCCGCATGATCCGTGTACACAATCACCTTACTTTGCAGCAAGTATGATCGAAACTTGTCCAATGCAAAGACCACAGCAAGAAGTTCCTTCTCGGTTGTTGTGTAGTTCATTTGAGCTTCATCCAAAGTCCGAGAGGCATAGTATATGGCGTAGGGCTTCTTTTCCTTCTGTTGTCCTAAGACAGCGCCCATGGAATAATCCGAGGCGTCACACATCAATTCAAATGGTAGAGACCAATCCGGTGCACAAAGTATAGGGGCTGTCGTGAGTAGCTCCTTCAATTTTGCAAAGGCAACGTTGCACTCTTCATCAAACTCGAAGGCGATGTCCTTTTGAAGCAATTTGCACAAGGGACGAGCTATGTGGGAAAAGTCCTTGATGAATCTTCGGTAAAATCCTGCATGACCAAGAAAAGAACGAACCTCTCTAACCGAAGTCGGAGAGGGTAAGTAGCGAACAAGATCTACCTTAGATTTATCAACTTCTATTCCTTTTTTCGAAACTATGTGACCTAGAACTATCCCTTGAGTGACCATGAAATGGCACTTCTCCCAATTCAGCACTAAGTTAGTTTCAACGCATCTTTGCAAAATAAGTTCTAGATTTCCTAAGCATGCATCGAAATCCCTCCCAAATACACTAAAATCGTCCATAAAGACTTCTATAATCTGCTCAATGTAATCAGAAAAGATAGAAAGCATGCAACGTTGAAACGTACCGGGAGCATTGCATAATCCAAATGGCATGCGACGATAAGCAAACGTTCCAAATGGGCATGTGAACGTTGTTTTCTCTTGATCCTCCTCCGCTATGCTGATTTGGTTATATCCGGAATATCCATCCAAGAAGCAATAATATGCGTGACCAGCCAACCGCTCTAGCATTTGATCAATGAATGGCAAAGGGAAGTGATCCTTCCTTGTGGTGGCGTTGAGCTTCCTATAGTCAATGCAAACTCGATGACCAGTGACGGTTCGTTGAGGAACAAGCTCATTCTCCGCATTCTTCACAACTGTAATTCCAGACTTCTTTGGCACAACTTGGACGGGGGAGACCCACCTACTATCTGAAATTGGGTAAATAACTCCACAATCTAAGAGTTTAATTACCTCTTTCTTCACAACTTCCATCATTGGCGGATGGAGTCTCCTCTGCGCTTCACGTGTAGGTTTGGCGCCATCTTCCAGCAAAATCCGATGCACACATGTTGCCGGATTGATTCCTTTGATATCCGCGAGCGTCCAACCTATGGCGGTCTTGTATTTTTGAAGCATAAGCACCAACTTGTCCTCTTGATCCTTCTCCAACGTTGATGATATGATTACCGGCAAAGTATCATCTTCTCCTAAGTATGCATACTTCAAGTGATCCGGTAACACTTTGAGCTCCAATTCTGGTGCCTTAACAATGGAGGGAACTAGCTTGTTAGTACCATAAGAAATAGAAAGAGGACGTGGTATACCTTCATAACGTGGTGCTTCATTTAGTGCCATGGCCATTTCACGAATCCTTGGTTCCAAAATCTCAATTACAGCATCAAAAAGGGCTTCATCCCCGAGTCGAGTCAGCCCCGCTCTTAATTGGATGGCCATTTCGAGTTCATCCTCTCCAATTGTGTCTAAGTGTTGCTGCGCCATGTTTTCCACAATGTCATACGAGGTAATGGCAGCCACACTTGTTGTTGGGAATTTCATCGCGTCAAGGATGCTGAACTCAATCCTTTCTCCATCGATTTCCATGGAAAAGGTACCTTCAAACACATCTATCTTCGTTCTTGCGGTTCTCATGAAGGGACGTCCAAGCAAAAGTGGCGTGGTATTCAAAGGACTCTCCTCCATGTCAACAATGTAGAAATCTGCTGGAAATATGAGGTTGTTGACTTGAACCAGAACATCTTCAACGTATCCCCTTGGATACTTATGCGAACGATCGGCTAGTTGTATGATGACATTATCTTGCTTCAGCTCTCCAAGCTCCATCGATTCGAAGAGGTAGTATGGCAGAACGTTGATGGAAGCTCCAAGATCAAGCATGACATCTTCGAAATTCTTGTCACCAATAACACACGGGACTGAAAAACTTCCCGGATCCTTCAATTTTGGGGGTAGCCGACGTTGTAAAACCGCTGACACGGTTGCATTCACCTTCACCACCTCCTTCTCCCTCGTTTGCCTCCTCTGGGTGCATAACTCTTTGAGAAATTTTGCATAAATCGGCACTTGCTTTATGCACTCAATCAAGGGTAGGTTCACTTGCACTTTCCGGAAGATATCCAAAATGTCTTCATATTGCTCATCCTTCTTCTTGGACTTCGAAAGTCTGCTTGGGAAAGGTGCACTAGCAAACTGGGAATTAGTAATAACCGTACTTGAAGGGATAGGAATTTTACCTTTTGTTGGGGATGATGGCGTGGGTGATTGTGCCTTAGTGACATTTGGCATCACTTTCTTCTTCTCAGCCTCCATTGTGGCTGGATCACTCTCATCTTCTTCCTCATGAGTGATGTCTTCGATTGTAACTTTATCAAGATGAGATCTCTTAGTCTTTGGTGCTTCTAGTACTTTCCCACTCCGTGTTTGTATGGCATTCACATTCCTCGGATTGGGGATAGTATTCGGTGGTAGCTGTTCGGTTTGTCGGATTTGTCCCATGAAGTCCACAAGTTGACCCATTTGCTTTTTGATCTCACCAATATCTCGGCCATGAGACTCCAACGTGTCCTTCGTCTTTGCTTGTCCATCCAAAAGAACTTATGTAGAAGCGGACAGTTGGGAAAGCATTTTATCATAGTCCGGATTGGTGAAGTGTTGGGCCGGAGCTTGCGGCATTTGTGGAGGCATTGGCGGCCCAGGCTGAAATGGGGTACGTTGGTAGCCTTGTTGAGATGCCGGAGGGTTGAGACATCCCTCATTTGATCCCCACTTGAAACCTAGATGATCACGGTTGCCAAAATTGTTGTTGTTATAATTGTTGTAACGTTGGCCCCCTTGATATCCCCCTATGGCGTTGGCTTGTTTCATGTCTCCTTGTTGTTGCTCCATCATGCTAGGACATTGATCATTGTGGTGTCCTTGCATATGACAAACGCCACAAACTAGTCCTTGAGCTCCCTTGGCTCTCTTAGCTTCGAGTTCAAGTACTTGTTCTAGCATAGAGGCTAGCTTGTCATACTTCTCATCTGCAACCTTGCTTGAACTCACTTAATTCACTTGTTTTCGAGGAGCCATCCCATATTGAGCATCATTGTCAGCTCGATTCTCCAAAAGTGTACGGGCTTGAGTCTCATCCAAGTCCATAAATGCTCCATTCGCAGCGGCATCAAGAAGTTCACGATCAATCGGTTTGAGACCATCATAGAAGTAATTCAGTAAGTTGGTATCCGAGAATCCATGGGAAGGGCAAGTGGCGCAAAGAACCTTGAAACGGTCATAGTATTAGCCAAAGGATTCATCCAAAGCTTGGGTAATTCCCGTGATTTTCTTCCTCAAAACAGTAATCTTCGAGGCCGGAAAGTACTTAGCCAAGAAACTATCCGCAAGTTGTTTCCATGTGATGATGTGGTTTGGCGGAAGTTAAAAAGCCAAGTTTGAGCTCTATCCACAAGAGTGAAGGGAAAAGCTTTGAGCTTGAAGATTTCCTCATCGGCTTCCGTGGGCTTCATACTCGAACAGATGAACTGAAATTGTCTTAAGTGCATGTTCGGATCTTCATTGGACAACCCATGGAAGATAGGCAATCGGTGGAGGAAACCACTCTTCAACTCAACATCTTTCTTGTCTCCGACAGGCTCCGGAAACGCAATGCATGATGGACCACTACTCCATGCATTTGAACAAGTAGATTTGCGAAGTGTAACTCGTGGAGGAGCCCCAATGTTTGGAGGAATGTTGTTGTTCGCTCCGTCGCCCATATCTTGTTCTTCTGCAAATGAAATTTCGGTGGAGTGTGATGAATGAGGAGATTCAACTACCACTTCTTCAAAAACAGGCTGTCCTAAACCGTAGCTCTCTTGATCCTGTAGTGCTTGAGATTTAAGTCGTGCTAAACGGTCGGTAATCTCTTGGAGTGTAGAAGATGATGCGTTGGACATACAAGAATAGCCTAAATCATCCACCAAAGACCAAGTGTTAGTATCAAAAGAATACACAATGAATGCAAGATACTAAGCCAAAACGTACAAAAGACTCAAAGAAAACAAAACAAAGGAAACACTCAAACTACTAAAACAAACTCAAAAACACACAAAAGACTCGAAACTTAATAAGAACACTAAAAACACTAAGTTATGACATTTTATACACTAAATGCAATCTACCATGTAATGCAAATGATCTAGACATCCTAAAGGCTATGCATATGAATGAAATGAACTAAGACACACACTAAACAACGTTTTCTGCAAATTAAGGTTAGTAGTATGTGTAAGCCACGAAATTTAGTATAAACACATATAAACAAAGTTCAAATGCAAGCAAACTATAATTCACATCGAATTCATGCATAACACACTTTCATTACAAAAAATGCATCAAACAACAATCCTACGTGAAAGATGGAGTGAATGCATAAGAGAAAACATGTTAGAACCTGCAGAAAACACAAAAGTTACGTGCTAATTCATGATGCAAAACGTGACCTATCTCTTGGCCTCATGTCCCTAACTTCACTTAGGTTAGGGTACTCGGTGATGAAATCCGAGCATCACAAAGCCGCTAGAAGGTTATGCAAGCTAAAAATGCAATGTGGTTAATCCTTTTACAAGTTAATATGCACAAACACACAATTTCGACATAGTATTATGTCCAAGCATGTCCAAATTGAGTGCGCCTACAATTTAAAGAGAGTACACGAATCTGGTTTTTAGGTCTTTCAATGGACGTACGACCCGCGCGATAAAGTATGCATTCTCAATCAATCGGCCTTAGATCAATCGAAAAACATGGCCAGTAGGGATAGAGATAACGCGAGAGGTAGGACTAATTTCGAGAAACAACCCGAGGCTACCGTGATCAAGGGATGTACTCCAATGATGTTTCTCTTTCTTAGATCCAAAACCTGTCACCAGTCATATCCCATCTAGACACCATGTCCGACATTCAGCCAATATTTCTAGAATAACACACTCCCTCAAGTTCTTAGTAGACTCCGCCCACAACCTTGTATTTCGAATGAAACACAAAGGGTTAAGGAGATAAACCAGAAAAAGAGGCGCCATCTATTCCAAAGAGTGAGACTTAATCAACCAATTTCATGTACTCAATGTAAATTGAAGACTTCCTTTAACGTGTTAGATGGCTGCAAAACAAAGGTTAGTATGAACACAGCTGCATGTCAGAATTTACCAGAATTATTGGTTAGTCCGATTTCAATGAAATTTTACAGCCAGAAACTAGACACACCAATGAACAACTCTGTAAATTTTCATAATTTCTAAGACCTCTAGCTACGTCAAATAAATTGCACAAAAACGGGACAGTAGGTGTTCCGAAAACTGAAAACCAAAATAAACTTATTTACACAATTTCACATATGCACAAACGAAAACACACAAATAAAACTTAACAATCCCCGGCAACGGCGCCAAAAATTGATAACGCCTAAAGTGACTACTAAATTAACACTCAATAATCAATCTAGACGAAATGCAATTTAAAACCCTTTTGTGTAGATATAGCATTGGTAAATAGGGTATCGTTCTTAACCGGGGATTGTAGGGTGTTCACCTGCATGAAAACGTTAGAAAGTATGGGGGGAGTTTGAATTGGTGTTCTAATGACCTACGAAATTAAAGACAAAAAAAATGGCAAGTAAAACACACTTAGAAATCCTAGGACTCTATCATGCTTTATACTCATAGACAAGCAAAACAAACAAGAATCAAAGAACCTAAACATGTTTACTAAACCGAAAATAAAACCTATCTAATATATACATGTGATCATCTCATCTTTTTCTCTAACTCTTTATAACCTAACCAATTTCATGCAACCTAAAAGTGCCTACGTCCTCAACTATATAACTCATGTTAATTTCGTGATTAAGTGCTTCGGGACTCCCCTAACACATCAATAATCTAAACCGGGACTCCCCTGCATTCAGATTAAGTATTAAGCATAGAATAAACATGTATAGCAAAAACGTAAGAACTAGAAGATGGCAGAAAATTAACTAGAATTATATAACCAAAATCCTTTACAACTTCACTCCAAAGAATGCCAAAAATACAAAGAAATAAGAGAAGAGTTATGGTTACACTTTTTGTTGTTGGGACTCCCCTAGACTACTTGGTGTAAGCTGCTCTTCAATGGAGATGGCGAAATACTTCGGGACTCCCCTAATATTTCGGTGGAGGATGGTGTTTATGGCGTTGGAGGGATGGCTTCTTCAGATTTGGTGCAAGGGAGGAGAGGTAGTGTTTTGGGCAGAGCTTTGAGTACTAGAATGAGAGATGATGATGAATGAGCCGAAGTCTTCAATTTATAGGCACAAGGATGAGCTTGGTGCACAAGGAAAATCTCTTCTTTCTCTTTCCGGACAGATCTGACCCTTTTTGGTAAAACGGACATTCCAGGAGTTGTAGATCTCCAAAAATTGCGATCTTGGTGTCGTTGGAAAGATAATTCAAAGATCTTTCCAACGAGGTATCATATGCATTAATCAGAGGTCTGGGCTGTTCGCAATCGTCTGAAGAAGTTGACGGATTATTTTCCTGATTTCTGATTTGAGATATCTTGCCAGATTTTGTTCTTCTTGATTCCCAAGGAATATCTAGTCCGAATTTGGGCATAATATCTTGGATATTTCGGTCTCAAATATGGTAGTGAAGATACACATGATTCGGCAATGAATTAGGCAAGCAAGATATGCAATATTCGGCCAGAATATACTCCATGCGCACCATCTTCTTTTCCTGGTTTGACCGGGACAAATGACACCATTTTTCATTTCATTTGGGTTACTAATTCTGGAAACCATTTGGTCACACTTTTTAGAAACCATTTGGAACCCAAAATTAGTAACTTTCGCACATGATCCCGTCATCATTTTTCTGCTCTTCCGGAAATTCCTAGTGAGATTAGGAAACTTCGTTTCTTCTTCGTTTTAGCTTCAATGCTTCCTTTCATGATGTAGACGTTAATTTCATGGCTGACATTCATTCCTAATTCGGGTAGGGAAAGATCATTTTCCTAACCAAATTGGGAAAATCTCCGCTTAGTGCATTTTAAGCTCAATTCTGCCTCCTTTATTGATTCCTCTTTATTTTGTACCTAAAACGTTAAAGTAAGTTAGAAATGAAATACTTAGAGCCCTAACGAAGCTAAATGAAGGGAAAAACATATTAAGAATCACGTAGAAAACGTGTAGATCACTGATTATGTTCTGGGTTATCAAAAGTGGTAGTGGTGCCGGCCCCTCTGCTTGGAATGTGACAACCCAAACCGAAAATTGTATGTTAATCGGCTTGATTTGCGAGTTTCGCGATTAGTCGCGGTTTTGCCGTAATTGGTCGATTTGGAGGTCTTGTTTGCGACTAAATTATCGGGTGAGAATTTGATTTGGGTTCATTCGTGAAAGTTGTAGAGGATTTAATTTCGAGCTCATGCAAATTTTTGGGGAATGTTTCGGATAAACAAGCAGTGTTTTATCGAGTTTTGAAGTAGGCTAGTGAAATAGTCGAAAATGTTGATTTAATCGTGATCGTCCGATCTTGATCAGATTGAACCATAGTCGTTGATTTGGGGCTGTATATGTATTGTATAATTGTACGGTATAAATACGTGATATTTCGGGAAGTTTCCATTTTGGGAAACCTGGGTCGTTGACCGAGTTGACCACGGGTTGTTTTAACCCGTTTTGGGCCGAGCCTTTGTTGCCTTCAATGTGCCTTATTTCGGCATCTTTGGATCATGGTTCCTTCATGAAAGTTGTTGGGCTTGAGCTCATCTTTCTTTTGATAGGCGGATTACTCAATTTGGTTGCCAGATGAAGAAGTTATGGCTTGTTAAGTTTGGGCAATTCCGACGAATTTTGCCGGTGACGGAGGAGGCTAAGTTGGAGGTCGACCTTGTAGGGGTTTTGTACCCCTTGGGGAGAGGAAACTTTTAGAAGTGGTCTTGCACCGGTGGTGGCAGATCGGAGGTGGAGAATTTCAGCGAGGGTTTTTGACTTCAAGATGAGTTTTGCGTGTTTTCCGGTCAAAATTGGGCGTAGCATTGAACTACAAAATTGTTGAAAATGACGAGATCTTCAAATCCATGTATTGGTTGCAGTTTTCTGGGCCGATGCATTTTTTGGCGGCCGGTGGCAGCGGCGGCGGCGGTTTTCCGGCGAGGTGGATTTTTGGCAAGTTTTATGTCGTTTCTCTTATTTTCATGCACTGATCGCAATGGTGAGGTTTTTGAGTTGATTTGGGCACCCGATTTTGGGATGAGGGTTTATTGGGTAGATTTTGAGAATTTTGTAATCCTCGTCAATATTTCGAGCGATACGTCTTTCGAGGACGTGGGGTTCTCGGCGTATTAGCTCCGTATGTCGTACTTCTGTATGTATTGATCGTATCCCTACTATTCAGGTTATCGAGCTGAGCGTTTGGCATGGGATCTTCCGCCGGATCACGGGATTAGCGCGTTTTTGCATTGTGCTTGTCTGTGAGTGGACATTTCATTTCACTGTTGGTTGCGAGTGTTTTATATACGTTTTACGAGTATGAGCATGCAATTATGATTATGAATTATACGAGCATCTGTTTTATGATTATGCATTTACGAATATGCTTTATAATTATGCATTACGAGTATGCTTTTAGATTACGCTTTATGCATTTGCATGAAAACCTTTATGATTTGATTTACACAAAGTATAGTCTCAGTAGTAGTTGTATTGATACACTTAGCATCTCAGCTGATCCCCGAGAATGTTTACCGGGGGGGACTGTTACCCTAACCCGAGGTCTTTACCGGGGGGAGCGGATACCCTGACCCGAGGCCCTTTCTGGCTAGAATCATGTGAGGATCAGGGATCCCGTGATTCAGACTGTACTAGCGCGGATGTGTCCATGAGTGACCCCGCGGGATTTCTGATGCATGCTCTGTACGCGTGAGGAGTTAGAGTCTCCCTCGCGTACCATATGATTTTTATGCTTCTAGACTCGCATATGTTTTATAAACATATATATTTATTCGGGGAAAGACATTTATTTTCGTCCACTCACTCTAACGGTTTATATGTCTTTCCCTGGGCTCTTTGTTTTCAATGGCGAGTTTGTAGTTTGGATTCAGGTATCGCACGTCGAGGTTGGAGGCTTAATATTCGAGCCACTTTTCCTTTCTCAGTAGTTTTCTAGTTTGGCCTACTGTTGTGTATATATGTATATAGAGGTCGCTCTGAATACTATTATGTTCATATTTTCACATGATTTTCCCGAATTTCTGTAAAGCTACAGTTTTGTGTATTGCTTTACATTATGATATGTTTTTGAGAAATTCGGATAGGATTGGTGCCCACGGTTTGGCTTTTGTGGCATAGGATGAAGTGTACTTTCCCCTGCAGGTTAATGGTAACTATGCGATATAGTGGAACTTTGCCGAAATTTTTATGATTTTTGAAAGTTCATGTTTTTGGAAGGGGTCTAATGCTGGTTTAGGAAACTATATCAGGGTCGGGTTCTTTCAGCTTGGTATCAGAGCAATAGGTTTTAGGTTCTGTAGACTTCTGTAGTCCTGTTTACTAAGGATATTTGAGAATGTACAACATGTCTGGAGCGATGACCTAACAGGCCGGCAGATACTCATCAATGCTTTGGGTGTTGTATGCTTTCAAATGTTTGAAGTTCCATGATTACGTCCTGTTTGTTGTGAATGATGTTTTATTCATTAGGATGCCTCGTTGACGTGGTTTCCGTGTTAGTAAGGTTGTGGATTCTGTTGAGGATTAGCGGACGTGCGACTTGATAATGTGAGTTTTGGGTTTGGATGAGCAGTCTGGATCCAAGGATATGCGTGGCATGGTTTGCCAGGTTATATGTATGAGCATCTATATGTTGATTTCTAAGCAGAGAATTGTAGTAGTTGCTGGTCTGTTTTTGGAACATACAGTTTGTCAGTGGTAGGTTATTGTGAAGGATGAAGCTTTCACTCAGTGGTTAGAGTATCGAGATCGTTTTACCTGTTTGGCCCGAGTTGACACCAAATTCCAGCAGGACAGTGAAAGGAAAACGTTGAGGTTTTTAAAAGAGTTTGTGGTTCGATGTTGCTCTGTATCTATTAGTTGTGGTGTGCGTGATTTAAATAATTGTCAATATTGCAGTTTGTTTTACTGAATGCATCTGTTGTTATATAAGTATAATGACTCGTGTGTATCGAGTATATTCGGGTGAATTCGTTATCGACTGCATTGGCGATATTTTTGTTTATTTCAAGGGATGTACAGCAGAGGGAGAGATATCATATTTAGTAAGTACGGGTTCTAGTTTCTGGCGTTAGATTTCTTGGCCAGGTTCTATTATTATTAAAGTATGTTGGTGTTGATCTGGAGTAAACCTATTAACGTGGCAATTATTCAGAAGTTATGTGGTTAGTTTGTTTTTACAGTCGAACTGTGTTAGACTTTTCACGTATTATGGTGCTACTGACTTCATTATTGAGAAAAGAATTTGATTTTTTTTCTGATATGTTTAGTTAGAAATCGAACCGGAAATTGTATGTTAATCAGCTTGATTTGCGAGTTTCGCGATTAGTCGCGGTTTTGCCGTAATTGGTCGATTTGGAGGTCTTGTTTGCGACTAAATTATCGGGCGAGAACTTGATATGGGTTCCTTCGTAAAAGTTGTAGAGGATTTAATTTCGAGCTCATGCGAATTTTTGGGGAATGTTTCGGATAAGCGAGCAGTGTTTTATCGAGTTTTGAAGTTAGTTAGTGAAATAGTCGAAAATGTTGATTTAATCGTGATCGTCCGATCTTGATCAGATTGAACCGTAGTCGTTGATTTGGGGCTGTATATGTATGGTATAATTGTGCGGTATAAATACGTGATATTTCGGGAAGTTTCCATTTTGGGAAACCTGGGTCGTTGACCGAGTTGACCACGGGTTGTTTTGACCCGTTTTGGGCCGAGCCTTTGTTGCATTCGATATTCCTTATTCCGGCATCTTTGTATCGTGGTTCCTTCATGAAAGTTTTTGGGCTTGAGCTCCTCTTTCTTGTGATAGGCGGATCACTTAATTTGGTTGCCGGATGAAGAAGTTATGGCTTGTTAAAGTTTGGGCAATTCCGGCCAATTTCGCCGGCGACGGAGGCGTTGGAGGCGGCTGAGTTAGAGGTCGACCTTGTAGGGGTTTTGTAGCCCTTGGGGAGAGGAAACTTTTAGAAGTGGTCTCGCACCGGTGGTGGCAGATCGGAGGTGGAGAATTCTGGCGAGGGTTTTTGACTTCAAGGTGAGTTTTGGGTGTTTTCTGGTCAAAATTGGGCTTAGCATTGAACTATAAAGTTGTTGGAAATGACGAGATCTTCAAATCCATGTATTGGTTGCAGTTTTCTGGGCCGATGAGTTTTCCGGCGGCTGGCGGCAGTGGCGACGGTCCCACACGCTGCCGTGCGCGTCGATTTTCCGGCGAGGTGGATATTTGAAAAGTTTTATGTCGTTTCTCTTGTTTTCGCGCACTGATTTGGGAACTCAATTTTGGGACGAGGGTTTATTGGGTATATTTTGAGAATTTTGTAATCCTCGTCAATATTTGGAGCGATACGTCTTTCGAGGACGTGGGGTTCTCTGCGTATTAGCTCCGTATGTCGTACTTCTATATGTATTGATCGTATCCCCATTATTCAGGTGATCGAGATCGAGCGTTTGGTGAGGGATCTTCCGCCGGATCGCGAGATTAGCGCGTTTTTGCGTTGTGCTTGTCTCTGAGTGGACATTTCATTTCACTGTTGGTTGCGAGTGTTTTATATACGTTTTACAAGTATGAGCATGCAATTATGATTATGAATTATACGAGCATGTGTTTTATGATTATGCATTTACGAATATGCTTTATAATTATGCATTACGAGTATGCTTTTACATTACGCTTTATGCATTTGCATGGAAACCTTTATGATTTGGTTTACACAGAGTATAGTCTCAGTAGTAGTTGTATCGATACACTTAGCATCTCGGCTGATCCCCGAGGATGTTTACCGGGGGGGACTGTTACCCTGACCCGAGGTCTTTACCGGAGGGCGGGGGGAGCGGATACCCTGACCCGAGGCCCTTTCTGGCTGGAATCACGTGTGGATCAGGGATCCCGTGATTCAGACTGTACTAGCGCGGATGTGTCCATGAGTGACCCCGCGGGATTTCTGATGCATGCTTTGTACGCGTGAGGAGTTAGAGTCTCCCTCGGGTACCATATGATTTTTATGCATCTAGACTCGCATATGTTTTATAAACATATATATTTATTCGGTGAAAAACATTTATTTTCGTCCACTCACTTTAACGGTTTATATGTCTTTACCTGGGCTCTTTGTTTTTAATGCCGAGTTTGTAGTTTGGATTCAGGTGTCGCATGTCGAGGTTGGAGGCTTAATATTCGAGCCACTTTTCCTTTCTCAGTAGGTTTCTAGTTTGGCCTACTGTTGTGTATATATGTATATAGAGGTCGCTCTGAATACTATTATGTTTATATTTTCACATGATTTTCCCGAATTTCTGTAAAGCTACAGTTTTGTGTATTGCTTTACATTATGATATGTTTTTGAGAAATCTGGATGGGATTGGTACCCACGGTTTGGCTTTTGTGGCATAGGATAAAGTGTATTTTGCATTACAGGTTAATGGTAACTACGCGATATAATTGAACTCTGCCGAAATTTTTATGATTTTTGAAAGTTCATGTTTTAAGAAGGGGTCTGATGCTAGTTTAGGAAACTAAATCGGGGTCGGGTACTTTCATGGAACCCAACTGCGGATTTGGTCCATGATGCATTTTCAAAATTTAGTCATGGTGGACACTATGACAACCCGAACTGTAATCATGCAGTTACCGATTTGTGTTACGCGTTATCGCAGATTAGTCGCATAGTTGGGTTTGTTAACGCCTATTTCACCAGGCGAGACTTTGTGTTGACTTGCTTTATGAGAATTGTAGAGTATTTAATTTCGAGATCGTGAGAATATTTGGAGAATTTTTCGGATAAGAGAGCAATTATTTATTGAGTTTTGAAGTCGGTTGGTGAATATATATGAAGTGTTATTTTTATCGTTGATTTAATCGTGACCGTTCGATTTGGATCAGATTGAATGATAGTCGTCGATTTGGGGATGGTATGTGTACGGTATATATATGGTATAAATACGAGAAAAATTGGAAAACTTTCCATTTTGGGAATTATGGGTTGACCTAGTTGACCATGGGTCAAGTCGACCTGTTTTGGTCTTGAAACTTGTCACCGACGGTGTGCTCTATTCTGGCCACATTGGACCATGATTCCTTGATAAAACTTGTTGGGCTTGAGCTCCTCTTCAAGTTGATAGGTGGATCATCAAGTTTGGTGGCCGGAGGAGGAGGAATCGACGCGAAGAAATCTGGCGGCGGCGGTGGTAAATCGGTGGAGATGGTGCTGGCGATACCAGCGGCGTTCAGGATCGACATCATAGGGATTTTGAAGCCCATGGCATGGTGAGTTGAACACAAGTGGTTTCGGCCCTTGCCGTGGCCGGTGGTTGCTGATCGGAGGAAATGATTCCGACGAGGTTTTTGAACTTCACGGTCGAAGATTTCTAGGCCGGTGGGATTCCGGCTGCCAGCGGCGGCGGATCTCCAGCGAGGTGGAATTTTCGATGAAGTTTTATGTCGTTTCATTCGTTTTCGCATGTCGAACGCAATGGATATTCAGTTAGCGGCTGTATCAGATGAATAATCGTGTCGATCGACAGGGTTTCAGCTTTATGTTTATTCCGGCAAAATCTGTGAGTGGGCACCTTTATTTTCACAGTCATAGTGAGTTTTTATTTTATCAGCATGCTCTACAGTTTATTTTAGAGCTGTTAAATTACTCTTTCCAGTATATTTTTTTAAGCATTATTTTTGGAGGTTTATCTGTGATGGTTTTATTAGGTGCATCGATGCTCTAGCTATTCGGCTGATCACCAGATAGTTTAGTCAGGGGAGGTTAGGTGAACTCGTCTGACTCAAATCGACTCAGGTTAGGTGGCCTGGGAACGATCCTGTCACATTTATTTTATTTGTGTTTTCTACAGATGGTCGTACCGTGTGAGAGGCTCAGAACGACCATCCCTCCATTGTATATCAGTTATTTATTTTTAACTCGCATTATTTCTAGAAAATAGTAGAAAGACATGAAATTAAAGTTTAGCGATTTATACATCTTATTATTAGATTTTGTCCTCTCACACTATCGTTTTAACGTTTTATTTGTCTTTCCCTGGGCCCTTCGGTTTATCGTTGCCCAGGTTGCGGTGTGTATCATGGGGATGCTGAATGTCATCGAGGGCGTCGAGTCCACCAGTCAATTCCTTCAGTAATAGGTTCCAACTCATTGTTAGTATGTCTCTTACGTTATTGAAGTCACCTTGGATACTAGTTCTGTAGTATCGTCTTAGTGAGACTCTTGTGAATAACTTGTCACTCGTATAATTTTTTAGTTGAGTTTCTTTGTTTATGAATTAGTGTATCTACTGGAGTTATGTCTTTAAACTCTGAATAATGTATCAGTTTTAATTCTAGTCTTATGTTGAGAAATTCGGATGGACATCGGTGGTCCTCGGTATTGTTTCTGGGTTTATCTGCGGAGTTTCAGTTTTTCTTGCAGGTTTTTGGTTGCCTCTTTTATAAGAGAAGTTATGTCAAAAAATTTCACAGAAACTAGTAGATTAGGGTCAGTCGTTAGGGCTTGATTCTAGATTACTAGTTAATCTAGGGTCGGGTCTTTTCAGACATAACCACCAACAGGGAGATTACAATACCACTTATGAGCATGATGACACATTCTCCGCTGCTAGCTTGGCCACAACACTAGTGAGATTGATAAGTACAACGGGAAGCTACTTAAAGCCTAGATCCCAGTGTACCCTTGATGTCGAGAGAATGTGTTGTAATATGTGATGCAGCAAATGCCGATAAAAGTGAAGCACACAATGTCAGTCGGTGCTTTTGACGAAATTCAGGAGCAAATATGTAAGTTGCTTCCTGATGATCATAATCTTCCTAAATCCCATTATAAGGTTACAAATATCTTGAGCAGCATAGGCCTAAAGTATAGGATAATTGACGCATGTCCAAATGATTGTGTGCTATTTTACAAAGAGTATGCAGATTTGGACTATTGTCCCGTATGTGGCTAGTGTAGAAATGAGCAGAATAGAAAGAGTTCGAAAAAGAAAATTTCTGTGAAGGTTCTTCAATATTTTCCATTGATTCTCAGATTGCAGCATCAGTACATGTCTTACATAATTAAATAAATAAATAAAATTCTACCTGCCTACAAATTTACACCAATTCGGTAGCTACGTACAGTACGTACATACTTGATCGATCATTTTTTCGGACAGTACGTAGTTTTAATTTGTGAATTTTGACATACGTCTTTAAAAAACAGAAACAATCGTAAATATTAATTATATATTCATTATTAAAACTATTTTTGACGTTACGATAGAGCATTAATTTCCACTGGCTAGATTATGTCGAAACTGTAAACATCAATTATATATAAATTAACCTAAAATATATAGACATAAAACTAAATTAATTGATGAGTTAATACTTGTTATATATACATCTACTAAGGTTGTATAACTTAAGTGTTTGATCTTATGTTTGTATTTAATCTATATCCATATTAACCGAATTTAATTAATTTAGAGAAAACAACCGTTAGATATATTCATCACAACTTAATATGAAAGTAGACGAATTTTCATTTAATATGAAGTTTGTTAAAGGTTTAATCGGCATAGTCATCAACTATAAAAGGGAATTAAATTTCTGTCGAAACGGAAACGTTGATACACATTATTGTACGTGACAACTTAATATATATATATATAATTCACAAACGGAAACATTGATAGACATAAATTATTGTACTCATAGGTTTTGAAAATCTACTTAGATGACAGAAATACTAGTTTCGTCGTGTATGTTTTTTAGGGTATTGGGAAAAGGGATTAAGGTTGAGGACTAGGGTTTAGGGTCTAGTGTTTAAGGTTCAGTATGACTTAGATGAAGAAAATATGTAGCTTCGTCATCTAAGTCGTACTGAACCTTGCATTTGTTGATTCTAAGTCATTCATGTATGTTAGTCGACATAACTAATATTTAATTATATTCCTTAATTAAATATAATTAATTAGTAAAAATTTAAATAATAATTAATTAATTAACTAATTATTATTATTGAGTATTTCGTATATGTAAATTAAAAAAAACATATCACTCATCTTCCTCATAATCATCATCGTTTGAATCATCCTCCTCCTCCTCACTATCAACTGAATTCTCCTCGTCATCATAATCTTCATCATCTTAATCGTATCTGACGTCGTCGTCATAGTCATCCAACACCTCTTTAGGGGCATTAGTCTCTATGTCATTAATCAATTCTTGAGTAAGATTCATGGCGCTATTAGGTATGAGTAAGTGTTCGTTAGACCACGTCAGTTCCCTTATGCCGGAAATGATAGATGTATTAAGCTCTTTATATGCATTGTCATTCTTTACTTTAGTGTCAGTCACTGACGTCCTTTCAAGTGTGGTGACGCTTCATATTCCTTGGTGAGATAAATGGTTAACAATTTTCCATCCTTCACTAGCTTTCAGATCATCTAGATAGAACACATGCCTAACTAAGGTGGCAAGAGTGAATGACTCATCCTCATACCAACTTGAATTTGTATCTACTGATAAAAGGCTCAGATCTTCTTTCGTATGCTTGAACCATTTATATTAATTTGAATAAAAAAACGTTGATATCATTCCTGTAATGTAGCTACACGACATTAACAAGAACACCGTAATAGACATCAGTGTCTTCTCCAACCACGATCCCACTGTTTTGTGTTCTTCTTCATTCATCTCGATCCACTGAATGAAACTTTATACCGTTGACAAAACATCCGGGGTAAATATAGTGTTGAACTGGCTTATACGCCAACAAGTGCTCTTCCCATGACCAGCACCCCTCGTGGTCACCTGATTTTTCCAAATCAATTATCTGCAAAAATGTTAAGAAGATATATGAATGTGTATTTAATTTCTACCAAAAATTTGACATAGTTTCCCCTAAAAAAAAGGGTAACCAAAAACTTTCAAGTAAAAACTAAGGTGATCCACTTCGCATAAACAAACACCATATGTCATTCGAATTTACCGTGGAAACCTATTCCCATATGGATTTCTCAATTTCATAAAAAATTAATTAATCACAAACCTATATGCATGCATGGTTTAAATTAATTAAACATACGTACCCATTTGAGGAAATAATCAGGGAACTTCTTCCTAAGCACGTTTTCAACCAAGCTATGACTCTTGTCCGGTTTGGCTATCTAAATTTTCTTCCTGTAAAACTCCAAGTACTTATCAACCTCGACACAGTCTCGCAACACTACCCAATGCACTTCAATAAGTTTTTCTTTAGTTAATCTTTTGTTTAATATTCCTCTAAACGGTCATACAACATCTGTGACAACTGAAAGATTATTTAGGCATTTCGATTGGAGGAGGTGGTCTGGACTGGACCTTTGAGGTACCTATCATAGTAGGTACACATACTCGTGCATTTGGTATGTCTTTACTATGGAGCTATCCGGGGCAGATTTATTTTTGACAAATCCTTTATACTATCCGAGTTGTCTGCAAAATAATCAACAATTAATTATATGAAGAATAGTAGAAACACTTTAAAATATATATGTAAATGATGAAAAATCGATTATAAATAATTGTACCTTTCTTGAGGATACATCCAAGTGTAGTGGACCGGACCTGAAAGCAACACTTGTTTGGAAAAGTGGATCATGAGGTGAATCATGATGTAAAAGAAAGCAGAGGAAAAAAAATTCTCTTTCATTTGCAAAGGATGTGTAAAATTTCGTATTGTAGTTCAACCACATTTGAATTCTTCAACTCCCTAGCGCATAACCCTTGCCACTATCTACACAATGCTACTATTGGTTCAACGACATCACGAGGCAAATATGGTCGAATGACCAGTGGAATCAGATGTTGCAGTATAACATGATAGTCATGAGTCTTTAGACCAATGAAATTGTGTTGCTTAATGTTGACAACACCAAATATATTCGCTGCATCATTAGACGGATATCAAACACTTTTAAACCAATTGAATACAACATCCCTTTGTGCAGGCTTCACTGTATAAGGTGGATCAGGTATCTTCTTGTACATACCGTTTCCATCCCTTTTTAACCACAAGGTATGTCCCAAATTCATAATTTCAAGATCTCTTCGCTCTTTGGGAGTATCCTTAGTCTTGATCTTAATATCGAGAATTGTTCCCACCACGTTGTCACACACTTTTTTTTCTATGTGCATGACATCTTCGTTGTTCCTGAGTTTCAACTTCGACCAGTAAGGTAGTTCAAAGAAGATACTCATGTGGTGCCAATATTTAAGCTCATCTGGAGGGACCGGATTAAGCTTCTTCACATCATCTTCATTGTTCAACACACTAAAATCGAAGTCGATTAACCTCTCAAAAATCTCTTTGCCAGGCCACTGTCTGGGTTGTAGATTATCCTCTACAGTCCCGTCAAAATTATCTTTAGCCAGTCGCCAAAAGTGACCATAAGGAAGCCATCTATGGTGACCTAGGTAACACATCTTCCCCGCGTGCCAACTAGAGTTGACGTTGTCCAAGCAGACAGGACATGCTCTGTACCTTTTGGTTGTGCAAGATGCTAACATCCCATACACAGGAAAATCATTGATGGTTCACATTACAAATGCTCTCATCATGAACATTGTATCAGTGAACTTGTCATACGTTGGGACTCCATTTTTCCACAACAGTTTTAGCTCGACAATCAATGGTCTAATATACATATTTAAATATTTTTTAAGAGATTTAGGACCTGAAATTAGTAGAGTACGGAATTAAATTCCTTGTTCATACACGTTCACAGAGGTAGGTTGTACGACATGAGACTAACTAGCCAAGTGCTGACGGTAATGCTATTATTACCCCAAGGATCACTACCACATTTGTTGTCATTACCGGCGAGATCACCGGAGACAAGGCCGGCGACCGGAAAAGTCGCCGGTAATGTTCAACATTACCGGCGACTTACACTGTCGCCGGTAATGTCGCCGGAAAATCGCCGGTAATGTTCCAAAACATTACCGGCGACTCCAACCGTCGCAGGCAATGTCAAGGCGAACATTTCCGGCGATTTTCCGGCCGGAATTTCACCGGAAATGTGTGGCTCGACATTGCCGGCGACGGTTGGAGTCGCCGGTAATGTTTTGGAACATTACCGGCGATTTTCCGGCGTAAAGTCGCCGGTAATGTCTTCATTTCCGCCGACTTACTCCGTCGCCGGCAATGTCTCTTATATTAGACGAAGATTGCATCAGCTCGATCATTCTTTCATTTTGATCGAAAAAAATCCAGAGAAATCGAAAGAAGGAAAACGTACGCTCTGAAATCGATCCTTCGGTATATTGTAAAAATTAAGGCGTGCGTCGAAAACTCGATCACTCGGGAAGCTATATATATAGGTACGTGTATATATACGTAAATGTGTATGTATATATATATGTGTGTGTTGATCAAATCCAATTCGTGAGATATATATATATGAAATGTTGTTGATCGATGTCACGCACCGAAATGAGAAAACTGTGACGACCCGGACCAGAATTAGCAGTATGATCAGCTGTATATATGAGTTACTGCGTAGCCGCAGATTGACGACAAGGTTTGAACCGCCAGGGATTGTTAACGACTAAATTATTGGCCGAGAATTGGAGCTGGGTCTCTTCTCAAGAGTCGTTGTACGTGTGATTACGAGTTCGTGGGCGGTTCCGGATCGTTATTTGGACGACCGAGGAATTAATTATGAATATTTGAAGTTCAGATTTAAATGGCAAGTTTGTTCGCGACTTAATTACCGGACGAGAATTTGGTTTCGGTTTCTTCACGGAAGTTGTTCAGAATTTAATTTCGAGTTCGTGGGAACTTCCGGAGTATGGTTTGGAGTTACGAGAAATTAGTTGCGAATATTTCCGTTTGTTGTTGGTTTAGTCGATTTATTATGTGTTTGGGCTGAACAGTTGACTTTTTATCTGATTGGCCGATGTGTTTGACTTCGGGTGATTATTGAAAAATATGTCGAGACGAGTTTGTGGCCGCGAGAATTATCGGAATCGGAATTACGACGAGAAAGTTACGCGTGTTTGAAGTTCGTCGAATTGGATAAACATGAAGTTTCCGTTTTGGGAAAGGCTATATATAGTAACCTGCTATTTTGGGCAAGGGGAAGACTTTCCAGATTGGGTGTTGACCGAGTTGACTCGGTCAACTTGGTGGAGGAAGAGAAGAGGACGACGACGTACGGTGGACTTCACGGCGACGGGCCGTCCGGCCACCCCAGGCGACGGGGTTGGTCCCAATCTCTTCGCCTCATCTTCCTCATCATGTTCCTGGCCACCATGCACTCTGAGGCTCACCGGAGAGGAAGAATTTTCCGGCCAAAGTTCAAGGGTTTTGCTTGAATTCGGGTTCACTTTTTCCGGCCAAATTGAACTGTAAAATGGAGTAGGCTTTGTAGCTCTCATCATTAGCAAGCTACCATGTAAGTTTGGAGTTCTAATTTTGATTGTGGAAGGAGAATTTTGGATTTGAAATTTGTGTGTTCATTCGGTTTTTCATGAAATTGACCATGTTAGAGTGAGAATTGGACTTCGGTGCAGTTGACAAAGTTGCCCAATGGACGATTTGGAGTGGAATAGGGGTGGCTCCGCCTTGAAATTTTCCGGTCAACAGTGGCGCCGCTGTGGACGGCGGTCAACGGTCAACGGGTTGACTTTTTGACTTTCGACAAGTCGCATGTCATTTGACTCGAAATCGCGCTCCGATCGCAGTGGGGAGGTTCATTTTTCGAGTTGAGCGTCCGAACGTAAAGCGAGGTATTGATGTGGTATATACGGATTTTCGACTATTCGTCGACTTTGAATTATCTGTTTCTGAGAGCTGTGGTTTCTCGTGGTTTGATTTGTATTGTCGGATTATGATTTTGAATATTGGACATTGTGAATATTCAGGGGTTCGTGATCGTTGTTTTGGCGAGGGACTTTTCGCCGGATCACGGGTTAACGCGATACGCGTTACGCCAGTCTGTGAGTGGACATTTCTTTTCACGGATTATTTGTGAGTCTTGATATACGTTTTATGAACTTGAGCATGCATATGAGATTTCGGATTACATGAGCATGTGTTTTACGATTATACGATTATACTTATACGGATATACGTATACGAGTATACATATACTTATATGTTGTTCATGCATTTGCATCGAAATGTTTATGATTTGGTTTACACAGAGTACAGTCGTGGTTACGTTGTTGTATCGATACACTTGCCTCTCGGCTGATCCCCGATGGTAGGCTTTATTCCAGGGGAGGCTGTGACTCCTGACCCGAGGTCTTTACCGGGGGAGGCAGACCTTTGACCTGAGGCCATTTCCGGCTAGAATCACGTGGAAGTCAGGGACTCCGTGGTTCTGACTGTACTAGCACGGGTGTGTCCACGAGTGACCCCGTGGGATTTTATGCATGCTCCGTATACGTGAGGAGTTAGAGTCTCCCTCGTGTACTCGGACATGTGAGGAGTTAGAGTCTCCCTTGTGTACCATTTGATTATATATGCTTTCGACTCGCATATGTTTTTATTATATATATTACTTGGTGAAAGACATTTATTTTCGTCCACTCACTCTAACGTGTTTACTGTCATTCCCCTGGGCTTTTCGGTTTCCGTGCGCAGTTTGCAGTTCAGGCTCTGGTGTCGCACGTCGTGGTCAGAGGCATAATGCTCGAGCTACTTTGTTTCATCCAGTAGGTTTATTGTTCTACCTACTGTGGTATGCGTATACGATTATGTATTAGATGTCGCTCTGAGCTTCCTGTTGAATACGTTATATGATTTTACACTGGATTTCAGTAAAGTGCATATATATTTACTACTTTACTTTACTGTTGATATATTGAGAAATCCGGATGGGATTGGTGCCCACGGTTTGCTTTTTGTGGCATAGGATGAAGTGTATTATCCGCGTGCAGGTAATGGTAATTCCACGCTAGTAACGAAACTCTGCCCAAATTTTGAAAAGTTTTTGTTGGTTCGTATTTTCGAAGGGGTTCGATTCCGGTTTAGGGAGCTAAATCGGGATTGGGTCCTTTCAGCTTGGTATCAGAGCATTAGGTGTTAGGTTCTGTAGACTTCTGTAGTCGTGTTTACTAAGGGTATTTGAGAATGTACAGCATGTCTGGAATGGTGACCCGTCCGGCCGGCGGATAATCATCAAATTCCGGGTGTTGTATACTTTCAAATATTTGAAGTTCCATGATTACGTTCCACTTGTTGTGAACGATATTGTATTCATTAGGATGCATCCTGACGTGCTTTCCGTGTCGTTTCGGTTGTGGATCCTGTTGAGGATCATACGACGCATGATTTGCCAGTGAACAGTGGATTCGAATGAGTATTCAGAGTTCAGATATATGTGTGGCACGGTTTATCTGGGGATGTGTATATGAGCGTCTATATGTGGCCTCAGAGCTGAGATTGTGACAGTAATGTTTGCCTGAGTCAGATTATTGTATTTTGTGGGCTGGTATTGTGTGAGTTCCGGTTGCGACTCCACGACCTACATTCAGGGTGTTGTTTTGACGGTAATGGTTTAATCAGACTATCCAGCAATTATATGTGGAGTGTTTACTCACCTGAGGCAGAGATGCTTTGTCCACGTGTTTGTTCTTGTTTCCACGTGTTATGTGGCTTCAAAGGGAGCTATGCACGAGGTTCGAGATGAGTTTGAACCTGAGTATCAGAGAGAGTTTGATTGATGTGCCTCGAGATATCCATGAGGAGCTTAGTGTGTTGCACTCAGCGGTGAAGCTAGTATGATGGAAGATGTACACGGTCTTTGATGTGATGGTTTGAGGAAAGTGGACTTAGTCGAGATTTTGATGTGGTTGAGTTCCGACACTTCGGGATCAGTGACTTCATCAGGCTGGGGTCTTTTCGATTATGTTGAGGATCCTCTGCTGATCCGTTTGACGATGGCGGAGATCACAGAGTAGCGGATTTGCTCCTGTGGCATGAGTTTTGGGTGATCGTTGGTGATCCTTTTTCACAGCAGGTGTCGCTGTGACTTGTGTTCGTGGAGAAATTTCTGTTGCCATTGTGGTGGCCAGAAGGATCACGTTACGAAGGAGCGCCCTTGGTCAGCTGTTGTAGCGGTTCGGCAGCTCAGAGTTTACGAGGAGATCCTCATGTTGTTCCTGCGGTCTGACCAATGTACCCTTTTGACGAGTTAGTCAGCAAGTCGCAGTTGATGTGTGTGGCTAGTTGGGAATGTTGAAGTTCGTGCCATAACCTTGTTTGAGGACAGATTTTTCTCCGAGGTTACTGTTGTTTGATATCCATGGCTATTGTACATGCATCTCCACCTCCGAGGTTTTGGAGAGTATTGTATCCATCCGGAGGTTGCGAGATCCTTGTTGGAGGTTATGACTTAGCTGCGGATCTGTTATAGCTGGATATTGCGGTTTCGGTATGTTTGAGAGTCTGACGACGCATTTGGTTGTGTTCGAGTGCCTCGATGAGGAGGTTGTGTTTCGACGACCAGATTTCCCCGAGATACTGTTTCGCGGTGAGGGTCGAGCGGATGATGGAGACGAATTGTGTTGCTCGCTTAGCACATGTTGTAGATACTATGGTTGCTATGTCCGACATTGGTGACATTGAGGTGGTTCCTGAGTTTCCTGGCGTGTTCCGGAGGAGTTATCAGATGTTCCTCCAGTTCGGGAGACTGACTACACCATTGAGCTTGTACCAGGCGCTGGACTCATTTTACCGACACCTTGTCGTTCTGAGCCAGCGGAGCTGATGGAGCTACAGTTTCGACTCAAGGAGTTGCTGGAGGAGGTTTCAGGAGATTTCATGTGACCGAGCGTATTTGCGTGGTGTACTTTTCCATTGTGTGTACGGATGATGGATGGTTCGACGAGATGGTGCATTGAGTACCGAAGCCTGATTCGCTTCAAAGGAGAGTGAGCATCCTCCGCTTCAGGTTGACGATTGGTTTGATCAGCTCAAGGGAGCTTCAGTCTTTTCAAGAATTGATTTCGGATCCGGATACCATCAGTGGTGGTTTGATGAGTCAGTTGTGGCTATGTTGGCTTTCGGATCTCGGTGCGGACTTCATGAGTTCTTGGTCACGCTGTTGGGTTGACCAATGCTCCGTAAATCGTGTGGACTTGGTGGACCAGGTGTTCAGACAGTTTCTGGATGAGTTGCGGTCATGTTCGTTGGTGACATCCTGATGTACTCAAGGAGTGAGGACCAGTACCTGAAATAGTTGCAAGCGGTGTTGCGGATTTCGGGACATGATCAGCTGTTTGCGAGATTCAGCCAGTGTGAGTTTTGGCCGATTAGCGTGAAGATGTTGGGCTGTGTGATGCTAGCCGAGGGAGTCGGCGTGGGTCCTGACCGGTTCGAAGCCGTGTGGATTTGGAGTTGCCCTACTATTGTACCAGAGATCAGGGGTCTATTGGGTTTGGCAAGCTTTTACCGACGGCTTTGTGCAGGATTTTCCCGGATTGCTACTCTACTTTCCGGATTGACGAAGAAGGCGTCGAGTTCATGTGGTTCGATGCACGCGAGGAGAGTTGCTTACTCCTGCAGGTTGGTGACCGTTACTGCGGTTTTGACCTTACCTGACGATCGTGACGAGTTCATGGATTATGGCGATGCTTCGAGGTATATATTTGGTTATGTTTGATGCTGTGTAGCAGAGCGGTGGCTCATGATTCCAGGCAGTGGAACTTTGTATAGCTACATATCCTATGTATGATTTGGGTGTAGCTGCCCTTGTGTTAGCACTAGAGAGTTGGAGATACTATTGCTATGGCGTGCAGCGTGGTGTAGGGTGTACACTGACCACTGAGTTTTATCCACTTGCATTTTCGGCCAGATTTGGGCTTGAGGCAGTGTAGATGGAGGGAGTCGACTATCGACTATGGCTGCACATTTGAATTTGTTCGAGGAAGGCTAGTGGTTGTACTTTGACCATCCGTTTGGGATGATGTTGTTGTTGGTGCATTCAGTCGAGATTCGGGAGTTTTAGTATTGCATGTGTGTATGTGTGGCTCGAGTTTCCGTGTTAGCCGAGTTATGGGCTACGAGAGCTGAGTTTGAGTGTGGTGATGTTGAGACTTGTGATTTTGCGTGCGTTTGACGCTAGTGGTACAGAGATGTGTCTGATATTTCGAGTTACTACTCGTGACGCAACATGAAGAACGATATAGCAGCTTGTGCGAGCGCAGCTTGTGTGTGCTGATGCCACATTCGTCGACTGGCAATGGCTAGGAGGCAGAGACTTGCCGAGATGTGTTAGCCATTTGAGATTTCCGGTTAGACGTGACGGTTGCTGCTGTGATTGTGTGTGTATGTGTACACTTTGGTTGTGATACCAGTTGTCGGGCCTTTGTGGATCATTTGACGAACTCAGTACAGTTCCTTGTACTTTCGGAGATGATTCCAGTGGTTGGCTGGCATAGTTGTGTTTGACGGAGATTGGCCATCTACGTGGTGTACCTGTGTCCCAGTTCGCCGATCGAGGTAAT
Source organism: Geum urbanum (assembly GCA_946800695.1). NCBI lineage: Eukaryota > Viridiplantae > Streptophyta > Magnoliopsida > Rosales > Rosaceae > Geum > Geum urbanum. The sequence goes on along the minus strand of OX327008.1, from coordinate 13,312,503 downwards.
CAGCTACGACTAAGTGTTGGTGAGCTTTGCAGCGAGCATTGGAGACCAAATTACGAGCTAGTACCGGTTCTTATCCTCAGATTGGCGAGCTATCTTCGAGGATTATTCAGGCCTTGGAGGGCATGTTGTGGACCTCGGTGTTGCAGTTCCGGAGGATTCGGAACCAGCAGTTTCAGCGGTTTGAGTTTGCTTGCAGTACCAGTTTGAGAACCACTGTGGTTTTGAGGTTGTTTGATGTTGATTTGAGATTGTCAGATTAGCGGAAATGGGTTGATAATTGCCTGAGTCCGATGTTTGAGTTGTGATTTGCCTTGATGTTTTGATCCATATATGGCCATAGGCGAGTTTGTGTTATGCTGTATGGTTCGGCATCGCCTATAGTGTTGGCTTTGTGTGTTGTGTTCCGCGTGGCGGAACTATGTTTTAAGTTTGCTATGTGTTGTGTACCCTATATGTTCCTTATGTAGGAACACTTGGCGATTTTGTGAGCCAGTTCAGATTTGTGATTTGAGGGTACAGGGATTCCAGCACGGAATTGTCTCCTATTGTGGAGTTTATGATCAGAGTTGTTCAGTTGAGATTGCAGTTGGTGAGTTGAGCAGTATGCAGAGGCAGTGCTCCTACCTTGTAGTCGGCAGACTCGGAAATTTCGAGGTCGAAATTTTTCTAAGGGGGGTGGATTTGTGACGACCCGGACCAGAATTAGCAGTATGATCAGCTGTATATATGAGTTACTGCGTAGCCGCAAATTGACGACAAGGTTTGAACCGCCAGGGATTGTTAACGACTAAATTATTGGCCAATAATTGGAGCTGGGTCTCTTCTCGAGAGTCGTTGTACGTGTGATTACGAGTTCGTGGGAGGTTCCGGATCGTTATTTGGACGACCGAGGAATTAATTATGAATATTTGAAGTTCAGATTTAAATGGCAGGTTTGTTCGCGACTTAATTACCGGACGGGAATTTGGTTTCAGTTTCTTCACGGAAGTTGTTCAGAATTTAATTTCGAGTTTGTGGGAACTTCCGGAGTATGGTTTGGAGTTACGAGGAATTAGTTACGAATATTTCCGTTTGTTGTTGGTTTAGTCGATTTATTATGTGTTTGGGCTGAACAGTTGACTTTTTATCTGATAGGCCGATGTGTTTGACTTCGGGTGATTATTGAAGAATATGTCGAGACGAGTTTGTGGCCGCGAGAATTATCGGAATCGGAATTACGACGAGAAAGTTACGCGTGTTTGAAGTTCGTCGAATTGGATAAACATGAAGTTTCCGTTTTGGGAAAGGCTATATATAGTAACCTGCTATTTTGGGCAAGGGGAAGACTTTCCAGATTGGGTGTTGACCGAGTTGACTCGGTCAACTCGGTGGAGGAAGAGAAGAGGACGACGGCGTACGGTGGACTTCACGGCGACGGGCCGTCCGGCCACCCCAGGCGACGGGGTTGGTCCCAATCTCTTCGCCTCACCTTCCTCATCATGTTCCCGGCCACCATGCACTCCGAGGCTCACCGGAGAGGAAGAATTTTCCGGCCAAAGTTCAAGGGTTTTGCTTGAATTCGGGTTCACTTTTTCCGGCCAAATTGAACTGTAAAATGGAGTGGGCTTTGTAGCTCTCATCATTAGCAAGCTACCATGTAAGTTTGGAGTTCTAATTTTGATTGTGGAAGGAGAATTTTGGATTTGAAATTTGTGTGTTCATTCGGTTTTTCATGAAATTGACCATGTTAGAGTGAGAATTGGACTTCGGTGCAGTTGACAAAGTTGCTCAGTGGACGATTTGGAGTGGAATAGGGGTGGCTCCGCCTTGAAATTTTCCGGTCAACAGTGGCGCCACCGTGGACGGCGGTCAACGGTCAACGGGTTGACTTTTTGACTTTCGACAAGTCGCATGTCATTTGACTCGAAATCGCGCTCCGATCGCAGTGGGGAGGTTCGTTTTTCGAGTTGAGCGTCCGAACGTAAAGCGAGGTATTGATGTGGTATATACGGATTTTCGACGATTCGTCGACTTTGAATTATCTGTTTCTGAGAGCGGTGGTTTCTCGTGGTTTGATTTGTATTGTCGGATTATGATTTTGAATATTGGACATTGTGAATATTCAGGGGTTCGTGATCGTTGTTTTGGCGAGGGACTTTCCGCCGGATCACGGGTTAACGCGACACGCGTTACGCCAGTCTGTGAGTGGACATTTCTTTTCACGGATTATTTGCGAGTCTTGATATACGTTTTATGAACTTGAGCATGCATATGAGATTTCGGATTACATGAGCATGTGTTTTACGATTATACGATTATACTTATACGGATATATGTATACGAGTATACATATACTTATATGTTGTTCATGCATTTGCATCGAAATGTTTATGATTTGGTTTACACAGAGTACAGTCGTGGTTACGTTGTTGTATCGATACACTTGCCTCTCGGCTGATCCCCGATGGTAGGCTTTATTCCAGGGGAGGCTGTGACTCCTGACCCGAGGTCTTTACCGGGGGAGGCAGACCTTTGACCTGAGGCCATTTCCGGCTAGAATCACGTGGAAGTCAGGGACTCCGTGGTTCTGATTGTACTAGCACGGGTGTGTCCACGAGTGACCCCGTGGGATTTTATGCATGCTCCGTATACGTGAGGAGTTAGAGTCTCCCTCGTGTACTCGGACACGTGAGGAGTTAGAGTCTCCCTTGTGTACCATTTGATTATATATGCTTTCGACTCGCATATATTTTTATTATATATATTACTTGGTGAAAGACATTTATTTTCGTCCACTCACTCTAACGTGTTTACTGTCTTTCCCCTGGGCTTTTCGGTTTCCGTGCCCAGTTTGCAGTTCAGGTTCTGGTGTCGCACGTCGTGGTCAGAGGCATAATGCTCGAGCTACTTTGTTTCATCCAGTAGGTTTATTGTTCTACCTACTGTGGTATGCGTATACGATTATGTATTAGATGTCGCTCTGAGCTTCCTGTTGAATACGTAATATGATTTTACACTGGATTTCAGTAAAGTGCATATATATTTACTACTTTACTTTACTGTTGATATATTGAGAAATCCGGATGGGATTGGTGCCCACGGTTTGCTTTTTGTGGCATAGGATGAAGTGTATTTTCCGCGTGCAGGTAATGGTAATTCCACGCTAGTAACGAAACTCTGCCCAAATTTCGAAAAGTTTTTATTGGTTCGTATTTTCGAAGGGGTTCGATTCCGGTTTAGGGAGCTAAATCGGGATTGGGTCCTTTCAAAAACTGCTTGTAGTTAATCTTATCTTGTGTCTGAATCAACGACTGGAATTATCGTAGTGTTATCGGAGCCAGGCTTAACAGAGCCTCCTACGTAGTCAAATACGTTTTGAATTGAAAAAAGAAGAATACCATGCATTATCGAGTACTGAATTGAATTCAGAGAATTTGTGAATTGAGTTGAGATATCGCGTCGATTATTAGTAGTGAATGTGTGTATATATATATATATAATTAATACGTAAAATTGTTAGAATTTTCTGGATGGACAAGAGTTGGATGAGCCTCGAAAGATGGGATGTCAGATATCACCAGGGAATTAGAAGTTTTGTGGATTTTGTGAAGGCTAATTGTGGAGACACTACACTTCATTATTGCCCGTGTAACGAATGTAAGTGTCGCAGCGATCGAGTTTGTTTTCCCATTGATAAAGTCCAGAAGAACCTGAGTAAATACGGGTTTTGGGATAAGTACACTTGTTGGATTTATCATGGTGAACCATCGTTAGCGGGTCCGCATGATCTTGAACAATTTGGTGAGAGGGCCAGACCACGCTATGATCATGGACATTTTGCTGATAGAGGCAGTCCATCCTATGATCCAACATCAATGTTAATCAATGATATGTTTCCTCATGAGAGCGGTGTATTTGCTGATGAAGCACCAAATGTCCCTCCCGTCGTTGAGGGTTTCCCCCATATCGAGCCAGTCGAGCCATTACCTCGAGCTCATGTCAACACAAGCGGTATGGACAAGTACAATAACCTGATTGCATTGTAACAGACTCCGTTGTACGACGGTTGTAGTAAGACTGTTCTTGAAAGTGTGATGGGAGTGATGCAGCTCAAAATGGAGAACAAAATGTCTGTCAAAGCTGTTGATTCTTGGCTGAAGTGGACTGCTTCGCTACTGCCACCCGGTCATCGTCTTCCTACAACTCATCATAAGGTGCGACATATCCTGAAAGATCTTGGGCTTTCCTACATCAAAATCCATGCATGCAGATATGATTATATTCTCTTCTGGGGAAAATATCTCGAAGACCTTGAAGCCTGCCCGGTATGTTTTACAGAAAGGTATAAGTTGACTCCTGCAGGCAACAAGAAAGCTGTGAAGATACTTCGATATTTCCCGCTTATTGATAGGCTGGAGTGGTTGTTCATGTGTGCTTTCACGGCCGAGGCAATGAGATGGTGGGCTGAGAGGAACTTGCCTGACGATGACACCCTTATACACCCTTCCGACGGAGAGGCTTGGAAGCACATGGTCAGGGAGTTTGATCATTTTGCAGCAGAGGTCCGAAATGTTTGGCTAGGGCTCTCATCTGACGGATTCAACCCTTTTGGCAACATGAGTCTTCAATACAGTATATGGCCAGTTATTTTGGTACCGTACAACCTTCCACCATGGATGTGCATGAAGAAGGAATACAATATGCTCACTCTGTTAATTCCGGGCCCGGGTTATCCAGGCAAGTGTCTCGATGTGTATTTGAGGCCTTTGATTGAGGAGCTTAAGTACCTGAGTGAGTGTGGCCACCCCACTTACGATAGGTTCAAAAACGAGATGTTCCAGATGCATGCCATGCTTGTTGGCACCATCAGTGATTTTCCTGCCCGCGGTATGTTGTCGGGCAACGTTACCAGGGGTTACAGGGCTTGTGCAGAGTGCATGACGGTTGATTGTTGCAGTCCTCATTGCAGTAAAATTGTTCAGATGCGTCACCGTTGTTGGCTTCCATATGATCACCCATTTAGGCAGGATCCAAACGCGTTTGATGAGACTGTGGAAACAGGTGTGGCACCCAGGCGATGGACAGGGGAAGAAATTTTGGAAGTGTTGAATGAATATGATTTTGGCCAACTGAGCAATCATCCTGACATAGTCGCGTCAATTCCAGACAATCCCGAAAGGTATAAGTTTTGGACACACAAGAGCATATTCTGGGAACTCTCATACTGGCCCAGGTTGCCTATCAGACACTACCTAGATGTCATGCACATAGAGAAGAATGTGTGTGAAAGGGTTGTGGGCACAGTTCTTAACTTGGAGGGGAAAACAAAAGACATCCCTAAGGCACGCATTGATCTGAAAGCAATGGGTATGCGGAAACATTTGTGGTTAAGAGATGGTAAGAGAAAAATGCCGCAAGCTCCTTACACCGTCAAGCCGAAGCATAAGCATGAAATTTTTTTCGGTGGCTGAGTAATGTCAGGTATATATTCTTATGGCTACGCAGGAATTTGGCCTTAAATTTTTTCCGGATTATGGTTATATGCGAGAAATATAATTGTTGCCTATGGATATATATATATATATATGCAGGTATCCTTATGGCTATGTAGGAAATGTAAGCAGGTGTGTTAACTTCCGGGACAATAAGATGTACGGATTAAAGAGTCATGACTGCCATGTACTGCTTCAACGCCTTTTCCCTATTTTCATTCGAGGGTACCTGCCCAAAGAGGTGGTGGAGCCGTTGGTGGCCTTGTCAAGATTCTTTTAGAAGTTATGCACCAGGGAAGTTAAAAAATCAGACCTCAGGGAGATGCAAGATGACATCATTTTTATCATGTGCAAGCTTGAGAGGATATTTCCCCCAAATTTTTTCGACATAATGCCTCACCTGATGATCCATCTTCCCGAACAATTGTTGCTTACCGGTCCCGTACACTACACTTGGATGTATCGCATGGAAAGGTACAAATGATTCATACATTTGGTGGAAATCGGAAATTTATATGTAAATTCTTATTTTTTAAGTAAGTTAACATGCACTTGTTAACTTGTAGACAATTGGGAGCCTACAAGGACTATGTGAAGAATAAATATGCACCTGAAGGGTGTATCGCTGAAGCATATCTTGCGCACGAGTGTGTAACATACACCAAAGTGTACTTGGGAGCGCTTGAGGACCCCCAACAACAGATGCCGATAGATGAACCCCAGTTCAACCTTTCTATCATCTCCAGTGACGTGGTAGTACAGGGAAGCTTGCCAAAGTCGTACAAATTGGATGGAAATGAGGTAGCCATTGCCCACTGGTCGGTACTGATTAACTGTCAAGAAGCACAATATTGGAAAAACTATCATCTTCACTGCCCTGCTATTGCCGGAAATGTTGAATACCACAACAGGACTTTTGCAAACTACTTTGGTCAATGGGTAAGGATATATGTGTATATGTCTATTTTTATATATATCCTTATATAGCATGTATGTTTGTACGTGGTTTTGTGGTTTCAAGATGACATAATTTCTTCTATACGTATTACTGGACGTTTTCAGATGAACCATGTAGCAGATGATGGTTGCCCAGAGTGGTCAAACGAATTGATGGTCCTGGCCATGAAACCGATAGCTTCAAAAGTTTACTCGATGTGTCAGGTCAATGGCGTGAAATTTATATGTGAAAATCGAGACGACCGACTGAAAACACAGAATTGTGGGGTGATTGTCCATGGTGGGCAGGATGGCGTTGACTATTACGGTGTCCTTCATTCAGTTGTTGAACTAATTTATGGGAACCGCATGAAAGTGCACTTGTTCAAGTGTAGATGGTTTGATACTAGCCCGGAGAACACAAGGACCGATCAGTACGAAACATTTTCGGTGAATACTGCTACTACCTGGTATGAAGATGACCCTTTCGTTCTTGCCTCATCAGTAAAACAAGTGTTTTACCTGGACGATCTTCTTAACAAAGTCCCGTGGAAGGTGGTTAACCATGTTGCTCATAGAAACATATACAGTGCTGCCACACTTGGTGATACCGCAGATGATGAGGAAGTTACTGCATACCAAGAGCCGAACGCTTTTGACATTCCGGAATCATCTACGATTCGCCTTAATAATGTGAGATCTGGGAGTGTGGTTCGAATTATTGGGGCAGAACTTCTCGATGTTAATCCATATGAAGTTGACGCTGATTCAGATGACGAGGAGAGACACATATTGCCAGAGGTTACCTATGAAACCGAGTCAGACTCAAGTGATGACGATGATTACGATTATCATCCTTAGTACGTTAATGATGTCGTCGGAAATCGTAGACGGAAAATGTAGTCGGAAAATGTAGTCGGAAATTGTAGTCGGAAAATGTAGTCGGAAAATGTAGTCGGAAATTGAAGTCAGAAAATGTTGTCGGAAAATGTAGTCGAAAAATGTAGTCAGAAAATGTAGTCGGAAATTGTAGTCGGAAAATGTTGTCGGATATTTTTCGGGAAATGTCAACATTACCAACGAGTTATCACTACAACATTTCTTCCCATTGCCGGCGACTTTTATGTCGCCGGCAATGTTTTTGGACATTACCGGCGATTTTTGCCGGAAAAATCGCCGGTAATGTCTTTTTTTTTTTTAACATTACCGGCGACATAAATGTAAGTCGCCGGTAATGTCTTGCCGGAAAAGACATTGCCGGCGACATACATTTTTGTCGCCGGTAATGTAAAAAAAAAAAAAAAAAAAAAGACATTACCGGCGACATAAATTAAGTCGCCGGCAATGTCATTACCATCGAGACATTGCCGGCGACATACATTTATGTCGCCGGCAATGTCTAAAAAAAAAAAAAAAAAGACATTACCGGCGACTTAAGTCGCCGGCAATGTTAAAAAATCGTTGGTAATGTTAAAAACCATTGCCGGCGACTTAAAAGTCGCCGGCAATGAGTCATTATGTGGTAGTGTATAAGCAACTCGCCGGCAATGTTGTCTGGATAGAAACTGGGTGGTCGAGCCCGAGCTTCATTTCTCCTCCTCCTCCTCTCCCTCTCCTCCTCCTTCGGCGAAAACTAGCTCACCTCCTCCTCCTCTCCCTCTCCTCTGATCCTCTCCCTCACCTCCTCCTATTTCTCCTCCTCCTCCTCTCCACCGAGTCATCTCCTCTCCTCCTCCGATCCTCTCCTCCTCTCCTCCTCCCCTCCTCCCCTCCTCTCCTCCCCTCACCTCCGTCGCCGGCAAAGCAGATCGGACTCCACCATGGCAGGTCCGATCCTCTCTCTCTCCCTCTCTCTCTCTCAATTTTTAATTATTTTTGTGTATGTGTATGTGTATGTGTATGTGTATGTGTATGTGTATGTGTATGTGTAATGTATTTATATGTGATGTATATATATATATAGGTATGTGAAAATTATGTGATGTATATATATGTGAAAATTATGTATATATGTGGTTTGGATGAATATGTGATGTATATATATGTGAAAATTAAACCTAATTAAGATGCATGATGTATATATATGTGTGAAAAATGTGGAAAATTAATTAGGGTTTGTGATTTGGATGAATATGTGAAAATTAAATTTAATTAAAATGCATGCTGTATATATATATATCGAAAATGTATATATGTTAATTTATGTGATATAGTTGTTAATTAATCGTATAAATGAAGGTGGAAATCGGAACCGTTTGAAACCGGAACTGTTTGTAACCGGAACCGTTTGTAACATAACGGTTCCGGTTACAAACGGTTCCGGTTCCAAACTCGGGTTCTATAACAAATCGGAACCGGAACCGTTTGCAACCGGAACCGTTATGTTACAAACGGTTCCGGTTCCAAACAGTTCCGGTTTCAAACGGTTCCGGTTGCAAACCGTTCTGGTTTCGATTTGTTATAGAACCCCAGTTTGGAACCGGAACCGTTTGTAATATAACGGTTATGTTACAAACGGTTGCCTATGAAACAGTTCCGGTTTCAAACGGTTCCGGTTGCAAACGGTTCCGGTTCCAATTTGTTATAGAACCCCAGTTTGGAACCGGAACCGTTTGTAATATAACGGTTCCACGTTCAAACGGTTCCGGTTCCAAACCGTTCCGGTTCCGATTTGTTATAGAACCGAATCCATGACTATTACGGTGTCCATGCCAAGAGGTTTTGCGGCTAATTGGCTTCGGAGAGGTTCCCAAAATAGTGGAGGGAACAGTAGTCAAGCTTCCTCCTCGCCCGCAGTTCGCAACACGCCCAGTGGGCCAATGATGACTGCTCGCACGAGAGCCTTACTAGAGGCGCGAGCTCAGGAGGAAGCTGCACGATCAAGAGCCGGGCAACCGGATGTCGAGGCTCGAGCCTCAGTCTCCAGACGCTCAATAAGCAGACGTCCCTCCGGTGGCAGAGCCTCAGACGAGCGACAGTCAACGGGGGCATCAGAAACTCCCTCAATCTGAATGCCCCATATTCGCTCGGTGCCTACTCCCGTTTCACGGGAATCATCTGAGACACATGGTGATGGCGCCTCATCGTCCAGGCTTCGTCTATCTCCGCCGTCCGGTCTCTTCCTACCCGACGAGATTCCTGTCATCCCTGAATTCGATAATAGGGGGATGCCTGTTTATATTGAAGGACGGCCAGAGTTCCTGACCGTGGAGGAAGCGTATAACTTCCTCCCGTTCGACCCCGTGTATCTTTGGAGTGTGAGGTGCACCAACCAACAAACGGACGATGCAGGTAAATTTTATTTCACATCAGATTGATTACTTAATTATTACTTAAGACTTGCAATAGGTTCAATTAATGATATCAATTTGTTGACATTGTATTATTAGGCAATTTCGTTAATGGGACTGGAAAACGGAAAGGGGCTAGAGGCACCTGCATCGGGAAGAGACTTGAGCAGGCTACCGGCGGAAGGAAAATGCCATAAGGGCCAATGAGGATGGCGAGGTGATCGAGGCATTCGACACCACGCGCAAATATGTCAGCATGGCCGGTGCGATCGTGCGGGACAAGGTCCCAATGCTTTTGCCAGATTGGGAATCTGTGCCTATCTACGTGAAGATGCAAGTGCATAATGCACTCAGTGTGAGTAAAATCGTATTTTTATTACGTAAATTTTACATTTATTAATTAAGTCCGATTAAATATATAATTTTACCTTTTATATATTCATATTGCAGGTGTGGTTTGACGTGGATGAAGTTCTTATTCACACGTGGGTAGAGTGTCAACTACATATGAGGTGATGTGCTTCGACTTATTTGAATATATATCGAGTTAGATTTTTGTTTATCAAGTGTTTTAATATCTCTAACTTTTTTTCCTTGTTTTAATATAGGTATAAAGAGTGGAAGAACGAGCTTTCTTCCCATTACACTGTATACAAGGAGCTAGGCCGAGGTTCTACCCCTAGCGAATTCCGGTTTAGGGAGTACGAGTGGCTGTGGCTGATAGCCCACTTCGAGCACCCCAAAGCTCGAGTATGCATCCTTAATATATCTTACAACCCTAATGTATCGTATCAGATTGAAATAGTTAGTTACTAATTTTTTTCCATATGTTTATCAAACAAGGCGATTTCGAAGACGAACCGGGCGAATAGATTGAAAAACACCAGGGCCCATCATGCAGGTTCACTCAACTACATGGGTTGGTCGACTAAGGCGGAGCAACAACAAGAAGTGAACCCCTTGGTGTATATTCATCAAAAGTTCTATCCGCAGTGCCCTGACGAAGCGGTAAGTCTTTCGTCTCTCCATGTGTTAATAAAACTATTTTTCGATATTAATTTATTTTGTTACCTAATACGTTATTCATTTTCACTTTTCAATTAGGCGAGAGTAGAGGAGGCGACCGTGGAAGTGACCATGAATATAGCTCGGACTAACCATCCTGACTGCTCCGAGGAAGAAGTCACCTAGTATGCCTCTCAGATCGATCCGCTTGATCGCCCTATAGCGGCTCAGATCATGGCAAAAGCCTGCGGGACTGGCAAGAATACCTACTACTATAGGGGAATGGGCACGGCGGGCGAAGGACTATTGAAGAACACTTCAGAATACTCTACCAGGTCAAGAAGTTCAACTTCTAGTCGTAACCTCGCAGCGGAGCTTCACAGGATGCAGAGGGAGTTGGAGGAGCAAAAGAGGCAGATGGCCGAGTACCAAATGCAGCAGACACAGGTGCAGCCTCAGATGTAGACATGGATGCGGACGATGTACGAGGCTCAGACTACCGGACAACCGTTCCCCACACCTCCCCCGGTCCCGGTCCCTCCGTTCCCTAGCTATCCACCACCACCACCGCACCAGTCAACACCAGAGCAAGACTAAGGTAGCCACCGGAATTCAAATGAGTACATGGATTACTTCGACCCTGACCCGCAAGTTCCTCGACCCTGACCTGTAGTTGTAATTAATTTTCGTATCGTCGTTGCTATTTGTACTGTACGTTGGACATTTATGTGTACTGTTGAACTTGTATGATTGTACGGTTTATGTCTTTCAATGCAGGTTCTGGAATTGGGCCCAATCCAGAATCGCGTATTTTTTTCAAAAATTTTCCACACATTGCCGGCGACCCCGTCGCCGGTAATGTCCGAGACATCACCGGCGACTTGAGTCGTCGGTAATGTCTTGACATTGCTGGCGACTCAAGTCGCCGGTGATGTCTCGGACATTACCGGCGACGGCGTCGCCGGCAATGTTAACACCGGCGGGGAATCTCCGGCGACGTCATTGTCGGCGACTTGTCGCCAGTAATGTCAATTCCGGCGAAAAAAAAATACAAGGCCGGCGGCGGCAGGTCGCCGGTAATGTCTCCATTTCTGGTAGTGGATTGAATCCATCTGTAGAAAGTCTGAGTAAAACATTTCGAACCTTTACTGCAAAGTCTTAAAATTCACTATAGAAATTTTTAAAAGCTTCCCCATGTGCCATGTGTCTGAGCACCTCATCGTCTATTCTTTGTTCTACATACCATCTCATCGCCTGTGCTATGTATAGAGATATGTACAGACGTTGCGGATTTGTGACGACCCGAACCAGAATCTGTTGTGTATTCGGCACGATTCTCGAGATTGAGTTAGGTCGTAGATTTACGTCGTATATGTGGTTTGCCGATTCGATTCGCGACTATGTTTTCAGTCGAGAATTTGAGTTGAGTGTCTTCACGGAAATTGTAGAGTACGTGATTTCGAGTTCGTGGGTGGTTCCGGAAGATTTTTCCGATAAGTGAGGAATATTTTATGGTTATTTGAAGATTCAGTTTCTGACGAGTTTATCCGATTGTTTCGAGTTGGTTGGTGTTTAGATTTATGGAAATTGGTGAGGATTTCATGGAACCCGAATCGGGCCGAGTTGGGGAATTTCATCGGAGTTCGTTGGCCACTTTCCGGCGAGCCACGGTGGTGGTGGTTAGGGGGCTTTGCTTCCCCTAACCTAGGTGATGCTACTAGGATGTTTAATTTTGTGATTTGATGAGGTTTTGATGGCAACCCGATAGGTCACCGGAATCTGGGTTTCCGTTCGGATTTGTTGTGTTTTGGTAAGGTTAGAGTTGGAATTGGCTTATGTGTCAGTTATGAAAAGGGTTTGGAAGGTCGAGATCTTGTGAACTGGAAGTTCTCCGTCGGTGAATCTCGCTGTTGACGACGCGCCGCCGCCGCCGGCGTCGGTCAACGGCGGAGGAGTTGACATTTTCAGATTTTGGTGAAATTAATGTCATTTTTCTCGTAATCGCGCCCTGATTATCGTCCAGAGGTTTTCGGGTTGATTTGGTTAGCCGACTTTCAGTCGAGGTTTCGAGTGGGGATTTCGTTATTTCCGATATTCATTTTGTACCGCATTGCATATTTCCGGGAACGGTTGGTTTCCGTGAATCAGTACAGGGTTATGGACTATGATTTTGATCAGTTATATTTTTGTGAATATTCAGGAGATCGAGATCAAGATCGGGATCGTGATCGTGCTTCTGGCGAGGGATCTTCCGCCGGGCCACGAGATTAGCGCGAGTGCGCATTTTGCTCACCTGTTCATGAACAATTTCTTTTCACGGAATTCTTGCGAGTCTTTTAAATGATTTACGAACTTGAGCATGCGAATTGAGATTACAGATTACATGAGCATGTGTTTTAAGATTATACGAATATACTTATACGAATATATGTATACGAGTATACATACATTTATATGTTGTTTCGTGCATTTGCATCGAACTGTTTATGATTTGATTTACACAGAGTACAGTCTCAGTTACGTTGTTGTATCGATACACTTGCCTCATCGGCTGATCCCCGATGGAGGGCCGCCAGCAGGGGCGTATCCTCGACCTGACCGGTGAGAGGCGTTTCCCCGGAACCGAGGCCATTTCCGGCTTAGAATCACGTGGAAGTCAGGGACTCCGTGATTCCGACTGTACTAGCACGGAGGTGTCCATGAGTGACCCCGTGGGATTTTTACTTGCATGCTCAGTACACTGGAGGAGTATGAGTTTTACCTCGTGTACTTTGTTATTTTTATTTACCTGGACTCGCATATGTTATTTTAAACATATATATCAACTGGTGAAAGACATTTATTTTTGTCCACTCACTATAACATGTTTTATGTCTTTCCCCTGGGCTTTTCGGTTCCCATGCCAGTTGCAGTTCAGGTTTTGGTGTTTTCACGTCGCGGTTTGGAGGCTATTGATCAGAGTTACCTGTGCTTTCCAGTAGGTTCTTGTTTCGCCTACTGATGTGTATATTGTATATATTTTACTTTAGAGGTCGCTCTGATACATTCTGATACTTGTTTATACGGATTTTCTCGGATATATATATACTACAGTACTGTTACTGTTTATGATTCATATATTGATGTTGAGAAATCCGGATGGGATTGGTGCCCACGGTTTGCTTTTTGTGGCATAGGATGAAGTGTATTTTCCGCGTGCAGGTAATGGTAATGGTAATTCCACGTTAGTAACGAAACTCCGATTCCGATTCCGGTAACTGAATCGGGGTTGGGTGCTTTCAGGTTTAGAAATCAACGAAAAATACCGAAGCACCTTCACAGGTATTTGCTTCTTCAAACGCCTCCCTCTCCCCCGGTTCAAATATCTTCACTAGTTGCATACAGGACAATAGTCCAAATGTGCATACTCTTTGTAAAACAGTACACAATCATTTATTCACGGGTGAATTTTCTTGTACTTTAGATCGAGACTGCTCAAGATCTTTTTAACCTTATAATGGGTATCCGGTAACTGTAGCCTGAGCAGAAGTCTGGTCCTTAGCTGAAGTCGACTACTTCATCATGCTCACTCCATTTAGTGTAACTCCACATCATACCATGGTCATACAACTGTTTAGACATAACATTAATCTCGACAAACCGATGGTTAAGACATTTTCTCCACTGACACCTATAACGCTTCTTTCCCTGAACATGTTCCAGCGCAAACAATATACTCTCCGATTCCGTCCATATACCGCGCATTACCTCTATTCGCCAACTGTATCCAACTCTTTTCCATATTTCTGTATAAGTTAATAATTATGATATTATATAATTGTTTGACCAATAATTAATTAATCTAATATACTATATTAACAAATTGCATAACACAACTAATTAAATTAATATGCTATAATCAATCTTAGACTACAATTAATTTAGCTAATATTATATTATATTATTAACTTAATATAAACGACATATTATATATATACAACTTTTAAACTAATTATTCTAACATATATATATTAAACACAACTAGCTTAACAATTAATTAAACATTACCTTAATTAACAATATATTAAACATACACACAGTTAATTAAGCTTAACTAGCTAGCTAGCTTAAACGTTAGCTTAACAATTAAATAACTAATTAGCTTAATCAAACATCTTTTAACTAATGAATCAAATTAAGCATACTAATTAACTAACTAATTAGCTTACAGTCAGATTAACAATGCAATAAAACAAGTAACTAAGCTAAGGTTACCAGAAAGTATATATTCACCGGAATATTTTACCGGAAAAATTCATCACTGTACGTAATTAAATTCAAAAAAATTAATTGAGAGATACGAGTTAATACCTTCATCAATAAGGAGATAAGTGGGTAAACTAGAACTCCGGGGGGTGAAAAACCGATATTTGAATTGTGGTCGGCCGAGAGGTGGGTATTGAGAGAGAGAGAGAGAGAAGTTCAGAGAAGATGAGATAGCCCAATCTGGAAAAGTAATAGGATATAAATAATTGAGTTTGCTTAGACGAGGAAATCATTCATTGCCTATGTGAAACATTTCGTCATCTAGGTACACACTTACACGATGAAAATAATTTCGTCGTCTAAGTTCTACTTAGACAACGAAACCTATATGTCATCGTCTACGTGTATACCTAAGTGAAGGATAACATTTTTGTCGTCTAGGAAGTTAAATTTAAGACAACGATATACGTTATTTGTCGTCTTAGTGATCACTAAATGATGAAACAAATTTCGTCGTCTATGTGTGTCATACTTAGAGAATAAAAAATATTATATGTCATGTTAGTATATATCTTAGACGACGAAAAATGGTTATCGTCAAAGTGTATACTTAGATGATGGATTATGTAATTTGTTGTCTTAAGTATTTCTTAGACGACGAATATCATTTGTCGTCGTCTAAGTTGGACTTAGACGACGAAATATATTTTTGGGAGATGAAAGAAAAATTCATTGTCTAAGTCACACTTAGACGACAAAACTTTAAATATTCCGTCGTCTAAATGTGTATTTCTGATTGTGTATTTATTAGTAAACACCTCAATTAGTAACATTGTTAGGATTTAATCTCGATCTCCACTGCTAAATTGGGGCCAGGTCCTTTCAACAACACTGATGTTGAGCTCGTGGCCTAGTGGGTAGGTTGCTCCCTTAACCTTGTGAAGGTTGCTAGTTCGATTCTTTGTTATGTTAAATCAATTTTTTTATTCAGATTCTAGAAGATGGACTAGAACACCTTTGCAAATATAGCCACTTTAGTAGATAACGGGTGTTCTTCACGATAAAGTACTAAACTGCTAACAGACACAAAATTTGGATATGAAAATGTAAAAAAAGAAAGTATATTTAGGTATGATAATGCAAATTACCCCATAATTGGGGTGTCTTTAATCCTTGTATTTACTCACATTTGAAGATTGTGATAATATGTAATTTGATGGAAAATGCCAATTAGTTGGAAATGATGTTGTGTTTGGTGAAGAATGGTCGCTTCCTTGAGAAGCTCACAACATATACCAAGTTGGAGGGTGCAGAAATATCATAAGGTGAATTGCACGAGAAATGTGTGATATCCCAAATTTTTTGTATAATTATTCGTAATTTTGTTATATTTGTAATTTGATTTATCGAGCGCGGTAAATAATGTTTACCAAGAGGAAGATCGTGGGATTTACGGTTGTCATTTTTCGTACATTGATAATATTGGTTAACTTTTGGTAGGAGTCATAGAATTTGTTGAGATAAGTTTGTAGACGCGAGAAATGTCGAAAACGGAAATACATCAGAAAAATTATGATTAACGAAAGTTTATCGAAAATTAGTTTTCGAAACTGGTTGAGTATAAAAAGGAGAGTTTCCCTTTTGGAAAGGCAGTATGAGTTGACTCTTAGTCAACCTTCTCTTTCGGGTGAGAGAGATCGAGTCAGTCCCATTTAGGGGCAGTTGACGTCGGCACGATGCCGTCAAGCCACCTCCGGCCACGATTTCGATCGGAATCGACAGCCCTTGATGCTCTATTTCTTTTTATTCCATCAATTAGATGGATTATGAAAATTTGGAGTAGAATCGAAGTGAGGGTGAATGGACCCAACCCTAGTTTACCTAGTAAACAAGATAGTTTAGCTAGTAAATTAGAATTAAATCATAACGCTTTATTAAACTCTGAGAAATTCTAGAAACTTTTTGACATAATTTCCTTTAAAAACTGAACAACCCAAAAATCTGCAAAAAGAGAACACTTCTAAACCAAATTCCCACAAACAAACCATGGACCACCGACTGTCCATCCGGATTTCTCAATAAATAACAAAAACAAGAACCATTAATTTAACTTAGGAATTTAAACACGTATTTACAATATGCTGGTTCTAAATACAAAGAAATCAAACTCAATCACTATTCGAGAAACTAGAAATAACATAATACAACTGAAATTCAGAGCAACTTCTATGAACATAAAATACATATAAACAGGTCTGACAGTAGACTGGAACCTACTAAATGAGTATTTGACAGGTGGACTCAAAGCTTTCGATGACACTAAGCAAATTCAGGATTTAAATTGAAGCCTGGGCGACGAAAATCGAAAAGCCCAGCGAAAAATATTTAAAATATAAAACGTTACAGTGAGTGGACAAAAATAACGTAAGCTACATAAAACGATAAATCTATAATAACATGCTTTTTGCTAATTTCTGAAAAATAATGCGAGTTAGAAATTATAAAATTGAAATACAAATGGAGGTGATCGCCCAGGTTACCCTACCTGAGTAGATTGTCTGTAAGAAAAATGTCAGTGATGGGCCAAACGAGGTGTTTGTCCTACCCTCCCCTGACCGATCAAAAGAGGTGTTTGTCCTAACCTCTCCTGACCGGACTACCCAGTGATCCGCTGAATAGTTAGTGCATCGATGCAACTAATGAAAGGACCCAACCCCGATTTATTTTCCTAAACCAGAATCAAACCCTTTCTGAAAACACGAACTTTCGAAAACCATAGAAATTTCGGCACAGTTTCACTATAGCGCGAAGTTACCATTAACCTACACCCGAAAATACACTTCATCCTATGCCACAAAAGCCAAACCGTGGGCACCTATCCCATCCGGATTTCTCAAAATCATATCATAATATAAAATAATAAGCAACACTGTAAGTTTATAGAAATCCGGGAAAATGATACGAAAATATAAACATCAGAGTATTCAGAGCAACCTCTAGTATATATACATAAATATACAACAGTAGGCTAAACAAGAAACCTACTGGAAAACAAAAGTAGCTCGAATACTAAGCCTCCGACTGCGACGTGCGACACCAGAATCCAAACTGCAAACTGGGCACAGAAACATAAAAGCCCGGGGGAAAGGCAAATAAAATCGTTAGAGTGAGTGGACGAAAATACACATATGCCTTTCACCATTTACATAACATAAAAATAATGCGAGTTCTTAAAATGAATGGAGGTGTCAGGCGAATCTCTCAAGCCCGACGGTGATAGACTATGTGAATCTCTCAAGCCTAGTGGGCACATCAGGCGAATTTCTCAAGCCTGGAACTGGACTACCGGTGATCAGCCGAGTAGTCAATGCATCGATGCTAAGTAAATGTCATCACCAATAAAACATAAAACAATACCTCCAAAACAATAAATAATCTCAATACTGTACTGGAAATAAATACTGAAACCAAGAACTCGCTACGACAGTGTAAATAAATGTCCACTCACAGATAAGCACAGCGCGCAAACGCGCTAATCCTGAGATCCGGCGGAAGATCCATCGCCAAGTGTACGATCTCGAACTCCTGAATAATCACAAATTCTACTTTCAAAATCATAACTCAAAACCCTAAACCATATCTTGAGAACCAACCATTCCCCGAAACATATAACTCAATATCGACGAAATCGTCAAAAATCTAATAAACACACTATAAAACCTCGTCACAAATTGCGATGCCAATTCAAAATATAAACCTCACCACTGCGATCGGTGCGTGATTCTGAGCAAAACGACATAAAACTTGTCGAAAATCACCTCGGCCGGAAAACCGCCACCGCCGCCGAAAAATTCCTTCGGCCCAGAAAATTTCAACCTAAAGATCTCGACATTTCTAACAACTTTCTAGTTCAAAGTTAAGCCCAATTTTGACCGGAAAATGTCCAAATCTCACCTTGAAGTTGAAAACCCTCGCCGGAATTCATTAACTCCGATCTCCCTCCTCCGGCCACGGCAAGGTGCAATACCACTTCTAAAAGTTTCCTCTCCCCAAGGGCTATAAAACCTCTAACAAGTTGACCCCCCAACTCGGCCGCCACCGCCGCCACCATCGTCCCCAAAACTCGCCGAAATACCACTGAAATTCCCAAACTTTGACAAGCCATAACTTCTTCATCCGGCAACCAAATTGAATGAATGCCCTATCAAAATAAAGAGGAGCTCAAGCCCAACAACTTTCATGAAAACACCACGGCCAAAAAAGGGTGGAATCCAGCTCAACGACGGCGAAGAACCCACGGCCCGAAACGGGTCAAAACCACCCACGGGTCAACATGGGTCAACACCCAGTTTCCAAAATTAGAAAGTTTCCTAATCCGTCACGTACTCCTTCCGTATTTATACCGTACACATATCGAAACTAAATGAATAAAAACGATAAAATCCAACGGCCGAAAATATTCATAACTTATTCCTCGTAACTCGAAATAATCCTCCGTAAGTTCCCACGAGCTCGAAATTAAATTCTCTACAACTTTTGTGAAGAATCTCAAATCAAATTCTTGCCCGATAATTTAGTCGTTAACAAGCCCGCCATATTAACCGATTATGACAAAATCACGACTAATCATGAAACTCGCAAATCAAGCCAATAAACATACCATTTCCGGTTCGGGTTGTCACAAATTTACCCCCCTTATAAAAATTTCAACCTCGAAATTTTTAAGCCTGCCAACTGAAAAGTAGGGATACTGCCTCTGCATATTGCTCAAACTCCCAAGTGGCTACTTCAACTGAATGACTCTGCCTACAGACTTTCACAATAGGAAATATTTCTGTGCTGAAATCCCTGCACCCTCAAATCCAGAATCTGAACTAGCTCCTCCGCAAATGTCAAGTCCTCCTGTATAGGGAACTGATAGGGTACTAAACATGTAATAAATCTGAAATGTAGTTCCACCACATGGAATACAACATACATACTGGCCAACGCTATAGACAATGCCAAACTATATGTCACAACACTAACTCGCCCAATTATCACATAGGGACCAATATAACGTGAAAAATTCATGACTCAACCTACTCACATCTACATAACTTCTTTGCCGATCACGAGAAATTATCAACCTGTCCTTACTAATCTGAAGGTTAACAGTAGTGCATTCCACTAAATTAGGACCAAAAACCATCTCATTCCTACCTCGCTCCAACACAATGGAGTGCAATACTATTCCTCATACACAACTTCATACAACGCCATAACAATACTGGTCTGCAAACAGATATTGCAAGCAATCTCAAACAAATGAAACTGCTAGTCCCAAATCCTTCTGAACTGCAATACACAGGACCACAACATGTCACCCAAAGTCTGAATAGTCCTCTCAGATTGGCCACCAGTCTGAGGATGAAAAACTGCACTAAACTGTAATCTAGTCCCCAATGCTCACTGCAATACCTGCCAAAACTCTGTTGTAACTGATTATCTATATCAGCGACCAGGGACACAGGCACACCATGCAAATGGACAACCTCTGCCAAATACCACTCTGCCAGCCTGCCCATTGAAATCTTTCTTGGAAGTACCAGGAAAAGAACTGATTTCGTCAAACGGTCCACAATGACCAAAATACCAGTATTACCATCAGAAGTACGCGGTAACTAATACACGAAATCCACAGTGATATGCTCCCACTTCTAATCGGGAATCTCCAATGGCTGTAACTTCCTAGAAAGTTTCCGTCTCTCTGCCCTCACCTGCTGACAAATCAGGCATCTGCTCCCATAGGCTGCTATTTCCTTTTTCCATATTGCACCACCAGTAGTAAACTCTAAGTATCCGATACATTTTCGTACCACCAAGGTGCATAACGTACGTAGAACAATAAGCTTCAATAAGCATCTCTCAGTTCAATTCATCGTCTCTGGGCCTATATAGTCTCCTTTTGCGCAACGAAGTGCCAACATTCCTCAACTGATACTCTACTGGAACAACATTCTGAATCGCATTCTTCTTGTTCAACCAGTAGGAATCCGCATCTTGTGCCTCACAGACCTGATCAAGTAACAAAGGTCGATCCTGGAACTAGCCAACAATGCCCCATCATCTCACTCTAACTCAGCTCCTGTAGCTCGCAACTCAGCTAATAATGAGGTTCTTGCAACACGTACATGAAACATAGAAAATCCATAATTCTGACTAAGTGCATCAGCAACAACGCCCCTGAATGATATGCAAAGTACAATCACATTAGCCTTTCCCGGATGAACTCAAATGTATGGCCATAGTCGTTAATCAACCCCATCCATATACGCCGCCTCATGCTCAAATCTGGCTGAATACGCAAGTAGATGAAACTCAAGTGATCGGTGTACATGCTACACTACGCTGCACGCCATAATAGTAATGTCTCCAACTCTTCGATGCTAACACAAAGACAGCTACTCCCAAATCACACATAGGATACGTAACTTCATAAAGCTTCCACTGCCTGGAACCATATTGCCATGCTGCAGCCCAACTCGATCAAAATCTAGTTTCGAAACATCACTATACATAACATACTCCTCACTAACATCACATAATGGTGAACAATGGTGCAGTTATCAACCTCTCCTCTAACCACCACATGTAACTCTCATCACAGGTATCTTACCATTTCAAACTCGACCCTCTGATCGAAACTGATGATACTCAAATCTAAAATCAATCTCCGAAAACTGATAGTAAGCTGATCAAACTAGCCATCAATCCGAAGTGGAGGATACTTGCTCTTCTCTGAAACCTGATTCGGCTTCCGGTAGTCGATGCACAACCTCATCGAACCATCATTTATCCTCATAAAACATACTGGAACACCTCAAGGTAAAACACTAAATCAAATGAAGTAGTCGATCCACAACCTCATCGAACCATCCTTTATCCTCATAAAACATACTGGAACACCTCAAGGTAAAACACTAAATCAAATGAAGTCTTCCTGAAAGGACCCAACCCCAATTTAGCTCCCTAAACCGGAGTCGAACCCCTTCGAAAACACGAACCAACAAAAACCGTAGAAATTTTGGCAGAGTTTCGTTACTAACGTGGAATTACCATTACCTGTACGCGGAAAATACACTTCATCCTATGCCATAAAAAGCAAACCGTGGGCACCAATTCCATCCGGATTTCTCAATATATCAACAGTAAAGTAAAACGATAAATATGTTAGTACTTCACTGAAATCCGGTTTAAAATCGTACAACGTAAACAACAGATTTCTCAAAGCGACCCCTAATGTATAAACATATAAGTATACCACAGTAGGTAGAACAATAAACCTACTGGAAGAAACAAGGTAGCTCGAGCACTATGCCTCCGACCACGACGTGCGACACCAGAGTCCGAACTGCAAACTGGGCACGGAAACCGAAAAGCCCAGGGGAAAGGCAAATAAAAACGTTAGAGTGAGGGGACGAAAATAAACATATGTCTTTCACCAGTTTATATACATACTCAATGTAAAACAGTGCGAGTTCGGAAAACACAACAACACACATATATATATGGAGGTTGTCGGAGGAATCTCTCAAGCCTGACGTCAGGTGAATCGCTCAAACCTGACGGTGAAAGGCCAGGGGAATCTCTCAACCCCGGCGACACTCAGGGGAATATCTCAACCCTGCTTCAGAGGAATCTCTCAACTCTGGGCCAGAGGAATTTCTCAACTCTGGTAGCATCGATGCTATAAATGCCATCACCCATAAACACATAACAACACCTCCGAAAATAACATATATTTCAATCATCGTATAATTTAAATACGGAAAATCATAAAATCGACGAACTCGCAAATCAACAGTGAAAATAGAAACTTGTCCACTCACACGCTTGCGTAACGCAGTTTGCGTTAACCCGTGATCCGGAGAAAGTCCCTCGCCAAACAAACGATCACGAACACCTGAATATTCACAAAATCCATTTCTCAAAATCATAACTCGACAATACAAGAAAAATCACGAGAAACCACCGTTCTCGGAAACACATAATCCGATCACGACAAACCGTCGAAAATCCAGAAATCACACCTCAATACCTCGCTGTAATTTCGGATGCTCAACTCGAAAAACAACCTCCCAACTGCGATCGGGGCGCGATTTCGAGTGAAATGACATGCAACTTGTCGAAAATCCCAAAAAGTCAAACTTTGACCGCCGTTGACCGTTGACCACCGCTGAAAGGACCTGATCCCGATTCAGTTACCTAAACCAGAATCAAACCCTTTCGAAAATACGAACCAACAAAAAATTTTCAAATTTTCGGCAGAGTTTTGTTACTAACGTGGAATTGCATAAACCTGCACCCTAAAAATAACACTTCATCCAATGCCACAAAAGCCAAACCGTGGACACCAATCCCATCCGGATTTCTCAACATCAAATAATCAATAACAGTAAACAAACTGTACTATGTATATATGTATATCCGAGAAAATCCGTATAAACAAGTATCAGAATGTATCAGAGCGACCTCTAAAGTAAAACATATACAATATACACATCAGTAGGCGAAACAAAAACCTACTGGAAAGCACAGGTAACTCTGATCACTAGCCTCCAAACCGCGACGTGAAAACACCAAACCTGAACTGCAACTGGGCACGGAAACCGAAAAGCCCAGGGGAAAGACAATAAACACGTTAGAGTGAGTGGACGAAAATAAATGTCTTTCACCAGTTTATATATATGTTTAAAACAACATATGCGAGTCCAGGTAAATAAAATAACAAGTACACGAGGTAAAACTCATACTCCTCCAGTGTACTGAGCATGCAAGTAAAATCCCACGGGGTCACTCATGGACACACACCGTGCTAGTACAGTCCGAATCACGAGGTCCTTTGTCTCCGTGATTCTAAGCCAGAATGGCCTCGGTTCCGGGGAAAACGCCTCTCACCGGTCAGGTAGGGATGACGACGCCCCTCCTGGATGGTCTACCATCGGGGATCAACTGAGAGGCAAGTGCATCGATACAACAACGTAACCAAGACTGTACTCTGTGAAAACCAAATCACAAACAATTCGATGCAAATGCATGAAACAACCTATATGTGTATGCATAATCGTATACGTATATCCGTATAAATATAATCGTATAATCGTAAAACACATGCTCATAATAAACATAATCTCGTATGAAATCTCATGCTCGTAAAACCATAATCATGCTGCATGCTCAAGTTCATAAATCATATAAAAGACTCGCAAGATTTCCGTGAAAAGAAATTGTCCACTCACAGACACGTGAAATGCACACTCGCGCTAAACTCGTGGTCCGGCGGAAGATCCCTCGCCTGAAGCACGATCACGATCCAGGTCACGATCTCGATCTCCTGAATATCCACAAAACATAACTGATCAATATCGTAATCCACAACACTGTACTGATGCACGGAAACCAACCGTTCCCGGAAATACGAAATGCAGTGCAAAATGAATTACGGAAATCCCGAAATCCCCACTCGAAATCTCGACTGAAAATTGGCTAATCAAATCGACCCAAAAACCTCTGGACGACGATCAGGGCGCGATTTCGAGAAAAACGACACTAATTACATTGAAATCTGAAAAAGTCAACTTTCCGGCCGTTGACCGTCGTTGACCGCCGCCGCCGCCGGCGGCGCGCCGTTAACGGTGGAATCACACGGCAAAAATCTCCAGTTTTAAAGACCTCATCATGACGAACAACTTTTACAACTACCACTCCAGCCAATTCCATTCAGAACCACCTCAATTTCCTCTCAAACCGAACGGGAACCTAACTCCGGCGACCCAATCGGGTTCACCGGAAAACTCAAATGCAGGCCAAACCAAATACAGGGAAAGCATCCCTGAGCCAAGGGCAACCGAAACCCTCACACCCCGACCACCGAGGCTCACCGGAAACCCACGAACCGTCACCGGCGAAACCCGATAACAAAACCCGATTCGAACTCCAACAAAACCTTATCAATTCTTATAAATCCAAACACCAATCAACTTAAAATCATGCAAGGAAGCTATTCATACCCTCGTCGGAGTCGTTGGTGGCCGGAATCTGATCGTCAGACGGTGAAGCCGGAAACGGAAACTTTCCCTTTCGGTCAATGGTCAGCTTTCCAAAAATAGAAAGTCAACTCCAGGTCAACACAATCAAAGCTCAATCTGAAATTTTCGACTATTTCTCGACTATTCCGCTATTTATACTCGAGCCTCGGGTCGATCGACGGTCCGAAATGAATATACGATATGATTCGGATAAGCTCGAAATAATCGGATAAACTCGTCGGATACCGAAACTTCAAATAATCATAAAATATTCCTCGGTTATCGGAAAAATCTTCCGGAACCGCCCACGAACTCGAAATCACGTACTCTACAATTTCCGTGAAGACACCCAATTCAAATTCTTGACTGAAAACATAGTCGCGAATTGAATCGACAAACCACACAATATCGTAAAACTGCGACTATAACCAAATCTCGAGAATCGTGCCGAACACACAACTGATTCTGGTTCGGGTAGTCACAAATCTACCCCCCTTAAAGAAATTTTGACCTCGAAATTTACGTACCTGTCATGTGAATAGATGAGGATACTGCTCTGCATACGCTGCTCGGTCTCCCAGGTGGCTTCCTCAACTGAATGGTTCTGCCACAAGACCTTCACCAGCGGAATCACACGGTGCCTCAACTCCTGCTCACGTCGATCGAGAATCTGCACTGGCTCCTCAACATACGATAAATCCTCCCTGATCGGCAACCGCTGTGGGGCTAATACATGTGAAGGATCTGAGATGTACTTCCGCAACATCGAAACATGGAAGACATCATGCACACGAGCCATCTCAGCCGGTAACTCAAGTCTGTAAGCAACAGCTCCAACCCTCTCCGTAATCTCATACGGACCAATGTACCGTGGTTGAAGCTTGCCACGCTTCCCGAAACGCACAACTCCCCTCCACGGAGATAGTTTCAGGAAGACCCAATCACCAACCTCGAACTCTAAACTCTTTCTCCTCACATCCGCATAACTCTTCTGCCGATCTTGGGCGATCTTCAGTCGATCCCGGATAATCTGTATGTCTTCCATCGTGGTTTTCACCAAATCAGAACCAATAAGCCAACGCTCGCCCACCTCACTCCAACACAATGGAGTGCGACACTGCTTCCCGTACAGAGCCTCGTACGGTGTCATCTCAATACTGGCCTGATAGCTGTTGTTGTAGGCGAACCCAATCAAATGTAACTGCTGATCCCAGTTTCCACGAAACTGCAACACACACGATCTCAGCATATCCTCAAGAGTCTGAATAGTCCGTTCGGACTGTCCGTCAGTCTGAGGATGAAAAGCTGTACTAAATCGCAACCTCGTGCCCAATGCTCGCTGTAAAGCCTTCCAAAACTCAGAGGTGAACTGACTATCTCAGTCAGAAACAATTGACACAGGCACACCATGCAAGCGAACAATCTCCGATAAGTACAACTTGGCCAATCTGCCCACTGAAATCTTCCCCGGAAGTGCAAGAAAGTGTGTGGATTTCGTCAGTCGGTCAACAATAACCCAAATGCCAGTATTGCCCGCCGAAGTACGTGGCAACTGATAGACGAAATCCATCGTGATATGTTCCCACTTCCAAACTGGAATCTCAAGTGGCTGTAATTTCCCTGCAGGTTTCTGCCTCTCCGCCTTCACCTGCTGACAAATCAAACATCGACTCACGTACGCGGCAATCTCCCGCTTCATGTTGCGCCACCAATAGTATGCTCGAAGTGTACGAAACATCTTCGTACCTCCGGGATGCATCGCATACGCTGAACTGTGAGCCTCATCCAGAATCTCCTTCTTCAAGTCCTCGTCTCTGGGTACACATAACCTGCCTCTGAACAACAACGTACCGTCGTCGCTCAATCGGAACTCAGTAGGCACACCATTCCGTATCATGGTCTTCTTGCCCAGCAAGTAAGGATCTGAATCCTGTGCCTCCCGTACCTGATCAACCAGTACCGGTTGAACCTGAAAACTGGCCAACAAAGCTCCATCATCATCATACCCAAACACGGCACATAGTAGCTCGAAGCTCGGCTAACATCGATACTCTGGCCACACACAGGTGAAACAACGAGGCTCCAGATTTCCGACTAAGTGCATCTGCCACAACATTGGCCTTCCCCGGATGGTACTCGAAAGTACAATCGTAATCATTGATCAACTCCATACATCGGCGCTGCCTCATGTTCAGATCTGGCTGTGTCCGCAAGTAGGTGAGACTCTTGTGGTCAGTGAAAATCTTACATTGTGCACCATACAAGTAATGTCTCCAACTCTTCAACGCTAACATGATAGCGGCTAACTCCAAATCATGCGTCGGATACTTGACCTCGTGTAGTTTCAGCTGTCTGGAACCATATGCCACGACTCTACCATGCTGCATCAACAGACAGCCAAGGCCTAACTTCGACGCATCACTGTACACAACAAACTCACCACTATCGTCTGGCAATGTCAGAACAGGTGCGGTAGTCAATCTCTCCTTCAGGAGCAAATAACTCTCCTCGCACGCATCAGACCACTCAAACTTGACGCCCTTCTTCGTCAACCTGGTCAGTGGTGAAGCAATCCGAGAGAAATCCTGCACAAACCGTCGGTAATAGCCTGCTAGTCCCAAGAAACTCCGGATCTCCGGCACAATAGTGGGTCTACTCCAATTCAGCACGGCCTCGATCTTTTCAGGATCAACACTAACTCCCTCGGCCGAAATCACGTGGCCCAGAAACTTCACACTATCAAACCAGAACTCACACTTACTAAACTTCGCGAACAACCGATGGTCCCGCAAAGTCCGCAACACTGCTCGCAAGTGCTTCTTGTGCTGACCCACACTCCTGGAATAAATCAGAATATCATCAATGAATACAATCACGAACTTGTCCAGGAATCGTCGAAACACCCGATTCATCAAGTCCATGAAAGCTGCTGGGGCGTTGGTCAACCCAAACGGCATAACCAAAAACTCATAGTGCCCATACCGCGTCCTGAATGCTGTCCTGCCACATCTAAATCTCGGATCCTCAACTGGTGATATCCGGATCGAAGGTCAATCTTCGAAAAGACTGATGCTCCCTTCAGCTGATCGAACAAGTCGTCAATCCGTGGCAACGGATACTTGTTCCTCACTGTAACCTGATTCAGCTTCCGATAGTCGATGCACAAACGCATGGACCCGTCCTTCTTCCGCACAAATAACACTGGAGCACCCCACGGAGAAACACTCGGTCGAATGAATCCCTTCTCTAACAACTCCTGAAGCTGAATCTGCAACTCCCTCAACTCTGCAGGCGCCATCCGGTACGGTGTCTGGGAAATCGGTCCAGTACCTGGCAATAACTCAATGGTAAAATCAATCTTCCGCACAGGGGGTATGTCAGGTAACTCTGCTGGAAACACATCCGGAAACTCAGACACAACCTCAATACTACCAAGATCCGGCACTGCAACTGTAGTGTCCACAACATGGGCTAAGTACGCAACACAACCCTTCTTCATCAACCGATCCACCCTCATCGCGGAAACCAAACACGGTAGGGAAGTGTTCTTCTCGCCACGAAACAGTATCTCAGGTAACCCTGGTCGTCAAAACGCGACCTCCTTCCTGTGGCAATCAAACATGGCCCAGTGCGACTCCAGGAAGTCCATACCCAAAATCAAATCAAAATCCACAATATCAAGCAATAACAGATCTGCAGCTAATCCATGGCCATCAATAAACACCTCACAATCTCTGTAAACCCAACCGATACTCACAACCTCACCTGACGTATACAACACTCTCCACAACCCCGGAAGTGGAGATGCAGGTACCGTAGCCAATGATGACAATCTAAATGATATGAATGAATGTGTGGCGCCCGGATCTAACAATGCAAGTACATGAATACCAAAAACATGTAACGTACCGATAACGACCTCCGGTGATGCTCTGCCCTCACGTAGAGTCATAGCATGTACCCTCGCATGTCCGGCTGGTCGTCCTCGCTGGGGCTGTCCCTGCTGCCTACCCTGGCCTGCAAACTGTGGTGGTCGAGCTCCTGTAGTAGCACCTCGCTCAGCTCCGGAACTCTGGGCCTCCTGTCCACCAGCACAATATGACGAAGGACACTCTCTCGAATAATGACCCACCTGGCCACAGCTATAACAAATAACTGTACTCCGCTGACATACACCAGAGTGATACTTGTTGCAAAAACTACACAACGGATGATCTCTCGGAATAGGAAATGTACCACCGGTACGCCTGGAATAACTAGAACCGCTGGAACTCCCACCAGCCTGTGGTCGCTGTGGTCGATCTCTCCTCCATAACGATCTCCGTCTAGGTACACCAGCTGGTGGTCGATATGATCAACCACCTGAGGAAGAAGCTGAACCGGAAGTATCAGAACTCAACCTCTTCGAAGGCCCCTGACTCGGTCCACCCTCCTCAAATCGTCTCGGCTGGTACCTCTGCTGTCTCTCCTGCTCAATGTCCTCGCAACGAAGAGCTGCACTGACAAACTCATCAAAGTTGCTCCGCGGCATCGTAGTCAAGGTCGCCTTGATGTTCAAATTCAATCCCAACTCAAATCTACGACACTTGGCTTCCTCTGTAGCCAGCATATCTCGCGCAAATCGAGACAAACGGGTAAACCGATCCCGATACTCAAGTACAGACAAACTGCCCTGCCTCAAGTTAGTGAACTCCTCGTACTTGCGCTGCTGAGTAGCCTGATTAAAATACCTCCGCATAAACAGATCACGAAACAATGTCCACGGAGTATCCACAGGAACTCTGTCGGTACTAACCCACCAAAAGTATGCATCACCCTCAAGTAAACCAACTGCGGCTACTGACATCTGCTCAGGAGTAAACTGCAGCCGTTCACAAACACGCTCAATCTAAACCAACCATGCCTCGCATATCTCTGGATCAACTGAACCCGAAAACACAGTAGCACCCGCAGTGCGAGCCTTGACCACAGGGTCAAAACGCTCTTCCAAACGCAGCACTCGCATAAGCAAGTCGCGCGTTCGGCGATCCTCATCAGGATCATCATCCCGATCAACACGGGGACCACGTCGAGGAGGCATCCTACTGATACAAGACAAGCATTAGGTACAAGCAGAAAGAACGTAATCATGTAACCGCAGATATTTGAGGACATACAACACCCGAAGTATTGATGAGTACCGCTGGCCAGTCGGGTCATCACACCAGTCATGCTGTATCAACTCAAATACCCTAAGCGTCACAACTACAAGTCTACAGAATCTGACAACCTAATGCTCTGATACCAAGCTGAAAGGACCCGATCCTGATTCAGTTACCTAAACCAGAATCAAACCCTTTCGAAAATACGAACCGACAAAAAATTTTCAAATTTTCGGCAGAGTTTCGTTACTAACGTGGAATTGCATAAACCTACACCCTGAAAATAACACTTCATCCTATGCCACAAAAGCCAAACCGTGGGCACCAATCCCATCCGGATTTCTCAACATCAAATAATCAATAACAGTAAACAAACTGTACTATGTATATCCGAGAAAATCCGTATAAACAAATATCAGAATGTATCAGAGCGACCTCTAAAGTAAAACATATACAATATACACATCAGTAGGCGAAACAAAAACCTACTGGAAAGCACAGGTAACTCTGATCACTAGCCTCCAAACCGCGACGTGAAAACACCAAACCTGAACTACAACTGGGCACGGAAACCGAAAAGCCCAGGGGAAAGACAATAAACACGTTAGAGTGAGTGGATGAAAATAAATGTATTTCACCAGTTTATATATATGTTTAAAACAACATATGCGAGTCCAGGTAAATAAAATAACAAGTACACGAGGTAAAACTCATACTCCTCCAGTGTACTGAGCATGCAAGTAAAATCCCACGGGGTCACTCATGGACACACACCGTGCTAGTACAGTCCGAATCACGAGGTCCTTGGTCCCCGTGATTCTAAGCCAGAAATGGCCTCGGTTCCGGGGAAAACGCCCCTCACCGGTCAGGTAGGGATGACGACGCCCCTCCTGGATGGCCTACCATCGGGGATCAACCGAGAGGCAAGTGTATCGATACAACAACGTAACCAAGACTGTACTCTATGAAAACCAAATCACAAACAATTCGATGCAAATGCATGAAACAACATATAAGTGTATGCATAATCGTATAAGTATATCCGTATAAATATAATCGTATAATCGTAAAACACATGCTCATAATAAACATAATCTCGTATGAAATCTCATGCTCGTAAAATCATAATCATGCTGCATGCTCAAGTTCATAAATCATATAAAAGACTCGCAAGATTTCCGTGAAAAGAAATTGTCCACTCACAGACACGTGAAATGCGCACTCGCGCTAAACTCGTGGTCCGGCGAAAGATCCCTCGCCTGAAGCACGATCACGATCCAGGTCACAATCTCGATCTCCTGAATATCTACAAAACATAACTGATCAATATCGTAATCCACAACACTGTACTGATGCACGGAAACCAACCGTTCCCGGAAATACGAAATGCAGTGCAAAATGAATTACGGAAATCCCGAAATCCCCACTCGAAATATCGACTGAAAATCGGCTAATCAAATCGACCCAAAAACCTCTGGACGACGATCAGGGCGAGATTTCGAGAAAAACGACACTAATTACATCGAAATCTGAAAAAGTCAACTTTCCGACCGTTAACTGCCGCCGGCGCGCCGTCAACGGTGGAATCACACGGCCAAAATCTCCAGTTTTAAAGACCTCATCATGACGAACAACTTTTACAACTACCACTCCAGCCAATTCCATTCAGAACCACCTCAATTTCCTCTCAAACCGAACGGGAACCTAACTCCGGCGACCCAATCGGGTTCACCGGAAAACTCAAATCCAGGCCAAACCAAATACAGGGAAAGCATCCCTGAGCCAAGGGCAACCGAAACCCTCACACCCCGACCACCGAGGCTCACCAGAAACCCACGAACCGTCACCGGCGAAACCCGATAACAAAACCCGATTCGAACTCCAACAAAACCTTATCAATTCTCATAAATCCAAACACCAATCAACTTAAAATCATGCAAGGAAGCTATTCATACCCTCGTCGGAGTCGTTGGTGGCCGGAATCTGATCGTCGGACGGTGAAGCCGGAAACGGAAACTTTCCCTTTCGGTCAATGGTCAGCTTTCCAAAAATAGAAAGTCAACTCCAGGTCAACACAGTCAAAGCTCAATCTGAAATTTTCGACTATTTCTCGACTATTCCGCTATTTATACTCGAGCCTCGGGTCGATCGATGGTCCGAAATGAATATACGATATGATTCGGATAAGCTCGAAATAATCGGATAAACTCGTCGGATACCAAAACTTCAAATAATCATAAAATATTCCTCGGTTATGGGAAAAATCTTCCGAAACCGTTCACGAACTCGAAATCACGTACTTTACAATTTCTGTGAAGACACCCAACTCAAATTCTCGACTAAAAACATAGTCGCGAATCGAATCGACAAACCACACAATATCGTAAACCTGCGACTATAACCAAATCTCGAGAATCGTGCTGAACACACAACTGATTCTGGTTCGGGTCGTCACAACCGCCCACGGCGGCGCCGCCACCAAACGTGAGATTTCTTGGTGGAGCAACCATTATTCCATGCAAAATCACCCACTGAGCAACTTTGTCAACTACAAGAAAGGCCAATTCTCACTCTAACTTGTCAAATTTCACGAAAAACCGAATGTTCACACAAATTTCAAATCCAAAATTCTCCAAGCACAAATCGAATTAGAACTCCATACTTACATGGTTAGAATCATGGAGATGAGGGCTACCAAACCCAGTCCTTGTTTGAGCTCAACACGGCCCGAATCGAAAACCACCATTAAACCCAAAAATCACAAACTTTGGTCCAAGTTTTCTCTCTCCACCATGAGCCACGCCGTGCGTGGTGGCCGGCATCCACACGGGGCAGCCAAGCCGAGCAGAACTAGCCCTAGGCCGAAGCCTAGGGTGGCCGGAAGCCGTCGCGCCGTGAAGCCACCGTGAACCACCGTCGAACTCTCCCTCTCTCCACCGAGTTGACTCGGTCAACTCGGTCAAACCCATTTATGGCAAGTTTTGACTCTCCCAAAACAGCAGGTTTCTATTTATAGGCCTTCCATTTTTGGAAACTTCGTAATTATCTTTTCGGCAAACTTCAAATACCCGTAACTTTCTCGTCGTAATTCCGATTCCAATAATTCTCGCGGCCACAAAATCATCTCGACATGTTCTTCAATTATCACCCGAAGTCAAACACATCGGCAAATCCGATAAAAAGTCAACTGTTCAAACCAACACATAATAAATCGATTAAATAATCAACAATCGGAAATATTCACAACTTAATCTTCGTAACTCAGAATAATGCTCCGGAAGTTATCACGAACTCGAAATTAAATTCTGAACAACTTCCGTGAAGAAGCCGAAACCAAATTCTCGACTGATAATTTAGTCGTTAAAAACACCACCATTTAAATCCGAACTTCAAATATTTATAATTAATTCCTCGGTCGTCCAAATAACGATCCGGAACCACCCACAAACTCGAAATCACACATACAACGACTCTCGAGAAGAGACCCAGCTCCAATTCTCAGCCAATAATTAAGTCGTTATCAAATATGGCGATTCAAATACTGTCGGAACTCCGCGACTACGCAGTAACTCACGTACATAGCTGATCATACTGGTGATTCTGTTCTGGGTCGTCACATTCCTCAAACAATTCCTGAAGTTGAATCTGTAACTCCCTCAACTTTGATAAACTCTCTGAAAAACATCTGG
The DNA here is from genome assembly GCA_946800695.1 of Geum urbanum. Lineage (NCBI taxonomy): Eukaryota > Viridiplantae > Streptophyta > Magnoliopsida > Rosales > Rosaceae > Geum > Geum urbanum. The sequence goes on along the minus strand of OX327008.1, from coordinate 13,278,656 downwards.
ATACTCACAGATAACCTCATCATCATGAACATCAGGTAGTTACAGAGGAAACCGTATAAAATAAACTGATGATGGGCTGAAACCTATTGAGGAGAAAGAAGACTAGTGGAGTCAAGTCTTTGAGGACACCTGACCAGCTCAAAAAACTCTGCAGTCTGGGAAAGGGAAACCGAAAGGCTCAGGGAATGACAGATAACATATAAAAACATTAGCGTGAGTGGACAAAAACGCACAATCAGTGTAAAACAGTAAAATTCTCTATTTGTGCCTTATTGCTGATTTTTGTGAAATCATGTGAGTTCAAAATAAAAAAAATGAACAAATTATGGAGGTGGGCGCTCAAGGTGTTTGCCCTAACCCGAGACGATATGGGTTGGTAGGGTGTTTGTTCTAACCTAGTCTGACCCGATTAGTCAGTGATCAGCCAACTAGTCAAAGCATCGATGCTGAAAATAAAACCACCACAAATATACCTCCGAACTCGACTATAATAAAATACAAGAGACTGTATATCTGCATAAACATGAACTCGCAGCAAGTGTGAAAATAAATAAATGTCCACTCACTGTACTATGCCGGAATATTCATAAAGTCGAAACCTGCCAATCGACACAGTAATAACCCGACACAGCCCGCTAACTCGTAATCCTAAAACAATGATTATAATTAATATCTAATCGTCGATATTCATAATGAATAGCTAAGCTCGTAATCCGACGACCAAAAATGTCGAGAATCTCGCATTCTCGAATAACGTATTTTCCGACTAATTACGAACTTAATCAAATTCCAAATACAATTCCTTGCATTCTTTCATAGTTACTCAATTTTAGAGTCGCAACATAAATCTAAAACATCGAGCGACTCAAATTTAAATCGATAGTCGGATCATCCGTTAATATTATCGTAAAATCAATTAATTATTATTGGATTAAACATACGTCAAAATTAATCAAATATAGATCCATTGAAGAACCTCACCATTGCATTCGACACAAAATTACGAGCGGAATGACATAAAATTTTGCAAAAAATTTCAACCTCGCCAAAGCTCAGCCGCGCAAGGCGGCTCGTGGTGCCACTCACAACCGCCGCCGGTGGCTAGAATCCCACCGGCACTAAATCAAACAACCTGCATAGCAAAACATTCATCTCAACAAGCCTAACAACATTCATGAAGAACACAATATCAAAATCTAATCGAAGAACCATCGAATTGCCGGAAAACCGTGGATCTTCACCGGAATTCTCTTCATCCGTTCGTAATCGTCCAGCCACGGTAGGGTCCAAGACCTGTCCCAATAGATTATTGGTTGTCTGGGCTTCAAAACCCATATGGTCACGACCTCCATTCTAGTTGTGTGCACCGCCGTCGTCGTCGTCGAAATCAACCCAGAATCCGTCACCTTCTCGGCCTTAATTTTCCCTCCATCGGTCACCAATGTTAGAGATGCTACCACATATCGATAGAGGAGGCGGAACCCAATGGTTTACCACCAATATCATGACCGGAGGTGGCCGATCGAAGGCTTACCACTGGTGAGTACATCACGGCGAGAAAAAATGGGTCGAAAGGGGTGGTCAATGCGAGTCAACCCCGGTTGCCTATAATAGAAATGTCATGATTTTACGGTAATGCGTTTTTTTATATTTTTATAAAATTTTTGCTGACCATAGACTTGAGGCCATTTCTGGCTCGAATCACGTGTGGGTTTGGGATCCCGTGATTCAGACTGTACTAGCACGGAGGTGTCCATGAGTGACCCCGTAGGATTTTTACTTGCATGCTCAGTACACTGGAGGAGTATGAGTTTTACCTCGTGTACTATGTTGTTGTTTTTATTTACCTGGACTCGCATTTGTTATTTTAAACATATATATTAACTGGTGAAAAACTTTTATTTTCGTCCACTCACTCTAACGTGTTTCATGTGTTTCCCCTGGGCTTTTCGGTTTTCGTGCCCAGTTTGCAGTTCAGGCTCTGGTGTTGCACGTCGTGGTCGGAGGCATAGTGCTCGAGCTACCTTGTTTCTTCCAGTAGGTTTATTGTTCTACCTACTGTGGCATACTTATATGTTTATACAATAGAAGTCACTCTGAGTAATCTGTTGTTTATGTTGTACGATTTTTCTCCGGATTTCAGTAAAGTATAAATATATTTATTGTTTTACTTTACTGTTGATATATTGAGAAATCCGGATGGGATTGGTGCCCACGGTTTGCTTTTTGTGGCATAGGATGAAGTGTATTTTCCGCGTGCAGGTAATGGTAATTCCACGTTAGTAACGAAACTCTGCCGAAATTTAGAAAAATTTTTGGTGGTTCGTGTTTTCGAAGGGGTTTAACTCCGGTTTAGGGAGCTAAATCGGGGTTGGGTCCTTTCATATAGTCAACGGAAATTTTACGAAAAATATTGGAAAACGCATTACCGTAAAATCACAACCATATATAGGGGTTTTCATTTTTGGAAAGTGATATTTCTATTTTTGGTAACCGGGGTTGACTCGCATTGACCACCCCTTTCGACCCATTTTTTTTCGCTATGATGTTCTCACCGGCGGTGAGCCTTCGATCGACCACCTCCGGCCGTGATATTGGTGGGAAAACGTTGGGTTCCATCTCCTCTATTGATAGGTGGTAGAATCTCCAACATTGGTGACCGGTGGAGGGCAAATCGAGGCCGAGAAGGTGGTGGATTCCGGATTGATTTCGACGGCGACGGTGGCGGTGCACACGACAGCGATGGAGGTTGTGACCATAGGGGTTTTGAAGCCCAAACGACCACGAATCTATTGGTACAAGTCTCAGACCCTGTTGTGGCCGGACGACGACGAACGGAGGAAGCGAATTCTGGCGAACGTCCACATTTTTTCAGCAATTTTGGAGGTTCTCTGATTAGATATTTTGATATTATGTTCTTCATGAATGTTGTTGGGCTTGTTGAGATGAATGTTTAGCTATGCAGGTTTCTTGATTTGCAGCCGATGGGATTCCGACTGCCGTCGGCGGTGGTGCGTGGCCCCACGCGCCGCCGTGCGTGGCAGAGCTCCGGCGAGGTTGGAATTTTTGGCAAAATTTATGTCGTTTCACTTGTAATTTCATGCCAAATTCAATTGTGAGGTTCTTGAATGGATTTAGACATGATTAATTTAGACGTGTGTCTAATCAGATAATAATTAATTGATTTTACGAGAATATTAACGAACAATCCAACTATCGATTTAAATTAGAGTCGCTCAATTTTTGAGATTTATGTTGCGACTCTAAAATTGAGTTATGAAGGAATGCAAGGAATTGAATTCGGAATTTGATTAAGTTTGTAGTTAGTCGAAACATACGTTATTCGAGAATGCAAGATTTTCAAAAAATTTGCTCGTCAGATTACGAGCTTAGCTATTCATTATGAATATCGGTGATTAGATATTAGTTATAATCGTGGGTTTTATGAATACGAGTTAGCAGACCGTATCGGATGATTACTGTGCTAATTGGAAGGTTTCGACTTTATGAATATTCCGGCATAGTACGATGAGTGGACTTTTATTTATTTTCATAGTTGCTGCGAGTTCATGTTTATGCAAATTTATAGTCTCCTGTAATTTATCACAGTTGAGTTTAATAGTATATTTTTGATGATTTTATTTTTAGCATCGATGCATTGACTAGTCGGTTGATCACTGACTAGTCGGATCAGACCGGGTTTGGACAAACTCCCTGTTGACCCAGATCGTCTCGGGTTAGGACAAACACCCCGAGCTCCCACATCCATATTTTATTCAATTTATTATTTTAAACTCGTATGATTTCACAAAATCATTGGAAAGGCGCAGATAGAATATTTTAATGTTTTACACTGATTGTGAGTTTTTATACACTCACACTAACGTTTTTATGATTTATCTGCCTTTTCTTAGGTCTTTTGATTTCCGTTACCCAGACTACAGGGTTTTCTGAGCTGGTCAGGTGTCATCGAAGGCTTGAGTCCACCAGTCATCTTTTGCCTCAATAGGTTTCAACCCATCATCAGTTTATTTTATATGGTTTCCTTTGTAACTAGAAGTCGTTCTGATTACCAGTATTGTATATTTTCTTCAGTAGTAGTATGTAAGTTCATAGTATAGTTGATTTTGTATTTTAGATCCTGTATTCCAGTTCCAACAGTTATTACATGTTATAGTTATTCATTTATTGAGAAATCTGGATGGACATTGGTGATCCACGGTATTGTTTGTGGGAAATCTGAAGTGTGATTTTCTTGCAGGTTTCTGGTAATAAACTTCGTGGAGGAAACTATGTCAAATTGTTTTACATAAATCCGTAGTTTAAGTCTTTTTGTTATGGCATGATCTTAGATTACTAGTTAATCTAGGGTTGGGTCTTTTGAGTTGGTATGAGAGCATTAGGTCAGAGATTCTGTAGACTTTCTTGGTCAGATCAATTCAGATATTTGATAGTGTACAACAACACTCCCGGGAGGGGTGGCCTGACTGGCCGATAAATCCCCATCACCTCCAACTGTTGTGCATTTTTTAAGGTCTCAAAGTCTTCTAGTTGAGTCAGTTTCTTTGGCCTCCTTTTTTGGGCTCATCTTTAGTGGACACGTAGATCATTGTGCCTTGACAACCAGCTCAATAGGTTATTATGCAGTCTTTGGCCCAGTAGTTGCGTGAGTTATGGTATTACCATTGGACCAGTGGCGTGTATGTAACGCCTCATAGATTAAATCGTTTTAGTTCGATGTGAGATATAGGTTTACGAGTGTTACAGGTGTAAGTGGAGATTAGTAGCAGATGAGTATGACTGAAATTTATATGTTGTATGATTTCTGAATTTCTTATAGACGTGATTTGGAGCATCCTATTGATAACTCAGCATTTATCACGTGCAATAGTATATAAGGATTTTACACACGAACGCGAATTTCAACCAGGGTTATGCTTGGCGACGATGATTTAATTTATTTCTAGCTTTATAAAATCCAAAGTTCTAATGGTGCATGTTATCGGAAACTGTCACGTTTCTAGGATTTCACAGTACTTTGACCTTCTGATTAATTTTTATAAGTTGATGATTCAGTGTCAGAGGAATTACAATATCTACGGTAGTATAGCGTTGAAGAGTGCAACAATTCCATTGATCAATTTGGGATGATATTTTGATAAATAGATTGGCATCCCAGTATTATATTATTTTCAATGGATTGTTATTGTCGGCATACATGTATATGTATTTGTGGCCTATGCCTAATTTCATTGGGTCTGTTGGCTCATGTCAGTACGTAGTAGCTATGTGGATGTGCGAGCCATATAACTAAATTGTTGAGGTGTAGTTTTATAGATGATTAGTTTTCAATTCGAGTATTTGAGCTCCAGAAATGATCAAGCGAATGCTGAGGTTCAGGTTACGCATTGATATTTGTTCAGACTGCAGAAATATTGAATATTATTAACTTAACAATGGCGACTATTCAAGAACTTCATATGGAATGCCGAGTTTTTATCTCCAAATTCAGAGTAAATTATGATGTCAGTTTGACTTCCTCGTTCTCGTCCATAGATTTGTATTTATTTGAGGCTTACAGTGGATATATTCTTCTATGCCTCCTCATGGTGTTGTAGATGTTTGTTGAGGTAGTATGTTCTTGGGAGTTATAAATGGTGGAGATATATGGGTTGGCGATCAATATGATTCATGAAATCAAATAAATATCATGTTATAGCTATCTTGATTTATGAGGAATCCGGACGGGATGTGGAGCCCACAATTCATATTTTGTGATGAGATTATTGAAATATTTTCGTAATACAGATTTTTGGGTTCCTTACGTTTTAGAGGAGACTATACCCAAATTTTTGTAAGAAATTTCGAAAATGGTATAAGGTTAGAAGTTCATTGCGGATCGGCTAACTACCTATATTTGTTGTGATTTTAAGCTGGTTTATTGCGTCCCCTGTTTGTGGTTTTGGTGGTTTTAGTATCCATATTTTGGGTGAGTGTCCGTGATTGGACATCTCACTTAGTTTCCAGTGCAGGGTTCTAATGACGATTTAAGTGCCAATTATGTTTTGGAACCACACGACTACCTATGTAATTATCTTTGTGGGACTCTGGCCTGAGCATTTTTGGGTAAGTCTGGCCAATTGTGTTTAAGTATGTTAGTAAAATTGGTCATTAGTTTTGGTACGGATACCAAAAGCTTCTAAGTATTATGTTATCGAATTTAGATTATGTTGCTCCTTGTGTCAGATTTATTTTGAGTAGTTATTATGCGATCAGATTTATTGGACAAGACTTGATTACGAAATGATAGCTTAGTAACAGAGTTATGGATTAAGCTAACAATTGTGGATATTCTTGTGAGCTAGAAGGCGCTGGTTAGAGCAGTAAGTATGGAAATTCGTCTGTTATACACGTACGTGTAAATTTCAAGGACGAAATTTTGTATGGGGGGGGGAGTAGATTGTTACGACCCGAAATAATATCACGCAATAATAAAAACTTATGCGGTTAGTCGCTAATGAATTACGTTAATCGTCGATAGTAATTCGTTGGCGTTTCATCGAGATTTTATTGACTATGTTTTTCGAGAAATTTTTTTAGACAAAGTCACAGAGTTTGTCGAAACGAATTCGTGGCCACGTCAAGTGTTCAAGTCGGAGTTACGACAACAAAGGTCTGCCTCCCCCCGGTAAAGACCTCGGGTCAGGAGTCACAGCCTCCCCTGGAATAAAGCCTACCATCGGGGATCAGCCGAGAGGCAAGTGTATCGATACAACAACGTAACCACGACTGTACTTTGTGTAAACCAAATCATAAACATTTCGATGCAAATGCATGAAACAGCATATAAGTGTATGTATACTCGTATACGTATATCCGTATAAGTATAATCGTATAATCGTAAAAACACATGCTCATGTAATCCGAAATCTGATACGCATGCTCAAGTTCATAAATCATATAAAAGACTCGCAAGAATTCCGTGAAAAGAAATTGTCCACTCACAGACTGGCATAACGCGATACGCGTTAACCCGTGATCCGGCGGAAAGTCCATCGCCAAACGAACGATCACAAACCCCTGAATAATCACAATAACCATTACTCAAAGTCATAACTCGACAATTCAATTCAAATCACGAGAAACCACCGTTCTCGGAAACATATAATCCAAATACGACGAATCGTCGAAAATCCATATATAACACCTCAATACCTCGCTGTAATTTCGGACGCTCAGCTCAAAAAATGAACCTCCCCACTGCGATCGGGGCGCGATTTCGAGTCAAATGACATGCAACTTGTCGAAAGTCCAAAAAGTCAAACTTTGACCGTTGACCGTCGCCGTTGACCGCCGTCCACGGCGGCGCCGCTGCCAAAATGAAAATCTTCCGGCGGAGAAACCCCTATTCCATGCAAAATCATCCATTGAGAAACTTTGTCAACTACATCGAAAGTCAATTCTCACTCTAACTAGGTCAATTTCAAGCAAAACCGAATGTACACACAAATTTCAAATCCAAAACTCTCCTTCCACAATCAAAATTAGAACTCCAAACTTACATGGTAGCTTGCTAGTGATGAGAGCAACAAAGCCCACTCAAAGTTGTAGCTCAATTCAGTTCGAATCACCAAACCCGAATACCTCAATTTTTCTTGAATTTTGGCCGGAAATATCTCCTCCTCCGGCGAGCCTTGCCGTGAAAGGAGGCCGGAGGCACGTCGGGGTGGCCAAGACGCGTCGATAGAGTCTATCCTCGTGGCCGGACGGGCACCACCGCCGTGGAGCACCGGTCACCGTCGTGACCTCCCCTCCACCACGGTCAACCAAAGTCCAACAAGGTCAACCTTCCATTTCAGTCTTTGACTTTCCCAGAGGAGAAGTTGCTATTTATAGACTTTCCCGAAAAGGAAACCTCATAAATACATTTCGCGACAAACTTAAAACATCCGTAACTCTCGCGTCGTAACTTTGATTCCGATAATTCTCGCGGCCACAAACTCGTCTCGACATGTTCTTCCAATATCACCTGAAGTCAAACATATCGGCCAATCGGATAAAAAGTCAACTGTTCAACCAAACACACATTTAAATCGACTAAACAATCCACAAACGGAAATAATCACAACTAAATCTTCGTAAGTCAAAATCATGCTCCGAAAGTTCCCACGAACTCGAAATTAAATTCTGAACAACTTCCGTGAAGAAGCCGAAGCCAAATTCTTGTCCGGTAATTTAGTCGCTAACAAACCTGCCATTTAAATCCGTTTCCGTCGAAACTTCAAATATTCATAATTAATTCCTCGGTCGTCCAAATAACGATCCGGAACCGCCCACGAACTCGAAATCACACGTACAACAACTCTCGAGAAGAGACCCAGCTCCAATTCTCGGCCAATAATTAAGTCGTTAAGAAACCAGGCGAGTAAATCCATTATCGGAAATCCGCTATTAACTCATAATCTGTCTGACCCAGCTGATGACACTGCTCAAAAAAAAAATTCGACCTCGAAATTTCTGAGTCTGTCGGCTAAAGGTAGGAGCACTGCCTCTGCATATTGCTCAACTGCCCAGTGACAATCTCAACTGAACAACTCTGACATCTGACTCCACAATTGGAGATAGCTCCGTGCTGAAATCTCTGTACCCTCAAATCTCAAATCCGAACTGGCTCACACAATCGCCAAGTGTTCCTGCATAAGGAACAGATAGGGTACACAACACGTAGCAAACCTGAAACACAGTTCCACAACACGGAACACACATAACAGCCAACACTATAGGCGACGCCGAACTATACGGCACAACACACACTCGCCTATGACCACATACGGATCAAAACCACATGGCAATTCACAACTCAGTCTACACACATCAACATAACTCACACATTCATATCAACATAGCCCAAACATCGGACTCAGCAATTATCAACCCCATTCCGCTAATCTGACAGTCTGTGGTAGCACATTCCACAAAATCAGAATCAAACATCAACTCAAACTCAAACCAAGCTCGCTCCAGCACAGTGGAGTACAACATCGTCCTCAAAACGACATCAAGCAACGTCAAAACCACAGTGACCGACAAACTGGTACTGCAAGCAATCTCGAACAGCTGAAACTACTGGTCCCGAATCCTCCGGAACTGCAATACCGAAGTCCACAATATGCCTTCCAAGGCCTAAATAGTCCTCGAAGATCGCTCGCCAATCTAAGGATAAGAACCGGTACTAACTCGTAATCTGGTCCCCAATGCTCACTGCAAAGCTTGCCAACACATAGTCGTAGCTTATTATCTCGGTCAGCGAACTGGGACACAGGTACATCACATAGATGGACAACCTCCGTCAAACACAGCTATGCCAGCCTGCCACTGAAATCTATTCCGAAAAGTATAAGTAAACGTACCAAGTTCATCAAATAGTCCGCAATGGCCTGACGACTGGTACCACAAACCAAAGTGCGTACAAACACACACAACACAGCAACAATCGTCACATCTAACCGGAAATCTCAAATGGCTGATACTTCTCGGCAAGTCTCCACCTCCGAGCCATGGCCTGTCAACAAACGGGGCATTTACACACACTAGCTGCTATATTGCTCTTCATGTAGCGTCACGAGTAATAAACTCGAAGTATCTGATACATCTCCGTACCACTAGCGCCAAACGCGCGCAAAACCACGAGCCTCAACATCATCACACTCGAACTCAGCTCTTGTAGCTCATAACTCGGCTAATACGGAAACTCGACCCACACACACACATGAAACACTGATATCCCGACTCTCGACTGGATGCATCCGCAACAACAACCCAAATGGGTAGTCAAAGTACAACCTCTAGCCTTTCCTGCACAAATTCAAATGTGCAGCCATAGTCGATAGTCAATCTCATCCATCATCACTGCCTCCAGCCCAAATCTAGCCGAAAGCGCAAGTGGATGCAACTCAAGTGATCAGTGCTCGTCCTACACCGCGCTGCACGCCATGGTTGTAGTGTCTCGAACTCTCTAATGCTAACACAAGACAGCTACCCCAAATCAAACTCCGGATACGTAGCTTCATAAGGTTTCCACTGTCCGTAACCATGAGTCACCACTCTGCTACACAGCATCAAAGTACAACCAAATCCAAATCTCGATGCATTGCCATAACCCACGAACTCATCACGATCGTCAGGTAAGGTCAAAACCGAAACAACGGTCAACCATCCTGCAGGAGTAAGTAACTCTCCTCGCGTGCATCGAACCACACGAACTTGACGCCTTCTTCATCAATCCAAAAAGTAGAGTGGCAATCCGGGAAAATCCTGCACAAGCCGTCGATAATAGCCTGCCAACTCAAGAGACCTCTGATCTCTGGTACCATGGTAGGTCAACCCCAAATCAACACGGCTTCAATCTGGTCAGGATCCACGCCAACTCCCTCGGCTAACATTACACAACTCAAAATCTTCATGCTAATCGGCCAAAACTCACACTGGCTAAACTTACAAACAGTTAATCGTCTCGCGAAGTCCGCAAAACCGCTTGCAACTGCTTCAGGCACTGGTCCACACTCCCGAAGTATATCAGGACATTGCCAACAAACATGACCGCAAACTCATCCAGAAACCGTCTGAACACCTGGTCCATCAAGTCCACATGATCTACGGGGGCTTTGGTCAACCAAACAGCGTGACCAAAACTCCTGATGCTCGCACCGAGATCTGAAAGCTGTCCAAACACATCTGACTCATCAAACCTCAACTGATGGTATCCGACCCGAAATCAATCTTCGACAAGACTGAAGCTCTCACAAGCTGATCAAACCAATCGTCAATCCGAAGCGGAGGATTCTCACTCTCCTCTGAAGCAAATCAAACATCTGATAGTCAATGCACCACCACGTCGAATCATCCAACCTCCGTATAAACAATGCAAAAGCACACCACGCAAATACGCGGGGTCGCACGAAGTCTCCTGAAACCTCCTCCAGCATCTCCTGGAGTCGAACCTGTAGCCCATCAGCTCCGTTGGCCCTGAACGAAAAAATGCCGGTGAAATGAGTCCAGCGCCTGGTACAAGCTCAATGGTGTAGTCAATCTCCCAAACTAGAGGAACACCTGGTAACTCCTCCGGAATACACCTGGAACTCGGGAACCACATCGATGTCGCCAATGTCGGGCACAGCAACCGTAGTATCCACAACATGAGCTTAAGCAAACAACACAACTCGCCTCCATCATTCGCTCGACCATCACCGCGAAACAGTATCTCGGGGAGATCTGGTCGTCGAAACACAACCTCCTCCTCGAGGCACTCGAACATCGCCAAATGCGTCGTCAGTAAGTCCATACTTACAAGCACACCAAAACCACAATGTCCAGCTATAACATATCCACGGCTAACACATAACCTCCAACAAGGATCTCACAACCTCCGGATAGATACAACACTCTCCAAAACCTCGGAAGTGGAGATGCAGGTACAATAGCTATGGATATCAAACAACAGTAACCTCGGAGAAAAGTCTGTCCTCAAACAAGGTCATGGCACAAACACCAACATGCCCAACTAGCCGCCCACATCAAATGCGACTTTCTGAATAACTCATCAAAAGGTACATTGGTCAAACTTCAGGAACAACATGAGGATCTCCTCGTGACACTGAGCTACCGAACCGCTAACACAGCTGGCTGAGGGTGCTCCCTCGCAATGTGACCCTCCTGACCACCGAAACAGCAACTAAAATTGCTCTACGAACACAAGTCACCGCAACACCTGCTGCGTGAAAGGATCATCAACGATCGCCCAAACTCATGCCACAAGAGCAAGTCCGCTACACTGTGATCTCCGCCATCGCCAAACGGATCCTCTGCTTGATCTGATGGCCCACAACATGACAAAAGGACCACAGCCTGATGAAGTCACTGATCCCGAAGTGTCGGAACTCAACCTCATCAAAACATCTCGACTGAATCCATTTTCCGCAAACCGTCACATCAAAAACCGCGTACATCATTCCCTTATAATAGCCTCGCCACTAAGTGCAACACACTAAGCTCCTCACGGATGTCTCGAGGCATATCAATCAGACTCTCTCTGATGCTCAGGTTCAAACTCATCTCGAACCTCGTGCACTGCTTCCTCTGAAGCCACATAACTCGTGCAAACAGGGACAAACATGTGGACAATGCATCTCTGCCTCAGGTGGGTAAACACTCCTCATCCGAGTGCTGGGTAGCCTGATGGAACCATTACCGTATACACAACACCCTGAATGTAAGCCATGGAGTCACAACCGGAACTCACACAATATCAACCCACCAAATACAACAATCTGACTCAGGCAAACATCATTGCCACAATTCTCAACTCTGAGGCAACATATAGACGCCCATATACACATCCCCAGGCAAACCGTGCCACACAATTCTCTGAACTCTAAATACTCATTCGAATCCACTATTCTCTGGCAAATCACGCGTCGATTGATCCTCAACAGGATCCACAACCGAAACGACACGGAAATCACGTCAGGAGGCATCCTAATGAATACAATATCGTTCATAACAAGTGGAACGTAATCATGAAACTTCAAATATTTGAAAGCATACAACACCCGGAATTTGATGATTATCCGCCGGCCGGTTGGGTCACCATTCCAGACATGCTGTACATTCTCAAATATCCTTAGTAGACACGACTACAGAAGTCTACAGAACCTATAACCTAATGCTCTGATACCAAGCTGAAAGGACCCAACCCCGATTTAGCTCCCTAAACAGGAGTTAAACCCCTTCGAAAACACGAACCAACAAAAAATTTTCTAAATTTCGGCAGAGTTTCGTTACTAACGTGGAATTACCATTACCTGCACGCGGAAAATACACTTCATCCTATGCCACAAAAAGAAAACCGTGGGCACCAATCCCATCCGGATTTCTCAATACATCAACAGTAAAGTAAAACAATAAATATATTTATACTTTACTGAAATCCGGAGAAAAATCGTACAACATAAACAACAGATTACTCAGAGCGACTTCTATTGTATAAACATATAAGTATGCCACAGTAGGTAGAACAATAAACCTACTGGAAGAAACAAGGTAGCTCGAGCACTATGCCTCCGACCACGACGTGCAACACCAGAGCCTGAACTGCAAACTGGGCGCGGAAACCAAAAAGCCCAGGGGAAACACATGAAACACGTTAGAGTGAGTGGACGAAAATAAAAGTCTTTCACCAGTTAATATATATGTTTAAAATAACAAATGCGAGTCCAGGTAAATAAAAACAACAACATAGTACACGAGGTAAAACTCATACTCCTCCAGTGTACTGAGCATGCAAGTAAAAATCTCACGGGGTCACTCATGGACACCTCCGTCCTAGTACAGTCTGAATCACGGGATCCCAGACCCACACGTAATTCGAGCCAGAAATGGCCTCAGGTCAAAGGTCTGCCTCCCCCTGGTAAAGACCTCGGGTCAAAAGTCACAGCCTCCCCTGGAATAAAGCCTACCATCGGGGATCAGCCGAGAGGCAAGTGTATCGATACAACAACGTAACCACGACTGTACTCTGTGTAAACCAAATCATAAACATTTCGATGCAAATGCATGAAATAGCATATAAGTGTATGTATACTCGTATACGTATATCCGTATAAGTATAATCGTATAATCGTAAAAACACATGCTCATGTAATCCGAAATCTGATACGCATGCTCAAGTTCATAAATCATATAAAAGACTCGCAATAATTCCGTGAAAAGAAATTGTCCACTCACAGACTGGCGTAACGCGATACGCGTTAACCCGTGATCCAGCGGAAAGTCCATTGCCAAACGAACGATCACAAACCCCTGAATAATCACAATAACCATTACTCAAAGTCATAACTCGACAATTCAATTCAAATCACGAGAAACCACCGTTCTCGGAAACATATAATCCGAATACGACGAATCGTCGAAAATCCATATATAACACCTCAATTCCTCGCTGTAATTTCGGACGCTCAACTCGAAAAACGAACCTCCCCACTGCGATCGGGGCGCGATTTCGATTCAAATGACATGCAACTTGTCGAAAGTCCAAAAAGTCAAACTTTGACCGTTGACCGCCGTCCACGGCGGCGCCGCTGCCAAAATGAAAATCTTCCGGCGGAGAAACCCCTATTCCATGCAAAATCATCCATTGAGAAACTTTGTCAACTACATCGAAAGCCAATTCTCACTCTAACTAGGTCAATTTCAAGCAAAACCGAATGTACACATAAATTTCAAATCCAAAATTCTCCTTCCACAATCAAAATTAAAACTCCAAACTTACATGGTAGCTTGCTAGTGATGAGAGCAACAAAGCCCACTCTAAGTTGTAGCTCAATTCGGTTTGAATCACCAAACCCGAATACCTCAATTTTTCTTGAATTTTGGCCGGAAATATCTCCTCCTCCGGCGAGCCTTGCCGTGAAAGGAGGCCGGAGGCACGTCGGGGTGGCCAAGACGCGTCGATAGAGTCCATCCCCGTGGCCGGAGGTGGCCGAACGGGCACCACCACCGTGGAGCACCGGTCACCGTTGTGACCTCCCCTCCACCACGGTCAACCAAAGTCCAACAAGGTCAACCTTCCATTTCAGTCTTTGACTTTCCCAAAGGAGAAGTTGCTATTTATAGACTTTCCCAAAAAGGAAACCTCATAAATACATTTCGCGACAAACTTAAAACATCCGTAACTCTCGCGTCGTAACTCTGATTCCGATAATTCTCACGGTCACAAACTCGTCTCGACATGTTCTTCCAATATCACCCGAAGTCAAACATATCGGCCAATCAGATAAAAAGTCAACTGTTCAACCAAACACACATTTAAATCGACTAAACAATCCACAAACGGAAATAATCACAACTAAATCTTCGTAAGTCAAAATCATGCTCCGAAAGTTCCCACGAACTCGAAATTAAATTATGAACAACTTCCGTGAAGAAACTGAACCCAAATTCTTGTCCGGTAATTTAGTCGCTAACAAACCTGCCATTTAAATCCGTTTCCGTCGAAACTTCAAATATTCATAATTAATTCCTCAGTCGTCCAAATAATGATCCGGAACCGCCCACGAACTTGAAATCACACGTACAACGACTCTCGAGAAGAGACCCAGCTCCAATTCTCGGCCAATAATTAAGTCGTTAAGAAACCAGGCGAGTAAATCCATTATCGGAAATCTGCTATTAACTCATAATATGTCGGACCCAGCTGATGACACTTCTCAATCTGTTTCGGGTCGTCACACTATAACTTTCTTGTAATAACTTCGATTTCAACACTTGACTTGGTCACAAATTCGTTTCAACTCGTTCGTGCTCTTGGCGACCCCTTCCGTTGACTGCTGCAGTTTTTATACGGTCATGTCTAGTCTCAGATTTACATACCATTCCTCATCCTGATAGAGGTCATGATCGACCTTGGCTCTCCATTCTCTAGTTCTCTTGTTCTTCGGTTTGGAGTCGTCCTCCTCACTTAGGTGGCCGTCGCCCGCGAGATTTCTTGGCTAAACCTGATGCGAGATAGTGTTGTTATACATCGATGCCCCCATATATGGGGTGGTTTGATCGTCCTCTGCTGGAGGGGCTACTTCTTTGTCACACTGATTTCTCATGTCGGTGTTGTCTTCCATATCCTTTCGTTGTCGAGAGTTAGCCTAGGGTTCTGCTCTCAATGAAAGCACTAATTTGTAAGAGTAGGTTTTGTCTCCCCTCAAGCTTGGATCCTCGTGAACGTGCAAAACAAATCGGAGCACGGTGTGGTACCGTGTTTAGAACAGCTAATGCTTAAGTCATAACTTATCTTAAGAATCAAAGAGTGATTAGGGCAGAATCATGTCACCTTCGACCATGCCGGGATGGTCTATATATAGGGATCGTATTAGGTCTAAACATAGTCCTTATCGAGCCAGACTACTTTACTTCCGGAGAGGAGGAATCCATTAAGGAATGGATCTCCATATCCAAGGCCAAACATGCCTCATGATTACGTTAAGCCCTTTGGCATAATCCCTCTAGGATTCGTACGAATCTTACATTTTTCCTCGTGGATTCTGCCAATCCCCCGAGGTTCGACTTTGCAATCCCCCGAGGTTTTATCGTACAGAGCCCCCCAAGGTCTGATCTTATTTTTGTATTGTGATGTCATTGAACATTCCAGAAGCCTCTACAACATTCCAGATATTCCCAGAAATCTCTAGATAATTTGTTCTTTAATAAAAACCCTAACCGTCCAAGCCCATGCCCATTATTCACATTATCGGACCTCATACAGGATTTGATCCGTCAACCCTATCTTCCCCCAGCTCAGGGTGGCCAAAACTGACTCCCACATCACCATACTGCAAAAAGTAATTACCTCGGTTAATCCCACCATACTGATCTCAGAAAAAGTGAAGCAAGTTGCGGGGATGCTCAAATGGTTGAGCACATGGTCTCTTCCAATGACTTTTGTTCAACCACAGAAGGAAGAATCATGAAGAAAATAAGTTGAAAGAGTGTGTGCATTCTGACGCCCTGAGTTTATCGTAAGCTCACTTTGTATCCTAGATTAACGGTTGAGATTTAATGATTGACAGATAAAACAAATATGAATGAAAAATGACCTATATACCCTTAAATTTAAATCAAAGAACGAGACGGAGATATGACGGACATTTTAACGGAGGTATCACATTCATAAAGTTTTAAGAATACAGGTATCATATTGATAATTTTAAGAGTGCAAATACTATATTGACATTCCCCGTGAGAGTTCAAGTACCTCTCATGCATTTTTTTCAAAAATAATAAAAAATCTTTGATGACGGTAAAATGAAGAAAAAATGGACAAAAATATCACATTCAGAGTTTTAAGAGTGCTGGTACCATATTGATAGTTTTGAGAATTCATGTACCATTTTGACATGCCCATGAGAGTTCACGTATCTCTCATGCATTTTTTCCCTATAGTTTATAGCACTTAGTCAATAAATCCTTACTAAACTGTCATAAAAATTCTTCTGGGAGAATTACTGGAGAGCCAGAGAACATTGTCACATTCTATAACATTTACTTCAAAACAAAAATTCATCGGCCTTCACTTTCAGGCCTAAAAGAATAAAGCCATCTTTATGGATCAAATGTCACTTGTACAATATAAGTTGGGAAAACTGTTGCAAATTAGGGAGAGGAAAACTATGGAAGCTAAAGAATGTAAACAACCACATCAAAATTCTGATGAACCAGGCGTCCGAGGGAAAGGAATCACATCTCTGATATTTTCTATCCCAGTTGCAAATTGGACAAGCCTTTCAAACCCCAAACCAAAGCCCGCATGAGGAACTGGGAAAACAAGAATGGAGAGCAAACATAACAGATGTAAGAACTTTCTTCATCCATCTTCTACAAAAGTGAAAATTAACACCTCTCTAATATGCAATTCAAGTAAAATGAAACACCCCTTCCCCCAGTAGATAGTAAATAGTAACTTCTCAAGAGTTGCAAACTCTCTGCATTGACTTGAAGTTCATTTGAACTTGAACTTGACCAAAGATTAGTTTTTGATCCTCATTTAGCAGAAAGCAACTTTGAGATCAAAATTTTCAAGTTCAAATAAAAGGAACACCTTACCTGAGCCATAACGGCGCAAATCAAGATACCACCAGTAGGCATCCTTATTCAACTTTAATTCATCTAATCGATCTTCTAAATATTCGAGCCTCTCTTCTCTCTGACTTCCACCAATAAGCTCACCAACCTGACAAAAGAACATTCACAGAAGCATCATGAGACTTGTCAGCAGCTCATTCACTACCTTTCTCATTACATATTAAGGACTCACAGCTTGGTACCCATGAGCCATAAAATTCGACCAGTAACAATTTAGAGGACACAATGAAATATATTGTTCGAAGTTTACCCGGGGTACCAACATATCCATGGCCGCCACAGTCTTCCCATCATCATTTTGCCGCATATAGAATGCTTTTATCTCCTGAAATATTAACGCCGACAGTAGTTTCAAAAGTGGAACTGAATTCCAGGCTATTTTAAACAATTGGAAAAAGAAAGGGGAGTATTCATGCCTTTGGATAGTCCCTCACAATTACAGGGCATCCATTAAATGCCTCTTCAGTTAAATAGCGCTCATGCTCACTCTGCAAATCGCATCCCCACTTCACCTATAAATGAACAAGTACACAATGCCTAAACCACTAATAATGGAAGTAAATGCTAATTTACATGACCAACAGACAATTAACTAAATACTGGGTAACCTCACAGGAACTGAAAATGTGGAAACAACCGACATGTATCTCCTTGCTCCTAATCTATTACATTCAAATTTCCCGACTCAGCAACTTCATCAGGAATAGGAACACACATTAACAAAACTAGTGCCGTCGTATGATCCCAAAGTTGCAAGCAATGATTAGTCATGGTAAATGTTGAAACATGAATAGAACTATCCCCATAATAAAGAGTAATAGTTACAATCAGATCATGTAGTCAGAACACCAAAGCCTATCCTTGGTACCAACCAGTAAATGTGTTCAATGAGGAAAAAGATTCGAAATAGTGCTTTCAAGGGCATAATGATTCCAGATTTCATCTTAATATTATCAAAAGAGCACCAGAGACAATACAAAAATTATTAATAAAAGTAACAGTGCATCAATGCCAAGAGAAAGGTTTTGAAGGCTTCTAGTTTACATACTGGGAATTCAAATTTCTTCTTTGCTCTCAGAAGAAGTTCAACTGCATCAGTATAAGACAACTGCACAAAGTCTTTTGCAGCCACATTCTGTTGATTGGGGTTGGGGCACAAAAAGAAAGGAAACTTAATCAGGAGAGAGTAGTACACATTCTAACGTCAGAAAGCATAGGATGTGCCATATCACCACATAAAGAACCACTTAATCACTGAAAAAGAAACATATGAAAAGGATTTTCCTAAGATAACCAAATTACAATTTACAAGATGTCATACACTCAATCGAAGTACACATTCTAATGTCAGAAAGCATAGGATGTGCCATATCACCACATAAAGAACCACTTAATCACAGAAAAAGAAACATATGAAAAGGATTTTCCTAAGATAACCAAATCACAATTTACAAGATGTCATACACTCAATCGATCGATGATTCCTTTCTCAATCCAAGTATTAAAAAAATCCATGTCTTCTTCGCAATTATCGAGGACATGTTTTACCTACAGAAGTGGAAAAAAAAGTGTTACTTTTAACACCAAAAACAAAATCTCACTTGAAATAGCAGAGATTTTGGAAAGTCTCTCCAAATACAATTTGATATAAATGTGGATGAAATTAGTTCTGAAAGATAACATACTACATACTGGAGATAGGCAGTTGCACAGGCCATGTCATCATTCAGATCAGCGAAGGCAAGTTCTGGTTCAATCATCTTTACCAAGGCAACAAAAGAACAAAGTTAATAGAGGAAACAACAAATGAAAGAACCAAACATAAAAAACTAAATTTACCCAAAATTCAGCCAGATGCCTTGATGTGTTGGAATTTTCAGCCCGAAATGTGGGACCAAATGTATAAACCTAATAGACAATGCATCATTTTATCTTAATAAGATCTTACACTGATGGCAGTAACAACTGAGTACTACAAAGATGACGAGCAAAGGTGGAGAAGAAAGAAAGTATACATCAGAAAGAGCAGTAGCGTAAGTTTCAGCATTGAGTTGGCCAGAGACAGTCAAGAATGCTGGTTTCCCAAAGAAATCCTGACATCAACAACTGAAATCAAAACTCAGAAACGGGCATAAAAGGAATAACAATAAAAATTGGGCCGACTGGAATTGGCCAGCTTTGTGAATCCCAATCCAAAAACTACAAACACTATGTACTCTAACCCAAAATAAAATATAAATCAGCTAAAAGTGCAACCATACAAGACTAACTCGTACACACAAACATATAATATATACAGTATTATTTTTTAATTTTTCCCTTCCTACTCTATGGTAGAATGAGCCGGGTGATAATAATACTAGTTATTTTCTTGGAAGTATTTGCCTTGCTTTATTGTAACTATCAAGGAATTATCAATCAAACTCACTTGAGACCAATCAATACGCCCATCCTTCAGTTTTGGAATTGCATCAACAGGAGAATCAGCAACTTCTTTAGAGCTTGGAATCTGTTAATGATACAAGTACATTATTGTAACTTTACATACGTACTAAGCAACATGCATATCTAACAAAAGTTTAAGATGCAGTACTAGTCATTCTAAATGGATTCAAATGCAATCAGACATCTGTGATTTATTTAAAGAAAACACAACAAAAAAAGAGCTAATTTCCATTCTAATAAGATATATCTTCAAGAACAAAAAAGATAATAAGATATAAACTCTGTGGAGTGTGGACAGAAACTACACAGCTAATTTATAACACAACAAAATGGATCAAAAAAAGTTCGACAAAGTCCCTTGCAAAGACAGAAAATTATGCTAAGTAGCCTACCAGAATTTTAATACCAGAAGAGAGGTTGTAGTTTTCTAGAGACGTTCAAAATGCATTATCTTCGGAATGTGGCTTAGATATATGTCTACAAAGAGACACTACAGAACAAGGAAACAACCGACCAAGCAACTATTCATCACTCCAAAATACCAAAATCTCCAGTGAAACAGCATGTGTGTCTACATATATAGATTTATAAACCATATCCAAAAATGGTAAGTAAGACATAACATAGATTGAATGATCGTAATACAGCTCTAAGACACTACATTCTGATATCTGGTCTCAGCACTCTAAACACAGCAAGACTTTGAGAAAAAAAAATTACAATGAGAACTTATAAGCTACTATACTTACCAGGGTAGTTACGCAGAACTGTTCACCTGCACCTTCACAATCTGATGCAGTAATAATGGGACTTGAGATCCACACAAATCCATTTTCTTGGAAAAAATGGTGAGTAGCATAAGCCAAAGCGTTTCTCACTCTCGCAACCTAACAAAAGTTCGCACAGTCGGAAAAAATATTAATCAGAATAATACATTATAGGTCCAAAGAGTCAAACCTAGATGGTGCACATCTAAACTTATGATGTAGTTATGTATGAGAAAAAATGCTTGACCACGCAGATACAAAGATCCATTTGAAACATTCCATGTGTATGACTTGGGAAATCACAGCTTATCAGTAGCTACCAAGAAAGAGAACCATACCGCACCAAAAGTATTTGTTCTTGGCCGAAGATGAGCTTTTGTTCTCAAAAATTCTCTGCTAACCCTTTTCTTTTGGATAGGAAAGGAAGGATCACTTTTTCCAACCTACAAAAATAACTCACATGATTTCATACAAGTATTTTTTGGACAACTTGCAGCTTGATTCACATTTGAATATATCAGTTGCATACAGAAAAGGGGCTCTTAGTTTCCCAGAAGATGTAGGAGCAAGTTTGCTGCTTAGTTTTGTCTCTTCGTTTTCAGCCTTTTAGGCTACGTTTGTTACCAAAAAAAGGGAGGGCTCTAAGTTTCTGGTTATCTCAGATATTGAGGCTATTTTCTCAAAAACCTCATCAATTTAAAACTACAGCTGATTATCTTATTATGATATCAAGATAATTCAAAGTAAAGCTTATTGTACAATGAAGCAGCTGAATGGTGCTTAAAATGGAATGTTGCACAACTGGAAACCAACGAGATATAGCAAACAGGTTTGGAAAGATGATAAAATCTCTCATTAAACTCCAAAGTGAAAAGATACTCACCACGACAATTTTGTTGACCTTCAGTTCCACCTTTTGCTTTGATCCCTGGCTGGCAGCTACAACGCCTTGCACCCATATCGAGGCACCGGTTGTGACTCCGCCTGATTCTACCTATCAATAACCTCCAAAGCTTAAACTAAAGACACAATGATATGACACTATAGACATGTCTAAAGATACCTAAAGACAAACACAAACATAGTGTAGCTTGAAAATTTCATCCGCAACACAATGGGGACACTCAAATAAGCACATTGTTGAATAGTAAACACCCGTAGTAGTAGTACCTGATCATAACCTTGGGCATCCGATGTCATCACGCATTGCATATTCGAAAGACAAGACCCATCATTAACCTATAGAGAGACACATTAAATTCAGCACAAAAATCAACATGGATTTGGGCAAGAAATATTACAGTGTGGGGGGGGGGGGGGGGGGGGGGGAGGGCGGATTGTTATCTTTTTACTGTTTTTACCTCAATGAATGTGACACTGCTTTGGAGGCGAAGAGTCCTGACCCAGCCCGTAACGACCAAAGTCTGGCCCAACCGGCCCAGCCCTTTATCAGGCCCACCCTTGATGTCGGCGACCTTGAGCTTCTTACGGAACTCGCCGACTCTGTTGGTGCCGGCGGCGAAGACGGTGGTGCAGAAGGAGCTGCGGCGGGGACGAAATGGCGGGAAAATGAGAGGAGGAGGAGGTTTAGGTAAGAGGAGGAGTGAGGTTTTGGTAGTTGGTCTGGTGAAGAAGCGGAGAGTTGAGTAGCAGGTGTGTTTGAGGCGGAGAGAAGGAGGATATGGCGCAGCCATTTTTCTCACTAAGACTTGGTTGGCGGGTTGTGGGCGTTGGGAGAGAAGAATAAGAGCTAGTAGTACCAAATCACCACAATATCAATCAGTCTTATTATATTACTTTTATTTCATCTCAATAATAATAATAATAACAATAACAAAAATATAATAAAATTTAGATAAATGAATAATTTTGGGAATGATAAAATTTATTAATTTAACGAAATTATTAATTAATCGAGTATTAAATTAATACTCAAGTCTCTAAATAGAGACCGACAAAAAATATTATTTTAACGAAATTATTAATTAATCGAGTATTAAATTATTGAGATTTTACTGTATATTGAATTTGACGATTTACAAGAGGAAAAACACCAATCGATTGTTTGTACGATAGAATGAACTCCAGAAAAAAACTTACACTATTACATGTTCAACACAATGAACCATAACATAGCTAGACGTAAACAAGAATAAAAAAGTTCGAGGCCCCATATTACACTATTACATGCTCAGCACAATGAACCATAATATAACTGGACGGTAGACATGATTAAAAAAAATTAAGGCCCCATACCCTATCTAGTTATGCACCCCAAAATTATGACATGAGGTGCTGCTCATCGGTCCGCACAATTTCCCATGAGACCGAATCTTCTAGCAAGGGGTAACACTGAACATTCTCAAAGACGATGATGTCCGGTTCCAAGATTAAAAATCTGAAGTGCACTGTGATTCATCGAGTCAAAGTGGCCCGATAAAGTCCATAAGAATATTTTTCAATGGGAGAAATCTAATACCCTTCCATGGGGAAAGTGACCCAATTATGTTTAGGCCCAAAATACACTTATAGCCCTAGGCTCTTGTACACTGAGGCATGCAGTAAGAGCCACTGCCACTCCTTAACTATCGTCGGCCCAAGCTTGTTGTCGAGCCGCCGCCGGATAAGTTCACCGCTTTGGCCATGAAGTAACCCCAATGCTCAATTTGCTATTTTTAGAGATAATATTCTTCAAATAGGAAGTACTGGGTTTTGAACCTGGTTCGTCAGTGGATAAGTTTAACGCCTAGACTAACAAAGCAACCCCAGTGCTCTCACCTCATTATTCTCTTTACCAATAAAATTTTTATAAAAAATAGAAAATGTTGAATATACTCCAATTGTTTACGTAAATACTATTTTGAGTATGCCGAATAATTGAATTACTTGTTTTTATTCTTATTAATATTTACATAAATGTCCATATTAGAATTACTATTAGATTGTTCACAAAACTTCAGAAAAACTTGACAAACAATAGTACGATATTCGTTAACGTTCTGACGAACATAAGTATAGAGTCGTTTGGGCTAGTTAACTTTTTTTAGGTAGTAAATGCTTTGTTTGTGAAACTCCTATCAAACAGATAATCTTAGTTTGCCTATGCTCTGACAAATAATTATATGTAATTTGTCTACGCCCTGACGAAACTAAACTAGATTAATCTCACCGATGTGCTAGCACCATTTGTCATATCTTCATTGTCCGTCTTATTTCTTTGCTGTTTTTTTTTTTGCGACTAGTTAAATTGAAGGAGAATCTGGTGAGAACAAGAATTGGGTTATAACTTCAATTATTTCTCTTCTATGTTATGTATACCCAAAGGGTGAAGCTATTTTCACCCCATAAAATACTCTCTTCCCCCCATTTGCTTTCTTCACCTCTTAAAAGGTTAGGTTTTTTTTTTCTTTCATTTTTCTGAGTTCACCCATTTTAGTATCGAAATGATTTTTTTTCTCCAGAGTTTAGTATAGGCTTACTAAAAATAGACATTTTCTTCAGTACCAGTTTGTTGAAAAAATTCAGAAATTTCAGCAGGCCCCTGCTTCAGTAAGGGTTTGCTGGAAAAAAAAAGAGTCAGAAATTTCAGCAGGACCCTACTGAACAAAGCAAAAACCAGTGGAACGATTATATCGATAAAAATTTGATAAAAGAAAATAATATTTACCTTATTTGCATTCTTCAAATCAGTATAGTGTATCTCTATACGTGTTAGAATAATATAAATTGAAGAAAAGAGGGTCAATAGGTCGACACGAGTTCCATGAAAGAGAAATAAGCTTGTTTAGGGTTTAGCTATTCTTTAAAATACGTTTTCACGTGAAATACATGGTAATTTCATAAATTATATAGTCCTTTAGTGTAATTTTGTATATGGATAAATTTATCTTTTAATAAGTGAAAGATTCTCGGGTGAAGAGAGTCTTTTGTTGGATGAAATTGGCACCTAAATAGAAATGCAAATAGACTCTGAAGGGAGTGAAGGCTAGGGTTGAGTAGCTTGATGCCATATCCATATAAAATATAAATGTATGTGCTTGCTAAAAACTAATAATTAATTCTATTTGATAAAATTTGACGTCCTGCCATACCAATAGAGATTGAAACTTTACGACCCTTTCTTATTCAACCACATTACATAAAGAAATAGAGAATGTGGGGGATTAGAGGGAGGGAGGGTTGACGTCCTGCTATACCAGTAGAGATTGAAACTTTGTTTCCCCTTCTTATTCAGCCATAACACATAGAGAAATAGAGAATGTGGGGGTCAGAGGGAGTGTGTGTGTGTGTGTGTGTGTGTGTGTGTGTGTGTGTGTGTGTGTGTGTGTGTGTGTGAGAGAGAGAGAGAGAGAGAGAGAGCATTATGCCAAAAATCTCAAAACTCTACTCTACCGAGCTCATGCATATAAGCACTGACCAAGTAAACTTATTGGAGGCAGAGGTTCGCTATGACATCACGACCAAGCTCATAACTCAGGTGGTAGCCCACGCTGGACCACACGATAGTGACAAAGATACTTTACCTCTTCTATGACATGGACTCAATCCACTGTGCCTCTGTCCTCCTCGACGGAAAGCATGGAGCCACTCCACTTGTGAATGAACTAAAGAGGCTTCGGGGATGGCGCCGCTACACACGGCAACGAAAGCTCATTTCAACTATGTTAAGCTTTTGATTAAGATTGAGACACACTCATACTGACATCAAGACTAGCAAAGATGTCCTGGTTCAGGACATGCCTGCTAGTTGCCACTCAAGTTGTCTATGAGTAACTACAAGTGGATTTCGAGCTAGCTTCGATTCATGCAAATGGTTTAAGGGCCAGGCCTCTAAAACTTAAGCTTAAAGTAGAGTGAAAATCTATTTACTTTTGCTCTCTTCAGCTCTATTTTGTTTTTTTGTATTTTTTTTCTAATACTTTCTTCCATCTACAAAGTTGATACAGACTGTAATCTAGATGAGTTTTCTTGAAAGACCTGACAATGAAAGTGGAGGGAAAGGTATTTTTCTGTTTGTTTTCTATAGTTGTTTTGGTCCTATAAAGAAAAACGTTGACAAAAAATTAAAATGAAGTGTCATTTTTTTGGGATTTGACAGTGGTCAAAATACTTGGTGAGAAAACCGATGAGGTCAAGAAGATGGCGTACATCTATGTCATTGAAGATTGCAAAGCTGCTCCTGGTGGCTCTGCTCATCTTTTCCAATAGTCAATGACTACATGTTGGTGGAGCTCAATTCGAAGTCAGTGGTCAAAGAAAACTCACTATCTATGAATGTCGTCTGAGGAATAGAGAGGCCTTGGCCTACGGCCGTGCATCTACTGTGTTGAGGGCAGAGGCGACGAAAACCAAAAATTCGGAGAAAGTAATGGAGGTCGGGCTTTACGAGATAGAGCTGTTATAGCTCTTTAAATCTGTCTCTCAGTGCGGTGGCACCACCGAGGATGACAAGAAAGTGTCCACATCACTAGTCATCCTTGAAGCTCATATGAATGAACAAACCTTTCTCTCCTTTATGTTGTTAATCTTCTGTTATCGAAAATAAGTTGATAGGAGGAAAATGATAATTTGATCATTACCCATTTGTCTTTGTGTTAAGCTCTTAATTATACTACTAAATTGCAACATGACAAATAATTAGTAGATTTCACTACTCATCTGTGTTTGAGATAAGTGATGGAGATTTGTTTATTTAAATTCTCTTGTTATTTGTTTTGTCAAATTGTCTTTGAAAAGGAAACATTTTGCTACTTAAGATGTATTAAGATTACTATGAGAAATGAAGATACATTCTGAATTTGTCTATAAAGAACTCAAAATGAATTTCATTATTGGTCTAGATGGCAAGATAATAGTGTTCCAACTTATGTTGATGACTGGAAAGAAAGTTGTTAGTGGCTTCAACTTATTTTATCTAGTGGGCATATTAGTTATTACATGGAAACAATTTTTCTATTGGAAGGGGTCTATTTTATTATACTTAATGTGTAATTTTATACTTAATGTGTAATTTTCATGTGTGGACTCTATATCTATGTTATGGAGTGTTGGGATCATTTTACAATATATGACCATGATGTGTTTCCACTCAATCACTCCTGCCAAGGCTTCCCAAATATGTCTTATGCTTGACTTATTTAGAAATTTCATTTTTCAACTTAATGGACAGATGATTCTCATGGAACATGTCTAATTGATATTTAAGTTCAACAATATGTATGCCATTTGTGGAGATGGTTGATCTAATGTAAAAATAGGTACATGTTTTTTCTTTAAATAAGTATTTAATAATAATATATATGTATATATATATTTATAGTCTCTATCCAGAGCAGAGCTCCGGTTTAAAAATAAGGAGCAAAGTTTTGAATCTCACAATATTGACAAAGTTGCTCGAAAATTGTAACCAATCATCCTTTAGATTATTACTAGAGAATCATGCTAGCAAAATATCAGTCTAATCGGAGATGATTTTGCCATTTGATCATCAGATTCGACTTTTGATGAACACAATTCATCTAATGCAGCTTAGAAGTTTAATGTAGCAATCAAATGGTCAAAGTATTGATACGCGCAAAACATGCATTTAACGTTAACACAAAGTAGACCCTAAAAACATAGTTCACACGTAAAGCAATTTAAAACCCTTCTTTTGTCATTTATAATATTGGCGAGTAGGGATCGTTCTTTATCCGGGGAATTAAGGGCGCATGCATGGTTTCGTTAATAAGCGGAAATTTAAATGTTTGGGGGGATTGGAAGTTGGTTGTTTAATCTACAAAATTAAAGTACAAAAACATGCAAACACAACTAAAACTCTTAAGCATCTAACATGTTTTACTCATAGACAAGTGTTAACAATCAAGAAACTTTAAAGTCTAATTATGCTTACTAAAAATAAGAAGTTACACTACTAATTACAAGTGATCATCTCATCTTATTAACCTTACCCTTTTCATGCATCAAACCTTTTTGTAAGTTGCGAAATTCATAACTTCTACTTAAATATACATGCTTGATAATTGAGTAGGAATGCAACTTAGCGTATAAACACCCTAAACAAAGTGTGATCATCGAAACATGCGAAAGAGAGGGACTTAGCGTATTTTCTACCACATGCATTCGAAACTTTAAGATTGTATCAAACATGCATAAAAAGATAGAAATCATAAACACATGCAATTTATAAATCGGTTTAAGAACATAAAACACAAATCTAAACTTGTTCTTCATTTGATACATAAAAGTATTCCAATACATCCAAGGGTTCAAATACAAAGCAAAAGAAATGAAAGTGAAGATCATGGTTACACTTTTTGTCTTGAATGCTTGATGATCTACGGTGGAGATGGCTTTCCTTCACAAGGGACTTAGCGTATTGTGTTGGATGGAGGAGGATTGCTTCGGCTTGGATGGAGAAGGATGTGCTTCGGCTTTGCTTGAGAATCCTTGAAGTGTTTATGGTGGAGGAGTATTTGTGTAGAGTTTTTGCTTGTAAAATGAGAGATGTTTTGAATGGTTCAGCCTCCCTTGGTATTTATAGGCAAGGATGTTTGCCTTCTCTCTTCCACCTTGCCTCCTTCCATTAAATGCAAGCAATGATCAATATGGCAAGTCACCATGCAAGTCACCATGTGTGATCATCATTTACAAGCCCAAAGCAAGAGTCACCATGGCAAGTCATCTTTTGTGATGATCATTTATTAACCCTAAGCAAGAGTCACCATTTGTGATGATTAGCTTGATAAGCTTGACTTTTCAACTTCCCCAAAGGGCATCCTTGCCGAATTGAATGTGTTTGGGCCTTATAATGGGCCGAAATAAAAGTTGAGAATTCGGCCCACAATTTGCTTTTTGGGCCGGCCCATTTTCGGAGGTCCAAAATCGCAAAAATCGCAAAATCGCCGAAATTCCTCCGAATTGCGTCGTTATTAATCTCCACCGTAAATATCTTCAAAATAACATATTAATTAAGAAAAACATAAAAACTAAGATTATAACATAGCTAAACGAAAAGGGAAATGCGTTAAGAAACGAGCATAAAATGCGTATATCAAATTCCCCCACACTTAGACTTTGCTAGTCCCTTAGCAAACACTAAGTTAAACTAAGACTCTCTTAAGAATTTAAAACAAAAGAAAGAACAACTAAGCCCTTAGCTAAAATTTGTCTCAGAATTTGCATAAGTATATGGCGATGGCTCACATGAATTTCAACTTGTATGCTCAACGAATTCAAGAGATAATTGCGATATAATTATGTAATGAACAAGTAAGACATAAAGAAAACAACGGTTATGTTTATAGCTGTGCATGCTTTGAATAAAGGTTTAATCAGCTCACAAGGATGCACTCATCATATTTTTCACTCCTGATAAGGGTTCACTTTAAGATGTATATGAATTGAAATGAAAACCACATGAATGAAGTTAATTACTTGCACAAATGAACCAAAACCATAAGCTTACTCATGCAACTTACTCTACTAATTGAAAGCTACTCATTTTAAGGATCATAAAGGACTTTTAGTGAGGTTGTAATGGGGTTAAGGCTAAGGCATTCGAAATTTAGATATGTGGTGATAAAAACGTTCCAACGACTTAGTCTAGCACCATATTCAGTCCTCCATCTCCATTTGAATGTTACCATGTATACTTCAATGCACTAATCTACCCTTTGAGCTTTTCGGACAGGACAAAGGCCATATTTTGTTCTATTTTTGGGCCTTCAATTTATCGTAATCTCTAAATCCGCAAATAAGGGGGACGTTAATCCAAATGGTTTATTCTTAGAACACAACATATTGCCATGAGAGATAATAATTTTTTTTTCTTTTCATTCTCTCAAATATTTTTTCTTTTCTTTTTGGCAATTTCATACTTTTTAAGTTATTTGGACAAGTCTTTCCCCTTACTCACATTAACTCTTTCAATCTTTCTTACCAAACCATAATCTTATGTGCTAGTTTCGAAAAATTCTCACCAAGTTTCCGGAACAAAGGTAAGGATATTCTATACTAGGGTAAGTGTTTAGGTATATATGGTGATGAAAGAAAAGCTTAACGTGGGCTCAATTGGTTTATCTAGGGGTGTCGCAACTTGTGCGTACAAAATGGGATACATGGATATTTGGCGAAATGGTGGAAAATCCTAAATGCCTTTAATCATTTCCGAAATCAAAGTATGTATCAACTTAAAAGCTTTGCAAATTGACATGAGTAAGTTCTAGCATTCTCTAATTCATTAAAATCTATGGCAAGCAATCAAATGAGGCATATATAAGCTAGTAGCTACGAAATGGATGTACATTCACTCGAATAAAGAACAGATAGCTCAAAGGCTCACATAGGGTTCATATGATTAAAAACTTATTCAAGCATGCGATTTCTGTACCATGTTTTGCAATTCATATCTACTACATGTTAAAAACATATAGAATATCTCAATTAGCACAAGAATTCGATGCATGTGATTCATACGCCATATGTGTTCGTGTTGATCTAATTTCATCATCGACTAGTTAAGGGCGTCCTAAAGACTCTGAAAAACACTAATTTAGACACAATTAAATTGTAAACCCTTCCCTCACACTTAAACTCTACATTGCCCTCAATGTACTAAAGTAAAAGTATAGAATTAAACATGGAGTATAGGATCTACGAAAATTCTAATTTAAAATGCAAAAGCCATTAAATTAAGTAAAAGGGGAGAAGAAAACAAATCTGTTGTCTCCCTATTGGGTTGCCTCCCAACAAGCGCTTGTTTTACGTCGTTAGCTTTGGACGTGATGCATCATTTTGTTTTTGAAATGGCCGGTTCTTGGAGTTGCATCTCCTCCACGGTGTGCTCCGCAAATGCCTCAAAATATGGCTTCAAGCGATGGCCATTTACTTTGAACTCACTACCTTTGTCGATAGATCGAATGAGAACTGCTCCATGAGGTAGAACTTGAGAAACTACGAATGGCCCCATCCATCGAGAGCGAAGCTTTCCCGGAAAGAGCTTAAGTCTTGAATTGAAAAGTAATACTTTCTGCCCAGGTTCAAAACTCTTCCCGCGAATCATCTGATCGTGGATCTTTTTCGTCTTCTCTTTGTAAATCCACGCATTGTCGAAAGCATCATTTCTGATTTCTTCTAGTTCACATAGTTGTAGCTTCCGATGCAAACCTGCTGCATCTCGATCGATGTTGAATTTCTTCACGGCCCACCATGCCTTGTGCTCCAATTCAACCGGAAGATGGCACGTCTTCCCATAAATTAATCGGAAAGGTGACATACCAATGGGGGTCTTGTAGGCAGTCCTGTAAGCCCACAATGCATCGTCTAAGCATTGACTCCAATCTTTCCGGTTTGGGCGGACGGTTCGCTCCAAAATCTTCTTGATCTCACGGTTGGAAACTTCAGCCATTCCATTTGTTTGAGGGTGGTATGGTGTGGAAACCTTGTGTTTTACGCCATACTTCCTCATCAGTGCTTCCACCGTGCGGTTGCAAAAGTGACTTCCTCCATCGCTAATTAGAACACGTGGCATTCCAAATCTACTGAAAATGTTAGTTCGTAGGAAATCTGCAACAACTCGCGAATCATTAGTACGGGTGGCCTTTGCCTCCACCCATTTAGAAACATAATCTACTGCGAGTAAGATATAAGTAAAACCATTGGAGGGAGGAAATGGTCCCATGAAATCAATACCCCACACATCAAAAATTTCGACATTAAATATGTAGTGTTGTGGCATTTCATCTCTAGGCCCTAAATTACCGAATCTCTGGCACTTATCACATGCAGCACAATATGCATGAGCATCGCGAAATAAACTAGGCCAAAAGAAACCGCAATCTAAGATCTTAAGGGCTGTCCTCCTAGAACCAAAGTGTCCCCCACATGCTTCATTGTGACAAAAGTCTAAAATAGGCTTAAACTCACTATCCGGGATACATCTCCTAATTACTAAATCGGAGCATTGTTTCCATAAATAAGGCTCATCCCAGATAAAGGTTCTAGCATTATGCTTAAGTTTGTCACGTTGAAATTTATGCATGGTAGATGGAAACTCACCGGTAACTAAGTAATTTACGATATCTGCATACCAAGGAGTTTCCGAAGTAGTTACCTCAATTCCGAAGAGTTTTTCATCTGGAAAAGTTTCTTCAATCTCGACAGGCTCATGGTCACCTATTAAACGTGATAGGTGGTCAGCGACGACGTTTTCTACTCCCTTCTTGTCCTTGATTTCGATGTTGAATTCTTGGAGTAGAAGTATCCATCTGATAAGTCGTGGTTTTGCGTCCTTCTTGAGCATTAGATACTTCAAAGCTGCATGATCGGTAAACACAGTTACTTTAGTTTGAAGTAAATAAGATCGAAATTTATCTAAAGAAAAAACCACGGCAAGAAACTCCTTCTCGGTGGTAGTATAATTTCTTTGCGCTTCATCAAGCGTCCGAGAGGCGTAATAGATTACGCAAGGCTTCTTGTCCTTTCGCTGACCCAAGACGGCTCCTACGGCATAATCCGAGGCGTCGCACATGAGTTCAAATGGCAGAGTCCAATCAGGGCTGCACAAAATAGGAGCGCTCGTGAGAAGCTCCTTCAACTTGTTGAAGGCAGCGTTGCATTCTTCATCAAAGACGAACGGGGTCTCCTTTTGCAGCAATTTACACAACGGGCGCGAGATGTGGGAAAAGTCTTTGATAAACCTACGATAAAATCCTGCGTGTCCAAGAA
Source organism: Geum urbanum (assembly GCA_946800695.1). NCBI lineage: Eukaryota > Viridiplantae > Streptophyta > Magnoliopsida > Rosales > Rosaceae > Geum > Geum urbanum. Next base: position 13,246,029 of record OX327008.1, on the reverse strand, counting down.
ATGAACGAATCTCTCTAACCGAAGTTGGAGAGGGTAAGTGACGCACAAGATCTACTTTAGATTTATCAACTTCTAACCCTTTTTCCGAAATAATATGACCTAACACTATCCCTTGCGTAACCATGAAATGGCACTTCTCCCAATTAAGCACCAAGTTCGTTTCAACGCATCTTTGTAAAATTGTTTCTAAATTGTTTAAGCATGCATCAAAATCACTCCCAAATACACTAAAGTCGTCCATGAATACTTCAATAATTTTTTCAATGTATTCGGAGAAAATTGAGAGCATGCAACGTTGAAATGTACCTGGTGCATTACACAGTCCAAATGGCATGTGGCGATAGGCAAACGTTCCGAAAGGGCACGTGAACGTTGTCTTTTCTTGATCCTCCTCCGCAATGCTAATTTGGTTGTAGCCGGAATATCCGTCGAGAAAACAATAAAATGCATGGCCGGCTAATCTTTCCAGCATTTGGTCGATGAATGGTAATGGAAAATGATCCTTGCGGGTTGCAGCGTTTAGCTTCCGGTAATCAATGCACACTCGGTGTCCAGTGATCGTCCGTTGTGGCACAAGTTCATTTTCCAGATTCTCGACGACGGTGATTCCCGATTTCTTAGGTACAACCTGCACTGGGGAAACCCAACGGCTATCAGAAATAGGGTAAATAACTCCACAGTCCATGAGTTTAATTACCTCCTTTTTTACCACCTCCATCATCGGAGGGTGGAGCCGACGTTGCGCTTCCCGCGTAGGTTTGGTGCCTTCTTCAAGGAAAATCCTATGCACACAGGTTGCTGGATTTATTCCCTTGATGTCCGCGAGTGTCCAGCCTATTGCGGGTTTGTACCTCTTGAGCACACTCACGAGCTTCTCCTCCTGTTCCTTTTCTAGCGCGGACGAAATAATGACCGGTAAAGTTTCATTCTCGCCCAAGTATGCATACTTCAGATGGTCCGGTAGTAGCTTGAGTTCTAAAACTGGAGCTTCTACGATGGAAGGAACCATTTTATTAGTACCAAAAGTAATTGGTAAAGGAGGAGAAAAACTTACTTTTCGTGGTGCGGCATTTAGGGCCATGGCCATATCTTGAATTCGAGGTTCAAGCTCTTGTAAGGCTTCGAGAAGGCCGTCATGCCCAAGTTGAATGGCCATGTCGAGTTCATCCTCATTGATGGTGTCGAGGTAGCCTTGTGCTAAGGTATCCACGGGATCGTATGTCGAAATGGCAGCTACGCTCGACATTGGAAACTTCATCCCGTCCAGGATGTTGAACTCGATTCTTTCTCCATCAATCTCCATGGAGAAAGTGCCTTGAAACACATCAATCTTCGTTCTTGCAGTCCGCATGAAAGGTCGCCCAAGCAGCAGTGGCGTGGTGTTCAGTGGACTCTCTTCCATGTCAACTATATAGAAATCGGCTGGGAATATCAAGTTGTTGACTTGCACGAGAACGTCTTCTACGTATCCCCTCGGATACTTGTGGGTGCGATCGGCTAACTGGATGACAACACCATCTTGCTTGAGATCTCCAAGCTCCATTGATTCGAAAAGATAGTAAGGCATGACGTTGATGGAAGCTCCGAGATCAAGCATCACGTCTTCAAAGTGGGTGTCACCGATTACGCAAGGAACTGCAAAGCTCCCTGGGTCCTTCAGTTTTGGGGGTAGCCGACGCTGCAAAACCGCCGAAACGGTTGCGTTCACCTTCACAACCTCCTTCTCTCGAGTTTGCCTCCTCTGTGTGCATAATTCTTTGAGAAACTTCGCGTATATCGGCACCTGTTTTATGCACTTGATCAAGGGCAAATTCACTTGCACCTTTCGAAAGATGTCCAAAATATCTTCATATTGAGCATCTTTCTTCTTTGATTTTGATAATCTGCTAGGGAAAGGTGCAACAGCAAACGGAGAATTAGTAATAACCGTATTTGAAGGAATAGGGCTTTTACCTTTGATTGGGGTAGGTTGTGGAGGGGATTGTGCCTTGGTGACATTAGGCGTCACCTTCTTTTTCTCGGCCTCTTGAGTTGCCGGATCGATCTCATCTTCGTCTTCGTTGGTGATGTCCTCGATGGTGACTTCATCAAGATGAGATCGCCTGGTCTTTGGCTCTTCAAGTGTCTTCCCACTCCTTGTGACTATAGCATTCACGTTTCTTTGATTTGGAGTGGTTTGAGGTGGAAGCCGACCGGTTTCCTTGATTTGGCCCATGAAATCAACAAGCTGGCCAAGCTGCTTCTTCACTTCGGTGATGTCGCGGCCATGTGAGTCAAGTGTCTCCTTTGTCTTCGATTGTCCGTCGAGGAGAACTTGAGTGGAGGCCGAAAGTTGCGACAACATCTTGTCGTAATCCGGGTTGGTGAAGGATTGCGAAGACGAACCCTGCTGCATCGGTGGCCTTGGTTGAAATGGAGGGCGTTGGTAGCTTTGTTGAGGTGCTGGAGGGTTCAAAGTTCCCTCATTGCTGCTCCATCTAAACCCCGGATGATCACGGTTGACATAGTTGTTGTAATTGTTATACCGTTGTCCTCCCTGATATCCGCCGATGGCGTTAGCGTGCTCCGGCTCGCTTGCCTGCTCTGGCGCTTGAGGGCATTGGTCATTGTGGTGACCTTGTGATTGACATATGCCGCAAACAGGCCGTTGAGTTGCCTTCGCTCTTGTCGTCTCGAGTTCTAAAACCTTCTCTAGCATATGAGCTAGTTTGTCGTACTTTTCGTCCGCGTCGGTTGTAGAACTCACTTCACCGACTGCTCGTCTGTTGGACATTCCGTATTGTGCATCATTATTCGCCCGATTCTCTAGAAGAGCTCTAGCTTCGGTTTCGGTTAAGTCCATGAATGCACCGGTGGCTGCTGCATCCAGCAATTCCCTATCGATCGGCTTGAGACCATCGTAAAAGTAATTCATAAGATTGGTCTCGGAAAATCCATGCGATGGGCAAGTGGCACACAAAACCTTGAATCGGTCGTAATATTGGCCGAAGGTCTCGTCCAATTTCTGTGTGATGCCAGTGATTTGCTTTCTCAAGACGGTGATTTTTGAGGCCGGGAAGTACTTCGCTAGGAACATATCCGCAAGTTGCTTCCATGAGGTAATATGGTTCGGCGGTAGTTCCATAAGCCAAGACTCGGCCCTGTCGACTAGGGTGAATGGGAATGCCTTCAGCTTGAAGAGCTCCGTATCAGCATCGGATGGCTTCATGCTGTTACAAACAAATTGGAATTGTTTGAGATGCTTGTTTGGATCTTCATTGGAAAGTCCGTGAAAAATGGGTAGTCGGTGGAGGAAGCCACTCTTTAGCTCGATATCCTTCATGTTTTCCTCCGGTTGTGGAAAAGCAATGCTCGAAGGCCCGCTGCTCCATTCTGTTGAGCAGGTGCGCTGACGAAGAGATTGTCCTGCATTGGCCATGTTGATTTCTTGTGCTTCTGCTTCTGAATTGTGGTCGGTTGATGAGGCTAAAGTATGGTCGGTTGATGAATGTGAAGACTCGGAACCTTCCTCGATGATGGGATGATCCAGGATGTCTGTTTGAGCTTTAAGTCTCGCTATTCTCTCTGCGATTTCCTCAAACTTTGTTCTAGATGGTCCAGGATTCTGATCGGACATTCATTAGCCTGAGCATCCACCAAAGACCAAGTGTTAGTATCAACAAATAATTTGAGATGAATATAGAAATACTAACCAAAATTGTAAGACATATTTAGAAAACAAAGCAATAACAAATAGTAAAACTATCAAAGCATACTATAAATACTCACAAATACTGAAAAACTACTAATAACACACAAAAGTTATAATACTTAAGACACTAAATGTAATTTACTAAGTAATGCAAATGAATTAATCAATTTTAGGGCTATGCAAAAGAATGTAATAAACTTAAAACATACGTTTTCTGCAAATTAACACTATATAATGCTAAACCCAAGAATTTAGTTAGAACACATATAAACAAGGTTCAAATACAAGCAAACAATAATTCACATTGAATTTATGCACCACACATTTTTTTTTTTCAATAAAATGCATTAAACAACAATCCTACGTGAAAGATGGAGTGCATGCATAAGAGAAAACGTTAGAACCTGCAGAAAACACACGAGTTACGTGCTAAGAAATGTGAATGCAAAGAATGACCTCTTCTTCGATCTTATGTCCCTAACTTCACTTAGGTTAGGGTACTCGGTAGTGAAATCCGAGTATCATAAAACCTAAAAAGAGGTTATGCAAGCTAAGTAACGGTTGTTAGTCCTTTACAGTTTTTAATGCACATATAAACACAAAAATTTGACTAAGTTTTATTTATTTCCTTTGGCCCCGATGGTACGTGGTGCAGAGGCTCTCGACTGTGCAATGGGTCTCGTTCATCCGAAGATGAAGTCTGATTCCAGGAGGTCTAAGCATGCATAATCCGATATACCATCTATTTAAAGGATTATGTCGTATTTATTTAGTTCGTATTTAACCGTATTCATATGCACTTATGATTTACAGAGAGTACGCGAAATGATCATTCGGTAAATTTCTTGGACGTGCGGCCCGCGCGAAAATATATACCGACTACAATTCAGCTTAGTTACGTTTAGAAATGGTTAGTAGGAATAGAGATAACGCGAGAGGTAAGGACTAATATTTAGAACAACCCGAGGCTTACTCGTAAGAGTATATACTCCAATGTTGTTCCTAGAGACACCCTGAGGCTAACCAGTTACGGTATATACTCCAATGGTGTTCTATTGCTTAGATCCGAAACCCGGCACCAATCATAAACCCATTCACCATATCCAACAATCAGCCAAATTTGTGAGATAGTATATAATCTCAAGTTCTTAGTAAACTCCGCCCACAACCTCGTGCTCATAACTTCACTTAGGTTATGGCGTGTGGTGATGAAATCCACACATCACGAAGGGTTAAGGAGATAAACCAGAAAAAGAGGCACCACCTATTCCAAAGAACGAAACCTTATAACCAATACTCGTGCTCAATGTAAATCAATTTAAGTACGTCTACGTTTTGATTGCGCCTATTATTTAAAAGGAATACACGACTTAGTTATTGAATAAATCTCTTGTCCGTGCGGCCCGCGCGAAAATGTATACCAACTATCGTTAATCCTCGTAATTGTTGGAAATGACCAGTTGGGATAGATGTAACGCGAGAGGTGAGAACTAATTTCTGGGAACAACCTGAGGCTAACTCGTAAGAGTATATACTCCAATGTTGTTCTTAGAAACACCCCGAGGCTTACTCGTAAGAGTATGTACTCCATTGGTGTTCTGTTTTCTTAGTTCAAAACCCGTCACCATTCATAACCCTTCTAGACATCATAACCAACTCTTACTCGAAATCACAAGATAGTATACAATCTCAAGTGTTTGTAAACTCCGCCCACAACCTCGTGCCCATAACTTCACTTAGGTTATGGCGTGTGGTGATGAAATCCACACATCACGAAGGGTTAAGGAGATAGACAAACAAATGAGGCACCACCTGTTCCAATGAGATTTACTTAATAACTAGATGCTAGTACTCAATTTAAATCTAAGACTATCCTTTAACGTTAAAATAAATTATGCAAGTGTAAATACTAAGTGTAAATAAATTCGTATAAGTAAAAGTATGCATTGTAAACATGTATGTAAATTTCTTTAAGTATAAACAAGAATGAACAAGTATGTACTTCGAAAAATTATAGACATGCTTTTAATCACAAATGTACAACGAAATCATACAAAAACATTCTAACTCCCCGACAACGGCGCCAAAAATTGATACGCGCAAAACATGCATTTAACGTTAACACAAAGTAGACCCTAAAAACACAGTTCACACGTAAAGCAATTTAAAACCCTTCTTTTGTCATTTATAATATTGGCGAGTAGGGATCGTTCTTTATCCGGGGAATTAAGGGCGCATGCATGGTTTCGTTAATAAGCGGAAATTTAAATGTTTGGGGGGATTGGAAGTTGGTTGTTTAATCTACAAAATTAAAGTACAAAAACATGCAAACACAACTAAAACTCTTAAGCATCTAACATGTTTTACTCATAGACAAGTGTTAACAATCAAGAAACTTTAAAGTCTAATTATGCTTACTAAAAATAAGAAGTTACACTACTAATTACAAGTGATCATCTCATCTTATTAACCTTACCCTTTTCATGCATCAAACCTTTTTGTAAGTTGCGAAATTCATAACTTCTACTTAAATATACATGCTTGATAATTGAGTAGGAATGCAACTTAGCGTATAAACACCCTAAACAAAGTGTGATCATCGAAACATGCGAAAGAGAGGGACTTAGCGTATTTTCTACCACATGCATTCGAAACTTTAAGATTGTATCAAACATGCATAAAAAGATAGAAATCATAAACACATGCAATTTATAAATCGGTTTAAGAACATAAAACACAAATCTAAACTTGTTCTTCATTTGATACATAAAAGTATTCCAATACATCCAAGGGTTCAAATACAAAGCAAAAGAAATGAAAGTGAAGATCATGGTTACACTTTTTGTCTTGAATGCTTGATGATCTACGGTGGAGATGGCTTTCCTTCACAAGGGACTTAGCGTATTGTGTTGGATGGAGGAGGATTGCTTCGGCTTGGATGGAGAAGGATGTGCTTCGGCTTTGCTTGAGAATCCTTGAAGTGTTTATGGTGGAGGAGTATTTGTGTAGAGTTTTTGCTTGTAAAATGAGAGATGTTTTGAATGGTTCAGCCTCCCTTGGTATTTATAGGCAAGGATGTTTGCCTTCTCTCTTCCACCTTGCCTCCTTCCATTAAATGCAAGCAATGATCAATATGGCAAGTCACCATGCAAGTCACCATGTGTGATCATCATTTACAAGCCCAAAGCAAGAGTCACCATGGCAAGTCATCTTTTGTGATGATCATTTATTAACCCTAAGCAAGAGTCACCATTTGTGATGATTAGCTTGATAAGCTTGACTTTTCAACTTCCCCAAAGGGCATCCTTGCCGAATTGAATGTGTTTGGGCCTTATAATGGGCCGAAATAAAAGTTGAGAATTCGGCCCACAATTTGCTTTTTGGGCCGGCCCATTTTCGGAGGTCCAAAATCGCAAAAATCGCAAAATCGCCGAAATTCCTCCGAATTGCGTCGTTATTAATCTCCACCGTAAATATCTTCAAAATAACATATTAATTAAGAAAAACATAAAAACTAAGATTATAACATAGCTAAACGAAAAGGGAAATGCGTTAAGAAACGAGCATAAAATGCGTATATCAAGCATCTCCGATTGGACTAATTTTTTTGCTTGCATGATTGTCTAGTAATAATCTAACGAATGAGTGGTTTCAATGTTCGAGCAACTTTGTCAATCTTTTGAAAATTAACATTTCGCTCCTTATTTTCAAAGTGAAGCTCTGCTTTAGATATATGTATACATAGGAACTATTTATATAAACAAATTCTTAAATGTAAAGTTTTTACATGAAATCAACAACGTAATTTGATAATTGGTTTAAGTTAATCATCTTTTAGATACCTATGCAATGATTAAACTTGTAAAATTGTAGCTCAATAGGAGATTGTTTAGTCATTTTGATCGTTGTTTTATTTAGCAATGCACACAGTTTGTCCGATTTTGCTCGAACCATGATTATGATGATCAAATGGCTAAATGATCTCTAATTGAGCTGAATTTTTGCAAGCACGATTCTTGGATAGGTCTCTAAAGGAAGTGTGATTTCAATCCTTGAACTGTTAGGTAGATTTGTGTAAAATAGAACTTCACATTGAAATTTTAATGCGAAGCTTCGCACTTGATATATATAAAAGTTTTGCACTTGTTTTGTCTCTAAAGGATGTGATTTCAATCCTCGAATTATTGCAAAGTTAGACTTCAGAGTGCAAATCCTTATCTAGCAATGACAACTTCTATATGTATATATAGGAGCCGCATATGGGGTTTTCTAGAGCAAAAGAAAGACATAAAACTAGAGATAAGGTTGATAGAGAGATAAGAGCTAATTGGAACGGTTTGATGGATCTCTAATAAGTACTTGTAATCGTCTAAATTCTTCATAGTCCTAGTAATAGTACTAGTAAATCTCTCAAGAGAGGTCACAAAGTGGACGTAGGTTAAAGTTTTGGTTGACCACTCTAATTTTTGTTTTGTTTGACATTTCATGTTGTTTGCACTAGCCAGTCACAATTGTTTGCGAAGTCGGGCAGAGAGTTGAACTATTTTCTAAGGTGAGTTAAGGACTAATTAAATGTAGCATCATCCTCCATCTTCATTGCAAGCACACATTTTTTCGCTGGCAATTTAGTAAGAGTATGTATTATTGTTATAATTCTTTAATCTTTTTATCATTTAAGTTTTTGTTCATATTCATTAATCATAGCTATATGATGACACTCGATAACAATGAAAAATTTCTTCTCATGTATGCAATAAGTCTCCAAATTAAAACCACGTCACTTTCTTTCATATATAAATTATAATAAATTATCAATTTATTATTTATTTGGTGACATGTCGAGGTGTGATTTTTTTGTAATCTCATATGATTATCATCTAAGAAGGAATTGAAAGTATCTTGTTTACCATTAATGGAGTACTTAAGTAAAGAGCATTTGCCACATGATAAAATACCTATGATTGACCTACTTGGATTTAGGCCTAAGCATACAAGATCTTACTTGCATGCGTATGTTTATGATGATAATTTTAAATTCTTATTAAGAAACTAATATTAAATATATTTGTATTAAATAAACTTTATGTTTTCAACGAGAAGAATAGTATGGGGAGATTCCTAAAACATTCTCCAAAAAAATTCAAGCAAGAGAGACTGCTGCTTTCATGTTAGGTGCTTTAATGGTTGCTTGTTTAGATGATCCTTATAGTTGTGGGAAACTTAAAGATATATTTTTTATATAGACATGAGTAAGTATTGATAAATTACACAAATCTAATGACTAAACGGTCGATGACGATAGCTCTGACAGTTATTTATTTTGTTACAATCTTGATTCGCTCTGTGTGTTCAAAATAAAATATGCATCTCACATGAATCAATACATTCTATTGAAGGGGACGAGATCAGTTGTTCCCGTTAACCCGTGTAAACCATGTCACATGTCTAAATACTTGACATCTGTGAGTTGTCTAATCTAAAAAAAAAGCATAACCCCACTACATTTGAGATGATCTCACTTTTCAATCTTTGTCATTTCAATACATGGAAAATATAACTTCCAATCTCATTTCTCCTTGCCTTTTGTTCTCGACTATCCTCCTCTTCTAATATTCGGTTGGGTTCCACATTTGAATTGCAAGTTGTGGGATCTCATATCTATATTGGATTCATAATTTGATATTCAGTTGTTTGGTTTGTTGGATCATTCATAATTGATGGAGGCGAGAATGGGATGTATAATTGTGTATTCAAATTAAAAACACCTGCGATTTGAACTTGTTGTCATCTACTATTAGGTTTATTATATGAATTTTTTGAGAAATGTTGGTTCCATCTATTTTGATTAGATTCTGGGTTTATAGGTGTTCAACTTGACTTGATGCCCAAATCAAAATATCTAAGAAAATAGGGTAACTTGTTAGTCATGTTTGCTGTTTCGTTTATGTTTCTTTGGGAAACTTATTCGATCATCATCGATTCGTTGTCATCTTTTTTGTGAGATTATTCAAGAAATCCTTTATTGATATCCTTTCGGCTTAACTCGTTTGTGAAATTCAAGTTGATTTGTAACTTGTGAAATCTTTGATCATGGAATCATAGGTGAGTTGATTTGAAGATGTTATTATGATTAGAAGATGACTACACAAAGCAATAAAGGATTTAATTTCCTTCTTTTCTGAAATGACCCGACTCCTATTTAGTTACTTAAACCGAAATCAAACCACTTCGAAAACATGACCTTAATTTTTTTTTCCTGAGTTTGCTTAGAAGTACGTGAACCATTATTAGAACCTTCAAAGAAACACACTTCGAATATTCCACAAAATCCAAACCGTAGGGCCCCGTTCCCCATCCGGATTTCTCAACATCATAGATAATATAAACCAGAAGGTTTACAAGAAATCCAAAAACATTCAGGAGTAAACTCAACTGAAAACAACATAAGTAATCAGAGCGATGCCTAAATACATCATTTACATCAAGTAGGTCGAACAAGAAACCTACAAAAACTGAAGTGTGATCCGAACTCTATGCCCCAACAGTCGACGCGCAACACTGGATCCCAAACTGCAAACTGGGCAAAGGAAACCGAAAAGCCCAGGGGAAAACAAATAAAATCGTTAGAGTGAGTGGACAAAAATAATAATATGTCTTTCCCAAATATATTCTCATAAAAGCATAAAGTGAATCAATGCATATGAAAATCCCGATCAGGTACATTTTCCATGATCCACAAATATGCATGTAAAATCCTGCGGAGTCACTCATGGACTCCTCCGCATAGTACAGTCTAATCATGGGATCATAGACCCCCTCGTGATTAATAAGCCTGAAAGACCTTGGGTCAGGATATCTGTCCCCTGGAGCATCTCGGGGATCACCCGAGAAGCCAAAGCATCGATGCATACCTCAATATCCAAGACTGTACTCTGTGTAAACCAAATCATAAATCCTTTCCACGCACATGCATAATCGTAATATGCTTAATTATAAAATGTATACTTATATGTGCATAATTATAACTGCATACGTAAATGCATAATCATAAACATATATTCATAAAATACATAAATCAAGACTCGTAATTCAACTGTGAAAATAAAATGTCCACTCACAGTACCGAGCTAACTCTGAGGTCCGGCGGAAGATCCATCGCCAAACCCTCGATCCCGATCACCTGAATAACAGGGATAAGAGAAATATATATTGAAACACAACATACAGAGCTAATACGTCGAGAACCCTGCGTCCTCGAAAGACGTATCGCTCAAAATATCGACGAGGATAACAAAATTTCCAAAATATACCCAATTAACCCTCGTCCCAAAATAGAATGCTCAAATCAACTCAAAAACCTCAAGACTACGATCGGGACGCGATTACGAGTAAAACGGTATAAAAATCTCCAAAATCCCAAAAAGTCAACCCTCGCCGGAGCTCCGCTGTTGACCGCCGCCGCCAGCGGAGGCGCGGCGTCAACAGTGACATTTTTCGACGACCAAGACCCCAAAACCTTCCTCTCCTCAAACCCAACCTCTTTCCCCAAAGGCCCACCACCACCGTGGCCGAAACTTACCTCGAAAACCATGAAATCCCAAACCGGCCGGAAAAATTTCCTGGTGAAATTCACCATCGTGAGGCCACCTCGTCCTCCCAAAATTAAGGGGTTTCATCCCCAACTCAAACCCAACCGATTACACCCAAAAACCCCATCGAAAAACCGCCGGAAAACCTCCCCCCGTTTACCTCGATTCCATTCAATTTCTCCTCCAAAATCAACCACTCAAACCACCTCAAAACATCACAATAAATACATCAATCAATAGCCCAAGGGAAAAGCTTCAAATCCCTACCTTAATCTCCGGCAACCGTGCTGTATTCCGGCAAGAAACTCGACGACGACTCAGTGAACTCAACAGGTCAACTCGGGTCTGGCTCAGTCAACAACCCAAATGCAACTTTTCGACAACTTTGACGACTATTCAGCTATTAATACATCGCGAACCGGCCAAATTCACGATTCGGATAACTCAAACCCAAACGGATAAGTACAACTAACTCCACGATAATTTCAAATATTCATTTTATATTCTCCGCTTATCCAAAAAATCCCCAGAAACCTCCTACAAACTCGAAACCAAATCCTTTACAGTTTCCGCGAAGGAACTCAAACCAAATTCGTGTCCGTTAATTAAGTCATGAACAAAGCCGCTAGATTGATCAATTACGACTAACTGTGACTAATCGTGAAATGTAAGGGGGGTAGATCTGTGACAACCCGAACTGGAAATGGTATGTTTATCGGCTTTATTTGCGAGTTTCACGAATAGTCGCGATTTTGTCGTAATTGATAAATATGGCGGGTTTGTTAACGACTAAATTATCAGGCAAAAATTTGATTTGAGATCCTTCACGAAAGTTGTAGAGAATTTCATTTTGAGCTCGTGGGAACTTCCGGAGGATTATTTCGAGTTACGAGAAATAAGTTATGAATATTTTCGGCCGTTGGATTTTGTCGTATTTATCCGTTTAGTTTCGATACGTGTACGGTATAAATACGGGTGAATACGTGACGAATTAGGAAACTTTCTAATTTTGGAAATCTGGCCCGTTGACCATGTTGACCCGTGGGTCAAAACTGACCCATTCCAGGCCGAGTTTTGTTTGGCTTCGATGTGCCTTATTCCGGCGTATTTTGGCCGAGGTTCCTTCATGAAAGTTGTTGGGCTTGAGCTCCTCTTTCTTTTGATAGGCCATTCACTCAATTTGGTTGCCGGATGAAGAAGTTATGGCTTGTCAAAGTTCAAGAATTTTGGTGGATTTTCCGGCGAAATCGCCGGCGACGGTGGCGACGGTGGAGGCCGAGATGGAGGTCGACTTGTTAGGGGTTTTGTTTCCCATGAGGAGAGGAAGCTTTTAGAAGTGGTCTTGCACCTTGCCATGGCCGGATGGAGGAGATCGGAGGTGGAAAATTCCGGCGAGGGTTTTCAACTTCAAGGTTGAAATTTTTTGGGCCAAAGGAATTTTCCGGCGAAGGCCAACGCGCCGCTGCACCCGGCGGTGGTTTTCCGGCCGAGGTGTTTTTCGACAAGTTTTATGTCATTTTTCTCAGAATCGATCACCCATCGCAGTGGAGATCGTGATCGTTCATTTGGCGAGGGATTTTCTGCCGGATCTCAGGATTAGCGCGTTTGCGCGCTGTACTTATCTGTGAGTGGACATTTATTTACAATGTCGTAGCGAGTTCTTGGTTTCAGTATTTATTTTCCAGTATAGTATTGAGATTATTTATTGTTTTGGAGGTATTGTTTTATGTTTTATTGGTGATGGCATTTACTTAGCATCGATGCATTGACTACTCGACTGATCACCGGTAGTCCAGTTTCAGAGTTGAGAGATTCCCCTGATGTGCCCATTAGGCTTGAGAGATTTGCCTAGTCTATTACCGTCGGGCTTGAGAGATTCGCCTGACACCTCCATTTATTTTAAGAACTCGCATTGTTTTTATGTTATATAAATGGTGAAAAGCATATGATTATTTTCGTCCACTCACTCTAACGATTTTATTTTTCTTTCCCCTGGGCTGTTCAGTTTCCATGCCCAGTTTGCAGTTTAGTTTCTGGTGTCGCACGTCGCAGTCGGAGGCTTAGTATTCGAGCTATATTTATTTTATGGTAGGTTTTTAGTTTGGCCTACTATTTTTATATATGTACATACTAGAGGTCGCTCTGAATACTGAATATGTTTATATTTTCATATGATTTTCCCGGATTTCTGTAAAGTTACAACTTTGTTTATTACTTTACATTATGATATGTATTTGAGAAATCCGGATGGAATTGATGCCCACGGTTTGGTTTTTGTGGCATTGGATGAAGTGTGTTTTCGGGTGCAGGTTAATGGTAATTCCGCGATATAGTGAAACTCTGCCGAAATTTCTATGGTTTTTTGAAAGTTCGTGTTTTCTAAAGGGGTTTGATTCCGGTTTAGGAAACTAAATCGGGTTTGGGTCCTTTCAGCTTGGTGTCAGAGCATTAGGTTTTAGGTTCTGTAGAAGTAGTCATGTTTCTAAGGATATTTGAGAATGTATAGCATGTCTAGAGTGATGACCCGATCGGCCGACGGATACTCATCAATGCTCTAGGTGTTGTATGCTTTCAAATGTTTGAAGTTCCATGATTACGCCTTGTTTGTTGTGAATAATGTCTTATTCATTAGGATGCCTCCTTGACGTGCTTTCTATGTCAGTAAGGTTGTGGATCCTATTGAGGATCAGTCGACGCGCGACTTGATAAATGAGTTGTGGGTTTGGATAAGCATTTTGGGTTCAGAGATATGTGTGACATGGTTTGCCCGGTTATGCGTGTATGGGCGTCTACATGTTGCTTCAGAGCAGAGAATTGTGGTAGTTGATGGTTTGCTTGAGTCAGATGTATTTGGTGGGTAGGTATTGTGTGAGTTCCTGTTGCGACTCTATGCCCTACATTCAGGGTATTGTTTATACAGAAATGGTTCAATTAGGCTACCTAACAACGAAAATATGGAGTGTTTACCAACCTGAGGCAGGCATGTATCGTTCACATGTTTGTTCTAGTTTGCACGTGTTATGTGGCTTCGGAGGAAGCAATGCAGGAGGTTCGAGATGAGTTTGAACCTGAGCATCAAAGAGATTTTGACTTTTATGCCTCGAGACAACTGTGAGGAGTTTAATGTGCTGCACTCAGAGGCAAGGACATTGAGAAGGAAAGGCATACGCGGTTTCAAACATGTCAGTTTGAGGAAGGTGAACTTAGTCGAGATATTTTGATGAGGTTGAGTTCAGGCACCTCGGGATCAGTATCTTCATTAGGCTGTGGCCTTTTCGATTATGTTGAGGGTCATTTGAACAAGGCAGAAGATCCGTTTGGTGGAGAAGTAGATCACAGAGTAGTGGACTAGTTCCTATGGCTTGAGTCAGGGTGGTCGTTGGTGATCCTTCCACACAGCAGGAGTTTCCATTGTACAACCTTTACAGTAGGCGTCACTGTGGTTTGTGTTAAAGGGGCATTCTCAGTTGCTATTGTGGTGGCCAGGAGTGAAAGGATCAAACCCCGATTTAGTTTCCTAAACCGGAATCAAACCCCTTCTGAAAACACAAACCAACAACAACTAATAAAATTTCGGCAGAGAAACGCTATTAACGCGGAATTACCATTAACCTGAACCCGGAAAATACACTTCATGCTATGCCACAAAAGCCAAAACAGGCCGGAATTCCATCAAATTTCAATTCAACATTTCTCCCTCAATTCTCAACCAAATCAATAAATTCCAAGTTCTAAACTGCTTAGAATCACAAGGAGAACATTTTACCTTCCAAAGTCGTGGCCTGAAACGGCCGAAATCGGCGAGTCCGCTGGAGAATTCAAACGGTCCGAAAATTCCTCCACGGGTCAACTCGGTCAACGCCTCCAAACTCAGTCAACGCCGGTCAAACTTCCTGAACAGTGTTTTCTGACAATTTTTGACTATTTATGATATTTATGCTCGCGTCTCGGGACGATCAACGGTCCAAAACGGATAACCATTATGATTCGGATAAACTTTTTACGAACGGATAAACTCGACGAAATTCCGAAACTTCAAATATTCATATTATATTCCTCGTCGTCGAAATAATCATCCGGAACCTCCCACGAACTCGAAATCACGTGTACAACAACTCTCGAGAAGAAACTCAACTCAAATTCTCGGCCGATAATTAAGTCGTAATCAGAACCGGCAAATCAATCAATTATCGGAAAACAGTAATTACGCGCTAACTCATGAATTAAGCCGTTTACTCAACTGATTCTGGTTCGGGTCGTCACAAATCTACCTCCCTTAAAAAAATATTGACCTCGAAATTTACGTACCTGTCAGGTGAACAGATGAGGATACTGCTCCCGCATACGCTGCTCAGTCTCCCAAGTGGCCTCCTCAACCGAGTGATTCTGCCACAAGACCTTTACCAGCGGTATAATACGGTGCCTCAACTCCTGCTCACGCCGATCGAGAATCTGTACCGGCTCCTCCATATACGTCAAATCCTCTCAGATCGGTAGCTGCTATTGCACTAACACATGCGATGGATCTGGGATATACTTCTGCAATATCGAAATGTGGAAAACATCATGAACACGAGCCATCTTAGCCGGCAACTCAAGTTTGTAAGCCACGACACCAACTCTCTCGGTGATCTCGTACGGACCAATGTACCGTGGTCGAAGTTTGCCACGCTTCCCGAAACGCACAACTCCCCTCCACGGAGATAGTTTCAGGAAGACCCAATCACCCACATCAAACTTGAGACTCTTTCTCCTCACGTCCGCATAACTCTTCTGGCGATCCTGGGCAATCTTCAATCTATCGGGAATAATCTGGACGTCCTCCATGGTGCTCTTCACCAGATTAGGGCCAATAAGCCATTGCTCGCCCACCTCACTCCAACACAAAGGAGTGCGGCATTACCTCCCGTACAGGGCCTCGTACGGTGCCATCTCGATACTGGCCTGATAGCTGTTGTTGTAGGCGAATTCAATCAAATGCAGTTGCTGGTCCCAATTTCCTCGAAACTACAAAACGCAAGACCGTAACATATCCTCAAGAGTCTGTATAGTTCGCTCAGACTGCCCGTTAGTCTGAGGATGAAAAACTGTACGGAAACGCAATCTCGTGCCCATGGCTCACTGCAATGCCTGCCAAAACTCTGAGGTAAACTGACTGTCTCGGTTAGAAATAATAGATACAGGCACACCGTGCAGTCGAACAATGAAAGGACCCAATCCCGATTCAGTTACCTAAACCGGAATCAAACCCTTCAGAAATACGAACCAACAAAAAATTTTCAAAATTTCGGCAGAGTTTCGTTACTAGCGTGGAATTACCATAACCTGCACGCGGAAATTAACACTTCGTCCTATGCCACAAAAAGCAAACCATGGGCCCCAATCCCATCCGGATTTCTCAACATCAATATAATCAACAACAGTAAATAAACTGTACTATGTATATATGTATATCTGTGAAAATCCGGACAACATGTATCAGAATGTATCAGAGCGACCTCTAGAGTAAAACATATACAATATGTACATCAGTAGGTGAAACAAGAACCTACTGGAAAACACATGTGACTCTGATCACTAGCCTCCAAACTGCGACGTGAAACACCAAACATGAACTGCAAACTGGGCACGGAAACCGAAAAGCCCAGGGGAAAGACAATAAACATGTTAGAGTGAGTGGACGAAAATAAATGTCTTTCACCAGTAATATATATATATAAAATCATATGCGAGTCAAATGCATAAACAAGAAATGGTACACGAGGGAGACTCCAACTCCTCACGCGTCCGGGTACACGAGGGAGACTCCAACTCCTCACGCGTACAGAGCATGCAATATAAAATCGCGGAATCACTCATGGACTACCACGCGATAGCACAGTCTGAATCACGGGATCCCAGACCCACACGTGATTCCTAGCCAGAAAGGCCTCGGGTCAGGATATCTGTCCCCCCCGGAGCGTACTCGGGGATCAGCCGAGAAGCCAATGTGTATCGATACAACAACATAACGAAGACTGTACTCTATGTAAATCAAATCATAAATCTTTTCTATGCACATGCTTAAAACATAATATGTACATATATGTATATATTCGTATACGTATATTCGTATAAGCATATTCGTAAAACACATGCTCGTAAAATCATAATCAATCTGCATGCTCAAGTTCATAAATCATAAATAAAGACTCGCAATCAATCCGTGAAAATAAAGTGTCCACTCACAGACTCTCGAAATGCGCACACGCGCTAAACTCGTGGTCCGGCGGAAGATCCCTCGCCTGAAGCACGATCACGATCCAAATCTCGATCTCGATCTCGTGAATATTCACAAAACATAACTGATCAATTTCGTAATCCACAACACTGTACTGATGCACGGAAACCAACCGTTCCCGGAAATACGAAATGCGGTGCAAAATGAATTACGGAAATCCCTAAATCCCCACTCGAAATCTCAACTGACAATCGGCTAATCAAATCAACCCGAAAACCTTCGTACGATAACCAGGGCGCGATTTCGAGAAAAACGACACTAATTACATCGAAATCTGAAAAGTTGACTTTTTCCCCACCGTTGACCGCCGTCGGCGGCGGCGCGCCGTCAACGGAGGAATCACACGGCCAAACTCTCCAGTTCCCTAGGTCTCATCAAGGCGAGCAACATCCATAACTAACACAAGGCTCAATTCAAACCGGAACTACCTCAACCGACAAAAATCCGATCAAAATTTCCAACTCCGGCAACCCATTCGGGTTCACCGGAAAATTCCACCAACCATCAATCAAAACACATAGGAAGCTTCCTTGGGGCAAGGCGAGTCGAAGCCCTCACCCCTCCGCCTCCAATACTCACCGGAAAACCTTCCCCCGTCGAGGACGATTTCCGGCGAACTAACCCGAATCGGGTTCAACCCATACCTCACCAATTCTTCTCAAACCACACACCATCACATTCGAAATCTCAAGAGGAAGCGAATAGTACCTGTCCCGTGGTGGATGGTGACCGGAATCCGGTCGCCGGAGGTGAAGGCCGAAACGGGAAAGTCACACTTTCTCTGGTCAATGGTCAAACTTTCCAAAACGGGAAAGTCCACGATGGTCAAAGCAAATTCGTGTTTTTGCGACTATTTCTCGACTATTTTTCGACTTTTCGATATTTATACTCGTCCCTCGGGTCGATCAACGGTCCGGAATGAATATACGATGTGATTCGGATAAGCTCGAAACAATCGGATAAACTCGTCGGAACCCGAAACTTCAAATAATCATAAAATATTCCTCGGTTATCGGAAAAATCTTCCGGAACCGCCCACAAACTCGAAATCACGTACTCTACACTTTCCGTGAAGATACCCAACTCAAATTCTCGACTGAAAACAAAGTCGCGAATCGAATCGACAAACCACATAATATCGCAAAGCTGCGACTAAAACCAAATCTCGAGAATCGTGCCAATCACACATCTGATTCTGGTTCGGGTCGTCACAAACAATCTCTGACAAATACAACTTGGCCAATCTGCCCACTGATATCTTCCCCGGAAGTGCGAGAAAATGCGCAGATTTCGTCAGTTGATCCACAATAACCCAAATACCAGTGTTGCCAGCCGAAGTACGCGGCAACTGATAAACGAAATCCATGGTAATATGGTCCCACTTCCAAACTGGAATCTCCAGTGGCTGCAACTTTCCCACAGGCTTCTGCCTCTCCACTTTAACCTGCTGACAGATCAAACATCGGCTCACATATGCGGCAATCTCCCAATTCATGTTGCGCCACCAATAATACGCTCAAAGTGTACGAAACATTTTCGTACCACCGGGATGCATCACATACGCCGAACAATAAGCTTCGTCCAAAAGCTCCTTCTTCAGACTCTCGTCTCGGGGTACGCACAATCTGCCTCTGAATAACAACGTACCGTCGTCACTCAACCGAAACTCTATTGGCACACCATTCCGTATCATGGTCTTCTTGTCCAACATGTAGGAATCCGAATCCTGAGCTTCCCGAACCTGATCAACCAACACGGGTCGAACCTGGAAACTGGCTAACAGAGCTCCCTCGTCATTACACTCGAACTCGGCTCCCGTAACCCGAAGCTCGGCTAACATAGACACCCTGGCCACTCACACATGAAACAACGAAGCTCCAGATTTCCGACTGAGTGCATCGGCAACAACATTGGCCTTCCCTAGATGGTACTCGAAAGTGCAATCATAGTCGTTGATCAACTTCATCCACCTACGCTGCCTCATGTTCAAGTCTGGCTGCGTCCGCAAGTAAGTGAGACTCTTATGATCTGTGTAAATCTTACACTGGGCTCCGTGCAAGTAATGTCTCCAACTCTTTAACGCTAGCACAATAGTAGCCAACTACAAATCATGGGTCGGATAGTTAACTTCGTGTGGTTTCAGCTGCCTGGAACCGTAGGCTACAACTCTGCCATGTTGCATCAGTACACAACCAAGTCCCAACTTCGACTCGTCACTGTAAACCACGAACTCACCGCTGTCGTCTGGTAAAGTCAGAACCGGTGCTGCAGTCAACTTTTCCTTCAGGAGCAAGTAACTCTCCTCACATGCATCGGACCACTTGAACTTGACGCCTTTCTTCGTCAGTCTGGTCAGTGGAGTAGCAATCTGAGAAAAATCCTGCACAAAGCGCCGGTAGTAGCCTGCCAAACCTAAGAAACTCCAGATCTCCGGTACGGTGGTAGGTCTACTCCAATTCAGCACGGCCTCGATCTTGTCAGGATCTACGCTGACTCCCTCAGCCGATATCACGTGGCCTAGCAACTTCACACTGTCCAACCAAAACTCGCACTTGCTGAACTTCGCAAACAACTGTTTGTCCCGCAAAGTCAGCAATACCGCTCGCAAATGCTTCTTGTGCTGGCCCACACTCCTGGAATATATCAAGATATCATCGATGAACACGATCACGAACTTGTCCAGAAATCGTCTGAACACCCGGTTCATTAAGTCCATAAAGGCTGTGCGGGTGTTGGTCAACCCAAACGGCATAACCAAAAACTCGTAGTGCCCATACCGCGATCTGAAAGCTGTCCTGGCCAAATCAGACTCTCGGATCCTCAACTGATGATATCCGGACCTGAGATCAATCTTCAAAAAGACTGAAGCTCCCTTGAGCTGATCAAATAAATCGTCAATCCGCGGCAACGGATACTTGTTCTTCACAGTGACCTGATTCAGCTTCCGGTAATCGGTGCACAACCGCATGGATCCATCCTTCTTCCGCACAAACAAAATCGGGGCACCCCATGGCGAAACACTGGGTCGAATAAAACCCTTCTCCAGCAACTCCTGAAGTTGACTATGCAGCTCTTTCAACTCTGTTGGCGCCATACGATACGGTGCCTGAGATATGGGTCCTGTGCCCGGCAACAACTCAATGGTGAAATCGATCTCCCGAACTAGAGGTATACCCGGTAACTCCTCCGGAAAAACATCTGGAAACTCGGAAACAACCTTAATACCACTAATGTCTGGCACAACAGCCGTGGTGTCGACAACATGAGCTAAGTAAGCAACACAACCCTTCTTCATCATCCGATCCGCCTTCATCGCGGAAATCACACATGGTAATGAAATGTTCTTCTCGCTGCGAAACAATATCTTTGGAAAGCCTGGTCGTCGAAACACGACCTCCTTCTTGTGACAGTCAAACATGGCCTAATGTGTCTCTAAGAAGTCCATACCCAAGATCAAATCAAAATCAACGATATCAAGCAACAACAAGTCCGCGGCTAAACCATGTCCTCCAATAAAAATCTCACAGTCTCTATACACCCACCCAATATTCACAATCTTACCGGACGGATGCAATACTCTCTAAAACCCCGGAAGTGGAGACGCAGGTACAGTATCTAAAGATGATAGTCTATACGACATAAATGAATGCGTAGCACCTGGATCTAACAATGTAAGTAATTGAATACCAAAGATATGCAACGTACCGATAACAATTTCTGGTGAAGCTCTGCCCTCACGTAAAGTTATGGCATGAACCCTGGCCTGCCCGGCTAGTCATCCACGCTGAGGCTGTCCCTGCTGTCTGCCCTGGCCCACAAACTGTACTGATCTAGCCCCCGAATTGGCACCTCACTCTCCTCCGGAACTCTGGGCCGCCTGTCCACCAGCACCATCAAGCTGGAAACACTCTCTCGCATAGTGACCCACCTGGCCACAACGAAAACAAGTGACAGGGCCTCGCTGACACAGACCAACATGGTGCCTGCTGCAGAAACTACATAACAGGTACTCCCTCGGTATGGTAAAAGAGCCACCGGAACGCCGAGGATAACTGGAACCACTAGAACCTCCACTAGACTGTGGTCGCTGCGGTCGATCTCTCCTCCATCTCTGTCTCTGTCTCGGTGCACTAGATGGTGGTCGATATGGTCCACTGCCTGAGGATGAACCAGATCCAGAAGTATCAGAACTCAGCCTCTTGGAAGGCCCCTAACTCGGTCCGCCCTCCTCAAACCGTCTAGGCTGGTATCTCAACTGCCTTTCCTTCTCGATATCCTCACATCGGAGTGCTGCACTGACAAACTCGTCGAAGTTGTTCCGAGGCATCGTAGTCAGAGTCCCCTTGATTTTCAAGTTCAAACCCAGCTCAAATCTGCGACACTTGGCTTCCTCAGTAGCCATCATGTCACACGTAAACCGAGATAAGCGGGTAAACCTGTCCCGGTACTCAAGCACAGACAAACTGCCCTGCCTCAAGTTCGTGAACTCCTCATACTTCTGCTGCTGGGTAGCCTGGTTGAAGTATCTCCGTATAAATAAATCTCAAAACAAAGTCCACGGAGTATCAACTGGTACCCAATCGGTGCTAACCCACCAGAAGTACGCATCTAACTCAAGTAATCCGACTGCTGCCACTGTCATCTTCTCAGGGGTAAAACGCAGACGCTCACAAACTCGTTCAACTTGAACTAACCATATCTCACACATCTCTGGATCAGCTGAACCTGAAAAGACAGTCGCACCAGCAGTACGAGCTTTGACCACAGGGTCAAAACGCTCCTCCAAACACAACACTCGCATCAGCAAGTCGTGCGTTTGGCGATCCTCATCAGGATCCACTTCCCGATCAACACGGGGACCACGTTGAGGAGGCATCCTACTGATACAAGAAAAGCATTAGGTACAAGCAGAAGGAACGTAATTATGAGACCTCATATATTTGAGAACACATAACACCCGAAGCATTGATAAGTACCGCTGGCCAGTCGGGTCATCGCTCCAGACATGCTGTACAAATTCAAATACCCTAAGCGTCACAACTACGAGAGTCTACAGAATCTGACCACCTAATGCTCTGATACCAAGCTGAAAGGATCCAACCCCGATTTAGTTGGACATGCCCAAGTTCGTGCGACGACCCTGTTTGAGGGCAGAGTTTCACTGAGGTTACCGTTGCTTGACATCCATGGCTATTATGCTTGCATCTTTACATCTGGGTTTGTGGAGAATGTTGTATCCATTTGATGAGATTGTGTGTATCAGGTGGGGTATCGAGACTATGAGGTTTACAAGAGGTTGTGGACTAGCTGTAGAGTTGTTGTTGCTGGACATTGAGGATTTGTTATGTTTTTGGGGGATAGACTTCTTGGTGACTCATTGGACTGTGGTTGTTTGTCGCAAGAATGTTGTAGTCACTACCAGAAGAATGATTATACCCGACGAGATTCCCAAAAAACGACCGACGAGGAGGGTTCTCGTCGGGTATAGTTTACTATAACCGACGACAGGATTACCTCGTCGGTCATAGTTTTTTTTTCCGACGAGATAATCTTGTCGTCGGTTATAGTGGCCGAAAAGTCGTCGGGCATAGGTTTCAATTAAGACCGACGATTTTTTCAGACTATAACCGACGAGTTATTGGTATCGTCGGCTATAGTTTCTTATTTCAGATCCAATCTGGGCAGCAGCTAGCTAGCTCTGTGATTTCTGAAAATCTCCCGTGAAAACTGAAAATGCGAAGAAATCTTTGGGTGATGTCGAAAACTGTGAAGAATGCGCGCATGAGTTCGTGATTCGATCATTATATATATAGGTACGTACATATATATATATATATGTGTATACGTGTTAATTAATTAATTAATCGATTGTTGATATATATGATCATATGATGTTGATTTTGAATGGATCGATCGATGGATTGGAGTTAATTGATCGATTGTTGAGTTTGATCGAGTAATTGATGGTTGATTAATTTGAGTACGTGATTGATAGTTGAGTTGGAGTACGTACGTAGTACGTAATTGATTATATATATATTGTGATTATTAATTATAGGATTAATTGTGATTATTAATTATGCATGGGTATATATAATATATATATTGTGATTATTATTGTGATGGTGATGATATATGGTACGTGGGTGGTTTGATTGGGGGCCGGGGGAGAGATGGAGAGGGCCGGGAGAGAGGGAGAGGGAGAGAGAGGGGAAAAAATGAGTCTTTGGGTGGGGTTGGGTTTTATATGGGAATAAGATTTGGCGCGAAATGAGTGTTTTTTGGGGTTTGGGTTATCAAATTTTGCGGTTTTTAATTAATCCCTGCTAATTTTACCTCTCATTGTTGGCGCCAAATTAAGGTGAAAATGGCGGGGGATTAGCTCGATCAGTGTTGTAATTAATTAGGTAGCTAGCTAGTCAGGGATCGAGTAGGCTAGATTGAATAATTAAATTATGTAATTTAATTATAGTTTGAATATTGATATATATATATAGATATATATATATATATATCTAGCTATGAAATTTTAATTAATAAGATCATGGGTATATATACATGCAGTTATAATTTTCAGGATGGACAAGAGTTGGATGTGTCTTCCAAGATGGGATGTAAGATAATACCGTGGAATTAGAAGTTTTGTGGAATATGTGAAAGTTAATTGTGGAGAGATGACAATTCATTATTGTCCGTGTACGAAATGTCAGTGTCGCAGCGAGCGATATCGTTTTCACATCGATAAAGTATTGGAGCACTTGAAGGAAAACGGGTTTTGGGATAAGT
The DNA here is from genome assembly GCA_946800695.1 of Geum urbanum. Classification (NCBI taxonomy): domain Eukaryota; kingdom Viridiplantae; phylum Streptophyta; class Magnoliopsida; order Rosales; family Rosaceae; genus Geum; species Geum urbanum. Next base: position 13,221,683 of record OX327008.1, on the reverse strand, counting down.
ACACATGCTGGATTTATCACGGTGAGAGCTCATCAGTTGGTCAACATGATCACGGACAATTTTTTTAGAGTGGCTCTACATCCAATGATCCAACAACAAGTTTGATCAACGATATGTTTCCTCATGAGAGCGGTATATTTGCTCAAGCACCGGATATCCCTCCCGCCGTTGGCGACTTCCCTCATATTGAGCCAGTCCAGCAATTACCTACAGCTGTCAACACTGCTGGTATGGATAAGTACAACAACCTCATTGCCTTCCAACAGACCCCGTTGTACAACGGGTGTAATGCATCTGTTCTCGAAAGTGTTATGGGAGTAATGAAGCTCAAAGTAGAGAACAAAATGAGTGTGAAGGCTGTTGATGATTGGCTGAAGTGGTCTGGTTTGTTGTTGCCCCCCGGTCATCGGCTTCTTACCACTCATCGTAAGGTGCGACAGATCCTGAAACATCTTGGCATTTCCTACATCAAAATCCATGCTTGTAGATATGATTGTGTTCTCTTCTGGGGTGAAGATGCTTATGGGAATGATCTTGAATCCCTTGATGAATGCCCGATATGTGGTACAGATAGGTATAAGTTGACTCCTGCCGGAAATAAGAAAGCTGTGAAGATACTTCGGTATTTTTCGCTGATAGATAGGCTAGAACGGTTGTTCATGTCTGCACACACGGCTGAAGCTATGAGATGGTGGGCCGAGAGGAATTTGCCTGATGGTGATACGCTTATACACCCTGCTGACGGAGAGGCTTGGAAGCACATGGTGAAGAAGTTTTCTTATTTTGCATCAGAGGTTCGAAATGTTTGGCTGAGGCTTTCATCTGACGGATTCAACCCTTTTGGCAACATGAGTCTTCAATACAGTATATGGCCAGTTATTTTGGTACCGTACAACCTTCCTCCATGGATGTGCATGAAAAAAGAATACAATATGCTCACTATGATAATTCCAGGGCCGGGTTATCCAGAAAAGTGTCTCGATGTGTATTTGAGACCTTTGATTGAGGAGCTTAAGTACTTGAGTGAGCATGGTCATCCCACTTATGACAAGTTCAAAAATGAGATGTTCAAGATGCATGCCATACTTGTTGACACCATTAGCGATTTTCCTGCACGCGGGATGTTGTCGGGCAACGTTACCAGGGGATACAGGGCTTGTCCAGAGTGCATGACGGTTGAGTGTTGCAGACCTCATTGCAGGAAGATTGTACAGATGCGTCATCGTTGTTGGCTTCCACATGATCACCCATTTCGGGAGGATATTGAGGCATTTGATGGGACTGTGGAAACAGGTGAGCCGCCAAGGAGATGGACGGGGGATGAAATATTGGAAGTGCTAAATGAATACGATTTTGGGCAGCTAAGCAATCATCCTGGGATAGTGGCGTCAATACCTGACAAACCGGACAGGTATAAATTTTGGACACACAAAAGTATTTTTTGGGAACTTCCGTATTGGTCCAAGTTGCTAATCAGACACTACTTAGATGTCATGCACATAGAGAAAAATGTGTGCGAGAGTGTGGTCGGCACAGTGTTGAATTGGGAGAGAAAAACTAAAGACGGCCCGAAGGCACGCATTGATCTTAAAAGGATGGGACTGCGAAAACATTTGTGGTTGAGAGATGGGAAGAAAAAAATGCCACAAGCTCCTTATACCGTGAAGCCTGCCCAGAAGAATGAAATTTTTGGCTGGATGGGTAATGTCAGGTATCCTTCAGGATATGCTGGAAATATAAGTCGATGTGTTAACTTCAAAGACAATAAGATGTACGGACTAAAGAGTCATGACTGTCATATACTGCTTCAACGCCTCTTCCCTGTTTTCATTCGAGGGTACCTGCCCAAAGAGGTGGTGGAGCCGTTAGTGGCTTTGTCAAGATTCTTTCAGAAGTTATGCACGAGAGAAGTGAAGAAATCAGACTTGTTGGAAATGCAACAGGACATCATTTTTATCATGTGCAAATTCGAAAGGATATTTCCTCCAAACTTTTTCGACATCATGCCTCACCTGATGCTCCATCTTCCGGAACAATTGTTGCTTACTGGTCCAGTACACAACACATGGATGTATCCTATGGAAATGTACGTAATGCATCTCTGAATCTGGCTATATATATGTCGATCTTTAATATTATTTATTCACTTATTGTTGCAATAAGCATAACATGCTCGATCTGTAATTACCAATTTACAGACAATTAGGGGACTACAAAGACTATGTGATGAACAAATCTGCCCCTGAAGGGTGTATCGTTGAAGCATATATTGCGCATGAGTGCGTAACGTACACCAAGTTGTATTTGGGAGCGTTGGAGGACCCTCCACAACATATGCCAGTAGATGGAGGGCAGTTCAACCTTTCGATCATCTCCGATGATGTTGAAGTTTATGGAAAGTTGCCCAACTCGTACAAGTTGGAACCTTATGAGCTAGTCATTGCCTATTGGTTGGTATTGATTAACTGTCCAGAAGTTCAATATTGGAAAAATTTGCACCTTTACTACCCTGCTATTTCCGGTGATGTTGAGTACCACAACAAAACGTTCGCAAACTATTTTGGCAACTGGGTACGTTTATAGATAAATTGACATGTATATGATGTTAAGTGCATGTCTCGCATCCTATTTATAGTTAAGTTAATAAATGATTATTTTCAGATGAATCATGTACAAGATGATGGTATCCCTCAGTGGTCACACGAATTGAGGCTCTTGGCGCAGAAACCGGTAACTTCCAGAGTTTATCCTATGTGTAAGGTAAATGGCGTGCTATTTATTTGTGAACATAGAGATGTCAGACGAAAAACACAGAATTCTGGGGTAATGGTGCATGGTGGGCAGAATGGAGTTGACTATTACGGTGTTCTCCATTCAGTTGTCGAATTAATATATGGGGAAGGCATGACCGTGCACTTGTTTAAGTGTAGATGGTTTGATACCGACCCTCAGAACACAAGGACCGATCAATACGAGATTTTTTCGGTGAATACTGCTACAAGCTGGTATGAAGATGATCCGTTTGTGTTGGCCACGGCGGTGAAACAAATGTTCTATCTTGATGATCTTGTGCATAAAGGCGCATGGAAAGTGGTTAACCATGTTCTTCCACGAAACATATACAGTGCCTCAACCCTTGGTGTGACCTCAAATAATGAAGAAGTCAGTGCATACCAAGAGCCGAACGCAACTGGTATTCCTGACCCTCAACAATTCGCCTTAATAATGTGAGACAGGGCAGTGTGGTACGAATTCCTCAACCGAATCTTCTTGATGTTAATCAAAATGAAGACAATGAAGACTCAAGTGACGAGGACATACACATCTTACCTGAAATTAACTCGGAAACAGAGTCAGACTCAAGCGATGATTCTTATTATGCGCCTTAATTAGTGTATATATGTATGTTATTTTGACTTAGAACGTGCATTGTAAAATTAATTTTATTCAGATTATCGACTTTAAATTGTGTCGATCGATCGATGAAATTGCTATATCCCCATCATAAGAGAGAGAGCTCGAGAGATCGATCGAAAAAAAAATACAACCGATCGACGATCGATATAAATAAATGCGAAATAATTAATATCGTATTATTAAATAATAATTTAATCATTTCGTATTAACTATTAATAATTTCGTATTAACTATTAATAAATATATATATTAATACACTACATATTTAATTAGTTTACCGGCATAAATGAAAAATAAATAGAAGAACTATATCCGACGACATTCATATGAAATCTCGTCGGATATAGTTTTGGTTCAACTATAACCGACGATATTACTTATCTCGTCGGTTATAGTTCTTGTTTATATCCGAATCTGGGTACGTTTTGGGCAGAAACGAAATTGCCCAAAACGAGACATCAGAGGTCCGATCGATTTTCTCCGTTTCCTTCATCTTGGAAGCAAGCAATCGAAGGTCCTGTGGTATTCCATCGATCCTCAAGCCAAAGCCCTCGTCGATTAGTTAAAAATCAGGTTTGAAATCCCTAATTTCAAATTTTCGAATTTTTTTTAATTTAGGTTAGATTTGAAGTTGTGGAATGTGTTGATCGATAATGTGGATGCATGTATTGATATAGTTGTGGAATTTGTTAATTTTATGCATGTATTGATATATATTGGAATAATTTTGAATTTTAGGTTAAATTGGTATATTGGAAAATAGCTAGGGGAATTTTAGGTTAAATTGGTATATTGGAAAATAGGGGAATTTTAGGTTATATTGGAATATATTGGAATTTTATGCATGTATTGATATATATTGGAATATATTGGAATTTTAGGTTAAATTTGGATTAAGTTTTTTGTTAATTGGATTTGGAATATATATATTATTGTTGAATTTGGATTTTTGGATTATTGATATATATAGTTAAATTATTGGATTATATATGTATTGGATGAATTATATTTGGATTATATATATATTGTAATTATTGTGGATTTTATGGAATTATTTGTGATTTTTGTGGAATATTTATATATTAGAATATATATTGGATTATTGATATATATTGGAATATGCATGTACTCGATTTTTTGGATGAATTAGGAATTATTTTTAATTTTTATAATTTTATAGCAACGATGAATTGGTTTAATTGCGGACCTTCCCGAGGGGCCGGGTCGAGTTCGAGGGGGAGGTGCAGAGGGAGAGGGAGATCGTGAAAGGACCCAATCCCGATTCAGTTACCTAAACCGGAATCAAACCTTTTCGAAAATACGAACCAACAAAATTTTTTCGAAATTTGGGCAGAGTTTCGTTACTAACGTTGAATTACCATAACCTGCACCCAGAAATTAACACTTCGTCCTATGCCACAAAAAGCAAACCGTGGGCACCAATCCCATCCGGATTTCTCAACATCAATATAATCAACAACAGTAATTAAATTGTACTATGTATATATGTATATCCGTGAAAATCCGCACAACATGTATCAGAATATATCAGAGCGACCTCTAGAGTAAAACATATACAATATGTACATCAGTAGGTGAAACAAGAACCTACTGGAAAACACAGGTAACTCTGATCACTAGCCTCTAAACCGCGACGTGAAACACCAAACCTGAACTGCAAACTGGGCACGGAAACCGAAAAACCCAGGGGAAAGACAATAAACACGTTAGAGTGAGTGGACGAAAATAAATGTCTTTCACCAAGTAATATATACGTATAAAATCATATGCGAGTCAAATGTATAAGTAAAGAAATGGTACACGAGGGAGACTCCAACTCCTCACGCGTACAGAGCATGCAATATAAAATCGCGGAATCACTCATGGACTACAACACGATAACACAGTTTGAATCACGGGATCCCAGACCCACACGTGATTCCTAGCCAAAAAGGCCTCGGGTCAGGATATCTGTCCTTCCCGGAGCGTACTCGGGGATCAGCCGAGAAGCCAAGGTGTATCGATACAACAACATATACTGAGACTGTACTCTGTGTAAACCAAACCATAAATCTTTTCTATGCACATGCTTAAAACATAATATGTACGTATAAATATATTCGTATATGCATAATCATAAAACACATGCTCGTAAAATCATAATCAATCTGCATGCTCAAGTTCGTAAATCATAAATAAGGACTCGCAATCAATCCGTGAAAATAAAGTGTCCACTCACAGACTCTCGAAACGCGCACACACGCTACACTCGTGGTCCGGCGGAAGATCCCTCGCCTGAAGCACGATCACGATCCAAATCTCGATCACGACCTCCTGAATATTCACAAAACATAACTGATCAAAATCGTAGTCCACAACACTGTACTGATGCACAGAAACCAACCGTTCCCGGAAATACGAAATGCAGTACAAAATGTATAACGGAAATCCCGAAATTCCCACTCGAAATCTCGATTGACAAACGGCTAATGAAATCGACCCAAAAACCTCTGGACGACGATCAGGGCGCGATTACGAGAAAAACGACACTAATTACATCGAAATCTGAAAAGTTGACTTTTTCCCCTCGCCGTTGACCGCCGCCGACGCCGTCAACGGTTGAATCACGCGGCGAAATTCTCCAAATCAGACCATCTCAACCTTGCGAGCCTCTTTCCCTTCTATCACTAAGACCAATTCAAATCACAACCACCTCAAAATCAAGCAAAACCGAACGAAAATCCTAAACCAAATCCCTAATCGGGTTGCATCAAAAACTCTTCCCTAACCTCAATTGATCACACCAATAGACTCAGAGAGACGAGGGAAGTCGAATCCCCCCAATCTCCCCTTCCAAAACTCGCCGGAGCCAAGCTCCCCGTCACCGGCGAAATCACCATCTCGGCCTCCAATGGTTCCTCCCCAAAACGACATCAATTCTTCTCAAACCAAAGATACACATACTCGAAATCACAAAAGGAATCGAACTATACCTGTCCCGTGGTGGATGGTGGCCGGAATCCGGTCGCCGGAAGTGAAGGCCGAAACGGGAAAGTCACACTTTCTCTGGTCAACGGTCAACCTTTCCAAAAAAGGAAAGTCAAAGCCAAACTGAGATTTTCGACGATTTACGACTATTTTCGATATTTATACTCGCTCCTCGAGTCGATCGACGGTCCAAAACGAATATACGAAATGATTCGGATAAGCTCGAAACAATCGGATAAACTCGTCGGAACCCGAAACTTCAAATAATCATAAAATATTCCTCGGTTAATCATAAAATCTTCCGGAACCACCCACGAACTCGAAATGACGTACTCTACACTTTCCGTGAAGACACCCAACTCAAATTCTCAACCAAAAACAAAGTCGCGAATCGAATCGGCAAACCACATAATATCGCAAAACTGCGACTATAACCAAATCTCGAGAATCGTGCCAAACACACATCTGATTCTGGTTCGGGTCGTCACAAACCTACCCCCCTTAAAGAAATTTTGACCTCGAAATTTACGTACCTGTCATGTGAACAGATGAGGATACTGCTCCTGCATACGCTGCTCGGTCTCCCAAGTGGCCTCCTCAACTGAATGGTTCTGCCACAAGACCTTCACCAGCGGAATCACACGATGCCTCAACTCCTGCTCACGTCGATCGAGAATCTGCACTGGCTCCTCAACATACGATAAATCCTCCATGATCGGCAACTGCTGTGGGGCTAACACATGTGAAGAATCTGAGATGTACTTCCGCAACATCGAAACATGGAAGACATCATGCACACGAGCCATCTCAGCCGGTAACTCAAGTCTGTAAGCAACAACTCCAACCCTCTTTGTAATCTCATACGGACCAATGTACCGCGGTCGAAGCTTGCCACGCTTCCCGAAATGCACTACTCCCCTCCACGGAGATAGTTTCAGGAAGACCCAATCACCAACCTCGAACTCTAAACTCTTCCTCCTCACATCCGCGTAACTCTTTTGCCGATCCTGGGAAATCTTCAGTCGATCCCGAATAACTTGAATGTCCTCCATCGTAGTTTTCACCAAATCAGGACCAATAAGCCAACGCTCGCCCACCTCACTCCAACACAATAGAGTGCGACACTGCTTCCCGTACAGAGCCTCGTACGGTGCCATCTCAATACTGGCCTGATAGCTGTTGTTGTAGGCGAACTCGATCAAGTGTAACTGCTGATCCCAGTTACCACGAAACTGCAACACACATGATCTCAGCATATCCTCAAGTGTCTGAATGGTCCGCTCGGACTGCCCGTCAGTCTGAGGATGAAAAGCTGTACTAAACCGCAACCTCGTGCCCAACGCTCGCTGTAAAGCCTGCCAAAACTGAGAAGTGAACTGATTATCTCGGTCAGAAACAATCGATACGGGCACACCATGCAAGCGAACAATCTCGGATAAGTACAACTTGGCCAATCTGCCCACTGAAATCTTCCCTGGAAGTGCAAGAAAGTGTGCGGATTTTGTCAATCGGTCAACAATAACCCAAATGCCAGTGTTGCCTGCCGAAGTACGCGGCAACTGATAAACGAAATCCATCGTGATATGCTCCCACTTCCAAACTGGAATCTCAAGTGGCTGTAGTTTCCCTGCAGGTTTCTGCCTCTCCGCCTTCACCTGCTGACAAATCATACACCGACTCACGTATGTGGCAATCTCCCGCTTCATGTTGCGCCACCAATAGTACGCTCGAAGTGTACGAAACATCTTCGTACCTCCGGGATGCACCGCATACGCTGAACTGTGGGCCTCGTCCAGAATCTCCTTCTTCAAGTCCTCGTCCCTGGATACGCATAATCTGCCCCTGAACAACAACGTACCGTCGTCGCTCAATCGGAACTCTGTAGGCACACCATTCCGAATCATGGTCTTCTTGCCCAGCAAGTAAGGATCTGAATCCTGTGCCTCCCGTACCTGATCAACCAACACTGGTCGAACCTGAAAACTGGCCAACAAAGCTCCATCATCATCATACCCAAATACAGCACCTGTAGCTCGAAGCTCGGCTAACATCGATACTCTGGCCACACACATGTGAAACAAAGAGGCTCCGGATTTCCGGCTAAGTGCATCCGCTACAACGTTGGCCTTCCCTGGATGGTACTCAAACGTGCAATCGTAGTCGTTGATCAACTCCATCCATCGGCGCTGCCTCATATTCAGGTCCGGCTGCGTCCGCAAGTAAGTGAGACTCTTGTGGTCAGTGTAAATCTTACACTGAGCACCATATAAATAATGCCTCCAACTTTTCAATGCTAATACAATAGCGGCTAACTCCAAATCATGCGTCGGATAGTTGATCTCGTGCGGTTTCAGCTGTCTGGAACCATATGCCACGACTCTACCATTCTGCAGCAACACACAGCCAAGGCCCATCTTCGACGCGTCACTGTACACAACAAACTCACCACTGTCGTCTGGCAATGTCAGAACTGGTGCGGTAGTCAATCTCTCCTTCAGGAGCAAATAACTCTCCTCGCATGCATCAGACCACTCAAACTTGACGCCCTTCTTCGTCAATCTGGTCAGTGGTGTAGCTATCCGGGAGAAATCATGTACAAACCGTCGATAATAGCCTGCTAGCCCCAAGAAACTCCTGATCTCCGGCACAGTAGTGGGTCGACTCCAATTCAGCACGGCCTCGATCTTGTCAGGATCAACACTAACTCCCTCGGCCGAAATCACGTGGCCCAGAAACTTCACACTATCCAACCAGAACTCACACTTGCTAAACTTCGCGAACAGCTGATGGTCCCACAAAGTCTGCAACACCGCTCGTAAGTGCTTCTTGTGCTGGCCCACACTCCTCGAATATATCAAAATATCATCAATGAATACAATCATGAACTTGTCCAGGAACCGTCGAAACACCCGATTCATCAAGTCCATGAAAGCTGCAGGGGCGTTGGTCAACCCAAACGGCATAACCAAAAACTCATAGTGCCCATACCGCGTCCTGAAAGCTGTCCTGGCCACATCTGAATCCCGGATTCTCAACTGATGATACCCGGATCGAAGATCAATCTTCGAAAAGACTGCTGCTCCCTTCAGCTGATCGAACAAGTCGTCAATCCGTGGCAACGGATACTTGTTTCTCACTGTAATCTGATTCAGCTTACGATAGTCGATGCACAAACGCATGGACCCGTCCTTCTTTCGCACAAACAACACCGGAGCACCCCACGGAGAAACACTCGGTCGAATGAATCCCTTCTCCAACAACTCCTGAAGCTGAATCTGCAACTCCCTCAACTCTACAGGCGCCATCCGGTACGGTGTCTGGGAAATCGGTCCAGTACCCGGCAATAACTCAATGGTAAAATCAATCTCCCGTACAGGGGGTATACCAGGTAACTCCGCTGGAAACACATCCAGAAACTCAGACACCACCTCAATACTACCAAGATCCGGCACTGCAGCTGTAGTGTCCACAACATGGGCTAAATACGCAACACAACCCTTCTTCATCAACCGATCCGCCCTCATCGCGGAAATCAAACACGGTAGGGAAGTGTTCTTCTCGCCACGAAACAGTATCTCAGGCAACCCTAGTCGTCGAAATGCGACCTCCTTCCTGTGGCAATCAAACATGGCCCAGTGCGACTCCAAAAAGTCCATACCCAATATCAGATCGAAATCCACAATATCAAGCAGTAACAGATCAGCGGCTAAACCATGGCCATTGATAAACACCTCACAATCTTGGTAAACCCAACCGATGCTCACAACCTCACCTGACGGATACAACACTCTCCACAACCCCGGAAGTGGAGATGCGGGTACCGTAGCCAATGATGACAGTCTAAATGATATGAATGAATGTGTGGCACCTGGATCTAACAATGCAACTACTGGAATACCAAAAACATGTAACGTACCGATAACGACCTCCGGTGATGCTCTGCCCTCACGCATAGTCATAGCATGAACTCTCACCTGTCCGGCTGGTCGTCCTCGCTGGGGCTGTCCTTGCTGTCGGCCCTGGCCTGCAAACTGTGCTGGTCGAGCTCCCGTAGTGGCATCTCGCTCACCTCGCACATAATATCGCAAAACTGCGACTATAACCAAATCTCGAGAATCGTGCCAAGCACACATCTGATTCTGGTTCGGGTCGTCACAGATCGGGACGTGGGGATGAGGGCACCGGAAGTCAGTCCGCATCAGGATCCACCAGTGTCCCCAACACTTACAGTCTTCCACTGACCTCTCGAAACCGTACACTGATGGGCGAGGGACAACCTCAGCAGCAGCAGCTCGAGCCTGCTCGATCCTCAGGCGCGAGGAGGGTTCATCAGGTCAGTCGCACGCCGGAAACGAATAGTGCGACTCAATCCTTGGTCCGAATGCTGGACATTTATCGCGAGGACCCTTCCCCCGTCATACACCAGACAGCTCCTCATTCTTCCGAGGAGGCTGGTGGATCCACTCAGTCCTCGGCGAGGATGCGACTATGCCCGCCGTCTACCTTATTCTTACCGTTGGAAATCCCGACGATACCTCACGTCAATTTCGACGGGATGCCTATTCCGGGACAGCTAGGGTTCATTACCCCGGAGCAGGCATATGCGTATGTACCCTTCCAGGAACCTCTCTGGAGTGTGAGGATTCCGGGACAACGCACCGACGAATCAGGTAAATATTAATTAGTGATATCTTTTTACTTAGTAATATTTAAATTCAATTAGGTGTTGATTTTTAAAAAATTGTCTACATATATATGTGATAGGCGAGATCGTGCCCGGTGACAAACAAAAGAGAACCAGAGGCCCCGTCGTCGGCAAGTTACTGGACGACGCCATTCAGGCTAGCGGTGGTGGCCAAGTTATGATTCCGACCGGGGATAGAGGGCAGGTGATCGAGGGAAAGGTCACACGAAAGTACGCGGGGATGGCGGGCAGCCTCATACGGGATAGAGTCCCAATGTTGTGGCCAGATTGGAATTCAGTGCCGCAATCCGTCAAAAATCAGCTGAATAATGCGTTGTCGGTGAGTTGAATTGTATATTCATTATGTAAATTTTCTAAATAAATTTTTAATATTATTGATATATATATATATATGCATTGCAGAGGTGGTTCCGCGTGGATGCAGACATTAGACCCACGTGGGCGGATGAAGTGCATGGGCTCAGGTTTGCAGACCGGCATTTAATTTGTTTCAATTTTTTCGTTTCTTTTGATTATGTTCATACAATGTTGTAAGTTACTAACGCTTGATTTTATGGGTATATATAGATATAAGGAGTAGAAGGGTGAGCTGAAGAAGCATTGGAAAAAGTACGGCGACGATCGTTCGGGTACCCCTAGCGAGTTTCGTTATAGGGAGTACGAGTGGCGATGACTTGCGGTTCACTTCAACAACCCGAAATTGAAGGTACGCAACCTTCCATCGACTAAATTTTTGTTTTATCGTACTTCCCGGTCATTATTTCGCTAATGAGTGTTTTTTTGTTGATGTTGGATTAATCGAGCAGGCTCTTTCTGAAGTCAACACAAGGAACCGGGCCAAAAACACCAAAAATCATCATGCCGGTTCCAGATCATACTCGGGTTGGATCGAGGAGGCGGCCAACCACCCAGAAGAGGATCCCCTTGTCTATACGATGCAGCACGCGTATCCGCAATCCCCCGAATATGCTGTAAGTGTCCTTATAACAAAATAAACTTATTTCTTATTTATTTAGATATAATTTTTTTAATTAATATTTTATTGTTCTTTGTAAATTAGGCGAGAATTCAGGAGGCGATTCCGGAGGTGTTGACTCAAGTGGCGAGAGAGCTCTATCCCGACACCCCCGATGCGGAACTCCCGATTGATCAGATTGATCGATCTGATCCGATCGTCAGGGCCAGGATTATGTCAGCTGCGATCCCTCCAGGGAAGAACACATTCTACTGCAGGGGTTCCGGAAAGTGGGGTCAAGGGCTGCTGAAGCAAACCCCTGAATTCTCTCGCGGATCGGGATCATCATCATCTTCGAGGACTAATGAGCTACAGGACCAGCTTCATAGGCAAGCAATTGAGATGGAAGCTCAACGGCGTCGGATAGAGGAGATGGAGCATGCGCAAGCCGCAGAGCAGAATCGGTTGGCCGAACAGGAGCAGAAGATGGGGACATGGATGCAGCACTGTTATGCACAGCTGCAGGCATCTGGAATCCAGATAGCTCCCCCGCCTATTTTCCGTGCGCCACAACCACAGCCTCACCCTCACCCTCAGCCGCAACCTCAGCCAGACCAGGACCAGCCATCTGATGACAATCCGTTTAATCACATAGATGTAGAATACCCGTAGATTTGAACAATTGTCGGTTTTTATTTTAATTATTTACTACGTACACATGCATATGTATACAGATTTGAACGATTTCGGTTTTTTTTTTAAATTTATTACTATAGTTTCAATGGTTGTTGATGTGCAATTTGAACAATATTTGTGATTATTTCGGAATGCAGGTTTTGGGATAAAACCCAGAACCTGCAAAACAAAAAATTTATAATTAATAACTATAACCGACGATATGTGTCAACATCGTCGGCTATAGTTTTCAACACGGTCAACCATTTTGACCATGGAGAAAACTATAACCGACGATGCCGTCGTCGGTTATAGTTTAAAACTATGGCCGACGATAATTTCTCGTTGCCTTTAGTCCCTTTTTTTTCCAACGAAAAACCTAATTCATCATCGGTTATAGTATCACCGACGGTGCATTACCGACGAGACTATAACCGACGATGCCTCGTCGGGTATAGGGTATACCCGACGATAAAGAGGAACAGTCCGACGACACCTCATCGTCGGGTATAGTACATCTTCTGGTAGTGAGTCCTTTGACATTCATTCGTGCCAAAAGATCTTGTTTAGAGGTGAAAGAAATGCTTTTCTACTACGTGCGGTTTCAGTAATGAGGCTAAGCTGATGATGAAGCAAGGATGTATGCCGTACTTGGCACATGTTCGTGATGTTGAGGTTGTTATACCTGATGTTTGTGATGTTGAGGGTATCTGTGAGTATCCAGATGTTTTCAGAGAATTTATCAGAGTTGAGGGAGTTACAGATTCAAGTTCAGGAATTGTTTGAGGAAGACTTCATTTGATTTAGTGTTTTACCTTGAGGTGTTCCAGTATGTTTTATGAGGATAAAGGATGGTTCGATGAGGTTGTGCATCGACTACCGGAAGCTGAATCAGGTTTCAGAGAAGAGCAAGTATCCTCCACTTCGGATTGATGGCTAGTTTGATCAGCTTACTGGAGTTTCATTTTTCGGAGATTGATTTCAGATGTGAGTACCATCAGTTTCGATTAGAGGGTTGAGTTTGAAATGGTCAGGTACCAGTGAGGAGAGTTACGTGTGGTGGTTAGAGGAGAGGTTGATAAACGCACCATTGTTCACCATTATGTGATGTCAGTGAGGAGTATGTTATGTATAGTGATGTTTCGAAACTAGATTTTGGTTGAGTTGGGCTGCAGCATGGAAATATGTTGGTATATGGTTCCAGGTAGTGGAAGCTTTATGAAGTTACGTATCCTATGTATGATTTGGGAGTAGTTATCTTTGTGTTAGCATCGAAGAGTTGGAGACACTACTGCTACGGTGTGCAGCGCAGTGTAGGATGTACACTGATCACTTGAGTTTCATCTACTTGCGTATTCAGCTAGAATTGAACATGAGGCGGCGTAGATGGATGGGGTTGATTAACGACTATGGCTGCACATTTGAGTTCATTCGAGAAAGGCTAATGTGGTTGTACTTTGACTATCGTTCAGGGGTGTTGTTGCTGATGAACTTAATCAGAAATTTGGAGTTTCTATGTTTCATGTACGTGTTGCAAGAACCTCATTGTTAGCTGAGTTGCGAGCTACGGGAGCTGAGTTAGAGTGAGATGCTGTTGGAACATTGTTGGCTAGTTCCAAGATCGACCTGTGTTACTTGATCGGGTCTGTGAGGCTCAGGATGCGGATTCCTACTGGTTGGACAAGAAGAATACGATTCAGAATGGTGTTCCAACAAAGTATCAGTTGAGGAATGTTGTCATTTCGTCATGCAGAGTGAGGTTATGTGGGCCACGAGACAATGATTTAAAGAGAGAGATGCTTATTGAAGCTCATTGTTCTACGTATGTTATGCACCCTGGTTGTACGAAGATGTATCAGATACTTAGAGTTTACTACTGGTGACGCAACATGAAGGGGGAAATAGCAGCTTATGTGAGCAGATGACTCATTTGTCAGCAAGTGAAGGCACAGAGATAGAAACTTGCTGGGAAGTTACAGCCATTGGAGATTCCCGATTAGAAGTGGGAGCATGTCACTGTAATTTCGTGTATCAGTTACCGCGTACTTCGGATAGTAATACTAATTATTGGGTCATTGTGAACCGTTTGACGAAATCAGTTCTTTTCCTTGTACTTTCAGGAAAGATTTCAGTGGGCAGGCTGGCATAGCTGTATTTGGAAGAGGTTGCCCATTTTCATGGTGTTCTTGTATTCCGGGTCTCTGATCAAGATAACCAGTTACAACAGAGTTTTGGCAAGCATTGTAGTGAGCATTGGGGACCAAATTACAGTTTAGTGCAGTTTTCCATCCTCAGATTGGTGGGCAATCTGAGAGGACTATTCAGACTTTGAGGGAACATGTTGTGGTCCTATGTATTGCAGTTCAGAGGGATTTGGGACCAGTAGTTTCATTTGTTTGAGATTGCTTGCAGTACCAGTTTGCAGACCAGTATTGTTATGACATTATATGAAGTTGTATATGAGGAACAATGTTGCACTCCATTGTGTTGGAGCGAGTTAGGAATGAGATGGCTTTTGGTCCTGATTTAGTAAAATGCACTACTGTAGACCTTCAGATTAGCAAGGACAAGTTGAGTCATTGAGTTCAAGGTTGGTGACTAAGGTTTCCCTGGGATGGTATGATTTGTTTTGGAAGTTGTGGTATACTTTGCCACGTTATATTGGTCCGTATGTGATCATGGGGCGAGTTAGTGTTGTGATGTATAGTTTGGCATTGCCTGTAGCGTTGGAAAGTGTGTATGTTGTATTCTATGTGGTGGAATTACGTTTCAGATTCATTGCATGTTTAGCACCCTATCAGTTCCCTATACAGGAAGACTTGACATTTTTAGAGGAGCCGGTTTAGATTCTAGATTTGAGGGTGCAGGGATTACAGCACATAAATATTTCTTATGTGAAAATCTGTTGGCATAGTCATTCAGTTGAAGTAGCCACTTGGGAGTTGAGCAGTATACAGAAGCAGTGTCCCTACTAGTCTGTTGGCAGACTTGGAAATTTTGAGGTCGAAATTTTTGTAAGGGGGTTAGATTTGTGACAACCCGAACCGGAAATGGTATGTTTATCGGCTTGATTTGCGAGTTTCACGAATAGTCGCGATTTTGTCGTAATTGATCAATATAGCGGGCTTGTTAACGACAAAATTATCAGGCAAGAATTTGATTTGAGATTCTTCACAAAAGTTGTAGAGAATTTAATTTCGAGCTCGTGGGAACTTTCGGAGGATTATTTCGAGTTACGAGGAATAAGTTATGAATATTTTCGGCTGTTAGATTTTGTCGTATTTATTCGTTTTGTTTCGATACGTGTCCGGTATAAATACGGGTGAATACGTGACGAATTAGGAAACTTTCTAATTTTGGAAATCTGGGCCATTGACCATGTTGACTCATGGGTCAAAACTGATCCATTCCAGGCCGAGTTTTGTTTGGCTTCGATGTGCCTTATTCCGGTGTCTTTTGGCCGAGGTTCCTTCATGAAAGTTGTTGGGCTTGAGCTCCTCTTTCTTTTGATAAGTCATTCACTCAATTTGGTTCCTGGATGAAAAAGTTATGGCTTGTCAAAGTTAGGAAATTTTGGTGAGTTTTCCGGCGAAATTGCCGGCAACGGTGGCGACGGTGGAGGCCGAGATGGAGGTCGACTTGTTAGAGGTTTTGTTGCCCTTGCGAAGAGGAAGCTTTTAGAAGTGGTCTTGCACCTTGCCATGGCCGGACGGAGGATATCGGAGGTGGAGAATTCCGGCGAGGGTTTTCGACTTCAAGGTTGAAATTTTCTGGGCCGAAGGAATTTTCCGGCGGCGGCCGGCGCGCCGCCGTGGGCGGTGGTGGTTTTCCGACCGAGGTGTTTTTGGACAAGTTTTATGTCATTTTTCTCGGAATCGCGCACCGATTGCAGTGGAGATCGTGATCGTTCGTTTGGTGAGGGATTTTCCGCTGGATCTCGGGATTAGCGTGTTTGCGCGCTGTGCTTATCTGTGAGTGGACATTTATTTACACTGTCGTAGCGAGTTCTTGGTTTCAGTATTTATTTTCCAGTACAGTATTGAGATTATTTATTGTTTTGGAGGTATTGTTTTATGTTTTATTGGTGATGGCATTTACTTAGCATCGATGCATTGACTACTCGGCTGATCACCGGTAGTCCAGTTCCAGGGTGGAGAGATTCCCCTGATGTGCCCACTAGGCTTGAGAGATTCGCCTAGTCTATTACCATCGGACTTGAGAGATTCGCCTGACACCTCCATTTATTTTAAGAACTCGCATTGTTTTTATGTTATATAAATGGTGAAAGGCATATGATTATTTTCGTCCACTCACTCTAACGATTTTATTTTCCTTTCCCCTGGGCTTTTTCAGTTTCTGTGCCCAGTTTGCAGTTCGGTTTCCGGTGTCGCACGTCGTAGTCGGAGGCTTAGTAATCGAGCTATATTTCTTTTATGGTAGGCTCTTAGTTTGGCCTACTATTTGTATATATGTACATACTAGAGGTCGCTCTGAATACTGAATATGTTTATATTTTCATATGATTTTCCCGGATTTCTGTAATGTTACAGTTTTGTTTATTACTTTACATTATGATATGTATTTGAGAAATCCAGATGGGATTGGTGCCCACGGTTTGGCTTTTGTGGCATAGGATGAAGTGTGTTTTCGGGTGCAGGTTAATGGTAATTCCGCAATATAGTGAAACTTTGCCGAAATTTCTATAGTTTTTTGAAAGTTCGTGTTTTCAGAAGTGGTTTGATTGTAGTTTAGGAAACTAAATCGGGGTTGGGTCTTTTCATGATCAATTAACTAATTATTCGTAAACGTAGCTTATGTAGCATTTACAACAAATAGGTTTATCTTTCATTAAAAATTCATTACAACATGATAGACAAATACAGTTTACAAAAAACGTTCCAATTAATTTTTCGCCAAAGATATATGATTATCACATGCATCTAGAATTTAAATTAAGACTTAGATGATTAAATTGTGTAATGGCTCGAAATCCGTTCCACTCCTTTGGGCAAGTCCGGAAATGGCCAGTTGGGATAGATGTAACGCAAGAGATAAGACTAATTTCGAGAATATTCTCTTTCTTAGATCCAAATCCTGTCACGAGTCATAATCCTTCTAATCACTATAACCGAAAATTTCTTACTAAGAGCAAAATTTCAATACGATATTACATCAATTCTGTTCATCAAAATCAAAACTTAAAAACTAAATAACAAGTGATAAAAACATAGCTACGACTTATTATTTAACATTTTACAAAATTGGAGAAACTGAACATAGCTACTTGTAGAATTTATGCAGAATTAATCACACGTTGAATTTCACAAAATTTTACGAGCTGACACTAGACACATATATACATAACTATGTAAAGTTTCATAATTTTCCAAGACCTGCAACCACGTCAGATAAATCACACAAAATAGCACATACACAGTCCAGAATTGACATTAACATTAAACTAAAAGAATTATAATCACATTATACAATAACAATGACGAACATCTTTACAAAAAAATTGACTCTTTGACCATATACACTTGATCTTTGACCTGCAAAAATAAAAACAAAGTTACAACATGCATGAAACTCAAGAACACATGCAAATTTCTAGATTCGCACAAAATTGGACATGTATAATTTTTCCAGAATTATTGGCTTGTCCGAAAACAATAAAATTTTACAGGCATGAACAAGACTCATACCCAAACACCTCTACAAATTTTAGGATTTTTCGAAGATCTCTATGTTTGTCAAATAAATTGCACGAAACAGTGCAGTGTACAGTTCCGAAAACAGAAAACAAAAACATATGCACATGTATATTATTTATAAACTATGAACATATTTACAAAAAAGATATCACACAATAGATTTTTCAATCCCCGGAAACGGCGCAAAAAATTGATAATGAGTAAAACATGCATCAAATATTAACACAAAGTAGACACTCAACACATAGTTCACACGTATGCAATTTAAAACCTTTCTTTGTAGATGTAGCATTAATAAGTAGGGATCGTTCTTAACCGGGGATTGAGGGTACTAAGTATGACAACATTTGTAAACATTAAATTAAAGATATGGGGGGTTTGAAAAGTTTGGTTTAGTGATCTATGAAATTAAGAACAGAAATTGGTAAGCAAACATATTCAGAAATCCTAGATTCTATCATGTTTCACTCATAGACAAGTAGAAAACAAACAAGAACAAAGAATCCTAAACATGCTTGCTAGACCGATAACAAAACACTAATTCTATTTATTTACAAGTGATCATCTCATCTCCTCACCTTAATTCTTTATAACCTAACCAATTTCATGCATCCTATTAAGTATCTAAGCCTTTTACTATGTTTTTCATGTATCTTTTGCAGGTAAGTATTCAAACCAAGATTGCTCACATTTAAATACTTAAGCATATCATAACCTAAATCAAGATTGCTCGCATTTATATTAAGCATTAAGATTAGAAGACACACACATAGAAAATACCTAGAGACATAAGAAGACACACGAAATTGTCAGAATCATATAACTAAAAGTACTTCTTTAAACTCTTCCTTAAAAATCAGAAGTTCATACAAAAAGATAAAGAAAATAGAAGGTGACATGTTACACTTTTTATTTCGCGATTACGCTAGTACAAAGCATAGAAAGGCCTTCTAGTGGATGGAGGAGAACATCCTTCGATTGCGTTAGGTGTTCTTGGAGGCACGACGTTGATGGAGTATGGAGGAGGACAGACCTTCTTGATGATTTCGGGTTTTGGAGGAGATAAAGTGTTTTAGGCAGAGCTTTGACTTGTAGAATGAGAGATGATGATGAATGAGTCGAGCTCCCCAATTTATAGAAGAAGATTAGGTCTTTTCCTACCAAAATAAGACTTTCTTTATGTACTCGGATAAATCTGACAGCCTGTCTTCAAACACGTTTTTCCAAAGCTGTAGATATCAAAAAATTATGATTATTGATTCGTTGGAAAGAATACTTCAAGGGATTTAAAATACCATATCTGATCATTAAATTTGGAGTTGATTTTCATGTTCGGTGATCTCTTGAAGTCAGGTCTGCAGCTTGGATATTTTTTCCTTATTGCATGAGAGATATTCACCTTCTTGATTTTGTTCTTCTTGCTCTCCAAGAAATATCTTGGCCGATCTTGCCTTATTCTTGCAATATATTTCGTGCTTCATATCAGGCATATATGAGATATAATTGATACATATGATTCGACCATCTCTTCTTGCTTGATCTGCCACTTTTCTTCTTTTCTGGTCTGAGCAGGAGAAATGCTCCATCCTCATTTGTACCATTTTGGTATCCATTTAGTTTGTCAAATAGTTTCCAATTCTTGACACCATATGGGCATGTACTTTAGTAACCATTTAAATACCATTTCTCGGACCATTTCTTCTCCGAAATTAGGAACTTCCTCCTTATTGCGTTTTGAGCTCATTTCTGCCTCCTTTATTCATTCCTCTTTATTTTGGACCTAAAACAATAAAATAAGTTATACATAAGAATACTAAGGTCATAACTTAGCCAAATGTAGCAAGAAATACATTAATAATTGAGCATAAAATGCGTAGATCAACAACTGGTCAATATATAATAGATTTTTCGGAGCTTCAGACAACTCTTTCATTTGGTTGTCTAAAGCACCTTTTGTAATTGTGTGCCCATCCCCATGATGTTTTGCGCCCTCTCTTTGCATGAACCACATCAGGAAAATACCTACCTTTAAGCATCTTCACCCACAGAGAGTTAGGTTCACTAACAAGCCACCAGACTTGCTTTGCTAGTAGTTCAATTGAAGGTCTTTAAAACGTTAAATGCCATTTCTTCTTTGTCTTTTGCTTGACTAATCAATGAACTACCAATTTCTCTGGTGTGTTTTGCTGCCATTCTTTGTTGCCTTTAAGCATCTTTACCAACAGAGAGTTAAGTTCACTAACAAGCCTCCAGATTTGCTTTGCTAGTAGTGCAATTGAAGGTCTCTGAGACGTTAAATGTCATTTCTTCTTTGTCTTTTGCTTGACTAATGAATGAACTACCAATTTCTCCAGTGTGTTTTGTTGCCATTCTTAGTAAGTCCTCTACCAGAAATTAGAAAATAAGGAGTTGAGCTCATCACAAAAAGTTGGAGAAAATTTATAGAATGCCATGGGGTAAGAGGGGATTATAAGTGCCACTGATTTTGTAGGCACTTCTCTGTCAACCATAGTGAAAGAGCATTCCCATCCTTATAGTCTCTTCTTAATTCTTTCTTTCATGAACCCTAGTGCATGTTTCTTTGACCTTCTCCAAATGGTTAGGAGACAACATACATTCTAGGGTTATCAGATGATACTATGCCAAGAAGCAGGCTCACCATACCTTGCATTTGATCAAAAGTGTTGGAAGAGAAGAACAAAATAGACTTTGACCAATTCACATCCTGTTCAGATATAATACAATAAGTTCTCACTATATCACTAAACCCGTTGTAATTCACCAGTGTTGCAATCAAGAAATAGAAGGCATCCTCTGCAAAAAAAAAAGAGTTGAGAAAGTACAGGACAATGTCTAGTCAACTTAACTCCCATCAGGTTGTCTCGATCCATCTCTCTTATAACCCTAAAAGATAACAGTTCACTCATAATTAGGAAAAGGTAAGAGGACAATGAATTTCCTTGCCTTAACCCCCGCTTTGACTTGAAGAAACTTCGAAGACTACCATTAAGAACCACATAGTAAGATACACAGTGACACAGTTCATTATAAGCTCTACCCACAGAGTATCAAAGCCAAAACAAAGAAGTGCACTCTCTAAGAAATTTCACTCAACTCTATCGTATGCGTTCATCATATCAAGCTTTAAAGCTAGTTCCAGAGCATCTTCACTCTTCTCCATCTTTAGATAGCGGAATGCCTCAATAGCAATATTAATATTATCCTGGATCACTTTGTTGGCCACAATTAAATGCATTTGATGATCAAAAATAAGACTAGAAAGGATTATCTTAAGTCTATTGAAGAACACCTTATATAGAATTTTATATGAGTTGTTGCACAAACTAATAGGTCAGAATTGTGATGTACTTTCAAGATTTAGCTCCTTAGAGATATGGGTAATGTGTGTTTTGTCAAGACCCTCCATCTTAACATTGCCCTCCAAAAAATCCTAAGTTGTATCTCCCACCCCCTCTTTAATATCCTTCTAGAATTTGTGGTAGACTATTTCAGGGAATTCATTTAGCCCTGGAGTTTAAGAGCCCTTAGTTGTTTTGAAGCCTCCTTTACTTCCCTCTTAGACAAGACAAGATCCAAGCAAGGGTTGACAATGATTAGCGACTCAGTCGATCTATTTGATTCCAAATATATTAGAACTCCAGCGATATAGACTTGAAGAAACGTAAATGGAGTATTAGAGAAGAGATAATGGCAGTAATGACAAGAACCTATGACAAATACGTATAATTGACGTGGCATGATCATAACCATTAAATTTGTTGGATGACTGAGATGTAACGAAATTCACAAAACTTTACAATTAAAAATTGTAGAGGTGCAATGGAAGTTGTTGTGATTTAAAAAATTTAATATTTCAAGATTTCAGGTTGAAGGATTGAGAGAAGTTTAGGTGTTGTGGAGAAAAAAACTTGGGACATTGTTCAAGGACAGTATTCTCTAACCATAATCAGTCTCCAATTTCGTTGCGGTTCTAAGACACATGCAACGCTCAACCTTGCACGACATCCAAATTGGCTACTTGTGAAAGTTTTATGTGATCTCTCCCTTGGTTCTTGATGTCGCCCTCCACTCCTGTTGCAACCTCGCAACCTAAACACAACCTTGCAACCCAGCCACCCCATGACCTTAACACGACCCCGAGACCTCGCCACCCAAATGCAATATAAAGATTTAATCAATAAATAAATAACAGTAAACAATAGTCCAAAACATTACCAAAATCATTATTTTATCTTTTTTTTTTCTAGTACATATAGTTTTGAGACTATTCAGGACCTAAAGGATATATTTCAGTGCCTTAATTGAGGAACGTCTTGTCATTTCCCCTTCAATGCATAACACCAGATTTGATGCGGAACAACCAAAATTCAGTCTGCCTTATACTCTATATCCCATGAACTCCACCATATTCACCCATTCAGAAACATCGCTATCTCTCCAGGCATCTATATGACCTGTGTGATTCTGAGTACCGTTGCTACTCATGTACCACATATTGCAATTCCATTATGTACAATTCGGGTAGTAGCGTGAAAGGACCCAACCCCAATTTAGTTTCCTAAACCGGAATCAAACCCCTTCTGAAAACACAAACTTGCAAAAACCATAGAAATTTCGGCAGAGTTTCGCTATATCGCAGAATTATCATTAACCTGCACCCAAAAACACACTTCATCCTATGCTACAAAAGCCAAACCGTGGGCACCAATCCCATCTGGATTTCTCAAAATCATAATATAATATAAAACAAGAAGCTAAAACTGTAACTTTATAGAAATCCGGGGAAAAACATACGAAAATATAAACATCAGAGTATTCAGAGCGACCTCTAGTATATATACATAAGCATACAACAGTAGGCTAAACAAGAAACCTACTGAAAAAGAACAGTAGCTCGAATACTAAGCCTCCGACTGCGACGTGCGACACCTAAATCCGAACTGCAAACTGGGCATTGAAAATAAAGAGCCCAGGGAAAGACATATGAACCGTTAGAGTGAGTGAACGAAAATAAATGTCTTTCGCCGAATAATATATGTTATAAAAACATATGCGAGTCTAAATGCATGAAAGTAATATGGTACACGAGGGAGACTCTAACTCCTCACGCGTACAGAGCATGCATCGTGAAATCTCGCAAGGTCACTCATGGACACATTCGCGCTAGTACAGTCTGAATCACGGGATCCCAGACCCACACGTGACTCAAGCCAGAAAGGCCTCAGGTCAGAGGTCTGCCCCCCCCTGGTAAAGGCCTCGGGTCAGGGGTCACAGCCTCCCCCGGTAAACATCCTCGGGGATCAGCCGGGATGCAAATGTATCGATACAACCACATATACTAAGATTGTATTCTGTGTAAACCAAATCATAAATAGTTTCATATAAATGTATAAAGCAGAATGTGAATGCATATTCGTAATACGTAATAATATAAGCATATTCGTCGATGTATATTCGTAAATGAATAATCGTAAACACATGCTCGAATAACTCATAATCGTATATGCATGCTCATGCGCATAAAACGTAATATAAAGACTAGTGACCAATCAATGAAAAGAAAAGTCTACTCACAGACAAGCACAACGCGCAAACGCGCTAATCCCGAGATCCAGCAGAAGATCCCTCGCCCAACGTACGATCCCAATCCCCTGAATAATCATAAAATATCACTGATCAAAATCACAATTTAATACTCTGATCCACACCTCGGAAACCAACAATTTCTGGAAATATATAACTCGAATAACAGAAAACCCGTCGAAAACCCCAAACACTCCACATAAACCCTCAACTTAAAATTTGGCATCCAAATCAACTCGAAAACCTCAAGGCTATGATTGGGGCACGATTACGAGCAAAACGGCATAAAACTTGTCAAAATCCAAAACGTCAACGCCTCGCCGGAGCTCTGCCGTTGACCGCCGCCGCCGGGCCGTCACTAGAGGAATTTCCAGGAGACCAGAACTCCAAAATCTTCCTCTCCTCAAGCCAAGCCTTTTTCCCCAAAGAGTCACCACCGCCCAGCCACCACCGTGGCCAGAAAACGCCTCGAAAGCCACTAAAGTTTCAAACTGGCCGGAAAATTTCTCCGGCGAAATCCTCCACCGTGAGGCCACCTTGGCCTCCCATCTTGAAGGGACTTCATCCCTAGCTCGAACCCAACCATTTCCGCCTAAAATCTCCATCGAAAAATTGCCGGAAAACCCTCCACCAATGAACCCGATTCTGGCAAACTTCTCACTCAAAATCGACCAACCAAACCTCACATAAATCTCACAATATACACATCAATCGAAAGCCCAAAAGAAGAGCTTCAAAACGATACCTTAAACTCCGGCAACCATGTCGTATTCTGGCAGCCACCACAACGGCGAGTCACGGACTCATTGAGTCAGCCACGGGTTGACTCGGTAACCTCGGCGCAGCTCAGTCAACTCGGTCAAACAGCCCATTTTCGCACTTTTGCGACAACTTTACGACTATTTGGCTATTTATACGTCGCGAAACAACTATATCCACAATTCGGATAACTCAAACTCGAATGGATAAACACGACTATCTGAGCGATAATTTTAAATATTCATTTTATATTCCTCGATTATCCGAAAAATCCTCGGAAAGCTCCTACGAACTCGAAATCAGATTCTCTACATTTCCCACGAACAAACCTAAATCAAATTCATGTCCAAAAATTAAGTCGTGAACGAAGTTGATTATCCGATTAATTACGATAAACCTCAATTACTCGTAAAACTCGCAGATTAAGCCGATTACTATTCCAATTTCGGTCTGGGTCGTCACATAGCGAAACTTGAATTCCCATTGATCATTTTGAAAGAGCTCTCGAGGACCGATATGATCAAAACGTGACCAACACTCGTAGTCAAGTGAATTTACGTCATTGATATTGTTGATAATACGAACGAAATACTTGTGCCCAATCCAGGTGCTAGAGACTTCAACTTTACGTGTTGGGGTGCGTTGTCTTCTTCACTTTGCACCGAGGATAAGGCAATGAAGCAGAGACCCAAACAATATAATAGCCATATGGTATGTCCCTTGACTCCCTTCGTTTTGTTGTTAGCCCTATACCCTATTTACCCAATACAAGATTTTTCAATTTGATCAATGATTTTTATAGCAAATAAAATTATATTTTCTTAGGAAAAAAAATTCTTCTATGATACTCTAAATCCTCAACGTGATACCTGAATTTTTAAACCTATGATTGTGATACTTGAACTTTAAATTCCATATCTTTCTAGTACCTAGAACCAATGTTTCATCCATCTCCGTCTATTGTGATGACGTGACAAATGAAAATTTTATATATAAAGGGTAAACAAGTAATTTGAAATACTAGGTACCTCAATGATACTATTAAAGTTTTTTGTTTTACTAATATTTCATATTTTTTTATGATTCTAAGCTAGAAATGGCCTCGATTCCGGGGAAAACGCCCCTCACCGGTCAGGTAGGGATGACGACGCCCCTCCTGGATGCCCTACCATCGGGGATCAACCGAGAGGCAAGTGTATCGATACAACAATGTAACCAAGACTGTACTCTGTGAAAACCAAATCATAAACAGTTCGATGCAAATGCATGAGACAACATATAGTGTATGCATATTCGTATACGTATATCCGTATAAATATAATCGTATAATCGTAAAACACATGCTCATGTAATCCGAAATCTCATACGCATGCTCAAATTCGTAAATCACATAAAAGACTCGTAATAATTCCGTGAAAAGAAATTGTCCACTCACAGACTCGCGAAATGCGCACTCGCGCTAATCTCGAGGACTGGCGGAAGATCCCTCGCCAGAAGCACGATCTCGGTCCCGATCTCGATCTCCTGAATATTCACAAAACATACTGATCAATATTGTAATCCATAACACTGTACTGATGCACGGAAACCAACCGTTCCCGGAAATACGAAATGCAGTACAAAATGAATTCAAATCGACCCAAAAACCTCTGTACGATAACCAGGGCGTGATTACGAGAAAAATGACATTAAAATTGTCGAAATCTGAAAAGTTAACTTTTCTCGCCGGAACGCCGCCGTTGACCACCGTTGACCGCCAGCGGCGGCGGCGGCGCGCAGTCAATGGTGGAATTTCACGGGCAAAATTTCCAGAATTCAAGGTCTCATCAAGGTGAATCACTTTCCCAACTATCACTCAAGCCAATTCCAACTCTAACCCTTCCAAAACTCAACAAACCCGAACGGAAATTCAAACCGGAATTCCAAATCGGGTTCCTCCCCAAACACCTCCTCGTTCAAAACCAAGCCACTAGGAAGCACCACCGAGGTGTGGGGAGCAAAACCCCCAACATCTCGACCCTCAACACTCGCCGGAACCACCTCCATCGTCACCGGCAAACCTCACCATTTCGGCCTACTTCGAACTTACCCAAAACGAAATCAATTCCATCCAAACCAAAGCTAAACCCACTCGAAATCAAACAAGGATGCTAACCATACCTGTCCCGTGGCCGGAGGTGGCCGTAAAGTAGGTCGTCGGACGGTGACTCCCAAACGGGAAACTTTCCCTTTCGGTCTGCAAGTCAACTTTCCCAAAATAGAAAGTCAATGATGGTCAACCCTCAATCAACAATTTTTACGACAATTCTCGACTATTCCGATATTTATACTCGAGCCTCGGGTCCAAAACGAATATACGAAATGATTCGGATAAACACGAAACAATCGGATAAACTCGTCGAAACCCGAAACTTCAAATAATCATAAAATATTCCTCAGTTATGGGAAAAATCTTCCGGAACCGCCCGCGAACTCGAAATCACGTACTCTACCATTTCCGTGAAGACACTCAACTCAAATTCTCGACCGAAAACATAGTCGCGAATCGAATCGGCAAACCACATATACAACAATAAACCGCGACTAAACTCAATCTCGAGAATCGTGCCGAACATACATCAGATTCTGGTTCGGGTCGTCACAGATGGTAGAGCAAATTGTATGTATTTGAGAGGTCAAAGGTTTTGAACCTCAGCTTATTCAAATTTTTAATCTTTGAAAGGTGAGAATCATTTTATGTATAGGTATATTGCTTTTGTATGATGTTCTCATGGTATGATGGCAGAACAATAATAAAGGTGAGACAATAATAAAGAAAAATAAAATATAAACAATTACTTCAATGATTAAAAAGAAATATGAAATAATAATAAAACAAAAACTATTAAAGTGATACCTAAACTTTAAAAATAGTATCATTGAGCTACTTAGTATTTGAAAATTACTTATTAATCCTTTGTATTTGAAATTTTCGTTTAGTACATCATCACAATAGACGAAAATGGATGGAAAATTAGTTTCAAATACCACAAAATACGGTTTTAAAGTCATGGGATCAGAATGATACATTTAACAGTTTAGGTATCAAATTGATAGAACTAGATAAATTCATATACCATCGAAGAAATTTTCCTTTTTGAAAAGGGTGAGTAAGTATTAGATTACTTTAACATTTGCATTTAAAAAAGGAATTGAAATTTGCTTTCTCTTTTTTAGAAGTCTGTGGACTACATTGAAAACCCAGAAAAAATGAAAGAAGCATGTCGTTTGTTAAAAAATGTGCAAATTTCAATGTGCCAAATTAAAATAAAGGTCTTTAACCATAGCCCATAATCTGGCCAAAGTTTTCGGACTAACATAATCTAGCCACTTTGGGTTGGGACCTTCACATTCAAAGGAGAAACCTGGAATCAAAGTGGAGTAGGACTTGAATTTTTAGTAAAGATTTTTTTTTTCCATAGGATATAGATTGCACATAATTTTTTAAGTAGAAAAATACAATTTAAATGAATATCTTTACTAAATTAGACAACACAGATTGAGAACTATGGCTAATGGATTGAAATTTTCTTAAGTACAATTAGAATATTGAATCAATGCATATTTAATAAGCTAAACATGCTACATATAAAACCAAATGCATGCATTGAGATGTATTCAAATTAAACTAACATATTCCTAACCATCTAACTCACAAAAAATTACTCAATGCACTCAAGTGTTTAGAGGGTTAGTGTTTGCACTCAAAATCAAATTGATCACAGTTTTTTCCATAGGTTTGCTCTTGGACCAATTACTCCAACCATTCCACACACAAGAGTTTCAAATCAAAAAAACTTTTATTTAGGTTGTAATGGAGTTTTAAGGAATGAGGGTTTAATCGAAAGAAATGGATAGGATAATCAAAGATCAAGCAACCTAGCAAGCAATTAACAAGCTGAAGTACCTCTAAACTACTCGTGGGTGCTACTATTTTCCTTTTTTAAATCGAACCACTTCCCAAACCACTTATTCTTTATGTACAACACATGCACTCACTATTTTTGTGGAACTTTTTCTATTTTTTCCTTTTCTTTTCTTTGGTACTATTTTTCCATTTCTTTGGTACAACACACACACACACACACACTACTCAATAAAAAAAATGACAACCCAAGATCTCCTACACCTCACACTTATCTCTTAACATTCTTTGGAATAAGCACAACACTACAACTGCATTCTAATAGGACTTTATCATCGCTTGTTAGTTTGCTGAGTTAGGGATAGTATAAGTATTTAAGCTAGGTAGGTATTTGTGGTGTTCATGAAAGAAAAGGTTAAGCATTAAAAGACTCAAATAAGCTCATTAAAGGATATATACATTATACGTTTAAAAGTTATTTGGCCATGGTGGTGATCCTAATGCCTCTATTATCTTTGAAAACTATTCATGTTTCAAAAAAATGCTTTGGACGGTTTAAAGAATGTTCTAGATCACACATAACTAATTGATATTACACATGAAAGAATGGGTGCATTAAATAAGCTAGTCATGCACAATTTGGCTCAAAATCTCACATAGGCAATGATAGCTTTGAAACATGTTAATCTTTCTTTCTCTCACATGCACACATTTTGAGATACATATGCTTTTCAACCGATTAAAAATGCATTGTTTCCATTTTTGTTTCACACATGCTTAAAATCATGCAATCCACTAGTCATAAATTCAATTTCATCATCGAGAACCATTATTAAAACACAAACACACCAAAACATACATATTTTTGCATTACATTTTCTCAAATTTTTCAAATTTTTATGGATTTTAGGATAAGGAGTGATACGACTTAGCCTACTAGCTAGCTCAGACTTTAAAATCAAATTGTTCTCAATTTGCATTAAGCCACATAAAAAACAGAAGTGTACAAAATATAGCAAAGGCATCATCATTTCACATTTTATTTTCCTAACACATGTTCTCATAAGCATAACAACTAGCATGCATTCATATTTAAATGGTCAAATAGTCTCTAAGAAGTAATGAAGTTATTAGAGTCATATCAACCACTATGGGGACATGCATACTAATCACTTTTCAAAAGAAAACCACATTGTAATCTAGCACATAACATGAGGGGACCTCACACTTAGAGAACTTGAACACCTTGGCATAGAATGATTGGAAACTTATAAAGGTATTTTGTTCATAGTAACAAGTATCAAAACATGTATCGCATAAAGATCACCACATGTTCACACGACTCAAACTATACACTAAGCATTATTGTTAACTATACACATGTCATGCTAAGAAGTAAAAAGAGAGTAGAGAGAAAGAGGATGCAAACGCTTTGAAGACTAGCTCCATGCTTCATAAGCAAGAACATATAAACCAACGAAGGCCAAGTTAGACCTTGCCATCCAAGTTTGCATATGCTTAGACATGATCCTCAAATGGTTCTCTCAAACCTGTCTCGGCCTCTAGGGATTACTCTATACTCCTTGCTTCAAAGTCTCAAGCTCTTAGTCTTCAAATCTCCACAATTGTCAATTGGTTCAGGGGAATACTTCGACGGGTCGAGAAGCTCTTTCAACGGGTCGAATTTCTTGCTCAGCATCATCCAAAAGGTTTCCTTTAATATGTCAAATTTTTTCCAAGGTGGTCCTTTCGACGTGTCCAAAATATCCTACGATGGGTCAAAAATTCTCAGATTTGGCCCTTCTTCAAGTTCTTGACTTCCATGCCCATTCCACTATGTTCTATGCTCCTCCAGCCTCACACTTATTCCTCTAACATACCAATGGTGTCCGGCCATCACGGGTTCAAGTTTATCGATGTTAAGACAGTCGGTGATGGAATGAGTAGGTCAAACCATCATAGTTGGGTCCTTAAAGTGATAGACCCCTGCACTCCATTTCGTGTTTGACTCGAAAGCCTCAATTTGTGTCATATGAAGTTTGAAATTTCTTCCATTCTTCAAATTCATCAAATGGACGACTCCATGAAGACATAGCTCAAGCAACTTGTAATTAGTACTCCTCAAGGGATTAAGGCTCTTCAAGGTGACCTTGCTACCAACTACCAATGCCGGTTACTCAAGCTTGTTCAACTTCCATTTATTTATTTTTTCTCCGCTCTTTCCCCTATCTGGTGCCTTGACTTCTTCAACATTATTAGCTTTGTTTTCCACAACATCAATACTATAAGCTTGTAGTGCTGGAATCCATGGAGACTCTTTGAATATCTTGAAATTTTTTACCTTCCGGTCCATCATAACTTGTGGTCTTCCTTTAGCATTGACTTGAAGAAATAGTAAGAATTCAAATACGTCTGGTTTTACCTTAGTCTCGTCTTGGGTCTTGATATCCTCATGTTCCGCATGGCTTCATTTTAAAATCCGAGAGGCATACTAGGTACACTCGATGTTCCTAGGTCCTCCTCATCATCACTTTCACAATCACTTTCTACCAAGGATGCATCACCATAATTATTATATCTTCTTTTGGTATCCAACACTGCATTGACCACTTGGCCTTGATACTTGGGATCCTTTTTGTGCAAGATGGGAATTCATTGGTCTTTCCGCATTGTTGAACTTGTTCTGCCTTTGAAAATAGACTTAATTGTTCCTCCATCTTCCGAAGTGCACATTGGTTCTCCTTATGAATCTCCTTGTTCTCTTTCATTAAGCTCTTGAAGATATTCAAGTACATCTTTTTCTCCTCTGCTCGTTGAGCTTCCAATTTTCTTTGAAAAATCATCTCATGTTGTGAAAATAGCTTGGTCATTAACTCCTCCTAGTTAGACTTTAACAATTCCCCTCGAGGTGGAGGTGAAATGACCCAACTCTGATTTAGTTGCATAAACCGAAATCAAACCCCTTCAAAAATATGACCTTAAAATTTTTTTGCCAGAGTTTACTTTGAAATACATGAACCATTATTATAACCTGCAAAGAAACACACTTCGAATATGTGACGACCCGGACCAGAATCAGCAGTATGATCAACTTGATTGATGAGTTACTGTGTAGTCGTAGTTGTTCGACAGTTATTTGAATCGCCAAACTCGTTAACGACTAAATTATTGGCTGAGAATTAGAGCTGAGTCTCTTCTCGAGAGTTGTTGTACGTGTGATTATGAGTTCGTGGGCGGTTTCGGATCATTATTTGGATGACCGAGGAATTAGTTATGAATATTTGAAGTTTCGACAGAAACGGATTAATATGGCGAGCTACTTAGCGACTAAATTACCGGACGAGAATTTGGTTTCGGCTTCTTCACGGAAGTTGTTCAGAATTTAATTTCGAGCTTGTGGGAACTTCCAGAGCATGATTTTGAGTTACGAAGATTTAGTTATGATTATTTCCGATTGTGGACTGTTTAGTCGATTTAAATGTGTGTTGGTTCGAAGGGTTGACTTTTTATCCGATTGGCCGATGTGTTTGACTTTGGGTGATAATTGAAGAGTATGTCGAGACGAGTTTGTGGCCGCGAGAATTATCGGAATCGGAGTTACGACGCGAGAGTTATGGATATTCAAGTTCGTCGAAAAGTCAATTAAGGAAGTTGCTATTTTGGGAAAGTATAAATAAGGGTTTCCATTTATGGTAAGTCAAATATGCATTCATGGGGGTTGACTGGGTCAACCCAGTTTGACCGAGGAGCTCACGACGGTGGCGGCATCCTCCACGGCCTCGCCGGCAGCGAACCTAATCCGGCCACCTCACGGCCTAGTTTTTGTCCCGTTCTTTCCGTCTTGACGTCCCGAAGCTAGCCCTGGTCTCCTTTCACGGCAAGCCTCACCGTTGAGGAAGAATTTCCGGCTTGAAAACGGTGAAATTATGGTGAATTCGGGTTGCTCATTTTTGGCCGATTCGAGCTGCAATTCTTAGTGGGCTTTGAAGCTCTCATCACTAGCAAGCTACCATGTAAGTTTGGAGTTCTAATTTTGATTGTGGAAGGAGAATTTTGGATTTGAAATTTGTGTGTTCATTCGGTTTTGCTTGAAATTGGATGTGTTAGAGTGAGAATTGGACTTCGGTGCAGTTGACAAAGTTGCTCAGTGGGTAATTTTGAGTGGAATAGGGGTGGCTCCGCCGTGAAATTTCACGTCCGGCGGAGGCGGTCAACGGTTAACTTTGATTTTTTTTGGACTTTCGACAAGTTGCATGTCATTTGACTCGAAATCGCGCCCCGATCGCAGTGGGGAGGTTCGTTTTTCGAGTTGAGCATCCGAACGTAAAGCGAGGTATTGAGGTGATATATATGGATTTTCGATGATTCGTCGTATTCGAATTATGTATTTCCGAGAACGGTGGTTTCTCGTGGTTTAATTTGTATTGTCGGATTATGACATTGAATAATGGACTTTGTGAATATTCAGGGGTTCGTGATCGTTGTTTTGACGAGGGACTTTCCGCCGGATCACGGGTTAACGCGATACGCGTTACGCCAGTCTGTGAGTGGACAGTTTATTTTCACGGAATTATTGCGAGTCTTTATATACGTTTTATGAAGTTGAGCATGCAGTACGAGCATGAGATTTCATACGAGATTATGTTTATTATAAGCATGTGTTTTACGATTATACGATTATACTTATACGGATATACGTATACGATATGCATACACTTTTATATGCTGTTTTATGCATTTGCATCGAACTGTTTATGATTTGGTTTACACAGAGTACAGTCTCAGTTACGTTGTTGTATCAATACACCTTGCCTCGTCGGCTGATCCCCGACAGAGGGCCGCCTGGAGGGGCGTTTCCCCAACCAGACCGGTGAGGGGCGTATTCCCCGGAACCGAGGCCATTTCTGGCTTAGAATCACGTGGTAGTCAAGGACTCCGTGGTTCAGACTGTACTAGCACGGAGGAGTCCATGAGTGACCCTGTGAGATTTAACTTGCATGCTCAGTACACTGGAGGAGTATGAGTTTTACCTCGTGTACTTGTTATTTTATATTACTGGACTCGCATATGTTATTTTAAACATATATATATACTGGTGAAAGACATTTATTTTCGTCCACTCACTCTAACGTGTTTATTGTCTTTCACCTGGGCTTTTCGGTTTCCGTGCCCAGTTTGCAGTTCAGGCTCTGGTGTCGCACGTCGTGATCGGAGGCATAGTGCTCGAGCTATTTTGTTTCATCCAGTAGGTTTATTGTTCTACCTACTGTGGTATGCGTACATGGTTATGTATTAGAAGTCGCTCTGAGCGTCCTATTGTATATGCTATATGATTTTACACCGGATTTCAGTAAAGTATAGATATATTTATTGATTTACTTTACTGTTGATATATTGAGAAATCCGGATGGGATTGGTGCCCACGGTTTGCTTTTTGTGGCATAGGATGAAGTGTATTTTCCGCGTGCAGGAATGGTAATTCTACGTCAGCAGCGAAACTCTGCCCAAATTTCGAAAAGTTTTTGTTGGTTCGTGTTTTCGAAGGGGTTCGATTCCGATTTGGGAAGCTAAATCGTGATTGGGTCCTTTCAGAATATTTCACAAAAGCCAAACCGTAGGGCTCCGTTCCGCATCCGGATTTCTGAACATCATATATATAATAAACCAAAAGGTTTATAAGAAATTATGAAACATTCAGGAGTAAACTCAACTGAAAACACAACATAAGTATTCAGAACGACGCCTATATACATTATATACAACCAGTAGGTTGAACAAAGAACCTACTCGAACTGAAGAGTGATCTGAACTCTACGCCTCCACTGTCGACGTGCAACCCCAGAATTCAAACTGCAAATTGGGCAAAGGAAACCGAAAAGCCTAGGGGAAAGGCAAATAAAATCGTTAGAATGAGTGGACAAAAATAATCATATGCCTTTCACCATTTATATATCTATAAAATAATGTGAGTTCTTAAATACATAAAAGTCGCCACTCCGGAGGATTTCCCTGCTAGAGTAACATGTCTGGTGAATCACTCAAGCCCGATGGTGATAGATTAGGCGAATCTCTCAAGCTTAGTCGGCATATCAAGCGAATCTCTCAAGCCAGATAGATAGACTATCGGAGATCAGCCGCGTAGCCAATGCATCGATGCTAAATAAACACATGCCATCACCCAGAAAATGTCCACCAACACATCAGTTTGAAGATCTCGACATTTCCAACAACTTTGTGGTTCAAAGCTAAGCTCAATTTTAACCGGAAAAGGTCGAAAACTCACTATAAAGTTTGAAAACCTCGCCGGAATTCAATTTCTCCGATCGGCCACCACCGGGCACGGCAAGGGCTGAAACCACTTGGAATAGACTCACCTCACCATGGGCTACAAAAGCCCCATAACCTCAAGCCTCATCGCTACCGTCTTCGTTGCTTCCGTCGCCGGCGAATTCGGCCAAAATTCTCCAAACTTTAACAAGCCATAACTTCTTCATCCAGTAACAAAAATGAGTGATCCACCTATCAAAAGAAAGAGGAGCTCTAGCCCAACAACTTTCATGAAGAAACTATGGCCAAAAGATTTCAGAATAAGGCACATCAAAGCCAAGAAGCTCACGGCTCAAAACGGGTCAGTTTTGACTCATGGGTCAATGCGGGTCAAACCAGATTTCCCAAAATGGAAAGTTTCCTCAATTGTCACATATTTATACCGTACACATACCATACACATACCATCCCCAAATCAACGGCTATAATTCAATCTGATCCAAATCGGACGGTCATGATTAAATCCACATTCACCAACCGACTGCAAAACTCGATAAAACATTACTCACTTATCCGAAAAATTCCCTGAAAAATTCCCATGAGCTCGAAATCAAATCCTCTACAATTCCCGCGAAGGAACTCAAATGAAATTCTCGCCCGATAATTTAGTTGTTAACAAACTCACGAGTACGATTAATTCACAATAATCACGGCTCGGACCAATATGTGCACATTCCACAGTTCGGGTTGTTACAAATCTACCCCCCTAACAAAAATTTTGTCCTCGAAATTTACATACCGGCTAGGAGAACGAAGCTACTACTCATACATACTGTTCTGGCTGCTACATGACTACATTTATTGTATGATTTTTGTACAAACACAAACGCCGACACTAACATAAAATTTCTGTTCTAGAGAATCTACTCTCGACAATTAAGAACATACAATGGTTCCACAACCTGAACTGAACTGCAATTGAAACTGTCTACAATGAAAATTCCCGAGGCATGCGAACATCAGGGAATTAGGAATATACGTCCATAACCATAATGCGTAAAATACGTCATACTATATGCCAGCCCTGATAATACTTTTCAAACGATAAACCATAACGCTCATATCTTTACTAACATGCATAACTTACCGCGCTAACAACTGTTCATAACTCATTTCCATGGCAATAGCTAGGAGAATACTCAATTACCACAGTATACTATGACTGACATACGCGCAATCTTTTCTGATAATCCGACAACTTTTTTCTGTTAAAAAAAATTTGCATGTTATCTATCATCTTTGGCAACACATAATCTCTTTCTGAACACCAAAGTGCCATTACTCCTCATCCAAAACTCTGTCGGTACACTATTCTGAATCAAATTCTTCTTGCTCAGCAGATAGGCATCTGAATTTTGAGCTTCACGAACTTGATCAAGTAACACCGGACGAGCTTGGAAGCTGGCTAACAATGCTCCATCTTCGTTCCACTCCAACTCTACTCCTGTTGCTCGCAACTCCATCAAAAGTGACATTCTTACAAAACGAACATGGAAAAGAGAAGCACCATGCTTCCAACTAAGAGCATCAGCAACAACGTTAGCTTTTTCTAGATGGTACTCGAAAGTGCAGTCGTAGTCATTAATCAACTCCATCCTTCTCCGCTGCCTCATATTCAAATCTTGCTGCGTACGCAAGTAGGTAAGACTTTTGTGATCGGTGTAAATCTTGCACTGAGCCCCGTACAAGTAATGTCTCCAAATCTTCAATGCTAACACAATTGTAGCTAACTCCAAATCATGAGTAGGATAGTTAACTTCGTGTGGTTTCAACTGTCTCGAACCATATGCCACCACCATTCAATGCTGCATCAAGACACAACCCAAATCTAACTTCGAAGCATCACTGTACACCGCAAACTCACCGCTATCGTCAGGTAAGGTCAACACCGGTGCAGTAGTCAACCTTTCCTTCAAAGTCAAGTAACTTTCCTTGTAAGCATCAGACCATTCAAACTTGACTCCTTTCTTCGTCAAACTGGTAAGCGATGTCACTATCCGTGAAAAGTCATGTACGAATCGGCGATAGTATCCTGCTAAACCCAAGAAACTCCGTATCTCTGCCACATTAGTAGGTCTGCTCCAATTCAGCATGGCATCAATCTTATCGGGATCCACGCTGACTCCCTCAGCTGATATCATGTGACCCAAAAACTTCACACTATCTAGCCAAAATTCACATTTCCTGAACTTGGCGTACAACTGAGCGTCTCGTAAAGTCTGCAAGACTGCATGTAAATGCTTCTTGTGCTGCCCCACACTTCTGGAGTAGATCAGGATGTCGTCGAAGAACACAATGACGGACTTGTCCAGATAACGTTTGAAAATCTGATTCATCAGGTCCATAAAAGCAGCTGGCGCATTGGTCAACCCAAACGGCCTAATAAGGAACTCATAGTGCCCATAACGTGACCGAAACGCTGTCTTGTCCACATCAGACTCCCGAATCCGTAGTTGATGGTATCCAGACCTGAGATCAATCTTCGAGAAAACTGAAGCTCCTTTCAGCTGATCGAACAAATCATCCATCCGTGGGAGTGGATACTTGTTCTTCACCGTAACCTGATTCAACTTCCAATAGTCAATGCATAGCCTCATCGAACCATCCTTCTTCTTCACAAACAACACTGGAGCACCCCAAGGTGAAACACTAGGTTGAATGAAGCCTTTCTCAATCAATTCCTGAAGTTGAATCTGCAACTCCCTCAACTCTGCGAGTGCCATACAATAGGGTGTCTGTGAAATAAGTCCGGTACCTGGAAGTAAATCGATGGTGAAGTCAATCTCTCTGACTGGAGGAACACCGGGTAAGTCCTCGGGAAACACATCTGGATACACATACCACCGTAATATCACCAATGTCCGGTACGCGAACACTCGTATCAATCACCTGTGCTAGGTAAGCCACACAACCCTTCTCTACATCTGATCAGCCTTCATTGCTGAAATCAAACAAGGCGAAGAAGTATTCTTTTCAACACGGAATAAGATTTCCGGCATGCCTGGACTCCTTAAAACAACTTCCTTCTTATGACAGTCAAGAACAGCCTAATGGTTCTCCAAGAAATCCATACCCAAAATCACGTCAAAATCCATAATATCTAGCAGCATCAAGTCTGCAGCTAACTCATGACCTCAAATAAAAAGCTCATAATCTTTATATACCCACCCGACACATGCTACCTCGTCAGATGGATACAACACTTGCCACAAACTAGGGAGTGGAGATGCAGATAGATTAGCCAATGATGCTAATCTAGATGACATGAATGACTGCGTAGCCCCTGGATCTAGTAAAGTAAGAACTGGATGACTAAAAATGTACAACGCACTGATGATAACCTCCGGAGAAGCTCTGCCCTCACGTAGAGACATAACATGAACTCGAACCTGTCTAGCTGGTCGTCTACGCTGGCCGCGATTCTGTTGACCACCCTGTCCAGAAGGCTGTGTTACACGATTACCAGAAGCAGCACCCTGATCTCGTCTAGTACTTTGATCCACAACACCACCAAAAGTGCAAAGCTGAGGACACTCCCTCACAAAGTGACCCACCTGGCCACAACGGTAACAAGTAGAGGTGCCATACTGACACTGAACAAAGTGATATATGTGGCAGTTGTTGCACAATGGAGATTCCCTCGGTGTAGCTGGTGTGCCAAACGAGGGTTGAGGATAACTCGATCCACTAGAACTCCCACTCTCGACAGCTACCTCTACGGTCGACTTCTCCTCCATCTCTGACTCTGCCTAGCAGTGCTAGTATGATATCTATAAGGTCCACTACTAGAAGATGATGCTAATGTGATAACCCGGAACAGAATCAGTAGTGTAATCGGCTTAATCCACGAGATTGCGCGTAATCGTAGTTTTCCGTAAATTGATTGAATTACCGACTTTGATCACGACTTAATTATTGGCCGAGAATTTGAGTTGAGTCTCTTCTCGAGAGTTGTTGTACGCGTGATTTTGAGTTTGTGGGCGGTTCCGGATTATTATTTCGACGTTTGAGGAATATAATATGAATATTTGAAATTTCAGAATATTGTCGAGTTTATCCGTTCGTATTCGAGTCTATCCGAATCGGGATTCTGATCCGTTTCGGACCGTCAATTAACCCGAACCGAAATTGGAATGGTTATTGACTTGATTTGTGAGTTTCGCGATTAGTCGCGATTTCGACGTAATCGGTTAATATGGCGGCTTCGTTAACGACTAAATTATCAAGCCAGAATTTGATTTAGGATTCTTCACGAAAGTTGTAGAGAATTTAATTTCGAGCTCGTGGGAACTTCTGGAGAATGATTCCGAGTTACGAGGAATAAGTTGTGAATATTTTCGTCCGTGGGATATTGTCATATTTATCCGTTTGGGATTCGATACGCGTACGGTATAAATATGGGAGAATACTTGCCGAATTGGTAAATTTTCCATTTTGGGAAATCTGGCCGGTTGACTACTTTGACCCGTGGGTCAAAACTGACCCATTCCAGGCCGATTTTTGTTTGCCTTCATTGAGCTTGATTCCGGCCGCTTTTGGCCATGGTGTTTTCATAAAAGTTGTTGGGCTTGAGCTCCTCTTTCTTTTGATAGGTCATTCGTTTAATTTGGTTGTCGGATGAAGAAGTTATGGCTTGTCAAAGTTTGAGAATTTTGGGTGGATTCCGGCGAGTTTTCACTGCTTCGGATGGCGGCGTTCCGGCCGAGTTGGCGGTGGCTCTTTGAGAGGTTTTGTTAGCCTCGAGGAGAGAAAGATATTGCAAGTGGTTTCAAGTCTTGCCGTGGCTGGAGGAGAGAGATCGATCGGTTGAAATTCCGGTAAGGGTTTGAACTTTGAGGTGAGTTTTGGAGGTTTCCGATCAAAATTGGCCTTATATTTGAACCAGAAAGTTGTTGGAAATGTCGAGATCTTCAAATCCGTGTGTAGGTTGCAAATTTCTGGGCCGGTTTGATTTTCCGGCGGCCGGCGGCAGCGGCAATGGCGACGTGTTTTTCGACGAGTTATATGTCGCTTCGCTCGGAATTGCGCTCCGATCGCAGTGGTGAGGTTTGTTTTTCGAATTGAGCATCAGAAATTATAGCGAGGTTTTGTGGTGTGATTATCGGATTTTGACGATTTCGTCGTTATTGAATTATATGTTTCCGGGAACGGTTGTTTCTCGTTATATGATTTGAGGTTTCGAATTATGATTTTGAGCAATGGATTTTATGATTATCCAGGGGTTCGTGATCGTTCGTTTGGCAAGGGATTTTCAAGCCGGATCACGGGATTAACGCGTATCGCGTTACGCTCATCTGTGAGTGGACAATTTCTTTTCACTGATTAGTCGCGAGTCTTATTTACACGTTTTACGAGCATGAGCATGCATATAAGATTATGATTTATATGAGCATGTGTTATACAAATATGTATTACGTATATGGATTTACGTTATACTTTATATACTTGCATAAAACTATTTATGATTTGGTTTACAGAGAGTACAGTCATAGTATATATTGTTGTATCGATACACTTGCATCCCGGCTGATCCTCGCGGATGTTTACCGGGGGA
Organism: Geum urbanum; assembly: GCA_946800695.1. Classification (NCBI taxonomy): domain Eukaryota; kingdom Viridiplantae; phylum Streptophyta; class Magnoliopsida; order Rosales; family Rosaceae; genus Geum; species Geum urbanum. The sequence continues at coordinate 13,181,081 of OX327008.1, read as the reverse complement.
GGCTGTGACCCCTGACCTGAGGCTTTTACCGGGGGGGGGGGGGGCAGACCTCTGATCTGAGGCCTTTCTGGCTAGAATCACGTGTGGGTCTGGGATCCCGTGATTCAGACTGTACTAGTGCGGACGTGTCCATGAGTGACCCCACAGAGTTTTACGTTGCTTGCTCCGTACGCGTGAGGAATTGGAGTCTCCTTCGTGTACTATGTCATATTCATTTATTTAGACTCGTATATGTTTTTATAACATATATCATTTGGCGAAAGACATTTATTTTCGCCCACTCACTCTAACGATTTTTATGTCTTTCCCCTGGACTTTTCGGTTTCCGTGCCCAGTTTGCAGTTTGGATTTTGGTGTAGCACGTCGCAGTCGGAGGCATAGTATTCGAGCGATATTTATTTATGGTAGGTTCTTAGTTTGGCCAACTATTTGTATATATATACTAGAAGTCGCTCTGAGCATTCTGATGTTATATTTTATATGATTTTTCCCCAGATTTCTGTAAAGTATAGTTTTATTGATTACTTTATATTACAGTTATGATATTGAGAAATCCGGATGGGATTGGTACCCACGGTTTGATTTTTGTGGCATATGATGAAGTGTATTTTTCGGGTGCAGGTTAAAGGCAATTCCGCGTTAGTAGCGTTACTCTGCCGAAATTTTGATGGTTTTTGTTGGTTCGTGTTTTCAGAAGGGGTTTGATTCCGGTTTAGAAAACTAAATCGGGGTTGGGTCCTTTTAGCTAATCCAGAAGTACCTGAACTTAGCCTCTTCAAAGCACCCTGGCTAGGTCCACCCTCTTCAAATCGACGCGTCTGAAACCGCATCTGTCTCTCCCTCTCGATGTCCTCACCTCTGAGTGCAGCACTAATAAACTCATCAAAGTTATCTCGAGGCATGGTGGTCAAAGTTCCCTTGATATTCATATTCAAACCCAGCTCAAACCTCCTGCACTTTGCTTCCTCTGATGCCACCATATCACGTGCAAACCGAGACAAACGAGTGAACTTATCCCGATACTCAAGCACTGACATATTTCCTTGCTTCAGATTGGGAAACTCCTCATATTTCTGCTGTTGAGTAGCCTGATTAAAATACCGACGCATGAACATCGGCCAAGGTGTATCAATAGGAACTCAGTCTATACCAACCCACCAGAAGTAGGCATCTGACTCAAGCAAACCCACTGCTGCTACAATTTTCTGTTCAGGAGTAAAATGCAGGCGCTCGCAAACACGCTCAACCGGAACCACCTAAACTTCACAAACCTCAGGATCAGAGGAACCAGAAAAGATAGTTGCTCCAGCTGTCCTAGCGTGGACCACAGGGTCAAAATGCCGCTCCAAACACAACACTCGCATGAGAAAGTCGTTCGTATGTTGATTCTCAATAGGATCCGCAGCCCCGTTAACACAGACTCCACGTCGACGAGGCATCTTAAAGATGAAAAGACATAAGTCCCACAACACAAGGAATGTAATCATGAAACTTTAAATATTTGAAAGCATACAACACGCTAGAGCCTTGATGATTATCCGTTGCAGTCAGGTCATCACTCTTGATCTGCTGTACATTCTCAAATACCCTTAGTAACACAACTACAAGAGTCTACAGAACCCAAAACCTAATACTCTGATACCAATTGAAAGGTCCAGACTCCGATTTAGTTGCATAAACCGAAATCAAACCCTTCGAAAACATGACCTTAAATTTTTTTTGCCAGAGTTTACTTTGAAATACGTGAACCATTATTAGAACCTGCAAAGAAACACACTTCGAATATTTCACAAAAGCCAAACTGTGGGGCTCCGTTCCCCATCCGGATTTCTTAACATCATATATATAATAAACCAAAAGGTTTACAAGAAATCCTGAAACATTCAGGAGTAAACTCAACTGAAAACACAACATAAGTATTCAGAGCGACGCCTATATACATCATATACAACCAGTAGGTTGAACAAAGAACCTACTCGAACTGAAGAGTGATCTGAACTCTACGCCTCCACTATCGACGTGCAACCCCGGAATTCAAACTGCAAACTGGGCAAAGGAAACCGAAAAGCCCAGGGGAAAGGCAAATAAAATCGTTAGAGTGAGTGGATGAAAATAATCATATGCCTTTCACCATTTATACATCTAAAAAATAATGCAAGTTCTTAAATACATAAAAGTCGCCACTTTGGCGGATTTCCCTGCCAGAGTAACATGTCAGGCAAATCTCTCAAGCCCGATGGTGATAGACTAGGCAAATCTCTCAAGCCTAGTCGGCATATCAAGCGAATCTCTCAAACCTGATAGATAGACTACCAGTGATTAGCCGCGTAGCCAATGCATCAATGCTAAATAAACCTATGCCATCACCCAGAAAATATCGACCAACACATCAGTTTGAAGATCCCGAAATTTCCAACAACTTTTTAGTTCAAAGCTAAACCCAATTTTAAACGGAAAAGGTCCAAAACTCACCATGAAGCTCGCCGGAATTCAATTTCTCCGATCGGCCACCACCGGGCACAAGGGCTGAAACCACTTGGAATAGACTCACCTCTCCATGGGCTACAAAACCTCCATAACCTCAAGCCTCATCGCCGCTGTCTCCGTCGTCGGCGAATTCGGCCAGAATTCTCCAAACTTTAAAAAGCCATAACTTCTTCATCCGGTAACCAAAATGAGTGATCCACCTATCAAAAGAAAGAGAAGCTCAAGCCCAACAACTTTCATGAAGGAACCACGTCCAAAAGATTCCAGAATAAGGCACATCGAAGCTGAGAAGCTCACGGCTCAAAACAGGTCAGTTTTGACCCGTGGGTTAACGCGGGTCAAACCAGATTTCCCAAAATGGAAAGTTTCCTCAACTATCACGTATTTATACCGTACACATACCATCCCGAAATCAACGGCTATAATTTAATCTGATCCAAATTGGACGGTCACGATTAAATCCACATTCACCAACCGACTTCAAAACTCGATAAAACATTGCTCACTTATCCAAAAAATTCCCCGAAAATTTCCACGAGCTCGAAATCAAATCCTCTACAATTCTTGCGAAGGAACTCAAATCAAATTCTTGCCCGATAATTTATTTGTTAACAAATCCACGAGTACGATTAATTCACAATAATGACGGCTCGGACCAATATGTGCACATTCCACAGTTCAGGTCGTTACAGGAGGTGCTTGTGGTATTGGAGCTTATTATGGTATAGGACTAAAATATGCTCATGGTTGGCAAGAGTTTCCTCCCGTAAAATTAACATACTCTTTACTAGCTCCATACTTAAAAATTTTGACCATTTGCTTGACCACAAAGTTTGGTTTGGCTAGGATCATCCCATGAAAAAATAGGGTTAGTATGTCAACCCGGATTACCCCTATGTGCACCCAATGACATGTGCTTCCACTCCTCAATAGTCCCGGAATGGTCTTCTTGATGTGGGCAACATGGAGCCGCGTGTATCACACGCTTACAAATCATGTAAGGTGTCATACTAGTCTCCACAATTTTATTAACATAGCCTCCATTCTGAGTTTGTTTCAACAAAAGGTCAAACTTCTTGTTCATGGTCTATTCAAGTCGCTTGATGACATTCTCTTGTATGTATGCGGCTCCTTTGACTTCATACCTACTTTCTCGGTTGGGTTGGGTGGCTTCTCTAATTGATATTATCGATTTTTGAACATTAAGCTTGACATCCCATAAGGACGACCGTTCCAACATCTTTTCAAGTAGAACATATGTCTCCTCTACAGTTTTGTCAATGAAATCTCCTCCACATGCATTATCAACCTTCCTTCTTGTCTCCGTACATAATCCTTGGTAGAAGAGAGACAACATGTCTTGGGTTTGACCATGGTTAAGGCAACCAATCTCAAGTTTCTTGAAATTCTCCCAAGTCTCATTGAACAACTCTCCATCTTCCTCACAAAAAGTCATCAACATTGTCCTTCTCTCATTTATCTTCTCCGGTGGAAAATACTTGGTGATGAACTTGTGTTGCATCATCTCCCATGAGTGAATCGAGTTAGGAGAAAGTTTGTTGAACCATATCTTTGCCTTATCCCGCAAATTCAAAGGAAATACCCGAAGCTTCAATTGTCTCGGATCCATATTTTGGATGTTGAACCTTGTACATGTTTCCTCAAACTCCAACAAGTGAGAATAAGGATAAGAAAAAATGTGGATGTCCCATGAAGATTGGTAAGGTTTGGAGAAAACTAGATTTGATTTCAAAGGATTCGCCAGCTAAAGGTTGAATAATAATGCAACCGGTATACATTGACAAAGATGGTAAAACACTATTCCTCAAAGGTCTTGCTTCAATGATGTCCTCGTCCATGATGAATTCTTCCTCGAAAAGAAGATTCGAAGGCATGACACCTAAAGTCAAACTAAGCAACCGATAGATATTAGTCCTCCAAACTCTTAAAGTACTTAAAGCCTTGAGGGCCTTCTACAGTTCCTCTTTGAGACCTCCTAAAGGAAATAACAGTGAGCACTTCAAGAGTTCAAATGTGGTAAGGTCCTAATGATCTAGGGTGTAGCTGAAATTAAATTTGATAAATCTAGACACACTAACTACTATGCTTAAAAGAAAGACACTACTTATATATGCTCTCAAGAATATAAATACACAAGGTAAAAGAGGTAGAGATAAGTGAAGCAACCTTAGGACACAGGCAACTTTCGATGGGTAGAGAAAGTTCCTCGATGGGTCGAAAGCAAGCATCTTCCTCCTCCACGCCAATTTTTGATGGGTAGAGGAATTTCCTCGATGGGTCAAAAGAAAGGTTCTTCCTCCTTTGCGCCAATTTTTGATAGGTAGAGGAATTTCCTCGATGGGCAGACTACCCTAAAAAAATGGTTAGTAACAGAAAGTCTAGCACACTTTTACATCAAAGTATTTACCGAAGTATTCTAGAGATCAAAGACAAAGAAAATAAAGTCCTAAGTGATAAAATGAACAAAGTTACAAGCTAAGAAACAAATATCACACACATGTCCAGATACTCCGCAATCAAAGGTTAATCGAAGCTAAGAAATCAAAATGAAATAAATCTTTGGCAACAGCGCCAAAAACTTGTTGGGAAAGAATTTGCACCCGTACACTTTGTGAACTATTATCTACCCATAAGTGCAAAGAATTCCCTTATCCACAAGTATACAGGGTCAAGTTATAGTATTAGTAAGAAAGTCGAGTGTCGAACTCATGTGGATTGACCACTTAAACTCCTTAGTTTGACTCGATTAAGCACTTTAAATCATGGATTAACTAGGCACAAGACATGACACTAAAACTAAAGCAAGATGTGGAAACGTGTCTCACAAGACTAAGTCTTTTGGAGACTTAGCATTGCAAATGATGGTTGAACTACAATGAGTGGTTCAACGAAAGGATGATTGATTGTTTACTACTAACAAAATTAAGTGAAAACATAAAGTAAGAGCAAAACAAAATGTAAATGTTTGATCAGCTAGACATGTCGCCACTATCGAACTCAATGTACCAAAAATGTCGAAGTTATGAGTTTACTCTGATTCACACATGCTTGTCCAATTCATGATTCTTTCGTGTCACCATTAGTTGTGAACCAAATCTCCTAGGCTATTAGGGCACTAGAAGTGTTCCTGCGATGACCCGGCCCCGATTTAGTTGCCTAAACTTGGATTAGGTCCTAATGATCATTAGAAACGAAACATGCTAGTCCAAAAGAAAATCGAAGGGAGATTTAATAATATGAACTTCATAAATTAAAAGGACTATATTTCATAAACAACTTTTAACAACAAAATTTAAAACCATTTATGACACCAAAGCTTCTAGACTCTCTAAACTATCCATGTTGACTAAGTGTCTAGCTCGTAGGATCGACCCTAGATCCTACGATGGATATTGCTATGCCTCGATCTGCGTGTGCTCCCGACCTCAAATGAGACTCTGTAGCCTAGGTATTTGAAGTTGAAGGGCCCAGGGAAATGCATATAAAATAGAAAAAACCGTTAGAGTGAGTAGACAAAAATACATATTCGTAAGAAATCGTAAAACATATGTTTATGCCTTTCTCAATAAAATTATAAACTTATAATGAAAGAATAGGGAGTCTAGTAAAAACGTATAATCATAAGTGTGTGGAGGCTATGACTAGAGCATAAATCCTCTAGCCATCATAGACGTAATCGTAGTTGGCTCAGGTGCGTGTAGTGACCTGTCCGGTGCCACTCAGGGATCAGCCAGTGGATGGATCGATGCACAAACATAGACATATCGTGTAAAAAATGTAAAATTATATCATAAGGGCCTCCATGCATAAATGAAACTTTAAATCATATCATGATAACTTAGCGTAAATAAAACCATAAGTATATATGGTTAGTCGATTCACCTGGCTAGCTGAAACATAATTAGTCGATTAACAAAATCATAGATCTTAGTTGATGTTTCTAAGACAAAACGAGAGCCTAATATTAATTAATGACAAATGTTACGAGCATACAACTAAAGTGAGAAAAGAAATCGAGATAAAACGTTCATCGGTACCTCACATTTATTGAAAGGACCCAATCCTGATTCAGTTACCTGAGCCGGAATCAAACCCTTTCGAAAATACGAACCAACAAAAATTTTTCAAAATTTCGGCAGAGTTTCGTTACTAACGTGGAATTGCATAAACCTGCACCCTGAAAATAACACTTCATCCTTTGCCACAAAAACCAAACCGTGCGCACCAATCCCATCCGGATTTCTCAACATCAATATAATCAATAACAGTAAACAAACTGTACTATGTATATATGTATATCCGAGAAAATCCGTATAAACATGTATCAGAATGTATCAGAGCGACCTCTAGTATAACATATATACAATATATACACATCAGTAGGCGAAACAAGAACCTACTGGAAAGCACAGGTAACTCTGATCACTAACCTCCAAACCGCGACGTGAAAACACCAAACCTGAACTGCAACTAGGCAAGGAAACCGAAAAGCCCAGGGGAAAGACAATAAACACGTTAGAGTGAGTGGACGAAAATAAATGTCTTTCACCAGTTAATATATATGTTTAAAATAACATATGCGAGTCCAGGTAAATAAAAACAATAAGTACACGAGGTAAAACCATAATCCTCCAGCGTACTGAGCATGCAAGTATAAATCTCACGGGGTCACTCATGGACACACACCGTGCTAGTACAGTCCGAATCACGAGGTCCTTAGTCCCCGTGATTCTAAGCCAGAAATGGCCTCGGTTCCGGGGAAACGCCCCTCACCGGTCAGGTCGGGATAACGACGTCCCTCCTGGCGGCCTACCATCGGGGATCAGCCGAGAGGCAAAGTGTATCGATACAACAACGTAACAAAGACTGTACTCTGTGAAAACCAAATCATAACAGTTCGATGCAAATGCATGAAACAACATATAATTGTATGTATATTCGTATTCGTATATCCGTATAAATATAATCGTATAATCATAAAACACATGCTCATATAATCCGTAATCTCAATACGCATGCTCAAGTTCGAAAATCATATAAACGACTCGCAAGAATTCCGTGAAAAGGAATTGTCCACTCACAGACACGTGAAATGCGCACTCGCACTAAACTCGTGGTCCGGCGGAAGATCCCTCGCCTGAAGCACGATCACGATCCAGATCTCGATCTCCTGAATGTTCAAAAAACATAACTGATCAATATCGTAATCCACAACACTGTACTGATGCACGGAAACCAACCGTTCCCGGAAATATGAAATGCAGTACAAAATGAATTAAGGAAATCCCGAAATCCCCACTCAAAATCTCGACTAAAAATCGGCTAATCAAATCGACCCAAAAACCTTTGGACGACGATCAGGGCGCGATTACGAGAAAAATGACATTAAAAACGTCGAAATCTGAAAAGTTGACTTTTTCCTCGCCGTTGACCGCCGCCGCCGGCGGCGGCGCGCCGTCAACGATGGAATTTCACGGCCAAAATATCCAGATTTCAAGGTCACAACATTTCGAACCAATTTCTCTTCTACCTCACAGGCCAAAACTCAATGGAAGTCCTCCAATTTCCCCCGAAACCGATCGGAAAACCAACTCCGGTGACCCAATCGGGTTTACCGGAAAACCCATTTTTAGGTCAATTAAAACACATGGGGAGCAACCTAGAGGCAAGGGGAAGCAAAGCCCTCACACCCCGACCACCGAAACTCGCCGGAACACCAAGAACCGTCACCGGCGAAATCCAAGAACATAACCCGATTCGGGTTCAACCAAAACAGCCTCAATTTCACTCAAACCAATTACCAACCAACTCGAAATCACTCAAGGATACAAACCATACCTGTCCCGTGGCCGGAGGTGGCCGGAAAGTTGGTCGTCGGACGGCAATTCCCAAACGGGAAACTTTCCCCTTCGGTCAAAGTAGTAAACTTGCCAAATATAGAAAGTCAACGTCTGGTCAACGAAAAACAATGTTTTACGACTAATTCTCGACTATTCCGCTATTTATACTCGAGCCTCGGGTCGATCGACGGTCCAAAACGAATATACGAAATGATTCGGATAAGCTCGAAACAAACGGATAAACTCGTCGGAACCCGAAACTTCAAATAATCATAAAATATTCCTCGACTATCGGAAAAATCTTCCGGAACAGCCTACGAACTCGAAATCATGTACTCTACAATTCCCGTGAAGACACCCAACTCAAATTCTCGACCGAAAACATAGTCGCGAATCGAATCGGCAAACCACAATTACGACAATAAACTGCGACTAAACTCAATCTCGAGAATCGTGTCGAATATGCATCGGATTCTGGTTCGGGTCGTCACAAATCTACCCCCCTTAAAGAAATTTCGACCTCAAAATTTACATACCTGTCATGTGAACATATGAGGATACTGCTCCCGCATACGTTGCTCGGTCTCCCAGGTGGCCTCCTCAACTAAGTGGTTCTGCCACAAGACTTTCACCAGCGGAATCACACGGTGTCTCAATTCCTGCTCACGACGATCGAGAATCTGCACTGGCTCCTCAACATACGATAAATCCTCCCTGATCGGCAACTGCTGTGGGGCTAACACATGTGAAGGATCTGAGATGTACTTCCGCAACATCGAAACATGGAAAACATCATGCACACGAGCCATCTCAGCCGGTAACTCAAGTCTGTAAGCAACAGCTCCAACCCTCTCTGTAATCTCATACGGACCAATGTACCGCGGTCGAAGCTTACCACGCTTCCCGAAACGCACAACTCCCCTCCACGGAGATAGTTTCAGGAAGACCCAATCACCAACATCGAACTTTAAGCTCTTCCTCCTCACATTCGGGTAACTCTTCTGCTGATCCTGGGCGATCTTCAGTCGATCCCGGATAACCTGTATGTCTTCCATCGTGGTTTTCACCAAATCAGGACCAATAAGCCAACGTTCGCCCACCTCACTCCAACACAATGGAGTACGACACTGGTTCCCGTACAGAGCCTCGTACGGTGCCATCTCAATACTGGCCTGATAGCTGTTGTTGTAGGCGAACTCAATCAAGTGCAACTGCTGATCCCAGTTTCCGCGAAACTGCAACACACATGATCTCAGCATATCCTCCAGTGTCTGAATGGTCCGCTCGGACTGCCCGTCAGTCTGAGGATGGAAAGCTGTACTAAACCGCAACCTCGTGCCCAATGCTCGCTGTAAAGCCTGCCAAAACTCATAAGTGAACTGACTATCTCGGTCAGAAACAATCGACACAGGCACACCATGCAAGCGAACAATCTCGGATAAGTACAACTTGGCCAATCTGCCCACTGAAATCTTCCCCGGAAGTGCAAGAAAGTGTGCGGATTTCGTCAATCGGTCAACAATAACCCAAATGCCAGTGTTGCCCGCCGAAGTACGCGGCAACTGATAGACGAAATCCATCGTGATATGCTCCCACTTCCAAACCGGAATCTCAAGTGGCTGTAACTTCCCTGCAGGTTTCTGCCTCTCCGCCTTCACCTGCTGACAGATCAAACATCGACTCACATACGCGGCAATCTCCCGCTTCATATTGCGCCACCAATAGTACGCTCGAAGTGTACGAAACATCTTCGTACCTCCGGGATGCATCGCATACGCTGAACTGTGAGCCTCATCAAAAATCTCCTTCTTCAAGTCCTCGTCTCTGGGTACACATAACCTGCCTCTGAACAACGACGTACCGTCGTCGCTCAATCGGAACTCTGTAGGCACACCATTCCGTATCATGGTCTTCTTGCCCAGCAAGTAAGGATCTGAATCCTGAGCCTCCCGTACCTGATCAACCAATACAGGTCGAACCTGGAAACTGGCCAACAAAGCTCCATCATCATCATACCCAAACACAGCACCTGTAGCTCGAAGCTCGGCTAACATCGATACTCTGGCCACACACATGTGAAACAACGAGGCTCCCGACTTCCGGCTAAATGCATCCGCCACAACGTTGGCCTTCCCTGGATGGTACTCGAAAGTGTAATCGTAATCGTTGATCAACTATATCCATCGTCGCTGCCTCATATTCAGATCTGGCTGCGTCCGCAAGTAGGTGAGACTCTTGTGATCAGTGAAAATCTTACACTGAGCACCATACAGATAATGTCTCCAACTCTTCAACGCTAACACGATAGCGGCTAACTCCAAATCATGCGTCGGATAGTTGACCTCATGCGGTTTCAGCTGTCTGGAACCATATGCCACGACCCTACCATGCTGCATCAACACACAGCCAAGGCCCAATTTCGACGCGTCGCTGTACACAACAAACTCACCACTGTCGTCTGGCAATGTCAGAACCGGTGCGGTAGTCAATCTCTCCTTCAGGAGCAAGTAACTCTCCTCGCACGCCTGAGACCACTCAAACCTGACGCCCTTCTTCGTCAATCTGGTCAGTGGTGTAGCAATCCGGGAGAAATCCTGGACAAACCGTCGGTAATAGCCTGCTAACCCCAGGAAACTCCGAATCTCTGGCACAGTAGTGGGTCTACTCCAATTTAGCACGGCCTCGATCTTGTCAGGATCAACACTAACTCCCTCGGCCGAAATCACATGGCCCAGAAACTTCACACTATCCAACCAGAACTCACACTTGCTAAACTTCGCGAATAACTGATGGTCCCGCAAAGTCCGCAACACCGCTCGCAAGTGCTTCTTGTGCTGGCCCACAGTCCTGGAATAGATCAGGATATCATCAATGAATATGATCACGAACTTGTCTAGGAATCGCCTGAACACCCGATTCATCAAGTCCATGAAAGCTGCGGGGGCGTTGGTCAACCCAAATGGCATAACCAGAAACTCATAGTGCCCATACCGCGTCCTGAATGCTGTCCTGGCTACGTCAGAGTCTCGGATCCTCAACTGGTGATATCTGGATAGAAGGTCAATCTTCGAAAAGACTGCTGCTCCCTTCAGCTGATCGAACAAGTCGTCAATCCGCGGCAACAGATACTTGTTCCTTACTGTGATCTGATTCAGCTTCCGGTAGTTGATGCACAAACGCATGGACCCATCCTTCTTTCGCACAAACAATACTGGAGCACCCCACGGAGAAACACTCGGTCGAATGAATCCCTTCTCTAACAACTCCTGGAGCTGAATCTGCAACTCCTTCAACTCCGCAGGTGCCATACGATACGGTGTCTGGGAAATCGGTCCAGTACCCGGCAACAACTCAATGGTAAAATCAATCTCCCGTACAGGGGGTATACCAGGTAACTCCGCTGGAAACACATCCGGAAACTCAGACACAACCTCAATACTACCAAGATCTGGCACTGCAGCTGTAGTGTCCACAACGTGGGCTAAGTAAGAAACACAACCCTTCTTCATCAATCGATCCGCCCTCATCGCGGAAATCAAACACGGTAGTGAAGTGTTCTTCTCGCCACGGAATAGTATCTCAGGTAACCCTGGTCGTCGAAATGCGACTTCCTTCCTGTGGCAGTCAAGCATGGCCCAGTGCGACTCCAGAAAGTCCATACCCAATATCAAATCAAAATCCAAAATATCAAGCAGTAACAGATCTGCGGCTAAACCATGGCCACCAACAAACACTTCACAATCTCGGTAAACCCAACCGATGCTCACAACCTCACCTGACGGATACAACACCATCCACAACCCCGGAAGTGGAGATGCAGGTACCGTAGCCAATGATGACAATCTAAATGATATGAATGAATGTGTGGCGCCCGGATCTAACAATGCCAGTACAGGAATACCAAAAACATATAACGTACCGATAACAACCTCCGGTGATGCTCTGCCCTCACGTAGAGTCATAGCATGAACTCTCGCCTGACCGGCTGGTCGTCCTCGCTAGGGCTGTCCCTGCTGTCTACCCTGACCTGCAAACTGTGCTGGTCGAGCTCCTGTAGTAGCACCTCGCTCAGCTCCGGAACTCTGGGCCGCCTGATCACCAGCACCATACGACTGAGGACACTCCCTCGAATAGTGACCCACCTGGCCACAACTATAACAAATAACAGTGCTCCACTGACATACACCAAGATGATGCTTGTTGCAGAAGCTACACAAGGGATACTCCCGCGGTACAGCAAATGAACCACCAGTACGTCGTGGATAACTAGAACCGCTGGAACTCCCACTAGCCTGTGGTCGCTGTGGACGATCTCTCCTCCATAACGGTCTCCGTCTAGGTACACCAGCTGGTGGTCGATATGATCCACCGCCTGAAGATGAAGCTGAACCGGAAGTATCAGAACTCAGCCTCTTTGAAGGCCCTTGACTCGGTCCACCTTCCTCGAATCGTCTCGGCTGGTACCTCTACTGTCTCTCCTGCTCAATATCCTCGCCTCGAAGAGCTGCACTGACAAACTCATCAAAGTTGCTCCGCGGCATCGTAGTCAAGGTCGCCTTGATGTTCAGATTCAATCCCAACTCAAACCTGCGACACTTGGCTTCCTCTGTAGCCACCATATCCTGCGCAAAACGAGACAAACGGGTAAACCGATCCCGATACTCAAGTACAGACAAACTGCCCTGCCTCAAGTTAGTGAACTCCTCGTACTTGCGCTGCTGAGTAGCCTGATTAAAATACCTCCGCATAAACAGATCACGAAACAATGTCCACGGAGTATCCACATGAACTCTGTCGGTGCTAACCCACCAAAAGTATGCATCACCCTCAAGCAAACCAACTACGGTTACTGTCATCTGCTCAGGAGTAAACTGCAGACGCTCACAAACACGTTCAATCTGAACCAACCATGCCTTGCATATCTCTGGATCAACTGAACCCGAAAACACAGTAGCACCAGCTGTGCGAGCCTTGACCACAGGGTCAAAACGCTTTTCCAAACGCAGCACTCGCATCAGCAAGTCGCGCGTTCGGCGATCCTCATCAGGATCATCATCTCGATCAATACGGGGACCACGTCGAGGAGGCATCCTACTGATACAAGACAAGCATTAGGTACAAGCAGAAAGAACGTAATCATGAAACCGCAGATATTTGAGGACATACAACACCCGAAGTATTGATGAGTACCGCTGGCCAGTCGGGTCATCACTCCAGTCATGCTGTATCAACTCAAATACCCTAAGCGTCACAACTACAAGAGTCTACAGAATCTGACAACCTAATGCTCTGATACCAAGATGAAAGGACCCAATCCCGATTCAGTTACCTAAATCGGAATCAAACCCTTTCGAAAATACGAACGAACAAAAAATTTTCAAAATTTCGGCAGAGTTTCGTTACTAATGTGGAATTGCATAAACCTGCACCCTGAAAATAACACTTCATCCTATGCCACAAAAACCAAACCGTGGGCACCAATCCCATCCGGATTTCTCAACATCAATATAATCAATAACAGTAAACAAACTGTACTATGTATATATGTATATCCGAGAAAATCCGTATAAACATGTATCAGAGCGACCTCTAGTATAACATATATACAATATATACACATCAGTAGGCGAAACAAGAATCTACTGGAAAGCACAGGTAACTCTGATCACTAGCCTCCAAACCGCGACGTGAAAACACCAAACCTGAACTGCAACTGGGCACGGAAACCGAAAAGCCCAGGGGAAAGACAATAAACACGTTAGAGTGAGTGGACGAAAATAAATGTCTTTCACCAGTTAATATATATGTTTAAAATAACATATGAGAGTCCAGGTAAATAAAAACAATAAGTACACGAGGTAAAACCATAATCCTCCAGCGTACTGAGCATGCAAGTATAAATCTCACGGGGTCACTCATGGACACACACCGTGCTAGTACAGTTCGAATCACGAGGTCCTTAGTCCCCGTGATTCTAAACCAGAAATGGCCTCGGTTCCGGGGAAACACCCCTCACCGGTCAGGTCGGGATAACGACGTCCCTCCTGGCTGCCTACCATCGGGGATCAGCCGAGAGGCAAAGTGTATCGATACAACAACGTAACCAAGACTGTACTCTGTGAAAACCAAATCATAAAAGTTCGATGCAAATGCATGAAACAACATATAATTGTATGTATATTCGTATTCGTATATCCGTATAAATATAATCGTATAATCATAAAACACATGCTCATATAATCCGTAATCTCAATACGCATGCTCAAGTTCGAAAATCATATAAACGACTCGCAAGAATTCCGTGAAAAGAAATTGTCCACTCACAGACACGTGAAATGCGCACTTGCGCTAAACTCGTGGTCCGGCGGAAGATCCCTCGCCTGAAGCACGATCACGATCCAGATCTCGATCTCCTGAATGTTCACAAAACATAACTGATCAATATCGTAATCCACAACACTGTACTGATGCACGGAAACCAACCGTTCCCGGAAATACGAAATGCAGTACAAAATGAATTACGGAAATCCCGAAATCCCCACTCGAAATCTCGACTAAAAATCGGCTAATCAAATTGACCCAAAAACCTATGGACGACGATCAGGGCGCGATTACGAGAAAAATGACATTAAAAACGTCGAAATCTGAAAAGTTGACTTTTTCCTCGCCGTTGACCGCCGCCGCCGCCGCCGCCGCGCCGTCAACAATGGAATTTTACGGCCAAAATTTCCAGATTTCAAGGTCACAACATTTCGAACCACTTTCTCTTCTACCTTACAGGCCAAAACTCAATGGAAGTCCTCCAATTTCCCCCGAAACCGATCGGAAAACCAATTCCGGTGACCCAATCGGGTTCACCGGAAAACCCATTTTTAGCTCAATTAAAACACATGGGGAGCAACCTAGAGGCAAGGGGAAGCAAAGCCCTCATACCCCAACCACCGAAACTCGCCGGAACACCAAGAACCGTCACCGGCAAAATCCAAGAACATAACCCGATTCGGGTTCAACCAAAACAGCCTCAATTTCACTCAAACCAATTACCAACCAACTCGAAATCACTCAAGGATGCAAACCATACCTGTCCCGTGGCCGGAAAGTTGGTCGTCAGACGGCAATTCCCAAACGGGAAACTTTCCCCTTCGGTCAAAGTAGTAAACTTGCCAAATATAGAAAGTCAACGTCTGGTCAACGAAAAACAATGTTTCACGACTAATTCTCGACTATTCCGCTATTTATACTCGAGCCTCGGGTCGATCGACGGTCCAAAACGAATATACGAAATGATTCGGATAAGCTCGAAACAAACGGATAAACTCGTCAGAACCCGAAACTTCAAATAATCATAAAATATTCCTCGGCTATCGGAAAAATCTTCCGGAACCGCCTACGAACTCGAAATCATGTACTCTACAATTCCCATGAAGACACGCAACTTAAATTCTCGACCAAAAACATAGTCGCGAATCGAATCGGCAAACCACAATTACGACAATAAACTGCGACTAAACTCAATGTCGAGAATCGTGTCGAATATGCATCGGATTCTGGTTCGGGTCATCACATTTATATTATGATAATCGTGAATCGATTCATTCCCGTACTCGTTAAACAAAATATCTGATCTCATCCTTAGCGTCGGTTGTTTGAACTTAAAGAAGATGGGCCTCGAATCTTGAAAGAACCCAACCTCGATTTAGTTTCTTAAACCGGAATCAAACCCCTTATGAAAACACGAACCAACAAAAACCGTAAAAATTTGGGCAGAGTAAAGCTACTAACGCGGAATTGCCTTTACCTGCACCCAGAAAATAACACTTCATCCTATGCCACAAAAGTCAAACCGTGGGCACCAGTCTCATGCGGATTTCTCAATATCATATCAATAGTAATAAATAGGAAACATAACTGTAATATATAGTAAATCTGGGAAAATCCGTATAAAACATGTATCAGAATGTATCAGAGCGACCTCTAGTGTATATATACACAAAATATACAACAGTAGGCGAAACAAGAAACCTACTGGAAAATACAGGTAGCTCGAACAACTAGCCTCCGATCGCGACGTGAAACACCAGAATCCAAACTGCAAACTGGGCACGGAACCGAAAAGCCCAGGGTAAAGGCAAATAAAACGTTAGAGTGAGTGGACGAAAATAAACATATGCCTTTCACCAGTTTATATACATAATCAATGTAAAACAATGCGAGTTCGGAAAGTATATATGGAGGTGCCAGGCGAATCTCTTAAGCCCGACGGTCAGACGAATCGCTCAAGCCCAACGGTGATAGACCAGGGGAATCTCTCAACCCCAGCGGCATGCAGGAGAATCTCTCAACCCTGCCCAGAGGAATCTCTCAACTCTGGTCCAGAGGAATCTCTCAACTCTTGCGGACTACCGGTGATCAGCCGAGTAGCCGAAACATCGATGCAGTAATGCCATCACCATATAATATAAAATAATACCTCCGAAAATAATAAATAACTCAACATCGTATAAAGTAAATACAGAAAATCACGAACTCGCAATAACTGTGAAAATATAAAAATGTCCACTCACTGATCAGCAGAGTGCGCACTCGCGCTAATCACCTGGCCCGGCGGAAGATCCCTCGCCCGAAGCACGATCTAGATCCCCTGAATAATCACAAAATATATCTAATCAAAATCACAATTCTCTACACTGTACCACACCGCGGAAACCAACCGTTCCCGAAAATATACAACACAGTGCAAAATAATCGACGAAATTCCCGAAATCTCCATTCAAAACCCTCGACTGAAAATCCGATACCCAAATCAACTCGAAAACCTCAAGGTGATGATCGGGGCACGAATACGAGAAAAACGACATTAAAATCATCGAATTCCAAAAAGTCAACGGGTCGTCGAAGCTCTGGCGTTGACCGTCGCCGCTGCAGGCGGCGCGCCGTCAACCGGAGAGTTTTCTCGGCGACCGAGCTACCAAACTGTTCTCCTCTTCAAACCAAGAAACTTTCCTCAAGGCACCACCACCATCCAACCACCACCGTGGCCGAAAATCAGCTCGAAAGTCACGGCGATCCACCACCTCCGGCGAAGCTGTTCACCGTCGTTCCATCGCCTACGGGGCACGGTAGCCTTCTAGGCTTGTCCCAAAAGGACCACCATTGCCCCACGAGTAGAAACCCTCAAGCAATTCCAAGTTCTAAACAGTTGCAAAGGAAGAGAGGAATAGATTTATACCCAAATCGAAGCCAGAGATGGCCGGAAACGAAAGGTCGGCGGTGAGTCAAACGGTGGCCGGTTTCTCCTCCTTCGGTCAACGCGGTCAACGCTCCCAATAGTGGTTAACGCCGGTCAAACTTCCAAACAGTGCATTTCGACAATTTTTGACTATTTCCAATATTTATACTCGTGCCTCGGGACAATCGACGGTCCAAAACGGATAACCATTACGATTCGGATAAACTCGATACAAACGGATAAACTCGTTGATATTCCAAAACTTCAAATAATCATATTGTATTCCTCAGTCATCGGAAAAATCATCCGGAATCGCCCACGAACTCGAAATCACATGTACTACAACTCTCGAGAAGAGACTCAACTCAAATTCTCAGTCGATAATTAAGTCGCAAACAAAACCGGCAAACCACACAAGTATCGACAAACCGCGATTACGTGAAAACTCGAGAATTACGCTGTTTACTCTACTGATTCTGGTTTGGGTCGTCACAAATCTACCCCCCTAAAAAAAATTTACGTACCTGTCAGGTGAACAAATGAGGATACTGCTCCCGCATACGCTGCTCAGTCTCCCAGGTGGCCTCCTTAACTGAGTGATTCTGCCACAAGACCTTTACCAGCGGTAAAACACGGTGCCTCAACTCCTGCTCACGACGATCGAGAATCTGTACCGGCTCCTCCACGTACGCCAAATCCTCTCGAATCGGTAACTGCTGTGGGGCTAACACATGCGAAGGATCTGAGATGTACTTCCGCAACATCGAAACGTGGAAAACATCATGAACACGAGCCATCTTAGCTAGAAACTCAAGCCGGTATGCCACAGCTCCAACCCTCTCGGTGATCTCGTACGGACCAATGCACCGTGGTCGAAGCTTGCCACGTTTCCCGAAATGCACAACTCCCTTCCACGGAGATAGTTTCAGGAAGACCCAATCGCCCACATCAAACTCGAGACTCTTCCTCCTCACGTCCGCATAACTCTTCTGATGATCCTGGGCAATCTTCAATCTATCCCGAATAATCTAGACGTCCTCCATGGTGCTCTTCACCAGATCAGGGCCAATAAGCCATCTCTCGCCCACCTCACTCCAACACAACGGAGTGCGGCACTGCCTACCGTACAGGGCCTCGTACGGTGCCATCTCAATACTGGCCTGATAGCTATTGTTGTAGGCAAACTCTATCAAATGTAGTTGCTGGTCCCAATTTCCTCGAAACTGCAAAACACAAGACCGCAACATATCCTCAAGAGTCTGTATAGTCCGCTCAGACTGCCCGTCAGTCTGAGGATGAAAGGCTGTTCTGAAACGCAATCTCGTGCCCATGGCTCGCTGCAATGCCTGCAAGAACTCAGAAGTAAATTAACTGTCTCAGTCAGAAACAATAGATACAGGCACTCCGTGCAGTCGAACAATCTCCGACAAATACAACTTGGCTAATCTGCCCACTGATATCTTCCCCGGAAGTGTGAGAAAATGAGCGGATTTTATCAGTCGATCCACAATAACCCAAATACCAGTGTTGCCAGCCGAAGTACGTGTCAACTGATAAACAAAATCTATGGTAATGTGCTCCCACTTCCAAACCGGAATCTCCAGTGGCTGTAATTTCCCTGCAGGTTTCTGCCTCTCCGTTTTAACCTGCAGACAAATCAAACATCGTGAAAGGACCCAACCCCGATTTAGCTCCCTAAACCGGAATCGAACCCCTTCGAAAACACAAACCAACAAAAGCCACAGAAATTTTGGCAGAGTTTCGTTACTAACGTGGAATTACCATTACCTGCACGCGGAAAATACACTTCATCCTATGCCACAAAAAGCAAACCGTGGGCACCAATCCCATCTCGATTTCTCAATATATCAACAGTAAAGTAAACCAATATATATATATATCTATACTTTACTGAAATCCGGTATAAAATCGTATAACATAAACAACAGATTACTCGGAGCGACCTCAACGTATAAACATATATGTATACCACAGTAGGTAGAACAATAAACCTACTGGAAGAAATAAGACCGCTCGAGTACTATGCCTTCGACCACGACGTGCGACACCAGAGCCTGAACTGCAAACTGGGCACGGAAACCGAAAAGCCCAGGGGAAAGACATGAAAACTGTTAGAGTGAGTGGACGAAAATAAATGTCTTTCACCAAGTAATATATGTATAAAAACATATGCGAGTCGAAAGTGTAAATAATCAAATGGTACACGAGGGAGACTCTAACTCCTCACGCATACGGAGCATGCATAAAATCCCACGGGGTCACTCGTGGACACACCCGTGCTAGTACAGTCTGAATCACGGGATCCCAGACCCACACGTGATTCTAAGCCGGAAATGGCCTCGGTTCTGGGGAAACGCCCCTCCAGGAGGCCTACCATCGGGGATCAACCAAGAGGTAAAGTGTATCGATACAACAACGTAACTGAGACTGTACTCTATGTAAACCAAATCATAAATAGTTCGATGCAAATGCATGAAACAACATATAAGTATATGCATATTCGTATACGTATATCCATATAAGTATAATCGTATAACCGTAAAACACATGCTCATGTAATCCAAAATCTCATACGCATGCTCAAGTTCGTAACTCATATAAAAAGACTCGCAAGAATTCCGTGAAAAGAAATTTTCCACTCACAGACTAGCGTAACGCGATACGCGTTAACCCGTGATCCGGCGGAAAGTCCATCGCCAAACGAACGATCACGAACCCCTGAATAATCACAATAACCATTTCTCAAAATCATAACTCGACAATACAAAACAAATCACGAGAAACCACCGTCCTCGGAAACACATAATCCGAATACGACGAATCGTCGAAAATCCGATATGTACACCACAATACCTCGCTATACTTTCGGACGCTCAACTCGAAAAACGAACCTCCCCACTGCGATCGGGGCGCGATTTCGAGTGAAATGACATGCAACTTGTTGAAAATCCCAAAAAGTCAAAGTTGACCGCCGCCGTTGACCGCTGTCAACGGTGGCGCTGCCACCAAATAGAGAATTTCTCGGCGGAGCAACCCTTATTCCATGCAAAACCACCCACTGAGCAACTTTTACAACTGCAACGAAGGCCAATTCTCACTCTAACCATGTCAATTTCATGAAAAACCGAATGTTCACACAAATTTCAATCCCAAAATTCTCCAAGCTCAAGCAAAATTAGATCACCAAACTTACATAGTAGCTTCATGGTGATGAGGGCTACAAAGCCCAGTCCTTGTTGTAGCTCGAATCGGCCGAAAAAGTATAGTTCGAATTCACCAAGTTCCTTCCACTTTTCTTGCCGAAATATCTTCCTCCACCGTGAGGCTTGTCGTGAAAGGAGGCCGGGGTTGGGATGGGGGTGTCCAAACGAATCAAACGGGACCGGAACCAGGCCGTGAGGTGGCCGAAATCGATGCGTCGCCATGAACCGCCGTGAATCCCGTAGCCATTCTCTCCCTCCACCGAGTTGACTCGGTCAACTCGGTCAAAACCCAAAATGGAAATGTTTGACTTGCCCAATATGGCAACTGCTATTTATAGACTTTCTATTTTGGAAAGCTTCCGAACACCCTTTTCGGTAAACTTTGAATATCCGTAACTTTCTCATCGTAATTCCGATTCCGATAATTCTCGCGGCCATAAACTCGTCTCGACATATTCTTCAATAATCACCCGAAGTCAAACACATCGGCCAATCGGATAAAAAGTCAACAGTTCACACCAACACATATTAAATCGACAAAATAACCAACAATCGGAAATAATCACAACTTAATCTTCGTGACTCAGAATAATGCTCCGGAAGTTCCCACAAGCTCGAAATTAAATTCTGAACAACTTCCGTGAAGAAGTCGAAACCAAATTCTCTACCGGTAATTTAGTCGTTAAGAATGCTGCCTTTAAAACCCGAACTTCAAATATTCATAATTCACTACCACATTTTGACTCATTGCCGGCGATTTTTAAATCGCCGGCAATGTTTTTTAACATTACCGGCGATTTTTGCCGGAAAAATCGCCGGTAATGTCTTATTTTTTTTAACATTACCGGCGACATAAATTTATGTCGCCGGCAATGTCTCGAAGGTAATGTAAAAAAAACAAAAAATGACATTGCCGGCGACATACATTTATGTCGCTGGTAATGTTTAAAAAAAAAAAAAAAGACATTGCCGGCGACGACATAAATGAAGTCGCCGGCAATGTCTTTTTTTTTTCACATTACCATCGAGACATTGCAGACGACATACATTTATGTCGCCGGTAATGTTAAAAAAAAACAAATACATTACCGGCGATTTTTCCGGCAAAAATCGCCGGCAATGAGTCAAAATGTGGTAGTGATTAATTCCTCGGTCGTCCAAATAACGATCCGGAACCGCCGACGAACTCGAAATCACACATACAACGACTCTCGAGAAGAGACCCAGCTCCAATTCTCGACCAATAATTAAGTCGTTAACAAATCTGGCGATTCCAATAACTGTCGAAAATCCGCGACTACGCTGTAACTCACGAATCAAGCTGATTATACTTCTGATTCTGGTCCGGGTCGTCACACATCGGCTCACGTACGCAGCGATCTCCCGTTTCATGTTGCGCCACCAGTAATACGCTCGAAGAGTACGAAACATCTTCGTACCACCGGGATGCATCGCATAAGCCGAACTATGGGCCTCGTCCAGAATCTCCTTCTTCAAACTCTCGTCTCTGGGCACACACAACCTGCCTCTGAACAACAACGTACTGTCGTCACTCAATCGGAACTCTGTAGGCATACCATTCCGTATCATGGTCTTCTTGCTCAATAGGTAGGAATCTGAGTCCTGAGCCTCCCGAACCTGATCAACCAATACGGGTCGAACCTGAAAACTGGCTAACAAGACTCCCTCGTCATCCCACTCGAACTTGGCACTTGTAACCCGAAGCTCGGCTAACATAGACACTCTAGCCACACATACATGGAACAACGAAGCTCCGAATTTCCGGCTAAGTGCATCTGCAACAACATTAGCCTTCCCGGGATGGTACTCGAAAGTGCAATGATAGTCGTTGATCAACTCCATCCACCGGCGTTGCCTCATGTTCAAATCTGGCTGCGTCCGCGAGTAAGTAAGATTCTTGTGGTCGGTGTAAATCTTACACTGGTCTCCATAAAAGTAATGTCTCCAACTCTTCAACGTTAGCACAATGGCGGCCAACTCCAAATCATGGGTCGAATAGTTGACTTCATGTGGTTTCAACTGTCTGGAACCGTAGGCTACAACTCTACCATGCTGCATTAGCACACAACCTAGTCCCATCTTCGACGCATCACTATAAACCACGAACTCACCGCTGTCGTCTGGTAAAGTCAGAACTGGTGCAATAGTCAACTTTTCCTTCAGGAGTAAGTAACTCTCCTCACATGCATCGGACCACTCGAACTTGATGCCTTTCTTTGTCAATCTGGTGAGTGGAGTAGCAATCAGAGAAAAATCATGCACAAATCGCCAATAGTAGCCTACCAAACCCAAGAAACTCTGGATCTCTGGTACGGTGGTAGATCTACTCCAATTCAACACGGCCTCGATCTTGTCAGGATCTACGCTGACTCCCTTAGCTGATATCACGTGGCCCAGAAACTTCACACTGTCCAGCCAAAACTCGCACTTGCTGAACTTCGCAAACAACTGATTGTCCCGCAAAGTCCGTAACACTGCTCGCAAATACTTTTTATGCTGGCCCACACTCCTGGAATAGATCAAAATATCATCGATTAACACAATCACGAACTTGTCCAGAAACCGTCTGAACACCCGATTCATCAAGTCCATAAAAGCTGCGGGGGCCTTGGTCAACCCAAACGGCATAACCAAAAACTCATAGTGCCCATACCGCGATATGAAAGCTATCCTGGCCATATCAGAGTCTCGGATCCTCAACTGGTGATATCTGGATCGAAAATTAATCTTCGAAAAGACTGAAGATCCCTTGAGCTGATCGAACAAATCATCAATCCTCGACAATGGATATTTGTTCTTCACTGTAACCTGATTCAGCTTTCGGTAGTCGATGCACAACCGCATAGATCCATCCTCCTTCCGTACAAACAAAACCGGGGCACCCCATGGCGAAACACTGGGTCGAATAAAACCTTTCTCCAGCAACTCCTGGAGCTGAACCTGTAACTCTTTCAACTCCGTTGGCACCATACGATACGGTGCCTGTGAAATGGGTCCTGTACCCAGTAATATCTCAATAGTGACATGAATCTGCCGATATCAAGTAACAAAAAATCTGTGGCTAAGCCATGGCCTCGAATAAAAATCTCACAGTCTTTGTATACCCAGCCAATACTCACAATCTCGCCGGACGGATACAACACTCTCCACAACCCCGGAAGTAGAGACGCAGGTACCGTAGCTAAAGACGATAGTCTATACGACATGAATGAATGTGTGGCACCTGGATCTAACAATGTAAGTACTGGAATACCAAAGATATGCAACGTACCGATAATGACTTCCGGTGAATCTCTCCCCTCTCGCAAAGTCATGGCATGAACCCTCACCTGCCCGGCTGGTCGCCCACGCTGAGGCTGTCCCTACTGTCCGCCCTGGCCCGCAAACTGTACTGGTCGAGCCCCCGAAGTGGCACCTCGCTCTCCTCCGGAACCCTGGGCCGCCTGTCCACCAGCACCATCAAGCTGGAAACACTCCCTCGCATAGTGACCCACTTGGCCACAGCGAAAACAAGTAACAGGGCCTCGCTGACACGGACCAACATGATGTCTGCTGCAGAGACTACACAACGGGTACTCCCTCGGTACGGCAAATGAGCCACCGGTATGCTGAGGATAACTGGAACCGCTAGAACCCCCACTAGACTGTGGTCGCTACGATCGATCTCTCCTCTATCTCTGCCTCTGTCTCGGTGCACTGACTCAAGTAATCCGACTGCTGCCACTGTCATCTGCTCAGGGGTGAAACGCAGACGCTCACAAACTCGTTCAACCTGAACCAACCATGCCTCACACATCTCTGGATCAGCTGAACCCGAAAAGACAGTCACACCAGCAGTACGAGCTTTGACCACAGGGTCAAAACGCTCCTCCAAACACAACACTCGCATCAGCAAGTCGTGCGTCTGGCGATCCATATCAGGATCCGCTTCTCGATCAACAAGGGGACCACGTCGAGGAGGCATCCTACTGATACAAGAAAAGCATTAGGTACAAGCAGAAGGAACGTAATCATGAGACCTCAGATATTTGAGAACACACAACACCCGAAGTATTGATGAGTATCGCTGGCCAGTCAGGTCATCACTCCAGTCATACTGTACAAACTCAAATACCCTAAGCGTCACAACTACATGAGTCTACAGAATCTGACACCCTAATGCTCTGATACCAAGCTGAAAGGATCCAACCCCGATTTAGTTTCCTAAACCGGAATCAAACCCCTTCTGAAAACACGAACCAACAAAAACCGTAAAAATTTGGGCAAAGTAACGCTACTAAAGCGAAATTGCCTTTACCTGCACCCGGAAAATAACACTTCATCCTATGCCACAAAAGCCAAACTGTGGGCACCAGTCCCATCCGGATTTCTCAATATCATATCAATAGTAATAAATAGGAAACATAACTGTAATATATAGTAAATCTGGGAAAATCCGTATAAAACATGTATCAGAACGTATCAGAGCGACCTCTAGTGTATATATATATAATATACAACAGTAGGCGAAACAAGAAACCTGCTGGAAAACACAGGTAGCTTGAACAACTAGCCTCCGACTGCGACGTGAAACACCAGAATCCGAACTGCAAACTGGGCACGGAAACCGAAAAGCCCAGGGGAAAGGCAAATAAAACGTTAGAGTGAGTGGACGAAAATAAACATATGCCTTTCACCAGTTTATATACATAATCAATGTAAAACAATGCGAGTTCGGAAAGTATATATGGAGGTGCCAGTGGAATCTCTCAAGCCCGTCGGTCAGGCGAATCGCTCAAGCCCGACGGTGATAGGCCAGGGGAATCTCTCAACCCCGGAGGCATACAGGGGAATCTCTCAACCCTGCCCAGAGGAATCTCTCAACTTTGGTCCAGAGGAATCTCTCAACTCTTGCGGACTACCGATGATCAGCCGAGTAGCCGAAGCATCGATGCAGTAATGCCATCACCATATAATATAAAATAATACCTCCGAAAATAATAAATAACTCAACATAATATAAACTAAATACGGAAAATCACGAACTCGCAATAACTGTGAAAATATAAAAATGTCCACTCACTGATCAGCAGAGCACGCACTCGCGCTAATCATGTGGCCCTGCGGAAGATCCCTCGCCCGAAGCACGATCTTGATCCCCTGAATAATCACAAAATATATCTTATCAAAATCACAATTTTCTACACTGTACCACACCGCCGAAACCAACCGTTCCCGGAAATATACAACACAGTGCAAAATAATCGACGAAATTTCCGAAATTTCCATTCAAAACTCTCGACTGAAAATCCAATACCCAAATCAACTCAAAAACCTCAAGGTGACGATCGGGGCACGAATACGAGAAAAACGACATTAAAATCATCGAATTCCAAAAAGTCAACGGGTCGCCGGAGCTCCGCCGTCAACTAGAGAGTTTTCCCGACGACCGAGCTACCAAACTGTTATCCTCCTCAAGCCATGCAACTTTCCTCAAGGCACCACCACCATCCTACCACCACCGTGGCCTGAAATCAGCTTGAAAGTCACGGCGATCCACCACCTCCGGCGAAGTTGTTCACCGCCGTTCCACCACCTACGGCGCACGGCAGCCTTCGAGGCTTGTCCCAAAAGGACCGCCGTGGCCCCACGAGTAGAAACCCTCAACTCTCCGGCCACTACTGTGGCCGGAGCACCTCCGTCACCGAAACCCAAAATCGGCCGGAAAACAACCAAACTTCAAACCATAATTTCTCCCTCAAATCGAAACCAAATCAAGCAATTCCAAGTTCTAAACAGTTGCAAATGAAGAGAGGAATCGATTCATACCCAAATCGAAGCCGGAGATGGCCGGAAACGAAAGGTCGCCGGCGAGTCAAACGGTGGCCGGTTTCTTCTCCTTTGGTTAACGCGGTCAACACTCCCAATAGTGGTCTCTGCCGGTGAAACTTCCAAACAGTGCATTTTCGACAATTTTTGACTATTTCTGATATTTATACTCGAGCCTCGGGACGATCGACGGTCCAAAACGGATAACCATTACGATTCGGATAAACTCGATACGAACAGATAAACTCGTCGATATTCTGAAACTTCAAATAATCATATTATATTCCTCGGTCATCGGAAAAATCATCTTGAATCGCCCACGAACTCGAAATCACATGTACTACAACTCTCGAGAAGAGACTCAACTCAAATTCTCAGCCGATAATTAAGTCGCAAACAAAACCGGCAAACCACACAATTATCGATAAACCGTGATTACGTGATAACTCGAGAATTACGTTGTTTACTCTACTGATTTTGGTTCGGGTCGTCACAAATCGACACACAACGCATGATCACATGAAAGTGTTGAATCAGCCCAAAACCTGAAAATAGCCGATCCATCACTAAAATTATTGAATCGCACAAAACTACCTAAAATACGGTCAGAAATGGATTTAGGAACTACCGGCGGCCATGCTCTGCCAGAAATGACCACCTCCAATCTGTGTAATAAATACACCATTTTAAAACTTCTTCCAAGCCCAACATCTTGCATCAACTACACAATACCTAAATCTAAAGGGATCGGCCAGAATTTACCTCAAAAAGTCAGAAATTTCGCCAGAATCTAACGTCGCACGTTTGACGCCCTTCGACTGAGTTGCGATGCATGACAAGTCCCGTTTGATTCCTGGGATGACGGGCTTCAAAAGCCCTAACGAATTGTCGCCCATCGTTGGTCAAAACTCCCTCGCCGGCAACACAATAATTTGGACCCCAAACCTCCCCGAATCCCTCAATTACGTCAATACTTGGAGGTAATAACGCCATGGGAGGTTCGAGGATGGAACAAGGATGCTTTTCGGACCGGGCCAGTTGTTGGAGATGGCTCGACGCCGGCGTTGACACCGATAGAGCTCGCCGTCGATTTCGGCTCGACTCGAAGAGTGACAGAGAGAGAAAAAGAAAAAGAAAAAATCTCTTTTACTTCCTAATTACTCTTGGTGATATCTTAAAGAGATCAACGGCTAAGATTAAATCAAAGGATGATCAAGCAGTCCACAAAATTCAACGAATGGTAGATTTCCCATATAATTAGTTTTTACGATAAACTTCTAAAATACATAAAATTAGCTCAAATCTCTGAAAAATGTGATAAAAGTATCAACAAACACGCAATAATATTCTCTACAACTTCCATGAAGAAAGTGAGTCACAATTTATAATTTATAAAAAATCTATTTTTAAGTCGTAACAAATGATGCACCTCGATAAACACGACATAAGAGGATTAGCTCGCTAATTAAGCACGACTAATAATGATTAAGTTGCTAATTTATGTTCGGGTCATTACAGTTATGGTCCAACATTCAAATATAAAGCAAACCGAAACTAGAATGCAACTCAATTTTGAATCTTATCCTAATTATACCACATGTCTAATGATTCAATATGTGTTCACTTATGATGAATGTGAATGGATTTCCTAGGACATGAAAGTAGGTTCTACTGACTTTCCTAATCCACACATTTTAAAACATGAATTAGAAGAAGTAACAATTAGCTACGAAGCTTCTTTAAGTCAATGTAAGTTTGACTGAAGCTTCTTGAGTCATTTGGACTTCAAGAAAGATTCGGTCTATGCTCAAGCCCAATGAAATCCAAACCTTAAGCATATCTTCTCAAATGCAACCTAAGTCATGTTTACATGCTTATCTTCCTTGTGTGAATGACTAGTTTACTTAGTGTGACGACCCGGACCAGAATCAGCAGTATGTTCAGCTGTATACATGAGTTACTGCGTAGCCGCAGATTGACGACAGGGTTTGAACCGCCAGGGATTGTTAACGACTAAATTATTGGCCGAGAATTGGAGCTGGGTCTCTTCTCGAGAGTCGTTGTACGTGTGATTACGAGTTCGTGGGCGGTTCTGGATCGTTATTTGGACGACCGAGGAATTAATTATGAATATTTGAAGTTTCGACGGAAACGGATTATAATGGCGAGCTACTTAACGACTAAATTACTGGTTGAGAATTTGGTTTCAGTTTCTTCACGGAATTTGCTCAGAATTTAATTTTGAGTTTGTGGGAACTTCCGGAGCATGATTTTGAGTTACAGAGTTTAAGTTGTGAATATTTCCGATTATTGATTGTTTAGTCGATTTAAATATGTGTTGGTTCAAAGGGTTGACTTTTTATCCGTTTGGCCGATGTGTTTGACTTCGGGTGATTATTGAAGAGTACGTCGAGACGAGTTTGTGGCCGCGAGAATTATCGGAATCAAAATTACGACGAGAAAGTTACGGGTATTTGAAGTTTGCCGAAATGGATAATTATAAAGTTTCCGTCTTGGGAAAGGCTATAAATAGGAACTTGCTATTTTGGGCAAGTGTGTGACTTACCATTTTGGGAGGTTGACCGAGTTGACTGAGTCAACTCGGTGGAGGAGGATTTAACGTCGGTGGCGACGGCTTCCACGGTGGTGCTTGGATTCCGGCCGTTTTCGGCTTCGGGATAGGATGCTATCAACTCGCCTAGCTTCCCTCGTTCTAACCCCGGCCTCCACGCACGGCGAGGCTCGCCGAAGGAGGAGCAAAATCCGGCCAAAGTTGGTGAATTTTTGGTGATTTCGGGTTGCTCAGTTTAGGCCGAATTGAGCTACAAATTTGAGTGGGCTTTGAAGCTCTTATCCCCTTGATGCTACCCTGTAAGTTTGGTGATTCAATTTGATGTGTACATGGAGAATTTTAGGATTGAAAATTTGTGTACAATTCGGTTTATCATGAAATTGGATGTGTTAGAGTGAGAATTGGACTTCAGTGCAGTTATTGAAGTTGCTCAGTGGGTGATTTTGAGTGGAATAGGTGCAGCTCCGCAATGAAATTCTCCGGTCGGCTGCGGCGCCGCCGTGGACGGCGGTCAACGGTCAAAGTTTGACTTTTTGGACTTTCGGCAAGTTGCATGTCATTTGACTCGAAATCGCGCCCCGATCGCAGTGGGGAGGTTCGTTTCTCGATTTGAGCATCCGAAATTAAAGCGAGGTATTGAGGTGTTATATATGGATTTTCGACGATTCGTCGGCTTTGAGTTATGTGTTTTCGGGAACGGTGGTTTCTCGTGATTTGGCTTGCATTGTCGAGATATGATTTTGAGATATGGATTTTGTGAATATTCAGGTGTTCGTGATCGTTTGTTTGGCGAGGGACATTCCGCCGGATCACGGGTTAACGCGATACGCGTTACGCCAGACTGTGAGTGGACAATTTCTTTTCACGGAATTCTTGCGAGTCTTTTATATGATTTATGAATTTGAGCATGCGTATGAGATTTCGGATTGCATGAGCATATGTTTTTACGATTATACGATTATATTTATACGAATATACGTATACGAATATGCATACACTTATATGTTGTTTCATGCATTTGCATCGAACTGTTTATGATTTGGTTTTCACAGAGTACAGTCTTGGTTACGTTGTTGTATCGATACACTTTGCCTCTCGTCTGATCCCCGATGGTAGGCCACCAGGAGGGACGTCGTCATCCCGACCTGACCGGTGAGGGGCGTTTCCCCGGAACTGAGGCCATTTCTGGCTTAGAATCACGAGGACCAAGGACCTCGTGATTCGGACTGTACTAGCACGGGTGTGTCCATGAGTGACCCCGTGGGATTTATACTTGCATGCTCAGTACACTGGAGGAGTGTGAGTTTTACCTCGTGTACCATGTTGTTTTTATTTACCTGGACTCGCATATGTTATTTTAAACATATATATTAACTGGTGAAAGTCATTTATTTTCGTCCACTCACTCTAACGTGTTTATTGTCTTTCCCCTGGGCTTTTCGGTTTCTGTGCCCAGTTTGCAGTTCAGGCTCGGGTGTCGCACGTCGTGGTCAGAGGCATAGTGCTCGAGCTACTTTGTTTCATCCAGTAGGTTTATTGTTCTACCTACTGTGGTATATGTATATGGTTATGTATTAGATGTCGCTCTGAGCTTTCTGTGATATATGTTATACGATTTTACACCGGATTTTAGTAAAGTATATATTATATGTATTGTTTACTTTACTGTTGATATATTGAGAAATCCGGATGGGATTGGTGCCCATGGTTTGCTTTTTGTGGCATAGGATGAAGTGTATTTTCCGCGTGCAGGTAATGGTAATTCCATGATAGTAACGAAACTCTGCCAAAATCTCGAAAAGTTTTTGTTGGTTCGTGTTTTCGAAGGGGTTTGATTCCGATTTAGTAAGCTAAATCGGGGTTGTGCCCTTTCACTTAGGTTCATTTTTAGCTTTCCTAAACATCTCTTAACTTAGTCATGGCTAAGACATGAATATGAAAACATTGAATCAAGCCCAAACATGCAAACATACCACAATTAAATCACAAGCTATCAAACCCATTCACAACATATATGACACTAAACCAAATTCATAACATATTTGATGTACATCAAATTAGCTAGCCCTAGCCTTCAAAAAGGCAACTACTCACAAAGTATAATGTAAAGTAAGTTTAGATACATAATTGAAGAGATAGAAAGATGTAGAGATAACCCAAGAACTCCTAAGCAAGTTAAGTCATCCTTGGTCTTCAAGCATCATCTTCTAGGCTCCCAAATATATCCAACTTGAGGTAAATGTGAGATAAGAGGGGATGAAGCTTAATTGCACAAAGGAGAATGTACAATCAAGTGAACAGGAGGAGCAAGGGGAGAGGGACCTTAAGAGATAGAGATAGGTTAAGAGCTAAGGAAATATACTAAAACTATGTAGAAGTAAGAAATAAGGTGAGATATTTGTGTGAGATGAGGGGAGCTCGACCCTATGGCTAATATGAGAGATATTTTGGTCTATGAAATTTAAACTTAGATACTTAGACACGATCCTAAACGTTAGACTTTTAGGTGGTCTAAATGTGTGATTCAATCCAAGTTAGGTGACTTGCATGTGCATCCATCACTTAAAATATCTTCCATGTGGGCTTGGACTCTTGAGGCCTTGGCCCAAACTTGACTTGACCATGCCATTAACCGGTGATGACTAGCCGGAGTTGACTGTTAACCGGCCAAAATTGACTAATGACCATCGTTGACTTTTCGTCCTTTTTCTGCTTTTGCTCCATCTTCTCCAAGGGCTTTGGAAATGCGCTCGACTTCTCAAAAAAGTGATTACAAAGCAGCTTCTTAAAACAAAAGGCAAAGAAAAGAATGTGGTCTACTCGCCGCTTTCCATCCACCTTGTGCTCAACCTTATCGTTGTTGGCTTAAAGGGTCCTACACAGAACCAGCTCCTCTCTTTTCTCATGTCTAGCTTCGCCCGTGACCTTAACTATTTTTCCTCTGAACTCATTGCCGTAATATTCACCGATGGGTCCCTAGCTCGATAGGAACATAATCAAACCCCCAGGCTTAAATGATGAAGGAGTTGTTCTTATCCGCGACCTCAGAAAACTAAGCCTCGTCAATCTCGATGAACTTGGCCTCGCTGCAGAAGTCGAGGGAGTGGCAACTTGTTTCAATGCAGGTAAAGACGACGGGGTTGCCGTAGGGGCGAAAGGGACCGTCCATGTGAGGATGGGGCAGGTTTTGTAGCAGACGCGACGGTGGGAGGAAGGGTCAAGGATGTGGTAGGGGCAGCGGGTTGGGGTGGGTGGCTTAGACGAGGGTGTGGGTGAGCTTGGATGGATAGGTGATAGGTGAGTTTGGGGAGTTAATGAATTTGAGAGCTTCTTTCACGACATATTTACTAGTCCGAGAAGTGAGCATTGAGGGAGCGCGGTGGGGGGAGGATTAGGTCATTGGCTGAGCGAGAAAGAAGAAAGGAAAAAAATTAAAATTAAAATACTGCCTAGGCTCAAATGACAATAGTACCCTTATTTTTTTAATCAAACATATGCCACGTTAGCTATTTAACAAACATTTAACAGAAATTTGACGGAGACCCCATTCTTATAACAAAAAATGAGTCTAGGTACCACATTAATAACTTTGTAAGTTTGGGTACTAAGTTTCCCGTGCAAGTAAAGTTGAGACATTGTTGAGGTAAATTAGTCTTAATATCATTAAGGCAAATTACCCAAAAGTCAATTAAAACCATATGTTTGCACAAAAAGTTACTTACTTTTTGTCAAGTTACCTAAAGGTCACCAAACTGTGGTTTTAATTACCCAAAAGTCACTTTAAAACCTATAATTGAAATAAAAGTCTTTTTTTTTGCGTGGACCATGTTACCCTTACTTTTTTTGTCTAACTTATATCAACAAAAAAATACTTATATTTAGAATAAAAAATTATTTTTCATTTTGTTCTTCACGACTTAGCAAAAACTCAATAAAATTATACTAACTCAAGTACATAAACATACCAACTCTCGTTCATAAAGATAGCAACATAAGTTCATAAAGATACTATGACTATTTTTTTTTCTTCACGACTCAACACAAACTGAATTAGCAAGGATATCGTGTTGTGTTTATAAGAAACCATGATGTGTGTGTGTGTGTGTGTGTGTGAGTGAGAGAGAGAGAGAGAGAGAGAGAGAGAGTTTAAGGTTTAGGATTTATTGTGTAGTATATATAGTTTAGGGTATAAGATAAGCCTTGGATGAAGATACTAACACAACTACATAAAGATATCATCCTAGTGTTTTAAAGATATCATCATAGTGTTATAAGGATACACCATAACAATGTTTTAAGGATACAATGAGACCGCTTTAAGGATACCATAACAGTGTTATAAAAATACAATCATTGTGTCATAAAGATACCATGAAAGTGTTTTAAGGATACAACATAAGATACCAAAACATCGTTTTAAAGATATGATCTCAGTATTATCAAAATCTCACCCTAGTGTCATAAAAATACCATGAAAGTGTTTTAAGGATATAATATAAGAATACAATCACAGTGTTTTAAGGATACCAACATAAGATACCATGACAGTATTATAAAGATACTATCACAGTGTTATAAAGATACAATCACAACACATTAAAGATACCAACATAGGTTCATAGGTAAACTTTATGTGTAGTTCGTAAAGATATTATTTACGTTTTTTAAATATACTGTAACATTTACAAAAGATACCATTTATGTTTACTAAAGTTATTATTACAAATTGTTAAAAAAAAAATTAATATCTACTTTAAGTTGTCAGCACCCGAGTGGGAAAGGGTGACGTTGGTGCTCAGCGTCGTACGAGTATAGTGGAGAAAGAGAAGGCAGCGAGCGACTTGACAAGCTCTGCGGCAGTGGATGAGACACGGTGAGCGGCTGGTGTGCGAGCAACTGCGAGGCCAGAGACGAAGCATTTAGATCGGGCGACATCACGAGCTGAGGGGAAGGATGGCCGACAACAAAGTGCGTCGTCTGGGTTGGTGAATGTAATACTATGAAAATTAAATGAGTGGCAGCGCGTAATTATTGTGAATTTGAAGGATTTTTGTGCTTATTTTAATAAAAGTGATGGTTGGATCCAAAAATAAATTTAAGTGACTTTTTAGTCACATTTTTATTTTTTATTTCTAGGTGATCTATGGGTCAAGAACCCATAATCAATTAAGTTATTAGGTAGAGATGTGTGATGTTAGAGTCTCAGCCATGTGGTGGACTCCTTCACTTGTTTGGTTGACTTTGTAAACTTGCTCATAACGACCGAGCGTTATCACAGAAGACCGTCATGGAGGCCGACAACATTGAGTGTCTGAGTGTCTTCCATTTTCGAAGTTTGGGTTCCATTTTAAGACCATATGTGCTTCAATTTGTTTTGTTGATTTTTAATGGATAATAAAAGCTCTATGTTTCAAAGAAAGTGATAAAATGATAAGCTGCGACTATTCAAACTCTATATTTCCCTTTTTTCACTTGATTACTCTCTATACCCCATAAGAATTTTTTAGAAAGTATAGAATTTCAAAACACCTCATTTGTTTACCCAAATACCCTTTTGAGTGTACATATTAGTGAAAAGAAAGAATTGAAATTACACCCCAATGATTATCCAAAACTAATTCTTCTCTATATAACTAGTTGCCAAAGAAAGAAAGAAAAAAATAGCAGATTGTG
This sequence comes from Geum urbanum, assembly GCA_946800695.1. Lineage (NCBI taxonomy): Eukaryota > Viridiplantae > Streptophyta > Magnoliopsida > Rosales > Rosaceae > Geum > Geum urbanum. The sequence continues at coordinate 13,146,206 of OX327008.1, read as the reverse complement.
TGAAGAAAGAAACAGATGCCACGAAGAGAGAAGATGGGGAATAACTTTGTTTGTTAGTCTTGTCAAATTTTTTCATTATCATTTTTTAACATCTTAACTAATATAGCAAACTACACTAAATGATACTTTGGAGAAGTCAAATACACATAAGGACAAGTTCATTTTATTTAAACAATAAATGAAAAATCTTATAAATAAGGATAGATTGATATGGCACTGACAAGTATCAAGTCGTCATTTACTTATATGCCCCTAGGTTACCCAAATATAAAGAGTTTTTTTTGAAGACAAAATAAATAAAAATTAACAAGAGCTCAAAGCTCGTCGATCGCAAGGATCGATTTGTTGGACCTCAGTATCACCTTTTTTTCGCGATATCTTCTCGTTGAATTCTCCTTTTTGAATCTATAATCGTTTTCGAAGCGTGTATATTCATGAGCCATATCTTGGATATGTAGTAATCCAGAACTTGGTTTTTCAGTAGCAGTAATGTGATTTTGAATCAATCAATTTTAAAGCTCAAGTCATCAATTCTCAATGAGTTTTCTTGATGTTTATTGTTATAGTTGCTATGTTTTGGTGTTGTGATGTTGCTTTATAGACTTCAGTAGAAGTTGTTATGTCTTTGTTGCTTGTGATGTTGCGATGTGTAATGTGAATTCCACTTTATGTGTTTGTTTCAGTTTTTGGGTTCTTGATTTTGTAGCAAATCATCTGATTTTGGTTAAGTTTTAGGTTTCATATGTTGTTTGCGTGTTTTTTTAGTTGCAGCGTGTTTTTAGTAGCAGGTTCTCGTTTGTGTTCCTGCTGCGATGTTGTAATGTTTGATGTTAATTTTGACTTTATGTGTATATTTGAGTTTTAGGTTGATTTTTGCAGCAAATTATGTGAATATTTTTATTTTTTAAGTATCAGCTTGTATTCAGTAGCAGGTTCTTGATTTTCAATAGTAGTTGCTCTAGTTGTTCTTTTTATTTTTAGTTGTAGCATGTTTTCAGTAGCACTTGCATATTGGTTTGATGTTTTGTGTTGCAGTTTTTATTCAGTATTAGGGACTTATTGCTTGGTTAATATTGGACTTATTTTATATGTTCATGACCTTGTTGATTTCTCTTTTATTGCTGTATTTGGTAGCAATTGCTTAAAATTATGATATAGATGTGTGGCTCGCAGTGTAGTGACACGCTGCTTGTTTTTGTGCTATAACTTTTTTCAGTATCTGAAAGGACCCAACCCCGATTTAGCTCCCTAAATCGGAATCAAACCCTTTCGAAAACACGAACCAACAAAAACCGTAGAAATTTTGGCAGAGTTTCGCTACTAACGTGGAATTACCATTACCTGCACGCGGAAAATACACTTCATCCTATGCCACAAGAAGCAAACCGTGGGCACCAATCCCATCCGGATTTCTCAATATATCAACAGTAAAGTAAAACAATAAATATATATCTATACTTTACTGAAATCCGGTGTAAAATCGTATAACATAAACAACAGATTACTCAGAGCGACCTCAACGTATAAACATATATGTATACCACAGTAGGTAGAACAATAAACCTACTGGAAGAAGTAAGACCGCTCGAGTACTATGCCTCCGACCATGACGCGTGACACCAGAGCCTGAACTGCAAACTGGGCACGGAAACCGAAAAGCCCAGGGGAAAGACATGAAAACTGTTAGAGTGAGTGGACGAAAATAAATATCTTTCACCAAGTAATATATGTTATAAAACATATGCGAGTCAAAACATAATTAAATCAAACCAAATAGTATACGAGGAGACGCTGACTCCAACTCGTAAACAGAGCATGCACGGAAAATCTCACAGTCAGAACCACGGGGTCCCTTGCCCACACGTGATCCTAGCTGCAGTAGCACAGTTGGAACCACGGGGTCCCTAGCCCATACGTGATTCAGAACCACGGGGTCCCTAGCCCACACGTGATTCTAGCCGGTAAACATCCTCGGGGATCAGCCGAGATGCAGTGTATCGATACGACATCACAAACTACGACTGTACTCTGTGAAAACCAAATCATAAACAGTTCAATGCAAATGCATGAAACAACACATCAGTGTATGTATACTCGTATACGCATATCCGTATATATATAATCGTAAAACACATGCTCGTAAAACCATAATCAAACTGCATACTCAAGTTCATAAATCATATAAAAGACTCGCAAGATTTCCGTGAAAAGAAATTGTCCACTCACAGACTAGCGTAACGCGATACGCGTTAACCCGTGATCCGGCGGAAAGTCCCTCGCCAAAAGAACGATCACGAACCCCTGAATATTCATAGAGTCCATTACTCAAAGTCATAACTCGACAATACAAATCAAATCACGAGAAACCACCGTTCTCGGAAACACATAATTCAAAGTCGACGAATCGTCGAAAATCCGTATATGTACACCTCAATACCTCGCTATACGTTCGGACGCTCAACTCGAAAAACGAACCTCCCCACTGCGATCGGGGCGCGATTTCGAGTCAAATGACATGCAACTTGTCGAAAATCCAAAAAGTCAAACCGTTGACCGCCGTTGACCACCACCCACGGCGGCGCCGCCACTGGCCGGAAAATTTCACGGCGGAGCAACCTCCATCCCATGCAAAATCACCCACTGAGCAACTTTCATAACTGCACCGAAGTCCAATTCTCACTCTAACCATGTCAATTTCATGAAAAACCGAATCTTCACACAAATTTCAAATCCAAAATTCTCCATACATGTGACGATCCGGACCAGAAACAGCAGTATGATCAGCTGTATACATGAGTTACTGCATAGTCGCAGAGTTGCGACAGTTGTTTTAATCACCGAAGCTTCTTAACGACTTAATTATTGGCCGAGAATTGGAGCTGGGTCTCTTCTTGAGAGTCGTTGTACGTGTGAATACGAGTTCGTGGGCGGTTCCGGATCGTTATTTGGATGACCGAGGAATTAGTTATAAATATTTGAAGTTTCGACGGAAATGGATTAATATGGCGAGCTACTTAGCGACTAAATTATTGGACGAGAATTTGGCTTCGGCTTCTTCACGGAAGTTGTTCAGAATTTAATTTCGAGTTTGTGGGAACTTCTGGAGCCTGATTTTGAGTTACGAAGAATTAGTTGCGAATATTTCCGTTTGTTGTTTGTTTTGTCGATTTAATATACATTTGGGTTGAACGGTTCACTTTTTATCCGATTGGCCGATGTGTTTGACTTTGGGTGATTATTGAAGAGTACATCGAGACGAGTTTGTGGCCGCGAGAATTATCGGAATCGGATATACGACGAGAAAGTTACGTGGGTTCGAAGTTCGTCGAAATGGATAATTATGAGTTTCCTCTTTGGGAAAGGCTATAAATAGCAGGTTGCCGAAAAGGGAAAGTGAAAGATTACCATTAAATGAGTTGACCGAGTTGACTGAGTCAACTCGGTGGGAGGAGAGCATCACGTCGGCCTCCACGGCTCGCCGGCGGCAAGGCCTTGTCCAGCCACCCCATGGCGTGGGAAGGGTCTTATTCTTCTCGTCTCATGGTCCCGAGCTCATTCTCGGCTTCGTTTTCCGGCAAGGGTGGCGGTGGAGAGAGTTATTTTCCGGCCAAATTTGAAGAAAATTGGATGATATCGGGTTCATGAATTTCGGTGGAATTGAGCTATGAATTGGAGTGGGCTTTGAATCCCTTCCCTCCACGAATCTAACCACGTAGGTTTGGAGTTTCAATTCAGTCTGTGTTTAGAGAATTCTTGATTTGAATTTTATGTTCTATTTCGGTTTTACTTGAAATTGGATGTGTTAGAGTGAGAATCGGCCTTCTGTGCAGTTGACAAAGTTGCTTAGTGGACGATTTTGAGTGGAATAGGGGTTGCTCCGCCATGAAATTCTTCGGTCGGCGGCGGCGCCGCCGTGGACGGCGGTCAACGGCGGTGGTCAACGGTCAACGGGTTGACTTTTTGACTTCCGACAAGTTGCATGTTATTTGACTCGAAATCGCGCCCCGATTGCTGTGGGGAGGTTCATTTTTCGAGTAGAGCGTCCGAAAGTATAGTGAGATATTGATGTGTGATATCCGGATTTCCGACAGTTTGTCGTGATCAGATTATGTGTTTCCGAGAACGGTGGTTTCTCGAGATTTGTTTTGTATTGTCGAGTTATGATTTTGAGAAATGAATTTTGTGATTATCCAGGGGTTCGTGATCGTTCGTTTGGCGAGGGACTTTCCGCCGGATCACGGGTTAACGCGATACGCGATACGCCAGTCTGTGAGTGGACAATTTCTTTTCACGGATTGTTTGCGAGTCTTTTATATGATTTTCTAACTTGAGCATGCGTATTGAGATTACGGATTACATGAGCTTGTGTTTTTACGATTATACGATTATACTTATACGGATATACGTATACGAATATGCATACACTTATATATTGTTTCATGCATTTGCATCGAATTGTTTATGATTTGGTTTACACAGAGTACAGTCGTGGTTACGTTGTTGTATCGATACACTTTGCCTCTCGGTTGATCCCTGATGGTAGGCCGCCTGGAGGGGCGTTTCCCCAACCAGACCGGTGAGGGGCGTATCCCCGGATCCGAGGCCATTTCTGGCTAGAATCACGTGTGGGTCTGGGATCCCGTGATTCTGACTATACTAGCACGGTGTGTGTCCATGAGTGACCCCGTGGGATTTTTACTTGCATGCTTAGTACGCTGGAGGATTATGGTTTTACCTCGTGTACTTATTTTTTTAATTTACCTGGACTCGCATATGTTATTTTAAACATATATATTAACTGGTGAAAGACATTTATTTTCGTCCACTCACTCTAACAGTTTTCATGTCTTTCCCCTGGGCTTTTCGGTTTCCGTGCCCAGTTTGCAGTTCAGGCTCTGGTGTTGCACGTCGTGGTCGGAGGCATAGTGCTCGAGCTACTTTGTTTCATCCAGTAGGTTTATTGTTCTACCTACTGTGGTATGCGTATATGATTATGTATTAGAAGTCGCTCTGAGCGTCCTATTGTATATGCTATACGATTTTACACCGGATTTCAGTAAAGTATAGATATATGTATTGATTTACTCTACTGTTGATATATTGAGAAATCCGGATGGGATTGGTGCCCACAGTTTGCCTTTTGTGGCATAGGATGAAGTGTATTTTTCCGCGTGCAGGTAATGGTAATTCCACGCTAGTAACGAAACTCTGCCGAAATTTCGAAAAGTTTTTGTTGGTTCGTGTTTTCGAAGGGGTTTGATTCTGGTTTAGGCAACTAAACCGGGGTTGGGTCCTTTCAGCTTGGTATCAGAGCATTAGGTTATAGGTTCTGTAGACTTCTGTAGTCGTGTCTACTAAGGATATTTGAGAATGTACAGCATGTCTGGAATGGTGACCCGACCGGCCGGCGGATAATCATCAAATTCCGGGTGTTGTATACTTTCAAATATTTGAAGTTCCATGATTACGTTCCACTTGTTGTGAACGATGTTTTATTCATTAGGATGCCTCCTGACGTGCTTTCCGTGTCGTATCGGTTGTGGATCCTATTGAGGATCATTCGACGCGCGAGTTACCAGAGAACTGTGGATTTGGATGAGTATTCCGAGTTCACTGAACTGTGTGGCACGGTTTGCCTGGTTATGTGTGTATGAGCGTCTGCATGATGCCTCAGAGCTGAGCATTGTGGCAGTTGATGTTTGCCTGAGTCAGATCATTGTATTTGGTGGGCTGATGTTGTGTGAGTTCCGGTTGCGACTCCATGGCCTACGTTCAGAGTGTTGTGTTTACGGTAATGGTTTTATCAGGCTTCCCAGCATTTGAATGTGGAGTGTTTATCCACCTGAGGCAGAGATGCATTGTTCATATGTTTGTCCCTGTTTGCACGTGTTATGTAGCTTCAGAGGAAGCAGTGTACGAGGTTCTAGATGAGTTTGAACCTGAGCATCAGAGAGAGTTTGAATGATGTGCCTCGAGATATCCGTGAGGAGCTTAGTGTGCTGCACTCAGTGGCGAGGCTATTGAGAAGGAAAGGTGTACGCGGTTTTCCGATGTGATGGTTTGAGGATGTGGACTTAGTCGAGATTTTGATGAGGTTGGGTTCCGACACTTTGGGATCGGTGACTTTATCAGCCTATGACCTTTTCTATTGTGTTGAGGGTCATCAGATCAGTAGAGGGCCGTTTGACGATGGTGGAGATCACAGTGTAGCGGACTTGCTCCTGTGGCATGAGTTTGGGTGATCTTTTTACGCAGCAGGTGTTGCGGTGATTTGTGTTCATGGAGCACTCTCAGTTGCCATTGTGGGGACCAGGAGGGTCACGTTGCGAGGGAGCGCCCTCAGCTAGCTGTGTTAGTGGTTCGGCAGCTCAGAGTCACGAGGAAATTATGATGCTGTTTCTGGAGCTTAATCAACCCAGATTTTTAGATGAGCCATTCAGAAGTCGTAATTGACGTGGACAACTAGTTGAGCATGTTAGAGTTCATGCCATGACCTTGTTTGAGGACAGACTTTTCTCTGAGGTTACTGTTGCTTGATATCCATGGTTATTGTACCTGTATCTCCACTTCCGAGGTCTTGGGAGTGTTGCATCCATCCGGAGGTTGCGAGATCTTTGTTAGAGGATATGGCTTAGCCGCAGATCTATTGTAGCTGGACATTGTGGTTTTGGTATGATGACTTACTGACGACGCATTTGGCTGTGTTCGAGTGCCTCGAGAAGGAGGTTGTGTTTCGACGACCAGATTTCCTCGAGATACTGTTTCGTGGTGATGGTCGAGCGGATGGTGAAGACGGATTGTGTTGTTTGCTTAGCTCATGTTGTGGATACTACGGTTGTTGTGTCCGACATTGGTAATGTTGAGGTGGTTCCAGAGGTTCCAGATGTATTCCGGAGGAGTTACCAGGTGTTCCTCCAGTTCGGGAGATCGACTACACCATTGAGTTTGTACCAGGCGCTGGACTCATGTTACCGACATCTTGTCATTCGAAGCCAGCGGAGCTGATGGAGCTATTGTTTCGACTCCAGGAGTTACTGGAGGAGATTTCATGTGACCCCGCGTATTTGCGTGGTGTGTTTTTGCATTGTTTGTACGTACGTTGGATAGTTTGACGTGGTGGTGCATTGCCTACCGGAAGCTTGATTTGCTTCAGAGGAGAGTGGGTATCCTCCGCTTCGGACTGGCGAGTGGTTTGATCAGCTCGAGAGAGCTTCAGTCTTGTCGAGGATTGATTGTGGGTCCGGGTACCATCAGTTGAGGTTTGATGAGTTAGAGGTAGCTATGTTAGCTTTCAAATCATGGTGCGGACATCATGAGTTTTTGGTCACGCCATTGGTTGAACAATGTCCTGTAGTTTTGCGGACTTGATGGACCAGGTGTTCAGACGGTTTCTGGACGAGTTTGCGGTCATGTTTGTTGGCAATGTCCTGATATACTTTGGGAGTGTGGACCAGTACCTGAAGCAGTTGCAAGCGGTTTTGCGGACTTCGCGAGACGATTAGCTGTTTGTAAGTTTAGCCAGTGTGAGTTTTGGCCAATTAGCATAACGATTTTGAGCGGTGTGATGTTATCGGAGGGAGTTGGCGTGGATCCTTACCAGATTGAAGCCGTGTTGATTTGGGGTTGTTCTACCATTGTCCAGAGATCGGGGAGTCTCTTGAGTTTGGCAGACTCTTACCGACGGCTTGTGCAGGATTTTCCCGAATTGTCATTTCATTTTCTGGATTGACGAAGAAGGCGTCAAGTTCGAGCGGTTCGATGTACGCGAGGAGAGTTACTTACTCCTGCAGGATGGTTGACCGTTGCTTCGGTTTTGATCTTACCTGACGATCGTGATGAGTTTGTGGTTACGGCGATGCATCGAGGTTTGGATTTGGTTGTGTGTTGATGCTGTGTAGCAGAGTGGTGGCTCATGGTTCCAGGCAGTGGAACTTTGTATAGCTACGTATCCTATGCATGATTTGGGTGTAGTTGTCCTTGTGTTAGCACCAGAGAGTTGGAGATACTACTGCTATGGCGTGCAGCGTGGTGTAGGATGTACACTGACCACTGAGTTTCATCCACTTGCATTTTCGGCCAGATTTGGGCTTGAGGCAGTGTAGATGGAGGGAGTTGACTATCGACTATGGCTGCACATTTTAATTTGTTCGAGGAAGGCTAGTGGTTGTACTTTGACCATCCGTTTGGGATGATGTTGTTGTTGATGCATTCAGTCGAGAGTTAGGAGCTTCAGTATTGCATGTGTGTATGTGTGGCTCGAGTTTCCATGTTAGCCGAGTGTGGGCTACGAGAGCTGAGTTTGAGTATGATGGTGTTGAGGCTCGTGATTTTGCGCGTGTTTGGCGCTAGTGACGCGGAGAAGTGTCAGATACTTCGAGTTTATTACTCGTAACACAACATGAAGAGCAATGTAGCGGTTTGTGTGTGTGGATGCCACATTTGTCGACTGACGATGGCTAGGAGGCAGAGACTTCCCGGAGAAGTGTCAGCCATTTGAGATTTCCGGTTAGACGTGGCGATTATTACTGTGATTGTGTGTGTATGTGTACACTTTGGTTTGTGGTACCAGTTGTCAGGCCTTTGTGGACCGTTTGATGAACTTGGTACATTTTCTTGTACTTTCGGTGATGATTTCAGTGGCAGACTGGCATAGCTGTATTTGATGGAGGTTGTCCATCTATGTGATGTACCTGAGTCCCAGTTCGCTGACCGAGATAATCAGCTACGACTGTGTGTTGGCAAGCTTTGCAACGAGCATGGGGGACCAGATTACTAGTTAGTACCGGTTCTTATCCTCAGATTGGTGAGTGATCTTTGAGGACTATTCAGACCTTGGAGGGCATATTGTGGACCTCGGAATTGCAGTTCCGGAGGATTTGGGACCTGCAGTTCCAGTTGTTTGAGATTGCATGCAATACCAGTTGTTGATCACTGTGATATTGATATTGCGTGACGTCGTTTTGAGGACGATGTTGTACTCCATAGTGTTGGAATGAGTTTGGTTTGAGTTTGAGTTGATGTTTGATGCTGATTTTTGTGGAATGTGCTACCACAGATTGTCAGATTAGCAGAAATGGGATTGATAATTGCTCGAGTTCGATGTTTGAGCTGTGTTGTTATGAGTGTGTTGAGTTGTGATTTGCCTTGTTGTTTTGTTTGGTATATGATTATGGGCGAGTTTGTGTTATGATGTATGGTTCGGCATCGCCTATATCGTTGGCCTTTATGTGTGTTGTGTTCCGTGAGCCGGAACTATGTTTCAGGTTTGTTTCGTATTGTGTACCCTATCTGTTCCTTATGCAGGAACACTTGGCTATTGTGTTGAGCCAGTTCAAATTTGTGATTTGTGGGTACAGGGATTTCAGCACAGAGTTATCTCCTATTGTGGAGACGGTTGTCAGAATTGTTCAGTTGAGGTTGTCGTTGGTGAGTTGAGCAGTATGCAGAGGCAGTACTCCTACTTGTAGTCGGCAGACTCGGAAATTTCGAGGTCGAAATTTTTCTAAGGAGGGTGGATTTATGACGATCCGGACCAGAATCAGCAGTATGATCAGCTGTATACATGAGTTACTGCATAGTCGCAGAGTTGCGACAGTTGTTTTAATCACCGAAGAATCTTAACGACTTAATTATTGGCCGAGAATTGGAGGTGGGTCTTCTCGAGAGTCGTTGTACGTGTAAATACGAGTTTGTGGGCGGTTCCGGATCGTTACACTACAAGAAAACAGCACTTAGACCACGGAAACACTAATTCTCCGTCGTCCAAGTGACACTTAGACGACGGAAAAGACTCCGTGGTCCAAGTACCACCTGGACGACGGAGAATACCATCTCCGTCGTCCAAGTGGTCACCTGGACCTCGGAGTCTTCTCCGTCCTCCAGGTGACCACTTGGACGACGGAGATGGTATTCTCCGTCGTCCAGGTGACAACCTGGACCTCGGAGTCTTCTCCGTCCTCCAGGTGACCACTTGGACGACGGATATGGTATTCTCCGTCGTCCAGGTGACCACCTGGACCTCGGAGTCTTCTCCGTCCTCCAAGTGACCACTTGGACGACGGATATGGTATGCTCCGTCGTCCAGGTGATTACCTGGAGGACGGACCGACACGCCGTCGTCCGAGTTCACAAAACGTACTTCCAATTAGACGACGTACCGACACCTCCGTCGTCTAAGTGAAGCATTATATAAGCCCACTGCCGGCCAAACTGATCGAATTCATTCCTAGCTAGCCTCGATCTCTTCATGATCGATTCCATTTGAAGAATAATTGAAGGAGAAGGGAGAAGGAGAAGCTAGGGAGCTCGAGCTAGGTAGCTAGAAGCTAGCTAGGCCGAGAAGAATCAGGATCGATAAGGGATCTCCGCTGACTAGCTAGTTAGCTTAATTAACGTAAAGATATCGAGAAGGCCAGCAGGTACGTACGTACGCAGTTAAAATTTGCTTAATTAATATGTATTTAGTGAAAACGTACGTACATATATATATACATGCAAGGATGTTAGCTGATGTTAGCTATATATATATATGTACAGATCGATTAAATTACGTACATACGTACGTAATTGATGGATCAATATGTAGATCGAGTACGTATAATTAAGCGTAAATTAATGGACAAATATATATATATGTAATTATTAATTAAGTATAATATTTTGTAGCAGTATGGACAAGAGTTGGATGAAGTTGAAGAATAGATGTGATGTCCGGTATATGGATGGAATTAGCGAATTTGTGAATTTTGCTATAGAACATGGTCAGGGAAAGAAACGTTTCAGGTGTCCGTGTCAGAAATGTCTTAATTGTCAGTATGCGGAGGTTAATGTTATGGTGCAACACTTGTACGAAAATGGTATGATGTGGAGTTACACTACATGGAGCGAGCATGGTGAAGCAGTAGAGTTCAGCGCAGCAGACTTCAGCTCAGGGTACAGTTACCATGGTGCCTCATCCAGCGGCAGTGGTGCCGGACCCCCAGCTTGCAACCCAACTGCAGATTTGGTCCATGATGCGTTTCCGGGATGTAGTCATGGCAGACACCAACACCAAGACGGAGGTTACAGTACCACCAATGAGCATGATGACACATTCCCCGCAGCTAGCTTGGCCACTGACACCAGTGAGATGGAAAAGTACAACCGGATGCTACTTGAAGCGCAGACCCTGGTGTTCCCTGGATGTCGAGAGAATGTGTTGCAATATGTGATGGAGCAAATGAAGATAAAAGTGAAGCACAAAATGTCAGTGAGTGCTTTTGACGAAATTCAGGAGAAAATATGTAAGTTGCTTCCTGATGATCACAATCTTCCTAAATCTCATTATAAGGTTAGAAATATCCTGAGCAGCCTCGGCCTAAAGTACAGGATAATTGACGCATGTCCGAATGATTGTGTGCTATTTTACAAAGAGTATAAAGAGTTGGACTATTGTCCCGTATGTGGCCAGTGCAGATTCCAGTTGAATAGGAAGAGTTCGAAAAAGAGAATTCCTGTGAAAGTTGTTCGATATTTTCCCTTGATTCCCAGATTGCAGCGCCTGTACATGTCGCTACACACAGCAGAGGCGATGCGATGGTACGCAGAAAAGCGAATAGATGACGATGTCCTGCGACACGCCGCGGATGGGAAGGGTTTCAAACATTTCGACAGAGAATTTGGAGACTTTGCTTCAGAGGTTAGAAATGTTAGACTCGGCCTATCTACAGACGGATTCAATCCTTGGGGAAGTAATAGCTCCGCCGTCAGCACTTGGCCAGTTATTCTGATGCCGTACAACTTGCCTCCGTGGATGTGCATGAACAAGGAATTTAATTTCCTTACCGTACTAATTCCAGGTCCTAAATCTCCATCGAAGTGCTTAGATGTCTACCTCAGACCTTTGATCGACGAGCTGAAACTGTTGTGGGAAAATGGAGTCCCAACTTATGACAAATTCACTGACACGATGTTCACGATGAGGGTTGCTGTAATGTGGACGATCAGCGATTTTCCAGCTTATGGGATGTTGGCAGCCTGCAGGACAAAAGGATATAATGGATGTCCTATATGTTTGGACGACGTGAACTCTAGTTGGCACGCGAGGAAGGTGTGTTACTTGGGTCACCGTAGATGGCTTCCTCACGACCTCCCGTGGCGACAGGATGAAGCTCATTTCGACGGTACGGTAGAGAACAATCCTAAACCCCGTAGTTGGTCGGGCGAAGAGATTTTAGAGAGGTTGAGCTATTTCGACTTTGGTGTGTTGAGCAATGACGCAGATGTAAAGAAATGCAATCCAATTCCTCCACATGATCTGAGCTATTGGGATCACAAGAGTATATTCTTTGAACTCCCTTACTGGTCGAAGTTGAAGCTGAGGAACAACTTGGACGCGATGCACATAGAAAAGAATGTGTGCGACAGCGTGGTGGGAACAATTCTCGGTATTAAGTTCAAGACTAAAGATACTCCCAAAGCGCGCAATGATTTGGAATCAATGAATCTACGTCGTCCCTTGTGGTTGAGGAGGGATAGGAAATGAGTGTACAACAAGATGCCAGATGCACCTTACACAGTGAAGCCGACGCTTAGACGTTCTGTATTTCACTGGTTTAAGGGCGTTCGTTATCCGGCTACGTATGCAGCTACTATAACTGGAGCAGTGGACGAGGTGCAACACAAGTTTGTTGGTCTAAAGACACATGACTATCACGTTATGCTACAACGTCTGATTCCCGTGGTAATTCGACCATACTTGCCTCGGGACGTCGTAGAACCAATAGTGGCATTGTGCAGGTGGTGGCAGAGGTTATGCGCCAGAGAATTAATGAAGTCAGATGTGGTGGAATTGCAACAACAAATTGTGCACATCATTTGCAAACTAGAGAGGATTTTCCCCCCTGCTTTCTTTGACATCATGATTCACCTAATGATCCACCTGCCCGAGCAGGTGCTCATTTCTGGTCCGGTCCAGTACACTTGGATGTATCCTCAAGAAAGGTACGTACAACTAATTAATTAATTTGTTCCACTGGAGATTATATATATACTAGCCAGCTAGCTATATGTACTTATGTAATGTGTACGTTTGATTTTGTAGACAGCTTGGACAGTATAAGTCATTCGTCAAAAACAGGTCGGCCCCGGATGGCTCCATAGCAGAGACATACCTAATGCATGAGTGTGTTACTTACTGCAACAGGTACCTCAAAGATCCACCCCCTCCCAGTACTGCCTCCGATCGCAGTGCCCGCATCAATCTTTCTGTCGTCACCAATGTCGTCCGACCGTTTAGAGGAGTATTAAAGGAATCGTTAACACGGGAAGAACTTATTGAGGCACATTGGGTAGTGTTGCGAGACTGTGATGAAGTTGAGCCGTACATGATGTCATACAGGGAGAGGCTTCAGGCGTTAAATCAAAACAAGAGTTCGGCGTGGATTGAGAAAATGGTTAAGAAGAAGTTTCCTGATTATTTCTTCCAATGGGTACGTACGTACGACTCGGTATTAATTATTTAAATACATATTGCTCATGTTTGTAGAAAGTAAACCATTATATTAATTTGGCCTTTTTCGCAGATGATTGATCTGCAAAAATCTGATAACCACGGAGGGTGGTGGTCATGGCCAAAGCACTTGCTAGCATGGAAGGTTAAACACTATATTTATCCCGGATGTTTTGTGAACGGTGTAAAGTTCCATTCATTGGCCCGAGACGAAGGAAGAAGAACACAAAACAGTGGGGTAGCCGTTGGGAAAGACAATGATCTATATTACGGGGCTATTGTATACGTGGTTCAGCTATGTTACGGGAATGATGTCAACGTTTTCCTATTCAAGTGCAGATGGTTCAAGCGTACAAAGGAAGACCTGGGACTATTATCTGTCGATACAAACTCGCACTGGTATGAGGATGAGCCTTTCGCTCTCGCCACCTTAGTTCGGCAGGTGTTCTATCTCGACGATCCGAAAGCCGGTGAAGGGTGGAAAATAGTGAACCATATCTCTCACCGAGGAATATGGAATACAGAGACAATTGAAGGGACACCGGCGACGACTGAAGATGCTGCTGAACCAGAAAGAGACATTCCTGCCTATCAAGAGCCTAATATTTCTATGGTCCGCTCCGATATAATGGACCTGGTTCAAGATGGTGAACGGTTACCCATGCCTGATGGTTGTACAGATCTAACTGAAGATGAGATTATCCATGAGGTAGATGAAGAAGACGAGCAGGAAGAGGACGCGGACGAGGACTCAGGTTATTCGTCGGACGATGTTGAGTACGATGACGAGGATGAGCCGTCGACTAACGGGGATGAGGACGATGATGATTATGACGAAGAGTACGGTCATACGACGAGGGAGATTAATTGGTAATTAATTACTGTAATTATTATAATATATATATATATATGATCGATGCTGGTTTACGGTAAGAAATTAATCCGAATTATATATCCTGGACAACGGAGAAATTAATTGCAGATTAATTGGCGCCAAATCTCAATCTCATATAAAACCCTAGCTAAATCCTGGACCCGAAATCTAGCAGTTCGGATCGATCGATCAATTTTTTAATTATATTTTTGAATCAGAATAATTGAACGCACACACAAATGACCGGGGACGACCTAAACCGTAAACCCTAAGGCCCTAACCCCTGAATTCGGGGTTTTTACACCTGGACGACGGAGATGGTCATTCTCCGTCGTCCAGGTACACACTAGGACGACGGATAACTTCATTTTCCGTCGTCTAAGTTCACAAACCCTAAACCCTAAACAGTAAGGCCCTAACCCCTGAATTCAGGGTCTATACACCTGGACGACGGAGAACGTCATTCTCCGTCGTCCAGGTCAGAACCTGGACGACGGATAACTTCATATCCATCGTCCAGGTTCTGACCTGGACGACGGAAACACTCATTTCCGTCGTCTAGGTGCAGATATCGTAATTTTTTCTAAGACAACGACCATCTAGACCTTCTTCTAATGCAAAGTCTTTTCATCAAGACTTTAGAGTAAACAATTCTTGGTGTGTGAGCTTCGACGGTTCGAAAATCGGAGTTACGAAATGCCTAGTATCCACGTTTCCGGTTTGTGAAATTATCGGTTTTGCGGTTGACTGTGCCGATCAAACCCTTCCCGAACTTATTATTTTATGATCCTTTGAAGACAATTATATATTATGTTACGACGAACATATCCAACGGTTGTTTTGTCCAAATTCAATTTCGTTAATACTCTGCTGCAAATGAGCGTCTACTCATGAACACTTAAGTCGTAAAGATTAGTCGATACTTAACATGTTTCAATACGTAAAATTAATCGTCGGTTCAAATTTAACTGTTTATATACACGATGCGTTCATCGATATTGTACGACTATTTCACTCGAATGACAGATCGCTAAATTCCTAGCGAATTATTTTTAAAATTTTTTTTTACGTAATTTGAACTTGGACGACGGAGATGGTCATTCTCCGTCGTCCAGGTACACACTAGGACGACGGAAACTGACCATCTCCGTCGTCCAAGTCCAAAATTATGGCGGTTCAATTTACCGCTTCCGTTTTCGGCACCGCTTAAATTTTTCACTTAGACGACGGAGAATTCATTCTCCGTCGTCTAAGTCCAAAATCATGGCGGTTCAAAACGTCCCGCCGATTAATTACGCGCCGATTGAAAATTTTTAAACCGCCACCTAGACGACGGAAAACACTATTTCCGTCGTCCAGGTGGACTTAGACGACGGAGAATAGTGCTCCGTCGTCTAAGTGCAACTCTATAAATAGAGTTGCACCCCCCCTCATTTTCTCATCATTCCATCTCCTCCTCTCCTCTCCTCTCCTCTCCTCCGGCGATCCTCCTCCGGCGACGCTCCGACGACATTTTTTCCGGCGTGGTTCCTCCTCTCCGACGACTCAAGTCCGGCGAAATTCCCGTAAACTCCGCTTCGGTACATTTCTATTTTTCCCTTATTTAAATAATTTTCATTTTATTAATTAATTAAATTCTAAATATAATTAATTAGTAGAAATTAATTTAGTAATTAATTTTAAATATTTAATAAATGATTAATTGTTGTTATTTATTAATTAAATCATAATTATTGTTATTGTTTCCTAATTAAATGAATAATTGTAAATTTGTTGTTATTAAATAAATAAATAAATAATTATTGTTATTAATTAATTAAATAAATAATTATTGTTATTAATTAATTAAATGGTTAATTATTGCATGCTAAATGGAAAATAAATTATTGCATGTAATTACGTGTATTTTTTAGTAAATTAATTAGTAGTACGTGTTCGATTTAAATTTAGTACATAGGCTTGGTGTAATTAAGTCGCACTCTTTGGAATAGATGGCGCCTCTTTTCCTTGCTTATCTCCTTAACCCCTCGTGATGTGTGGATTTCATCACCGCACACCATAACCTAAGTGAAGTTATGGACACGAGGTTGAGGGCGAAGTTTGCAAAGGACTTGAGGGAGTGTAAATTTTCGAAAAATTGGCCGAATGTCGGACATGGTGTCTAGAAACGGGTTATGACTGGTGACAGGATTTGGACTAAGAAAGACTTTTGTCGAAATTAGTCCTGCCTCTCGCGTTATCTCTATCCCTAACTGGCCATGTTTTTCGATTAAACCAAGGCTGATTAATTGAAAATTTACACTTTATCGCGCGGGTCGCACGTCCATTGAACGACCGAAAATGCCAAGCTAGTGTACTCTATTTAAATCTTAAACGTACTTAATTAATTAGCGTAAATTTTTAAGTTGTAATTATTATGGTAAGTAGGTATTTTAACCCCGTACTCTTAGGTTTAAATGGCTCCGCCAAAGACGACATCCGGCAAGAAGAAAGCCCAACAAGAGGCAGAAGATGCCATGCTCCGCCGCTTGGCGGACCAAGTCGGTTGGGAATTACCACCGGAGGGCAACGACGCTCTCAATCCGGACGGATCATCTGGTCCGTCCGTAGCGCCCTCTGTGGAAATTCCCGCTCCCCCATTCATCTCGAGCGGTGATGACGTCGACCCCTTCCAATCTCCGACGCCCGGTACCCATTCAACGGGAAGTACTCAGGCGTCCTCCACCGCCGAATCAATCATGTACAGCGCCTGCCGTAGGCAAAGGATGGCCCCCACTGACCCGGAACCGAAAAGGACTCGGGGTCTCGTTAAAGGGGGGAAAGCGGAGCGTATTTGCAAGGCGACCGGTAAAAAGATCGACTTGCCGTACGACGAATTCACCGGTGGCCCTCCCACAGCTCAACTAGCAAGTCTCTCGACGCATGGGATAGGGTCAATCATCCGTAACCGGGTTCGTATCACTGCCCCTACTTGGAAGGAGGCGCCGGATCATGAGAAGGCGAAAGTCTTCAAAGATCTTTCGGTACGTAATACGTTCAATTTAGTTATTATATAATATTGTTAATCTCGGCCTAAAATTTCATAATATATACGATTATAATTTTCTATTTATTTTTCATAGGAACAATTTGACGTGGATCCGACACCGGCTATGTTGAGGCATATCAATCAAACCGCCAACTCCATCTACAAAGATTGGAAGTACAGGCTCCATAAGTACTTCAAAGATGTCGGTCCCGTGCCTCCCCCGGTAGAGCTGCAAGGGGAGAGAGAAGATGAGTGGGAGTGGTTGTGTAACCACTTTGCCGATGAACAATTTAAGGTATTAATTTAATTTTTTTATTTCAATTAAAATAATTTAATTATTTAAATTGTAGTTATTCATTTTTTAATGATTTAATTATGTTGTGTAACAGAAATTCTCCGGTGTCAACAAAGCCAACCGGGGGAAGAAGGAGAAACACCATACTACCGGCGCCAAGCAATTCATTCAAATTGCCAAGGAGCACAAGGATAAGGGTTCCAAACACCCTTTTATTGATGCAAGCGTAAGCGCGTACGTGACGCCAGGGCTCGATAATGAAGCGAGTCAATGCGGCGTAAGTGATATATATATATATGTGCTTTTAATTATAGTAATTATTATTTAAATATGATTACAAAATTATAATAAATTAATTATAATTTTGTAGGCAAGGGCGATAGAGCGTGCGCATGAAGAGTTGGCCAACACTCAGCTTGCGTTCCCAGATGTGCCGCCTGAAGACCTGCCTCCTCTATCCTTAGAGAGCCAAATTGCAATCGCGGATGAGGTCTACGGTCGTAGAGCTGGCAAGGAGGTTAGGCACTTTGGGCCTAGGGTGGTACGAGATTTGTCGACGACCTCCGGCTCATCATCTACGGGAGGTTCGAGGCAGCGGAGAATGAGTCAAGCTGCGGCCGTCGAAGCAGCCATTCAAGAGGCTCGACTGGCACGAGAGGAGAATCGACGGACACAAGAGCAGAATGAGTCAATGCGGCAAAGACTTGACGAACAACAAGCACAAATAGCCCAACTCATCGCGCTCATGAACCAAAATCGAGAAGTATGTCAACCTCCTCCGAACCCACACCCCGACGACAACGACCCGGCTGGAGGCGGAGGACTCGGCCCCGCATCTGCTCCTCCAGTGTGTTAGCTAGCACGTAGTATATTATCTCGTTTCTTTCCGCATTCCGAACAATATTTTAATTTTTAATTTATGGGTTTTTTCGTATGTACAAATTAATTTACTTTGATTATTTAATAATTATATATATAAGTTATTAATTTTAATATTCAAAATTTAGTTTATTTATTTAATATTAGCATTTTTCATTATTTAAATTAAAATAATAATAAATTAAATTAATAATATTTAATTTCAATTTATTTTTTTTTTAAAAATTAAATATTCACTTGGACGACGGAGATTATGTTCTCCGTCGTCCAGGTGCATAAACCCTAACCCTAACCCCTAACCCCTAACCCCTAAACCCTGTTGTTCTCCGTGGCCAAGGTGCTCACCTGGACGACGGAGACTTAGTGTTTCCGTCGTCCAGGTGAACTCTTGGGCCACGGACACACGAGCAATGTCCGTGGCCCAGGTGTTCACCTGGACGACGGAGACTTAGTGTTTCCGTCGTCCAGGTGAACACCTGGGCCACGGACATTGCTCGTGTGTCCGTGGCCCAGGAGTTCACCTGGACGACGGAGACTTAGTGCTTCCGTCGTCCAGGTGAACACCTGGGCCACGGATAATGTCCGAGGTCCAAGTTCACTTGGACGACGGAAAAACTAAGTCTCCGTCGTCCAGGTGCTTGGACGACAGCACTTGGAGCACGGACCTTGGACGACGGAGTTTCCGTCGTCCAAGTACTTAGACGACGGAAAACTTCACTTAGACGACGGAAATGGTCCGTGGTCTAAGTGCAGTTTTCTTGTAGTGTTATTTGGACGACCGAGGAATTAGTTATGAATATTTGAAGTTTCGACGGAAATGGATTAATATGGCGAGCTACTTAGCGACTAAATTATCGGACGAGAATTTGGCTTCGGCTTCTTCATGGAAGTTGTTCAGAATTTAATTTCAAGTTCGTGGGAACTTCCTGAGCCTGATTTTGAGTTACAGAGAATTAGTTGCGAATATTTCCGTTTGTTGTTTGTTTTGTCGATTTAATATACGTTTGGGTTTAATATCCGATTGGCCGATGTGTTTGACTTTGGGTGATTATTGAAGAGTACATCGAGACGAGTTTGTGGCCGCGAGAATTATCGGAATCGGATATACGACGAGAAAGTTACGTGGGTTTGAAGTTCGTCGAAATGGATAATTATGAGTTTCCTCTTTGGGAAAGGCTATAAATAGCAGGTTGCCGAAAAGGGAAAGTCAAAGATTACCATTAAATGAGTTGACCGAGTTGACTGAGTCAACTCGGTGGGAGGAGAGCATCACGTCGGCCTCCACGGCTCGCCGGCGGCAAGGCCTTGTCCGGCCACCCCATGGCGTGGGAAGGGTCTTGTTCTTCTCGTCTCATGGTCCCGAGCTCATTCCCGGCTTCATTTTCCGGCGAGGGTGGCGGTGGAGAGAGTTATTTTCCAGCCAAATTTGAAGAAAATTGGATGATATCGGGTTCATGAATTTCGGTGGAATTGAGCTATGAATTGGAGTGGGCTTTGAATCCCTTCCCTCCACGAATCTAACCACGTAGGTTTGGAGTTTCAATTCGGTCTGTGTTTAGAGAATTCTAGATTTGAATTTTGTGTTATATTTCGGTTTTACTTGAAATTGGATGTGTTAGAGTGAGAATTGGCCTTCGGTGCAGTTGACAAAATTGCTTAGTGGACGATTTTGAGTGTAATAGGGGTTGCTCCGCCGTGAAATTCTTCGGTCGGCAGCGGCGCCGCCATGGACGGCGGTCAACGGCGGTGGTCAACGGTCAACGGGTTGAGTTTTTGACTTCCGACAAATTGCATGTTATTTGACTCGAAATTGCGCCCCGATTGCTATGGGGAGGTTCGTTTTTCGAGTAGAGCGTCCGAAAGTATAGTGAGATATTGATGTGTGATATCCGGATTTCCGACAGTTTGTCGTGATCAGATTATGTGTTTCCGAGAACGGTGGTTTCTCGAGATTTGTTTTGTATTGTCGAGTTATGATTTTGAGAAATGGATTTTGTGATTATCCAGGGGTTCGTGATCGTTCGTTTGGCGAGGGACTTTCCGCCGGATCACGGGTTAACGCGATACGCGTTACGCCAGTCTGTGAGTGGACAATTTCTTTTCACGGATTGTTTCGAGTCTTTTATATGATTTTCTAACTTGAGCATGCGTATTGAGATTACGGATTACATGAGCTTGTGTTTTTACGATTATACGATTATACTTTTACGGATATACGTATACGAATATGCATACACTTATATATTGTTTCATGCATTTGCATCGAATTGTTTATGATTTGGTTTACACAGAGTACAGTCGTGGTTACGTTGTTGTATCGATACACTTTGCCTCTCGGTTGATCCCTGATGGTAGGCCGCCTGGAGGGGCGTTTCCCCAACCAGACCGGTGAGGGGCATATCCCCGGATCCGAGGCCATTTCTGGCTAGAATCACGTGTGGGTCTGGGATCCCGTGATTCTGACTGTACTAGCACGGTGTGTATCCATGAGTGACCCCGTGGGATTTTTACTTGCATGCTCAGTACGCTGGAGGATTATGGTTTTACCTCGTGTACTTATTGTTTTTATTTACCTGGACTCGCATATGTTATTTTAAACATATATATTAACTGGTGAAAGACATTTATTTTCGTCCACTCACTCTAACAGTTTTCATGTCTTTCCCCTGGGCTTTTCGGTTTCCATGCCCAGTTTGCAGTTCAGGCTCTGGTGTTGCACGTCGTAGTCGGAGGCATAGTGCTCGAGCTACTTTGTTTCATCCAGTAGGTTTATTGTTCTACCTACTGTGGTATGCGTATATGATTATGTATTAGAAGTCGCTCTGAGCGTCCTATTGTATATGCTATATGATTTTTCACCGGATTTCAGTAAAGTATAGATATATGTATTGATTTACTTTACTGTTGATATATTGAGAAATCCGGATGGGATTGGTGCCCACGGTTTGCTTTTTGTGGCATAGGATGAAGTGTAATTTTCCGCGTGCAGGTAATGGTAATTGCACGCTAGTAACGAAACTCTGCCCAAATTTCGAAAAGTTTTTGTTGGTTCGTGTTTTCGAAGGGGTTTGATTCCGGTTTAGGCAACTAAACCGGGGTTGGGTCCTTTCAATACACAAGATGAATTAGAACTCCAAACTTACATGGTAGCTTGCTAGTGATGAGAGCTTCAAAGCCCACTACAAATTGTAGCTCGAATCGGCCTAAAACCATGAACCCGAATTCCACAATTTCTCTTGAATTTTGGCCGGATTTAAGCACCTCTTCCGGCAAGCCTCGCCGTGCGTGGTGGTTGGGAAAGGACTCGGGAGGTCGAGACGCATCTAATGGAACAAGTCCCGAGCCAAGAGGTGGCCGGAACCGTTGCGCCACCATGGAAGCTGTCGGCCACCGACGTGAAATCCTCCTCCACCGAGTTGACTCGGTCAACTCGGTCAACCTCCCAAAATGGTAAGTCTTTCACTTGCCCAAAGGGGAAACTGCTATATATAGACTTTCCCAAAAAGGAAACCTCCAAAAATACAAATTCGATAAACTTCAAACACTCGTAATTTCCTCGTCGTAATTTCGATTCTGATAATTCTTGCGGCCACAAACTCGTCTCAACATGTTCTTCAACAATCACCCAAAGTCAAACATATCGGCCAATCGGATAAAAAGTCAACTGTTCCAACCAACATATAATTAAATCAACCAAACAATCAACAATCGGCAATATTCGTAACTAAATCTTCGTAACTCAAAATCATGCTCTGAAAGTTCCCACAAACTCGAAATTAAATTCTGAACAACTTCCATGAAGGAACCGAAACCAAATTCTCGTCCGGTAATTTAGTCGCTAACAAACCTGCCATTTAAATCCGTTTCCGTCGAAACTTCAAATATTCATAACTAATTCCTCGGTCGTCCAAATAACGATCTGGAACCGCCCACGAACTCGAAATCACATGTACAACGACTCTCGAGAAGAGATCCAGCTCCAATTCTCGGCCAATAATTTAGTCGTTAACAAGCTTGGCGATTCAATCAACTCTCGGCAATCTGCGACTATGCGATTTCACTGCTGACTCTGTTCTGGGTCGTCACAGTATCAGTTTGGATCATTACTTTTTTTCAGTACTAGTGTCATTGATATATTTTTTTTCTTTATTCTTTGCAGGTTAGGAAATTCAGCGAAGAGGTATTTGAAGTTTTCACTGAAGATGATACATTTATGGTGCATCTCGCTGAGAGAACTTGCTCTTGCAATATGTGGCAATTTCAGTGTTTTCTTTGTTCTTAAGTTTTTCAAGCAATTTAGAAAGCTCGATTACTTGTGTATATGTATATTGAAGACTACTGGAAGACAAACTTTTACAGGGAGGCACATGAATTTCATATCTAGCCAGTTCCAGATTTTGATAAACCGTCGCGTGAAAGTATTGGAGATGGTTCTCTAAAACCTCCCATTACGAGAAAACCCCCTGGAAGACCGAGGATTAGAATAAAGAAATTGTTTGGTGAATTTTTAAGGTCGTTACTTGTGGTTGGTGTCATCCAGTTGGCTATCATAATGCTCGGTCATGTAATGTCCCTATTAATTAGACAAATACTTGCTTGTTCGATGCCTCTTATATGTTTTCTATGCTTACAAGAATGTGTTGGAATATTGTTTCCATTGTTATTTTTGGATATTCTGCTGGATTCAATAGCAGATTCATTTTTTGTTGCTTGTTTTAGAAGTAGTATGGGTAACTGGTTCTACATGATTGGTCTTTTTTTATGTAATGGATCTTTTTTCTTTCAAGAAAGCGATCAATATATCATTCATGACATTGTTACAGCAAAATAGAACCCCACCAGATTACCCAGCCGGCAAAATAAAGAGAAGTCTTAAACATACCACTGTGTTAAAATAAAGTCCTAGACTCACAAACCATAGTAGCACAAGTAACTATCGAAAAATCAGATGTATTACACCTTAGTTATCTAGGCAGACGGGTAGACTTAGTAAGCCACCTCTTACGCATATCTGCCTCTGATGGCTTCAAATCATTTCATGTCTCGAGGAAGCATCACTCTAAAGGATATGAGGGATATCCCAATGCGTCACAATATGCTTAGCCACCAAAAGGGTAGTGGGAAGGAGATCAGACCAGTGCTGCTTAGCAGGTTCTCTACTTACCTCCGATCGACAAATTTTATTTACTGGAGCTGGAAGAGTCCATTCCGAACAGCGGCTTCGTTTCCCATGAGCAGGGTTTTGTTGAGACGAACGAAGCCCAAATTAAGCACTAATTTGAGATTAGGTCATGACTAACATATCTTAACATTTAGAAAACTCTACAAAAAATCTGACATAACCTCCCCATAAACTGTAAGTCTACCAAAAACCTGCATAAGAGTTTTACACTGCTACAATAACAACAAATCTCATAAACAAAACGTGGCCACCAAAGCCATCCGGATTTCTTAACATAACCATAAATATCTCATGTTTCCTATAAGAATAGGAAAATATCACTCTTCAAGGTTTAGAAATCCATATCCCATAAGTTACAAGACTCTTTAACACACAGCAGAAACAAAATAAAAATGGTTCTCATAGCACCACTACTACTAGTTTACTTTTTTACAGGACTAGTAGGTCAACTGGGAACCTACTGATGAAGGATGGTGACACGAATACTAAGCCTCTGACTCTGGGATGTGAACTCCAGACGGAAACTACAAATTGGACAACGATAAACCAAAAGGCTCAGGGGAAAGACATAGAAAAATATAGGAACGTTAGAGTGAGTGGATGAAAAATAAAAATCTTAAAATAACATAAAAATTTTTACTTATGCCATTCACCATAATAAAGATGAATAAACAACACATAGCGAGTCTAAGGAAATAAAACAACATAAGAGTGTGCAGGCATGAATAGCATAATCACGGGTCAGGTGTTTGTCCTAACCTTCCAAGAGCATCTCGGTGATCAGCAGAGATGCCAGATGCATCGATGCATATACATGAACATAATGTGCGTGAAATCGTAAAATCATAACATATAGTCTCCCTGCATTACCGTAAATGTATGGTAAATCATATTATATATGCATAAGAAAATCGAAAACGTAAAAATTTAAACTTGCTAATCGACAGTGAAAATAAAGATGTCCACTCATAGATACGCCTAGCTCCGCGGTCCGCCGGAAGTCCCCTCACCGTAAATCTAGATGCAATCTCCTGAATCCAAGTACAAAGATTGAATATCAACATCAGTAAGTTCAAAACTAGCTTAAAACTACCAGAAAACCCGTATTTAAAAATCTAAGCTTCTGCCTCGCCGGAGCTCCGTTGTGGACAACTGTGCGTGGCAGCCATGACGACCTCCAACCTACATATCTAGCTCCCTCTCACTATCCCCTGCAACTTTTCCTTCTTCGTTAGACACCAATTCGATGGTGAAGACGTCGAAATGAACACCTAAGATGGCGTTTCTGGCCACCGCCGACCACTACGAACGGCGGTGTGCCATACGAAAATCTCTTTCTCTCCATCAACCCATCATTTAATCTCAAAGGGACTACCTCAAATCACTTAAGGATTTCCCGGAATCAAGCCCGAAAGTTGACGGGCTCAAAATTGCCGAAAAACTAATGAAGCTGATTCCGACACCGTCAAGCCACGCCGTAGCAAAAGGTTGGTCAAAATAGACTCCCTACCTCCTAATCTACCATAACCCCCAAAAGTGGCTAGAGCGCCACTGAGCCCTGAGGTGGAAATTTGAAGAGGAGAAACCGATTTGGGTTTCACTCCAGCGTACCTGCATGCAGAAAATTTACCCACAATCTATCTCAGGCAAGAGTTGAGCTTCAAAACCATAACTTGGATGCCAAAAAAGATGGTTGGACGGTAAAGTCTTTGGTGGGATGGGTCACGGGTCAAGCCCAGAGAGGGAAATGGGTAGGGTTTTCAATAAGTGTCCTATTTATACCCACAACCTCATTTAAAATCAACGGTTGAAAATCAATCTCAGCATGATCCAACGACTATGAATAATTCCCCAATAAAATATTTCTTTTTAAACAAATTTCCTCCACCAACTTGGAAAATTAATAAAAATTAGCCACGTTAACCGAAAAATCTCCCAAAAATTCCTACAAACTCAAAATTAAATCCTCTTCACATCTTGAGAAGAAAGATAGGTCAAACTTTCATGGAAATAAAAGTCGTTTAAATACCCGACACTTACGACTAATTGGTGTATTTTCTAACTCACTCTCGCTAAGCACGTTATTTTGGCTAGGGTCGTTACAATCTACCCCCCTAATAAAAATTTCATCCTCGAAGAGATAAGAATATTGCTTATGCATCAACTGCTTGGGTTCCCAGGTGGCTTCTTCAACCGCATGATTTCTCCATAGAACCTTCACTAGTAGGATAGCCTTGTTACGAAGTTCCTGCACTCTCTGGTCTAAAATCTGAACTGGTTCGTCAACATATGTTAGGTCTTTACGTATCACTATAACATTTTTAGGTATCGCAGGCGACTTAAAGTCGCCGGCCTTTCTTTTTTGGTCGCCGGTAATACTCTCGCCGGAAATTTGGCGATGGTGAAAGTATTACCGGCGACTTATTTTTCAAGTTGCCGGCAATGATGAAGGGCATCACCGGCGACTTGAGTCGCCGGCAATGATTGAGTCATTGCTGGCGACTCAAGTCGCCAGTGATTCCTTGATCATTGCCGGCGACTGAGTCGCCGGTAATGCCTTGACCATTGCCGGCGACTTGAGTCGCCGGCAATGTTGCTCCGCCGTGGCCGGAAAATGAGGGGTATTGCCGGTGACTTTGGTCCAAGTCGCCGGCAATACCCGGAGAAATTTGTCAAAAAAAAGCCGGTTTTGGATTGGGCCCAATTCCAGAACCTGCACTGAAAAACAGAAACTGTACAAATACAAGTTCAACAGTACACACATAATTGTCTAACGTACAGTACAAACAACAACAATACGAAAATAAACTACAACTACACTAAGGGTCGAGGAAATCCATGTGGACGTAATCATTTGAACTCCGGTGGCTACCCTGGTCTTGCTGTGGCGGTGACTGGTGTGGTGGTGGATCACTGTGGAACACAGGGACCGGGGGAGGTGTGGGGAGCGGTTGTCCGATAGTCTATCACGCATACATCGTTTGCATCCATGTGAACATTTGTGTCTGTTGCTGGACCATAATTCGGTGTTGCTCGGCCATCACCCGGTACTCGGCATCTCTGACTGCCTGCTGCTCGGCCAATTGCCGCATCTCCTCCATCTGCCTCCTTTGCTCCTCCAACTCCCTCTGCGTCCTCTGAAGCTCCGCTGCTAGGTTAGAGTTCCTAGAAGTTGAAGTTCTTGACCCGCTAGAGTATTCCGAAGTGTTCTTCAATACTCCTTCGCCTGCTGAGCCCATTCCCCTGCAGTAGTAGGTATTCTTTCCAGTCCCGCACGCTTTTGCCATGATCTGAGCCGCTATAGGGCGATCAAGCGGATCGATCTGAGAGGCATACTGGGTCACTTCTTCCTCCGAGCAGTCAGGATGGTTGTTTCGAGCTATATTCATGGTGACTTCTGTGATCGCATCCTCCACTCTCGCCTAATTGAAAAGCGAATATGAATAATGTATTATTAAACAAAATAAATTAATAGAGAAAAATATTTTTATTAACACATGCATATGTTAACTACAAAATAATGAGGCTAAAGACTTACCGCTTCTTCAGGGCACTGCGGATAGAACTTCTGACGAACAAACACCAACGGGTTGACTTCTTGTTGTTGCTGCGCCTTACTCGACCAACCCAAATAGTTGAGTGAACCTGCATGATGGGCCTCGGTGTTTTTCAATCTGTTCTCCCTGTTCGTCTTGGAAATCACCTTGTTTGATAAACATATGTAAAAAAATTAGTAACTAACTATTTCAATGTGATACGATACATTAGGGTTGTAAAATATATTCAGGATGCATACCTTCGCTTTGGGGTCCTCGAAGTGGGCTACCAGCCACAGCCACTCGTACTCCCTAAACCGGAATTCACTAGGGGTAGAACCTCGGCCTAGCTCCTTGTACTGTGTGTAATGTTTTGAAAGCTCGTTCTTCCACTCTTTATACCTATATTAACACAAGAAAAAAAAGTTAGAGATATTAAAATACTTGATAAACAAAAATCTAACTCGATATATACTCAAATAACTCGAATCACATCACCTGATATGTAGTTGACGCTCTACCCACGTGTGAATAAGGCATTCATCCACGTCAAACCACAACTGCAAGATGAATATATAAACGGTAAAATTATATATTTATTCGGACTTAATTAATAAATGTAAAATTTACGTAATGAAAATAGGATTTAACTCACACTCAGTGCATTATGCACTTGCATCTTCATGTAGCCAGGCACAGATCCCCAATCTGGCCACAGCATTGGGACGTTGTCCCGCACGACGGCCCCGGCCATGCTGACATACTTTTGCGTGGTGTCAAATGTCTCGATCACCTCAGCATGCTCATTGGCCCCAATGAGCATTTTCCTTCCCCCGGTGGCCTGCTCAAGATTCTTCCCGGTGCAGGGGCCTCTAGTCTTTCGTTTTCCAGTGCCATTAACGAAATTGCCTAATAATACAATGTCAACAAATTTATATTATTAATTGAACCTATCGTAAGTCTTAAGTAATAATTAAGTAATCAATCTTGTTAAATAAAATTTACCTGAATCGTCTGTTTGCTGGTTGTTGCACCTAGCACTCCAAAGATACACGGGGTCGAACGTGATGAAGTTGTACGCTTCCTCCATGCTCAGGAACTCCGGCCGTCCTTCAATATAAATAGGCCTCCCCCTATCATCGAATTCAGGGATCACAGGAATCTCATCGGGCAGGAAGAGACCGGACGGCGAAGATAGACGAGGCCTGGATGATGAGGCGCCAGCACCATCTGCCTCAGATGATTCCCGTGAAACGGGAGTAGGCACCGGGCCAATGTGGGGCATTCGGATGGAGGGCGTTTCTGATGCGGCCGTTGAGTGTTGCTCGCTTGACTGTCTGGTGACTAAGGGACGTCGAGCCTGGACTGAGGGTTGCACGGATCCGGATCGTGCAACTTCCTCCTCTTCTCGCGCACGTAGCAAAATTTGTGTGCGAGTATTCAGAATTGGGTCACTGCGCGTGTTGCTGACTGCGGCTGAGGAAGCTTGACTACTGCTCCCTCCACTGGATCTAGGCCCTCTCCGTTTGATGCCTCCAAGCCAATTTGCCGCAAAACTTCCTGCACATCCAACAATTAGTCCTGGATTCGGTTCTATGAAAATTAAGGATGGAACCGTTTGGAACCGATAACTGCTAGAACCGGAACCGGAACCGAAAGGTTCTGGTTCCAAATGGTTCCGGTTCCAAACGGTTATCGGTTCCAACAATTAGTCCTGGATTCGGTTCTATGAAAAACCGGAACCAGAACCGTTTGGAACCGGAACCGTTCAGAACCGGAACCATTTGGAATCAGAATCAGAACCGTTTGGAACCGGAACCGTTCGGAACCAGAACCGTTCGGTTCTAGCGGTTATCGGTTCCAAACGGTTCGGTTCCGGTTCTAGCGGTTATCGGTTCTCGTAGAAGATCCATTTGAAAAACAAATCGACTATAATTATCATATCAAACATTAAATTAAATTGCATCATATCATATCGATCATTACGAATATAATTATCAAAATATCAATTAATTATTACCCAAATGCTTATTTAACCAATTAATTAAGTTAACAAATATACCTTAAATTATCAACTATATCAATTAATCCAAATCACCTTAATTTGCCCAACACCTTAAATTACCTTAAATTACCTATATCAATTAATCCAAATCACCTTAATTTGCCCATGCAACACCTTAAAAATACAATATAATTATCAACTATATCAATTAATCCAATTAAATCACCTTAAATTACCTAAATATTTTCTACATATATACATACATACACTTGCCTAATAATTATCAAAAATTAAAACATCACCCAAAACTTAATTAATCAAGTTAATTAAAATGCATACAAATATAATTAAAATGCATATATATACATAATTATAAAAAACAAAAATTGAGAGAGAGAGAGAGAGAGAGAGAGAGAGAGGGAGCTAGGGGATCGAACCTGTCATCCTCGAGCTCGGATTCCGGCGGCGGAGGTAGGGGAGGAGGTAGAGGAGGAGGGGAGGAGGAGAGGAGGAGGGGAGGAGAGGTAGGGGAGATTTGGGGTTTTTGGGTTTAGGTATTTTTGTTTGGAGAGGGGAGAGAGGAGAGGGGGGGGGGAGAGGGGAGGAGAGATTTGAGGAGAGGAAGAGAGGTTAATTTGTGGGCGGCGAGGTGAGGAAGAGATGGGGAGATTTTAGGGTTTTGAAGGAAGAAGGTGAAGAAATGAGGAAGCTCGAGCTGCCTCCTGGTAAATATCGAAGTATTGCCGGCGAGTTACGAGTTGATAAGCAACTCGTGGGTAATACTATTACCAACGAGTTATCAACTCGTTGGTAATGATAGTGATTCATAAATAACACCGATCGATATGACGTTGGCATGACCAAATTTTTATAATTTCCGACTATAATTTACGACTATAATTTCTGACTATAAATACGACTATAATTTCCGACTATAATTTCCGACTATAATTTCCGACTATAATGTACGACTATAATTTACGACTATAATTTGCGACTATAATTTACGACTATAATTTCCGACTATAATTTACAACTATAATTTCCGACTATAATTTACGACAAGAATTTCCGGCAAGTATTAATTCATAAATAACACCGATCGATATGACGTTGGCATGGCCAAATTTTTATAATTTCCGACTATAATTTACGACTATAATTTACGACTATAATTTCCGACTATAATTTCCGACTATAATGTACGACTGTAAATTACGACTATAATTTTCGACTAGAATTTTCGACTATAATTTACGACTATAATTTTCGACTAGAATTTCCGATTATAATTTCCGACTAGAATTTCCGACTATAAATACATACATGCACGTTTATATAACAAACATACATGCACGTTTATATATACTAAAATACATACATCATTAACGTACTAAGGATGATAATCAAAATCATCTTCATCACTTGAGTCTGACTCAGTTTCATAGGTAATCTCTGGCAATATGTGCCGCTCCTCGTCATCTGAATCAGCGTCAACTTCATTTGGATTAACATCAAGAAGTTTTGCTCCAGTAATTCGAACCACACTCCCAGATCTCATATTATTAAGGAGAATCGTAGATGATTCCGGAATGTCAAAAGCGTTCGGCTCTTGGTATGCAGTAACTTCTTCATCATCTGCGGTCTCACCAAGTGTGGCAGCACTGTATATGTTTCTATGAGCAACATGGTTAACCACCTTCCACGAGACTTTGTTCAGAAGATCGTCAAGGTAAAACACTTGTTTTACTGATGTGGCAAGAACGAAAGGCACTACCAGCAGAACCACCATATCCGACGAGCTGCCGAAAAACAGACCGACGAGAAGGGATCTCGTTGGTTATAGTTTACTATAACCGACGAAAGGATTATCTCGTCGGTTATAGTTTTATGACCGTCGAGATTATCATGTCGTCGGTTATAGTCGCCGGAATCTCGTCGGTCATAGTTTTCGACTATGTCCGACGAAATTTTTGGACTATAACCAACGATTTTTTCATATCGTCGGTTATAGTTTCTTATTTCAGATCTGGGCAGCAGCTCGATCTGTCATTCAAAAAACTTTCCATTTTTTCAACAAATGCTCTGAAATCGATCTTTGGGTGATGTCGAGAATGAGTTCGTGATGATTCGTGCGCATTATATATAGCTAGGTACGTGCTTAATTAATATATATATATATATGTGTTGTGCATGCATGTATTGCTTAATTTTTTGAATTAATAGATGGATCGATCGATCGAGTTAATTAATTAATTGATTCTTGAGTTTGAGTAATTGATCGATGGTTGATTTTGATTACGTATGCGTGATTGATCGTAAATATAAATATATTAATTGTTGTTAATTTTAATTTGATTATTGTGAATATATATATAGCAATTATATATATATATATTTAGATTTTTGTGATCGATTATATATATATATAGTTAGGGTGTACGTGTGTGTGTGTATATATATATTAAAATAATGGGAATTAAAATAATAAATATTTATATGTAGCTATGAAATTTG
Organism: Geum urbanum; assembly: GCA_946800695.1. Lineage (NCBI taxonomy): Eukaryota > Viridiplantae > Streptophyta > Magnoliopsida > Rosales > Rosaceae > Geum > Geum urbanum. The sequence goes on along the minus strand of OX327008.1, from coordinate 13,114,401 downwards.
AATTAATAAGATCATGGGTATATATACATGCATGCAGTTATAATTTTGAGGATGGACAAGAGTTGGATATGTCTTCCAAGATGGGATGTAAGATATCACCGTGGAATTAGAAGTTTTGTAGAATATGTGAAGCTTAATTGTGGAGGGATGACAATTCATTATTGTCCGTGTACGAAATGTCAGTGTCGCAGCGAGCGATATCGTTTTCACATCGATAAAGTATTGGAGCACTTGAAGAAAAATGGGTTTTGGGATAAGTACACATGTTGGATTTATCACGGTGAGAGCTCAACAGTTGGTCAACATGATCACGGACAATTTTTTGAGAGTTGCAGTACATCCAATGATCCAACAACAAGGTTGATCAACGATATGTTTCCTCATGAGAGCGGTATATTTGCTCAAGCACCGGATATCGATATCCCTCCCACCGTTGGAGACTTCCCTCATATTGAGCCAGTCCAGCAATTACCTACAGCTGTCAACACTGCTGGTATGGACAAGTACAACAACCTCATTGCCTTCCAACAGACCCCTTTGTACAACGGGTGTAATAAGACTGTTCTGGAAAGTGTTATGGGAGTAATGAAGCTGAAAGTGGAGAACTAAATGAGTGTGAAGGCTGTTGATGATTGGCTGAAGTGGTCTGATTCGTTGTTGCCCCCCGGTCATCGTCTTCCTACCACTCATCGTAAGGTGCGACAGATCCTTAAACATCTTGGTCTTTCCTACATCAAAATCCATGCTTGTAGATATGATTGTGTTCTCTTCTGGGGTGAAGATGCTTATGGGAATGATCTTGAATCCCTTGATGAATGCCCGGTATGTGGTACAGATAGGTATAAGTTGACTCCTGCCGGAAACAAGAAAGCTTTGAAGATACTTCGGTATTTTCCCCTGATAGATAGGCTAGAACGGTTGTTCATGTCTGCACACACGGCTGAAGCTATGAGATGGTGGGCCGAGAGGAATTTGCCCGACGGTGATACGCTTATACACCCTGCTGACGGAGAGGCTTGGAAGCACATGGTGAATGAGTTTTCTTATTTTGCATCAGAGGTTCGAAATGTTTGGTTGGGGCTTTCATCTGACGGATTCAACCCTTTTGGGAACATGAGTCTTCAATACAGTATATGGCCAGTTATTTTGGTACCGTACAACCTTCCTCCATGGATGTGCATGAAGAAAGAATACAATATGCTCACTATGATCATTCCAGGGCCGGGTTATCCAGGAAAGTGTCTCGATGTGTATCTGAGACCCTTGATTGAGGAGCTTAAGTACTTGAGTGAGCATGGTCATCCCACTTATGACAAGTTCAAAAATGAGATGTTCCAGATGCATGTCATGCTTGTTGGCACCATTAGAGATTTTCCTACAAGTGGGATGTTGTCGGGCAACATTACCAGGGGATACAGGGCTTGTCCAGAGTGCATGACGGTTGAGTGTTGCAGACCTCATTGCAGGAAGATTGTACAGATGCGACATCGTTGTTGGCTTCCACATGATCACCCATTTCGGGAGGATATGGAGGCATTTGATGGGACTGTGGAAACAGGTGAGCAGCCGTGGAGATGGACGGGGGATGAAATCTTAGAAGTGCTAAATGAATACAATTTTGGGCAGCTAAGCAATCATCCTCAGATAGTGGCGTCAATACCTGACAAACCCGACAGGTATAAATTTTGGACACACAAAAGTATTTTTTGGGAACTTCCTTATTGGTCCAAGTTGCTGATCAGACACTACTTAGATGTCATGCACATAGAGAAAAATGTGTGCGAGACTGTGGTCGGCACAGTGTTGAATTGGGAGGGAAAAACTAAAGACGGCCCGAAGGCACGCATTGATCTTAAAAGGATGGGACTGCGAAAACATTTGTGGTTGAGAGATGGGAAGAAAAAAATGCCACAAGCTCCTTATACCGTGAAGCCTGCCCAGAAGAGTGAAATCTTTGGTTGGATGGGTAATGTCAGGTATCCTTCAGGCTATGCCGGAAATATAAGTCGATGTGTTAACTTCAAAGACAATAAGATGTACGGACTAAAGAGTCATGACTGTCATATACTGCTCCAACGCCTCTTCCCTGTTTTCATTCGAGGGTACCTGCCCAAAGAGGTGGTGGAGCCGTTAGTGGCTTTGTCAAGATTCTTTCAGAAGTTATGCACGAGAGAAGTGAAGAAATCGGACTTGTTGGAAATGCAACAGGAAATCATTTTTATCATGTGCAAATTCGAAAGGATATTTCCTCCAAAAATTTTCGACATCATGCCTCACCTGATGCTCCATCTTCCGGAACAATTGTTGTTTACTGGTCCAGTACACTACACATGGATGTATCCTATGGAAAGGTACGTAATGCATCTCTGAATCTGGCTATATATATGTCGATCTTTAATATTATTTATTCACTTATATATTGTTGCAATAAGCATAACATGCTCGATCTGTAATTACCCATTTACAGACAATTGGGGGACTACAAAGACTATGTGATGAACAAATCTGCACCCGAAGGGTGTATCGCTGAAGCATATATTGCGCATGAGTGCGTAACGTACACCAAGTTGTATTTGGGAGCGTTGGAGGACCCTCCACAACATATGCCCGTAGATGGAGGGCAGTTCAACCTTTCGATCATCTCCGATGATGTTGAAGTTTCTGGAAAGTTGCCCAACTCGTACAAGTTGGAACCTTATGAGCTCGTCATTGCCCATTTGTCGGTATTGATTAACTGTCCAGAAGTTCAATATTGGAAAAATTTGCACCTTTACTGCCCTGCTATTTCCGGTGATGTTGAGTACCACAACAAGACGTTCGCAAACTATTTTGGCAACTGGGTAAGTTGATACTTAAATTGACCTGTATATGATCGATGTTAAGTGCATGTCTCGCATCCTATTTATACGTACTTAATAAATGATTATTTTCAGATGAATCATGTACAAGATGATGGTATCCCTCAGTGGTCACACGAATTGAGGCTCTTGGCGCAGAAACCGGTAACTTCCAGAGTTTATCCTATGTGTAAGGTAAATGGCGTGCTATTTATTTGTGAACATAGAGATGTCAGACGAAAAACACAGAATTATGGGGTAATGATGCATGGTGGGCAGAATGGAGTTGACTATTACGGTGTTCTCCATTCAGTTGTCGAATTAATATATGGGGAAGGCATGACCGTGCACTTGTTTAAGTGTAGATGGTTTGATACCGACCCTCAGAACACAAGGACCGATCAATACGGGATTTTTTCGGTGAATACTGCCACAAGCTGGTATGAAGATGATCCGTTTGTGTTGGCCACGGCGGTGAAATAATTGTTCTATCTTGATGATCTTGTGCATAAAGGCGCGTGGAAAGTGGTTAACCATGTTCTTCCACGAAACATATACAGTGCCTCAACCCTTGGTGTGACCTCGGATAATGAAGAAGTCAGTGCATACCAAGAGCCGAACGCAACTGGTATTCCTGAAACCTCAACAATTCGCCTTAATAATGTGAGACAGGGCAGTGTGGTACGAATTCCTCAACCGAATCTTCTTGATGTTAATCAAAATGAAGAGAATGAAGACTCAAGTGACGAGGACATACACATATTACCTGAAATTAACTCGGAAACAGAGTCAGACTCAAGCGATGATTCTGATTATGCGCCTTAATTAATTAGTGTATAATTTATATGTATGTAGATGGTTTGACTTAGAACGTGCAATGTAAAATGAATTTTATTCGATCATATTATCGATCGACTTTAAATGGTGTCGATCGATCGGGAAAAAAATACAACGGATCGATTAATAATTAATATCGATCGATCGTATTATTAAATAATTTTGCTTAATTTACTAATTTCGTATTAAGTATTAATAATTTCGTATTAATTAACTATTAATAAATATATATATTAAAACACTACACATTTAATTAGTTTACCGGCCGGCATAAATGAAAAATAAATAGAGGAACTATATCCGACGAGTTGCATATGATCTCTCGTCGGATATAGTTGAACCCAAACTATATCCGACGATATTCATATGAAATATCGTCGGTTATAGTTTGGGTTCAACTATATCCGACGAGATCACTTAACTCGTCGGATATAGTTTGGCTTTATATCGTATCTGGGTACGATTTGGGGCAGAAACGAAACTGCCCCAAACCGGAACAGTCGCCTCCTCTCGCCTCCTCTCGATTTTCAGGGCAGTTTAAGTGTTGGAAGCAAGCAATCGAAGGTCACCAAGCTATTCCATCGATCCTCAAGCAAAATCCTCGTCGATTAGTGAAAAAACAGGTTTGAAATCCCTAATTAATTTCAATTTTTCGAATTTTTTGATTTCGGTTGGATTTTACGTTGTGGAATGTGTTGATTGTCAATGTGGATGCATGTATTGATATAGTTGTGGATTTTGTGGGGATTATGCATATATTGAGTTATATATATAATTAGGAATTAGGAAATTTTAGGTTAAATTCAATTGGATTATATATATTTTTTTATGTTAAATTAGGATTATATTTTTAGTTAAATTTGGATTATAATTTAGGTTAAATTAGGTTAAATTAGGATTATAATTTAGGTTATATTTGGATTATATTTTAGGTTAAATTAGGTTAAATTTTAGGTTAAATTGTTAGGTTATAATAAAATTTGGATTATATCCTAATTTTAGGTTAAATTAGGATTATAATTTATGGAATTTTAGGTTATAATTAAATTTCGATTGTTTTGAATTTTATTCATGAATTGATATATATTGGGATGTACTCGGAAATTTTAGGTTATATGTGGAAAGGATGGATTATTTGGATTATATGGATTGTTTTATATAGATTATTTGGATTATATGGATAGGATTATATGGATTATATGTGGATTATATGGAATTTTAGGTTATATTAGCATGAGTTTGGATTATTTGGATTATTGGAATTATTGATATATATATAGTTAAATTATTGAATTGGATTAATTATATATGTATTGGAAGTTTTATGGAATTATATATTGTTGATTTTTGTGGAATATTTATATATTGAATATATATTGGATTATTGATTTTTAGATGAATTAGAAATTTTTTTTAATTTTAATAATTTTATAGCAACGATGCAATGGTTTAATTGCGGACCTTCCCGAGGGGCCGGGTCGAGTACTTCGAGGGGGAGGTCCAGAGGGAGAGGGAGATCGGGACGTGGGGATGAGGGCTCGGGAGCTGGGGATCCTGATGGCACCGGAAGTCGGTCTGCATCAGGATCCACCAGTGTCCCCAACACTTACAGTGTTCCGCTGACCTCTCGACACCGTCGGCTGATGGGCGAGGGACAACCTCAGCAGCAGCAGCTCGAGCCGGCTCGATCCTCAGGCGCGAGGAGGGTTCATCAGGTCAGTCGCACGCCGGAAACGGATAGTGCGACTCAATCCTCGGTCCGAATGCCGGACATTCATCGTGAGGAGGGTTCCCCCGTCATCCACCAGACAGCTCCTCATTCTTCCGAGGAGGCTGGTGGATCTACTCAGTCCTCGGCGAGGATGCGACTGTGCCCGCCGCCTACATTATTCTTACCGTTGGAAATCCCGACGATACCTCACGTCGATTCCGACGGGATGCCTATTCCGGGACAGCTAGGGTTCATTACCCCGGAGCAGGCATATGCGTATATACCCTTCCCGGCACCTCTCTGGAGTGCAAGGATTCCGGGACAACACACCGACGAATCAGGTAAATATTAATTAGTGATATCTTTTTACTCCCTAATATTTAAATTCAATTAGGTGTTGATGTTTACAAAATCGTCTACATATATATGTGATAGGCGAGATCGTGCCCGGTGCCAAACAGAAGAGAACCAGAGGCCCCGTCGTCGGCAAGTTACTGGACGAAGCCATTCAGGCTAGCGGTGGTGGCCAACTTATGATTCCGACCGGGGATAGAGGGCAGGTGATCGAGGGAAAGGTCACTCGAAAGTACGCGGGGATGGCGAGCAGCCTCATACGGGATAGAGTCCCAATGTTGTGGCAAGATTGGAATTCAGTGCCACAAGCCGTCAAACATCAGCTGAATAATGCGTTGTCGGTGAGTTGAATTGTATATTCATTATGAAAATTTTCAATAATAAATTTTTAATATTATTGATATATATATATAAATATATGCATTGCAGAGGTGGTTCCGCGTGGATGAAGACATTAGACCCACGTGGGCGGATGAAGTGCATGGGAGCAGGTCTGCCCGACCATTTGTTTCAATTTTTTCGTTTCTTTTTATTATGTTTATACAATGTTGTTAGTTACTAACGCTTGATTTTATGGGTATATATAGGTATAAGGAGTGGAAGGCCGAGCTGAAGAAGCATTGGAAAAAGTACGGGGACGATCGTGAGGGTACCCCTAGCGAGTTTCGTTATAGGGAGTACGAGTGGCGATGGCTTGTGGTTCACTTCAACAACCCTCGATTGAAGGTACGCAACCTTTAATCGATTTAATTTTGGTTTTATCGTACTTCCCGTAAATTATTTGGCTAATGAGTGTTTTTTTATGTTGACTTAATCGCGCAGGCTCTTTCTGAAATCAACGCAAGGAACCGGGCCAAAAACACAACAAATCATCATGCCGGTACCAGATCATACTCGGGTTGGATCGAGGAGGCGGCCAACCACCCAGAAGATGATCCCCTTGTCTATACGATGCAGCACGCGTATCCGCAGAATCCCGAATATGCTGTAAGTGTACTTATAACAAAATAAACTTATTTCTTATTTATTTAGATTTTTTTTTAATTAATATTTTATTATTCTTTGTCAATTAGGCGAGAATTCAGGAGGCGATTCCGGAGGTGTTGACTCAAGTGGCGAGAGAGCTCTATCCCGACACCCCCGATGCGGAACTCCCGATTGATCAGATTGATCGATCTGATCCGATCGTCAGGGCCAGGATTACGTCAACTACGATCCCTCCAGGGAAGAACACATTCTACTGCAGGGGTTCCGGAAAATGGGGTCAAGGGCTGCTGAAGCAGACCCCTGAATTCTCTCGCGGATCGGGATCATCATCATCATCTTCGAGGACTAATGAGGTAAACGACCGGCTTCATAGGCAATCAATTGAGATAGAAGCTCAAGGGCGTCGGATAAAGGAGCTGGAGTAAGCGCAAGCTGCAAAGCAGAATCGGTTGGACGAACAGTAGCAGCAAATGGGGACATGGATGCAACACTGTTATGCACAGTTGCAAGCATCTGGAATCCAGATACCTCCCCCGCCCATATTCGATGAGCCACAGCCACAGCCTCAGCCTCAGCCGCAGCCTCAGCCTCACCCGCAGCCTCAGCCACAGCCAGACCAGGACCAACCTACTTATGACGACCCGTTTGACCACATAGACTTAGGACCAGGACCCCCCTACATTTGAACAATTATCGGTTTCATTTTTATTTTCATTATTTACTACGCATATGTATATAGATTTGAACTATTTCGGTTTTTTATTAATTTATTTATTTACTACGTACTCTAGTTTCAATGGTTATTGATTTTCAATTTGAACAATATATAGATAGCGTGTGATTTTTTGTGAATGCAGGTTTTGGGATGAAACCCAAAAGCTGCAAAAAAAATTTAAATTTTTCCACTATATCCGACGACATGTGTCAATATCGTCGGATATAGTTTTCTCCAGAGTCAACCATTTTGACCATGGCGAAAACTATATCCGACGATGATATCGTCGGCTATAGTTTAAAACTATGACCGACGCAAAACCGTCGTCGGATATAGTGTATCCTTTTTCCAACGATAACCCTAACTGGTCGTCGGATATAGTATGACCGACGGTCTATTACCGACGCTACTATATCCGACGACACATCGTCAGATATATCTATGACCAACGAGAAGCCGAAACAGACCGACGACACTAAGTCGTCGGTCATAGTAATTCTGCTGGTAGTGAGGGTCTTCTTTATACCAGCTTGTAGCAGTATTCACCGAAAATATTCCGTACTGATCGGTCATTGTGTTCTCCGGGCTAGTATCAAACCATCTACACTTGAACAAGTGCACTTTCATGCGGTTCCCATAAATTAGTTCAACAACTGAATGAAGGACACCGTAATAGTCAACACCATCCTGCCCACTGTGGACCATCACCCCACAATTCTGTGTTTTCAGTCGGTCGTCTCGATTTTCACATATAAATTTCACGCCATTGACCTGACACATATAAAAATATATATATATATATATATATATACACATATACCCTTACCCATTGACCAAAGTAGTTTGCAAACATCCTGTTGTGGTAATCAACATTTCCGGCAATAGCAGGGCAGTGAAGATGATAGTTTTTCCAATATTGTACTTCAGGACAGTTAATCAGTACCGACCAATGGGCAATGACTACCTCATTTCCAACCAACTTGTACGACTTTGGCAAGCTTCCATGTACTACCACGTCATTGGAGATGATAGAAAGGTTGAACTGGGGTTCATCTATCGGCATCTGTTGTTGGGGGTACTCCAGCGCTCCCAAATACAAGTTGGTGTACGTTACACACTCGTGCGCAATATAGGCTTCAGCGATACACCCTTCAGGTGTAGATTTATTCTTCACATAGTCCTTGTAGGCTCCCAATTGTCTACAAGTTAACAAGTGCATGTTATGATACTTACAAAATTAGAATTTACATATAAAAACAGAGGCAAACCAAATGTATGAATCATTTGTACCTTTCCATGGGATACATCCAAGTGTAGTGTACGGGACCGGTAAGCAACAATTGTTCGGGAAGATGGATCATCAGGTGAGACATGATGTCGAAAAAATTTGGGGGAAATATCCTCTCAAGCTTGCACATGATAAAAATGATGTCATCTTGCATCTCCCTGAGATCTGATTTTTTGACTTCCCTGGTGCATAACTTCTGAAAGAATCTTGACAAGGCCACCAACGGCTCTACCACCTCTTTGGGCAGGTACCCTCAAATGAAAATAGGGAAAAGGCGTTGAAGCAGTACATGGCAGTCATGACTCTTTAATCCGTACATCTTATTGTCCCGGAAGTTAACACACCTGCTTATATTTCCTGCATAGCCATAAGAATACCTGCATATATAGCCATAAGCAACAATTATATTTCTTGCATATAACCATATATAAGTAAAAATTATATTAATTTCCTGCATAGCCATAAGAATATATACCTGACATTACTAAGCCACCCAAAAATTTCATGCTTATGCTTCGGCTTGACGGTGTAAGGAGGTTGCAGCATTTTTTTCTTACCATCTCTTAACCACAAATGTTTCCGCAGTCCCATAGCTTTCAGATCAATGCGTGCCTTAGGGATGTCTTTTGCTTTCCCCTCCAAATTAAGAACTGTGCCCACCACACTTTCACACACATTCTTCTCTATGTGCATGACATCTAGGTAGTGTCTGATAGGCAACCTGGGCCAGTAGGGGAGTTCCCAGAATATGCTCTTGTGTGTCCAAAACTTTTACCTTTCGGGCTTGTCTGGAATTGACGCCACTATCTCAGGATGATTGCTCAGCTGGCCAAAATCATATTTATTCAACACTTCCAAAATTTCATCCCCTGTCCATCGCCTGGGTGCCACACCTGTTTTCACAGTCCCATCAAAAGCGTCTTGATCCTGCCTAAATGGGTGATCATATGGAAGCCAACAACGGTGACGCATCTGAACAATTTTACTGCAATGAGGACTGCAACAATCAACAGTCATGCACTCTGAACAAGATCTTATACCGGGCAGGCTTATACCGGACTGCAACAATCAACAGTCATGCACTCTGAACAAGATCTTAATGAGGACTGCAATGGAGTCAACTTATACCTTTCTGTAAAACATACCGGGCAGGCTTCAAGGTCTTCAAGATCTTTTCCCCAGAAGAGAATACAATCATATCTGCATGCATGGATTTTGATGTAGGAAAGCCCAAGATCATTCAGGATATGTCGCACCTTATGATGAATGGTAGGAAGACGATGACCGGGTGACAGTAGCGAAGCAGTCCACTTCAGCCAAGAATCAACAGCTTTGACAGATATTTTGTTCTCCATTTTGAGCTGCATCACTCCCATGACACTTTCAAGAACAGTCTTACTACAACCGTCGTACAACGGAGTCTGTTGCAATGCAATCAGGTTGTTGTACTTGTCTATACCGCTTGTGTTGACATGAGCTCTAGGTAATGGCTCGACTGGCTCAATATCGGGGAAACCCTGCACGACGGAAGGGACATTTAGTGCTTGATCAGCAAATACACCGCTCTCATGAGGAAACATATCATTGATTAACATCAATGTTGGATCATAGGATGGATTGGCCCTCTCAGCAAAATGTCCATGATCATAGGATGGACTGGCCCTCTCACCAAATTGTCCATGATCATGCGGACCCGCTAACGATGTTTCACCGTGATAAATCCAACAAGTGTACTTATCCCAAAACCCGTATTTACTCAGGTGCTTCTGGATTTTATCAATGGGAAAACGAAATCGATCGCTGCGACACTTACATTCTTTACACGGACAATAATGAAGTGTACTGTCTCCACAATTAGCCTTCGCAAAATCCACAAAACTCATAATTCCATGGTGATATCTCACATCCCATCTTTCGAGGCTCATCCAACTCTTGTCCATCTTGAAAATTCTAACATTACGTACTATAAATATATATATACACACACATTCACTACTAATTAATTAATAAATCATCATTAATTACATTCGAATTCATCCGATTAATTAACAAAAGTTGACCCATGCATCCATATAAATTAAAATATATATATATATATATACCAACAATTCAAAATTACAAATTAACATGCCTGTATATATATATAGACATATTAACAATATATTAATATTCACAAAATAATTTTATATACATACATATATATACACAAATTAACATATTTTCATCAAAATAATCTCAAATCAACTCAAAATCAACAGTCAATCACTCGAAATCAACAATATATCCACTCTATTTGCATATCAAACCAATAATCGATATCTCAACTCTAAATCAACACATGCATGCATATATATATATATCGATCTAATTAAATCAACACACATATATATACATACGTACGTATATACATACCTATATATAGCTATGTACGTATATAGCTTCCCGAGCGGGTTTTCGACGCCTAGCCTTTTGACAATACCCAAGGATTTCAGAGCGTTTTCCTTCTTTCGATTTCACCGGATTTTTCTATATCCAAATGAATGAGCTGCTGCGATTTGGATCTGATATAAGAGGTATTGCCGGCGATTCATTAAATCGTCGGCAATGGAGTTATTGCCGGCGAAATTCCGGCTAAAAATTGCCGAAAATTGTGCAAAATTATTGCCGGCGACTTTCTCCATCGCCGGCAATAATTTTTCACCATTGCCGGCGATATTTGGGCCGGAATATTGGAGCAAGTCCATTATTGCCAGTGACGGAGCAAGTCGCCGGCCTTTTTTTTTCCTTGTCGCCGGCAATGATGCATAATGTGGTAGTGTATCAGAAGTTGTTGGGCGTGAGAACGTCGGATGGATCGGAGATATACTTCCGTAACATAGATACATAAAAAAAGGTCATGAACTCGTGCCATCACAAAAGGTAATGATAATCGATAAGCTACTGGACCCACACACTCCACAATCTCATAAGGGCCAATATAGCATGTACGGAGCTTGCCACACTTCCCAAACTGAACCAGTCCTTTCCATGGGGACAACTTCAAGAATACCCAGTCGCCAACCTCAAACTCGAGGTCCTTCCTTCTATTGTCCGCATAACTCTTTTGTTGATCCTTAGCAATCTTCAATCTTTCTTTAATAATCCGTACATCCTCCACTGTCTCCTTTACTACGTCAAGACCAATAAGCCATATTTCCCCCACTCATTCAACACAGTGGAGTCTGACATTTCTACCATATAAGGCTTCATATGGAGCCATACCAATGCTAGCCTAATAGCTATTATTATAAGAAACTCCATCAAGTGTAACTATGTATCCCAATTCCCTTTAAACTGTAGAACACATGATCGTAATATATCCTCCAGAGTTTGAATTGTCCTTTCTGGTTGACCATCAATCTGAGGGTGAAAGGCTGTGCTGATATGTAACCTAGCTCCCAATGCTCTCTGTAGTGCTCTCCAAAATTTGGAGGTAAACTGGGAATCCCGATCAGAAACAATAGACACTGGCACTTCATGTAACCTCACAATCTCCTTCAAGTACAATTTCACTAGCTTCCTCACTCAGAGTTTACCTAGAACAGGTAGAAAATGGGCATATATTGTGAGATGATCAACAATTACCCAAATACCCGTATTTTCATTAGATGAATGAGGTAATTGGTACACAAAGTCCATAGTAATATGCTCCCAGTTTCAAACTGGAATCTCCAACGATTGCAATTTTCTCAAAATAGAAACAGCATGCTACCTGTGTTTTTTGTGCCTGATATGCTGACCACATCTTTGGCTCTTAACTGACACATCTTCTTGCCAGTCTTGCACATCTTTTCAGTCTTGTCAAAACTTTCAAGAAGCTTTTTCAAAATCTTATTGGATTTTTTCTTTTGGATATCCATATGTCCTTCAATAAACACTCTGAATATGTGTTTGAATGGTGTTTTGTACAATCTACTTTTCAAAGCTTCAAAATCAGGATGTCCTGGTTTTAAACTACATTAAACCCCGATAATTAGATCTACCATAGCAGATGTATTGCATCTATATTGCGGTACTATCTCACTCTTTGTTGCTCCTTTTCCTTTCCTCGTTGTTTTTGCCGCACATTTCCTTTACTCGCTGTTTTTGACCCTTTTTTGCAAGCTTCTTTGATGCCATATCTAAAGAGAACAATACCAAATAATAATAAGTCTAGTATCAGCATAACCTATTTAGACAAGCATATTTTCAATAAAATTCATTCTAAAATAAGCCAAAACTCAGTACCAAATTGTTCGAGCTCCATTTTTCATCTTTAATCTTATTATCATAATTAAAGACTTACCTACCACAACAGAGATTTCTTATGATGCATAAGTGCATAGCATATACAAATTTAGTGAAAATTAAACAATAAACACTATTTAGTATCAAAACTATCAACTCCAATGCAATCAAAACTTTATATCAACCAAATCTAGAATAAACAATATGCTCAGACAACTGATACTTAAGAAACTTGGATGATACACCAGTTCATGTGCCATCATTATCATGCAATTCGTCAAAAACTAAATGCAAACAACCAAAGATGAGAAAGATGCCATAGAACTCACATGCATGTTTGACAACAACTCAATCGATGCTCCAAAACAACAAAAATCACAACTCAAGTGATTATTCACGGGAAAAAACTGAAACCCTAGTTTATAAATCGAAAATACAAAACCACCTCATAAACAAGAAAATGAACCCCAATCGATTCTTAAATACAACCAAAAACAAAAACACACTATCAGTTTCAACCATTGTGTGACGACCCGAACCAGAATCAGTTGTTTGTTCAGCACGATTCTCGAGATTTGGTTATAGTCGCAGTTTTACGATATTGTGTGGTTTGTCGATTCGATTCGCGACTATGTTTTCAGTCAAGAATTTGAGTTGGGTGTCTTCATGGAAATTGTAGAGTACATGATTTCGACCTCGTGGGCGGTTCCGAAAGATTTTTCCGATAACCGAGGAATATTTTATGATTTTTTGAAGTTTCGGTATTCGACGAGTTAATCCGATTGTTTCGTGTTTATCCGAATCATTTCGTATATTCGTTTTGGACCGTCGATCGACCCGAGGCTCGAGTATAAATAGCGGAATAGTCGAGAAATAGTCGAAAATTTCAGATTGAGCTTTGACTGTGTTAACCTGGAGTTGACTTTCTATTTTTGGAAAGCTGACCATTGACCGAAAGAGAAAGTTTCCGTTTTCGGCACCACAGTCCGACCACCGTATTCCGGCCACCTTTGGTTGATTGGAAGGTACAGTTAGTTTCCCTTGATGTATTCGAGTTGTTTGATGTTTTAATTGATGAGATTTGATGAGGTTTTTGGGGTGCCCGAGTTAGGCCGAACGGGTTGATATCGCCGGTGTGGGTGACGGTGGTTCCGGCGAGCTACGGTGGTGGTGGTTAGGGAGGTTTACTTCCCCTTGGCCTAGGGATTCTATTGGTGTGGTTCAATTGAGGTTTGGTGATGGTTTTGGAGCGACCCGAATAGGTCACCGGAGAGATTTATTCCGTTCGGGTTTGGGTTGTTTTGGAGGGTTTCCGAGCTGTTTTGGTCTTCGTGGTAGTCAAGGAAATGGTTCGTGAGATCAAGTTGGTGAAATCTGGAGCTTCCCGCCGTGTGATTCCACCGTTGACGGTGCGCCGCCGCCGGCGGCGGCGGTCAACGATGAGGAAAAAGTCAACTTTTCAGATTTCGATAATTTTAATGTCATTTTTCTCGTAATCATGCCCTGATCGTCGTCTAGAGGTTTTTGAGTCGATTTGATTAGGCGATTTTCAGTGGAGATTTCGAGTGGGGATTTCGAGATTTCCGTAATTCATTTTGTACTGCATTTCGAGTTTCCGGGAACGGTTGGTTTCCGTGCATCAGTACAGTGTTAAGAACTACGATATTGATCAGGTATATTTTGTGAATATTCAGGAGATCGAGATCTGGATCGTGATCGTGCTTCAGGCGAGGGATCTTCCGCCGGACCACGAGTTTAGCGCGAGTGCGCATTTCACGAGTCTGTGAGTGGACACTTTATTTTCACGGATTGATTGCGAGTCTTTATTTATGATTTATGAACTTGAGCATGCAGATTGATTATGATTTTACGAGCATGTGTTTTACGATTATGCTTATACGAATAGACGTATACGAATATATACATATACGTACATATTATGTTTTAAGCATGTGCATAGAAAAGATTTATGATTTGGTTTACACAGAGTACAGTCTCAGTATATGTTGTTGTATCGATACACCTTGGCTTCTCGGATGATCCCCAAGTACGCTCCGGGAAGGACAGATATCCTGACCCGAGGCCTTTCTAGCTAGGAATCACGTGTGGGTCTGGGATCCCATGATTCAGACTGTGCTATCACGTGGTAGTCCATGAGTGATTCCGCGATTTACATTGCATGCTCTGTACGCGTGAGGAGTTGGAGTCTCCCTCCTGTACCCGGACGTGTGAGGAGTTGGAGTCTCCCTCGTGTACCATTTCTTTACTTATGCATTTGACTCGCATATGATTTTATACATATATATTACTTGGTGAAAGACATTTATTTTCGTCCACTCACTCTAACGTGTTTATTGTCTTTCCCCTGGGCTTTTCGGTTTCCGTGCCCAGTTTGCAGTTCAGGTTTGGTGTTTCACGTCGCGGTTTAGAGGCTAGTGATCAGAGTCACCTGTGTTTTCCAGTAGGATCTTGTTTCGCCTACTGATGTACATATTGTATATGTTTTACTCTTGAGGTCGCTCTGATACATTCTGATACATGTTGTGCGGATTTTCACGGATATACATATATACATAGTACAGTTTATTTAATGTTGTTGATTATATTGATGTTGAGAAATCCAGATGGGATTGGTGCCCACGGTTTGCTTTTTGTGGCATAGGACGAAGTGTTAATTTCTGGGTGCAGGTTATGGTAATTCCACGCTAGTAACGAAACTCTGCCGAAATTTTGAAAATTTTTTGTTGGTTCGTGTTTTCGAAAGGGTTTAATTCCGGTTTAGGTAACTGAATCGGGATTGGGTCCTTTCAGCTTGGTATTAGAGCATTAGGTTGTTAGATTCTGTAGACTCTTGTAGTTGTTACGCTTAGGGTATTTGAGTTGATACAGCATGACTGGAGTGATGACCCGACTGGCCAGCGGTACTCATCAATACTTCGGGTGTTGTATGTCCTCAAATATCTGCGGTATCATGATTATGTTCTTTCTGCTTGTACCTAATGCTTGTCTTGTATCAGTAGGATGCCTCCTCGACGTGGTCCCCGTGTTGACCGGGATGATGATCCTGATGAGGATCACCGAACGCGCGACTTGCTTATGCGAGTGCTGCGTTTGGAAGAGCGTTTTGACCCTGTGGTCAAGGCTCGCACTGCGGGTGCTACTGTGTTTTCGGGTTCAGTTGATCCAGAGATATGCGAGGCATGGTTGGTTCAGATTGAGCGTGTTTGTGAGCGTCTGCAGTTTACACCTGAGCAGATGTCAGTAGCCGCAGTTGGTTTACTTGAGGGTGATGCATACTTTTGGTGGGTTAGCACCGACAGAGTTCCGGCTGATACACCGTGGACATTGTTTCGTGATCTGTTTATGCGGAGGTATTTTAATCAGGCTACCCAGCAGCGCAAGTACGAGGAGTTTACGAACTTGAGGCAGGGCAGTTTGTCTGTGCTTGAGTATCGGGATCGGTTTACCCGTTTGTCTCGTTTTGCGCGGGATATGGTGGCTACAGAGGAAGCCAAGTGTCGCAGGTTTGAGCTGGGATTGAATCTGAACATTAAGGTGACGTTGACTACGATGCCGAGGAACAACTTGGATGAGTTTGTTAGTGCAGCTCTCCGAGGCGAGGATATTGAGCAGGAGAGACAGCAGAGGTACCAGCCGAGACGATTTGAGGAAGGTGGACCGAGTCAGGGACCTTCGAAGAGGCTGAGTTCTGATACTTCCGGTTCAGCTTCATCTTCAGGCGGTGGATCTTATCAACCACCAGCTAGTGTACCTAGGTGGAGATAGAGAGGGAGGAGATATCGACCGCAGCGACCACAGGCTAGTGGGGATTCCAGCGGTTCTAGTTATCCTCGACGACTTTTTCGCACACCTGCTACACCGAGGGAGTATCCGTTGTGCAACCTGTGCAATAGGTATTATGTTGGACCGTGTCAGCGGGGTGCCGTCACTTGTTACCGTTGTGGCCAGATAGGTCACTATTCAAGGGAGTGTCCTCAGTGGTTTGGTACTAATGATCAGGCGACCCAGAGTTCCGGAGCTGAGCGAGGTGCTACCACGGGAGCTCGACCAGCACAGTTTGCAGGTCAGGGCAGATAGCAGGGACAGCCCCAGCGAGGACGACCAGCCGGACAGGCGAGGGTTCATGCTATGACTCTACGTGAGGGCAGAGCATCACCGGAGGTCGTTATCGGTACGTTACATGTTTTTGGTATTCCAGTAGTTGCATTGTTAGATCCAGGTGCCACACATTCATTCATATCATTTAGACTGTCATCATTAGCTACGGTACCTGCATCTCCACTTCCGGGGTTGTGGAGAGTGTTGTATCCGTCAGGTGAGGTTGTGAGCATCAATTGTGTTTACCAAGATTGTGAGGTGTTTGTTGATGGTCATGGTTTAGCTGTTGATCTGTTATTGCTTGATATTGTGGATTTTGATTTGATATTGGGTATGGACTTCCTGGAGTCGCACTGGGCCATGTTCGACTGCCATAGGAAGGAGGTCGCGTTTCGACGACCCGGGTTGCCTGAGATACTGTTTCGTGGCGAGAAAAACACTTCCCTACCGTGTTTGATTTCCGCGATGAGGGCGGATCGATTGATGAAGAAGGGTTGTGTTGCATATTTAGCCCATGTTGTGGACACTACAGCTGCAGTGCCGGACCTTGGTAGTATTGAGGTTGTGTCTGAGTTTCTGGATGTGTTTCCAGCAGAGTTACCTGGTATACCCCCTGTGCGGGAGATTGATTTTACCATTGAGTTATTGCCGGGTACTGGACCGATTTCCCAGACACCGTACCGAATGGCGCCTGCAGAGTTGAGGGAGTTGCAGATTCAACTTCAGGAGTTGTTAGAGAAGGGGTTCATTCGACCGAGTGTTTCTCCGTGGGGTGCTCCAGTGTTGTTTGTGCGGAAGAAGGACGGGTCCATGCGTTTGTGCATCGACTATCGGAAGCTGAATCAGATTACAGTGAGGAACAAGTATCCGTTGCCGCGGATTGACGACTTGTTCGATCAGCTGAAGGGAGCGGCAGTCTTTTCGAAGATTGACCTTCGATCCGGATATCACCAGTTGAGGACCCGGGATTCAGATGTGGCCAGGAAAGCTTTCAGGACGCGGTATAGGCACTATGAGTTTTTGGTTATGCCGTTTGGGTTGACCAACGCCCCCGCAGCTTTCATGGACTTGATGAATCGGGTGTTTCGACGATTCCTTGACAATTTCGTGATTTTATTCATTGATGATATTTTGATATATTCGAGGAGTGTGGGCCAGCACAAGAAGTACTTGCGTGCGGTGTTGCGGACTTTGCGGGATCATCAGTTATTCGCGAAGTTTAGCAAGTGTGAGTTCTGGTTGGATTGTGTGAAGTTTCTGGGCCATGTGATTTCGGCCGAGGGAGTTAGTGTTGATCCTGACAAGATCGAGGCTGTGCTGAATTGGAGTCGACCCACTACTGTGCTGGAGATCCGGAGTTTCTTGGGGTTAGCAGGCTATTATCGACGGTTCGTACAGGATTTCTCCCGGATAGCTTCACCACTGACCAGATTGACGAAGAAGGGCGTCAAGTTTGAGTGGTCTGATGCGTGCGAGGAGAGTTATTTGCTCCTGAAGGAGAGATTGACTACCGCACCGGTTCTGACATTGCCAGATGACAGTGGTGAGTTTGTTGTGTACATCGATGCGTCGAAGTTGGGCCTTGGTTGCATGTTGATGCAGCATGTTAAAGTCGTGGCATATGGTTCCAGACAGCTGAAACCGCACGAGGTCAACTATCCGACGCATGACTTGGAGTTAGCCGCTATTGTATTAGCGTTGAAGAGTTGGAGACATTACCTGTATGGTGCTCAGTGTAAGATTTTCACTGACCACAAGAGTCTCACTTACTTGCGGACACAGCCGGATCTGAACATGAGGCAGCGCCGATGGATGGAGTTGATCAACGACTACGATTGCACGTTTGAGTACCATCCAGGGAAGGCCAACGTTGTAGCGGATGCACTTAGCCGGAAATCTGGAGCTTCGTTGTTTCACATGCGTGTGGCCAGAGTGTCGATGTTAGCCGAGCTTCGAGCTACGGGTGCTGTGTTTGGGTATGATGATGATGGAGCTTTGTTGGCCAGTTTCCAGGTTCGACCAGTGTTGGTTGATCAGGTACGGGAGGCACAGGATTCAGATCCTTACTTGCTGGGCAAGAAGACCATGATTCGGAATGGTGTGCCTACAGAGTTCTGATTGAGTGATGACGGTACGTTGTTGTTCAGGGGCAGATTATGTGTACCCAGGGACGAGGACTTGAAGAAGGAGATTCTGGACGAGGCCCACAGTTCAGCGTATGCGATGCATCCTGGAGGTACGAAGATGTTTCGTACACTTCGAGCGTACTATTGGTGGCGCAATATGAAGCGGGAGATTACCGCGTACGTGAGTCGATGTTTGATCTGTCAGCAGGTAAAGGCGGAGAGACAGAAACCTGCAGGGAAACTACAGCCACTTGAGATTCCAGTTTGGAAGTGGGAGCATATTACGATGGATTTCGTCTATCAGTTGCCGCGTACTTCGGCGGGCAACACTGGCATTTGGGTTATTGTTGACCGACTGACGAAATCCGCACACTTTCTTGCACTTCCAGGGAAGATTTCAGTGGGCAGACTAGCTAAGTTGTACTTATCCGAGATTGTTCGCTTGCATGGTGTGCCTGTGTCGATTGTTTCTGACCGTGATAGTCAGTTCACTTCTGAGTTTTTGCAGGCTTTACAGCGAGCTTTGGGCACGAGGTTGCGATTTCGTACAGCTTTTCATCCTCAGACTGACGGGCAGTCCGAGCGGACCATTCAGACTCTTGAGGATATGCTGAGATCATGTGTGTTGCAGTTTCGTGGAAACTGGGATCAGCAGTTACACTTGATTGGGTTCGCCTACAACAACAGCTATCAGGCCAGTATTGAGATGGCACCGTACGAGGCTCTGTACGGGAAGCAGTGTCGCACTCCATTGTGTTGGAGTGAGGTGGGCGAGCGTTGGCTCATTGGTCTTGATTTGGTGAAAACTACGATGGAGGACATTCAGGTTATTCGGGATCGACTGAAGATTGCCCAGGATCGGCAAAAGAGTTACGCGGATGTGAGAAGGAAGAGTTTAGAGTTCGAGGTTGGTGATTGGGTCTTCCTGAAACTATCTCCGTGGAGGGGAGTAGTGCGTTTCGGAAAGCGTGGCAAGCTTCGACCGCGGTACATTGGTCCGTATGAGATTACGGAGAGGGTTGGAGCTGTTGCTTACAGACTTGAGTTACCGGCTGAGATGGCTCGTGTGCATGATGTCTTCCATGTTTCGATGTTGCGGAAGTACATCTCAGATCCTTCACATGTGTTAGTCCCACAGCAGTTACCGATCAGGGAGGACTTATTGTATGTTGAGGAGCCAGTGCAGATTCTCGATTGTCGTGAGCAGGAGTTGAGGCACCGTGTGATTCCGCTGGTGAAGGTCTTGTGGCAGAACCATTCAGTTGAGGAAGCCACCTGGGAGACCGAGCAGCGTATGCGGGAGCAGTATCGTCATCTATTCACATGACAGGTACGTAAATTTCGAGGTCGAAATTTCTTTAAGGGGGGTAGATTTGTGACGACCCGAACTAGAATCAGTTGTGTGTTCGGCACGATTCTCGAGATTTGGTTATAGTCGCAGTTTTACGATATTGTGTGGTTTGTCGATTCGATTCGCGACTATGTTTTCAGTCGAGAATTTGAGTTGGGTGTCTTCATGGAAATTGTAGAGTACATGATTTCGAGCTCGTGGGCGGTTCCAGAAGATTTTTCCGATAATCGATGAATATTTTATGATTTTTTGAAGTTTCGGTATTCGACGAGTTTATCCGATTGTTTCGTGTTTATCCGAATCATTTCGTATATTCGTTTTGGACTGTCGATCGACCCGAGGCTCGAGTATAAATAGCGGAATAGTCGAGAAATAGTCGAAAATTTCAGATTGAGCTTTGACTGTGTTGACCTGGAGTTGACTTTCTATTTTTGGAAAGCTGACCATTGACCGAAAGGGAAAGTTTCCGTTTTCGGCATCACCGTCCGACCACCGTATTCCGGCCAACTTTGGTTGATTGGAAGGTACAGTTAGTTTCCCTTGATGTATTCGAGTTGTTTGATGTTTTAATTGATGAGATTTGATGAGGTTTTTGGGGTGCCCGAGTTAGGCCGAACGAGTTGATATCGCCGGTGTGGGTGACGGTGGTTCCGGCGAGCTACGGTGGTGGTGGTTAGGGGGTTTGCTTCCCCTTGGCCTAGGGATTCTATTGGTGTGGTTCAATTGAGGTTTGGTGATGGTTTTGGAGCGACCCGAATAGGTCACCGGAGAGATTTATTTCGTTCGGGTTTGGGTTGTTTTGGAGGGTTTCCGAGCTGTTTTGGTCTTCGTGGTAGTCAAGGAAATGGTTCGTGAGATCGAGGTGGTGAAATCTGGAGCTTCCCGCCGTGTGATTCCACCGTTGACGGCGCGCCGCCGCCAGCGGCGGCGGTCAACGGCGAGGAAAAAGTCAACTTTTCAGATTTCGATAATTTTAATGTCATTTTTCTCGTAATCACGCCCTGATCGTCATCCAGAGGTTTTTGGGTCAATTTGATTAGCCGATTTTCAGTCGAGATTTCGAGTGGGGATTTCGGGATTTCCGTAATTCATTTTGTACTGCATTTCGAGTTTCTGGGAACGGTTGGTTTCCGTGCATCAGTACAGTGTTAAGAACTACGATATTGATCAGTTATATTTTGTGAATATTCAGGAGATCGAGATCTGGATCGTGATCGTGCTTCAGGCGAGGGATCTTCCGCCGGACCACGAGTTTAGCGCGAGTGCGCATTTCACGAGTCTGTGAGTGGACACTTTATTTTCACGGATTGATTGCGAGTCTTTATTTATGATTTATGAACTTGAGCATGCAGATTGATTATGATTTTACGAGCATGTGTTTTACGATTATGCTTATACGAATACGTATACGAATATATACATACACGTACATATTATGTTTTAAGCATGTGCATAGAAAAGATTTATGATTTGGTTTACACAGAGTACAGTCTCAGTATATGTTGTTGTATCGATACACCTTGGCTTCTCGGATGATCCCCGAGTACGCTCCGGGAAGGACAGATATCTTGACCTGAGGCCTTTCTGGCTAGGAATCACGTGTGGGTCTGGGATCCCGTGATTCAGACTGTGCTATCGCGTGGTAGTCCATGAGTGATTCCGCGATTTTACATTGCATGCTCTGTACGCGTGAGGAGTTGGAGTCTCCCTCGTGTACCCGGACGCGTGAGGAGTTGGAGTCTCCCTCATGTACCATTTCTTTACTTATGCATTTGACTCGCATATGATTTTATACATATATATTACTTGGTGAAAGACATTTATTTTCGTCCACTCACTCTAACGTGTTTATTGTCTTTCCCCTGGGCTTTTCGATTTCCGTGCCCAGTTTGCAGTTCAGGTTTGGTGTTTCACGTCGCGGTTTGGAGGCTAGTGATCAGAGTCACCTGTGTTTTCCAGTAGGATCTTGTTTCGCCTACTGATGTACATATTGTATATGTTTTACTCTAGAGGTCGCTCTGATACATTCTGATACATGTTGTGCGGATTTTCACGGATATACATATATACATAGTACAGTTTATTTAATGTTGTTGATTATATTGATGTTGAGAAATCCGGATGGGATTGGTGCCCACGGTTTGCTTTTTTTGGCATAGGACGAAGTGTTAATTTCTGGGTGCAGGTTATGGTAATTCCACGCTAGTAATGAAACTCTGCCGAAATTTTGAAAATTTTTTGTTGGTTCGTGTTTTCGAAAGGGTTTAATTCCGGTTTAGGTAACTGAATCGGGATTGGGTCCTTTCACATTGTCTTCCCAAAGCTTTTCATCACGAAATTAAACATAGTATCATCTCAAAATCGATGAAACAAAGGCAAAATAAGTCAAATTCCAACAAACACAAGATTAGTAACAACTCAAACCACAAACCAAACTTCAAAAATAGTGGCAGTGCTTACCTTTATGGGGATCAACGAAGAACGTGTTTGAAGCGACACGAAGGAAGCTCTGGTACTTCTTTTTTGAAGGTGAGACGTGATTTGGAAAGGTTTCAGTGAAGAAGTTATCACTGGTCGAGAATTGGGGTTTAGAGTAGCAGTATGAGCCGTTTGAAAGAGAGAAATGAATGGTCGTGACTGAAATGAGGGTTCATGGGGTAAATTCGTCCTTTCAAGCATGTTGAATGGTTTGGGCTCTGACACTACGTCTTGGGCCCTTTGCCTATGTCCTTGGTTGTCTAAATATTGTTCTGGTTGGGTTGAATGAATTTGTAATACTTATCTTGTCCTTATATGGTTTTTTTATAACTAATAACTTACTCTCTTTGTCAGCGTTTAGACAAACACTATAGCAAAAAGGGTTTTATACAACACTGTTTACACAATGATTTTAAAAAGCATGTTGTGGGATAGAAAAAATGTGATAAAGTTGTATCATACATCGGTTGATATACTGACTTCTATAATCTAACAACTATCACACAACATATATTATGACATTTCATTATCTGACAAAAGTGGCCAAAAGTTTATATGTCATTTTGTATGCCATATTTATTCAAACAACTATACTTATAACAAAATGTTGTATGTTGGTATCAAACTACTGATGTTAGTAAGGAGCCTAAGATGTAATTTTTATTACACTACAGATGCTATATACACTTGCTGTGTGATGAACATTTTGGTGGCAACCTTTACATGTCAGTTGGCATCCATATTAGTCATACAACATAACATAGACAACCATGTTGTCTGAAAGTCAAACTTTGAATGTCAATTTTTCTCCCTCAAAATTCTCTTTACTCATACAATAAGTTATTGTCTGATCAAAATGTTACTGCCAAACTGTACATGCCAGTATGCATCTCTCACATGTATTTTTTTTTTACACAACATAATATATATGCATGTGTTGTGTGAAGAAAACATGAGCCAAACTAAGTATATCACTTTGTTATCCATGCCAAGTGTTTCATTTTCACACAACGAGCTATACAACAATATTGTTGTGTGAAAAAAATGGGAGTGTCAAACATTGGATGTCAACTGGCATCACGTTCTTTCAAACAACAAAGTCATATCAAATTGTTATGTGATAGAAATGATTGTCAACAATTGTAATTTTCTTCTTTTCATGTTGAAACAGTCACACAACAGAGGATCTAATATGCGTTGTGTATCTATTTTACTATTCAATTAGGATTTAGGGTTTAAGGGTTTGAGGTTAGGGTAAGTTAGGGTTGAGGGTTTCATTTACATTAGGTAATTTTTTTTACCAATTTACCCTGCACAGTAAAACAATAAAAAAAAATAAATGGTTCATATTTAATCTTGTAATTTTCAATTGTTAGAATTCAAATGAGATTGTATGAAATGACATCAATACTCTTCTCTTATATATTGCTTATTTTTCTATGGGGGAACTAAGTAAATCTATTTTTTGTGTCTATTTTTTTGACACTATGAGATAGATATGTAATCTACAAAAAATGTGTATCAAAATTTGTATCTTAAAAAATTACTTTAGGAAGGGGTAATTTACGTTTTAGTTGTAAGGGTACTGCGGTCACATTTGACGAAACGCATGGATCGAGGTCGAAATTAAGTCCAAAATTTATAAACTTTTAAAGGAGTCCTTAGAATATTCCGACAAATCAATCCGACGGTCAATTTTATAAAATGATTACACATTATCAATTTAGTTTTACAAAGGTCTTTCCTTCCATATAACCAAGGAACAAAGTTAAGAACATTAGTATACATATGAAGAATTGAAGTAATATGAGAACTAAAAATGTTCTAACGATAAATGAGGCCATATAGAATAGTCCACCTTGTAATAATAGACATCGTACGTAAAAATTAGTCTCGTCGGAGTACGTTTAGACTCTGGTCAATGCAGTCAAGCTAAACGTGTGAAAAAACTAAAATACCCTTATATTACGCCTCATTTATTGTTCCACCTTTATTTTCTACCTAAAAACATAAAATAAGTTAGAAACATATTTACTAAGCTCATAACAAAGCAAAATGCAGAGAGAAAGACATTAATAATCAAGCATAAAATGCGTAGATCAAATCCCCCCACACTTAGACTTTGCTAGTCCCTAGCAAATACAAATCAAAGCAATGGATTCGTTAAAAGAAAAATAATTAAAGGAAAAACGTGACACACATTTTTACAGGGCACTTAGATGTTTCTTCATTTCAAAGCCGCGAAGTCTCATGTATTCATGTTTGAAAACACAAGAAAACACTAAGTACACAAAGCTAAGCCCTTAGTCGAAACTGTCTCAGAAGTTTTTTTTTTTTCAAGTATATGGCAATGGAATCACAATGTGTCAAGCATGAATGATCTTTGAATTCAATGGATAATAGAGACATGCTTCGAAAACATAGAGAAAACAATGGTGAGTTTAAGTCTGTGCATGCTTCGAATGATGTTCAAATCAACTCACATGGATGCTCTCATCATATTTCCACTCATGCAAAGGTTTCACTCAAAGTGTTTAAATCAATGAATGGAATGAATTACTTGCTCAAATGAACCAAAACCATATGCTTACTCATGCAACTTACTCCACAGATTGAAGGCTACTCATCTTAAGGATCAAAAAGGACTTTTAAGGGTTGTAATGGGGCTGAGGTTAAGGAATTCAAAATTTAGATATGTGGTGATTAAGAACATTCTAAAGACTAGCCAAAGCACCAGAACTTGATCAATTTTAAGCTCCCATCTTTACCAAAAAAAAAAACGTCACCATGCATAACTTTGAAGTACAAGGGCCGGATTTCATCGTGTTGGGCCCTATCTTCATTCTAAACTTTCCCTTGAGCTTTGTGAACAGGACAAAGGCCAAATTTTACATTGTTGGGCCTTCATTTCTAAACAAACTCCAAACTCACAAATATGGGGGACATTAATTAAAACAATGTAAATTTAAAACCTATTGCCGGAGAGCTTTTGATCTTTCTTTTCTTTTCTTTATTTTCGGCAATTTCTACTTTAACAAGCTGTTTGAACAAGTCTATCCCCATACATACATTCCCTTACATGATTCTCACGCCATCTTCTTTGTTTTAGCTTCAAAAATCCCACTAAGTCTTTAGAACAAGGGTATGGATAATCTACACTAAGTTTAAGTGTTTAGATTCATATAGTAATGAAAGAAACGCTTAATGTAGGCTCAAATGGATTCATCTAAGGGTGTCGCAACTCGTGCGCACAAAATGGGACACATGGCAATTTGGCAAAGTGGTGGAATACCTAAGCGCCTTTAATCACATCCAAAATCAGAGTATGTATCAACTATAAGCTTTGCAAGTCGACATGAGTAAGTTCTAGCATTCTCTAGTTCATTAAGATCTATGGCAAGTGAGTGTATGAATGATTTTGAGACCTCTCATATGTAATGCACGAATTCACTCTCAAAGAAGTAGTATTAGGCTCAAAATCTCACTTTAAGGCACATATGATTTAAAACTTTATTCTAACATGCGAATTTCTGTACCAAGTTTTGCAAACCATAACTACTACATGTCATAACACTCAAAGATGTCTCAATTAGCAAATGAATTCATTCTCAATGATTTCCAATGCCATATGTGTTCTTTTCTTTGTTCATTTTCATCATTGACTAACTAATAGCATCCTAAGACTCTTTAAAACACTAAGTTAAACAAAAAGACTCAAAAATACACCAAGTATGACTCAAAAGTTTTTTTTTTTTAGGGCATCATCCGCCGGAAAGTTCTATTGTCCGCCCAATTTTCAATTTTATGACTCAATAAAGTTGTAAACCCCTTCTCCCACACTTAAACTCTACATTGTCCTCAATGTACCAAAGTAAAGTCATAGAATTCAAGCATGGAAGCTAGGACTTACGAAAATCTATCTAAAAATGTAAAAGTAACGAAAATTAAAAGAGATAAGGGAAGAGAATGCAAATCTGTTGAAGATTCCTCCATTGGGTTGCCTCTTAACAAGCGCTTGTTTTTTAACGTCTTCCAGCCTAGACGTGATGTATTCTTCATATGGTGGTAGTAGGTGGATCATTGAGCCTTGTTTCGTCAATGACTTCTTCTTTGAAATGTGCATAGTACGGCTTCAAACGATGACCATTCACTTTGAACTCATTGCCGGATATAGGACTTTTGATTAAAACAGCTCAATGTGGGAAAACTTCAATAACAATGAAAGGGCCGATCCATCTTGAGCGTAACTTTCCCGGAAAAAGCTTGAGACGAGAGTTGAATAAGAGAACTTATTGACCAATCTTGAACTCCTTCCTTCGGATCACCTTGTCATGAAACATCTTTGTTTTCTCCTTGTAGATCCATGCATTGTCAAATGCATCATTCCGGATTTCTTCTAACTCACATAGCTGCAATTTTCGATGTAATCCAGCTTCGTCCTTGTCCATGTTGAATTTCTTCACCGCCCACCAAGCTTTGTGCTCTAACTCCACTGGAAGATGACAAGACTACCCATAAACAAGTAGATAGGGTGACATGCCTATAGGAGTCTTGTATGCTGTTCTATACGCCCACAAAGCATCATCCAAACACTGGCTCCAGTCCTTGCGGTTTGGCTTGATAATACGCTCCAAGATCTTCTTGATTTCTCGATTTGATACCTCCTCCATGCCATTTGTTTGTGGATGATAGGGGGTAGAAACTCTGTGATTGACACCATACTTCCTCATCAACGCCTCAACTGTCTTGTTGCAAAAATGACTCCCTCCATCGCTGATTCGAACGCGCGGCATTCCAAATCTTGAGAAAATGTTAGTTTTGAGGAAATCTGCAATAACTTGCGAATCATTAGTACGGGTGGCTTTTGCTTCCACCCATTTCGACACATAATCAACAGCGAGTAAAATGTACATGTAACCATTAGAGGAAGGGAAAGGTCCCATAAAATCAATGCCCCAGACATCAAAAATTTCGACATTAATGACATAATGTTGTGGCATTTGATCTCGAGGTCCAAGGTTTCCAGATCGTTGGCACCTATCACACTTAGCACAAAAATCATTAGAATCACGAAATAGGTTAGGCCAAAAGAAACCACAATCCAAAACCTTTAGGGTTGTTTTTCGTGAACCAAAGTGTCCTCCACATGCACCATTATGATAGAACTCAAGAATAGATGCAAACTCACTATCTGGAACACACCTCTTTATTACTAAGTCCCCACATTATTTCCACAAGTAAGGTTCATTCCAAATAAAAGACTTAGCATTACTCTTGAGCTTATCACGTTGAGCCTTATGCATAGATGGTGGAAACTCACCGGTAACTAAGTAGTTAACAATATCCGCATACCATGGAGTTTTAGAGATACTTACCTGAAGTCCGAAGAGTTGCTCATCTGGAAAAGTCTCTTCAATTTCAACGTTGGACTTCTCAACAATCAACCTAGAGAGGTGATCAGCTACCACGTTTTCTACTCCCTTTTTGTCCTTGATTTCCACATCAAACTCTTGTAGAAGTAGTATCCAACGTATGAGCCTTGGCTTTGCATCCTTTTTCTGCATCAAATACTTCAAAGCTGCATGATCAGTGTAAATTATAACCTTACTCTGAAGTAGATAAGATCGAAACTTGTCCAATGCAAACACGACTGCCAACATCTCCTTCTCAGTTGTTGTGTAGTTGGCTTGAGCATCATCAAGTGTCTTAGAAGCATAGTAGATGGCGTATGGCTTCTTGTCTCTTCGTTGTCCCAACACAGCTCCAACAGCGTAATCTGATGCATCACACATGAGTTCAAATGGTTGAGACCAATCCGAAGCACAAAGAATGGGAGCACTTGTCAACAACTCCTTCAGCTTCTCAAATGCAATGCCACATTCTTCATTAAAGACAAAGGGAGTGTCCTTCTGAAGCAACTTGCACAAGGGGCATGAGATGTGGGAAAAGTCTTTGATGAACCTCCTGTAGAAACCTGCGTGTCCAAGAAAAGAACGAATCTCTCTAACCGAAGTCGGAGAGGGTGAGTACCTTACAAGATCTACTTTTGATTTATCAACTTCAATCCCTTTTTTCGACACTATATGTCCAAGAACAATCTCTTGCGTCACCTGCAAGATTAGTTCTAAATTTTCCAAGCATGCATCGAAATCTCTTCCAAAAACACTAAAGTCATCCATGAATACTTCAATTATTTTCTCAATGTAATCAGAAAAGATAGAGAGCATGCAACGTTGAAACGTACCTGGGGCGTTACAGAGTCCAAATGGCATGCGTCGATAAGCAAACGTTCCAAAAGGGCATGTGAACGTTGTTTTCTCTTGATCTTCCTCAGCAATGCTAATCTGGTTGTAGCTCGAATATCCATCAAGGAAGCAGTAGTATGAATGTCCAGCCAATCTTTCAAGCATCTGATCAATGAATGGCAAAGGAAAGTGATCCTTTCGAGTGCTGGCATTGAGCTTCCTATAATCGATGCAAACTCTATGTCCAGTGACAGTTCGTTGAGACACTAACTCATTCTCCGCATTCTTCACAACAGTGATTCCAGACTTTTTAGGAACAACTTGCACAGGTGATACCCAACAGCTGTCTGAAATTGGATAGTTAACCCCACAATCTAAGAGTTTGATCACTTCCTTCTTCACAACGTCCATCACTGGTGGATGGAGTCTTTTTTGAGCCTCACGAGATGGCTTGGTGCCATCCTCAAGTAAAATACGATGAACACAAGTTGCAGGGTTGATACCTTTGATGTCCGCAAGGGTCTAACCAATGGCAGGGTTGTACTGTTGAAGCATTCGAACAAGCTTATCCTCTTGCTCATCTTCCAACGTTGAAGAGATGATAACCGGTAAAGTCTCGTTGTCGCCCAAGTAAGCATACTTCAAATAATCCGGTAACACCTTGAGTTCCAATTCTGGTGCTTGAATGATGGAAGGAACAAGCTTCTTTTCGCCATAGACCAATGGAATAGGTGGAGGTCTTGACGTTACAAAGGCAGCTTCATTCAGTGCTAATGCCATTTCTCTAATTCTGGGCTCCATAACTTCAATCAAAACGTCAACTAGGGCTTCATCCCTAGTGTAGGTCAGTCCAATTACATCTTGAAGTACAGTATCAAGCTCATCCTCTCTAATAGTATCCAGGTGCTGCTGTGCCATATCTTCCACTAAATCCAACGAAATGCATGAGTTGACAGTGGCAGTATGAACCTTCATAGCGTCAAGGATGTTGAACTCGATCCTCTCCCCATCAATTTCCATGGAGAATGTACCTTCAAACACATCTATCTTCGTTCTTGCGGTTCTCATGAAGGGTCGTCCAAGCAAAAGTGGCATGGTATTCAATGAACTTTCCTCCATGTCAACAATGTAAAAGTCTGCAGGGAATATCAAGTTGTTGACTTGCTCAAGAACATCTTCAACAAGCAAGAGTCCTAAGTGAAAGATGGAGTGAATGCATAAGAGAAAACGTTAGAACCTGCAGAAAACACAAGAGTTACGTGCTAATTCCATGATGCAAACGTGACCACTCTCTTAGCCTCATGCCCCTAACTTCACTTAGGTTAGGGTGTGTGGTGATGAAATCGACATATCACAAAGCCGCCAGAGGGTTATGCAAGCTACAAATGCAGGGTGGTTAAGCCTTTACAATTTCGTTGGCAATGTACAAGTATTTTGTTGGTTATGTACATGTATGGTTCATTGAGTTGTGCTTTAGATTTGAAGAGATTACATTCGCTTGATCTTTAGGTCGTTCAAAGGACGTGCGACCCACGCGAAAAAGTGTACACTTTCAATCGAATGGTCTTGGTTCAATCGATAAACATGGCCAGTTGGGGATAGAGATAACGCGAGAGGCAAGACTTATTTCGACAAAGCAACCTGAGGCTAACCGACTATGGCAAGTAGACTTAGTCCTTATCTTCTTTGGGAAAACTCAACGAAATGGCCAGTTAGCGAGAGAGACCATGAGAGGTAGGACCGATTTGATATCTCGGATCCAAAACCTGTCATAGAAACCGTCACCTTCTAGACACCATTGCGTTGAGAATTTCTTACTAAAATATAAGTATTCATCCACCAACCGAGTCTTTGGTATATACTCCAATGTTGCAAGTCTTTCTTAGATCCAAATCCTGTCACCAGTCATAACCCGTTTCTAGACACCATGTCTGACATTCAACTAAACTTTCGAAAATGTACAACTCCCTCAAGTCCAATGTAGACTCCGCCCTCAACCTCATGTCCATAATTTCACTTAGGTTATGGCGTATGGTGGTGAAATCCATACATCACGAGGGGTTAAGGAGATAAACATGGAAAAGAGGCGCCATCTATTCAACAATGAGTGCGACTTAATCAACCAAGCTCATGTACTCAATGCAAATCCAAGCTTCCTTTAACGTTACATGGCTGCAAAAGATACAATATGAACAAGTGTTAGTATAAATATGAACAAAAATTTCGTAGGTTTAATGTACAATTTCACATATTCACAAGAACACATGCAATTCGAGATTCTGGCAAACATGAATACAGCGGCTTGTCGAATTGTTTTAGAATTATTGGATCGGACGACTGGGCTGAAATTTTTCAGTCACAAACTAGACACATAACCAAACATTCTTGCAAAATTTCAGATTTTTGTGAGTCCTCTAGATAAGTCAAATAATTTACACAAAACCGGGCAGTGCACAGTTCCGGAAAACAGAAACTATAAACGTATTTACAAGCATAATCACACAATTCTTTACAATCCCCGGCAACGGTGCCAAAAATTGATTCACATCTTTTTAAGCATTTAATTAAACACTTAATCAAACACGAATACAATTAAAACCCTTCTTTGTTGATGTAGCATCGATAAGTAGGGATCGTTCTTAACCGGGGATTGATGGTGCATGCATAACTATGCTAGGTTTGGTTTATGGGGGTGCAAGGTTTGTTTTTACTAATTTTCCTACAAGATAGAACCTAAATCTACTATTTACATGTGATCATCTCAATTTTTCACTCAACTCTTTACACTAAATCATATTATATGCAACCTAAAAGTATCTAAGTCTTTAGCTCACATGTGATTCGTTTTCATGCTTCGGGAATTTGCCCTATGACATATCTATCAACTTGACAAGGAATTTGCCTTCGACTTAGTTGATGCATTACGCACACATGCTTTGCTAAAAGAAATAAACAGAAGGTTAGATTACACGACATATTCGAAGAGTGTTTGACCAAAATACAATCATCCAATCCATCAAAAACCGAAGATAAATACAAGGAAATAGTAGAAGGAATCATGTTACACTTTATGTAAGGGAATTTTCCCTCTACAAGAGTTATGCGACGACCCTTCAATGGAGATGGATGCACAGAGCCCTCAAGGAATTTGCCTTCGAGTTGCGTCGGTGATGGAGACGATTTGTGACGATGGAGGAGGCGGATCCTTGTAGACCTTCGGCTTTGGGAGGAGAGAGAAAGTGTTTTGGCAGAGCTTTTGCTAGTAAATTGAGAGATCCCCCATGAAAGAGTCGAGCTCCCCTTTATATAGGAGAAGATTAGGAAACTTCCCACCTTGTGAAATCTGTCAAATCTGACCCTTCTATATTAAAAACTACTTTTCGGACGTTTCAAAATTTCAAATGGCGTGATTCTTTCGGCACTAGAAAATAGACTTTCAGGGCTTTCCATCTATGCATTATTTGTGCCAAAATTTCTCCTGTCGCGCTTTCAGCGCGCATTTTAAGTTGGTTGTTAGGCAGAATGACCTGTACCCAGTAAATCCGGGATTTCTGAATATCTACACACTATAACGGCATGATTCCAGTGGGGTTGGAAACTAGACTTCCATATATTTCTAAGAATGCCTTACATGTGTCCAAATTCGTTTTTAATTAATTTTGGTGGCCTGTTGAATTAGGCTGATCTGCATCGACAGATTTCCGGATTTCTAACTTTCGGTCCATCTTCTTCTTTTGGGCTTCTTTATCTCCAATTCTTCCTTAGCCTTTGCGTAGATCAGCTCGACCAGTACAGTCTTCTGGTCAGGGCGGACAGTAGAGTCACCCTCAGCGTGGACGACCAGCAGGGCAGGTCAGGGTTCATGCCATGTCATTACGTGAGGGCAGAGCATCACCGGAGGTTGTTATTGGTACGTTGCATGTTTTTGGCTATCCAGTACTTACTTTGCTAGATCCAGGTACTACGCATTGATTCATATCATATAGATTGTTATCTTTAGCTACTATGCTTGCATCTCTACTTCCGGGGTTGTGGAGAGTGTTGTATCCATCCGGTGAGGTTGTGAGTATTGGTTGGGTGTATAGGGATTGTGAGATCTTTGTTGGAGGTGATGGTTTAGCCTCGGATTTGTTATTGCTGGATATTGTCGACTTTGATGTGATTTTGGGTATGGACTTCTTGGAGACACATTGGGCTATGTTCGACTGTTACAAGAAAGAGGTTGTGTTTCGACGTCCAGGGTTCCCAGAGATACTGTTTCGCGGTGAGAAGAATACTTCATTGCCATGTGTGATTTCAGCGATGAAGGCCGAGCGGATGATGAAGAAGGGTTGTGTTGCTTATTTAGATCATGTTGTGGATACTCGGGCTGCTGTATCAGACATTGGTGATATTGAGGTAGTTTTCGAGTTTCCAGATGTGTTTTCGGAGGAGTTACCAGGTATTCCTCTAGTTTGGGAGATCGATTTCACCATTGAGCTTTTACCGGGCATTAGACCCATATCTCAGGAACCTTATCGTATGGTGCCAGCGGAGTTGAAAGAGCTACAGATTCAACTTCAAGAGTTGCTGGAGAAAGGTTTCATACGACCTAGTGTATCCCTGTGGGGTGCTCTTGTTTTGTTTGTGTGAAAGAAGGATGGTTCCATGCGGTTATGTATTGATTACCGAAAGCTGAATCAAGTCACTGTGAAGAACAAGTATCCGTTGCCGCGGATTGATGACTTGTTTGATCAGCTCAAGGGAGCTTCAGTCTTTTCGAAGATTGATCTCAGGTTCGGATATCATCAGTTGAGGATTAGAGAGTCAGATGTGGCCAGGACAGCTTTCAGATCACGGTAGGGGCATTATGAGTTCTTGGTTATGCCGTTTGGGTTGACCAATTCTCCCGCAACTTTCATGGACTTGATGAACCAGGTGTTTAGGCAGTTTCTGGACAAGTTTGTGATTGTGTTTATCGACGACATCCTGATTTACTCCAGGAGTGTGGGCCAGCACAAGAAGCATTTACGAGCATTTACGAGATAATCAGTTGTTTGCGAAGTTCAGCAAGTGTGAGTTTTGGTTGGATAGTTTGAAGTTTTTGGGTCACGTGATATCAGATGAGGGAGTCAGCGTGGATCCTGACAAGAGTGAAGCCGTGTTGAATTGGAGTAGACCTACCACCGTACCAGAGATCAGGAGTTTCTTGGGTTTGGTAGGCTACTATCGACGTTTTGTGCAGGATTTTTCACGGATTGCCACTCCACTTACCAGATTGACGAAGAAAGGTGTCAAGTTCGAGTGGTCCGATGCATGTGAGGAGAGTTACTTGCTCTTGAAGGAAAAGTTGACTATTGCACCGATTTTGACCCTACCTGATGACAGTGGAGAGTTTGTGGTTTACAGCGATGCATCAAGATTGGGACTTGGTTGTGTTTTGATGCAGCATGGCAGAGTGGTGGCTTACGATTCCAGGCAGCTGAAACCACATGAAGTCGTCTATCCTACCCATGATTTGGAGTTGGCTGCTATTGTATTAGCTTTGAAGAGTTGGAGACACTACTTGTACGGGGCTCAATGCAAGATATACACAGATCACAAGAGTCTCACCTATTTGTGCACACAGCTAGACTTGAATATGAGACAGCGCAGATGGATGGATTTGATCAATGACTATGATTGCACTTTTGAGTACCATCCAGGGAAGGCTAATGTCATTGCTGATGCACTCAGTCAGAAATCCGAAGCTTCATTATTTCATGTGCGTGTGGCCAGAGTTTCCATGTTAGCAAAGCTACGAGCTACGGGAGCTGAGTTTGAGTAGGATGATGATGGAGCCTTGTTGGCTAGCTTCCAGGTTCGACCGGTATTGGTTGATCAGGTTCGGGAAGCGCAGGATGCGGATTCTTATCTGTTGGACAAGAAGACCATGATTCAGAATGGTATGCCAACAGAGTTTCAGTTGAGTGATGATGGTACATTGTTATTCAG
The DNA here is from genome assembly GCA_946800695.1 of Geum urbanum. NCBI lineage: Eukaryota > Viridiplantae > Streptophyta > Magnoliopsida > Rosales > Rosaceae > Geum > Geum urbanum. Next base: position 13,079,114 of record OX327008.1, on the reverse strand, counting down.
AGGCAGATTATGTGTACCCAGAGACGAGGGTTTGAAGAAAGAGATTTTAGACAAAGCTCATTGTTCTTCTTATGCGATGCATCTCGGCGGTACGAAGATGTTTCAAATACTCCGAGCTTATTATTGGTGGCGAAATATGAAGAGGGACATTGCCGCATATGTGAGCAGATGTCTTATTTTTCAGCAGGTTAAAGCAGAAAGGCAGAAGCCTGCGGGTAAGTTGTAGTCCTTAGAGATTTTGGTTTGGAAGTGGGAGCACATTACCATGGATTTTGTGTATCAGATACCGCGTACTTCGGATGGTAATACTAGTATTTGGGTTATCGTAGATCATTTGACGAAATCCACTCATTTTCTTGCACTTCCGGGGAAGATTTCAGTGGGCAGATTGGCAAAGCTGTATTTAGCGGAGATCGTTTGTCTACGTGGTGTGCCTGTATCCATTATTTCTGATCGAGACAGTCAGTTTACTTCAGAGCTCTGGAAGGCATTGCAGCGAGCCTTGGGTACCAGATTGCATTTCAGTACAGCTTTTCATCCTCAGACTGATGGGCAGTCTGAGAGGACTATTCAGACTCTTGAGGATATGTTGCGGTCTTGTGTTTTGTAGTTCAGGGGAAATTGGGTCCAGCAACTGCTGCGACGACCCGGAACAGAATCAGTAGTGTAATCGGCTTAATCCATGAGTTTACGCATAATCGCAGTTCTCCGATAATTGGTTGAATTGCCAGACTTGATCACGACTTAATTATTGGCCGAGAATTGGAGTTGAGTCTCTTCTCGAGAGTTGTTGTACGCGTGATTTCGAGTTCGTGAGCGGTTCCGGATGATTATTTCAACGACTGAGGAATATAATATGAATATTTGAAATTTTGGAGTATCATCGAGTTTATCCTTTTGTATTCGCATCCATCCGAATTGTGATTGTGATCCGTTTTGGACCATTGATCGACCCGAACCGTAGATGGAATGATTATTGACTTGATTTGCGAGTTTCGCGATTTGTCGTGATTTCGACGTAATCTGCTAATATGGCGGCTTCATTAGCGACTAAATTATCGAGCGAGAATTTGATTTTGGATCCTTCGTGAAAATTTTAGAGAATTTAATTTTGAGCTCGTGAGAACTTCAGGAGGATTATTCCGAGTTACGAGGATTATGTTATGAATATTTTCGGCCGTTGATCGTTTAATCGAATAAGCTTGTGATGAATCGACTTGTTGACTTTTTATCAGATTGGTCGAATTGTTTGACTTCGGGTGGGAATTGAAGAATTTGTCGAGATAAGTTTATTGACGCGAGAATTGTTGAAAACGGAATTACGATACGAAAGTTACGTGTGTTCGAAGTTTGTCGAAAAGTATATTTGGAAGTTTCCTAAAATAGAAGGTATTTAAGTGGGTTACTATTTTGGGCAAGTCAAACCTGGCATTTATGGGAGTTGACCGAGTCAACTCGGGGGAGGAGGAGGTGCGACTGGGCAGCTCGGCTCGCCGGCGGTGAGCTGCCGTCCGGCCACCTTCGGCCTCGGGCTTGGACCCGTTCAACTCGTCTCGGCGTCCCCGTCATGCTTCCGGCCACCATCGACGGCGAGGACGCCGGGGGAGGGAGAAATTTTGGTCGAAACTTTGAAGATTTTGGGGGCTTTGGGTTGACATTTTTCCGGCCAAATCGAGCTGCTTAAAGAACTGGGCTTTGAAGCCCTCATCACCACGAAGCTACCTATGTAAGTATGGTGTTCCAATTTTGCTTGTACATGGAGAATCAATCGATTGAAGGTTTGGTTGGAATTCGGTTTTGCATGAAATTGGACTAGTTAGAGTCAAAATTGATCTTTGGTGTAGTTATGGAAGTTGTTTGTTGGATGATTTTGAGTGGAATAGGTGTTGGTTCGCCGGAGAATTCCACGGTTGGGTTGCGCCGCCGCCGCCGACGGTGGTCAACGGCGGTGCTCCGGTCAAAGTTGACTCTTTGGGGTTTTCGACGAGTTATGTCGTTTCACTCGGAATCGAGCCCCGATCGCAGTGGTGAGGTTTGTTTTTCGAATTGAGCATCGGAAATGATAGCGAGGTTTTGTGCCGTGATTATTGGATTTTCACTATTTCGTTGTTATTCGATTATACGTTTCCGGGAACGGTTGTTTCTCGTGATATGATTTGAGGATTCGAGTTATAATTTTGAGCAATGGATTTTATGATTATTCAGGGGTTCGTGATCGTTCGTTTGGCGAGGGATTTTCCGCCGGATCACGGGATTAACGCGAATTCTGTTACGCTCATCTGTAAGTGGACATTTCTTTTCACGGATTTATTGCGAGTCTTTTATATACGTTTTATGAGCATAAGCATGCAGTTATGATCATGATTTAAATGAGCATGTGTTTTACGATTATGCATCTATGAATATACATACTTATACCGGGCGCATTGAGCTTTTACCGGGGGCTGGACTCATATCACTGGCAATTTGTCGTTCGGTGCCAGCAGAGCTGATGGAGCTACAGGTTCAACTTCAGGAGTTGCTGGAGGAGATTTCGCGCGACCCAGCGTATCATTGTGTTGTGCTCTTGCATTATTTGTGTGAATGTAGGATGGTTCAACGAAGTGGTGCATCGACTACTAGAAGCTGAATCAGGCTTTAGAGAAGAGCGAGTATCCTCCACTTCGGATTGATGACTTGTTTGATCAGCTCACCGGAGCTTCAGTCTTTTCGAAGATCGATCTCAGGTCCGGATACCATCAATTGAGGATCGATGAGTCAGATGTGGCTAGGACGAATTTCGGATCATGGTGCGAGCACTACGAGTTCTAGGTCATGCCTTTTGGGTTGACTAATGCCCCCGCGTCTTTTATTTACTTGATGGACCAGGTGTTCAGAAGATTCTGGACAAGGTTGCGGTCGTGTTCGTTGGCAACATCCTGATTTACTCCAGAAGTGTGGGCCAGCACCTGAAGCAATTACGAGCGGTTTTGCAGACTTTGCAAGATGATCAGTTGTTTGCAAAGTTCAGCTAGTGTGAATTTTGGTTGGTTAGCGTGAAGATTTTGGGCCACGCGATGTCAGCCAAGGGAGTTGGCGTGGATTCTGACCAGATAGAAGCCGTGTTGATTTGGGGTTGACCTACTATTATACCAGAAATCAGGAGTTTCTTGGGTTGGCAGGTTATTATCGGCGCTTTGTGCAAGATTTTCTCGGATTGCAACTTCACTTTCCGGATTGACGAAGAGAGGCGTCAAGTTCGAGTGGTCTGATGCGTGTGAGGAGAATTACTTACTCCTGAAGGAAGGTTGACCGTTGCTTCGGTTTTGACTATACTTGATGACTGTGAAGAGTTCGTGGTTCATAGCAATGCATCGAGAATTGGATTTGGTTATGCTTTGATGCAGCATAGCAGAGCGGTGGCTCATGGTTTCAGGCAGTGGAAACCTTATGTAGCTGCATATCCTGTGTATGATTTTGGAGTTGCTGTCCTTGTGCAGCATCGAAGAGTTCGAGACACTACTGCTACGGCATGCAGCGCAGTGTAGGATGTACACTGATCACTTGAGTTTCATCTACTTGCATATTCAGTCAGATTTGAGTTTGAGGCAACGTAGATGTATGGGGTCAACTAACGACTATGGCTGCACATTTGAGTTTATCCGAGAGAAACTGGTGTCGTTACTGATGCATTCAGTCAGAAATCGGGAGCTTCATTGTTTCATATGTGTGTGGCTCGAGTTGCCGTGTTAGTCGTGTTGCGAGCTACGAGAGCTGAGTTCGAGTGTGATAGTGTTGAAGCTCATTATTTTGCGTGCGTTATACACTAGTGGTACGAAGATGTATCAGATACTTCGAGTTTACTATTCGTGACACAACATGAAGAGTATTATAGCAGCTTGTGTGAGCAGATGCCACATTTGTCGGCAGGCGATGGCATTGAGGCAGAGACTTGCCGGCAAGTTTCAGCCATTAGAGATTTCTGATTAAAAGTTGGAGCTTGTCACTGTGGATTTTATGTATCAATTATTTTCCTTGTACTTTCGGAAAAGATTTCGGTGGCAAGTTGGTATAGCTATATTTGGCGGAGGTTGTCCATTTTCGTGATGTGCCTGTGTCCCAGTTTGCTGATCGAGATAATCAGTTACTACTGAGTGTTGGCAAGCGTTCTAGTAAGTATTGGGGACCAGTTTACAGTTTAGTGCAGTTTCTTATCCTCGGATTAGTGGACGATCTTTGAGGACTATTCAGTCTTTGGAGGGCATGTTGTGGTCTTGTGTATTGCAGTTCCGAGGGATTTGGGACCAGCAGTTTCAACGGTTCGAGATTGCATGCAGTACCAGTTTGTAGACCACTATGATTATGACATTGCATGATGTCGTTTTTGATGAACAATGTTGTACGCCATTGTGCTGGAGAGAGTTTGGTTTGAGCTGACATTTGATCCTGATTTAGTGGAATGTGCTACCACAGACCTTCAGATTAGCAGAAACAGGTTGCTACTTGCTCGAGTTCGACAATGAAGTTGTGTTGATATGAGCAGGTTGAGTTGTGAATTGCCACATTATTTTGGTCCGTATGTGATCATGGGGCGAATTTGTGTTGTGCCGTATAGTTTGGCATTGCCTATAACGTTGGCCTTTGTGTGTGTTGTGTTCCATGTGGTGGAATTATGTTTCAGATTTGTTGCGTGTTTTGTACCCTATCAGTTCCTTATGCAGGAGCCAGTTCAAATTCGAGATTTGAGGGTATAGAGATATTTTCTATTGGCAGAGTCGTTCAGTTGAGGTTGCCACTTAGGAGTCGAACTGTATGCAGAGGCAGTATTCCTACTTTCCAGTTGGCAGGCTTGGAAATTTCGAGGTCGAATTTTTTTTAAGGGGGGTAGATTTGTGACGACCCGGAACAGAATCAGAAGTGTAATCAGCTTAATTCGTGAGTTAGCGCGTAATCGCAGATTTTTGATAATTTATTGAATCGTCGACTTTAATCATGACTTACTGCATCTATGAATATACATACTTATATATTATGTTTTATGCATGTGCATGGAAAGTATTTGTGATTTGGTTTACACAGAGTACAGTCTCAGTAAACAGGGTTGTATCGATACACATGGCATCTCGGCTGATCCCCGAGTACGCTCCGGGGGGGGGACAGATATCCTGACCCAAGGCCTTTTTGGCTTGGAATCACGTGTGGGTCTGGGATCCCGTGATTCAGACTGTACTAGCGCGAGGGAGTCCATGAGTGACCCCGCGGTATTTATGATGCATGCTCTGTATGCATGAGGAGTTAGAGTCTCCCTCATGTACCATTTGATTTTTATGCATTTAGACTCGCATATGTTTTTATAACATATATTATTCGGCGAAAGACATTTATTTTCGTCCACTCACTTTAACGGTTTTCATGTCTTTCCTCTGGGCTTTTCGGTTTCCGTGCCCAGTTTGCAGTTCAGCCTCTGGTGTCGCACGTCGTGGTCGGAGGCATAGTATTCGAGCAATGTTTCTTTTATGGTAGGTTCTTAGTTTGGCCTACTATTTGTATATCTATACTAGAAGTCGCTCTGAGTATTCTGATGTCATATTTTTATACGATTTTCCCCGGATTTCTGTAAAGTATAGTTATATTTATTACTTTACATTACTGTTATGATATTGAGAAATCCGGATGGGATTGGTGCCCACGGTTTGATTTTTGTGGCATAGGATGAACTGTTATTTTCTGGGTGCAGGTAATGGCAATTCCGCGTTAGTAGCATTACTCTGTCGAAATTTTGATGGTTTTTGTTGGTTCGTGTTTTCAGAAGGAGTTTGATTCCGGTTTAGGAAACTAAATCGGGGTTGGGTCCTTTCAACTGCATTTGTTCGAGTTTGCTTACAACAACAGTTATCAGGCCAGTATTGATATGGCACCGTAAGAGGCCCTATACGGGAGGCAGTGCCGCACTCCATTATGTTGGAGTGAGGTGGGTGAGCGATGGCTTATTGGCCCTAATTTGGTGAAGAACACCATGGAAGATATTCATATTATCCGGGACAGACTGAAGATTTCTCAGGATCGCCAGAAAAGTTATGCGGACGTGAGAAGAAAAAGTCTCGAGTTCGAGGTGGGCGATTAGGTTTTCTTGAAACTATCTCCTTGGAGGGCAGTTGTGCGTTTCGGGAAGTGTGGCAAGCTTCGACCATGGTATATCGGTCCGTATGAGATTACCGAGAGGGTTGATGCCGTGGCTTACAGGTTAAAGTTGCCTTCTGAGATGGCTCGAGTACACGATGTTTTTCATGTCTCGATGTTGTGGAAATACTTTTCAGATCCATCACATGTTTTGGTGCCATATCAGCTTCCTATCCGGGAGGATTTGACATATGTGGAGGAGCCAGTATAGATTCTCGATTGGCGTGAGCAAGAGTTGAGGCACCGTGTCATACCGCTTGTGAAGGTCTTATGGCAGAATCATTCAGTCGAGAAGGCTACCTGGGAGACCGAGCAGCGTATGCGGGAGTAGTATTCTCATCTGTTCACCTAGCAGATACGTAAATTTCGAGGTCAAATTTTTTTTAAGGAGGGTAGATTTGTGACGACCCGAATCAGAATTAGCTCGTTAACCGGCTTAATCCGCGAGTTTACGAGTAATCACAGTTTATCGTAATTAATTAAATTGGTGGTTTGGTTCATGACTTAATTATCGGAAGAGAATTTGAATTGAGTCTCTTCACGAGAATTGTAGTATGCGTGATTTCGAGTTCGTGGGCGGTTTCGGATAATTGTTTTGATAACCGAGGAATATGTTATGAATATTTGAAATCGCGTAATTTCGTCGTATTTATCCGTTTCAGTTTGAGTTATCCGAAACGTGGATGTGATTTGATTTGGACCGTTGATCGTATCGAGCCGCGGGTATAAATATCGGAATAGTCGTAAATTGTCGAAAATCACTGTTCCGGGAAGTTTGACCGTCGTTTGACCAAAAATGGGCCGTTCACCCGCGTTGACCGAGGAGGAGGAGCACCACCGTTTGACTCGCCGGCGACTTTCCGTTTCCGGCCACATCCGGGTACAATTTTGATATGGTTAGAATTCTCTCTTGATTTCCTATGGTTTAGAACTTGGAATTGTGTGAATTGATGAAGTTTTGAGGGAGGACGAGCTCGAGGAAAATCGAGGGTTTCGCCGGATTCGGGTTGGGTATTCCGGCGACGGTTGGAGTTGGTGTTATGGGGGGAAAGGTTCCCCTCAACCACTAGATGTGACGACCCGAACCAGAATCAGTAGAATATTCGGCACGATTCACGAGATTATGCTTAGTCGCAGTTTTACGATCAATATGTGGTTTGTCGATTCCATTCGTGACTATGTTTTCGGCCAAGAATTTGAGCTGAGTGTCTTCACGGAAGTTGTTGAGTTCGTGATTTCGAGCTCGAGGGCGGTTTCGGAAGATTTTTCCGATAATCGAGGAATATAATGTGATTATTTGAAGTTATAGTTTTCGACGAGTTTATCCGATTGTTTCGTGTTTATCCGAATCGTGATGGTTATCCATTTCGAATCGTCGATCGACCCGAGGTGCGAGTATAAATATTAGAATAGTCGAGAATTAGTCGTAAAAACACTTTTTGACGTTGACCGAGCTTTGACTTTCCAAATTGGGAAAGTTGACCGTTGACCATGAAGAGGAAAGTTTCCATTTTGGTTCTTGCCGTCCGACGACCATTTTCCGGCCACCTCCGGTCAAGTGAAGGGTAAGGTTCGCTTCTCCTTTCGATTTCGAGTTGAATGGTATGTGAATTTGTGGAAATTGGTAAGGATTTATGTGGGTTCGAATTGGGCCGAGTGTTATTTTCAGGGTGCAGGTTTATACAATTCCACGTTAGTAACGAAACTCTGCCGAAATTTTGAAAAGTTTTTGTTGGTTTGTATTTTCAGAAGGGGTTCGATTCCGGTTTAAGTAACTGAATCGGGGTTGGGTCCTTTCAGCTTGGTATCAGAGCATTAGGTTGTCAGATTCTGTAGACTCTTGTAGTTGTGACGCTTAGGGTATTTGAGTTGATACAGCATGACTGGAGTGATGACCCGACTGGCCAGCGGTACTCATCAATACTTCGGGTGTTGTGTGTTCTCAAATATCTGCGGTTTCATGATTACGTTCTTTCTGCTTGTACCTAATGCTTGTCTTGTATCAGTAGGATGCCTCCTCGACGTGGTCCCCGTGTTGATCGGGATGAGGATCCTGATGAGGATCGATGAATGCGCGACTTGCTAATGCGAGTGCTGCGTTTGGAAGAGCGTTTTGACCCTGTGGTCAAAGCTCGTACAGCTGGTGCAACTGTGTTTTCGGGTTCAGTTGATCCAGAGATATGCGAGGCATGGTTGGTTCAGATTGAACGTGTTTGTGAGCGTCTGTAGTATATTCCTGAGCAGATGATAGTGGTCGCAATCGGATTACTTGAGGGTGATGCATACTTTTGGTGGGTTAGCACCGACAGAGTTCCAGCTGACACTCCGTGGACCTTGTTCTGTGATCTGTTTATGCGGAGGTACTTTAATCAGGTTACCCAGCAGCGCAAGTATGAGGAGTTTACAAACTTGAGGCAGGGCAGTTTGTCTGTACTTGAGTACCGGGATCGGTTTACCCGTTTGTCTCGTTTTGCGTGGGATATGGTGGCTACTGAGGAAGCCAAGTGTCGTAGGTTTGAGCTGGGATTGAATTTGAATATCAAGGCGACTCTGACTACGATGCCTCAGAACAACTTTGATGAGTTTGTCAGTGCAGCACTCCGAGGTGAGGACATAAAGAAGGAGAGACAGCAGAGGTACCAGCCGAGACGATTTGAGGAAGGTGGACCGAGTCAGGGGCCTTCAAAGAGGCAGAGTTCTGATACTTCCGGTTCAGCTTCATCCTCTGGCGGTGGAACTTATCGACCACCTGCTAGTGTACCCAGGCTGAGGCAGAGATGGAGGAGAGATCGACCGCAGTGACCATATGCTAGTGGGGATTCCAGTGGTTCCAGTTATCCTCGACGACCTTTTGGCACTTTTGCTACACCGAGGGAGTATCCGTTGTACAACTTGTGCAATAGGTATCATTTATGTTCGTGTCAGCGAGGCACCCTCAACTATTTTCATTGTGGCCAGGTGGGTCACTATGCGAGGGCGTGTCCTCAGTTGGTTGGTGCTGGTGATCAGGCAGCTCAGAGTTCCGGAGGAGAGCGAGGTGCCACTTTGGGAGCGCGACCAGCACAGTTTGCAGGCCAGGGTAGGCAGCAGGGACAACCCCAGCGAGGACGACCAGCTGGACAGGCGAGGGTTCATGCTATGACTCTACGTGAGGGCAGAGCATCACTAGAGGTCGTTATTGGTACGTTACATGTCTTTGGTATTCCAGTAGTTGCATTGTTAGATCCAGGTGCCACACATTCATTTATATCATATAGACTGTCAGCATTAGCTACGGTACCTGCATCTCTAGTTCCGGGGTTGTGGAGAGTGTTGTATCCGTCAGGTGAGGTTGTGAGCATCGGTTGGGTGTACAGAGACTGTGAGGTGTTTGTTGATGGCCATGGTTTAGCCGCTGATCTGTTATTTCTTGATATTGTGGATTTTGATCTGATCTTGGGTGTGGACTTCTTGGAGACGCACTAGGCCATGTTTGATTGTCACAAGAAGGAGGTCGCGTTTCGACGACCAGGGTTACCCGAGATACTGTTCTGTGGCGAAAAGAACACTTCACTACCGTGTTTGATTTCCGCGATGAGGGCAGATCGGTTGATGAAGAAAGGTTGTGTCGCTTACTTAGCCCATGTTGTGGACACTACAGCTCCAGTGCCGGATCTTGGTAATATTGAGGTTGTGTCTGAGTTTCCGAATGTGTTTCCAGCGGAGTTACCTGGTATACCCCCTGTGCGGGAGATTGATTTTACTATTGAGTTATTGCCGGGTACATGACCGATTTCCCAGACACCGTACCGGATGGCGCCGGCAGAGTTGAAGGAGTTGCAGATTCAGCTCCAGGAGTTATTTGAGAAGGGATTCATTCGACCGAGTGTTTCTCCGTGGGGTGCCCCAGTGTTGTTTGTGCGGAAGAAGGATGGGTCCATGCGTTTGTGCATCGACTACAGGAAGTTGAATCAGGTTACAGTGAGGAACAAGTATCCGTTGCCGCGGATTGATAACTTGTTCGATCAGCTTAAGGGAGCATCAGTCTTTTCGAAGATTGACCTACGATCCGGATATCACCAGTTGAGGATCCGTGACTCTTATGTATCCAGGACAGCATTCAGGACGCGGTATGGGCACTATGAGTTTTTGGTTATGCCGTTTGGGTTGACCAACGCCCCCGCAGCTTTCATGGACTTGATGAATCGGGTGTTCAGACGGTTCCTGGACAAGTTCGTGATTGTGTTCATTGACGATATTTTGATCTATTCCAGGAGTGTGGGCCAGCACAAGAAGCATTTGCGAGTAGTGTTGCGGACTTTGCGGGACCATCAGTTGTTCGCGAAGTTTAGCAAGTGCGAGTTCTGGTTGGATAGTGTGAAGTTTCTGGGCCATGTAATTTTGGTCGAGGGAGTCAGTGTTGATCCTGACAAGATCGAGGCCGTGCTGAATTGGAGTAGACCCACTACTGTGCCGGAGATTCGGAGTTTCTTGGGATTAGCAGGTTATTATAGTCGGTTTGTACAGGATTTCTCCCGGATTGCTACACCACTGACCAGATTGACGAAGAAAGGCGTCAAGTTTGAGTGGTTTGATGCGTGCGAGGAGAGTTATTTTCTTCTGAAGGAGAGATTGACTACCGCACCAGTTTTGACATTGCTAGACGACAGTGGTGAGTTTGTTGTGTACAGTGATGCATCGAAGTTGGGGCTTGGCTGTGTGTTTATGCACCATGGTAGAGTTGTGGCCTATGGTTCCCGGCAGCTGAAACCACATGAGGTCAACTATCCGACGCATGATTTGGAGTTAGCCGCTATCGTGTTAGTGTTGAAGAGTTGGATACATTATTTGTATGGTGCTCAATGTAAGATTTACACTGATCACAAGAGTCTCACCTACTTGCGGACGCAGCCAGATCTGAACATGAGGCAACGCCGGTGGATGGAGTTGATCAACAATTACGATTGCACTTTCGAGTACCATCCAGGGAAAGCCAATGTTGTAGCTGATGCACTTAGCCGGAAATCTGGAGCCTCGTTGTTTCATGTGTGTGTGACCAGAGTGTCGATGTTAGCCGAGCTTCGGGCTACAGGTGCTGAGTTTGGGTATGACGATGATGAAGTTTCGTTGGCCAGTTTTCAGGTTCGACTAGTGTTGGTTGATCAGGTACGAGAGGCTCAGGATTCAGATTCTTACCTGCTGAGCAAGAAAACCATGATACGGAATGGTGTGCCTACAGACTTTCGATTGAGCGACGACGGTACGTTGTTGTTCAGAGGCAGGTTGTGTGTGCCCAGAGACGAGAGCCTGAAGAAGGAGATTCTGGACGAGGCCCATAGCTCAGCGTATACGATGCATCCCGTAGGTACGAAGATGTTTCGTACACTTCGAGCGTACTATTGGTAGCGCAACATGAAGCGGGAGATTGCCGCGTACGTGAGTCGATGTTTGATCTGTTAGCAGGTAAAGGCGGAGAGGCAGAAACCTGCAGGGAAACTACAGCCACTTGAGATTCCAGTTTGGAAGTGGGAGCACATTACGATGGATTTCGTCTATCAGTTGCCGCATACTTCGGCGGGCAACACTGGCATTTGGGTTATTGTTGATCAACTGACGAAATCCGCGCACTTTCTTGCACTTCCAGGGAAGATATCAGTGGGCAGATTGGCCAAGTTGTACTTATCTGAGATTGTTCGCCTGCATGGTGTGCCTGTGTCCATTGTTTCTGACCGAGATAGTCAGTTCACTTCTGAGTTTTGGCAGGCGTTGCAGCGAGCTTTGTTTACGAGGTTGCGATTCAGTACAGCTTTTCATCCTCAGACTGACGGGCAGTCCAAGCGTATCATTCAGACTCTTGAGGATATGCTGAGATCATGTGTGTTGTAGTTTCGCGGAAACTGGGATCAGCAGTTACATTTGATTGAGTTCGCCTACAACAACAGCTACCAGGCCAGTATTGAGATGGCACCGTACGAGGCCCTGTACGGGAAGCAGTGTCGCACTCCATTGTGTTGGAGTGAGGTGGGCGAGCGTTGGCTTATTGGTCCTGATCTGGTGAAGAGCACTATGGAGGACATACAGGTTATCCGGGATCGATTGAAGATCGCCCAGGATCGGCAGAAGAGTTACACGGATGTGAGGAGGAAGAGCTTAGAGTTCGAGGTTGGTGATTGGGTCTTCCTGAAACTATCTCCATGGAGGGGAGTTGTGCGTTTCGGGAAGCGTGGCAAGCTTCGACCACGGTACATTGGTCCGTATGAGATTACGGAGAGGGTTGGAGCTGTTGCTTACAGACTTGAGTTACCAGCTGAGATGGCTCGTGTTCATGATGTCTTCCACGTTTCGATGTTGCAGAAGTACATCTCAGATCCTTCACATGTGTTATCTCCACAGCAATTGCCGATCAGAGAGGATTTGACGTACGTGGAGGAGCCTGTGTAGATTCTCGATCGTCGTGAGCAGGAGTTGAGACACCGTGTGATCCCGCTAGTGAAGGTCTTGTGGCATAACCACTTAGTTGAGGAGGCCACCTGGCAGACTGAGCAGCGTATGCGGGAGCAGTTTCATAATCTGTTCACTTGACAGGTATGTAAATTTCGAGGTCGAAATTTTTTTAAGGGGGGTAGATTTGTGACGAACCGAACTAGAATCAGTAGAATATTCGGCACGATTCACGAGTTTATGCTTAGTCACAGTTTTACGATTAATATGTGGTTTGTCGATTCTATTCGCGACTATGTTTTCGGCCGAGAATTTGAGTTGAGTGTCTTCACGGAAGTTGTTGAGTTCGTGATTTCGAGCTCGAGGGCTGTTCCAGAAGATTTTTCCGATAACCGAGGAATATAATGTGATTATTTGAAGTTACAGTTTTTGACGAGTTTATCCGATTGTTTCGTGTTTATCCGAATCGTGATGGTTATCCATTTCGAATCGTCGATCGACCCGAGGCGCGAGTATAAATATCAGAATAGTCGAGAATTAGTCGTAAAAACACTGTTTGACGTTGACCGAGCTTTGACTTTCCAAATTGGGAAAGTTGACCGTAGACCACGAAGAGGAAAGATTCCATTTTGGTTCTTGCCGTCCGACGACCATTTTCCGGCCACCTCCGGTCAAGTGAAGGGTAAGGTTCGCTTCTCCTTTCAATTTCGAGTTGAATGGCATGTGAATTTGTGGAAATTGGTAAGGATTTATGTGGGTTGGAATTGGGCCGAGTTCGTGGATGTCTCCGGTGACGGGGGGTGGTCCTCCGGCGAGCCACGGTGGTGGAGAGGTTAGGGGTTCACCTCCCATTGGCCTAGCGATGCTCCCCATGTGGTTTGATTTGAGATTGGTTGAGGTTTTGCTGGAACCCGATTGGGTTGCCGGAATCTGGATTCGATCTAATATGTTTCCGGGAACGGATGGTTTTCGTGGTTAAGTACAGGGTTGTGAGCTATGTTTTTGATCAGTTGTGTTTTTGTGAATATTCAGGAGATCAAGATCATGATCGTGCTTCTGGCGAGGGATCTTCCGCCGGGCCACGAGATTAGCGCGAGTGCGCGTTATGCGAGTCTGTGAGTGGACATTTCTTTTCACGAATTGATTGCGAGTCTTTTATATATGTTTCACGAACTTGAGCATGCAGATTGATTATGGTTTTACGAGCATGTGTTTTACGATTATGCATATACGAATATACGTATACGAATATACATATGTATATATTATGTTTTATGCATGTGCATGGAAAGGATTTTATGATTTAGTTAACACAAAGTACAGTCTCAGTATATGTTGTGGTATCGATACACATTGGCTTCTCGGCTGATCCCCGAGTACGCTCCGGGGGGGACAGATATCCTGACCCGAGGCCTTTTTGGCTAAGAATCACGTGTGGGTCTGGGATCCCGTGATTCAGACTGTGCTATCGCGTGGTAGTCCATGAGAGATTCCGCGATATATTTACGTTGCATGCTCTGTACGTGGGTGGTAGTCCGCGTCTCCTCACGTACCATTTGATTTTCATGCATTTGACTCGCATATGATTTTATACGTATATATTACTTGGTGAAAGACATTTATTTTCGTCCACTCACTCTAACGAGTTTATTGTCTTTCCCCTGGGCTTTTCGGTTTTCGTGCCCAGTTTACAGTTCAGGTTCTGGTGTTTCACGTCGTGGTGGGAGGCTAGTGATCCGAGCTACCTGTGTTTTCCAGTAGGTTCTTGTTTCGCCTACTGATGTGTATATTGTATATATTTACACTAGTGGTTGCTCTGATACACTCTGATACGTGTTTATACGGATTTTCACGGATATACTATATATAGTATAGTATGTTTATTGTTTATTGTTTATATTATGATGTTGAGAAATCCGGATGGGATTGGTGCCCATGGTTTGGTTTTTGTGGCATAGGACGAAGTGTTATTTTCAGGGTGCAGGTTTATGCAATTCCACGTTAGTAACGAAACTCTGCCAAAATTTTGAAAAGTTTTTGTTGGTTCGTATTTTCAAAAGGGGTTCGATTCCGGTTTAGGTAACTGAATCAGGGTTGGGTCCTTTCACTAGATGCTTTTCGGTGAAGCAATTTGGTAATTGGTTGAGGTTTGGAAGCTCGCCGGAAACTCGCCGGAATCCATGGATTCCATGGGTTTCGGGCTCAATTCCGGCTGATGGGCTTAGAATTGGAGCTTGGTATAGAAGAGAAATGTGTTGGGCTTGAAGAATACTTGTGATCTGAAGATTTTGGTCTGAATCTGTCACCGTTGACGCCGCGCCGGCAGCGGCGGTCAACGACGGCGCTCCGGCGGAGAGTTCACTTTTTGGATTTTGACAAGTTTTATGCTGTTTTACTCGTATTCGCGCTCTGATCATCGCCTTGAGGTTTTCAGGATGATTTGGATACCGGATTTTAAGTCGAGGGTTTATGTGGAGAATTTGGTGGTTTTCGTCGATTATTTTGTATCCGAGTTATATGTTTCCGGAAATGGTTGGTTTCTGAGGTGTGGTACAGAGTAATGAATTGTGATTTTGATCAATTATATTTTGTGATTATTCAGGGGATCGAGATCGTACTTTGGGCGAGGGATCTTTCGCCGGATCTCGTGATTAGCGCGTTTGCGCGCTCTGCTTGTCTGTTAGTGGGCATTTATTTTCATTGATTAGTTGCGAGTCCTTATTACACATTTTACGAGCATGAGAATGCATATGAGATTATGATTTATACGAGCATGTGTTTTACGATTATGCATTTGCGAACACGCATCGACGAATATGCTTATACAATTATGTATTACGTATATGCATTTACATTATGCTTTATAAACTTGCATAGAACTATTTATGATTTCGTTTACACATAGTACAGTCACAATATATATTGTTGCATCGATACACTTGCATCCCAGCTGATCCCCGAGGATGTTTACCGGGGGAGGCTGTGACTGTACTTGAATCACGTGTGGGTCTGGGATCCCGTGATTCAGACTGTACTAGCACAGATGTGTCCATGTGTGACCCCGCAGAGTTTTACGATGCATGCTCTGTACGTGCGAGGAGTTAGAGTCTCCCTCGTATACTATATCATATTCATTCATTTAGACTCGCATATGTTTTTATAACATATATTATTCGGCGAAAGACATTTATTTTCGTCCACTCACTCTAACAGATTATATGTCTTTCCTTGGGCTCTTTGTTTTCAATGTCCAGTTTGCAGTTCAGATTCTGGTGTTGCACGTCGCAGTCGGAGACTTAGTGTTCGAGCTACCTTTCTTTTCCAGTAGGTTTCTTCTTTTGCCTACTATTGTATATGTATGTATATATATACTAGAGGTCACTCTGAATACTCTGATGTTATATTTTCATATGATTTTCCCCGGATTTCTGTAAAGTACAGTTTTGCTTATTACTTTACATTATTGTTATGATATTGAGAAATCCGGATGGGATTGGTGCCCACGGTTTGGCGTTTGTGGCATAGGATGAAGTGTGTTTTCAGGTGCAGGCTAATGGTAATTCCACGTTATAGTGTAACTCTGCCGAAATTTCTATGGTTTTTGCTTGTTCGTGTTTTCAGAAGGGGTTTGATTCCGATTTAGGAAACTAAATCGGGGTTGGGTCCTTTCACCGCCGCGGCCGCCAGCGGCTGCCAGAATTTCCACCAACCCAGAAAATGTTGACCTATACATCAGTTTGAAGATCTCAACATTTCCAACAACTTTGTAGTTCAATGCTAAGGCCAATTTTAACCGAAAAATGTCCAAAACTCGCTGTGAAGTTCGAACATCTCGCTAGAATTCAATTTCTCCGATCAACCACCACCGGGCACGGCAAGGGCTGAAACCACTTGGGTTAAACTCACCTCTCCATGGGCTACAAAACTCCTATAACCTCAACCCCCATCACCGCCGTCCGGGCCGCCTCCATCCACCGCTGATTGCCGCCGAAATTCCCCAAACTTTAACATGTCATATCTTCTTCATCCGGCAACCAAATTGAGTGATCCACCTATCAAAAAAAGAAGAGCTCAAGCCCAACAAGTTTCATGAAGGAATCACAGCCAAAAGATGCCGAAATAAGGCACATTGACGCCAAGAAGCTCACAGCCTCAAATGGGTCAGTTTTGACTCGTGGGTCAACGCAGGTGAATGGGTATTTCCAAAAATAGAAAGTTTCCCAATTTGTTTCGTATTTATACCGTATATATATCGTACATATACCATCCCCAAATTAACGGCTATAATTCAATCTGATCCAAATCGGACGGTCACGATTAAATTCACATTCACCAACCGACTTCAAAACTCGATAAAACATTGCTCACTTATCCGAAAAATTCCTCAAAAATTCCCACGATCTCGAAATTAAATCCTCTACAATTCCAGTGAAGGAAATCAAAACAAATTCTTGCCCAATAATTAAGTCGTTAGCAAACCCACAAGTACGTTTAATTCTCAATAATCACGGCTCAGACCAATATGTGCACATTCCACGGTTTGGGTCGTTACAAATACCCAGTCGCCAACCTCAAATTCAAGGTCCTTTATCCTCTTGTCTGAATAACTCTTTTGTCGATCTTATGCAATTCTCAATCTATCATTAATAATGTGAACCTTCTCCACAGTATTCTCCACTATATCAGGCCCAATAAGCCATCTCTCCCCCACCTCATTCCAACGTAAGGGAGTCCTACATTGTCTGCCATACAAGGCTTCATATGGAGCCATCCCAATCCTAGCCTAATAGCTATGATTATAAGCAAACTACATCAAAGGTAACTGCTCATCCCAATTGCCCTTGAACTGTAGGACGCAAGATGGCAATATATCCTCCAAAGTCTGGATAGTCTTTTCTGATTGTCCATCAGTCTGTGGGTGGAAGGCTCTACTGAATTGCAACCTGCTCCCCAAAGCTCTCTGTAATGCCTTCCAAAACATAGAAGTAAACAGGGAATCCTGATTAGAAATGATAGATACTGGCACTCCATGCAATTTCATGATCTCCCTCATATATAACTTTGCTAGCTTACCCATGGAAATTTCTCTAAAATAGCTAAGAAATGGGCAGATTTCGTCAGCTGATCAACAATTACCCAAATACCTGAATTACCACTAGAAGAACGTGACAACCCATGCATAAAATCCATTGCGATGTGTTCCAATTTCCAAACTAGAATTTTCAATGGTTGCAGTTTCCCGAAGGGTCTCTGTCGCTCTACCTTCACTTGCTGATAGATCAAGCACTTGCTCACATAAATTGATATTTCTCTCTTCATGTTTCACCATCAATAAAACTCTTTAAGTGTACGATACATCTTCATCCCACCAGGAGGCATGGCATATGCCGAACAATGAGCTTCATCAAGTATCTTCTTTTTAAATCCCTCATTTCTTGGCACATATAATCTTCCTCTAAACCGTAAAGTGCCATCCCTTCTCAACTGAAACTTTGTGGGTTCACCATTCTGAATCATCACCTTTTTTCTCAAAAAATAGGGATCCGAATCTTGTGCCTCACGCACCTGATCAATCAACAATGGTCGAACCTGAAAACTGGCCAATAGAGCACCATCATCCCCCATTTCTAGTTCTGCTCCAATGGCACGCAACTCTGCCAATGACGATACCCTTGCTACACACACATGGAACATAGAGGCCTTAGATTTTCTGCTAAGGGGATCAGCCACCACATTGGCCTTACTTGGATGGTACTCAAAGGTGCAGTCATAATCATTAATTAACTTCATCCACCTTTGCTGCCTCATATTCAAATCTGGTTGAGTGCGTAAATAAGTGAGACTCTTGTGATCAGTATAAATTCTACATTGTGCTCCATACATATAGTGTCTCCAACTTTTTAAGGAATAAACAATAGTAGCCATCTCAAGGTCATGAGTAGGATAATTCACCTCTTGTGACTTCAACTTTCTGGAACCATAAGCCACCACCTTGCCATGCTGCATCAAAACATAACCCAAACTAGATTTCGAAGCTTCAATGAAAATGGTGTACTCACCACTAGCATCCTATAAGGTCAATACTAGTGCAGTAGTCAAACTCTGCTTCAGCGTCCGAAAACTGTGACGACCCGGAACAGAATCAGAAGTGTAGTCAGCTTAATTCGTGAGTTAACGCGTAATCACAGATTTTCGATAATTGATTGAATCGTCGACTTTGATCACAACTTAATAATTGGCCGAGAATTTGAGTGGAGTCTCTTCTCGAGAGTTGTGGTACGCGTGATTTCGAGTTCGTGGGAGGTTCCGGATTATTATTTCGACGACCGAGGAATATAATATGAATATTTGAAATTTTGGTATATTGTCGAGGTTATCTGTTGGTGTTCGAGTTTGGTGTTCGAGTTTATCCGAATTGTGATTGTGATCCGTTTTGGACCGTGGATTGACCCGAACCGTAAATGGAATGATTATCGACTTGATTTGCGAGTTTCGCGATTTGTCTTGATTTCGACATAATCTGTTAATATGGCGGCCTTGTTAGCGACTAAATTATCGGGCGAGAATCTGATTTGGGATCCTTCGTGAAAGTTGTAGAGAATTTAATTTCGAGCTTGTGGGAACTTCCGGAGGATTTTTTCGAGTTACGAGGAATAAGTTGTAAATATTTTCGTCCGTCGAATATTGTCGTATTTATCTATTTGGGATTCGATACGCGTACGGTATAAATATGGGAGAATACTTGCCGATTTTGGAAACTCTCCATTTTGGGAAATCTGCCTCGTTGACCAGTTTGACCCGTGGGTCAAAACTGACCCATTCCAGGCCGAATTTTGTTTGCGTTCATTGAGCTCGATTCCGGCCTCTTTTGGCCGTGGCTTCTTCATGAAAGTTGTTAGGCTTGAGCTCCTCTTTCTTTTGATAGGTCATTCGTTCAATTTGGTTGTCGGATGAAGAACTTATGGCTTGTCAAAGTTTGGGAATTTTAGGTAGATTTCGGTGAGTTTTCACGGCTTCGGGTGACGGGGTGGAGGCCGAGATGGTGGCTCCTCTTTGAGGGGTTTTGTTAGCCTCGAGCCAAGGAAGCTATTCCAAGTGGTCGTGAGGGTTGCCGTGGCCGGAGGAGAGAGATCCGTCGATTTGAAATTTCGGTAAGGGTTTGGAACTTTGAGTTGATTTTTGGAGGTTTTCCAGTCAAAATTGGCCTTAACTTATAACTGGAAAGTTGTTGGAATCGTCGAGATCTTCAAAACCATGTGTAGCATGACATTTTCTGGGCAGATCGGAAATTCCTGCGGCGGGAGGCAGCGGCGGCGACGACTTTTCGCCCGACGTGTTTTTCGACGAGTTATATGTCGTTTCACTCGAAATCGCGCCCCGATCGCAGTGGTGAGGTTTGTTTTTTGATTCGAGCATCGGAAATTATAACGAGGTTTTGTGGTGTGATTATCAAATTTTAACGATTTCGTCGATATTGAATTATATGTTTCAGGGAACGGTTGTTTCTCGTGATATGATTTGAGGTGTCGAGTTATGATTTTGAGCAGTGGATTATATGATTATTCAGGGGTTCGTGATCATTCGTTTGGCGAGGGATTTTCCGCCGGGTCACGGGATTAACGCGTATCGCGTTACGCTCGTCTGTGAGTGGACCTTTCTTTTCACTGATTGATTGCGAGTCTTTATATTACATTTTACGAGCATGAGCATACGTTTGTGATTATGACTTATACGAGCATGTGCTTTACAATTATGCATTTACATTATGCTTTATACGTATGCATGAAACTATTTATGATTTGATTTACACAGAGTATAGTCTTAGTATATGTGGTTGTATCGATACACTTGCATCCCCGCTGATCCCCGAGGATGTCTACCAGGGGGGGACTGTACCTTGTGCCGATGTATTTCCGGGTGGGTACAGATTTATGTTCCTTGTGCCGATGTATTTCCGGGTGGGAACAGATACCCTGACCTGAGGCCTTTCTGGCTAGAATCACGTGTGGATCTGGGATCCCGTGATTCGGACTGTACTAGTACAGATGTGTCCATAAGTGACCCCGTGGGATTTTTACATGCATGCTCTGTACGCTAGAGGGGTTTGTGTTCACCTCGTGTACTATATCATATTCTTTCAATTTGACTCGCATATGTTTTTTTTATAACATATATTATTCGGCGAAAGACATTTATTTTCGTCCACTCACTCTAACGGTTTTCATGTCTTTCCCCTGGGCTTTTCGGTTTCCGTGCCCAGTTTCCAGTTCGGATTCTGGAGTCGCACATCGCAGTCGGAGGCATAGTGTTCGAGCTACCTTGTTTCTTCCAGTAGGTTTCTTGTTCTACCTGCTGTGGTATATTTATATTATTATATACTAGAGGTCGCTCTGAGCTTTCTGTTGTATACTTTCATACGATTTTTCCCCGGATTTCTATAAAGTATAGTTATATTTATTACTTTACATTACTATTATGATATTGAGAAATCCGGATAGGATTGGTGCCCACGGTTTGATTTTTGTGGCATAGGATGAAGTGTTATTTTCCGGGTGCAGGTAATGGCAATTCCGCGTTAGTAGCATTACTCTGCCGAAATTTTTATGATTTTTGTTGGTTCGTGTTTTCAGAAGGGGTTTGATTCCGGTTTAGGAAACTAAATCGGGGTTGGGTCCTTTCAAAACTCTCTTCACAAGCATAAGACCACTTAAATCTAACTCCATTCTTAGTCAGACGGGTAAGCAGTGCAGCAATCCGTGAGAAGTCTTAGACAAAGCGACGACATGTGATACATTATTCACTTTCATAATCTGTGTCATCCTCATCCTCTTGGTCTTCATCCTCCTCATATTCATCTTCCTCAGCGTCCTCTTCATCCGTGTCATCAGTGTGGTTATTAATGTGTTCTAGTTCTTCGAGTTCAGTCGAGTTAAACGGCCTTGTCTGGAGTTGTGTAGTTCCTGGATCTTCGTTCAGGTGTAAAAGAGCCGTTTCTAGGACAGTAGCAACATCACGCATTTGATATGGATTGGTGACATCATTCTTGTCACGCACTTCTATTTCGAACAACCCCTCAAGTGTTGTTGTGTTCCAAATATTATGATGACACATATGGTTAACTACTTTCCAAGCACACCCCCCCCCCCCCTCCTTCGGGTCATCAAGATAGAAAGACCTACTTAGCTAAGGTAGCAAGAGTGAATGGCTCATCATTGTACAAGCATGTGTTACCATTTACCAATAACAAGCCAAGATCCTTCTTCGTACTATTTTGCATGTTCGGGTCAGTGTTGAACCATTTACATTTGAAAAGCACGACAGGCATTCCATTTGAGTATATTAACATGGCAATTTTGACAACAACCCCATAGTATAAATCATCTTTTTCTTCTACTGAGATCCCACAATCTTGTGTTCTCTTGCCTTCATCCCTGGCTAATGTCCGAAACTTTACCCCGTTCACATCACATGCAGAATAAATCTCATATCTTTGGGGCTTGTTAGCCAAATTATGCAGGGTTGTTGTGTATCAACCGTTTCGGTTAAGACAGTGTACCTTTCCTGAGGATACATCCAAGTGTAGTGTACTGGACGAGAAATCAACACTTGTTTCGGGAGGTGTATCATTAGGTGAATCATGACGTCAAAGAAAGCAGGGGGGAAATTCTCTCCAATTTACAAAGAATGTACATAATCTCTTCTTTCAATTCAACTACATCTGACTTCTTCAACTCTTTCACACATAACTTCTGCCACCACCTGGATAACGCTACTAACGGCTCTACCACGTCACGATGCAAATAAAGTTGAATTATCACTAGAAGAAGATGTTGCATTATAACAAGACATTCATGAGTCTTGAGATTTATAAATTTGTTGTCCCCCTCATTTACACAATGAGATATATTTGCTGCATAGTTGGATGGATATCGAACACCTTGGAACCATGCGAAGACTTCCTTCTTCTTGTTCGGCTTTACTTTAAGGTGTCATAGGGATCTCGGCCTTGCCAGACTTCCTCTTTTTTAACCACAAGTGATGGTGTATATTCATTGCCCGCAAATGTTCACTTGCTTTAAGAGTGTCCTTATTCTTCCCATCAAGGCCCAGAATTGTTCCAAGGACGCTATCGAGTACATTCTTCTCAATGTGCATGATGTCAAGGTTGTTCCTGAGTTTTAACATTGACCAGTAAGAGAGTTCAAAGAAAATACTCATGTGACTCCAATACCTAACTTTGTCGTCAACCACAAGTGGGTTTGAGACCGTCAAACGTGGACACTTGCTCAGTACTCCTAAATCAACGTGTTGGAGCCTTTTGAAAATCTCTTCACTGGACCACTCTCGAGGTTTTAGATCATCATCTACCGTCTCGTCAAAACTCACCTCTTCGGATCTCCATTGGTGATTTTTGGGAAGCCATCTACGATGCCCCAAGTAACACACATTTTTCGCATGATAGCTGGAGTTGACATCTTCTAAGTAGATAGGATAACCCTTGTACCCTGTAGTCTTGCAAGATGTCAATATCCTGTAAGTTGGAAAACCGCTAATGGTCTGCATAATGGCTGCTCTCATGATGAATGACGTTTTAGTGTAGCTATCCCAAATTCGCACCCCAAATTCCCACACCTCCTTCAATTCGTCAATCAAAGGTCTTATAAACACATGAAAACACTTTCCAGGGGAATATTTACTCAGAATTATCATATAAAGGAAATTAAACTCTTTTCTCATACATATTCAGGGAGGCAGGGAGGCAGGTTGTATAACATCACAATAACAGACCAAGTGTTGTATTGGCCATCATTAAAAGGATTGAACCCTTCCGTGGAAAGTCCTAGTCTCACATTTCAAACCTCTTATGTGAAGTCTGTAAACGTCATGTTAAAAGACGTAAAAGCCTCCCCATCTGCGGGGTGTCTAAGCACACCGTCATCCAACCTCTTTTCACCATGCCACCTTATCACCTCTGCCATGTACGGAGACATGTATAATCACTCCAGTCTAGGAATCAACGGCAAATGACGAAGAACCTTCCATGAAATTTTTTTTCTTCCTCTTGTTCTTCTGCTTGACCCGCCATCTTGACTCACCACAAACCGGGTAGTACTGGAGGTCTGCATGTTCCTTATAAAACAAGACACAACTATTTTTACACACGTTGATTTAGAAGAAAGGCCAAGGTCGTTCAATGTCCTTTTTACTTTATAATAACTGTCAAGAAGTTTGTGATCATCAGGATGCAGACTACTTATGTGTCACTGCACATCGTCGAATGCTACATTCGACAATTTGTGCTTCACATTATACCCCATTTCCTCCATTACTGCTGAAAGGACCCGACCACGGTTTAGTTGCCTAAACCGGAATCAAACCGTTTCTGAAGACATGAACTTTCAAAAGTCATAGAAATTTCGGCAGAGTTTCACTATATCGCGAAGTTACCATTAACCTACACCCGAAAATACACTTCATCCTATGCCACAAAAGCCAAACCATGGGCACCAATCCCATCCGGATTTCTCAAAAACATAACATAACGTAAAGCAGTAAACAAAATTGTAGCTTTACCGAAATCCGAAAAAATCACGTGGAAAATATAAACATCAGAGTATTCAGAGAGACCTCTAGTATTTACATATATACACAACAGTAGGCCAAATTAGAAACCTACTGAGAATGAAAAGTAGCTCGAATACTAAGCCTCCAACCTTGACATGCGACACCTGAATACAAACTGTAAACTGGGCAAAGAAAACGAAGAGCCCAGGGAAAGACATATAAACTGTTAGAGTAAGTGGACCAAAATAAATTTCTTTCGCCAAATAATATATATGTTTATAAAACATATGTGAGTCTATATGCATAAAAATCATACGGTACACGAGGGAGACTCTAACTCCTCACGCGTACAGAGCATGCATTAGAAATTCCGCGGGGTCACTCATGGACACAACCACGCTAGTACAGTTTAAATCACGGGATCCCAGACCCTCACGTGATTCCAGCCAGAAATGTCTTAGGTCTGGGTATCGGCTCCTCCCCCCCCCCCCCCCCTCGGTGAAGACCTCGGGTCAAGGTAACAGTCCCTCCCGGTAAACATCCTCGGGGATCAGCCGGGATGCTAAGTGTATCGATACAACCATACATACTGAGACTGTACTCTGTGTAAACCAAATCATAAATAGTTTCTATGCAAATGTATAAAGCATAATGTAAATGCATATTCATATTGCATAATTATGAAAACATATTCGTAGATTCTTATTCGTAAATGCATAAACATAAAACACATGCTCGTATAAATCATAATCGCATATGCATACTCATACTCGTAAAACGTATAATAAAGACTCGTAACCAATCAGTGAAAAGAAATGTGTCCACTCACAGACTTGCACATCGCAAAACGCATTAATCCTGTGATCCGGCAGAAAATCCCTCGTCAAACGAATGATCACGATCTCCTGAATAATCATAAATACCACTGTTCAAAATCACAATTCAAAACCATGAACCACATCTTGAGAATCAACCATTCCTGAAAACATATAACTCGAATATCGACGAAATCGTCAAAAATCCAATAAACACACTTTAAAACCTCACCACAAATTCTGATGCTCAATTCAAAATACAAACCTCACCACTGCGATTGGTGCGCGATTCCGAGCAAAACAACATAAAACTTGTAGACAACCACCTCGGACGGAATTCCGCCGCGCACGGCGGCGCACCGAGCCGCCGGAAAACTCATCGGCCCAGAAAATTGCAACCTACATATAGATTTGAAGATCTCGACATTTTCAACAACTTTGTAGTTCAATGCTAAGCCCAATTTTAACCGAAAAATCTCCAAAACTCACCTTGAAGTCGAAAACTCTCGCCAGAATTCATTAACTCTGATTGGCCACCACCGCCCACGGCAAGGTGCAAGACCACTTGGGATCAACTCACCATCCCAAGGGCTTCAAAACCCCTATAGGGTCGACCCCTAACTCGGCCGCCACCACCGCCACCGTCGCCACCGAATCTCGCCAGAAATTCACCAACTTTGTCGTGACGTTTCTCCCTCCTCTGGCCACCATAAGGAGCAATCCACCTACCAAACTGAAGAGGAGCACGAGCCCAACATTTTTCATCAAGGGACCATGGCCAACCGTGGCCGGAAAATGGCCCAACGACGGCGACGAAATCTCTGCCCAAAACGGGTCAAAACAACCCGTGGTCAACGCGGGTCAACAACCCAGTTTCCCAAATTGGAAAGTTTCCAAAATCATCACGTATTCATGCCGTATTTATACCGTACACATACCGTCCAAATCGTATCAAAACCAATCGAATAAACACGATTAAATCCAACGGCCGAAAATAATCATAACTTATTCCACGTAACTCGAAATAATCCTCCAGAAACTCCCACGATCTTGAAATTAAATTCTCTACAACTTTCATGAATGAACTCAAATCAAATTCTTGCCCGATAATTTAGTCGTTAATAAACCCGCCATATCGACCAATTACGACAAAACCGCGACTAATCGCGAAACTCGCAAATCAAGCCGATAAACATACCATTTCCGGTTCGGGTTGTCACAAATCTACCCCCCTTACAAAAATTTCGACCTCGAAATTTCCAAGCTAGCCAACTGAAAAGTAGGGACACTGCCTCTGCATACTGCTCAAACTCCCAAGTGACTACTTCAACTGAATGACTCTGCGATCAAACTTTCACAATAGGAAATATTTCTGTGCTGTAATCCCTGTACCCTCAAATCCAGAATCTGAACTGGCTCCTCCACAAATGTCAAGTCTTCCTGTATAGGGAGCTGATAGGGTGCTAAACATGCAATAAATCTGAAATGAAGTTCCACCACATGGAATACAACATAAACATTGGCCAACGCTACAGGCAATGCCAAACTATACGTCACAACACTAAATTGCCCCATGATCACATACGGACCAATATAACTTGGTAAAATATACCACACCCCCCAAAACAAATCACACTTTTCCAAGGAAACCTTAATTATCGACCTCAAACTCATGACTCAACCTACTCGCATCTGCATAACTTCTCTGCCGATCTCGAGCAATTATCAACTTGTCCTTGCTAATTCGAAGGTCTACAGTAGCGCATTCATTAAAGCAGGACCAAAAGCCATATCATTCCTAACTCGCTCCATCACAATGGAGTGCAACACTGTTCCTCATATACAACTTCATACAATATCATAACAATACTGGTCTACAAACGGATATTGCAAGCAATCTCGAACAAATGAAACTGCTGGTCCCAAATCCCTCTGAACTGCAATACACAGGACTACAACATGTCCTCCAAAGTTTGAATAGTCCTCTCAGATTGCCCACCAATCTGAGGATGAAAAAAAACTGCACTAAACTGTAATCTGGTCCCCAATGCTCACTGCAATGCCTGCCAAAACTCTGTTGTAACTGATTATCTCGATCAAAGACCCGGGACACAGGCACACCATACAAATGGACAACCTCTGCCAAATACCACTCTACCCGCCTGTCCACTGAAATCTTTCCTGGAAGTATAAGGAAATGAACTGATTTCGTCAAACGGTCCACAATGACCCAATAACTAGTATTACCATCCGAAGTACGCGGTAACTGATACACGAAATCCATAGTGATATGCTTTTGCTTCTAATCTAGAATCTCCAATGGCTGTAACTTCCCAGCAAGTTTCCGTCTTTCTGCCTTCACCAGCTGACAAATGAGGCATCTGCTCACATAAGCTGTTATTTCCCTCTTCATGTTGCGCCACGAGTAGTAAACTCTAAGTATCTGATACATCTTTGTACCACTAGTGTATAACATATGTAGAACAATGAGCTTCAATAAGCATCTCTCTCTTCAATTCATCATCTCTGGGCCCACATAGTCTCCTTCTGCACGATAAAATGCCAACATTCCTCAACTGATACTCTGCTGGAACACCATTCTGAATCGCATTCTTCTTGTCCAACCAGTAGGAATCCGCATCCTGAGCATCACAGACCTGATCAAGTAACACAGGTCGATCCTAAAACTAGCCAACAATGCTCCATCATCTCACTTTAACTCAGTTCTCGTAGCTCGCAACTCAGCTAACAATGAGATTCTTGCAACACGTACATGAAACATAGAAACTCCAAATTTTCGACTAACTGCATTAGCTACAATACCCCTGAATGATATTCAAAGTGTAACCACATTAACCAACCCCATCCATCTACGCCGCCTCATGCTCAAATCTGGTTGAATACGCAAGTAGATGAAACTCAAGTGATCAGTGTACATCCTACACTGCGCTACACGCCATAGCAATAGTGTCTCCAACTCTTCGATGCTAAAACAAAGATAGCTACTCCTAAATCATACATAGGATACGTAACTTCATAAAGCATCCACTGCCTGGAACCATAAACCATCATATTGCCATGCTGCAGCCCAACTCGACCAAAATCTAGTTTTGAAACATCACTATACATAACATACCTGAAAGGACCCAACCCCGATTTAGTTTACTAAACAGAAATCAAACCACTTCTGAAAATACAAACTAACAAAAATCATCAAAATTTCGGCACAGTTTCGTTACTAACGCGGAATTACCATTACCTGCACCCGGAAAATACACTTCATCCTATGCCACAAAAATCAAACCGTGGGCACCAATCCCATCCGGATTTCTCAATATATCAATAGTAATGTAAAGTAATAAGTATTACTATACTTTACAGAAATCCGTGGAAAATCGTTTAAGAATATACATCAGAATAATCAAAGCGACTTCTAGCATAGATAAACAAATAGTAGGCCAAACTAAGAACCTACCATAAAAGAAACATCGCTTGAATACTATGCCTCCGACCACGACGTGCGACACCAGAATCTGAACTGCAAACTGGGCAAGGAAATCGAAAAGCCCAAGGGAAAGACATGAAAACTGTTAGAGTGAATGGACGAAAATAAATGTCTTTCGCCGAATAATATATGTTATAAAAACATATGCGAGTCAAATGTATAAAAATCAAATGGTACACAAGGGAGACTCTAACTCCTCACGTGTACAGAGCATGCATGGAAAATCTCACGGGGTTGCTCGTAGACACATCCGCGCTAGTACAGTCCGAATCACGGGATCCCAGACCCACACGTGATTCTAGCCAGAAAGGTCTCGGTTCCGGGGTACTACCCCTCACCGATCAGGTCGGGGTACTGCCCCTCCTAGTAGGCCTCCATCGGGGATCAGCCGAGAGGCAGGTGTATCGATACAACAACGTGAACTGAGACTGTACTCTGTGTAAATCAAATCATAAATAGTTCGATGCAAATGCATGAAACAATATATAAATGCATATACGTAATGTATACTGATATAGGCATATTCGTATATCACATGCTCATATAAAACATAATCTCGTATGCATGCTCATGTTCATAAAACATATGTATTGACTCGCGATCAACAGTGAAAAGAAGTTGTCCACTCACTGACTAGCGTTAAGCCCGTGATTCGGCGGAAATCCATCGCCAAACGAACGATCACGAATCCCTGAATAATCATAAAATCCATTTCTCAAAATCATAACTCGACAATTCAAATCAAATCATGAGAAACAACTATTCTCGGAAACACATAATTCAATTACGACGAATTGTCGAAAATCCGATAATCACACCTCAATACCTCGCTATAATTTCTGATGCTCAAATCGAAAAACAAACCTCACCACGGCGATCGAGGCGCGATTCCGAGCGAAACGACATGCAACTTGTCGAAATCCCGGAAAAGTCAACCTTTGACCACCGTTGACCGTCGTTGACCACCGGCGGCGGCGGCGCCACCCAACATGAAATTTTCCCGGCAGAGCAGCACCTATTCCACTCAAAATCACCCAACAAGCAACTTCCAAAACTACACCGAAGTCCAATTCTCACTCTAACTAGGTCAATTTCATGCAAAACCAAAATCACACAAACTTTTCAATCCATGAATTCTCCATGTACAAGCAAAATTAGAACTCCATACTTACATGGTAGCTTCTTGGTGATGAGGGCTTCAAAGCCCAATGCTTTTTGTAGCTCAAATCGGCCGGAAAAAGTTCAACCAAAAACTCCCAAAAATCACAAACTTTGGCCGGAAAATTCTTCTCCTCCGGCGTCCCACGCCGTGAACGGTGGCAAGAAAAAGGACAAGGAGGCCGAGACGAGTTGAAAGAGACTAACCCCGTGCCTTGGGGTGGCCGGACGGCGAGCCACCGCCGGCAAGCCGCGGTGCTCCGTCTAGCTCATCCTCCTCCACCGAGTTGACTCGGTCAACTCCCACAATTAACATGTTTGACTTCCCAAAATGGAAACCTCCTTAAATACTTGCCAAAAATAGAAACTTCCAAATTACACATTTCGATAAACTTCGAATACCCGTAACTTTCACATCGTAATTCCGATTTCAATAATTCTTGCGGCAACAAACTCATCTCGACATGTTCTTCAATTACCACCCGAAGTCAAACACTTCGACAAATCCGATGAAAAGTCAATGGTTCAACCTAACACATGCTTATCCGATTAAATAATCAACGGTCGAAATATTCATAACATAATCCTCGTAACTCGGAATAATCCTCCGGAAGTTCCCACAAGCCTAAAATTAAATTCTCAACAACTTCCATGCAGGTTTCGAAATCAAATTCTCGTCCGGTAATTTAGTCGCTAAGAAGGCCGTCATTTTAAACTGATTATGTCGAAACTTTTAATGTTCATATTATATTCCTCGGTCGTCCAAATAACGATCCAGAACCGCCCACGAACTCGAAATCACGCGTATAACAACTCTCGAGAAGTGACTCAACTCAAATTCTCGGCCAATAATTTAGTCGTGATCAAAGCTGGTGATTCAATTATCTGTCGAAAATCTGCGATTACGCATAACCTCATGGACTAAGCTGATTACACTGCTAATTCTGTTCTGGGTCGTCACAAATCCAGCCCCCTTAAAAAAAAATTCGACCTCGAAATTTCCAAGTCTGCCGACCAAAAGTAGGAGCACTGCCTTTGCATACAGCTCAACTCTCCAGTGGCAACCTCAACTGAACAACTCTGACAATAGACTCCACAATAGGAGATATCTCCGTGCTGTAATCCATGTACCCTCAACTCTTGAATCTGAACTGGCTCCACACAATTGCCAAGTGTTCCTGCATAAGGAACTGATAGGGTACAAAACACGCAACAAATCTGAACATAATTCTACCACATGGAACACAACACACACAAAAGCCAATGCTATAGGCAATGCCGAACTATACGGCATAACATAAACTCGCCTATGATCACGTACGGATCAAAATAACATGGCAATTCACAGCTCAGCATGCTCACATCAACATAACTCAAGCGTAGAACTCGGGCAAATATCAACCTGTTTCCGCTAATCCAAAAGTCTGTGGTAATACATTCCACAAATCAGGATCCAACGTCAACTCAAACCAAACTCGCTCCAACACAATAAAGTATAACATCGTTCCTCAAAACGACATCAAGCAACGTCAAAATCATACTGGTCAACAAACTGGTACTGCATGCAATCTCGAACAGTCGAAACTGTTGGTTCCAAATCCCTCGGAACTACAATACACAAGACCACAACATGCCCTCCAAGGTCTGAATAGTCCTCAAAGATCGCCCGCCAATCTGAGGATAAGAAATTGTACTAAACTGTAAGCTGGTCTCTAATGCTCTCTACAACGCTTGCCAACACTCAGTTATAACTGACTATCTCAATCAGCAATCTGGGACACAGGTACCATGAAAATGGACAATCTCCGCCAAACATTGTTATGCCAGCCTGCCACTGAAATCTTTTCCAGAAGTACCAGGTAAAGAACTAGGTTCATCAAATGGTTCATAAAGACTCGACAACTGGTACCACTGACCGAAGTGCGTACTGGCACACAAAATCCACAGTGACAAGCTCCAACTTCTAATCGCAAATCTCCAATGGCTGTAACTTTCCGGCAAGTCTCTGCCTCCTAGCCATCACCTGCTGACAAATGTGCAATCTGCACACACAAGCTGCTACATTCTTTTACAGGTTGCGTCACGAGTAGTAAACTCGTAGTATCTGATACATCTCCGTACGATCAGTGCATAATGCACGCAAAACAATGAGCTTCAACATCATCTCACTCGAACTCAGCTCCTGAAGCTCGCAACTAGGCTAACACGGAAACTCGAGCCATACACACATGATACAATGAAGCTCCTGGCTTCCGACTGAATGCATCAGCAACAACAGTAGCCTTTCTCGAATAAACTCAAATGTGCAGCCATAGTCGTTAGTCGACCCCATCCATCTACACTACCTCAAGCTCAAATCCGGCTGAATATGCAAGTGGATGAAACTCAAGTGATCAGTGTACATCCTACACTGCGCTGCACGCCATAGCGGTAGTGTCTCCAACTCTCCGATGCTAACATAAGGACAGCAACTCCCAAATCATACACAGGATATGCAACTACATGAAGTTTCCACTGCCTGAAACCATGAGCCACCGCTTTGCAATACAACATGAAGCATAACCAAATCTAAATCTCGATGCATCGCCGTAAACCACGAACTCACCATGATCATCAGGTAAGGTCAAAACTGAAGCAACGGTCAACCTTCCTTCAGGAGTAAATAACTCTCCTCGCGTGCATCGGACCACTCGAACTTGACGCCTTCTTCGTCATTTCGGAAAGTGAAGTGGCAATCCGAGAAAATCCTGCACAAAACACCGATAGTAGCCTGCTAAACCCAAGAGACTCTCGATCTCTGATACAATGGTAGAGTAATCCCCAAATCAACAAAGCTTCTACCTGGTCAGGATCCACGCCAACTCTCTCGGATAACATCACACAGCCCTAAATCTTCACCCTAATCGATCAAAATTCATACTGGCTGAACTTTGCAAACAGCTGATCATCATGCGAAATCCGCAAAACCGCTCACAATTGCTTCAGGTACTGGCCCACACTCCTGGAGTAAATCAGGATGTTGCCAACGAACATGACCGCAACCTTGTCCAGAATCATCTGAACACCTGGTCCATCAAGTCCGTAAAAACTGCGAGGCATTGGTCAACCAAACAGCGTGACCAAGAACTTGTAGTGCTCACATCATGCTCCGAAAGTCGTCCTAGCCACAACTGACTCACCGATTCTCAACTGATGGTATCCGGACCCGAAATCATCCTTCGAAAAGACTGAAGCTCTCGCGAGCTGATCGAACCAATCGTCAATCCGAAGCGGAGGATAGTTGCTCTCCTCTGAAGCCTGATTCAGCTTCCGGTAGTCAATGCACCACCTCGTCGAACCAACCATCTTCCGCACAAACAATGCAAGAGTACACCACGATGATACACTGGGTCGTACAAAATCTCATCCAGCAACTTCTGAAGTTGAACCTGTAGCTCCATCAGCTCCGCTGGCACCGAACGACAAGATGCCGGTGATATGAGTCCAGCGCCCGGTAAAAGCTCAATGGTGTAGTCGGTCTCCCGAACTGGAGGAATACCTGGTAACTCCTCCAGAAACATAACTGGAAACTCGGGAACCACCTCAATGTCGCCAATGTCGGGCACAGCAACCGTAATATCCACAACATAAGCTAAGCAACAACACAACCGGTATCCACCATCCACTCGACCATCACCGCGAAACAGTATCTCAGGGAAACCTGGTCGTCGAAACACAACCTCCTTCTCGAGACACTCGAACATAGCCAAATGTGTCGCCAAAAGTCCATACTCATAATCACATCAAAAACCAACGATGTCCAGCTATAACATATCCGCGGCTAAGCCATATCCTCCAACAAGGATCTCGCAACCTCCAGATGGATGCAACACTCTCCAAAACCTCGAAAGTGGAGATGCAGGTACAATAGCCATGGATATCAAGCAACAGTAACCTCGGAGAAACTCCGTCCTCATACAAGGTCGTGGCACGAACTCCGGCATGCCCAACAAACTGTCCACGTCGATTGCAACTTGCTGATTAACTCGTCTAAAAGGCTGCGTTGGTCAACTCCAGAAACAGCATCATGACCTTCTCCTGAACTCCGAGCTGCCAAACCACTAAAACAGCTGGCTGAGGATGCTCTTTCGTAACGTGACCCTCCTGGCCACCACAATAGCATCCAAGAGTGCTCCACGAACACAAGTCACAGCGACGCCTGCTGTGAGGAAGGATCACCAACGATCACCTAAACTCATGCCACAGGTACAAGTCCTCTGCTCTGTGATCTTCACCATCACCAAACAGATCCTCTGCTTAATATAATGACCCACAACATAATCGAAAAGGTCACAGCCTGATGAAGTCACTGATCCCGAAGTGCCTGAACTCAACCTTATCAAAATATCTCGACTAAGTCCAATTTCCTCAAACCAACACATCGGATCGGAAACCACGTACACCTTTCCTTCTCAATAGCCTCGCCTCTGAGTCCAGCACATCAAGCTCCTCACGGTTATCTTGAGGCTTAACAGTTAAAATCCCTCTGATGCTCAGGTTCAAACTCATCTCGAACCTCGTGCACTACTTCCACTGAAGCCGCATAACTCGTGCAAACAGGGACAAACATGTGAACAATACATTTCTGCCTCAGGTGGGTAAACACTCCTCATTCGAATGCTGGGTAGCCTGATTAAACCATTACCGTATAAACAATATCCTGAAAGTAGGCCATGGAGTCACAACAGGAACTCACACAATACCAGCCCACAAATGCAATGATCTGACTCAGGCAAAACATCAACTACCACAATTCTCTGCTCTGAGGCAACATGTAGACGCTCATACATACACAACCAGGCAAACCATGCCGCACAAATCTCTGAACCCAGAATGCTCATCCAAACCCACAATTCACTGGCAAATCGCGGGTCGATTGATCCTCAATAGGATCCACAACCGTACCGACACGGAAAGCACGTCAAGGAGGCATCCTAATGAATAAAACATCATTCACAACAAGTAGAACTTAATCATGGAACTTCAAATATTTGAAAGTATACAACACCCGGAGTATTGATGAGTATCCGCCGGCCGGTCGGGTCACCATTCCAGACATGTTGTACATTCTCAAATATCCTTAGTAAACACGACTACAAAAGTCTACAGAACCTATAACCTAATGCTCTGATACCAAGCTGAAAGGACCCAACCCCAATTTAGTTTCCTAAACCGGAATCAAACCCCTTCTGAAAACACGAACTAACAAAAATCATCAAAATTTCGGCAGAGTTTCGTTACAAACGCGGAATTACCATTACCTACACCCAGAAAATATACTTCATCCTATGCCACAAAAATCAAACTGTGGGCACCAATCCCATCCGGATTTCTCAATATATCAACAGTAATGTAGAGTAATAAGTATAACTATACTTTACAGAAATCCGTGGAAAATCGTTTAAGAATATACATCAGAATACTCAAAGCGACTTCTAGCATAGATATACAAATAGTAGGCCAAACTAAGAACCTACCATAAAAGAAACATCGCTTGAATACTATGCCTCCGACCACGACGTGCGACACCAGAATCTGAACTGCAAACTGGGCACGGAAATCGAAAAGCCCAGGGGAAAGACATGAAAACTGTTAGAGTGAGTGGACGAAAATAAATGTCTTTCGCCGAATAATATATGTTATAAAAACATATGCGAGTCAAATGTATAAAAATCAAATGGTACATGAGGGACACTCTAACTCCTCACGCGTACAGAGCATGCATGGAAAATCTCACGGGGTCACTCGTAGACACATCCGTGCTAGTACAGTCCGAATCACGGGATCCCAGACCCACACGTGATTCTAGCCAGAAAGGCCTCGATTCCGGGGTACTGCCCCTCGCCGGTTAGGTCGGGGTACTGCCCCTCTTGGTAGGCCTCCATCGGGGATCAGCCGAGAGGCAAGTGTATCGATACAACAATGTGAACTGACACTGTACTCTGTGTAAATCAAATCATAAATAGTTCGATGCAAATGCATGAAACAATATATAAATGCATATACGTAATGTATACTAATATAGACATATTCGTATATCACATGCTCATATAAAACATAATCTCGTATGCATGTTCATGTTCATAAAACATATGTATTGACTCGCGATCAACAGTGAAAAGAAGTTGTCCACTCACTGACTAGCGTAACGCAGTTTGCGTTAATCCCGTGATCCGGCGGAAATCCCTCGCCAAACGAACGGTCACGAATCCCTGAATAATCATAAAATCCATTTCTCAAAATCATAACTCGACAATTCAAATCAAATCACGAAAAACAATCGTTCTCGGAAACACATAATTCAATTACGACGAATTGTCGAAAATCCGATAATCACACCTCAATACCTCGCTATAATTTCCGATGCTCAAATCGAAAAACAAAGCTCACCACTGCGATCAAGGCGCGATTCCGAGCGAAACGACATGCAACTTGTCAAAAACCCCGAAAAGTCAACCTTTGAGCATCGTTGACCACCGCCGGCGGCGGCGTGGCCACCCAACATGAAATTTTCCCGGCGGAGCAACACCTATTCCACTCAAAATCACCCAACAAGCAACTTCCATAACTACACCGAAGTCCAATTCTCACTCTAACTAGGTCAATTTCATGCAAAACCAAAATCACACAAACTTTTCAATCCATGAATTCTCCATGTACAAGCAAAATTAGAACTCCATACTTACATGGTAGCTTCTTGGTGATGAGGGCTTCAAAGCCCAGTGCTTTTTGTAGCTCAAATCGGTCGGAAAAAGTTCAACCAAACACTCCTAAAAATCACAAACTTTGGCCGGAAAATTCTTCTCATCCGGCGTCCCACGCCGTGAACGGTGGCTAGAAAAAGGACAAGGAGGCCGAGACGAGTTGAAAGAGACTAACCCCGTTCCTTGGGGTGGCCGGACGGTGAGCCACCGCCGGCAAGCCGCGGTGCTCTGTCGAGCTCATCCTCCTCCACCGAGTTGACTCGATCAACTCCCACAATTAACATGTTTGACTTCCCAAAATGGAAACCTCCCTAAATACTTGCCAAAAATAGAAACTTCCAAATTACACATTTCGATAAACTTCGAATACCCGTAACTTTCACGTCGTAATTCAGATTTCAATAATTCATGCGGCAACAAACTCATCTCGACATGTTCTTCAATTACCACCCGGAGTCAAACACTTTGACAAATCCGATAAAAAGTCAACGGTTCAACCTAACACATGCTTATCCGATTAAATAATCAACGGTCGAAATATTCATAACATAATCCTCATAACTCGGAATAATCCTCCGGAAGTTCCCACAAGCTCGAAATTAAATTCTCAACAACTTCCATGAAGGTTCCGAAATCAAATTCTCGTCCGGTAATTTAGTCGCTAAGAAGGCCGCCATTTTAAACCGATTATGTCAAAACTTCAAATATTCATATTATATTCCTCGTTCGTCCAAATAATGATCCGGAACCGCCCACGAACTTGAAATCACGCGTATAATAACTCTCGAGAAGAGACTCAGCTCAAATTCTCGGCCAATAATTTAGTCGTGATCAAAGTTGGCGATTTAATTATCTGTCGGAAATCTGCGATTACGCATAACCTCATGGACTAAGCTGATTACACTGCTAATTTTGTTCTGGGTCATCACAATACCCTTCACTGACATCACATAATGTGAACACTGGTGTAGTAATCAACCTCTCCTCTAACCACAACATGTAACTCTCCTCACAGGTACCTGACCATTTCAAGCTCGACCCTCTGATCGAAACTGATGATACCCAAATCTGAAATCAATCTCCGAAAAAATGAAACTCCAATAAGCTGATCAAACAAGCCATCAATCTGAAGTGGAGGATACTTGCTCTTCTTTGAAACCTGATTCTGCTTCCAGTAGTTAATGCACAACCTCATCGAACCATCCTACATCCTCATAAAATATACTGGAACACCCCAAGGTAAAACACTAAATCAATTGAAGTCTTCCTCAGACAATTCCTGAAGTTGAATCTGCAACTCCCTCAACTCTGATAAATTCTCTGAAAAACATCTGAATACTCACAGATAACCTCAACATCACGAACATCAGGTACAACAACCTCAACATCATCCATATGTACCAGGTACAGCATACATCCTTACTTCATCATCAGCTCAGCCTCATTGCTAAAACCACACTTAGTAGATAAGCATTTCTTTCACCTCTAAACAAGATCTTTTGGCACGACTGGACGTCAAAGGACTACAACATTCTTGCGACGAACAACCACTCCACAACAAGTCCACAACCTTCTGTAAACCTCATAGTCTCGATACCCCACCTGATACACACAATCTCATCAAATGGATACAGGATTCACCACAAACCCAGAAGTGGAGATGCAAGCATAATAGCCATGGATGTCAAGCAACGATAACCTCAGGGAAACTCTGCCCTTACACAGGGGCGTGGCATGAACTCTGGCATGTCCAACTAACCGTCCACGTTGATTGCGACTTTGCTGATTGACTTGTCTAGAAGTCTGCGTTGGTCAAACTCCAGAAATGGTACTTTGACCTCCTCCTGAACTCTGAGCTGTAGGACCACAAAAAGCAGCTAACTGAAGACATTCCCTCGTAACGTGACCCTCCTGGCCACCACAATAGCAACTGAGAATGCCCATCTGACACAAACCACAGTGACGCCTACTATAAAGGTTGCACAATGGAAACTTCTGTTGTGTGGAAGGATCACCAACAACCCCCGACTCATACCACAGGAACTAGTTCACTACTCTGTGATCTACTTCCTCTCCAAATGGCTCTTCTGCCTTGTCCAAATGACCCTTAACATAATTGAAAAGGCCACAGCCTGATGAAGCTACTGATCCCGAGGTGCCTGAACTCAACCTCATCAAAGTATCACGACTAAGTTCAACTTCCTCAAACCGACATGTCTAAAACCGCATATGCATTTCCTTCTCAATGTCCTCACCTCTGAGTGTAGCACTAACAAACTCATCATGGTTGTCTCGAGGCATAACAGTCAAAATCCCTTTAATGCTCAGGTTCAAACTCATCTCGAACCTCCTGCATTGCTTCCTTTGAAGCCACATAACACGTTCAACCTGGGACAAACATGTGAACAATACATCCCTGCCTCAAGTTGGTAAACACTCCATATTTCCATTGTTGGGTAGCTTGATTGAATCATTACCGTGTAAACAATACCCTGAATGTAGGTCATGGAGTCTCAATAGGAATTCACACAATACCAACCCACTAAATGCAATGATCTGACTCAAGCAAACCATCAACTACCACAATCCTTTGTTCAAAAGGAACATATAGACGCCCATACACGCACAACCGGGCAAACCATGCCACAAATATCTCTGAACCCAGAATGCTTATCCAAACCCACAACTCATTAATCAAGTCGCGCGTCGACTGATCCTCAA
Organism: Geum urbanum; assembly: GCA_946800695.1. Taxonomy (NCBI): domain Eukaryota; kingdom Viridiplantae; phylum Streptophyta; class Magnoliopsida; order Rosales; family Rosaceae; genus Geum; species Geum urbanum. The sequence goes on along the minus strand of OX327008.1, from coordinate 13,040,028 downwards.
AAGGATCCACAACCCTACTGACACAAAAACCACGTCAAAGAGGCATCCTAATGAATAAAACGTTGTTCACAACAAACAGGACGTAATCATGGAACTTCAAACATTTGAAAGCATACAACACCCAGAGCATTGATGAGTATCTGCCAGCCGGTCGGGTCATCGCTCCAGACATGCTGTACATTCTCAAATATCCTTAGTAAACATGACTACAAAAGTCTACAAAACCTAAAATCTAATGCTCTGATACCAAGCTGAAAGGACCCGACCCCGGTTTAGTTGCCTAAACCGGAATCAAACCCCTTCTGAAAACATGAACTTTCAAAAATCATAGAAATTTTAGCAGAGTTTCACTATATCGCGAAGTTACCATTAACTTGGACCCAAAAATACACTTCATCCTATGCCACATAAGCCAAACCGTGGGCACCAATCCCATCCAGATTTCTCAAAAACATAACATAACGTAAAGCAATAAACAAAATTGTAGCTTTACAGAAATCCGGAAAAATCATGTGGAAAATATAAACATCAAAGTATTCAAAGCGACCTCTAGTATTTACATATGTACACAACAGTAGGCCAAATTAGAAACCTACTGAGAAGGAAAAGTAGCTCAAATACTAAGCCTCCAACCATGACGTGCGACACCTGAATCCAAATTGCAAACTGGGGAAAAAAAACTAAGAGCCCAGGGAAAGACATATAAACTGTTAGAGTGAGTGGACGAAAATAAATGTCTTTTGATGAATAATATATATGTTTATAAAACATATGCGAGTCTAGATGCATAAAAATCATATGGTATACGAGGGAGACTCTAACTCCTCACGCGTACAGAGCATGCATCAGAAATCTCGCGGGGTCACTCATTGACACATCCGTGCTAGTACAGTTTGAATCACGGGATCCCAGACCCTCACGTGATTCCAGCCAGAAATGCCTTAGGTCTGGGTATCGGCTCCCCCCCCCCCCTCGGTGAAGACCTCAGGTCAGGGTAACAGTCTCCCCCCCCCCAGTAAACATCCTCGGGGATCAGCCGGGATGCTAAGTGTATCGATACAACCATACATACTGAGACTGTACTCTGTGTAAACCAAATCATAATTAGTTTCTATGCAAATGTATAAAGCATATTCGTATTGCATAATTACAAAAGCATATTCGTAGATGCTTATTCGTAAATGCATAAACGTAAAACACATGCTCGTACAAATCATAATCGCATATGCATGCTCATGCTTGTAAAATGTATAATAAAGACTCGAAACCAATCAGTGAAAAGAAATGTGTCCACTCACAGACTTGCACATCGCAAAACGCATTAATCCTGTGATCCGGCATAAAATCCCTCGCCAAATGAATGATCACAATCTCCTGAATAATCATAAATACCACTGTTCAAAATAACAATTCAAAACCCTGAACCACATCTTGAGAATCAACCATTCCGAAAACATATAACTCGAATATCGACGAAATCGTCAAAAATCCAATAAACACACTATAAAACCTCGCCACAAATTCTGATGCTCAATTCAAAATATAAAACTCACAACTGCGATCGGTGCGCGATTCTGAGCAAAACGACATAAAACTTGTCAAAAACCACCTCGGACAGAATTCCGCCGCGCACGGCAGTGCGCTGGGCCGCCGGAAAACCCATCAACAGAAAATTGCAACCTACACATGGATTTGAAGATCTTGACATTTCCAACAACTTTGTCATTCAATGCTAAGCCCAATTTTAACCAGAAAACCTCCAAAACTCACATTGAAGTCGAAAACCCTTGCAGGCATTCATTAACTCCGATCGGCCACCACCGGCCACGGCAAGGTGCAAGATCACTTAGGATCAACTCACCATCTACTACACCTCGACCCTCACGCCTCCGTTGGAGAGTCTTGAAGCCCCAAAATCATCGTCCAAGGTACCATCTTTTCTACTTGTCTTGAAAATTGAATTGGTCACCATGTTTAGTTGCCCAGAAAATGGTTAAAATTGTACTAAATCGAACTGAGTAATCTCAGCTCAGCTTCATGTCAATGGGTCATAGAAATCTGGTTTTTTTGATCTGTTAATAACATGGAATGCTCATAAAACTTTAATTTTGACTTGGGTATTCAAATTGAGATATAGAATATGTGTGCTTAATCTAGTTTATTGGTATAGAAGATATTGATGCAGCTCAGGTAGTAAATGCCCATACCAAGTTGTTTCTAAAGCAAGATTGTCTGTACAGGCACCTGAATTATTTACAACTACTCCGGCCATGCAATACCAAGAGTTATTTCAAATGCTGGTCTGGAGGTTTCTTAAATTGTCTACTATGAAATAAATGAAGCATTTTCTGTAAGAATCTATGTTGTTCATATATACAAGATGACTTTTATTTATGATGTTATTGCATAATTTTATTTTGATCCAGGTTGTCACTCTTACCAATCAAAATCTTCTTGGCCTTCACCTGTGAGTGTTGTCAAGATACTATGTAGTGCATTCAGAATTTTATATGGCTAGTTGTTTCTCTTTGTTTCCTTCAGCTAACTAGGAGCATTTCCACATTCTTTTCACTGTTTTTCTTTTGTATTAATCCAGGACAAAGTTAATGCCCATGGTGGAGCTGTATCTCTGGGACATCCATTGAGTTGTAGTGGAGCTCATATCTTGGTCACTTTATTAGGGGTAAGTTATTGAGCTTTGTAGCTGCCACGATCCAATCTGTTCTTAATTCCTGGGGTAATGGAAGATGCAACCCTTTGTTAAGCTATGGTTATATAAGTTGAAGAATCATGTTCTTGCAGGTACTGAGATATAGAAGATGTGTGCTTAATCTACTTTAAGTACCATCAAATCCTTTATTGTAATTTTTTAAGTCAAGTTGCTTCTGAGATAATTCCTTCAATTGTTTTTGGTGTCATTTGATATTCGATGAGATCTAAGTCCTCCCCTAAAGTGTGGACCATTGTTCATTTAGCCAAACTTGATATTTTTCCCTTCTCATACATCTGACTTTAGTTTTCATTCCCCTTAAGTCTTGTAAATTGTGTTTTAAGTCTAACTTTTATAGAACTCAAAATTGCTATGAATTTTTGTGAATACATGAACATATAATGTTTCCATTTGTCAAATGCCATACTTATATATATTTTACGAGTAATAGACTAATGTTGATATCTTTCTTGTTTACTGTTGAAAAATGCAATGCAATTTCTAGTTTGGTATATAAGTATATGCCAAGAGGCAGCTTAGAGAACCAGTTATTCAGAAGTATATATGCTTTCTCTCTACAAATTCTTCATTTCTGATGCTTTTATCATCTCAGGTTTCTAAATTTAATCTCTAATTTCTTGAGTTGCAGGGTATTCACTATCATTTTTATGGACAACCAAAATGAGAATTGCTCTTGGAGCTACAAAGGATCTTGCTTTGAGAAAACTGTTGGACTCTTACTCTAGTGCTAGCTAAATTATACCATTATAAATTGTGAGTACATAATTATAGCCCCTTTTAAGTACTTTGTTAGACTTTAGTGGTGTCATATTGTTAATGGCCGTTGCATATGTGTATTGATGTACAAATGCTTTTGAATTATGAATAGAATACTTTTGAGATTATATATAAATGGTATATTACGGATTTAGATCATACAACATCATTCTTATTGTTTTTATAATTTGTTGTGTAAGAGTATGAATAGTTGAGCTTTACATAACAGTAAATGACCGACACAAACAACATTCATTGCATAGTATATATTTTCTAAGCACAACTCACACAACAGGGATGTAAAAAAAATTGTTGTCTCAAATGGTATCACACAATGGTTTTATAAATCATTCGTTGTATGTTCCACCCAGATACACATAAATAAAGATATATCTAACAACAATATTTACGATTATAACGATGTCTAAGCAATTAACAAACAAAATTTTACAACGGTATAAAATCTAAAAACGTTGTGTGATGCCATTTTCTTCACTGAACTTTGTCGTCTGATTGCAACGCCATGCTAAATGCCATACGCGAGCGCTAAATGCCATGCATGAGCACTGAATGCAATGCGTGAGCGCTGAATGCCAAGCTCGCATTACGTCGCAAGCGAACTGGCATGTTTCATTACACAATAGGTTTTATATAACAATTGTTGCAATAGTTGTTCTCAGTTGTATGATGCATCATGTGTAGTAGTGAAACTTGGTATTACTATTTGTCATGAGGTAGTTGAAAATTGATCAAATGTTTATTACAGGTTTGACAAACAAAGAAAACAGCTAGCTAGTCCAACAGACTCTACATTCGCTTTCGTTAGAACTTTGACAAATGACATACCAAATTTTGTCAAATTGTAATACAGTCCTACCGTTTGTTAGGTTTTTGCCAAACTATCCAATTCTCAAACCTCTAAGTTAAGAATGCCAACAAAAGGCTTCGCGATCGGGAGAAAAAACTCTCGCCCATGTCTCGTGCACATACATCTTTAAAGCAAGATGATTTTGTTAAAAAGTAACTTATTTGAAATATTCTCAAGGATTTCTTCAGACTAGCCTCCATGTCACATTAAGAACTTCTTTCACATCAATCCTAGATAATAAGAATCCTATGTTGTAAAATCTTCAGAACAATCATAATTGATGAGTGACAGTTTATTGATATTTTGATCTAAGTTTCTACTTATGCAAACCAAACCTAGCTCTGCTAGGGTTTAGAGGGCCACTTCAACTCAGTGTTTACAAATTGGCTTTTGTGACGAGGCTATTGGTAGCGATGCAGATCGCTCCGACTGAGAGGTTGAAGATGAAAGGATCCGACCATGATTTTGTTGCCTAAACTAGAATTAGGCCCTAACGACTTTACCAACATAGTTTCTGAAAGGACCCAACCCCGATTTAGTTTCCTAAACCGGAATCAAACCCCTTCTGAAAACACGAACCAACAAAAACCATAAAAATTTCGGTAGAGTAACGCTACTAACGCGGAATTGCCATTAACCTGCACCGTGAAAATACACTTCATCCTATGCCACAAAAGCCAAACCGTGGGCACCAATCCCATCCGGATTTCTCAATATCATATCAATAACATAAAGCAGTAAACACAATTGTACTTTATAGAAAATCTGGGGAAAATCACATAAAAAAAACATGTATCAGTAACGTATTAGAGCGACCTCTAGTGTGTATATATATACAAAAATATACAACAGTAGGCAAAACAAGAAACCTACAGGAAAAGAAAGGTAGCTCGAACGACTAGCCTCCGACCGCGACGTGAGACACCAGAATCCAAACTGCAAACTGGGCACGAAAACCGAAAAGCCCAGGGGAAAGGCAATAAAACGTTAGAGTGTGGACGAAAATAAACATATGCCTTTCACCAATTTCATATACAATAAACAATGTAAAGTACAGTGAGTTCGGAAAATATATATGGAGGTGCCAGACGAATCTTTCAAGCCCGACGGTGATAGGCTAAGGGAATCTCTCAACCCCAGCGGCATAACAGGGGAATCTCTCAACCCTGCCCAGAGGAATCTCTCAACTCTTGTTAGACTACCGGTGATCAGCCGAGTAGCCGAAGCATTGATGCAAGTAATGCCATCACCATAAAAATATAAAACAATACCTCCAAAAATAATAAATAATCTCAACATCGTATAAAAATAAATACGGAAATCACAAACTCACAACGACAGTGAAAATATAAAAGTCCACTCACAGGTGAGCAAAGCGCACACTCGCGCTAATCACGTGGTTTGGCGGAAGATCCCTCGCCCGAAGCACGATCTCGATCCCCTGAATAATCACAAAATATATCTGATCAAAATCACAATTCACAACACTGTACCACACCTCGGAAACCAACCGTTCCTGGAAATATATAACGCAGTACAAAATAATCAACGAAATTCCTGAAATCTCCACTCAAACCCTCGACTGAAAATCCGGTACCCAAATTGTGACGACCCGGAATAGAATCGGTAGTGTAATCAGCTTAATCAATGAGTTTACACGTAATCGCAGTTCTCCGATAGTTGATTGAATCACCATACTTGATCACGATTTAATTATTGACCGAGAATTTGAGTTGAGTCTCTTCTCGAGAGTTGTTGTACGCGTGATTTCGAGTTCGTGGGCGGTTCCGGATTATTATTTCGACGACCGAGGAATATAATATGAATATTTGAAATTTCGGAATATTGACGAGTTTATCCGTTCGTGTTCGAGTCTATCCAAATTGTGATTGTCAATCATTTTGGACAATTGATCGACCCGAACCGTAAATGTAATGGTTATCGACTTGATTTGCGAGTTTCGCGATTTGTCGTGATTTCGACATAATCTGTTAATATGGCGGCTTCGTTAGTGACTAAATTATCGGGCGAGTATTTGATTTGGGATCCTTCGCGGAAGATGTAGAGAATTCAATTTCAAGCTCGTGGGAACTTCCGGAGGATTATTCTGAGTTACGAGGAATAAGTTGTGAATATTTGAATTGAGCCATTGACTTTTTGTCGGATTTGTCGAAGTTGGTTGACTTCAAGTGGAAATTTAAAAATTTGCCGAGATAAGTTCGTAGACGCGAGAATCGTTAGAAACGGAATTACGACACGAAAGTTACGTTTGTTCGAAGTTTGTCGTAAAGTTAATTTTGGTAGTTTCCGAAATTGGAAAGTATTTAAGTGGGTTTCTTCTTTTGGAAAGTCAACTGTTCATTTATTGTGTGTTGACCGAGTCAACTCGGAGGGGAGAGGAGGTGCGACGGTGGAGACGGCTCGCCGGCGGTGAGCTGCCGTCCGGCCACCCCAGGCCTCGGGCTTGGACTCTTTCGGTTCACCTCGACGTCCCCGTTGCGTTTCCGGCCACCATCAATGGCGAGGATGCTGGAGGAGAAGAAATTTCCGGTCGAAAATTGGAGGAAAATAGGGGTTTTGGGTCGACTTTTTTCCTGCCAAATCGAGTGGCTTGAAGCACTGGGCTTTGAAGTCCTCATTACCACGAATCTACCTATGTAAGTATGGTGCTCCAATTCTTCTTGTACATGGAGAATCGATCGATTGAAAATTTGGTGGGATTTCGGTTTTGCTTGAAATTGAACTAGTTAGAGTTAAAATTGGACTTTGGTGTAGTTTTGGAAGTTGTTTGTTGGATGATTTTGAGTGGAATAGGTGTTGGTTCGCCGGAAAATTTTACAGTTAGAGTCGCGCCGCCGCCGGTGGTCAACGGCGGTGCTCCGGTCAAAGTTGACTTTTTGGGGTTTTCGACGAGTTATATGTCGTTTCACTTGGAATCGCGCCCCGATCGCAGTGGTGAGGTTTGTTTTTCGAATTGAGCATCAGAAATTATAGCGAGGTTTTGTGGTGTGATTATCGGATTTCGACGATTTCGTTATTATTGAATTATATGTTTCCGGGAATGGTTGTTTCTCGTGATATGATTTGAGGTGTCGAGTTATGATTTTGAGAAATGGATTTTATGATTCTCCAGGGGTTCGTGATTGTTCGTTTGACGAGGGATTTTTCCGCCGAATCACGGGATTAACTCGTATTGTGTTACGCTCACCTGTGAGTGGACATTTCTTTTCACGGATTGACTACGAGTCTTTTATATACGTTTTACGAGCATGAGCATGCAGTTATGATCATGATTTATATGAGCATGTGTTTTATAATTATGCATTTACAAATATGCGTCTACGAATATACATACATTTACATTATGTTTTATGCATGTGCATGGAAAGTATTTGTGATTTGGTTTACACGGAGTATAGTCTCAGTAGACAGGGTTGTATCGATACACATAGCTTCTCGGCTGATCCCCGAGTACGCTCCGGGGGGGACATATATCCTGACCCGAGGCCTTTCTGGCTTGGAATCACGTGTGGGTCTGGGATCCCGTGATTCAGACTGTACTAGCGCGAGGGAGTCCATGAGTGACCCCGCGGTATTTATGATGCATGCTTTGTATGCGTGAGGAGTTAGAGTCTCCCTCGTGTACCATTTGATTTTTATGTATTTAGACTCGCATATGTTTTTATAACATATATTATTCGGCGAAAGACATTTATTTTCGTCCACTCACTCTAACGGTTTTCATGTCTTTCCCTGGGCTTTTCGTTTTCTTTGCCCAGTTTGCAGTTTGAATTCAAGTGTCGCACGTCGTGGTCAGAGGCTTAGTATTCGAGCGATGTTTCTTTTATGGTAGGTTCTTAGTTTGGCCTACTATTTGTATATATATACTAGAAGTCGCTATGAGCATTCTTATGTTACACTTTTATACGATATTTCCCCGGATTTCTGTAAAGTATAATTTTATTGATTACTTTACATTACTGTTATGATATTGAGAAATCCAGATGGGATTGGTGCCCACGGTTTGATTTTTGTGGCATAGGATGAAGTGTATTTTCCGGGTGTAGGTTAATGGCAATTCCGCATTAATAGCGTTACTCTGCCGAAATTTTTATGGTTTTTGTTGGTTCGTGTTTTCAGAAGGGGTTTCATTCCGGTTTAGGAAACTAAATCGAGATTGGGTCCTTTCAGCTTGGTATCAGAGCATTAGGTTTTAGGTTTTGTAGACTTCTGTTGTCATGTTTACTAAGGATATTTGAGAATGTACAGCATGTCTGGAGTGATGACGCGACCGGCCGGCGGATATTCATCAATACTCCGGGTGTTGTATGCTTTCAAATATTTGAAGTTCCATGATTACGTTCTACTTGTTGAGAACGATACTTTATTCATTAGGATGCCTCCTTGACGTGCTTTCCGTGTCGGTACGGTTGTGGATCCTATTGAGGATCAATCGACGCGCGACTTGACAGAGAGTGTGGGTTTGGATGAGTAATTTGAATTCAGAGATTTGTGTGGCATGGTTTGCCTGGTTGTGCGTGTATGAGCGTCTACATGTTGCTTTTGAGCAGAGAATCGTGGCAGTTGATCTTTTACCTGAGTCAGATCATTGTATTTGATGGGTTGGTATTGTGTGAGTTCATGTTGCGACTCCATGGCCTACATTTGGGGTATTGTTTATACGGTAATGGTTCAATCAGGCTACTCAACAACAGAAATATGGAGTGTTTACCCATCTGAGGCAGGATGTATCGTTCACATGTTTGTTCCAGTTTGCACGTGTTATGCGGCTTAAGAGGAAGCAATGCACGAGGTTCGAGATGAGTTTGAACCTGAGTATCAGAGGGATTTTGACTGTTATGCCTTGAGACAACTGTGAAGAGATTAATCTACTGCACTCGGAGGCGAGGACATTGAGAAGGAAAGGTATACGCGGTTTCCGACGTGTTGGTTTGAGGAAAGTGGACTTAGTCGAGATATTTTGATGAGGTTGAGTTCCGGCATCTTGGGATCAGTGACTTCATCAGGCTGTGGCCTTTTCGATTATGTTGAGGGTCATCTGAATAAAGCAGAATATCCGTTTGGTGGTGATGGAGATCACAGAGTAGTGGACTTGTTCCGGTGGCATGAGTTTGGGTAATCGTTGGTGATTCTTCCACACAGCAGGCGTCGCTGTGATTTGTGTCCGAGGAGCACTCTCAGTTGCTATTGTGGTGGCCAGGAGGGTCACGTTGTAAGGGAGCGTCCTCAGCCAGCTGTTTTAGTGGTTAGACAGCTCAGGGTTCACGAGGAGGTCAAGATGCTATTCCTGGAGTCTGACCAACGCAGACTTCTAGACGAGTCAATTAGAATGTCGCAATCGACGTGGGCGGCTAGTTGGGCATCCAAGAGTTCGTGCCACGATCCTGTGTGAGGACGGGGTTTCTTTGAGGTTATCGTTGCTGGGCATCCATAACTATTGTACCTGCATCTCTACATCCGAGGTTTTGGAGAGTGTTGTATCCATCTGGGAGGTTGTGAGATCCTTGTTGGAGGATATAGCTTAGCCGCGGATCTGTTATAGCTAGATATCGTCGATTTTGGTGTGATTATGAGTATGGACTTTTGGCGACACATTTGGCCATGTTCGAGTGTCTCGAGAAGGACGTTGTGTTTCGACGACCAGGCTTTTCCCGAGATACTGTTTCGCGGTGAGAAGAATATTTTATTACCATGTGTGATTTCAGCGGTGATGGTCGAAGGGATGGTGGAAACGGGTTATGTTGTTTGCTTAGCTCATGTTGTGGATACTACAGTTGTTGTGCCCGACATTAGCGACATTCAGGTGGTTCCCGAGTTTCCAAGTGTGTTTCGGAGGAGTTACCGGGTATTCCTCCAGTTCGGGAGACCGACTACACTATTGAGTTTTTACCGGGCGCTGGACTCATATCACCGGCATCTTGTCGTTCGGTACCAGTGGAGCTGATGGAGCTACAGGTTCAACTTCGAGAGTTGCTGGAGGAGATTTCGTACGACCCAGCGTATCATCATGGTGTACTCTTGCATTATTTGTGAGAATATAGGATGGTTCGACGAGGTGGTGCATTGACTACCGGAAGCTGAATCAGGCTTCAGAGGAGAGCAAGTATCCACCGCTTCGGATTGACGACTTGTTTGATCAGCTCACGGGAGCTTCAGTCTCTTTGAAGATTGATTTCGGGTCCGGATACCATCAGTTGAGGATCGGTGAGTCAGATGTGGCTACGACGACTTTCGGATCACGGTGTGAGCACTACGAGTTCTTGGTCATGTCGTTTGGGTTGAACAATGCCCCCGCATCTTTTACGGACTTGATGGACTAGGTGTTCAGACGATTTCTAGACAAGCTTACGATCGTGTTCATCGGCAACATCTTGACTTACTCCAGGAGTGTGGGCCAGCACCTGAAGCAATTGCGAGCGGTTTTGTAGACTTTGCGTGATGATCCTTTGACTGCGAAGTTCAGCAAGTGTGAGTTTTGGTTGATTAGCGTGAAGATTTTGGGCTACGTAATGTCAGTAGAGGGAGTCGGCGTGGATCCTGACCAGATTGAAGCCGTGTTGATTCGAATTTTACCTACCACTGTACCAGAGATCAGGAGTCTCTTGGGTTTGGCAGGTTATTATCGGCGCTTTGGGCAAGATTTTCTCGGATTGCCACTCCACTTTCCGAATTGACGAAGAAAGGCGTCAAGTTCGAGTGGTCCGATGTGTGTGAGGAGAATTACTTACTCCTAAAGGAATGTTGACCGTCACACCTGTTTTGATTTTACCTGACGACCGTGACGAGTTCGTGATTTATGGCGATGCATCGAAGAGTTGGAGGCACTACTGTTGTGGCGAGCAGCGCAGTGTAAGATGTACACTGATCACTTGGGTTTCATCTACTTGCATATTTAGCCAGATTTGAGCTTGAGGCAACGTAGATGGATGGAGTCGATTAACGGCTATGGCTGCACATTTGAGTTTATCCAAGAAAAGGCTAGTGATCGTACTTTGACTATCATTCAGGAATATTGTTGCTGATACATTTAATCGAAAGTCGGGAGCTTCATTGTTTCATATGTGTGTGCCACAAGTTTCCATGTTAGCCGAGTTGCGAGCTACGAGAGCTAAGTTAGAGTGTGATGATGTTGAAGCTCATTGATTTGCGTGCGTTATGCACTGGTGGTACAAAGATGTATCTGATACTTCGAGTTTACAACTCGTGACGCAACATGAAGAGTATTATAGCAGCTTGTTAGTGCAGATGCCACATTTGTCGGCAGGCGAAGGCAGAGAGGCAGAAACTTGCTGGGAAGTTACAGCCATTGGAGATTTTCGATTAGATGTTGGAGCTTGTCACTGTGGATTTTATGTATCAGTTCTTTTCCTTGTACTTTCGGAAAAGATTTCGGTGGCAAGTTGGTATAGTTGTGTTTGGCGGAGGTTGTTCATTTTCGTGGTATACCTGTGTCCCAGTTTGCTGATCGAGATAATCAGTTACAACAGAGTGTTGGTAAGCATTGCAGTGAGCATTGGGGACCAGATTACAGTTTAGTATAGTTTCTTATCCTCAGATTGGTAGGCGATCTTTGAGGACTATTCAGACCTTGGAGGGCATGTTGTGGTCTTGTGAATTGCAGTTCTGAGGGATTTGGGACCAGTAGTTTCAACTGTTCGAGATTGCATGCAGTACCAGTTTGTAGACCACTATGATTATGACGTTGCATAATGTCGTTTTGAGGAACGATATTGTACTCCATTATGCTGGAGCGAGTTTGACTTGAGCTGACGCTTGATCCAGATTTTGTGGAATGTGCTACCACAGACCTTCGGATTAGCATGAAACAGGTTGAAAATTGCTCAAGTTCGATATTAGAGTTATATTGATGTGAGCAGGTTGAGTTATGAATTTGCCACGTTATTTTGGTTCGTATGTGATCATGGGGCGAATTTGGGTTGTGCCGTATAGTTTGGCATTGCCTATAGCGTTGGTTTTATGTGTGTTGTGTTCCGTGTGGTGGAACTACATTTCAGATTTGTTGCGTGTTTTGTACCCTATCAGTTCCTTATGCAGGAAGACTTGGCAATTGTAAGGAGCTAGTCCAGATTCGAGATTTAAGGGTACCGAGATATTTTCCATTGACAGAGTTATTCAGTTAAAGTTACCACTTGGGAGTTATACTGTATGCAGAGGCAGTGTTCCTACTTTTCAGTTGGTAGACTTGGAAATTTCGAGGTCGAAATTTTTTAAGGGGGTAGATTTGTGACGACCCGGAACAGAATCAGTAGTGTAATCAGCTTAATCTATGAGTTTACACGTAATCGCAGTTCTCCGATAGTTGATCGCCAGACTTGATCACGACTTAATTATTGACCGAGAATTTGAGTTGAGTCTCTTCTCGAGAGTTGTTGTACGCGTGATTTCGAATTCATGGGCGGTTCCGGATTATTATTTCGACGACCGAGGAATATAATATGAATATTTGAAATTTCATAATATTGTCGAGTTTATTCGTTCGTGTTCGAGTCTATCTGAATTGTGATTGTGTGACGACCCGAACCAGAATCAGCAGTATGATCAGCTATATATGTGAGTTACTGCATAGTCGCAGATTTTCGATAGTTATTCGAATCGCCGAACTTGTTAACGACTTAATTATTGGCAGAGAATTGGAGCTGGGTCTCTTCTCGAGAGTCGTAGTACATGTGATTTTGAGTTCGTGGGAGGTTTCGGATCGTTATTTGGACGACCGAGGACTTAATTATGAATATTTGAAGTTTCGACGGAAACAGATTAATATGGTGGGCTACTTAACGACTAAATTACTGGTCGAGAATTTGGTTTCGGCTTCTTCACGGAAGTTGTTCAGAATTTAATTTCGAGTTCGTAGAAACTTCTGGAGTATGATTTTGAGTTACAAAGATTTAGTTGTGATTATTTCCGATTGTGATTGTTTAGTCGATTTAATGTGTGTTGATTTGAATGGTTGACTTTTTATCCGTTTGGCCGACGTGTGTGACTTTGGGTGATTATTGAAGATCATGTTGAATCGAGTTTGTGGCCACGAGAATTATTGGAATCGGAATTACGACGAGGAAGTTGCGGGTGTTTAAAGTTCATCGAAATGGATAAACATGAAGTTTCCTAATCGGGAAAGTATAAATAGTGGACTTACCGTTTTGGGAAAGTCAAAGATCCATTAATTGGTTTGACCGAGTTGACTCAGTCAACTCGGTGGAGGAGAGTTGGCCGACGTGCTCCACGGCGGTGGTGTCGCCGTCCGGCCACCACGGAGCTCGGCTTCGGTCCCGTTCAGCTCGCCCCGACATCCCGAGTCCAACCATGGCCATCACGCACGGCGAGACTCGCCGGAAATGGAGGAGAAATCCGACCAAGTTTGGGAAATTTTAAGGTATTCGGGTTCATTGATTTCAACCGAATTGAACTTCGAGAGGTACTGGGTTTTGTAGCCCTCTTCAATGTGATTCTAACCATATAAACATGGTGTTCTAATTCGATTTGTAGATGGAGAATTTTGGGTTTGAATTTTGTGTTCTAATTCGGTTTTGCTTGAAATTGGATGTGTTAGAGTGAGAATTGGCCTTCGTTGCAGTTGACAAAGTTGCTCAGTGGACGATTTTGAGTGGAATAGGGGTTGCTCCGCCGTGAAATTCTCCGGTCAGCGGTGGCGCCGCCGTGGGCGGCGGTCAACGGTCAAAGTTTGACATTTTGGACTTTCGACAAGTTGCATGTCATTTGACTCGAAATCGCGCCCCGATCGCAGTGGGGAGGTTCGTTTCTCGATTTGGGCATCCGAATGTAAAGTGAGGTATTGAGGTGTTATATATGGATTTTCGACGATTCGTTGACTTCGAATTATGTGTCTCCGAGAACAGTGGTTTCTTGTGATTTGATTTGTATTGTCGAGTTATGAATTTGAGAAATGGATTTTGTGAATATTCAGGTGTTCGTGATCGTTCTTTTGGCGAGGAACATTCCGCCGGATCACGGGTTAACGCGTATCGCGTTACGCCAGTCTGTGAGTGGACATTTATTTTCACGGATTGATTGTGAGTCTTTTATTTATGATTTACGAACTTGAGCATGTAGATTGATTATGATTTTACGAGCATGTGTTTTACGATTATGCATATACGAATATACGTATACGAGTATACATGTGTATATATTATGTTTTAAGCATGTGCATAGAAAATATTTATGATTTGGTTTACACAGAGTAAAGTCTCAGTATATGTTGTTGTATCGATACACCTTGGCTTCTCGGCTGATCCCCGAGTACGCTCTGGGAAGGACAGATATCCTGACCCGAGGCCTTTCTGGCTGGGAATCACGTGTGGGTCTGGGATCCCGTGGTTCAGACTGTGCTATCGCGTGGTAGTCCATGAGTGATTCCGTGATTTTTATGTTGCATGCTCCGTACGCGTGAGGAGTTAGAGTCTCCCTCGTGTACTCGGACGCGTGAGGAGTTAGAGTCTCCCTCGTGTACCATTTCCTTTACTTATGTATTTGACTCGCATATGATTTTATATGCATATATATTACTTGGTGAAAGACATTTATTTTCGTCCACTCACTCTAACGTGTTTATTGTCTTTCCCCTGGGCTTTCGGTTTCCGTGCCCAATTTGCAGTTCAGGCTTTGATGTCGCACGTCGTGGTCGGAGGCATAGTGCTCGAGCTACTTTGTTTCATCTAGTAGGTTTATTGTTCCACCTACTGTGGTATGCGTATATGATTATGTATTAGAAGTCGCTCTGAGCTTCCTGTTGTATATGCTATACGATTTTACTCCGGATTTTCAGTAAAGTACATATATATTTACTACTTTACATTATTGTTGATATATTGAGAAATCCGGATGGGATTGGTGCCCACGGTTTGCTTTTTGTGGCATAGGATGAAGTGTATTTTCCGCGTGCAGGTAATGGTGATTCCACGCTAGTAACGAAACTCTGCCCAAAATTTCGAAAAGTTTTTGTTGGTTCGTGTTTTCGAAGGGGTTTGATTCCGATTTAGGAAGCTAAATTGGGGATGGGTCCTTTCAGCTGATCCGTTTTGGACCATTGATTGACCCGAACCATAAATGTAATGGTTATCGACTTGATTTGCGAGTTTCGCGATTTGTCGTGATTTCGACATAATCTGGTAATATGGTGGCTTCGTTAGCGACTAAATTATCTGGCGAGTATGTGATTTGGGATCCTTCGCGGAAGTTGTAGAGAATTTAATTTCGAGCTCGTGGGAACTTCCAGAGGATTATTCCGAGTTACAAGGAATAAGTTGTGAATATTTTAATTGAGCCATTGACTTTTTATCGGATTTTTCGAAGTTGGTTGACTTCAGGTGGAAATTGAAGAATTTGTCAAGATAAGTTTGTACAGGCGAGAATCGTTGGAAACGGAATTACGACGCGAAAGTTACGTTTGTTCGAAGTTTGTCTTAAAGTTAATTTTGGTAGTTTCCGAAATTGGAAAGTATTTAAGTGGGTTTCTTCTTTTGGAAAGTCAACTGTTCATTTATTGTGTGTTGACCGAGTCAACTC
The DNA here is from genome assembly GCA_946800695.1 of Geum urbanum. Classification (NCBI taxonomy): domain Eukaryota; kingdom Viridiplantae; phylum Streptophyta; class Magnoliopsida; order Rosales; family Rosaceae; genus Geum; species Geum urbanum. The sequence continues at coordinate 13,024,105 of OX327008.1, read as the reverse complement.
GGAGGGGAGAGGTGCGACGATGGAGACGGCTCGCTGGCGGTGAGCTGCCATCCGGCCACCCCAGGCCTCGGGCTTGGACTCTTCCGGTTCGCCTCGACGTCCCCGTTGCGTTTCCGGCCACCATCAACGGCGAGGATGCCGGAGGAGGAGAAATTTCCGGTCGGAAATTGGAGGAAAATGGGGGTTTTGGGTCGACTTTTTTCCGGCCAAATCGAGTGGCTTGAAGAACTGGGCTTTGAAGCCCTCATCACCATGAATCTACTTATGTAAGTATGGTGCTCCAATTCTTCTTGTACATGGAGAATCGATCGATTGAAAATTTGGTGGGATTTCGGTTTTGCTTGAAATTGAACTAGTTAAAGTTAAAATTGGACTTTGGTGTATTTATGGAAGTTGTTTGTTGGATGATTTTGAGTGGAATAGGAGATGATTCGCCGGAAAATTTTATGGTTGGAGTCGCGCCGCCGCCGCCGGTGGTCAACGGCAGTGCTCCGATCAAAGTTGACTTTTTGGGGTTTTCGACCAGTTATATGTCGTTTCACTCGGAATCGCGCCCCGATCGCAGTGGTGAGGTTTGTTTTTCGAATTGAGCATCGGAAATTATAGCGAGGTTTTGTGGTGTGATTATCGGATTTCGACGATTTCGTTATTATTGAATTATATGTTTCCGGGAATGGTTGTTTCTCGTTATATGATTTGAGGTGTCGAGTTATGATTTTGAGAAATGGATTTTATGATTCTCCAGTGGTTCGTGATCGTTCGTTTGACGTGGGATTTTTCCCCCGAATCACGGGATTAATGCGTATTGCGTTACGCTCACCTATGAGTGGACATTTCTTTTCACGGATTGACTGCGAGTCTTTTATATACGTTTTACGAGCATGAGCATGCAGTTATGATCATGATTTATATGAGCATGTATTTTACGATTATGCATTTAGGAATATGCGTCTACAAATATACATACATTTACATTATGTTTTATGCATGTGCATGGAAAGTATTTGTGATTTGGTTTACACAGAGTACAGTCTCAGTAGACAGGGTTGTATCGATACACATAGCTTCTCGGCTGATCCCCGAGTACGCTCCGGGGGGGGGGGGGGACAGATATCCTTACCCAAGGCCTTTCTGGCTTGGAATCACGTGTGGGTCTGGGATCCCGTGATTCAGACTGTACTAGCGTGAGGGAGTCCATGAGTGACCCCGCGGTATTTATGAGGCATGCTCTGTACGCGTGAGGAGTTAGAGTCTCCCTCGTGTACCATTTGATTTTTATGCATTTAGACTCGCATATGTTTTTATAACATATATTATTCGGCGAAAGGCATTTATTTTCGTCCACTCACTCTAACGGTTTTCATGTCTTTCCCTGGGCTTTTCGTTTTCTTTGCCCAGTTTGCAGTTTGAATTCGGGTGTCGTACGTTGCGGTCGGAGGCTTAGTATTCGAGCGATGTTTCTTTTATGGTAGGTTCTTAGTTTGGCCAACTATTTGTATATATATACTAGAAGTCCCTCTGAGCATTCTGATGTTACACTTTTATACGATTTTTCCCCGGATTTCTGTAAAGTATAATTTTATTGATTACTTTACATTACAGTTATGATATTGAGAAATCCGGATGGGATTGGTGCCCACGGTTTGATTTTTGTGGCATAGGATGAAGTGTATTTTCCGGGTGCAGGTTAATGGCAATTCCGCATTAGTAGCGTTACTCTGCCGAAATTTTTATGGTTTTTGTTGGTTCTTGTTTTCAGAAAGGGTTTTATTCCGGTTTAGGAAACTAAATCGGGATTGGGTCCTTTCACAAATCAACTCGAAAACCTCAAGGGGATGATTGGGGCTCAAATACGAGTAAAACGACATATAACTCGATACATTTCCAAAAAGTCAACGGTCGCCGGAGCTCCGCCGTTCACCGCCGGCGTGCCGTCAACCTGAGAGATTTTTCGGCGGCCAAGCTCACCGAAGCTTCTCCTCAACGAGCCCAACACATTCCGGCCACACACACCGAAAATCAGCTCGAAACGTCAAAACCCCAAACCGGCCGAAAAAATCTCCTCCGGCAAAATCTGTCGCCGTGAGGCCATCCCGGCCTCCCAACTTCAAGGGTCCACCTACCTACCTCAAGCCCAACAATTTCCAACAAAAACGCCCTCGGAAAGTCGCCGGAACGCCTTCCTCCGTCGAACCGGATTCCGGCAAGTTTTTCCCCAAATTTCAAACTGTTCCTTCTCACTCAATTTCAAATCAATTTCCACAATTCCAAGTTCCAAACAATAGCAAACTAAGAGAGGAATCGAAATATACCAATAACAAGGCCGGAGGTGGCCGGAAACGGAGTGTCGCCGGGAGTCAAACGGCGGTGGAGTTTTTCTTCTCTGGTCAATGCACCCAGGGTTGGTCAACGCCGGTCAAACTTCCCAAACAGTGTTTTCGACAATTTTTCGACTATTTCCGATATTTATACTCGCGACTCGAAACGATCGACGGTCCAAAACGGATAACCATTACGATTCGGATAACTTAAAACAAACGGATAAACTCGACGAGATTCCGCGATTTCAAATATTCATATTATATTTTTCGGTCGACGAAATAATCATCCGGAACCGCCCACGAACTCGAAATCACACGTACAACAACTCTTGAGAAGAGATTCAACTCAAATTCTCGGCCGATAATTAAGTCGTGATCAAAACCGGCAAATCAATCAATTTACGTAAAACTGCGGTTACGCGCTAACTCGTGAATTAAGTCGATTACTCTACTGTTTCTGTTCCGGGTCATTACAAATCTACCCCCTTTAAAAAAATACAAACCTCGAAATTTACGTATTTGTCAAGTGAACAGATGAAGATACTGCTCCCGCATACGCTGCTTAATCTCCCAGGTGGCCTCCTCAACTGAGTGATTCTACCATAAGACCTTCACCATCGGTATAACATGGTGCCTCAACTCCTATTCACGTCAATCGAGAATCTGTACCGGCTCCTCCACATACATCAAATCCTCTCGGATAGGTAGCTGATGTGGCGCTAATACATGTGATGGATCTGGAATATACTTCCGCAACATCAAAACGTGGAATATACTTCGGCTGGCAAGTCAAGTCTGTAAGCCACGGCAACAACCCTCTCAGTGATCACGTACGGACTAATGTACCGTGGTCGAAGCTTGCCACGCTTCTCGAAACGCACAAATCCCCTCCACAGAGATAGTTTCAGGAAGACCCAATCGCTCACATTGAACTCGAGACTCTTTCTCCTCACGTCCGCATAACTCTTCTGGCGATCCTGGACAATCTTCAATCTATCCCGGATAATCTGGATGTCCTCCATGGTGCTCTTTACCAAATCAGGGCCAATAAGCCATCGCTCACCCACCTCACTCCAACACAACGGAGTGCGGCACTGCCTCTCGTACAGGGCCTCATACGGTGCCATCTCGATACTGGCCTGATAGCTGTTGTTGTAGGCGAACTCAATCAAATGCAGTTGCTGGTCCCAATTTCCTCGAATCTGCAACACACAAGACCGCATCATATCCTCGAGAGTCTGTATAGTCCGCTCGGACTGCCCGTCAGTCTGAGGATGAAAACCTATACTGAAGTGCAATCTAGTGTCCATGGCTCGCTGCAATGCCTGCCAGAACTCAGAAGTAAACTGACTGTCTCGGTCAGAAACAATAGATACAGGCACACCGTGCAGTCGAACGATCTCCGACAAATACAGTTTTGCCAATCTGCCCACTGAAATCTTCCCCGGAAGTGCGAGAAATGAGCGGATTTCGTCAATCAATCCACGATAATCCAAATACCAGTATTGTCAGCCGATGTACGCGGCAACTGATACACGAAATCCATGGTAATGTGCTCTCACTTCCAAACCGAAATTTCCAAGGGCTGCAACCTTCCCGCAAGCTTCTGCCTCTCTGCTTTAACCTGCTGATAAATCAAACATCGGCTCACATATGCGGCAATCTCCCGCTTCATATTGCGCCACTAGTAATATGCTCGAAGTGTACGAAACATCTCCGTACGCCGAATAATGAGCTTCATCTAAAATCTCTTTCTTCAAACTCTCATCCCTGAGCACACACAATCTACCTCTGAACAGCAACGTACCATCATCACTCAACCGAAACTCTGTTGGTACGCCATTCCGTATCATGGTCTTCTTGTCCAACAGGTAGGAATCTGCATCCTGAGCTTCCCGAACCTGATCAACAATTACAGGTTGAACCTGAAACTCGGCTCCCATAGCCCGAAGCTTGGCTAACATAGACACTCTGGCCACACACACATGGAATAACGAAGCTCCGGATTTCTGACTTAGTGCATCGGCAATGACATTAGCCTTCCCTGGATGGTACTCAAAAGTGCAATCTCAGTCGTTGATCAACTCCATCCATCTGCGCTACCTCATATTCAAGTCTGGATGTGTTCACAAATAAGTGAGACTCTTGTGATCGGTGTATATCTTGCACTGAGCTCCGTATAAGTAGTGTCTCCAACTCTTCAACGCTAATACAATAGCAGCCAACTCCAAATCATGTGTAGGATAGTTGACTTCATGTGGTTTCAGCTGCCTGGAACCATAGGCTACAACTCTGCCATGCTGCATCAGAACACAACCAAGTCCCAACTTCGATGCATCACTGTAAACCATGAACTCACCGCTGTCGTCAGGTAAAGTCAGAACTGGTGCAGTAGTCAGCTTTTCCTTCAGGAGCAAGTAACTCTCCTCACATGCATCAAACCACTCGAACTTGATGCCTTTCTTCGTCAATCTGGTAAGTGGAGTAGCAATCCGAGAAAAATCATGTAGAAGTCGCCGATAGTAGCCTGCTAAACCCAAGAAACTTCTGATCTCCGGTACGGTGGTATGTTTACTCTAATTCAGCACGGCCTCAATCTTGTCAGGATCTATGCTGACTTCCTCAGCTGATATCACGTGCCCCAGAAACTTCACGTTGTCTAACCAAAACTCGCACTTGCTGAACTTCGCAAACAACTGATTATCCCGCAAAGTCCGCAGAACCGCTCGCAAATGCTTCTTGTGTTGGTCCACACTCCTGGAATAAATCAGGATGTCGTCGATGAACACGTTCACAAACTTGTCTAGAAACCGCCTAAACACCCAATTCATCAAGTCCATAAAAGCTGCTGGGGCGTTGGTCAACCCAAACGGCATAACCAAAAACTCGTAATGCCCATACCGCGATCTGAAAGCTGTCCTGGCCACATCTGACTCTCGGATCCTCAACTGATGATATCCGGACCTGAGATCAATCTTCAAAAAGACTGAAGCTCCCTTAAGCTGATCAAACAAGTCGTCAATCCGCGGCAACGGATACTTGTTCTTCACAGTGACCTGATTTAGCTTCCGGTAATCGATGCACAACCGCATGGATCCATCCTTCTTCAGCACAAACAATACCGGAGCACCCCATGGCGATACACTGGGTCAAATGAAACCCTTCTCCAGCAACTCCTGAAGTTGAATCTGTAACTCTTTCAACTTCGCTGGCGCCTTACGATACGGTGCCTGAGATATGGGTCCCGTGCCCGGTAATAACTCAATGGTGAAATCAATCTCCCGAAGTAGAGGTATACCAGGTAACTCCTCCGGAAAAACATCTGGAAACTCGGAAACTACCATGATATCACCAATGTCCGGCACAGCAGCCGTAGTATCTACCATATGAGCTAAATAGGCAACACAGCCCTTCTTCATCATCTAATCCGCCTTCATCGCAGAAATCACACATGGCAATGAAGTATTCTTCTCGCCACGAAACAATATCTCTGGAAAGCCTGGTCGTCGAAACACAACCTTCTTCTTGTGACAATCGAACATGGCCCAATGTGTCTCTAAGAAGTTCATACCCAAAATCACGTCAAAATCGACGATATCTAGTAATAACAGATCCGCAGCTAAGCCATGGCCTCCAATAAAAATCTCACAGTCTCTGTACACCCAGCCAATACTCACAACCTCACCGGACGGATACAACACTCTCCACAACCCCGGAAGTGGAGACGCAGGTACAGTAGCTAAAGATGATAGTCTATATGACATGAATGAATGCGTAGCACCTGGATCTAGCAATGTAAATACTAGATAACCAAACACATGCAACGTATCGATAACAACCTCCGGTGAAGCTCTGCCCTCACGCAACGTCATGGCATGAACCCTGGCATGCCCGACTGGTCGCCCACGCTGAGGGTGTCCCTGCTGTCCGCCCTGGCCAGAAAACTGTACTGGTCCAGCCCCAGAAGTGGTACCTCGCTCTCCTCCGGAACTATGGGCCGACTGTCCACCAGTACCATCAAGCTGGAAACACTTTCTCACATAGTGACCCACCTGGCCACGACGAAAACAAGTGGCAGGGCCTCGCTGACATGGACCAACACGATACCTGCTGCAGAGACTACACAATGGGTACTCCTTTGGTACGGTGAAAGTGTCACCGGTACCCCGAGGATAACTTGAACCGCTAGAACCCCCACTAGACTGTGGTCGATGCAGTCAATCTCTCCTCCATCTCTGCCTCTGCCTCTGTCTCGGTGCACTAGCTAGTGGTCGATATGGTCCACTGCCCGAGGATGATGCCGAACCGGAAGTATCAGAACTCAGCTTCTTGGAAGGCCCCTGACTCGGTCCACCCTCCTCAAACCGTCGAGACTGGTATCTCATCTGTCTTTCCTTCTCGATATCCTCACCTCGGAGTGCTGCACTGACAAACTCGTAGAAGTTGTTCTGAGGCATCGTAGTCAGAGTCCCCTTGATGTTCAAGTTCAAACCCAGCTCAAATCTACTGCACTTGGTTTCCTCAGTAGCCACCATGTCACGAGCAAACTGAGATAAGCGGGTAAATCTCTGGATCAGCTGAACCCGAAAAGACAGTCGCACCAGTAGTACGAGCTTTGACCAAAGGGTCAAAACGCTCTTCCAAACGCAACACTCGGATCAGCAAGTCGTACGTCTGGCGATCCTAATCAGGATCCACTTCTCGATCAACACGAGGACCACGTCGAGGAGGCATCTTACTGATATAAGACAAACATTAGGTACAAGCAGAAGGAACGTAATCATGAGACCTCAGATATTTGAATATACACAACACCCGAAGTATTGATGAGTACCGCTGGCCAGTCGGGTCATCGCTCCAGACATGCTGTACGTACTCAAATACCCTAAGTGTCACAACTACAAGAGTCTACAGAATCTGACAACCTAATGCTCTGATACCAAGCTGAAAGGACCCAACCCCGATTTAGTTTCCTAAACCGGAATCATACCCCCTTCTGAAAACACAAACCAACAAAAACCATAAAAATTTCGGCACAGTAACGCTACTAACGTGGAATTGCCATTAACCTACACCCTGAAAATATACTTCATCCTATGCCACAAACGTCAAACCGTGGGCACCAATCTCATCCGGATTTCTCAATATCATATCAATAACATAAAGCAATAAACATAACTGTACTTTATAGAAAATCCGGGGAAAATCACATAAAAAAAACATGTATCATTAACGTATCAGAGCGACCTCTAGTGTGTGTATATATACAAAAATATACAACAGTAGGCAAAACAAGAAACCTACTGGAAAAGAAAGGTAGCTCAACCGACTAGCCTCCGACCGCGACGTGCGACACCAGAATCCGAACTGCAAACTGGGCACGGAAACCGAAAAGCCCAGGGGAAAGCCAATAAAACGATAGAGTGAGTGGACGAAAATAAACATTTGTCTTTCACCAATTTCATATACAATAAACAATGTAAAGTATAGCGAGTTCGGAAAATATATATGGAGGTGCCAGGCGAATCTCTCAAGCCCGACGGTCAGGCGAATCTCTCAAGCCAAACGGTGATAGGCTAGGGGAATCTCTCAACCCTGCCCAGAGGAATCTCTCAACTCTGGTCCAAAGGAATCTCTCAACTCTGGTCCAAAGGAATCTCTCAACTCTGGTCAGACTACCGGTGATCAGCCGAGTAGCCGAAGCATCGATGCAAGTAATGGCATCACCATAAAAATATAAAACAATACCTCCAAAAATAATAAATAATCTCAACATCGTATAAAAATAAATACGGAAATCACGAACTCACAACAACAGTGAAAATATAAAAGTCCACTCACAGGTGAGCAAAGCGCGCACTCGCGCTAATCACGTGGTCCGGCGGAAGATCCCTCGCCCGAAGTACGATCTCGATCCCTTGAAAAATCACAAAATATATCTGATCAAAATCACAATTCCCAACACTGTACCACACCTCGGAAACCAACCGTTCCCAGAAATATATAACGCAGTACAAAATAATCGATGAAATTCCCGAAATCTCCACTCAAACCCTCGACTGAAAATCAGGTACCTACATCAACTCGAAAACCTTAAGGCGATGATCGGGGCGCAAATACGAGCAAAACGACATATAACTCGATACATTTCCAAAAAGTCAACTGTCGCCGGAGCTCCGCCATTTACCGCCGCCACCGCGTCGTCAACCGGAGAGATTTTCCGGCAGCCAAGCTCACCGAAGCTTCTCCTCAACGAGCCCAACACATTTCTCAACTTTGGCTAAGTCCAATTCCGGCCACACACGCCGGAAATCAGCTCGAAACGTCAAAACCCCAAACCGGCTGGAAAAATCTCCTCCGGCAAAATTCGTCGCCGTGAGGCCATCCCGGCCTCCCAACTTCAAGGGTCCACCTACCTACCTCAAGCCCAACAATTTCCAACAAAAACCCCCCTCGGAGAGTCGCCGGAACGCCTTCCTCCGTTGAACCCGATTCCGGCAAGTTTTTCCCCAAATTTCAAACCGTTCGTTCTCACTCAATTTCAAACTAATTTCCACAATTCCAAGTTCCAAACAATAGCAAATTAAGAGAGGAATCGAAATATACCAACAACAAGGCCGGAGGTGGCCAGAAACGGAGAGTCACCAGCGAGTCAAACGGCGATGGAGTTTTTCTTCTCTGGTCAACGCACCCAGGGTTGGTCTACGCCGGTCAAACTTCCCAAACAGTGTTTTAGACAATTTTTAGACTATTTCCGATATTTATACTCGCGACTCGGGACGATCGACAGTCCAAAACGGATAACCATTACGATTCGGATAATTCAAAACGAACGGATAAACTCGACGAGATTCCGGGATTTCAAATATTCATATTATATTCCTCATTCGACGAAATAATTATCCGGAACTGCCCACGAACTCAAAATCACGCGTACAAAAACTCTCGAGAAGAAACTCAACTCAAATTCTCGGCCGATAATTATGTCGTGATCAAAACCGGCAAATCAATCAATTTACGTAAAACTGCGATTACGCGCTAACTCGTGAATTAAGCCGATTACTCTACTGTTTCTGTTCCGGGTCGTTATAGTTTCTACATACCATTTAAAAACTAAAGTGGAGATCCATAACTCAAAGGCCATAAATCAAAGAAACTTTTTCTTATATCGATTCATATCTAAATATAGAAGACATAAAACTGTTTACAAGATCAGAGCAACTCTAAACTAGCTATGCAAACAAAAATACTAACTCGTAGGATAAACCTTGAATTCTACAGTGGATACTACTATGTCATGAACTGCGTGTGTGCCCAACCTCAGCAGAAACTCTGCAACCTGGGAATTTAAAAACGAAGGGCCCAAGGAAAAGCAAATAAAAACATGAAAACCGTTAGTGAGTGGATGGCAAAAAAATATTCGTACGATATCATAAAACGTACTCTTAAGCCTTTCCATTGATGTGCTATAGAAATAGGAATAATGTGAGTCCATAAAGTCATGAAGAAAATAAGATAAACAACCAAGGGGTTTGTATTAACCTCAAGCTATATAAAAGAAATGGAGGTAAAAGGGTCGTCCCCAGGGGTTTCTTGTGACCTGCTACGACGTGTATGCTAGGGAAGGAGATTTGTCATGACTCGACTAAGACTACTCGTGGATAAACCAAGTAGCCGATGCATCGATGAACGTGACCATACATGAATGTAAACATGAACAAAAATGCATACTTCATATACCATAAATTCCTGCATGATCATTTATTAATATGAACAGACTCGCTAACTACAGTGAAAATTAAAATGTACACTTACTTTGATCGCCAAAAAAATAATCGTTGATCCATTAACTTAAAAATCGTACTCGGTGCACCTAAGGCCAAACCGATAATCTAAATTAATTAATAGTGTTACCATCGTTTGACTAAAGTAGAATAAGGAAACTGAGACAAAATGTTCATTGGAAACTCACATTTCATTAACGATAACCACGTGTAGCTGCCCTTACTCCTAATCAAATGTAACAAATCATGTATTCGTTCCCATACGTTGTGTTGTACTACACAAGCTCCATAGCAAGTAAGCCTCGACTCGACACACGACGATCGACTGCATCAAAAGTATCAAGTCATCATGTATCCTGTGAATAAGCCAAAAATGTTACAAAAATATAACGAACTTTATGAAACTCCCCATGAAAAAGTTTACTCCGTCGTGTACACAGTAAGAGAGAGAGAATGGATAAGGTTGTCCATGCATTGACCCTGTGTTGCCAAAAATGGAAATCTCCGATTGACCACAATTTTTTTGTCATAACTCAGATTTTAGCATATGAGGTGTCTACGTACTCAGCTCGACGAGCTCAAAATAATTTTCTCTCAACTTTCATGAAGAGAACTAATCCAAACTAATAACTTATAAAAAATCAATTTTTATGTTGCGACTAATGGCGAATCTTAATAATCGTGTTGAAACAAAATTTACTCGTCAATAAACTCGACGAACAAAGATTAGTTCATTAATCTGAGTACGGGTCGTTACAGGTGGTCCTAGAGTGGCACGTTTGGTTGATGAGGAAGAAAGATAGTGGTGTCCTGGAGGAGAGAAGGTACAGCTTTTGAATGTCAGACATTTTTACTGCGTGAGTGAAGAGGTGGCGGGGTTTTATGGCTTCCTTCTTGGTTTGCTCGGGAGCGGTCATAGCCTCGATGCGGGCGGCTGAAGGAGAGTGGCGATGAGGATGAGCGGTAACATCGATTTGTGCAACCTCACGTTGATGATAAAGTAAACAAATTTTTCATACTGACAAGGAGTAAGGTCTTTGGTCGGATACAATGGTCGAGAGAGGCATTATGCTTCCAACGATGTTGACTTCGGTCAGGTGAGGAATCGTCGGCCAGCCGATCGAAGTAGGCATGGTTGAGGCTAAATCCTGGTGGATGGTCTGAGTCAACAGGCTAGGGAACTTGGGCCTCAGTCAAATCCTAACAACCTGATCTAAATTAGGCATGGATCAATCTAAGACTTTGTCTTTTTGAGCTTTGGGGGCTGAAGCTATGGTTTGGCCTGAGTGTTTGTGCTACAACCCGCATATGGGATCCATGCATTGAGAATCAAGGTTTTTCGGATCTGGTTGTTTACGATTTGAGTGAGGTTTATAGGCATAACTTTTTTTTTACCATTTTTAATTTTATTGAGTCGGGTTCTTTTGGATTTTGGTTTTTAGTGTAGAAGATTAGTCTTTATTCAAGGAACTTACCTTCATGGACTATGCATGAGTGATCATAATACCGATTACCTTTTTGGTAAGTGGCCGAGATCCAACTGTCAACACTTTTGCGTCTCATGAAGTCTGTATTTGGTCTAGTTATTTTATTTCGTTGCTTTTTTAGCATTATTTTCCTCATGTAATCTTTAAGGACGTTTTACCTTGATTGATTAATACAAGTTCTTTCTTTCAAAAAAAATAGATGAATGACAGTTTCAAAAGTTTTACATGAATAAGACTTCCGCCCGTATAATCTTATTAGGGTGTACAAGTAATAGAAATTGTAATTTTAGGTTATAATATAGATGTTTATGTAAATTTTATTAAAGATAAAATAGTAATTCATTAATTCAAATAATATTAGGTGATAAAGGCAAAATATGAGATGTAAATAGCCGCAACCGAAAATTGCACAATGCTCATATATCAATATCTATCTCTATTATAATAAAGCTAGATGTGAGTTTGGTGTCATTAGCCTCATCAAATTTTAAACTTCTAAAATTACCCTTAATAATAAAAGAAAACAAAACAAAACAAACAAAAAAATCTAGAAAAGCAAAACTGTAATAGAAAATGTAACTTCGAGCCCAAGACTTAGCTTTGCACGCAATATGGATTTTTGCTAGTACTATTATTTACCCATTGTCAACCATAACAGAAACTTATTACTAAATCACCCCTCAACTACTCAATTACTTTAATAATTTTTTTATTATACAGTATAAAATGCTTTGAAAATCGGATTGTGTTTTGTTCCATCGAGGTTCTGGGTGAGTTTTATAAACTTATAATGTGTGAAATTTCTAGGTTTGTTAATTAGGGTTAGGCGTTTTGATTTCTGGGTTTGAAATTTCAGCTTATTTGCTATTGATAACTCAATACGTTATTGAGTAGAATCGAAGAGGGATTTGCTAAGCTGAAGGTATGATAAACTATTCTCTTTTTGGTGTGTTCATTGTTGTTAATATTTGTTGTGTTTGATATTGTTGATGTGGTTGATAAATTCATAATGTGACTGATAATGTTGATTTGTGAGACTGATATTATGCATGTGATAATGGAATTAATTTATTAGTTAGTGTGCACGTGAATGATAGTGATAAATATTTGTGTGTTGTGTTATGCTTGATGTTGAGTTTGATATGCATGATGATGGATGTGATAAGTCTGTGAATGGGGTTGTGTTTTGTGAATGATAAAAGAATTGAACCTTTTTTTTTCTTTTATTAGATGGATAAGTCTTGGCTACGTCTAGACAGACATCCAATAAATATAAGTTAGGGGTGGCAAATTTTTTTAAAATTTGCCCATGAAAATGCTAGAGACCTAAACACGTATGTTGTCCTTGCAAAAAGTGTGAAAATTATAACTTGAGTTTGATTATCTTTCTCATATTCATTAGTACCATCATATTTCTTACAATGTTATTCTATGTGTTTCCTTATAGTACTAGTACCATTATGAGTTGTATCACAGGCAAGAGTGGCAAAGCAATGCTTACATTTTGCTCTTGATGTGTGGCCAACTTCCTTCTCAACTCCATCGACTATCTCGAACAGTGGCTCATGGTACTTCTCGAAGTGATCCTACACCCATGAACGCGTCCCATTGTTCACAGTAGTCTTCGCGCCCATCTTCCTCTTTAGTGCAACTTTAGTTGAACCAAAGGAGCTAGCAAGTAGGAGTACGTAGTCACAACATTCTTTACTTTCCTCTTAACCTTCCCTTGAGGCCTGCTTGTAAGAGCTTCTTCAACAACATCTGGTGCAACACTTGCAGTTGTAGCACCAAAATCCAAATTGTTGGAATCAGAATGCCCAAAGGTGTTAGAACCCATTGAGATTTTGAAATGTTAGGTTTGGGGAAAGAAGAAGAATTGATGAAACTAGGGTGAAATCGTGAAATGAGAGAGAGTCAAATGAAATTAGGGTTTTAATCTTTGTTCCAAAACTTGATCAGGTGCACTTGATCTCACGTAAGCTTGAATATTAGCCAATAATATAGTGACACCCATACAACTTCATCAGAATTTGGTTATACTTAGTTCCATGTGATTTACATTTACATGGACCGAACCGAACAAGGTTTTTTTTTATTACTTCAATTTGGTCTAAAAAAGAATACAATTTTTAGAGAGAAACCAAGCCGAACCGGACTGAGTATCCCAATTTGGTCCGGTTTGCCAATTATTTGGTCAACAAATCCTAGGTCTACAATATTTCATATAATATTTCAGATACAGTATTTCTTAATTTTTTTTAGAGAAGAAGCAAATTTAGCTTAATTAAGCAAAAAGTTTATGAAAATCACAAAACAAAGAGCGAATACATAAACCAATCACAAACTACTACACACAAGTAAAAGTGAACTGAACAATCTGTCTCAAAGTAGCAATAAAACTGCACAGATCCTCGTTAGAAGACAACCAACACCGATGCCGGGAATAAGAAATATAACATGCTCTATGTTCAACCAATATCACGACCCCAAAATTCATCAACTCTTACTACTTGAAAGGCAAACTAAGATCTCTAATGTCGTTATTCTTTAAAATTGAACCACTTTTAAGATGTTAAATTATATATATATAAAATCTTAGTTGACACAAGAAAGAACGAACACCCTATAGATGTGGGTGTGACGACCCGGAACAGAATCAGTAGTGTAATCGGCTTAATCCACGAGTTAGCGCGTAATTACTGTTTTCCGATAATTGATTGAATTGCCGGTCTTGATCACAACTTAATTATTTTCCGAGAATTTGAGTTGAGTCTCTTCTCGAGAGTTGTTGTACGCGTGATTTTGAGTTCGTGGGCGGTTCCGGATTATTATTTCGACGACCGAGGAATATAATATGAATATTTGAAATTTTGGAATATCGTCGAGTTTATCCGTTGGTATTCAAGTTTATACGAATCGTGATTGTGATCCATTTTAAACCGTCGATCGACCCGATTCGTAAATGGAATAATTATCGACTTGATTTGCGAGTTTCGCGATTAGTCGCGATTTCGACGTAATCGGTTAAAATGGCGGCTTCGTTAGTGACTAAATTATCGGGTAAGAATTTGATTTCGGATTCTTCACGGAAGTTGTAGAGAATTTAATTTCGAGTTCGTGGGAACTTTCGGAGGATTATTCCGAGTTACAAGGAATAAGTTCTGCATATTTTCGGGGGTCGGATATTGTCGTATTTATCCATTTGGGATTCGATACGCGTACTATATAAATACGGGAGAATACTTGCCGAATTTGGAAACTTTCCATAATGGGAAACTAGGCCATGACCCGCATTGACCACGGGTCAAGGGGCAACCCGTTTGCACCATTTGTTGCAGTTTGGTTTTTCCCGGATTTGAGCCATTTTCCGGCCATAATTGGCCGGGGTTCCTTCTTGAGATTTGTTGGGCTCGTGGCCCTCTTAAATTTGAGAGGTGGATCGACCCGTGAGGTGGCCGGAGGAGGGAGAAACGGCGCGGTGAAGTTCGGCATTTTTCCGACGGATTCGGCGGTGGTCGGAGGTGATTTTTTCGGCCGAGTTTGTGGATCCTCTTTGAGGGATTTTGTTAGCCATGAGGAGAGGAAGCTATTGGAAGTGGTTTGGGAGGTTTCCGTAGCTGGAGGAGAGAGATCGGTTGTCTTGAAATTCTGGCGAGGGTTTTGAGTTTCAAGGTGAGTTTTGGAGGTTTTCCGATCAAAATTGGCCTTAACTTTGAACTGGAAAGTTGTTGGAAATGTCAAGATCTTCAAATCCATGTGTAGGTTGCATTTTTCTAGGCCGGTTTGATTTTCTGGCTGCCAGCGGCGCCGTCGTCCGCGATAGCGACTTTTCCGGCGACGTGTTTTTCGACGTGTTGTATGTCGTTTCGCTCTGAATCACGCACCGATCGCAGTAGTGAGGTTTATTTTTCGAATTGAGCATCAGAAATTATAGCTAGGCTTGATGGTGTGATTATTAGATTTTGACGATTTCGTCGATATTGAATTATATGTTTCTGAGAACGGTTGTTTCTCGTGATGTGATTCGAGGTTTTGAGTTATGATTTTGAGCAGTGGATTTTATGATTATCCAGGGGATCGTGATCGTTCGTTTGGCGAGGGATTTTCCGCCGGATCACGGGATTAACGCGTATCGCGTTACGCTCACCTGTGAGTGGACACTTTTATATTTTCACAGTCGTTGCGAGTTCATGATTTTTCTATATTTACTTTATACGATGTTGAGATTATTTATTATTTTCGGAGGTATTATTTTATATTTTTATGGTGATGGCATACTTGCATCGATGCTTCGGCTACTCGGCTGATCACCGGTAGTCTGACCAGAGTTGAGAGATTCCTCTAGGCAGGGTTGAGAGATTCCCTTGTTATGCCGCTGGGGTTGAGATATTCCCCTAGCCTATCACCGTCGGGCTTGAGAGATTCGCCTAGCACCTCTATATATACTTTCCGAACTCGCATTGCTTTACATTGTTTTATGTATACGAAATTGGTGAAAGGCATATGTTTATTTTCATCCACTCACTCTAACGTTTTTATTTCCCTTTCCCCTGGGCTTTTCGGTTTCCGTGCCCAGTATGCAGTTCAGATTCTGGTGTCGCATGTCGCAGTCGGAGGCTTAGTATTCGAGCGATGTTTCTTTTATGGTAGGTTCTTAGTTTGGCCTACTATTTATATATATATACTAGAAGTCGCTCTGAGCATTCTTATGTTATACTTTTATACGATTTTTCCCCGGATTTCTGTAAAGTATAGTTTTATTGATTACTTTACATTACTGTTATGATATTGAGAAATCCGGATGGGATTGGTGCCCACGGTTTGATTTTTGTGGCATAGGATGAAGTGTATTTTTCCGGGTGCAGGTTAATGGCAATTCCGTGTTAGTAGCGTTACTCTGCCGAAATTTTTGTGATTTTTGTTGGTTCGTGTTTTCAAAAGGAGTTTGATTCCGGTTTAGGAAACTAAATCGCGGTTGGGTCCTTTCAGTGGAGAAAATCTAATTGTTTTTATATAGGATATACTGCAACTTGGTTTTCTTGCCGTTATGGGAAGAACCTTTGCACATAAAAAACATGTTTCGAGCAATCTTCGACAGATAACAACTTTTTTTTTTCATTTTTCTGATTTATTTTTGTTATTACTCTGTTATTAATATGTCCTTCAGATATTAGTAGAGACCAAACTCAAAAGGCTAAAGCAGTATAAAAATAATATGATAAGCAAGGTCAATCTTATAAATAATAGTACGTGTAGGTTAAGTTTAACTCATCCACTTATATGGTGAAGGTTCTTGACTGGGTTACTCGGAGGAGAGATATCTTGGATGATTTAGGGTTTTTGGGTTCTTTTCAGCAGCCCACGGCTTGGCGACGGCCTCTGCCTCGTCAGTGGTGTGGGGTTGCTGCCGGACGAGAGTTTGGGGCAGGAGTTGTGGTGGGTTGCGCTCATCTCGGGTCGAGCTTTGGAGGAGGATCTGGGGTAAGCTGGTGATGGGTTGGTGGTGGGGTATAGGTTGGTGGAGGAGAAGTCCATGTTGAGCGACTATGGGACTCTATTGAGCCTCAACGACGGCGGAAGGTAAGACATGTAGATCTGGTTCATATCGAAGTGCGGTTTCGGCAACTGGTGTGATTATTTTTCGGTGATCTAAGGTTTTTAATAGCAAAGGACTGGCGGTAGAGTCAAGTGCGACGGGGCCCCTCCCTTAGCTATTCGGCGAGGACCAAGGATGGTGGTGCGGCAGTGTGCGGGTTTGGGAAGGTGAAAGGACGGCGGTAGATTTTTCTCCTTTGTTGGGTTGGGCTTGTAGGGACCTATACAATTTATTTTTAGTTATGGCTTTTTTCATGTTTCTTTGTTTTGGTTTAGGATTTTATTTGGGTTTTATTTGTCCCTACTCTTTTGAGCTAGGGTTCTAGTATCGTTGTCAAGTTGTGGAGCCATGGTTATGGCGTTTCTCCCAAGAATAAGGTGATCTATACTCAATGCATTCAAGTTGACAATATGAAGGTGAATTTCCCTTGTACATGGTCTCGATGGTTTGTGACACGGTGTTTACAAGGGTGAATTGGTCCATTGTAATGTTGGTGACAAGGTTGTATCAGGATATCCGGGATTGTGCTCTTAGTTTGGTAGCCTGTTTTAGGCGTTGGGTATGCTTAGGGGTTGAGCCCGACTGGCTTTGTTTGATTGTTTATTACAATGAACCCTTAGGATCTAGTGTTTGGAAGAAGAAGTGTTTTGGTGTATGTACTTTGACCGAATGTTCCACGATGTAATCGTTAGTGATTAATAAAATGTTTCTTTCTCAGGAAAAAAAAAACTCATCCACTTATATATTCTTTGTCAACAGTGAAAAGATTAAAAGTAGGCCTTAGGCTCGAGTTGACCATGAAAAGTGATGAACAAAGCTCAAACCGAAGTACAATAATGTTTTTCATGTCGTGATGTAATAATAGAAAGACAATTATAGCAAGACACGTAGTACACCAATTCTGTTTAGTTTATGTTTTTCGTTCCTACGTGAAGCTAATGCCAAATCGAGAGCAATTTTTTATTATTATTACCTTACCATTTAGGGGTCACTATATGTGACGACCCGAACCAGAATCAGTAGAGTAGTCGGCCTAATTCATGAGTTAGCGCGTAATCACAGTTTTTCGTAAATTGTTTGAATTGCTGGTTTTGATCATGACTTAATTATCCGGCGAGAATTTGAGTTGAGTCTCTTCTTGAGAGTTGTTGTACATGTGATTTCGAGTTCGTGGGCAGTTCCGGATTATTATTTCGACGACCGAAGAATATAATATGAATATTTGAAATTACAGAATTTCGTCGAGTTTATCCGTTCGTATTGAGTTATCCGAATCGTGATTGTGATCCATTTTGGACCGTCGATTTTTAACGACTCGAACCAGAATCTGATGCATATTCGGCACGATTCTCGAGATTGAGTTTAGTCGTGGTTTTACGTCGTAAATGTGGTTTGTCGACCTTATTCGCGACTTTGTTATCGGTCGAGAATTTGAGTTGGGTGTCTTCACGGAAATTGTAGAGTACATGATTTCGAGCTCGAGGGC
Source organism: Geum urbanum (assembly GCA_946800695.1). NCBI lineage: Eukaryota > Viridiplantae > Streptophyta > Magnoliopsida > Rosales > Rosaceae > Geum > Geum urbanum. The sequence continues at coordinate 13,005,431 of OX327008.1, read as the reverse complement.
GGTTCCAGAAGATTTTTCCGATAACCAAGGAATATTTTATGATTATTTGAAATTTCGGTATCCAACGAGTTTATCCAATTGTTTCGAGCTTATCCGAGTCATTTCGTATATTCGTTTTGGACCGTCGATTGACCCGAGGCGCGAGTATAAATATCAGAATAGTCGAGAAATAGTTGAGAATTTCATTTCGGGCATTGACTGAGTTGACTTTCCATTTTGGGAAACTTTGACCGTTGACCCGTGGTGAAAACTTTCCGTTTTCGGCTTCAACGTCCGACGACCAAATTCCGGCCACCTCCGGCCAAGTGAAAGGTAGGGATCGCTTCCTTGTTTGATTTCGAGTAGGTCTGTATTTGATTTGAGGGAAATTGATTGAGTTTTGAGGGTGTTCGAATCGGGCCGAGTTGGGGTTTTCGCCGGTGACGGTTGGCCACTTTCCGGCGAGCCACGGTAGTGGTGGTTAGGGGGGTTTGCTTCCCCTAGCCTAGGTGATGCTCCTAGGGTGTTTTATTTTGGGAATTGATGAGGTTTCGAGGGTCACCGGTTAGGTCACTGGAGAGTTCGAATTCAGAACTGTTTCGAGTAAATTGAGGTGGTTCCGTTGTGATTTGGCCTTCGGAGTAGAAGAGGAAGTGATTCGAAATGAGGAGAACTTGAAATCTGGAAGTTTTAGCCGTGGAATTCCACCGATAACGGCGCGCCGCCGCCGCCGGCGGTTAACAGCGGAACTCCGGCCAAGAGTTGACTTTTTAGATTTTGGTGTAATTAGTGTCGTTTTTCTCGAAATCGCGCCATGATTATTGTCCAGAGGTTTTCGGGTTGATTTGGTTTGCCGATTTTCAGTCGAGGTTTCGAGTGGGGATTTCAGAATTTCCGTTATACATTTTGTTCCGTATTGCATATTTTCGAGAACGGTTGGTTTCCGTGATTCAGTACAGGGTTGAGAATTATGATTTTGATCAGTTATGTTTTTGTGGATATTCAGGAGATCGAGATTGAGATCGGGACCGTGATCGTGCTTCTGGCGAGGGATCTTCCGCCGGTCCTCGAGATTAGAGCAAGTGCGCGTTTTGCTCACCTGTGAGTGGACAATTTCTTTTCACGGAATTCTTGCGAGTCTTTTATGTGATTTACGAATTTGAGCATGCGTATGAGATTTCGGATTTGCATGAGCATATGATTTACGATTATACGATTATACTTATATGGATATACGTATACGAATATACATACACTTATATGCTGTTTCATGCATTTGCATCGAAATGTTTATGATTTGGTTTACACAGAGTACAGTCGTGGTTACGTTGTTGTATCGATACACTCGCCTTTCGGCTGATCCCCGATGGTAGGCATTTGTCAGGGGAGGCTGTGACTCCTGACCCGAGGTCTTTACCGCGGGGAGGCAGACCTTTGACCTGAGGCCATTTCTGGCTAGAATCACGTGTGGGTCTGGGATCCCGTGATTCTGACTGTACTAGCACGGTGTGTGTCCATGAGTGACCCCGTGGGATTTTTACTTGCATGCTCAGTACGCTGGAGGATTATGGTTTTACCTCGTGTACTATATTATTTTATTTACCTGGACTCGCATATGTTATTTTAAACATATATATTAACTGGTGAAAGACATTTATTTTTGTCCACTCACTCTAACGTGTTTATTGTCTTTCCCCTGGGCTTTTCGGTTTCCGTGCCTAGTTGCAGTTCAGGTTTTGGTGTTTTCACGTCTCGGTTTGGAGGCTAGTGATCAGAGTTACCTGTGCTTTCCAGTAGGTTCATGTTTCGCCTACTGATGTGTATATTGTATATGTTTTCCTTTAGAGGTCGCTCTGATACGTTCTGATACTTGTTTATATGGATTTTCTCGGATATATATATATATACACTACAGTACTGTTTACTGTTTATGATTCATATATTGATGTTGAGAAATCCGGATGGGATTGGTGCCCACGGTTTGGCTTTTGTGGCATAGGATGAAGTATTATTTTCTGGGTGCAGGATATGGCAATTCCACGTTAGTAACGAAACTCTGCCGAAATTTTGAAAATTTTTTGTTGGTTCGTATTTTCAGAAGGGGTTCGATTCCGGTTTAGGTAACTGAATCAGGATTGGGTCCTTTCACGATTGTCCCAAGCCGCGAGTATAAATATCGGAAATAGTCAAAAAATTGTCGAAAAAGCACTGTTGGAAGTTTGACCGGCGTTGACCCTTTCTGGTGGGTTGACCACCGTTCACCGAGGTGATTTTTGGACCATTTGAATTCCATCGGCGGACTGGCCGTTTCTGGCCGTTTCAAGCCACGATCTTGGAAGGTAAATGATTCTCCTCATGATTCTAAGCTGTTTAGCACTTGAAATTTCTCGATTTGGTTTCGATTTGAGGGAGAAAATTTGAGTTGAAATTAGAGGTTTTTCCGGCCGGTTTTGGGTTGGCTTGGCGGTGGCGCTCCGGCCACGGGGGTGGCCGGGGATGGAGGGGTTTTGATCGTGGGGCCACGGCGGTGCTTTTGGGAGGGGTCTCGAAGGCTGCCGTGCGCCGTGGACGGAGGATCGACGGCGAACAGCTTCGCCGGCGGTGAGGAACCCCGTGACTTTCGAGCTGATTTCCGGCGTGTGCGGCCGGAATTGGTGTGACGACTTGGAACAGAATCAGTAGTGTTAATCAGCTTAAGCCATGAGATTATGCGTAATCGCAGATTTCTGATAGTTGATTGAATCGCCAGACTTGATCACGACTTAATTATTGGCCGAGAATTTGAGTTAAGTCTCTTCTCGAGAGTTGTTGTATGCGTGATTTCGAGTTCGTGGGCTGTTCCGGATCATTATTTGGACGACCGAGGAATATAATATGAATATTTGAAATTTCAGTATATTGTCGAGTTTATCCGAATCATGATTGTGATCCGTTTTGGACCGTTGATCGACCCGAATCGTAGATGGAATGATTAATGACTTGATTTGTGAGTTTCGCGATTTGTTGTGATTTCGGCATAATCTACTAATACGGTGGACTTGTTAGCTACTAAATTATCGGACGAGAATTTGATTTAGGATCCTTCATGAAAGTTGAAGAGAATTTAATTTCGAGGTTGTGGGAACTTCCGGAAGATTTTTCTGAGTTACGAGGATTAAGTTACGAATAATTTTGACCGTTGATTATTTAATCGGATAAGCATGTGTTGGATTGAACCGTTGACTTTTTATTGGATTTTTCTAAGTGTTTGACTTCGGGTGGAAATTGAAGAATATGTCGAGATGAGTTTGTTGACGCGAGAATTGTTGAAAACGGAATTACGATACGAAAGTTACGGGTATTCGAAGTTTGTCGTAAAATTAATTATGGAAGTTTCCTAAAAGGGAAGGTATTTAAACTGGGCTTCTATATTTGGAAAGTCAAAGCTTGCATTTATCACGTTGACCGAGTCAACTCGGCTGTGGGAGGAGGCGCGACGGGGCACCACGGCTTGCCGGCGGCGAGCTACCGTCCGGCCACCCCAGGCCTCGGGCTTGGACTTTTCCGGCTCGTCTCGGCATCCTCGTCCCCTTTCCGGCCACCGTTCACGGCGTGGGTCGCCGGAGGAGAGTGTTTTTCCGGTTGAAAGTTCGTGAATTTTGGGGTTTTTGGGTCAATCTTTTTCCAAACAAATTGAGCTACTTGATCTACTGGGCTTTGAAGCTCTCATCTCCACGAATCTAACCATATAGGTATGGTGCTCCAATTCGTTTTGTACATGGAGAATTCATGGATTGAAATTTGTGTGATAATTCGGTTTTGCATGAAATTGAGCTAGTTAGAGTTTGAATTGATCTTTGGTGTAGTTATGGAAGTTGTTTGTTGGATGATTTTGAGTGGAATAGGCTTTGGTCTGCCGGGAAATTTTTCAGTTGGGTGGTGCCGCCGCCGCCGGTGGTGGTCAATGGCGGTCTCCGGTCAAAGTTGACTTTTCGGAGTTTTCGACGAGTTATATGTCGTTTCACTCAGAATCGCGCCCCGATCGCAGTGGTGAGGTTTGTTTTTCGATTTGAGCATCGGAAATTATAGCGAGGTTTTGTGATGTGATTATCGGATTTTCGACAATTCATCATTATTGGATTATATGTTTCCGGGAACGGTTGTTTCTCGTAATTTGATTTGAGTTGTCGAGTTATGATTTTGAGGAATGGATTTTATCATTATTTAGGGGTTCGTGATCGTTCGTTTGGCGAGGGATTTTCCGCCGGATCACGGGACTAACGCGAACTGCGTTACGCTCACCTGTGAGTGGACAATTTCTTTTCATTGATAATCGCGAGTCTTTATACATGTTTTACGAGCATGCATACTAGATTATGTTTTATATGAGCATGTGTTATACGATTATGCTTATACCATTATATATTACGTATATGCATTTATATATTGCTTTATGCATTTGCATCGAACTATTTATGATTTGGTTTACACAGAGTACAGTCTCAGTATATGTTGTTGTATCGATACACTTGCATCCCGGCTGATCCCCGATGATGTTTACCGGGGGAGGCTGTGACTCCTGACCCGAGGCATTTACCGAGGGGAGGCAGACCTCTGACCTGAGGCCTTTCTGGCTAGAATCAAGTGTGGGTCTGGGATCCCGTGATTCGGACTGTACTAGCACAGATGTGTCTACGAGTGACCCCGTGGGATTTTCCATGCATGCTCTGTATGCGCGAGGAGTTAGAGTATCTCTCGTGTACCATATGATTTTTATGCATTTTGACTCGCATATGTTTTTATAACACATATTATTCGGCGAAAGACATTTATTTTCGTCCACTCACTCTAACAGTTTTCATGTTTTTGCCCTAAGTTTTTCGGTTTCCGTGCCCAGTTTGCAGTTCAGATTCTGGTGTCGCACGTCGTGGTCGGAGGCATAGTATTCAAGCGATGTTTCTTCTATGGTAGGTTCTTAGTTTGGCCTACTATTTGTATATCTATACTAGAAGTCACTCTGAGTATTCTGATGTATATTTTAATACGATTTTCCCCGAATTTCGATAAAGTATAGTTATATTTATTACTTTACATTACTGTTGATATATTGAGAAATCCGGATGGGATTGGTGCGCATGGTTTGATTTTTGTGGCATAGGATGAAGTGTACTTTCCGGGTGCAGGTAATGGCAATTCCGCGTTAGTAGCGTTACTCTGCCGAAATTTTTATGGTTTTTATTGGTTCGTGTTTTCAGAAGGGGTTTGATCCCGGTTTAGGAAACTAAATCGGGGTTGGGTCCTTTTAATTGGACCTGGCCTCAGTTGGGAAAGATGTTGGGCTTGAGGAGGAGAACCTTGTGGAAGCTTGGCCGCCGGAAAATCTCTCTGGTTGATGGCGCGCCGCCGGCGGCGGCGGAGTTCAGGCGACCGGTTGACTTTTTAGAATTTGATGATTTTAATGTCGTTTTGCTCGTATTCGCGCCTCGATCATCGCCTTGAGGTTTTCGAGTGGATTTGGGTACCGGATTTTTAGTCGAGGGTTTGAGTGGAGATTTCGGGAATTTCGTCGATTATTTTTGTATCAGTTATATATTTCCGGGAACGGTTGATTTCCGAGGTGTGGTACAGTGTTGTGAATTGTGATTTTGATCAGATATATTTTGTTATTATTCAGGGGATAGAGATCGTGCTTCGGGCGAGGGAACTTCCGCCGGATCTCATGATTAGCGCGAGTGCGCGCTGTGCTTACCTGTGAGTGGACTTTTCTATTTTCACTGTCGTTGCGAGTTCATGATTTTTCGTATTTATTTATATATGATATTGAGATTATTTATTACTTTTGGAGGCATTATTTTATATTTTATATGGTGATGGCATTACTTGCATCAATGCTTCGGCTACTCGGCTGATCACCGGTAGTCAAACCCAGAGTTGAGAGATTCCTCTGGACAGGGTTGAGAGATTCCCCTGGGCAAGGTTGAGAGATTCCCCTAGCCTATTACCGTCGGGCTTGAGCGATTCGCCTGATCGTCGGGCTTGAGAGATTCGCCTGGCACCTCCATATATATATATTTTTCGAACTCGCTTTGCATTGATTTTATGATATATGAAATTGGTGAAAGGCATATGTTTATTCTTGTCCACTCACTCTAACATTTTATTTGCCTTTCCCCTGGGCTTTTCGGTTTCTGTGCCCAGTTTACAGTTCGGATTCTAGTGTCTCACGTCGTGGTCGGAGGCTAGTCGTTCGAGCTACCTTTCTTTTCCAGTAGGTTTTTTGTTTTACCTACTGTTGTATATTTTGTATATATTTACTAGAGGTCGCTCTGATACACTACTGGTATATTTTCTTATAATTTTCCCCGGATTTCTGTAAAGTACAGTTATGTTTACTGCTTTACTTTATTGTAATGATATTGAGAAATCCGGATGGGATTGGTGCCCACGGTTTGGCTTTTGTGGCATAGGATGAAGTGTATTTTCCGGGTGCAGGTTAATGGAAATTCCGCGTTAGTAGCGTTACTCTGCCAAAATTTTTGTGGTTTTTATTGGTTCGTGTTTTCAGAAAGGGTTTAATTTCGGTTTAGGAAACTAAATTGGGATTGGGTCCTTTCACTATAAGCCCATGGGCCCAAAAAAGTTTGTGGACTTAAGCCCATTTAGATCTGAGTTTAAGCCCGAATATGTCCGACTCAGTGGACATAAGGCCGGGCTTGGGCAGATGTGTCAAACCCCGTCGGCGTCCCAAAGTCCTGCTCATCAAGACCCGTCGAGGCTGGCCCGGTCCGACCCATAAGGCTAAGTCCGTCAAGCCAATCAAATAAATCTTATAGATAATTTGATTAATATAAACCTCTAAAATCTCTAAATTATCTTAATATCATTCATTTGCATACCAATTATCAATGTTTAAAGCTTATATATTATCTACTGTGTGTAATTAATATATAATTGATTGTTAAATATTATTAATTTTCATTTTTTTATTTAATACATATAAAAGGACCATAGATCCAACCTTAGGCCATCTCCAACAATAGAGGTTCTATACCTCATAACAGAACCCTCATCAGAAATCTTATCTCCAACCCATAAAAATTTCAGTCCTATACCCTAAAACTCAGTCTCATACCTTATATTAGGTTCTAAAATGGAACCTGATTTGAGGTATAGAACCTTGAGGATTTTGGTGGGCCAAGAAAAAAAAATGAAACAGCAGAAGAGAGAGAAGAAGAAAGACGTTGCACGTGAGATGGAGAGAGAGAGACAGAAACACGCGCGGAGGGAGAGACGGGAAGGCGAGTGAGTGCGAAATCAGTGGCTAGCAAATGGCGCTGGCATGCTGGAACGTTATGAGTAGGGCCCAGTGGCCAGTCACATGGCACATGCGTGCTGTGTTGATTGTTTGAAGCCCAACTAGCCCAACGACTCTTTAGCCAAACGGCTGCTTCCATGCATAAATAATTTGCAATTCTCATGCATATATTTAATTTTTCTTACACCAAAATAAATAAATAAAACACTGAAAAAAATTATAAAAAAAATGTTCGTTGTACAGTGATTTTTTTGCATCTCTATAAATACCAACACAAAAACTCATTGTTTCTTACACCAAAATTTTCTACTTTTTCTCAAGAGAAAATTTTCTCTCTAAACTTATCTCTCTCTAGTTTTTGAAGATTTTTTTGTAGCATCATGCCACCAAGAGTGGCTAAGGATCCAAGGCAAAAAAATTGGCAAAAAGATGAAGAAGAAGTGTTGTGCCAAGCCACTATAAGTACTAGTAATGATTTAAACACGGGTACTAACCAAGCCGCTAAAGTCTTGCGGGAGCGTATTAGTGCGGCGTATGAAGCCACAAAGCCAACCAAAGCATTTTCTCGATCCAGAATGAGTTGTATGGCTCGTTGGAAAAAGATTTGTCCCGCATGCATGAGATGACTTTCATCTCTCAACCATGACTTTCATCAAAGCTCATGGTAGTGGTGAAAACGAAGCCGACCAAGTAAGTATACATTTAAATTATGCATATAAATATAGTTACTATATTTTCAAGTGCTTAGAAATTATTAATTACTAATTTATTTTTTGATTGATTATGTAGCTTGTAATTGCTAAAATTGAATATCACAAATTGTCAAAAAGGGAGATGTTCTCTTTTTTCCATTGTTGGGAGATATTGAAAACACATCAAAAATTTATGAATCCTCCTGATATGAATTTTAGCTCCGATTTTGAGCCGCCTATCGACTTGGATGATTATGACAATACACCCGATGATGGAGCAACTCCAAGTGCACCACCTAAGGAAGCTCGACCTAAAGAATCTCATCCAATGGGAAATAAAGCAGCTAAGGCGACGAAAAAGAAGAAGAGTGAAGATCTTGGAGAGAGCATTCACGCCTAAATGAAAAGATTGAACGACTTGCGTGAGCGTGAGTTGGCACATAACCAACAACTCCTTCAAGGGGCTAAGGCGGCGGAGAAACAAGAAGACGATGATCGCATAATGGCGGTGGATCCGAGTATATACTCTCCCAACAAAAGAGCTTATTGAGAGAGGAGGCAAAGAAAGATATTAATTTGATGAGGAGAAAATAGCCAATGAGAGTCCTACCACCCAACCACATATTCCTCAATCATCTTCAAGCAATCATGGAATTTGACAATTTGTCCATCTACACGCTGGTTCAAGATACATCATGGTTATGAAATAATGTTGAAGAGTCATTAGTTAAATTTTAATTAATGTGTTGTTGTTTTTATTATGTTGTTGCTTATTTTAATTAATGTGTTGTTTTGCTTAATTAATGTGATATTGTAACTTGTTCTAAATTTTAATAAAGAGTATTTTGTTGTTTTCTTAAAATTGATCAAACTTTTATTTAGTATACTGTTATAACGGGACTCTCGTATGCTACCGGCTCATACCTAATTCAAGGCATATTCTAAGATATACACTCACTTAAATGCATAATTGATATAACTTTTATTAATAGCACACAAAATTAAAACTCACAATAACACTCCAAATGAAAAACACACAACAACACACCAAATTAAAAGCTTATAACAAAAAACCAAAATTAAAACATAATGGCAAAAAAACAAATTATTGAATTAAAAAAGGCACACCCTTCATCCATGGTTACGTCGACTTTCCACGTGTTTGTTCCATCCATAATACACTAGATTGTCTCTAAGTGAATCATGGATCACTGGACATCGAATCTCGTCGTAACTTTTCACATATTCTCGCACTTATCAAGGATTGCGGTGCACTTCCTGATCATTATCTGTCCTATCATATACCTCTGCGCGCCTCAGACGAGTCGGGATATCATCAATGTCAAAAGGCTCATCCTCCCCGTATTCATCCTCTACAATCATGTTGTACAAGATTATGCAAGGCATCATAATGTACTAGAGACTCTCTCTACTCCAAAGATGAGCTGCCCCCCTCACGATTGCAAAACGTGCTTGCAAAATACTAAATGCTCTCTTCACGTCTTTTCTATAAGCCTCTTGCATCTTTGTAAAATGTCTTGTCTCTGGCATGGTAGGATTTATAATTGCTTTGATTAAAGTCCCCCAGTTGGGGTAGATATATGCCATCCACCAAGTAATAGGCTTGAGTATACATGTTTTCACCTACCTTGTATTTCACTCGAGGAGCTTTACCTTGGCACACATCGTCGAACAAGAGTGACCTCCCCAGAACATTTAAATCATTGAGAGACCCTGGAAGTCCAAAATATGCATTCCATATCCACGTATCATATAAAGCCACCGCCTCTAAGATAATAGTAGATTTACCTTTGTAGCCTTGATATTGCTCGTGCCAAGCAGTATGACAGTTTTTCCATTGCCAGTGCATACAATCAAGGCTCCCTACCATACCTGAAAATCCATGATTGTCGGCTTTTTTAGCAACCATATGAGATTTGCTTTCTCTGGTGCACGAAGGTACTTCTTGTGATAAACATTCCAGATAGCTTTTGTAAAGTGATCCAAAATCTCGAGAGCAGTGGATTCGGCGACATCAAGGAACTCATCACACAAGTCGGCTGACAAACCGTAAGCGAGCATCCCCATAACACATGTTAGCTTCTGTTCAGTTGAGAAGCCGACTCTATCGGAAGCATCCAATGTCTGAACAAAATATGGATTGTAGTCGGCAACATCACGCATCATTCCCTTGAACAGCTCATGTCGCATTCAGTACCGCCTACGGAAATGGTTTTTTTTTTCAAACCTACATACAGGATTAAAGTATAGATCCTTCAATCGCCGGTCCATATCTTCTCGATCTCTTTGAATGTACGCTTGACCTTCAGAAGAACCACCCCACTGTGAATTTTCTTCATCCATCCTCTGCGAGTGTGAGGCAGCTGAAATCATCATGAGATCATCCTCGTGATTTCTCGAGCCCCTAACTTCTTCATCATTCTTGAGTAATTTCTTGAACCTATTGAGCATAGTTGAAACAAACTCAAAGTATGAGTAGAAAATTTAGAAACCACAATTTTGATTGTGGAGGAGGACTGTTTTTGAATTGGTGATGATGAAGGAAGGAGAGCTCTGTTTATAAAGAAAATGGAGATGATTTAGGAATTGACATGTGGCAGATAAGAAATACGATGCAATCCCGACGACCAATCATAGTATGACACGTGATACCGCAAATCATATCCGAATTATCGGTTTGATATCATATTTACGTCAATGTGATTATGCTCATATGGATCAACACATGGCCAATAAAATCACATCTGAAATAGGGATAAAGTCACATGACACTAATTAATAATTTTTTATTAAAAAATTCAATAATATAGATTATTTTAAATTAAAAGAGTGTATAAATTATTATAGAATACAATATGTATACTTTAATATAAAAATATATATATATAATAAAGATTATGAGTTTTAAGGTATAAGGTATAAGATCTATTGTTAAAGATGAGAAGATAAGTCTTAAAATGAGGTATATGACCTTAATGGTTGGAGATGGGAAAGTCCTATAATGAATAGTGATTTTACAAAATTTCATAATAGGATATGAGACCTTGATAGTTGGAAATGATCTTATAGGCTTAGCCTAACCCTCCTAAAAAACTTCATAAGGTCAAGAGCCTAAAAAATCTTTGGGCTTGAAATTTAAAAAAAAATTCAGTCCTGCCCGCCTAATATCGAATCCTAGACCGAGTCAATAAGAGAGACTTAAAAGGATAATTTTGAAATTTAGACTCCATTAACATGAGCAATGAGCAACTTGGGCAGAAGATTTTGAATATTTAAATATTGACTGGGCTTTATGTTTTTCCATGCCATTTTCCCTACTCAAGAAACTACTTCCAAACAAAACTTCTCCGACTTCATTCCGATTTAATAAGTCAGCCACTTCAACAAAAAAAATCAACTATACCGGTCTAGGTCCGGTCTGGTTAGTGGTTAGTTCGAGTTTTCGGGTCCTTTCCCATCACCCCATGCCTAGTCAAAAGAAGCAAGACAAAAAAGCTGAAAAGCGAGGAGCCAAGCCGGTAGAACCGAGTGAGCCGAGTACCGGATAGGGTTGGTGGAAGACGGGCACTAGCCAGTTAACAATTAGAAATCTAATCTCACCAAACCCCGGACTAGCACCATCCCTTGATTTAAGATCAAACGGTGACGACCCAAACAGCCTTGATTGGATACGTGTAAATGAAATGAAGCCCAAAACATAAGTGCTCGGTAAAATGGTGAACCGGGTAGATCTATAAATAAGCAGAGCGCAGGCATTTGAATCTGCATAGACTTTTTTTGGAGTCCTTCCTATTTCACATCCTTTCTGTTCGATCGGGGGTCTGGTCTGGTTCGAAAAGCACAGCCTACTCCTTCTCAGATCTACGCTCGCTCTCTACAGGTTTTCATTCTTGTCTTCTCCACTATGTCGCTCTCGTTTCTGCTTTGCTTGTTGCTCGTGTTTAGCTTGTAATGCTTGCAGATCTGCTGGTGTTGTATTAAGATCTGAATAGTTCGCGAGCGCGATTTAGTAACTGAGTTAGGTGTTAGAATGTACTGTTCCATTTTTTTCAGTGTGAAGTTTGCAGATCTGATTCTATATGAACTTTGTTAGCTTCCGAACCGTTGATTTGTGTTTGCTCTGCCTATTTCTCTAGACGCTGGTTGGTTTTGTAATGAACTTGTTTGATTATTTTTTGATTATTTATGAAAAGTGAGACGTTTTACTACTGACAGTATTGTTATAATTATCAATTATGAAAACTCTGTTATGGATCGACTATGGTGAGTTTTGTATTGGTTTCAGACTAGTTGTTGAAGTTTTCGTATATATTTCTTTCTCAGTGTGCTTAAAATATCATTATCACTCTCTGTAGAACGTTCACTCTATTTGATGCTTTGGAATATGACTCGGTATCTCTGCTTTTCAGAGAATAGTTACTTTTTACACGTACAGTGTAAGTTCGGATTTGGGATTAATCCTGTTTTAACTGTTTGGAGTTTTTGGTGATGTTTTATTCTGTATCGTTTGGATTATTCTTTTTTATTATAGCTGTGTAAATCTAGGTCGTACTGCTTATCCTGACATTGACTCATCGTGATGTGATATTGTGTTGTGTAGAAAATGGAGACTTTCCTATTCACATCTGAGTCTGTGAACGAGGGGCACCCCGACAAGCTGTGCGACCAGATCTCTGATGCAGTGCTTGATGCTTGCCTTGAGCAAGACCCTGACAGCAAGGTTGCCTGTGAGACATGCACCAAGACAAACATGGTTATGGTGTTCGGAGAGATCACCACTAAGGCTAATGTTGACTACGAGAAGATTGTCCGTGACACATGCCGCAACATTGGATTTGTTTCTGATGATGTTGGTCTTGATGCTGATAACTGCAAGGTCTTGGTCAACATTGAGCAGCAGAGCCCAGATATTGCTCAGGGTGTCCACGGTCACTTTACCAAGCGCCCAGAGGAGATTGGAGCTGGTGACCAGGGTCACATGTTTGGCTATGCCACTGATGAAACCCCTGAGTTGATGCCCCTTAGCCATGTCCTTGCTACCAAGCTTGGTTCCCGTCTCACTGATGTTAGGAAGAATGGTACCTGCCCGTGGTTGAGACCTGATGGTAAGACCCAGGTGACTGTTGAGTACCACAATGAAGGTGGTGCTATGGTTCCACTACGTGTCCACACTGTTCTTATCTCCACCCAGCATGATGAGACTGTCACAAACGATGAGATTGCTGCGGACCTCAAGGAGCATGTCATCAAGCCTGTTGTCCCTGAGAAATACCTTGATGAGAAGACAATCTTCCACCTCAACCCATCCGGTCGCTTTGTGATTGGTGGTCCTCATGGAGATGCAGGTCTCACTGGACGCAAGATTATTATTGATACCTACGGCGGTTGGGGAGCCCATGGTGGTGGTGCCTTCTCTGGAAAGGACCCTACCAAGGTGGACAGGAGTGGTGCTTACATTGTCAGGCAGGCTGCCAAGAGCATTGTTGCAAATGGTCTTGCTCGCAGGGCCATTGTGCAGGTCTCCTATGCCATTGGTGTCCCTGAGCCCTTGTCGGTGTTTGTTGACACATATGGAACTGGAAAGATCCCTGACAAGGAGATCCTTGAAATTGTGAAGGAAAACTTCGACTTCAGGCCTGGAATGATCACAATCCACCTGGACCTCAAGAGGGGTGGCAATGGAAGGTTCTTGAAGACTGCTGCCTACGGACACTTTGGAAGGGATGACCCCGACTTCACCTGGGAGGTTGTGAAGCCCCTCAAGTGGGACAAGCCCCAATCTTGAGATTCATCAGTTGCACCCTGTCATTGTACGTTCAATGCTTGCATCAAGTAGGATGAATAATGTGTGCTCTCAAAGTCTAATGTCTAATTTTCTTACGTATTTGTGTCTTTCTTATTTTATTTGGATTTACTGTTTTTTATCCATCAGTGTGTTTCTGTAATGATCAGAATTTTGCCCATATCGATGGCATTTCAGCTATCTATGATAGAAGTTACTAGCTTTCAACATGCACCTGTGATTGCGTGCAGAGTTGGTGTTATGTGTGGCAAAACTAATTTAAAACTTCAAATTGGTATTCCGTCCAATTTCTAATTTATCTAATTTAAGCAGAGTTAGTACTGTTGCATTATTCTTGCATATTGTGTTCTAAATTGAATTTTTTGTGGTGGATCTTATTCGAGTTATGTTGGCTTATTTTAAAAGGAAAATTGTCCAAATAATTATCTAACTATATTAAGATAGATCTATGGTTTGACATATATCAAATTTGTCACTCAACTCAACATTTAACTATCAAATGTGTTACTTGTTTTGAAACGTCAGTTAAAACTTCAATATTCCGTTATTATTTAAAGGGTATTTATGTCTTTCGTTTCTTTTTTTATATATTACTTTGGGCCCAAAAAATTTATATGGGCAACCAAAAAAAAGATATGGACACCCAAAAAATTATATCGAGATAGAGGAGATGGATGCCACGGTCGAGCTCGTGGAAGTGAGTCACGAGAGGCTGAGCAACAAGTCGCCATGACTTTCCCAACAGAAATGGCTTTCATGGCAACACCCTACAGTTGCAAAGACTCTCTCAACTTCTTACTAGAGAATTGTGTCGCTACTAGTACTACTACTCCTACCATGAAAACCACCGCAACTCAGAATCAGTACCACAGGAGTGGCAGTGTAGCTTTGGAGAGTTGTACTACTACTAGCACACTCGGAACTCGAAATCAACAATAGCATGGTCGGAAGAAGAGGAAGTGAACGTCAAAGGGTTTGCAAGATCAAGGAAGAAGCCGAGACATAGAGAATGACTCACAAGAATGTCACCAGAATGTCTGGACGTCGTTGCGACGCCAACCGATCGAATTTGGACTCGAGACCATTGATGTTTGAATGCTTTAGGAGATGGCTTTAAAACCCCTAGAGTTTGGCAAGGTATCTCGGCTTGAAACAATGTCGACGATGGCGAAATCAACCCAAAACCTTAGATCTGAGTATATTGTATATTCATTATGTATCTTTTCGACTTATTAATGAAGTCCGAAGAAATATACAATTTTTACCATTTATATATACATTGCAGAGGTGGTTTTCACGTGAAAAACGAGCTCAAACCCACGTGGGAAGATGAGGTCCAAGGGGGCAGGTGATGTGATTCGAGTTATATCGAGTTAGATTTTGTTGATCAAG
Source organism: Geum urbanum (assembly GCA_946800695.1). Classification (NCBI taxonomy): domain Eukaryota; kingdom Viridiplantae; phylum Streptophyta; class Magnoliopsida; order Rosales; family Rosaceae; genus Geum; species Geum urbanum. The sequence goes on along the minus strand of OX327008.1, from coordinate 12,990,250 downwards.
TGTTGTCAATTTCTAACATTTGTGTTGCATTAATATAGGTACAAGGAGTGGAAGGCTGAGCTCCGAAAGCTCTGGACCAAGCACGATGACGACCAAGATAGTACCCCTAGCGAGTTCTGATTCAGAGAGTACGAGTGGTAATGGCTTGTAACCCACTTCAAGAACCCTCGATTATAGGTATGCAACCTAAGTATATTTGTGTTGTATCGTATTATATGAAAACAGTTAGCTAATAATTTTTTGATGTATGTTTATCCAACAAGGCAATTTCGGAAACGAACCCCAAGAACCGGTTAATGAACACCAAAAACCATCATACCGGTTCCAGATCATATTTGGGTGGGATGGAAGAGGCCGCCAAACACCCAGAAGTCCCCGCGTTGGTGTATACTATGCATCACGCGTATCTGCAGTGCCCCGAAGATGCTGTAAGTCTTGAGCCTTCATAAATTAATTAACATATTTGCTAATATATGTTTTTTCTCTAAAATTTTTTGTATGTTTAATAATATGTTATTCATATTTTAGTGTCAATTAGGTGAGAGTGCAAGAGGTGATGCCAGATGTGTTGACTCAAGTAGCGAGAGAGCTGTATCCTGACTCACAGGATGAGGAGCTCTCCTAGTACATCTCTCAGATTGATCCATTTGATCAGACTGTAGCGGTGAGAATCATGGCAACCACGATCCCTCCAGGAAAGAACACCTTTTACTGCAGGGGTCTCGACAAGAAGAGCCAAGGGGTGTTGAAGATGACTCCCAAATTCTCCCGCGGGTCTGGAAGTTCCAGAAACTCTGAGTTACAAAAGTAGCTTTAGAGGCAGACGAGGGAGATTGAGGAGTAATGGAGACAGATGGAGGAGATGCAGTAGGCGATTGCATTATAGAATGCGAGATTAGCCGAGCAACAGAGATTAGTCGAGCAGCAGATATGGCGACATATATGCAGTAATGTTATACACATTTTCAGGCTGCTGGAATCCAGATCCTGGCCCCACCTTCGAACATTTTCATTGCTCCACAGCCGCAGGAGGATCAGCAAGACCAAGGTATTGATTACATCAACAACATAGATTTTGATCATAGTTAGTGTAGGTGTGTTTTTGTTTGTATGGATGTGTACGTTGTTAGACAATATATGTTGTATTTTCCAATTGCAGGTAATCCAGAATCTGCAATTTTTTTTAAAAAAATTCATCAACTATAGCCGACGACATGAGCCCATGTCGTCGGCTATAATTTGCCAGAGTGCAATGTCGTTGGCTATAGTGATCCCATGTCGTCGGCTATAATTTGTCAGAGTGCCATGTCATCGGCTATAATTTGCCAGAGCCCATGAGCCCATGTCGTTGGCTAAAATCTTTCAAGTAGTGGGTGCTATGTCGTCACCACCGTTTTCATCTCCGAATGTTAGCAAGGTCACTTTCAGAGATAAAATATGAGAGAGAGAGAGAGAGAGAGAGAGAGAGAGAGAGAGAGCTTAATTAGTGATTGGTGTGAGATTCAGAGGATACTTCACATGTGGGGATGAAGTGAGATACCAAACAAACCCTTCGCTAAAGGGTGAAGTCTTGTGACTCAAGGGCAGGGCCAGAACAAGGAATTAAAATAGGGTGGGACTTAAACATTCTCCTATAGAAAAATTTTCTGATATAAGAGCAACTTATAGTAAAAAAGAAAGAAAAGAAAAATGATACACCTAAACAGAGGCGTAGTGAAGTTCATCGACAAATGCATGTTTGTACAAAACAAAATCTATAAAAAAAAAATTAGATGTAATACAAAATAAACTAAATATGACAGTAAGTTGATCAATCAACACATGTTGCAACAGACAATCACACAAAAACAAATAAAACAGCTAAAAAATACAAGAAAAATAACCTAGGTATTCGACAAAAACAGTAAGAAGACAAATAATAGTTCAACAGAGACATTGAACATTGAACAATAGTTCAACACTCCAATAACATAAAATTTCATCAAAATTCGTCAAAGTTACATGCAAGTGCCAACTATCAACCTAAGTTTTGTCGTAATTTGAATTCAATTGATTGGCTATAATTGAACAAAATTGAACTTGATACTGACCTGATTTAGGTGATAGAAGTGAACATATTCAAATTTTGAAAGACGATCTAAATAAAATTCACTTAAGTAAAGAATGATTCGCATAAATTAATTTAACCAAAATACAAAATTAAAGAATCAAGAAATCGAGATTTGATCGCAGATGTGAGAGTAGAATTTGGCAACCCTCAAGCTTGCACCGTTTTGGCTTGGAGAATCGACTTTCACCTTCATTTTGAGGATGAGACATCCTTCCTTCAGTTTGTTGTTGTTGTAGATCTCTGATAAGCTGCTGTCCTTGAGTATTCCCTGAGCATTCTGTCCAATAGCTTGCAAAATAAAGTCTATGCACGGTGTGGTACCACGCAGAGACCCTCCGATGATGAAATTAGCAATGATATCCGAATAATAGTTTATACGGGTTGAATGCCATCTTACCTGCATGTCTCCTCTAGCTCTCTTTAAATAGAGAAGGGATGAAGATATGTCTTTGCTTTCTTAAATAAGGAGATCGAGCTAGATTAGGAATTTGACTACTTATTCAGGACCAATTGGATTTTCCCAACTACCACATACCATTTTTCTAGTACTTCGGCCAAGTTTGTGACCATATTCTGAAAGGATTCTTGAATCCTCAACGTCTGAGGATTTCTCCTCCCTAGAAGAAATGGTGTCCTACTGTCGTGGAAACCTCGAGAGAATGTTCTATTGTCGTGGAGAACTTGAGGGATTACATTTCTGAAACCCCACATCAGGGACTTACTCAGAATACTCTACCTTTCAAGGATGGTCAAATCCAATGGCCACAACAGACATGTTACAATATCGAGGAGAGAGAAGATAAAGCCACTATTTGTTGTTGTTGGCTTGTTTTCCTTTTATGTTGTATACTTTCTTTGAAAACAAAGTTTTATATTGGATTTTTGGTTGCACATTCTCTCTAATCTAAATTGGATTTGATTTTTTTTATTAGCCTATAATACCTATATATAAGTTTTTTTCTCTTCCAAAAATTTAACTGGGACTTCAGTCCCACTTTCTTACATACTGGTTGTGCCCTTGCTCAACGGGCCAAAATTGTGAAGCAAGAGGTATGCATATATGGATTGGTGATTAAAGGGATAATCTATGCAGTGGGTTATGATGTAAAAGGAGGAAAATTGAATAGCTTCTAAGATCTAAGGACATGTATGCCTGAGGTTTGACTGATATGCTTTTGTTGTACTATCCTTCATGCACTAGGTTTCCTTATTTTAGCAAGCATACTAGCTAATTGTGACAAGATCTGCCCCAGACTACCGTAGTAATACAGAGTACGACCCGGAACAAAATTACACTATAATCGGGAACTTTGCGATAATCGTTAATTAATTGTTAATTAGTCGCGTCATTAACGACTTTTTCACTGGGCTAGAATTTGACATGACATTCTTCACGGGAATTGTAGATTATTTTATTTCGAGTTCGTAAGAATTTTTGGGGAATTTTTCGGAAATGCAAGATATTTATTATGTTTTCGGAAGTTTTTGTTTTCAAATAAGTATCGCGATGTTTATTGGAAGTTATCGTATTGGAATATCAAAAGAAACTCATTTTTTATTAGTTAATTATCGGCTGTACGATCGCGATAAAGTCAAATAATAGCTGTTAATCGTTTGAGGAGTTTTCCCCTATAAATAGCTAGTTTCCGAAAATAGCTAAACTACCTGATTTAGAAAGTCAAAATTTTGTATTGTTCACCCAACCCTCATTCGACCCGAATCGTGACCCATCAGAAAATGGCCGTACGGCCACCATTTCTAGTGCTCAAGGTATGGAAATTTGTCCTCTCAATGTTGTGATTGTGTTTATGGGGGGAATTTGAAGATTCGATGAGATTTTGAGGTTGTTTGGAACTAGGATGTTTAACCCGTGGGGTGTAACCGTCGTCGGTGACGCTCCAACAAGTATTGGTGGCTGTGGAGTGAGGGTTTTTGTCGTATGGACCACGAGGAGTCGATTGGGACAGGTTTCGAGGGCTACAATGGAGCGTGGCCGGCTTTTCGACGTTGGAAAGAATTTTACCGGAGATGTGTTCCGCCGACTTTCGGCCTCGAATCTGGTCAAACGCGCCGGAATTGGAGGAAGCCATAGTTATGAAAATGAATGAGCTTGAGGAGATCTAGAGTTTGGTGGGTTGAACGCTCTAATTGGAGTAGGTTCGACGAGAGGCGTGTGGGGCTCACGCGCCGCCGCCCACGGCGGAGCTCCGACGGGGGTATTATTAGATTTTTTCGAGGGGTTTTCTAGGATCGTTTTTAAGCCAATTTTGTATCGTTTTACATATATTGATGTCGTATACACTATATTTTCAGGACGCCGTGACCATGACCTCAGTGAGAGCAATACATCCGGATCACAGCAGTAGTTATAGACAGTGATTTTCAAAGTTGTTGCGAGTTTATGTTTATGCAGATTTACAGTCTCTTGTATTTTATTATAGTCGAGTTTGGAGGTATGTTTTTGATGGTTTTATTTTCAGTATCGATGCTTTAACTAGTAAGCTGATTACTAATTAGTTGTGTCAGACTGGGTTAGGACAAACACCCTGCCGACCCAGATCGTCTCAAGTCAGGACAAACACCCTAGATGATTCCATCACCTTGTATTTACAGTTATGGAGATGCTTTGGGTTAGGACAAACACCCTGAGCGCCCACCTCTATATTTTATTCAGTTTATTATTTTGAACTCGCATGATTTCACAGAAATCAGTAGAAAGGCACAGATAAAATATTTTACTATTTTACATTAATCATGAGTTTTTGTTTACTCACACTAATGTTTTTATCTGCCTATCCCTGGACCTTTCGGTTGCAGTGCTTCTCTTGAGCTGGATTTTGATTCCCAGAGGCTTTGAGTCTACTGAATTGTCATACATTTCTGTAGGTTTCGACCCACTAGCAGTGTATTTTCATATGCTTCATTCTGCTCCTAGAAGTTGCTCTGAACATTAGTGTTGTAAATAGTTTCAGTTTTAATTGTGAATTAATAGTATTACTGGATTATGAGTTTTCAGTTTCTGTAATACTGTTCTAGCGTTTTAATTAATTTACTTTTCACACATTATTGAGAAATCCAGATGGACATTGATGATCCATGATATTGTTCATGAGAAATCCAAAGTGTGATATTCTTGCACGTTTCTGGTAGTCCATTTCGTAGAGGAAATTATATTAAAAAATTTACAAAAATTCATGGTTTATGTCTTGTTGTTAGGGTGTGATCCTAGATTACTAGTTAATCTAGGGTTGGGTCCTTTCAGTAAGTCTTGCGGGACCCGTTTTATCTAGCACTGACTAATCAGTACTAGGTATTATAGCACGAGTAACCCTGAACTTCAACCGAGAAGACGAAAGCTGTGGACTGTCATTCCTCGAACTCTGTACGGTCACGACTTCAGTCAACTAACCTGAAATCTAGGCAATTTTGAAACAAATGGCTCAGGTAAAGGCATAAAAACATAAAACATTAAAGTGAGTGGACAAAACAACATAATCGTACGATATACGTAAAAATGAAGAAAATTGTAGCTATATGCCTTTCCACCGTTTTTGATAAAACTTATGCGAGTTCAAGATATCGTGAAATCGAAAGAAAGTGGAGGTTGTCACGTTTTCCCTAATCTGAATCGAAAATAACCGAATAACAAAGGTGATGTGATCGTTTAAGGTGTTTGTCCTAACCTTAGACGATTCATGGTAAAACAAGGTATTTGTCCCAACACTACAAAAAAAATATAATTTGCTACGCTTTTTTGCGACGGCATCCAATGCCGTCCTAAATACCTACCAATGGCGACGAAAAAATCACTATCGTGAATGTGAAGACTTTTTGCTATGGCAAGCTGACCCCATCGCAAAAGATTTAATGAATTGCGATGGTACTTTTACGTCGTCGTAAAAGGTTTTATCAATTGCAATGACACGATTACGCCGTCGCAAAATTTATTATCAATTGTGATGGAAAAGAATCGCCATCGCAAAATTATTTTCGCCTACAAAAAATTATTTCCCGCAAAAATGATCATTGGATGTGATGATTAGAATACTCTAAGTACGCTATTAAAAATTTATAACCGTTTGACTTAAATTTGATCTCAATCGGTGTGTAGAACCATTGTGACCATAAAGTGATTTATAATAAAACTCCATTTGCCACTACATAAAAAATTAATTTGAAACCAAGTTTTGCATAGGCATTCTCATGGGATTCGTATCTATCTTACCATGTAATAAAAAATGACAATAAAGATCAATTTAACTACTCTCCCCATAGGGAGAATGAGCAAATTGCATAAAAATGTTATTTTAATATTTTAGTATTATTTGACCTTATTAATCAGGGGCATTAAACGAATTCAGACAAGGTTAATTTTTTTTTTGAATAATCCTATTTACTACAAGGTAGACACATGTGTGTGGACTCATTTCTCATTAGACCATTTCGGTCATATTGTTTAAATTTCTCATATGAATATTAGTGTTATCTATATCGTCGGCTATAGAGAAAAACAAATTTGTATGAAACTAAATCACAAAATAATATTTATTTGCAAATTTGACTATTGGATGAGATGATTAGACTAATCTTAGCACGTTGTAAAAAAATTATAACTTTTTGACTTGAAGTCGACCTCGATCGATGCATCCAACAGATGAGACCATATTGTCCTTAACAATAAAACGTGATTTGTTGTTCTGTTAAGAAAAATTTGAGACCAAGTATCTCATATGCAATCTCGTAAAGTTTATATCTATATTACCGTTTAAAAATGGATCTCGCACCCTCAAAAAAAAAAGGGTTCAAGGACCGCCCCATCTCTGTCCAAAATACATCTAATTTCTCTCTCTCTCTCTCTCTCTCTCTCTCTCTCTCTCACACACACACACACACACGAGTTAGGCTTGGATACACGCCCAAAATATTTTAAAAAGTGTCACATGTCGACAAATGATTGGTTAATATAATCAAAGGTCATCGAGCTTATGATGAGCTCAGCCCACTAGATTGGTTTTCTTTCCCCTCTCTCTCCCTCCCCATCGCCGACTCACCACCACCATCGTTGTCGCTTCCCTTCCTCCCATGTCCACGATCAAGAAAACCCGAATCTGACATCATCCCGCGGGGTCCACCGGAATTCTGGCGCCGACAGGTCGACTTTTATCCCGGTCATGGAATCAAAGCTCTCGCTCGTCAAAACCCTAATCCGAAATGTAGTTATTTCTCAGAGATCCTACTCGTCGACAGGCTTGTCTATAATAGAGAAGAAGCCGATTAGCCTTGACTCCATCACTTGGCTAGGAGACGCTGAGGAAAGTGTGGGCCCAAAGCTCGACGAGTGGGTCTCCAATCGCAACAGAGTCAGTTTCAGCTATCTCAATTCCATCATTTTGGAGCTTTGCAGAACCGAGCGCTTCACTCAAGCCCTTCAGGTTTTCCAATAATCTCCATTCTTAAATTTGAGCTTTGACGAATAATTTAAATGATATTGAAGTGGCAGAAGTGTATATGAGTTTTGAAGAATAATAATTTAAATGATAATGAAATAGCACTGTGTTATTTAGTTAGTTAACTAGTTTCTGTTAAGATATGAGTCGAGGAAATGTGAATTGTGTGCAGATTTATAATTGGATGGATGAGAGGGGATGCAGATTTAGCAGGAAACAGTTGGGCGTATGAATTTGATAAGCAAGGTTTCGGGGATTGATTCGGAAGAAGAGTATTTCAGTAAGTTGGGGGAGGAAGATAAGGACAAAAAGACATATAATGTTGCTTTTAGGTGGTATGTCAGGAAGTGTCAGAATGAGAAGGGCCTCACACTTCTTTGCAAAATGAGGGAGATGGGGATTGCTTGTTCGGCTGATGATTACAATGCAACCTTGAGATTGTGTAAGAAACTTGGTCAGCATGAGAAGATCCCGGAAGTGCTAGCTGAGATGAAGAAGGAGAATATGGACTTCTATACTTATGATATTGCAGCTGATTTTTATATAAAAGCAGGCCAAACTGAAAATGCTATTGATGCATTAAAGAGGTCGGAAGAGAAGTTCAATAAGCAAACACACAACTACGAGACTTTGATTTCACATTATGCGCGTCTGAAATGTAAGGATGAAGTTTTGAGGTTATGGGGTCTTAAGAAGAATGCATGTGGCAAATGCACAAACAAGGATTATATATTCATATTGCCATTTCTGATGGAACTTGGCGAGTTTGGAGAAGCTGTAAAGATATTGATGGAATGGGAATCTTTGCTGAAAGACTTGATGGATGAAGGAAATGCGACCGGCCATAAATTGTGGCAAAGAGTAGCTGCTGGATATGCCGATAATGGCAAGATGGAAAAAGCTATCGAGTGCATGAAGCTTGCTCTCAAAGTGTGGAAAGAGGGAGGACGGAGACCTAATGACAAATTGGTAACAACCTTTCTGAGCTGGCTTGGTGATGAAGGCAGTGTTGAAGATGCAGAAGCTTTTGTTGGTTCACTGCAAAAGGTTATCCCAGTGAACGTAACGATGTACCATGCATTGTTAAAAGCTTATATCAGAGGCGGCGAAGACGTAAAGAAGGTTGTTGATCGTATGAAAGCTGATGGAATAAGAGCTAATAAAGAAACAAGGAGAATCCTTGAACCTCTTTAAAATAAAAATAGTTCTTCTGGTTCCCTCATATCTTAGAAACTACAATTTTACTCATTTTCGAACCTCGAACTGACAGAAATGTTTCGGTATTGAATAATGTTCATGCCTCGTTGTCTAGATTATATTGAACTCAATTGTTGAGTAGCAATGTCTAATTGGGTAAAAAAATGAGCTTTAGAAATTTGCTTATCAATAAATAACCCTGAGCCTGCAAGCATCAATTAAACATAACAAGGTATAATGAGAAAGTATCTAAAGCAAACCAAGTCTAGAAATTTAATGAAACTGAACGAAAGATGAACTCTAGATATTGCTTATCAGAAATAATCCCCAAGTCTGCAAACATCACTTAAACAAAAGACTCGGTATATTGTTAAAAGTATCAAAAGAAAATCAAATGTCTAATCAGACACTTAAAACACATCAGAATAAAAATGATTTTCTCGTTTCTCTGGGATTATTCGATAAACAAGGCCAAGGTTTCACTCTGTCAGGGTAGCCTTGAGCTCTCCACTATTTTTCAGCTCCAGTATAATATCACATCCTCCAATGAGCTCACCTTTGTAATACAGCTGAGGGAAGGTTGGCCAGTTTGAGAACACTTTAAAACCCTGCCTCACCTCCTCCTCGGACAAAATATCAAAGGACCCAAAACTAATGCCATCTTCTCTAAGTGCATTAACAACCTTGGAACTAAACCCACATTTGGGAGAATCCGGTGAACCCTTCATGAAGAGCATCACTGGTGAAGAAGATATCAACTTCTTTAAGCGATCTTCAAGGGTATCTTTCTGAACAATTTCAAGGATAGTCGAACCGGCAGCCATCCCAAGGCTGGCAGGAGCTGCAGGTTCTCCATGGCTAACAGATCCAGCAACCTTAGCAACTTTATTAGCCAAACTAGATGGATCAGCACCTTCCAATTTATCAGCAATCTTACCATCCTGACAAGTAATCATGATATCAATACACAAGATGTTTTGATAAGCAAAAAGAAAGAAAGCATATACAGAAGAGAAAATGATAAGCTGAAGAAAAGGTACTGCATACATTATAGTACTGCAGACGCATAACTAACATTCAAGCATATTATACTTCAAATATGACAATCAAATTACCTCAATTGATCACCATATACAAAATGTTCTACCTACTTACATTACAAAAGTTAGCATCATTATAGAATTCAAAACCTGAGTAATTCATAGTCACTCGTGATCATACAATCCATGAGCAATTAATAATCCACATGAGCCTACCTAACTACCTCCCAACACCGGAGCACATAATTGCATTATAACAGCAACCCACTCTCAAATTCAAAAAAAAAAAGAGGAATCATTCTTTCAGTTGAATAATCATTCAAAACGAGGAACACAATTTCTGTTTCCAGTACTTCATCAATCCTCACTCAAACCATAGTGTTCAACTTTCACAAATAGTAGTAGCAAAAGCTTACTATTATCACTACCAACATAACAAAGCTAATTTGAAACCAAACACCCACCATATCATTCAAAACAAACATAACCACACACAAATCCTTAGGCCATCAAATCCTATTAGCAATGCATGTGCCTTATACATCCATCCTTAGGCTATCAAATCCTATTAGCAACGTCCCAGAGTATATAAAAAGGAGGCATACTCTTCTCAGTACGATGTTCTTGATACACCATAGGTGTGTTTCTCTCTGAAAATGTTTCCTTTGGAGGTTCAGTGACTAAATTTCCGTATGCTGCATATCCTCTGGTTGGTCGGACTATTCTTTTTCTTGGTAGCTCCGGCTCCTCGGGTATATCGGGAACACTAAAGAGAGCAGCCAAAACTTCCTTCTGGAGATCAATTCTCTCCTTTACTTTTTGAGCCGATTCTACTCCACTCATGTTTGAAGACATATCTCCATAACTGGAAGAGTGTTGCAAAGGTGTTCTGAGAAGGATTTAGTCGTCAATTGGGAGAACTGTCATTTTATGGTACAAAAAGGCATTGTTCTTGGTCATAGCATCTCAAGAAGGAGTAATGAGGTAGACAAGGCAAAGGTGGAGGTCATTGCAAAGTTGCTCATCCCACACAATGTGAAGGAGGTCAAAAGCTTTGTGGGGCATGCGAGTTTCTATAGAATATTCATAAAAGGTTTTAGCAAGATTGCAAGGCCCTTAATAGACATGCTTTCCAAGGATGTGTTATATACAATCACTCCAGAGCTTGAAGAAGATTTTGAAACTCTCAAGCAAGCACTAGTTACGACTCTAGCAATCATGAACCCGGATTGGAGTTTGTCCTTCGAAATTATGTGTGATGTTAGTGACTATTCAATAGGGGCGGTGCTTGTCCAAAAAAGAAGAACAATGTGTTGGGTGTAATCCAATATGCTTCAAGAACATTCAATCCAGCTCAAAGGAACTATACCACAACAGAGAAGGAGATGTTGGTTATAATGTTTTCTCTTCACAAATTCCGAAGTTATATTGTGTGTTCTAAAGTCATCGAGCATATGGATCATAGTGCTCTTAAGTGTCTCTTTACTAAGGCCGAGTCTAAGGCAAGATTGTTCAGTTGAGTGCTACTACTTCAAGAGTTTAACTTAGAGATTGTAGACAATACAACTTGGTTGCGAATCACCTCTCACGCCTTCAACTTAAGGAAGAAGATGGTGACTTGAATGATGAATTTCCGGATGAGCAGCTATTCCATGTCAAAAAGGTACTTACTACTTCAAATTATCCATGGTTTGAGAATATTGCCAACTATCTCTCAAGTAATGGTACCTTCATCCCTGGTCACTTTTCAAGTGACCAAAGGAAGAAATTGAGGAGAATCAATCGAGAGTTTGTTTAAGATGACATGTATCTGTACAAGGAAGGAAGAGATGGGATTCGTAGAAGATGTCTTCAACATGTGGAGATGTATAGTGTACTTACCTTTTGTCATGCACTTAAGGGTGGATGACACCATGGGCATTCTAAGATCAGATACAAGGTTCTCCAAGCCGGGTTGTGATGACCCAACCTTTTTCGGGATGCCCATGCTTTTGTGAAGACATGTGATCAGTGTCAACGAGTTGGGAGGATTAACTATAGGGATCAAATGTCATTGAACATTATCATTGAGACCGAGATCTTTGACGTATGAGGCACGACTTCGTGGGACCTTTTCTTTGCCCACATGGCATGTACTACATCATAGTGGCAGTAGACTATGTCTCCAAGTGGGTGGAAGTTATGGAATGCCTAACCAATGATGACAAGGTGGTGACCAATTTTCTCAAGGTAACCATCTTTATAAGGCATGGAACCCCAATGGTCATCATAAGTGATAGGGGTTCCTACTTTATCAACCACAAGCTCAAGGCCCTCTTGAAGAAGTATAGGGTTGTTCACAAAGTAGCTACACCATATCACCCCCAAATGAGAGGAAAAGTATACATAAACAGCCGGGAACTTAAGAGTATCTTAGATAAGACCGTGAGTGCCAACCAGAAAGATTGGAGTCAAAAGCTTGTTGATGCACTTTGGGCATACTAGACCGCCTTCAAAACTCTCATAGGAATGTCACCCTATGGACTTGTCTATGGAAAAACATGTGACTTACCGGTGGAGCTCATGCACAAAGAAAGATGGGTCATCAACACATTGAACATGAACTTGGGAGTTAGTAGAGAGAAACAAAAGCTTGATATTATGGAGCTTGAAGAATTGAGGCTAGAAGTTTGAAAGAGTCCCCGAATCTACAAAGAAAAGAGATAAATGTACCATGACAACCGTTTGAGGCATAAGAAACTTGTTGTGGGAAATAAGGTGCTATTATACAACTCTAAACTCTCCTTATATTCGGGGAAGCTAATGTCTAGATGGAATGGTCCATTTGAGCTTATAGAAGTTTTCCTCATGGAGTGGTAACTTTGAGAAATTTGAGAGGTGGAAGTACTTTCAAGGTGAATAGGCACCGGATCAAGCTTTGGGAAGGAGTATCACCAAGTGTCCACTTTATGTGTATTTCACACACTATGAAGCTTTGCCCTCTGCCCGACTGTGTTAAGATCATTAAACTTGAACCCATGATGGTCAGACGCCATTGCTTATATTGAAGAATAAAGTGTGAGGTTGAGGCTGTTATCATGTGAACTCGGGAGAAGCCACTTAGAAGGAAGCCAAGGATACCTAACATGGAAGGCAAGCCCAATCTTGGTCTTGCATGTTGGTGATTCTTGATGACTATGAATGCCTTATTTTGGTCTTTACGGGGGAGTACTTCTAATCTCTTACCTCACTTTCAATTTCTATGCTTTTTGATGTCTTTATGTGTTAAGTATGTTAGCTTTGTGAATGTGAAAATTGTGATAGGAAGTGTGTAGATTGTTTGATTTTTGTGTGAGAATTAGTATTTGATTTGTCAAAAACTTGGGGACCTCCTTCGATGGATCGAAGAATGATAGTTTATTATTTCAATCCATCGATGTGCTGCATCAAAGAGAACATGAGGCACTGCCTCGATGGATCGAAGAACTTCCTCGATCCATCAAAGAAGTGTAGCAGAAAGCAACGCATAGCATTGCATCGATGGATTGAGGGCAATCTTTTGATGCATCGAAGATGGTCTGAACAAAATATTGACCAAAAATTTACTTTTAGTGAGAACCCTATTTAATATTTTCTCTTCTTCCCTCTGCCTCATTCTCACTCTTTTTTGACTTCTCACTTCTTCTCTCTCTCACACTCTCTCACCCTCACACACTAATCACTCAAAAATCTCAAAAATCTCCTCAAGAATTTGAATTACTTGCTTCCTTGTGAATTTGGACTGCTTTCCTTGGTGATTAAAGTGATTTTGAGCCATCTTCAAGAGGTTTGTTCTTCATAACCCATAATTTTTGAATTGAACTTTTTGGTGTTAAGTTGTGATTTTGTGATGTTTATGGTTAGCTAGGGCTATATTCCTTAATTTGGATATATGGGTTGAGTGATTTTAACATTTATATGCATGAAATTGTTGAGATTGTATACCTTGAACTATGCATGAACCCTAGTTTTGAAATTTTGGAATTAGCTTGTGTTTTGTATTGTTCTTGTCAATGTATGCTTGACTTCGTGATCTAGGGCTAATGAGTAGTTGAAATTTGAGGTCAATTGAATGAAACTTTATCAAAAAAAAATTTGGTGACATGTTGATTATCCTTGACTTTAGCCGAAATTGTGAAGCAATCATGTGTGTGGTTGTTTGTTTGTATGTTTTAGTCGTAATGTGACTGTCTAGGTTTCCATTGTTTAAGTTGTGGTTCAAATTTGGGTAATTGGATAGATGTTTGAACTAAGAACTTGATGAACTAACCTTGGCAATTGTGTTACCTTGTGGATCGATTGTGTGTAAGTTCCTATATAGTAGGAGTCTTGAATTGCATTTTCATGTGATCCTTGTGTTATAATTTTCATGCTTAAGTACCACATTAATGTTTTGATAGTGATTTACGTTGCGATATAGCTTACATGATGATGATGCGAAAACAATGTTCTGGTTTCTTAAGTGTGCAGATTATATTTGTGTGTTATTTTTTTAAGTTTTAAGTTGTTGGTACATTGCAATCATTTTCAAAGGTATCTTTGTCTATTCATCCATCATCATCACTATCATCACTATCATCATCACTATGCGCAAATCAACGAAAACCACCAAGTGCAAGGCCAAGGCCACAGTTGTGGAAGAAAGTGATGAGGAGTATAAGGAAGCACCTACTCTCTACAACATGGACGACATACCTATGAAGGTTAAGTGCCTAAAGATGGGTTTCTCAAAGATGTCAACCTCAAGGAGGCACGTGGTATTCACGCCAAAATGAATGTCGAATTAGCACCGACCATCCTGAGCTCCAGACCTTGAGAGAGATTTTGGAAGCCCACAAGGCTGACGGTCTAGCTGGGAAATTTGTTGGTTATGATGAGCCTTTTGTACATGAATTCTATACCGTGCTGAAGGTGGCCAATAATAATTCAAAAGGGATAAGACACATCTTCACCCTTCATGGCAAGAAAATGACGTTCTCACTTTGATTATCTATAGCGGCAATTGGTCAAGTGTTCACCAAATGAAATGTGATGATACACATGCTAAGTGATCTTAGTATGTGGGTCTCTAGTTTGGAGCTCCACCATTCCCGTGGGGGAGGCACATCCGGCTCGGCACCGACGGACTATGATGATGTTGATGATGGTGGATTGGATGGATGACAACCTTACTTTGGTTATGTTTTTTAGCTTCTTTATGTAGTGTTGTATCTAACCCCTCTTATTTAAAGACGTTGTAGGATTTGTCTTCGTTTTGTACCATTTGAACATCTTAGACTCATTTCGGTTCATGTCAATTTGGTACTTTGTTATGTTTTGAGTTTTTGTGGTGATGCTTGTCCTTGTTCAATTTGTGTTCTTCTGTGATGATTTGATGATAATTAGGTTGAGCATCTTACCATTCTTCATGTGTTTAGCTTGCTTGGTGTTGTTTAATGTGTGTGTGAATATGAATTGAGTAGAGAATGGCAAGGAAATTGTGGTGGACATTATCAAAAATTCTAGCCATTTTTTTATAGGCCACAATCTGAGGCATTGCCTTGATGGATAGAAGGTTTTCCTTAATCCATCGAAGTTGCCAGCAACTAGGAACTCCTACCTCGTTGGATCGAAGCTTCCCTTCGATCCATCAAAGCTGTGTACACTTATGAGATCTAAGGCCCTACCTCAATGGATCCAAGAATTTCTTTCATCCATCGAAGGTCCTATCCCATTTCAAGGTTTTAAAGCCTATTTTGGAGACCAAGAGCTATGAACTTTATGGCATGCTCCTTTGCGCTATCCCTTGAGAGCAATATCAATCTGAAGGTGTCATTTGGCGATCATAACCTAGCCTATGCACCTTTGGATAGGAGGCCTAACTTGGCCTTCGTTAGTTTACATATTCATGCATATAGAACTAGGAGGTGGTCTTCCAAATGTTTTCATCCTTTTTCTCCTTATTCTCTTTACTTCTTAGCATGACATGTGTATATTGATAAATGATGCTTAAGTCCCATTAGTGTATAATTTGAGTCGTGTTAGCATATGGTAGTCTTGGCGTGATACATGTTGTGATACTTGTTACTATAAACTAAATGTATTTATAAGTTTTCGATCTTTCCATGTCAAGGTGTTGAAGTTTTAAGTTTGAGGTTCCCTTATGTTATATGCTAGATTACAATGTAGTTTTCCTTTGACATGTGATTAGTATGCATGCCCCCATTGTGGTTGATAGGACTCTAATAGCTCCATTATTTCTTAGAGACTAAATGACCATTTAATCTTGAATGCATGCTAGTTGTTAGGCCTAAAATGTGTTAGGAGAATCAAATGTGAAATGATGATGCATATACTATATTTTGTACACTTGTTTTTACTATATTTTAGGAGAATAAAATGTGAAATGATGATGCATATACTATATTTTGTAAAATGGACAATTTGATTCTAAAGTGTAAGGTAGGGGGCTAAGTCATTATCACTCCTTATCCTAAAAAAAAAATTGAACAAATGCAATGCTAAAATATGTGTGTTTTGGTGTGTATGTGTGTTCCAATAAGCACTCTCGATGTTGAGATTGAATTAATGGGTAGTAGATTGCATGATTTTGAGTATGTTTTGAAAGAGAAAATGATGCATGTTTAATCGGTTTGAAAAGTTGGATATGTCCTTCAAAATATTTTCACATGAGAAAAAGAAAGATTGACATATTTTTGAAGCTATTAATGCCCGTGGGAGATTTTGAGCCTAATTGTGCATGCATAGCTACATTATGCATCTTTTATTTCATGTGTGACATCAATTAATCATTGTGTAATCTAGAACCTTCTTGGAATCATGCAAAGCATCTTCCAAATCATGAGTTATTTTTGAAAATGATAGAGGCATTAGGATACCACCATGGACATGCCAAATTTCTTGTAAACCCTATAATGCGTATATCATTTAGTGAGACAACTTGAGCCTTATATTATTTAGCCTTTTATTTCTTGAACACCACAAATCCTTACCAAGCCTAAACACTTACTCCTGCCCTTATCTAGGCAATCGAGCAAGCAATGATGAATTTCTTTTAGGATGTGCTATAGTGTGTGCGTGTTGTGTAGAATGTCAAAAGCTTAAGTGTGAGGTGGATCAGGTTGTGTGATGTTCATATCTGTTGTGCTTTTGTTCAACAAGAAAAGAAAAAAATGAGAAAATAGTATTAAAGAAAATAAAAGAGAAAAATAGAAAGTAGAAAAAAGTTTCACAAAAAAAAGTTTGAATTATACATAAAGAATAAGAGTTTTGTGAAGTAGCTTTGTGTGAAAAAGGGAAGTTAATGACAACTAGATGTTATGTAAGAGCACCTCCGATCCAGTAGTCTTTTTAATTCAAATATAAAGTTAAATTTGACTATTTTTAACACAATGCCTCCAATAGATACCCTAAAAATAAGCTAAATATAATTTTTTGTTAAAAATTCTAGTTATATTTCGGAGAGAATTTAACTTTAATTTAACTCAAAGTTAAATTCTCTCTCTTCAACTACTACTTTTTTGCTTTTTGACAAATATAACTAGTGAATTTGATTTTACTGTTAGGGTTGCTCTAACGAAATTCAACGTGTGAATTGCTTGCTAGGTTGCTTGGTTCTTGAATTTGTATACCCTTGTTTCACTAAGCCCCTTCCTTAAGGCCCCTTACAACCTAAATAAAAATCTTCTTGATTTAAAACTCTTGTGTGTCGAATTGTTGGAGTATTTGATTGAAAATCAAGCTTATGGAGAACATATGATTAATGCGATTTTTGAGTGCAAACACAAACCCTTAAACACATACTTGTGTGCATTGAGTAATATCTTGTGAATTTGATTGTTAGGGGAAATGTTTGTTTGGATACATCTCATTGCGATGCATTTGACTTGGCATATAGAATGAATATTTCAGCTTATTACATATGCATTGCTTTCATGTTTTAAAAGTGTTACTCAAAAGAAATTCATTTCATCTAGCCATGGTTCTTTAAGGGAAATCGACCATCAATTCGGGACACTTACATACCTTGTGTGTTTTTTTGCTTTGAGTCAAGCTTAGCTTATTGCTTTTCTTCATTGTTTGCTTGAGAACAAGCAAAGTTTAAGTGTGAGTTAGTTTGTTAGGTTCATAATTATGTTCTAATCATGTTCCTAACTTCATGCTTATATCTTGTCTTTTATCAATAAAGCATCATTTTTATAATGTTTCCTTATTATGCTAGGAAATGAGGAATTGTCACCGAAATGCTCTAAAAGATGGAATCTAATCAATTTTTGAAAAGCCGAGTGCATTTCCAAAGCCCTTGGAGAAGATAGAGTAAAAGCGGAAAAATGACAAAAAGTCAACGCCGATCAACGGTCAACTCTAGCAAGTCATCACCGTTCAATGGCAAGGTCAAGTCAAGTTTGGTCCAAGGCCTCAAGAGTCCAAGCCCATTTGGACTACCTAAAAACCTAAAGTTTAGGATCATGTCTAAGCATCTACTTTTGAATTTTAAAACACAAAAATATCTCTCTTATCAAGCCTTGGTCGAGCTACCCTTATACCATACACACTACACACCTCATTTTCTAGTTCTACATAATTTTAGCATCTTTTCTTAGCTCTCAACCTTTCCCTATCCCTTTAACTCTCTCCTCCACCTCAAATACCCTCTCCGTCACCACAAAATGAGCCCCTTCTGGTGGAGCTACCTTACTTCCTTTAAGGTTCCTCTCTCTATCATCGTCTTCCTCACTTGATTGTACACCTCCTTTTGTGCAATCAAGTTTTTCCCCTTTTTGTCTCTCACTTACGGTTTGGTGAGATTTCTAGAGCTCAAAGAGGTGAGACATAATTCTTCTTCTCTTTTGCCTCTTTGGGTCTTAGAGGTCTTCCTTACCTCCTCTAGAACTTTGGGTACATTTGGAGACAAGAAGGGAGCAAGAAGTGAAGGACTTTTCTAGGGACTCATCGGTTATTTCTTGTACTTATTGACTCATATCTATGTACCTAAGCTTGATTGTAGTCTATTTGGGAGGATAGGGTTTGAACCCTAACAATGTGATGTGAACAAATGATGGTTTGATTTATGAATGGTTTACATTTTTGTGTATGTTTTGTGAAGTAGTATTTGTGAATGAGATACTTGGTGTTTGTGGGTGTTTGAGTATGCGGGGATATGAGTATTACTTTGTTGGACCTGGTCGCAATCATTGACCAACCCATCACTAGCGAGCCATATTCTCATGGAGGTTTAAGCCACTTCTCCCCCGATTTTAAAGCGTACATTGCTTGCAAGGCCCACTATCGCTCTTACACTTCTTGGCATAACCACTACAAGGATGTCAGCGATCCCAAAGGCAGCATTGCTTTTCTGGAGTATAATAAGTGAAAAACCACCCTCAAAGATAACCATCTTCTTGAGTAGATATATTAAAGTAGTAATTGGTAAATAAGGGTCATTACGTGCTGAGGATTTGTGAAACTAAATCTTGAAACACAAGTTACACGCAAAAGTCAGCAAGCTGACAGTTTCGGCCACTGATCACAAACAAGACTATGAACCTAAGCAACACTACTCTAAATGCCACAAAAATTTAACACAAAAATTTGAGGGTATCTGAGATGATTTGGTTACTAAAATAATTCGGCCAATTACAGCTACGTGCAGAAATGAAATGCTGAAAATAAATATGCTTATAAATACAAATGATTTAAACTACATGATGAATAGGTTTAGAGGTATGCAATCCTCCACCGTCATTCCATATTTCCAACACATACTTAACCTAATGCGTATATCAAATGAATGAAAATTCGCAGGAAGAGTTGATCGTGACAACCACATCCTATTACCTAATCATTATGCCTATGCAGATTTGTCATAGACCTCCCCTACATCTATCCCTCTATGAACACATAGTCATGAACCCCAAGGTTTACAAAGAAGAAAGTATTAAGTTCTAGAAAAGGTTTTAGAAGCTACAAGGGTTCACAGGTACACTATAGGTATGTTCTGCTAGACCTAGAGTTTCTATCTTCCAACAAAATAATCTATCCCGTATATCATTATAGATAATCTGGTAGAGGAAGTTATCCTTGGTCGCCCATATCTCATGACCATAGAATCCGAACATGCATACTAAGTTGGTTGTCAAAGCAAATATACAAGAATTCATCGTTCAACCACATAGAGAAAGAAACCTCATTCAAAAGAATATATATTCAAAATTAGGTTAAAGTGTATGCATTTAAAAGACTTCATGTACGAGACTTCAAGCAGCCTCTTAACAAGATGTTTAACTACTAAAATTCATAATGAAAGACTTGAAATAAAATATGGAGTTGTTACAAACAAGTAAAGATGAAGAAGCAAGGTTATGTTGTCAGTTCGACGGGTTGAGAGGGATATCTCGACGGGTCGAAGCCGTCCAACTAGAAATCTCTCACTCGGCTCTCTCTCTCTCTCTCTCTCTCTTGCTTGAGTGTGTGCTCTCCAAATTGCTGATTAGCCTCTCCCAAAACCTTGAAGTGAGTTTATATACTTGTTGGTTGATACTTCTTTCAATCCTTACTGGTCCAAGCTTTTTTATTTGCACATAACTGCGTCTTTTCTTTTTATTGCACTAGGAATCCTCTTTTGTCTTCTTTTTCTTTATTTCTCCACAACACCTATTAAAATAATAAACATAATTGAATTACTCAACTGATAACAATAAACCAAGTATAGGAGTTCAATTAAACACAATATAAACGCATAAATATGCGACTATTAGAGTACTGGCTCTGCAAGTTCGTATTCTGCACCTCCTCCAAGAAGATTGTCCCGAGCTGGTCTAAAATAGTAGAGGCTATGTTCAACGAGAGTAAGGTTGGGATTGCCCAATCCATCCTAGAATACCTCTACCATAGCATGGCATGAATTTCTCTGGAAATGCTGAACTACAAAGTAACTGGACCCCTATGGATATTGGACTTGTTGATCCAGACCTATTTTCAAATCTTCTGTCATCCTTAAGCAAGGTCGTTCTAGGAAAAATGGCTCCTTGGACGGAGTCTGACTCGACCCATCAACTCCGACCTACTCACCTACCTCTCCAGCTTCAACTTCTTCTACTCGCTAGACCAACTCCTAGAAAAATCGAACCACCTCATCCTTGGTAGAAGATTCTCGCCGGTGTTAACCAGCGGATTTTGCCTCTCTCCAGAGCAGATTAATTTCTATTCATTCAAAGCATCTACCGCACAGATCGATATGAGGGTTCCAAATACAACATCACCATTTCGCTCAACAATTTGGGTAATCACAAGGCGTCCCTTTCCCATTGCTTGGGTCAATAAACAGGCACATTTCCTGTAGGTCAAGTGCCACTCTTAATGCAGATGATGTAGCAGATGAGCTATTCAGTTTCCCAATCGTGGATTGCGCTATCACCGCCTACACGAGATGTACTCTGCTTCCCTCATTTGGTGTGACAAAAACCTACAAGCTCTAGAGAGCCCGACAATGGGAAGCATTACACAGGCCGCAAAGAACCCTGTCCTAAAGAGGACCATCTAGTGAGCCCCCCCCCCCCCCCCCTGAGGGAGGAATCCACACTGATGAAAGAGTTGATACTACTAAATTACCCAACTAAACAGGAGAGACTCTCGCGAGAGAGGTTCCAGCGAGAGATACCCAGGTAGGAGATGATCAAGCAGGAAATAAGTCTCACCCTAACTAAGAGGTATGTAATGTTAAGGACTCAAGACACCCTATCCTTGCCTATTGTATTGCATTATTAATGACTTTCTATGCCTAACAGGTTCCAGAGTCTTCAACTCATGAAGCAGCAACCCCACGTTTCTCTGCGCCAATGAGTTTTTCTCTATCGAGCGTCCATGAAGATGTTCTCGTTACAAGAACAACTGAAAAAGCCCCTAGTATAACCTCTGAACCAACCATGGTAAGTCTCTTTTGGTATTTTATTGAATCTCCTACCTGGGTATCTCTCGCTGGAGCCGACATGAAGATGTTCTCTTTTGGTATTTTATTGAATCACTTAATTTCCATAGGACACCGACATCTACTGAGAAAGGATCCGACCCTACTAAGCAAGGATCTACAAGAAGCCATCAATTCCTTTAATCAAGGTTTCTCCCAGGCCTACTCCTTAGGTTTCCTAAGCTCATCAGCCTCCACTTTAACCAACCACGGGCCTTGTGATCCTAAAGACACTCCAAAGTGAAGCAATTGCTGGACCTCTCCTATCAGTTAGGCAAGAGCCCTTGATGTTTCTCTCGCCAAAGCTACTTTCCAAGACCTCTGAGATCTCAATTTTGAGGCACCAGACGTCATCAAGAAAGCCATGCGTAACGTCGTGCTTCTGCAAAGGATAGCGTCGCCTAACCTATCCTCCACCTTTGGCTCACTGGAATTAAAACTCCAAGAACTCAAGAACCTTAAGGAGCAGGTGGATTGGCTGAACCGGACACACATCCTCAAGCGCAAATGGTTATCCAAGACTCAAGTTTGGCATGGCAACTATGGGAAGCTCATGGCCTACTTTGAACCAGCCTCGACCCATAACAATGCCCTAGCCAAAAAAAGAAGCAGAGCTTGTCACATTACAGGCAGAGGTAGCAAGGATGTGAAAGGATTTTAAGCCAGTCAGGGACGAAGTCGCGGAGCTGCTGCAAGTTAGTGCCATATATATGGATGAGCTTAGAGAAGTTGAAGCAGACACTGAAGAATTGAACACCGTACTCACTCAAGTCTGGGCAGAGTATAAGCATGCTAAGATCGAAATCAAGAGGATTGCCCAACTTATCTAACTTTAGTTGTATTTTCATTTTATAATTGGCCCCTTGTGTAGGCCAATTTGTATCAAGCTCAATTTAGTTTTTAATTAACTTTAATAAGCCCACTAGGCCTATCTAAATTACTTATGCATGATCCACATTAACGCAACCCATCTCTCCTCACAGAAACACAATCGTTTCCAACCGTCCAGAGATTAAATGGAAATTAACTGCTTTCCTCGAAAAAGAAGGATTTTGGTTTAAATGAGGATCATGTACCGGTGTGACGCATCTGCATCTCTTTAATAGGTGTGTTGAATCGATGAAAATACACCCCATTTCAATGAAAAGCCACTAGGGTTTGGCCCTTATAAATACCATTGTTACTCAACAGTGATCAAACAGAAAACCTCAAGCCTTAGAAAAATGTTCCACCTATTTTCCTTTCTCTTGTTTTGCCTGAAAGCTTTTCCTCCTGATCTCTTTCGATGCCTTTGAACCCCACTAAGTTACAATATCTATGCCCAAACCTGGGCTAAGTGACAATAGTTATACCTAGGTTTATCAATGATGTGGTTGCCCTAGGGAAATTAGGGGCAGTCAGGTTCAAATATTAGGGAGTCGGTCCTGATTCCATCTTCGCTCATTACTTCTTTGAACTCCCTCGGTCTCAGAAGAGATTGTGCACATGGGGACTCAGCAGTGGTCTGTTGCACATATCTTTCTCTTCAGGGGGAGTACTGTGGAGCAATGAAAAGAAGGTTGGATAAGGCGAGATGTAAACTTGACTAATCCAACACGTCCGAAGCTAAACACCCTCAAAGACCGATCTAGCATCATCAACGCCAATGATGTACTTGAGGAAGCTGATAAGTCACCTATCAATTATAGCTTTCTTGTTTTATTTGTTTTTAGGCCACTTCCTTTGTCCATATTGTAGTTTCTTTGGATGTACGATATCAGAGATTTAATCCTACAAAGCCTTTGAAAATAAACTTTGATTCTACTTGTTTATACATGGTTTATTTGCTATTTCTAGATTCAATGAATCACCAACATATGGAAAGAATCAATATATGACCACTACACTGACTTGAGCAACAAATCCAAAAAAAATTGAAAATTGAATTTTCACAAGTTTTTGCAGACATATTTTTGCCATTTATATTTTCCTCAACAAGAATAATATTCAAAGTTGTCTCTACTAGCTTGACTAACATCACAAAAATTAATGTTTCTAGAATTTTGGCCACAAGTATTGGCCATTAAATAAGCAGGTGTATGCGTTCCCCTAGTTTTGATGGCCAAGCGAGAACCGAGGTGCTTAAAGGCAAGTCAGCGAGCGTGGAAGAACTAAGTTATTACGTGCTCGGTGGGTCTTCATACTCCCAAACAGGTTGGATATACTTCTTAAGAAATCGGCCATTGATGGGGTTCTTAGGAATGTTGCCATATTTGTCTCGAAGCCGGGATGCCCCCTTGCCAAGTATGCGATCAATAACGTATAGTCCTTCCCACTTAGCTGACCACTTGCCTCGCCCATCTGTCTTCTCACTGATGGGGAAAATTTTTCTCCAAACCAATTCTCCTTTCGCATAACTCTTACCCCTAGTGTACTTATCATATGAGTGAGCGACACGCTTCTTTTCAGCGACCAAGTTGTCGAGAGCTTTTAACCTTTTCTCATCCAGACCTTCATGTTTCTGCCACATAGCTTGAAAGTAAGCCTTACAAATTAAGTTATGTTGATGCATTACCCTTATGGACTGTGAAATGACCCAACCCCGATTTAGTTGCCTAAACCGGAATCAAACCCCTTCTGAAAACGTGAACCAACAAAAACCATTAAAATTTCGGCAGAGTAACGCTATAACGTGGAATTGCCATTACCTGTACCCGGAAAATAACACTTCATCCTATGCCACAAAAGCCAAACCGTGGGTACCAATCCCATCCAGATTTCTCAATATCATTTCAATATCAATAAACAGTAAACATAACTGTAATATATAATATATCTGAGAAAATCCGTATAAAACATGTATCAGTATGTATCAGAGCGACCTCTAGTGTAAACATATACAATATATACATCAGTAGGCGAAACAAGAAACCTACTGGAAAACACAGGTAGCTCGGACTACTAGCCTCCAACCACGACGTGAAACACCAGAACCTGAACTGCAAACTAGGCACGGAAACCGAAAAGCCTAGGGGAAATGCATGAAAACCGTTAGAGTGAGTGGACGAAAAATAATTGTCTTTCGCCGAATAATATATATGTTATAAAAATGTATGCGAGTCAGGATGCATAAATAATCAAATGGTACACGAGGGAGACTCTAACTCCTCACGCGTACAGAGCATGCATGGAAAATCCCACGGGGTCGCTCGTGGACACATCCGTGCTAGTACAGTCTGAATCACGGGATCCCAGACCCACACGTGATTCTAGCCAGAAAGGCCTCAGGTCAGAGGTCTGCCTCCCCCCGGTAAAGGCCTAGGGTCAGGACTCACAGCCTCCCCCGGTAAACATCCTCGGGGATCAGCCGGGATGCAAGTGTATCGATACAACAACATGTACTGAGACTGTACTCTGTGTAAACCAAATCATAAATAGTTTATATGCACATGCATAAAACATAATCTATATATATGTATATTCGTATACGCATATTCGTATACGTATAATCGTAAAACACATGCTCATAAAAATCATGATCATACTGCATGCTCAAGTTCGTAAAAACTATGTAATGACTCGTGATTAACAGTGAAAAGAAGTTGTCCACTCACAGGTGAGCAAAACGCGCACTCGCGCTAATCTTGTGGCCCGGCAGACGATCCCTCGCCCGAAGCACGATCTCGATCCCCTGAATAATCATTAAACATAACTGATCAAAATCATAGCCCACAACTCTATACTGAACCACGGAAACCAACCGTTCCCAGAAACATATAAAATTGTATAAAACAATCGACTGAATTCTCTAAATCTCCACTCGAAACTCTCGACTAAAAATCCGATACCCAAATCAATTCGAAAACCTCAAGGTGACGATCGGGGCGCGATTACGGGAAAAATGACATTAAAATCATCGAAAACTGAAAAGTCAACTTTCTTGCCGGAGCGCCGCCGGCGGCGCGCCGTCAACGGAGAGTTTCTCCGGCGAGGAAGCTCCAGTTCTCAAGATCTCCTCAAGCCCAACACAATTTCCAACTACCACGAGACCCAATTCTCACCGGAACCTCTCAAAAACAGCTTGAACCCAAATCAGAGTTCAACTCCGGCAACCACCTCGGGTTCACCCAAAAGCTCTACTTCAACCCAATTCAACCTTATGGGAAGCATCACAGGGGCAAGGGGAGTCGAAACCCTCACTCCCCCGCCACCGTAGCTCGTCGGAGGACCATCTCCCGTCACCGGCGAACTCCGGCAAACAAACCCGATTCAAAACTAACCAATTCATCACCAAATTTCACGATTTCAAACACAAAACAACTTAGAAACTCAAGGGAAGAAGAATTATACCCCTCACGTGGCCGGAGGTGGCCGGAAAATCCAAGTCGGCCGGCGAAAATCAAACGGGAAAGTTCTCCCTCTCGGTGAATGGTCAAACTGCCCAAAATGGAAAGTCAACGTCTGGTCAAACCTCAAACAGTGTTTTTGACAATTTTTTGACTATTTCCGATATTTATACTCGCGTCTTGGGATGATCAACGGTCCAAAATGGATAACCATTACGATTCGGATAAATACGAAACGAACGGATAAACTCGTCGATAAACCGAAACTTCAAATAATCATATTATATTCCTTGGTTATCGGAAAAATCATCCGGAACCGCCCACGAGCTCGAAATCACGTGCTCTACAACTCTCGTGAAGAAACTCAA
Organism: Geum urbanum; assembly: GCA_946800695.1. Taxonomy (NCBI): domain Eukaryota; kingdom Viridiplantae; phylum Streptophyta; class Magnoliopsida; order Rosales; family Rosaceae; genus Geum; species Geum urbanum. Next base: position 12,963,780 of record OX327008.1, on the reverse strand, counting down.
TTCAAATTCTCGGCCGATATTTCAGTCGCGAACTAAACCGACAAACCACTCTATTAACGATTAATCGCGATTAAGCATAATTTCGTGAATCATACTGATTACTCTACTGATTCTGGTTCGGGTCGTCACAGACTGAACGTTTATCTCCAGAGGCAAAACAACATCATGACCAAACATGAGAGCGTAAGGTGTAGTGGTAGTGGGACTACGCTTATACGTGCGGTACACCCAAAAGATATTGAATAGCTGCTCATGCCACAATCTGGCATTATCAGCAAGCATTCTCTTCAGAAGATGAAGGATAAGTTTGTTGCTAGCTTCTACTTGTCCATTAGTCTGGGCATAATAAGGAGAGGAATGAAGGAACAAAATGTTCAAATTCGTCATTAATTGCTCGACATTCCTAGATATGAACGTTGCCCCTTTGTCTGATATGAAACACTTTGGAATACAAAACCTACAAATAATATCTTCAAACAGGAACTGTCTGATTATTAATGCTGAAGCCACTTTTAATGGCTTAGCTTCCACCCACTTTCTAAAGAAATCTGTAGCCACAATGATGAACTTATGGCCCTCTAAGGAATGATGGTGTATCATCCCAATCAAGTGAAAGGACCCAACCCCGATTTAGTTGCCTAAATCAGAATCGAACCCCTTCTGAAAACGTGAACCAACAAAAACCATTCAAAATTTTGGCAGTGATACGTTACTAACGCGGAATTGCATTAACCTGCACCCTGAAAATAACACTTCATCATATGCCACAAAAGCCAAACCGTGGGCACCAATCCCATCTGGATTTCTCAATATCAAATCATAAACAATAAACAGTAAACACGACTGTAATATATAGTATATCCGAGAAAATCCGTATAAAACATGTATCAGAATGTATCAGAGCGACCTTTAGTGTAAATATATACAATATACACATCAGTAGGCGAAACAAGAACCTACTGAAAAACATAGGTAGCTCGGATCACTAGCCTCCAACCGCGACGTGAAGCACCAGAACCTGGACTGCAAATTGGGCACGGAAACCGAAAAGCCCAGGGGAAAGACATGAAAACTGTTAGAGTGAGTCGACGAAAAATAATTGTCTTTCGCCGAATAATATATATATTATAAAAACATATGTGAGTCCGGATGCATAAATAATTAAATGGTACACGAGGGATCCCATCCGTGCTAGTACAGTCCGAATCACGGGATCCCAGACCCACACGTGATTCTAGCCAGAAAGGCCTCAGGTCAGAGGTCTGCCTCCCCCCGGTAAAGGTCTCGGGTCAGGAGTCACAGCCTCCCCCGGTACACATCCTCGAGGATCAGCCGGGATGCGAGTGTATCGATACAACAATATATACTGAGACTGTACTCTGTGTAAACCAAATCATAAATAGTTCGATGCAAATGCAATAAACAATATATAAATGCATATTCGTAATATATACTGGTATAGGCATAATCGTATAACACATGCTCATGTAAAACATAATCTCGTATGCATGCTCAAGTTCGTAAAACGTGTATCAAGACTCGCAATCAATCCGTGAAAAGAAATTGTCCACTCACAGGTGAGCAAAACGCGCACTCGCGCTAATCTCGTGGCCCAGCGGAAGATCCCTCGCCCGAAGCACGATCTCGATCTCGATCCCCTGAATAATCATAAAACATAACTGATCAAAATCATTACCCACAACTCTGTACTTAACCACGGAAACCAACCGTTCCCGGAAACATATTAAACTGTATAAACAATCGACTGAATTTCCGAAATCTCCACCCGAAACCTTCGACTGAAAATCCGATACCCAAATCAATACGAAAACCTCAAGGCGATAATCAGGGCGCGATTACAAGAAAAATGACATTAAAATCATCAAAATCTGAAAATTCAACCCTCTCGCCGGAGCGCCGCCGTCGGCGGCGGCGCGCCGTCAACAGAGAATTTCTCTGGCGAGGAAGCTCCAATTCTCTAGGTCTTCTCAAGCCCAACACAATTTCCAACTACCACAACCCTAAATTCTCACCGGAACCTCACCAAAAACAGCTCGAAACATATCAGAATTTCTTCTCCGGCAACCCACTTCGGGTTCTCCCAAAACCTCAACCAAATCCAAATTAAACTACATGGGAAGCTTCCCCAGGGCAAGGGGAGTCAAAACCCCCACTTCCCCGCCAACGTGGCTCGCCGGAAAGCCACCCCCCGTCACTGGCGAATTCTGGCAAACAGACCCGAATCGAACTCTACTAAAACTAAACCAAATCTCACAATTTCAAACACAAAACAGTTAAGAAACTCAAGGGGAAGCGATCCATACCCGCAACGTGGCCGGAGGTGGCCGGAAAATGCAAGTCGGCCGGCGAACACCAAACGGAAAAGTCTCCCTCTTCAGTCAACGGGTCAAACTTCCAAAAATGGAAAGTCAAAGCTGGTCAACAATTCAAACAGTGTTTTCGACAATTTTACGACTATTTTCGATATTTATACTCGCGTCTCGGGATGATCAACGGTTCAAAACGGATAACCACAACAATTCGGATAAATACGAAACAAACGGATAAACTCGTCAAAAACCGAAACTTCAAATAAACATATTATATTCCTCGGTTATCGGAAAATTCATCCGGAACAGCTCACGAGCTCGAAATCACGTACTCTACAACTTCCGTGAAGAAACTCAATTCAAATTCTCGGCCGATAATTAAGTCGTAAACTAAATCGGCAAACCACACAATTAACGACTAACCGCGATTACGCTCAAACTCGTGGATTATGCTGTTTACTCAACTGATTCTGGTTCGGGTCGTCACAAATCTACCCCCCTTAAAAAAATTTCGACCTCGAAATTTACGTACCTGTCAACTGAACAGATGAGGATACTGCTCCTGTATACGCTGCTCAGTCTCTCAGGTGGCCTCCTCAACTGAATGGTTCTGCCACAACTCCTGCTCACGACGATCGAGAATCTGCACAGGCTCCTCCACGTACGTCAAATCCTCTCGGATCGGTAGCTGCTATGGGGCTAACACATGTGAAGGATCTGAGATGTACTTCCGCAACATTGAAACATGGAAGACATCATGAACACGAGCCATCTCCGCTGGCGACTCAAGTCTATAAGCAACAACTCCAATCCTCTCTGTGATCTGGTACGGACCAATGAATCACGGTCGAAGCTTGCAACGCTTTCCGAAACGCACAACTCCCTTCCACGGAGATAGTTTCAGGAATACCCAATCACCTACATCAAACTCGAGGCTCTTCCTCCTTACATATGCATAACTTTTCTGCCGATCCTGGGCGATCTTCAATCTATCCCGGATAATCTGAACGTCCTCCATAGTTCTCTTCACCAGATCAGGGCTAATAAGCCATCGCTCGTCCACCTCAGTCCAACACAATGGAGTGCGACACTACTTCCCGTACAGGGCCTCGTACGGTGCCATCTCAATACTGGCCTGATAGCTGTTATTGTAGGCGAACTCCATCAAATGTAGCTGCTTGTCCCAATTCCCGCGGAACTGCAATACACAAGACCGCAACATATCCTCAAGTGTCTGTATAGTCCGCTCTGATTTCCCGTCAGTCTGAGGATGAAAAGCTGTACTGAACCGCAACCTCGTGCCCAAGGCTCGCTGCAATACCTGCCAAAACTCAGAGGTGAACTGACTGTCTTGGTCAGAAACAATAGACACAGGCACACCGTGCAGGCGGAGAATCTCTGATAAATACAACTTGGCCAATCTGCCCACTGATATCTTCCCCGGAAGTGCGAGAAAATGAGCTGATTTCGTCAGTCAATCCACAATAACCCAAATACCAGTATTACCTGCCGAAGTACGCAGCAACTGATAGAAGAAATCCATCGTAATATGCTCCCACTTCCAAACCGGAATCTCCGGTGGCTGTAACTTCCCTGCAGGTTTCTGCCTCTCCGCATTAACCTGCTGACAGATCAAACATCGACTCACGTACGCGGCAATCTCTCGCTTCATGTTGCGCCACCAGTAATACGCTCGAAGTGTACGAAACATCTTCGTAACTCCGGGATGCATCGCATACCCTGAACTATGGGCCTCGTCCAGAATCTCCATCTTCAAGCTCTCGTCCACAACGCATCATCTAAACACTGGGTCCAATCCTTTTGATTCGGACGAACGGTTCTCTCCAAGATCTTCTTGATCTCACGGTTGGAAACTTCAGCCATTCCATTTGTTTGAGGATGATAAGGTGTTGAAACCTTATGTGTAACTCCATACTTCCTCATTAAAGCTTCTACCGTCCTGTTGCAAAAATGTCTACCTCCATCGCTTATTAGAACGCGTGGCATTCCGAACCTTGAAAAAATGTTAGCCTTCAGAAAATCTGCAACAACTTGCGAATCATTAGTTCGGGTGGCTTTTGCTTCCACCCATTTAGAAACATAATCTACGGCGAGTAAAATGTAAGTAAAACCGTTCGATGGAGGAAAGGGTCCCATAAAATCAATGCCCCAAACATAAAAAATTTCGACATTAAGCATATAAGTTTGTGGCATATGATCTCTAAGTCCTAAATTACCGAATCTTTTGCACCTATCACATGCAGCATAGAATGCATGAGCATCGCGAAATAAACTAGGCCAAAAGAATCCGCAATCTAAAATTTTTAGGGTTGTCCTCCTAGAACCAAAATGTCCCCCGCATGCTTCATTGTGACAAAACTCAAGAATTGATTTAAATTCACTATCCAGAACACACCTACGAATGACTAAATCTGAACATTGTTTCCATAAGTAGGGTTCATCCCAAATAAGAGTCCTAACATTCTTCCTAAGTTTTTCACGTTGAACACTATGTATAGAGGATGGAAACTCACCGGTTACTAAATAATTGACTATATCCGCATACCATGGAGTTTCAGCAGCATTTGATTGAATTCCGAAGAGCTGTTCATCTGAAAAATTCTCCTCGATGACCACGGCTTCTTGTTCTTTCACCAACTGAGAAAGATGGTCAGCCACTACGTTGTCCACTCCCTTCTTGTCTTTTATTTCAATGTCGAATTCTTGGAGTAAGAGGATCCAACGAATTAGCCTTGGTTTTGCATCCTTCTTCGTCATTAAGTACTTCAAAGCTGCATGGTCAGTATAAATGATAACTTTGGTTTGAAGTAAATAAGAACGGAATTTATCGAGGGCAAAAACTACTACGAGAAATTCCTTTTCGGTGGTAGTGTAATTGGATTGGGCGGAATCCAGAGTTCGTTAGGCGTAGTAAATTGCATATGGCTTCTTGTCCTTCCGTTGTCCTAAAACAGCTCCAACCGCATAGTCGGAAGCATCACACATTAATTCGAACGGTAATGACCAATCCGGAGGGCATAGGATAGGAGCACATGTCAAGAGTTCCTTCAATTTTTCGAAGGCTGCTTTGCAATCACTATCAAACTCGAAAGGGATATCTTTTTGTAGTAATTTGCATAAAGGGCGGGAGATGTGGGAAAAGTCCTTGATAAATCGTCGATAAAAACCTGCATGTCCAAGAAAGGAACGAATCTCTCTAACCGAAGTTGGAGAGGGTAAGTAACGCACAAGATCTATTTTCGATTTATCAACTTCTAAACCCTTTTCTGAAATGATATGTCCCAAAACTATCCCTTGTGTAACCATGAAATGGCATTTTCCCAATTAAGAACCAAGTTTGTTTCAACACATCTTTTCAAAATGAGTTCTAAATTTCCTAGACATGCATCGAAATTATTTCCAAAAACGCTAAAGTCATCCATAAAGACTTCTATGATATTTTCGACGTAGTCAAAAAAAATAGATAACATGCAACGTTGAAAGGTACCTGGTGCATTGCAAAGACCAAATGGCATGCGGCGATAGGCAAAAGTTCCAAATGGGCAAGTGAACGTGGTTTTTTCTTGATCCTCTTCTGCGATGCTTATTTGGTTGTACCCGGAGTATCCGTCGAGGAAGCAATAGAATGCATGGCCAGCCAATATCTCTAGCATTTGATCGATGAATGGTAGAGGAAAATAGTCCTTTCGAGTTGCGGCATTGAGCTTCCTATAGTCGATGCAAACACGATGTCCCGTGATTGTTCATTGAGGTACGAGCTCGTTTTCCGCATTCTTCACAACGGTGATCCAGGATTTCTTAGGAACAACTTGAACGGGTGAGACCCATCGGCTGTCCGGAATAGAATAGATAACTCCACAATCAAGGAGTTTGATTACTTCCTTCTTAACGACTTCCATCATCGGAGGATGGAGTCTCCTTTGAGCTTCACGAGTAGGTTTGGCGCCATCTTCTAAAAAAATCTGATGAACACATGTTACCAGATTGATTCCTTTAATGTCCGCTAGCGTCCAACCTATGGCAGGTTTGTATCTTTGAAGCATTCGAATAAGCTTCTCCTCTTGGTCCACTTCCAATTTGGCTGAGATGATTACGGGAAGTATCTCATTGTCTCCCAAGTAGACGTATTTCAAATGATCCAGTAGCACTTTAAGTTCTAATTCGAGTGCCTTAACAATGGAAGGAACCAATTCATTAGTACCAAAAATAATTGGAATAGGAGGAGGATTACTTACATAATATGGAGCTTTATTTAATGCCATAGCCATTTCTTGAATTCGAGGCTCCAAAAGCTCTATTAAGGCATCAAAAAGGGCTTCATCCCCGAGTTGTTTGGCTATATCGAGTTCATCTTCTCCAATGGTGTCCAAATGCTCCTGCGCAATAGAGTTAAGAGTATCAATTGAATAACAAGTATTTAAACTCGAAGAAGGGTATTTCATAGCATCAATGATGCTGAACTCGACCAACTCTCCATCAATTTCCATTGAGAGAGTTCCTTCAAAAACGTCAATTTTTGTTCTTGCGGTCCGCATGAAGGGACGCCCTAGCAACAATGGTGTGGTGTTTAGAGTGCTCTCCTTCAAGTGCATGATGTAGAAATCAGCTAGAAAAATGAGTTGATTGACCCGCACAAGAACATCCTCAACGTACCCCCTAGGGTACTTGTTAGTGCGATCGGCTAATTGTATGATGACATTATCAGATTTTAGCTCACCTCGATTCATAGATGCATATAAATGATACGGTATTACATTTATTGATGCACCTAGGTCTAGCATTACATCGTCAAACCTTCTGTCACCAATTACGCAGGGAACTGAAAAACTCCCTGGATCCTTCAATTTTGGGGGTAACCGACGCTGCAAAACCGCCGAAACGGTTGCATTCACCTTCACAACCTCCTTCTCTCTCGTTTGCCTCATCTGGGTGCATAACTCTTTTAGAAACTTTGCGTATATCGGCACTTGCTTTATGCACTCGATCAAGGGAAAATTCACTTGCACCTTTCGAAAGATGTCTAAGATATCTTCGTATTGATCATCTTTCTTCTTTGATTTTGATAATCTGCTTGGGAAAGGTGCAATAGCAAACGGAGAATTAGTAACAACCGTATTTGAAGGAATAGGGCTTTTACCTTTGTTTGGGGTGGGTTGTGGAGGAGATGGTGCCTTTGTGACAATAGGTGTCACCTTCTTCTTCTCGGCCTCATGAGTTGCCGGATCAATCTCATCATCTTCTTTGTTGGTGATGTCCTCAATGGTGACTTCATCAATATGAGATTTCGTGGTCCTTGGTGCTTTTAGTACCTTCCCACTCCAAGTGATAATGGCATTGACATTTCGTTGATTAGGAGTGGTTTGAGGTGGTAGTTGGCCGGTTTGCCAAATTTGGCCCATGAAGTCCACCAGTTGGCCCATCTGCTTCTTCATTTCACCTATATCACGGCCATGAGTATCTAATGTCTCCTTCGTCTTGGCTTGTCCATCCAGAAGAACTTGCGTTGAAGCAGACATTTGAGAAAGCATCTTGTCGTAGTCCGGATTGGTGAAATGTTGGACCGGGGGTGCTTGTTGCGTTGGGTGCATGGGAACATGAAGCATAGGTGGCCTCTGTTTGAAGGGAGCACGTTGATATGTTTGTTGACGTACCGGAGGGTTTAGACATCCCTCATTGCTACTCCACTTGAAACCTGGATGATCACGGTTGACAAAGTTGTTATAATTGTTATACCGTTTTCCTCCTTGATATCCACCAAGTGCATTGGCTTGCTCCAACTCTATATCTCCCGATTGACCTCCGCTATGGTCTCCCAACGTTGGACATTGATCAGTGTGGTGTCCCTGCACATGAAAAATTCCACATACGAGCCCTTGAGCTCTCTTGGCTCTTGTTGTTTCGAGCTCTAACACCTTCTCTAGCATATGAGCTAGCTTGTCGTATGTTTCATCCGCTTCAGGTTTAGAACTCACTTCGCCGACTGCTCTCCGGTTAGACATTCTGTATTGTGCATCATTGTTTGCTCGATTTTCTAGAAAAGTTCTAGCTTCGGTCTTGTTTAAGTCCATGAATGCTCCGGTGGCTGCTGCGTCGAGCAATTCCCTATTGATCGCCTTGAGACCATCATAAAAATAATTTATAAGATTAGTCTCAGAAAATCCATGAGATGGGCAGGTGGCACACAAAACCTTGAATCGATCATAATATTGGCCGAAAGTCTCGTCTGGTTTTTGTGTGATGCCAGTAATTTGTTTCCGTAAGACGGTGATTTTTGAGTTCGGGAAATACTTCGCCAGGAACATGTTTGCGAGTTGCTTCCATGTGGTAATGTGGTTTGGCGGTAGTTCCATGAGCCAAGACTTGGCCCTGTCTGTTAATGTGAACAGAAACGCCTTAAGCTTGAAAAGCTCCGTATCTGCATCAGATGGCTTCATGCTATTGCAAATGAACTGGAATTGCTTGAGATGTTTATTCGGATCTTCATTCGAAAGTCTGTGAAAGATGGGCAGTCGGTGGAGGAAACCACTTTTCAGCTCGATATCCTTCATGTTTTCCCCTGGTGGTGGAAAAGCAATGCTTGAAGGCCCGTTGCTCCATTCGGTTGAGTAGGTGCGCTGACGAAGGGATTGTCCTGCATTAGCCATTATGACTTCTTGTGCTTCTGGCTCAGAATTATGCTCAGTTGATGAATGTGAAGAATCGGAACCTTCCTCAATAATGGGATAATCTAGCGGTTCTGATTGAGCTCTAAGTCTTGCTATCCTCTCTACAATTTCCTGAAACTTCTTGTTAGATGGTCCAGGATTCAGATCGGACATTCATTAGCCTGAGCATCCACCAAAGACCAAGTGTTAGTATAAAAAAGAATATGTAATGAATATAGGGATACTAACCAAAAACATAAAACATATAAAGAAAACAAAGCAAAACACAAAAAACAAATAAAACAGTAAAACTACCAAAACAAACTTTAAAAACTCCCAAAGACTTGAAAACTACTAAAAACTAAAAATTTATGACGTTTAAGACACTAAATGTAATTTACTAAGTAATGCAAATGATCTAACCGATTTAAGGGCTATGCAAATGAATGTAATGAACTAAGACACACATTTTCTGCAAATTAACACTATATAATGCAAAAGCTACGAAATTAGTTAGAACACATATAAACAAGGTTCATATGCAAGCAAACAATAATTCACATTGAATTTATGCATAACACATTCTCATTAAATAAAATGCATCAAACAACAATCCTACGTGAAAGATGGAGTGAATGCATAAGAGAAAATGTTAGAACCTGCAGAAAACACACAAGTTACGTGCTAAAATATGAATGCAAAGAATGACCTCTTCTTCGGTCTTATGCCCCTAACTTCACTTAGGTTAGGATACTCGGTAGTGAAATCCGAGCATCATAAAGCCTTAGAGAGGTTATGCAAGCTAAATGTAACGTTTTGTTAGTCCTTTACAGATTTTTAATGCACAAACAAACACACAAATTTGACTAAGTATTATTTATTCTCCTTTGGCCCCGATGGTACGTGGTGCAGAGGCTCTCCACCATGCAATGGATCTCGTTCATCAAAAAGATGAAGTTTGATTCCAGATGTGTAAGCATGCATAATCCTATATACCATCTTTTAAAGGATTAAGTCGTATTTATTAAGTTCATGTATTGTCCGAATTTAAGTGCACTTATGATTTAAAGAGAGTACTCGAAATGAGCTTTGGGTAAATTTCTTGGACGTGCGGCCCGCACGAAAATGTATACTGACTTTCACTAGTTCAGCTTAGTTACGTTTAGAAATGGCAAGTAGGGATAAAGATAACGCGAGAGGTAAGGACTAATTTTTAGAACAACCCGAGGCTAACTCGTTAGAGTATATACTCCATTGTTGTTCTTAGACAAACCCCGAGGCTAACCAGTTATGGTATATACTCTAATGGTGTTCTATTGCTTAGATCTGAAACCCGTCACCAATCATAACCCCCGCTCACCATATCCAACAATCAGCCAAATTTTTGAGATAGTATATAATCTCAAGTCCTTAGTAAACTCCGCCCACAACCTCATGCCCATAACTTCACTTAGGTTATGGTGTGTGGTGATGAAATCCACACTTTATGAGGGGTTAAGGAGATAAACCAGAAAAAGAGGCACCTCCCTATTCCAAAGAACGAAACTTAATAACCAACTCTTGTACTCAATGTAAATCAATTTAAGTGCGTCTATGAATTGAGTGCGCCTAAAATTTAAAAGGAATACACGATTTAATTATTGAGTAAATCTCTTCGTCGTGCAGCCCGCGCGAAAATGTGTACTAACTCTCGTTTATTCTTGCAATTGTTGGAAATGACCAGTTGGGATAGATGTAACGCAAGAGGTAAGGACTAATTTCTAGGAACAACCTGAGGCTAACTCGTTAGAGTATATACTCCATTGTTGTTGCTAGAAACACCCCGAGGATAACTCGTTAGAGTATGCACTCCAATGGTGTTCTATTTTCTTAGTCCAAAACCTGTCACCATTCATAACCCTTCTAGACATCATGACCAACTATTACTCGAAATCACAAGATAGTACACAATCTCAAATGTTTGTAAACGCCGCCCACAACCTCATGCTCATAACTTCACTTAGGTTATGGCATGTGGTGATGAAATCCACACCTCATGAAGGGTTAAGGAGATAGACAAACAAAAGAGGCACCTCCCTATCCGAAGAGCAAAACTTGATAACTAAATACTAGTACTCAAATTAAATCAAAGACTATCCTTTAACATGAAATAAATTATGCAAGTGTATAAAAGAAGTGTAAATAAATTCGTATAAGTAATAAGTATGAATTGTAAACACGTATGTATATTTCTATAAGTATAAACAAGTATGAACTTTAGAAAATTATAGAATGCTTTCATTTACCTATTTTTACATATGTACAAACGAAATCACACAAAAACTTTACAATTCCCCAGCAACGGCGCCAAAAATTGATAATACGCAAAACATGCCTTAAATGTTAACACAAAGTAGACACTAAACACATAGTTCACACGTAAGCAATTTAAAACCCTTCTTTTGTGGATGTAGTATTGGTGAGTAGGGATCGTTCTATCCGGGGAATTAGAGGGTCCATGCATGCTTTCGTTTGAACAAAAATTTAAAGGTATGGGGGGATTGGAAGTTGGGTTGATTAATCTACGAAATTAAGGTATAAAACGTGCAAACACAACAAGAACTCCTAGACATCTAACATGTTTTACTCATAGACAAGTTTAACAATCAAGAAACCTTAAATTCTAATTATGCTTACGAAAAATAAGAAGCTAAATTACTAATTACAAGTGATCAACTTATTTCATTCACCTGGCCTACTTTAATGCTTTTGCCTTATTTATCATCTACGAAATCCTTAATTTTAGTCGAGACACATACACATGCTTTCCTTGAATAAGAATGCTATGACGCATAACACCTTAAAACAATTGCTACTTTGCCGAAATCATTGAGATATATTTTAGGAAGATTGGTGACGCACCCTATCCTAAAGCATACTCAAAGCATTAAGAACTTAAAGCTAGCACATGCATCCAAACTAATAAAATTAAGAACACATGGAAGAATCGAAATAAGAGAAGAACATAGAGAAATTCTTTCATTACATAACCGAAATTATTACAAAGACGAAGATGGAGTTTAGAGAACATGGTTACACTTTTAGAGAGGTGACATACCGAACTACGAGTGGTGATTCTCAAGAACACGAATGACGCACTCTTAGTTCTTGATCCGGAGGTGGTGGAAAGCTTCAACTTTGGAAGAACCTTGGTGAAGTATGGAAGAGGTGAAGTGTTTAGAGCTTTGGCAAGTGAAATGAGTAATTTTTGAGAAGAGAGACGTCCTCCTTGTATTTATAGGCAAGAGATTGCCTCTTGCCTCTTCCTTCCAACTTGCCTAAGCATTTAATGCTCCCTTAGTCACCTACTTAGTCACACCCTTAGTCATCCCCTTTAATCATCAAAAGCTAAGAGTCACCTAGGCTAGTCACCAAGCTTAGTCACCATTTTTGAGTCACCAAGCTTAGTCACACCCTTAGTCATCCATTTTAATCATCAAAAACTAAGAGTCACCTAGCCTAGTCATAAGCTTGCCAATTTTGACTTTTCCTCTTCACCAAGTGCCTTTGGCTGCCAAAATATTGGGCTTGGGCCTTCAATATGGGCTGACTTGGACCTTACAAAATGGTCCTCAAAAAATGCTTAATGGGCCGGCCCATCTCCGATGCTCTGAAATTGTAAAAATCGCAAAAATCGCAAAAATTCCCCCGAAGTGCGCCGTTATTCATCTCCACCGTAAATAACCTAAAAATAACAAACTAAGTAAAAAAACATAAAAACTAAGATTATAACATAGCTAAATGAGGAGAGAAATGCGTTAATAATCGAGCATAAAATGCGTATATCACTAATACTAATGGGAATACAATACATTATTATGTGCAAATTTGAGAGGATATTCCCCCCCCCCCCCCCCAATTTTTTAGACATCATGCCTCACCTAATGATCCATATTCCATAATAATTTATGCTTACTGGTCCAGTACACTACAATTGGATGTATCCCATGGAAAGATATGATTCATCATTTTTATATCAATTTGTTTTTATATAAGCTAGTATATTTCAATAACCCCAGCATGAACTTTTCAATAACCTTCTGGCGGCTTTATGATGCTTGGATTTCATAACCGGGCATCCTAACCTAAGTGAAATTAGGGACATGCGGCCAAGAGATAGGTCACGTTTGCATCATGAATTAGCATGTAACTTGTGTGTTTTCTGCAGGTTTCTAATATTTTCTCTTATGCATTCACTCCATATTTCAATTAGGTTCTTGTTTAATGCATTTGGATGACGATTTGAATGTGTTATGCATGAATTTGATATGATTTATTGTTTGCTTGCATTTTTAACATGTATATGTACGTGTTTATAAAGTTTATTTTATGTCTTCCATATATGCCTAATTTTACAGAAAACAAACGTTGTTTATATGTGTGTTAGCATGTTTTGAGCATTTTAGAGCATTATAACCACTTTGCATGCATTTTAGGTTGTTTAGAGCCATTGCTTTCATGTTTACATTGCTTTTAGTGTCTAGACATCAATTTAGTGTGTTTTAATGAGTTTTAAAGCTTTTTGAGTCTTTGGTGTGATTTTGGTGTGTAAGTGTGTTTTTGTTGTCTTCCTTTATTTTTCAACATTTTGGCTAGTATCTTGCATTCATTGTGTATTCTTATGATACTAACACTTGATCTTTGGTGGATATGATGCTCAGACTTATGAATGCCCGATTTGAATCTTGCATCTTCTAGTACCAACCTACACGCACTCGCAGACCAAATAGCACATTTGAGGTCTCAAGTAGTTCTAAGAGAGCAAGATCTCAACTAGCCTATCATTGAGGAAGGTTTTGACTCTCCACATTTATCCCATCACTCACCGAACATTTTTCTGAAGAAGAACAAGAGCAAGCTCCAATGGCTGGAAACAATGAATGCAAATCACTTTGCCAACACTCATGCTCAACCGAATGGAGTAGTGGACCATCATGCATTGTATTTCTGGATCAACAAGTAAATAAGGACATTGAGCTTAAAAGTGGGTTTTTACACTATTTACCTACCTTACAAGGGAGGTCCCATGAAGCTCCGAGCATCCATCTCAAGCCATTTCAGTTTGTATGTTCAAGCATGAAGCCAACGGATGCGGATGAAGAACTACTTAAGCTTAAGGCATTCCCTTCACTATGACGGATAGAGCTCAAAATTAGCTCATGGAACTTCCGCCGAATCACATCTCTACATGGAAGGAACTCGCGGATGCATTCCTAGGCAAGTACTTTTCGACCTTAAAGATCACTGTTTTGAGGAAGAAGATCACGAGAATTACACAAACACCGGATGAGTCCTTTGGCAAATAATACGATTGTTTGAAAGTTCTATGTGCCACCTGCCCTTCTCATGGTTTTTTAGAGACAAACCTCATGAATTACTTTTATGATGGTTTGAAACTGATTGATAGAAAGCTTCTTGATGCCGCTACAACCGGAACATTCATGGATTTAGATGAAGCGGAGGCTCGTAAGTTGTTGGAAAGCCGAGCAAACAATGATGCTCAATATGGGATGGCTCCATGAAAATGAGTAGGTGAAGTAAGCTAAGCAAGCTTTGGATGAGAAATATGACAAGCTAGCCTCTATTCTAGAAAATGTGTTAGAAATCGAGACAAAAAGGGCCAACGTAACTCAAGGACTCGTTTGTGGAGTATGACATATGCAAGGGCACCATAATGATCAATGCCTAAATTGATGAAGTCAAATGGAGAAGCTGAATAAGTAAATGTCATTGGTGCATATCAAAGAGGCCAACGTTACAACAATTATAACAAAACCAATTTTGGCAACCGTGATCATCCAGGTTTCAAGTGGAGCAGCAATGAGGGATGTCTCAACCCTCCCGCACCTCAATAAAGATCCAACATGATCCCTTTCAACCTTGGCCGCCAATGCCTCAAGCTCTGATGCAACAAATGTAGCCTATACAACAAGCTCCCCTGGTTCAACATTTCACTAATCCAGATTATGATAAAATGTTGGCTCAAATGTCTGCTTGGACACAAGTTCTTTTGGATGGTCAAGCCAAAATGAAGGAGACATTAGATAGTCATGGTCAAGATATTTCAGAGATGAAAAAGCAAATGGGCCAAATTAGAGAAACCGGACAGCTTCCTCCTTAGACACTTCCAAATCTGAGCAATGTAAGTGCAATGACAACAAGGAGTGGGAAGGTATGAGAAGGTCCATCCCTAATGACAAGCAAAACACCTCCCCATGATGTTTTGGAGGATAAGGACTTAGAAGAAGATCCGGCAACCAAAGAGGCCAAGAAGAAGAAGAATGTGGCGCCTCAACCCCAATCAAAGGTAAAAATCATATCCCTTCAAGTACGATTATTACTAATTCTCTATTTGCTCGTGCACCATTTCCCAACAGGCTAACAAAGTCAAAGAAGGATGATCAATACGTGGAAATCTTAGATATCTTTCGGAAAGTACAAGTGAATCTGCCCTTGATCCTGTGCATCAAGTATCTATGCCAAGTTTTTGAAATAATTATGCTTCCAAAGGAGGCAAACTAGAGAGAAGGAGGTGGTAACCGTTTCAATAGTGTTACAACGTCGGCTACCCCCAAAGTTGAAGGATCCGAGGAGTTTTTCAATTTCTTATGTTATTAGGGGCAAGAGGTTCAAAGAAATCATGCTAGACTTGAGTGTATCAATCAACGTCATACCTTACTACCTTTATACATCCATGGACCTTGATGAGCTCAAGCATGATAATGTCATCATACAACTAGCCAATCATTCTCATAAGTATCCAAGGGGATATATTGAATATGTTCTTGTTCAAGTCAACAAACTCATTTTTTCAGCTGACTTTTACATTGTTGACATGGAGGAGAGTCCATTGAACACCACGCCATTGCTACTCAGATAACCTCATAAGGACCGCAAGAACAAAGATAGATGTGTTTGAAGGAAAGTTTTCCATGGAAATTTATGGAGAGAAGATCGAGTTCAACATTCTTCATGCTATGAAGTATCCAACATCTAGTGTTGGTGATGTTTGTTTGATTGATGTTGTTGAACTCGACATGGCCATTCAAGAGGGTGCGGGGTGGACTCGATTAGGGGATGAAGCCATTTTTGATGCATTGATCGAGATCTTGGAACCTAGAATTCTAGAGATTACCATGGCACTTAATGAAGCACCATGGGTTGTAAGTTATACTCCTCCATTTTTTCTATTTTGTATGGTACTAACCCTTTAGTTCCCTCTATTATCAAAGCACCAAAATTAGAGCTTAAGGTGTTATTGAATCATTTGAAGTATGCATACTTGGGAGAGAATGAGACTTTTCCGGCTATAATCTCATCAACGTTGGAGAAGGAATAAGAGCAAATTTGTGTGCAAGTGCTCTCGAAATATAAGTCTGTCATAGGTTGGACGCTTGTAGACATCAAAAGAATTAATCCAGCAACATGTGTGCACCGGATTTTTCATGAAGATGGCGCCAAACCTACAAGGGAAGCTTAAAGAAAACTCCATCCACAAATGATGGTAGTTGTGAAGAAGGAGGAGATCAAACTCCATGATTGTGGAGTCATTTATCCGATTTCAAACAGTTGATGGGTCTCACTCGTGCAAGTAGTGCCTAAGAAGTCCGGAATCACAGTTGTGAAGAATGTGGAGAATGAGCTTGTCCCTTAAAGAACCGTCATCAGACATCGAGTTTGCATCGATTATAGAAAGCTCAACGCCACCACTCGTAAGGACAATTTCTCGCTACCATTCACTGATCAAATGCTTAAGAGATTGGCTGGCCACGCATACTATTGCTTTCTTGATGGATGGATATTCTGGTTATAACCAACTTGGCATCATGGAGGAAGATCAAGAGAAAACAACGTTCACATGCTCTTTTGGAACCTTTGCTTATAGGTGTATTCCATTTGTATTATGCAACGCACCAGGTATGTTTCAACGTTGCATGCTTTCTATCTTTTCCGATTACATTGAAAAAATAATTGAACTTTTTATGGATGATTTTAGTATATTTGGGAGGGATTTCGATGCATGCTTGGGGAATTTAGAGTTAATTTTGCAAAGATGCTCCAAAAGAACACTCCCTTTGTGTTTGATGATGATTGTCGAGCAGCTTTTGAGAAATTGAAAAAGCTTCTCACGAGTGCTCCTATCCTTTGTGCTCCGGAGTGGTCTCTTCCCTTTGAATTAATATGTGATACCTCAGACTATGTCATTTTTTAGGTCAGCGAAAGGACAAGAAGCCTTACGCCATATACTATGTTTCTCGAATACTCGATGAGACTCAAATGAACTATATAACAACCGAGAAAGAGTTGCTCGCTGTGGTGTTTGCACTTGACAAATTTTGATCATACTTGCTCTAAAGTAAGGTAATTTTTTACACGGACCACGTAGCTTTGAAGTATTTGATGGCGAAGAAGGATGTCAAGCCACAACTTATTAGATGGATACTTATACTCCAAGAGTTTGACATCGCAATCAAAGACAAGAAGGGAGAAGAAAACGTGGTGGCTCACCATTTATCAAGGATTGTACATGAGAAAGAAGCTGTTGCATTCGAGGAAATTTTTTTGGATGAACAACTCTTTGGAATTCAGGTAAGTGCTTCTAAAATTCCATGGTATGCGTATATAGTTAATTACTTAGTTATCAATAAATTTCCATTGTCCATTCCTAGTGCTCAACGTAACAAGCTAGGACTTTTATTTGAGATGAACCTTACTTTTGGAAATAATGTATAGATTTGATTATTAGGAGGTACGTTCCGGATAATGAATTTAAGTTCATTCTTGAGTTTTGTTATAATTATGTATGTGGAGGTCAATTTGGTTCGAACAAAACAGCCTTAAAATTGTTAAATTATGGATTCTTTTGGCCTTATTGATTCCGTGATTATCATTATTTATGTGCTAAATGCTATAGGTGCCAAAGATCTGGTAATTTAGGACTTAGAGATCAAATGCCATAACATTATGTGATTAATGTCGAACTTTGATGTTTGGGGCATAGTCTTTATGGGAAATTTTTCTCCGTCTAACGGTTGTACTTACATTTTGCTCGTCGTGGATTATGTCTCGAAATGGGTGGAAGCAAAAGGCACCCAAACTAATGATTGGTGAGTTGTTACAGATTTTCTCAAGGCTAATATTTTCACAAGGTTTGGAATGCCACGCTTTCTAATCAGCGATGGAGGAAGTCATTTTTGCAACAAGACGGTGACAGCATTATTGAGGAAATATGGCATCAAGCACATGGTATCCACGCCTTATCATCCTCAAACGAATGGAATGGTTGAAATTTCTAACCGTGAGATACAGAAGATCTCGGAGAGAACCGTTCGTCCTAACCGGAAAGATTGGAGCCAATGTTTAGATGATACGTTGTGGGCTTATAGGAGCCTACAAAACTCCCATTGGAATGTCACCTTATAAATTGGCTTATGGAAAAACATGTCACCTTCCGGTGGAGCTAGAACACAAAGCATGGTGGGCTGTCAAGAAATTCAACATGGATCGAGATGAGGCTGGTATGCATCGAAAGCTACAACTTAATGAACTTGAGAAAATAAGGAATAATATTTTCGACAATGCATGGATTTACAAGGAGAAAACGAAGGCGTTTCATGACAAGATAATCCAACCAAAGGAGTTTGTCATCAGCCAGCAGGTTTTACTTTTCAACTCTCGACTTAAGCTATTTCCGGGAAACTACGCTCTAGATGGATTGGACCTTTCATTATCACCGAAACTTTTTCCTATGGAGCTGTGCAAATCAAAAGTCCAACAACCGAAAATCAGTTCAAAGTAAATGGCCACCGTTAAAAGTCATATGATTCGGCCATCAAAAAGGAGATCGTTGAAGAAGATAGGCCAGAGGATCCAACCACTTCAAACACATGAAGAAGTATCACGTGTACGCTGTAAGACGTTAAAAAAAAGTACTTGTTGGGAGGCAACCCAATGGAGAAGTCATCAATAGATTTGCTTTCTCTTCCCTTACTCTTTTAATTTCATAGATTTTATTTCTCTTAGTTAGATTTTTCGTAAAACCTATACTCCATGCTTGATTCTATGTTTTCCTTGATTATATTGAGGACAATATAAAGTTTAAGTGTGGGGGAGGGGTTCACAACTTATTTGAGTCATAAATTGTAAAAATTGGTTGGACAATGAAATCTTCCGGTGGATAATGCCATAAAAAAATCTTTTAGTGTTTTAAGTAGTGAATTTTCAGAGTCTAATTAGTGTAGTGGATGAATACTTGTCTTTTAGTAAGAATATCCTATGTAAATTGGTGTCTAGAAGGAGATGGTTTCTAGGACGGGTTTTGGATGTGAGAAAAAACAAGCTCGAAAATCACTCCTACCCCTCTTGGTCTATCTCGCCGACTGGCCAATTCAATGAGGTTTCCCAAAGAAGACAAGGACTAAATCTACCCTTAATTGAGTGTCTTGATTCTTTTAGTGTTTAAAGATCTTAAGGATTCCCTTAGTTCGTCGATGATGAAATTGGACCGAAAAGAACAAATATATGGCGATTGCATTGATTTCTTGTGCTAATTGAGATATTTTGATTGTCATGACATGTGGATATGGTTTGCATAAACATGGTATAGATTTCGCATGTTAGAATAAGATTTTAGATCATACGAACCTTAAAGTGAGTTTTTGAGCTTACAATACTTCTTTGTGAGTGAATCTCGTGCATAAGGTGTCAAAAATGGTTACTTGCCTCATCTAATTGCTTGCCATACATTTCAGTGAACTGGAGATTGCTAGAACTTACTCATGTAGATTTGCAAAACTTTTAAGTTGATATATGATCTGATTTTGGATATAATTAAAGGTATTTAAGTTTTCCACTACTAAACCAAATAGTCATGTGTCCCTTTTGTGCGCACAAGTTACGACACCCCGAGATAACTTATTTGAGCTTACGTTGAGCCTTTCTTCCACTATCCTATATATCTTAACACTTAGCCTAGTGTAAAGTTTTATACCATTGTTCTAAAAGCCTTGGTGAAGAATTTCAAAGCTAGCACAATGAATTTGGTGTGAAGATGATGAAAGAAAGTAATCAAGGGAAGACTTGTCTAAAAGCTTGTGATTGCCAAAGAAAAAAAATAAAGAAGAAAGAAAATAATTCGAGAGCATGATGAAAAAGAAATACGAAAAGCTCTCCGGCAATATGTTCTAAAGTGTGAAAGTTTAGATCAAGTAAAGCTTAGAATGAAGTTAGGGCCCAAAAGATGAAATTTGACCCTGTTTATGTTTGACACATGACACGTTGTAGAAATGATGGAGCTCGAATTTATGAAGTGTTGACTAAGTATTTGGAACGTTTTTACAACCACATATCTAAATTTCGAATGCCTTAGCCTCTGCCCCATTAAAACCTTTCTAAAATATCTTTATGATCCTTAAGATAAGTAGCCTTCAATTGGTTGAGTAAGTTGCATGAGTAAGCATATGGTTTGGGTTCATTTGTGCAAGTACTTCATTTTGTAATATGTTTTGTAACAGTCCTACTCGCTTGCACCATCTCTAAGAACTCAACCTCTAGTTGCTCTCTCACATAAGAAAGTAAATATTTCTCTCTGAAGAGCCCTCAAAAGTCTCCCAATCCATATCAGTAATATCTCTAGCTCTCTGAACCGATTTCCACCACTTACGAGCTTCACTGTGAAGGTAAAATGCAACAATCTTTATATTTTCAAAATCTGTGAGCACGATCATCTCAAAACAACCCTTCAGATCATTCATCCATTTATCAGCTACCATGCAATCTTGCCACCCTGAAATGCTTTAGCGCCAAGCTTGTTTACAAAAATAACCCGTTGGGATAGTTAAATAGCAGGCGCAACTGGCTCATCCTTAGGGACCTGATCAATGGGATTAGGAGCCCTACCTCCACCTCTACCTCTGCCATCACGGCCTCTACCTCTGCCTCTAAGAGCATCTATCACCTAAGAAACATCACAATATCTGGTTAATTACTTGCATGCACCCTCAACATAAGCGTCAGTCGATCAACCTCAATCTAACTAGCAACCAACAGAATCACAATTTCTAACTCGAAATACTCAACTGTTAGAGATATACAATCTCTAATGTTACCCCACACAATCACTTAACTACCTCGTGTACTTGATTCATGTCTAGCACCGAAGAGCATTTGATGGGGATCCACCACGGACGGGCCATCACTCAGAGAGTACTAAACATTCCTCAAATACTCAAGATAGAAAAGTACAACCTACGCTCCGATACCAAACGGTCACGCCCCGAATTTTGATTTCATATATTACCATTAATAAATTAAAACTCAATACATGAAACTCACTCTAAATACCTGGGCCCTTTTTTTTCATAACCAAAACCCCAAGTCAAACAATGTACATAAAGATTCAAATATTTGAATCATATATTACATTCCGTTCATTTACAAATTCAATTCGAATATTCAACAAATATATTATACAGTGGAATTAAAATAAACAAATACTAAGTTTATAATAAATCACCACCACAGCTTCTACCTCAGCTGCAAGTCACTAAGCTGCAAGATTAAGCCCTACACTATTGAATAGTGCACCGAGTTGAAAGTAACAAACCCGGTAAGCTTTTGCAAGCCCGTATAAGTAACTCAATTTAACATATCACTTAACATTTAAATTCAACCACATGCTTGAATATAATCCAAATTAAATAAAATTTCATTTCGAGACATCAGAAAACCACAGTTTCAAGTTTAAGTTATTTCCTGCATGAAAATTAGCTCAGAAGACTTCCTTACACATAATAGCTTACTAAAATCAATATCATATAACATCTCAAACTCATGACTCTTACATTAATTCCAAACAAAAAGAACCACAACATATTCCTCTATCACAGACCACAACACGACTCCACAACAACATCAGAACTCATGACATATAAAACAAGATAATCGAATCACACACTCAAGGACCATAAAAGAAGAATGTACTCGAGACTCCTTTTAAACAACAACAACGTTCATATTATAGACGGACTAGAGCTCTAACTTATCGGATCTCCCAACTTCATAACCACCGCCACTTGTGACCTCACAGTCCGGACACAAGTAACCGACACTCATGACCTCATAGCCCAGAACATGAGTGACAACATCTCAACAACTACACTCGTAACCTCACATCACGAAAACGAGTGACATCACCTTAACTGACGATACTCATGACCTCACAACACGGAATATAAGTGACAAACAACTCAAAACTACAGTTGTAATCTCACATCACTGATACAAGTAACAACACATCAATGACTTTTGACAACACCTCAAAATTACACTCGTAACCTCACATCAAGGATACAAATGTCAACACCTCAACCAACTCTAGCAACCACATATTACAGCTACTAGCGACATACCTCAAATCAATCATACCAAGACATCCAAAAATATAAACACAACACATCGCATTTTAGATATCACACCAAATCATTTACCAATCATATAAATGTCATCATAAAAAAAATGGTCACACCAAATCATTTACCAATCACACCAAATCATTTACCAATCATTTATCAAACAAAAACAACAATCCAATAAAACTCGTCCAATCAATCACCTAACAGTTACGAAACTTGCTTAGCAACACAATTCAAAATTTTCAATTATCACAATCCACCAAGTAAATTGGTGTCTCTTTACCCAATTTCCATGACATAAAGCTAGTAGCATCTGCTAAAAGTCCCACTTATAACAAACCATTGATTAACTAAGCCTCTAAAAATTGGCTAATTTGAAAACCGGTATTGGAAACACATACCCGATGCAACCTACTATCTCATATTAATAATACAATACATTTCACCTCACCCATACCTACTGCATATCACCAAAACTAAAGCATTTTTATCGTTACGTCGATTTTTCTTTAAGCATAACATCAAAAGCTAATGCTCACCTGTCAAACCAAACTAACAATACCCATTTACACTAACAACAACCTTCACCTTCACCTCAAACCATCTGTAGCAACAACCTATTAATCAAACAAATCAACCCATATCAACACCACCTCATATAAAACCAACAGTTGCTAATTTTCTAACATTAACAACCACCCAACAATTCACCACCAACCAACTCGCACTTAACCATTAATCAAATGTAAATTTTCTTAACCAAATCAAGCCTCACAGTAAGGATGGCCACGCATCCCAAAACCCTTCAATAAAATTCCTAAAAATCTTAAGTATCGTATATTGAGTACAACCGAAATCTCAGCTTTCGAATCCAAACCGCCCAAAACGATGGCCGACTCGTTTCTCAGTCACAATTGTCACTACTCGCTGCTCTCCGTTGCCACTCTGCCGTCCCTCGTTGTCCTCGGCATAAACCAGCAATCGAGAAGAAGAAAGAGATGGGTACAGGCTCTGCTCCCCACTTCCTTAATCTCGCACTACAACTCTCTTTATCTCTCTCTCTCTCTCTCTCTCTCTCTCTCTCTCTCTCTCTCTTTCTCTCTCTCTCTCTAACTTGCGTCACCACTACTCGCCAATTCCCTCTCATTGCCCCAGTGCACGCGCGGTATTTCACACTTAGTGCTTGTGCACGACGTTCCTTGCATAACGCTCTCTATTCTCACGCACGACATTTCAAGCTTAGCACTTGCTACCTTAGTGCACGATATTCCTTGCTTAACGCTCACTATTCTCACACACGATGTTTCAAGCTTAGCGCTCACTGCCCAGTGCATGATGTTCCTTACTTAACGCTCGTTATTCTCACGTGCGGCGTTTCAAGCTTAGCGCTCGTTGCCCCAGTGCACGATGTTCCTTGCTTAACGGTCGTTGTTTCTCATACACGACGTTTCAAGTTTAGCACCGGCTGCCCCAGTGCATGACGTTCCTTGCTTGATGCTCATTGTTCTCACATGCGGCCTTTCAAGCCTAGCACTCACTGCCCCAGTGCACGATGCTTCATTCTTAGCGCTCACTTCCTTAGTGCATGACGTTCCTTGCTTAATGCTCACTATTCTCATGTAAGACGTTTAAAGCTTAGCGCTCTCTACCCCTAGTGCACAACGTTCCCTACTTAACGTTAGTTTTCCTCATGCACGGTGTTTCAAGCTTAATGCTCATTACCCTAGTGCATGACGTTCCTTGCTTAACGCTTGCTATTCTCACGCACGATGTTTCAAGCTTAGTGCTCGATGCCCTAGTGCACGATGTTCCTTGACTAACGCTCATTGTTCTCACGTGCAGCATTTCAAGCTTAGTGCTCGCTGCCCCAGTGCACGACATTCCTTGCTTAAGGATCGATGTTGTCACGTGTGGCGTTTCAAGCTTAGCGCTCTCTGCCCCAGTACACGACGTTCCTTGCTTAAACATTGGTTGTTTTCACACACAAAGTTTCAAACTCAGCACTAGGTCCCCCTTGCATAACACCCCTCGTCGGGAACCAGTTGGCCCGGTGCCAGACCCAATCGCGCTAAGGTACATCAAATGCAACAGATCGCCCTTAATTCTGGAGTACAGTGCATCTTATTTCAGTCTACGAGTTCAATCATTTTTTTTGACTTTATGATATAGAGTGGGTACATAGTAGTCGATTTACATCATTCTTTATCTAAGCATATCATGAAGTTTTAGAAGACCAGCAATGTAGCGGCTTCGACTTTTGACAAATTTTAATCTACTGTCGACGATATAAGTTCATCCACTCACGTGTAAGTTAATCTATTCAGTTTTGTTTTCAAGAAAATGACTTTTAGATTTGGATGCCAATTTCTTTTCGTCGTAGGAGTTAGTCGTCGCTTATGGTATACCGCTAACATTCTCCTCACTTGCAGGGTGTCACAAGCATGGAACTAGTCTGAGATTATAATTTCTTTAGTTCAATTAGGAATCACGAGAAATTACTAGAGAGAATGCGTCTACGTACAGGACTTAGTTATGCATAATATATTCCTTAAAGAGATTGTTTTTAAAGTGTGTTAATCGTTGAGAAATATGATTGTTTACTAGTATGCTTAAGAATATAAAAAAAATATGTCACTTAATCCAGTAGGTGATGCGTGATTGCAGGATCCTTTTAACACAATGTAAGCCATCTTTACTTAGAGGATCGTATGTCAAAGTAACATAATGAAAACGTGGAGGGAATACAGAGTATGTATGTGAATAGTGGTTCGCAGAGAATTATGCTAGGTTTTCCGAGAAGTTGTTGGGTTTTCCTTCGTTAAGGGAGATAGCTTCTTTTGGGTACAAGTAGGCCTGGGACGGTTTGGGTATATGTAACAATTGTTAGGAACCGAACCAAGAAAACGTTATTTCGGTTCGGGTTTACAAATTTAAACACCATAACCGAAATAGAACCGAATCGAATCGGTTCGGGTCAGTTTCATCGGTTCTTTAGGTTTTTTCCCTGCATAATTCAAGTTATGAAAAGATTCAACTTATACTCAGTTGAGCGTCAACTGACTATCAGCTGAGGGTCAACTGGGTATCAGTTGATGTCAACTGACACTTATTTTAGGTTCAAATAATACTTAGGTGCATATCTTATTCACTGCACTATAAAAATAAATAAAAAAATTCAAATGTTGATATATGTTATCTCTCTACCTTATGGTTCGAGCAAACTCTTGAAGTGTTGGAAGAAATACAACCAGTTATCTTCTGTCTCAGAATCACATACAAAGATTGCTAAGGGAAAGAAGCCTACAGACATTAAACACAAAACAGAAACACAAAAAAAGTTCAGTTAGTCTATTCATCAACAGATAATGTTCAACTGACACTCAGTTAATGGTCAACTGACACTCAGTTGAGGGTCACAGATCAATATAGGATTCGGGGGGAGGGTTTTGATTCGGGGAATGAAATTTGTATTGAATTTAGGGGCTTATAGAGTTTTGGGGCATTGAGTAGAGATTGAAAGGGAGAGATTGCAGAGAGGAGAGCCAAGAGCGTCGGAGAAGAGAAGAAGAGATGAGAGATCGAAAGGAGAGAGACAGAAAAGAAGATCTTAGGTTTTAAACTTTTGATATGTGGGAAAATCAGTTGTACTCAATCTCACATAAGCTTAAATTAAAACCAATAATATAGCGACACGTGTACAACAATAGTGAAATTCGGTTATTCTCGGTTTTAGGAGATCAGAAACTGTAAAAACTGAACCAAACCGAATTTTATTCATTCAGTCCGGTTCCTCCTTCATGTCTCACCTTATTTTCAAAAACCCGAACCGAACCGGCCATTTCAGTTTGCTTTGGTCCAGTTCTTCGGGTTTTCGATTAATTAGTCCCAAGCCTAGGTACAAGACTTATTGCTCAAGTTCATTTTTTTAAGGGTTTCCGTGGAGTTGATTAAGTCATGAATTAATCTTCAAAAGTTAAATAAAATCCCCATATAACTTTCAATGAACCTTTTAGCGTTGGATAGTAGCATAATCATCTATAGTGTACTATGGGGTGCTAATTGTTTCGATTGAGGTACTTGAGATGTACAGTTGGCTCGGGAATGTTAATTTTCCAATCATGAATTATGGGAATTCACGAGAAGGAAGATGACTATGATTTGATCGAGACTACTATGTTGCACAATCTTCGGATTCGACTAGACTAATTAGGGGAACATCATGCAGATGACCTACCGATCATCACCCGCCCGAGTATATATGAGAATCATACACGATAATGCCAACTTCCAACTAGTTTTGATTGTCTTTGATGAAGATTTGGTTTATCAGTCCTTTGGGATAGAGAGTCTTATCATTGATTACTACGGAGGAATTGCCCCATTTCTTGGACTTCACAATATTCTGATTCTCTTGTTAGTTTTCGTTGGTTAAGTATCTAGTGTCAAGGGGAATCACAAATGTTTATAACTGTAAAGCGAGGGAAATGCAAAAAATTCTATTATTCAATTCGAGATTGGAACTAGATATGTAGATTAGCGCCTCAATGTTTTACTTCCTCGAGTTAACAGATTTTGTAGGCATACATCTGTAAGCAAAGGTATATGTCTATTACCAACGAATTTTTCGGCGTTGGATATTAGTGGATATATTTATATATGAACCTTGTATGTGAGCTAGGGATATTTAGATTTGGGTGCGATGTTATTGATACAGATTCTAGTCCTTGAGTCACGAGAATACTTGCATTAAGTTTTGCGACTCAAGTTGCATATAATTATTACTTATTCAACGCAGACATATGCAAAGACTTTCAGGATTACTCTGATCTTAGATAGGATGTTGAGTCCTTATTTCCTGAATACATAGTGAGCTTAGATGGTAGTTTGATTATTTCGAGTCCTCCCTTAGTTTTGGGCGTATTAGATGTGACGACCCGGAACAGAATCAGTAGTGCTAATCAGCTTAATTCGTGAGTTGACGTATAATTGCAGATATCCGCCAATTGTTTGAATCGCCGGACTTGATAACGACTAAATTATTGGCCGAGAATTTGAGCTGAGTCTCTTCTCGAGAGTCGTAGTACGTGTGATTTCGAGTTCGTGGGAGGTTCCGGATCATTATTTGGACGATCGAGGAATATACTATGAATATTTGAAGTTTTGACGTAATCGGGTTAAAATGACGGCCCTCTTAGCGACTAAATTACCGGACAAGAATTTGGCTTCGGATTCTTCACGGAAGATGTAGAGAATTTAATTTTGAGCCCGTGGGAACTTCTGGAGGATTATTCCGAGTTACAAAGATGAAGTTATGAATATTTCCGATTGTTGATTATTTAGTCGGTTAAAGTATGTGTTTGAGTTGAACCGTTGAATTTTTATCGGTTTGGTCGATGTGTTTGACTTTGGGTGATAATTGAAGAATACATCGAGTCGAGTTTGTTGCCGCGAGAATTATTGGAATCGGAATTACGACGAGGAAGTTATGTGTGTTTGAAGTTTGTCGAAAAGATAATTACGGAAGTTTCTATTTTGGGAAGGTATAAATAGTGGGTTACCATATCAGGAAAGTCAACATATGGCATTAATGAGGTTGACCGACTTGACCGAGTCAACTCGGTGGTGGAGGAGGCTGACGGGAAGCAACGTACTCCACGGCGGCGTGATGCGTTCCGGCCACCCTAGGGCTCGGCCTAGGGCTGGTTCTGCTCGGCTCAGCCCCCTTGTGGTGGTGCCGGCCACCGTTCACGGCGAGGTGGACGATGGAGAGAGAAATTCCGGCCAAAAGTTTGAGATTTTTGGGGTTTTTGGGGCGATCCGATTCCGGCCAAATTGAGCTACAAAATGGACTGGGTTTTGTAGCCCTCATCACCATGAAGCTACCATGTAAGTTTGGTGTTCCAATTCATCTTGTATATGGAGAATTTGTGATTTGAAAATTGTGTGGACTTTCGGTTTTTCATGAAATTGGACGAGTTAGAGTGAGAATGGCCTTTGATGTAGTTGTGAAAGTTGCTCAGTGGGTGATTGGGAGTGGAATAAAGGTTGCTTCACCAGGAAAATTTCAAGTTGGTGGCGCTGCCGCCGCCGCCGGCGGTCAAAGGTGGTCAAAGGTTGACTTTTCAGGGTTTTTGACAAGTTGCATGTCATTTCACTCGAAATCGCGCCCCGATCGCAATGGTGAGGTTTGTTTCTCGATTTGAGCATCGGAAATTATATCGAGGTTTTGTGGTGTGATTATCGGATTTTCGACAGTTCGTCGATCGATATTGAATTATGTGTTTCCGAGAACGGTTGTTTCTCGTGATTTGATTTGAGGTATCGAGTTATGATTTTGAGAAATGGATTTTGTGATTATTCAGGGGTTCGTGATCGTTTGTTTGGCGAGGGATTTTCCGCCGGATCACGGGTTAACGCGAACTGCGTTACGCTAGTCTGTGAGTGGACATTTCTTTTCACAGATTGATTGCGAGTTTTTTATATACGTTTTACGAACTTGAGCATGCAGTATGATCGTGATTTTTACGAGCATGTGTTTTATGATTATATATATACGAATATGCGTATACGGATATACATACATATATATTATGTTTTATGCATGTGCATAGAAAGGATTTATGAATTGGTTTACACAGAGTACAGTCTCAGTATATGTTGTTGTATCGATACACTTGCATCCCGGCTGATCCCCGAGGTTGTTTACCGGGGGAGGCTGTGACTCCTAACCGGAGGCCTTTACCGGGGGGAGGCAGACCTCTGACCTGAGGCATTTCTGGCTAGAATCACGTGTGGGCTAGGGATCCCGTGATTCAGACTGTACTAGAACGGATGTGTCCACGAGTGACCCCGTGAGATTTTTATGCATGCTCTGTACGCGTGAGGAGTTAGAGTCTCCCTCGTGTACCATTTAATTATTTGTGCATTCCGACTCACATAAGTTTTTATAACATATATTAATTGGTGAAAGACATTTATTTTTGTCCACTCACTCTAACAGTTTTCATGTCTTTCCCCTGGGCTTTTCGGTTTCCGTGCCCAGTTTGTAGTTCGGACTCTGGTGTCGCACGTCGTGGTCGGAGGCATAGTATTCGAGCGATGTTTCTTTTATGGTAGGTTTTTAGTTTGGCCTACTATTTGTATATGTATACGAGAAGTCGCTCTGAGTATTCTGATGAATATTCTTATACGGTTTTCCACGGATTTCTGTAAAGTATAGTTATATTTACTATTTTACATTACTGTTGATATATTGAGAAATCCAGATGGGATTGGTGCCCACGGTTTGATTTTTGTGGCATAGGATGAAGTGTATTTTCCGGGTGCAGGTAATGGTAATTCCGCGTTAGTAACGAAACTTTGCCGAAATTTTGATGGTTTTTGTTGGTTCGTGTTTTCAGAAGGGGTTTGATTCCGGTTTAGGCAACTAAATCGAGGTTGGGTCCTTTCAGCTTGGTATCAGAGCATTAGGTTATAGGTTCTGTAGACTTCTGTAGTCATGTTTACTAAGGATATTTGAGAATGTACAGCATGTCTGGAATGGTGACCCGACCGGCCAGCGGATACTCATCAATACTCCGGGTGTTGTATACTTTCAAATATTTGAAGTTCCATGATTACGTTCCACTTGTTGTGAACGATGTTTTATTCATTAGGATGCCTCCTTGACGTGCTTTCCGTGTCGGTACTGTTGTGGATCCTATTGAGGATCAATCGACGCGCGATCTGCCAGTGAATTGTGGGTTTGGATGGGCATTCTGAGTTCAGAGAATTATGTGGCATGGTTTGCCTGGTTGTGCGGATATGAGCGTCTACATGTTGCTTCAGAGTTGAGAATCGTGGCAGTTGATGTTTGTCTGAGTCAGATCATTGTATTTGGTGGGCTGGTATTGTGTGAGTTCCTGTTGTGACTCCATGGCCTACATCCAGGCTATTGTTTTTACGGTAATGATTCAATCAGGCTACCCAGCATTTGAATATGGAGTGTTCACCCACCTGAGACAGAGATGTATTATCACATGTTTGTCCCTGTTCATATGTGTTATGTGGCTTCAGAGGAAGCGGTGCACGAGGTTTGAGATGAGTTTGAACCTGAGCATCAGAGGGATCTTGATTGTTATGCCTCGAGACAACCGTGAGAAGCTTAGTGTGCTGCACTCAGAGGCGAGGCTATTGAGAAGGAAAGGTTATACGTGGTTTTCGATGTGTTAGTTTGAGGAAAATGGACTTAGTCGAGATATTGTGATGAGGTTGAGTTCAGGTACCTCGGAATCAGTGACTTCATCAGCCTGCGACCTTTTCGATTATGTTGGGGGTCACCAGATCAAGCAGAGGATCCGTTTGGTGATGGTGGAGATCACGGAGTAGCGGACTTGTTCCTACAGAATGAGTTTGGGTGATCGTTGGTGATCCTTTCACGCAGCAGGTGTCGCTGTGACTTGTGTTCGTGGAGCACTTTCTGTTGCCATTGTGGTGACCAGGAGGATCACGTTGCAAGGGAGCGCCCTCAGCCAAATGTTTTAGCGGTTCAGCAGCTCAGAGTTCGCGAGGAAGTTATGATGCTGTTTCTGAAGCTTGACCAACTCAGACTTCTAGACGAGCCATTCAGAAAGTCGCAATTGACGTGGGCGGCTAGTTGGGCATGTTGGAGTTCTTGCCACGACCTTGTATGAGGACAGAAATTTTCTCTGAGGTTACTGTTGCTTGACGTCCATGATTGTTGTACCTGCATCTCCTCTTCCGAGGTATTGGGGAGTGTTGCATCCTTCCGGAGGTTGTGAGATCTTTGTTGGAAGTTACGTGTTAGCCGCGGATTTGTTATAGCTGGATATCGTCGATTTTGGTGTGATTGTGAGTATGGACTTTTGGCGACACATTTGGGTTATGTTCGATGGTCACGAAAAGGTGGTTGTGTTCGTCGACAAGATTTTCCTGACATACTGTTTCGCAGTGATGGTCGAGCGGATGGTGGAAACATGATGTGTTGTTTGCTTAGCTCATGTTGTGGATACTTCGATTGCTGTGCCCGACATTGGCGACATTGTGGTGGTTCCTGAGTTTCCGGGTGTGTTCCGGAGGAGTACCAGGTATCTCTCCAGTTCGGGAGACCGACTACACCATTGAGCTTGTACCGGGCGCTGGACTCATTTTACCGGCATCTTGTCGTTCGGTGCCAGCGGAGCTGATGGAGCTACAGGTTCGACTCCAAGAGTTGCTGGAGGAGGTTTCAGGAGATTTCATGCGACCCCGCGTATTTGCGTGGTGTGCTCTTGCATTGTTTGTACGGATGTTGGATGGTTCGATGAGGTGGTGCATTGACTACCGGAAGCCTGATTCGCTTCAGAGGAGAGCAAGTATCCTTCGCTTCGGATTGACGATTGATTTGATCGGCTCGCGAGAGCTTCAGTCTTTTCAAAGATGGATTTTGGGTCTGGATACCATCAGTTGAGGAGCGATGAGTCATATGTGGTTTGGACAGCTTTCGGATCTTGGTGCGGGCATCAGAAGTTCTTGGTCACACCATTGGTTGACCAATGCCCCGTAGTTTTTACGGACTTGATGGACCAGGTGTTCAGACGGTTCTGGACGAGTTTGCGGTTATGTTCGTCGGCAACATCCTGATGTACTCAAGGAGTGTGGGCCAGCACCTGAAGCAATTGCGAGCGGTTTTACGGATCTCGCGAGATGATCAGCTATTTGCGAAGTTCATCCAGTGTGAGTTTTGGTTGATTAGCGTGAAGATTTTGGACTGTGTGATGTTATCCGAAGTAGTTGGCGTGGATCCTGACCAAATAGAAGCCGTGTTAATTTGGGGATTGCCCTACCATTGTACCAGAGATCAGGAGTCTCTTGGATTTAGCAGGCTACTATCGGTGCTTTGTGCAGGATTTTCCCGTATTGCCACTCCACTTTCCGGATTGACGTAGAAGGCGTCAAGTTCGAGTGGTTCGATGCACGCGAGGAGAGTTACTTACTCCTGAAGGATGGTTGACCATTGCTTCGGTTTTGACCTTACCTGACGATCGTGACGAATTCGTGGGTTATGGTGATGCATCGAGGTTTGGATTTGGTTGTGTTTTGATGCTGTGTAGCAGAGCGGTGGCTCATGGTTTCAGGCAGTGGAAACCTTATGTAGTTGCATATCCTGTGTATGATTTGGGTGTAGCTGTCCTTATGTTAGCATCAGAGAGTTTGAGTTACTACTGCTATGGCGTGCAGCGCAGTGTAGGATGTACACTGATCACTTGAGTTTCATCCACTTGCATTTTTTGCCAGATTTGGGCTTGAGACAGTGTAGATGGATGGGGTTGACTAACGACTATGGTCGCACATTTGAGTTTATCCGAGAGAGAGGCTATTGTTATTGCTGATGCATTTAGTTGGAAATCGGGAGCTTCAGTGTTTCATGTGTGTGTGGCTCGAGTTTCCGTGTTAGCCGAATTGCGAGCTATGGGAGCTGAGTTCGAGTGTGATGATGTTGAAGCTCATTGTTTTGCGTGCGTTATGCACTGGCAATACGGAGATATATCAGATACCTCAATTTTACTACTCCTGACGCAACCCGTAGAAGAACGTAGCAGCTTGTGTATGTGCAGATGCCACATTTGTCAGCTGGCCATGGCTAGGAGGCAGAGACTTGCCGAGAAGTGTCAGCCATTGAAGATTTCTGGTTAGAGGTTGGAGCTAGTCACTATGGATTTTGTGTGCCGGTACGCACTTCGGTTTGTGGTACCAATTGTCAGGCCATTGTGGACCATTTGATGAACTTAGTACGTTTCCTTGTACTTTTCGGAAAAGATTTCAGTGGAAGACATGCATAGCTATGTTTGGCAGAAATTGTCCATTTTCATGGTGTACCTGTGTCCCATATTGCTGATCGAGATAATCGGTTACAACTGAGTGTTGGCAGGCCTTGCAGAGAGCATTGGGACCAGATTACAAGTTAGTGTCGGTTCCTATCCTCAGATCGGCGAGCGATCTTTAAGGACTATTCTGATCTTGGAGGACATGTTGTGGTTTTGTGTATTGCAGTTCCGGAAGATTTGGGACCAGCAATTACACTTGTTTGAGATTGCATGCAGTACCAGTTTGTTGACCACTATGATTCTGACGTTGCATGATGTCGTTTTTGAGGAACGATGTTGTACTCCATTGTGTTGGAACGAGTTTCATGTGAGCTGACGTTGATTCGGATTTTGTGGAATGTGCTACCACAGACTTTCGGATTAGCGAAAACGAGTTGATAATTGCCCGAGTTCGATGTTTGAGTTATGTTGATGTGAGCAGGTTGAGTTGTGATTTGCCACGTTATTTTGATCCATATGTGATCATAGGCGAGTTTGTGTTGTGCCGTATAGTTCGGCATTGCCTATATCGTTGGCTTTTGTGTGTGTTGTATTTCGTGTGGTGGAACTACATTTCCGATTTGTTTCGTGTTGTGTACCCTATATGTTCCTTATGCAGGAACACTTGGTGATTGTGTAGAGCCAGTTTAGATTCGAGATTGAAGGTATAGGGATTTCAGCACGGAGATACCTCCTATTGTGAAGTCTGTTATCAGAGTTGTTCAGCTGACGTTGTCACTAGAGAGTTGAGCTGTATGCAGAGGCAGTGCTCCTACTTTTAGTCGACAGACTTGGAAATTTCGAGGTCGAACTTTTTTTAAGGGGGGTGGATTTGTGACGACCCTAAACAGAATCAATAGTGCTAATCAGCTTAATTCGTGAGTTGACGTATAATTGCAGATTTCCGCCAGTTGTTTGAATCGCCGGACTTGATAACAACTAAATTATTGGCCGAGAATTTGAGCTGAGTCTCTTCTCGAG
Organism: Geum urbanum; assembly: GCA_946800695.1. NCBI lineage: Eukaryota > Viridiplantae > Streptophyta > Magnoliopsida > Rosales > Rosaceae > Geum > Geum urbanum. The sequence goes on along the minus strand of OX327008.1, from coordinate 12,929,509 downwards.
AGTCATAGTACGTGTGCTTTCGAGTTCGTGGGCGGTTCCGGATCATTATTTGGACGACCGAGGAATATACTATGAATATTTGAAGTTTCGACGTAATCGGGTTAAAATGACGGCCCTCTTAGCGACTAAATTACCGGACGAGAATTTGGCTTCGGATTCTTCACGGAAGATGTAGAGAATTTAATTTCGAGCCCGTGGGAACTTCCGGAGGATTATTTCAAGTTACGAAGATGAAGTTATGAATATTTCCGATTGTTGATTATTTAGTCGGTTAAAGTATGTGTTTGGGTTGAACCGTTGACTTTTTATCGGTTTGGTCGATGTGTTTGACTTTGGGTGATAATAGAAGAATACATCGAGTCGAGTTTGTTTCCGTGAGAATTATTGGTATCGGAATTACGACGAGGAAGTTACGTGTGTTTGAAGTTTGTCGAAAAGATCATTACGAAAGTTTCTATTTTGGGAAGGTATAAATAGTGGGTTACCATATCAGGAAAGTCAACAGATGGCATTAATGAGGTTGACCGAGTCAACTCGGTGGTGGAGGAGGCCGACGGGTAGCAACGTACTCCACGGCGGCGTGATGCGTTCCGGCCACCGTTCACGACGAGGTGGACGGTGGAGAGAGAAATTCCGGCCAAAAGTTTGAGATTTTTGGGGTTTTTGGGGCGATCCGATTCCGGCCAAATTGAGCTACAAAATGGACTGGGTTTTGTAGCCCTCATCACCATGAAGCTACCATGTAAGTTTGGTGTTCCAATTCTGAAAGGACCCAACCCCGATTCAGTTGCCCGAATCGGAATCTAACCCCTTCTGAAAATATGAACCAACAAAAACCATTCAAAATTTCGGCAGAGTTTCGTTACTAACGTGGAATTGCATAAACCTGCACGCTAAAAATAACACTTCGTCCTATGCCACAAAAGCCAAACCGTGGGCACCAATCCCATCCGGATTTCTCAATATCATAATAATATCAAATAACAGAAAACATATCTATATAATATAATATATCCGAGAAAATCCACATAAAACATGTATCAAAATGTATCAGAGCGACCTCTAATGTAAATATATACAATATACACTTCAGTAGGCGAAACAAGGACCGACTGGAAAACACAGGTAGCTCAGATCACTAGCCTCCAACCGCGACGTGAAACACCAGAACCTGAACTGCAACTGGGCACAGAAACCGAAAAGCCCAGGGGAAAGACATGAAAACTGTTAGAGTGAGTGGACGAAAAGATAATTGTCTTTCGCCGAATAATATATATATTATAAAATCATATGCGAGTCCAGATGCATAAATAAAGAAAAGGTACACAAGGGAGACTCTAACTCCTCACGCATACAGAGCATGCAGAAAAATCTCACGGGGTCACTTGTGGACACATCCGTGCTAGTACAGTCAGAATCACGGGGTCCCTATGTGACGACCCGGACCAGAATCACCAGTATGATCAGCTATGTACGTGAGTTACTGCGTTGTCGCAGGTTCCGACGGTCTTTTGGATTGCCGGATTTGTTAACGACTTAATCATTGGCCGAGAATTGGAGCTGTGTCTCTTCTCGAGAGTTGTTGTATGTGTGATTTCGAGTTCGTGGGCGGTTCCGGATCGTTATTTGGACGACCGAGGAATTAATTATGAATATTTGAAGTTCGGTTTATAATTGTGGCCTTCTTAACGACTAAATTACCGGACGAGAATTTGGTTTCGGCTTCTGCACGGAAGTTATTCAAAATTTAATTTCGAGCTCGTGGGAACTTCCGGTGCATTTTTCTGAGTTACGGAGATTAAGTTGTGATTATTTCCGATTGTTGATTATTTAGTCGGTTTAATTGTTTGTTGGTTTGAACAGTTGAATTTTTATCCGATTGGTCGATGTGTTTGACTTCGGGTGATTATTGAAGAGTTTGTCGGGTCGAGTTTGTGGCCGTAAGAATTATCGGAATCGGAATTACGACGCGAAAGTTATGGGTATTTGAAGTTTGCCGAAAAGTGAATTATGTGGTTTCCATTTTGGGAAGGCCAATAAATAGCAAGTTTCCAGTTTGGGAAGTCAACTTTCCATTTTTGTTATGTTGACTGGGTTGACCAAAGTGGGTCGACCCGTTTTGGGTGCCTTGGGTTGCCGATTTTGGTTGCCGAAATTGAGGCCTATTCCGGCCATATTTGGGCACGACTTCTTCACGAGATTTGTTGGGCTCGAGCTCCTCTTCGGATTGGTAGGTGGATCGTCCCGTGGGGTGGCCGGAGGAGAGAGAATCGAATCGGCAAAGTTATGGATTTTCCGGCGAGTTTTGTGGCGTTCGGGTGGCGGCGTGGAGGCCGAGGTTGTGGCTCCTCTTTGGGGGGTTTTGTTAGCCTCGAGCCAAGGAAGCTTTTCCAAGTGGTCTTGAGGGTTGCCGTGGCCGGAGGAGAGAGATCCGTCGAATTGAAATTCCGGTAAGGGTTTGAAACTTTGGGTTGATTTTTGGAGGTTTTCCGGTCAAAATTGGCCTTAACCTATAACTGGAAAGTTGTTGGGCTCGTCGGGATCTTTGAAACCTTGTGTAGCATGAAATTTTCTGGGCAGGTTTGGATTTTCCGGCGACAGTGGCAGCGGCGACGGTGGCGGCAATTTTTCGCCCGGAGTAGTTTTCGACGAATTGCATGTCATTTCACTAGAAATTGCGCCCCGATCGCAGTGGAGAGGTTCGTTCTTCGAATTGAGCGACCGAAATTACAGCGAGGTATTGAGGTGTGAATATTAGATTTTCGACGATTCGTCGACATTGAATTACGTATTTTCGAGAACGGTGGTTTCTCGTGATTTGTCATGTATTGTCGAGTTATGATTTTGAGAAATGGATTTGTGATTATTCAGGGGTTCGTGATCGTTCGTTTGGCGAGGGACTTTCCGCCGGATCACGGGTTAACGCATATCGCGTTACGCAAGTCTGTGAGTGGACATTTCTTTTCACGGAATTCTTGCGAGTCTTTTATATGATTTTCGAACTTGAGCATGCGTATTGAGATTACGGATTACATGAGCATGTGTTTTACGATTATATGATTATACTTATACGGATATACGTATACGAATATACATACATTTATATGCTGTTTCATGCATTTGCATCGAACTGTTTATGATTTGGTTTACACAGAGTACAGTCTTGGTTACGTTGTTGTATCGATACACTAGCCTCTCGGCTGATCCCCGACGGTAGGCATCCCAGGCGGGGCGTTACCCCGACCTGACCGGCGAGGGGCGTTTCCCCGGAACCGAGGCCTTTCTGGCTTGGAATCACGTGTGGGTCCGGGATCCCGTGATTCGGACTGTACTAGCACGGTGTGTGTCCATGAGTGACCCCGTGAGATTTTTACTTGCATGCTCAGTACACTAGAGGAGTGTGAGTTTTACCTCGTGTACTATGATGTTTTTATTTACCTGGACTCGCATATGTTATTTTAAACATATATATTAACTGGTGAAAGACATTTATTTTCGTCCACTCACTCTAACGGTTTTCATGTCTTTCCCCTGGGATTTTCGGTTTTCGTGCCCAGTTTGCAGTTCATGCTCTGGTGTCGCACGTCGTGGTCGGAGGCATAGTACTCGAGCTACCTTATTTCTTCCAGTAGGTTTATTGTTCTACCTACTGTGGTATATTTATGTGTTTATACATTAGAGGTCGCTCTGAGTAATCTGTTGTTTACGTTATACGATTTTATACCGGATTTCAGTAAAGTACTATTATATTTATTGTTTTACTTTACTGTTGATATATTGAGAAATCCGGATGGGATTGGTGCCCACGGTTTGATTTTTGTGGCATAGGATGAAGTGTATTTTCCGCGTGCAGGTAATGGTAATTCCACGTTAGTAGCGAAACTCTGCCAAAATTTCTACTGTTTTTGTTGGTTCGTGTTTTCGAGGGGGTTCAATTCCGGTTTAGGCAACTAAATCGGGGTTGGGTCTTTTCACCCTAGCCCGCACGTGAGTCTAGCCAGAAAGGGCCTCAGGTCAAAGGTCTGCCTCCCCCCGGTAAAGGCCTCGGGTCAGGAGTTACAGCCTCCCCTGGTAAACATCCTCGGGGATCAGCCGGGAAGCGGGTGTATCGATACAACAACATATATAAGGACTGTACTCTGTGTAAATCAAATCGTAAATAGTTCGAGGCAAATGCATGAAACAATATATAAGTGTATATACATAATATATATACTGGTATAAGCATAATCGTATAACACATGCTCATGTAAATCGAAATCTCATATGCATGCTCAAGTTCGTAAAACGTGTATAAAGATTCGCAAACAATCCGTGAAAAGAAATGTCCACTCACAGATGAGCAAAACGCGCACTCGCGCTAATCTCGTGGTCCGGCGGAAGATCCCTCGCCTGAAGTATGATCACGATCTCGATCTCGATCTCCTGAATATTCATAAAACACAACTGATCAAAAACATAACCCACAATTCTGTACTTAACCACGTAAACCAACCGTTCCCGGAAATATGCAATGCAATACAAAATGATTAACCGAATTCCCGAAATCTCCACTCGAAATCCTCGACTGAAAATCCGCTACCCAAATAAATCCGAAAACCTCTGGACGATGATTAGGGTGCGATTACGAGATAAACGACATTAAAAACGTCGAAATCTGAAAATGTCAACCCCTCACCGTTGACCGCCGGCGCGCCGTCAACGGTGGAATTTCACGGCCAAAATTTCCAGAACTCAAGATCTCAACAAGCCTAACAGTTCCTTCAACTGACACAAAGTCCAATTCCAACCAGAACCATGTCAATTAGCTCGAAACAGATCATAATTTTCCCCCTCCGATGACCTAATCGGACCATTTAAAAACCTCATCCTCGACCCAAACTGAATACAGGGGTAGCACCACCAGGGCAAGGGGAGTCGAACCCCCATAGCCATCACCACCGTGGCTTGCCGGAAAACGGCAAACCAACACCGGCGAAATCCAAGGAACCGACCCGATTCGGGTTCCACCAAAACCCCATTGATTTACATGAATTCAAACACCATACAACTCGAAATCAAGAGAGGAAGCTATCCTTACCCTTCACGTGGCCGGAGGTGGCCGGAATATGCAGGTCGGAGGACGAGAACCAAAACGGAAACTTTCCCTTTCGTGGTCAACAGTCAACTTTCCAATTTTGGAAAGTCAATGCTCGGTCAACGTCAGTCAAAGCTCAAACTGTGATTTTCGACTATTTCTCGAATATTCCCGATATTTATACTCACGCCTAGGGTCGATCGACGATTCGAAATGGATAGCCATCACGATTCGGATAAACACGAAACAATCGGATAAACTCGTCAAAACTGAAACTTCAAATAATCGTATAATATTCCTCGATTATCGGAAAAATCATCCAGAATCGCCCTCGAGCTTGAAATCACGTACTTTACAACTTCCGTGAAGACACTCAACTCAAATTCTCGGCCGAAAATATAGTCGCGAATAGAATCGACAAACCACACATATATCGTAAAACTGCGACTACGCCCAATCTCGTGAATCGTGCCAAATACACTACTGACTCTGGTTCGGATCGTCTCAAATCAACCCCCCTTAAAAAAAATTCGACCTCGAAATTTACGTACCAGTCAAGTGAACAGATGAGGATACTGTTCCCGCATACGCTGCTCAGTCTCCCAAGTGGCCTCCTCAACTGAGTGGTTCTGCCACAAGACCTTCACTAGCGGGAACACACGGTGTCTCAACTCCTGCTCACGACGATCGAGAATATGCACAGGCTCCTCCACGTACGTCAAATCCTCTCTGATCGGCAACTGCTGTGGAGCTAACACATGTGAAGGATCTAAGATGTACTTCTGCAACATCGAAACATGAAAGATATAATGAACACGAGCCATCTCAGCTGGTAACTCAAGTCAGTAAGCAACAGCTCCAACCCTCTCCGTAATCTCGTACGGACCAATGTATCGTGGTCGAAGCTTGCCACGCTTTCCGAAACGCACAACTCCCCTCCACGAAGATAGTTTCAGGAAGACCCAATTGCCTACCTCAAACTCGAGACTCTTTCTCCTCACATCCGCATAACTCTTCTGGAGATCCTGGGTGATCTTCAATCGATCCCGGATAATCTGAACATCCTCCATAGTGCTCTTCACCAGATCAGGACCAATAAGCCAACGCTCGCCCACCTCACTCCAACACAACGGAGTGAGACACTGCTTCCCATACAGAGCCTCGTACGGTGCCATCTGAATACTGGCCTGATAGCTGTTATTGTAGGCGAACTCAATCAAATGTAACTGCTGATCCCAATTCCCGCGGAACTGCAACACACATGATCGCAACATATCCTCAAGAGTCTGAATGGTCCGCTCGGACTGCCCGTCAGTCTGAGGATGAAAGGCTGTACAGAATCGCAACCTCGTGCCCAAGGCTCGCTACAACGCCTGCCAAAACTCAGATGTGAACTGACTATCTCGGTCAGAAACAATAGACACAGGTACACCATGCAAGCGAACAATCTCGGATAAGTATAACTTGGCCAATCTGCCCACTGATATCTTCCCCGAAAGTGTAAGAAAGTGAGCGGATTTCGTCAGTCGATCCACTATAACCCAAATACCAGTGTTGCCAGCCGAGGTACGCGGCAACTGATAGACGAAATCCATCGTAATGTGCTCCCACTTCCAAGCCGGAATCTCAACTGGCTGTAGTCTCCCTGCAGGTTTCTGCCTCTCCGCCTTAACCTGCTGACAGATCAAACATCGACTCACGTACGCGACAATCTCCCGCTTCATGTTGCGCCACCAGTAATACGCTCGAAGTGTATGAAACATCTTCGTATCTCTGGGATGCATCGCATACGCTGAACTATGGGCCTCATCTAAAATCTCCTTCTTCAAGCTCTCATCTCTGGGCACACACAACCTGCCTCTGAACAACAACGTACCGTCGTCGCTCAAACGAAACTCTGTAGGCACACCATTCCGTATCATGGTCTTCTTGCCCAACAAATAGGAATCTAAATCCTGAGCCTCACCTGATCAACCAATACGGGTCGAACCTGAAAACTGGCCAACAAAGCTCCCTCATCATCATACCTGAACTCAGCACCCGTAGCTCGAAGCTCGGCTAACATCGACACTCTGGCCACACATATATGGAACAACGAGGCTCCAGATTTCCGGCTAAGTGCATCAGCTACAACATTGGCCTTCCCTGGATGGTACTCAAATGTGCAATCGTAATCATTAATCAACTCCAACCACCGGCGCTGCCTCATGTTCAGACCCGGCTGCGTCTGCAAGTAAGTAAGACTTTTGTGGTCGGTGTAGATCTTACACTGACCTCCATACAGGTAATGTCTCCAACTCTTCAACGCTAATACAATAGCGGCTAACTCCAAATCATGCGTCGGATAGTTGACCTCATGCGGTTTCAGCTGCCTGGAACCATATGCCACAACTCTACCATGCTGCATCAACACACAGCCAAGGCCCAGCTTCGACGCATCACTGTATACAACCAACTCACCACTGTCGTCTGGCAATGTCAGAATCGGTGCGGTAGTCAATCTCTCCTTCAGGAGCAAGTAACTCTCCTCGCACGCATCAGACCACTCAAACTTGATGCCTTTCTTCGTCAATCTAGTTAGTGGTGTAGCAATCCGAGAGAAATCCTGTACAAACCGTCGATAATAGCCTGGTAACCCCAAGAAACTTCGGATCTCAGGTACAGTAGTAGGTCTATTCCAGTTCAGCACGGCCTCGATCCTATCAGGATCAACACTGACTCCCTCAGCCGATATTACATGGCCCAGAAACTTCACACTATCCAACCAGAACTCGCACTTGCTAAACTTCGCGAACAACTGATGATCTTGCAAAGTCCGCAACACTACTCGCAAATGCTTCTTGTGCTGGCTCACACTCCTGGAATAGATCAAAATATCGTCAATGAATACAATCACGAACTTGTCCAGGAACCGTCTGAACACCCGATTCATCAAGTCCATGAAAGCTGCGGGGGCGTTGGTCAACCCAAACGGCATAACCAAAAACTCGTAATGCCTATACCGCGACCTGAAAGCTGTCTTGGCTACATCAGAGTCTCGGATCCTCAACTGGTGATATCCGGATCGAAGGTCAATCTTCGAAAAGACTGCGTCTCCCTTGAGCTGATCGAACAAATCATCAATCCGCGGTAACGGATACTTGTTCTTCACCATAACCTGATTCAACTTCCGATAGTCGATGCACAAACGCATGGACCCATCCTTCTTCCGCTCAAACAACACTGGGGCACCCCACGGAGAAACACTCGGTCGAATAAAACCCTTCTCTAACAACTCCAGGAGCTGAACCTGCAACTCCTTCAACTCCGCAGGCGCCATCCGATACGGTGTCTGGAAAATTGGTCCTGTACCTGGCAACAACTCAATAGTAAAATCAATCTCCCGCATAGGGGGTATACCAGGTAACTGCGCTGGAAACACATCCGGAAACTCAGAAACAACCTCAATACTACCAAGATCCGGCACTGCAGCTGTAGTGTCCATAACATGGGCTAAATAGGCAACATAACCCTTCTTCATCAACCAATCTGCCCTCATTGCGGAAATCAAACACGGTAGTGAAGTGTTCTTCTCGCCACGGAACAATATCTCGGGTAACCCTGGTCGTCGAAACGCGACCTCCTTCTTGTGACAGTCAAACATGGCCCAATGCGTCTCCAAGAAGTCCATACCCAAGATCAAATCAAAGTCCACAATATCAAGCAGCAACAAATCAGCGGCTAAACCATGGCCTCCAATAAACACCTCACAATCTCTGTAAACCCAACCGATACTCACAATCTCTCCTGACGGATACAACACTCTCCACAACCCCGGAAGTGGAGATGCAGGTACCGTAGCTAATGATGATAGTCTAAATGATATAAATGAATGTGTGGCACCTGGATCTAACAACGCAAGTACTGGAATACCAAAGACATGTAACGTACCGATAACGACCTCCGGTGAAGCTCTGCCCTCTCGTAGAGTCATAGCATGAACCCTCGCATGTCCGGCTGGTCATCCTCGCTGGGCCTGTCCCTGCTGCCTACCCTGACCTGCAAACTGTGCTGGTCGAACTCCTGAAGTAGCACCTCGCTCAGCTCCGGAACTCTGGGTCGCCTGTCCATCAGCACCATACGACTGAGGACACTCCCTCGAATAGTGACCCACCTGGCCACAACGATAACAAATGACAAGGCCCCGTTGACATGTACCAAGGTGATATCTGTTGCAGAAGATACACAATGGATAATCTCTCGGAACAGGAAATGTGCCACCGGTACGCCGAGGATAACTAGAACCGCCGGAACTCCCACTAGCATGTGGTCGCTGCGGTCGATCTCTCCTCCATCTCGATCTCTGTCTTGGTGTACCAACTGGTGAGCGATAAGATCCACCGCCTAAGGATGACGCCGAACCGGAAGTATCAGAACTCTGCCTCTTTGAAGGCCCCTGACTCGGTCCACCCTCCTCAAACCGTCTCGGCTGGTACCTCTGCTGCCTCTCCCTCTCTATATCCTCACCTCGGAGTGCTGCACTGACAAACTCATCGAAGTTGTTCCGAGGCATCGTCGTCAGAGTCCCCTTGATGTTCAGATTCAATCCCAGCTCAAACCTGCGACACTTGGCTTCCTCAGTAGCCACCATATCACGCGCAAAACGAGATAAGCGGGTAAACCTGTCCCGATACTCAAGTACAGACAAACTGCCCTGCTTCAAGTTTGTAAACTCCTCATACTTGCGCTGCTGGGTAGCCTGATTAAAGTACCTCCGTATAAACAGATCACAGAACAAAGTCCACGGAGCATCAACTGGAACTCTGTCGGTACTAAACCACCAAAAGTATGCATCACCCTCAAGTAATCTGACTGATGCCACTGTCATCTACTAAGGAGTAAACTGCAGACGCTCACAAACACGTTCAACCAGAACCACCCAAGCCTCACATATCTCTGGATCAACTGACCCCGAAAACATAGTAGCACCAGCAGTACGAGCCTTGACCACAGGGTCAAAACGCTCTTCCAAACGCAGCACTCGCATCAGCAAGTCGCGCGTTTGGCGATCCTCATCAGGATCCGCTTCCCGATCAACACGGGGACCACGTCGAGGAGGCATCCTACTGATACAAGACAAGCATTAGGCATAAGCAGAAAGAACGTAATCATGAAACCGCAGATATTTGAGAACACACAACACCTGAAGTATTGATGAGTACCGCTGGCCAGTCGGGTCATCACTCCAGTCATGCTGTATAAACTCAAATACCCTAAGCGTCACAACTACAAGAGTCTACAGAATCTGACAACCTAATGCTCTGATACCAAGCTGAAAGGACCCAACCCCAATTCAGTTGCCCGAATCGGAATCGAAACCCTTTTGAAAATACAAACCAACAAAAACCATTCAAAATTTCGGCAGATTTTCGTTACTAACGTGGAATTGCATAAACCTGCACCCTGAAAATAACACTTCGTCCTATGCCACAAAAGCCAAACCGTGGGCACCAATCCCATCCGGATTTCTCAATATCATAACAATATCAAATAACAGAAAACATATCTGTATAATATAATATATCCGAGAAAATCCGCATAAAACATGTATCAGAATGTATCAGAGCGACCTCTAATATAAATATATACAATATACACTTCAGTAGGCGAAACAAGGACCTACTGGAACACACAGGTAGCTCAGATCACTAGCCTCCAACCGCGACGTGAAACACCAGAACCTGAACTCTAACTGGGCACGGAAACCGAAAAGCCCAGGGGAAAGACATGAAAACTGTTAGAGTGAGTGGACGAAAAGATAATTGTTTTTCGCCGAAATATATATATATTATAAAATCATATGCGAGTCCAGATGCATAAATAAAGAAAAGGTACACGAGGGAGACTCTAACTCCTCACGCGTACAGAGCATGCATAAAAATCTCACGGGGTCACTCGTGGACACATCCGTGCTAGTACAATCAGAATCACGGGGTCCCTAGCCCGCACGTGAGTCTAGCCAGAAAGGGCCTCAGGTCAAAGGTCTGCCTCCCCCCGGTAAAGGCCTCGGGTCTGGAGTCACAGCCTCCCCTGGTAAACATCCTCGGGGATCAGCCGGGATGCGGGTGTATCGATACAACAACATATATAAGGACTGTACTCTGTGTAAATCAAATCGTAAATAGTTCGATGCAAATGCATGAAACAATATATAAGTGTATATACATAATATATATACTGGTCTAAGCATAATCGTATAACACATGCTCATGTAAATCGAAATCTCATATGCATGCTCAAGTTCGTAAAACGTGTATAAAGACTCCCAAACAATCCGTGAAAAGAAATGTCCACTCACAGATGAGCAAAATGCGCACTCGCGCTAATCTCGTGGTCCGGCGGAAGATCCCTCGCCTGAAGTATGATCACGATCTCGATCTCAATCTCCTGAATATTCATAAAACATAATTGATCAAAAATATAACCCACAACTCTGTACTTAACCACGGAAACCAACCGTTCCTGGAAATATGCAATGCAATACAAAATTATTAACCGAATTCCCGAAATCTCCACTCGAAATCCTCGACTGAAAATCCGCTGCCCAAATCAATCCGAAAACCTCTGGACTATGATCAGGGCGCGATTACGAGAAAAACGACATTAAAAACGTTGAAATCTGAAAAATTCAACCCCTCACCATTGACCGCCGTTGACCGCCGCCGCCGCCGGCAGCGCGCCGTCAACGGTGGAATTTCACGGCCAAAATTTCCAGAACTGAAGATCTCAACAAGCCTAACAGTTCCTTCAACTGACACAAAGTCCAATTCCAACCAGAACCATGTCAATTAGCTCGAAACAGATCGAAATTTTCCCCCTCCGGTGACCTAATCGGACCCTTTAAAAACCTCATCCTCGACCCAAACTGAATACAGGGGTAGCACCACCAGGGCAAGGGGAGTCGAACCCCCCTAACCATCACCACCGTGGCTTGCCGGAAAATGGCAAACCAACACCGGCGAAATCCAAGGAACCGACCCGATTCGGGTTCCACCAAAACCCCATCGATTTACATGAATTCAAACACCATACAACTCGAAATCAAGAGAGGAAGCTATCCTTACCCTTCACGTGGCCGGAGGTGGCCGGAATATGCAGGTCGGAAGGCGAGAACCAAAACGGAAACTTTCCCCTTCGTGGTCAACGGTCAACTTTCCAAATTTGGAAAGTCAATGCTCGGTCAACGTCAGTCAAAGCTCAAACTGTGATTTTCGACTATTTCTCGACTATTCCTGATATTTATACTCACGCCTCGGGTCGATCGACGATTCGAAATGGATAACCATCACGATTCGGATAAACACGAAACAATCGGATAAACTCGTCAAAATTGAAACTTCAAATAATCGTATAATATTCCTCGGTTATCGAAAAAATCATCCGGAACCGCCATCGAGCTCGAAATCACGTACTCTACAACTTCCATGAAGACACTCAACTCAAATTCTCGGCCGAAAATATAGTCGTGAATAAAATCAACAAACCACACATATATCGTAAAACTGCGACTACGCCCAATCTCGTGAATCGTGCCGAATACACTACTGACTCTGGTTCGGGTCGTCACAAATTCATCTTGTCTATAAAGAATTTGTGATTTGAAAATTGTGTGGACTTTCGGTTTTTCATGAAATTGGACGAGTTAGAGTGAGAATGGCCTTTGATGCAGTTGTGAAAGTTGCTCAGTGGGTGATTGGGAGTGGAATAGAGGTTGCTCCACCGAGAAAATTTCAAGTTGGTGGCGCCGCCACTGCAGGCGGCGGTCAACGGTGGTCAAAGATTGACTTTTCGGTGTTTTTGACAAGTTGCATGTTATTTCACTCGAAATCGCGCCCCGATCGCAGTGGTGAGGTTTGTTTCTCGATTTGAGCATCGGAAATTATATCGAGGTTTTGTGGTGTGATTATCGGATTTTCGACAGTTCGTCGATATTGAATTATGTGTTTCCGAGAACGGTTGTTTCTCATGATTTGATTTGAGGTATCGAGTTATGATTTTGAGAAACGGATTTTGTGATTATTCAGGGGTTCGTGATCGTTTGTTTGGCGAGTGATTTTCCGCCGGATCACGGGTTAACGCAAACTGCGTTACGTTAGTCTGTGAGTGGACATTTCTTTTCATGGATTGATTGCGAGTCTTTTATATACGTTTTACGAACTTGAGCATGCAGTATGATCGTGATTTTTACGAGCATGTGTTTTATGATTATATATATACGAATATGCGTATACGGATATACATACATATATATTATGTTTTATGCATGTGCATAGAAAGGATTTATGATTTGGTTTACACAGAGTACAGTCTCAGTATATGTTGTTGTATCGATACACTTGCATCCCAGCTGATCCCCGAGGATGTTTACCGGGGGAGGCTGTGACTCCTGACCCGAGGCCTTTACCGGGGGGAGGCAGACCTCTGACCTGAGGCCTTTCTGGCTAGAATCACGTGTGGGCTAGGGATCCCGTGATTCAGACTGTACTAGCACGGATGTGTCCGCGAGTGACCCCGTGAGATTTTTATGCATGCTCTGTACGTGTGAGGAGTTAAAGTCTCCCTCGTGTACCATTTGATTATTTATGCATTCCGACTCGCATATGTTTTTATAACATATATTAATTGACGAAAGACATTTATTTTCGTCCACTCACTCTAACAGTTTTCATGTCTTTCCCCTGGGCTTTTCGGTTTCCGTGCCCAGTTTGCAGTTCGGACTTTGGTGTCGCACGTCGTGGTCGGAGGCATAGTATTCGAGCGATGTTTCTTTTATGGTAGGTTTTTAGTTTGTCCTACTATTTGTATATGTATACGAGATGTCGCTCTGAGTATTCTGATGAATATTCTTATACGGTTTTCCACGAATTTATGTAAAGTATAGTTATATTTACTTTTTTACATTACTGGTGATATATTGAGAAATCCGGATGGGATTGGTGCCCACGGTTTGATTTTTGTGGCATAGGATGAAGTGTATTTTTCGGGTGCAGGTAATGGTAATTTCGCGTTAGTAACGAAACTCTGCCGAAATTTTGATGGTTTTTGTTGGTTCGTGTTTTCAGAAGGGGTTTGATTCCGGTTTAGGCAACTAAATCGGGGTTTGGTCCTTTCATTAGAGGCAAATCTCAGGTGATTTCCTTCGAGCCTCTCTATATTATAGTTACTAATATTTGAGTTAGTTCAGTTAGAGTATCGACCAAGAGTTATTTGATTGGTTGAGTTAGTTGATATTACGATCATTGTGATTCATAAAGTCGGTTGAGTATTAATAACTTATGTTCATAGTGTTATTTAGTTTGATTATGAGAAATTCGGATGGGATTCGTTGCCCACGGTTTGTTTTTGGGATTTGATTACTCGAAGTGTTCTCCTTATGCATTTTTTTGGGTTCATTGAGTTTAAGGAGAAACTATGCCAAATTTTTAATAGAATTTACGGGAATAAGAGAACTGGGTAAGGTCACAATGTTCCCTGAGATCGGTTAGATGACCACTTATGTTATGACTTAGAATTTTCAGTCTGGGTCTTCAGCCTATTATCTTTATGGCCACGAGGGTCACTTTTATTTGAGAGTGTCCGTTGAGGGACACCTCTGGTAAGCTTATAGTGCGGGGTTCAAGTGATAATTAGGAACCACTTCAGGAGGTAGAGCTGCACCGTCATCTAGACGGCTGGCATATTATAACCACAACTAAAGGCTAGACTGACTAGACATGTCGACATCATTATTAGCAATTGCCATTAGAGAGGCATGGATATCAGATGTTTTAGTTATTTATATTACCGAGGTTGCATCCTGACCCTTTCATGTACCAAAATAATAGGGAGTAGTTATTTGAGACACTCCGTCAGGAGAACAAGACTTCATTATTAAGTGATACATGGTGAAGGTATTACGGATAACCCCATCTCAGTTGTGAATGTTATTTGAGAGCCAAAAAGAACTCATATGGGAGTACTACCCATTGGTGTTGTACTATTATGTGCATAAATTTCGAGAACGAAATTTTCTTTAAAGGGGAAAGTTGTAATAACCCGTCCTGAGAGTTTTCTTTTTTATGATTATTTAAGGTTAATCAAGAAAGGTAGTTAGTTTTATCATCATCGGTAAATATTAAGAGCATTTTAGTTGACTTTTTATCAGATCATTGAAGTTGGTTGACTTCGGGTAGAATTCATAGAAATTGTAGAGACGAGACGGTAGACGCGAAGAATGCCAAAAACAGAATTACGACAAGAAAGTTATGATCAGCAGAAGTTTATCAAAAATGTAATAGTCGTAAATGGACGAGTATAAATACAAATTTCTATTTTGGAAAATTATATTGAGAGAAATCCTAGAGTTTATAAAGACGAGTTTGTGGCCAAGTGTTAAAATCGGAGTTACAACAAAGAAATTGTGGGCAACGAAACTTTTGTATGATTTTACGGAAATCGATTAGTCGCAACTCGCACATATATATTGGACTTTCTGAAACTGGAAAGTAAGTCTTTTCTGTTTGGTCAAACTTTTTCTTTCTCCTCTCTCCTGCGCGGTCTCTCTCTCTCTCCACCACGGCTCGCCAGTGATGAACCACCGGCCGGCCACCAAACACGGCGGTCTTGGTGTCAAAACGTTCATCTCTTCTCGCTCTTCCTTTCCCCTATGGTCTCTACCACCAATTTGACCAAAGATAGCTAGAATTTCAAGAGGAAAACCGAGAAAAATTTAGGTTTCAGGTCGAAATTTTTCCGGCCAATCAACCGGCGAAACCTATTGGACTATGAAGCTTTTCTCACCACTAAGCTAAGAACACCAAGAACACATTCTAATTTGACCAGAGCTAGGAGAATCGAAGGATTGAAGTTTTTGAGGATTTTGGTTTCAATGTCAATTCGACTAGTTAATGATTGAATTGGACTTCAATGTAGTTAAAAAAATTGTTGCTTCCAAGATTTTGAGTGTGTGACGACCCGGACCAGAATCAGAAGTATAATCAGCTTGATACGTGAGTTACTGCGTAGTCGCAGCTGTTCGACAGTTATTCGAATCGCCGAACTTGTTAACGACTAAATTATTGGCCGAGAATTGGAGCTGAGTCTCTTCTCGAGAGTCGTTGTACGTGTAATTATGAGTTCGTGGGCGGTTCCGGATCGTTATTTGGACGACCGAGGAATTAATTATGAATATTTGAAGTTCAGATTTAAATGGTGGGCTACTTAACGACTAAATTATCGGACGAGAATTTGGTTTCGACTTCTTTACGGAAGTTGTTCAAAATTTAATTTCGAGTTCGTGGGAACTTCCGGAGCATGATTTTGAGTTACGAAGATTTAGTTGTGATTATTTCCGTTTGTTGATTAATTAGTCGATTTAAATGTGTGTTGGTTCAAAGGGTTGAGTTTTTATCCGTTTGGCCGATGTGTTTGACTTCGGGTGATTATTAAAGAGTACGTTGAGACAAATTTGTGGCCGCGAGAATTATCGGAATCGGAATTACGACGAGAAAAAAGTTACGCGCATTTGAAGTTTGTCGAAATGGATAATTATGATGTTTCCGTTTTGGGAAAGGCTATAAATAGGAACCTACTATTTTGGGCAAGTGTGTGACTTACCATTTTGGGTGGTTGACCGAGTTGACTGAGTCAACTCGGTGGAGGAGGATTTCACGTCGGTGGCGACGGCTTCCACGGTGGCTCTTGGATTCCGGCCGTTTCCGGCTTCGGGATTGGATGCTATCAACTCGCCTAGCTTCCCTCGTTCTAACCCCGGCCTCCACGCACGGCGAGGCTCGCCGGAGGAGGCAAAAAATCCGGCCAAAGTCGGTGAGGTTTTGGATGAATTCGGGTTCCTCAAATTCGGCCGAATTGAACTTCAAGAGGTACTGGGATTTGTAGCCCTCTTTAATGTGATTCTAACCATATAAACATGGTGTTCTAATTCGATTTGAGCATGGAGAATTTTGGGTTTGAATTTTGTGTTTCATTTCGGTTTTACTTGAAATTGAGCTAGTTAGAGTTTGAATTGGACTTCGGTGCAGTTATGGAAGTTGCCCAGTGGACGATTTTGAGTGGAATTGGTGCAGCTCCGCCGTGAAATTCTTCGGCCGGCGGCGGCGCCGCCGTGGACGGCGGTCAACGGTCAACGGTTTGAGTTTTTGGACTTTCGACAAGTTGCATGTCATTTGACTCGAAATCACGCCCCGATCGCAGTGGGGAGGTTCGTTTCTCGATTTGAGCATCCGAATGTATAGTGAGGTATTGTGGTGTACATATACGGATTTTCAACGATTCGTCGACTTTGAATTATGTGTTTCCGAGGACGGTGGTTTCTCGTGGTTTGATTTGTATCGTCGGATTATGACTTTGAATATTGGACATTGTGAATATTCAGGTGTTCGTGATCGTTCTTTTGGCGAGGAACATTCCGCCGGATCACGGGTTAACGCGTATCGCGTTACGCCAGTCTGTGAGTGGACATTTCTTTTCACGGATTGATTGAGAGTCTTTTATAAATGATTTACGAACTTGAGCATGCAGATTGATTATGATTTTACGATCATGTGTTTTATGATTATGCATATACGAATATACGTATACGAGTAAACATATGTATATATTATGTTTAAAGCATGTGCATAGAAAAGATTTATGATTTGGTTTACACAGAGTACAGTCTCAGTATATGTTGTGGTATCGATACACCTTGGCTTCTCAGCTGATCCCCGAGTACGCTCCGGGAAGGACAGATATCCTGACCCGAGGCCTTTCTGGCTAGGAATCACGTGTGGGTCTGGGATCCCGTGATTCAGACTGTGCTATCGCGTGGTAGTCCATGAGTGATTCCGTGATTTTTATGTTGCATGCTCCGTACGCGTGAGGAGTTAGAGTCTCCCTCGTGTACTCGGACGCGTGAGGAGTTAGAGTCTCCCTCGCGTACCATTTCTTACTTATGCATTTGGACTCGCATATGTTTTATATTATATATATTCGGTGAAAGAAAATTATTTTCGTCCACTCACTCTAACGTGTTTCATGTCTTTCCCCTGGGTTTTTCAGTTTTCGTTCCCAGTTTGCAGTTCAGGCTCTGGTGTCGCACGTCATGGTCGGAGGCATAATACTCGAGCTGCTTTGTTTCATCCAGTAGGTTTATTGTTCTACCTACTGTGGTATGCGTATATGATTATGTATTAGAAGTCGCTCTGAGTTTCCTATTGAATATGTTATACGATTTTACCCGGATTTCAGTAAAGTATATATTATATGTATTGTTTACTTTACTGTTGATATATTGAGAAATCCGGATGGGATTGGTGCCCACAGTTTGCTTTTTGTGGCATAGGATGAAGTGTATTTTCCGCGTGCAGGTTATGGTAATTCCACGTTAGTAACGAAACTCTGCCCAAATTTCGAAAAGTTTTTGTTGGTTCGTGTTTTCGAAGGGGTTTGATTCCGATTTAGGAAACTAAATCGGGGTTGGGTCCTTTCAGCTTGGTATCAGAGCATTAGGTTATAGGTTCTGTAGACTTCTGTAGTCGTGTTTACTAAGGATATTTGAGAATGTACAGCATGTCTGGAATGGTGACCCGACCGGCCGGCGGATAATCATCAAATTCCGGGTGTTGTATACTTTCAAATATTTGAAGTTCCATGATTACGTTCCACTTGTTGTGAACGATGTTTTATTCATTAGGATGCCTCCTAACGTGCTTTCCGTGTCATTTCGGTTGTGGATCTTGTTGTGGATCAATCGACGCGCGATTTGCCAGAGAACTGTGGATTTGGATGAGTATTCAGAGTTCAGTGAACTGTGTGGCACGGTCTGCCTGGTTATATGTGTATGAGCGTCTGTTTGTTGCCTCAGAGCTGAGAATTGTGGCAGTTGATGTTTTGCCTGAGTCAGATCAGTGTAATTAGTGGGCTGGTATTGTGTGAGTTCCGATTGCGACTCTATGGCCTACATTCAGGGTGTTGTTTCACGGTAATGGTTTAAACAGGCTACCCAGCATTTGAATGTGGAGTGTTTAACCACCTGAGGCAGAGATGCATTGACCATATGTTTGTTTCCGTTTGCACGAGTTATGTGGCTTCAGAGGGAGCTGTGTACGAGGTTCGAGATGAGTTTGAACTTGAGTATCAGAGAGAGTATGATTGATGTGCTTCGGGATATCCATGAGGAGCTTTGTGTGCTGCACTCCGTGGTGAGACTATTGAGAAGGAAAGATGTACACGGTTTCTGATGTGATGGTTTGAGGAAAGTGGACTTAGTCGAGATTGTGATGAGATCGAGTTCCGACACTTCAGGATCAGTGATTTCATCAGGCTGTGGTCTTTTTGATTGTGTTGAGGGTCATCAGATCAGGCAGAGGATTCGTTTGACGATGGCGGAGATCGCAGAGTAGTGGACTTGCTCCTATGGCATGAGTTTAGGTGATCGTTGGTGATCTTTTCACGCAGCAGGTGTTGCGGTGATTTGTGTTCGAGGAGTACCCTCAGTTGCTGATTCGGTGGCCAGGTGGGTCACGTTGAGAGGGAGCATCCTTAGCCAGCCGTTCTAGCGGTTCGGCAGCTCAGGATTTACGAGGAGATCCTCATGTTGTTCCTGAAGTCTGGCCAATGTACCCTTTTGATGAGTTATTCAACAAGTCGCATTTGACGTGGGCGACTAGTTGGGCATGTTGGAGTTCGTGCCAGGACCTTGTTTGAGGATAGATTTTTCTCCGAGGTCACTGTTGTTTGATATCCATGGCTATTGTACCTGCATCTCCACTTCTGAGGTTTTGGAGAGTGTTGCATCCATCCGGAGGTTGCGAGATCCTTGCTGGAGGATATGGGTTAGCCACGGATCTGTTATAGCTGGACATTGTGGTTTTGGTGTGTTTGAGAGTATGGACTTATTGACGATGTATTTAGCTATGTTCGAGTGCCTTGAGAAGGAGGTTGTGTTTCGACAACCAGATTTCCCCGAGATGCTGTTTCGTGGTGATGGTCGAGCAGATAGTGGAGACGGTTTGTGTTGCTTGCTTAGCCCATGTTGTAGATACTACGGTTACTGTGTCCAACATTGGTGATGTTGTGGTGGTTCCCGAGTTTCCAGGTGTGCTCTGGAGGAGTTACCAGGTGTTCCTCCAGTTTGGGAGATTGACTACACTATCGAGCTTGTACCAGGCGCTGGACTCGTTTTACCAACGTCTTGTCGTTCGGAGCCAGCGGAGCTGATGGAGCTATTGTTTCTACTCCAGGAGTTGTTGGAGGAGATTTCTTGTGACCCCACATATCGCGTGGTGTGCTTTAGCATTGTGTGTATGAGGGATGGATAGTTCGACGTGGTGGTGCATGGACTACCGGAAGCCTGATTTGATTCAGAGGAGAGTAAGTATCCTCCGCTTCGGATCGTCGATTGATTTGATCAGCTTGTGAGAGCTTCAGTCTTTTCGTAGATCGATTTCGGATCCGGATACCATCAATGGAGGTTTGATGATTTAGATGTGACTATGCTAGCTTTCGGATCTCGGTGTATGCATCTGGAGTTCTTGGTCACTTCACTGGTTGACCAATGCCCCGTAGATCGTGTGGACTTGATGGATCAGGTGTTCAGACGGTTTCTGAACGAGTTTGCGGTCATGTTCGTTGACAATGTCCTGATGTACTCCGGGAGTGTGGACCAGTACCTGAAGCAATTGTGAGTGGTTTTTGCGGACTTCGCGAGACGATTAGCTGTTTGCGAAGTTCAACCAGTGTGAGTTTTGGCTTTTTAGCATGAAGATTTTGGGTTGTGTGATGTTATCCGAGGGAGTTTACGTGGATCCTGACCAGTTTGAAGCCGTGTTGATTTGGGGTTGACCTACCCGTGTACCAGAGATCAGGGGTCTCTTGGGTTTAGCAGGCTTGTACTGACGGCTTGTGCAGGATTTTCCCAGATTGCCACTTCACTTTCCGGATTGACGAAGAAGGTGTCAAGTTCGAGTAGTTCGATGCCCGCGAGGAGAGTTACTTACTCCTGCAGGATGGTTGACCGTTGCTTCGGTTTTGATCTTACCTGACGATCGTGACGAGTTCGTGGGTTACGGCGATGCATCGAGGTTTGGATTTGGTTGTACTTTGATGATGTGTAGCAGAGCGGTGGCTCATGGTTCCAGGCAGTGGAACTTTGTATAGCTACGTATCCTATGTATGATTTGGGTGTAGCTGTCCTTATGTTAGCATCGAAGAGTTCGAGACACTACAGCTATGGCGTGCAGAGCAGAGTAAGACGTACACTGATCACTTGAGTTCCGTCCACTTGTATTTTCGGCCAAATTTGGGCTTGAGGCAGTGTAGATGTATGGGGTCGATTGACGACTATGGCTACACTTTTGAGCTTGTGCAGGAAAGGCTAGAGGTTGTACTTTGACCATCCGTCTGGGATGTTGTTGCTGATGCATTCAATAGAGAGTCGAGATTTCAGTGTTTCATGTGTGTGTGGCTCGAGTTTCCGTATTAGCCGAGTGTGGGCTACAAGAGCTGTGTTTGAGTGTGATGATGTTGAGACTCATGATTTTGCGCACGTTTGGCGCTAGGGGTACGGAGATGTAACAGATACTTCGAGTTTACCAGTCGTGACGCAATCCACAGAGCAATGTAACAGCTTGAGTGTGTACTGATGCCACATTCGTCGACTGGCGATGGCTAGGAGGCAGAGACGTGCCGAGATGTGTTAGTCATTCGAGATTTTCGGTTGGACGTGGCGTTTACCTCTGTGATCTTGTGTGTGTTTGTACGCACTTCAGTTTGTGATACCAGTTATCAGGCCTTTGTGGACCGTTTGATGAACTTGGTACATTTCCTTGTACTTTCGGTGATGATTTTAGTGGCAGGAAGTCATGGCTGTGTTTGATGGAGGTTGTCCATCTACGTGGTGTACCTGTGTCCCAGTTCGCCGATCGAGGTAATCAGCTACAACCGAGTGTTGGCGAGCTTTGTAGCGAGCATTGGGGACCAGATTACGGTTTGGTATCAGTTTTTATCCTCGGATTGGTGGGCGATCTTTGAGGATTATTCAGGCCTTGGAGGGCATGTTGTGGACCTTGGTATTGCAGTTCCAGAGGATTCGAGACCAGCAGTTTCAGCGGTTTGAGTTTGCTTGCAGTACCAGTTTGTGGACCACTATGGTTTTGAGGTTGTTTGATGTTGAGTTGAGGTATGTTGTTGTACTCCATTGTGTTGGAGCGAGTTTGGTTTGAGTATGAGTTGACGTTTGATTCTGATTTTGTGGAATGTGTTACCACAGACTGTCTGGTTAGCGGAAATGAGTTGATAATTGCTTGAGTTCAATGTTTGAGTTGTGTTGGCATGAGTATGTTGAGTTGTGAATTGACACGTTGTTTTAATTTGTATGTGGCCATAGGCGAGTTTGTGTTATGCCGTATGGTTCGGCGTCGCCTATAGTGTTGGCTTTTATGTGTGATGTGTTCCGTGTGGCGGAACTGTGTTTCAGATGTGTTACGTGTTGTGTACCCTGCCTGTTCCTTATGCGGGAACACTTGGCTATTGTGTGGAGCCAGTTTAGATTTGTGATTTGTGGGTACAGAGATTTCAGCACGGAGCTATCTCCTATTGTGGAGTCAGCTATCAGAATCGTTCAGTTGTGGTTGCCATTTGCAAGTTGAGCGGTATGCAGAGGCAGTGCTCCTACTTGTAGTCGGCAGACTTGGAAATTTCGAGGTCGAAATTTTTCTAAGGGGGGTGGATTTGTGACGACCCGGACCAGAATCAGAAGTATAATCAGCTTGATACGTGAGTTACTGCGTAGTCGCAGCTGTTCGACAGTTATTCGAATCGCCGAACTTGTTAACGACTAAATTATTGGCCAAGAATT
The DNA here is from genome assembly GCA_946800695.1 of Geum urbanum. NCBI lineage: Eukaryota > Viridiplantae > Streptophyta > Magnoliopsida > Rosales > Rosaceae > Geum > Geum urbanum. The sequence continues at coordinate 12,906,557 of OX327008.1, read as the reverse complement.
GGAGCTGAGTCTCTTCTCGAGAGTCGTTGTACGTGTAATTATGAGTTCGTGGGCAGTTCCGGATAGTTATTTGGACGACCGAGGAATTAATTATGAATATTTGAAATTCAGATTTAAATGGTGGGCTACTTAACGACTAAATTATCGGACGAGAATTTGGTTTCGGCTTCTTTACGGAAGTTGTTCAGAATTTAATTTCGAGTTCGTGGGAACTTCCGGAGCATGATTTTGAGTTACGAAGATTTAGTTGTGATTATTTCCGTTTGTTGATTAATTAGTCGATTTAAATGTGTGTTGGTTCAAAGGGTTGAGTTTTTATCCGTTTGGCCGATGTGTTTGACTTCGGGTGAATATTAAAGAGTACGTTGAGACAAGTTTGTGGCCGTGAGAATTATCGGAATCGAAATTACGACGAGAAAAATTTACGCGCGTTTGAAGTTTGTCGAAATGGATAATTATGAAGTTTTCGTTTTGGGAAAGGCTATAAATAGGAACCTGCTATTTTGGGCAAGTGTGTGACTTACCATTTTGGGTGGTTGACCGAGTTGACTGAGTCAACTCGGTGGAGGAGGATTTCACGTCGATGGCGACGGCTTCCACGGTGGCTCTTGGATTCCGGCCGTTTCCGGCTTCGGGATTGGATGCTATCAACTCGCCTAGCTTCCCTCATTCTAACCCCGGCCTCCATGCACGGCGAGGCTCGCCGGAGGAGGAGCAAAATCCGGCCAAAGTCGGTGAGGTTTTGGATGAATTCGGGTTCCTCAAATTCGGCCGAATTGAACTTCAAGAGGTACTGGGTTTTGTAGCCCTCTTCAATGTGATTCTAACCATATAAACATGGTGTTCTAATTCGATTTGATCATGGAGAATTTTGGGTTTGAATTTTGTGTTCCATTTCGGTTTTACTTGAAATTGAGCTAGTTAGAGTTTGAATTGGACTTCGGTGCAGTTATGGAAGTTGCTCAGTGAACGATTTTGAGTGGAATTGGTGCAGCTCCGCCGTGAAATTCTTCGGCCGGCGGTGGCGCCGCCGTGGACGGCGGTCAACGGTCAACGGTTTGACTTTTTGGACTTTCGACAAGTTGCATGTCATTTGACTCGAAATCGCGCCCTGATCGCAGTGGGGAGGTTCGTTTCTCGATTTGAGCATCCGAATGTATAGCGAGGTATTGTGGTGTACATATACGGATTTTCGACGATTCGTCGACTTTGAATTATGTGTTTCCGAGGACGGTGGTTTCTCGTGGTTTGATTTGTATCGTCGGATTATGACTTTGAATATTGGACATTGTGAATATTCAGGTGTTCGTGATCGTTCTTTTGGCGAGGAACATTCCGCCGGATCACGGGTTAACGCGTATCGCGTTACGCCAGTCTGTGAGTGGACATTTCTTTTCACGGATTGATTGCGAGTCTTTTATAAATGATTTACGAACTTGAGCATGCAGATTGATTATGATTTTACGAGCATGTGTTTTATGATTATGCATATACGAATATATGTATACGAGTAAACATATGTATATATTATGTTTAAAGCATGTGCATAGAAAATATTTATGATTTGGTTTACACAGAGTACAGTCTCAGTATATGTTGTGGTATCGATACACCTTGGCTTCTCGGCTGATCCCCGAGTACGCTCCGGGAAGGACAGATATCCTTATCCGAGGCCTTTCTGGCTAGGAATCACGTGTGGGTCTGGGATCCCGTGATTCAGACTGTGCTATGTTGTGGTATCGATACACCTTGAATATGTTATACGATTTTACCCGGATTTCAGTAAAGTATATATTATATGTATTGTTTACTTTACTGTTGATATATTGAGAAATCCGGATGGGATTGGTGCCCACGGTTTGCTTTTTGTGGCATAGGATGAAGTGTATTTTCCACGTGCAGGTTATGGTAATTCCACGTTAGTAACGAAACTCTGCCCAAATTTCGAAAAATTTTTGTTGGTTCGTGTTTTCGAAGGGGTTTGATTCCGATTTAGGAAACTAAATCGGGGTTGGGTCCTTTCAGAGTGTTTCAAGGTTCGGATCGCCGAAAAAAGTCATTGCTGCCGCCGCCGCCGGTGGTCCACGGTGGAGCTCCGACAAAGGATATTTTGATGTAAATTTTATGTCATTTTTCTTGTAATTTTGTACCGATTGTAATGAAGAGGTTATTAAAATGATTAGGACATTATTACTTAAGACGTGTGGTTATTCGGATATTAATTAAGCAATTTTATGATTATATCGAACGATTGAGTCGATAGTCGATTCGACTTCAAGTCGCGTATCATTTGAGGAATGTGTTGTGACTTTAAACAGGATTTCAGAATTAGAATTTGGAATTAGATTAAAACATGTCATTAGTTCGAAAAGTACGTTATTCGAGAATACGAGATTCCCGTCGATTATGCTCGTCGGTGAACGAGCTAAGCTATTCATTTTGATTTTTTATGATTTGTTATTAAGTAATAATCGTTGTTTCGGGATGACATGTTCACCGCCACTGACAAATGCATAATAGTGTCAACAGACGTGCTTTGGTTTGACAAAAATCACGGCACAGTACTGTGAATGGACGTTTATTTTCACTGTTGAATTGTGAGTTCAGTTATTACGCAGTATGTTTATGATTATGTTTTATGCATTTTATGTTTTGGAGGTTTGATTTGTGATGGTCATATTTAGTTGCATCGATGCTCTGACTATTCGGCTAATCACGGGATACTCCAATCATGAGAGGATACACTACAACAAAAAATGTAATTTGCGACGGTAGGCTACTGTCGCAAAAGAGTAAAATACCGTAGCAAATACTCTTTTGCAATGAAAAAATGAGTTTTTGCGACGACAACCTATCCGTTATCCGTTGCAATTGGCAACGACGCAACTGCTAATAGCAACGGTTTTTGCCGTCGTCCAAAATCTATTGCGATGGCAATATTATGCCGTGAAAAATATTTTTATTTTGCGACAGTATGTTTCCTATCGCAAATTTGACTGAGTGTAGTGTTGTTTTTTTTGTTTTTGCGTCGGTAAATTGCCATTGCCAAAAACAACTTTTGCAATGACACAGTTGCCGTCGCGTGTACAGGTTCCCGCAACAACAAAAAATGCTCTATTTTTTGGCGACGGCAACATGACCATCACAAATAAATGGAACTTATAAAATGTGCAAATTTGCAAACCTAATAATACATTAGACATTTTTATCATGCATAAAGTCTACATAGGCATTTAAGTTCACATGAGTAAATTGTACAAAAAGATAAAAGCTCTTCTTTAGCCATTCATAAAGTCTACTACTTTCTACCAACTTGTGGCCACCATCTAGGTCCGAGTCCCTCTATGTTAAGGTCCCTCACGATATTGGGATTGCCCGGTTTTGACAACAGATGACCATGTGACTTCTAAGCCTTGTGATGATGGGAATAAAGTCAACACCTGAAATTGGACAGGAAAGAGCCAAGTTAGGATAATGTTGAGTAGTTCAGAAATCATTTGGAATTGATGGTGTTATCTGTGTCATTTATAAGCTAATACCTGTTTAGTGACTTCTGCTATAATTTCTTTGTTTGGTAAAGGCATGTAAGTACACCAAAATTCAACTTGCTTCAATAGTACTTCAGCTTCCAATATTTGAGGAGACAGATTACTTGACTAAATAATAGTGCAATCAAATTCCACATGGAAAAATCAATCCAAACTACAAATACAGAGATTCACCATGACATTAGATTAAATCTTGACAAGACATATATTGTCCAAATGGAAAAGCACCACCATAAGCACCTTGTTGGATTTCAGTCACAACAAAATCTTTCACCATAGAATTTACAAAAGCCTGAGACATATATAGCCGGCAAAGTCCCAATGTTCAAGTTCCTGATGACATAACACAAATATGTGACCTACATGCATTGTCACACTGACTCATACAGCTTAGCCATTGTCAATCATACCAAACACCACTTAAGACAAAATAGTTTAGCATCAGAAAACTTATCTAGATAATAAAACAGTACTATAACTCCTACTTCTTGCTACTGAGACAATATAATTCCTCCAAACTATAAATTTGATAGAGATTATGTACCTTATTTCTATTCAATTGGTGTTACTGAGGGATAATCTCATCTCGAATTGTTGATTTGTACATGGCACAAGAAACAAGTCATTGGATTAATATTAGAAATGACATAGCTTCTCATGCAATATTATATGTGAAGGAGACATGTAAACAACATGAGAAGTTAATTGACAATTATACTCAACATATGTGAACCTGTAATCAAAATACTATAATTGAGTTAAACAAACAAATAGATGAGAATATTGACATCAACATAGACAACTTAAGTAGAATAAATAATGAATTTTCATACCCAGCTTATTGCCAGCATGAGAACCTCCATTGATGACATCAAACGTCAGCACAGGCAGAACCAACATCTTGTTTGCAAGATTGGCTATGTGCTAAAAAGTAAAGAGCATAAGCATAACCATCACCCGTGAACCTCATACACCACATAAATAGAATAAATATGGCAAGGCACCACTCTCTCACTACACAAACTCTGTAGAGGGTAATTTTTTTTCACACTGGCACCTGACTTGCAAACAGCAAGAGATACTACTAATATAGCATTTTTTCCAAGCTCAACAAAAACAAGAATCAACAATCAATAAACTGAAACATTGTGCTTCATAGAGAGTAAAAGAATAACCAAGAATTTGTTACAATTACCTTCTGTCTGCACCATCCCCAGTTTTATCAAGCTGCTGAACAATATAATTGTTGATTTGGGTCAGTTCCGTCAGGTCCTGTACTACACAAGAAAGAAAAAAAATCGGAACATCAAACACCAAAAACAAATTCCCTTGTTGGAATAGAAATTCAACCGACTATAATGAAAATACCCTCCGATTAACGCAGGCCCAAATATGTCATTCACATTCTCCACAGCCTACACCAAATCACACTGATCATCAGCTCTCTTCCCCGACATCGAAACAAAAACAAAACAGAAGATAAAAACAGCTCAAGTTCACTAAACAATGAACCTTGAGGCCACTTTCCCAACTCCGGCACTTCATGTACGCCTTTTCGAGATTCAAACTATCAAAAGATCAGAGGCAAAGAAGGGGGAGGCGAGCGAGCTGAGCCGGAATTAGATGAAGTGCTTCGCGACACGAGTCGATCAATCGATCAATCGATCTCTGTGGAAGGAAGGGCATCGATTGACTCGACAAGGCCGAATCCAGACGAGGGTTTTGGGTGGTGCTTGCTGAGAGAGATACGAAGAGAGACTGTGTGTGAGAGGAGTTAGGCTTGGGTACACGGGCTGCTCATACACGCCCAAAAATATTTTTAATTTTGACCGTAGGATCTTTCTGCAATCTTAGACTTACGGTGAGCAAAGGTCACAGGATCACCACCTTATTTAGGTGAAGTTGAAACTTGATAGTGCTGCTAAGTAATTGCTACTCTAGTACCTGTCTTATTTGAGATTATTGTCCAGTCTACAGGCTCTTGTCTAATATCCAATGCATCTTCTGAGAAGGACATAGACTGGACTGAAAGGTATGATTTTTCTTTCGTTATGGGAGAAGATGGCGGATATTTATGTAGGCATGCATCAAAGCTATCACCAAATATAGAGAAATCATCCATAAATACTTCAACGAACTCACCAATTATCCTCGAAAAGATATCTTCATGCACCTTTGAAATGTAGCTGGAGCGTTGCACAACCCAAACGGCATTCTTTAGAAAGTGAAAACTCGTTGAGGGCATGTGAATGTTATCTTTTCTTGATGGTCCTGGTTGATAACTATTTGATTATACCCATTATAGCCCTTTAAGAAGAAATAATAATCATGAACAACCAATTTCTCTAACATTTGGTCACTGAATGGCAACGTGAAGTGATCCTTGTGTGTAGCCGGGTTGAGTTTCCTATAATTGTGCAAAACCACCAACTATTCAAAATCCGGGATGGAATTAGCTCTCCTTGAGCATTTGGCACAATTGTGATCCCCTCTTTCTTCGACATAACTTGAGTGGATGAGATCCAAGGACTATCCGAAATAGCATAGATAATGTTGTTAACTTGAAGCTTCAAGACTTCCTTCTTCACCACCTCTTACATGTTAGGTTTGAGACGCCGTTGAGGTTACTGGCTTGGCGGTATATATAAGATGCTCACAAATAGTTGGGCTATTTCCCTTGATATCGCTCAAAGACCACCCAATCACGCCCTTATGCTCCGTCAACACAACAATCAACTGGGGCTCTTGACTCTCATCTAGTAAGGATGAGATATTTACTGGTTTTTTTGTTATCTCTTCCAGAAACACGTACTTAAGCGTCTCTAGTATTTGCTTCAGCTCTAGGTCTAAGAGTATTCACCCTTATTGAATGGTGAGCAAGGTATCATACTTGCACATTCGCTTTATCCCCATTCCTTAAGTAGTAATTCCCTTCAAGTGCTCTTTGCCCCAAAATGGTGAATGAAAGTGGTTATAAGAAATTCTTGGCTCATGGATGGCTTGATCAGATTTCATAATGAAATTCAAAACCATATGCCCCACAATGGTAGATCGTAGAAAATACTCCTCATATCCCACTATCAATACCGCATCAACCTTTTCTTCGACACTACTCTCCATGTAAATTTGGTTGGATATGTCCTCCAATTCCTCATCAAGCTCCCTCTCGATAACCTTGACCATAAAAGCTTGCAACTTGGGGAGAGAACTAGCATCATGAAAAATCATGAAGCTTTCCATTTTATCAAAGACTTCCATGGGGAGCACACTTCCTTTGATATCATTTTTATGAGTTATTATAACCTGATAGAGTAAACGTATCAATTAATTCACACAAACCAAACTTGTTTATTGAATAAAATAACGATTACATAATTTTTTAAGCCTTATCCAACGGCCTAAAACAAAACAAAAATAAAGAATTGTCGTAGTACTCTTATTCCTAGAACAAAAATAAAACGAAGACTAACTAATCCCCATACTTGGCAGTTTCATGGCAGTAAGGTCTTTAGTGTCGTTTCGTTCATCTCCCTCGATGAAGTGTGTTTCGATCAGATGCTTGTAGTTAGTATAGGGATCTGCAATGGTTTATGAGTGGTTGCCAATGTCCTTGCATACCACATCCAAAACACACATCAGTTGAACTTGGGGGTACTTGGGCCTTTGGCTTGCCGTGAGCCGGCAGTGGAGGAAGACCCATTGCAGGTGTGGCGTCCTTCCTTTGACATTTGCCCATCCCCTTCCAGCAATTTCTATCGTGGTTAGAGGTTTTTGCTAGTGCTTCTACGTGGAACTTTCCATTTCCTTTACCAATGTACTTGGGTTTTCTTTTGGATTACCTCTCTTCGAAAAAGTTGAAAGAACTCAATCTTAGCTTAGCTAGTAAACTAAAGTTAAGTCCTAACGACTGACTATAATCTAGGAGTTTCTACAAAAAAATTTACATATATTCCCTTGAAATTTAGGTAATCCCAAAACCTGCATGAAGAGAACACTTCAAAAAAACAAAATCTCAAAAACAAACTATGGACCACCAATGTCCATCCTCATTTCTCAACAATCAACATAAACAAAACGAGGAATTTAACTCAAATATCAAAGACATATATACAATGTTCTAATTTGGAAGTCAAATGAAAACTAAACTCAAGGACTACATAAATTACTGACTATTTATAGACACACAAGCGGAAGTAGTGTAGTACAACTAGTACTCAGAGCTGCTCCTATGATACATGCTAGCAGTGGAACTAGAACCTACTAATGAAGAGATGACTGGTGGACTCGAAGCCTTCGACGAAATCAAGCAATCTCAGTATAAACACTGCGGTCTTGGCAACAAAAACCAAAGACCCAGAAAAAGGCATTAAAAATTTAAAATGTTAGTGTGAGTGGACAAAACATCTTAATTGTATAGTATGAGTAAAATGATAATAGTGTAGCTTCTTGCCTTTCCCCCGTTTCATGTAAAATGATGCGAGTTCAAAAATGATCATCTAACAAAAACAAGATGAAGGTGGTTGTCCACGGAGTTTGCCATAACATGAGACAATTATATATATAGAAAAGATGATCTCATCATATATAGAGTTTGTCCTAACCCTAGATAATTCTGGGTAGGGCAAAGTGTTTGTCCTAACTCGGTCCGACCCAACTATCTGATGATCAGCCGAATAGTCAATCCATCAATGCAAATATATATGATCATCACAAATTAAAACCTCTAAAACATAAAGTATATCATAAACATAAAGCATAATAGCATAATCTACGAACTCACGAAGTAGCAGTGAAAAGAAACGTCCATTCACAAGTCAGGGACTACTGTTGAGGTCCAGCGGAAGACCATTCACCAGAGTCGCGGTCTCGATGTTCTACCACACTAGAAATCATACGATATCAAAAAATTCAAAGAATATACAACTCGGCTCTAGAAACAACCCCTGAGAACCCTGCCAAAACATCTCTCACTCTGCCTCGCCGGAGCTCCGACCTGGACGGCAGTGCGTGGCCATCAAGCCTAGAATCCTCGAGACAAGCCCTATTACTTTCTCTTCTACGTAGGGGCAAGATTCGATGACGTTGGGCCATAATCACCGCAACAGGCGCGGTTCACTTTCCGACAACCTCCACCAACAGTGGTGCCTCACCCCTCAAAACCGTCCTCTACTCAAGCACAACACAGACCTTATAGTCACTTGTCCTAACTCATCAAAATTCAAAAATCATCTAGAATCAGTTTCCCACTGTTAGACCTCAAAACCTTAAGGGTTCGACTTCAAAGGTGGTGCTCCACGAAAACCACTAACCGACGTCAACCCAAACTGGGTGGAGCACCTCCGAGCACGGCGGTAGTACCTAACCGAGCCTAATTTGTTAGAATTTCTCACCACAAAACTCAAAACACAAAATCAAGCCCAGAAACAAGAAGTGAAGGTCAAGAGCTTCAATTTCATACCTTAATCATCGTCGAAGACAATCGGTCAACGTGTTTTTCTGGCTGGTCGGGTTAAATGGGCGGTGCGTGTCATTCTCTCAACGAAACGGGTCAAGCCCGATGGTAATTATGGTTAGGGCTTCTGATAATTTTTTTATTTATACCTATAAGGACCTTAATCAATCAATGGTTATGATTCAATGTGATGACCCGAACCAGAATCAGTTGCGTATTTGGCACGATTCTCGGGATTGAGTTTAGTCGCAGTTTATTGTCGTAATTGTGGTTTGATGATTCGGTTTGCGACTATGTTTTCGGTCGAGAATTTGAGTTGGGTGTCTTCACGAAAATTGTGGAGTACGTGATTTCGAGCTCGTGGACGGTTCCGGAAGATTTTTCCAAAAACCGAGGAATATTTTATGATTATTTGAAGTTTCGGTATCCGACGAGTTTATCCGATTGTTTCGAGTTTATCCGAATCATTTCGTATATTCGTTTTGGACCGTCGATTAACCCGAGGCACGAGTATAAATATCGAAAATAGTCGTAAATTGTCGAGAAATACAGTTTCGCGTTGACCGGCCGTTGACTTTCCAAAAATAGCAAGTGACCTGTTTGACCGAAGAGGAAAGTTTCCTCTTTGAGCTGTGACGTCCGACGACCCATTTTCCGGCCACCTCCGAATTCGGCGAGGGTATGGTTTGATTCCTTGTTCAATTTCGAGTTGATTCATACTTGAGTTTGTCGAAATTGGTTAGGTTTTGATTGGGTCTGAATTGGGGCCGATTCGGGTTGATCCCCGTTAATGGTTTGGATGGTTCCGGCGAGCCACGGTGGTGGTGGTGATGGGGGTTCGACTCCCCTTGCCTCTCTGAATCTATTGGTGTGCAAGATTTAGGCTGTAGTTGAGATTTTGGGGTGCTCCGATTAGGTTACCGGAATTGATATTCTGATTGGTTTCGAGCTTGAATTGAGGGGGTTTTGTTCGGAATTGTGCTTAGTGGTAGAAGAGAAACTGATTCAGCTCATCGAGACCTTGAACTCTGGAAATTTTGGCCATGAAATTCCACCGTTGACGGCGCGCCGCCGGCGGCGGCGGCGGTCAACGGCGGCGCTCCGGCGAGAAAAGTCAACTTTTCAGATTTCGACAATTTTAATGTCATTTTTCTCGTAATCACGCCCTGGTTATCGTACAGTGGTTTTTGGGTTGGTTTGGTTAGCCGATTTTCAGTCGAGATTTCAAGTGGGGATTTTGGGATTTCCGTAATTGATTTTGTACTGCATTTCGTATTTCCGGGAACGGTTGGTTTCCGTACATCAGTACAGTGTTGTGGATTACGATATTGATCCGTTGTGTTTTATGAATATATTCAGGGGATCGGGACCGAAATTGTGCTTCTGGCGAGGGATCTTCCACCGGTCCTCGAGATTAGAGCGAGTGTGCTTTTTGCTCACCTGTGAGTGGAAAATTTATTTTCACGGATTGATTGCGAGTCTTTTATTTGATTTATGAACTTGAGCATGCGTATGAGATTTCGGATTACATGAGCATATGTTTTACGATTACACGATTCTACTTATACGGATATACGTATACGAATATGCATACACTTATATATTGTTTCATGCATTTGCATCGAAATGTTTATGATTTGGTTTACACAGAGTACAGTCTTGGTTACGTTGTTGTATCGATACACTAGCCTCTCGGCTGATCCCCGATGGTAGGCATCCCAGGCGGGGCGTTACCCCGACCTGACCGGCGAGGGGCGTATCCCCGGAACCGAGGCCTTTCTGGCTTAGAATCACGTGTGGGTCCGGGATCCCGTGATTCGGACTGTACTAGCACGGTGTGTGTCCATGAGTGACCCCGTGAGATTTTTACTTGCATGCTCAGTACACTGGAGGAGTGTGAGTTTTACCTCGTGTACTTGTTATTTTATTTACGTGGACTCGCATATGTTGTTTTAAACATATATATTAAATGGTGAAAGACATATATTTTCGTCCACTCACTCTAACGTGTTTATTGTCTTTCCCCTGGGCTTTTCGATTTCCGTGCTCAGTTGCAGTTCAGGTTTTGGTGTTTTCACATCGCGGTTTGGAGGCTAGTGATCAGAGTTACCTGTGCTTTCCAGTAGGTTCTTGTTTCGCCTACTGATGTGTATATTGTATATGTTTTATTATAGAGGTCGCTTTGATACATTTTGATACATGTTATACGGATTTTCTTGGATATACATATATACATAGTACAGTTTGTTTACCGTTATTGATTATTTGATGTTGAGAAATCCGGATGGGATTGGTGCCCACGGTTTGTCTTTTGTGGCATAGGATGAAGTGTTATTTTCAGGGTTCAGGTTTATGCAATTCCACGCTAGTAACGAAACTTTGCCGAAATTTTGAAAATTTTTTGTTGGTTCGTATTTTCGAAGGGGTTCGATTCCGGTTTAGGTATCTGAATCGAGATTGGGTCCTTTCATTCAACCTCACCCCGATCTGACGACAAAGATTAAATTGACAGAAAATAGTTTACCTTTTTAATAATTCTTACGTCGACTACCGAAATGCATAAAATTTAGCTCACTTATCCGAAAATTTCCCTAAAAATACCAACGAACTCGAAATAAAATACTCTACAATTCTTGAGAATCAAGTCAAATTCTAGATCAATGAAAAAGTCTTTAATAACCTATTAAATATGATTAATTCGGGATAAAGCTTAATACAGTTCGATGAGTATGTAGCTTTGGTTCGGGTCGCAACAATCTACCACCCTAACAAAAATTTAGTCCTCAAAATTTACATATTTGCTAAAAAAGATAAGGGTACTTCTCTCGTTCCCAAGTGGCTTCTTCTACCACATGATTTCTCCATGGGACTTTCACCAGAGGTATGGTCTTATTCTAGGGAACGTATTCTCTATGGTCAAGAATCTCAACCGATTCCTCTATATAAACTAAGTCATCCTGTAGTAGAATTTTCTGAGGTATAATGACATGAGAGGGATCAGGAATGTACTTCCGTGACATGGACACATGGAATACATCTTGAACTCTTGTCAATTCTGGTAAGGACTAATGGAACGAGGTTGAATCTTGCCATGTTTACCAAATCGCATCACTCTTTTCCAAAGAGACAATTTCAAGAATACCCAGTCACCAACCTTAAACTCAAAATCTTTTCATCTAATGTCCGCATAACTCTTTTGCCTATAGTGTGCAGTCTGAGAAAATTAACACAAAAATATGTGTAGTTTGGTATGTTTTGTGTCCCAATAACCACTCGCAATGATTAGATTGAACTAATGGCTAGTAGATTGTATAACTTTGAGCTTGTTTAAGAAGAGAAAATAATGCATGTTTAATCGGTTTGCAAAGTGTATATGTTATTCAAAATGCATACATGAGAAAAAGAAGGATTAACATGTTTCCGAAACTATCCATGCCCCATGTGAGATTTTGAGCCTTGCTGTTCATGCATAGCTACATTATGCACCTATTCTTTGATGTGTGACATCATTTGATCATTGTGTAATCTAGAACTTGCTTAAAACCATGTAAAACATTTTCCAAATCATAAGTTGTTTTGAAAATGATAGAGGCATTAGGATGATCACCACTTTGTCCAAATTACTTTTGGACCCTATTATGTGTACATCCTTTAGATAACCAATTTGAGCCTTATATTATTTAACCTTTTAATTCTTGAACACCACAAATCCTTACCAAGCCTAAAACTTACTCCTACCCTTAACTAAGCAATCGAGCAAGCGATAATGAAGTCCTATTAGGATGTACTTAGAGTTGTGCTTATTGTGAAGTTTGGCAAAAACTTAAGTGTAAGGTGGAGGAGGTTGTTGTGATGTTCATTAGCGTTATGTAAGGTGGAGGAGGACATTGTGAATATTTAGGTGTTCGTGATCGTTCGTTGGCGAGAGACTTTCCGCCAGATCACGGGTTAACGCGAACTGCGTTACGCAAGCGTGTGAGTGGACAAGTTTCTATTTTCACTGTTGATTTGCGAGTTCGTGGATTTTATGATTTTCCGTATTTAAATTATATGATGATTGAGATATATGTTATTTTTGGAGGTGTTGTTATGTGTTTATGGGTGATGGCATTTATAGCATCGATGCTACCAGAGTTGAGAGATTCTTCTGGCCCAGAGTTGAGAGATTCCTCTGAAGCAGGGTTGAGAGACTCCCCTGAGTGCCGCCGGGGTTGAGAGATTCCCCTGGCCTTTCACCGTCAGGTTTCAGCGATTCACCTGACGTCGGGCTTGAGAGATTCGCCCGACAACCTCCATATATATATGTGTTGTTGTGTTTTCCGAACTCACACTGTTTTACATTAAGTATGTATATAAACTGGTGAAAGGCATATGTTTATTTTCGTCCACTCACTCTAACGTTTTTATTTGCCTTTCCCCTGGGCTTTTCGGTTTCTGTGCCCAGATTGCAGTTCGGACTCTGGTGTTGCACATCGTGGTTGGAGGCATAGTACTCGAGCTGCCTTATTTCTTCCAGTAGGTTTATTGTTCTACCTACTGTGGTATACTTATGTGTTTATACATTAGAGGTCTCTCTGAGTAATCTGTTGATTATGTTATACGATTTTACATCGGATTTCAGTAAAGTACTATTATATTTATTGTTTTACTTTACTGTTGATATATTGAGAAATCCAGATGGGATTGGTGCCCACGGTTTAATTTTTGTGGCATAGGATGAAGTGTATTTTCCGCATGCAGGTAATGGTAATTCTATGTTAGTAGCGAAACTCTGCCAAAATTTCTACGGTTTTTGTTGGTTCGTGTTTTCAGAAGGGGTTCGATTCCGATTTAGGTAACTGAATCGGGGTTGGGTCCTTTCAACTTGGTATCAGAGCATTAGGTTATAGGTTCTGTAGACTTCTGTAGTTATGTTTACTAAGGATATTTGAGAATGTACAGCATGTCTGGAATGGTGACCCGACCGGCCGGCGGATACTCATCAATATTCCGGGTGTTGTATACTTTCAAATATTTAAAGTTCCATGATTACGTTCCACTTGTTGTGAACGATGTTTTATTCATTAGGATGCCTCCTGACGTGCTTTCTGTGTCGGTACGGTTGTGGATCCTATTGAGGATCAATCGACGCGCGATTTGCCAGAGAACTGTGAGTTTGGATGAGTATTTAGAGTTCAGAGAATTGTGTGGCACGGTTTGCCTGGTTGTGTGTGTATGAGCGTCTACATGTTGCCTCAGAGCTAAGAATTATGGCAGTTGATGTTTGCCATAGTCAGATTGTTGTATTTGGTGGGCTGATATTGTGTGAGTTCCGGTTGTGACTCCATGGCCTACATTCAGGGTGTTGTTTATACGGTAATGGTCTTATCAGGCTATCCAGCAATCGAACGTGGAATGTTTACCCACCTGAGGCAGAGATGCATTGTCCACATGTTTTTTTCCGTTTGCACGTGTTATGTGGCTTCAGAGGAAGCAGTACACGAGGTTCGAGATGAGTTTGAACCCGAGTATTAGAGGGATCCTGATTGATGTGCCTCAAGATAGCCGTGAGGAGCTTAGTGTGCTGCACTCAGTGGCGAGGCTATTGTGAGGGAAAGATGTGTGCGGGTTTCGATGTGATGATTTGAGGCAAGTGGATTTAGTCGAGATTTTGATGTGGTTGAGTTCCGACACTTCAGGATCAGTGACTTCATTAGGCTGTGGCCTTTTCGATTGTATTGAGGGTCATCAGATCAAGCAGAGGATCCGTTTGGTGATGGTGGAGATCACAATGTAGCGGACTTGCTCCTGTGGCATGAGTTTGGGAGATCGTTGGTGATCCTATCACGCAGCAGGTGTTGCGGTGATTCGTGTTCGTGGAGCACTCTCAGTTGCTGTTTCGGTAGCCAGGAGGGTCACGTTACGAGGGAGCGCCCTCAGCCAGCTGTGTTAGCGGTTTGACAGCTCAGAGTTCGCGAGGAGATCCTCATGTTGTACTTGAAGTCTGACCAACGTAGGCTTTTGATGAGTTATTCAGCAAGTCGCATTTGACGTGGGCGGCTAGGTAGGCATGTTGGAGTTCGTGCCATGACCTTGTTTGAGGACAGACTTTTCTCCGAGGTTGCTGCTGTTGGACATCCATGGCTATTGTACCTGCATCTCCACTTCCGAGGTTTTGGAGAGTGCTGCATCCATTCGGAGGTTGTGAGATCCTTGTTGGAGGTTATGTGTTAACCGCGGATCTGTATAGCTGGACATCGTGGTTTTGATGTGACTATGAGTATAGACTTACTGACGATGCATTTGGCTGTGTTCGAGTACCTCGAGAAGGTGGTTGTGTTTCGACGACCAGAGTTTTCCCTGAGGTATCGTCTCGCGGTGAGAAGAAAGTGTTGTTGCCATGTGTGATTTCAGCAGTGATGGTCAAGTGGATGGTGGAGACGGACTGTGTTGTTTGCTTAGCTCATATTGTGGATACTATGGTTGCTGTACCCGACGTTGGTGACATTGAGGTGGTTCCCGAGTTTCCAGGTGTATTCCGGAGGAGTTACCAAGTGTTCCTCCAGTTCGGGAGACCGACTACACCATTGAGTTTGTACCGGGCGCTAGACTCATTTAACCGCAACTTGTCGTTCGGAGCCAGCGGAGCTGATGGAGCTACAGGTTCGACTCCAGGAGTTGCTGGAGGAGGTTTAAGGAGATGTCGTGTGATTCCGCGTATTTGCGTGATGTACTCTTGCATTGTTTGTACGGATGACGGATGGTTTGACGTGGTGGTGCGTTGACTACCGGAAGCTTGATTCGCTTCAGAGGAGAGTGAGTATCCTCCGCTTCGGATTGATGAGTGGTTTGATTAGCTAGCGAGAGCTTCAGTCTTGTCGAAGATTAATTTTGGGTCCGGATACCATCAGTTGGGGATCGATGAGTCAGATGTGGTTTGGACAGCTTTCGGATCTTGGTACGGACATCAGGAGTTCTTGGTCACACCATTGGTTGACCAATGCCCCCGTAGTTTTTACAGACTTGATGGACCATGTGTTCAGATGGTTTCTGGACGAGTTTGCGGTCATGCTCGTTGGCAACGTCCTGAGGTATTCCAGGATTGTGGACCAGCACCTGAAGCAATTGCGATCGTTTTTGCGGACTTCGCGAGATGACCAGGTGTTTGTGAAGTTCAGTAAGTATGAATTTTGGTTGATTAGCATAAAGATTTTGGGTTGTGTGATGTTAGCCGAGGGAGTTGGCGTGGATCCTGACCAGATAGAAGCCGTGTTGATTTAAGGATTGGTCTACTATTGTACCAGAGATCAGGAGTCTCTTGGGTTTGGCAGGCTATTACCGACAGCTTGTGCAGGATTTTCTCGGATTGCCACTCTACTTTCCGAATTGACGAAGAAGGCGTCAAGTTCGAGTGGTTCGATGCACGCGAGGAGAGTTACTTACTCCTGCAGGATGGTTGACCGTTGCTTCGGTTTTGACTTTACCTGATGATCGTGATGAGTTTGTGGATTATGGTGATGCATCGAGATTTAGATTTGGTTGTGTTTTGATGTTATGTAGCAGAGCGGTGGCTCATGTTTCGGACAGTGGAAACCTTATGTAGCTACGTATCCTATGTATGGTTTGGGTGTAGCTGTCCTTGTGTTAACATCAGAGAGTTCGAGACACTACAGCTATGGCGTGCAGCACAATGTAGGATGTGCACTGATCGCTTGAGTTTCATCCACTTGCATTTTCGGCCAAATTTGGGCTTGAGGCAGTGTAGAGGGATAGGGTCGACTAACGACTATGGCTGCACCTTTGAGTTTGTTCGGGAAAGGTTAGAGGTTGCACTTTGACCATCCGTCTAGGATGTTGTTGCTGATGCATTCAGTTGAAAGTCAGGAGCTTCTGTGTTTCATGTGTGTGTGTGGCTCACGTTTCCGTGTTAACCGAGTTGCGAGCTACGGGAGTTGAGTACGAGTGTGATGATGTTGAAGCTCACCGTTTTGCGTGCATTTGGCACTAGTGGTGTGGAGATGTGTCCGACACCTCGAGTTTACTACTCGTGACGCAACATGAAGAGCAATATAGCAGTTTGTGTGTGCAGATGCCGCATTTGTCGACTGGTCATGGCTAGGAGGTAGAGACTTGCCGAGAAGTGTCAGCCATTTGAAATTTTCGGTTAGACGTGGCGATTGTTGCTGTCATTGTGTGTGTTTGTATGCACTTCGGTTTGTGGTACCAGTTGTTTGGCCATTGTGAATCGTTTGATGAACTTAGTACGCTTCCTTGTACTTTCAGAAACGATTTCAGTGGCAGACTGGCATAGATGTATTTGACGGAGAATGTCCATTTACGTGGTATACCTGTGTCCCAGTTTGCTAGTCGAGGTAATCAGCTACAACAGAGTGTTGGCGAACTTTGCAGCGAGCATAGGGGACCAGATTACGAGTTAGTACCGGTTCTTATCCTCAGATTGGCGAGCGATCTTTGAGGACTATTCAGACCTTGGAAGGTATGTTGTGGACCTCGGTATTGCAGTTCCGGAGGACTTGGGACCAGCAGTTTCAATTTTTCGAGATTGCATGCAGTACCGGTAAGTTGATCACTTTGATTTTGACGTTGCTTGATGTCGTTTTGAGAAATGATGTTGTTCTCCACTGTGCTGGAGCGAGTTTGGTTTGAGTTTGAGTTGATTTTTGATTCTGATTTTGTGGAATGTGCTACCACAGACTGTCAGATTAGCAGAAATGGGTTGATTATTGCTCGAGTTCGATGTTTGGGCTATGTTGATATGAGTGTATTGGGTTATGAATTGCCATGTTGTTTTGATCCGTGTGTGATCGTAGGCGAGTTTGTGTTGTGCCGTATAGTTCGGCATCGCCTATATCCTTGACTTTTGTATGTGTTGTGTTCCGTGTGGCGGAACTATATTTCAAGTTGTTATGTGTTGTGTACCCTGTCTGTTCCTTATGCAGGAACACTTGGCTATTGTATGGAGCCAGTTCAGATTCGAGATTTGAGGGTACAGGGATTTCAGCACGGAGCTATCTCCTATTGTGGAGTCTATTATTAGAGTTGTTCAGTTGACGTAACCATTGAAGAGTCGTTCAGGTGAGGTTGTCATTGGTGAGTTGAGCAGTATGCAGAGGCAGTGCTCCTACTTTTAGTCGGCAGACTCGGAAATTTCGAGGTCAAAATTTTTTAAGGGGGGTGGATTTGTGACGACCCAGAACAGAATTAGCAGTGGAATCAGCTTAATTCGCGAGTTAGCGTATCATCGTGGATTTCCGATAATGGATTTACTTGCCGGATTTGTTAGCGACTTAATTATTGGCCGAGAATTGGAGCTGGGTCTCTTCTCGAGAGTCGTTGTACGTGTGATTTCTAGTTCGTGGGCGGTTCCGGATCGTCATTTGGACGACCGAAGAATTAATTATGAATATTTGAAGTTTCGACGGAATTGGTTTATAATGGCGGTCTTCTTAACGACTAAATTACCGGACGAGAATTTGGTTTCGGTTTCTTCACGGAAGTTGTTCAGAATTTAATTTCGAGCTTGTGAGAACTTCTGGAGCATTATTCTGAGTTACGGAGATTAAGTTGTGATTATTTCTGTTTGTTGGTTATTTGGTCGGTTTAAATATGTGTTTGGGCTGAACAGTTGACTTTTTATTGGTTTGGTCGACGTGTTTGACTTCGGGTGATTATTGAAGAGCATGTCGAGACGAGTTTGTTGCTGCGAGAATTATCGGAATCGGAGTTACGACGCGAGAGTTACGGAAGTTTTAAGTTTGTCGTAAATCTAATTTTGGAAGTTTCCTAAAATAGCAGGTATAAATAGTAGTTGCCAAAAAGGGAAAGTCAAGCTGGGAATTAAATGGTTTGACTGATGGTTGACTGGTTTGACCGTGGTGGAGAGAGTGAGTTCGACGGTGGCTCACGGTGCTCCACGGTGGCGATGGATTTCGGCCACCTCCGAGCTCGGGCCTAGTCCCGTTCGGTGCGCCTTGAAGTCCTCGTCCCCGTGCCGGCCTCCTCTCATGGTGGAGCTCACGGTGGAGAGAGAATTTGGAACCAAAGTTTGGGATTTTTGGGTTTAATGGTGGTTTGTGATTCCGGCCGAGTTGAGCTCAAACAAAGACTGGGTTTTGTAGCCCTCTTCACCATGATTCTAACCATATAGGTATGGTGTTCTAATTCGATTTGTATTTGGAGAATTTTGGATTTGAAATTTTGGGAACAATTCGGTTTTGCTTGAAATTGGATGAGTTAGAATGAGAATTGGCCTTTGTTGTAGTTGACAAAGTTGCTCAGTGGGTGATTTTGCATAGAATAAGGGTTGCTCCGCCGAGAAATCTCACGTTTGGTGGCGGCGGCGCCGTGGGCGGCGGTCAACGGTCAACGACGGTCAAAGTTTGACTTTTTGGAATTTTTGACAAGTTGCATGTCATTTCACTCGAAATCGCGCCCCGATCGCAGTGGGGAGGTTCGTTTTTCGAGTTGAGCGTCCGAAATTACAGCGAGGTATTGAGATGTGATTTCCGGATTTCCGACAGTTTGTCGTGATCGGATTATGTGTTTCCGAGAATGGTGGTTTCTCATGATTTGTTTTGAATTGTCGAATTATGTTTGTGAGAATTGGACATTGTGAATATTTAGGTGTTCGTGATCGTTCGTTGGCGAGAGACTTTCCGCCGGATCACGGATTAACGCGAACTGCGTTACGCAAGCGTGTGAATGGACAAGTTTCTATTTTCACTGTTGATTTGCGAGTTCGTGGATTTTATGATTTTCCGTATTTAAATTATATGATGATTGAGATATATGTTATTTTCGGAGGTGTTGTTATGTGTTTATGGGTGATGGCATTTATAGCATCGATGCTACCAGAGTTGAGAGATTCCTCTAAAGCAGGGTTGAGAGATTCCCCTGAGTGCCACCGGGGTTGAGAGATTCCCCTGGCCTTTCACCGTCAGGTTTGAGCGATTCACCTGACGTCGGGCTTGAGAGATTCACCCGACAACCTCCATATATATATGTGTTGTTGTGTTTTCCGAATTCGCACTGTTTTACATTGAGTATGTATATAAACTGGTGAAAGGCATATGTTTATTTTCGTCCACTCACTCTAACGTTTTTATTTGCCTTTCCCCTGGGCTTTTCGGTTTCCGTGCCCAGATTGCAGTTCGAACTCTAGTGTCGCACGTCGTGGTCGGAGGCATAGTACTCGAGCTGCCTTATTTCTTCCAGTAGGTTTATTGTTCTACCTACTGTGGTATACTTATGTGTTTATACATTAGAGGTCGCTCTGAGTAATCTGTTGATTATGTTATACGATTTTACACCGGATTTCAGTAAAGTACTATTATATTTATTGTTTTACTTTACTGTTGATATATTGAGAAATCCGGATGGGATTGGTGCCCACGGTTTGATTTTTGTGGCATAGGATGAAGTGTATTTTCCGCGTGCAGGTAATGGTAATTCTACGTTAGTAGCGAAAATCTGCCAAAATTTCTACGGTTTTTGTTGGTTCGTGTTTTTAGAAGAGGTTCGATTCCGATTTAGGTAACTGAATCAGGGTTGGGTCCTTTCAGTGTATGTTTTATGAATTGGCATGTGTTTGTGAATGAGCTATTATGTGTTTATGGATATTTATGTACTTGAGGTTTATGTATTATTTCATTTATGTATGTGTTTACCTTAGCTAAGTTAATATATGTATTAAGGAACTAAATATGAGACCTTGGTTGAATTAGCTACTCACCTAGGCTAGATGAGCATGTAAACATGATTAGAGTCTATTTCGAGAGAGTTTACCTTAAGACTTGGTTTGCCTAGAACTAAGCAAGGACTAGAGCCTCCTTGAGTCTCAACACACTTAAGGAGATTTAGTCAAGCACACATTGAATCGAGAGGTTATTGTTGCTACTAGTTGGGTCTTTCTATTAGTAACTCAAAAGGTGTGGATTGGGAGATTCACTTAGACTTTCTCTCGAGTCCTCCAAAAGAGGTTGGGGATGGAAAACCTTCCTCAAATATCACATGGTAAGCTTGTTAGCTTCCCTCATATGACCTACAGTCAAGATGTAAGCCCAAAATGGCTTAGGTCTTGATCCTGATTCACTAAATTCTTCAAAGTTGGGCTTAAATCATCTAGAGTCCGAAATGGCCTAAGAGCTTAAGTTCAAAACCAAACATGACCCAGAAGGTTACAATTTAAACATCCACTTGTGTGAAACGGACTTTAACTACATATATAAATTGGGACATTGTTTGACAATCAAATGGTTAGTGGGAATTTTCCTAGCCAACCATTCTCTCTTATTGTGAATTTGTTTGCTATTTAATCTCTTTGCATTAGTCTATAATTAATCAATCAACTGATATATTCACTCACCATAGTGTAATCACCCCTTGCAATGCAAGGTCTCCAAAGGACTTAGTAGCGTGAGATATATATCCGTATTTCATTTTAGTTTTAGTGTCAAGATTAGTGTCTAGTTAATCTATAATTTGAGTGCTTAATCGAGTAAAGCTAAGGAGTTTAAGTGGTCAATCCTCGTGGGTTCGACACTAGACTTCCTTATCAATACTATAACTTGACCAGACACATCAACCAAACCGCCAACACCATCTACCATGATTCGAAGTACAAGCTTCATAAGTATTATGACAATATCGCCCAGTGCCTACCCCCGTAGAGCTGTGTGAGGATAGGGAAGATGAGTGGGAGTGGTTGTGTAACCACTTCCAAGGAGAAGAATATAAGGTGATTATTTTTTTTATTTAAATTAAGAGAATTGAATTATTTTTATTTTAGTTACTTATTATTTTTTAATGATTTATGTTGTCCAAAAACAATTCTCCAACATCAACAAGACCAACCGGGGGAAGAAAGACAAACATCATACCTCCGGCTCCAAGCAAGTGATTCAAATAGCCAAGGAGCACAGAGATAAGGGCTCTAAACACCCTTATCTGGATGCTAGCATCAGTGAGTACGTGACGCCTGGGCTCCAAAATGAAGCGAGTCAATACGGTGTAAGTGATATATATGTGTTTTTAATTAGCGTAGTTATTATTTATTAAATTGTCACAAATTTATAATTATTTAATTTTTATTATTTTTTTTCAAGCGAGGTTGGTAGAACGGGCGCAGGAGGAATTGGCCAACACTCAGCTTGCACACCCGGATTTGCTGCCGGAAGTCTTGCCTCCTGTATCGATGGAGAGCCAAATTGGAATCGCCGATGAGGTATACAGTCGTAGAGCTGGAAAGGAGGTTAGGGGGATGGGACGCAAGGTCCAACGAGATTTGTCCTCCAACTCATCTATGGGATGTTCGGTGAGGAAAAGTACTCAGGCTGCAGCCGTCCAAGCAGCCTTTGAAAAGGCTCAACTCGCACGGGCAAATCAATCTATGCGTCAAAGGCTTGATCAGCAAGAAGCGCAGATAGCCCAACTCGTCGCCCTCATGAAAAATCAGGCTCGATTACAGTGTCAACCTCCTCCGAACCCATACCCCGACGACAACGACCCGGCTGGAGGCGGGGGACTCGGCGGCGCGTCTGCTCCTCCAGTATATTAGTAGTTTGAATGTATTCTAGCTTCGTAGTTTATCATATCGTTTTTTCCGGTTCCGAACAATTTAATTTCATGAATGTACGTATAAATTTTTATTATTTAAGTAACAGTTTATTATTGTAATTAATTTATAAATATTTAATTATTTAAATGAGAATTTAGTATTTTAATTAAATTATTAATATTTTACTTTAAATTAAAATTTTAATTTAAAAAAAATTAAATAATCACTTAGACTACGGAGACTATCATATGCGCAGTCTTAGTATTCACTTAGACCGCGGACTTTTTCACCATTTCTGCGGTCTAAGTGTTCACTTAGACCACGGAGAAACACTTCTCCGCGGTCGAAGTGATCACTTAGATCGCGGACTTTTTTGCGTGGTCTAAGTTCTCACTGAGACCGCGGACTTTTTCCGCGGTCTAAGTCGCACTTGGACCACACACTCCTCCATTTCCGTCGTCTAAGTACCTGGACGACGGTACTTGGAAGACGTAACCTAGTCCACAGAAGTTCCATCGTCTAAGTGCTTAGACGACGGAAAACCTCACCTAGACGACGAAAACGGTCTGCGGTGTAGGTGAGTTTTTCTTGTATTGATTTGAGTTTGTTTTGTTCTGATACGTTACATTTTTGATGTTACGCGTCAAAGAGATTTATCATCAGCCTTACAAATTAATAATATTATCGATGTCATAGATGCAAGAATTATAGTTGTATCGTCCCACCTACATCGAAACCCGTGAATAGTTTTGGAAACATCGCACACTTATATTTTCAATCTGATTAATGTTGTTTAAGTTGATCCCGTTTAGCTTAAACTTTCTTCAATTTTGTTACATTTTATTTCTCGATTTTGTGCGTCACGAAGGTTGTTCACCTGCCTTAACCAAGAGGAATCTTGATTTTGGTGTAACTTTGATATGTTGGGTTTCGCTTAGTTCGATGCGCGTGGAGTCTCTCGAACCCGGGTATGTATGAAGTAGTAAAGTCACTCTTATATATGTCTCTTCTGTTGAGATTTTTGTCCCTAGTTGCAACCATTCTAAATCTTATCATCATTAACGGTTGTGAAGCTGTCATTTCCTTGCCTAGTCAGAGTTTCATCTTTTAGTTAATTCTGTTGTTTACCAGCAATTCGATTATTCAATACAAGGGTGGTTTGGCAGTCAAATTCTTGATGAATCTCTTTGTGAAGAAAAACTCATTTCGCACTCTTGAATCTCATTTTATTCTCAAGATCGCTCAATTTTGACTATTTTGGGAGAGTAATGAGATTTGATAGAGATAAATTTCATTAAAATGGTTCCCCACATATATTTGGATCAATTACATGTTGATGAAACACTTTGTGAAGAAAAACTCAATTCGGACTCCTGAATCTCATTTTATCCTCAAGATCGCTCAGTTTTGACTATTTTGGGAGAGTGATGTGATTTGAGTGATATAAAATGTACCAAAATGGTTTTCCACATATATTTGGATCAATTACATGTTGATGAACCTCTTTGTGAGATAAAACTGAATTTGGACTCCTGAATCTCATTTTATCCTCAAGATCGCTTGGTTTTGACTGTTTTGGGAGAGTAATGAGATTTGAGTGAAATAAAATGCACCAAAATGGTTCCCTACATATATTTGGATCAATTACACGTTGATGGACCTCTTTTTCAGATAAAACTCAATTCGGACTCCTGAATCTCACTTTATCTTCATCAATATTAAACATTTTGAATTTGGACAAAACAAGCGTTTGATATATTCATCACAACATAATATATAATTAGACAAATTTTTAGTCGATAAGAAGTTTGTTAAGGGTTTCATCAACATAGTCAACCACTGTTTTGTTTCATCGTCCAAGTGTAGTTCTTTAATAGAATTGTGATCCTCCTTTCGTTTATTCCGAAATCATTTCTGTAAGACAGAACAAGTATTAAAAATACTCTAAATGAACCCCTTTTAGTGCCTTGTAATTAGATATATATAATTCGATATGGTCATCGATCAAATTTGATTAGTACGTGAACAAATTAATTAATTAAATTCGAATTCGATCTAATTCTCTCGATCAATTAATTAGTTATAATTAAGTATTACATATATATATATATCAATCACTTCCATCATCATAAACTTCATCAACGTCTTCTTTTGCACTTAGAACAGTTTTTTAATCCTCAGAATCATAATCTCCATCATCATTATCATCATATACGATGAAATCTTCATCCTCCAGCTCCTCCTAAGAGGCATAAATATTGTCTACCTCTTCGATCTTTTTTTAAGTAAGATCCGTGTTGGCATTAGGTGTGTATAAGATTTCGTTAAATCGAATCAGTTGCCTTGTGTCGGGGATGACAGAAGTATTAGGCTCTTGATATGCATCAACATTATTCCCTTGTGTGTTTAATGCTGATGTTGCTTCAAGTGATGGCACTCCATATTCCTTGGTGAGACATATTGCAGACTATTTTCCAGCCTGCACCCAATTTCGGATCATCTAGATAAAACATCTGCCTGACTAAGGTGGCAAGAGCGAATGGCTTATCTTCATACCAACTTGAGTTTGTGTCGACTTATATAAGGCCTAGATATTCCTTTGTACACTTGAATCATTTACACTTGAATAGAAAAACTTCTATATCATTCACATATAGCAGTTGAACGACATTAAGAAGAGCTCTGTCATATACAACATCACATTGTCCTACCATAATCCCACTATTTTGTGTTCTTCTTCCTTCTTCTCGGTAGACTGAATGAAACTTTACACTATTGACAAAATATCCGAGGTAAATTGTGACGACCCGGACCAGAATCAGCAGTATGATCAGCTGTATACGTGAGTTATCGCATAGTCGCAGATTGCCGACAGTTGATTGAATCGCTAGGCTCGTTAACGACTTAATTATTGGCCGAGAATTGGAGCTGAATCTCTTCTTGAGAGTCGTAGTACATGTGATTTCGAGTTCGTGGGCGGTTCCGGATCGTTATTTGGACGACCGATGAATTAATTATGAATATTTGAAGTTCTGATTATAATGATGGATCTCTTAACGACTAAATTACCGGACGAGAATTTGGTTTCGACTTCTTCACAGAAGTTGTTCAGAATTTAATTTCCAGCTGGTGGGAACTTCTGGAGCATTATTTCGAGTTACGGAGATTTAGTTGTGAATATTTCCGATTGTTGGTTTTTTTGTCGATTTTATGTGTTGGTGTGAACCGTTGACTTTTTATCCGATTAGCCAATTTGTTTGACTTTGTGTGATTATTGAAGAATATGTCGAGACGAGTTTGTGGCCGCGAGAATTATCGGAATCGGAATTACGACGAGAAAGTTACGGGTGTTCAAAGTTCGTCGAAATGGATAATTATGAGTTTCCTCTTTGGGAAAGGCTATATATAGTAAACTTGCCAAATCAGGAAAGTCAAAATAGGTTCATTTATTGGTTTGACCAAGTTGATTGAGTCAACTCGGTGGAGGAGAGAAGGCCGACGGCGAACGGCGTGCTCCACGGCGGTGGAATTGATTTCGGCCATCTCCGAGCCTTCTTCTGGTCCCGTTCGACTTGTATGGGCACCCTCATCCTTGCTCCAACCTCCTTTCACGGCGAAGCTCGCCGGAGGAGGAGATATTTCCGGCCAAACTTTGGAAGAAAATGGTGAATTCGGGTTCCACGTTTTAGGCCGATTCGAGCTGCAACTTTGAGTGGGGTTTGAAACTCTCTTCTCAAGGATTCTAACCATGTAAGTATGAAGCTTTTATTCGATTTGTGGAAGGAGAATTTTGGATTTGAAATTTGCGTACCAATTTGGTTTATCACGAAATTGACCTACTTAGAGTGAGAATTGGCCTTCGATGCAGTTGACAAAGTTGCTTAGTGGGTGATTTTGAGTGGATTAGGGGTTGCTCCGCCGTGAAATTCTCCGGTCAGTGGCGGCGCCGCCGTGGGCGGCGGTCAACGCGACGGTCAACGGCGGTCAATGTTGACTTTTTGGGATTTTCGACAAGTTGCATGTCATTTGACTCGAAATCGCGCCCCGATCGCAGTGGGGATGTTCGTTTCTCGATTTGAGCGTCCGAACTTACTGCGAGGTATTGAGGTGTGATTTCCGGATTTCCGACAGTTTGTCGTAAAAGGGTTATGTGTTTCCGAGAACGGTGGTTTCTCGTGAATTGTTTTGAATTATCGAATTATGATTTTGAGGAATGGTTATTGTGATTATTCAGGTGTTCGTGATCGTTCGTTTGGCGAGGGACTTTCCGCCGGATGACGGGTTAACGCATATCGCGTTACGCTAGCCTGTGAGTGGACAATTTCTTTTCACGGAAATCTTGCGAGTCTTTTATATGATTTACGAACTTGAGCATGCGTATTGAGTTTACGGATTATATGAGCATGTGTTTTTACGAATATATGATTATACATATACGGATATACGTATACGAGTATACATACATTTATATGCTGTTTCATGCATTTGCATCGAACTGTTTATGATTTGGTTTACACAGAGTATAGTCTCAGTTACGTTGTTGTATCGATACACTTTGCCTCTCGGTTGATCCCCGATGGTAGGCCGCCTGGAGGGGCGTTTCCCCAACCAGACCGGTGAGGGGCGTATCCCCGGATCCGAGGCCATTTCTGGCTAGAATCACGTGTGGGTCTGGGATCCCGTGATTCGGACTGTACTAGCACGGAGGAGTCCATGAGTGACCCCGTGGGATTTTACTTGCATGCTCAGTACACTGTGGTATACTGATATGTTTATACATTAGAGGTCGCTCTGAGTAATCTGTTGTTTATATTATACGATTTTACACCGGATTTCAGTAAAGTGCATATATATTTACTATTTTACTTTACTGTTGATATACTGATATGTCCGGATGGGATTGGTGTCCACGGTTTGCTTTTTGTGGCATAGGATGAAGTGTATTTTCCGCGTGCAGGTAATGGTAATTCCACGTTAGTAACGAAACTCTGCCAAAATTTCTACGGTTTTTGTTGGTTCGTGTTTTCGAAAGGGTTTGATTCCGGTTTAGGGAGCTAAATCGGGGTTGAGTCCTTTCATAAATATAGTGTTCGATCAGCTTATGGGCCAAATTGTGCTTTTCCCATGACTACCACCCCTTAAGGTCATCCGAATTGTGTAGATCATTCATCTACAAAATTATGAACAAGATATATGAATGTCTATTTAATTAATAAATTCCTACCTAAAATTTGACATAGATTCCCCTAAAACTAAAAAAACCATAAACCTATATGCATGCACAAATTAAGGGAAAACACTATGAAGAAACAAACACCAAAAAATCAACATCCAAATTTCTCAACCTATAGACTGATGTTTTAACATACCCACTTCTGGAAATAATTAGGGAACCTCTTCTTAACTTTTTTTTCAACCCAGAGTTGACTACCGTCTGGGTTGGATTCCTGAATCGTCGCCCTATACGTATCCATGAAATCCTCGACCTCGTCACAATCTTGCAACACTACCCAATAGGCTTCATTAAGTTATGTTAGAGTTAATTTTTCTTTTAATACTCCTCTAAAAGGTCATACAACATCTGAGATGACTGAAAGATTGTGTCTAACATGTGTACTGGAGGAGGTCTATACTGGATGTTTGAGGTACATATTGTAGTATGTTACATGCACGCTCATGCATTAGGTATGTTTCAGCTATAGAGCCATCCGGGGTAGCTATATTTTTTATGAATTCTTTATATTGTTCGAGTTGTCTATAACAATGAGGTAAAATTTATTTCACATTACTATATGCAAGAAAAAAGATATATATAAATAATGAAAACTGTGTTTAACAAATTTAGTTACATGTAAAAATTGTACATTTCCTGAGAATACATCCAAGCGTAGTGGATCAGACCAGAAAGTAACACTTGTTTGGTAAGGTGGATCATGAAGTGAATCATGATGTGAAAGAAAGCAGGGGAAAATCCTCTCTAATTTTCAAAAGGATATGGACAATTTCTTGTTGTAGTTCGATAACACTGACTTCTTCAACTCTGTGGCACATAACCTTTGTCACCATTTGCACAATGCAATTATTGGTTTGACGACGTTTTTAGGCGTATAAGGTCGACTTACCATTGGAATCAAACATTGTAACATAACGTGACAGTGATGAGTCTTTAGATCATAAAACTTATGATCCCCAACATTGACACATCGATATATATTCGCTGCATAATTAGACGGATACTGAACACTTTTAAACCAATTGAATACAACATCAATCCCTATGTGCAGGCTTCACTGTGTAAGATGCATAAGGAATCTTGTTGTCCACACCATTTCCATCCCTCTTTAACTACAAGGTAAGGCGCAAATTCATAATTTCAAGATCTTTTCGTGCTTTGGGAGTATCCTTAGTGTTGAGCTTAATACCAAGAATTGTTCCCACCACGCTCTCACACACATTCTTTTCTATGTGCATAACATCTAGGTTGTTTCTGAGTTTCAACTTCGACCACTAAGGTAGTTTAAAGAAAATAGTCATATGGTGCCAATATTTAAGCTCATGTGGAGGGTTTGGATTAATTTTCTTCACATCATCGTCATTGCTCAACACACCGAAATAGAAGCTGATTAACCTCTTAAAAATCTCTTTACCAGACCATTGTCTGGGTTACGGAATTTTCTCTATTGTCCAGTAGAAATCATCATGAGGAAGCTATCTATGATGATCTATGTAACGCACCTTCCCCGTGTGCCAACTAGCGTTTACGTCGTCCAAGCAGACATAACAAGCTGTGTACCCTTTGGTTGTGCAAGATGCCAACATCCTATACGTAGGAAAATCGTTGATTGTCCACATTACAGCTGCTCTTATCATGAACATTATGTTAGTGAACTTGTCATAAGTTGGGACTCCATTTTTCATCAACAGTTTCAACTCGTCAATCAATATTTTAAGGTACACATCTAAACGCTTTTCAGGAGATTTAGGACCTAGAATTAGTAGAGTAAGAAAATGAAATTCCTTATTCATACACATCTACGGTGGCAGGTTGTATGACATAAGAATAACTGGCCAAGTGCTGGCGACAGTGCTATTATTACTGAAAGGACCCAACCCTAGATTAACTAGTAATCTAGGATCACGCCCAAATGATAAGACCTTAACTACTAATTTCTGTAAAGAATTTGACATAATTTCCTCTATGAAGTGGACTACCAAAAACCTGCAAGAAAATCACACTTCTGATTTCCCACAAACAATACCGTGGACCACCAATGCCCATCTGAATTTCTCAATAAAGTGTGAAAGTAAATTAATTAAAATGTTGGAATAATAAACCAGAAACTGAAAATTCATAACCCAACAGTATTAAGTATTAACAATTTCCTACCAACACAGAAAAATATTTACAACACTAGTGTTCAGAGCAATTTCTAGGAGCAGAAGAAAACAAATGAAAATACATTGCTAGTGGCCGAAACCTACCAGAAGGTATGATGACCCGGTAGACTCAAACCCTCTTGGGATCCAAAATCCAGCTCAGGAGAAGCATTGCAATCTAGGCATGAAAAATCGAAAGGCCCATGAAACACTACCAGCAGAACCATTATATCCGACGAGAAGGGATCTCGTCGGTTATAGTTTACTATAACCGACGACAGGATTATCTCGTCGGTTATAGTTTGTTGACCGTCGATATTTTCTTGTCGTCGATTATAGTCGCCGGAAACTCGTCGGTCATAGTTTTCGACTATGTCCGACGATTTTTTTTTACTATTACCAACGATTTTTTCATATCGTCGGTAATAGTTTCTTATTTCAGATCTGGGCAGCAGCTCGATCTGTCATTCAAAAAACTTTCCATTTTTTCTGAAAATGCTCTGAAATCGATTTTTGGGTGATGTCGAGAATGAGTTCGTGATGATTCATGCGCATTATATATATAGGTACGTCGTGCTTAATTAATATATATATGTGTTGTGCATGCATGTATTAATGCTTAATTTGTTGAATATATAGATCGATCGATATTAATTAATTGATTTTGAATATATACATATATATTGATCGATCGATCGAGTTAATTAATTGATTCTTGAGTTTGAGTAATTGATCGATGGTTGATTTTGAGTACGTACGCGTGATTGATCGTAAATATATATTAATTGTTGTTAATTTTAATTTGATTATTGTGAATATATATATATAGCAATAACTAGCTAGCTAGCTAGGGTGATTAATTTATTTAATTAATATATTGCATTATATATATTGTGATTATATATATATAGGATTAAATGTACACTAGTTAGCTAGCTAGTACGTGTACGTACGTGCATGATTAACGTTATATATATATATTTAGATTTTTGTGATCGATTATATATATATATAGTTAGGATGTACGTGTGTGTATATATATATATTAAAATTATGGGAATTAAAATAATAAATATTTATATCTAGCTATGAAATTTGAATTAATAAAATCATGGGTATATATACATGCAGTTATAATTTTCAGGATGGACAAGAGTTGGATATGTCTTCCAAGATGGGATGTAAGATATCACCGTGGAATTAGAAGTTTTGTAGAATATGTGAAGGTTAATTGTGGAGGGATGACAATTCATTATTGTCCGCGTACGAAATGTCACTGTCGCAGCGAGCGATATCGTTTTCACATCGATAAAGTATTGGAGCACTTGAAGAAAAACGGGTTTTGGGATAAGTACACATGTTGGATTTATCACGGTGAGAGCTCAACAGTTGGTCAACATGATCACGGACAATTTTTTGAGAGTGGCAGTACATCTAATGATCCAACAACAAGGTTGATCAACGATATGTTTCCTCATGAGAGCGTTATATTTGCTCAAGCACCGGATATCGATATCCCTCCCGCCGTTGGAGACTTCCCTCATATTGAGCCAGTCCAGCAAGTACCTACAGCTGTCAACACTGCTGGTATGGACAAGTACAACAACCTCATTGCCTTCCAACAGACCCCGTTGTACAACGGGTGTAATAAGACTGTTCTCGAAAGTGTTATGGGAGTAATGAAGCTCAAAGTGGAGAACAAAATGAGTATGAAGGCTGTTGATGATTGGCTGAAGTGGTCTGGGTCGTTGTTGCCCCCCGGTCATCGTCTTCCTACCACTCATCGTAAAGTGCGACAGATCCTTAAACATCTTGGCCTTTCCTACATCAAAATCCATGCTTGTAGATATGATTGTGTTCTCTTCTGGGGTGAAGATGCTTATGGGAATGATCTTGAATCCCTTGATGAATGCCCGGTATGTGGTACAGATAGGTATAAGTTGACTCCTGCCGGAAACAAGAAAGCTGTGAAGATACTTCGGTATTTTCCGCTGATAGATAGGCTAGAACGGTTGTTCATGTCTGCACACACGGCTGAAGCTATGAGATGGTGGGCCGAGAGGAATTTGCCCGACGGAGATACGCTTATACACCCTGCTGACGGAGAGGCTTGGAAGCACATAGTGAAGGAGTTTTCTTATTTTGCATCAGATGTTCGAAATGTTTGGCTGGGGCTTTCATCTGAAGGATTCAACCCCTTTGGCAACATGAGTCTTCAATACAGTAAATGGCCAGTTATTTTGGTACCGTACAACCTTCCTTCATGGATGTGCATGAAGAAAGAATACAATATGCTCACTATGATCATTCCAGGGCCGGGTTATCCAGGAAAGTGTCTCGATGTGTATCTGAGACCCTTGATTGAGGAGCTTAAGTACTTGAGTGAGCATGGTCATCCCACTTATGACAAGTTCAAAAATGAGATGTTCCAGATGCATGCCATGCTTGTTGGCACCATTAGCGATTTTCCTGCACGCGGGATGTTGTCGGGCAACGTTACCAGGGGATACAGGGCTTGTCCAGAGTGCATGACGGTTGAGTGTTGAAGACCTCATTGCAGGAAGATTGTACAGATGCGACATCGTTGTTGGCTTCCACATGATCACCCATTTTGGGAGGATATGGAGGCATTTGATGGGACTGTGGAAACAGGTGAGCAGCCGAGGAGATGGACGAGGGATGAAATCTTAGAAGTGCTAAATGAATACGATTTTGGGCAGCTAAGCAATCATCCTGAGATAGTGGCGTCAATACCTGACAAACCCGACAGGTATAAATTCTGGACACACAAAAGTATTTTTTGGGAACTTCCTTATTGGTCCAAGTTGCTGATCAGACACTACTTAGATGTCATGCACATAGAGAAAAATGTGTGCGAGAGTGTGGTCGGCACAGTGTTGAATTGGGAGGGAAAAACTAAAGACGGCCCGAAGGCACGCATTGATCTTAAAAGGATGGGACTGCGAAAACATTTGTGGTTGAGAGATGGGAAGAAAAAAGTGCCACAAGCTCCTTATACCGTGAAGCCTTCCCAGAAGAGTGAAATTTTTGGCTGGATGGTTAATGTCAGGTATCCTTCAGGCTATGCCGGAAATATAAGTCGATGTGTTAACTTCAAAGACAACAAGATGTACAGACTAAAGATTCATGACTGTCATATACTGCTCCAACGCCTCTTCCCTGTTTTCATTCGAGGGTACCTACCCAAAGAGGTGGTGGAGCCGTTAGTGGCTTTGTCAAGATTCTTTCAGAAGTTATGCACGAGAGAAGTGAAGAAATCGGACTTGTTGGAAATGCAACAGGACATCATTTTTATCATGTGCAAATTCGAAAGGATATTTCCTCCAAACTTTTTCGACATCATGCCTCACCTGATGCTCCATCTTCCGGAACAATTGTTGCTTACTGGTCCAGTACACTACACATGGATGTATCCTATGGAAAGGTACGTAATGCATCTCTGAATCTGGCTATATATATGTCGATCTTTAATATTATTTATTCACTTATATATTGTTGCAATAAGCATAACATGCTCGATCTGTAATTACCAATTTACAGACAATTAGGGGACTACAAAGACTATGTGATGAACAAATCTGCACCCGAAGGGTGTATCGCTGAAGCATATATTGCGCATGAGTGTGTAACGTACACCAAGTTGTATTTGGGAGCGTTGGAGGACCCTCCACAACATATGCGAGTAGATGGAAGGCAGTTCAACCTTTCGATCATCTCCGATGATGTTGAAGTTTCTGGAAAGTTGCCCAACTCGTACAAGTTGAAACCTTATGAGCTAGTCATTGCCCATTGGTCGGTATTGATTAACTGTCCAGAAGTTCAATATTGGAAAAATTTGCACCTTTACTGCCCTGCTATTTCCGGTGATGTTGAGTACCACAACAAGACGTTCGCAAACTATTTTGGCAACTTGGTAAGTTGATACTTAAATTGACATGTATATGATCGATGTTAAGTGCATGTCTCGCATCCTATTTATAGTTAAGTTAATAAATGATTATTTTCAGATGAATCATGTACAAGATGATGGTATCCCTCAGTGGTCACACGAATTGAGGCTCTTGGCGCAGAAACCGGTAACTTCCAAAGTTTATCCTATGTGTATGGTAAATGGCGTGCTATTTATTTGTGAACATAGAGATGTCAGACGAAAAACACAGAATTCTAGGGTAATGGTGCATGGTGGGCAGAATGGAGTTGACTATTACGGTGTTCTCCATTCAGTTGTCGAATTAATATATGGGGAATGCATGACCGTGCACTTGTTTAAGTGTAGATAGTTTGATACCGACCCTCAGAACACAAGGACCGATCAATACGGGATTTTTTCGGTGAATACTGCCACAAGCTGGTATGAAGATGATCCGTTTGTGTTGGCAACGGCGGTGAAACAATTGTTCTATCTTGATGATCTTGTGCAAAAAGGCGCGTGGAAAGTGGTTAACCATGTTCTTCCACGAAACATATACAGTGCCTCAACCCTTGGTGTGACCTCGGATAATGAAGAAGTCAGTGCATACCAAGAGCCGAACGCAACTGGTATTCCTGAAACCTCAACAATTCGCCTTAATAATGTGAGACAGGGCAGTGTGGTACGAACACATCAACCGAATCTTCTTGATGTTAATCAAAATGAAGACAATGAAGACTCAAGTGACGAGGACATACACATGTTACCTGAAATTAACTCGGAAACAGAGTCAGACTCAAGCGATGATTCTGATTATGCGCCTTAATTAGTGTATATATATGTATGTTATTTTGACTTAGAACGTGCAATGTAAAATGAATTTTATTCAAATTATCGACTGCCCATTGTGTCGATCGATGAAATTGCTATATCCGGCCCCATCATAAATGAGAGAGCTCGAGAGATCGATTGAAAAAAAAAATACACAACCGTACCGATCGATTAATAATTATATCGTATTATTAAATAATAATTTAATAATTTGGTATTAAATATTAATAATTTTGTTTTACCTATTAATAAATATATATATTAATACACTACATATTTAATTAGTTTACCGGCATAAATGAAAAATAATTAGAAGAACTATATCCGACGACATGCATATGAAAATCTCGTCGGATATAGTTGAACCGAAACTATATCCGACGATATGCATATGAAATCTCGTCGGATATAGTTTCGGTTCAACTATATCCGACGAGTTTACTTATCTCGTCGGTTATAGTTCTGTTTTATATCCCGATCTGGGTACGTTTTGGGCAGAAACGAAACTCCCCCAAACTGCTCCAACGCCTCCGATCGATTTTCTCCGTTTCCTTCGTGCTACAAGCAAGCAATCGAAGCTCAAGTGGTATTCCATCGATCATCAAGCCAAATCCCTCGTCGATTAGTGAAAAGCAGGTTTGAAATCACTAAATTCAAATTTTAGAATTTTTGTAATTTAGGTTAGATTTTACGTTGTGGAATGTGTTGATCGATAATGTGGATGCATGTATTGATATAGTTGTGGAATTTTTTAATTTTATGAATGTATTGATATATATTAGAATAATTTTGAATTTTAGGTTAAATTTAGGTTAAATTTCG
Organism: Geum urbanum; assembly: GCA_946800695.1. Lineage (NCBI taxonomy): Eukaryota > Viridiplantae > Streptophyta > Magnoliopsida > Rosales > Rosaceae > Geum > Geum urbanum. The sequence goes on along the minus strand of OX327008.1, from coordinate 12,871,041 downwards.
GTTAAATGTATGTTATTTTAGGTTAAATTTTGATTTTTTTGGAATTTTATGCATGTATTGATCGATATATATTGGAATATATTGGAATTTTAGGTTAAATTTGGATTTGGCGTCGGATTATTTATATATATATATTGGAATTTGGATTTGGAATTTTAGGTTAAATTTGATTAAGTTTTTTGTTAATTGGATTTAGAATTATTGTTGAATTTGGATTATTAGAATTATTGATATATATATAGTTAAATTATTGGATTATATATGTATTGGATTTTATGGAATTATTGTTGATTTTTATGGAATTTTTATATATTGGAATATATATTGGATTATTGATATATATTGGAATATGCATGTGCTAGATATTTTGGATGAATTATGAATTATTTTTAATTTTAATAATTTTATAGCAACGATGCAATGGTTTAATTGCGGACCTTCCCGAGGGGCCGGGTCGAGTACTTCGAGGGGGAGGTCCAAAGGGAGAGGGAGATCGGGACGTGGGGATGAGGGCTCGGGAGCTGGGGATCCTGATGGCACCGGAAGTCGGTCCACATCAGGATCCACCAGCGTCCCCAACACTTACAGTCTTCTACTGACCTCTCGACACCGTCGGCTGATGGGCGAGGGACAACCTCAGCAGCAGCTCGAGCCGGCTCGATCCTCAGGCGTGAGGAGGGTTCATCAGGTCAGTCGCACGCCGGAAACGGATAGTGTGACTCAATCCTCGGTCCGAATGCCGGACATTCATCGCGAGGACCCTTCCCCCGTCATCCACCAGACAGCTCCTCATTCTTCCGAGGAGGCTGGTGGATCCACTCAGTCCTCGGCGAGGATGCGACTATGCCCGCCGTCTACCTTGTTCTTACTGCTGGAAATCCCGACGATACCTCACGTCGATTCCGATGGGATGCCTATTCCGGGACAGCTAGGGTTCATTACCCCGGAGCAGGCATATGCGTATTTACCCTTCCCGGCAGATCTCTGGAGTGCGAGGATTCCAGGACAACGCACCGACGAATCAGGTAAATATTAATTAGTGATATATTTTTACTCCCTAATATTTAAATTCAATTAGGTGTTGATGTTTAAAAAATCGTCTACATATATATGTGATAGGCGAGATCGTGCCCGGTGCCAAACAGAAGAGAACCAGAGGCCCCGTCGTCGGCAAGTTACTGGACGACGCCATTCAGGCTAGCAGTGGTGGCCAGGTTATGTTTCCGAGGGGGGATGGAGGGCAGGTGATCGAGGGAAAGGTCACTAGAAAGTACGCGGGGATGGCGGGCAGCCTCATACGGGATATAGTCCCAATGTTGTGGGAAAATTGGAATTCAGTGCCGCAAGCCGTCAAATATCAGCTGCATAATGCGTTGTCGGTGAGTTGAATTGTATATTCATTATGAAAATTTTCAATAATAAATTTTTAATATTATTGATATATATATATATATATATATATAAATATATGCATTGCAGAGGTGGTTCCGCGTGGATGAAGACATTAGACCCACGTGGGCGGATGAAGTGCATGGGAGCAGGTTTGCAGACGGGCATTTGTTTCATTTTTTTCGTTTCTTTTTATTATGTTCATACAATGTTGTTAGTTACTAACGCCTGATTTTATGGGTATATATAGGTATAAGGAGTGGAAGGCCGAGCTGAAGAAGCATTGGAAAAAGTATGGGGACGATCGTGAGGGTACCCCTAGCGAGTTTCGTTATAGGGAGTACGAGTGGCGATGGCTTGTGGTTCACTTCAACAACCCGAAATTGAAGGTACACAACCTTCAATGGATTTAATTTTTGTTTTATCGTACTTCCCTTAAATTATTTGGCTAATGAGTGTTTTTTTTATGTTGAATTAATCGCGCAGGCTATTTGTGAAGTAAACACAAGGAACCGGGCCAAAAACACCAAAAATCATCATGCCGGTACCAGATCATACTCGGGTTGGATCGAGGAGGCGGCCAACCACCCAGAAGAGGATCCCCTCGTCTATACGATGCAGCACGCATATCCGCAGTCCCCCGAATATGCTGTAAGTGTCCTTATAACAAAATAAACTTATTTCTTATTTATTTAGATTGTTTTTTTTAATTAATATTTTATTTTTCTTTGTCAATTAGGCGAGAATTCAGGAGGCGATTCCGGAGGTGTTGACTCAAGTGGCGAGAGAGCTCTATCCCAACACCCCCGATGCGGAACTCCCGATTGATCAGATTGATCGATCTGATCCGATCGTCAGGGCCAGGATTATGTCAACTGCGATCCCTCCAGGGAAGAACACATTCTACTGCAGGGGTTCCTGAAAATGGGGTCAAGGGCTGCTGAAGCATACCCCTGAATTCTCTCGCGGATCGAGATCATCATCATCTTCGAGGACTAATGAGCTACACGACCAGCTTCATAGGCAATCAATTGAGATGGAAGCTAAACGGCGTCGGATCGAGGAGATGGAGCAAGCGCAAGCTGCAGAGCAGAATCGGTTGGCCGAACAGCAGCAGCAAATGGGGACATGGATGCAGCATTGTTATGCACAGTTGCAAGCATCTGGAATCCAGATAGCTCCCCCGCCCATTTTCGGTGCGCCACAGCCATAGCCACAACCTCAGCCTCAGCCTCAGCCTCAGCCGCAGCCTCAGCCAGACCAGGACCAACCAACTTTCTCCAATCTGTTTGACCACATAGACCTTCGACCAGGACCCCCCTACATTTGAACAATTGTCGGTTTAATTTTTATTTTCATTATTTACTACGCATATGTATACAGATTTGAACGATTTCGGTTTTTATTAATTTATTTATTTACTACGTACTATAGTTTCAATGGTTGTTGATTTTCAATTTGAACAATATATAGATAGCATGATTTTTTGTGAAGGCAGGTTTTGGGATAAAACCCAAAACCTATAAAAAAAATTAAATATTTTTAACTATAACCGACGATATGTGTCAACATCGTCGGTTATAGTTTTCTCCACAGTCAACCATTTTGACCATGGAGTAAACTATATCCGACGATAACATCGTCGGTTATAGTTTAAACTATGACCGACGATAAACCATCGTCGGATATAGTGTCTCTATTTTCCAACGATAACCCTAAATCATCGTCGGATATAGTATCACCGACGGCGTATTACCGACGATACTATATCCGACGATGTGTTGTCGGATATAGGCTATGACTGACGATGAACGGAAACAGACCGACGACACCAAGTCGTCGGTCATAGTAATTCTTCCGGTAGTGAAAGGCATATAAAAACATAAAAACGTTAGAGTGAGTAGACAAAATCTCATAATTAATGTAAAATAATAAAATATTCTATCTGTGTCTTTGCGCTGATTTCAATAAAAACTTGTGAGTTCAACAATTGTAAAACTGTAAGAATCATGGGGGTAGTCTGACGAGAAACTCCTGACCTCACATAACTTGTAGCTACGATAAATAGAACAATGAGTCAAACGAGGTATCCTGACCTCCCCAGACCGGTAGCTACGACAATTAAAAATAAAATGTAATGGGTCAGACGAGGCAACCTAACCTCCCCCGACAGGTCCGACGAGGCTACCTGACCTCCCATTACTAGGGACCATCTGGTGATCAGCCGAACAGTCAGCGCATGGATGTAGCTAGCCTATAAGAAAAACCTACAAATTTAATCTGGTCTAAAATATACTATACACTAGAAACTATAATCTGTAAATTAAACTGTAATACTTTAATACTGTAATACTGAAATAAATTGAACTCGCATAACTGAAATATTGAAATTCGGAAAATTGAACTCGCTATCGACATTGAAAAATACAAGTGTCCACTTACCGTACTATGTCAGGTTATTCATAAAGCCGTAACCTGCTAATCGATGCAATAATCATCTGACACGGCCCGCTGACTCGTAATCCTGAAAACGTGATTATAATTAATATCTACTCGTTGATATTCATAATTAATAGTTAAACTCGTAATCCTACGAATAATAATGTTCAAAAATCTCGCATTTTTGAATAACGTATTTTCTGACTAAAAACGTACTTAATCAAATTCTGAATTCAGTTCTTTGCAATCCTTCACTATAAATAAACTTTGGAGTCACAACATAAATCTCAAATATCAAGCGACTCAAATTTAAATCAATAGTCACATCGTCTGTTAATAATATCGTGAAATTAATTAATTAATATCCGATTATATACCCGTCAAAATTTATTAAGTCCATATCCATTCAAGAACCTCACTATTGTGTTCGGTACGAAATTCCAAGCGGAACAACATAAAATTTACATCAAAATACCCCGCCCACCGGAGCTTTGCCGTGAACTACCGTCGGTGACGGTGGCGCGCTAGTGCCGATGACTTTTTCCGGAGGACCTTGGCCAAACCTACTCAAAAACATAATTTTCTTCTACCACAAAATCCACATCAAGCTCTAACTAGTCCAATTTACCTCAAACCGAAATCCTCAACAAAATTTCAATCCTTCAATTCTCCCCATTTGGGTAGAATTGGAATGCCATCTTCACATGGTTAGCTTCGTGGTGATGATACATACAAAGCCCAGTAGGTTACACCAGCAAAATCAAACTGAAATTTTTCGACCCTAAAAATCTAGGGTTCAAGAGATTTTCAAACCTTCAACTGCAATTTCAATCATAATCAAGAACTGATAAGTGCGAAGATTATGTGGACGTGATAGAGGAGATCAAGAGGAAGATTTTTATACCAAATTTTTTTGGATTGATACCTGTTCCGTGGTGGAGGGACGCCGACGACGTATGACATCGAGAGAGAAACGGGTAAGAGAGAGAGAGGGAGACACGAGGATGTGATAAAAGTCAAACCAAAAATGGAAGGTTCTTGACTTTCCATTTTCCGTCATGTGTATAAATATACTCACGACTAACCGAATTCATAAATCGAATAAAACTTTCACGGACCGTAATTTATTCATCGTAAATCTGTTTTTAACACTTGAAGTGGCTACAAATTCGTATCGACAAACTCTACAACTTTATCGAAAGAAATTCCTTGAAAAAAAATACAAAATTGATAAAATCTTGACGCAACGCCAACAAAATTTACTAACGATAAAAACTAATTACTATCGACGATTAACGTAATTAATTAGCAACTAACCATATAAGTTCCAAAAAATTTGCCCTCGAACTTTACGCATAAACGTACAACGGAAGAATTTCCAAATTATTGTTTCAAACAGCGACTTCAAGCTCAAAAGAACAATTGCAACTAACATAATGATCCAAAAACTTGTTACTAAACTAACTTCTCATCAACATGTCACACTTAATAAATCTGAAGTCTTAATATCTACTCCATATAAATCTGATATGAGGAATAACATAAAATAGATAGTTTAACTAGTAAACTAGAATTAAATTCTAACGACTAACTAAACTCTGAGAACTTCTACGAAAAATTGGACATAACCTCCTCTAAAATGTAAGGAACCTAAAAAACTGTAAAACGAAAAATATTTCAATAATCTCATCTCAACACATAAACTATAGCTCCACATCCTGGCTGGATTCCTCATAAATCAATGTAGCTGTAATATGAATATAAAGCGATATCACTAATATTTATTTGATTTAATAAATCATATTAATCGTCAAAACATATATATCCGCCATTTATAACTCCCAAAAATATACTATCTAAAGAAATATCCATATAACCATTAAGATGCTGAAGAGAAAAAATTTGTCGTAAGCCTTAAATATACCCAAACCATGGGCAAGAATAAGAAAGTCAAATTGACATCGCAATTTACTACAAATCAAAGATATAAACTTGGCATTATATCTGATGCTCTTGAATAGTTGCCACCATTGAGTCAACAATATCTACTATTTCCATAGTCAGAACAACTAACAATACATAACCTGAACCTCAGCATTTGCTCATTCATAACCTGAACCTCAGCTTGAAAACTAATTGTCCTCACAGCTACACCTTAATGATTCACCCATATGGTTCACACAAGAACATAATTAGTGCTGACACGAGCCAACAGACCCTAAGAAAATAGGCATAAGCCACCAATACCTATACATATATGGAAACACAATCCGTCCATTGAAAACAATAGAATATAAGGACGTCAAACTTATACTAGAATATTATCTCGATTGAATAATCAAACTGCTGCAAGCTTCCATACTGTACCATCATAGATGTTATAATTCCTTCGACACCGAATCATCAACTTATAAAAATTAATCAGAAGGTTAGAGTACTGCGAAATCCAAAAATACGACAATTCTCGATAACATGCAGTGTTAGAAATTTGAATTTTATAAAGCTGGAAGAAATAAATTAAATCGTCGTCGCCAAGCATAACCCTAGTCGTAATTCACACTCGTGGATAAAATTCTCATATACTTTTCCACGTGATAAGAGCTGAATTATCAATAGGAAGCCGCAAATCACAACTAGGAGAAATCCGAAAATCATACAACATACAAATTTCAAATCATATCCATCTGCTACTAATCTCCACGTACACCTATTATGCTCGTAAACTTATATCAGACATCGAGCTAGAATGATTAAATCAATGCAACATAACATACACCCCACCGGTCTAATGTTCATACAATATATTTTCAGGTGAATGGTACAAAACAAATGGTACCCTACACGAGAGAATGTGTTCACGATATAAAATGAACACAAACAAAATAAGAAACAACATAAGTGAAAACATTTTTGATTAACAAAACTAATTCATTGGAATTCCTTAAAGAATGAATGAGTTTTGAAGAAAGAAAATCAAGATTAGATAAATCATCGACCCCAGGTAATGGACATTTGTTCTTTCCCCAAAACTTGATTCAATTTCTAATAAGCGAAGCTTAACCTCGTTGAACCACCCTTAACATTCACAAATAATATTGGGGCTCCCCACGATGAAATGTTGGAACACATAAAATTCTCGTCAATCAATTCCTAATGTTGAGTGTGCCACTCTCGCAACTTAGCTAGAGCCATACGATGAGATACATTAGTTATCGAATTGCTACTCGATAAGAACTCCACAGTAAAATTTCTCCCGAACCATAGGTAAACCGTACCTGGTAACTTCTCAGAAAATACATCCGGATACACACTAACTAATTTAATCGAATCAGTACAGAAAGTAGAGACACAAAGTGTCACCATATGTGCCAAATATGCGGTACATCCCTCCCACAACATTATCACATCCTTCATGGCCGAACCCAGGCACAATATAACACTTTTACCTCTCCACAAAGCAAAATCTCAGACAAACCGGATTTCAAGACACCACAACTCAATAATTTTCTACCAACGCTTGTTGATGGCTTAACAAGTCCATGCCTAAAATCAACACAAATTATATTATATCCAGAAGTGTTAGATTGGTAGACAAACCAAAACCTCCAAACATTACACTTCATCTCCATAAAATAATTTAACTAACATCATCTCACCAGAGGGATAAATTTACTCACCACAATTCTAGAGAAGATATGGTAGGTACGTTGACTAAAGACGCTAGCCTTACCGCTATAAATGAACGATTCACCCTCCAGGTCAAACAAAATATAAATGACAAAATCAAAAACGTTCAACGTTCAAATAATGACCTCCAAAGCTGCTCAGGGCTCTTGCAGAATCATCCGGTGAAGGCGAGCCTGACCTGACAATCTTGCCAGTTGTCCTTCTGACCTCGGTCTTGGTATGCTTGTGGTCGGGGTGATGGCATAGATTTGACTCTTGAAGTATTTGTGACGACCCGAACCAGAATCAGTAGAGTAATTAGTACGATTCACGAGATTATGCATAATCACGATTAGTCGTTAATTGTGTGGTTTGCCGATTTAGTTTACGACTTAATTATCGGCCGAGAATTTGAAATGAGTTTCTTCACGGAAGTTGTAGAGTACGTGATTTCAAGCTTGAAGGCGATTCCGGATGAATTTTTCGATAACCGAGGAATATAATATGATTATTTGAAGTTTCGGTTTTTCACGAGTTTATCCGTTCGTTTCGTATTTATCCGAATCGTAATGGTTATCCGTTTTGGACCGTTGATCGCCCCGAGACGCGAGTATAAATATCGGAAATAGTCGTAAAATTGTCGAAAACACTGTTCGAAATGTTGACCAGCGTTGACTTTCTATTTTTGGAAGTTTGACCCGTTGACCGAGGGGGAGGATTTTCCCGTTTGAGCTTCGCCGGTCGATTTGAATTTTCCGGCCACCTCCAGCCACGTGAAGGGTATGGTTCTCTTCCCCTTGAGTTTTTAAGTTGATTGGTGTTTGAAATTGTGAGAATTGATGAGGTTTGGAGTGAACCCGAGTCGGGTTAGGTTACCGGAGTTCGCCGGAGTTGGGGGGTGGTGTTTCGAGCTAAATTGAAGGTGTTGTGGTTTGAATTGAGGCTTGTTGTAGTTGTAATAGTGGTTAGGCTTGAGGAGAACTTGAGGACTGGAGCTTCCTCGCCGGAGAAAGTCTCCATTGACGGTGCGCCGGCGGCGGCGGTCAACGGCGGCGCTTCGGCGAGAGGGTTGACTTTTTAGATTTCGATGATTTTAATGTCATTTTTCTCGTAATCGTGCCCTGATTATCGCCTTGAGGTTTTCGTATTGATTTGAGTATCAGATTTTCAGTCGAAGGGTTCGAGTGGAGATTTCGGAAATTCAGTCGATTGTTTTATACAGTTTAATATGTTTTTGGGAACGGTTGATTTCGTGGTTAAGTACAGAGTTGTGGGCTATGATTTTGATCAGATGTGTTTTATGATTATTCAGGGGATCGAGATCGAGATCATGCTTCGGGCGAGGGATCTTCCGCCGGGCCATGAGATTAGCACGAGTGCGCGTTTTGCTCACCTGTGAGTGGACAATTTCTTTTCACGGATTGATTGCGAGTCTTTATACACGTTTTACGAACTTGAGCATGCATACAAGATTATGTTTAGCATGAGCATGTATTACACGATTATGCTTATACCAGTATATATTACGTATATGCATTTATATATTGTTTCATGCATCTGCATCGAACTATTTACGATTTGGTTTACACAGAGTACAATCTTAGTATATGTTGTTGTATCGATACACTCGCATCCCGGCTGATCCCCGAGGATGTGTATCGGGGGAGGCTGTGACTCCTGACCCGAGGCCTTTACCAGTGGGAGGCAAACCTCTGACCTGAGGCCTTTTTGGCTAGAATCACGTGTGGGTGTGGGATCCCGTGATTCGGACTGTACTAGCACGAATGTGTCCACGAGCGACCCCGTGGGATTTTTATGCATGCTCTGTACGCGTGAGGAGTTAGAGTCTCCCTCATGTTCCATTTGATTATTTATGCATCCTGACTCGCATATGTTTTTATAAAATATATATTATTCGGTGAAAGACATTTATTTTCGTCCACTCACTCTAACGGTTTTCATGTCTTTCCCCTGGGTTTTTCGATTTCCGTGCCCAGTTTGCAGTCCAGGCTCTGGTGTTTCACGTCGCGGTTGGAGGCTAGTGATCCGAGCTACCTGTGTTTTCCAGTAGGTTCTTGTTTTGCCTACTGATGTATATATTGTATATATTATATATATTTACACTAGAGGTCGCTCTGATACATTCTGATACATGTTTTATGTGGATTTTCTCGGATACATTACAAATATGTTTTCTGTTTATTAATATTGTTATGATATTGAGAAATCCGGATGGGACTGGTGCCCACGGTTTGGCTTTTGTGGCATAGGATGAAGTGTTATTTTCAGGGTGCAGGTTAATGCAATTCCGCGTTAGTAGCATTACTCTGCCAAAAATTTGAATGGTTTTTTTTGGTTCGCGTTTTCAGAAGGGGTTCGATTCCGGTTTAGGCAACTAAATCAGGGTTGGGTCCTTTCAGCTTGGTATCAGAGCATTAGGTTGTCTGATTCTGTAGACTCTTGTAGTTGTGACGCTTAGGGTATTTGAGTTTATACAGCATGACTGGAGTGATGACCCGATTGGCCAGCGGTACTCATCAATACTTCAGGTGTTGTGTGTTCTCAAATATCTGTGGTTTCATGATTACGTTCTTTCTGCTTGTACCTAATGCTTGTCTTGTATCAGTAGGATGCCTCCTCGACGTGGTCCCCGTGTTGATCGGGAAGCGGATCCTGATGAGGATCGCCAGACGCACGACTTGCTGATGCGAGTGCTGCGTTTGGAAGAGCGTTTTGACCCTGTGGTTAAAGCTCGTACTGCTGGTGCTACTGTGTTTTTTGGTTCAGCTGATCTAGAGATATGTGAAGCATGGGTGGTTCAGGTTGAACATGCTTGTGAGCGTCTGCGATTTACCCCTGAGCAGATGACAGTGGCAGCAGTCGGATTACTTGAGTCTGATGCATACTTTTGGTGGGTTAGCACCGACAGAGTTCCAATTGATACTCCGTGGACCTTGTTCCGTGACTTGTTTATGCGGAGGTACTTCAACCAGGCTATCCAGCAGCACAAGTATGAGGAGTTTACAAACTTGAGACAGGGCAGTATGTCTTTGCTTGAGTATCGGGACAGGTTTACCCGCTTATCTCGTTTTACGCGTGATATGGTGGCTACTGAGGAAGCCAAGTGTCGCAGGTTTGAGCTGGGTTTGAATTTGAACATCAAGGGGACTCTGACTACGATGCCTCTGAACAACTTTGATGAGTTCGTCAGCGAAGCACTCCGAGGTGAGGATATTGAAAAGGAGAGGCAGCAGAGGTACCAGCCTAGACGGTTTGATGAGGGTGGACCGAGTCAGGGGCCTTCAAAGAGGCAGAGTTCTGATACTTCCGGTTCGGCTTCATCCTCGGGTAGCGGACCATATAGACCAGCAGCTGCTGTATCGAGACAGAGACCGAGATGGAGGAGAGATCGACCGCAGCGACCACAGGCTAGTGGGGGTTCCAGCGGTTCTAGTTATCCTCGGCGTACCGGTGGCACATTTCCTGTTCCGAGAGACTATCCATTGTGCAGCTTCTGCAACAGACATCACCTTGGTCCATGTTAGTGGGGCCCTGTCACTTGTTATCGTTGTGGCTAGGTGGGTCACTATTCGAGGGAGTGTCCTCAGTTGTTTGGTGCTGACGGACAGACGGCCCAGAGTTCCGGAGCTGAGCGAGGTGCCACTTCAAGAGCTCGACCAGCACAGTTTGCGGGCTAGGGTAGGCAGCAGAGACAACCTCAACGTGGACGACCAGCCGGGCAGGCGAGGGTTCATGCCATAACTCTACGAGAGGGCAGAGCTTCACCGGAGGTCGTTATCGGTACGTTACATGTCTTTGGTATTCCAGTACTTGCATTGTTAGATCCAGGTGCCACACATTCATTCATGTCATATAGACTATCATCATTAGCTACGGTACCTGCATCTCCACTTCCGGGGTTGTGGAGAGTGTTATATCCGTCAGGTGAGAATATGAGCATCGGTTGGGTATACAGAGACTGTGAGGTGTTTGTTGGAGGCCATGGTTTAGCTGCAGATTTGTTGTTGCTTGATATTGTGGACTTTGATCTGATCTTGGGAATGGACTTCTTGGAGACGCATTGGGCCATGTTTGACTGTCATAAGAAGGAGGTCGCGTTTCGACGACCAGGTTTTCCCGAGATACTGTTTCGCGGCGAGGGAGGATCGGTTGATGAAGAAGGGTTGTGTTGCTTACTTAGCCCATGTTGTGGACACTATAGCAGCTGTGCCGGATCTTGGCAGTATTGAGGTTGTTTTCGAGTTCTCGGATGTATTTCCAGCAGAGTTACCTGGTATACCTCCTGTGCAGGAGATTGATTTTACTATTGAGTTGTTACTGGGTACAGGACCGGTTTTACAGACACCGTATCGTATGGCGCCAGCAGAGTGGAAAGAGTTACAAGTTCAGCTCCAGGAGTTGCTAGAGAAGGGTTTTATTCGACCTAGTGTTTCTCCGTGGGGTGCCCCGGTCCTGTTTGTGCGGAAAAAGGACGGATCTATGCGTTTGTGCATCGACTACCGGAAGCTGAATCAGGTTACAGTGAAGAATAAGTATCTGTTACCACGGATTGATGATTTGTTCGATCAGCAAAAGGGAGCATCAGTCTTCTCGAAGATTGACCTTCGATCCGGATATCACCAGTTGAGGATTCGGGACTCGGATGTGGCCAAGACAACATTCAGGTCGCGGTATGGGCGTTATGAGTTTTTGGTTATGCCGTTTGGGTAGACCAATGCCCCCGCAACTTTCATGGACTTGATGAATCGGGTGTTCAGACGGTTTCTGGACAAGTTCGTGATTGTGTTTATCGACGATATTTTTTCCTATTCCAGGAGTGTGGGCCAGCATAAGAAACACTTGCGAGCGGTATTGCGGACTTTGCGGGACCATCAGTTGTTTGCGAAGTTTAACAAGTGTGAGTTTTGGCTGGATAGTGTGAAGTTTCGACTGAGGGAGTCAGTGTTGATCCTGACAAGATCGAGGCCGTGCTGAACTGGAGTAGACCTACCATTGTATCGGAGATCTGGAGTTTCTTGGGTTTAGTAGGCTACTACCGACGGTTTGTACAGGATTTCTCTCGGATTGCTACACCACTGACCAGATTGACGAAGAAGGGCGTCAAGTTTGAGTGGTCCGATGCATGTGAGGAGAGTTATTTACTCCTGAAGGAGAGGTTGACTACTGCACCGGTTCTGACATTGCCAGACGACAGCGGTGAGTTCGTAGTGTACAGTGATGCGTCGAAATTGGGGCTTGGCTGTGTGTTGATGCAGCATGGTAGAGTTGTGGCCTACGGTTCCTGGCAGCTGAAACCACATGAGGTCAACTATCCGACGCATGATTTGGAGTTAGCCGATATTGTGCTAGCGTTGAAGAGTTTGAGACATTACCTGTATGGAGCTCAGTGTAAGATCTACACCGACCACAAAAGTCTTACCTACTTGCAGACACAGCCGGATCTGAACATGAGGCAACGCCGGTGGATGGAGTTGATCAACGACTACGATTGCACGTTCGAGTACCATCCAGGGATGGCCAATGTTGTAGCTGACGCACTTAGCCGAAAATCTGGAGCTTCGTTGTTACATGTGTGTGTGGCCAGATTGTCGATGTTAGCTGAGCTTCTGGCTACGGGTGCCGAGTTTGAGTGGGATGATGAGGGAGCTTTGTTGGCCAGTTTCCAGGTTCGACCCGTATTGGTTGATCAGGTACGAGAGGCCCAGGATTCAGATTCCTACTTGTTGGGCAAGAAGACCATGATACGAAATAGTGTACCTACAGAGTTTCGATTGAGCGACGACGGTACGTTGTTGTTCAGAGGTAGGTTATGTGTGCCCAGAGACGAGAGCTTGAAGAAGGAGATTCTGGATGAGGCCCACAGTTCAGCGTATGCGATGCATCCCGGAGGTACGAAGATGTTTCGTACACTTCGAGCGTATTATTGGTGGCGCAACATGAAGCGGGAGATTGCCGCGTATGTGAGTCGATGTTTAATATGTCAGCAGGTTAAGGCGGAGAGGCAGAAACCTGCAGGGAAACTACAGCCACTAGAGATTCCGGTTTGGAAGTGGGAGCACATTACGATGGATTTCATCTATCAGTTGTCGCGTACTTCGGCTGGCAACACTGGTATTTGGGTTATTGTGGATCGACTAACGAAATCCGCTCATTTTCTCTCACTTCCGGGGAAGATATCAGAGGGAAGATTGGCCAAGTTGTACTTATCAGAGATTGTTCGCCTGCACGGTGTGCATGTGTCTATTGTTTCTGACCGAGACAGTCAGTTTACCTCTGAGTTTTGGCAGACGTTGCAGCGAGCCTTGGGTACGAAGTTGCAGTTCAGTACAGCTTTTCACCCTCAGACTGATGGGTAGTCCGAGCGGACTATACAGACACTTGAGGACATGTTGCGGTCTTGTGTGTTGCAGTTCCGTGGGAATTGGGACCAGCAGCTTCATTTGATAGAGTTCGCCTACAACAACAGCTATCAGGCCAGTATTGAGATGGCACCGTACGAGGCCCTGTACGGGAAGCAGTGTCGCACTCCGTTGTGTTGGAGTGAGGTGGGCAAGCGATGGCTTATTGGCCCTGATCTGGTGAAGAGCACTATGGAGGACGTTCAGATTATCCGGGATAGATTGAAGATCACCCAGGATTGGCAGAAGAGTTACGCAGACGTGCGGAGGAAGAGTCTGGAAGTCGAGGTTGGCGATTGGGTCTTCCTAAAACTATCTCCGTGGAGAGGTGTTGTGCGTTTCGGGAAGCGTGGCAAGCTTCGACCACGATACATTGGTCCGTATGAGATTACAGAGAGGGTTGGAGCTGTTGCTTACAGACTTGAGTTGCCAGATGAGATGGCTCGTGTTCATGATGTTCTCCACTTTTCGATGTTGCGGAAGTACATCTCAGATACTTCCCATGCGTTAGCCCCACAGCAGTTACCGATCCGAGAGGATTTGACGTACGTGGAGGAGCCTGTGCAGATTCTCGATCGTCATGAGCAGGAGCTGAGACAATTTGTGATTCCGCTAGTGAAAGTCTTATGGCAGAATTATTCAGTCAAGGAAGCCACCTGGGAGGCTGAGCAGCGCATACCGGAACAGTATCCTCATCTGTTCACCTGACAGGTACGTAAATTTCGAAGTCGAAATTTTTTTAAGAGGGGTAGATTTGTGACGACCCGAACCAGAATCAGTAGAGTAATCAGTACGATTCACGAGATTATGCTTAATCACGATTAGTCGTTAATTGTGTGGTTTGCCGATTTAGTTTACGACTTTATTATCGGCCGAGAATTTGAAATGAGAATCTTCACAGAAGTTGTAGAGTACGTGATTTCGAGCTTGTAGGTAGTTCCGGATGAATTTTTCGATAACCGAGGAATATAATATGATTATTTGAAGTTTCGGTTTTCGACGAGTTTATCCGTTCGCTTCGTATTTATCCGAATCGTAATGGTTATCCGTTTTGGACCGTTGATCGCCCCGAGACGCGAGTATAAATATCGGAAATAGTCATAAAATTGTCGAAAACACTGTTTCAAATGTTGACCAGCGTTGACTTTCTATTTTTGGAAGTTTGACCCGTTGACCGAGGGGGAGGACTTTCCCGTTTGAGCTTCACTGGCCGATTTTCATTTTTCGGCCACCTCCGGCCACGTGAAGGGTATGGTTCTCTTCCCCTTGAGTTTTTAAGTTGATTGGTGTTTGAAATTGTGAGAATTGATAAGGTTTGGAGTGAACCCGAATCGGGTTAGGTTGCCGGACTTCGCCGGAGTTGGGGGGTGGTGTTCCGGCGAGTTGTGGAGGTGAGGATGTTGGGGTTTTAACTCCCCTAGCCTTGGTGATGCTTCCTGGGTGGTTAGTTTTGGACGAGGTGGTGATTTTTGGAGAACCCGAATTAGTTGCCGGAATATAGATTCTGTTCGGTTTCGAGCTAAATTGAAGGTGTTGTGGTTTGAATTGAGGCTTGTTGTAGTTGTAAAAGTGGTTGGGCTTGAAGAGAACTTGAGGACTGGAGCTTCCTCGCCGGAGAAAGTCTCCGTTGACGGTGCGCTGCCGCCGCCGGCAGCAGTCAACGGCGGCGCTCCGGCGAGAGGGTTGACTTTTCAGATTTCGATGATTTTAATGTCATTTTTCTCGTAATCGCGTCATGATTATCGCCTTGAGGTTTTCGTATTGATTTGGGTATCGGATTTTCAGTCGAAGGGTTCTAGTGGAGATTTCGGAAATTCAGTCGATTATTTTATACAGTTTAATATGTTTTCGGGAACGGTTGGTTTTCGTGGTTAAGTACAGAGTTGTGGGCTATGATTTTGATCAGATGTGTTTTATGATTATTCAGGGGATCGAGATCGAGATCGTGCTCTGCGCGAGGGATCTTCCGCCGGGCCACGAGATTAGCGCGAGTGCGCGTTTTGCTCACCTGTGAGTGGATAATTTCTTTTCACGGATTGATTGCGAGTCTTTATACACGTTTTACGAACTTGAGCATGCATACGAGATTATGTTTTACATGAGCATGTATTACATGATTATGCCTATACCAGTATATATTACATATATGCATTTATATATTGCTTCATGCATCTGCATCGAACTATTTACGATTTGGTTTACACAGAGTACAGTCTTAGTATATGTTGTTGTATCGATACACTCGCATCCCGATTGATCCCCGATGATGTGTACTGGGGGAGGCTGTGACTCCTGACCCGAGGCCTTTACCGGGGGGAGGCAGACCTCTGACCTGAGGCCTTTCTGGCTAGAATCACGTGTGGGTCTGGGATCCCGTGATTCGGACTGTACTAGCACGGATGTGTCCACGAGCGACCCCGGGGGATTTTTATGCATGCTCTATACGCGTGAGGAGTTAGAGTCTCCCTCGTGTACCATTTGATTATTTATGCATCCTGACTCGCATATGTTTTTATAACATATATATTATTCGGTGAAAGACATTTATTTTCGTCCACTCACTCTAATAGTTTTCATGTCTTTCCCCTGGGTTTTTCGATTTCCGTGCCCAGTTTGCAGTCCAGGCTCTGGTGTTTCACGTCGCGGTTGGAGGCTAGTGATCCGAGCTACCTGTGTTTTCCAGTAGGTTCTTGTTTCGCCTACTGATGTATATATTGTATATATTTACACTAGAGGTCGCTCTGATACATTCTGATACATGTTTTATGCGGATTTTCTCGGATATGTTATACACTAGAGGTCGCTCTGATATATGTTTTCTGTTTATTGATATTGTTATGATATTGAGAAATCCGGATGGGATTGGTGCCCACGGTTTGGCTTTTGTGGCATAGGATGAAGTGTTATTTTCAGGGTGCAGGTTAATACAATTCCGCGTTAGTAGCGTTACTCTGCTGAAATTTTGAATGGTTTTTGTTGGTTCGCGTTTTCAGAAGGGGTTCGATTCCGGTTTAGGCAACCCTAAAACCTAAACACGCAATAAATCTGAAATGTAGTTCCACCACACGGAATATAACACACACAAAGGCCAATGCTATAGACAACGCCAAACTATACAGCACAACATAAATTCGCTCCATGATCAGATACAGACCAAAATAACGTGGCAAATTCAAAACTGAACCCGCTCACACCAATATAACTCTAATGTCGAACTCGAGTAAGTATTAACCTGTCCCTGACAATCCGAAGGTCAATCTCGAACAAATGAAACTGCGGGTCCCAAATCATTCGGAACTGCAATGTAGAGGACCACAACATGCCCTCCAAGGTCTGAATAGTCCTCTAAGATTGCCCACTAATCTGAGGATAAGAAACGGTACTAAATTGTAATCTGGTCCCCAATGCTCACTGTAATGCTTGCCAATACTCTGTTATAACTGATTATCTCGATCGGCAAACTGGGACACAGGCGCACCACGAAAATGGACAACCTCCGCCGAATACAGCTATACCAGCCTGCCACTGAAATCTTTTCCGAAAGTACAAGGAAAAGAATTAAGTTCATCAAATGGTCCAACAAGACCCGACAACTGCTATCACTAACCGAAGTACGCGATAACTTATACACAAAATCCACAGTGACAAGCTCTAACTTCTACCCGGAAATCTCCAATGGCTGTAACTTCCCAGCAAGTCTCTGCCTCTCTGCCCTCGCCTGCCGACAAATGTGGCATCTGCTTATATAAGCTGTTATATTCATCTTCATGTTACGTCACGATTAGTAAACTCGAAGTATCTGATACATCTTCGTACCACTAGTGCATAATGCACGCAAAACAATGAGCTTGAACATCATCACACCCAAACTAAGCTCTTATAGCTCGCAACTCGGCTAACACGGAAACTCGAGCCACACACACATGAAACAATGAAGCTCCTGTTTTCCGATTGAGTGCATCAGCAACGACATCCCTGAATGATAGTCAAGGTACAACCACTAGCCTTTCTTGGATAAACTCAAATGTGCAGCCATAGTCATTAATCGACCCCATCCATCTACGTTGCCTCAAGCTCAAATCTGGCTGAAAATGCAAGTAGATGAAACTCAAGTGATCAGTGTACATCCTACACTGCGCTGCATGCCACAACAGTAGTGTCTCCAACTCTACGATGCTAACATAAAGACAGAAACTCCCAAATCATACATAGGATACGTAACTTCATAAAGTTTCCACTCTCTAAAACCATGAGTCACTACTCTGCCATGCTGCATCCAACACGACCAAGTCCCAACCTCGATGCATCGCTATAAACCACGAACTCACCACGGTCGTTAGGTAAAGTCTAAACCGGTGCAGTGGTCAATCTTTCCTTCAGTAGTAAGTAATTCTCCTCACACGTAACAAACCACTCGAACTTGACGCCTTTCTTCGTCAATCTGGATAGTAGAGTGGCAATCCGAGAAAAATCATGCACAGAGTGCCGATAGTAGCCTGCCAAACCCAAGAAACTCCTGATCTCTGGTACGGTGGTAGGTCTACTCCTAATTAGTACGGCTTCTATCTGGTTAGGATCTACACTGACTCCCTCAGCTAACATCACGTGGCCCAAAACATCACGTTAATCGATCAAAACTCACACTTGCTGAACTTCGCAAACAGCTGATTATCTCGCAAAGTCCACAAAATCGCTCGCAGATGCTTCTTGTGCTGGCCCACACTCCTGGAGTAAATCAAGATGTTGCCGATGAACACGACCGCAAACTTGTCCAAAAACCGTTTGAACACCTAGTCCATCAAGTCCATAAAAGCTGCGGGGGCATTGGTCAACCCAAACGGCATGATCAAGAACTCGTGATGCCCACACCGTGATCTCAAAGCTATCCTTGCCATATCAGACTCACTGATCCTCAACTGATGGTATCCAGACCCGAAATCAATCTTCGAAAAGACTGAAGCTCCCGTGAGCTGATCAAACAAGTCATCAATCCGCAGCAACAGATACTTGCTCTTCTCTGAAGCCTGATTCAGCTTCCGATAGTCGATGCACAACCGCATAGAACGATCCTTCTTCCGTACAAATAGTACAAGTGCACCCCTCGGTGATACACTGGGTCGTATGAAATCTCTTCCAGCAACTCTCGAAGTTGAATCAGTAGCTCGTTCAACTCCGCTGGCGCCAAACGATAAGATGCCTGTGATATGGGTCCAACGCCCGATAATAGCTCAAAGGTGTAATTGATTTCCCGTACTGGAGGAACACCCGGTAACTCCTCTGGAAACACATCTGGAAACCTAAAAACAACCTCATCAAATATCTCGACTAAGTTCACCTTCCTCAAAACGACATGTCGGAAACCGCATAAGCCTTTCCTTCTCAATGTCCTTGCCTCTAAGTGCAGCACATCAAACTCCTCATGGTTGTCTCGAGGCATAACAGTCAAAATCCCTCTGATACTCAGGTTCAAGCTCATCTCGAACCTCGTGCATTGCTTCCTCTGAAGCCACATAACACGTGCAAACTGGGACATACATATGAACGATACATCCCTGCCTCAGGTCGGTGAACACTTCATATTTCCGTATAAACAATACCCTGAATGTAGGCCATGGAGTCGCAACAGGAGCTCACACAATACCAACCCACCAAACACAATGATCTAACTCACGCAAATCATCAATTACCACAATTCTCTGCTCTGAGGCAACATGTAGACACCCATACACGCACAACCGGGCAAACCGTGCCACACATAACTCTGAATCCAGAATGCTTATCCAAACCCACAACTCACTGTCAAGTTGCGCGTCGACTGATCCTCAATAGGATCCAAAACCTTACCGACACGGAAATCACGTCAAGGAGGTATCCTGATGAATAAAACATCGTTCGCAACAAGTAGAACGTAATCATGGAACTTTAAATATTTGAAAGCATACAACACTTAGAGCATTGATAAGTATTCGCCGGCTGGTCAGGTCATCGCTCTAGACATGCTGTACATTCCCAAATATCCTTAGTAAACACGACTACAGAAGTCTACAGAACCTAAAACCTAATGCTCTGATACCAAGCTGAAAGGACCCAACCCCGATTTAGTTTCCTAAACCGGAATCAAACCCCTTCCGAAAACACGAACCAACAAAAACCATCAAAATTTCGGCAGAGTAACATTACTAATGCGGAATTGCCATTAACCTGCACCCGGAAAATACACTTCATCCTATGCCACAAAAGCCAAACCGTGGGCACCAATCCCATCCGAATTTCTCAATATCATAACAATAATGTAAAGTAAACAAGAAAACTATACTTTACAGAAATCCGGAGAAAAATTGTATAAAAGTATAATATAAGAATGCTAAGAGCGACTTCTAGTATATATATACAAATAGTAGGCCAAACTAAGAACCTACAATAAAAGAAAAATCGCTCGAATACTAAGCTTCTGACCGCGACGTGCGACACCAGAATCCGAACTGTAAACTGGGCACAGAAACCGAAAAGACCAGGGGAAAGGCAAATAAAAACGTTAGAGTGAGTGAACGAAGATAAACATATGCCTTTCACCAATTTCACATACAAAAAACAATGTAGAGCGAGTTCGGAAAAATATATATGGAGGTGCCAGGCGAATCTCTCAAGCCCGACGGTCAGGCGAATCTCTCAAGCCCGATGATGATAGGCTAGGGGAATCTCTCAACCCCAGCGGCATAACAGGGGAATCTCTCGAACCTGCCCAGGGAAATCTCTAAACCCTGGTCCAGAGGAATCTCTCAACTCTGGGTCAGACTACCGGTGATCAGCCGAGTAGCCGAAGCATCGATACAAGTAATGCCATCACCATATACAATATAAAATAATACCTCCAAAAGTAATAAATAATCTCAACATCGTGTAAAAGTAAATACGAAAATCACGAACTCGCAACAATAGTGATAATATAAAAGTCCACTCACAGATGAGCATAACGCAATACGCGTTAATCCAGTGATCCGGCGGAAAAATTCGTCGCCAAACGAACGATCATGATCCCCTGAATAATCATAAAATCCACTGCTCAAAAACATAACTCGAAACCTCAAATCACATCACGAGAAACAACCATTCCCGGAAACATATAATTCAATATCGACGAAATCGTCAAAATCCGATAATCACACCATAAAATCTCACTATAATTTATGAACCACAATTCGAAAAACAAACCTCACCATTACGATCGGTGCGCGTTTCCGAGCGAAACGACATATAATTCGTCGAAAAACACGTCGCCGGAAAAGTCGCCGCCACCATCACCGAAAAATCATACCGGCCCAGAAAAATGCAACATACACATGGATTTGAAGATCTCGACATTTCCAACAACTTTTCAGTTCAAAATTAAGGCCAATTTTGACCGGAAAAGGTCCAAAACTCACCTCAAAGGTGCAAACCCTCGCCAGAATTTCAACTTCTCCGATCTCCCTCCTCCGACCACGGCAATACTTGAAACCACTTCTAAAAGCTTCCTCCCTCCAAGGCTAACAAAACCCCTCAAACCCCAAGCTCCATCTCGGCCGCCTCCGCCACCACCTACGTCGCCAAAACTCGCCGGAATACCACCCAAAATTCCCAAACTTTGACAAGCCATAACTTCTTCATCCGGCAACCAAATTGAACAAATGACCTATCCAAAGAAAGAGGAGCTCAAGCCCAACAACTTTTATGAAGAAACCATGGCCAAAAGGGGCCGGAATCGAGCTCAACGAAGGCAAACAAAACTCGGCCTGGAATGGGTCAGTTTTGACCCACGGGTCAAACTAGTCAACGGGCCAGATTTCCCAAAATGTAAAGTTTCCCAATTCGTCACGTATTCCCCCGTATTTATACCATACACGTATCAAATCCCAAACGGATAAATACGACAAAATCCAAAGGCCGAAAATATTCACAACTTGTTCCTCGTAACTCGGAATAATCCTCCAGAAGTTCCCACGAGCTCGAAATTAAACTCTCTACAACTTTGGTAAAGGATCCCAAATCAAATTATTGCCCGATAATTTAGTCGTTAACGAAGCCGCCATATTAACTGATTACGTCAAAATCGCGACTAATCGCGAAACTCGCAAATCAAGTCGATAACCATTCAAATTTCAGTTCGGGTCGATCGACGGTCCAAAACAGATCACAATCACGATTCGGATAAACTCGAACACGAACAGATAAACTCGATGATATTCCGAAATTTCAAATATTCATATTATATTCCTCGGCCGTCGAAATAATAATCCGGAACCGTCCACGAACTCGAAATCACGCATACAACAACTCTCGAGAAGAGACTCAACTCAAATTCTCGGTCAATATATCCCGATTACACTACTGATTCTATTCCGGGTCGTCACAATTTCTCTCTCACTATTCCAACAAAACAGAATGCAAATCGGAACGGGCAATAAAAGCAGTCCCAATACACTATAGCTTACAAATTTTCTCGCAGCGGATTCACGAACTCTACATGCTTTTTCTCCTCATCCACCTTACTGGAAAGTGACACCTCCAAACATCGCTGATCTTGGCTCACAAGATTGCAACTTCCTGCCTCTCGGTGCTCATCCACCAATGATAGCCATGGTCCTGCAGTAAGCCCACATCAACTTTGTCCTCTGCTCAGGTGTCAGTTGAGAACACCTATGGTCGCAAACTTGACCAATTTTGATAAGCCAGTTCTCACACACCACTAGGTTGTGAGAACCGAGGGAAACGCACAACACCTACCTTATTGGCCTAAGAAACAAGATCGTCATGGTGTCCTCCCGTGGCGCTGGCATCATGCGTGCGAATAGCTCACGCATATGCTTGGCCAATGACTATGCCTCATCCTGAAGAACTGGTTATCGAGGCATAATGATTTACGAGTCCACCACTACTAATTAGGCCACAAAACTAGACCAAGAAAAACTGGCTCAACTAGAAGACTCTGAACACTTAACAATGCACAACATTTGGAGGTGATGGGGATCCACCGGCCAGTCGCGCCACCCCTTCCGAGAGTGTTGTACACTATCAAATGCCCGAA
Organism: Geum urbanum; assembly: GCA_946800695.1. NCBI lineage: Eukaryota > Viridiplantae > Streptophyta > Magnoliopsida > Rosales > Rosaceae > Geum > Geum urbanum. The sequence goes on along the minus strand of OX327008.1, from coordinate 12,848,064 downwards.
CTGAACAGACCAAGGAAGTCTACAGAATATGTAACCTAATCCTCTGATACCAACTGAAAGGACCCAACCTTAGATTAACTAGTAATCTAGGATCACGCCCTAACGACAAGACTTTAACTACGGATTTTTGTAAAAAAATTTGACATAATTTTCTCTACATAGTGGACTACCAGAAACCTGTAAGAAAATCACACTTCGGATTTCCCACAAATAATACCGTGGACCACCAATGTGCATCGGGATTTCGTAATAAAGTGCGAAAAGTAAATTAATTACAATGCTGGAATAATAATACAGAAACTGAAAATTCATAATCCAGTAGTACTAAAAATTTACTACCAACACAGAAAAATATTTATAACACTAGTGTTCAGAGCGACTTCTAGGAGCAAATAAAACAAATGAAAATACACTACTAGTGGCCGAAACCTACAAGAAGGTATGATGACCCGGTGGACTCAAAGCCTCTGGGGATCCAAAATCCAGCTCAGGAGAAGCACTGCAATCAGGGCACGGAAAACTGAAAGACCCAGCGAAAGACATATAAAAATATAAAAATGTTAGAGTGAGTAAACAAAATCTAATAATCAGTGTAAAATAAAAAAATATTCTATTTGTGTCTTTCTGCTGATTTCAATAAAAACCCGTGACTTCAACAGTTGTAAAACTTTAAGAATCATGGAGGTTGTCTGACGAGAAATTCCTGACCTCACCTGACTGGTAGCAATGATAAATAGAACAATGTGTCAGACTAGCTATCCTGACCTAGCTACGACAATTAAAAATAAAAGGTGATGGGTCAGACGAGGCAACCTGATCTCCCTCGACCAGGGACTATCCGGTGATCAACCGAACAGTCAGGGCATCGATGCAGCTAGCCTATAAGCCGTCACAAGAAAAACCTCCAAATTCAATCTGGTCTAAAATATACTTTAAACTAGAAATTATAATCTGTAAATTAAACTGTAATACTATAATACTTAAATAAAATGATCTCGCATAATTGAAATATTGAAATTCTGAAAATTGAACTTGCTATCAACTGTTAAAAATAAAACTATCCACTCACCGTACTATGCCAGGTTATTCATAAAGTCGTAACCTGCTAATCGGCGTAATAATCATCTAACATGGCTCGTTAACTCGTAATCCTAAAACTGCGATTATAATTAATATATACCCGTCGATATTCATAATTAATAGTTAAGCTCGTAATCCTACGAGCAATAATGTTGAAAATCTCGTATTCTCGAATAACGTATTTTCCGACTAAAAATGTACTTAATCAAATTCTAAATTCAGTTCTTTGCATTCCTTCACTATAAATAAACTTTGGAGTCGCAACATAAATCTCAAATATCAAGTGACTCGAATTTAAACCGATAGTCAGATCGTCCGTTAATAATATCGTAAAATTAATTAATTATTATCCGATTAAATACCCGTCCAAATTTATTAAGTCCAGATCATTTCAAGAATCTCACCATTGCGTTTGGCAAAAAATTCCGAGCAGAACGACATAAAATTTACATCAAAATACCTCGCCCGCCGGAGCTCCGCAGTGAACCACCGTCGGTGACAGCAGTGCGGCCGCTTTGGTAACTTTTTCAGGCGGACCTCAGCCAAACCTACTCAAAATTAACCCAACAACACAATTGTCTTCTACCATAAAGTCCAAATCAAGCTCTAGCTAGTCAATTTACCTCAAACCAAAATCCTCAACAAAACTTCAATCCCTCAATTATCCCCATTCGGGTTGAATTGAAATGCCAACTTCACATGGTTAGCTTCGTGGTGATGATACCTACAAAGCTCAGTAGGTTACACCGACAACATCAAACCGAAATTGTTCGACCCTAAAAATCTAGGGTTCAAGAGATTTTTGAACCTTCAACTACAATTTCAATCATAATCAAGAACTGATAAGTGCAGAGATTATGTGGAAGTGATAGAGGAGATCAAGAGGAAGATTTTGATACCAAAATTTTTCGGATTGATACTTGTTCGACGGTGGAGGGACGCCTGAAAAGCCCCAACCCCGATTTAGTTTCCTAAACCGGAATCAAACCCTTTCTGAAAACACGAACCAACAAAAACCACAAAAATTCCGGCAGAGTTTTGTTACTAATGCGGAATTGCCATTAACCTGCACCCGGAAAATACACTTCATCCTATGTCACAAAAGCCAAACCGTGGGCACCAATCCCATCCGGATTTCTCAATATCATAATAATAAAGTAAAGCAGTAATCAAGACTGTACTTTACAGAAAATCCGGGGAAAATCACATAAAAACATATCAGTAGTATATCAGAGCGACCTCTAGTGTATATATACAAAATATACAACAGTAGGCAAAACAAGAAACCTACTGGAAAAGAAAGGTAGCTCGAACGCTAAGCCTCCAACCGCGACGTGAGACACCATAATCAGAACTACAAACTGGGCACAGAAACCGAAAAGCCCAAGGGAAAGACAATAAAATCGTTAGAGTGAGTGGACGAAAATAAACATATGCCTTTCACCATTTACATATACATAAAACAATGCAAAGCGAGTTCGGAAAATATATGGAGGTGCCAGGCGAATCACTCAAGCCCGACGGTCAGGCGAATCTCTCAAGTCCGACGGTGATAGGCTAGGCGAATCTCTCAAGCCCAGCGGCATAACAGGGGAATCTCTCAACCCTGCTCAGAGGAATCTCTCAACTCTGGGTCTGACTACCAGTGATCAGCCGAGTAGCTAAAGCATCGATGCAAGTAATGCCATCACCATATAAAATAAAAAATAATACCTCCAAAAGCAATAAATAATCTCAACATCGTATATAAATAAATACGGAAATCATGAACTCGCAACGACAGTGAAAATAGAAAAGTCCACTCGCGCTAATCACGAGATCCGGCGGAAGATCCCTCGCCCAACGTACGATCTTGATCCCTTGAATAATCATAAAATATAACTGATCAAAATCACAGTTCAACACATTGTACCACACCTCGGACACCAACCGTTCCCGGAAACATATAACGCGGTACAAAATAATCGACGAAATTCTCGAAATCTCCACACAAACCCTCGACTAAAAATTCGGCACCCAAATCATCTATAAAACCTCACGACTGCGTTCGGAGCGCGAAAACAAGTCGGAAACACATAAAAATCTCAAAAATCAGGACCTCGCCGGAGCACTGCTGGCGGCGGCGACGACGTCCAAATCCAATCAAATTCTCCAGAAATGTTCTTCCTTCCAAGCCCGACAACTTCTCTCAAAGGACCACCACCATCCAACCACCACAGTGGCCGGAAAAAGCCTCGAAAGTCACGGAATCCATGGATTCCGGTGATTTTCCGGCGAGCTCCAAAACGGCAACCATCTTGAAATTCCTTCTACCCAAAGCAACTAGAGGTTGAGGGGAAGCTTTCCCCCAAAACACCCGACCTCAATCGTCGCCGTAACACCCAACCCGAATCCGGCAAAAATCCAAATTTTCTTCAAGTTCGTTCTCCCTCAAATCAACATCAATTTCCACAAATCCAAGTTCCAATCCATTGCAAATGAAGAGAGGAAGCTAATCATACTGGTTTCAAGGCCAGAGGTGGCCGGAATTGCCAAACCCGACGGCGGCAACTTACAACCCGCGGTGGAGCTCCGGTCAATTAAAAAGTCAACGGTTGGTCAACGACGGTCAAACTTCCAACAGTGTTTTCGACAATTTTTTGACTATTTTCGATATTTATACTCGCTACTCGGGATGATCGACGGTCCAAAATGGATCACAATCACGATTCGGATAACTCAATACGAACAGATAAACTCGACGAAATTCTGCAATTTCAAATATTCATATTATATTCCTCGGTCATCGAAATAATTATCCGGAATCGCCCACGAACTCAAAATCACGCGTACAACAACTCTGGAGAAGAGATTCAACTCAAATTCTCTACCGATAATTAAGTCATAATCAAAACCGGCAAATGAATCAATTTACGGAAAACGGTGATTACGCGCTAACTCGTGGATTAAGTTGATTACTATACTGATTCTGTTCCGGGTCGTCACACGCCGGCGACATACAGCGTCGAGAGAGAAACGGAAAAGAGAGAGACAGACAGACGCATGGGGAAGAGAGAAAAGTCAAACCAAAAAACGGTCTTTGACTGACCGTAATTTATTCATCGTAACTCTGATTTGAACACTTGGCGTGGCTACAAACTCGTATCGATCAAATCTACAACTTTATCCAAAAAATTCCTTGAAAAAAATTGATAAAATGTTGACGCAACGCCAGCGAAAGTTACCTACGGTAAAAACTAATTACCATCGACAATTAACGTAATTAATTAGCGACTAACTACATAAGTTTCAATTACCGCGTATTATTGTTCTGGGGGGTCGTAACAATCTACCCCTTACAAAAATTTCTCCCTCGAAATTTATACATAAACGTACAACAAAAGAATTTCCGAATTATTGTTTCCGCTAGCGACTTCAAGCTCATAAGAACAAGCGCAACTAATAGAATGGTCCAAAAACTTGTTACTAAACTAACTTCTTATCAACATGTCACGATTAATAAATCTGAAGTCATAGCATCTACTCCATATAAATTTGATGCCAGGAACAACATAAACTAGATAGTTTAACTAGTAAACTAGAATTAAATCCTAACGACTAATTAAACTCTGAGAATTTCTACAAAAAATTGGACATAACCTCCTCTAAATGTAAGGAACCTAAAAACCTGTAAAATGAAAAATATTTCAATAATCTCATCTCAACAGATAAACAGTAGCTCCACATTCTAACTGGATTCATCATAAATCATATTAATTGCCAAAATATTTAAAAGCCTCCCCATCAACCGGATGTCTGAGCACATCGTCATTTAGTCTTTGTCGTTCTGTGTACTATCTCATCATCTGTGTTGTGTTTAGAAATATGTACAAATGTTGTAGTTTGGGAATCAACGAAAAATAATGAAGCACCTTCACCGCAACCTTCTTCTACGAACTCCTTTTATTAGACTTAAACAACATGGACTCATTGCATACAGGACAGTAGTCCAAATGTCCATTCTCTATGTAAAATAGCACACAGTTGTTTCTACATGCGTGAATTTGCTGGTACTTTAGACTGAGGGAATTCAAGATCTTTTTTACCTTGTAATGGGAGTCAGGAAGGTTGTGACCCTTAGGTAGAAAATCACATATATATCATTAGATATCGTTAAAACCTTCATCCAAGATTTTGTTCTTCACTTTATTCGACATTTGAGTTATTATAGAGCGCAAGATATTCAATTCACATCGATCGTATACTGGGGTATGGGCTTGAAGTAGCATGTTGTTGTACTTATCCATCTCAACAGTATCAATGTCTAGAACGGCTTCAATGACTGTGTCGCAAACATCACAAAGTCATGAAATCGATCCATATACCTCACATCACCTCTATGTAAACAAAATTGCCGGAATGATTCACCGTACATAATTATATTAAAAAAATGAAACCGAGACAATCAAGTTAATACCTTCACCGATAATGAGATAGATAGGTAAACTAGAACTCCGGAGATGGGAAAACCAAGGAAATCAGACTTTTGGTCTGAGGAGGTGTTGAGAGGTTTTAGAAAGAAGTTGAGAGATTAGTGAGAGAGAAATGCTTGATTTGGAAATGGAATCTGTTCTAATAATTGAGATTTTGTTAGATGACTAAATATTTCATCGTTTACGTACTAAGTTTCATCTCCTAAAGAAAACTAAGGCAAAGAAAAAAAAATTGTCGTCTAAGTACAAAGCCTAGGAGAACGAATATTGTTTTCATCATCTGGAAATGTAACTTAAACAAAGCAATACATTTTTGTTATTTACGTGGTCTCTTAGATGACAAAAATGTATTCCCTTGTCTAAAGTACATTTAGACGACGAAAGTTTTCTTTTAGACAACGAAATTATATTTCGTCCTGTTAAGTTGTTGTCATCTAAGTGAGTTTTTTTGGTAATGGAAGCGTTCACTATATGAATTGAAACAATCCGGTAGGATGTGGTATACATGTCTAAATGACTACTTGGTTGGGAAAGGATACAAGTACGATGATTTAGGCCTATGTACCTTCATTAAGAGAACAAGTTCATGATTTGCCATTGTAGCAGTTTATGTTGATGATATGAATATCAATGGGTCTCTTGATGAAATCAATGAGACAGTTAGCTACTTAAAATCTAATTTTGAGATGAAAGACCTAGGTAGGAATCGATTTTGTCTTGGTTTGGAATTAGAACATCGAGTATGTGGAATACTTATTCACCAGTCTACTTATGTCTAAAATATGCTCAGGCAATTTAATATTTACAATACATACCCTCTAAGCATACCAATGGTTGTCCGTAGTCTGGAGCCCAATAAGGATACATGCCATCTGAAATTGGATAATGAGGAACTTTTGGGAAATGAGGTTGAAAAGACCAAACCCTAGATTAACTAGTAATCTAGGATCAAGCCCTAACGACTAATTATAATCTATGAAATTCTTTAAATTTTTTGACATAACTCCCCTTAAAACAGAGACAACCAAAAACCTGCAAGAAGAATGACACTCCGCAGATAAATCCCACAAACAAACCATGGACCACCTATGTTCATCCGAATTTCTCGACATCTAGCAGAAACTAAATCAAATGTAAAACTCAAGGTTAAAAACATACTTTACAAAGTACTGGTTCAAAATAAAAGGAAAAGAAAACTCGACGAGTACTCGAGTAACAACCTATTCACAAGAGTTTCACTGTAACAACATAAGAAAACTAGTATCCCGAGTGACTTCTATATACATATAAAATAACCTGACAGTGAGCTGGAACCTACTGATGAGAGGATGACTGGTAGACTCGGAGCTCTGGATGATACGAAGCACGCACAGGAATAACACTTCAACCTGGCTAATGGAAAACCGAAAGGCCTAGGGAGAGCCATATAGAATATGAAACGTTAGCGGAAGTGGACAAATATAATATAATAATTTGCGTAAATTGCTAAAATGTAATTTCATGTCTTTCCGTTATTTTCTGTGAAATAATGCGAGTTCTAAACTGAATAACTGAAATATAAATGGACTTGCTCTCCAGGGCTACCAAACCTGAGGCATTAAACTGAAATGAAAAAATATGCAAATATGTGACAGGATCGTCCCCAGACCACCTAACTTGAGTCGATCTGGATTAGACGAGGCCACCTAACCTCCCCTAACCAACTGTTCGGTGATCAGCCGAATGCTAGAGCATCGATGCAAATTAAACAAACAATCACAAAGCAAGCTTCCGAGTAAACGCTTTAAAAACATACCGTAAAGCGTACTGCATAAAAATAATGAACTCGCAATCAACTGTGAAAATAAAGGTTCACTCACAAGTCTGTGACTAGTACTAGACTCCCGTAGAATTTTCTTCGCTGCTAGAGTCGCGATCTCGATGTCCAGTAAATACGGATCATTCGATATCAAAATACGCGTCAAACTATGAAAATCGACCATAAAAATAACCCCGGAAGTCCTGCCGATAATATCAGAAAACTGACTTTCCGAAAAACCACCATGGACGGCGGCGCGTAGCCCTCACGAGCTTCCAGAGGCGGCAGCGTGTGAGCCACACGCGCCTCATGGTGGGACAACTCCAATGGGAGCATTCCATACATGGCTAGAAAGATCTCACGATGCTCTACAATTTTCATAACTACATCATCCCTTGAATCGCTGCCATTTGGCCGGAAAACGGCCCGAGCGCCACGACCCCAAAAATTTGCCGGAAATCAAATCCGCCAAGAATATCGTCGTCGCTCCACCTCAGACCCTAAAACCATAGGGGTTCAACCCTTGGGACAAAACCCAGTTGAACCCACCCACAAACGTCGCTGGAAAATGGTCAGAGCACTGTCGTCCGATACCCTCGAAAACTGACGGTTTCACCTAATCGATTCGAGTCTAAAACTTAACCAAAACTCATCAATACATACACCAAATGATAGAGGAAGAGAAGAGCTTTCTAACCATACCTGGAATGTCACCGGAGCTGGCCAAAATCGGCGGTATGGGTCGGAGTAATCGAAACGGGTCGTGTACGGCGATACGGGTCATGTACGTATGGGTTGCCAAAAATGGAAACTTTCCAAAAAAGCTCCATATTAATACCCATATAAACAGCTGGCCCAAATCAATGGTTCAGAATCAATATTATCGAGATCGGACGGCTCATATTAAACGACCTAAAACTAATTATATTTTAATTATTTGTGGAAAAAAAATTCAATAAACATTAAAAATAGCTCGCTTATCTGAGAAATTCCTAGAAAATTTCTATAAGCTTGAAATTAAATATTCTACAAATCTCACGAAGAAAGTCATGTCAAATTCTCTCTTGATAAAAAAGTCGTTAACAACCCTAATAACGCGACTACTTCGCGATAACGCATAACATGGTTTGATAAGTGCGTGATTTCGGTATGGGTTGTAGCAATCCACCCCCCTTACAAAAAGTTTGTCCTCGAAATTTAAATACCTGCTAGAAAAGATGAGGGTACTGCTCCCTCATGAACTGCTCTGGCTCCCAAGTGGTTTCCTTAACTGCATGATTCCTCCATAATACTTTCACTAAAGAAATGGTCTTGTTCCGGAGAACCTGCTCTCTCCCGGTCAAGAATATTCACTAGTTCCTCAATGTAAACTAAATCCTCTCGTAATGGAATTTGCTGAGGTACTTCCGCAACATCCACATGGTAAACATCATGAACTCGCACCAACTTTGAGGGTAACTCCAAACGATAAGCTATAGCACCCACACACTCAGTAATATCATAAGGTCCAATGTAATGTGGCTGAAGTTTATCGCGCTTTCCAAACCGCATCACCCCTTTCCATAGAGATAATTTCAAGAATACTCAATCTCCAACTTCAATTTCAAGATCTTTACGTCTAATGTCTGCACAACACTTTTGTCTATATTGAGAAATCTTCAATCTGTCTTGAATGATCCGAATATTTTATGTAGTCTCCTAAACTATGTCTGGGCCAATGAGACTCTTTTCTCCAACTTCTGTCCAGCATATGGGTGTCCAACACTGTTGTGACGACCCAGAACAGAATCAGCAGTGTAATCGCATAGTCGCAGATTGCCGAGAGTTGATTGAATCGCCAGGCTTGTTAACAACTTAATTATTTGCCAAGAATTAGAGCTGAGTCTCTTCTCGAGAATCATAGTACATGTGATTTCGAGTTCGTGGGCGGTTCCGGATCGTTATTTGGACAAACGAGGAATTAATTATGAATATTTGAAGTTTCGACGGAAATGAATTAAATTGGTGGTTTACTTACCGACTAAATTACCGGACGAGAATTTGGTTTCAGCTTCTTCACAAAAGTTGTTCAGAATTTAATTTCACGTTTGTGGGAACTTCTGGAGCGCTATTTTGAGTTGCGAAGATTAAGTTGTGATTATTTCCGATTTTTGATTATTTAGTCGATTAAAAAGAGTGTTTGGTTGAACAGTTGACTTTTTATTCGATTGGTCGATGTGTTTGACTTCAGGTGATATTGGAAGAATATGTCGAGACGAGTTTGTGGCCACGAGAATTATCGGAATCAGAATTACGACGAGGAAATTACGTGTGTTTGAAGTTTATCGAAATACGAATTTTGGGGTTTCCATTTTGGGAAAGTTTCCATATTTGTCATGTATATAAATAGAAGGTTACCATAAGGGGAAAGTCAAAGCTGCATTTATGGTGGTTGACTCGGTCAACTCGTGTTGACCGAGTTGAGGTGCGACGGAGGCGGCAGTTGCCGACGGTGATCCCCCGTCCGGCCACCCCGTGGGGCGGGGATGGTCTCGTTCGACTCGTCCTGTGGTGCTCTTCACTTTCTCGGCCACCTCTCACGGCGAGGGACGCCGGAGGAGGTGTAATTTTCCGGCCAAAGTTTAAAGAAATTGGGTGAGTTCGGGTTCAATGTTTTAGGCCGAATTGAGCTACAACTTTGAGTGGGCTTTGAAGCTCTCATCACTAACAAGCTACCATGTAAGTTTGAAGTTCTAATTCGATTTGTGTATGGAGAATTTTGGATTTGAAATTTTGGGAACAATTCGGTTTTGCTTGAAATTGGATGAGTTAGAGTGAGAATTGGCCTTTGTTGCAGTTGACAAAGTTGCTCAGTGGATGATTTTGAGTGGAATAGGGGTTGCTCCGCCGTGAAATTTTCCGGTCAGGTGGCGGCGCCGCCGTGGGCGGTGGTCAACGACGGTCAACGGCGGTCAACTTTGACTTTTTAGAGTTTTCGACAAGTTGCATGTCATTTCACTCGAAATCGCGCCCCGATCGCAGTGGGGAGGTTCGTTTCTCGATTTGAGTATCCGAAAGTACAGTGAGGTATTGAGGTGTGATTTCTGGATTTCCGACAATTTGTTGTAATCGGATTTCGTGTTTCCGAGAACGGTGGTTTCTCGTGATTTATTGTGAATTGTCGAATTATGATTTTGAGTAATGGACTTTGTGAATATTCAGGGGTTCGTGATCGTTCGTTTGGCGAGAAACTTTCTGCCGGATCACGGGTTAACGCGTATCGCGTTACGCTAGTCTGTGAGTGGACAACTTCTTTTCACGGAATTCTTGCGAGTCTTATATATGATTTTCGAACTTGAGCATGTGTATTGAGAATACGGATTACATGAGCATGTGTTTTACGATTATACGATTATACTTATACGAATATACGTATATGAGTATACATACACTTATATGTTGTTTATTGCATTTGCATCGATTTGTTCATGATTTGGATTACACAGAGTATAGTTTATATGTGATGTTGTATCGATACACTTGCATCCCGACTGATCCCCGAGGATGTATGCCAAGGGAGGCTGTGACTCCTGACCCGAGGTCTTTACCGGGGGGAGGCAGACCTCTGACCTGAGGCCTTTCTGGCTAGAGTCACGTGTGGGTCTGGGATCCCGTGATTCGGACTGTACTAGCACGGAGGTGTCCATGAGTGACCCCGTGGGATTTTTACTTGCATGCTCAGTACACTGGAGGAGTGTGAGTTTTACCTCGTGTACTATGTTGTTTTTATTTACATGGACTCGCATATGTTATTTTAAACATATATATTAACTGGTGAAAGACATTTATTTTCGTCCACTCACTCTAACGGTTTTCATGTCTTTCCCCTGGGCTTTTCGGTTTCCGTACCCAGTTTGCAGTTCAAGCTCTGGTGTCTCACGTCGTGGTCGGAGGCATAGTGCTCGAGCTACCTTGTTTCTTCCAGTAGGTTTATTGTTCTACCTACTGTGGTATACTGATATGTTTATACATTAGGGGTCTCTCTGAGTAATCTGTTGTTCACGTTATACGATTTTACTCCGGATTTTAGTAAAGTATAGATATATGTACTACTTTACATTATTGTTGATATATTGAGAAATCCGGATGGGATTGGTGCCCACGGTTTGCTTTTTGTGGCATAGGATGAAGTGTATTTTACGCGTGCAGGTAATGGTAATTCAACGTTAGTAACGAAACTCTGCCAAAATTTCTACGGTTTTTGTTGGTTCGTGTTTTCGAGGGGGTTCGATTCCGGTTTAGGCAACTAAAACGGGGTTGGGTCCTTTCACTGTTTCCCGTATAATGCCTCATATGGTGACATGCCAATGCTAGAGTGAAAGCTATTGTTATCTGCCAATTTCATCAAATGGAGATACTTATTCCATTTCCCTGGGAATTGCAACACATAAGATCTTAACATATCCTCAAGTGTCTGGATAGTTCTCTGAGACTTACCATCTATCCGAGGATGAAAAGCCATACTGAACCTCGATTAACTTTGTTCCCAAAGCCTCCTGCAATGTTCTCCAGAATTTTGAGGTGAAATAAGAATCTCGATCTAAAGTGACGGACACAGGCACACCATGTAGCTTCACAATCTTCTGCATATATAACATAGCTAGCTTGCTCACCAACAGTTTCTCTGAGATTGGTATAAAAAGTGCATACTTGGTGAAGCGATCCACAATTACCCAAATACCTGTATGCCCCTTGGCTGTACGAGGTAACTTGTATACAAAATCCATGGTAACATGCTCCCAGTTCTAGACAGAAATCTCCAGACATTGCATCATTCCTGAAGGTTTCTACCTCTCCGCCTTCACTTGTTGACAAATAGGGCATTGACTCAGATGGGTCGCTACCTCCCTCTTCATATTGGACCACCAATAATACTTTATGAGAGTGTGGTGTATCTTGGTGCTACCCGGGTGCATTGCATAAGCTGAACAATGAGCCTCGTCGAGTATTTCTTGCTTTAATTCCTCGATATTTAGAACACAAAGTCTACTTCTGAATACCAGCAACCCATCTCTCCTTATCACAAAATCCGGTTGTTCACCATTACACACGGCGTCCTTTAACTTCAGAAGGGAAGGATTAGAATCCTGTAACTCACGCAGTTTGTCAATTTGAATAGGCCAGACCTGCATATTGGCGAATAGAACTACAGCCTCACTCACATCAATATACAACACTGTACTAGTGCCTCGTAACTCCGCAAGCAATGGTACCCGAGCTAACTGAACGTGAGACAAGGAAACTCCAGATTTCTGGCTAAAAGCGTCAGCTACAACATTCGCCTTTCCAGTGCAATACTCGAATGTACAATCGTAATCGCTTATCAATTCCACCCACATTCTCTGTCGTAAGTTTAATGTGGGCTGAGTGGGAAGATACGTAAGGCTTTTATGATCGGTAAAAATCCGACATCTGGCACCATAAAAATAATGTCTCCAGATTTTTTGCGCAAAAACTATCGCTGCCAACTCCATATCATGCGTAGGGCAATTCGCTTCATGGGGTTTCAGCTAGCGTGAACCATGCACGGCAACTCTACCATATTGCATCAGCACGCACCCCAAGCCTAATTTAGAGGCATCACTGAAAATTGTAAACTCCCCACTATCGTCTGGTAACGTCAACATTAGAGATATGGTCAATCTTGTCTTAAGAGTCTGGAAACTCTCTTCAAAAACTTCTGACCATTCAAACTTATTTCCCTTCCTTATGAGTTTGTAAGAGTTGCTGCAATGCATGAAAAATCCTGAACAGACCAACGGTAGTAACCGGCTAGACCCAGAAAACTTCTAAAATCTGGCACACTCATAGGTCGGTTCCAATTCAACACAGCTTTAATCTTGTCTGGATCGACACTAACTCCTTCTGCTGAAATCACATGACCATGAAATCTCACATTATCCAACCAAAACTCACATTTACTAAACTTGGCATACAACTGAGATTCCCTTAAAGTCTTCAGAACAGTATGAAAATGCCTCGCATGCTGCCTTGCATGCTTCGAATAAATCAGGATATCATCAATAAACACTACAATGAATTTATTAAGATAAGCCCGAAATACTCGATTCATTAAAGCCATGAAGGCGGCAGGTGCATTCATCAAACCGAACGGCATCACCCGAAACTCATAGTGCCCATAACGCGATCGGAATGCGGTTTTAGAGACATCAGACTCTCTAATTCACTACTGATGATATCCCGATCGGAGATCAATCTTAGAGAACCACGTAGCTCCTTTCAACTGATCAAACAAATCGTCAATACGAGGCAGAGGATCCTTGTTCTTCACAGTCACCTGATTCAATTTTGGGTAGTCAATACATAACTACAAACAACCTTCATTCTTTATCACAAACAAAATTGGAGCTCCCCATGGTGATATAATAGGACGGATGAAACCTTTATCGATCAATTCCTGAAGTTGAACCTACAACTCCTTTAACTCAGCTGGAGCCATACGGTACGACGCTTGAGCTATGGGACTTGAACCCAGAATAAGCTCAATCATGAAATCAATTTCCCTTTCTTGAGGAAGACCTGGTAATACCTCAGGAAACACATCAGGGTAATAACATGAGTGTTTACAACATGTGCTAAGTATGCGGTACATCCCCTCTGCAATAACTTCTCGACTTGCACAACGGAAATCAGACACGAAGAAAGAACATTTCTCTCTCCATAGAATAAAATCTCAGGTAACCATGGAGTTCTAAACACTTCTTTTTTATGACAATCAACCAACGCTTGGTGACTTCCTAGAATTCCATACCCAAAAGCAAATCGAAGTCCGCGACATCAAGAGGTATCAAGTTAGCAGATGACCCGAAACCTCCAACCATGACGCTACAGTCTCTATACACTAACCTAACCAAAACCATATCACCGGTGGGATAAACCACTCGCCACATCACCGGTAAGAGAGTGGCCGGTACGTTAACTATTGATGCTAATCTCACGGAGATAAAAGAATATATCACCCCCGAATCTATTAATGTATAAACAACATAACTAAAAACATATAACGTACTGATAATCACATCTGGAGCTGCTCTGCCCTCCTGTAAGGTCATATGGAGAAGTCGGACCTGTCTAGTCTGTGTAGGCAGTTGCCCTCTCTAGCTCCAGTCCTGATAGCTCTCTGCACTAAAAATCCGCCTGAGTTTTCCCTATGTGGGCACTCCTTCGCAAAGTGACCCATCTGGCCACAACGAAAACAAGTTGAAGACCCAACCTAACAATGCCCAAGATTATGCTTGTGACACCTGTCACATAGAGGGAAATCCCTGGGTGTTGATGGAGTAGAACGATAACTACTGGCTTCACTAGAATTGGCACCGGATTCCTACTTCTGGGATCTATTCCTCCTTATCCATCTCTGAAAATGACTCGAATGACGTCCAGGAAGAGCTGGAGCGTAAGATCCCTCACTAGAAGATGAAGTAAAACCTGAAGTGCTTGAACTTTCCCTCTTTGAAGGACCCTGGTTGGGCCCACCTTTCTCAAATCGTCGAGTACGGCCTTGCTCAGATTGAAGCCTATCATCGCATCTCACAGTAACACTAACAAACTCATCAAAATCAATATGTGACACATCAGATAGGTATGGGGCAATATCAGTTTGCAAACTCGGCTCAAACCTCCAACACTTCTCCTTCACTGACCTGACAAAATTTGATGCAAAACGGGCTAAGCGGGTGAAACAATCCTGATACTCCATCACTAACATGTCCCCCTGCCGAAGACTCATAAACTTCACATACTTCCGCTGCTTGGAAGCCTCTCTAAAGAAACAACTCATGATTAATTCTTTGAACTTTATCCATCAAATGAGAGCTTCATTTCTTTCAGTACTCTGCCACCAACGATAAGCATGATCCCATAACAAACCTAGAGCTACCACAATCCTCTGCTCAGGGGTCAACTGTGGAAGCAAACGCTCACAAACTCGACCGATTTCAACTAGCCAGTTCTCGCTAGTCTCAGGGTCATGGCAATCAGTAAAAGGAACGGCTCCTACCTTCTTAGCCTTACTAACGACAACCTCATGATCCTCACATGGTGCTGGTATCATACGTGAAATTAACTCACGCATCTGCTGAGCCAAGAATTGTATATCATCCCATTGGGCTGGTTGTCGAGGCATATTGACTGACCTACGAGTCCAAAAATAATTTAGCTCACTGAAAGAAGTTACAAACTGGATTGACTAAGAGACTTTAAGCATCTGACAATGCACAACACTAGGAATAATGGGCATCTGCCGGCCGGTCGGGCCATCCTTCCAAAAATGTCGTACGTTGATACGCGCATTTGCAACCATTAAATTAACACTTAACAATCAACAAAAAACGCGTAAGCAATTAAAACCCTTTGTTGTAGATGTAGCATTGGTAAATAGGGTATCGTTCTTAACCGGGGATTGAGGGTGCATGCATATTTACGCTATGGTTTGAAAGGGGGCTTTGAAAAGGTTGGTTTTTACTAATTCCTACGAATTTAAAGACAGAAAAATGGTTAGTAAACACATAGAGGAATCCTAAGTTCTAACATGCTTCACTCATAGACAAGTAGAAAACACACAAGAACAAAGAACCCTAAACATGCTTACTAGACCGAAAATAAACACTAAACTACTATATACATGTGATCGACTCATTCTTTCATCCTTTGCCGTTTTATACCTAGACTCCCTAAGTGTCAACGAAATTCCTAACTTCAATCAAAACACACACACATGCTTATAATTGAACAAGACAACAACCAAAGCGAGCTAACTCTCTAATCCAATTTTATCTTTTGTTATTAGTTCGTGAAACATGCTTAAAAGGGAACCAAAGCGAGTATCTACTTAAAAACAGTTTCAAGCATTAAGAACATATAAGCACACACATGTATTCGAATCAAAGTTAAAAACACATGGAAGAAACTTAGAAGAATTTAGAAATAAAAAGCCTCTTATCAAAACTTGTTCTCAAAATACAAACAAAGGAAATCCAAACAAAAACCGAAACAAAATAAAAAGGGGTCATGTTACACTTTTAGACTCCGTGAAAGCGCACCGCAAATCTTCAAGTGTAGCTACTCCTTAGTTGATGACGAGCCCAAGAATTTCCAGCCAAAGCGAGCAAAGTCCTTCTTGAGGTGGAGGAGAGTGTTTACGGGATGAAGTTGGTGGTGTTTCGGATTTTGGGGGGGATGGCCGAGTGTTTGGAGGTTGAGGAGCTGATCTTTGGCAAGCTTAGAAGTCTATAATGAGTGATTCATGAGTTTGAGACCGAGCCCTCTTATTTATAGGTGAAGAAGTCCAACTTTCCTCTCCAAAGTAGGGATTCCTAGTTTACCCGGGTAGAAATGCCAGCCTGTCTTGAAACGTCTTTTCCGGGAGTTCTACAGCTCAGAAAATTATGATTTTGGATTCGTTGGAAAGCTTATTCAGAGAGCTATAAAATCCATATAATGAACGCCATATTTGGAGTTGAATTGAATTTACTACGGATTTTAGAAGTTAAGTGACCTGACTGCCCAGTTTTCTTCTTCTTCAAGGAAAAGGAAATCTTTATATCTTCAAATCTTGCATTCCTTATTCCCCAATACTTCTTGGCCGAATATACCATATTCTTGCACATATTTTGGCCCTCAAATAAGGTATTTATCTTCATGGAATATCCTCCCAAAATTTGTTAATTATATGCTCCATATATTCCGCCATATTTGCTCTTTCCTGGGTTGCGCAGGAGAAATGTCTTCATCTTCTTGTCCACCATTTTGGTATCCATTTGAATTTGGCATTTGGTTTCCAATTATTGACACCATGTGGGAATGCATCTTCGTAACCATTTTGAAGACCATTTCTCGGACCATTTCTTCTCCGGAATTGAGAACTTCCTCCTTAATACGCTTTTAGCTCCAAAACTCCTCCTTTATTATTTTCTCCTTTATTTCTACCTAAAAACAACAAAGTAAGTAAGAAATGAAAGCACTAAGGTCAAAACAAAGCTAAATGTAAAGAGAAAGACGTTAAGAATCAAGCATAAAATGCGTAGATCATACGTTCTCAAATGCATGTACTAACATGACCAGAAGAGTCTAGAGAATCTGTGACCTAATGCTCTCATACCAAACTGAAAGGACCCAACCCTAGATTAAATAGTAATCTAGGATAATGCCCTAACGACTGATTATAATCTATGAAATTCTGTAAATTTTTTGACATAACTCCCCTTAAAATTGAGACAACCAAAAACCTGGAAGAAGAATGACACTCCGCAGATAAATCTCACAAGCAAACCATGGACCACCAATGTCCATCCGGATTACTCAACATATAGCACAAACTAAACCAAATGTAAAACTCAAAGTTAAAAACATACTTTACAAATTACTAGCTCTAAATACAAGGAAAAGCAACCTCGATGACTACTCGAGTAACAACCTATTCACAAGAGTCTCACAGTAACAACCTAAGAAAACAAGTATCTAGAGCGACTTATATATATATAAAACAAACTGATAGTTAGCTAGAACCTACTGATGAGAGGATGACTAGTAGACTCAGAGCTCTGGACGATACCAAGCATACACAGGAATAACACTGCAACCTGGGCAACGGAAAACCGAAAGACATATAAAATATGAAACGTTAGCGTGACTGGACAAAAATAATATAATAATCCGCGTAAATCACTAAACTGTAATTTCATGTCTTTCTGCTATTTTCTGTGAAATAATGCTAGTTCTAAACTGAATAACTGAAATATAAATGGAGATGCTCTCCCAAGCTACCTAACCTGAGGCGTTAAACTGAAATGAAAGATATGGAAATATGTGATGGGATCGTCCCCGGACCACCTAACCTGAGTCGATCTGGATTAGACGAGGCCACTTAACCTCCCCTAACCAACTATCCGGTGGTCAGCCGAATAGTTAGAGCATCGATGCAAATTAAGCAAACCATCACAAATCAAGCCTCCGAATAAACACTTTAAAAACATACTGTCAAGCATATTGCATAAAAATAATGAATTCGCAATCAACTGTGAAAATAAAGGTCCACTCAAAAATCTGCGACTACTCATGGAGTACCGCGGAAATTTCCTCCGCTGCTAGAGTCGCAATCTCGATGTCCTATAAATACAAATTACTAGATATCAAAATACACGTAAAACTATGAAAATCGACCCTAATAATAACCCCGGAAGTCCAGCCGATAATTTCAGAAAATTGACTCGCCAGAAAACCACCGTGGACGGCATCGCGTGGCCGTCAGGCGCCTACAGCTGGAACAACTCCAATAGGAGCATTCCATACATGGCTGGAAAGATCTCATGACACTCTACAATTTTCATAACTACACCATCCCCCGAATCGCCGACGGTTGGCCAGAAAACAGCCCGAGAGCCGCGGCCCCAAAAATTTGCCAGAAATCAAATCCGCCAAGAATGTCGTCGTTGCTCCACCACGGACCCAAAAACCATATGGGTTCGACCCCTAGGTCAAAACCCTGTCGAGCCCACCCACAAACGTCGCCAAAAAATGGTCGGAGCACTGTCGTCCGATACCCTAGAAAACTGGCAGTTTCACCTAATCGATTCGGGTCTAAAACTCAACCAAAAACCATCAACACATACACCAAATGATAAAGGAGAAGAATATTTTTCTAACCATATCTGGAACGTCGCTAGAGGTGGCCGGAATCGGCGGTATGGGTCGGATTAATCGAAAATGGTCGTGTACGGCGATACAGGTCATGTACGTATGGATTGCCGAAAATGGAAACTTTCCAAAAATACTCCATATTAATACCTATATAAACAGCTGGCCCAAATCAACGGTTCTGAATCAATCTGATCGAGATCGGACGGCTCATATTAAACGACCTAAAATTAATTATATTTTAATTAGTTGTCGCAAAAACTTTCGATAAACATTAAAAATAGTTCGCTTATCTAATAAATTCCCCAATTTTTTTTACAATCTTGAAATTGAATATTCTACAACTCTCGTGAAAAAAGTCAACTCAAATTCTCTCTCGGTGAAAAAGTCGTTAACAACCCTAACAATGCGACTAATTCGCGATAACACGTAACGTGGTTCGTTAAGTGGGTGATTTCTGTACAGGTTGTAATAGAGGTACCATACCTTAGTGTTATTTGAGATTTGTTGTATTTAGCTCAATGTACTACACCAGACATTGCATTCTCAGTGAACTTTTTAGCTCGGTTTAGTTCTGCACCAACACATTATCATTTGAATTGTGTAAAGCACATCTTCATGTATTTGAAGGGCTTCATAGACTTGGGCTTGTTCTTTCTTGATAAAGAATATAGAGAGAAACTTGAAATTCTCGAGGATGGGATGGTTGAATCGCACCATGCAGGTTCTAAGAATTTCGACACATCGAAGGTTGCACCCTGGATGGATCATAACCATTCACCTGACCCGTCGAGTGAGATATTCGACCGGACGAATAGTTTGAAGGTCATAGAGGTGGGATGAATATGCCATTGTCAACTTTTTTTCTTAAACTTGTTCTTGAGGATAATTAAGTAGTGAATTATATATCTCTCAGGTAACAAATGTTCAAATACTGAATAAGATAAAGCAATAAGTAAATAGATGACACCAAAATATTTTTCTTTAACGCATAAACCATACAACTAGGGAGAAAAACTGTGTGCCCTAACGCTTAAGGGACAATCTTTTCCACTATGTGATTGACACTTCTTACACGACTCTTGCACTCTGAGGATACATACACCTATGCTATCCTCACTAGTCTCTCTACTAGTCTAGCAGAGATGCACTCTCTCTTGTCTTCAAATGTTTACGCATGAAAGATTATCTGAAGCTTCATCTCATAACTCAGCTATTTTAAGCTGATTCTTCATGAACTACTTCTCGGGTTGCTTCACTACCATACCGATCTCAATGGTGTGCATAATGCAATGAGTATAATAAAATATTTTTGTGCTCAACTCTAAGACTTACATACAAGAGGGGAGAATGCTTAGAGATAACAAAAGAACACTACAAATAACTCTGGGTTTGAAAGACGCTCAAATCTAATTTTCACAACCAAGTTCAAATTAATGAAATCTCATCCATTATATAAGCCACAAAGACAAATGACCTAAGGGCAACACACACTACAACAAAAAAAAACCATTTGCGATGGCAAAATGAGTTTCTGTGACGACAACCTTTCGGTTGAAATTGGTGGCGACGCAATTGCTATTGGCGACGGTTTTTACTGTCGTCTGAACTCTATTGCGACGGTAAAAGTTTGCCGTGGAAAATAAATTCTTTTTACGATGTTAGATTTGCCATCGCAAATTTTGTTAGCCTTAGTGCTATTTTTCTTTTTCACGACGATATTTTACCGTCACAAATTAATTTTTTGCCACAGCAAAATTGTCGTCGCAAAGTCCATTTTTGCCAGAAAAAAAATGGCTCCATTTCTTTGCAACGGCACCTTGACCATCATAAAGAATTGGAGCTGCAACAATGCTCTATTGTTATGAGTATGAGTTAGAAGATAGACTTTGGTCCATTTTTAGTTGTGTGTACACATATAACCAAACCACTTTTTATACATAATCTCCACAAATTAACTACATATATTGATGGTTTTTGATGGTTAGAATACATTCAACATTGCAATGTTATATACAAAAAGTACACCCAAGAGGGGGGAAATTGTATGCCCAGTACCCATATCTATTTTCTTAACATCATCACATTCATAATATCAACATAAACTATGAAGTCATTGGTTTCTCTTGAATGCCCACTTCGAGTGATGATCTCTCACAATACCAAGCAACTTCACCACAATTGGTCCCCCACACAGATTCTACAGAATCTAAACTCTTCTTACTCTACACATAACAGATAATCATCAAGAATCAAACTTTACAGCAACTTGGACCAAACTAAGTACCTTAAGTTTGCCTTCTTCTTAAGAGGTTGAGGATTTTGCACTCTCACTACAAGCACAAGTACTATAGCCAACGAAAAGACAAAAAATAGGCCGATAACATTTCAATCCGTCGGCTATACTGGAATTTAGCCAACGGTATAAACCGTTGTCGGTAAAAAAGACTATAGCCGATGGTACAGAAATGAACTGTCGGTTATAGTAAAAACTCATCATCGGCTATAGTAATACTATACCCGATGACCAGTTTTGCAAAATACCAACAATATGGTCAACTATAGCCGACGACCATTTTTTATGTTGTCGACTATAGTTCCTTATCTAAACAGATCCAGCAACAGCTCAACCATTCAAAAAAATTGGAGGAGGAAAACTCAAAACGCTCTCAAATTGTTGGGTATTGTCGGTAGCTGTCCAAAATAAGTTCGTGAAGCTATTTCCCGCTATATAGGTACGTATATATATGAATTTTGTAGATTGAGTTGATTTAATTAGATGAAAATATATATGTATAAATTTTGGACATTGAGTTGATTTAGGTTATATATATGTGAATTTTGGAGATTGAGTTGATTTAATTAAATGAAAATATATATGTATGTATAAATTTTGGAGATTGAGTTGATTTATGTGTGTTATATATATATATATATGAATTTTCGAGATTGAGTTGATTTAGTTAGATGAAAATATATATGTATAAATTTTGGAGATTGAGTTGATTTATGTGTTATATATATATATATATGAATTTTGGAGATTAAGTTTATTTAATTAGATGAAAACATATATGTATGTGTGTTTATATGTTAATTGTTGATATATAGCTAGTATGCATGTGTGTGTGCATGTGTGTGTGTGTGTGTGTGTGTGTGTGTGTGTGTGTGTGTGTGTGTGTGTGTGTGTGTGTGTGTGTGTGTGTGTGTGTGTGTGTGTGTGTGTGTGTGTGTGTGTGTGTGTGTGTGTGTGTGTGTGTGTGTGTGTGTGTGTGTGTGTGTGTGTGTGTGTGTGTGTGTGTGTGTGTGTGTGTGTGTGTGTGTGTGTGTGTGCGTGTGTGTGTGTGCGTGTGTGTGTGTGTGTGTGTGTGTGTGTGTGTGTGTGTGTGTGTGTGTGTGTGTGTGTGTAAATTTGTAATTATGTAGCTAGCTAGCTAGTAGATGATCAAATTAAAGATGTATATATATATAAATTAAGTTGAAATTTTCCATATGGACTAGAGTTGGATTTTGCTTCCAAGATGGGATTGAAATTATAAAATTGGAATAAAGAGTTTTGTGGAATATCTAAAGGATAATTCTAATGTGAATGATATTCATTATTGTCCGTGTAAACACTGTCAGTGTCGAAGCAATATGTATCATTTTACCATTCATATAGTATGGGAGCACCTCAAGAAAAAAGGGTTTTGGGATAAGTACGCATGTTGGATTTATCACGGTGAAACATCATCAGTGGGTCAACATGTGAAAGGACCCAATCCAGATTTAGCTCCCTAAACCGGAATCGAACCCCTTCGAAAATACGAACCAACAAAAACTTTTCCAAATTTGGGCAGAGTTTCGTTACTAGCGTGGAATTACCATTACCTGCACGCGGAAAATACACTTCATCCTATGCCACAAAAAGCAAACTGTGGGCACCAATCCCATCCGGATTTCTCAATATATCAACAGTAAAGTAAAGTAGTAAATATATATGCACTTTACCGAAATCCAGTGTAAAATCGTATAACGTATTCTATAGGAAGCTCAGAGCGACATCTAATACATAATCGTATACGCATACCACAGTAGGTAGAACAATAAACCTACTGGATGAAACAAAGTAGCTCGAGCACTATGCCTCCGACCACGACGTGCGACACCAGAGCCTGAACTGCAAACTGGGCACGGAAACCGAAAAGCCCAGGGGAAAGACAATAAACACGTTAGAGTGAGTGGACGAAAATAAATGTCTTTCACCAGTTAATATATATGTTTAAAATACATATACGAGTCCAGGAATATAAAATAATAAGTACACGAGGTAAAACTCATATTCCTCCAATGTACTGAGCATGCAAATAAAATCCCACGGGGTCACTCATGGACTCCTCCGTGCTAGTACAGTATGAACTACGGAGTCCTTGACTACCACGTGATTCTAAGCCAGAAATGGCCTCGGTTCCGGGGAATACGCCCCTCACCGGTCTGGTTGGGGAAAACGCCCCTCCAGGCGGCCCTCCGTCAGGGATCAGCCGACGAGGCAAGGTGTATCGATACAACAACGTAACTGAGACTGTACTCTGTGTAAACCAAATCATAAACAGTTCGATGCAAATGCATGAAACAACATAAAAGTGTATGCATATTCGTATACGTATATCCGTATAAACATATTCGTATAATCGTAAACACATGCTTATATAATCATAATCTCGTATGAAATCTCATGCTCGTAAAACCATAATCATGCTGCATGCTCAAGTTCATAATTTATATAAAAGACTCGCAATCAATCAGTGAAAATAAAATGTCCACTCACAGACTGGCGTAACGCGTATCGCGTTAACCCGTGATCCGGCGGAAAGTCTCTCGCCAAACGAACGATCACGAACACCTGAATATTCACAAAATCCATATCTCAAACTCATATCTCGACAATACACGACAAATCACGAGAAACCACCGTCCTTGGAAATACGAAATCCGAATACGACGAATCGTCGAAAAACCATATATATATATCACCTTAATACCTCATTTTACGTTCGGACGCTCAATTCGAAAAACGAACCTCCCCACTGCGATCGGGGCGCGATTTCGAGTCAAATGACATGCAACTTGCCGAAAGTCAAAAAGTCAACTCGTTGACCGTTGACCGCCGTCCACGGCGGCACCACTGTTGACCGAAAAATTTCATGGCGGAGCTACCCTTGTTCCACTTAAAATCACCCACTGAGCAACTTTGTCAACTACAACAAAGGCCAATTCTCACTCTAACTAGGTCAATTTCATGAAAACCTGAATTGAAACACAAATTTCAAATCCAAAATTCTCCTTCCACAAACAAAATTAGGATCCCAAACATACATGGTAGCTTGCTAGTGATGAGAGCTACAAAGCCCAGTAAAAATTGCAGCTCAATTCGGCCTAATTCATGCAACCCGAAACATCAAGTTTCCTTCCATTTTTGGCCGGATTCCTCCTCCATTTCTGGCGAGCCTCGCCGTCAACGGTGACCATGGGTAGACTCGGGAGACCGAGACGCTTCGAACAAGACCAGACTCAAGGCCGGAGGTGGCCGGAAACGTCGCGCCACCGTGGAGCACCGTGGCTCCGTCGAACTCTCCCTCTCTCCACCGAGTTGACCGAGTCAACTCGGTCAACACCCAATCTGGAAAGTCTTCCCCTTGCCCAAAATAGCAGGTTACTATATATAGCCTTTCCCAAAACGGAAACTTCATGTTTATCCATTTCAACGAACTTCAAACGCGCGTAACTTTCTCGTCGTAATTCCGATTCCGATAATTCTCGCGGCCACAAACTCGTCTCGACATATTCTTCAATAATCACTCAAAGTCAAACACATCGGCCAATCGAATAAAAAGTCAACCCTTCAAAGCAACACACATTAAATCGACTAAATAATCAACAAACGGCAAAATTCGCAACTAATTCCTCGTAACTCCAAATCATGCTCCGGAAGTTCCCACGAACTCGAAATTAAATTCTGAACAACTTCCGTGAAGAAGCCGAAACCAAATTTGCGTCCAGTAATTTAGTCGTTAAGTAGCCCACCATTTAAATCTGAACTTCAAATATTCATAATTAATTCCTCGGTCGTCCAAATAACGATCCGGAACCTCCCACGAACTCGTAATCACACGTACAACGACTCTCGAGAAGAGACCCAGCTCCAATTCTCGGCCAATAATTTAGTCGTTAACAATCCCTGGCGGTTCAAACCTTGTCGTCAATCTGCTGCTACGCAGTAACTCATATATACAGCTGATCATACTGCTAATTCTGGTCCGGGTCGTCACAACATGATCATGGGCAATATCCTCAAATGGCCAGTACATCCAATGATCCAACAACGAGGTTGATCGATGATGTATTTCCTTCTGAGAGCTGTGTATTAGCTCAAGTAGCGGATAATGATCCCACCGTTGGGGGCTTCCCTCATATTGAGCAAGTCTAGCAATTAGGTACAGCTGTCAACACTACCGGTATGGACAACTACAATAATAACCTGATTGCATTCCAACAAACCCTGTTGTACAACGGGTGTAATAAGACTATTCTTGAAAGTGTCATGGGAGTAATAAGCTCAAAGTGGAGAAAAAAATGAGTGTCAAGGCTGTTAATGATTGGCTAAAGTAAACTGCTTCGATGCTGCCCTCCGGTCATCGTCTTCTTACCACTCATTGTAAGGTGTGACATATCTTGAAACATTTTGGCCTTTCCTACATCAAAATCCATGCATGCAGATATGATTGCGTTATCTTCTAGGGTGAAGATGCTAATGGGAATGACCTCGAGGGCATTGATGCCTGCGCGGTATGTCATAAGGATTGGTATAAGTTGACTCCTACAGGGAATACGAAAGTTGTGAAGATACTTCGGTATTTCCCGCTGATTTATAGGATTGAACGGTTGTTCATGTATGCACACACGGGTGAAGCTATGAGATGGTGGGCTGAGAGTAATTTGTCTGATGATTATACCCTTATACACCCTGCTGACGGAGCGGCTTGGAAACACATGGTCACGAAGTTTTCTCATTTTGCATCAGAGGACCGAAATGTTAGGCTGGGGCTCTCATGTGATGGATTCAACCCTTTTGGCAACATAAGTCTTCAATACAGTATATAGCTAGTTATTTGGTACCGTACAACCTTCCTCCATGGATGTGTATGAAGAAAGAATACAATATGCTCACTCTGTTAATTCTAGGGTCGGGTTATCCAGGAAAGTGTCTCGATGTGTATTTGAGACCCTTGATTGAGAAGCTTAAGTACCTGAGTGAATTTGGCTATCTCACTTATGACAAGTACAAAAATCGTTTTCATTTTGGGTCAACCAATGTTGACCTGCGTTGACCGAGCTTGCCGACCCGGAATCGCCGGTCGGTGGTGCAACGGCGTCGGCCACCGTTTTGAACCGATTTTTGGTCGAAATAGAGAGCACTCGTCGCCTTAATCCTTTCCATGCCTTCATTTTGAGGAGTTGAAGCCGGAATTAGGAGAATCGATTGTGAGAAGTTTTTTGTATTCAGGTGAATTCGACGCCATCGCCGGCGAGGTCTCCGACGACATTTTAGGTAAGATTTGACTGGGTTTTGTGTTGTGTTTGTATTGTGAGATGATTTGGATACACATTTAACCGGTGGGAATGGAAATCGATCCCCGATAGGTTTCGAATTAGCCGCTGTCGTGGTCGGTGTTGCCAATGATTTTGGATGACGAGGGGTTAGGGGTTTTGTAGTCCACCCTCGTGGAAGTCGAACCCAACTAGCCTCGAGCCCCGATGTGGCTTGACGGTGCTGGAATCAGAATATAAACTTTTTCGGCGAGTTTGTTTTTGGGCTAGTATTGGGCTTATGGAAAGCTTGCATTTATGGCTCGAGTCACCGAGAAATGTCACCGGTGCCGTCGCGCCGGCAACAATGGTCCATGGCAACGTTCAGGTGAAGTGTATTTCGATGTAAATTTTATGTCGTTTTGCTCGTAATCATTTACCGATTGTAATAAAGAGGTTATTAAATTGATTTGGATATTAATGATTAAGACGTGTGGTTAATTGGTTATTAATTAAATGCTTTTACGATTATATCGAACGGTGGAGTCAATACTCGATTCGACCTCGAGTCGCATAACGTTTGAGGAATGCCTTTCAACTTTGAAAATGATTCAAGAATTAGAATTGAGAATTAGATTAAAAGATTGTCAATTAATTCGGGAAGCACGTTATTCGAGAATGTGAGATTCTCAACTATTTTTCTCGTAGGTTGAAGAGCTTAGCTATTCATTATCAATTCTGGCGATTTGTTATTAAGTATTAATCGTTGTTTCTGGAAGATGTGTTAGCATCCAGTGACTGATGCATAGTTGCGCCAACAGACGTGCTTTCACTTGATGGTAATCACGGAGCAGTACTATGAGAGGATCTTTTATTTTCACAGTTGTAGTGAGTTCATATTTTTATTTAGTATGCTCTACAGTTTATTTAAAAATTTCGAGGTTTATTTTTCATTGCTTGTTTAGTTGCATCGATGCTCTAGTTATTCATCTGATGTGACGACCCGGACCAGAATCAGCAGTGAAATCGCATAGTCGCAGATTGCCGAGAGTTGATTGAATCGCCAAGCTTGTTAATGACTAAAACATTGGCCGAGAATTGGAGCTGTGTCTCTTCTCGAGAGAAGTAGTACATGTGATTTCGAGTTCGTGGGCGGTTCCGGATCGTTATTTGGACGACCAAGGAATTAATTATGAATATTTGAAGTTTCGACGGAAATGGATTTAAATGGCATGTTTGTTCGCGACTAAATTACCGGTCGAGAATTTGGTTTCAGATTCTTCACGGAAGTTGTAGAGAATTTAATTTTGAGTTTGTAGGAACTTCCGGAGCATTATTCTGAGTTACGAAGATTAAGTTGTGATTATTTCCGATTATTGATTATTTGGTCGATTTAAATGTGTTGGTTTGAACAGTTGACTTTTTATCCGTTTGGTCGAGGTGTTTGACTTCGGGTGATTATTAAAGAACATGTCAAGTCGAGTTTGTGACCGCAAGAATTATCGGAATCGGAATTACGACGAGAAAGTTATGGGTATTTGAAGTTTGCCGAAAAGTGAATTATGTGGTTTCCATTTTGGGAAGGCCTATAAATAGCAAGTTTCCCATTTGGGAAAGTCCACTTTCCATTTTGGTCTGTTGACTGGGTTGACCAAAGTGGGTCGACCCGTTTTGGTTCCTTGGGTTGCCGATTTTGTTCGCCGAAATTGAGGCTGATTCCGGCCATATTTGGGTATGGTTCCTTCACGAAACTTGTTGGGCTCGAGCTCCTCTTCGTATTGGTAGGTGGATCGTCCCGTGGGGTGGCCGGAGGAGAGAGAATCGAATCGGCAAAGTTAGTGAAATTCCGGCGAATTTTGTGGTGTTCGGGTGGCGGCGTGGAGGCCGAGTTGGTGGCTCTACCTTGAGTGGTTTTGTTAGCCTTGAGCTAAGGAAGCTTTTCCAAGTGGTCTTGAGGGTTGCCGTGGCCGGAGGAGAGAGATCCGTTGAATTGAAATTCTGGTAAGGGTTTGGAACTTTGGGTTGATTTTTGGAGGTTTTCCGGTCAAAATTGGCCTTAACTTATAATTGGAAAGTTGTTGGAATCGTCGAGATCTTTGAAACCATGTGTAGCACGAAATTTTCTGGGCAGGTTTGGATTTTCCGGCGACGGTGGCAGCGGCGACGGCGGCGACGATTTTTCGCCCGGAGTAGTTTTTGACGAATTGCATGTCATTTGACTCGAAATCGCGCCCCGATCGCAGTAGGGAGGTTCGTTTTTCGAGTTGAGCGTCCGAACGTAAAGCGAGGTATTGAGGTGTTATATATGGATTTTCGACGATTCGTCGACTTTAGATTACGTGTTTCCGAGAACGGCGGTTTCTCGTGATTTGTTTATATTGTCGGATTATGACTTTGAATAATGGACTTTGTGAATAATCAGGGGTTCGTGATCGTTGTTTTGGCGAGGGACTTTCCGCCGGATCACGGGTTAACGCGATACGCGTTACGCAAGTCTGTGAGTGGACATTTCTTTTCACAGAATGATTGCGAGTCTTTTATAAATCATTTACGAACTTGAGCATGCGGAATGATTATGATTTTACGAGCATGTGTTTTACGATTATGCATATACGAATATACATATACGAGTATACATGTATATATATTATGTTTTAAGCATGTGCATAGAAAAGATTTATGATTTGGTTTACACAGAGTACAGTCTCAGTATATGTTGTGGTATCGATACACATTGGCTTCTCGGCTGATCCCCGAGTACGCTCCGGGAAGGACAGATATCCTGACCCGAGGCCTTTCTGGCTAGGATCACGTGTGGGTCTGGGATCCCGTGATTCAGACTATGCTATCGCGTGGAACCCCACGAGAGTCTCCGCGATATGTTTTACGTTGCATGCTCTGTACGTGAGTGGTAGCCAGAGTCTCCTCACGTATCATTTGATTTTCATGCATTTGACTCGCATATGATTTTATATGTATATATATATATTACCTGGTGAAAGACATTTATTTTCGTCCACTCACTCTAACGTGTTTATTGTCTTTCCCCTGGGCTTTTCGGTTTCCGTGCCCAGTTTGCAGTTCAGGCTCTGGTGTCGCACGTTGTGGTCGGAGGCATAGTGCTCGAGCTACTTTGTTTCATCCAGTAGGTTTATTGTTCTACCTACTGTGGTATGCGTATATGATTATGTATTAGAAGTCGCTCTGAGCTTCCTATTGTATATGTTATACGATTTTACTCCGGATTTTCAGTAAAGTACATATATATTTACTACTTTACGTTATTGTTGATATATTGAGAAATTCGGATGGGATTGGTGCCCACGGTTTGCTTTTTGTGGCTTAGGATGAAGTGTATTTTCCGTGTGCAGGTAATGGAAATTCCACGCTAGTAACGAAACTCTGCCCAAATTTTGAAAAGTTTTTGTTGGTTCGTGTTTTCGAAGGGGTTTGATTTCGATTTAGGAAGCTAAATCGGGGTTGGGTCCTTTCATCTGATCACTGGATAGCCGGTCGAACCGGTTTAGGACAAACACCCTGCTCGACCCAGATCATCTCGGGTTAGGACAAACACCCTAGACGCTCCCATCACCTGTACTTTTCATACATAACAGTCGTTCCAGGTTAGGACAAACACCCTGAATGACCACCTCCATTTGCAGTTCAGTTTATGATATTTGAACTCGCATTATTTCACATAAATCATAGGAAGAGCTTGATATATCAATATTTTATTGATTTACACAGATTATCTGATTTTGTCCACTCACACTAATGTTTTATATTTTTACGCCTTTCCCTGGGCCCTTCTTTTAAATTACCCAAATTGTTGGTTAGTCGGTTGAAGTCGTGACCGTCTAGAGTAAGAGGCATGACACTCCTCAGTTAAAGTTTTGGGTTACTCATGTTAGGGTAATTGTTACCCATTAGGCGGTGTTAGATACTCTAATATGGGTCCCGCAAGACTTATCCTAGATTACAACGGTAATCTGGTACAAGTCTTGTCAACTCCCCCTGGTGTCGCGATCCTATTGGATGATACATAAACTGTTGCCTCTATAAAAACCATGCCAAGCAAACAAAAAATCTCTTGGGTAAAAACAAAATCTTGGTCTAAGGGAAAAATAGTACAACGCACCAACTACATAAACGACCACATGTTATGTAGACTACTCCTGATGTCTACGAAATGAACTCTCCCTGATCAATAACTCAATCTTGGAGTTCAGAAAATCTTCGCATACTAATGCGTCTCACATGCTTTGCAAATGTAGATATGGGCAATGACTTGGTAAACATGTTTGCATCATTATCAACCGAACAAACTTGATTCACATGAATGTTCAATAATTACTGTCGTTGCTGATTAAAGAAGAACTTATGCGATATTTTCTTCGTATGATCACCCTGGATGTATCCCAACTTCATTTTTTCAATGCAAGCTGCATTGTCCTTAAAGATAAAAGTTGGTGATGTCGCAGTAGATGACAATCCACTAGACCCTCGAATATGGTGTATGATCGACCAAAGCGCAACACGCTCCTTTACTGCTTCATGTAAAGCTATAATCTCAGAATGATTCGAGGAAGTAACAACAAGAATTTGCTTTGATGATCTCTAAGATATCACCGTGTTTCCCATGGTGAAGACATAACTTGTATGGGAGATACCCAACATCAGCAAAATCAACCAAGACATCACAAGGTGTCTCTGAGTAGGGGACAACATTGAATTGAATTACAATGCTTGCTGCTGGATCACTGTGTAGGTATAGACTTTGTTGGCAATTATTCTAAGGAACAAAACACAACATCAGTAGGTCTATGTGTCTTATATGTGAAGATCAAGCATGAAGAACAAGTGAATAACCTACTAATCTCATTGGTAGTCAGGTAAATCATGCATGTGTATTTCATAATTTTTCACTAAGGATGGTTGTTGCATAGCCTCATATCCTGAGTTTGTCTGTCTTAGTTGAAGCATACTTATGTATTTATTTTTGAAGTTGAAGACTAGGTTTTCTGAGTTCAAAATCATATTGCTGAGTCAAATTGTTTTGCCTTGATGCCTAAGAAGTTTTTCTATTGAGAAGGTTCTCTTGTAGCCCATGACTTTGCTTTTCTTGGGATTCATTAAAGGCACTAGCTGGTTTTGTGATATACAAACCAATATACCAACTGGGCATGTTTTGGATTCTGTAAAAAAAAATTGACAACTCATATGTGAGCCTATATTTAGAGTTTGCATGGGAAAAGCCTTTTTGCCTTGTTTAAAATCAAATCAGTTTTTGTGAATGCTCTTGTTTGTGCTTTCTACTTGGTCTTGACATTCAGATGTCCCAACTCTAGTATCTTGCCAAGTGATAAACTTCCAAAGAGAGTTCTATCCTTGTGCTTATGTGGTTGCTCTCTTAGCAGACCCATCAGGATAGATAATGGCTGGGGTATCTCAGTCTTATTGTGACTCTTTGACTGGGCACAAAAGACTCCAGCTGGGTTTGTGATTTAAACCTCGAGATTTCTGCTGGGTATATGATTAATTTGGAGAAATGTGTTTTGCTAGTCTTGTGACTTGTTTTCCAAATAGACAAACATTTATGTTTGATTTATATTAATCATATTTTGGGCAATGAACTTTTGTCTTTTTCTTATTGCCTTATGACAGATTGTATTGTCACTTTGCCAAAAGCTAAAACCCAAAACCATCCTCACATGGCTGATAGTACCTACAACAAAAAATCCAATTTGCTACGCATTTTTGCGACGGTAATGAATGTCGTCGCAAATACCTACCAATTGCAACGGCAAATTCACCGTCGCGAATATAAAGTCCTTTTGCCACGGCAAACCGCCATCGTCGCAAAAGATTTCATCAATCGCGATGGCACTTTTCTGCCATCGCAAAATGTTTCATCAATTACGATGACACTTTTTGCCATCGCAAAAGGTTTCATCAATAGCGACGGAAAAGAATCGCTGTCGCAAAATCAAATTTTTCGACGAATAATTTTTTACACAAAAAGTTCGAACATTGTGACCATATTGTTGTTAAGAGTAAATCGCAATTTGCTGCTCCATCAAAATAAAGTTGAAACCAAGTACCTCACATTTATTATTGTGGGATTCATATCTATCTTACCATGTAAAAAAAAATACCAAAACCCTAAACACTACATTCTAAACCCTAATCCCTAAACCCTAAAAAAAACAATAAAAATAAAAGAAAGGCATATTAACCCTAATGTTTTTAACTTTTTTTGTGCCTCTCTCTCTAAATGAAGACATAACTGTGACAACCTACAAAACAGGCCTCTTTCTCTCTCTCAACTAAGGAGAGGAAATGTAATAACAGTGGATTCCTCTGGTGCACCTCTACTCTGATCCCTCGCAGTCGTCACTCTACCGCGAGCCCATAGTGGCGACGCACACCGTCGGCTCTCCTTGCTATACTGCTTCTCTATGTCGCCACTTGGATGTAAGCTCACCACCACAACTCGTGGCCTACCTCTAGCACTTTCACGATGTCTCGCCGTCTCAGGCACTCGTTCTCTCAAAACCTTGCACCGACACTCTTCGACTCCTTCATCGTGCCTCGGTGGTCTGCCGCTCCTGCGAGCATTGTGGCCTTGAACCTTCCTCGACACATCATAGTGCCACTGTGCTCGACCTTGCGAGCCTCCCTCGGCCGTGATAATGGTGCTCCCACCTCGCCTCTAAAGCCCGCCCGCCTCGGCTGGAGCTCCGCCGTCTCGCCGCTCCTTCAAACCTGGTACTTTCTCCCTCTCCTCTCCATTTTGTCACTCTTCCATTTCTCCTCTTCATCAAAATTGGGGTTTCGAATCTAGTGATGGGGCTTTGATTCTCAAGGTAATGGTGAAGGTGCTGACTTTCTTGATGTTTCGATCAGTGGTGTTGTCTGACTTTAGCTCATGTTTTTCCTTACCAGGTCTAATTTTAGTAAATCTTTTTTGTGATCATCCCCATTATCTACTTTTAAACAATTGTCAATGGAGGAGGCTGAGCGGGATGAAGTTCCTAAAGAAGAAGAGATAGTTGAATTTGATATTGCGCTCGAAGGAGATGTTGTGGAGCCTGAAAATGAACCTCCTCAGAAGGTTAGTTTTCAATTGTGTTTGGTGTACCTTACTTTACATGTTAGTATGTGGAATGTTCTACGTATATGTGTGGTGTGATGAATTTGTTTATTTTTTGCAGATGGGAGACATATCGGTTGAGGTTACTGATGAGAGTTGTTATGCCTCACAGACTGCCATGAAAAAAGCTATGGATGTTATTTCGGAAGGTATGATGAGTTAGCACATTGATGAAGGATTTAACTCTACTTATAACTAATTTATGTTATGTCAATGTTGTATATTAATGATATATTTTCTGTTATGTGTTATCTTTGTATATTAATGATACATTTATGGTGCCTCTTAGACTTCTACCTTTTGCTATAGGTTTGGCCATATTACCTTTTGCTAGTGACCTTATGGTTGCTTATCTTGTTTTGAAAAAACTAATACCCCATGTAATTAAATTTCCCTCTTTTCGTAGCTAATGCATACAATCATACAGACTCGGAATTCCTGAAGTCTGAAAATAATCAGAATAAAAATGCTAGATCAACTGCTATTCTAGTCGGTGACCGTTTGCTTGTTGCAAATGTTGGGGATTCTAGAACAGTGATATGTAGGGGTGGTAAATGTAAGGATTTGAAGACCCTTCAGTTCTGACATTAAGATATTGATTATAATCTCAAGTTAGTGTTTAATGAGATGGGCTTAAGGCTAGTGACCATGGGAGTAGCCAATATATTGGGGGAAGGGTCAAGTGATCTCAGTTATTAATATTAATTAAAATAATTGGACGTTCTGACCCAATATTTGGAAGAAGGATCAAGTGAAACTTTCTGCCCCACTATGTTAACCATATTTTGAACCATTACATAGTCTCACACCTTCATTTCCTTGCATAGCTGCACATCTACAATAATCTTTTTCACTGTCTTAAATTCCACGTCGTAGGACCACTCTTTAATTCAGACTTTCTTCATTTTTTTTCCTCATTTTTTTCCTTCATTGATAGACCACTGCTAGAGAATATGGATGAAAGAACACTGTCCGACTTAAAACAGGACATGGATTACAACTATTTTAATTTTGTTGATTGATTGTCCACTGCTCTAGTATTCATGTATTGTGGCTCAATAATTTGATTCTATCTGATCCTAGAGTTATAGCTGTTTCAAGAGATCATAAGCCCGACCAAACTGATGAGCGACAACGGATTGAGGATGCAGGAGGATTTGTAATGTGGGCAGGTAAGGTTTCATTGATTGTTATGAAGTTTCACATGATTTATAGTTTTGTACTCTTGATTCTTGAGATCATAATGATAGGAACTTGGAGAGTTGGAGGTGTTCTTGTTGTCTCTCATGCATTTCGGGATAGGTTGTTGAAGCAATATGTTGTTACTGATCCAGAAATCCAGGTTTGAATCTAACAATTGATACTTTAATATTTGTACTGATCTCATTCGTATAGATGAGTAGGAAACTTAACTCAATATTAGGTATTTTTTTATTTATGATTGAAGGTTTGGGTGGGGAAATGTCTGGATCGATGCCTCTGTGTGATAACTGTAGGATTAGACAAATCCAGGTTTATGTGACAAGCTCTATAAATTTCTTGGGTTTGCTTTTTCTTTCCTATGGGAAAGCATATATTACCAGATTTTATTATAGAAGTCCCCCTGTTAACTTAAAACTTACATGGAGCAAGGGTACCACCAGAAACTAAAAAAGTTTTCTTTTTGATTTTCTTGTCCTTTTCTTTCGCTGTATGTATAGCTAAAATGTTGACAACCCACTAACTTTCACAAGTGGGGACAGATAGTCCCGATAGGATAAATTAATGAAGAAAAGAATAATAATAGTGAACTGCACATGATGTAATTACTTTTGTTTACTGATCGCACATGCATGATTGCTCTCAAGAATGAATATCGTTACTTGACCCTGAGAAGTCAAAACCTCTAAATAATTCTTTCATGAGATTTGAAAATAATCTTACTGGTTTACTATCAATTAGAGTTGCACACATCCAAAAATTTGTTGATATGTATGCTTTATAATTCCTGCTGGGCTGCTTCTATTTTAAGCTTTTTAGAATATTTATAAGGACCCAACCCCGATTTAGCTCCCTAAACCGGAATCGAACCCCTTCGAAAACACGAACCAACAAAAACCGTAGAAATTTCGGCAGAGTTTCGTTACTAGCGTGGAATTACCATTACCTGCACGCGGAAAATACACTTCATCCTATGCCACAAAAATCAAACCATGGGCACCAATCCCATTCGGATTTCTCAATATATCAACAGTAAAGTAAAACAATAAATATATCTATACTTTACTGAAATCCGGTGTAAAATCGTATAACAATAACAACAGATTTCTCAGAGCGACCTCTAATGTATAAACATATAAATATACCACAGTAGGTAGAACAATAAACCTACTGGAAGAAACACGGTAGTTCGAGCACTATGCCTCCGACCACGACGTGCGACACCAGAGCCTGAACTGCAAACTGGGCACGGAAATCGAAAAGCCCAGGGGAAAGACATGAAAATCGTTAGAGTGAGTGGACGAAAATAAATATCTTTCACCAGTTAATATATATGTTTCAAATAACATATGCGAGTCCAGGTAAGTAAAACAACAAGTACACGAGGTAAAACTCACACTCCTCCAGTGTACTGAGCATGCAAGTAAAAATCCCACGGGGTCACTCATGGACACCTCCGTGCTAATACAGTCCGAATCACGGGATCCCAGACCCACACGTGACTCTAGCAAGAAAGGCCTCAGGTCAGAGGTCTGCCTCCCCCCGGTAAAGGCCTCCGGTCAGGAGTCACAGCCTGCCCTGGCACACATCCTCGGGGATCAGCCGGGATGCAAGTGTATCGATACAACATCATATATAAACTGTACTCTGTGTAAACCAAATCATGAACAGTTCGATGCAAATGCAATAAACAGCATATAAATGCATATACGTAATATATAATGATATAAGCATAATCATCTAACACATGCTCGTATAATTCGTAATCTCGTACGCATGCTCAAGTTCGAAAATCGTATAAAAAGACTCCCAAACAATCCATGAAAAGAAATGTCCACTCACACGCTTGCGTAACGCAGTTCGCGTTAACCCGTGATCCGGCGGAAAGTCCCTCGCCAAACGAACGATCACGAATACCTGAATATTCACAAAATCCATATCTCAAAATCATAACTTGACAATACAAGACAAATCACGAGAAACCACCGTTCTCGGAAACACGTAATTCAATGTCGACGAATCGTCGAAAATCCGATATGTACACCTCAATACCTCGCTATACTTTCGGATGCTCAAATCGAGAAACGAACCTCCCCACTGCGATCGGGGTGCGATTTCGACTGAAATGACATGCAATTTGTAGAAAACCCAAAAAGTCAAACTGTTGACCGCCGTTGACCGCCGCCGTGGCCACCTGACCGGAAAATTTCACGGCGGAGCAACCCTCACTCCACTCAAAATCATCCACTGAGCAACTTTCATAACTGCAACAAAGTCCAATTCAAACTCTAACTAGCTCAATTTCATGAAAAACCAAATGTTCACACAAATTTCAATCCCAAAATTCTTCATGTACAAGATGAATTGGATTACCAAACTTACAGGGTAGCATCAAGGGAATGAGAGCTTCAAAGCCCACTCAAAGTAGCTCAATTCGGCCTAAAACCATGCACCCGAATTCACCATAATTTCCCCCTTTTTTGATCGGAATTCCTCCTCTCCACCGCCACCCTCGCCGTGAGGGGTGGCCGGAAAGTGACTCGGGGTGTCGAGGCGCACGGAACAAGACCAGCCCCGCCCCCTAAGGTGGCCGGAAAAAGTACCGTCGCCGGTGAGCCGCCGTGAACCGTAGTCCTCCTCATCCAAACTCGCGTTGACCGGTCAAGGAATAAATGACCAAATGTTGACTTTCCCTAAAAGGCAACTCCAATATTTATACTCATTTAATACTTTCCCAATTTGGAAATCTCCAAAATACAATTTACGACAAACTTTAAACTCCCGTAACTTCCTCGTCGTAGTTCCGATCCCGATAATTCTCGCGGCCACAAACTCGTCTCGACATGTTCTTCAATAATCACCCAAAGTCAAACACATCGACCAAACGGATAAAAAGTCAACCATTCGAACCAACACATATTTAATCGACTAAACAATCAACAATCGGAAATAATCACAACTTAATCTTCGTAACTCAGAATAATGCTCCGGAAGTTCCCACGAGCTCGAAATTAAATTCTGAACAACTTCTGTGAAGAAACCGAAACCAAATTCTCGTCCGGTAATTTAGTCGTTAAGAAGGCTGCCTTTAAAACCCGAACTTCAAATATTCATAATTAATTCCTTGGTCGTCCAAATAACGATCCGGAACCGCCCACGAACTCGAAATCACATGTACAACGACTCTTGAGAAGAGACCCAGCTCCAATTCTCGGCCAATAATTAAGTCGTTTTCAAATCTGACGATTCAAATACTGTCGGAACTCTGCGACTACGCAGTAACTCACGTATATAGCTGATCATACTGGTGATTCTGGTCCGGGTCGTCACAAATCCACCCCCCTTAAAAAATTTCGACCTCGAAATTTCCGAGTCTGTCAACTACAAGGTAGGAGCACTGCCTCTGCACACTGCTCAACTCTCCAGCGATAATGTCAACTGAACAATTCTGATAATAAACTCCACAATAGGAGATAGCTCCGTGCTGAAATCTCTGTACCCTCAAATCACAATTCTAAACTGGCACTACACAATAGCCAAGTGTTCCTGCATAAGGAACATGTAGGGTACACAACACGTACAAATCTGAAACGTAGTTCCGTCATACGGAACACAACACACAAAAGCTAACAAAATAGGCGATGCCGAACTATACGGCATGACACAAACTCGCCTACGACCACATCTGGATCAAAACAATATGGCAAATCACAACTCAGTTTATACACATCAACATAACTCACACACTCATATCAAAACAGCTCAAACATCGGACTCGGGCAATTATCAACCCATTTTCGTTAATCCGAAAGTCTGTGGTAACACACTCCACAAAGTCCGAATCAAACATCAACTCAAACTCAAACCTGCTCCAGCACAATGGAGTACAACATCATCCACAAAATGACAGCATGCAACGCCAATATCACAATGGTCAACAAACTGGTACTGCAAGCAATCTCGTACAAGTGAAACTGCTGGCCCCAAATCCTCCGGAACTGCAATACCAAGGTCCACACTATGCCCTCCAAGGTCTGAATAGTCCTCAAAGATCGCCCACCAATTTGAGGATAAGAACCGGTACTAACTCGTAATCTGGTCCCCAAAGCTCGCTGCAAAGCTCGCCAACACTTTGTTGTAGCTGATTACCTCGACCAGCAAACTGGGACACAGGTACACCACGTAGATGGACAATCTCCGTCAAACACAGCTCTGCCAGTCTGCCACTGAAATCTATTCCGAAAAGTACAAGTAAACGTACCAAGTTCATCAAACGGTCCACAATGGCCGGACAACTGGTACCACAAATCAAAGTGCGTACAAACACACCCAAGATTACAGCGACAAACACCATGTCTAACCGGAAATCTTCAATGGCTGACACATCTCGGCAATCTCTGCCTCCTAGCCATCGCCTGTCACTAAGTGGGGCATCTGCATACACCAACTGATATATTGCTCTTCATGTAGCGTCACGAGTAGTAAACTCGAAGTATCTGACACATCTCCGTATCACTAGCGCCAAACGCGCGCAAAATCACGAGCCTCAACATCATCACACTCGGCTAATACGGAAACTCGAGCCACACACACATGAAACACGGAAGCTCCTGGTTTTCGACTGAATGCATCAGCAACATCATCCCAGACGGATGGTCAAAGTACAACCTCTAGCCTATCCCGAACAAGCTCAAAAGTGCAGCCATAGTCGTTAGTCAACCCCATACATCTACACTGCCTCAAGCCCAAATCTGGCCGAAAATGCAAGTGGATGAAACTCAGTGGTCAGTGTACATCCTACATCACGCTGCACGCCATAGTTGTAGTGTACCGAACTCTTCGATGCTAACATAAGGACAGCTACACCCAAATCAAACATAGGATACGTAGCCTCATAAAGTTTCCACTGCCTGGATCCATGAGTCACCGCTCTGCCACGAAGCATCATGCATAACCAAATCCAAACCTCGATGTATCGCCATAACCCACGAACTTGTCGCGGTCGCCAAGTAAGGTCAAAACCGAAACAACGGTCAACCATCCTACAGGAGTAAGTAACTCTCCTCGTGTGCATCGAACCACTCGAATTTGACACCTTCTTCGTCAATCCGGAAAGTAGAATGGCAATCCGAGAAAATCCTGCACAATACACCGATAGTAGCCTGCTAAACCCAAGAGACTCTCGATCTCTAGTACAATAATAGGGCAAACCCCAAATCAACACGGCTTCTATCTGGTCAGGATCCACGCCAACTCTCTCGGATAACATCACACAGTCCAAAATCGTTACGCTAATCATCCAAAACTCACACTGGCTGAACTTCACAAACACCTGATCGTCTCGCAAAGTCCGCGAAACCGCTCACAATTGCTTCAGGTGTTGGTCCACACTCCTGGAGTACATCAGGACGTTGCCATCGAACATGACCGCAAACTCATCCAGAATCGTCTAAACACCTGGTCCATCAAGTCCACACGATCTACGGGGCATTGGTCAACCAACAACGTGACCAAGAACTCCTGATGCCCGCACCGAGATCCAAAAGCTGTCCAAACTACATCTGGCTCATCGATCCTCAACCGATGGTATCCGGTCCCGAAATCAATCTTCGAAAAGACCGAAGCTCCCTTGAGCTGATCAAACCACTCGTCAATTCGAAGCGGAGGATACTCGCTCTCCTCTGAAGCGAATCAAGCTTTCGGTAGTCAATGCACCATCTCGTCGAACAATCCATCATCCGTACAAGCAATGCAAGTGTACACCACGCAAATACGTGGGGTTGCATGAAATCTCCCGAAACCTCCTCCCAAAACTCCTAGAGTCGAAACTGTAGCTCTATCAGCTCCGCTGGCACCGAACGACAAGTTGCCGGTAAAATGAGTCCAGCGCTCGACACAAGCTCAATGGTGTAGTCAATCTCCCGAACTGGAGGAACAACTGGTAATTCCTCCGAAACACACCTGGAAACTCGGGAACCACCTCAATGTCTCCAACGTCGGGTACAGCAACCATAGTATCAACAACATGAGCAACCAAACCACACAACTCGTCTCCATCATCCGCTCGACCATCACCACGAAACAATGTCTTGGGAAAAGTCTGGTCAACGAAACACAACCTCCTTCTCCAGGCACCCGAACACAGCCAAATGCGTCGTCAATAAGTCCATACTCATAGTCACACCAAAATCGATGATATCCAGTTATAGCAGATCCGCTGTGACGACCCGAACCAGAATCAGATGTGTGTTTGGTACGATTCTCGAGGTTTGGTTTTAGTCGCAGTTTTGCGATATTATGTGGTTTGCCGATTCGATTCGCGACTTTGTTTTTGGTCGAGAATTTGGGTTGAGTGTCTTCACAGAAATGGTAGAGTACGTGATTTCGAGTTCGTGGGTGGTTCCGGAAGATTTTTCCGATAACCGAGGAATATTTTATGATTATTTGAAGTTTCGGGTTTCGTCGAGTTTATCCGATCGTTTCGAGCTTATCCGAATCATTCCGTGTTTTCATTTTGGACCGTTGATTGACCCGAGGGACGTGTATAAATATCGAAAAGTCGGAAAATAGTCGGGAAATAGTCGAGAATTTATTGTGGGAGTTGACCAACCGTTGACTTTCCTATTTTGGAAAGTGGAAGAGCTGCCGAGAAGGGAAAGTTTCCCGAACGGGAAAGTGAACTCTGGCGATCTTTTTCCGGCCACCTTGGGCTTCGAGGAAGGTATGGCTAGGTTCCTTGTTCAATTTCGAGTTGATTGATGTGTGTGTGGTGGTGAATTGGTGAGATTTTCGTGGAACCCGATTTGGGTTTCCTTGCCGGATTTCGCCCTTAACGGTGGGGGGTTTTCCGGTGACCATTGGTGGCCGAGGGGTGAGGGCTTCACCTCGCTTTGCCCTAAGGTTACTTCCCCTATGTTTTAATTCAGTTTTGGTGGTGGTTTGCCTATAACCCGATTGGGTTTTCCGGCAAGGTTTTGGTTTCGGTTTTGCTTGATTTTGGAAGGGATTAAGTTGGAATTGGCTTATGTGCTAGAAGGAAAGGATGTTCGTGAGGTTGTGATGGTCCGATCTGGAAGTTTTGGCCTTGTAATTCCTCCGTTGACGGCGCGCCGCCGCCGCCGGCGGCGGTCAACGGCGGTCAACGGTGGTCAGAAAGTCAATTTTCAGATTTCGACGTTTTTAATGTCATTTTTCTCGTAATCACGCCCTGATTATCGTACGGAGGTTTTCGGGTTGATTTGAGTAGCCGATTTTCAGTCGAGGTTTCGAGTTGGGATTTCGGGATTTCTGTAATTCATTTTGTACTGCATTTCGTATTTCCGGGAACGGTTGGTTTCCGTGCTTCAGTACAGTGTTGTGGATTACGATATTGATCAGTTATGTGTATATGTATTCAGGAGATCGAGATCGAGATCTGGATCGTGAGCGTGCTTCTGGCGAGGGATCTTCCGCCGGACCACGAGTTTAGCGCGTGTGCGCGTTTCGAGAGTCTGTGAGTGGACATTTCTTTTCACAGATTGACTGCGAGTCTTTTATGAATGATTTACGAACTTGAGCATGCGAATTGATTATGATTTTACGAGCATGTGTTTACGATTATGTTTATACGAATATACGTATACGAATATATACATATATGTACATATTATGTTTTAAGCATGTGCATAGAAAAGATTTATGATTTGGTTTACACAGAGTACAGTCTCAGTATATGTTGTGGTATCGATACACATTGGCTTCTCGGCTGA
The DNA here is from genome assembly GCA_946800695.1 of Geum urbanum. Taxonomy (NCBI): domain Eukaryota; kingdom Viridiplantae; phylum Streptophyta; class Magnoliopsida; order Rosales; family Rosaceae; genus Geum; species Geum urbanum. The sequence continues at coordinate 12,805,353 of OX327008.1, read as the reverse complement.
TCCCCGAGTACGCTCCGGGAAGGACAGATATCCTGACCCGAGGCCTTTCTGGCTAGGAATCACGTGTGGGTCTGGGATCCCGTGATTCAGACTGTGCTATCGCGTGGTAGTCCATGAGTGATTCCGCGATTTTATATTGCATGCTCTGTACGCGTGAGGAGTTGGAGTCTCCCTCGTGTACCCGGACGCGTGAGGAGTTAGAGTCTCCCTCGTGTACCATTTCTTTACTTATACATCTGACTCGCATATGATTTTATACGTATATATTACTTGGTGAAAGACATTTATTTTCGTCCACTCACTCTAACGTGTTTATTGTCTTTCCCCTGGGCTTTTCGGTTTCCGTGCCCAGTTTGCAGTTCAGGTTTGGTGTTTCACGTCGCGGTTTGGAGGCTAGTGATCAGAGTCACTTGTGTTTTCCAGTAGGTTTCAGTTTCACCTACTGATGTACATGTTGTATATATTTTATACTAGAGGTCGCTCTGATACGTTCTGATACTTGTTTATACGGATTTTCTCGGATATACATATATATAGTACAGTATGTTTACTGTTGTTGATTATATTGATGTTGAGAAATCCGGATGGGATTGGTGCCCACGGTTTGATTTTTGTGGCATAGGACGAAGTGTTAATTTCCGCGTGCAGGTTATGGTAATTCCACGCTAGTAACGAAACTCTGCCGAAATTTTGAAAAGTTTTTGTTGGTTCGTATTTTCGAAGGGGTTCGATTCCGGTTTAGGGAGCTAAATCGGGGTTGGGTCCTTTCAGCTTGGTATCAGAGCATTAGGTTGTCAGATTCTGTAGACTCTTGTAGTTGTGACGCTTAGGGTATTTGAGTTGATACAGCATGACTGGAGTGATGACCCGACTGGCCAGCGGTACTCATCAATACTTCAGCTGTTGTGTGTCCTCAAATATCTGCGGTTTCATGATTACGTTCCTTCTGCTTGTGCCTAATGCTTGTCTTGTATCAATAGGATGCCTCCTCGACGTGGTCCCCGTGTTGATCGGGATGATGATCCTGATGAGGATCGCCGAACGCGCGACTTGCTTATGCGAGTGCTGCGTTTGGAAGAGCGTTTTGACCCTGTGGTCAAGGCTCGTACTGCGGGTGCTACTGTGTTTTCGGGTTCAGTTGATCCAGAGATATGCGAGGCATGGCTGGTTCAGATTGAGCGTGTTTGTGAGCGTCTGCAGTTTACACCTGAGCAGATGACAGTAGCCGCAGTTGGTTTACTTGAGGGTGATGCATACTTTTGGTGGGTCAGCACTGACAGAGTTCCTGTGGATACTCCGTGGACATTGTTTCGTGATCTGTTTATGCGGAGGTATTTTAATCAGGCTACCCAGCAGCGCAAGTACGAGGAGTTCACGAACTTGAGGCAGGGCAGTTTGTCTGTACTTGAGTATCGGGATCGGTTTACTCGTTTGTCTCGTTTTGCGTGGGATATGGTGGCTACAGAGGAAGCCAAGTGTCGCAGGTTTGAGCTGGGATTGAATCTGAACATCAAGGCGACGTTGACTACGATGCCGAGGAACAACTTTGATGAGTTTGTCAGTGCAGCTCTCCGAGGCGAGGACATTGAGCAGGAGAGACAGCAGAGGTACCAGCCGAGACGATTTGAGGAAGGTGGACCGAGTCAGGGGCCTTCGAAGAGGCTGAGTTCTGATACTTCCGGTTCAGCGTCATCCTCAGGCGGTGGATCTTATCGACCACCAGCTAGTGTACCCAGGTGGAGACAGAGAGGGAGGAGAGATCGACCGCAGCGACCACAGGCTAGTGGGGATTCCAGCGGTTCTAGTTATCCTCGACGACTTTTTCGCACACCTGCTACACCGAGGGAGTATCCGTTGTGTAACCTGTGCAATAGGTATCATGTTGGACCATGTCAGCGGGGTACTGTCACTTGTTACAGTTGTGGCCAGGTGGGTCACTATTCGAGGGAGTGTCCTCAGTCGTATGGTACTGGTGGACAGGCGACCCAGGGTTCCGGAGTTGAGCGAGGTGCCACTACGGGAGCTCGACCAGCACAGTTTGCAGGTCAGGGCCGACAGCAGGGACAGCCCCAGCGAGGACGACCAGCCGGACAGGCGAGAGTTCATGCTATGACTATGCGTGAGGGCAGAGCATCACCGGAGGTCGTTATTGGTATGTTACATGTTTTTGGTATTCCTGTAGTTGCATTGTTAGATCCAGGTGCCACACACTCATTCATATCATTTAGACTATCATCATTGGCTACGGTTCCTGCATCTCCACTTCCGGGGTTGTGGAGAGTGTTGTATCCGTCAGGAGAGGTTGTGAGCATCGGATGGGTTTACCGAGATTGTGAGGTGTTTGTTGATGGCCATGGTTTAGCCGCTGATCTGTTGTTGCTGGATATTGTGGATTTTGATTTGATATTGGGTATGGACTTTTTGGAGTCGCATTGGGCCATGTTCGACTGCCACAGGAAGGAGGTCGCGTTTCGACGACCAGGGTTACCCGAGATACTGTTTCGCGGCGAGAAGAACACTTCCCTACCGTGTTTGATATCCGCGATGAGGGCGGATCGGCTGATGAAGAAGGGTTGTGTTGCTTACTTAGCCCATGTTGTGGATACTACAGCTGCAGTGCCAGAGCTTGGTAGTATTGAGGTTGTGTCTGAGTTTCCGGATGTGTTTCCAGCGGAGTTACCTGGTATACCCCCTGTGCGGGAGATTGATTTTACCATTGAGTTATTGCCGGGTACTGGACCGATTTCCCAGACACCATACCGGATGGCACCTGCAGAGTTGAAGGAGTTGCAGATTCAGCTTCAGGAGTTGTTAGAGAAGGGATTCATTCGACCGAGTGTTTCTCCATGGGGTGCTCCAGTGTTGTTTGTGCGGAAGAAGGACGGGTCCATGCGTTTGTGCATCGACTACCGGAAGCTGAATCAGATTACAGTGAGGAACAAGTATCCGTTGCCACGGATTGACGACTTGTTCGATCAGCTGAAGGGAGCAGCAGTCTTTTCGAAGATTGATCTTCGATCCGGGTATCACCAGTTGAGGATCCGGGATTCAGATGTAGCCAGGACAGCTTTCAGGACGCGGTATGGGCACTATGAGTTTTTGGTTATGCCGTTTGGGTTGACCAATGCCCCCGCAGCTTTCATGGACTTGATGAATCGGGTGTTTCGTCGATTCCTGGACAAGTTCGTGATTGTGTTCATTGATGACATTTTGATCTATTCGAGGAGTGTGGGCCAGCACAAGAAGCACTTGCGAGCGGTGTTACGGACTTTGCGGGACCATCAGTTGTTCGCGAAGTTTAGCAAGTGTGAGTTCTGGTTGGATAGTGTGAAGTTTTTGGGTCACGTGATTTCGGTCGAGGGAGTTAGTGTTGATCCTGACAAGATCGAAGCCGTGCTGAATTGGAGTCGACCCACTACTGTGCCGGAGATCCGGAGTTTCTTGGGGTTAGCAGGCTATTACCGACGGTTTGTACAGGATTTCTCCCGGATAGCTACACCACTGACCAGATTGACGAAGAAGGGCGTCAAGTTTGAGTGGTCTGATGCGTGCGAGGAGAGTTATTTACTCCTGAAGGAGAGATTGACTACCGCACCGGTTCTGACATTACCAGATGACAGTGGTGAGTTTGTTGTGTATAGCGACGCGTCGAAGTTGGGCCTTGGCTGTGTGTTGATGCAGCATGGTAGAGTTGTGGCGTACGGTTCCAGACAGCTGAAACCGCACGAGGTCAACTATCCGACGCATGATTTGGAGTTAGCCGCTATTGTGTTAGCGTTGAAGAGTTGGAGACATTATCTGTATGGTGCTCAGTGTAAGATTTTCACTGACCACAAGAGTCTTACTTACTTGCGGACACAGCCGGATCTGAACATGAGGCAGCGCCGATGGATGGAGTTGATCAACGATTACGAGTGCACTTTCGAGTACCATCCAGGGAAGGCCAATGTTGTGGCAGATGCACTTAGCCGGAAATCGGGAGCCTCATTGTTTCACATGTGTGTGGCCAGAGTATCGATGTTAGCCGAGCTACGGGCTACGGGTGCTGTGTTTGGTTATGATGATGATGGATCCTTGTTGGCTAGCTTTCAGGTACGACCCGTATTGGTTGATCAGGTACGGGAGGCACAGGATTCAGATCCTTACTTGCTGAGCAAGAAGACCATGGTACAGAATGGTGTGCCTACAGAGTTCCGTTTGAGCGACGACGGTACGTTATTGTTCAGAGGTAGATTATGTGTACCCAGAGACGAGGACTTAAAGAAGGAGATTCTGGATGAGGCCCACAGTTCAGCGTATGCGATGCATCCCGGAGGTACGAAGATGTTTCGTACACTTCGAGCGTACTATTGGTGGCGCAACATGAAGCGAGAGATTGCCACGTACGTGAGTCGGTGTTTGATTTGTCAGCAGGTGAAGGCGAAGAGGCAGAAACCTGCAGGGAAACTACAGCCACTTGAGATTCCAGTTTGGAAGTGGGAGCATATCACGATGGATTTCGTCTATCAGTTGCCGCGTACTTCGGCGGGCAACACTGGCATTTGGGTTATCGTTGATCGATTGACGAAATCCGCACATTTTCTTGCACTTCCAGGGAAGGTTTCAGTAGGCAGATTAGCCAAGTTGTACTTATCAGAGATTGTTCGCTTGCACGGTGTGCCTGTATCCATTGTTTCTGACCGTGATAGTCAGTTCACTTCTGAGTTTTGGCAGGCGTTGCAGCGAGCGTTGGGCACGAGGTTGCGATTTAGTACAGCTTTTCATCCTCAAACTGACGGGCAGTCCGAGCGGACCATTCAGACTCTTGAGGATATGCTGAGATCATGTGTGTTGCAGTTTCGTGGAAACTGGGATCAGCAGTTACACTTGATCGAGTTCGCCTACAACAACAGCTATCAGGCCAGTATTGAGATGGCACCGTACGAGGCTCTGTACGGGAAGCAGTGTCGCACTCCATTGTGCTGGAGTGAGGTGGGCGAGCGTTGGCTCATTGGTCCGGATTTGGTGAAAACCACGATGGAGGACATTCAAGTTATTCGAGATCGACTGAAGATTGCCCAGGATCGGCAGAAGAGTTATGCGGATGTGAGGAGGAAGAGCTTAGAGTTCGAGGTTGGTGATTGGGTCTTCCTGAAACTGTCTCCGTGGAGGGGAGTAGTGCGTTTCGGGAAGCGTGGCAAGCTTCGACCACGGTACATTGGTCCGTATGAGATTACGGAGAGGGTTGGAGTTGTTGCTTACAGACTTGAGTTACCGACAGAAATGGCTCGTGTACATGATGTCTTCCATGTTTCGATGTTGCGGAAGTACATCTCAGATCCTTCACATGTGATAGCCCCACAGCAGTTGCCGATCAGAGAGGATTTATCGTATGTTGAGGAGCCAGTGCAGATTCTCGATCGTCGTGAGCAGGAGTTGAGGCACCGTGTGATTCCGCTGGTGAAGGTCTTGTGGCAGAACCATTCGATTGAGGAGGCCACCTGGGAGACCGAGCAGCGTATGCGGGAGCAGTATCCTCATCTGTTCACATGACAGGTACGTAAATTTCGAGGTCGAAATTTCTTTAAGGGGGGTAGATTTGTGACGACCCGAACCAGAATCAGATGTGTGTTTGGTACGATTCTCGAGGTTTGGTTTTAGTCGCAGTTTTGCGATATTATGTGGTTTGCCGATTCGATTCGCGACTTTGTTTTTGGTCGAGAATTTGGTTTGAGTGTCTTCACGGAAATGGTAGAGTACGTGATTTCGAGTTCGTGGGTGGTTCCGGAAGATTTTTCCGATAACCGAGGAATATTTTATGATTATTTGAAGTTTCGGGTTTCGTCGAGTTTATCCGATCGTTTCGAGCTTATCCGAATCATTCCGTGTTTTCATTTTGGACCGTTGATTGACCCGAGGGACGTGTATAAATATCGAAAAGTCGGAAAATAGTCGGGAAATAGTCGAGAATTTATTGTGGGAGTTGACCAACCGTTGACTTTCCTATTTTGGAAAGTGGAAGAGCTGCCGAGAAGGGAAAGTTTCCCGAACGGGAAAGTGAACTCCGGCGATCTTTTTCCGGCCACCTTGGGCTTCGAGGAAGGTATGGCTAGGTTCCTTGTTCAATTTCGAGTTGATTGATGTGTGTGTGGTGGTGAATTGGTGAGATTTTCGTGGAACCCGATTTGGGTTTCCTTGCCGGATTTCGCCCTTAACGGTGGGGGGTTTTCCGGTGACCATTGGTGGCCGAGGGGTGAGGGCTTCACCTCGCTTTGCCCTAAGGTTACTTCCCCTATGTTTTAATTCAGTTTTGGTGGTGGTTTGCCTATAACCCGATTGGGTTTTCCGGCAAGGTTTTGGTTTCGGTTTTGCTTGATTTTGGAAGGGATTAAGTTGGAATTGGCTTATGTGCTAGAAGGAAAGGATGTTCGTGAGGTTGTGATGGTCCGATCTGGAAGTTTTGGCCTTGTAATTCCTCCGTTGACGGCGCGCCGCCGCCGCCGGCGGCGGTCAACGGCGGTCAACGGTGGTCAGAAAGTCAATTTTCAGATTTCGACGTTTTTAATGTCATTTTTCTCGTAATCACGCCCTGATTATCGTACGGAGGTTTTCGGGTTGATTTGAGTAGCCGATTTTCAGTCGAGGTTTCGAGTTGGGATTTCGGGATTTCCGTAATTCATTTTGTACTGCATTTCGTATTTCCGGGAACGGTTGGTTTCCGTGCTTCAGTACAGTGTTGTGGATTACGATATTGATCAGTTATGTGTATATGTATTCAAGAGATCGAGATCGAGATCTGGATCGTGAGCGTGCTTCTGGCGAGGGATCTTCCGCCGGACCACGAGTTTAGCGCGTGTGCGCGTTTCGAGAGTCTGTGAGTGGACATTTCTTTTCACAGATTGACTGCGAGTCTTTTATGAATGATTTACGAACTTGAGCATGCGAATTGATTATGATTTTACGAGCATGTGTTTACGATTATGTTTATACGAATATACGTATACGAATATATACATATATGTACATATTATGTTTTAAGCATGTGCATAGAAAAGATTTATGATTTGGTTTACACAGAGTACAGTCTCAGTATATGTTGTGGTATCGATACACATTGGCTTCTCGGCTGATCCCCGAGTACGCTCCGGGAAGGACAGATATCCTGACCCGAGGCCTTTCTGGCTAGGAATCACGTGTGGGTCTGGGATACCGTGATTCAGACTGTGCTATCGCGTGGTAGTCCATGAGTGATTCCGCGATTTTATATTGCATGCTCTGTACGCGTGAGGAGTTGGAGTCTCCCTCGTGTACCCGGACGCGTGAGGAGTTAGAGTCTCCCTCGTGTACCATTTCTTTACTTATACATCTGACTCGCATATGATTTTATACGTATATATTACTTGGTGAAAGACATTTATTTTCGTCCACTCACTCTAACGTGTTTATTGTCTTTCCCCTGGGCTTTTCGGTTTCCGTGCCCAGTTTGCAGTTCAGGTTTGGTGTTTCACGTCGCGGTTTGGAGGCTAGTGATCAGAGTCACTTGTGTTTTCCAGTAGGTTTCAGTTTCACCTACTGATGTACATGTTGTATATATTTTATACTAGAGGTCGCTCTGATACGTTCTGATACTTGTTTATACGGATTTTCTCGGATATACATATATATAGTACAGTATGTTTACTGTTGTTGATTATATTGATGTTGAGAAATCCGGATGGGATTGGTGCCCACGGTTTGATTTTTGTGGCATAGGACGAAGTGTTAATTTCCGCGTGCAGGTTATGGTAATTCCACGCTAGTAACGAAACTCTGCCGAAATTTTGAAAAGTTTTTGTTGGTTCGTATTTTCGAAGGGGTTCGATTCCGGTTTAGGGAGCTAAATCGGGGTTGGGTCCTTTCATCCGCGGCTAAACCATATCCTCCAATAAGGATTTCGCAACCTCCGGATAGATACAACACACTCCAAGAACTCGGAAGTGGAGATGCAGGTACAATAGCCATGGACATCAAGCAACAGTAACCTCGGAGAAAAGTCTGTCCTCAAACAAGGTCATAGCACGAACTCCAACATGCCCAACTAGCCGCCCACATCAATTGCAACATAGCTGATTAACTCGTCAAAAGGGTACATTGATCAGACTGCAGGAAGAACATGAGGATCTTCTCATAAGTCAGAGCTACTGAACTGCTACAACAGCTGGCTGAGGGCGCTCCCTCGTAATGTGACCCTCCTGGCCACCACAATGGCAACTGAAAGCACTCCTCGAACACAAATCACCACAACACCTGCTGCGTGAAAGGATCATCAACGATCACCCAAACTCATGCCACAGAAGCAAATCCGCTACTCGGCGGTCTCCGCCATTGTCAAACGGATCCTCTGCCTGATCTGATGGCCCTCAACAATATCGGAAAGACCACAGCCTGATGAAGTCACTGATCCCGAAGTTTCAGAACTCAACCTCATCAAAATCTCGACTAAGTCCACTTTCCTCAAACCATCACATCGAAAACCGCGTACACCTTTCCTTCTCGACAGCCTCGCCACTGAGTACAGCACATTAAGCTCCTCATGGATTTCTCGAGGCACATCAATCAGAATCTCTCTGATGCTCAGGTTCAAACTCATCTCGAACCTCGTGCACCGCTTCCTCTGAAGCCACATAACTCGTGCAAACGGAAACAAACATGTGAACAATGCATCTCTGCCTCAGGTGGGTAAACACTCCACATTCGAATGCTGGGTAGCCTGATAAAACCATTACCGTATAAACAACACTCTGAATGTAGGCCGTGGAGTCGCAACCGAAACTCACACAATACCAACCCACCAAACGCAAACTAACTCAGGCAAAACACCAATCACCACAATTCTCAGCACTGAGGCAACATGTAGACGCTCATACACACACAATCAGGCAAACCGTGCCACACAGTTCTCTGAACTCAGAATATTCATCCAAATCCACAATCCTCTGGCAAATCACGCGTTGATTGATCCTCAATAGGATCCACAATCAAAATGACACGGAAAGCACGTCAGGAGGCATCCTAATGAATAAAATATCGTTCACAACAAATGGAACGTAATCATGGAACTTCAAATATTTGAAAGTATACAACACCCGGAATATTGATGAGTATCCGCCGGCCGGTCGGGTCACCATTCCAGACATGCTGTACATTCTCAAATATCCTTAGTAAACACGACTACAGAAGTCTACAGAACCTACAACCTAATGCTCTGATACCAACCTGAAAGGACCCAACCCCGATTTAGCTCCCTAAACCAGAATCGAACCCCTTCGAAAACACGAACCAATAAAAACTGTAGAAATTTCGGCAGAGTTTCATTACTAGCGTGGAATTACCATTACCTGCACGCGGAAAATACACTTCATCCTATGCCGCAAAAATCAAACCGTGGGCACCAATCCCATCCGGATTTCTCAATATATCAACAGTAAAGTAAAACAATAAATATATCTATACTTTACTGAAATCCAGTGTAAAATCGTATAACAATAAAAAAAAATTTCTCAAAGCGACCTCTAATGTATAAACATATAAATATACCACAGTAGGTAGAACAATAAACCTACTGGAAGAAACAAGGTAGTTCGAGCAATATGCCTCCGACCACGACGTGCGACACCAGAGCCTGAACTGCAAACTGGGCACGGAAACCAAAAAGCCCAGGGGAAAGACATGAAAATCGTTAGAGTCAGTGGACGAAAATAAATGTCTTTCACCAGTTAATATATATGTTTAAAATAACATATGCGAGTCCAGGTAAGTAAAACAATAAGTACACGAGGTAAAACTCACACTCCTCCAGTGTACTGAGCATGCAAGTAAAAATTCCACGGGGTCACTCATGGACACCTCCGTGTTAGTACAGTCCGAATCACGGGATCCCAGACCCACACGTGACTCTAGCCAGAAAGGCCTCAGGTCAGAGGTCTGCCTCCCCCCGGTAAAGGCCTCGGGTCAGGAGTCACAGCCTCCCCTGGCACACATCCTCAGGGATCAGCCGGAATGCAAGTGTATCGATACAACATCATATATAAACTGTACTCTGTGTAAACCAAATATGGAACAGTTCGATGCAAATGCAATAAACAGCATATAAATGCATATACGTAATATATAATGATATAAACATAATCGTCTAACACATGCTCGCATAATTCGTAATCTCGTACGCAAGCTTAAGTTCGAAAATCTTATAAAAAGACTCGCAAACAATCCGTGAAACGAAATATCCACTCACACGCTTGCGTAACGCAGTTCGCGTTAACCCGTGATCCGGCGGAAAGTCCCTCGCCAAACGAACGATCACGAATACCTGAATATTCACAAAATCCATATCTCAAAATCATAACTCGACAATACAAGACAAATCACGAGAAACCACCGTTCTTGGAAACACGTAATTCAATGTCGACGAATCGTCGAAAATCCGATATGTACACCTCAATACCTCGCTATACTTTCGGATGCTCAAATCGAGAAACGAACCTCCCCACTGCAATCGGGGCGCGATTTCGAGTGAAATGACATGCAATTTGTCGAAAACCCAAAAAGTCAAACTGTTGACCGCCGTTGACCACCGCCCACGGCGCCGCCGCCACCCGACCGGAAAATTTCACGGCGGAGCAACCCTCACTCCACTCAAAATCATCCACTGAGCAACTTTCATAACTGCAACAAAGTCTAATTCAAACTCTAACTAGCTCAATTTCATGAAAAACCGAATGTTCACACAAATTTCAATCCCAAAATTCTCCATGTACAAGATGAATCGGATTACCAAACTTACAGGGTAGCATCAAGGGAATGAGAGCTTCAAAGCCCACTCAAAGTTGTAGCTCAAATCGGCCTAAAACCATGCACCCGAATTCACCATAATTTCCCCCTTTTTTGATCGGAATTCCTCCTCTCCACCGCCACCCTCGCCGTGAGGGGTAGCCGGAAAGTGACTCGGGGTGTCGAGGCGCACGGAACAAGACCAGCCCCGCCCCCTAAGGTGGCTGGAAAAAGTACTGTCGCCGGTGAGCCGCCGTGAACCGTCGTCCTCCTCATCCAAACTCGAGTTGACCGGTCAAGGAATAAATGACCAAATGTTGACTTTCCCTAAAAGGCAACTCCAATATTTATACTCATTTAATACTTTCCCAATTTGGAAATCTTCAAAATACAATTTACGACAAACTTTAAACTCCCGTAACTTCCTCGTCGTAGTTCCGATCCCGATAATTCTCGCGGCTACAAACTCGTCTCGACATGTTCTTCAATAATCACCCAAAGTCAAACACATCGACCAAACGGATAAAAAGTCAACCATTCGAACCAACACATATTTAATCGACTAAACAATCAACAATCGGAAATAATCACAACTTAATCTTCATAACTCAGAATAATACAGCGGAAGTTTCCACGAGCTCGAAATTAAATTCTGAACAACTTCCGTGAAGAAACCAAAACCAAATTCTCGTCCGGTAATTTAGTCGTTAGAAGGCTGCCTTTAAAACCCGAACTTCAAATATTCATAATTAATTCTTCGGTCGTCCAAATAATGATCCGGAACCGCCCACGAACTCGAAATCACATGTACAACGACTCTCGAGAAGAGACCCAGCTCCAATTCTCAGCCAATAATTAAGTCGTTTTCAAATCTGGCGATTCAAATACTGTCGGAACTCTGCGACTACGCAGTAACTCACGTATATAGCTGATCATACTGCTGATTCTGGTCCGGGTCATCACAATATTTATGAGTTTTATACTTATTTGGCAGGATGAAAAGATTGACAACACTCTCGAGTTCCTTATCCTCTTATTTTGACTCGATGGGGTGAAGTTTCAATCAATGATATATATAACTGATGTTTGTGATTATTTTAAATTTTGTAGGATAATCAGAAGTCACTGAGCTTAACGGAAATTCATGATACTTCTCCTCCATTTTAGCAGAGGAGTTTAAATGTCGTTGTATTTCCTTGGGTATGGCTGCTATTTCTCACTAATGCTTTTTGTAATTCATACCTCCATGACAGTCTATATCTCCACATAAGCTCAGTCTATGGATCATTCCACACTTGATGACAATTATGGCAGTCTATATCTCCTTGCAAAATCTTTGAGGTAACATATATGCCGAATCGTAGCCTAGTAGAAACTTTTCAATAATTTGCTTTATCAAACTTAGCTACATAGTTCCTACATGCATATACTGGTTAAGTTAACTCAAATGGTTACACATATGACATATCTTGTCAGCAATAACCCATAGTATTAATGGTAAATTTCTATATCATATTCACTTTTTAAGTAGTGCTTTGTATGCTTAAAGGTTTGATATTGTCTAGACTAAAGATCTTAAAATTATGTATACTTAATAGATCTTCGAATTTTACACTGTTATGTGTAAAAATCTTGATAGCTGATTATTTGTATATATCTAGATTAGTATATATGTGATTTTGGTAGTAACCTCTGTTTATTTTGCACCAGGCACTACCAGCATAAATACTATACCCGAAGACATGAAGTTGTTTGCCTGTTAGCCAAAAGTCTTCGGCTATAGTATGATTGACAACATGTCATCGGCTATAGTGTCGTCAACAAAAGATTGTCTATACTATTGCCGATGACTAAAAGTTGTCGGCTATAGATACACACAATAACCGATGACTTTTGAATGGAAAGTCGTCGGGCAAACCTTCCCGGTCCAGTCAAAATTGTTTGACCGAATGTGACGACCCGGAACAGAATCAGCAGTATAATCAGCTTAATCCATGAGGTTACGCGTAATCGTAGATTTCCGATAATTGATTGAGTCGTCGGCTTTGATTACGACTTAATTATTGGCCGAGAATTTGAGTTGAGTCTCCTCTCGAGAGTTGTTCTACGCGTGATTTCAAGTTCGTGGGTGGTTCCGGATTATTATTTGGACGACCGAGGAATATAATATGAATATTTGAAATTTCGGAATACTGTCAAGTTTATCCGTTTATGTTCGAGTCTATCTGAATTGTGATTGTGATCCATTTTGGACCGTTGATTGACCCGAAGCGTAGATGGAATGATTATCGACTTGATTTGTGAGTTTCGTGATTTGTCGTGATTTCGACATAATCTGCTAATATGGCGGCTTTCTTAGAGACTAAATTATCAGGCGAGAATTTGATTTGGGATTCTACGTGGAAGTTGTTGAGAATTTAATTTCGAGCTCGTGGGAACTTCCGGAAGATTTTTTCGAGTTTCGAGGATTAAGTTACGAATACTTTCGACTGTTGATCATTTAATCGGATAAGCTTGTGATGGATTGAACCGTTGACTTTTTATCGGATTTGTCGAAGTGTTTGACTTCGGGTGGAAATTGTAGAACTTGTCGAGATGAGTTTGTTGATGCGAGAATTGTTGAAATCGGAATTACGATACGAAAGTTACCTGTGTTCGAAGTTTGTCAAAAAATTATTTGTGGTAGTTTCCGAAAAGGGAAAGTATTCAAACTGGGTTGCTGTTTTGGGAAAATCAAACTATTCAATTATGTGTGTTGACTGAGTCAACTCGGTGGAGGAGAGGGCGACGGAGCTGTGCCACGGCTCGCCGGCGGCGAGCTACCGTTCGGCCACCCCAGGGCTCGGGCCTGGTCCCGTTCGATGCGCCTTGTCTTCTCCGTGATGTTGCCGGCCAGCGTTCACGGCGAGGACGCCGGAGGAGGGAGAAATCCCGGTTAGAAATTGGAGGATTTTGGGGTTTTTGGTTGACAATTTTTCCGGCCAAATTGAGCTACTTGAAGTATTGGGTTTTGAAGCTCTCATCACCACGAGTCTACCTATATATATATGGCCTTTTAATTTTGCTTGTACATGGAGAATTGTTGGATTGAAATTTGTGTGAGAATTCGGTTTTGCTTGAAATTGAACTAGTTAGAGTCAAAATTGATCTTTGGTGTAGTTATGGAAGTTGCTTGTTGGATGATTTTGAGTGGAATAAATTTTGCGTGGCGCCGCCGCCACCGGCGATGGTCAACGGCGGTCCTCCGGTCAAAGTTGACTTTTTGGAGTTTTCGACGAGTTGTATGTCGTTTTGCTCGGAATCGTGCCCCGATCGCAGTGGTGAGGTCTGTTTTTCGATTTGAGCATCGGAAATTATAGCGAGGTTTGTGGTGTGATTATCGAATTTTCACGATTTCGTCGATATTGAATTATATATTTCCGAGAACGGTTGTTTCTCGTGATATGATTTGAGTTGTCGAGTTATGATTTTGAGCAGTGGATTTTATGGTTATCCAAGAGTTCGTGACCGTTTGTTTGGCGAGGGATTTTCCGCCGGATCACGGGATTAACGCGTGTTGCGTTACGCTCACCTGTGAGTGAACATTTTTATATTTTCACAGTTGTTTGCGAGTTCGTGATTTTTCGTGATTTTTCGTATTTACTTTATACGATGTTGAGATATATGTTATTTTCGGAGGTATTATTTTATGTTTATTAGTGATGGCATTACTGCATCGATGCTTCGGCTACTCGGCTGATCACCGGTAGTCCGCCAGAGTTTAGAGATTCCTTTGGGCAGGGTTGAGAGATTCCCCTGTATGCCGCCGGGGTTGAGAGATTCCCCTTGCCTATCACTGTCGGGTTTGAGCGATTCACCTGACCGTCGGGCTTGAGAGATTCGCCTGGCAACCTCCATATATATACTTTCCGAACTCGCATTGTTTTACATTGATTATGTATATAAACTGGTGAAAGGCATATGTTTATTTTCGTCCACTCACTCTAACGTTTTTATTTGCCTTTCCCCTGGGCTTTTCGGTTTCCGTTCCCAGTTTGCAGTTCAGATTCTGGTGTCGCACGTCGTGGTCGAAGGCATAGTATTCCAGCGATGTTTCTTTTATGGTAGGTTCTTAGTTTGGCCTACTATTTGTAGATATATACTAGAAGTCGCTCTGAGTATTCTGATATATACTTTTACACATTTTTCCCCGGATTTCTGTAAAGTATAGTTATATTTATTACTCTACATTACTGTTATGATATTGAGAAATCCGGATGGGATTGGTGCCCATGGTTTGATTTTTGTGGCATAGGATGAAGTGTATTTTCCGGGTGCAGATTAATGGCAATTCCGCGTTAGTAGCGTCACTCTGCCGAAATTTTGATGGTTTTTGTTAGTTCGTGTTTTCAGAAGGGGTCTGATTCTGGTTTAGGAAACTAAATCGGGGTTGGGTCCTTTCAGCTTGGTATCAGAGCATTAGGTTTTAGGTTATGTAGACTTCTGTAGTCGTGTTTACTAAGGATATTTGAGAATGTACAGCATGTCTGGAGTGGTGACCCGACCGGCTGGCGGATACTCATGAATACTCCGGGTGTTGTATGCTTTCAAATATTTGAAGTTCCATGATTACGTTCTACTTGTTGCGAACGATGTTTTATTCATTAGGATGCCTCCTTGACGTAGTTTCCGTGTCGGTACGGTTATGGATCCTATTGAGGATTAGTCGACGCGCGATTTGGCAGTGAATTGTGGGTTTGGATGAGCAATTTGAATTCAGAGATATGTGTGGCATGGTTTGCATGGTTGTGCGTGTATGAGTGTCTACATGTTGCCTCAGAGCAGAGAATTGTGGCAATTGATGTTTTTTTTGCCTGAGTCAGATCATTGCATTTGGTGGGCTGGTATTGTGTGAGTTCCTGTTGTGACTCCATGGCCTACATTCAGGGTATTGTTTATACGGTAATGGTTCAATCAGGCTACCTAGCAATGGAATATGGAGTGTTGCCCACCTGAGGCAGAGATGTATCGTTCATATGTTTGTTCCAGTTTGCACGAGTTATGTAGCTTCAGTGGAAGCAATGCACGAGGTTCGAGATGAGTTTGAACCTGAGCATCAGAGGGATTTTGATTGTTATGCCTCGAGACAACCGTGAGGAGCTTGATGTGCTGCACTCAGAGGCGAGGATATTGAGAAGGAAAGGTATACGTGGTTTCCGACATGTTGGTTTGAGGAAAGTGGACTTAGTCGAGATATTTGATGAGGTTGAGTTCAGGCACCTCGAGATCAGTGACTTCATCAGGCTGTAACCTTTTCGATTATGTTGGGGGTCACCAGATCAAGCTGAGGATCCGTTTGGTGATGGTGGAGATCACAGAGCAGAGGACTTGTACCTGTGGCATGAGTTTGGGTGATCGTTGATGATCCTTCCACACAGCAGGCGTCGCTGTGACTTGTGTTCGTGGAGCACTCTCGGATGCTATTGTGGTGGCCAAGAGGTTTACGTTGCGAGGGAGCGTCCTCAGCTAGCTGTTTTAGTGATTCGGCAGCTCAGGGTTCACGAGGAGGTCATGATGCTATTTCTGGAGTTTGACCAACGCAGACTTTTAGACGAGTCAATCAGCAAGTCGCTATCGACGTGGATGGTTAGTTGGGCATGCCAGAGTTTGTGCCATGACCTTGTGTGAGGACAGAGTTTCTTTGAGGTTACCGTTGCTTGACATCCATGGCTATTGTGCTTGCATCTCCACTTCCGAGGTATTGGAGAGTATTGCATCCATCCGGGAGGTTGCGAGATCTTTGTTGGAGGTTATGAGTTAGCCGCGGATTTGTTATAGCTGGATATCGTCGATTTTGGTGTGATGATGGGTATGGACTTCTTGACGACACATTGGGCTATGTTCGAGTGTCTCGAGAAGGAGGTTGTGTTTCGACGACCAGGCTTTTCCCGAGATATTGTTTCGTGGTGAGAAGAATATTTTATCGCCATGTATGATTTCAGCGGTGATGGTCGAGCGAATGGTGGAAACGGGTTGTGTTGTTTGCTTAGTTCATGTTGTGGATACTACGGTGGCTGTACCCGACATTGGCGACATTGAGGTGGTTCCCGAGTTTCCAGGTGTGTTCCGGAGGAGTTACCGGGTATTCCCCCAGTTCGGGAGACCGACTATACCATAGAAATTTTACCGGGCGCTGGACTCATACCACCGATATCTTGTTGTTCGGTGCCAGCGGAGTTGATGGAGTTGCAGGTTCTACTTCGAGAGTTGTTGGAGGAGATTTCATGCGACCCAGTGTATCTGCGTGGTGTGCTCTTGCATGATTTGTGCGATTATAGGATGGTTCGACGAGGTGGTGCATTGACTACCGAAAGTTGAATCAGGCTTCAGAGGAGATCAAGTATCCTCCGTTTCGGATTGACGATTGGTTTGATCAGCTCACTAGAGCTTCAGTCTTTTCGAAAATTGATTTCGGGTCCGGATACCATCAGTTGAGGATCGGTGAATCAGATGTGGTCAGGATGAATTTTGGATCACGGTACTGGCATCAGGAGTTCTTGGTCACACTGTTTGGTTCCCCGTAGTTCTTATGGACTTGATGGACCAGGTGTTCAGACGGTTTCTGGACGAGTTTGTGGTCGTGTTCGTCGGAAACATCCTGATTTACTCCAGGAGTGTGGGCCAACACTTGAAGCAAATACGAGCGGTTTTGCGGACCTTGCGAGATGATCAGCTGTTTGCGAAGTTCAGCTAGTGTGAATTTTGGTTGGTTAGCGTGAAGATTTTGGGTCACGCGATGTTAGCCGAGGGAGTTGGCGTGGATTCTGACCAGATAGAAGCCGTGTTGATTTGGAGTTGATTTACTATTGTACTAGAGATCAGGAGTCTCTTGGGTTTATCAGGCTACTATCGGTGCTTTGTACAGGATTTTCTCGGATTGCCACTCCACTTTCCGAATTGACAAAGAAAGGCGTCAAGTTCGAGTGTTCTGATGCGCGTGAAGAGAGTTACTTACTCCTGAAGGAAAGTTGACCGTTGCACCGGTTTTGACTTTACTGGATGACCGTGGTGAGTTCGTGGGTTGTGATGAGGCATCAAGTTTTGGATTTGGTAATGTTTTGATGCAGCATAGCTGAGCGGTGGCTCATGGTTTCAGGCAATGGAAACTTTATGAAGTTGCATATTCTGTGTATGATTTAGGTGTAGCTGTATTTATGTTAGCATCAAAGAGTTCGAGACACTACTGTTGTGACGTGCAGCGCGGTGTAAGATGTACACTGATCACTTGAGTTTCATCTACTTGCATTTTCGGCCAGATTTGAGCTTGAGACGACGTAGATGGATGGGGTCGATTAACGACTATGGCTGCATATTTGATTTTATCCAAGAGGGGCTACTGATGTTGCTGATGCATTCAGTCAGAAATTGAGAGCTTCATTGTATCATGTGTGTATGACTTGAGTTTCCGTGTTAGTTGAGTTGAGAGCTATAGGAGCTGAGTTCGAGAGTGATAGTGATGAAGCTGATTTGTTTTGCGTGAGTTATGCACTAGTGGTACGGAGATGTATCAGATACTTCGAGTTTACTACTCGTGACGCAATATGAAGAAAAATGTAGCAGCTTGTGTGTACAGATGCCACATTTGTCGGCAAGCGATGGCTAGGAGGCAGAGACTTGCCGGGAAGTTACAGCCGTTGGAGATTTCCGATTAGAAGTTGGAGCTTGTCACTATGGATTTTGTGTGCTAGTACACACTTCGGTTTGTGGTACCAGTTGTTGAATTTTTGTGGACCATTTGATGAACTTAATTCTTTTCATTGTACTTTCGGGAAAGGACTTTCGTGGCAGGCTGGTATAGCTATGTTTGGCGGAGGTTGTCCATTTTCATGGTGTACCTGTGTCCCAAATTACTGATCGAGATAATTAGTTACAATTGAGTGTTGGCAAGTGTTGCAGAGAGCATTGGGGACCAGATTACATTTTAGTACCGCTCCTTATCCTCAGATTGGTGGGCGATCTTTGAGGATTATTCAGACCTTGGAGGGCATGTTGTGGTCCTAGGTATTGCAGTTCCGAGGGATTTGGGACCAGTAGTTTCAACTGTTCGAGATTGCATGCAGTACCAGTTTGTAAACCACTATGATTATGACGTTTCATGATGTCGTTTTGAGGAACGATGTTGTACTCCAGTGTGCTGGAGCGAGTTTGGATTGAACTGTCGTTTGATCCGTATATGATCATGGGGCGAATTTGTGTTGTGCCATATAGTTTGGCGTTGCCTTTAGCGTTGGCTTTTGTGTGTGTTGTGTTTCGTGTGGTGGAACTACATTTCAGATTTATTGTATGTTGTGCACCCTATCAGTTCCTTATGCAGGAAGACTTGGCGTTTGTGAGGAGCCAGTTCAGATTCGGGATTTGAGGGTACAGAGATTATAGCACTGAGTTATTTTCCATTGACAAAGTTGTTCAGTTGAAGTTGCCACTTGGGGAGTTGAACTGTATGCTGAGGCAGTGCTCCAACTTTTTAGTCGGCAGACTTGGAAATTTCGAGGTCGAAATTTTTTTAAGGGGGGTAGATTTGTGACGACCCGGAACAGAATCAGCAGTGTAATCAGCTTAATCCATGAGGTTACGCGTAATCGTAGATTTCCGATAATTGATTGAGTCGTTGGCTTTGATTGCGACTTAATTATTGGCTGAGAATTTGAGTTGAGTCTCTTCTCGAGAGTTGTTGTACGCGTGATTTCGAGTTCGTGGGCGGTTCCGGATTATTATTTGGACGACCGAGGAATATAATATGAATATTTGAAATTTCAGAATACTTTCGAGTTTATCCGTTTCTGTTCGAGTTTATCTGAATTGTGATTGTGATCCGTTTTGGACCGTTGATCGACCCGAAGCGTAGATGGAATGATTATCGACTTGATTTGTGAGTTTCGTGATTTGTCGTGATTTCGACATAATCTGCTAATATGGCGGCTTTCTTAGCGACTAAATTATCGGGCGAGAATTTGATTTGGGAGTCTTCGTGGAAGTTGTTGAGAATTTAATTTCGAGCTCGTGGGAACTTCCGGAAGATTTTTCCGAGTTACGAGGATTAAGTTACGAATATTTTCGACCGTTGATCATTTAATCGGATAAGCTTGTGATCGATTGAACCGTTGACTTTTTATCGGATTTGTCGAAGTGTTTGACTTTAGGTGGAAATTATAGAACTTGTTGAGATGAGTTTGTTGATGCGAGAATTGTTGAAATCGGAATTACGATACGAAAGTTACGTGTGTTCGAAGTTTGTCAAAAAATTAATTGTGGTAGTTTCCGAAAAGGGAAAGTATTTAAACTGGGTTGTGGTTTTGGGAAAGTCAAACTATTCAATTATGTGTGTTGACCGAGTCAACTCGGTGGAGGAGAGGGCGACGGAGCTGTGCCACGGCTCGCCGGCGACAAGCTGCCGTCCAGCCACCCCAGGGCTCGGGTCTGGTCCCGTTCGATGCGCCTTGGCTTCCCCGTGATGTTGCAGGCCACCGTTCACGGCAAGGACGTCGGAGGAGGGAGAAATCCTGGTTAGAAATTGGAGGATTTTAGGGTTTTTGGTTGACAATTTTTCCAGCCAAATTAAGCTACTTGAAGTACTGGGCTTTGAAGCTCTCATCACCACGAGTCTACCTATATATGTATGGCCTTTTAGTTTTTCTTGTACATGGAGAATTGTTGGATTGAAATTTGTGTGAGATTCGGTTTTGCTTGAAATTGAACTAGTTAGAGTCAAAATTGATCTTTGGTGTAGTTATGGAAGTTGCTTGTTGGATGATTTTGAGTGAAATAGGTGTTGGTCCGCCGGGAAATTTCATGGTTGGGTGGCGTCGCCGCCGCCGGCGGTGGTCAACGGCAGTCCTCCGGTCAAAGTTGACTTTTTGGAGTTTTCGACGAGTTGTATGTCGTTTCGCTCGGAATCGCGCCCCGATCGCAGTGGTGAGGTTTGTTTTTCGATTTGAGCATCGGAAATTATAGCGAGGTTTTGTGGTGTGATTATCGAATTTTCACGATTTCGTCGATATTGAATTATATATTTCCGGGAACGGTTGTTTCTCGTGATATGATTTGAGTTGTCGAGTTATGATTTTGAGCAGTGAATTTTATGGTTATCCAAGAGTTCGTGATCGTTCGTTTGGCGAGGGATTTTCCGCCGGATCACGGGATTAACGCGTATCGCGTTACGCTCACCTGTGAGTGGACATTTTTATATTTTCACAGTTGTTTGCAAGTTCGTGATTTTTCGTGATTTTCCATATTTACTTTATACGATGTTGAGATATATGTTATTTTTGGAGGTATTATTTTATATTTATTGGTGATGGCATTACTGCATCGATGCTTCGGCTACTCGGCTGATCATCGGTAGTCCGCCATAGTTGAGAGATTCCTCTGGACCAGAGTTGAGAGATTCCTCTAGGCAGGGTTGAAAAATTCCCCTGACCTATCACCGTCGGGTTTGAGCGATTCACCTGACCGTCGGGCTTGAGAGATTCCCCTGGCAACCTCCATATATATACTTTCCGAACTCGCATTGTTTTACATTGATTATGTGTATAAACTTGTGAAAGGCATATGTTTATTTTTGTCCACTCACTCTAATGTTTTTATTTGCCTTTCCCCTGGGCTTTTCGGTTTCCGTGCCCAGTTTGCAGTTCGGATTCTGGTGTCGCACGTCGTGGTCGGAGGCATAGTATTCGAGCGATGTTTCTTTTATGGTAGGTTCTTAGTTTGGCCTACTATTTGTATATATATACTAGAAGTCGCTCTGAGTATTCTGATATATACTTTTATACGTTTTTCCCCGAATTTCTGTAAAGTATAGTTATATTTATTACTTTACATTACTGTTATGATATTGAGAAATCCGGATGGGATTGGTGCCCATGGTTTGATTTTTGTGGCATAGGATGAAGTGTATTTTCCGGGTGCAGGTTAATGGTAATTCCGCGTTAGTAGCGTCACTCTGCCGAAATTTTGATGGTTTTTGTTGGTTCGTGTTTTCAGAAGGGGTTTGATTCCGGTTTAGGAAACTAAATCGGGGTTGGGTCCTTTCACCGAAGGATACTATAGCCGACGATGAGATTTTCTAACCTTTAGGTATAGGTTTTCAACCCGTCGGTTATAGTTAATCAACCCATCGGGTATAGTTTTGGAAGTTGTTGGGAATTTCTTCGGTTTTCAAAAGAAATTGCAGATTCTGGATTTACCATTCCCAAAATTTGTAGTTTCAAAATAACCAACAAACATATATTTTCATTTCCACAGTGTCCAACAACGTATAACAGCTTTACAATCAACACAAAACACAAACTTATAAAAATTTAGCATATAATTTTGAAACACATATGAATATAAACGAAATGTTGCCAAAGTAAAAGTTGCGGAGATAAGATGGGTCACTACCATCATCATCGGACGAATCCTGCTGCTCATATGGGGCATCATGAGGGTGCTGGTTAGATGGAGTCCATGGAGTCCAACCTTGAGCCGAGACATTTATTCCTTGCACCTGAAGGGTTGAGCTTAAGCCTTTAAAATTCCTAGCCATTTCAGCTTGCATCTGAGCTAACTCCTCAGCCTGCTGTCGGGCCATCTCTCAACACATCTCCTCCATCTCCTGGGTCATCCGTCGCTGAGTCTCTTCTATCTTGCTCTCATACTCCTCAGTCTACCTACGAAGTTGCTCCTCTAGCTAGGCCTTGGAAGATCCTAAATTGTGTTGGAAACTGGGCATGTTCTTCAATATCCCATCGCCTTGCCATCATAAACCCTTGCAATAGTAATTGCTCCTTTATGGTGGAAAAGTGTTTCCCATAATCCTCCCCTCAACCCTTAAATTAGATTGATCGACCTGAGATATGGCTTGGGGAAGCTCATCATCTGAGATATTAGGGTTTCACTCCTTCAAAATCTGAGTCAACACCTCCTCAGCTGTTTCCCTCAAATGAGCATAATTGGCTTAATTGACAATGAAAACAAAATAACATATTAGTAAACAAACATTAAAAAAAAGTTAGGCAAAATACAAATGTAAGCAATTTGTAAAGTTGTAAGGGCACAATACTTACAGCTTGTTCGTGGGACTGAGGATGCATTTTTTCATACATCCACACGAACGGGTTTTCTTCAGGGTGTTGGGTTACTGCCTCTTTCCTATAAGATGCATAGGGTCTAGAACTGCTGCGATAGTTTTGTGTTCTTTGCTCGGTTCCTCGCGTTTATGGAGGAAATGGCATTGTTTCATACATATATGTTAAAAAAATTGATTGAGAAACTATCAACGCAAAATTATCCACAATTAAATACATATGACGTTAAATATATACCTCAAATCGTGGGGCATTGAAGTGGATTAGAAGCCACTTCCACTCGTACTCCCTAAGCATGAACTCCATAGGTGTACCCGAACGGTCATTGAGCATGTTATTCTTCCAAAACTTACAGAGCTCATTCTTCCACTCTTTATACCTATATATACGACAAAAGTGTTAGAAACACGTTACATGATCCCTCTAATATCTAAATATATATTATATAACTCTCGTCACATTCCTCCTTGAACCTCATTTGCCTAGGTGGATTTAAGTTCCTCTCGAACATTGAACCACATCTGTAATGTCCCATTTTTTATGTTAATATATTTATATTTTAAAGGAATTAATTAATATAAGTAGACATACACAATGAATATCTAACTCACCGACATAGCATTGTTCACTTGGTCCTGCATGGACTGAGGGACTGATGACCACTTTGACCACAGAACAGGGACTTTGTCCCAGATAATGCTTCCAACCATGCCGGAGTACGTCCTACAAATGTTTCCCTCTCTCACCGATCCTTGCTCATCGGTCTCTATGACCAGTGGCCCGTAGGCCTTGACGTTCTTCTGAAGTTGCTTCCCCATAACAGGGCCTTGACGTTCTTCTGAAGGTGCTTCCTCACTTTTTTGTCCCCTCCGACGTCTGTCGCATAAGACAAAGTAAAAAGAAAATTAAAACAGGATCACCCAATTTATTATAAAAATTATTGGAATGTTTGAAATTAAATAATGCATGTACTCACTATTTACCTGATGATTCTGACGTCGATGCGTTTGCTATCCTTGCACTTTTCAGAGGTGTATCAAATGGCTGAAAGACGTATGCTTCCTTCTGGTGGATGTGAATAAGGTTTCCCTCATCATCAACAACTGATATATAGAGTTCCCCGTTTCATCGACATCTCGCAGGGTAGGTATGCCCTGCGAGGGCAAATAGAGGTGAGAAAGGAAGACACCTCCTTGTTGTCCAGACGATGATGTCCCTGAACCACCAGCATGGCTGGGAGAAGGACCTGGAGTTGGCTCTGGTCAGTTTATTTCTATCATACGAGGACCCGAAGGAACATGACCCGTATAGCTGGGCGTACCCGACATGTGGCTCATGTCTGACATACCTTAATGTGAAGGGTCAGGACCTGTAGAGCCGGGTGTAGACATCTGGCTCTTGTTTGAGAACAAAAGCTGCCTCGCACTCTGTGGTCATTAGGGGTCGGCTACATCATCATGCACAGGCGTCTCCTGGGTGCCTCCAAGTAGTTGTCGACGATGATTGTTGTAAGGGCAGCCGTAAGGCTGGTGAGGCTGGTTGTTCGAGCCGGACCCACGACTCTCACCACTAGACCCGTTTTCTCGATTCTTAGATGTCCCCTTCTTTCATATACCTGAAAACAAATGCATGATTCCTAAAATTCACATAATTTGAGCATCTTCAACATCAATAAATTCATTAAACAATAACCTAAAACACAATCCCATAACCAAATCACAATCCCATAACCTAATCACAATTGCTAATTTCACAATCATAATAATTTTGATCCATAATTTCACAAACCTAATCACCTAAATCACAATCACAATCACAATCATAATCACATAATTCACAACCATTATCTAATTACAGTAGATTAGTTTAGAGAGAGAGAGAGAGAGAGAGAGTTACTGAAATTTGAACTATGGAGAGAGAGAGAAGGTGGCAGGGTGGCTTAGGCGGCAGCAGACAGAGGCAGAGAGGAGAGTAAGGTTGGGTTTTTGGAGTTTGGGGTTTTTATTGTTTAGGAGGAGAAGAGGAGAGGGAAGTCGGATTTAGGAGTTAGGTGATCGAATCCGGGCGGCAATGATTGAATTCGTGCGGCGGCGGCGATGGCTTGGGAGTGAAATGGTGATTTTGAGGGTTTAGGAGAGAAATGGCTTGGGCTCGGGCCGTTTTCGAGTTAAAAGGATGTATGATAGCCGACAATTTATATGAATTATTCTCGGGTATATTATACCCGACGATGTGTCGTATGAACGTCTTCGGATATAGTATATCCAACCAGAAATGGTAAAAATAGTCTGATATATCCTGAAAATATTTTGAAAAATTAGCCTCGATCATTTGAAAACACAATTCACATAAAAACCTGTTTGGATCATCACCCTTCAACAAAAATTTAACACATCCATTTTTAATCAAGGCGCATAATCAGAATGATCGCTTGACTCTGATTCGGTGTCCGTATTAATTTCTGGTAATATGTGTTGTTCCTCTTCACCAGAGTCTTCATTGTCTTCATTTGGATTGACATCAATAAGTTCTGCTCAAGGAAGTTGAACCATACTACCCGGATTCACATTGTTAAGGCGAATTGTCGAGGAATCTAAAATATTAATTGTGTGTGGCTCTTAGTCTGCAGTAACTTTTTCATTCTCTGTGGCATCACCAAGTATAGCAGCACTGTATATGTTTCTAGGAACAACATGGTTAACTACTTTCCATGCGCCTTTGTGCACAAGATCATCAAGATAAAACACTTGTTTTACCGCTGTGGCAAAAACAAAATGGTCATCTTCATACCATGTTGTAGCAGTATTCACCGAAAAGTAGTCATCAGTCATTGTGTTATTGTGTTCCGACGGCTAGTATCAAACCATCTACACTAAAACAAGTGCACTGTCGTACCTTCCCCATAAATTAGTTCAACCACTGAATGGAGAACGTCGTAATAGTAAATACCATTTTGTTGACCATGCACCATTACCCTAGAGTTCTGTGTTTTCCGCCTTGGGTCTCTATGTGCACATATAAATTGCATGCCATTGACCTTAAAAATCTGATACACTCTTGAAGTTATCGGTTTCATCGCCAAAAGTCTCAATTCGTGTGACCAGTTTGAGTTACCATCATATTCTACGTGGTTCATCTAAACCAATAATAACCAACATGTTAGATGACGAACGTCAAGATATTAAATTATATATATCAATAAGTATATATATAGACGTACCCAGCAGTCAAAATAGTTTGCAAACTCCATATTGTGGTACTCAAGATCACCACTAACCTGAGGACAGTATAGATAGAAGTTTTTCCAATATTGCATTTCAGGACAGTTAATCAATACCCATCAGTGAGTAATGACTAGACCATATTGTTCCAACTGGTACGACTTAAAAAAATTTCCACCAACTTCAACATCATATGAGAGGATAGAAAGTCTGGACTGTGGTTCATCTACCGGCATACAGAGCGACCTCTAGTGTATATATACAAAAATATACAACAGTAGGCAAAACAAGAAACCTACTGGAAAAGAAAGGTAGCTCGAACACTAAGCCTTCGACTGCGACGTGAGACACAAGAATCAAAACTGCAAACTAGGCACGGAAACCGAAAAGCCCAGGGGAGAGACAAATAAAATCGTTAGAGTGAGTAGACGAAAATAATCATATGCCTTTCACCCTTTATATATATCATTAAACAAAGCGAGTTCATAAAATAAATGGAGGTGTCAGGCAAATTTCTCAAGCCCGACGCTCAGGCGAATCTCTCAAGCCCGACGGTGATAGACTAGGCGAATCTCTTAAGCCTAGTGGAGGGGAATCTCTCAACCCTGGATCTGGACTACCGGTGATCAGCCGAGTAGCCAATGCATTGATGCTAAGTAAATGCCATCACCATATAAAATATAAAACAATACCTCCAAAAACAATAAATAATCTCAACATCGTACTATAAATAAATACGGAAATCAAGAACTCGCTACGACAGTGTAAATAAAAAGATCCACTCACAGATAGCACAGGGAGCACACGCTCTAATCACGAGATCCGACGGAAGATCCCTCGCCCAACGTACGATCTTGATCCCCTGAATAATCACAAAATATAACTGATCAAAATCACAGTTCATAACTCTGTACCACACCTCTGAACCAACCATTTCTGGAAACATATAACTCAATACAAAATAATCGACGTAAACTCCCGAAATCTCCACATAAACCCTCGACTAAAAATCCGGCATCCAAATCAACTCAAAAACTTTCAAGGCGATGATCGGAGCGCGATTACGAGCAAAACGACATAAAATTCATCAAAATCTAAAAAGTCAACGGGTAGCCGGAGCTCCGCCGCCGCCGCGCCGTCAACCGGAGGAATTTCCTGGCTGCCAAGCTCACCGTAGCTTCTCCTCCTCAAGCCCAACACATCTCTCAACTGTGTCGTCCACCAATTCCAAGCCAAATCGCCGGAAATCAGCTCGAAAGTCACGAAACCCAAACCGGCCGGAAAACTTTCTCCGGAAAAATCCTCCGTGAGGCCATCTCGGCCTCCCAACCTCAAGGGGTCTCCTTCCTACCTCGAACCCATCCTTTTCCACCAGAAACCCCCCTCAGAAAGTCGTCGGAGCACCACCCCCATCCAACCCGATTCCAGCCAAAAATTCAAGGATTTCAACTCACTCCCTCTCCCACAAATCGAAACCAATTTTCACAAATCCAAGTTCTAAACAGTTGCAAATTTCAAGGAGAATCTAAATATACCAAAATCAAAGCTGGAGGTGGCCGGAAACGTGAAGTCTGACGGCGGCAGTTCGCAACACGCGGTGGAGCTCCGGTCAACGAAAGTCAACGGTCAAACTTCGGTCAACATCAGTCAAACTTCCTGAACAGTGTTTTCGATAATTTTTCGACTATTTCCGATATTTATACTCACGGCTCAATACGATCGACGGTCCAAATCGAATCACAAACACGTTTCGGATAACTCAAATCTAAACAGATAAACACAACGAAATTCCACGATTTCAAATATTCATAACATATTCCTCGGTTATCGAAACAATTATCTGAAACTGCTCACGAACTCAAAATCACGTGTACTACAAATCTCGTGAAAAGGCTCAACTCAAATTCTCGTCCGATAATTAAGTCGTAAACTGAACCGCCAATTCGATTAATTTACGGAAAACTGTAATTACTCGCTAACTCTTGAATTAAGCTGATTAACGTACCAATTCTGATTCGGGTCGTCACTCCCTCGCCACAAAATCGATCATGATCACCTGAATAACAGGGATACGATTAATACATATTCGATTTCAACATACGGAGCAAATACGTTAAGAACCCCGCGTTCTCGAAAAGCGTATTACTCGAAATATCGACGAGAATAATAAAATTCCTAAAATACACCCAAATAACTCTCATCCCAAATTAACACACTCAATTCAACTCGAAAACCTCACGACTACGATTGGGGCGCGATTACGAGCAAAACGACATAAAAATCTCTGAAAACCACAAAAGTCAACCCCTCGCCAGAGCTCCGCCGTTGACCGCTGGCAGCGGCGCGGAGTCAATGGTAACATTCCCCGGTGAGCCATACACCAAAATCTTCCTCTCCTCAAACCCAAACAAACCCCCAAAACCTCATCTTCATTCAACCACCACCGTGGCCGGAATTTGGCCCAAAAATCTCGCCGGTTTCTCTCACTCCGGTCACCACCACGACACCACTAAAACCACCTCCTTATCCCAAATTAACAGCTCAGAAAATCTTCAAAGGGTTGAGGGGAACTAAACCCCCCACACCCACGATGCCAAATCTCGCCGGAAACTGCCACCCGATTCCAGCGAAATCCATGAACTTCACCGAGTTCGAACTCCCTCAAAATACAACCAATTTTGTACAAATGAATACATGAATCAATAGGAAATCAAGAGAGCTTTCTGACCATACCATGAACACGGCCGGAGGTGGCCAGAATCGACGGGTCCGACGGTGAAAGTAAATCGGGTCGGTGGAGGAAAATTGGTCAACTCGGTCAAACTCGGTCCACCTCGGTCCAAATGTGTGATTTCTCAATTTTTACGACTATTCGATATTTATACGTCGCGAACCGACCAAACCCACGACTCGGATAACTCCAACACAATCGGATAAGTACGACTAACTCGACGACAATTTCAAATATTCATTTTATATTCCCCGATTATCCGAAAAATCCTCTGAAATCTCCTGTGAGCTCGAAATTAAATCCTCTACAATTTTCGCGAAGGAACTCAAACCAAATTTTTGCCCGATAATTTATTCATTAACAAACCACATATGTATAATCAACTCGCGATAATCACATGTTGTGCCGATAATCATATACTCAAAGTTCGGGTCGTTACACTTGTCTCGATAAACTCTACGAATTTCCTCATTATATTTCCCCAAAATAGAAAGTCTTGTTATGCTTGTTCACTGCGGCTATTATATTTTCGATAAATTTCCGTTGATCATAACTTTCTTGTCATAATTCCATTTTTGGCATTCTTCGCGTCTACAGACTCGTATCGACAATTTCTACGACTTCCACCCAAAATCAACCAACTTTAACAATCTAATAAAAATTCAACTAGAAGCTCTAAATATTTACTGACGGTAATAAAACTAATTACCATTCTTAATTAACCTTAAACAAATCAAAAAAATAAATTCTCGGGACTAGATGTCACAAGAGTATTTAAGAATATTATACTCCTAGTATCTAGATGTGTGTCTTAGCCTAATTAGCATAGAAGTAAATATTCTCTCAATCCCTAATTTATAAGGATATGAATTGTAATAAATTGTAAGATTAAACTCACTCGTGGTACCCAGACTCTTTGTGTTATACCTAAAAGGGTCCCAAACTTTAAAACCTATAAAAATGTTACCCAAACTTTGTATTACCATACCTGGAGCGTTTTTCTGTCAGCGACTCCTCTAGTTCCATCGAAATTAATGACATGGCAACCTTGATTTTGAAATTGAAGGTAAAAAGTCCTTAATACCCTTATTTTAATTTTTTTTCTTCTCTCTCTACCATGTTCCATCTAAATTCTTTGGTGATGCAGAGCCTCCGGCTCAAACAATGTTGTCCACCTCGACCTCTACCCCTCTTCATCCCCATCCTCATCCACGTTACCTCCCTCAAATCCTTCCCTCTCTATCGATGTGGCCGAGTCAGCCTTTCATCCCAGCTTGTTGATATCGACTCCGGAGCCATTTTGGGCCGATGACGACGACCCTCATGAAGTGAACCAAGTCGAAGCACCACCAAACCGAGCTCAGAACCATTCGATGAGTTTGATGGGTTTGAGGTTGAGGTAGTAGGCTCCGAGCGAGGTGCAACGGTTGTTGATCCATGTGATCCTAGCCGCAACCCTGGCTCAGCGGCGCGCGAAGCTTGCCGGAGGTGAGCGACGTTGACAATAAGGCGCCTCAGACTAGTTGTAGCTATTGTCGCACCATTTGATCTGCCGATTGGGTTTAGAGAGAGAGAGAGAGAGAGAGAGAGAGAGAGAGAGAGAGAGAGAGAGAGAGAATAAATAAAAAATATAAAAAATGAAAAATGGGGGAATAAATAAAAAATATAAAAAATGAAAAATGGGATTAATGTCTTTTTACCTCTATTTTTCTAAAATAAATTGTCATGTCATCAATTTCGAAGAAATAAGACGGCTCATTGACGAAAAAACGCTTCAAGTATCACGGTAATACGATTTTAAAGTTTAGGTGCCACTCTGATAGGTTTTAAAGCTCGAGATCATTTTAGATATAGTACCAAGAGTAGGGGTACTACTGGTTAATTTAATCTTAAATCGTAATGTATATTTGAAATCATCTATCAATAAATAAAGTACAATTTCAGTTATATTTTCTACATATTTTTATTTCTCCTTAAACAAAATTATTATTAAATACAACATAGGAATAAATATGTGAAAGTAATGTTGTTTCCTTCTTTTTCCTGTACAAAATAAGCATTAGAAAGGAAATTCAACATGAATTTCTTGACTACTTTCCCAAGCATCTCCGAACAACGTAAAGAAATCGAGTAAGAAATTTCTTCATCCATGAAAAAAGAATTCCTAATAAATAAATTTTCTTGCTATAAAATTTTCGTGCTTCACGAAACACGGAATCGATTCGGATTCGAGATTTATTTACAGAACCAGTGCTCAGCTCTAATAAAAAAGTTAGTGTACGAAGTTACAAACGTTGTGATAAAAAGGAGTTGCTGAGTCTTGATCACCTTTGACTGTATCACGCCACCAACATCGCAGCGCGTCCACATTTTACCCGTTCATTGCAAAGTTTTTAACCCAATCAACCTGTAATCTTGAATTCCCCATATTAGCCCCCCTCGTAACACCCATAATTCCACTCCACCCCCAAAGTCAAACCCTTTAATTGGACACCTCAGAATGTTCGCGGAAAATGTAGAAGAAAAGAAGAAAGGGTGTTTACGTAATATCGACGAAACCAATTGTCCTCCCAAGTCCCAATGGTCTAAAACGTCACGCGTTCTCCAAGCTCAAATGCCAAGTCATCTACCAGCGTGTACTCCAACCACAAAACTCTTCGGAGCGGACATGTGTTTTTTCTTACCTCCGGTAACTGGTCTCTCTTTCTCTCTCTCTACCTGACTCGTTCGTATAAATATCACTTCCAGCCAAAACTGCTACGAAATTTTTGCCAGATTTTTTATCGCGAGAAAAGAAAATCCCAACAGGAAAGTAATCTCTAGAAGCCGCACGAGAGTAGAAGAAGAAGACCCGTTTGCTGTGATTTTCTGTGGTATATTTGTGTGTAGAAGAAGATATATGGTTGTGGGTGAAAACTGAAAAAATGGTGGCAGAAGCTAATAAGATCCTGTGTCAGCGAAACGTTGTTCCGGTGTACTATGCTAAAGGGATCAGCGTACAGGAGGTTGGAGATGTAATTTCAGTTTCTCAATCGGTTTCGCCCAAGAGTTTTGACCGGAATCGAGTTCTGGAGGCGGTCTCAGCTGCCGCCGACCTGTCGAGCTCTCCAGCTGTGAGTTTTTCTCATCTAATTATTTAAGTATATTTGAGGTTGTTGGTGTTCGGTGCTATCTGGGTGGTTTGGTTTATTTGTTTTTAGTTTATGCTTCTGGAATTCGTGTGGTTTCTGATTGTTTAGAAATAGAACTTTGTGGTGCTTAGTTACTAGATTAGTTCTTTAGGAGGAGAATTTTATAAATATAAAAAATTTATTGGCAGTTGATTTGGTGAAATGATAATCCAAAAGAACTAAGAATTAGAATTTTAACAGAACAGAGAAATGACTCAAATGAGAGAACTTTTGTACCAGGTAGAACTCTAGGGAGTAATACAGGCTGATTATTGATTTTGAAACATTAGAATATGCTGTCAATGAATGATATTGATTTTCAAGGCTGATAATTTCTAGGTTTGACTTTATTTCAGAGCATCTGTTGGGTCATGTCTGAAACTTTATCTTTTTTTGTTGGCTCAAAAGTTTAAGGGAGCGATGTTTATAAATATGTGACTGTTAGTATATCTGTCAATTTCAATCTTATTACTTTCAAATATAACGATGAAACACGTACTGGATTTTCCTACTTGTTGTGGAACTCTTATTCAAATACACCTCACTGTTATAGATTTGTACCGCATGCCTAGAATTTCCACTTGCTGCTCACTTAGAACAATGCTTGAAAGTAGAAGTTCATAAGATTCAAGCATGAAATTGATAGTTTTCTTTTACTTATTTTTAGGAAGTTAAACCAGCAGACTTGGCTATTGAGCCAGCCGACCTGCAATTCTTTCCCAGTCTCCGATCTGGTAGCTTTGCTGACATTGGACCCCGTAGATACATGGAAGATGAACATATACTATTAGATGATTTATCCTCACACTTGGGATCACACTTTAATCTTCCCACCCCAAGTGCTTTCTATGGTGTATTTGATGGACATGGAGGACCTGAAGCGGCAGCTTATGTGCGAAAGAATGTCATGAGACTGTTGTTTGATGATGTCAATTTTCCCCATGCTTCTGAAGTTGATAAGAGTTTCATACAAGAACTTGAGAATATTCTTCGCAAGACATTTCATCAGGTTGACCTTGCTTTGGCAGATGACTGCAGTGTAAGCAGTTCCTCCGGGACGACAGCATTAATTGCTATGATATTTGGAAGGTAAAACTGCTCCTTGGAAGTTAGAATTCTTTAATTCTCCTTACTAATTTGTCCGAGAGAAAGAAAAAATGACTTTCCTTGCAGAGCTTGACCAAGACCTTAATCAATATTAATTACAATCATCTGCTGGTATTTTACTTCATTGTATCAAATGTTACAATTGTCTGCTATTATTTTACTGTCAGTCTTATTCTACTCTTGCCAGTATCTCATGCATGATTCGGTTAAAATTTAAAAGTTGATTTATCTGAAGATGTGTCATGATTGGGATTGGTTCTTGTATATATGTGCATTTGATCTTATGCCACTACTGAGCAAACTTGTTTCGTCTTTTCAGGCTTTTGATGGTGGCCAATGCTGGTGATTGCAGAGCAGTTCTCTGCCGAAAAGGACAGGCAATTGATATGTCTCAAGATCATAGGCCCATTTATCCCTCGGAAAGGAAACGTGTAAAGGCATTGGGCGGATATGTTGATGATGGGTATCTGAATGGTGTGTTATCAGTTTCTCGAGCCTTGGGTGATTGGGACATGAAGTTTCCTCGTGGCTCTGCTTCACCCCTTATTGCAGAGCCAGAATTCTGCCAGATGGATTTAACAGAGGAAGATGAATTTCTCATCATAGGGTGTGATGGGATCTGGGATGTAATGTCGAGTCAGGATGCAGTTAGCCTTGTTCGTCGGGGTCTGCGGCGGCATGATGACCCGGAGCAGTGTGCCAAGGATCTTGTCACAGAGGCTGTCCGCCTCAACACATGTGATAATCTCACCGTGATTGTTGTATGCTTCTCATCTCTTGATCACCGGGAACCATTATCCCCGACTCTGAATCGGAGATATAGATGCTGCAGCCTTTCTTCTGAGGCCCTCTGTAGCCTGAGGAGCTTGTTGGACAGCAATGCCAGTGGTTGATTGGACATTCTATTTCTCAAATAAGCATCATCTTGGCAAGAGACTACATTTTTTGGCTGCTTCATTTACCGAGTTGGCAGCTAGCAGTTTTGTGACTTTGTCGGCGAGATCAGCTCAGGGTTTGATGTACATATAAAAGAAAGGGGTGGCTGATGGTGGTTGTGTTGTAATATACGAGTGTTGAGGCATTTTTTAATTGACAGTGTCCAGAGAGACGGTGCATCTGTTGTAAATTCACCCATTTGTATCTCTGTAACATAACTTAATTTTAATCTGTGGTCTTCGTTTTTTTTTTTTTTTGATCAAGCTAGTGAAACTTTCATTAAACCACCATCGGGGAAAAACCCAATTAAGTGAGTCCCAACAGTTCGAATGCAATCCAAACAGATTAGGAAATTTGTAATTCAAACCTAAATTACATTGCTCAAGGTAAATGGCGTAATCTTGAAAAAATAGCATAACAGAAAATATTCTAGTAGTTTGCCAATTTCACCATTGTGTTGCTCTGCCACAACAATTAATAAAAATGTCGCAATAGAAGCCATAATCCAAGAATTTCATCAGAGGGGCCGAAGCTAAGCAAATTTCAACACACAACTCAACAAACAAACAACAGTTGACAAGATGAGATCCCCCACTAGATTAACAGTACATTCACCATCTTCGAGACTAAGAAGAACCCATGATTGTCACTCTGGTATTCGGGTTTGTTCAGCTGCCCTTTAATTCGACATCTACTTTTTACTGATGATAGCTTATTGTTTGGTAAAGTTTCTTTGTTTGAAGACATGCATATCAAGGAGTTTCTGAAAGAGTATGAAGTTATCTCAGGGCAACAGATTAATTTTGACGAAAGTAGCATAGTTTTCAATAAGAAAGTTCCAAAAGTGCAGAAGGAGGAATTAGCTACTTATCTTGGGGTATCCATTGAGGAAAAACATGAAAAGTATTTGGGTTTACCAACTTACAATGGTAGGAAAAAATATACTTTTTATTTTATAAAAGAGAAGTTGGGCAAGAAGCTTGAAGATGGCAAAGGAAGATGCTTAGTGGTGCCGGCAAGGAGTTACTAATAAGAGTTGTCGCTCAGACTCCTCCCCCATACTCGATGAACTGTTTCATGTTGCCTAGTTCGTCATGTGAGTCTCTCAATCAAATGTGTGCTAATTTATGATGGGGAAGTGTGCCCGAAAACCGAAAGATTCATTGGTTGTTATGGGAGAAACTTTATTTGCCCAAGGAGGAAGATGGTATGGCTTTTCGTGATTTTCATGCACATAATCTAGCTTTATTAGCTAAGCAAAGTTGGAGGTTACTACAGTTTCCTAATTCTTTAGTGTCCAAGTTGTTTAAAGCTCACTACTATCTGGAAGGAAATTTACTTAAGGTACAAGTGAAAGGCGCGGTATCCAATTGTTGGAGAGCTATTACGTCGGCTAGGGAGGTTTTGAAAAAATGTTTAAGACGTCGAGTGGGTACAGGTGACTCCATTCAGGTACATCAAGATCCATGACTTCCAAGGCCCTATACTTTTAAGCCTTTGGGTTGTACAACATCTTTGGGGACAGTAGTTCCTTAGTTGATTACTGAGAAAAGAAGTTGGGATGAGCAGAAATTGTATGAATGGTTTACTGTTCAGGAATACTGAATTGATCTTGAGCATTCCTTTGAACTCGCATTTGAGCTAGGACCGATGGATGTGGCATCCGGATAAGAAGGGACACTTCACCATTCGGACAGCATACAAGTTAGCTAGGGGTATGCTTCACAATATTTGGAATGGTAGCTCAATGCCATTAGAAGACTAGGTGAAGCCCCACGCTATAGACGCGGTTGAACGTTAAGTTTGAAGGAAAAATTGTTAGGGGATGAAGAAATTGGGAAAGAAAATAAAGAACATAGGTCTTTTAGGATAAAATACAGAACACAAAAAGTGCTGGATATAAATCTAATATAGGCATTGGAATGCAGAGTACTTAAAATGGAGAAACGACCCATATATTACAGACATTACATTTGTCCCGAGTGGTGTTCTCGAGAAACAGAAATTAGTTGATCATTTATTGTTCCTAAAACGCAGAAATCACACATATATATTATAGACATCAGATTGGTCCCTAATAGTATTCTTGGAAAGCAGGAATTGGTTAAGTATCCAACATGGGAGAAGTTGCAAAACATAGACATCAGATCACAAATGGCACACATTGAGTCGTGGTGTTCTTCAGGAAAAACACTACTTCTTTTGGCATTGACGTTCAGTCCTGTATATATGAGAGATAATTATTTGGAAGAACATTGATTTTTTTATGAAATGTAAATCATGATCCGTATATCATTCATGCCAAGGGTGTGTTATAAAATGATCAGCCAGTTGTTTTTCTAGCATAATTAGATCTTTTACCTTTTTCAGGATTAAAATTTCTACGTGTAGGACTACCTTGTAACTTAAATTTGCAGGTGATAAATGAAATATCAAGTTATCTCTTCATCCACTAAGAGAGAGTAGAGTCCATCATAATCCAGACAATCATAAACTTGAGCCCTCTATTCCAAAGCAACACGTGCGTTGATACTCATCCCAATCGTTAATTTTTTGATGTCCCTAATCAATTTTGTCATCTTTGATCAACCTAGAGTAATTCACAATAAATGTCAGTGTGATCGGAAAAAAAAATTAAACAAACACGTAGTATTTTGAAACTATGAGATGACCGTATATACAAAAAAAAACAGCACTATATGTGATATATACACAAATTCATAATAAACAGATGATGAAAGGGACTTATATTTTATAGACATGGTTTGACTATCTCTATATGTTCAGGAAGAGTGATACTGAAAGTGTGATGGGTACTTCAGATCCAAGAGCAACCCTGACATTGAGGCCTTTGAATTTCAAAATTCCTGTAGAATCAGAAGTACTCACCGCACTCTTGCGTTTATCATTCTCTCATCTCAATGGTGGGAATCTCAATCTACAAATTAGAAAAATTATATGGAATTGTTATTTACCTCTCTTTTTGTAATAGACAGAACATATCAAACTCTTTTCTCATAAACACAGAAAAATATTTAGAACAATGGTATTTACCTCTGTCTTAGTGCAATACCACTTTTGTCCCAAGTTCTCTGGAAAGAACATTTTTGTTGAATTTTGTAGTTCTGCAAAGAGAAAAATATTTTGTAAAAATATTAAGAGTCGAAAGTGGAAGCATAGAATGGCTAAT
Source organism: Geum urbanum (assembly GCA_946800695.1). Classification (NCBI taxonomy): domain Eukaryota; kingdom Viridiplantae; phylum Streptophyta; class Magnoliopsida; order Rosales; family Rosaceae; genus Geum; species Geum urbanum. Next base: position 12,768,106 of record OX327008.1, on the reverse strand, counting down.
GGAATCATGGACAGTTATTCACCAACAACCCAATGATACGCCATCAATTCCTCCCTTATTCAATACCCAAATCCCCTTCTCTTCTTCACATTCTCGGATCCGAAAAAAAATCAATAAAAAGGATTTTACCTACGATTATTTTGGAGTGCAAGTCATGCGCAGTCAAGTAGGTGCGCCGTTGAGCAGGAAGCCGGTGATTATCAACTTCTGGTGATAAGAAATCATTCAGATCATCACCTTTTTCAGGTAATAGAAATTACTTTCTTAATATCTTACCTGCTAAAAATCATAGAAAAGTAATGCATGAGAACTAATTGACATGAACACCATGACAATACAATACACCCTTAAAATTATAAGTATGAAAAACAACAGCACCTTATCATGATCAGCAATCAAAACCCATATCAGGCCCCTCAACCTAACGAAAATGATATCGGGTGATAGAAGATCTATCCCTCCCATGATAAGCAACCAAAAAATCTGGAATTTCATTCCATCACAACACACCTTCATGTATCCATGAACCTAATATCTATTAGAGTATAACCATACCATATATGCCATAAAAATGCTGAAACAAAAATGACACCAAAAATATAATAGAAGTAGGAGTGTTGCTTCTTCAAATTCAGCACCATAAAAAAAATATCACTAGGTTAATGTTAATTCAATTCTACATCATGTTTGGTTTTCTTATTTTCTTCAACTACAATACTTAGCTAGGTTAATGTTAATGTCATGGAAACATACATCTAAATTTAGTTGAGTCTAAATAATTGAGAGAACAAAAGATTTTCAATCAATAAATGAGATTGTCATGAAATGTGAAGTAAAGTATGTTTTGTACACTTGTAGCAATAACTGTATAATCTATATACCATTCAAAATTCAGACTATAAGTAGTGCATATTTGAAAGTATTACAAACAAGAAAAGGCTATGAGGTATGAGGCTTGAGAATCAATTCAATTGTAAAAATCAAACGAAACACCTCAACGCAATTAGTTTTAAGAATCTAACTTCAACTTCTCTATTAGTGATAATCTGAACACATTCCCTATAATCAGTTGATTTCCATCCATAGACATACCACTCTGAGTCATACAAAAAAGTAACATTTACCAAACGCAAAGTTTATATCTATATAATTGATCTTGTATAAATATAACCATTTACACACACAAAAAAATACAAACCAATGACAGTTCGACATGAGCCTAGATCTCTCAGGCAATACCTCCATATTAGGTTTTCCGCCTCTAAGATACTTGTTGCTTAATTCCGCCCTCATCATTGAGCTTTTGCAAGTAAATATAAAATTAACCAATTTTTCCAAGATATAAATTTTGAAATTGAGACAAAAAAATTAAAGCAAAGAACCTATTCAGTAAGAGGCACAATAGGGCCTCGATCCACACACATTTTGTTGGTTCCGCAATGCAATCAAACTGCAATAGTTCAACCGACACTTCACACCTCAAAGTAAAAATAACTCATTTTATCCATTCTTCATTTCACGACCTCCACTATCTAATAAAAGTAAAAAACCCAATTGAAATGAAAATATATACTATCAAGAAAGTAGCTAAAACCCATAAACCCAGTAGTGAGAATTATCACATCAATTGAACTGGGTTTAAAGCAGAAACCGCAATAGAGAAATAAAACCACCCCCATTTCCCATAAACAAAACTACAAATTACTCACACAAATCATAACTTTGCATTTGAAGAATTGTGCTTATACATATACGAATGCATATTTTTTTCAAAGCTTTAAATGCCTTTGAAAATGCTGACTATTTTAGCAAGTGATCGTTTTGGCCATATATAAACAAATGCATCCCCATTTAAAATAAATGATTCATATATATAAATGGCCAAAATAACTATTTCCCTAGGTAAACAATCTATCATTCTCATCAGAATTTGAAAATTAGAAGAAAAATTATAAAACAATGTGTATCAGTCAACTTCTTATTACAGTTGAAAACATGAGTCAAGTTTACTATTTACTAAATAAAAATGACACAATGTTTAACGAAAAAGAAATATGGTTCCAATTCATCATTACTTAAGAAATATGAGTCAGTCAAAACGAACACTTGCAATATAACAGTCAGTTTTATAGACACAATGTTAATCTATTTCAATGTCGTCACTACAGATAATGAAAAAGACTGCTACAAATTGAGAATATTTGGAAAAAGCAGATATGGTTCCAAATTTTAACAAAAGACCACATAAAAATGAAACCCAAAACCTAAATTGAAAAGAAAAGAAAAGCAGCATCTAGCACCGAAGTATATGGTTATAGAACAATGCTACAACTTGAGAAGATTTGAAAAAAAAAAAAGGTTCCAAGTTCTAACAAAAGAACAAAATCAAGTAAGAAGAAAATCAAAATGAAACCCACAAAATTAAATCAAAATTAAATCAAAATGAAAAGAAAAGATCCATCCAACAATAAACAATTTCATATCTATTCTTCCTATTTATATTCTCATAAATTTCATTGTAGATAGTGACAACTGTAAACAATTGAAAGAACAAAGACATCAAAATTCAAAAGCAAAGAAAGATCCCTTATCAAGAATTCGGAATCATAAAGGTGTGTTTCGATATTGTATTTTGGAGGCATCAAAACCAGCTTTCTCAAATTCAACAGAGATTTTAAAAAGGAAAAGAAAAAAAAACAATATGGGGAATAAAGAACTTACCGAGTTTCTTTCTTTGAGAGAATCCACACCGGGAGAAAAATCCCGACTGGATAGTAATTCCTCTGGTGGGACCCAGCCAGAAAATAGGAGTTCCTGGGCTTAGGGGGCATGCAGCGGTGCAAGGGGGGGAGACCGGGTGTTGACAGAGAGAAATTCCTCTCCAGCGTCATCAAATCGATCGGGGGAGAGAAATTTCTCTTGGCGGAGCCCACGCATATAGGTGAAGCCAGGCGGGAATTTTTTAAAAAAAAATTAGCGCGTGTAAGACACGAGTCGGTATAAAAGTAATTTTTTTTAACCGAAGTTACCAACCAATGACAGTCCGCCACGTGGTAGGCTGTCGGCCAGCACAGTAGCCAACGACTACTTCATTCTGGACAGCTCTAATTCAAATTCAAAGGCAACTCACTGTTTGCTTCTGAAAATTTCATAACGGATACTACAAAAAAAAACTCCCAAAAAATCCTAAAAAATTTCTAATAACCCTACTATTTTTCTATAAATACTGAAAGTAATCGGTACTGAAAGTAAATTACATCCAAGGTATATACACCAACTGATCATGACTGTGGAATACGAGGCCCACATATGTAACCCACATCTCAGAAACAAAAACACAAAAAAATGATTGTTGATGGGAAGAATAAAGAGCATAGAAATAGTGTACCAAGTGCAACATAGATCCACACTTGAAATATACTAGAAGCAAAGCATTTAAGTATATGAGATAAAACAAATGGTATGGCCATATTTGGAACCAATCTAACTTAAACAAAGTACCTCTTTGCCTAGATACTCCTTCACGAAAGTGACACTTCAACGAAATCTAGGTTGGAAGTAACCAAACCACTCTTTTCAAGCTTTCCGTACAGCATGTCAGGTTTGACAACCAATTTGGAGGTAGATAGCCAAGTCCCCTTCTTAAGTAGCTCTTTGAAATCAGTTGATTCAGTCACCTAAAGATCGAGCCAGAAATAAACAAAACCAAGCAACAACCCACAACAAATATATGTTATGCAACATCATAACACATAGCTTAAAACCTTAAAGGGTACTAATGGAACACCTTAAAGGGTATCAATGGAACACATAGCTCGAAATCATATGATTTCCTCAGGTAAACTTTTATGTCCTCAGGTAAGTCGAAATCATATATTTTGATTTTTTATACTACAAATTTGTCTAAGTTTCAAGCTCATACATAAACAATAGGGTAACTGAATTAGTTTTACCAACTACTTAAAAATAGGACAGGCATAGCTCTTCGTCGTACACTAATATGGTCTCACAAATAAACTTATTATCACTCCAAATGGAAATACAATGTATTTCTAGAGAGACTAACTGTTTCATAAAAGAGCTGCAAAATAATGTAGACACAATGTATTTCTAGGCAGGATAGATGTAGTTAAACTACTCGACTACCTTTCTCAAATTTGAAGCTTGCTCCTCTAACTTATTAATTTCGTCCCCAGGTGAGTTTGTGTCCATTGCATCTGCACCATCTTCAGATGTGGCCTAATTCATTTTAAAACTTTCAATACTACCTTACCATATGCATAGACATAGAGAATGAACTAATCAAAAGACACCCCAAGGTTAGACCAAAATATCAAAAACCATAGATTGAAATACAACAATGGTAAGGTAACAAAATACATTAGGATCAATTGCCGCATTTGAAAGGCAACAAATTTCTGAATAATGGAGAAGTCATCTCGCCGGCTAAATCTCACCCACTTATTCTATACCAAAATCTCCAGAAAATTGATTGAAATACTTATAATCCCTCAAGACTACTACTGCCATTTCTATAAGCAATTGTGGATAAAAATGATGAAAACGAAGCTTGAATAGCAAATATTTTCTGGGAGTTAGCAAATTAAAGTCTGTATATTTAGCTAGTAAAAGTGTTAAGAAATTTTGTTATATAGACCTCTTTAAGTTACCAGAAACCTTTGCACTGAATATCTCTCCAGCAGCTGATATGAAGCTAAGTTTTCTAGCAGTAGAAATTTTGTCAATGTAGTCAATTACCTGTCACAGTTAGACAAACTAAGAATCTCAGATTATTTGCATAGAGATCTTCCGAATAATAATACTCGACAACTTTGTCACCGATTCAGAATCAACTCTAAAATTCTCTTTGTTTAATTCATTCAACAAATCTGACGTTGCAGTATATCTATAATCCTTATCCTTCCCAGTCATCTACACACAACAAATCAAACTCAAACAAAATCAATACATATCACAAAAGACAGTCTATCACCGAAACTAAACCTAAAAAAAAAACATAAACAAAATCTCGAAAAAGGTCATACCTTCTCCAATATCTCAGTCATTGCCATGTTTAACATCACAACAATCTAACCAAACCTCACAAAACACAGCTCACCTGTACGAAACCTACCAACGCAGACAAAATAAATCATAAGGTTAGAGAACGGAAATGGCCAAAACAGAATGGGGCTAAGGTTTCAGATCAATCGAGATTGAGAGAGAGATCAAAATTGCAACAGAAGCTATAGTGAAAGATGAGAGTGATCAATCGAACTCAGTTAAAGAGTTATACATCATGAGTGAAATTCACTAAAAAGGACAGGAGTAGTATAACTTTACCAAATTAGTTATAACTGTGCGAAAACCAAAAGATACTTAGTAAGAAACGACCTAAGGAAATTCCCAAAAATTTAAACTATTGAAAAGTCCGAACTTTCGTAACTGTATTGAATTTTGTGATCCCGTCTCCCTGCAATTTCGTGAAAAACTGCGCCGCTATTCTGATCCGAGCTCTGACGACGAATCCCTCCCCTTCAACTCGATCCACAATGAACAAAATAAATGGATGACCGAGGAACTCGGATCCAAAAAAAATTGATCAAAAGGAGTTTATCTAAGATGGTTTTGGAGTGCAAGTCATGCGTTGTCGAGTAGAAAGCCGACGATAAACACTGCGGCGTGAGTGATGGATCAATATAAGTGAGCGAGTTGTCACTACGTCCAATCGTAGATCTAGGTCTGGGTAGGAGAGAAAGGGAAAGAGAGACGGTATGGTAGGAGAGAAAGGATAATGAAAATCAAATGTGAACTCCCGCACGCATCGCACGAACAAAACGTGAATAAGCTACTGCCGCACACATCGCACGCATGCAACATGAACAGGACTATGAACAGTAAAACCCAACTTTGTTATATAGAAAATAGTTGAAAAAGTGTATGACGGATGCCGGTCCCTGGGAAGGTAAAGCTTCATATGTGGAGACCATGCAGGGGGATACTTCCAACGGTGTCGAACCTTTTGTCTAGAAGAGTTACAATCACTAATGGATGTCTTCTCTGTGACTGCCCTATTGAAGATGACTTACATATAGGATGGTATATTGGTATTGTTCCTTCACACGTGAAGTGCTATCTCAGTTTCCTGAGCTGATTAGGAGAGTTCCTTCACCCACAGGTATGGTTTTCCACGAATGGATAATTGTGTGTTGTTCTCGCCTTACTTCTGAAGAGTTTGTTCTCCTCTTGGTGTTGGCTTGGATGGTGTGGAAAGAGAGAAATCATAGATTGTGGAATGGAACAGTGAAGTCTCTGGAACAGGTGGGTTTGCAAATCAAACTTTATTTTTCAACTATGTGGTCTTTGTTCAAGAGAAAGAAAAAGGCCAAGGGACCCCGAGTTGCTAAGTCTTGGACAACTCCACCTTCAGGCTATGACAAGCTCAATATATATGGTTCTTTTGCTGCTGATTTACACCAGGAGGGCTAGGAGGCATTCTTCGGAACACTCTTGGAAATATTGTTGGAGGGCATTACAGAACATCGCAATCATATTTTCTCCCCAGATATGTCTGAGGCATTGGCTTTGAAGGAGGCTAGTGGATTTGCCATTCATCACCGCCTGGAGCACCTTATTATCGAGTCTCATTGCCAAGATTTCGGCAGTGCTTCATAATCAAGATGACTAGTGTGACTTCAGTAAGGTGGTAAATGACATAGCTTCTTTGATGACAAAGATCAATGATTGTCAATTTGTTCATGCTTATAGAGAGGAAAATCAGGTGGCTCACAAGCTTCGTTTAGCTTATGTTCCAGAAGTAATCAGGCTTGGTTTGGTGATTTGCTACAAGCTTTAGAGGCCATTGTGGCTATGAGTTGTACGAACTGATTTCTCTCGTCTTTAAAAAGAACGGCTTAACTATAAACTCCCCATAACTCACACTCGAGAAATGGATAGGACAAGCGAAGCTGCAAAAGAATACAACAAACTAGCTAAGTGGGGCAAGTGCACCCATCATTGGGTACACAAGTTAATGATGTGCTGGCTTTGCAGCCCATCGATTAAGATCCACCGTCATGTCAAAAAATACAAGCCTTGAGCTGCATGAGCACCACTATTGGCTTCGCGAGAATCTATTCCCACATAGAAGCTGTAAAGCTCGAACACATCCTTCTTATTTCTTGAGTCAAATTCCCCAGCAGCTCGCTTTTCTGTCCTGGAGAGCCTCCACCAGATCTTTTGAATCCGACTCAAAAGAAAACATTCTCAATTCCCATGTCAATAGCAGATTCCACACCCTTAGTAGCTGCTAACATCTCCCCCGCAGAGCAGAAGCACAAACAGAATGGGCTGAAAGGCCATCGATGACATAGCCAGACTCATTCCTCACAACTCCCATACCACCATGTTTGTGCTTAGTGATCAACCAGCCCGCGTCACAAATAATCATCACAATTCAAAACTAGTACTAGGAGGCTGCCGCTTCTCATCCCTCACAATATGAAAACATATGCAAGTACTAGCTTAATCATTATGAGAACAGCCATTTTCATTCAAATCACAGACGAAACGGAAAATACCACACAGAGAAAAAGTACATATAATTGTTTATTGTCTTCCTTCAATGTAAAGGCAGCCTTCTGGGAGATGTCCACTGACTTGTACTTTTGCTTCAATGGAAAAATCACTGGCATTCTGCTCTAACAGAACAAGATGGAGAAAGGAATGGCCACATCATTCTAAATATATTTGGTCGGTCAAATGAATCCACTGCTTCAATTGAACATAAGATTGGTCATCCATTTACAAGGTTGGTTACCATTTACAACATCATAAAGTTGAGTCTGCTTTGTAGCTTCTTGCAAATGTAGCGAACCTTTCCAAGCCACGTGCAAGTAAACTTTCAGTAAAAGGTTGCAGGGCCTGGATCATGTTCATAAGGAATCAACATGAGGAACTGCCTCAAATACACAATATTTTCTTTGGCTTTTAATTAATGCAATTAGCCCCAAGTTTTAGAAATGAAGAATGCTAGAAACCTTTTTCTCTACATTCTCCGCTTTCTACTCAAAATGTTTGATATAGGTGGGTGCTCAAACAATCTCCAATATGATTTCCAACTTGATACTTAAATATTTGTATCCAACTTTTAAATGATCAAGATAATGACTGCTTCCCATATCTAACATATAGAATGCTAGCATCATATTCCTCGGACCAAAAGAAAAAAATTCCTCAGCATTCTCCATTTTTTACAGTAATGTTCAAAGAGTTGAGAGATCAAATAATCTCCAATATGATCTCCAATTTGATTAATTAATATTTTTTTTTAATACACTGACTGGTTTTCATCATAATAATATATGATGTGATGGAAAGATATACTGAGAGGAGGCAACAAAGGTTTCAAAAAAGCAAAATACAAATGCGTTAGGAGAAAGTTGCTAGCATCCTCCTCTATATATTTTGCATTTTGCATGGGAATAAATTTTGTGTAGTAAGAAAACTTACTGATGCCACTGGAGCCAAAATTGCAGGAACTTCATAAAAGACCGTTAGCTGAAAAGCCAATATGAAAACCATTGTGAGCTACCCGATAAAGATATTGAGAAAAAGGAGTGTGCTATATATATAAATATATAATCAAGCTGAAAATGCATGATCTTCCAAGTAGTATCAATTGAATGGCCTTAATATTAAATGCACACAATGTTGCCAGTCTGTCTTTGATCGGAACAGGTGTATAAAGAAAATCCATTAGTCCATAACTGTATATATGAGAGAGATTTTTGAATTCATTATAAACAAAATAGGCCTCACTTCTACTATGCACGATGAAGGACCTTTTGGATAGAATCGAACAGCACCTCTGCAATGTAAATAAATCAAAATCAGTTTATACCAAAATTCTGATATCAGCACAACGCAGGATTCACCTTATATTTAACACTCACACTCTGATGGAGAACGGAAAACTTATAAAAGACATAATCAGCATAAGAATTAAGATTCCAACATTGTTCGAGTCTTTTACTGCTTATGGTTGTCAAGAATTTTCTAGAGTCTGTTTTGAGTAATATTTTCAGGAGTTTTCTAGAGTGTGCTTTGAATCTTGTTCTTCTTTTATCAGTCATTATTTCCAGACCTTTAGTATGCTAGAATAATAAATTCAAGTCAATTGTATAATGTCTGGAATCTTCTGTAGCTCCATAATAGAGCCTCTGTGTACTTGTTTATGTTTTCTATGAAAGAATAACCTGATTTCAACAGCCTTGAGTGTTACCTTAGCTTCTTGGTGCGATTCCAAGAGCCACCCTTTTCTGATGTGATTCCAGAATTCCAACAACTACCCATACCCATCTAAGTAGTTCCAGATTATTAAACCAATCCCTAAAACATTAGACTTCTAAATATATCCAACTAGTAACAATCTGATCCAAGACTTGATGTGGCTTTAAGGGAGGACAACTACTGAAATCTTCGATGACTTCTCATCTTGATTTAGATCTTTTCTATTTCTGTTTCTGCGTTTATATCTGCTATTTCTGAATTTTTCATTGCTGTTTGTTATTTTCTTCTACCTCAGTTACTGTTTGCATTATCATTTACTCATTCCTTCCCCTATCAGTTGCATTATCATTCACATATATAGAGGGCCTTTCCACTAAGGTATACTTTTTTTTTTATCATTTTCAGGTATAGGGCATTAGACAAACTTTTTGATCATATTTTAACATCTCCACCGTCCAAATATTAGGTCTATATGAGTAGATTATTCCTGTAAATTTTCAACAAAAATGGTGACCGTTAAGGTATCGAACTAGATTAAATCAAGGAACGGATCAAATCTGTCAAACCTGAACTGTTCATACTTATAAACTTCAATTGCAGTTTTGAATACCTTAACGACAACCATTTTGGCTGAAAATTTATAGGCTTGATCTACACATTGGGACCTAAAATCTGAACGGTAGAGATGGTAAAATTTGATCGAAAAGTTTGTGTAATGTTCCATATCTGAAAATGACCAAAAATAAGTATACCTTAGTGAATGGGTGCTGTAATATATATATATTTTAATCTAGTTTTAGGTTGTCTTGCGTCACACTCAGTATTACAGTCTCCCAATGTTTGCCTAAATAGATAGGAGACAAAAGATTCTTTGAACTCTTTCAAACTGAACTGCTCATTTCAATCCATAAATCTAAGTCTTCTATATGCGATCAACCTATCATCTGGTCATTGTCCTTGGTAGGGAGGGGACGGACATCTCTGATCCACAATAAAATTGGTCGAACCTAATTTCTATACGCATTTCTTTCCAATCTTTAACTTCACATACTACCTCAATAGGTTTAGCCAAGTACATAATCACGATAACTAACAGTCTATCCAAAGCCAGAGGATGCCCAAGTATAAATTAACAGTGGTAGCAGAGCAAAGTCTTTTATTAACAGAGTACTTGAAACCTATTTTTCCAAATACATACAAAATCTTAAATGCACACTCTTTCATAATCCTAATAGTACACAGTTTCTGCTAATGTTTCTCATGTTCTTACCTGTTGGGAAGACCTTCCAAAGATCTCCAGTGGATTTTCTGATTTGGGGTGGGCTGCACATAAGTAATTAAATCACAGTATGAGAGGGAGCATCATCATGATACATCATATTACTACTTATTTCTGACGATATATGGGCAAACTATTGAAGGAAAATAAGTAAGATAAGTCGAAAGGCGTGCCACATAATTAATTACCTTCATATTCCTAGCAAGCCATGAGAACTCAATGTCGCGCCCAAACGCTCTATACTTAAGTGACCATCGTGATAGGTCAGGTTTGTCTTCCAATATCTATATAAACGAATGAAAAAACATGTTTGCCTCAAATAAAATTCAAGGTCATCTATTATACGGGAGTTGATTATGACCTTTACAGATGAGATGAAGGGCATCCACTCGGAAATGGCCTCGCGGTCAGAGTAACAATTGTAGGCAACCGAAATAGGCACATCAATTTCCGTCTTTACTCTGCACTTGATCACATTATACAGTAATTATAAATAGTAAGGCTTGGATTTACATGCCAATTTTCGAGCACATACATGCAAGAACTCAATTTACATTAGTTATAGTTTCCATTAATACATTAGTAGCAACAAACATGTTTGACAAGTGTGCCATGAATCAGTTATGCTGCTAAAATGGGAATTAAAATCGTTCGAATCTGCCATATTTGATCACAAAGCCTACCTGTAAAACTATATTAAAGAAACCGATTGCATCGAAACACAGTATATATGGAGAATAACCTATCAAAAGCATTAGTGATTAAAACTCAACTTGAAAAAAACAAAGACAGAAAACAAACAAGAAGTCAAGAACAACTCAGTTATAACACGTCCTGGATCAAAAGCAATAAGAGAAGAGAGATGGTAATAATTACGTGCAGTCCTGCCATTGCATAACAGGCGAAAAGGGTCGGACTGAGGTCCGCTTGGAAAACCCATTTGGGAATCTAAAGAAGACGTCAGCAAGAGACGGCTGTTGTCTCAGAGAAGGAGAAGAGCTTATTCTCCAATTGGGTATTACGTGGGTGGTGGTGAAGAAACGGGCTGTACACTTGGGTCTTGAAATGTGCGCTGCGGCTGCTACAGCCGTCGCAGAAGCAGCAGTTGCAGACATGGTCAAACGTTACACCAACTGAAATGGAGCCGACGAGACTCAATACTCTGCTCCGGAGTCTGAACACCACAAAAATCAGTGTCGATTTGGCAATTTGTCATTCATTACTCACTGTATGACTCGGGCCTCCAAATTATAATGTGAACCTGAATATTACGGTTCGAATAGGCATCCGCTGGGCGCTGAAAACAGTAAAAATCTCTAAAATTTACTTTAAGCTTCCTTTTTAAATAGTTTTCTGCGTAGTCAATGTTTGCACGTCTGTTTTGGTCACTTAATACGCTTAGGTGGTCGTCTAACTAAAAAATAAGTAAAATTTAAAATTTCGCATTTTAACTTTTGGTTTAATTCGAATTAGAGATGATAGTCCACAACAAAATAAGTTAAAGGATTTGAAGATAATGTGTTTTAATGACATTTCCTTATTATTTTTTATATATTATTCATAAGATATCTATATATACTATACTAAATAATTATATAATTAATTAAAACAATAAAAATAATAATCCGCCTAAAATTTGATTAATCTTCGCCTAGCGGACTAAACGCTAGACAGTAACTCTATACCCTAATATCTTCTAACGTTTTTTTAAATATTGCTTAATATACGTAAGTAATTGCCCAAATTTAAAACAAATTATAATGTGAACCTTAATATATGTAACTAATAGCCCAAATTTAAAACATTAGGTTTTTTACTCAAAAGTCACTTAAAATCATCTCTTTGCCTAAAAAGCATTTAGTTTATTTCAATGTACCCATTAGTCACCGAACTTCAATTTTAATGACCACATAGTCACTTTTTAGCTTTCAATCTAAATTTTATCATATTTTATGCAGGGACAAAATCCACGCTTCTCTCACAAACCAAAAGCTCTATGAAGGGAGAGAGGGAGAGGGAGGGAGGGAGAGAGAGAGAGAGAGAGAGAGAGAGAGAGAGAGAGAGAGAGAGAGAGAGAGAGAGAGAGAGAGAGAGAGAGAGAGAGAGAGAGCATCGTAGTCGAAGCGAGGACAATTGTTGACAGCAGAGTGTAGCTCCCATGGCGTCATCATCTCCTCTACCTCTGCCACAGGAGACTTGATACCTTTACATCGTAGACTTGGTACATTTACGTAAAAAACTTAGTACCTTTACAGAAAAGACTTGGTATATTTACATAGTAGACTTGGTACTTTTACGTAATAGACTTAGTACCTTTACCTAAGGGACTTGGTACATTTACACAAGAGACTTTGTACCTTTACACAAGGGACTTGGTATATTTACGTAATAGATTTGGTACCTTTACACAAGGACTTGGTACCTTTACATAAGGGACTTGGTACCTTTACATAAGGGACTTGGTACATTTATACAAGAGACTTGGTATCTTTACACAAGGGACTTGATATCTCTCTGAGATCCTCCACACAAATATGAAACATACCCACAAATCGTTACTTCTTTAAGACAAATAAGTAGTTCTTAAAGAGATTTAAAGAAACAGAGAGAGGATTCTAATTTTGAAACATAAATCTGATATGGAAATTTCATCATTCAAACTTTCTTTAATTTTTGTTTTCTAGGAAGATCATCTAAGTCAATAAGGATGAAGATCAAGCTGTCGTTCAACGACTTCACTCAAGGCCTTACGACCTCTGACCTCAGTAGTTTATGCTTGTACAACATTGGGGCAATCATACGGAACAACATACGTATGATTTCCCCTTCTTGGAACCAGCTCCCCGATTCCGAAAAGTTCAGGGTGTACTGCGAACTTTCGGTAATAAGGTCTATTTAATTTAAATTTAATTTCATAATTAATTTTAAAGCATAAAGTCATAAGATCTTGAAATTTAATTATTTATTATTTTTTTCCTAGGTATATTTTGACGATGAAGGCTGATCGGAGATGTGAGAATACGTAGAGGACACAACAACCCATATTTTTAAGGATTGGAAGTACGACCTCCAAAATTAGTACAACATACACGGCGCCTCGTCTACCCCACAAAAGCAGCAGACGGAAAGGGAAGACGAGTGGCAATGGTTGGTCGGACACTTTGAGTCCAAGAAGTTTAAGGTTCGTCTTCATTTTCTCTAATGTAATGAAAAATAATAATTTCTTATTTTTAAATATTTATTTATTATTTATTATTCTTTGTTGTGAAACTGTTAAAGTCGAATGCCAACACGACAAATCGTGAGAACAAGACCGACCATCATGGCACGGGCTCGCGAGGGATCGTTCATTATGCAAAGGACCACAAAGATGCAGGTTCGAAACATTGTTTCCTGGATGCCAGCAAGGATGCTTATGTCAAGCCCGAGCAAGTCAATGAAGCGAGTCAACGTGCAGTAACTACATATTTTTCCGAAAGTAATTGAATTTAATCGTACTTCCGAAATTTATTGAATTTATTCTAACAGTAATTGGTTTGAAGACAATGAATTATGATTAGTACATTTAATTGGGTTGTGCTCTTGGCATTTGGAATTTGCTTTAAGTTGGTTAAATTATGATTATGGACTTGAGGAATTCGGATGGGAACCAGTGCCCATGGTGAATTTATTTTGTTCGAATTGGTTATTCGAAGTGTTTTCTTCCCTGCAGGTTTTTGGTTTCCTCCAATTTTAGGGGAAACTATGACAAAAAAAATTTAGAAATAAAAATATTTATGTATTGTTCACATGTTTAATTTTAGGAAAGGTTGCTAAAAATGTCCCAAGAGGAATTGGTGAAAACACAGTTGAAAAACCCGGAGATGAAGTCTGAATAGCTTCCTCCTCTATTGAAGGACGTTTAGATCAGTATTGTCGATGTTGTTTTCAGCTGCTGACCAGGCAAGAAGATTTGTGGGCTAGGACGGGTTGTCCAGAGAGATTTGACCTTTTCATTTACATTGGCGAGTAGGCCCACTACGGCGGCTGGCGAGGAACGGGTCCCAGCGGCGGAAGAGGAGGCTCGATCGGCAAAGGAGGAGGCTAGATTGGCCCGGGAAGAGGTGAGGTCGACAAGCTCTCTGATGAGCATCATCCTCAAGTTTCTCCGGTCGATAGGCATGCAACCTCTAGCAGAGTGTCATCCCCCCCCTCCCAGGCACAATGATGTCAACGATGCAAGAGACGGCGGCGGAATCGACTGGATGTCTACTCCAGGTTTCGGTTTAGTTTCGTAGATTATTTTATGTATATTTCAATTGATTTATGTACGTTTTTTATATTTAATAAATATTTTATTAATTTAATTAATATTTAATTTATAATTTAGAAACAGACAAAAAAATTAACAACTTTGATGACCAACAAACAATAATTCATCGCCTAGGTTTAATCACTAAGACGACGACACATTCGTCGCGTAGGCGGTATACCTTAGATGAAAAACAATAATATTCATCGTCTAAGAGTACCATTTAGACGACGGATAATAGTTCGTCATCTAAGTGAATTTGACTTATTCATCATCTAAGTGATTGACCTAAAATGACGAATTATGTTCGTCATCTAAGTGGTAATACTTAGACGACGAATGTTGTTATTCGTCATCTAAGATGAATGTAGGACTATGAATAATGTCGTCGTTTATATCAAAAAATTTCATCGTCTAAGTACAAAGGTGGCGAAAATTTATTCGTCGCCTAAGTAGCACATTAGACGATGAAAAACAAAATTTTCTTCGTCTAAGTACTTAGACTACGATTGTTGGACGACAAACCTTTCATCGCCTAGTTACTTAGACGATGAAAAAGACCACTTTGGCGATGAAATTGCTTCATCATCTAAGTGTGTTTTTCTGGTAGTGATCTATAAGAGAATCTTAATGCTGAAATTCACAAGTCTCAAGAATCATTTAATCTATAACCAATATTATGATAATAAAGGGTAAATCAATTTCCTTACATTAGAGTGACTAAACAACCTCTAAAACATCTAAACTAACTAGCTAGCTACTACTCGTAGGATCAACTATGGATCCTACCAAAGGGAACTGTTACGCCTCAAATTCTGTGTGTGCCTGATCTTTGCTTACACTCTGTAACCTGGGCATTTGAAACAAAAGGACCCAGGGAAAGACATTCCAAAAACATAAAACTATTAGAGTGAGTGGACAAAAATAATATAATGTAAAAAAAAGTGTAAAAAAAAAGTTATGTCCTTCCACTGAAATTTCTATGAAAATTGTACGCAAGTGATGTAAAATCTCATAGTCTACTCATCAAGTAAATGAAAAGAACGACTGGCTTTGAAGACAAAAAAACTGACAGAAAACTGAAATACAGCTGAAGAGTGCTAAATCTAAAAACTAAAGGTTTGAAACTAGAATGTGGTAAGGACCTAAGGACCTAACATCATAGGTCCTCCAATGTTGGTTAGGAGCCTAGCATCCATGGCGACATGTGACTAACATGACACACTAAAACATCTGGAATAACTGTGAGATCAAGTTGGCACTCTAGTAACAGATAGTTCAAACAATATGGACGTACCTAGGGGAGGCGGTGATCAAACGGTTTAGCTAGCGTCTGTCACCTAATGTCGTGTAGGGTCTAGCCAGCCTAGACGACATAAGTCACTTGATGATCAATCAAGTGTCTCGTATGCGCATATGTAACTGATCTGAACTAAGCCTCTAGTGTAATGACTATAAGAGCCATAAATTGAAATATTGTGAATTGAGATTTATCTGAACTGGGCGCTGAATTGAAAGCGTCATACAGTGAGCTACATAAGCTAAAACAAACTAAGATTAGT
Source organism: Geum urbanum (assembly GCA_946800695.1). Classification (NCBI taxonomy): domain Eukaryota; kingdom Viridiplantae; phylum Streptophyta; class Magnoliopsida; order Rosales; family Rosaceae; genus Geum; species Geum urbanum. Next base: position 12,751,683 of record OX327008.1, on the reverse strand, counting down.
TGGACTGCAATCGTGAAGCATAGACACTAAAGGATTTTAAAAGTCAAACTAAAATGAACATGTAAAGCATGAATGTGACAAAAACTTATAAGACAAACTGAGCTGATCTGTTTTATCCACAAGGGTGTTAACTGCACTGAAAACGTTATATCATAAATACAAAATAAATCGTAAATCATGTCTAACAACTTTAACTAAAGGCGTAAAAGCTTTGAAACTCGTAAAGCAGGACTTCGATCTAATTAAGTAAACAAAAAGTGAAAAACATAAGGTAACACTGAATAAGATTCGAGCTACCTAAATAAGAATCATCATGCATAACTACTTAAGTAACTAATTGTGATAACTATAATTAATAAATGAAACTGGCATAAGTGTTCGGTGAAAAGAGAAAGTGTCCACTCACCTGGATCACCTGAAACTTACTCGTCGGTCACCTAGTTAGGAAAATCGAACTTGATGTTCCACTAACTCGAAAGTTCTACTCGGTGCTCCTAAAATAACTTGAAGATCTTAGACAATTAATACAAGTTCTATCGTGCGTCTATAGTGGGTTTCAATCACCGTGATTCTCTACCTATACACATCTTTATACTTGACATATAACATAATTTTTCTCGTACAACAAACCATACTACCCAAGCTCCATAAAGGTGAGTCTCAACTCAACACACGACAAACGATCGTGTTAAAAATGTGTCGATCTGACATGATCCCTATAAATGAGCCAAAATGTTAGGACATCTATTGAAAATCATAAAAGTACATGAAAAAATCAATACAACTAGGTTAAGAATACTCCCTGTGAAAAGCTGAGGTTCTGGCCGCCGAAGTTTTGCCGTGCATGGTGGCCCCACCCGCTGCCAGATTCTGGCCAGTCTCGATCCCTGCAAACGGCATACCAAAACAAAGTTCATTTCAAGCCCAACATAATTCATAACTACGGCCAAGTCCAAAACCGACTGAAAATCATTGAAGTTTACCCTTGAAACTCGGAAATCACGTTGGATTTCGAAGTTAACCATTCGCCGTCCTCCAGCTGAGATGCACTGCGATATGAGTGTCATTTGAACGCTAGAATGGTGGGCTTCAAAATGCCTAATGCCTCTCTGCCCAACAGTCGTCGAAACACTGCCTCTGGCGACGAGAGTTTTTGGGAAAACCCCAAAACTTCTCAGGTTCGAATCTCCTCCAAGCGATGATGCATGGCGATTTTGAGGGTGAGGGAAGGTCGAGGAGAGAGAGAGCTCTCGATTTGGGGCAGACAGCGAGAATTCGACCAGGTCAATAATTCTAGTCGGATCCGCCACCGGGTCAACTATCTAGGGTAGCGCAAATGGGTTCTACTGATCCGAGCAGAAGTTTTCAATTTATACCCCTAGGTTAATAAGAATCAACGACCCATATCAATCCCTTCAAATATCTGACGGTCCAACAAATTCGACCAATTATAAGTTTTCTAATTTAATATCTTAGTACCAACAACTTCCAAAATTGATAACAATTACCTCGGATCTTCAAAAAATATAAATAAAATACCCCCAAGCTCGCCCTAATATTTTTTTACGGCTTCCATGAAAATAGTGAACCCAAAATTAAAACCTATAAAATGTCAATCTCATAGGTCATGACGGTCGACGAATCTCGATAAATGTGACGTATACGGATTAGCTCATTAATCAACTCTACTAATGACGATTAAAACAATAATTTGGGTTCAGGTCGTTACAATCTACCCCCCTAATAAAAAATTTGTCTTCAAAATTTACATTTCTATAGTCAAACAAGATGAAGGCGTGATGCCATAACTGTGTCTTAAACATCATCGAGAAACCTTAGATAAATTACACTTTCTGAACCAAACTGACACTAGCGGTGTGATCACCTGAAATGTAACCTGCCCTGATTTCTCGAATTATTCCAATTTTTCAGATGAAGCATCGTATCTGAAATGCAATGACCCACAACTAACTTCACTAAGCTTTTCGTAAACTATGACTGCGAAAACTTTGAATTTCGAAATGGTTGAGGTGATACCCAAGTTGCTCTGATGAAAAATCTTCTAGGCTTGAGAACACGAATCCAAAACTTTTATGATTCATAAAATATGTCATTTCAATCCATGAACGTAAATGGAGAAACAACAAGAACAACCGACCAGAAAGATTGCCATAAAACTACACATCTGTAACACCTATCTCTGAAAATCAAGACCACTAACCTTCACTCGTGAAATGACTAAACTATGAAGGATTCTACCTGTTCTGACTACATGATGTAAATGATTCTCAAATTGGTTCCTAACAAAAACTGCATAACTAGGGATAACAGCTCAATATCAAAACTATTTTCATGAACAAATCACTGTGTCGGTAGATGTCGAATTAGTAATTATAAGTTGTGCTTCCAAAACTACTTGGTCTGTGTCCCTAAAAAGTTTGCCTGATACACATTGATACACGTTGCAGCATTCACATAGTCACTTAAACTGGACTAGACAGAGCATGCTATAAAATGAGGACTAGCTTAATGAAAAACGTACATCCTAAACAATAATTGAACTGTAATGGATATATTGTAAGTGGTAAATCATATTTGTAAACGTAAAAGAGTCGAACTAACTGTCTTGAACTTGAATTCATTAAAGTGAAACACACAATGACAAAGTGAACTGGAATTAGATTTACTACCTAAAAGTGAACTCGAATAAGGACATTATCCAACGTGTAACGTATAAAGAGGACTACGCCATAAAATGATATACTGAACCTTTAAAGTTGATGATCAATCTCCTCAATGTACATTATCCAAAGTGTAACGTATTAGGACATAATTAAATGAATCAGAACGAATTGAGGCTTAATGGTGAGAGTTGAAACGAGACACCTGCCAATAGTGCAATTAGCCACTCCTCAAAGAACATGGGCGACCCAGCCCAAGCCACTTTAGATTCCGCCAATAGTGCAAATAGCCATAATGTTCATCGCACCACTACTTCGATTTGATCTTCGTCCAATAACCATTCAAATCATTGCAATTACTGCACATAAGAAACATGAAAGTTCACCCGACGTAGGAAACTGGAAGGTGGATTGATAAAAGAAGCTTTGCAACTGAACACAAACCAAAGAATCTGCAAGGTTGAACATGACGAAAGGAAGGGCATTGAGTACAAAGACTCAACCACATTGATTATTAGGTCACTTACTTGCCAATAACGATCTTGTCGTGACAATCCACATAATACGAAACTTAGCATAACACATAGAATTTACAAAAAATTTGGCATAACCTCCCAACAAATACAAGATCAACCAAAACCTGCATGAAGATCCACACTTCAAATTTGACAAATCTCAAAAACAAACCAAGAGCCACCATTACTTATTCGGATTTCTCATAACTTAAAACACATAAAATTCATACTTCTTAAACATCTAGTGAGTTATACCACATGTATGGTATAATCCATATCAGGAAGGTGCTAGTTAGAAAATTGATACTATCGTCGAAGTTTGTAGACGGTCAACACAGCGAATCAACCCCAGGCATCCTTGACTCCATTTAAATAGGAAGTAATATGAAGAAAATGAAAGGGTCACAATAGTTTCTACAACTATAAACGGCATAAACTTCACCAGCGTAATAATAATGCCTTGGAAAATCTACAAATCGTCATTCTAATCGTTGTTTAGACACGAGAGAGTCTATACCCACCTTAATCATAATATAACAAAGTGGCAGAAACCACCATTTTGCCACATACCGCAAGAAAGGCTAAAGAGCAGAGACACTCTCGCTAACCTGTCACACGCCTTCGCTTACAAGTCACATACCTTACCGTTATTAAACTTTGAGCTAAAATAAAGCATGTGAGAAAATTCAACGTATGATAAGTAGTTAAACTTGAGACTACTACTAACTATTTGAGAAAACTTTGACCTTAGAATACAGATTGAGGTCGGCCCACACGATGCATAGCAAATAGAGTACACTAGCTCACATGTTGGGGTTACTACTCAGTCGCATTCATCACATATTCGATAACGTCCAACTGTGACGACCCGAACCAGAATAAGTAGAGTAATCAGCGTAATTCATGAGTTAGCGCGTAATTACAGTTTTTCGATAATTCTGTGGTTTGTCGGTTTTGATTACGACTTAATTATCGGCCGAGAATTTGAGTTGAGTCTCTTCTCGAGAGTTAATATTGACGAGTTTATCCGTTCGAATCGAGTTTATCCGAATCATAATGGTTATCCGTTTGGGACCGTCGATCGTCCCGAGACGCGAGTATAAATATCGAAAATAGTCGAAAATTGTCGAAAATCACTATTCGGAAAATTTGACCGTCCTTTGACAAAGGCTGAAGCGTTGACCCACGTTGACCGAAGGAGGAAAACCAGCCACCGTTTGACTCGCCAGCGACTTTTCGTTTCCGGCTATCTTCGACTTCGATTTGGGTATGAATCGATTCCTCTCTTCATTTGTAACTGTTTAGAACTTGGAATTGCTTGATTTGGTTTCGATTTGAGGGAGATATTATGGTTTGAAATTTTGGAGTTTTCCGGCCGATTTTGGGTTTCGGTGACCGTGGCCGGAGAGTTGAGGGTTTCTACTCATGGGGCCACGGCGGTCCTTTTGGGACAACCCTCGAAGGCTGCCGTGCGCCGTAGACGATAGAACGGCGGCGAACAACTTCGCCGGAGGTGGTGGATCGCCGTGACTTTCGAGCTGGTTTTGAGCTACTTCCCGTCCGATTTGGCCTTTGGTGTAGTTGAGAGATATTTTGTACTCGTCAAGATGAAGCTTTGGTGAGCTTGGCCGCTGGAAAATCTCTCCAGTTGAAGGGCGCGACGCCGGCGGCGGTCAACGCCAGAGCTCCGGCGACCCGTTGACTTTTTAGAATTTGATGATTTTAATGTCATTTTACTCGTATTCGCGCCCCGATCGTCGCCTTGAGGTTTTTGAGTTGATTTGGGTATCTGATTTTCAGTCGAGGGTTTTGAGTGGAGATTTCGGGAATTTCGTCAATTATTTTGCAATGTGTTATATATTTTCGGGAACGGTTGATTTCCGAGGTGTGGTACAGTGTTGTGAATTGTGATTTTGATCAGATATATTTTCTGATTATTCAGGGGATCGAGATCGTGCTTCGGGCGAGGGATCTTCCGCCGAGCCACGTGATTAGCGCGAGTGTGCGTTTTGCTCACCAGTGAGTGGACAATTTCTTTTCACTGATAATCGCGAGTCTTTATACACGTTTTACGAGCATGAGCTTGCATATGAGATTGTAATTTATATGAGCATGTGTTATACGATTATACCTATACAATTATACATTACGTATATGCATTTACATATTGCTTTACACATTTGCATCGAACTATTTATGATTGGGGGGGGGGCAGACCTCTGAGCTGAGGTCTTTCTTGCTAGAATCATGTGTGGGTCTAGGATCCCGTGATTCGGACTGTACTAGCACGGATGTGTCCATGAGTGTCCCAGTGGGATTTTTCCATGCATGCTCTGTACGCTGGAGGAGTTTGAGTTCACCTCGTGTACTATATGATATTCATTCATTTTGACTCGCATATGTTATTATAACATATATTATTCGGCGAAAGACATCTATTTTCGTCCACTCACTCTAACGGTTTCCATGTCTTTCCCCTGGGCTTTTCGGTTTCCGTGCCCAGTTTGCAGTTCGGATTCTGGTGTTTCACGTCGCGGTTGGAGGCTAGTTATTCGAGCTACCTGTGTTTTCCAGTAGGTTTCTTGTTTCACCTACTATTGTATATTTTATATATGTATACACTAGAGGTTGCTCTGATACGTTACTGATACATGTTTTATATGGATTTTCCAGGATTTACTATATATTACAGTTATGTTTACTATTTATTGCTATTGATATGATATTGAGAAATCCGGATGGGATTGGTGCCCACGATTTGGCTTTTGTGGCATAGGATGAAGTTATTTTCCGGGTGCAGGTTAAGGCAATTCCAGGTTAGTAGCGTTACTCTGCCAAAATTTTAATGGTTTTTATTGGTTCGTGTTTTCAGAAGGGGTTTGATTCCGGTTTAGGAAACTAAATCAGGGTTGGGTCCTTTCAGCTTGGTATCAGAGCATTAGGTTGTCAGATTCTGTAGACTCTTGTAGTTGTGACGCTTAGGGTATTTGAGTTTGTACAGCATGACTAGAGCGATGACCCGACTGGCCAGCGGTACTCATCAATGCTTCGGGTGTTGTGTGTTCTCAAATATCTGAGGTCTCATGATTACGTTCCTTCTGCTTGTACCTAATGCCTGTCTTGTATCAGTAGGATGCCTCCTTGACGTGGTCCCCGTGTTGATCGGGAAGCGAATCCTGATGAGGATTTCAAGACGCACGACTTGTTGATGCGAGTGTTGCATTTGGAAAAGCGTTTTGACCCTGTGGTCAAAGCTCGTACTGCTGGAACGACTGCCTTTTCGGTTTCAGCTGATCCAGAGATTTGTGAGGCATGGTTGGTTTAGGTTGAACATGTATGTGAGCGTCTACGTTTTACCCCTGAGCAGATGACAGTGGCAGCAGTTGGTTTACTTGAGTCAGATGCATACTTTTGGTGGGTTAGCACCGATCGGCTACCAGTTGATACTCCGTGGACTTTGTTTCGTGATTTTTTTATGCGGAGATACTTCAACCAGGCTATCCAGCAACGGAAGTATGAGGAGTTCACGAACTTGAGGTAGGGCAGTTTGTCTATGCTTGAGTACCGGGACAGGTTTACCCGCTTATCTCATTTTGCGCGTGACATGGTGGCTACTGAGGAAGCCAAGTGTCGCAGATTTGAGTTGGGTTTGAACTTGAACATCAAGGGGACTCTGACTACGATGCCTCAGAATAACTTCGATGAGTTTGTCAGTGCAGCACTCTGAGGTGAGGATATCGAGAAGGAGAGGCAGATGAGGTACCAGCCTAGACGGTTTGAGGAGGGTGGACCGAGTCAGGGGCCTTCCAAAAGGCAGAGTTCCGATACTTCTGGTTCGGCTTCATCCTCGGGCAGTGGACCTTATCGACCACCAGTTAGTGCACCGAGACAGAGATCGAGATAGAGGAGAGATAAACTGCAACGACCACAGGCTAGTGGGGGTTCCAGCGGTTCCAGTTATCATCGGCGTACCGGTGGCATGTTTGCCGTACCGAGAGAGTATCCATTATGCAACTTCTGCAACAGGCATCACTATGGTTCATGTCAGCAAGGCCCTGTCACTTGTTTTCGTTGTGGCCAGGTGGGTCACTATGCGAGAGAGTGTTTCCAGCTTGATGGTGCTGATGGACAGGCGGCCCAGAGTTCCGGAGCTGAGCGAGGTACCACTTCGGGAGCTCGACTAGTACAGTTTGTGGGCCAGGGCAGACAGCAGAGACAGCCTCAGCATGGACGACCAGCCGGGCAGGCTAGGGTTCATGCCATGACTTTGCGTGAGGGTAGAGCTTCACCAGAGGTCGTTATCGGTACGTTACATGTCTTTGGTATTCCAGTACTTACATTGTTAGATCCAGGTGCCACGCATTCATTCATGTCGTAGAGACTATCATCTTTAGCTACTGTACCTGCTTCTTCACTTTCGGGGTTGTGGAGAGTGTTGTATCCATCCGGTAAGGTGGTGAGTATTGGCTGGGTGTACAGAGACTATGAGATATTTATAGGAGGCCATGGCTTAGCCGCGGATTTGTTGTTGCTTGATATCGTCGATTTTGACTTGATCTTGGGTATGAACTTCTTGGAGACGCATTGGGCCATGTTTGACTGTCACAAGAAGGAGGATGCATTTCGACGACCACGCTTTTCCGAGGTATTGTTTCCGGCGAGAAGAACACTTCATTACCATGTTTGATTTCCGCAATGAAGGCGGATCGGATGATGAAGAAGGGCTGTGTTGCTTACTTAGCTTATGTGGTAGACACTACGGCGGCTGTGCCGGATCTTGGTAGTATTGAGGTTGTTTCCGAGTTTCCGGATGTGTTTCAGGAGGAGTTACCAGGTGTACCTCCAGTTCGGGAGATTGATTTTACTATTGAGTTGTTACCGGGAACAGGACCCATTTCACAGGCACCGTATCGTACGGCGTCAGCGTAGTTGAAAGAGTTGCAGGTTCAACTTCAGGAGTTGCTGGAGAAGGGGTTTATTCGACCCAGTGTTTTGCCAAGGGGTTCCCCGGTTTTGTTTGTACGGAAGAAGGATGGATCTATGCGGTTGTGCATCGACTACCGGAAGCTGAATCAGGTTACAGTGAAGAACAAGTATTCGTTGCCGCGGATTGATGACTTGTTTGATCAGCTCAAGGGAGCTTCAGTCTTTTTGAAGATTGATCTCAGGTCTGGATATCACCAGTTGAGGATCTGAGAGTCTGATGTGGCCAGGACAGCTTTCAGATCGCGGTATGGGCACTACGAGTTTTTGGTTATGCTGTTTGGGTTGACCAACACCCCCGCAGCCTTTATGCACTTGATGAACCGGGTGTTCAGACGGTTTCTGGACATGTTCGTGATTGTGTTCATCAATGATATTTTGATCTATTCCAGGAGTGTGGGCCAGCATAAGAAGTATTTACGAGCCGTTTTGCGAACTTTGCGGGACAATCAGTTGTTTGCGAAGTTCAGTAAGTGCGAGTTTTGGTTGGACAGTGTGAAGTTTCTTGGCCATGTGATATCGGCTGAGGGAGTCAGTGTTGATCCTGACAAGATCGAGGCCGTGCTAAATTGGAGTAGACCTACCACTATACCGGAGATCCGAAGTTTCTTGGGTTTGGCAGGCTACTACCGGTGTTTTGTACAGAATTTTTCTCAGATTGCTACTCCACTGACCAGGTTGACGAAGAAAGGCGTCAAGTTTGACTGGTCTGATGCATGCGAGGAGAGTTACTTACTCCTGAAAGAAAAGTTGACTACTGCACCAGTTCTGACATTACCAGAGGACAACGGTGAGTTCGTGGTTTATAGTGATGCGTCGAAGTTGGGACTTGGTTGTGTACTGATGCAGCATGGCAGAGTTGTAGCCTACGGTTCCAGGCAGTTGAAACCACATGAGGTCAACTATCCGACACATGATTTGGAGTTAGCCGCTATTGTGTTAGCGTTGAAGAGTTGGAGACATTACTTGTACAAAGCCCAGTGTAAGATCTACACCGACCATAAGAGTCTCACTTACTTGCGGACGCAGCCAGATTTGAACATGAGGCAGCGCAGGTGGATGGAGTTGATCAATGACTACGATTGCACTTTCGAGTACCATCCAGGGAAGGCTAATGTTGTTACTGATGCACTTAGCCGGAAATCTGGAGCTTCGTTGTTCCATGTGTGTGTGGCTAGAGTGTCTATGTTAGCCGAGCTTCGGGCTACGGGAGCTGAGTTCGAATGGAATGATGAGGGAGCTTTGTTAGCCAGTTTCCAGGTTCGCCCCGTGTTGGTTGATCAGGTTCGGGAGGCTTAGGATTCAGATTCCTACCTGTTGGGAAAGAAGACCATGATACGGAATGGTGTGCCTATAGAGTTTCGGTTGAGTGACGACGCTACGTTGCTTTTCAGAGGCAGGTTGTGCGTACCCAGAGTCGATAGTCTGAAGAAGGAGATTCTGGATGAGGCCCATTGTTCGGCGTATGTGATGCATCCCGGAGGTACGAAGATGTCTCGTACACTTCGAGCGTATTACTGGTGGCGCAACATGAAGCGGGAGATTGCCGCATATGGGAGCCGATGTTTGATCTGTCAGCAGGTTAAAGCGGAGAGGCAGAGACCTGCGGGGAAATTGCAGCCACTGGAGATTCTGGTTTGGAAGTAGGAGCACATTACTATGGATTTCATTTATCAGTTGCCGCGTACTTCGGCTGGCAACATTGGTATTTGGGTTATTGTGGATCGACTGACGAAATCCGCTCATTTTCTCGCACTTCCGGGGAAGATATTAGTGGGCAGATTGGCCAAGTTGTATTTGTCAGAGATTGTTCGACTGCACGGAGTGCCTGCATCTATTGTTTCTGACCGAGACAGTCAGTTCACTTCTGAGTTTTGGCAGGCGCTGCAGTGAGCCATGGGCAGGAGATTGCGTTTCAGTACAGCTTTTCATTCTCAGACTGACGGGCAGTCTGAGCGGACTATACAGACTCTTGAGGATATGTTGCGGTTTTACGTTTTACAGTTTCGAGAAAATTGGGACCAGCAACTGCATTTGATAGAGTTCGCCTACAATAATAGCTATTAGGCCAGTATCGAGATGGCACCGTACGAGGCCCTGTACGGGAGGCAATGCCGCACTTCGTTGTGTTGGAGTGAGGTGGGCGAGCGATGACTTATTGGCCCTGATCTGGTGAAGAGCACTATGGAGGACGTCTAGATTATTCGGGATAGATTAAAGATTGTCCAGGATCGCCAGAAGAGTTATGCGGACGTGAGGAGGAAGAGCCTCGAGTTTGATGTGGGCGATTGGGTCTTCCTGAAACTATCTCCGTGGAGGGGTGTTGTGAGTTTCGGGAAGCGTGGCAAGCTTCGACCACGATACATTGGTCCATACGAGATCATCGAGAGGGTTGGAGCTGTGGCTTACAGACTTGAGTTACCAGCTGAGATGGCTCGTGTTCATGATGTTTTCCACATTTCGATGTTGCGGAAATATATTTCAGATCCGTCACATGTGTTAGCACCACAGCAGCTATCGATCCGTGAGGATTTGACGTACGTGGAGGAGCCGGTACAGATTCTCGATTGTCGTCAGCAGGAGTTGAGGCACCGTGTTATACCGCTGGTGAAGGTCTTGTGGCAGAATCATTCGGTTGAGGAGGCCACCTGGGAGACTGTGCAGCGTATGCGGGAGCAGTATCCTCATCTGTTCACTTGACATGTACGTAAATTTCGAGGTCGAAATTTTTTTAAGGAGGGTAGATTTGTGACGACCCGAACCAGAATCAGTAGAGTAATCACCGTAATTGACGAGTTAGCGCGTAATTGCAGTTTTTCGATAATTGTATGGTTTGCCGGTTTTGATTATGACTTAATTATCGGCCGAGAATTTGAGTTGAGTCTCTGCTCGAGAGTTGTTGTACACGTGATTTCGAGTTCTTGGGCGGTTCCGGATGATTTTTCTGATGATCGAGGAATATAATATGATTATTTGAAGTTTCGGAATATCGACGAGTTTATCCGTTCGTATCGAGTTTATCTGAATCGTAATTGTTATCCGTTTGGGAATGTCGATTGTCCCGAGACGCGAGTATAAATATCGGAAATAGTCGAAAATTGTCGAAAATCACTATTCGGGAAGTTTGACCGTCGTTTGACCAAGGCTGAGGCGTTGATCCACGTTGACCGAAGGAGGAAAACCGGCCACCGTTTGACTCGCCGGCGACCATTTGTTTCCAGCCATCTCCGGCTTCGATTTGGGTATGAATCGATTCGTCTCTTCATTTGCAACTGTTTAAAACTTGGAATTCCTTGATTTGGTTTCGATTTGAGGGAGATATTGTGGTTTGAAATTTTGGAGTTTTCCGGCCGATTTTGGGTTTCGGTGACCGTGGCCGGAGAGTTGAGGGTTTCTACTCGTGGGGCCACGGAGGTCCTTTTGGGACAAGCCTCGAAGGCTGCCGTGCGCCGTAGACGGTGGAACGGCGGCGAACAGCTTCGCCGGAGGTGGTGGATCGCCATGACTTTCGAGCTAGTTTTGAGCTACTTCCCGTCCGATTTGGCCTTTGGTGTAGTTGAGAGATGTGTTGTACTCATCTAGATGAAGCTTTGGTGAGCTTGGCCGCCAGAAAATCACTCTGGTTGACGGCGCGCTGCGTTGACTTTTTAGAATTTGATGATTTTAATGTCGTTTTACTCGTATTCGCGCCCCGATCGTCGCCTTGAGGTTTTTGAGTTGATTTTGGTATCAGATTTTCAGTCGAGGGTTTTGAGTGGAGATTTCGGGAATTTCGTCAATTATTTTGCACTGTGTTATATATTTCTGGGAACGGTTGAATTCCGAGGTGTGGTACAGTGTTGTGAATTGTGATTTTGATCAGATATATTTTATGATTATTCAGGGGATCGAGATCGTGCTTCGGGCAAGGGATCTTCTACCGGGCCACGTGATTAGCTCGAGTGCGTGTTTTGCTCACCAGTGAGTGGACAATTTCTTTTCACTGATAATCGCGAGTCTTTATACACGTTTTACGAGCATGAGCATGCATAGGAGATTATGATTTATATGAGCATGTGTTATATGATTATACCTATACAATTATACATTACGTATATGCATTTACATATTGCTTTACACATTTGCATCGAACTATTTATGATTTGGTTTACACAGAGTACAGTCACAGTATATGTTGTTGTATCGATACACTTGCATCCCGGCTGATCCCCGAGGATGTTTAGCAGGGGAGGCTGTGACCCCTAACCCGAGGTCTTTAATGGGGGGGGGGGGGGGGGGGGCAGACCTCTGACCTGAGGCCTTTCTGGCTAGAATCACGTGTGGGTCTGGGATCTCGTGATTCGGACTGTACTTGCACGGATGTGTCCATGAGCGACCCCGTGGGATTTTTCCTTGCATGCTCTATACGCTGGAGGAGTTTGAGTTCACCTCGTGTACTATATCATATTCATTCATTTTGACTCGCATATGTTATTATCACATATATTATTCGGCGAAAGACATCTATTTTTGTCCACTCACTCTAACGGTTTCCATGTCTTTCCCCTGGGCTTTTCGGTTTCCGTGCCCAGTTTGCAGTTCAGATTCTAGTGTTTCACGTCGCGGTTGGAGGCTAGTTATTCGAGCTACCTGTGTTTTCCAGTAGATTCCTTGTTTCGCCTACTGTTGTATATTTTGTATATGTATACACTAGAGGTCGCTCTGATACGTTACTGATACATGTTTTATATGGATTTTCCCGGATTTACTATATATTACAGTTATGTTTACTGTTTATTGCTATTGATATGATATTGAGAAATCCGGATGGGATTGGTGCCCATGGTTTGGCTTTTATGGCATAGGATGAAGTGTTATTTTCCGGGTGCAGGTTAAGGTAATTCCGCGTTAGTAGCATTAGTCTGCCGAAATTTCAATGGTTTTTATTGGTTTGTGTTTTCAGAAGGGGTTTGATTCCGGTTTAGGAAACTAAATCGGGGTTGGGTCCTTTCACCAACACCTTGAGTATTCGATGGGGATCAGCTGTAGTCGAGCCATTCCCGGGGGATGTTGAGCTTAATTGAACACGAATACAAAAACAACCTAGTACAGCCGTGATTTAGTAACCTGAAAGGACCTAATGCTCTAATACCAACTGAAAGGACCCGGCCCTGATTTAGTAGCCTAAATCAAAATTAAGTCCTAACAACGCTTCAAATTGAGGTTTTTATTAATAAATATATAAGAAAATCTTAATACTGAAATTCACAAGTCTCAACAATTATTTAATCTATAACCTATAATATGCTAATAAAGGGTAAATCAATTTCCGAACATCAGAGCGACTAAAAAACCTCTAAAACATCCAAACTAACTAGCTACTACTCGTAGGATCAATTGTGGATCCTATTGAAGGAAATTGTTACGCCACGAATTTTGTGCAAGCCTGACCTCTGCTGAAACACTACAACCTGGGCATTTGATGCGACGACTCTACCCTTGTCGAAAATCGCCAAAATTGTAAAATAATAAAATTATCGGATCAATCGAGGAAGTACTCGATCAGAAAACCCAATTCGAAAAAATTAGCCGAAGAACAAATTCGATAACTTGTTATGATGAAACAATCATAACGACATACAACAAAACTAATTTCGTTGTTGCTTGCACTGCCACTGGTGGCGAACCACCCCGTGACCACTGCCCTCTCATTGGGACAACGAAGCCTAAATCATATTCTGAACCTCACGACTGTGTTCGTATAGCCAATACAAACCTAACAACATATAACTCGACACGTTTCAGAAAATAAAGTTTTCTAGACAAATTTTTGGCCACGCGCCACCACTAGCGACCACCGCCGGTGGCGATGAAGAATACCTCGATGGAAAGCTTGTGAAGAGCCCAACAACATTACTTAAATAACTAAAGGCAGATTCTTGCACGTTTGACTGGAATAGGCCTTGAAAGCTCACGGTCAAAAATTGAATCCGGCTGCGATCTCTGCCGTTGAGCGACGGAAGAGCTCGAGACTACCCTCAATTGACTCACGACAAGGTGGGGAGCAAAACCCCTCTCACCCTGTTGCCAATAATCATCGGCTCCGCCTTGTTCAGCGAAGGCCGAACCGAATCCAATCGGAATGTAACGATTCTGATTCCAATCGATGCAAAACCTGCAAATATAATCAATACAAGCTAAGAAAACCCATAAAGAGGTTCTTATGACCTTGATTCCATGCTTGAATCGGTCAAAAACCATGACGGTGACGTCGAGCCAGAACCTGGAAACCCCTAGGAATTTCTTCTCTTCAATTCTCTCCATGATGCTCCATTTTTGGAGTTAAGGCCGGAATTAGGTAGATGGGATAGAGCCGAGTCGAACCCAACCAGTCCCGTGGTTGGAGGTGGCCAGACCGCGTACCGCCGCCGGCGACCGCCTCAAACCGCCGCTACTCTCTCTCTCTCTCTCCTCAGGGGAGAAGGTTGACCGAAAGTCAACCCCTATCTAGACTTGTGACCTACCTAAAAAGGAAACCTCACATATATATATGTTTCCAATTACGGTAACTTGGTAATTAATTTTTTACAAACTTTCGTTAATCGTAACGTTATCGTCATCACTCTGATTTCGACGATTCTTGCGTCCACGAACTCGTCTCAAAAAATTCTACAATTTCTATCTGAAGTCAACCTACTTGGACAATTCAATGAAAATTCAATCTAAGATACCTCGGTACTTAATGACGGTAAAAATCTTTTACCGCGATTGCTAAAACAAACTCGAATTAATAGTAAATATTAACAATTATATAAAAAAGTCGAGGTGTCACAAACTACCTCTGTTAAAATAATTTTATACTCGAAATTACAACATAAAACTATGAAAATACTTGAAAATTTCTATGAAAAATTGGGCAAAGTTCCCCCCTGAAAGTAGGATGCCCAAACTTGCCAAAATGTCTAATTACACTTCAAATCACAATTCACAATCTATACTGCGAGCCATAAATACTCGTCCGAATTTCTCAAGTAGCACATCTCAACATTGTCACAACTATATACACAAAGCTCAAGTACAATCAAATTACACATCAAATTCATTAACAATTATCGAAAGAAGTCTCCGATACTTGAAAACAAATCAAGTATATCAAACATAGCTGGAACTCGATAGAAATCTCAAACATACGAACAATCCATCATCGGATTGTTACATAATCTCTAATGATATATCGTAAATAATCCACATAGATGCGAGCAATTGATTAATTTAACATAAATAATGATATCTGAATAATATTCGGACTTTGAACTGATCAACGGAAATCGAGTAGCTAAACTGTAAATCCCAGGTTAGGGCCTCTAACCCATCATGGCGCCCTCCAAAATCGAGTATCTATACATTGATGCAATGATTAAAATCTATGCCCATAAGCTTCAACACTAAAAACTGAAAACTGTATACTAAAATATCTGGGTGATCAAATAATCCTAGTGTACTTAGGGAGGCGGTGATCAAGCGGTCCAACTAGCGCTTAGCGCCAATCTCGTCTTAGGCCTAGCTTGCTTATACGACAGAGTCACTCGATGATCAGTTAAGTGACTCGTATGCACATTCGTATCTTATTTGAACTGAGCCTTCAGGGTAATAGCTATAAGAGCCACAAACTAAAATACGGTAAGGTGATATTTATCTGAGCTGTATGCTTATCTGAAGCGTCATACATTGAAATTGAACTGGACCCAATTCTGAACCCGTCATATTCTAAAACCAAAATCAAAGTTCTGGCTAGCTAAACTAAAATCGTGAAAATATAAACACGAAAAAAGTTTAAGATCTCTAACTTATAGAAAGAAAAGAAACATCGTACACTGAACTACATATGAACTGGGCGTTAATTTGAAAGCGTCATATACTAAAATAAACTAACATGAAAATTGAACTAGCTGAATTACAAACATAAGCATACACGCTGAATATATCTAGAAATCAAGCTAACTGGAACTGAAAATATAAAAGCATGAAAAACTAGGCAACTGAAAAACGTCACCATTAATAACTCTAGCTAGTAAAAATGAAGTCGTAAAGTGTAATTACTAAAATAAATAATAGAAAAATCTTATTTAGTTCCAACGCTCGCATACTCAACTTTAAAAAGCCAGAGTCCACTCACTTGAACCTATATCGCCATAGGAAACATAATCATTTTGTAACGCCCTTTCGATAATTATTGATGTCATTATTTCGGTATTCAATAAAAAAATCATCAATTTAAATAATGATAGGAGCATTAAAATTATGCTAATCAATTTAGAAAGAAAAAAAAACGAGTGCACAACATTAGCTTGGTCCGAGTGTTGAACCTTGCTCTAATACCATTTGTGATGACTCGACCCTTATCAAAAATAGTCAAAATAGTAAAATAATCAAATAAATTGAGGAAGTACTCGATTAGAAAACTCAATTCGACTAAATACGTCGAAGAAAAGATTTGATAACTTGTTACGACGAAACAATCGGAACGACATACAACGAAACTAATTTCTCTGATGTCCGCATCGCGACTGGTGGCGAACCCCGTCACCACCGCCCATCCACTGGGACGATAAAGCTTAAATCGCATTCTAAACCTTACGACTGTGTTCGTATCTTCAATATAAACCTAATGACATATAGCCCAACACATTTTGGAAAATAAAGTTTTTCGGACAAATTTCCAGCCACGCGCTGCTACAGACAGCGGCGCATGCCGCCATGTGCCACCACCGGTGACTACTGCTGGTGGCGACAAAGAACACCTCGATGGAAAGCTCGTGAAGAGCCCAACAACATTACTCAAAAACCAAAGGCAGATTCTTGCACGTTTGGCTGGAATAGGACCCGAAAGCTCACAGCCCACAATTGAATCCGGCTCGGATCTCTGTCGTTGAGCCAAAGAGGAGCTCGAGACTACCCTCAATCAACTCACAACGAGGTGGGGAGCAAAACCCCTTTCACCCTACTGCCAATAAGCACCAGCTCCGTCGTGTCCAATGGAGGCCGAACCAAATCCAATCGGATTCAAACGATTTTGATTCCAATCGATGCAAAACCTGCAAATATAATCAATACAAGCTAAGACAACCTATAAAGCGGTTCACATGACCTCGATTCCATACTTGAATTAGTCAGAAACCACGCTGGTGACGTCGAACTTGAACCCGAAAAGGAATTTCTTCTCTTCGATTCTCTTTTCTGGATGCTCCATCGCCTGAATTAAGGCCGTAATAAGTAAAGGGAATGGAGCCGAGTTGAACCCAACCAATCTCGTGGTCTGAGGTGGCCAGACGACCTGCCACCGCCTCAAACGTCGCTGCTCTCTCTCTCTCCTCAAGAGACAGGGTTGACCAAAAGTCAACCCCTGTCTAAACTTGTGACCTACCCGAAAAGGAAACCTCACATATATATATGTTTCCAAATATGGTAACTCGGTAATTAATTTTCGACAAACTTTCGTCGATCGTAACTTTCTCGTTGTAACTATGATTTCGACGGTTCTCGCGTCCACAAACTGATCTGGATAAATTCTACAATTTCTATCCAAAGTCAACCGACTTCAAAAATTCAATGAAAAGTCAACCTGAGACACCTCGATACTTACCGATGGTAAAAATATTTTACCACGATCTCTAAGAGAAACTCGAATCTATCGTAAATATTAACAATTATATAAAAAAAGTCGGGTGTCACATTTGAAACCAAATGGTCCAGGGAAGGACATTCCAAAAACATAAAACTATTAGAGTGAGTGGACAAAAATAATATAACGTGAGTGGACATAAAAATAAAGTTATGTCATTCCATTGAAATTTCTGTGAAAAATTGTATGCAAGTGATATAAAATCTCATATTGTACTCATCAAGTAAACGAAAACAATGATTGACTTTGAAGACATCAAAACTTACGGAAATATGAAATCCAACTTAAGAGTGCTAAATCTAAAACTTAATGTTTGAAACTGGAATAAATCAATTATGGTAAGAACCAAAATTACCCAAATTAACACAATAATTTGGGTTCGAGTTGTTACAGTTGTGGTTTTACAAATCTAACGCTTTTATTTATGTTTTAATCAAATGTTTGTTCTACATTTGCTCGGTATAGATTATTCGCGACATATATTATCCATCGTTACTTTTTTTTATAGGGATTAATGTTCTCTCGCTTAAACGTATTCTTTTAGTTAATTCTAATCTTGTGAAATTGTAATTCCCACAAAAGTTTTATTTTATGAAAGTGCTAATTCACACTTATTTTCAATGTTATACTATTTAAACGGTCTACATTATTATTATCGAATAAAAAATACTTGGTAAAACTGCTTCCTTAGACCAAAATATCCCTCATATAATTTGTTAATTTTTTATTGACAGGAAAATTTTAAAAATCCCAAATAAGTAAATTTACAAAGAAGAAAATTTGCCAAAATAACTTCATGCATATGAGAAATTTTCAATCCTTTAAAAATCAATTACGTTTGTGTACTAGATTTTTTTTCTCAAAAAAAAAGATCTAGTATATTAGTGCTTTTTCCATGGCAAATGCAAGACTTCGAAAGGAAAATATGCATGGAAGTAGCCAAGTGCAGATTGTAAATTTAATATTTTTATAACTATTTTTAATAATATATTAGTTCCTTTATTTTTATTTTTTGATGCAAGAACGATAGCATTGAACTTAGAATCAAGTACATAGAGGAATGATGTGCCTCTTTAGAAAAGAGGGAATCACATCTTGTCAAGCCACATACACAGTCTCATACAATGCAACCTGACTAAGGTTGTGGGCTATTTGATTAGCCTCTCTAAAAACATGAACCAGCTTGACACTAACTAAAGTAGAAAAAAAATAGCTAATGTCCCCTATTATGCTCCCTTCAAAGGAATCAAAATCTTCAGCACATACCTGTTGAATGAGGCCGAGGCAGTCAGATTCAATAATAACAGGAGATAAACTTAGATCCACAACAGCTTGACAGGCTAGATAAAGAGCTAGTGCTTCCGCAATGAAAGGAGAGGAGACCGCTTGAATAGGTTCACATACACCACCAAGAGCAGTCCCTAAATGATCACACCAAGTAACTCTGATTCCTCCGGTCAATAATAAAGCACTCCATGCACAATCACAGTTAATCTTCAACCAACCGATTGGTGGATTCACCCAAGGACTCGGTGTGATGACCGGAACCAGAATCAGTTGACTAAACGACTTAATCCACGAGTTAGCGCGTAATCACCGTTTTCCGATAATTGATTGATTTACCGGTTTTAATCACGACTTAATTATCGGCCGAGAATTTGAGTTGAGTCTCTTCTCGAGAATTGTTGTACACGTGATTTCGAGTTCATGGGCGGTTCCGGATGATTATTTCGACGGCCGAGGAATATAATATGAATATTTGAAGTTTCAGAATATCGTCGAGTTTATCCGAATCGTGATGGTTATCCGTTTGGACCGTCGATTATCCCGAGACGCGAGTATAAATATCGGAAATAGTCAAAAAATTGTCGAAAACACTGTTTGAGGCGTTGAACGAGCGTTGACCGAAATTTGAACCCGTTGACCGTTGACCAGAGGGGACTATTCACCCGGTTACTGTTCATCGTTGGAACTTCTGTTCCAGGCCGATTTGGGCCACAACCTTGGAAGGTAAATTGTTCCCCTCGTGATTCTAAGCAGTTTAGAACTTGGAATTTCTTGATTTGGTTGAGAATTGAGGGAGAACGAGCTCGGTGAAGTTCTTGGATTTTGTCGGATTCCGGTGACTTTTGGGGTCGGGGCTTTGGGGGGAAAGGTTCCCCTCAACCTATAGATGCTTTTGGTAGAAGAAATTTGGGTTTGGTGGATGTTTGAAGCTCGCCGGAATATCACCGGAATCCATGGATCCAGTGAGTTTCGAGCTCAATTCCAGCCGGTGGGCTTGGAATTGGGTCACGATGTAGAAGAGAAATATGTTGGGCTTGAGGAGTAGTTTATTTCTGGAAAGTTTTGCAGGAATCCGTCACAGTTGACGCCACGCCGCCGCTGGCGGCGGCGCTCTGACGGAGGTTTGACTTTATTGGAAATCTGTAGAGTTATATGTCATTTTGCTCTTATTCGCGCCCCGATCGTCGTCTTGAGGTTTTCGAGTTGATTTGGGTATCGGATTTGCAGTCGAGGGTTTTGAGTGGAGATTTCGGGAATTTCGTCGATTATTTTGTACTGTGTTATATATTTCCGAGAACGGTTGGTTTCCGCGGTGTAGTACAGTGTTGTGCGCTGTGATTTTGATCAGATATATTTGTGATTATTCAGGGGATCGAGATCGTGCTTCGGGCGTGGGATCTTCCGCTGGAACCCGTGATTAGCGCGAGTGCGCGCTTTGTTCATCTGTGAGTGGACAATTTCTTTTCACTGATAATCGCGAGTCTTTATACACGTTTTATGAGCATTAGCATGCATA
The DNA here is from genome assembly GCA_946800695.1 of Geum urbanum. Taxonomy (NCBI): domain Eukaryota; kingdom Viridiplantae; phylum Streptophyta; class Magnoliopsida; order Rosales; family Rosaceae; genus Geum; species Geum urbanum. The sequence continues at coordinate 12,731,040 of OX327008.1, read as the reverse complement.
TGAGATTACGATTTATATGAGCATGTGTTATACGGTTATGCCTATACAATTATACACTACGTATATGCATTTACATATTGCTTTATACATTTGCATCGAACTATTTATGATTTGGTTTACACAGAGTACAGTCTCAGTATATGTTGTTGTATCGATACACTTGCATCCCGGCTGATCCCCGAGGATGTTTACCGGAGGAGGGTGTGACCCCTGACCCGAGGCCTTTTCCGGGGGGGGGGGGGCAAACCTCTGACCTGAGGCCTTTCTGGCTAGAATCACGTGTGGGTCTGGGATCCCGTGATTCGGACTGTACTAGCACGGATGTTTCCATGAGCGACCTCGTGGGATTTTTCCATGCATGCTCAGTACGCTGGAGGAGTTTGAGTTCACCTCGTGTACTTTATTATATTTATTCATCTTGACTCGCATATGTTATTACAACATATATCATTCGGCGAAAGACATTTATTTTCGTCCACTCACTCTAACGATTTATATGTCTTTCCCTAGGCTTTTTGGTTTCCGTGCCCAGTTTGCAGTTCGGATTCTGATGTCTCACGTCGTGGTCGGAGGCTAGTTGTTCGAGTACCTGTGTTTTGTTTTCCAGTAGGTTTCTTGTTTCACCTACTGTTGTATATTTGTATATGTATACACTAGAGGTCGCTCTGATACATTACTGATACATGTTTTATACGGTGTTTCCCGGATATACTATATATTACAGTTATGTTTACTGTTTATTGCTAATGATATGATATTGAGAAATTCGGATGGGATTGGTGCCCACGGTTTGGCTTTTGTGGTATAGGATGAAGTGTTATTTTTCGGGTGCAGGTAAAGGCAATTTCGCGTTAGTAGCGTTACTCTGCCCAAATATTTACGGTTTTTGTTGGTTTGTGTTTTCAGAATGGGTTTGATTCCGGTTTAGGAAACTAAATTGGGGTTAGGTCCTTTCAGCTTGGTATCAGAGCATTAGGTTGTCAGATTCTATAGACACTTGTAGTTGTGACGCTTAGGGTGTTTGAGTTTGTACAGCATGACTGGAGCGATGACCCGACTGGCCAGCGGTACTCATCAATGCTTCGGGTGTTGTGTGTTCTCAAATATCTGAGGTTTCATGATTACGTTCATTCTTCTTGTACCTAATGCTTGTCTTGTATCAGTAGGATGTCTCCTCGACGTGGTCCCCGTGTTGATCGGGAAGCGGATCCTGATGAGGATCGCCAGACGCACGACTTGCTGATGCGAGTGTTGCATTTGGAAGAGTGTTTTGACCCTGTGGTCAAAGCTCGTACTGCTGGTGCGACTGTCTTTTCAGGTTCAGCTGATCCAGAAATGTGTGAGGCATGGTTGGTTCAGGTAGAACGTGTATGTGAGCGTCTGCGTTTTACCCCTGAGCAGATGACAGTGGCAGTAGTTGGATTACTTGAGTCAGATGCATACTTCTGGTGGGTTAGCACAGATAGAGTTCCAGTTGATACTCCGTGGACTTTGTTCCGAGATCTGTTTATGCGGAGATACTTGAACCAGGCTACCCAGCAGCGCAAGTATGAGGAGTTCACGAACTTGAGACAGGGCAGTTTGTCTGTGCTTGAGTACCGGGACAGGTTTACCCGCTTATCTCGTTTTGTGCATGACATGGTGTCTACTGAGGAAGCCAAGTGCCGCAGATTTGAGCTGGGTTTGAACTTGAACATCAAGGGGACTCTGACTACGATGCCTCGGAACAACTTCAATGAGTTTGTTAGTGCAGCACTCCGAGGTGAGGATATCAAGAAGGAGAGGCAGATGAGGTACCAGCCTAGACGGTTTGAGGAGGGTGGACCGGGTCAGGGGCCTTCAAAGAGGCAGAGTTGTTATACTTCAGGTTCGGCTTCATCCTCGGGCAGTGGACCTTATCGACCACCAGCTAGTGCACCGAGACAGAGACCGAGATGGAGGAGAGATCGACCGCAGCGACCACAGGCTAGTGGGGGTTCTAGTTATCCTCGGCGTACCGGTGGTACGTTTGCTGTACCGAGAGAGTACCCATTATGCAGCTTTTGCAATAGGCATCACTATGGTCCATGTCAGCGAGGCCCTGTCACTTGTTTTTGTTGTGGCCAGGTGGGTCACTATGCGAGAGAGTGTTTCCAGCTTGATGGTGCTGATGGATAGGCGGCCCAGAGTTCCGGAGCTGAGCGAGGTGCCACTTTGGGAGCTCGACCAGTACAGTTTGCGGGCCAGGGCAGACAGCAGGGACATCCTCAGCGTGGACGACTAGCCGGGCAGGCTAGGGTTCATACCATGACTTTGTGTGATGGCAGAGCTTCACCAGAGGTCGTTATCGGTACGTTGCATATTTTCGGTTATCCAGTACTTACATTGTTAGATCCAGGTGCCACACATTCATTTATGTCGTATAGACTATCGTCTTTAGCTACGGTACCTGTGTCTCCACTTCCGGGGTTGTGGAGAGTGTTGTATCCGTCTGGTGAGGTGGTGAGTATTGGCTGGGTGTACAGAGACTGTGAGATTTTCATTGGAGGCCATGGCTTAGCCGCAGATTTGTTGTTGCTGGATATCGTCGACTTTGATTTGATTTTGGGTATGGACTTCTTGGAGACGCATTGGGCCATGTTTGACTGTCATAAGAAGGAGGTCGCATTTCGACGACCAGGCTTTCCCGAGATATTCTTTCGTGGTGAGAAGAATACATCCTTGCCCTGTTTGATTTCTGCAATGAAGGCGGATCGGTTGATGAAGAAGGGCTGTGTTGCTTACTTAGCTCATGTGATGGATGCTACGGCTGCTGTGCCAGATCTTGGTGGTATTGAGGTTGTTTCCGAGTTCCCGAATGTGTTTCCGGAGGAGTTACCGGGCATACCTCCAGTTCGGGAGATTGATTTCACTATTAAGCTATTACCGGGTACATGACCCATATCACAGGCACCGTATCGTATGGCGCCAGCGGAGTTGCTGGAGAAGGGTTTCATACGACCCAGTGTTTCGCCATGGGGTGCCCCGGTTTTGTTTGTGCGGAAGAAGGATGGATCCATGCGATTGTGCATCGACTACCGGAAGCTGAATCAGATTACAGTGAAGAACAAGTATCTGTTGCCGCAGATTGATGATTTGTTTGATCAGCTCAAGGGAGCTTCAGTCTTTTCGAAGATTGATCTCAAATCCGGATATCACCAGTTGAGGATCCGAGAGTCAGATGTGGCCAGGACAGCTTTCAGGTCGCGGTATGGGCAATACGAGTTTTTGGTTATGCCGTTTGGGTTAAACCAACGCCCCCACAGCTTTTATGGACTTACTGAACCGGGTGTTCAGACGGTTTCTGGACAAGTTCGTGCTTGTGTTCATTGATGATATTTTGATATATTCCAGGAGTGTGGGCCAGCATAAAAAGTATTTGCAAGCGGTGTTGCGGACTTTGCGGGACCATCAGTTGTTTACGAAGTTCAGCAAGTGCGAGTTTTGGCTGAACCGTGTGAAGTTTCTGGGCCATGTGATATCGGCTGAGAGAGTCGGCGTTGATCCTGACTAGATCGAGGCCGTACTGAATTGGAGTAGACCTACTACTGTACCGGAGATCTAGAGTTTCTTGGGTCTGGCAGGCTACTACCGGCGGTTTGTACAGGATTTTTCTCGGATTGCTACTCCACTGACCAGACTGACGAAGAAGGGCGTCAAATTTGAGTGGTCCGATGCATGTGAGGAGAGTTACTTACTCCTGAAGGAAAAGTTGACTACTGCACCAGTTCTGACATTACCAGACGACAGCGGTGAGTTTGTGGTTTATAGTGATGCGTCGAAGATGGGACTTGGTTGTGTGCTGATGCAGTATGGCAGAGTTGTAGCCTACGGTTCCAGACAGCTGAAACCACACGAGGTCAACTATCCGACACATGATTTGGAGTTAGCCGCTATTGTGCCAGCGTTGAATAGTTGGAGACATTACTTGTACGGAGCCCAGTGTAAGATCTACACCGACCACAAGAGTCTCACATACTTGCGGACGCAGCCAGATTTGAACATGAGGCAACGCCAGTGGATGGAGTTGATCAACAACTATGATTGCACTTTCGAGTACCATTCAGGGAAGGCCAATGTTGTGGCTGATGCACTTAGCCGGAAATCCGGAGCTTCGTTATTCCATGTATGTGTGGCTAGAGTTTCTATGTTAGCCGAGCTTCGGGCTACGGGTGCCGAGTTCGAGCGGGGTGACGATGGAGCTTTGTTGGCCAGTTTCCAGGTTCGACCCGTGTTGGTTGATCAAGTTCGGGAGGCTCAGGATTAAGATTCCTATCTGTTGAGCAAGAGGACCATGATACAGAATGGTATGCCTGTAGAGTTCCGATTGAGTGACGACGGTACGTTGCTATTCAGAGGCAGGTTGTGCGTACCCCGAGATGAGAGTCTGAAGAAGGAGATTTTGGATGAGGCCCATTGTTCGGCATATGTGATGCATCCCGGGGGTACGAAGATGTTTCGTACACTTCGAGCGTATTACTAGTGGCGCAACATGAAGCGGGAGATTGCCGCATATGTGAGCCGATGTTTGATCTGTTAGCAGGTTAAAGCAAAGAGGCAGAAACCTGCGGGAAAGTTACAGCCACTAAAGATTCCGGTTTGTAAGTGGGAGCACATTACCATGGATTTCGTTTATCAATTCCCGCGTACTTCGGCTGGCAATACTGGTATTTGGGTTATTGTGGATCGACTGACGAAATTCGCTCATTTTCTGAAAGGACCCAACTCCGATTTAGCTCCCTAAACCGGAGTTAAACCCCTTCGAAAACACGAACCAACAAAAACCGTAGAAATTTTGGCAGAGTTTCTCTACTAACGTGGAATTACCATTACCTGCACACGGAAAATACACTTCATCCTATGCCACAAAAAGCAAACCGTGGGCACCAATCCCATCTGGATTTCTCAATATATCAACAGTAAAGTAAAACAATAAATATAACTGTACTTTACTGAAATCCGGAGTAAAATCGTATAACATAATCAACAGATTACTCAGAGCGACCTCTAATATTTAATCATATACGTAAACCACAGTAGGTAGAACAAGGTAGCTCGAGCACTATGCCTCCGAACATGACGTGCAACACCAGAGCCTGAACTGCAAACTGGGCACGGAAATCGAAAAGCCCAGGGGAAAGACATGAAAACCGTTAGAGTGAGTGGACGAAAATAAATGTCTTTCACCGAGTAATATATGTTATAAAAATATATGCGAGTCGAAATATAAATAAATCAAATAGTATACGAGGAGACGCTGACTCCAACTCGTAAACAGAGCATGCAAGGAAAATCTCACGGGGTCACTCGTGGACACATCCGTGCTAGTACAGTCGGAATCACGGATTCCCTGACTTCCACGTGATCCATAGCCAGAAAGGCCTCGGTTCCGGGGTACTGCCCCTCGCCGGTCAGGTAGGGGTACTGCCTCTCCTGGTGGCCTACCATCGGGGATCAGCCGAGAGGCAAGTGTATCGATACAACAACGTAACTGAGACTGTACTCTGTGTAAATCAAATCATAAACAGTTCGATGCAAATGCATGAAACAACATATAAGTGTATGTATACTCATATACGTATATTCGTATAAGTATAACTGTATAATCATAAAACACATGCTCATAATAAACATAATCTCGTATGAAATCTCATGCTCGTAAAACCATAATCATGTTGCATGCTCAAGTTCGTAAAACATATATATAAGACTCGCAATCAATCCGTGAAAATAAATTGTCCACTCACAGACTAGCGTAACGCGATATGCGTTAACCCGTGATCCGGCGGAAAGTCCCTCGCCAAACGAACGATCACGAACCCCTGAATAATCACAATAACCATTCCTCAAAATCATCATTCAACATTTCAAGATAAATCACGAGAAACCACCGTTCTCGGAAACACATAATCCGAATACGACGAATCGTCGAAAATCCGATATGTACATCACAATACCTCGCTATACTTTCGGACGCTCAACTTGAAAAACAAACCTCCCCACTACGATCGGGGCGCGATTTCGAGTAAAATGACATGTAACTTGTCGAAAACTCCAAAAAGTCAAACTTTGACCGCCGTTGACCACCGCCCACGGCGGCGTCGCCACCAAACAGAGAATTCCACGGCGGAGCCACCCCTATTCCACTCAAAATCATCCACTGAGCAACTTTCATAAATGGTAGCATCAAGGGAATGAGAGCTACAAAGCCCACTCAAAGTTGTAGCTCAATTCGGCCTAAATTGAGCAACTCGAATTCATCAAAATACCTTGAACTTTGGCCGGAAAAATCATGCATTTCCGGCGTGGCCGGGACGAGGTCGAGGATGTCAACCTGCTATTTATAGCCCTTCCCAAAAAGGAAACCCCCATAAATACATTTCGCGACAAACTTTAAACTCCCGTAACTTCCGCGTCGTAATTCCGATTTCGATAATTGTCGCGGCAACAAACTCGTCTCGACATGTTCTTCAATTATCACCCGAAGTCAAATACATCGACCAATCGGATAAAAAGTCAACCATTCAACCCAAACACATGCATAATCCGACTAAATAATCAACAAACGGAAATATTCACAACTTAATCTTTGTAACTCAGAATAATGCTCTGGAAGTTCCTACGAACTCGAAATTAAATTCTCAACAACTTCTGTGAAGAAGCCGAAACCAAGTTCTCGTCCGGTAATTAAGTCGCTAAGAATGCCACCATTTAAATCCGAACTTCAAATATTCATAATTAATTCCTCGGTCGTCCAAATAATGATCCAGAACCGCCCACGAACTCGAAATTACACATACAACGATTCTCGAGAAGAGACTCAGCTCCAATTCTTGGCCAATAATTAAGTCGTTAACAAATCGGGCGATTCACATAACTGTCGGAAATCTGCGATAACACGCGAGCTCGTAGATCAAGCTGATTCCATTACTGATTATGTTCTGGGTCGTAACATTTTTACGCACTTCCGGGGAAGATATCAGTGGTTAGATTGGCTAATTTGTATTTGTCAGAGATTGTACGACTGCACAGAGTGCCTGTATCTATTGTTTCTGACCGAGATAGTCAGTTTATTTCCGAGTTCTGGCAGGCATTGCAGCGAGCCATGTGCACGAGATTGCGTTTCAGTACAGCCTTTCATCCTCAGACTGACGGACAGTCTAAGCGGACTATACAGACTCTTGAGGATATATTGCGATCTTGCGTTTTGCAGTTCCGAGGGAATTGGGACCAACAACTACATTTGATAGAGTTCGCCTACAACAATAGCTATCAGGCCAACATTGAGATGGCACCGTACGAAGCCCTGTACGGGAGGCAATGCCGCACTCCGATGTGTTGGAGTGAGGTGGGCGAGCGATGGCTTATTGGCCCTGATCTAGTGAAGAGCACTATGGAGGATGTCCAGATTATCCGGAACTGATTGAAGATCGCCCAGGATCGTCAGAAGAGTTATGCGGACATAAGGAGGAAGAGTCTCGAGTTTATGTGGGCGATTGGGTCTTCCTGAAACTATCCTCGTGGAGGGGTGTTGTGCATTTCGGGAAGTGTTGCAAGCTTCGACCACAATACATTGGTCTGTATGAGATCACCGAGAGGGTTGGAGCTGCTGCTTACCGGCTTGAGTTGCAGCCTGAGATGGCTCGTGTGCATGATGTTTTTCACGTCTCGATGTTGCGGAAGTATATCTCAGATCCATCACATGTGTTAGCGCCACAGCAGCTACCGATTCGAGAGGATTTGACGTATGTTGAGGAGCCGGTACAGATTCTCGATCATCATGAGCAGGAGTTGAGGCACCGTGTGATACCGCTGGTGAAGGTCTTGTGGCAGAATCACTCGGTTGAGGAGGCCACCTGGGGGACTGAGCAACGTATGCGGGAGTAGTATCCTCATCTGTTCACTTGACAGGTACGTAAATTTCGAGGTTGAAATTTTTTTAAGGGGGGTAGATTTGTGACGACCCGAACTAGAATCAGTTGAGTAAACGACTTAATCCACGAGTTAGCGCGTAATCACTGTTTTCCGATAAATTATTGATTTGCCGGTTTTAATCACGACTTAATTATCGGCCGAGAATTTGAGTTGAGTCTGTTCTCGAGAATTGTTGTACACGTGATTTCAAGTTCGTGGGCGGTTCCGGATGATTATTTCGACAACCGAGGAATATAATATGAATATTTGAAGTTTCGGAATATCATCGAGTTTATCCGTTCGTATCGAGTTTATTCGAATCGTGATAATTATCCGTTTGAACCGTCGATCGTCCCGAGACGCGAGTATAAATATCGGAAATAGTCGAAAAATTGTCGAAAACACTGTTTGAGACGTTGATCGAGGGTTGACCAAAATTTGAACCCGTTGACCGTTGACCAGAGGGGACTATTCACCCAGTTACTGTTCATCATCGGAACTTCTGTTCCAGGCCGATTTGGAAGGTAAATTGTTCTCCTCGTGATTCTAAGCAGTTTAGAACTTTGAATTTCTTGATTTGGTTGAGAATTGAGGGAGAACGAGTTCGGTGAAGTTCTTGGATTTTACCGGATTCCGGTGGCCTTCTCCGGCGACTTTTGGGGTCGGGGCTTTGGGGGGAAAGGTTCCCCTAAACTTATAGATGCTTTGGTAGAAGGAATTTGGGTTTGGTTGCCGTTTGAAGCTCGCCGGAATCTCATCGGAATCCATGGATTCCGTGAGTTTCGAGCTCAATTCTGGCCGGTGGGCTTGGAATTGGGTCTCGGTGTAGAAGAGAAATATGTTGGGCTTGAAGAGTAGTTAATTCCTGGAAAGTTTTGCAGGAATCCCTCACCGTTGAAGCCGCGGCGGCGGCAGCGGCGGTCAACGGCGGAGGTTTGACTTTTTTGGAAATCTGTCGAGTTATATGTCATTTTGCTCGTATTCGCGCCCTGATCGTCGCCTTGAGTTTTTCGAGTTGATTTGGGTATCGGATTTTCAGTCGAGGGTTTTGAGTGGAGATTTCGGGAATTTTGTCGATTATTTTGTACTGTGTTATATATTTCCGGGAACGGTTGGTTTCCGCGGTGTAGTACAGTGTTGTGAGCTGTGATTTTGATCAGATATATTTGTGATTATTCAGAGGATCGAGATCGTGCTTCGGCCGAGGGATCTTCCGCCAGACCCCATGATTAGCGCGAGTGCGCGCTTTGCTCATCTGTGAGTGGACAATTTCTTTTCACTGATAATCGTGAGTCTTTTACATGTTTTACGAGAATGAGCATGCATTTGAGATTACGATTTATATGAGCATGTGTTATACGGTTATGCCTATACAATTATACACTACGTACTACGTATATGCATTTACATATTGCTTTATACATTTGCATCGAACTATTTATGATTTGGTTTACACAGAGTACAGTCTCAGTATATGTTGTTGTATCGATACACTCGCATCCCGGTTGATCCCCAAGGATGTTTACCGGGGGAGGCTGTGACCCCTGACCCGAGGCCTTTTCCGGGGTGGAGGGGCAGACCTCTGACCTGAGGCCTTTCTGGCTAGAATCACGTGTGGGTCTGGGATCCCGTGATTAGGACTGTATTAGCACGGATGTGTCCATGAGCGACCCCGTGGGATTTTTCCATGCATGCTCAGTACGCTGGAGGAGTTTGAGTTCACCTCGTATACTTTATTATATTTATTCATCTTGACTCGCATATGTTATTACAACATATAACATTCAGCGAAAGACATTTATTTTCGTCCACTCACTCTAACGGTTTATATGTCTTTCCCTGGGCTTTTCGGTTTCCGTGCCCAGTTTGTAGTTCTAATTTTGGTGTCTCACGTCGTGGTTGGAGGCTAGTTGTTCGAGCTACCTGTGTTTTCCAGTAGGTTTCTTGTTTTGCCTACTGTTGTATATTTGTATATGTATACACTAGAGGTCGCTTTGATACATTACTGATACATGTTTTATACGATTTTTCCCGGATATACTATATATTACAGTTATGTTTACTGTTTATTGCTAATGATATGATGTAGGGAAATCCGAATGGGATTGGTGCCCACAGTTTGGCTTTTGTGGCATAGGATGAAGTGTTATTTTTTGGGTGCAGGTAGGCAATTTCGCGTTAGTAGCGTTACTCTGCCCAAATTTTTACGGTTTTTGTTGGTTCGTGTTTTCAGAAGGGGTTTGATTCTGGTTTAGGAAACTAAATCGGGGTTGGGTTCTTTCACTCGGGCTACGCATCCGTTTAGGAAGCTTGACTGGAAGTAAGGATACATAGAACAAATAAGCCATAGATGCCTAGAAGAAGACACTTCCCGCAGTCATAGAGTTATTAGACCAAAGCCGCCAATTCCGTTCCTTCCACTGACCAGAGCACAAAACATAGCCACCCGAAATCCTGCTATGATAACTTGGTAACACAATCCTCAAGCCAATGCCGAAAATTATTCACCATAGTAGTAAGGAAGCAATCTATCAACATAGGTGATATACTAATAACTTCACATACAAAAGAGGACTCACGACTTGCATGTTCAATGGTTTCCTCCTATGCTTCACAGAGAGCACACTAAACCGGAATCAGGACTCTCTTATTACGAAGGTTCAATCTTGTCGGCAAGATATTTCTATAAGCTTTCCAAACATGAACTTTGATTTTCTCTTGAATTGGGGTATGTCATAAACGCTGCCATATAGAACCAAAGGAGTGCTCGAGGAAGCTTCGGCCACAGTACTAACATTCGGCCTCATGGCTAACTTGTAAGCTGAAGAAGTCGTAAATCTTCCTTTAGGGTAATAGAACCAAACCAACTTGTCAACAACATTCTTATCACTAAGATGGATAGAGAGAATGGCAATGGCCTCCTTATCAAACAAAGAAGAAATAAGGGGAGTATTCCAGGCACCCGAAACTGTAACAAAGTGACTAACCTTTATATCTAAGGGAAAAGAATCCCGAGGCGGAAACCTATCAGATAAGGGAATCTAAGGAATAGATTTAACATCGATGCCATCACCATTTCCGATTCTCATAATCATACCTGTAGAGAGGATATGATGAGCCCCCAATATACTCTTCTAACATTGAGATGGAAATTCTGAAAAAGTAGCCTCCCAAAACGAAGAAGTAGGAAAATACTTGGCCTTGTATAATCTACTAATCAGAGAATCTGGGTTATGAAGGATACGCCAACCTTGCTTAGTTAGGAGAGCTAGGTTATGAGCATGAAGGTTCTGAAATCCCATTCCACCCTCTTCTTTTGGTAGACATAGTTTATCCCACGAGAGCCGAGGAATCTTTTTATTCTCAGCAGTACTCCCCCACCAGAACTTAGTGCATAGTTGATGAAGAGAATCACAAAACTCTTTAGGAAGCATAAAACAACTCATAGCATAAGTAGGAAGAGTTTGCACAATAACACGGATCAAAATATCCTTACCTTGCCAACCTTCCAGCTTCTTACTTAGTTTTTCCTTGATGAAGGCGAAAATAGCGGTATTCTTTTGTCCTACATAAGTGGGGAGACCCAGATACTTGTCATGTTTGTCAAAAACTTCCACATCTAGAGTTGCAGCTAGTTCTTCTAACACACCCTCGCTAAAACATACACTGCTTTTCTTAAAATTCACCCGTTAGCCAGAAGCCAATTCGTATTCCTCCAGGATCTATTGTAATTGATAAAACTCTGCCGATGTAGCTTTACCAAATAAAAGACTATCATCTGCGAATAACATATGAAAGATCGTAGGAGTTCATGGGCAAATATAAATACCTGAAAGAGACCCTTCTGCCACTCAAGCCTCCAATAAAGTAGTAAAAGCTTCAAAACCTACACTACAAGAAAACTGCACCTAGACCACGGACCATTTCCGTCGTCTAGGTGACGTTTTTCGTCGTCTAAGTACTTGGACGACGGAATCTCCATCGTCCAAGGTCCATGCTCCAAGTGCTGTCGTCCAAGCACCTGGACGACGGAGAATTAGCGTTTCCGTCGTCCAAGTTCACTTGGACCGCGGACATTATCTGTGGCCCATGTATGCACCTGGACGACGGAAACGCTAATTCTCCGTCGTCCAGGTGACTACATGGGCCACGGACATTGCTCGTTTCTCCGTGGCCCACGTGTTCACCTGGACGACGAAGAATCAGGTCTCCGTTGTCCAGGTGCATACATGGGCCACGGATAATGCTAGCTTCTCCGTGGCCCAGGTGTTCACCTGGACGACGGAGAACTGATTCTCCGTCGTCCAGGTGAACACGTGGGCCACGGAGAATGGCAGGGTTTAGGGTTTAGGGGTTAGGGGTTTAGGGTTTAGGGTTTTACACCTGGACGACGGAGAACATAATCTCCGTCGTCCAAGTGAATATTTAATTTTTAAAAAAAATAAATTGAAATTAAATATTATTAATTTAATTTATTATTAATTTAATTTAAATAATGACAAATAGTCGAAAATAATTAATTAAACTAAATTTTTAATATTAAATAATTAATTAATTTGTACATACACATCCAAATTAAAAACCCACAAAAATTATAAAATATTGTTCGGAACTCGGAAATAAAGAAACGCGATAATTAACTAGCTAGCTAATACACTGGAGGAGCAGATGCGCCGCCGGGTCCTCCGCCTCCAGCCGGGTCGTTGTCGTCGGAGTATGGGTTCGGAGGAGGTTGACATACTTCTCGATTTTGGTTCATGAGCGCGATGAGTTGGGCTATTTGTGCTTGTTGTTTGTCAAGTCTTTGCCGCATTGACTCATTCTGCTCTTGTGTCCGTCGATTCTCCTCTCGTGCCAGTCGAGCCTCTTGAATGGCTGCTTCGACGGCCGCTGCCTGACTCCTTCTCCGCTGCCCCGAACCTCCCGTAGATGATGAGCCGGAGGTCGTCGACAAATCTCGTACCACCCTAGGCCCAAAGTGCCTAACCTCCTTGCCAGCTCTACGACCGTAGACCTCATCCGCGATTGCAATTTGGCTCTCTAAGGATAGAGGAGGCAGGTCTTCCGGCGGCACATCTGGGAACACAAGCTGAGTGTTAGCCAACTCTTCATGCGCACGCTCTATCACCCTTGCCTACAAAAGAATAATTAATTTATTATAATGAAATCATATTTAAATAATAATTACTATAATATTGAAATCATATTGAAATCATATTTATTATATATCACTTACGCCGCATTGACTCGCTTCATTATCGAGCCCTGGCGTCACGTACGCGCTTACGCTTGCATCAAGATAAGGGTGTTTGGAGCCCTTATCCTTGTGCTCCTTGGCTATTTGAATGAACTGCTTGGCGCCGGTAGTATGGTGTTTCTCCTTCTTCCCCCGGTTGGCTTTGTTAACACCGAAGAATTTTTGTTACACAACATAATTAAATCATTAAAAAATGAATAAATACAATTTAAATAATTCAATTATCTTAATTGAAATAAAAAAAATAAATTAATACCTTAAATTGTTCATCGGCAAAGTGGTTACACAACCACTCCCACTCATCTTCTCTCTCCCCTTGCAGCTCTACCGGGGGAGGCACGGGACCGACATCTTGGAAGTACTTATGGAGCTTGTACTTCCAATCTTTGTAGATGGAGTTGGCGGTTTGGTTGATATGCCTCAACATAGCCGGTGTCGGATCCACATCAAATTGTTCCTATAAAAAATAAATAGAAAATTATAATCGTATATATTATGAAATTTTAACTAATATTAACAATATTATATAATAACTAAATTGGACGTATTACGTACCGAAAGATCTTTGAAGACTTTCGCCTTCTCATGATCCGGCGCCTCCTTCCAAGTAGGGGCAGTGATACGAACCCGGTTACAGATGATTGACCCTATCCCATGCGCCGAGAGACTTGCTAGCTAAGCTGTGGGAGGGTCACCGGTGAATTCGTCGTACGGCAAGTCAATCTTTTTACCGATCGCCTTGCAAATACGCTCTGCTTTGCCCCCTTTAACGAGACCCCGAGTCCTTTTCGGTTCCGGGTCAGTGGGGGCCCTCCTTTGCTTACGGCGGGCGCTGCACATGATTGATTCGGCGGTCGAGGACGCCTGAGTACTTCCCGTTGAACCGGTACCGGGCGTCGGAGATTGGAAGGGGTCGACGTCATTACCGCTCGAGATGAATGGGGGAGCGGGAATTTCCCCAGAGGGCGCTACGGACGGACCAGATGATCCGTCCGGATTGAGAGCGTCGTTGCCCTCCTGTTGAACCCAACCGACTTGGGCCGCCAACATTCGGAGCATGGCATCTTCTGCCTCCTGTTGGGATTTCTTCTTGCCGAATGTCGTCTTTGGCGGAACCATTTAAACCTAAGAGTACGGTGTTAAAATACCTACTTACCATAATAATTACAACTTAAAAATTTACGCTAATTAATTAAGTACGTTTAAGATTTAAATAGAGTACACTAGCTTGGCATTTTCGGTCGTTCAATGGACGTGCGACCCGCGCGATAAAGTGTAAATTTTCAATTAATCAGCCTTGGTTAAATCGAAAAACATGGCCAGTTAGGGATATAGATAACGCGAGAGGCAGGACTAATTTCGACAAAAGTCTTTCTTAGTCCAAATCCTGTCACCAGTCATAACCCGTTTCTAGACACCATGTCCGACATTCGGCCAATTTTTCGAAAATTTACACTCCCTCAAGTCCTTTGAAAACTCCGCCCTCAACCTCATGTCCATAACTTCACTTAGGTTATGGTGTGCGGTGATGAAATCCACACATCACGAGGGGTTAAGGAGATAAGCAAGGAAAAGAGGCGCCATCTATTCCAACGAGTGCGACTTAATAAACCAAGCCTATGTACTAAATTTAAATCGAACACGTACTACTAATTAATTTACTAGAAAAAAAACGTAAATATTAATTAATAATTTTTAATCAGATGCAATAATTTATATTTATTTATCATGCATTTAATAAAAAATTGATTCATTTAATAAATTATGAATAATAATTTATTCATTTAATAAATTTAATAATAAATTCATTTAATCATGCAACTAATAATAAATAATTACAATAATTACAATAATTATGATTTAATAAATTAATAACAATAATTAATCATTTATTAAATATTTAAACTAATTAATCAATTAAATTCTACTTCTAAATTATATTTAGAATTTAATTAATTAATTAAATGAAAATTATTTTAATAAGGGAAAAATAGAAATTTACCGAATCGGAGTTTTCGGGAATATCGCCGGAGTTGAGTCGTCGGAAAGGAGGAACCACGCCGGAAAAAATGTCGTCGGAGCGTCGCCGGAGGAGGGGAGAGGAGAGGAGAGGAGAGAGAGGAGAGGAATGTATGGGATGAGGAAAAGAAGATGGCGCACAGCCTATTTATAGGCTTTCACTTAGATGACGGAGCACTATTCTCCGTCGTTTAAGTCCACTTGGACGACGGAAACAGTGTTTTCCGTCGTCTAGGTGGCGGTTTCAAAAAAATTCAAGCGGCACCAATTAATCGGCGGGACGCTCTGAACCGCCATTATTTTGGACTTAGACGACGGAGAATGAATTCTCCGTCGTCTAAGTGAAAATTCAAGCGGTCCCAAAAACGGAAGCGGTAAATTGAACCGCCATAAAAATTGGACTTGGACGACGGAGATGATCATTCTCCGTCGTCCAAGTGAAAATTACATGAAAAAAATAAACAAAAATAAATTTGAACCGCCATGGTTTTTGAACCTGGACGACGGAGATGATCATTCTCCGTCGTTCAGGTTAACACTTGGACGACGGAAAGTGCCATCTCCGTCATCCAGGTTCAAATTACGTTAAAAAAAAATTTAAAAATAATTCGCTAGGAATTTAGCGATCTGTCATTCGAGTGAAATAGTCGTACAATATCGATGAACGCATCGTATATATGAACAGTTAAATTTGAACCGACGATTAATTTTACGTATTGAAACATGTTAAGTATCGACTAATCTTTACGACTTAAGTGTTCATGAGTAGATGCTCATTTACAGCAGAGTATTAACGAAATTGAATTTGGACAAAACAACCGTTGGATATGTTCGTCGTAACATAATATATAATTGTCTTCAAAGGACCATAAAATAATATGTTCGGGAAGGGTTTGATCACCACAGTCAACCGCAAAACCGATAATTTCACAAACCGGAAACGTGGATACAAGGCATTTCGCAACTCTGATTTTCGAACCGTCGAAGCTCACACACCAAGAATTGTTTACTCTAAAGTCTTGATGAAAAGACTTTGCATTGGAAGAAGGTCTAGATGGTCGTTGTCTTAAAAAAAATTACGATATCTGCACCTGGATGACGGAAATGAGCGTTTCCGTCGTTCAGGTAATCACCTGGACGACGGATATGAAGTTATCCGTCGTCCAGGTTCTAACCTAGACGACGGAGAATTGACGTTCTCCGTCGTCCAGGTGTATAGACCCTGAATTCAGGGGTTAGGGCCTTACTGTTTAGGGTTTAGGGTTTGTGAACTTGGACGACGGATAATGACCATATCCGTCAGCCTAGTATGTACCTGGACGACGGATAATGACCATTCTCCGTCGTCCAAGTTCTAAACCCCGATTTCAGGGGTTAGTGCCTTAGGGTTTACGGTTTAGGTTGTCCCCGGTCATTTGTGTGTCCGTTCAATTATTCTGATTCAAAAATATAATTAAAAAATTGATCGACCTGCAATTAATTTCTCCGTTGTCCAGGATATATAATTCGGATTAATTTCTTACCGTAAACCGGCATCGATCATATATATATTACAATAATTACAGTAATTAATTACCAATTAATCTCCCTCGTCGTATGACCGTACTCTTCGTCATAATCATCATCGTCCTCATCCCCGTTAGACGACGGCTCATCCTCGTCATCGTACTCAACATCATCCGACGAATAACCTGAGTCCTCGTCCGCGTCCTCTTCCTGCTCGTCTTCTTCATCTACCTCATCGATAATCTCATCTTCAGTTAGATCTGTACAACCATCAGGCATGGGTAACCGTTCACCATTTTGAACCAGGTCCATTATATCGGAGCAGACCATAGAAATATTAGGCTCTTGATAGGCAGGAATGTCTCTTTCTGGTTCAGCAGCATCTTCAGTCGTCACCGGTGTCCCTTCAATTGTCTCTGTATTCCATATTCCTCGGTGAGAGATATGGTTCACTATTTTCCACCCTTCACCGGCTTTCGGATCGTCGAGATAGAACACCTGCCGAACTAAGGTGGCGAGAGCGAAAGGCTCATCCTCATACCAGTGCGAGTTTGTATCGACTGATAATAGTCTCAGGTCTTCCTTTGTACGCTTCAACCATCTGCACTTGAATAGGAAAACGTTGACATCATTCCCGTAACATAGATGAACCACATATACAATAGCCCCGTAATATAGATCATTGTCTTTCCCAACCGCTACCCCACTGTTTTGTGTTCTTCTTCCTTCGTCTCGAGCCAATGAATGGAACTTTACACCGTTCACAAAACATCCGGGATAAATATAGTGTTTAACCGGTTTCCCTGCTAGCATGTGCTTTGACCATGACCACCACCCTCCGTGGTTATCAGATTTTTGCAGATCAATCATCTGCGAAAAAGGGCAAATTAATATAAGGGTTTACTTTCTACAAACATGAGCGATATGTATTTAAATAATTAATACCGAGACGTACGTACGTACCCATTGGAAGAAATAATCGGGAAACTTCTTCTTAACCATTTTCTCAATCCACGCCGAACTCTTGTTTTGATTTAACGCCTGAAGCCTCTCCCTGTATGACAACATGTATGGCTCAACTTCGTCACAGTCTCGCAACACTACCCAATGTGCCTCAATAAGTTCTTCCCGTGTTAACGATTCCTTTAATACTCCTCTAAACGGTCGGACGACATTTCTCACGACAGAAAGATTGATGCGGGCACTGCGATCGGAGGCAGTGGGAGGGGGTGGATCTTTGAGGTACCTGTTGCAGTAAGTAACACACTCATGCATTAGGTATGTCTCTGCTATGGAGCCATCCGGGGCTGACCTGTTTTTTACGAATGACTTATACTGTCCAAGATGTCTACAAAATCAAACGTACACATTACATAAGTACATATAGCTAGCTAGTATATATATAATCTCCAGTGGAACAAATTAATTAATTAGTTGTACGTACCTTTCTTGAGGATACATCCAAGTGTACTGGACCGGACCAGAAATGAGCACCTGCTCGGGCAGGTGGATCATTAGGTGAATCATGATGTCAAAGAAAGCAGGGGGGAAAATCCTCTCTAGTTTGCAAATGATGTGCACAATTTGTTGTTGCAATTCCACTACATCTGACTTCTTTAATTCTCTGGCGCATAACCTCTGCCACCACCTGCACAATGCTACTATTGGTTCTTCGACGTCCCGAGGCAAGTATGGTCGAATTACCACTGGAATCAGACGTTGCAGCATAACGTGATAGTCATGTATCTTTAGACCAACAAACTTGTGTTGCACCTCGTCCACTGCTCCAGTTATAGTGGCTGTATACGTAGCCGGATAACGAACGCCCTTAAACCAGTGAAATACAGAACGTCTAAGCGTCGGCTTCACTGTGTAAGGTGCATCTGGCATCTTGTTGTACACTCATTTCCTATCCCTCCTCAACCACAAGGGACGACGTAGATTCATTGATTCCAAATTTTTGTGCGCTTTGGGAGTATCTTTAGTCTTGAACTTAATACCGAGAATTGTTCCCACCACGTTGTCGCACACATTCCTTTCTATGTGCATCGCGTCCAAGTTGTTCCTCAGCTTCAACATCGACCCGTAAGGGAGTTCAAAGAATATACTCTTGTGATCCCAATAGCTCAGATCATGTGGAGGAATTGGATTGCATTTCTTTACATCCGCGTCATTGCTCAACACACCAATGTCGAAATAGCTCAACCTCTCTAAAATCTCTTCGCCCGACCAACTACGGGGTTTACGATTGTTCTCTACTGTACCGTTGAAATGAGCTTCATCCTGTCGCCACGGGTGGTCGTAAGGAAGCCATCTACGGTGACCAAAGTAACACACCTTCCCCGCGTGCCAACTAGAGTTCACGTCGTCCAAACATATAGGACATCCATTATATCCTTTTGTCCTGCAGGCTGCCAACATCCCATAAGCTGGAAAATCCCTGATCGTCCACATTACGGCAGCCCTCATCGTGAACATCGTGTCAGTGAATTTGTCATAAGTTGGGACTCCATTTTCCCACAACAGTTTCAGCTCGTCGATCAAAGGTCTGAGGTAGACATCTAAGCACTTCGATGGAGATTTAGGACCTGGAATTAGTACGGTAAGGAAATTAAATTCCTTGTTCATGCACATCCACGGAGGCAAGTTGTACGGCATCAGAATAACTGGCCAAGTGCTGACGGCGAAGCTATTACTTCCCCAAGGATTGAATCCGTCTGTAGATAGGCCGAGTCTAACATTTCTAACCTCTGAAGCAAAGTCCCCAAATTCTCTGTCGAAATGTTTGAAACCCTCCCCATCCGCGGCGTGTCGAAGGACATCGTCATCTATTCGCTTTTCTGCGTACCATCGCATCGCCTCTGCTGTGTGTAGAGACATGTACAGGCGCTGCAATCTGGGAATCAAGGGAAAATATCGAACAACTTTCACAGGAATTCTCTTTTTCGAACTCTTCCTATTCAACTGGAATCTGCACTGGCCACATACGGGACAATAGTCCAACTCTTTATACTCTTTGTAAAATAGCACACAATCATTCGGACATGCGTCACTATGACTACATCTCGGAAACGCATCATGGACCAAATCTGCAGTTGGGTTGCAAGCTGGGGGTCCGGCACCACTGCCGCTGGATGAGGCACCATGGTAACTGTACCCTGAGCTGAAGTCTGCTGCGCTGAACTCTACTGCTTCACCATGCTCGCTCCATGTAGTGTAACTCCACATCATACCATTTTCGTACAGGTGTTGCACCATAACATTAACCTCCGCATACTGACAATTAAGACATTTCTGACACGGACACCTGAAACGTTTCTTTCCCTGACCATGTTCTATCGCAAAATTCACAAATTCGCTAATTCCATCCATATACCGGACATCACATCTATTCTTCAACTTCATCCAACTCTTGTCCATACTGCTACAAAATATTATAATTAATTAATTATTACATATATATATATATATTTGTCCATTAATTTACGCTTAATTATACGTACTCGATCTACATCGATCCATCAATTACGTACGTACGTACGTAATTTAATCGATCTGTCCATATATATATAGCTAACATCCTTGCATGTATGTACGTACGTTTTCACTAAATATATATTAATTAAGCAAATTTTAACTGCGTACGTACGTACCTGCTGACCTTCTCGATATCTGTACGTTAATTAAGCTAGCTAACTAGTCAGCGGAGATCCCTTATCGATCCTGATTCTTGTCGGCCTTCTAGCTAGCTAGCTCCCTTCTCCTTCTCCCTTCTCCTTAAATTCTTCTTCAAATGGAATGAAGAGATCGAGGAATGAATTCAGTTTGGCATCGGGCTTATATAATGCTTCACTTAGACGACGGAGGTGTCGGTACGTCGTCTAAGTAGAAGTACGTTACGTACTCGGACGACAGCGTGTCGGTCCGTTGTCCAGGTAATCACCTGGACGACGGAGAATACCATCTCCGTCGTCCAGGTGATCACCTGGAGGACGGAGAAGACTCCGAGGTCCAGGTGATCACCTGGACGACGGAGAATGCCGTCTCCGTCGTCCAGGTGATCACCTGGACCTCGGAAAATGCTCCGTGGTCCAGGTGACCACCTGGACGACGGAGATGGTATTCTCCGTCATCCAGGTGGTACTTGGACCACGGAGTCTTTTCCGTGGTTTAGCTGTCACTTGGACCACGAAACAATTACGTTTCCGTGGTCTAAGTGCTGTTTTCTTGTAGTGCTAGCAGGAATAGAAAGGGAGAAATAGGATCCCCTTGGCAAATACCTCGAATAGGAGCTAAATAACCTTTCACCTGACCATTCACCAAGAAGGAATAGCGAACTGTGGTAACACACTGCATAACCAAGGAAATCCATTTTGGGTCAAAATAGAGTCGATGAAGTACTGCCTCCAAAAAGTTCCATTCCATCATGTCGTAAGCTTTACTCATGTCGAGTTTCAACGAGAAGACACCTTCAGTACAAGAGGCAAAATTATCAAGATAGTACAAAATCTCATTGACAACCAACGTATTATCAGAGATAAGATGACCCGAGACAAATGCACTCTAAAAGGAGAAATGATCTTATCAAGACATCCTTTCAATCTGTTAACAATGACCTTGGAACAGATCTTGTAAATGATGTTGCATAAGGCGATAAGACGTAAGTCAACAATTCTCTTCGGATTAAGAACTTTTGGGAGCAAATAGATGTGAGTATAATTGACCTGCCCCAATAGAACACCTGTATCGAGGAAGCTGATCACCAACTTGCTAACATCAGGCCCTATCGTATCCCAATAACGCTAAAAAAGAGAGGAGGTATGTCATCCGGTCCCGGAGACTTTGTCGGGTACATCTGAAACAATGCCTTTCTTACTTTATCCACCGAGTACGCATTAGTTAAACATGCATTCATCTCTGGTGTCACTTTCTATGGAATCAGATTGATCACCTCCATCATACGAGTAGAGGAAGAGTTGTTAGCAGAAAACATAGACAAAAAATAATCCACCACCACTTTCTCCATACCTGCTGGATCAGACTTTCGAGACCCCTCCTCATCAACCAAAGCATTGATTCAATTTTTGGATCTTCTGTTAGAAGCTTTCTGATGGAAGTATTTTGTATTTCCTTCACCTTCCAATAACTGCGTAGTTTTAGCTCTCTGTTTCTAGAGCTCTCGTTCCGTAGCCAGAAGACCGTCTAGGGTTCCAAAGAGCATTGAATACTCTTGTCTTGATTGATCTGATAGGGGAGCAGCCAGTAATGACGAGAGGCGATGCCGGAGCTGCTCAATATCTCCATTACGAAGCCCGAACATCGTCCGCTACCATTTGTTCAAAGAAAACCTAGTATTGGTGATGCATTGAATCGTCCCAAACATCAGTGATCCCAAACTAGACCACTTCAAATGTTGCTTGATCACGTCGGCACATTGAGTATGGGAGGTCCAAAAACTTTCGAACTTGAAACGCATGGTTGACGATAGAGAGGTCTAGGCTCATCTCAGAGTATTCCAAGAAGGATAGGAAGATGAGTTACTAAGCTTCTTGGAAACAAGTCAATCCAACTACGAGTAGCAACTACTCTATCAAGTCTGCACCGAATTCCCCCTCCTCCCCAAGTAGTCTATATTCCAGTAAAATCAAGGTCGATTAACTCCCCATATGCCAAACAGTTACAAAAAAGTTGCATTTGGCCTTTTTTCCGATCCTCGCCCCAAACCTTCTCATCATTATGAAGAATCTCATTGAAGTTGCCGAGAACAATCTAAGGGAGAGCAGAGATGTCACTAAGGGAAGAGAGAAGGTCCCATGTGCGGTAACGCTCCGAGGTAGTTGGATGACTGTAGAACCCCGTCAATCTCCAGCTAGCGAAACCCGATGAAGGAATAACCTCAACATCAATATGATGTTCAGATTTCGAAAAGAACTCTACCTTAACCTCATTATTCCATAATAGAGTGAGACCGCCTGACTGGCCAGCCTCCCCCGCCTTATTATTGTTGAGAACTGCTTTGTAATTTAGGAACCCTAGAGTACCATGAAGTCTCCCTATGTAGTCGACATCGGAGACTTTAGTTTCACTCAGAAAAATCAAAGATGGCTTATTCTGACGAATCAATCGTAGTAAATCTTCCACCGACGAATCGTTTCCAATCCCCCGACAATTCCATGCCAAGACATTCATGATGACTCGACACAATTCCAAGAATTAGGGAGGCGGCGTTCTTCACTAGGAAAAAATTCTAAAATGATTCTTTATATTAGTTCCTTTATAAGATATAGTTGAAATTTAAGTGCTGTCATGCCAAAAAAAATTCAAAACGAGTATCAACAGTAAAAAGAAAAGCAGTCATAATGTTGATTTTGAGCTACATAGTCCAGTGATTGGGAGACTAATCACTGCAGTGGAGGTTGGCGGTTCGAGTATGGGATATGTGCCTATATGGGTCGATTAATTTTTAGAATATGATTGCTGGTTGAATGGACGAAAGTATCCTTGCAATTGTTGTCATGTCAGCAAATAACAGGTGTTCTTAATGGTAAGGTACTAAAATGCTAAGAGCACCCGCACCTGTGTTTTGCGATTGCTCGTGCTATTTGAGGAGGAGCAAGCATTGTTTGAGGTGGAGCATTCACTGTTCATCGAATAGGAGGTGCAGTTTCTGTTTTTCGCGTAGCGGTGCCAAAAAATAGCACGTGCTATTACTGTTCATAAATTAATTGTTTATTAATTTTTTTTGAATCATTTTCAACCAATCCATAAACGACACATGTCGTTGTTGTATGAATAATTGAATAAGATTTCAGGTAAGATTTTCGACGAATGACGAGTTGACACGTGTCACACTGACAGAACGTTATCGGGTAAATAATTGTACGAAATTTCTGATAATATTTTCAACCAATCACGAGGTAACACGTATCATGTCCATGTATCGTTATTGTCCTAATAATTGGTATAAGATTTCCGGAGAGATTTCTGACCAATTGAAAGCCGACACGTGTCATCATCTTATCTAATCAGAATATCTACACTCGGCTATAAATTTGTTGATCAGTGCTCATCATTCATTCACACCGTTTTCAACCATATATTCTACATTCCGATAAGATGAATCTTTTTAGTTTTGAGAATTTTTTCCGGAGGAGGCGACAACACGTCGACGAAATGCCAAAATTAATAATGCTTTCATCACTGAAGCGGTCGTGGTCGATGCAATGTTTGATGATGAACCACCTCGCCGCCGACCAAATGAAGAAAGAATGAGGAAGTCAAGGGGACATAATCTAATGGAGGATTACTTCATCGAACGCCCCGTCTTCAACAAACAAGCCTTTCGTCAAAGGTACCGAATGAGTACGAATTTATTCAACCGTATAATGATGGATCTCTGCAACCACGACCAATTTTGGAACTAAAGAGCTGACACCACCGGATTGGTTGGACTTCTTCCACAATAAAAGATGACTGGCGCTCTTCGTATGTTGGCGTACGGCGCAGTTGCAGATCAGTGTGCTGAAATAACAAGGATGAGTGAATCCACAACACTACAATGCATGAAGAAGTGGTGTATACATATATACGAGCTTTACGGTGACCTCTATCTCCGCGCTCTAAATGCCACAGACATAACTCGACTTCTAAAGAGAGCAAGGCATCGCGAATTTCCTAGTATGATCGGAAGCATTGACTACATGCACTAGGAATGGAAGAATTGCCCCACAGCTTGGCAAGGGGCATTCTCAGGCCGGAAGAAACGTCCAACTATTATTTTAGAGGCGGTGGCCTCATATGACAGGTGGATATGGCACAGCTTCTTTGGGGTACCCGGATCACAAAATGATATCAACGTGCTCCACCTATCGGGCATATTCGATTTGCCCCTTGCCGGAAACAGTCCGAGTGCAACTTATAAAGTCAACAGTATGACTTACCACAATACTTACTATCTAGCTGGCGGTATATATCCCAGGTACTCCTCGTTTGTGAAAACAATCTCCAATCCCCATGACTTATAAAGTCAACAGTATGACTTACCACAATACTTACTATCTAGCTGGCGGTATATATCACAGGAACTCATCGTTTGTGAAAACAATCTCCAATCCTCATGAGCTACCACAGAAACTATTTGCCAAGAAACAAGTGGCATACCGCAAAAATGTAGAGAGGTGCTTTGGGATTTTGCAATCTCGTTGGGGAATTATTCGGCATGCAGCTAGGTGTCATCACCAATCGACATTGAAGAGCATCATGTTGGCTTGCATTATAATGCATAACATGATTGTCGAAGAAGAATTTGTAGAGGAGGAGTTCGAGGAGTTGGAAGAAGAAGATCTACAAAACCCATCAACTGCTTTCACAGTTTATGATGGACCAGTGGATGAACAAGGTAATCGTATTCCTTTTGAGCCTGTTAGAAGGGATGGACAAAATGAACAACGATTTTCTAACTGTGTTGTAGATCTCCAATATGCGTACATCCATAAAGAGTTGCAAGAGGACTTAGTTAAGCACAAATGGTATCTAGAAACTGGCCAACGACTTTAAATGATGTGTGTGTGTAATTTTAATTAACCTAGTTTGCAACATGTTTGCTTTATTTGTTTTTCCTTTCGGTTGTTTGAGTGAAGTGTGGTTGATTTTAAGTCATTATGTTTTATTGTAATGTGCGTGAACTTTGATGGAATAAAAAAAAGTGCGGTTTATTACTTGGAAATTTAAAGTACATAATTTCGATCAAAGCCTAGAATTATTGGAAATTTAAAGTACATAATTTCATAATGGAAAACAAATACCAAACTATTGAAACAGTGAGCGATAACAATTTGAAAATGCTTCATCACTACCATCTCCTTCCTCTTCCTCCATTTTCTTAAGGATAGTCTCTTTTTTCTTCAAAAAATACCTCTTAGATTTTGGGGTCATGGCATCTGTATCCATTGCCATAATCCTTGAATCCTCCTCTTCGGCCTTCAATTTGTAGTCCTTCTCCTTAAGGGCGAGTTGTTTTTGGTATAAAGCTAGTTCGGTGGCATCACTTTCTTTTTGCCCGGTGAGATGCATTCTTTGATTTTCCATCATGGTTTTCAAAACCTCATCTCTTACCTCATTTGAAGATGTCATGGCTCTTTTCCTCTTTCTTTTAGCTTCCTTGGCCGCCTTCTGAAAGGACCCAACCCCGATTTAGTTCCCTAAACCGGAATCAAACCCCTTCGAAAACACGAACCAACAAAAACCGTAGAAATCTTGGCAGAGTTTCGTTACTATCGAGGAATTACCATTACCTGCACCCGGAAAATACACTTCATCCTATGCCACAAAAATCAAACCGTGGGTACCAATCCCATCCGGATTTCTCAATATATCAACAGTAATGTAAAATGTGACGACCCAGAACAGAATCAGCAGTGGAATCAGCTTGATCTACGAGCTTACGCGTAGTCGCAGATTGCCGACAGTTATTTAAATTGCCAGATTTGTTAACGACTAAATTATTGGCCGAGAATGGGAGCTAGGTCTCTTCTCGAGAGTCGTTGTACATGTGATTTCGAGTTTGTGGGCGGTTCCGTATCGTTATTTGGACGACTGAGGAATAAGTTATGAATATTTGAAGTTCCGGTATAATCGGGTTTAAATGGTGGATTTCTTAGCGACTAAATTACCGGTCGAGAATTTGGTTTCGGCTTCTTTACGGAAGATGTTGAGAATTTAATTTTGAGCTCGTGGGAACTTTCGGAGGATTATTCCGAGTTACGAAGATTAAGTTACGAATATTTCTGATTGTTGATCACTTAATTAGTTAATATATGTGTTGGTTTGAACAGTTGACTTTTTATCTGATTGGTCTATGTGTTTGACTTCGGGTGATAATTGAAGAACATGCCGAGTCGAGTTTGTTGTCGCGAGAATTATCGGAATCGGAATTACGACGAGAAAGTTACGGGTATTCGAAGTTTGTCGCAAATTAATTGGGGAAGTTTCCATATTTGGCAAGTATATAAATAGAGGGTTTCCATATCAGGTAAGTCAACTGTTGGTCATTAATTAGTTGACCGGTCAAAGGCAGTGGAGAAGGGTGGTGGCGCGACGTCCACGGCTCGCCGGCGACGGTGCCTTTTCCGACCACCTTAAGGGGCGGGGCTGGTCCCGTTCAGTGCGCCCCGGCACCCCGAGTCTACTTCGGGCCACCCCTCACGGCGAGGGTGGCGGTGGAGAGGTGAATTTTCCGGCCAAAATTGGTAGTTTTTGAATGAATTTGGGTTGCAAGATTTCATTCGAGTTGAGCTTAATCAAGCACTGGGTTTTGAAGCTCTCCTCACCATGATTCTAACCATGTAAGTATGGAGTTCCAATTCGATTTGTGCTTGGAGAATTTTGGATTTGAAATTTTGGGAACAATTCGGTTTATCACGAAATTGGACTAGTTAGAGTGTGAATTGGCCTTTGTTACAGTTGACAAAGTTGCTCAGTGGGTGATTTTGAGTGGAATAGAGGTTGCTCCGCCGAGGAGTTTTTAGTTTGGGTGGTGGTGCCACCGGCGGCGGTGGTCAACGGCGGCGGTCAACGATCAAACTTTGACTTTTGGAGTTTTCGACAAGTTGCATGTCATTTCACTTGAAATCGCGCCCCGATCGCAATGGGGAAGTTCGTTTTTCGAGTTGAGCGTCCGAAAGTACAGCGAGGTATTGAGGTGTGATTTTCGGATTTTCGACAGTTTGTCGTAATCGGATTACGTGTTTCCGAGAACGGTGGTTTCTCGTGATTTGGTTTGAATTGTCGAGTTATGATTTTGAGAAATGGATTTTGTGATTATTCAGGGGTTCGTGATCGTTCATTTGGCGAGGGACTTTCCGCCGGATCACGGGTTAACACGAACTGCGTTACGCTAGTCTGTGAGTGGACAATTTCTTTTCACGGATTGTTTGCGAGTCTTATTATACGTTTTACGAACTTGAGCATGCTTACGAGATTTCGATTTATATGAGCATGTGTTATATGATTATATTACGTATATGCATTCATATGCTGTTTATTATATTTGCATCGGATTATTTGTGATTTGATTTACACAGAGTACAGTTGTAGTTCATGTTGTTGTATCGATACACACGCATCCCGGCTGATCCCCGAGGGTGCCTACCAGGAGGGTACCGTACCTTATGCCGATGTAGTTCCGGGTGGGTACTGGTTTCTGTATCTTGTGCCGATGTATTTCCGGGTAGGTACAGATGTCTGTTTCTTGTGCCGATGCAGTTTCGGGTGGAAACAGACACCTTGACCTGAGGCCTTTCTGGCTCGAATCACGTGTGGGTCTGGGATCCCGTGATTCGGACTGTACTAGCACGGACGAGTCCATGAGTGGCCCCGTGGGATTTTTACTTGCATGCTCTGTACGCTGGAGGAGTATGAGTTTACCTCGCGTATTTTATTATATTTATTCATTTGGACTCGCATATGTTTTTATAACGTATATTACTTGGTGAAAGACATTTATTTTCGTCCACTCACTCTAACAGTTTTCTGTAGACTTCTATAGTCGTGTTTACTAAGGATATTTGAGAATGTACAACATGTCTGGAATGGTGACCCGACCGGCCGGCGGATACTCATCAATATTCCGGGTGTTGTATACTTTCAAATATTTGAAGTTCCATGATTACGTTCCACTTGTTGTGAACGATGTTTTATTCATTAGGATGCCTCCTGACGTGCTTTCCGTGTCGTTTCGGTTGTGGATCCTATTGAGGATCAATCGACGCGCGATTTGCCAGAGAACTGTGGATTTGGATGAGTATTCTGAGTTCAGAAAATTGTGTGGCACAGTTTGCCGGGTTGTGTGTATGAGCGTCTACATGTTGCCTCAGAGCAGAGAATTGTGGCAGTTGATGTTTTGCCTGAGTCAGATTGTTGTATCTGGTGGGCTGGTATTGTGTGAGTTCCTGTTGCGACTCCATGGCCTACTTTCAGGGTGTTGTTTATATGGTAATGGTTTTATCCGGCTACCCAGCAATTGAATGAGGAGTGTTTATCCACCTAAGGCAGAGATGCATTGTCCATATGTTTGCCCCTATTTGCACGAGTTATGTGGCTTCAGAAGGAGCTATGCACGAGGTTTGAGATGAGTTTGAACCTGAGCATCAGTGAGAGTCTGATTGATGTGCCTCGAGACAACCGTGAGGAGCTTAGTGTGCTGCACTCAGTAGCGAGGCTAATGAGAAGGAAAGGTGTATGCGGTTTTCGATGTGTGGTTTGAGGAAAGTAGACTTAGTCGAGATTTTTATGAGGTTGAGTTCCGACACTTCGGAATCAGTGACTTCATCAGACTGTGACCTTTTCGATTATGTTGAGGGTCATTAGATCAAGTAGAGGATCCGTTTGGCGATGATGGAGATCACAGTGTAGCGAGCTTGCTCCTATGGTATGAGTTTGGGGTGATCGTTGGTGATCCTTTTACGCAGCAGGTGTCGCTATGACTGGTGTTCGTGGAGCACTCTCTGTTGCTATTGTGGTTGATACGCGCAAAACATGCATTTAATGTTAACACAAAGTAGACACTAAAAACATTGTCCACACGTAGTGCAATTTAAAACCCTTATTTTTTCCTTATAATATTGGCGAGTATGGATCGTTCTATCCGGGGAATTAAAGGGCGCATGCATGGTTTCGTTAAAGCAGAAATCTAAAGGTTTGGGGGGGGGATTGGAAATTGGTTAATTAATCTACGAAATTAAAGTACAAAAACATGCAAACACAACAAGAACTCCTAGACTTCTAACATGTTTTACTCATAGACAAGTTTAACAATCAAGAACCCTTAAAGTCTAATTATGCTTACTAAAAATAAGAAGTTACACTACTAATTACAAGTGATCATCTCATCTTATTAACCTTACTCTTTTTCATGCCTAAATACTCTAAGTAAGCTGCGAAATTTATAACTTCCAACTAAATATACATGATTGATATTTGAGTAGGAATGCAACTTAGCGTCTAAACACCCTAAACAAAGTACGATCATCGAAACGTGCGAAAGAGAGGGACTTAGCGTATTATCTAACACATGCTTTCGAAGCTTTAAGATTGTATCAAACATGCATAAAAGCCTTGAAATCATAAACACATGCAATTTACGAAAAGGCTTAAGAACATATAACTCAAATCCAAACTTGTTCTTCATTAAATACATCAAAGTGATCCAATACAAAGCAAAAGACAAGAGATTGAAGATCATGGTTACACTTTTTGTCTTGAATGCTTGATGACTTCTTGAAGGTGGTTCTCATTCACAAGGGACTTAGCGTATTGTGAATGATCCGATGGCTTCGGAGGCTGGAATGCTTCGGCTTGGAGAGGATCCTTGAAGTGTTTATGGAGGAGAGGTATTTGTGTAGAGGTTTGGCTTGTAAAATGGGAGATGATCTGTTTTATGGCTTGCCTCCCTCTTATATATAGGCAAAGGAATTGCTCACTTTCTCTTCCACCTTGCCTCTTTCATTAAATGCTAGTAATAATCACCAAGGCAGGTCACTCCCCTAGTCATCACTTGTGATCATCACAAACAAGAGTCATCAAGCCTTGTCACACCTTTAGTCACTATTGTGATGATCAAAAGCAAGAGTCACCAAGCCTTGTCACCCTTTGTGATGATCACAAAGCAAGAGTCACCAAGCCTAGTCACAAAGCTTGACAACTTTGACTTTTCCTCTTCCCCAAGTTGCTTCCATGCCAAAATTAATGGGCTTGGGCTGGTTTTTGGGCCGAAACAAACTTTGAGAAATGGGCCCAAAAAATGCTTTTTGGGCCGGCCCATTCCCGGTGGTCCAAAATCGCAAAAATCGCAAAATCGCCGAAATTCCTCCGAATTGCGCCGTTATTCATCTCCACCGTAAATAACCTCAAAATAACAAACTAAATAAGAAAAACATAAAAACTAAGATTATAACATAGCTAAACGTAAAGGGAAATGCGTTAAGAATCGAGCATAAAATGCGTATATCAGTGGTGGCCAGGAGGGTTACGTTACGAGAGAGCGCCCTCAGCCAGCTGTGTAGCAGTTCGACAGCTCAGAGTTCACGAGGAGATCCTCATGTTGTTTCTGAAGTTTGACCAATGTAGCCTTTTGATGAGTTATTTAGCAAGTCGCCATTGATGTGGGCGACTAGTTGGGCATGTTGGAGTTCGTGCCATAACCTTGTTTGAGGACGGACTTTTCTCCGAGGTTACTGTTGTTTGATATCCATGGCTATTGTACCTACATTTCCATTTACGAGGTTTTGGAGAGTGTTGCATCCATCCGGAGGTCACGAGATCCTTGTTGGAGGATATGGCTTAGTCGCGGATCTGTTATGGCTGGATATCGTGGTTTTGGTGTGTTTGTGAGTATGGACTTACTGACGACGCATTTGGCTGTGTTCGAGTACCTCGAGAAGGAGGTTGTGTTTCGACGACCAGATTTCCCCGAGATATTGTTTCGCGTGATGGTCGAGCAAATGATGGAGATGTATTGTGTTGCTTGCTTAACCTATGATGTGGATACTATGGTTGCTGTGCCCGACGTTGGTGACATTGAGGTGGTTCCCGAGTTTCCAGGTGTGTTCCGGAGGAGTTACCGGGTATTCCTCCAGTTCGGGAGACCGACTACACTATTGAGTTTGTACCGGGCGCTGGACTCATTTTACCGGCATCTTGTCATTCGGAGCCAGCGGAGCTGATGGAGCTACAGTTTCGACTCCAGGAATTACTGGAGGAGGTTTCAGGAGATTTCATGCGACCCTGCATATTTGTGTGATGTGCTCTTGCATTGTTGTACGGATGTTGGATGGTTCGACAAAATGGTGCATTGACTACCGAAGCCTGATTTGCTTCAGAGGAGAGTGAGTATCCTCCGTATCGGATTGACGATTGGTTTGATCAGCTCGCGAGAGCTCCAGTCTTTTCGAAGATTGATTTCGGGTCCGGATACCATCAGTTAAGGTTTGATGAGTCAGATGTGGTTTGGACAGCTTTCGGATCTCGGTGCGGACATTAGGAGTTTTTGGTCACGTTGTTTGGTTGACCAATGTCCTGTAGTTTTTACGGACTTGATGGACCAGGTGTTCAGACGATTCTGGACGAGTTGCGGTCATGTTGGTTGGCAACGTCCTGTGTGATGTTATCCGAGGGAGTTGGTGTGGATCCTGACCAGATAAAAGCCGTGTTGATTTGGGAATTGTTCTACCATTATTCCAGAGATCTGGGGTCTCTTAGGTTGGGCAGGCTTTTACCGACGGCTTGTGTAGGATTTTCCCGGATTGCCACTTCATTTTCCGGATTGACGAAGAAGGCGTCAAGTTCGAGCGGTTCAATGCACATGAGGAGAGTTACTTGCTCCTGCAGGATGGTTGACCGTTGATTCGGTTTTGACCTTACCTGACGATCGTGACGAGTTCGTGGTTTATGGCGATGCATCGAGATTTGGATTTGGTTATGTTTTGATGTTGTGTAGAAGAGCGGTGGCTCATGGTTTCAGGCAGTGGAAACTTTATGGGGCTACGTATCCTATGTATGATCTGGATGTAGATGTCCTTGTGTTAGCATTGGAGAGTCCGAGACACTACTACTACGGCGTGCAGCGCAGTGTAGGATGTACACTGATCACTTGAGTTTCATCCACTTGCATTTTCGGTCAGATTTGGGCTTGAGGCAGTGTAGATGGATAGGGTCGACTAACGACTATGGCTGCACCTTTGAGTTTGTTTGGGAAAAGTTAGAGGTTTTACTTTGACTATCCTTCTGGGATGTTGTTGCTGATGCATTCAGTCGAGAGTCGGGAGCTTCAGTGTTTCATGTGTGTATATGGCTCGAGTTTCCGTATTAGCCGAGTGTGCACTACGGAAGCTGAGTTAGTGTGTGATGATGTTGAAGCTCATTGTTTTACGTGCATTTGGCGCTAATGATGTGGAGTTGTGTTTGATACTTCGAGTTTACTACTCGTGACGCAACATGAAGAGGAATATAGCAGTCTGTGTGTGTAAATGCCACATTTGTCGACAGGCGATGGCTAGGAGGTGGAGACTTACCGGAGAGTTACAGCCATTAGAGATTTCCGGTTAGACGTGGCGTTTGTCGCTGTGATCTTGTGTGTGATTACGCACTTCGGTTTGTGGTGCCAGTGGTTGGATCTTTGTGGATCATTTGACGAACTCAGTACATTTCCTTGTACTTTCGGGAAAGATTTCAGTGGTAGACTGGCATAGCTGTGTTTGACGGAGGTTGTCCATTCACGTGGTGTGCGTGTGTCCCAGTTTGCTGGTCGAGGTAATCAGCTACAACTGAGTGTTGGCGAGCTTTGCAGTGAGCATTGGGGACCAGATTACAAGTTAGTACCGGTTCTTATCCTCAGATTGACGGGCGATCTTTGAGGACTATTCAGACCTTGGAGGGCATATTGTGGACCTCGGTATTGCAGTTCCGGAGGATTTGGGACCAACAGTTTCAGCTGTTCGAGATTGCTTGCGATACCAGTTTGTGGACTGATCTACATATTTTATGCTTGATTATTAATGTCTTTCTCTCTGCATTTTGCTTTTTTATGAGCTTAGTAAATATGTTTCTAACTTATTTTATGTTTTTAGGTAGAAAATAAAGGTGGAACAATAAATGAGGCGTTTCGGAACTAAAAGCGGGATAAAAACAAAGTTCCTAAATCCGGAGAAGAAATGGTACGAGAAATGGTCTTCAAATGGTTTCTAAAACGTATTCTCAAATTCCATCAAGAATTGGAAACCATGTGACAAATGAAAATTGTGCAAATAAAGATGAAGTCATTTCTCCTGCGCGATCATGGAAAGCATGTTCTTGCCGAATTCATGGAGGATACTTGGGCCACATTTGTGGAGAATATTCCAAGATGATTTGGATATGATTTAAAGCCCAAAATATGTGCAATTACATGGTATTTTCGGCCAATGAAGAATTGGAGAGAAAGAAGCCCAAAAGAAGAAGATGGACCGAAAGTTAGAAATCCAGAAATCTGTCGATGCAGATTAGCCCAATTCAACAGGCAACCAAAATCAATTGAAAACGAATTTGGACACATGTGAGGCATGTTTAGAAAGATATGGAAGTCTAGTTTCCAACCCCACTGGAATCATGCCGTTACAATGTGTAGATATTCAGAAATCCCGGATTTAGTGGGTACAGGTGATTCTGCCTAACAGCCAACTTAAAATGGGCGTTGAAGGCGCGTCAAGAGGAATTATGGCACAAATAATGCATATCTGGAAAGCCCTGGAAGTCTATTTTCTAGTGCCGAAAGAATCATGCTGTTTGAAGTTGTAAAACGTCCGAAACGTAGCTTTTAATACAGAAGGGTCAGATTTGACAGCTTTCAGAAGGTGGGAAGTTTCCTAATATTCTCCTATATAAAGAGAAGCTCGGCTAGGGCATCAAGGGATGACTCATTCTAGACGCCAAAGCTCTGCCTCTAAACACCTCCACACGTCCAAAATCTCTCCAAGAAATACCAAGAAGCCGTTCACACCAAAATCCATCATCTACCTTCCTCCATCGAGACTTTCATGGCAATCCTAACTGTCTCCTCCATTCATTGAAGGCGTGGCTTACATCAAGTAGACTAGGGCAATCCCGACATCAAAAAGTTTAACCATGCCTTCTACTCTTTACTTCTTGTATTATTTCTTGGTTTGTATGGACAAATTTGTGGAAGTGTTTTTGGTTTGTAATTTTGTCAAGTTCACGTGAACCTCCCACGTTTTAGTCTTTGGTTTTCATGCTATATTTTGTGCTTAACGCTTTGATTTATTGCATGGCAATCCTACCTTAAATCAATGGAAGTGTCAGGGCAATCCCTACACTTTACTTTCGAGAGATATGCATGAAATTAGTCGATAAAGACTTAGAACTAATAGGTTGCATGTAATTTGGTAGGTTCTAAAGAGTTAGGTGAAAGATGAGTCGATCCTTGTAAATATATTAGCTTAGGACGTTTTACCTTAAAATTTGTAGGAACTTAGACAACAAATCTCGCACCCCCCTAATACCTTAGCATAGTTATGCATGCACCCTCAATCCCCGGTTAAGAACGATCCCTACTTACCAATGCTACATGTACAAAGACGGGTTTTAATTGTTTTCGTGTTTATTTGAGTGTTTTAATTAAATGCTTGAAAAGATGTGAATCATGGACCACTATAGTTTTGATGTTGCTTGATTTCGTTCTGAGGAACGATGTTGTACTCCATTGTGTTGGAGCGAGTTCGATGTGAGTTGATGTATGATTCTTATTTTGTGGAATGTGCTACCACAGATTGTCAGATTAGTGGAAATGGGTTGATTATTGCTCGAGTTCGATGTCTGGGCTATGTTGATATGTGTGTGTTGAGTTATGAATTGCCACGTTGTTTTAATCCGTATGTGGTCATAAGCAAGTTTGTGTTGTGCCGTATAGTTCGGCGTCGCCTATATTGTTGGCTTTTGTGTGTGTTGTGTTGTGTTCCGTGTTGTGGAACTACGTTTCAGGTTTGTTATGTGTTGTGTACCCTACCGGTTCCTTATGCAGGAACACTTGGCGATTATGTGGAGCCAGTTCAGATTCGTGATTTAAGGGTACAGAGATTTCAGCACGGAGCTATCTCCTATTGTGGAGTCTGTTATCAGAGTTGTTCAGTTGACGTAGCCACTGGGCAGTTGAGCAGTATGCAGAAGCAGTGCTTCTCCTTTTAGTCGGCAGACTTGGAAATTTCGAGGTCGAAATTTTTTTAAGGGGGGTGGATTTGTGACGACCCAGAACAGAATCAGCAGTGGAATCAGCTTGATCTACGAGCTTACGCGTAGTCGCAGATTGCCGACAGTTATTTGAATTGCCAGATTTGTTAACGACTAAATTATTGGCCGAGAATGGGAGCTGGGTCTCTTCTCGAGAGTCGTTGTACATGTGATTTCGAGTTTGTGGGCGGTTCCGGATCGTTATTTAGACGACCGAGGAATAAGTTATGAATATTTGAAGTTTCGGTATAATCGGGTTTAAATGGTGGATTTCTTAGCGACTAAATTACCGGTCGAGAATTTGGTTTCGGCGTCTTCACGGAAGATGTTGAGAATTTAATTTCGAGCTCGTGGGAACTTTCGGAGGATTATTCCGAGTTACGAAGATTAAGTTACAAATATTTCCGATTGTTGATCACTTAATTAGTTAATAAATGTGTTGGTTTGAACAGTTGACTTTTTATCCGATTGGTCGATGTGTTTGACTTTGGGTGATAATTGAAGAACATGCCGAGTCGAGTTTGCTGCCGCGAGAATTATCGGAATTGGAATTACGACGAGAAAGTTGACCGGTCAAAGGCAGTGGAGAAGGGTGGTGGCGCGACGTCCACGGCTCGCCGGCGACGGTGCCTTTTCCGGCCACCTTAGGGGGCGGGGCTGGTTCCGTTCGGTGCGCCCTGGCACCCCGAGTCTACTTCCGCCCACCCCTCACGGCGAGGGTGGCGGTGGAGAGGTGAATTTTCCGGCCAAAATTGGTAGTTTTTGAATGAATTCGGGTTGCAAGATTTCGTTCGAGTTGAGCTTAATCAAGCACTGGGTTTTGAAGCTCTCCTCACCAGGATTCTAACCATGTAAGTATGGAGTTCTAATTCGATTTGTGCTTAGAGAATTTTGGATTTGAAATTTTGGGAACAATTCGGTTTATCACGAAATTGGACTAGTTAGAGTGTGAATTGGCCTTTGTTGCAGTTGACAAAGTTGCTCAGTGGGTGATTTTGAGTGGAATAGAGGTTGCTCCGCCACGACGTACGACACCAGAGTCCAAACTGCAAACTGGGCACGGAAACCGAAAAGCCCAGGGGAAAGACATGAAAACTGTTAGAGTGAGTGGACGAAAATAAATGTCTTTCGCCGAATAATATATATGTTATAAAAACATATGCGAGTCCAGATGCATAAATAAAGAAATGGTACACGAGGGAGACTTTAACTCCTCACGCGTACAGAGCATGCATAAAAATCTCACGGGGTCACTCGTTGACACATCCGTGCTAGCACAGTCAGAACCACGGGATCCCTAGCCCACATGTGATTCTAGCTAGAAAGGCTTCAGGTCAGAGGTCTGCCTCCCCCCGGTAAAGGCCTCGGGTCAGGAGTCACAGCCTCCCCCGGTAAACATCATCGGGGATCAGCCGGGATGCGAGTGTATCGATACAACATATATAACGACTGTACTCTGTGTAAACCAAATCGTAAATAGTTCAATGCAAATGCATGAAACAATATATAACTGCATATACGTAATATATACTGGTATAAGCATAATCGTATAACACATGCTCATGTAAATCAAAATCTCGTATGCATGCTCAAGTTCGTAAAACGTGTAATAAGACTCGCAAAAAATCCGTGAAAAGAAATTGTCCACTCACAGACTAGCGTAACGCAGTTCGCGTTAACCCGTGATCCGGCGGAAAGTCCCTCGCCAAACAAACGATCACGAACCCCTGAATAATCACAAAGTTCATTTCTCAAAGTCATAACTCGACAATTCAAAACAAATC
Organism: Geum urbanum; assembly: GCA_946800695.1. Classification (NCBI taxonomy): domain Eukaryota; kingdom Viridiplantae; phylum Streptophyta; class Magnoliopsida; order Rosales; family Rosaceae; genus Geum; species Geum urbanum. Next base: position 12,693,768 of record OX327008.1, on the reverse strand, counting down.
ACGAGAAACCACCGTTCTCGGAAACATGTAATCCGATTACGACAAACTGTCGAAAATCCGAAAATCACACCTCAATACCTCGCTACAATTTTGGACGCTCAATTCGAAAAACGAACCTCCCCACTGCGATCGGGGCGCGATTTCGAGTGAAATGACATGCAACTTGTCGAAAACCCCAAAAGTCAAAGTTTGACCACCGTTGAACGCCGCCGCTGGCGGCGCCACCACCAACCGTGAAATTTCTCGGCGGAGCAACCCCTATTCCACTCAAAATCACCCATTGAGCAACTTTCATAACTGCAACAAAGGCCAATTCACACTCTAACTAGTCCAATTTCATGTAAAACCGAATTGTCTCACAATTTTCAAATCCAAAATTCTCCAAGCACAAGATGAATTGGAACACCAAACTTACATGGTAGCTTCTAGGTGATGAGAGCTTCAAAGCCCACTCCTTTTTGCAGCTCAATTTGGCCAAAAAATCATAACCCGAATTCACCTAATTTTTCTCAAACTTGGCCGGAAAATTCACTCCTCTCCGGCGTCCCACGCCGTGAGAGGTGGCCGGAAATGGAACAAGGTGGCCGGGGCGGGTTGATTGGGACCGGAGCCGGACTCGGAGGTGGCCGGACGGCGTGCCACCGCCGGCAGCCGTCGAACACCATCGCCCACCTTCTCCTCCACGCGTTGACTCAGTCAATGCCATCAATGAACAGTTGACTTGCCAAATGAGGAAACCCCTCATTAAATACCTGCCATTTAAGGAAACTCCCATATTAAATTTTACGACAAACATCAAATGCACGTAACATTCTCGTCGTAATTCCGATTCCGATAATTCTCGCGGCAACAAACTCGACTCGACATGTTCTTCAATTATCGCCCGAAGTCAAACACATCGACCAAACCAATAAAAAGTCAACGGTTTAACCCAAACACATACTTTAACCGACTAAATAATCAACAATCGGAAATATTCATAACTTAATCCTCGTAACTCGGAAAAATCCTCCGGAAGTTCCCACAAGCTCGAAATTAAATTCTCAACAACTTCCGTGAAGCATCCGAAACCAAATTGAAAGGACCCAACCCCGGTTTGTCAGCAACAACATCCCAAATGGATAGTCAAAGTACAACCTCTAACCTTTACCGAACAAGCTCAAAGGTGCAGCCATAGTCGTTAGTCGACCCCAACCATCTACACTGCCTCAAGCCTAAATCTGGCCGAAAATGCAAGTGGATGAAACTCAAGTGATCAGTGTACGTCCTACACTACGCTGCACGCCATAGCAATAGTGTCTCTAACTTTCTGATGTTAACATAAGGATAGCTACACCCAAATCATACATAGGATATGTAGCTACATAAGGTTTCCACTGCCTGAACCATGAGCCACCGCTCTGCTACACAACATCAAAACATAACCAAATCCAAATCTCGATGCATCGCCATAACCCACGACCACGAACTCACCACGATCGTCAGGTAAGGTCAAAACCGAAACAACGGTCAACCATCCTGCAGGAGTAAGTAACTCTCCTCGCGTGCATCCAACCACTCGAACTTGACTCCTTCTTCGTCAATCCGGAAAGTAGAGTGGCAATCCGGGAAAATCCTGCACAAAGCCGTCGGTAAAAGCCTGCCAAACCCAAGAGACCCCTGATCTCTGGTACAATGGTAGATCAACTCCAAATCAACACGGCTTTTAACTGGTCAGGATCCACGCTGACTCCCTCAGCTGACGTCACGCAGTCCAAAATCGTCACGCTAATCGGCCAAGACTCATACTGGCCGAACTTCGCAAACATCTGGTCGTCTCGAAAGGTCCGTGAAACCGCTCACAATTGTTTCAGGTGCTGGTCCACACTCCTGGAGTAAATCAGGATGTTGCTGACAAACATGGTCGCAACTCGTCCAGAAACCGTCTGAACACCTGGTCCATCAAGTCCGTAAAAACTACGGGGGCCTTGATCAACCAAACAGCATGACCAAAAACTCCTGATGCTCGCATCGAGATCCGAAAGCTGTCCAAACCACATCTGACTCATCGATCCTCAACTGATGGTATCCGGACCCGAAATCAATCTTCGAAAAGAGTGAAGCTCCCTTGAGCTGAACAAACCACTCGTCAATCCGAAGCGGTGGATACTCACTCTCCTCTGAAACGAATCAGGCTTTCGGTAGTCAATGCACCACCACGTCGAACCATCAAACATCCGTACAAACAATGCAACAGCACACCACGCAAATACGCGGGGTCGCATGAAATCTCCTGAAACCTCCTCGAGCAACTCCTGGAGTCGAAACTGTAGCTCCATCAGCTCCGCTGGCTCCGAACGACAAGATGCCGGTAAAATGAGTCCAGCGCCCGGTACAAGCTCAATGGTGTAGTCAGTCTCCCGAACTGGAGGAATACCTGGTAACTCCTCCGAAACACGCCTGGAAACTCGGGAACCACCTCAATATCACCAACGTCGGGCACAACAACCAAAGTATCCACAACATGAACTAAGCAAACAACACAACCTGTTTCCACCATCCACTCGACCATCACCGCGAAACAGTATTTCGGGGAAACCTGGTCGTCGAAACACAACCTCCTTCTCGAGGTACACGAACACAGCTATGATGTGTCGTCAAAAGTCCATACTCACAATCACACCAAAACCACAATGTCCAGCTATAACAGATCCGCGGCTAAGCCATAACCTCCACAAGGGTCTCACAACCTCCGGATGGATACAATAGCCATAGATATCAAACAAGGACTCGGAAGTGGAGATGCAGGTACAATAGCCATAGATATCAAACAACAGTAACCTCGGAGAAAAGTCTGTCCTCAAACAAGGTCATGGAACGAACTCCAACATGCCCAACTAGCCGCCCACGTCAATTGCGACTTGCTGAATAACTCATCAAAAGGGTACATTGGTCAAACTTCAGGAACAACATGAGGATCTCCTCGTGAACACTGTGCTACCAGGCCACTAAAACAGCTGGCTAAGGGCGCTTCCTTGTAACGTGACCCTCCTGGCCACCACAATAGCAACTGAGAGTGCTCCTCGAACACAAGTCACCGCAACACCTGCTGCGTGATAGAATCACCAACGATCGCCCAAACTCATGCCACAGGAGCAAATCCGCTACTCTGTGATCTCCGCCATCGTCAAACAGATCCTCAGCTTGATTTGATGACCCTCAACATAATCGAATAGGTCACAGGCCGATGAAGTCACTGATTCTGAAATGCCTAAACTTAACCTCATCACATATCTCGACTAAGTCCACTTTCCTCAAACCATCACATCGAAAACCGCGTACACCTTTCCTTCTCAATAGCCTCGCCACTGAGTGCAGCACACTAAGCTCCTCACGGTTATCTCGAGGCATAACAGTCAAGATCCCTCTGATGCTCAGGTTCAAACTCATCTCGAACCTCATGCATTGCTTCCTCTGCAGCCACATAACACGTGCAAACAGGGACAATCATGTGAACAATACATCTCTGCCTCAGGTGGATAAACACTCCACATTCGAATGCTGGGTAGCCTGATAAAACCATTACCATATAGATAACACCCTGAATGTAGGCCATGGAGTCACAACAGGAACTCACACAATATCAGCCCACCAAATACAATGATCTGACTCAGGCAATCATCAACTGCCACAATTCTCAGCTCTGAGGCAACATGTAGACGCTCATACACACACAACCAGGCAAACCGTGCCACACAATTCTCTGAACTCAGAATACTCATCCAAACCCACAATCCTCTGGGAACTCACGCGTCGATTGCTCCTCAATAGGATCCGCAACCGTACCGACACGGAAAGCACGTCAAGGAGGCATCCTAATGAACAAAATATCGTTCACAACAAGTAGAACGTAATCATGGAACTTCAAATATTTGAAAGTATACAACACCCGGAGTATTGATGAGTATCTGCCGGCCGGTCGGGTCACCATTCCAGACATGCTATACATTCTCAAATATCCTTAGTAAACATGACTACAGAAGTCTACAGAACCTATAACCTAATGCTCTGATACCAAGCTGAAAGGACCCAACCCCGATTTAGTTCCCTAAACCGGAATCAAATCCCTTCGAAAACACGAACCAACAAAAACCGTAGAAATCTTGGCAAAGTTTCGTTACTATCGTGGAATAACCATTACCTGCACCCGGAAAATACACTTCATCCTATGCCACAAAAATCAAACCGTGGGCACCAATCCCATCCGGATTTCTCAATATATCAACAGTAATGTAAAATAATAAATATATCTGTACTTTACTGAAATCGGGAGTAAAATCGTATAATATATACAACAGAATACTCAGAGCGACCTCTAATGTATAATCATATGAGTATACCACAGTAGGTGGAACAATAAATCTACTGGAAGAAACAAGGTAGCTCGAGCACTATGCCTCCAACCACTACGTACGACACCAGAGTCCAAACTGCAAACTGGGCACGGAAACCGAAAAGCCCAGGGGAAAGACATGAAAACTGTTAGAGTGAGTGGACGAAAATAAATGTTTTTCGCCGAATAATATATATGTTATAAAAACATATGCGAGTCCAGATGCATAAATAAAGAAATGGTACACAAGGGAGACTCTAAATCCTCACGCGTACAGAGCATGCATAAAAATCTCACGGGGTCACTCATGGACACATCCGTGCTAGTACAGTCAGTACCATGGGATCCCTAGCCCACACGTGATTCTAGCCAGAAAGGCCTCAGGTCAGAGGTCTGCCTCCCCCCAGTAAAGGCCTCGGGTCAGGAGTCACAGCCTCCCCCAGTAAACATCCTCGGGGATCAGCCAGGATGCGAGTGTATCGATACAACATATATAACGACTGTACTCTGTCTAAACCAAATCGTAAATAGTCAATGCAAATGCATGAAACAATATATAAGTGCATATACGTAATATATACGTAATATATAATCTTATAACACATGCTCATGTAAATCGAAATCTCGTATGCATGCTCAAGTTCGTAAAATGTGTAATAAGACTCGCAAACAATCCGTGAAAAGAAATTGTCCACTCACAGACTAGCGTAACGCAGTTCGCGTTAACCCGTGATCCGGCGGAAAGTCCCTCGCCAAACAAACGATCACGAACCCCTAAATAATCACAAAGTTCATTTCTCAAAGTCATAACTGGACAATTCAAAACAAATCACGAGAAACCACCGTTCTCGGAAACACGTAATCCGATTACGACAAACTGTCGAAAATTCGAAAATTACACCTCAATACCTCGCTACAATATCAGACACTCAATTAGAAAAACGAACCTCCCCACTGCGATAGGGGCGCGATTTCGAGTGAAATGACATGCAACTTGTCGAAAACCCCAAAAGTCAAAGTTTGATCGCCGGCGCCGCCGGCGCCACCACCAACCGTGAAATTTCTCAGCGGATCAACCCCTATTCCACTCAAAATCACCCATTGAGCGACTTTCATAACTGCAACAAAGGCCAATTCACACTCTAACTAATCCAATTTCATGTAAAACTGAATTGTCTCACAATTTTCAAATCCAAAATTCTCCAAGCACAAGATGAATTGGAACACCAAACTTACATGGTAGCTTCTAGGTGATGAGAGCTTCAAAGCCCACTCCTTTTTGCAGCTCAATTTGGCCGAAAAATCATAACCCGAATTCACCCAATTTTTCTCGAACTTGGCCGGAAAATTCACTCCTCTCCGGCGTCCCACGCCGTGAAAGGTGGCCGGAAATGGAACAAGGTGGCCGGGGCGGGTTGATTGGGACCGGAGCCGGACTCGGAGGTGGCCGGACGGCGTGCCACCGTCGGCAGCTGTCGAACACCGTCGCCCACCTTCTCCTCCACGCGTTGACTCAGTCAATGCCATCAATGAACAGTTGACTTGCCAAATGAGGAAACCCCTCATTAAATACCTGCCATTTAAGGAAACTCCCATATTAAATTTTACGACAAACTTCAAATGCACGTAACTTCCTCGTCGTAATTCCGATTCCGATAATTCTCGCGGCAACAAACTCGACTCCACATGATCTTCTATTATCACCTGAAGTCAAACACATCGACCAAACCAATAAAAAGTCAACAGTTCAACCCAAACACATACTTTAACCGACTAAATAATCAACAATCGGAATATTCATAACTTAATCCTCGCAACTCGGAAAAATCCTCCAGAAGTTCCCACAAGCTCGAAATTAAATTCTCAACAACTTCCGTGAAGAATCGAAAACCAAATTCTCGTCCGGTAATTTAGTCGTTAAGAAAGCCGCCTTTTAAACCCGATTATAACAAAACTTCAAATATTCATAATTTATTCCTCGGTCGTCCAAATAACGATCCGGAACCGCCCACGAACTCGAAATCACACATACAACGACTCTCGAGAAGAGAGTCAGCTCCAATTCTTGGCCAATGATTAAGTCGTTATCAAGTCCAGCGATTCAAACCCTGTCGAAAATCTGCGATTACGCAGTAACCTCATGAACTAAGCTGATTTCACCGATGATTCTGTTCCGGGTCGTCACACCTTCACTCCGATTGGTCTAACCGGACTAGAGTACACTTCTTCTTCGTTGCTTTGTGGTATTGCAATGACTTCATCATTCTCCACGTTGACGGGGGAAGGTATTGAGGTAAAAAGAGGAGTAGTTGCGGAGTTGGAATATGATGGAGGTGGTATACTAGGTTCGACGGCCCAAAATTTGGATGGTTCTTCATCACTTCCCAACATTCAAACTTGGTAAACTCTTTATTTTTTTGTGCCACGTACCATGATTGAGCTTTTCTTATCTAAGGGAAAAAAATTTATATGTCAAAATAATATCTAGGAAATGGAGATGTCAACATTGATTAAAATAAATGTAATAAATAATTTATGACAAAATTATTAACACTTACCTCATCTTGCAAATTTGAGCCGGATTGTGCATTCCTTCATGTATATGCAAGAGCGGCACCCCAAGTTCTAAAACTCGGCTTCAACTTTGTAAAACGAGAAGAAACCTCGGTTTGGGTCCTATGCTCCGGTCTTGATTCACCATGCGCAATCTCCCAATTTTCCTTATAATCGGCATAGACTTTTTCCCACAATTTGTCAGACTTTTGCATGTTGCCGGTAATTGGACAAACGCTAATGCGACAATAAGAAATACAAAGTTGCAAATCTTCATAATCAAGCCAATTTGACATTTTTTGGGAACTAAAATACAAAGGGATGAGAGGAGGATGAAGGAGAAAAGGAAGGAGAGCATAAATTTGTTATGCACAAATTTGTGTGAGATGTGAATGAAATTAATGTAGTATTTATAGAAAAAATATAGGGTGTTATTTGTAATTTTTTTGAAATTTTTTGGGATTTTTTTGCAATTTTTATGGTTTATTTTGTAAAATGACAGAAAATTCTGAAATAGCCGTTTCCGATCAAGATTTTTGATTTGAAATGGACGGTCCAGATCAATCTGACCTTTATGGATTTTTATCCATCCTGCCTGACACGTGGCGCCTTCCTATTGGATGGTTACATTTTTTTACCATTTACTGGCGCGTGCGCTTGTAATACACGCGCCAGGTAGAAAAAAAATTCGAACCGGCTGGCGTCACCCACGTGCATGGGCTCCGCCAGCACAACTCGTGCTCCAGCTCGAGCAGAAGCTGCTCGTCCGGCCGGTCAACGTGCGGTCGCCGTTGCACGTCGTCAATTGTGCTGCTTGTGCTACGTTGATGGGGGCCCGCTGTTTCAAGCTGCTCCACCCGGCACCAGTGCAGTTGCTCTAATAGAGACGAGTTTGAGGTATAAACTCGCTAGAAAATGATACTTAGGTATGATAATGCAAATGACTTCATAATTGGGGGTATCTTTAGTAATTAATCCTAAATACAAAAATGATTAAGGGAATCACCTGAGCAGGTGAGGAAGTGATCCTTGGTGAGGTGTGTTGTTCCAATTGATCTCACGGTCAAAATCAAAAACAAGATGCTTCAATTTGGGCGTTCATTTTAGTAAATCTATCGTATATGTTGTCCAAATTTGCTAATATATTTATTGATATATGTACAAAAATATTAACGCAACTTTATTATTATATATATATATTATTATCAAATGAGAGGCACTTTATTAATCAAATGGAACATCGTTACACAGTAGATCGACGCCCTGAGGGCTCGAGAGAATTGACTACTGCTAAACTAATCAAGGAAAACTAAACTAGTTCACGAACAAAAGCCCAGAAATGAACACCAAGTAATCAAGACAAGCCTCTTCCAGCCAAGGGGAATACCAGCACGGATAAACCAAGATAATATTCGCCTAACAAATCACTCGCTACTCTTGGGCCTCGCCAGGAGACTCCACAGCCACAGTGATCAGGTCCTTGCTGGTTGCCTGGTCTGAAGAAGACCCCGCCATTGTTGCCACTGAATCTAGAGCAGCCTCACTAACAGTGATTATTTTCTTACCAACAACTAGTTTCTTACGTACCTTAGGAGAAGCTTCTACAGTCGGTGGTGGGTCCTGGGGTCGAATCGCCCTCTGATAAACCTTGGCTGAACGCGGAAAGGACTTAGGAGTATCTTCGGCTTCATTTCTATTTGCTCCAAGAATCAGTCATGCCTCATCGGAGAAATGAACTCCGGGTGTAGTCTACTCCAGAGATTTGAAGGAGAATGCCCCTAGTTGGCGGGCTAGAGCCGTGGCTGTGATGCCTGGAAAAGACAAGGTAAGGCCTTGGTTGGAACCCGATCTCCCAGTCAAGCTCAAGGCGCATGTGGAGGAAGGAAACTTAGGCAGACCAGAATTCCTAGTCATATTAGGACTCCCGATTTGACTGGGGTTTCCCTCTTGACTTGTCGAGAGACTAACAGCCCCAACACTGATTACTTTCTTATCTTTCGGGCTGGGAAGTTAGAATGCCGCCATAGGCTCTTCCGCTACCGACATGTCAGGCGGGCCTCCACAAATGGTGTGCTCGAAGATCCCACATGTTCTACAGTAACCACAGGGCTGATCGTACTTGTAACAGATGGAAGTGACGATGCCATCACAATCGATAACCTCCGAAGGGAAAGATTGCTTAACAGGTTTCTGAATATCATGCTAAATCTGAGCTCGAATCCATTTACCACTTTTGATACCTGATTCATTTAATCGGATGACTTCACCGAGTGTGGCGGCGATGTAACCCACCATTGTTACTATTATTATATTAATTGCACAATTAGTTTCAACCATTGTGAAAACAGATTCAATCAAATGGTAAAAATGTCTTTTGATCCGACCTGTTATTAAAACATTGGTCTCAATGGTGTTATGATTTTTGTGGACCTTGTGTACTGTTGCAACTTGCAACATGATCTTATTGCAGCCAATATTAATTAACAGTATTTTTTTCTGTTAGTTGCACAAAATTATTACACATTCCAAAATACAAAGCTTTTTTATAATATTATTTTTAATTTTTTGTTTCTATGTTTGATTCCGCAAAATTAAAACACGAATCATAACACAAAAGACAGTACCTCACCTTCACATTTTTCAAGTTCATAGCACATATCTCTAAATCCAATAATTTGTTGCATGACTTTACCAAATCCACAAGTTTACGATAAACAAAATACATAGTTCAAGTGAATAAACACATAATACAAATAAATGAATATTTAGTTTTATAATTTTAGTCTATTTCATTTTTAGTAAATACACAATTGACGACATTTTTACAACTTGGACATTTTTTATAGCTTATAGTGTGTGTACGTACGAAACCCTGGGATTTTAAAAAAAAAGGTTGGGTTTTTAGGATTCTTTTCCTTAAACTCTATCTTTTGGCAACAAAATGCAAGGAATTAGGGATATCTATCAGGAAAAAAGGGGAAAATTCAAGATGAAGATTCCCGACTTCAAATCCATCTGATTTAGGCGTTATTCTTCAATTCTAGCGAAGCGAGACTTTGTCTTTCTAGAGCGGGAAAACTATCTGCGATTGGCGGTAAAATTTTGATACAGAGACGCATATATAAGGCAACAATAGAAGCGCAAAGCCCTCTAACCTAGAAGTCCAATTTGTCGTTTTGCTATATCTCTACTAGTTAAGGTTAGTTTTCAAGCTCTGTCTCTTGAAATCTATATATGGTTACTGAAGTACTGAGTATCCTGAGTGTGCTTCTACAATTTGTAATCTCCATGCAATTGAGAATGTGTTTTGTGACTCTGTATGGATAAATAAATATGTTAATCTGATTAAGTTTGCTAATATGATTTACTATGGTTCAATGTTCTAGTTATATGTGAATCTAAAGGGTTTTTGTGAAAGGACCCGACTCCAATTTAGTTGCCTAAATCGAAATCAAACTCCTTTGAAAACGTGACCTTAAAAACAAAATTTGCTACAGTTTTCTTTGAAACACATGAACCAATATTAGAACCTGGAAAGAAACACACTTCGAATATTCCACAAAAGCCAAACCGTGGGGCTTCGTTCCCCATCCGGATTTCTCAACATCATATATAATAAACCACAAGGTTTACAAGAAATCCAAAAAACATTCAGGAGTAAACTCAACTGAAACACAACATAAGTATTCAGAGCGATGCCTATATATATCATGGACTGAAAACAAATACTGAACATTGGACTGGAAACAAATACTGAAACCAAGAACTCGCTACGACAGTGTAAATAAATGTCCACTCACAGTACGAGGCTAACTCTGAGGTCCGGCGGAAGATCCCTCACCAAACCCTCGATCACGCTCACCTGAATAACAGGGATACGATCAATACATATAGAATCACAACATACAGAGCTAATATGTCAAGAACCCTGCGTTCTCGAAAGATGTATCGCTCGAAATATCGACGAGGATAACAGAATTTCTAAAAATACCTCCAACAAATCTCGTCCCAAAATAGAATACTCAAATCAACTCAAAAACCTCATGACTATGATCGGGACACGATTACGAGCAAAATGGTATAAAAACTCCAAAAGTCCCAAAGAGTCAACCTCGCCGGAGCTCCGCCGCTGACCGCCGCCGCCGCGACGCCAACGGTGACCAATTCCGGCGACCCTTACCTCAAACTCTTCCTCTCCTCAAGCCCTACACATTTCTCTTCTTCACCTTCCTCCAATTCTGCCGTATTTCGTCAGAATTGCGCTCGAAAGCTCACAGAATTCAAACCAGCCGGCAAACTGTTCTTCACCGAAACTCCGACTACGGAGCACGACGACCCTCAAGACCACCCCCAAATGAACCCCCGTGGTCCACACACCGTTTCCCCCCAAACCCCGGCCTCTACCGTGGCCGGAGCACCGCCACCCATCGCCCCTAGAAATCCTCCATTTCTCTCTCAAAATTCAACCTCAAAACCACCACAACACTTCACACAAAGTATATCAAATGGAAGCATAGATCCTAAGCTTTATTCCCTTACCTTAATTTCTGGCAACAAAGTCGATTTCCTGCAAGCAACTCGACGGCGAGTTGTCAACTCAAACCCAAACGGATAAGTACGACTAACTCGACGATAATTTCAAATATCTATTTTATATTCTCCGATTATCCGAAAAGTCCTCCGAAACCTTCTACGGACTCAAAATCAAATCCTCTACAATTCTTGTGAAGGAACACAAACCAAATTCTTGCCTGATAATTACGTCGTGAACAAACCCGCCATATCGACCAATTACGACAAAACTGCGACTAATCGTGAAACTCGCAAATCAAGCCAATTAATATACAATTTTCGGTTCAGGTCATTATAAATCTACTCCCCTAACAAAAACTTCATCCTCGAAATTTACATACCTGCTAACTCAAGAGGTAAGGAGTAGCTCACGCATGTGCTGCTCGGTCTCCCAAGTAGCCACTTCAACTGAATGGTTCTGCCATAATACCTTCACAAGAGGAATGGCTCTATGCCACAACTCCTGGACCTTTCGATCAAGTATCTAAACTGGTTCCTCCATATAGGTTAAGTCCTCTCGTAAAGGAAGCTGATACAGTGTCAACACGATGGATCGGAAATGTACTTCTGCAACATAGACACATGGAACACATCATGTACCCTGGCCATCTCAGATGGTAATGCCAACTTGTACGCTATAGCACCGACTCGCTCAATGATCTCATATAGGTGAACATATCGTAGACGAAGTTAGTACGCTTCCAGAAAAGAACAACACATTTCCAATGAGAAAGTTTCAAGAAAACCCAATCACCAACATCAAACTCAAGATCCTTCCGTCTCACATAAGCATAACTCTTTTTTCGATCCTATGCAGTCTTCAGTCTGTCCCGAATAACTTGAACGTCTTTCGTGGTACTTTTCACCAAATCAGGACCAAGAAGCCATTTCTCGCCAACTTTACTCCAACACAATGGAGTTCGACACTATTTGCAGTTCAATGCCTCGTAAGATGCCATACTAATGCTAGCCTGATAGCTGTTGTTGTACACAAACTCAATCAATCGAAGTTGCTGATCCCAATTCCCTTTGAACTGCAAAACACAAGATCGCAACATATCCTCTAGAGTCTAAATAGTCCTCTCTGACTGACCATCTTTCTGAGGATAAAAAGTTGTGCTAAAGTGTAGTCTAGTCCCCATTGCCTTCTGCAATGCCCACCAAAATTCGGAAGTGAACTGACTATCCCGATCAGAAACTATTGACACAGGTACACCATGCAATCTCACAACCTCTTTCAAGTACAGCTTCGCCAATCTGCTCACGGGATGCTTTCCTGGAAGTGCAAGGAAATGAGCTGACTTCGTAAGGCGATCCACAATCACCCAAATACCAGTACTACCACCAGAAGTACGAGGTAACTAATACACAAAACCATAGTGATATGCTCCCATTTCCACATTGGAATCTCCAAAGGTTGTAGTTTACTTGCCAGTTTCTGATGTTCTGCCTTCACTTGTTGACAAATCAGGAATCTGCTCACGTACATTGTTATTTCCCTCTTCATGTTTCACCACCAATAATGAGCTTTAAGTGTCTGGAACATCTTTGTACTACCTGGATGCATAGCATATGCGGAACAATAGGATTCATCGAGTATTTCCTTCTTCAAATCATCATCTCTGGGCACACATAATCTTCCCCTGAACATCAAAGTATCATCATTCTTCATCCAAAACTCGGTCGATACACTATTCTGAAACAAATTCTTCTTGCTCGGCAGATAGGCATCTGAATCTTGAGCTACATGAACTTGATTAAGTAATACCGGATGAACTTGGAAGCTGGCTAACAATGCTCCATCCTCATTCCACTACAACTCTGCTTCTGTTGCTTGCAACTCTGTCAAAAGTGATACTCTAGCAACACGTACATGGAAGAGAGAAGCACCGTGCTTCTGACTAAGAGCATCTCCAACCACGTTAGCCTTTCCTGGATGATACTCGAAAGTGTAGTCATAATCATTAATCAGCTCCATCCATCTCCGCTGCCTCATGTTCAAATCTGGCTACGTACGCAAGTAGGTAAGACTTTTATTATCGGTGTAGATCTTGCACTGAGCTCCGTACAAGTAGTGTCTCCAACTGTTCAATGCTAACACAATGGCAGCTAACTCCAGATCATGAGTAAGATAGTTAACTACGTGTGGTTTCAACTGTCTCGAACCATATGCCACCACCTGTCCATGCTGCATCAAGACACAACCCAGACCTAACTTTGAAGCATCACTGTACACCACAAACTCACCGCTATCGTCAGGTAAAGTCAATACTGGTGCAGTAGTCAACTTATGCTTCAAAGTCAAGTAACTTTCCTCGCAAGCATCAGACCATTCAAACTTGACTCCTTTCTTCGTCAAACAGGTAAGCGGTGTCGCTATTCGCGAAAAGTCCTATATGAATCGGCAATAGTAGCCTACTAAGCCCAAGAAACTCCGTATCTCTGCCACATTGGTAGGTCTGCTCCAATTCAACACTACATCAATCTTATCAGAATCCACGCTGACTCCCTCAGCTGTTATCACGTGACCCAAAAACTTTACACTGTCTAACCAAAATTCACATTTGCTGAACTTGGCATACACCTGAGCGTCTCGTAAAGTCTGCAAGACTGCATGCAAATGCTTCTTGTGTTGCCCCACACTCCTGGAATAAATCAGGATGTCATCGATGAACACAATGACGAACTTATCCAGATAAAGCCTGAAAATCTAATTCATCAGGTCCATGAAAGCAGCTGGCGCATTGGTCAACCCAAATGGCATAACAAGGAACTCATAGTGCCCATAACGTGACCGAAACGCCGTCTTTTCCACATCGGACTCCCGAATTCGTAGCTGATGGTATCCAGACCTGAGATCGATCTTCGAGAAGACTGAAGCTCCTTTTAGTTGATCGAACAAATCATCAATCCGAGGGAGCGCATACTTGTTCTTCACCGTAACCTGATTCAACTTCTGATAGTCAATGCATAGCCTCATCGAACCATCATTCTTCCTCACAAATAACACTAGAGCACCCCAAGGTGATACACTAGGTCGAATGATGCCATTCTCAATCAACTCTTGAAGTTGAATCTGCAACTCCCTCAACTCCGCTAGTGCCATATGATAAGGTGTTTGTGAAATAGGTCTGGTACTTGGAAGTAACTCGATGGTGAAGTCAATCTCCCTGATTGGAGGAACACCGGGTAAGTCCTTGGGAAACACATCTGGATACTCACAAACCACCGCAATATCACAATTGTCCGGCACACGAACACTCGTATCAATCACATGTGCTAGGTAAGCCACACAACCCTTCCTCATCATCTGCTCAGCCTTCATTGCTGAAATCAAACAAGGCAAAAAAGTATTCTTTTCACCCCGAAACAAGATTTCCGGTATGCCTGGAATCCTGAAAACAACCTCCTTCTTATGAAAATCAAGAACATCCCAATGGTTCTCCAAGAAATCCATACCCAAAATCACATCAAAATCCACAATATCCAGCAGCATCAAATCCGTGGCTAACCCATAACCTCCAATAAAAATCTCACAATCTCTACATACCCACCTGACACACACTACCTTGCCAAATGGATACAACACTCGCCACAAACTAGGGAGTGGAGATGCAGGTACAATAGCCAATGATGATAATGAAAGGACCCAATCCCGATTCAATTACCTAAACCAGAATCAAACCCTTTCGAAAACACGAACCAACAAAAATTTTTGAAATTTGGGCAGAGTTTCGTTACTAGCGTTGAATTACCATAACCTGCACCCAGAAATTAACACTTCGTCCTATGCTACAAAAAGCAAACCGTGGGCACCAATCCCATCCGGATTTCTCAACATCAATATAATCAACAACAGTAAATAAACTGTACTATGTATATATGTATATCCGTGAAAATCCGCACAACATGTATCAGAATGTATCAGAGCGACCTCTAAAGTAAAACATATACAATATGTACATCAGTAGGCGAAACAGGAACCTACTGGAAAATACAGGTGACTCTGATCACTAGCCTCCAAACCGCGACGTGAAAACACCAAACCTGAACTGCACACTGGGCACGAAAACCGAAAAGCCCAGGGGAAAGACAATAACACGTTAGAGTGAGTGGACGAAAACAAATGTCTTTCACCAGTTAATATATATATGATTAAAATACATATGTGAGTTCAGGAATATAAAATAATAAGTACACGAGGTAAAACTCATACTCCTCCAACGTACTGAGCATGCAAGTAAAATCCCACGGGGTCACTCATGGACTCCACCGTGCTAGTACAGTCTGAACCACGAAGTCCTTGACTACCACATGATTCTAAGCCAGAAATGGCCTCGGTTCCGGGGAATACGCCCCTCATCGGTCTGGTTGGGGAAACGCCCCTCCAGGCGGCCCTCCGTCGGGGATCAGCCGACGAGGCAAGGTGTATCGATACAACAACGTAACTGAGACTGTACTCTGTATAAACCAAATCATAAACAATTCGATGCAAATGCAAGAAACAGCATATAAACCTATGCAGATTTGTATACGTATATCCGTATAGATATAATCGTAATAATCGTAAATACATGCTCATATTTAATATAATCTCGTATGAAATCTCATGCTCGTAAAACCATAATCATGCTGCATGCTCAAGTTCATAAATCATATATAAAAGACTCGCAAGATTTCCGTGAAAAGAAATTGTCCACTCACAGATGAGCAAAACGCGCACTCGCGCTAATCTCGAGGATCGGCGGGAGATCCCTCGCTAGAAACTCGATCACGATCTCGATCTCGATCTCCTGAATATCCACAAAAACGTAACTGATCAATAATGTAATCCACAACACTGTACTGATGCACGGAAACCAACCGTTCCCGGAAATACGAAATACGGTACAAAATGTATAACAGAAATCCCAAAATCCCCACTCGAAATCTCGACTGAAAATCGGCTAACCAAATCAACCCGAAAACCTCCGTACGATAACCAGGACGCGATTTCGAGAAAAACGACACTAATTACATCGAAATCTGAAAAGTTGACTTTTTCCTCGCCGTTGACCGCCGCCGCCGGCGGCGGCGCGCCGTCGACGGTGGAATTCCGCGGCCAAAATTTCCAGATCCCTAGGTCTCATCAAGGCGAGCAAGTTTCCCTTCTACCTCACCAACCAATTCCAAGCCAAACTACCTCAACCCACTAAAATCCGATCGAAATTCCAACTCCAGCAACCCATTCGGGTTCACCGGAAAACACCTCCTCGAACTAAATCTCCCACACCACAAGCATCAGTGATGATAGGCGAGCAAAATCCCCAACCACATCACCACCAAACCTCGCCGGAGCACAGCTCCCCTTCACCGACGAACTCCATCAATTCGGCCAACTTCGAACTCACTCGAAACTCACTCAAATTCCACAAAATCAAACACTAACCAACTCGAAATCACAAGAGGAATCGATCTATACCTGTCCCGTGGTGGATGGTCGCCGGAATCCGGTCGCCGGAAGTTGACTTCCCAAAATGGCAACTTTCCCTTTCGGTCCGATGGCTCACTTTCCAAATATGGAAAGTCAACGAAATTCCAGGTTGGTCAACGCCCAAAATGAAGTTTTCGACTAATTCTCGGCTATTTTCGATATTTATACTCGAGCCTCGGGTAAATCGACGGTCCAAAACGAATATACGATATGATTCGGATAAGCTCGAAACCATCGGATAAACTTGTCGAAACTCGAAACTTCAAATAATCATAAAATATTCCTCGGTTATCGGAAAAATCTTCTGAAACTGCCCACGAGCTCGAAATCACGTACTCTACAATTTCCGTGAAGACACTCAACCCAAATTCTCGACTGAAAACCAAGTCGCGAATCGAATCGGCAAACCACTTCATATCGCTAAACTGCGACTAAACTCAAATCTCGAAAATCGTGCCAAACGCACCTCTGATTCTGGTTCGGGTCGTCACAAATCTACCCCCCCTAAAGAAATTTCGACCTTGAAATTTACGTACCTGGCAGGTGAACAGATGAGGATACTGCTCCCGCATACGCTGCTCGGTCTCCCAAGTGGCCTCCTCAACTTAATGGTTCTGCCACAAGACCTTCACTAGCGGAATCACACGGTGCCTCAACTCCTGCTCACGACGATCGAGAATCTGCACTGGTTCCTCAACATACGATAAATCATCTCTGATCGGCAACTGTTGTGGGGCTATCACATGTGAAGGGTCTGAGATGTACTTCCGCAACATCGAAACATGGAAGACATCATGCACACGAGCCATCTCAGTCGGTAACTCAAGTCTTTAAGCAACAGCTCCAACCCTCTCCGTAATCTCATACGGACTAATATACCGCGGTCGAAGCTTGCCACGCTTCCCGAAACGCACAACTCCCCTCCACGGAGATAGTTTCAGGAAAACCCAATCACCAACCTCGAACTCCAAACTCTTTCTCCTCACATCAGCGTAACTCTTCTGCCAATCCTGGGCAACCTTCAGTCGATCCCGGATAACCTGTATGTCCTCCATCGTGGTTTTCACCAAATCAGGACCAATGAGCCAATGCTCGCCGACCTCACTCCAACACAATGGAGTGCGACACTGCTTCCCGTACAGGGCCTTGTACGGTGCCATCTCAATACTGGCCTGATAGCTGTTGTTGTAGGCGAACTCAATCAAGTGTAACTGCTGATCCCAGTTTCCACGAAACTGCAACACACACGATCTCAGCATATCCTCAAGAGTCTGAATGGTCCGCTCGGACTGCCCGTCAGTCTGAGGATGAAACGCTGTACTAAACCGCAACCTCGTGCCCAACGCTCGCTGTAAAGCCTGCCAAAACTCAGAGGTAAACTGAC
Organism: Geum urbanum; assembly: GCA_946800695.1. Classification (NCBI taxonomy): domain Eukaryota; kingdom Viridiplantae; phylum Streptophyta; class Magnoliopsida; order Rosales; family Rosaceae; genus Geum; species Geum urbanum. The sequence goes on along the minus strand of OX327008.1, from coordinate 12,675,414 downwards.
TATCACGGTCAGAAACAATGGACACAGGCACCCTATGTAAGCGAACAATCTCTGATAAGTACAACTTAGCCAATCTGTCCACTGTAATCTTCCCTGGAAGTGCAAGAAAGTGTGCGGATTTCGTCAGTCGGTCAACAATAACCCAAATGCCAGTGTTGCCCGTCGAGGTACGCGGCAACTGATAGACGAAATCCATCGTGATATGCTCCCACTTCCAAACTGGAATCTCAAGTGGCTGTAGTTTCCCTGCAGGTTTCTGCCTCTCCGCCTTCACCTGCTGACAAATCAAACACCGACTCACGTACGCGGCAATCTCTCGCTTCATGTTGCGCCACCAATAGTACGCTCGAAGTGTACGAAACATCTTCGTACCTCCGGGATGCATCGCATACGCTGAACTGTGGGCCTCATCCAAAATCTCCTTCTTCAAGTCCTCGTCCCTGGGTACACATAATCTGCCTCTGAACAACAACGTACCGTCGTCGCTCAAACGGAACTCTGTAGGCACACCATTCCGAATCATGGTCTTCTTGCCCAGCAAGTAAGGATCTGAATCCTGTGCTTCCCGTACCTGATCAACCAGTACCGGTCGAACCTGAAAGCTGGCCAACAAAGCGCCATCATCATCATACCCAAACACAGCACCTGTAGCTCGAAGCTCAGCTAACATCGACACTCTGGCCACACACATGTGAAATAATGAGGCTCCGAATTTCCGGCTAAGTGCATCTACCATAACGTTGGCCTTCCCTGGATGGTACTCAAACGTGCAATCATAATCATTGATCAACTCCATCCATCGACGCTGCCTCATGTTCAGATCCAGCTGTGTCCGCAAGTAGGTGAGACTCTTGTGGTCAGTGAAAATCTTACACTGAGCACCATACAGGTAATGTCTCCAACTCTTCAACGCTAATACAATAGCGGCAAACTCCAAATCATGCGTCGGATAGTTGACCTCGTGCGGTTTCAGCTGTCTGGAACCATATGCCACGACTCTACCATGCTGCATCAACACACAACTAAGGCCCAACTTCGACGCGTCGCTATACACAACAAACTCACCACTGTCGTCTGGCAATGTCAGAACCGGTGCGGTAGTCAATCTCTCCTTTAGGAGCAAATAACTCTCCTCGCATGCATCAAACCACTCAAACTTGACGCCCTTCTTCGTCAATCTGGTCAGTGGTGTAGCTATCCGGGAGAAATCCTGTACAAACGGTCGATAATAGCCTGCTAACCCCAAGAAACTCAGGATCTCCGGTACAGTAGTGGGTCGACTCCAATTCAGCACGGCTTCGATCTTGTCAGGATCAACACTAACTCCCTCGGCCAAAATCACGTGGCCCAGAAACTTCACACTATCCAACCAGAACTCACACTTGCTAAACTTCGCGAACAACTGATGGTCCCGTAAAGTCCGCAACACCGCTCGCAAGTGCTTCTTGTGCTGGCCCACACTCCTCGAATATATCAAAATATCATCAATAAATACAATCACGAACTTGTCCAGGAACCGTCTAAACACCCGATTCATCAAGTCCATGAAAGCTGCGGGGGCGTTGGTCAACCCAAACGGCATAACCAAAAACTCATAATGCCCATACCGCGTCCTGAAAGCTGTCCTGGCCACATCGGAGTCTCGGATCCTTAACTGATGATATCCGGATCGAAGGTCAATCTTCGAAAAGACTGCTGCTCCCTTCAACTGATCGAACAAGTCGTCAATCCGTGGCAACGGATACTTGTTCCTCACCGTAATCTGATTCAGCTTCCGATAGTCGATGCACAAACGCATAGACCTGTCCTTCTTCCGCACAAACAACACTGGAGCACCCCACGGAGAAACACTCGGTCGAATAAATCCCTTCTCTAACAACTCCTTAAGTTGAATCTACAACTCCCTCAACTCTGCAGGTGCCATCCGGTACGGTGTCTGGGAAATCGGTCCAGTACCCGGCAATAACTCAATAGTAAAATCAATCTACCGCACAGGGGGTATACCAGGTAACTCTGCTGGAAACACATCCGGAAACTCAGACACAACCTCAATACTACTAAGATCTGGCACTGCAGCTGTAGTGTGTAGTGTCCACAACATGGGCTAAATACGCAACACAACCCTTCTTCATCAACCGATCCGCCCTCATCGCGGAAATCAAACACGGTAGGGAAGTGTTCTTCTCGCCATTAAACAATATCTCAGGTAACCCGGGTCATCGAAACGCGACCTCCTTCCTGTGGCAATCAAACATGGCCCAGTGCGACTCCAAAAAGTCCATACCCAATATCAGATCAAAATCCACAATATCCAGCAATAACAGATCAGCAGCTAAACCATGGCCATCAATAAACACCTCACAATCTCGGTAAACCCAATCGATGCTCACAACCTCACCTGACGGATACAACACTCTCCACAGCCCCGGAAGTGGAGATGCAGGTACCATGGCTAATGATGACAGTCTAAATGATATGAATGAATGTGTGGCGCCCGGGTCTAACAATGCAAGTACAGGAATACCAAAAACATGTAACGTACCGATACCGACCTCCGGTGATGCTCTGCCCTCACGCATAGTCATAGCATGAACTCTCGCCGAAAAAAAATTCCAAAATATGTCGTGCTATATATCATTAGATTTGTATCGACATGGCGAGTGTATTTCTGAGTTTAAAAATGTGTCTAGGCTTCATCGTCTCAGTAGGTGGGCGGTGGTGACTAATGTTGATGTTAGTGGTAGTGTGGGCAACAGAGAACTAGATGTACCTTATATCGTTATGATCGTATTATCCTATTGGGTATACTGATAAGATTTTCTGTCAATTTTGATTGAGTTTAATTTTATTTGAGCATTTACTAGAATTATCCAAATAATTTATCATTTTGACGATTATCAACAAAGGTTGGGTCGTCACACTAAGCCTAAGTATGCTGCTTCTTCCAAGTTTGTGGTGTATGATTGACCTAAGCCAGATATACTCCTTAACCACTTCATGTAGTGCAATAGTCTCAGGATAATTCGAGGAAGTAGTAACAAGGGTCTGCTTATTTGATCTCTATGAAATCATCATGTTTTCCATTGTAAAGACATAACCTATTTGAGAACGTCTTTTGTGGTGGTCAAAGAGATACCCAGCATCAGCAAAACTAATCAAGACATCACAAGGTGTCTTTGAGTAGAAGATTGCACTAAATTAGGGAACAATGCCCACAACTGGAGAAGAATTTGATGGGTCGAAGCCTTTCATCTACGGGTCGAATGAGAACTTCGGGTCGATCTAGGGGACTATTTTCGACGGGTGTAGAAATCCACTCGATGGGTCGATTGCTTGCTTTGGGTTCATCTAGAGTGTTACCATCTAGAGTGTTGCGATTCAACCATATCTTTTTCGGGAATTTCAAGCTTCTCTCTGTATTCTTTGTAAGAAAAGAACAAACTCAAGTCTATGAACCCTTCAAGTACCTAAAGATGTGCTTTACACCTGTTCAATGACGTTGTGTCAGTGCTAAACTAAACCGAGTTGAGAAGTTTGCAGAGAATGTAATATCTGGTTTTGTGCATTGAGCTAAATACAACAGAGCTCTAATAACACTAAGATATGGTACCTCAGCTCTCAATAATTCATCATCGTCATCTTTCAGACGATACATATCCTTATTGGGTTCCTGATTACGTATGACCATTGGTGTACTAAGAGAATATGTTTTGTCCATGTTAAATCGCTTGAGCATCTTTTTGACATAAGCAGACTAGTGAATAAGTATTCCACCAACTCGATATTCTAATTCCAAACCAAGACAAAATCGAGTCCTACCAAGGTCTTTCATCTTAAACTTGGATTTCAAGTAACAAGCCGTCTCATTGATTTCACCAAGAGACCCAATGATATTTATATCTTCAACAGGGAAAATCCCGAACTTGTTCTCTTAATGAACACACATGAGCATAAATCATCGTTCTTGTATCCCTTCCCAATCAAGTAGTCACTTAGACGTGTGTACTACATCTTACCAGATTATTTCAATCCATATAATGAACGCTTAAATCTAATCACATGAGCGCTCCGTGATGTAGATTTACTTGAATTGGGTATGTGTGACGACCCAGAACAGAATCAGCAGTGGAATCAGCTTAACCTACGAGCTTGCGCGTAGTCGCAGATTTCCGACAGTTATGTGAATCGCCGGATTTGTTAACGACTAAATCATTGGCCGAGAATAGAAGCTGGGTTTCTTCTTGAGAGTCGTTGTACGTGTGATTTTGAGTTCGTGGGCGGTTCCAGATCGTTATTTGGACGACCGAGGAATAAGTTATGAATATTTGAAGTTTCGACGGAATCAGATTTAAATGGTGGTGCTCTTAACGACTAAATTACCGGACGAGAATTTGGTTTCGGCTTCTTCACGGAAGTTGTTCAGAATTTAATTTCGAGCTCGTGGGAACTTCTGGAGCATTATTCCGAGTTACGAAGATTAAGTTGTGAATATTTCTGATTGTTGATTATTTAGTCGGTTTAAGAATGTGTTTGGGTTGAACAGTTGACTTTTTATCGGATTTGTCGATGTGTTTGACTTTGGGTGATAATTAAAGAATACGTTGAGTCGAGTTTGTTGACTCGGTTTGGATATACGACGTGAAAGTTTCGGGTATTTTAAGTTTGTCGTAAAATGTATTTATGGGGGTTTCCTTTTTGGGAAAGCTATAAATAGTGAACTTACCATATTAGGAAAGTCAGCATGTATCATTTATTTGGGTTGACTCGGTTTGACCGAGTGGTGTGCGACAGTGCCGACGCCGTACGGCTCGCCGACGACTATTTCTTGTCCGGCCACCATAGGGCTCGGCCTAGGGCTCGTTCGACTCGCCAAGTTCCCCTCATGAAGAATCCGACCACCTTTCACGGCGTGGCTCGCTGGAAAGAGAAGAAATTCCGACCAAAAGTTTGAAGAAATTGGGTGAATTCGGGTTCAACTATTCCGGCCATGTTGAGCTTAATCAAGTAGTGGGCTTTGAGGCTCTCCTCTCCATGATTCTAACCATGTAAGTATGCAGTTCTAATTCGATTTGTGCTTGGAGAATTTTCGATTTGAAGTTTTGGGAACAATTCGGTTTATCACGAAATTGGACTAGTTAGAGTGAAAATTGGCCTTTGTTGCAGTTGACAAAGTTGCTCAGTGGGTGATTTTGGGTGGGATAGAGGTTGCTCCGCCGAGGAATTTTCAGTTCGGGTGGTGGCGCCGCCGCCGCCGGCGGTCAACGGCGGCGGTCAACGGTCAACTTTGACTTTTGGAGTTTTCGACAAGTTGCATGTCATTTCACTCGAAATCGCGCCCCGATTGCAGTGGGGAGGTTTATTTTTCGAGTTGAGCATCCGAACTTACAGCGAGGTATTGAGGTGTGATTTCCGGATTTTCGACAGTTTGTCGTAATCGGATTACGTGTTTCCGAGAACGGTGGTTTCTCGTAATTTGTTTTGAATTGTCGAGTTATGACTTTGAGAAATGAATTTTGTGAATATTCAGGGGTTCGTGATCGTTTGTTTGGCGAGGGACTTTCCGCCGGATCACGGGTTAACGCGAACTGCGTTACGCTAGTCTGTGAGTGGACAATTTTTTTTCACGGATTGATTGCGAGTTTTTTATATACGTTTTACGAACTTGAGCATGCAGTATGATTATGGTTTTATGAGCATGTGTTATACGATTATGCCTATACCAGTATATAGTACGTATATGCACATATATATATATATTGTTTCATGCATTTGCATCGAACTGTTTATGATTTGATTTACACGGAGTACAGTCTCAGTTACGTTGTTGTATCGATACACTTGCCTCTCGGCTGATCCCCGATTGTAGGCCCACAAGGAGGGGCAGTACCCCTACCTGACCGGCGAGGGGCAGTACCCCGGAACCGAGGCCTTTCTGGCTATGAATCACGTGGAAGTCTTCTGACTGTACTAGCACGGACGTGTCCATGAGTGACCCCGTGAGATTTTCCATGCATGCTCTGTTTACGAGTTGGAGTCGGCGTCTCCTCGTATACCATTTGATTTATTTATATTTCGACTCGCATATGTTTTTATAACATATATTACTAAGTGAAAGACATTTATTTTCGTCCACTCACTCTAACAGTTTTCATGTCTTTCCCCTGGGCTTTTCGGTTTCCGTGCCCAGTTTGCAGTTCGGACTCTGGTGTCGCACGTCGTGGTCGGAGGCATAGTGCTCGAGCTACCTTGTTTCTTCCAGTAGGTTTATTGTTCTACCTACTGTGGTATACGTATATGATTATACATTAGAGGTAGCTCTGAGTATTCTGTTGTATATATTATACGATTTTACTCCGGATTTCAGTAAAGTACATATATATTTAATGTTTTACTTTACTGTTGATATGTTAAGAAATCCGGACGGGATTGGTGCCCACGGTTTGATTTTTGTGGCATAGGATGAAGTGTATTTTCCGCGTGTAGGTAATGGTAATTCCGCGTTAGTAACGAAACTCTGCCAAAATTTCTACGGTTTTTGTTGGTTCGTGTTTTCGAAAGGGTTTGATTCCTGTTTAGGGAGCTAAATCGGGGTTGGGTCCTTTCAGCTTGGTATCAGAGCATTAGGTTATAGGTTCTGTAGACTTCTGTAGTCGTGTTTACTAAGGATATTTGAGAATGTACAGCATGTCTGGAATGGTGACCCGACCGGCCGGCGGATACTCATCAATATTCCGGGTGTTGTATACTTTCAAATATTTAAAGTTCCATGATTACGTTCCACTTGTTGTGAATGATATTTTATTCAATAGGATGCCTCCTGACGTGTTTTCCGTGGTGTTTTGGGTGTGGATCCTATTGAGGATCAATCGACGTGCGATATGCCAGAGAGCTGTGGATTTAGATGAGTATTCTGAGTTCAGAGATTTGTGTGGCACGGTTTGCCTGGTTATGTGTGTATGAGCGTTTACATGTTACCTCAGAGCTGAGAATTGTGGCAGTTGATGTTTGCCTGAGTCAGATTGTTGTATTTGGTGGGCTGATATTGTGTGAGTTCCTGTTGCGACTCCATGGCCTACATTCAGAGTGTTGTTTATACGGTAATGATTTAATCAGGCTACCTAGCAATCGAATGTGGAGTGTTTGCCCACCTGAGGCAGAGATGCGTTGTTCATATGTTTGTCCCTGTTTGCCAGTGTTATATAGCTTCAGAGGAAGCAATGCACGAGGTTCGAGATGAGTTTGAACCTGAGCATCAGAGAGAGTGATTGTTATGCCTCGAGATGGCCGTGAGGAGATTAGTGTGCTGCACTCAGTGGCGAGGCTATTCAGAAGGAAAGGTGTACGTGGTTTTCGATGTGATGGTTTGAGGAAAGTGGACTTAGTCAAGATTTTGATGAGGTTGAGTTCCGACACTTCGGGATCTGTGACTTCATCAGACTGTGGTCTTTTCGATTATGTTGAGGGTCATCATATCAAGCAGAGGATCCATTTGACGATGGCGGAGATCACAGAGTAGCGGACTTGTTCCTGCGGCATGAGTTTGAGTGATCGTTGGTGATCCTTCCTCACAGCAGGTGTCACTGTGACTCATGTTCGTGGAGCACTTTCAGTTGCCATTGTGGTGGCCAGGAGGGTCACGTTACGTGGGAGCGCCCTCAGTTAGCTGTGTTAGCGGTTCGGCAGCTCAGAGTTCAGGAGGAGGTCATGATGCTGTTTCTGGAATTGACCAATATAGCCTTTAGATGAGTTATTCAGTAAGTCGCACTTGATGTGGGCGGCTAGTTGGGCATGTTGGAGTTTGTGCCGTGACCTTGTTTGAGGACAGACTTTTCTCCGAGGTTACTGTTGTTTGATATCCATGGCAATTGTACCTGCATTTCCACTTCCGAGGTTTTGGAGAATGTTGTATCCATCCGGAGGTTGCGAGATCCTTGTTAGAGATTATGTGTTAGCCGCAGATCTGTTATAGCTGGACATCATGGTTTTGATGTGACTATGAGTGTGGACTTTTTGGCGACACATTTTGGCTCTGTTCTAGTGCCTCGAGAAGGAGGTTGTGTTTCGACGACCAGACTTTCCCTGAGATACTGTCTCAGTGGTGATGGTCGAGCGGATGGTGGAGACGAGTTGTTGCTTGCTTAGTTTATGATGTGGATATTACGGTTGCTGTGTCGACGTAGGTGACATTGAGGTGGTTCCCGAGTTTCCAGGTGTGTTCCAGAGGAGTTACCAGGTGTTCCTCCAGTTCGGGAGATTGACTACACCATTGAGCTTGTACCAGGCGTTGGACTCGTTTACCGGCATTTTGTCGTTCGGAGCCAGCGGAGCTGATAGAGCTACAGTTTCGACTCCAGGAGTTGCTGGAGGAGGTTTCAGGAGATTTCATGCGACCCCGCATATTTGCGTGGTGTACTCTTGCATTGTGTGTACGGGTGTTGGATGGTTCGACGAGGTGGTGCATTGACTACCGAAGCCTGATTCGCTTCAGAGGAGAGTGTGTATCCTCCACTTCGGATTGACGATTGGTTTGATCAGCTCGCGAGAGCTTCACTCTTTTCAAAGATTGATTTCGGATCCGGATACCATCAGTTGAGGTTTGATAAGTCAAATGTGGTTTGGACAGCTTTCGGATCTCGGTGCGGGCATCGGGAGTTCTTGGTCACGCTGTTTGGTTGACCAATGCCCTCGTAGATCTTGTGGACTTGATGGACCAGGTGTTCAGACGGTTTCTGGATGAGTTGCGGTCATGTTCGTTGGCAACATCCTGATGTACTCCAGGAGTGTGGGCCAGCACCTGATGCAATTGTGAGCGGTTTTGCGGACTACGCGAGGCGATCAGCTATTTGCGAAGTTCAGCCTGTGTGAATTTTGGTTGATTAGCGTGAAGATTTTGGGCCACATGATGTCAGCCGAGGGAGTTGGCGTGGATCCTGACCAGTTAGAAGCCGTGTTGTTTTGGGAATTGCCCTACTCTTGTACCAGAGATCAGGGGTCTCCTGGGTTTGGCAGGCTACTATCGATGCATTGTGCAGGATTTTCCCAGATTACCACTTCATTTTCCGGATTGACGAAGAAACTGTCAAGTTCGAGTGGTTCGATACACGCGAGGAGAGTTTCTTACTCCTGCAGGATGGTTGACCGTTGCTTCCGTTTTGACCTTACCTGACGACCGCGATGAGTTCGTGGGTTATGCGGTGCATTGAGAATTGGATTTGGTTATATTTTGATGCTGTGCAGCAGAGTGGTGACTCATGGTTCAGGCAGTGGAACTTTATGGGGCTACGTATCCTATGTATGATTTGGGTGTAGCTGTCCTTATGTTAGCATCAGAGAGTTGAAGATACTACTGCTACGGTGTGTAGCGCGATGTAGGACGTACACTGATCACTTGAGTTTCATCCACTTGCATTTTTGGCCAGACTTGGGCTTGAGGCAGTGTAGATGGATGAGGTCAACTAACGACTATGGCTGCACATTTGAGCTTGTTCGGGAAAGGTTAGAGGTTGTACTTTGACTATCCTTCTGGGATGTTGTTGCTGATGCATTCAGTCGAGAGTCGGGAGCTTCAGTGTTTCATGTGTGTATATGGCTCGAGTTTCTGTATTAGCCGAGTTGCGGGCTACGGAAGCTGAGTTAGTGTGTGATGATGTTGAGGCTCGTGGTTTCACGCGCATTTGGCGCTAGTGATGCAGAGATGTATCAGATACTTCGAGTTTACTACTCGTGACGCAACATGAAGAGCAATATAGCAGTTTGTGTGTGCAGATGCCACATTTGTCGATTGGCGATGGCTAGGAGGCAGAGACTTGCCGAGAAGTGTCAGCCATTTGAGATTTCCAGTTGGACGTGGCGATTGTTGCTGTGATTGTGTGTGTTTGTATGCACTTTGGTTTGTGGTACCAGTTGTCAGGCCATTATGGACCATTTGATGAACTTAGTACATTTCCTTGTACTTTTTGGAACAGATTTCAGTGGCAGGCTGGCATAGCTATGTTTGACGGAGGTTGGCCATTCACGTGGTGTGCCTATGTCCCAGTTCGCTGACCGAGATAATCAGCTACGACTATGTGTTGGCAAGTTTTGCAGCGAGCATTGGGGACTAGATTACAAGTTAGTACCGGTTCTTATCCTCATATTGATGAGCGATCTTTGAGGACTATTCAGACCTTGGAGGGCATATTGTGGACCTCGGTATTGCAGTTCAGGAGGATTTGGGACCAGCAGTTTCACTTGTTTGAGATTGCATGCAATACCAGTTTGTTAATCACTATGATTTTTGACGTTGCTTGATGTCGTTTTGAGGAACGATATTGTACTTCATTGTGCTGGGGTGAGTTTGGTTTGAATTGATGTTTGATCCTGATTTTGTGGAATGTGTTACCATAGACTTTCGGATTAGCGGAAACAGGTTATTAATTGCCCGAGTTTGATGTTTGAGCTATGTTGATGTGAGCAGGCTGAGTTGTGATTTGCCATGTTGTTTTGATCCATATGTGGTCGTGGGGCGAGTTTGTGTTATGCCGTATGGTTCGGCATCGCCTATATCATTGGCTTTTATGTGTGTTGTGTTCCGTGTTGCGGAACTATGTTTCAGGTTTGTTACGTGTTGTGTACCCTATATGTTCCTTATGCGGGAACACTTGGCGATTGTGTAGAGCCAGTTCAGATTCGAGATTTGAGGATACAGAGATTTCAGCACGGAGCTATCTCCTATTGTGGAGTTTGTTGTCAGAATTGCTCAGTTGACATTGTCGCTGGAGAGTTGAGCAGTATACAGAGGCAGTGCTCCTACTTTTAGCCGACAGACTCAGAAATTTCGAGGTCAAAATTTTTTTAAGGGGGTGGGTTTGTGACGACCCAAAACAGAATCAGCAGTGGAATCAGCTTAACCTACGAGCTTGCGCGTAGTCGCAGATTTCCGACAGTTATGTGAATCGCTGGATTTGTTAACGACTAAATCATTGGCCGAGAATTGGAGCTAGGTTTTTTCTCGAGAGTCGTTGTACGTGTGATTTCGAGTTCGTGGGCTCTTCCAGATTGTTATTTGGACGACCGAGGAATAAGTTATGAATATTTGAAGTTTCGACGGAATCGGATTTAAATGGTGGTGCTCTTAACGACTAAATTACCGGACAAGAATTTGGTTTCGGCTTCTTCACGGAAGTTGTTCAGAATTTAATTTCAAGCTCGTGGGAACTTCCGGAGCATTATTCCGAGTTACAAAGATTAAGTTGTGAATATTTCTGATTGTTGATTATTTAGTCGGTTTAAGAATGTGTTTGGGTTGAACAGTTGACTTTTTATCAGATTTGTCGATGTGTTTGACTTCGGGTGATAATTAAAGAATACGTCGAGTCGAGTTTGTTGCCGCTAGAATTATCGGAATCGGATTTACGACGTGAAAGTTTCGGGTATTTTAAGTTTGTCGTAAAATGTATTTATGGGGGTTTGCTTTTTGGGAAAGCTATAAATAGTGAACTTACCATATCAGGAAAGTCAGCATGTATCATTTATTTGGGTTGACTCGGTTTGACCGAGTGGTGTGCGACGGTGGTGACGCCGTACGGCTCGCCGACGGCGATCCCTTGTCCGGCCACCCTAGGGCTCATTCGACTCGCCAAGTTCCCCTTATGAAGAATCCGACCACCTCTCACGGCGTGGCTCGCCGGAAAGAGAAGAAATTCCGACCAAAAGTTTGAAGAAATTGGGTGAATTCGGGTTCAACTATTCCGGCCATGTTGAGCTTAATCAAGTAGTGGGCTTTGAAGCTCTCCTCTCCATGATTCTAACCATGTAAGTATGCAGTTCTAATTCGATTTGTGCTTGGAGAATTTTGGATTTGAAATTTTGGGAACAATTCGGTTTATCACGAAATTGGACTAGTTAGAGTGAGAATTGGCCTTTGTTACAGTTGACAAAGTTGCTCAGTGGGTGATTTTGAGTGGAATAGAGGTTGCTCCGCCGAGGAATTTTCAGTTCGGGTGGTGGCGCCGCCGCCGACGGTGGTCAACGGCGGCGGTCAACGGTCAACTTTGACTTTTGGAGTTTTCGACAAGTTGCATGTCATTTCACTCGAAATCGCGCGCCGATCGCAGTGGGGAGTTTCGTTTTTCGAGTTGAGCATCCGAACTTACAGCGAGGTATTGAGGTGTGATTTCCGGATTTTCTAAAGTTTGTCGTAATCAGATTACGTGTTTCCGAGAACGGTGGTTGCTCGTAATTTGTTTTGAATTGTCGAGTTATGACTTTGAGAAATGAACTTTGTGAATATTCAGGGGTTCGTGATCGTTTGTTTGGCGAGGGACTTTCCGCCGGATCACGGGTTAACGCGAACTGCGTTACGCTAGTCTGTAAGTGGACAATTTATTTTCACGGATTGATTGCGAGTCTTTTATATACGTTTTACGAACTTGAGCATGCAGTATGATTATGGTTTTATGAGCATGTGTTATACAATTATGCCTATACCAGTATATAGTACGTATATGCATATATATATATATATATTGTTTCATGCATTTGCATCGAACTGTTTATGATTTGATTTACACAGAGTACAGTCTCAGTTACGTTGTTGTATCGATACACTTGCTTCTCGGCTGATCCCCGATGGTATGCCCACCGGGAAGGGCAGTACCCCTACCTGACCGGCGAGGGGCAATACCCCGGAACCGAGGACTTTCTGGCTATGAATCACGTGGAAGTCAGGGACTTCGTGATTCTGACTGTACTAGCACGTACGTGTCCATGAGTGACCCCGTGAGATTATCCATGCATGCTCCGTTTACGAGTTGGAGTCAGCGTCTCCTCGTATACTATTTGATTTATTTATATTTCGACTCGCATATGTTTTTATAACATATATTACTCGGTGAAAAACATTTATTTTCGTCCACTCATTCTAACAGTTTTCATGTCTTTCCCCTGGGCTTTTCGGTTTCCGTGCCCAGTTTACAGTTCGGACTCTGGTGTCGCACGTCGTGGTCGTAGGCATATTGCTCGAGCTACCTTGCTTCTTCCAGTAGGTTTATTGTTCTACCTACTGTGGTATACTTATATGATTATACATTAGAGGTCGCTCTGAGTATTCTGTTGTATATATTATACGATTTTACTCCGGATTTCAGTAAAGTACATATATATTTATTGTTTTACTTTATTGTTGATATGTTGAGAAATCCGGATGGGATTGGTGCCCACGGTTTGATTTTTGTGGCATAGGATGAAGTGTATTTTCCACGTGCAGGTAATGGTAATTCCGCGTTAGTAACGAAACTCTGCCAAAATTTCTACGATTTTTGTTGGTTCGTGTTTTCGAAAGGGTTTGATTCCGGTTTAGGGAGCTAAATCGGGGTTAGGTCCTTTCAGTATGACCATGCATTCCTACACTTTCATGTATATCTCTAAATCAATGTTTCCATAGAGATATGTTGTCACCACATCGATCAGCTGCATGTGATTTTTTGGAAAATGCGAAACTAACAAGATAGCGAAAAGTAATGATGTCCATATCCAGAGAGTATGTTTCTTCATAATCAATGCACTACCGGACCGAACATTCGATGGACATAGAACTACCGGACCGAACATTAGGTGGGCATAGCACTACTAGACCGAAAACATGCCTTTTCTTCCAGGAGTCTAGTTCAGCCTGCATTGCATCTTTGCACTTCAGCCAATCCGCTATTTACTATATTTAACAACTGAGCGAGGTTTGACTTTGTTAGTACGCCATGTGCTATCCCCAGAAAACATAACTTACTTAGCACCCAAGATAGCCAAAACAGCTTTGCAAAGGCTCAACCAGGGAAAATTTGTTGAATCCATATGTGACATGTGCGCCTCAAGCTCCCAGCCACAGTAAGCATCATGCACATCAACAATCCTGCGTACGGAACTAGTTGTTGAACGATCGAAATACCCTCTCTTACACAAAAGAGGAATGCTTACATTAGTCCCACATAGGAAGGTATTTTCTTTAAGACAAAGGAATCTATGACCTGAACAACTATTCACTTACACATTCTGTCATATCAAGTGCTGACTTAAGTACCAGAGCGTTGAAGGCAGACCAATCTCATCTCAACTTCCTAACACTTATCATTTGTTTTTGCATAATAACAGAGCGTTTGAGGGTTAACGCCCGAATGCTCAAGATCGATCCACCGAATATCTATTGCTCTTCTGCCTTAATCCGTTCCGAATTTTAGTAGAAACACACTTCATCGTCGTCAATAATCTCTTGAGCTACGGAATAAGCAACAACATCATCAACTACCTTGGATGACCTATCCATAACAATGCATGCATAATTTTATAGTTAGATTTTACCGTTATTTGACAACACATATGAGTCTGAAGCGTCCTCCAAAGATGCTATTTGTGATTCTAGAATATACCTATAGTAAGGAACAATCTCATGTGTAGGATTCATAACGTTGATGATGAAAGGATCAGTTTCTGCCTGGATGGCTTGCCTTTTCACCGGCGACCCATCTGTGGATTTTCCTTGTCTCCCTCTCTTCTTGGTGGGAGCCGAGGCTGATGCTACACTATTTACATGGGCAAGAGGCATGTTACTCTCCCATGGACTAGCGTTATACCGGCCTTTAGGGACTTCCAACTTTGTAGGAATATTTACAGCAGGAATGTCTGATCTCGTCACTTTAGAAATATCAGTAAATGAGTCAAACATCGAGTTTGCTACCTTTTGAAGATCAGGTATACGCTACACTTTAATCTCACTTTGATATGTGCGTGGATCCTCTTGAAACATAGTGGGAGAAGTATTCCACGTCAGTTTCTAATGTTCAACTAGAATGGAGGCAATCTTATCTCCCCGTAACGTCTGGAAGAATGTTTCTTCAAAGTGACAAACTACAAATCTTGCAGTAAAGAGATCTTCTGTCGAGGGTTCTAAGTAACGGACAATAGTTGCATATTCATAACCAATATATATGCCTAATCGTCGTTGATGACCCATTTTAGTTCAATATTGTGACGACCCGGAATAGAATCAGAAGCGTAATCAGCTTAATTCGCGAGTTAGCGTATCATTGTAGATTTCCGATAATTGATTGGATCGCCGGACTTGATCACGACTAAATTATTGGCCGAGAATTTGAGCTGAGTTTCTTCTCGAGAGTCGTTGTACGGGTGATTTTGAGTTCGTGGGCGGTTCCGGATCATTATTTGGACGAGCGAGGAATAAAATATGAATATTTGAAGTTTCGACATAATCGGTTTTAAGTGACAGCCTTCTTAGCGACTAAATTACCGGACGAGAATCTGATTTCGGATACTTCACGGAAGATGTAGAGAATTTAATTTCGAGTTCGTGGGAACTTCCGGAGGATTTTTCCGAGTTGCGAGGATTAAGTTACGAATATTTATGATCGTGGATTATTTAATCGGATAAGTATGTATTGGATTGACCCGTTGACTTTTTATCGAATTTTTCGAAGCGTTTGACTTCGGGTGATAATTGAAGAACATATAGAGTTGAGCTTGTTGCCGCGAGAATTATCGAAATCGGAATTACGACGTGAAAGTTTCAGGTATTTAAAGTTTGTCGTAAAAGGTATTTTGGAAGTTTCCAAATCAGGAAAGTATATATGTGGGTTTCCTCTTTTGGCAAGTCAACATGGTCATTAATTGAGGTTGACTGGTCAACGCGGGAAGAAGAAGGATGTGCGACAGTGCTCGGCGGCTCACGGCGGTGGCACGACGTCCGGCCACCTCCGGGCTCGGCGTTTGTCCCAAACGACTCGTCCCAGCCACCCCGTCCTGTTTCCGGCCTCCTTTCACGGCGAGGTTGTCGGAGGAGAGAGTAATTTCCGGCCATAAATGGAGAAATTTTGGGGTTTTGGGTTGTTCTAATTCCGGCCAAGTTGAGCTACAAATTGTAGTGGGCTTTGAAGCTCTCCTCTCCATGAATCTAACCATGTAGGTATGGTGTTCCAATTCAATGTGTACATGGAGAATTGTTGAATTGAAAAGTTTGTGTGATTTTGGTTTTTCATGAAATTGAACTAGTTAGAGTGAGAATTGGACTTCGGTGTAGTTATGGAAGTTGCTTGTTGGGTGATTTTGAGTGGAATAGGTGTTGCTCCGCCGAGAAATTTAATGGTTGGTGATGTCGCCGGCGGCGGCGGCTGTCAACGGTGGTCAAAGGTTGACTTTTCCGGGTTTTCGACAAGTTGCATGTCGTTTCGCTCGGAATCACGCCCCGATCGAAATGGTGATGTTTGTTTCTCGATTTGAGCGTCCGAAATTATATCGAGGTTTTGGGATGTGATTATCGGATTTTCGACAATTCGTCGAAATTGAATTATGTGTTTCCGAGAACGGTTGTTTCTCGTGATTTGGTTTGAGGTACTGAATTATGATTTTGAGAATTGGATTTTGTGATTATTTAGGGGTTCGTGATCGTTCGTTTGGCGAGAGATTTTCCGCCGGATCAGGGGTTAACGTGAACTGCGTTACGCTAGTCTGTGAGTGGACAATTTCTTTTCACTGTTGATTGCGAGTCCTTATACACGTTTTACGAACTTGAGCATGCATACGAGATTATGTTGTACATGAGCATGTGTTATACGATTATGCCTATACCAGTATACATTACGTATATGCATTTATATATTGATTCATGCATTTGCATCAAACTATTTATGATTTGATTTACACAGAGTGCAGTCTTAGTTCACGTTGTTGTATCGATACACTTGCCTCTCAGCTGATCCTCGATGAAGGTCTACCAGGAGGGGCAGTACCCCGACCTGACCGGCGAGGGGCAGTACCCCGGAACCGAGGCCTTTCTGGCTAGAATCACGTGTGGGTCTGGGATCCCGTTATTCGAACTGTACTAGCACGGATGTGTCTACGAGCGACCCCGTGAGATTTTCCATTCATGCTCTGTACGCGTGAAGAGTTAGTGTGACGACCCGAACCAGAATCAGATGTGTGTTTGGCACGATTCTCGAGGTTTGGTTTTAGTCGCAGTTTTGCGTTATTATGTGGTTTGCCGATTCGATTCGCGACTTTGTTTTCGGTCAAGAATTTGAGTTGGGTGTCTTCACGGAAAGTTTAGAGTACGTGATTTCGAGTTCGTGGGTGGTTCCGGAAGATTTTTCCGATAACCGAGGAATATTTTATGATTATTTGAAGTTTCGGGTTCCGACGAGTTTATCCGATTGTTTCGAGCTTATCCGAATCACATCGTATATTCATTCCGGACCGTTGATCGACCCGAGGGACGAGTATAAATATCGAAAAGTCGAAAAATAGCCGAGAATTAGTCGAAAACTTCATTTTGGGGCGTTGACCGACTTGAATCTTGTTGACTTTCCATATTTGGAAAGTAAGTCATCGGACCGAAGGGGAAAGTTTCCCAAACGGGAAGTCACCATCCGGCGACCAAATTCCGGCCATTTCCGGCCAAGTAAAAGGTAGGAATCGTACCCTTGAATGATTTCGAGCATATTGGTATTTGGTTTGGGAAGATTTGAGGCTGTTTAGGTGGAACCCGAATCGGGTTATCCCGTCGGATTTCGACGGTGTTCGGAGGTGGTCCTCCGGTAGACGACGGTGGTGGAGGATATGGGGGTTCGACTCCCCTTGTCCTGGGGAGTCTAACCATGTGTTTAATTAAGGTTTGGGTTGAGTTTTTGTCGGATCCGAGTGGGTGGCCGGAATCTGGGATTCCGTTTGATTTCGAGGGGTTTTGGTAAGGATGGATTGGTTGGGCAAGACCTTGAGAACTGGAAGTTTTCCGCCGGAAAATCTTGCCGTTGACGGCGCGCCGCCGCCGCCGCCGGCGGTCAACGGCGAGGAAAAAGTCAATTTTTCAGATTTCGATGTAATTAGTGTCATTTTTCTCGTAATCACGCCCTGGTTATCGTATGGAGGTTTTCGGGTTGATTTGATTAGCCGATTTTTAGTCGAGATTTCGAGTGGGGATTTCGGGATTTCCGTAATTCATTTTGCACTGCATTTCGTATTTCCGGGAACGGTTGGTTTCCGTGCATCAGTACAGTGTTGTGGACTACGATTTTGATCAGTTATGTTTTGTGAATATTCAGGAGATCGTGATCGAGATCTGGATCGTGATCGTGCTTCAGGCGAGGGATCTTCCGCCGGACCACGAGTTTAGCGCGAGTGCGCGCTACGCGAGTCTGTGAGTGGACAGTTTATTTTCACGGAATTATTGCGAGTCCTTTATATACGCTTTATGAGCTTGAGTATGCAATATGATTATGATTTTACGAATATGAGTTTTCGTACGAGATTATGTTTATATTGAGCATGTGTTATGTGATTACTATTTATACGTTATTATATGTCCACGAGTGGCCCCGTGTGATTTATACACATGCTCTGTACACGTGAGGAGTTAGAGTCTCCCTCGTGTACGTATACGTGAGGAGTTAGAGTCTCCCTCGTGTACCCGGACGCGTGAGGAGTTAGAGTCTCCCTCGCGTACCATTTGTTGTTTATACTCTCGACTCGCATATGTTTTTATAACATATATTATAACTGGTGAAAGACATTTATTTTCGTCCACTCACTCTAACGTGTTTATTGTCTTTCCCCTGGGCTTTTCGGTTTCCGTGCCCAGTTTGCAATTCAGGTTTGGTGTTTTCACGTCGCGGTTTGGAGGCTAGTGATCAGAGTCACCTGTGTTTTCCAGTAGGTTCTTGTTTCACCTACTGATGTACATATTGTATATGTTTTACTCTAGAGGTCGCTCTGATATATTCTGATACATGTTGTGCGGATTTTCACGGATATACATATATACATAGTACAGTTTATTTACTGTTGTTGAATATATTGATGTTGAGAAATCCGGATGGGATTGGTGCCCACGGTTTGCTTTTTGTGGCATAGGACGAAGTGTTAATTTCCGCGTGCAGGTTATGGTAATTCAACGCTAGTAACAAAACTCTGCCCAAATCTCGAAAAAAATTTTGTTGGTTTGTATTTTCGAAAGGGTTTGATTCCGGTTTAGGTAACTGAATCGGGATTGGGTCCTTTCATTAGAGTCTCCCTCGTGTACCATTTGATTTAAATGCATTTGACTCGCATATGTTTCTATAACATATATTAATTGGCGAAAGACATTTATTTTCCTCCACTCACACTAACAGTTTTCATGCCTTTCCCCTGGGCTTTTCGGTTTCCGTGCCCAGTTTGCAGTTCAGATTCTGGTGTCGCACGTCGTGGGCGGAGGCATAGTATTCGAGGGATGTTTCTTTTATGGTAGGTTCTTAGTTTGGCCTACTATTTGTATATGTATACTAGAAGTCGCTCTGAGTATTCTGATGTATATTCTTATACAATTTTCCACGGATTTCTGTAAAGTATAGTTATATTTACCACTTTACATTATTGTTGATATATTGAGAAATCCAGATGGGATTAGTGCCCACCGTTTGATTTTTGTGGCATAGGATGAAGTGTGTTTTCCGGGTGCAAGTAATGGTAATTCTGCGGTAGTAACGAAACTCTGCCAAAATTTTTATGGTTTTTGTTGGTTCGTGTTTTCAGAAGGGGTTTGATTCCTATTTAGGCAACTAAATCGGGGTTGGGTCCTTTCAGCTTGGTATCAGAGTATTAGGTTATAGGTTCTGTAGACTTCTGTAGTCGTGTTTATTAAGGATATTTGAGAATGTACAGCATGTCTCGAATGGTGACCCGACCGGCCGGCGGATACTCATCAATACTCCGGGTGTTGTATGCTTTCAAATATTTGAAGTTCCATGATTACGTTCTATTTGTTGCGAACGATGTTTTATTCATTTGGATGCCTCCTTGACGTGCTTTCCGTGTCGGTACGGTTGTGGATCCTATTGAGGATCAATCGACGCGCGATTTGCCAGTGAATTGTGGGTTTGGATGAGCATTCTGAATTCAGACATTTATGTGGCACGGTTTCCCTGGTTGTGCGTGTATGAGCGTCTACATGTTGCCTCAGAGCAGAGAATCGTGGCTGTTGATGTTTTGCCTGAGTCAGATCATTACATTTGGTGGGCTGGTATTGTGTGAGTTCCTATTGTGACTCCATGGCCTACTTTCAGGGTATTGTTTATACGGTAATGATTCAATCAGGCTACCCAACAGCGATATGTGGAGTGTTTACCCACCTGAGGCAGAGATGTATTTTTCACATGTTTGTCCCTGTTTGCACGAGTTATGTGGCTGCAGAGGAAGTAATGCACGAGGTTCGAGATGAGTTTGAACCTGAACATCAGAGGGATCTTGATTGTTATGCCTCGAAACAACCGTGAGGAGCTTAGTATACTGAACTCAGAGGCGAGGCTATTGAGAAGGAAAGGTGTATGTGGTTTCCGATGTGTTGGTTTGAGGAAAGTGGACTTAGTCGAGATATTTTGATGAGGTTGAGTTCCGACACCTCGGGATCAGTGACTTCATCAGGCTGTGGCCTTTTCGATTATGTTGAGAGTCATCAGATCAAGCAGAGGATCCGTTTGGTGATGGTGGAGATCATGGAGTAGCGGACTTGTTCCTGTGGCATGAGTCAGGGTGATCGTTGGTGATCCTTTCACGCAGCAGGTGTTGCTGTGACTTGTGTTCGTGGAGCACTCTCAGTTTCTATTGTGGTGGCCAGGAGGGTCACGTTGTGAGGAAGCTCCCTCAGCCAATTGTTTTAGTGGTTCAGACAGCTCAGAGTTCACGAGGAGGTCATGATGCTATTTTTGGAATTTGGCCAATGTAGCCTTTTTGATGAGTTAATCAGCAAGTCACAATTGACGTGGGCGGCTAGTTGGGCATATTGGAGTTTATGCCACGACCTTGTATGAGGACAAAAATTTTCTCCGAGGTTACCGTCGCTTGACATTCATGGCTATTGTGTCTGCATCTCCACTTCCGAGGTTTTGGAGAGTGTTGTATCCATCCGGAGGTTGCGAGATCTTTGTTGGAGGATATGGCTTAGCCGCTGAGCTGTTATTACTGGATATCGTTGATTTTGTTACGATGTTGAGTATGGACTTTTGGCGACGTATTGGGTTATGTTCGATGGTCACGAGAAGGTGGTTGTGTTTTGACGACCAGGTTTCCCCGAGAGATTGTTTCGCGGTGAAGGTTGAGCGGATGGTGGAAATGGGTTGTGTTGTTGCTTAGCATAGGTTGTGGATACTATGGTTGTTGTGCCCGACATTGGCTATGTTGAGGTGGTTCCCGAATTTCCAGGTGTGTTCCGGAGGAGTTACCAGGTATTCCTCCAGTTTGGGAGACCGACTGCACCATTGAGCTTTTACCGGCGCTGGACTCATATCACCGGCATTTTGTTGTTCGGTGCCAGCGGAGCTGATGGAGCTACAGGTTCAACTTCGAGAGTTGTTGGAGGAGATTTCGTGTGACCCAGCGTACCTGCATGGTGTGCTCTTGCATTAGTTGTGCGAATGTTTGTATGGTTCGACGAGGTGGTGCATTGACTACCGGAAGCCTCATTCGCTTCAGAGGAGAGCAAGTATCCTCCGCTTCGGATTGACGATTGGTTTGATCAGCTCGCGAGAGCTTCAGTCTTTTCGAAGATGGATTTTGGGTCCAGATACCATCAGTTGAGGATCGATGAGTCAGATGTGTCCATGTTAGCTTTCAGATCATGGTGCGGGCATTAGGAGCTCTCGGTCACGGACTTTGGGTTGACCAATGCCCCCGCATCTTTTACGGACTTGATGGACCAGGTGTTCAGACGGTTTCTGGACGAGTTTGCGGTCGTGTTTGTCGGCAATATCCTGATTTACTCCAGGAGTGTGGGCCAGCACCTGAAGCAATTGCGGGCGGTTTTGCGGACTTCGCGAGATAATTAGCTGTTTGTGAAGTTCAGTTAGTATGAATTTTGGTTAGTTAGAGTGAAGATTTTGGGTCACGTGATGTTTGCTAAGGGAGTCAGCGTGGAATCCTGACCAGATAGAAGCCGTGTTGATTTGGGGATTGCCCTACTATTGTACCAGAGATCGGGAGTCTCTTGGGTTTAGCAGACTACTATCGGTGCTTTGTGCAGGATTTTCCCGGATTACCACTTCACTTTCCGGATTGACGAAGAAGGCGTTAAGTTCGAGTGGTTCGATGCACACAAGGAGAGTTACTTACTCCTGAAGGATGGTTGACCGTTGCTTCGGTTTTGATGTTACCTGAAGATCGTGATGAGTTCGTGGGTTATGGCGATGCATCGAGGATTGGATTTGGTTATGCTTGATGCAGCTTTGCAGAGCGATGGCTCATGGTTTGATCGGGCAGTGGAAACTGTATGTAGCTACATATCCTGTGTATGATTTGGGAGTAGCTGTCCTTATGTTAGCATCGGAGAGTTGGAGACACTACCGCTATGGCGTGCAGCGCAGTGTAAGGCGTACACTGATTACTTGAATTTCATCTACTTGCATTTTCGACCAGATTTGAGCTTGAGGCAGTGTAGATGGATGGGGTCGACTAATGACTATGGCTGCACATTTGAGTTTATTCGAGAAAGGCTAGAGGTTGTACTTTGATTATCGATCTGGGATGTTGTGGCTGAAGCATTCAGTCGAAAGTCAGGAGCTTCAGTGTTTCATGTATGTGTGGCTCGAGTTTTCGTGTTAGTCGAGTTATGCACTGGTGGTAGGAGAATGTATCAGATACTTCAAGTTTTCTACTCGTGATGCAACCTGTAGAAGAACGTAGCAGCTTGTGTGTGCAGATGCCACATTTGTCGGCAGGCAATGGCTAGGAGGCAGAGACTTGCCGGGAAGTAACAGCCATTGAAGATTTCCGATTAGAAGTTGGAGTTTGTCGCTGTGGTTTTGTGTGCTAGTACGCACTTCGGTTTGTGGTACCGGTTGTCAGGCCATTGTGGACCATTTGATGAACTTGATTGCTGATCGAGGTAATCAGCTACAACTGAGTGTTGGCAAGCGTTGCAGAGAACATTGGGGACCATATTACAGTTTAGTACAGTTTCTTATCCTCAGATTAGCGGACGATCTTTGAGGACTATTGAGATTTTGGAGGGCATGTTGTGGTCTTGTGTATTGCAGTTCCGAGGGACTTGGGACCAACAGTTTCAATTGTTCGAGATTGCATGCAGTACCTGTTTGTTGACCACTATGATTTTGACGTTGCATGATGTTGTTTTGAGGAACTGTGTTGTACTCCATTGTGTTGGAGCGAGTTTGGGGTGAGCTGACGTTGGATCCTGATTTTGTGGGATGTGCTACCACAGACTTTCGGATTAGCGGAAGCAGCTTAATAATTGTCCGAGTTTGATGTTTGAGTTATGATGGTGTGAGTAGGCTGAGTTGTGAATTGCCACGTTATTTTGATCCGTACGTGATGATAGGCAAGTTTGTGATGTGCCGTATAGTTCGACATTGCCTATAGCGTTGGCTTTTGTGTGTGTTGTGTTCGGTGTGGTGGAACTACATTTCAGATTTATTGTATGTTGTGTACCCTATTAGTTCCTTATGCAGGATGACTTGGTAATTGTGTGGAGCCAGTTCAGATTCGAGATTTGAGGGAACAGAGATATCCCCTATTGTGAAGTTTGTGTCAGAGTTGTTCAGTTGACGCAGCCACTAGAAAGTTGAGCAGTATGCAGAGGCAGTGCTCCTACTTTTAGTTGGCAGACTTGGAAATTTCAAAGGTCGAAATTTTTTTAAGGGGGGTGGATTTGTGACGACCCGGAACAGAATCAGAAGCGTAATCAGCTTAATTCGCGAGTTAGCGTATCATCGTAGATTTCCGATAATTGATTGGATCGCCGGACTTGATCACGACTAAATTATTGGTCGAGAATTTCAAAGGACCCAATCCCGATTTAGTTACCTAAACCGGAACCAAACCCTTCCGAAAATACGAACCAACAAAAATTTTTCAAAATTTCGGCAGAGTTTCGTTACTAACGTGAAATTACCATAACCTGCACCCAGAAAATAACACTTCATCCTATGCCACAAAAGCCAAACCGTGGGCACCAATCCCATCCGAATTTCTCAACATCAATATAATCAATAACAGTAAACAAACTGTACTATGTATATAAGTATATCCGAGAAAATCCATATAAACATGTATCAGAATGTATCAGAGCGACCTCTAAAGTAAAATATATACAATATACACATCAGTAGGCGAAACAAGAACCTACTGGAAAACACAGGTAACTCTGATCACTAGCCTCCAAACCGCGTCGTGAAAACACTAAAACCTGAACTGCAAAACTGGGCACGGAAACCGAAAAGCCCAGGGGAAAGACAATAAACACGTTAGAGTGAGTGGACGAAAATAAATGTCTTTCACCATTTAATATATATGTTTAAAACAACATATGCGAGTCCAGGTAAATAAAATAACAAGTACACGAGGTAAAACTCACACTCCTCCAGTGTACTGAGCATGCAAGTAAATATCCCACGGGGTCACTCATGGACACACACCGTGCTAGTACAGTCCGAATCACTGGATTCCAGACCCACACGTGATTCTAGCCAGAAAGGCCTCAGGTCAGAGGTCTGCTTCCCCCCGGTAAAGGCCTCGGGTCAGGAGTCACAGCCTCCCCCGGTACACATCCTCGGGGATCAGCCGAGATGCGAGTGTATCGATACAACAACATATAACGACTGTACTCTGTGTAAACTAAATCACAAACATTTCAATGCAAATGCATGAAACAACATATAAGTGTATGTATACTCGTATACGTATATTCATATAAGTATAATCGTATAATCGTAAAAACACATGCTCATGTAATCCGTAATCTCAATACGCATGCTCGAGTTCGAAAATCATATAAAAGACTCGCAAGAATTTCGTGAAAAGAAATTGTCCACTCACAGGTGAGCAAAATGCGCACTCGCGCTAATCTCGAGGACCGGTGGAAGATTCCTCGCCAGAAGCTCGATCACGATCCCGATCTCGATCTCCTGAATATCCACAAAACATAACTGATCAATATCGTAATCCACAACACTGTACTGATGCACGGAAACCAACCGTTCCCGGAAATACGAAATGCAGTACAAAATGAATTACGGAAATCCCGAAATCCTCACTCGAAATCTCGACTGAAAATTGGCTAATCAAATCGACCCAAAAACCTCTGTACGATAACCAGGGCGTGATTATGAGAAAAATGACATTAAAATTGTCGAAATCTGAAAAGTTCACTTTTCCTCGCCGTTGACCACCGTTGACCAC
Source organism: Geum urbanum (assembly GCA_946800695.1). Classification (NCBI taxonomy): domain Eukaryota; kingdom Viridiplantae; phylum Streptophyta; class Magnoliopsida; order Rosales; family Rosaceae; genus Geum; species Geum urbanum. The sequence goes on along the minus strand of OX327008.1, from coordinate 12,650,211 downwards.
CGTTGACCGCAGCCGCGGCACGCCGTCAACCGTGGAGTTTCACGGCCAAAATTTCCAGATCACACCGCCTCGATCACACGAACCACTTCCTTAACTACGACGAAGACCAAATCAGCCTCTAACCCAACCAATTTCACACTTGATCAAAACGGAATTCCTAACCGGAACCCAATCGGGTTCGACCTCAAACTCGACCTCGATCCAAATTATTCACCTAGGGAGTATCACCAAGGGGTGGGGAACAAAACCCCCAACAACCCAACCCCAGAAACTCACCGGAACCCTACCACCCATCACCGTCGACCAAACCAAATCGGCCCTTAATCGAACTCATTAAAAACACAATCAATTCCAATAAACTCAAGTGCAAAATGAAAGAGGAACTCAAGAGGATTCGAATGATACCCTCAGTCTGGTCGGAGGTGGCCGGAAAAGTTGGGTCGCCGACGAACCGAACCGGGTCGTTCGCTCACCGTACGGGTCAACGGTCAGATTTCCAAATTTGGAAAGTCAACCAATGGTCAAAGCTCGGTCAAAGCTCAAAACTGCCTTTTTCGACTATTCTTCAACTATTTTTGTTATTTATACTCGAGTCTCGGATCGATCGACGATTCAAAATGGATAACCATCACGATTCGGATAAACTCGAAACAATCGGATAAACTCGTCGGAACCCGAAACTTCAAATAATCATAAAATATTCCTCGGTTATCGGAAAAATCTTCCGGAACCGCCCACGAGCTCGAAATCACGTACTCTACAATTTTCGTGCAGACACCCAACTCAAATTTTCGACCGAAAACATAGTCGCGAATCGAATCGGCAAACCACAATTACGACAACAAACTGCGACTAAACTCAATCTCGAGAATCGTGCTGAATACGCAACAGATTCTGGTTCGGGTCGTCACAGAATTTGAGCTGAGTTTCTTCTCGAGAGTCGTTGTACGGGTGATTTCGAGTTCGTGGGCGGTTCCGGATCATTATTTGGACTACCGAGGAATAAAATAAGAATATTTGAAGTTTCGACATAATCGGTTTTAAGTGACAGCCTTCTTAGCGACTAAATTACCGGACGAGAATCTGATTTCGGATTCTTCACGGAAGATGTAGAGAATTTACTTTCGAGCTCTTGGGAACTTCCGGAGGATTTTTCCGAGTTGCGAGGATTAAGTTACAAATATTTACGATCGTGGATTATTTATTCGGATAAGTATGTATTGGATTGAACCGTTGACTTTTTATCGGATTTGTCGAAGCGTTTGACTTCGGGTGATAATTGAAAAACATGTTGAGTTGAGTTTGTTGCCGTGAGAATTATCGAAATCAGAATTACGACGTGAAAGTTTCGGGTATTTAAAGTTTGTCGTAAAAGGTATTTTGGAAGTTTCCAGATCAGGAAAGTATATATGTGGGTTTCCTCTTTTGGCAAGTCAACATGGTCATTAATTGAGGTTGACCGGTCAACGCGGGAAGAAGAAGGATGTGCGATGGTGCTTGGCGGCTCACGGCGGTGGCACGCCGTCTGGCCACCTCCGAGCTCGACATTTGTCACAAACGACTCGTCCCGGCCACACCGTCTTGTTTCTGGCCTCCTTTCACGGCGAGGTTGCCGGAGGAGAGAGTAATTTCCGGCCAAAAATGGAGAAATTTTGGGGTTTTGGGTGGTTCTAATTCCGGCCAAGTTGAGCTACAAATTTTAGTGGGCTTTGAAGCTCTCCTCTCCACGAATCTAACCATGTAGGTATGGAGTTCCAATTTGATTTGTACATGGATAATTGTTGAATTGAAAAGTTTGTGTGATTTTGGTTTTTCATGAAATTGAACTAGTTAGAGTGAGAATTGGACTTCGGTGTAGTTATGGAAGTTGCTTGTTGGGTGATTTTGAGTGGAATAGGTATTGCTCCGCCGAGAAATTTCATGGTTGGTGGCGTCGCCGGCGGCGGCGGCGGTCAACGGTGGTCAAAGGTTGACTTTTCGGGGTTTTCGACAAGTTGCATGTCGTTTCGCTCGGAATCACGCCCCGATCGCAGTGGTGAGGTTTGTTTCTCGATTTGAGCGTCCGAAATTATATCGAGGTTTTGGGATGTGATTATCGGATTTTCGACAATTCGTCGTAATTGAATTATGTGTTTCCGAGAACGGTTGTTTCTCGTGATTTGGTTTGAGGTACCGAATTATGATTTTGAGAATTGGATTTTGTGATTATTCAGGGGTTCGTGATCGTTTGTTTGGCGAGGGATTTTCCGCCGGATCACGGGTTAACGCGAACTGCGTTACTGATATGACCAAAACATGCATCAAATATTAACACAAAGTAGACACTTAACACATAATTCAACCATATGCAATTTAAACCCTTTTTGTGTAGATGTAGCATTGATAAGTAGGGTATCGTTCTAAACCGGGGATTGAAGGGTGCATGCAATTCTTGTGTAGTAAAAAGGGGGGTATAAAAGAGTTGATTTTAATTTCCTAAATTTTCTATCTAATTACTAACTAAAAACGTCAATCACATAGCAAGTATTCCTAGGACTCTATCATGCATCAACTCATAGACAAGCAAACACATAAGAAAATCCCAAAAACCCTTACCATATTTTCGACAAAAACCTAATTAATTATTTACATGTGATCATCCCATCCTACCCACATGCATATTATACAGCTCTAATCCTCCCATCATCTTCGAAATTTACAAACCTTAATTCCAATTACATGTTATGGTTTTCTTTATCTTTTAATCAAAGTGCAATGAACAGCATATAAACACCTTAACTAAATCATCGATTTGATAAAAGTAGGGACTAACATGTTCCGTGAACAGCACTGCAAACGTCCTAGTGATCCTAACCTCTACCCACCGAAGCTTTATGCCCAACACATAACACATAAAAGAAACTAAGACTCATAAACACATGGAACACGTATGGAATTCATAAAGTGTATAAAACCAAAATAGACATTCATTCACCGAGTTTTTACACAAATAAATACAAAGACAAAGGAGACTACGGAGTAAAGAGTTCATGTTACACTTTTAGTTCCGTGAATAGCACTGCAAACTTCAAGAGCAAGACGACCCTTTGATGGAGTTGGTATCGATTTTTAGGAGGTAGTGATGGTGTAGTCGACCTTGGCTCTGGAGATCTTTGTGGTGGAGAATGTTTGAGGACTTTGGCAGCGTGAGAGCGTAAGATAGGTGATGATTTGCTTTGAGGCCGAGCTCTTGTATTTATAGGTGAAGAATTCCAACTTTCCTCTCCAAACTAGGTTTTCCTAGTGTACTCGGGTAGAACTGCCAGCCTGTCTTGAAACGTCTTTTCCGGGAGTTCTAGAGCTCAGAAAATTCCGATTCTTGTTTCATTGGAAAGCTTATTCAAAGGGCTATAAAATCCATATAATGAACGCCATATTTGGAGTTGAATTGAATTTACTACGGATTTTAGAAGTTGAGTGACCTTACTGCCCAGTTTTCTTCTTCTTCAAGGAAAAGGAAATCTTTATATCTTCAAATTTTGCATTCCTTATTCCCCAATACTTCTTTGCCGAATATACCATATTCTTGCACATATTTTGGCCCTCAAATAAAGTATTTTTCTTCATGGAATATCCTTCAAAAATTCGTCCATTATATGCTTCATATATTCCGCCATATTTGCTCTTTCCTGGGTCGCGCAGGAGAAATGTCTTCATCTTTTTGTCCACCATTTTGGTATCCATTTCATTTGGCATTTGGTTTCCAATTCTTGACACCATATGGGAATGCATTTTAGTAACCATTTGAAGACCATTCCTCGGACTATTTCTTCTCCGGATTTATTGCGTTTTGCGTGCTTGTAGACTCCTTTACTCCGTCTCTTTTGGTCAACACCTGAATTTAACAAAATAAGTTAAAACTAATAAAACTAAGCAATTATCAAAGTAAAAATGTAGAGAAAACACATTAATTAATACGCCTAAAATGCGTAGATCAAATTCCCCCACACTTAAACTTTGCTAGTCCCTTAGCAAACACTAAATTAAACTAAGACTCAAAATTTTTCAACAAAAATACTACTAAGCCCTTTAACAAATGAATTTCGAAAATTCCATGAGAATTCACAAAATTAAAGCACAAGGAATTCAAGAGTTAATAAAGATATTCTCATGCATGAACAAGTAAGACTTAGATGAAAACAATGGTGATTTATAAGCTATGCATGCTTCGAAAAAGTTTAAATCAATCTCACATGGATGCACTCATCATATTTTCACTCATGAAAAGAGGTTCACTCAAATGTATATGTATTGCATCGAAATACCTCATAATTACTTGCACAAATGAACCAAACCATATGCTTACTCATGTAACTTACTCAACCAATTGAAGGCTACTCATCTTAAGGATCATAAAGGACTTTAGAAAGGTTGTAATGGGGCTAAGGCTAAGGCATTCGAAATTTAGATAAGTGGTGATGTAGAAACGTTCCAAAGACTTAGTTTAGCACTTAGAATTTCTTCAAATTCGTGGCTCATCCTTTCTACACTTCTTCTTGTGTCAAACTTCAAGATCGGGGGCCAATTTTCATCTTTTTGGGCCCTAACTTCATTCTCAACTTCACTTGTCCAAACTTTTACACTTAGAACTTTTGCCGGAGAGCTTTTTCATACATTTTTGTTTCTTTTCTTTTTCTTTTGCTCTCGATTCTTCTTCTTCTCTTTTTTTTTATATTGTATTTTCGGCAATCAACTCATTTGAACAAGTCTTCCCTTCTTTGTATTCTTTCATCACTTTTTTTTTCGCCACTTCTTTTATGCTAGCTTCGAAACTTCTTCACCAAGTCTTTGAACAAGGGTTGGAAATTCTACACTAGGCTAAGTGTTTAAATATGTATGTGGTAAATGAAAGAAAAGGCTTAATGTAGGCACAAAGGGGTAATCTAAGGGTGTCGCAACTCGTGCGCACAATGGGACACAAGGCCATTTGGTTTAAGTGGTGGTAACCTAATTTGCCTTTAATCATATCCAAAATCAGAGCATATATCAACTTAAAAGCGTTGTAAATCTACATGAGTAAGTTCTAGTAATCTCTAGTTCATTAAAATCTATGGCAAGTAATTAGATGAAGCATGTTTTGTTTTTGAAAACCATATGCACGAAATTCACTCTCAAATGAAGTAATGTAGGCTCAAAAACTCACTTTTAGGTTTGTATGATTTAAAACTTATTCTAACATGCGAAATCTGTACCAAGTTTTACAATCTATATCCACTACATGTTAATGCAATCAAAACATCTCTATTAACAAAAGAATTCCATAGTTTAATAATATGAAAGCCATGAACTCGAAATTGTCTCAGAAAAATATCATCATCGACGAGTTAAGGGCATCCTAAGACTCTGAAAAACACTAAAATACACTCAAAAACTACCTAAAATTTTTGAAAACTAAAAACCCACGAAATTTTTTTTATTTTTAGGGCATCATCCGCCGAAACGTTTCATTGTCCGCCCAATTTTTACAATTTATGACTCAAATAAGTTGTAAACTCCTCCCCCACACTTAAACTCTACATTGTCCTCAATGTAACAAAGTAAAAGCATAGAATCAAGCATGGAGAAGAAAATTTACCAAAAATATCTCACATACTAACATACTAATTAATAAAGAGGAAGGGAAAAGAAAGCAAATCTGTATGTCGATCCTCCATTGGGTTGCCTCCCAACAAGCGCTTGTTTTTTAATGTCTTACAGCCTAGACATGATGCTTCATTTATGCTCTTGGAACAGCCTGATCTTGAAGGTGCATCTTCTCCATTTGTTCTTTCCACTTTGCAGCTTAATGTTCTGACCTCCGTGTCTTTAAACTAGAATTCCGAATGATGTAGAGCTCAGAAATTCGTGATCTTTATATGACTGAAAACTAGACGTCTCGAGCTTTCCATTCATATGAAGAACTCGTGCTAACTCTAAACGAGCTGAAAGTTATGACTTTTCAAAGTTGACTGTTCTATTTTGGACAGAAGCTGCGAATTATGAAAACACTTGGAGCACGTTCCTCCTTCGTATCCTTCAAAACTCAACAATCATCAAATCCAATGCAAATGCATGATATGCATTAAATGTATGATGAATACGATGCAAGATGATGCAATTATGTAATGCATGAATGAATGACTGATATGCAAAAATTATATATACATAGCTAAGTTAGAATTGTTTCACACTTCGGAATCACAAGATTGAACATGTTCAAACAATTTTTGAAATTTTTAGCATACATGTCCCAAATTGAGTTCGCCAAAAATTTACAAGGATTACAAGGCATTGATTTTTCAGTCTTTCCAAGGACGTGCGACCCGTGCGATAAAGTATGAATTCTCAATTGTCCAGCCTTGGTTCAATCGAAAAACATGGCCAGTTGGGGATAGAGATAACGCGAGAGGCAGGACTAATTTCGACAATACACCCCGAGGCTAACCGGGCCAATGGTATATACTCCATTGGTGTAAGTCTTTCTTAGATCCAGAACCTGTCACCAGTCATAACCCGTTTCTAGACACCATGTCCGACATTCAGCCAAACTTTCAAGAATTCACACTCCCTCATAGTTCTTGTAGACTCCGCCCTCAACCTTATGTGTAAAACATAAGGGGTTAAGGAGATAAACAAAAAAAAGAGGCACCATCTATTCCAAGGAGTGAGACCTAATTAATCAAGCATGTAATCAATGTAAATCTAAGACTATCATTTAACATGCTTAACAATTATTAGATATATATATAAAAACACCGATTAATATTTAAAAAAATTAAAATTTACACTAACATTTATTCACATGTATTTATTTACGAAAAATTAAATCATTTAAGGCACATATACAAGGCATCGAAATTTTTTAAGTGAAATTAGCATATATACTTCAAAAATTCCTGAAAAAGAAAATGGTTAGTAATATGCACAAGTATAAATTTACATATATACACACAAAAATCACAAACAATTAACAATCCCCGGCAACGGCGCCAAAAATTGATATGACCAAAACATGCATCAAATATTAACACAAAGTAGACACTTAACACATAATTCAACCATATGCAATTTAAACCCTTTTTGTGTAGATGTAGCATTGATAAGTAGGGTATCGTTCTAAACCGGGGATTGAAGGGTGCATAAAAGAGTTGATTTTAATTTCCTAAATTTTCTATCTAATTACTAACTAAAAACGTCAATCACATAGCAAGTATTCCTAGGACTCTATCATGCATCAACTCATAGACAAGCAAACACATAAGAAAATCCCAAAAACCCTTACCATATTTTCGACAAAAACCTAATTAATTATTTACATGTGATCATCCCATCCTACCCACATGCATATTATACAGCTCTAATCCTCCCATCATCTTCGAAATTTACAAACCTTAATTCCAATTACATGTTATGGTTTTCTTTATCTTTTAATCAAAGTGCAATGAACAGCATATAAACACCTTAACTAAATCATCGATTTGATAAAAGTAGGGACTAACATGTTCCGTGAACAGCACTGCAAACGTCCTAGTGATCCTAACCTCTACCCACCGAAGCTTTATGCCCAACACATAACACATAAAAGAAACTAAGACTCATAAACACATGGAACACGTATGGAATTCATAAAGTGTATAAAACCAAAATAGACATTCATTCACCGAGTTTTTACACAAATAAATACAAAGACAAAGGAGACTACGGAGTAAAGAGTTCATGTTACACTTTTAGTTCCGTGAACAGCACTGCAAACTTCAAGAGCAAGACGACCCTTTGATGGAGTTGGTATCGATTTTTAGGAGGTAGTGATGGTGTAGTCGACCTTGGCTCTGGAGATCTTTGTGGTGGAGAATGTTTGAGGACTTTGGCAGCGTGAGAGCGTAAGATAGGTGATGATTTGCTTTGAGGCCGAGCTCTTGTATTTATAGGTGAAGAATTCCAACTTTCCTCTCCAAACTAGGTTTTCCTAGTGTACTCGGGTAGAACTGCCAGCCTGTCTTGAAACGTCTTTTCCGGGAGTTCTAGAGCTCAGAAAATTCCGATTCTTGTTTCATTGGAAAGCTTATTCAAAGGGCTATAAAATCCATATAATGAACGCCATATTTGGAGTTGAATTGAATTTACTACGGATTTTAGAAGTTGAGTGACCTTACTGCCCAGTTTTCTTCTTCTTCAAGGAAAAGGAAATCTTTATATCTTCAAATTTTGCATTCCTTATTCCCCAATACTTCTTTGCCGAATATACCATATTCTTGCACATATTTTGGCCCTCAAATAAAGTATTTTTCTTCATGGAATATCCTTCAAAAATTCGTCCATTATATGCTTCATATATTCCGCCATATTTGCTCTTTCCTGGGTCGCGCAGGAGAAATGTCTTCATCTTTTTGTCCACCATTTTGGTATCCATTTCATTTGGCATTTGGTTTCCAATTCTTGACACCATATGGGAATGCATTTTAGTAACCATTTGAAGACCATTCCTCGGACTATTTCTTCTCCGGATTTATTGCGTTTTGCGTGCTTGTAGACTCCTTTACTCCGTCTCTTTTGGTCAACACCTGAATTTAACAAAATAAGTTAAAACTAATAAAACTAAGCAATTATCAAAGTAAAAATGTAGAGAAAACACATTAATTAATACGCCTAAAATGCGTAGATCAAATTCCCCCACACTTAAACTTTGCTAGTCCCTTAGCAAACACTAAATTAAACTAAGACTCAAAATTTTTCAACAAAAATACTACTAAGCCCTTTAACAAATGAATTTCGAAAATTCCATGAGAATTCACAAAATTAAAGCACAAGGAATTCAAGAGTTAATAAAGATATTCTCATGCATGAACAAGTAAGACTTAGATGAAAACAATGGTGATTTATAAGCTATGCATGCTTCGAAAAAGTTTAAATCAATCTCACATGGATGCACTCATCATATTTTCACTCATGAAAAGAGGTTCACTCAAATGTATATGTATTGCATCGAAATACCTCATAATTACTTGCACAAATGAACCAAACCATATGCTTACTCATGTAACTTACTCAACCAATTGAAGGCTACTCATCTTAAGGATCATAAAGGACTTTAGAAAGGTTGTAATGGGGCTAAGGCTAAGGCATTCGAAATTTAGATAAGTGGTGATGTAGAAACGTTCCAAAGACTTAGTTTAGCACTTAGAATTTCTTCAAATTCGTGGCTCATCCTTTCTACACTTCTTCTTGTGTCAAACTTCAAGATCGGGGGCCAATTTTCATCTTTTTGGGCCCTAACTTCATTCTCAACTTCACTTGTCCAAACTTTTACACTTAGAACTTTTGCCGGAGAGCTTTTTCATACATTTTTGTTTCTTTTCTTTTTCTTTTGCTCTCGATTCTTCTTCTTCTCTTTTTTTTTATATTGTATTTTCGGCAATCAACTCATTTGAACAAGTCTTCCCTTCTTTGTATTCTTTCATCACTTTTTTTTTCGCCACTTCTTTTATGCTAGCTTCGAAACTTCTTCACCAAGTCTTTGAACAAGGGTTGGAAATTCTACACTAGGCTAAGTGTTTAAATATGTATGTGGTAAATGAAAGAAAAGGCTTAATGTAGGCACAAAGGGGTAATCTAAGGGTGTCGCAACTCGTGCGCACAATGGGACACAAGGCCATTTGGTTTAAGTGGTGGTAACCTAATTTGCCTTTAATCATATCCAAAATCAGAGCATATATCAACTTAAAAGCGTTGTAAATCTACATGAGTAAGTTCTAGTAATCTCTAGTTCATTAAAATCTATGGCAAGTAATTAGATGAAGCATGTTTTGTTTTTGAAAACCATATGCACGAAATTCACTCTCAAATGAAGTAATGTAGGCTCAAAAACTCACTTTTAGGTTTGTATGATTTAAAACTTATTCTAACATGCGAAATCTGTACCAAGTTTTACAATCTATATCCACTACATGTTAATGCAATCAAAACATCTCTATTAACAAAAGAATTCCATAGTTTAATAATATGAAAGCCATGAACTCGAAATTGTCTCAGAAAAATATCATCATCGACGAGTTAAGGGCATCCTAAGACTCTGAAAAACACTAAAATACACTCAAAAACTACCTAAAATTTTTGAAAACTAAAAACCCACGAAATTTTTTTTATTTTTAGGGCATCATCCGCCGAAACGTTTCATTGTCCGCCCAATTTTTACAATTTATGACTCAAATAAGTTGTAAACTCCTCCCCCACACTTAAACTCTACATTGTCCTCAATGTAACAAAGTAAAAGCATAGAATCAAGCATGGAGAAGAAAATTTACCAAAAATATCTCACATACTAACATACTAATTAATAAAGAGGAAGGGAAAAGAAAGCAAATCTGTATGTCGATCCTCCATTGGGTTGCCTCCCAACAAGCGCTTGTTTTTTAATGTCTTACAGCCTAGACATGATGCTTCATTTATGCTCTTGGAACAGCCTGATCTTGAAGGTGCATCTTCTCCATTTGTTCTTTCCACTTTGCAGCTTAATGTTCTGACCTCCGTGTCTTTAAACTAGAATTCCGAATGATGTAGAGCTCAGAAATTCGTGATCTTTATATGACTGAAAACTAGACGTCTCGAGCTTTCCATTCATATGAAGAACTCGTGCTAACTCTAAACGAGCTGAAAGTTATGACTTTTCAAAGTTGACTGTTCTATTTTGGACAGAAGCTGCGAATTATGAAAACACTTGGAGCACGTTCCTCCTTCGTATCCTTCAAAACTCAACAATCATCAAATCCAATGCAAATGCATGATATGCATTAAATGTATGATGAATACGATGCAAGATGATGCAATTATGTAATGCATGAATGAATGACTGATATGCAAAAATTATATATACATAGCTAAGTTAGAATTGTTTCACACTTCGGAATCACAAGATTGAACATGTTCAAACAATTTTTGAAATTTTTAGCATACATGTCCCAAATTGAGTTCGCCAAAAATTTACAAGGATTACAAGGCATTGATTTTTCAGTCTTTCCAAGGACGTGCGACCCGTGCGATAAAGTATGAATTCTCAATTGTCCAGCCTTGGTTCAATCGAAAAACATGGCCAGTTGGGGATAGAGATAACGCGAGAGGCAGGACTAATTTCGACAATACACCCCGAGGCTAACCGGGCCAATGGTATATACTCCATTGGTGTAAGTCTTTCTTAGATCCAGAACCTGTCACCAGTCATAACCCGTTTCTAGACACCATGTCCGACATTCAGCCAAACTTTCAAGAATTCACACTCCCTCATAGTTCTTGTAGACTCCGCCCTCAACCTTATGTGTAAAACATAAGGGGTTAAGGAGATAAACAAAAAAAAGAGGCACCATCTATTCCAAGGAGTGAGACCTAATTAATCAAGCATGTAATCAATGTAAATCTAAGACTATCATTTAACATGCTTAACAATTATTAGATATATATATAAAAACACCGATTAATATTTAAAAAAATTAAAATTTACACTAACATTTATTCACATGTATTTATTTACGAAAAATTAAATCATTTAAGGCACATATACAAGGCATCGAAATTTTTTAAGTGAAATTAGCATATATACTTCAAAAATTCCTGAAAAAGAAAATGGTTAGTAATATGCACAAGTATAAATTTACATATATACACACAAAAATCACAAACAATTAACAATCCCCGGCAACGGCGCCAAAAATTGATATGACCAAAACATGCATCAAATATTAACACAAAGTAGACACTTAACACATAATTCAACCATATGCAATTTAAACCCTTTTTGTGTAGATGTAGCATTGATAAGTAGGGTATCGTTCTAAACCGGGGATTGAAGGGTGCATAAAAGAGTTGATTTTAATTTCCTAAATTTTCTATCTAATTACTAACTAAAAACGTCAATCACATAGCAAGTATTCCTAGGACTCTATCATGCATCAACTCATAGACAAGCAAACACATAAGAAAATCCCAAAAACCCTTACCATATTTTCGACAAAAACCTAATTAATTATTTACATGTGATCATCCCATCCTACCCACATGCATATTATACAGCTCTAATCCTCCCATCATCTTCGAAATTTACAAACCTTAATTCCAATTACATGTTATGGTTTTCTTTATCTTTTAATCAAAGTGCAATGAACAGCATATAAACACCTTAACTAAATCATCGATTTGATAAAAGTAGGGACTAACATGTTCCGTGAACAGCACTGCAAACGTCCTAGTGATCCTAACCTCTACCCACCGAAGCTTTATGCCCAACACATAACACATAAAAGAAACTAAGACTCATAAACACATGGAACACGTATGGAATTCATAAAGTGTATAAAACCAAAATAGACATTCATTCACCGAGTTTTTACACAAATAAATACAAAGACAAAGGAGACTACGGAGTAAAGAGTTCATGTTACACTTTTAGTTCCGTGAACAGCACTGCAAACTTCAAGAGCAAGACGACCCTTTGATGGAGTTGGTATCGATTTTTAGGAGGTAGTGATGGTGTAGTCGACCTTGGCTCTGGAGATCTTTGTGGTGGAGAATGTTTGAGGACTTTGGCAGCGTGAGAGCGTAAGATAGGTGATGATTTGCTTTGAGGCCGAGCTCTTGTATTTATAGGTGAAGAATTCCAACTTTCCTCTCCAAACTAGGTTTTCCTAGTGTACTCGGGTAGAACTGCCAGCCTGTCTTGAAACGTCTTTTCCGGGAGTTCTAGAGCTCAGAAAATTCCGATTCTTGTTTCATTGGAAAGCTTATTCAAAGGGCTATAAAATCCATATAATGAACGCCATATTTGGAGTTGAATTGAATTTACTACGGATTTTAGAAGTTGAGTGACCTTACTGCCCAGTTTTCTTCTTCTTCAAGGAAAAGGAAATCTTTATATCTTCAAATTTTGCATTCCTTATTCCCCAATACTTCTTTGCCGAATATACCATATTCTTGCACATATTTTGGCCCTCAAATAAAGTATTTTTCTTCATGGAATATCCTTCAAAAATTCGTCCATTATATGCTTCATATATTCCGCCATATTTGCTCTTTCCTGGGTCGCGCAGGAGAAATGTCTTCATCTTTTTGTCCACCATTTTGGTATCCATTTCATTTGGCATTTGGTTTCCAATTCTTGACACCATATGGGAATGCATTTTAGTAACCATTTGAAGACCATTCCTCGGACTATTTCTTCTCCGGATTTATTGCGTTTTGCGTGCTTGTAGACTCCTTTACTCCGTCTCTTTTGGTCAACACCTGAATTTAACAAAATAAGTTAAAACTAATAAAACTAAGCAATTATCAAAGTAAAAATGTAGAGAAAACACATTAATTAATACGCCTAAAATGCGTAGATCAGTTACGCTAGTCTGTGATTGGACAATTTCTTTTAACTGTTGATTGCGAGTCCTTATACACGTTTTACAAACTTGAGCATGCATACGAGATTATGTTGTACATGAGCATGTGTTATACGATTATGCCTATACCAGTATACATTACGTATATGCATTTATATATTGATTCATGCATTTGCATCGAACTATTTATGATTTGATTTACACAGAGTACAGTCTCAGTTCACGTTGTTGTATCGATACACTTGCCTCTCGGCTGATCCCCAATGGAGGCCTACCAGGAGGGGCAGTACCCCGACCTGACCGGCGAGGGGCAGTACCCCGGAACCGATGCCTTTCTGGCTAGAATCATATGTGGGTCTGGGATCCCGTGATTCGGATTGTACTAGCACGGATGTGTCTACGAGCGACCCCGTGAGATTTTCCATGCATGCTCTGTACGCGTGAGGAGTTAGAGTCTCCCTCGTGTACCATTTGATTTAAATGCATTTGACTCGCATATGTTTTTATACAATATATTAATTGGCGAAAGACATTTATTTTCGTCCACTCACTCTAACAGTTTTCATGTCTTTCCCCTGGGCTTTTCAGTTTCCGTGCCTAGTTTGCAGTTCAGATTCTGGTGTCGCACATCGTTGGCGGAGGCATGGTATTCGAGCGATGTTTCTTTTATGGTAGGTTCTTAGTTTGGCCTACTATTTGTATATGTATACTAGAAGTCGCTCTGAGTATTCTGATGTATATTCTTATACGATTTTCCACGGATTTCTGTAAAGTATAGTTATATTTACTACTTTACATTATTGTTGATATATTGAGAAATCCGGATGGGATTGGTGCCCACGGTTTGATTTTTGTGGCATAGGATGAAGTGTGTTTTCTGGGTGCAAGTAATGGTAATTCTGCGTTAGTAACGAAACTCTGCTGAAATTTTTATGGTTTTTGTTTGTTCGTGTTTTCAGAAGGGGTTTGATTCCGGTTTAGGCAACTAAATCAGGGTGGGTCCTTTCAGATATGGAGGGTTAGTTGGCACATACACTACACAACCAAAGATGCGTAGATGTAAAATGTTAGGCTCATATCTAGTTACCAACCGTTGCGCACTGAATAGTTGGTGTGCTAAAATTCTCAAGCGAAGAAGTATTGTTGTATGGAATAATACTACATATCCCCAAGCAGATACCGGCAAATTGGTATGCATAACCATTGTTCTGGTCACAAGCTACAACCGCTTGATTTGTGTCTCTCGTAAATCTTTCTGAGAATGAACATGAGGGACAGGATGTTCAACTTCAATCCTAATTGACATACAGTAGTCATCAAATGTCTTTGATGTTAATTCTCTTGCATAATCCAATCTAATTGACTTGATTAGGTTGTTAGGGTGGTGAGCCCGAAGGTTAATAATTTATGCTAGGAGATTTGCAAATGCAACATTCTTTGTAGATAACAAAGCAATGTGTGACCATCGTGTTGATGCCTCTATCAAAACCAAAAAATATTTAAATGGTCCACATTGCAGTTTGATAGCTCCACAAATATCACCGTGGATTCTCTTTAAGAATAGAATATTTTTCAGTGCTGTCAACCACAAAGAAAGGACTAGCCTGTAACTTTGTCAATGAGCAAGCTTTACAAAAAGATCGATGAGCATAAGAGATTTCCATAAAGGAATCTTGTGGAATAACACTGGGTGTTGAGACCAGATTAAGATTGTTAATCTCATCTATACCATCAAATCCGATGGGCTTTGGGAGTTCCACATGTTATTTCCTTTGAAAAGCGGATGACCATGAGAGTTATTCAATATTTTGATCATCATATCACGACCTGGGTGTCCCAGTCGATCATGCCAAAGCTTGTATGAGGTTGTGTCACGCACAGTAGCCAGTGTGACAACATTCGATTCAATAATCCAAACTATAGTATAATCCACTATGAATAGCCCCTAACTTTTCCAAAGTATGCTTTCTACCTCACTCCTTTGAAGTTATGCATAAGAATTCTTTTCCATTCTCACAATGAGTTTCCAAGTGTAAACCGTTGGCTCTAATATCCTTAAAACATAGGAAGGTTTTATTGACTTTTGACGCAGACAATGCATCAGTGATATGAATTCTTGTTTGATATAAATTCTTGTTTCATGTGGTAGCAAAAATTGTGCTGAACCACGCCCTTGTATAATCGGCGCAAAACCAATCATGGTTGTCACTGATGATGTATATTCAAGTTGAAAGAAATTAGATCTTTACACTTTGTGAACTATTATCTAGCCCATAAGTACAAAGAATTCCTCTACCCATAAGTATACGGGGTCCAGGTAACATAATTTAAAAGGAAGTCGAGTGTCAAACCCATGGAGATTGACCACTCTAATTACCAAGCTTGACTCCATTAGCTCATAGACTACATTAGACACGAACATGCAATGTGACTTTAAAACTAATGAATGAAAAGATGGAAAGTATCTTACCTAACTAAATTCTTTGGTCACATAACTATGCTAGGGGTAGTAAAATTATAATGAGCGAATAAACGATTGAAGGGTTAATTAACTAACTAAATGTAATCATAAAGCAAAACAAATAAAACAATGTAAATCTTTGGTCAGCTAGAGATGTCTCCACTAGCCGACTAAATGTTCGAACAATGTCTAAGTTATGAGTTTTAGTTCGGTTCATACGTGCTTATCTAATTCGTGATCCTTTAGAGTCACCATTGATTTTGGCACTAGAAGTTTTTCGGCGGGTCCGACACTAGAATGCAACTCAATTACGAATCGTATTCTAATCATACCACATGCCTAATGAATTCAATATATGTTCACTTGTGATGAGTGTGAATGAATTTTCTTCCTAAGTCCCTATTAGAGGAAAGTAGGTTCTAATGACTTTCCTAATCCATACCTTTCATAACATGAATTAGAATAAGTAATGATTAGCTAAAAATCTCATTCGAGTCAATGTAAGCTTGACCGAAGCTCCTTGAGTCATTTGGACTTTAAGGAGGTTTCATTCCATGTTCAAGCCCAATGAAAACCAAACCTTATGCCCATCTTCTCAAATGCAACATAAGTCATGTTTACATGCTTATCTTCCTTAAGTGAGTGACTAATTCACTTAGATTCATTTTTAGCTTCCTAAACATATCTCAACTTAGTCATGGCTAAGACATGAATATGAAAATATTGAATCAAGCTCACATCACAACTTATCAAACTCATTTATAACATGTAGTACACTAAACAAAATTCAATTTCATAACTCAAAACATAGTTGTATGTACATCAAATTGGCTAGGGCTCTTCTAAAAGGTACCTACCCACTAAGCATAATGTAAAGCAAATTTAGATACATACTTGAGGAGATAGAAAGATGTAGAGATAGCCCAAGAACTTCCAAGCAAACTAAGTCATCCTTGGTCTTCAAGCTCCATCTTCTAAGCTTCCAAATTCATCGAACTTGAGGTATCCTAATGAAACATTCAAATATAAAGCAAACTGAAACTAGACTGCAACTCAATTACTAATCGTATCCTAATTATACCACATGCCTAATGAGTTAAAAATGTGTTCACTTATGATTAATGTGAATGGTTTTCCTTCCTAAGTCCCTATTAGAGGACATGGAAGTAGGTTCTAATGAATTTTTCTAATTTACACCTATTAGAACATGAATTAGAATAAGTAACAATTAGCTACAAAACCCTTTCGAATCAATGTAAGCTTGATCGGAGCTTCTTAAGACTTAAAGAAGACTTCAGTCTATGCTCAAGCCTAATGAAAACTAAACCTTAAGCTTAACCTTGTAAGTTCTGACCTAAGTTATGTTTACATGATTATCTTCCTTAGGTGAGTGACTAGCTAGTTCACTTAGGGTCATTTTTAGCTTCCTTAAACATATCTCAACTTAGTCATGGCTAAGACATGAATATGAAAAAATTGAACCAAGCCCAAACATGAAAATATACCATAATCACATCACAAGCTATCAAACTCATTCACAACATGTAGTAAACTAAACCAAATTCAATTCAATAACTCAAAACATAGTTGTATGTACATCAAATTGGCTAGGAATAAACCCTAGACTTTAAAAAGGCAACTACTCACTAATCATAATGGAAAATAAATTTTAAATACATGCTTGGAACTAGAAGAGTAAAGAGATAACCAAAGAGTCCCTTTAGCCAAAGCTTCACCAAATGACTCCAAGGCTTTTAGCTCTACGTCTTCACTTCTAGCTAGCACTCAACTTCAAGAAGAGGTAAGGATAACTCTTAGAATTATAAGGAGCCAAGGGAAAGATGGATTACTTCCAACTCCTTTGAATTCAAAGAACCAAACCAAACCCTAGAGGCAAAGGTGAGAAGAGGAACACCCAAACTAGACCGAAATGATAGTCTGGTGGTGGAGAGGTTAGCTCTTCCCTTGAAGGAGGAGCTAGGTCTCTTTGGGTGATGGAAAGGTGGTGATTTCTGCCTAGTAAGGAGAAGAGATGGGAAGAGAGCTTAAGAGGGTTGGAGGAGAAAACTAGAGAGAAAAAGCTAACTAAAATTTGGAAATGTGTAAAATGAAGTGTTGTATGTGTGTGATTGATGGGGAGCTCGAATTTGGGTGAGAGAGGGGACGAATTCCAGCCCTTAGATTATAGGAAATGAGAAGTTGGAAGATTTAAATGTTGGCTTTCTTCAAGGGGACCATGATCCATTATTTTAGGCTTTGTAAGGCTAAAGTCTGAAATAAGTGACATTATGTGGTCCATCTTCATTCTCTTCTTGTCAAATCAGATTGACATGCATAATTAGGTGGATTGGGCCTCTATTAGACTGGACTCAAAGTGATTGGGCTGGCAAGGGTGGTCCGGCCGGCTATCGTGAATTCTGGCAGGTTCCGAGCAAGTTCCGGTGACTTTCGGTAAAGCTATTTCATCTTTTTTCCAAAGTTGTTCCAAATTCTCTCGTGGCTTCGGATATGTGCTTGACTTCTCCAAAAAGGGATTAATTACCATCTTCAAGAGCGTTTCCGTGCCAACTTCCAATTTTCTAGTATAACGAGAAAACGTTATAAAAATGATGCTTTATTCATATAAGCATGAAGTTAGGGACATAATAAGAACATAATTATGGACTAACATGGCACAAGATCTATAAACAATTGCACATTCCGTAGTATAGTATGAGTAGTACGACTATATGCTAAACACTCGATCTCACCCTCAAACATCTATAAAAGAATGTGATTTAATTATTCTTAAAGACTTACTAGAACACTTTAAGAGAGACTTAAATATTTACCAAATGATTGTGACCCTTAAAGAGTGCTGATATGGCATAAAGATACTGGTAGGACCATAATTGTGATCCAATTATGTACCTAGCCTTATGCTTGAAGCTTGCCTTCTTGGAATAAAGTATCGTTTTTAATACGTTTCCTTATTATGCTAGGAAATTGAGAGTTTGTGAGAAAACGAGCTAAAAGATGGAGATTAATCACTTTTTGAAGAAGCCAAACAAGTTCCCTAAGCATTTGGAGAAGAATAAGCAAAATCAGGAAAAAGACAAAAAGTCAACTGTGGGTCAACTATCAACTCCGACAAGTCTTCATCAGTCAATGTCATGGTTAAGGTGTGATAGCCCAAGACTTCACGGCCTAAGCCTACAAGCCCAAGAGAGAAGATATTTTAGTAGAGACATGTGCCACTCACATGCTTGGTGAGTCATATTTGGACCACTAAGTAAAGCCTAAAATTATGGATCATGTCCAACCTTAATTTTGAATTATTTGATGCACAAATATCCCGTCTAAGGCTATAGGGGTCGACCTCCCCACTACACCCACACACAACTCACCTCATTTCTTAGTTTTTCATAGTTTTAGTCTCTAGAAATAGTCTCCATAAATATCTATACCCAATAGCCATATCCTTCACTTCTCAAACACCCATTAGCACCTCCAAAAGGCTTGAAAACCTCCATCACTACCACCATACTTCCATCTACACCAACTTCTCCTAAGCCTAAGATGGGTGACTCAAGTTCTAGGAGCATATGAGCATTTTTGGAGCAAGAAGGGAATGAGAGCTTGAAGAGCTTGGAGCTTTTGGAACTCTTTGGTTATCTCTTCTCCTATTTGTCTCTAATTTATTTATCTATACTCTATCTTAGCTATGGGTAGTGAGTAGTTGTCTTTTGGAAGGTTAGGGCTTAGCCCTAGCCAATTTGATGTACATACAACTATGTTTTGAGTTATGGATTTGAATTTGGTTTAGTTTATTACATGTTGTGAATGAGTTTGACAGCTTGTGATGTGATTGTGGTATGCTTGCATATTTGGGCTTGATTCAATATTTTTATACACATATCTTGGCCATGACTAAGTTGAGATGTGTTTAAGGAAGCTAAAAATGAACCTAAGTGAATTAGTTACTCACCTAAGGAAGATAAGCAAGTAAACATAACTTAGGTCTACACTTAAGAGGATAAGCTTAATGTTTGGTTTTCATTGGGCTTGAGCGTAGACCGAAGCCTTCTTGAAGTTCAAATGACTCAAGGAGTTTCGGTCAAGCTTACATTGACCAAAAAGGGCTTTGTAGCTAATCATTACTTCTTCTAATTCATGTTCTAAAAGGTGTGGATTAGGAAAGTCATTAGGATATACTTTCATGTCCTCTAATAGGGACTTTGGAAAGAAAGCTATTCACATTCATTACAAGTGAACACATTTTGAACTCATTAGCATGTGGTATGATTAGGATACGATTCATAATTGAGTTGCATTCTAGTTTTGGTTTCCTTTATATTTGAATGTTGGGCCGAACACTTTTAGTGCTCTAATGGCCTAGGAGATTCGGTTCACAACCAATGGTGATTCCTAAAGATTAAAAATTGGACAAGCACTTGTGAATCGAACTAAACTCATAACTTGGACATTGTTTGAACAATGAGTTGGCTAGTGGCGATAACTCTAGCCGGCCAAACATTTTTTTTGTTTTGCTTTATTTTATGTTTTCACTCTATTTAGTTAATTAATCAACCAATCAACTTGTATAATCACTCACCGTAATTGCAGCATCCCTCGTAATGCTAAGTCTCCAAAGGACTTGGTAGTGTGAGATACACTTTCACATTTTATTTCCTTTTAGTGTCATGTATTGTCTAGTGAGTCGTAGTCTTTGTACTTTTCACTCCGAGCTAAGGAATCTAAGTGCTTAATCCTCGTGGGTTCGACACTCGATTTCCTTTTCTATACTATTACTTATCCCCGTATACTTGCGGGTGAAGATTGTTCTTACACTTATGAGTTAGCCAATAGCTTACTAATGTGGGGGTATAAATCTTCCAACAGATACCGATGTTAAACACATCATAAACACAAATTCCGGGTGCCATCTTTGATGGGTCGATAAATCCAATTGAAGTGTCAAAGAAACCCAAAATAAACTTTGATTTTCTGATAACTATTTTTGATGGGTCAAAGATGTTGCTCGACGGGTCAAAAATTGTGAGATTTTGTCACAAAATCTTACCTTCGATGGGTCGAAATAAAACTTAAAACCGTATCGAATTTCTAATATCTTTTTCAACGGGTCGAATCAATTTTTCGATGAGACAGAAGCATACATTCGATGGGTCGAAAGAATGTCTCGACGGGTCGAATCAAAACCATGCAAAATTTTTGACGGGTTGAAAAGTGCCAAAACCGTTCCAGAGACCGGTCGAAGAAAAATACCGACTGGTCGAAAATCTCCAGAAACAAACCATCCTTTCTTTTTGTCTCTTTTTTATCGTATTTTGGTGTTATAATGCACTAAAATTTTGTAGAATTAGAACCATTAAAGCAATATGTATGAATGTAACCATTCTTAACACTTTCAAATATCGAAAAAAAAGAATTTTTTTTGCTTTTGCTAACAACAAAACTTACATAAAAAAAATTGTACTTAGTCAATAACCATGACTACAACTAGAGTCAAATACAAAATTAAACTTGATTACATAGCAAAGACATGAGTCTAATACATAGATTAACTAAAATTCGAAGTCTCAAGACTTGTTTTGGTGTCATATGCTACAATCAGATTGGTTTCACCATCATCTTCCATCTCATAGTCCTCATAGTTTGTCTCCCTTTTCTTTGTTTGGTATTGTTAACACATCTTGTAGGCATGTTGAATATTCTTTGGAGCTCTGCATTGTTTGTGCATATGATTAGTCAAACCACACCTATAATAAGGTGCCAAGCGAGAAGTAGCAGCAGAATGTGAAGAATTTACACCATTCCTAGGACCAGAATTGGTATTCTTGTTGAAGACGTTGTCATGGCGAGTCCAAGTCATATTCTGACTATTTCTTCCTCTACCACGACCTCTACCACACCCTCATCTACCACCACGAGTTTGATAAGATTCAAAACGTTGTTTCCCCTTAACCTTTTGTGCCTTCCCACCAGTGTTGTAGATTTCATGGAGTTTCTTTGTACCGGCTGGCCTAGCATTATTTTGAAGAAGTATCTCGCAATACCTCTCCTTCTTGGCCAACACACGCATGAGGTCACTAATTGATCTCAATCTTCCTTGCTCATAAGTTGTGCGATATTGATGTGAGAGCGTGTTCATAGAAGTAGGGAAGGTACCCAAAGCCTTCTCTACCATAGCTTGGTCGGACTTTACAACACCGCAAATGACAAGCTCTGATTGTAACCTTAGCAGATCTTGATAAAAATTGTTCACCTTAGGTTAATCTACTAACCAGATTTTATCCCCTCTTTTTGTGAGCTATGGAAGTTATGCATTATTAAACCGTTTATTCAAAGTCACCCATAAATCCACAGGCTTGTTCTTTAGCAAGTACTGCTTCCGTAGAGCATGATGTATATGTCTCGTGAGAAATATGAGAGCTTGAGCTTTGTGGGCTAAGCTCTCCTCAGTGGCTACCTCGTCAGGTGGTAGTTGCTGGATGGTATCCGTTAGACGCTTACTGAGGAGAGTATTCCTCATGTCAAATACCCATATGTGATATTCTGCTCCTTGAATGTCAAGGATATCAAATTCTGACATTGTTGGGTCAGTCATCTACAAAAGACAAGAGATGTAATTAGTTAATTGATCAAAGAACCACGATCACTAATATAAAGTTTAGGAAATAAGAAACATGATCCATAATGTATGGTCACAAAAATTGATGCAAAAACTGGTGGCTTCATACCACAACCCATAAAACCGTGACTAATACAGACTCACAAAAGATCGACTTCCCTTTTTTTCATAAACTGTGACTCCCCTAGGACCATCACTAATCTTTAACGTTGAGAAAGAGGTGATTAAATCCACTTCACTCATAATTGTATTAATCCATAGGAACTAGGGCATATATAATTGAAAATTAAAATTGCACCGTATGAAAATTCAACCTAAATGTAGAGTTAGATCTAGAGTGTTGTGGTAATTGTGTTTTCAAACTAATTCTAAATCGAATAGGGTTAGTTGATTGAGGATGTTATGCTCGATATGAAAACTTTGTTTAAAGAAATTTGAAGCAAGAAACCATGAACTGCAGCAATTAGCTCTGACGGTTGGAAATTCCGGCAGTGGCAGTGGTCGGCGAGATTCCTTCAAGGAGGGAGGCCGGCGGTGGAGTTTTTAGTCTTCAGGGGTGTAGGTTATCAACAATAAGCTCCGGCGGTTAGAAATTCTGGCAGTGGCAGTGATCGGCGAGATTCCATCAAGGAGGGAGGCAAGAGATGGAGTTTTTAGTCTTTAGGGGTGTAGGGTATTTTTCTGTTTAGGGTTTAGGTTAAATATCAACTCAAGAGTTATTAATAACGTGTTGAAGGAGAACATTAGATACACAAGTGATAGATCATAAACTCTACTTTATTCATTGTTAGATGGTCTTAAATAGGTATTACAATCTGATACAATAAATCTCCCTATAAATTAGGGATTGAGAGAATCTCTATTACTATGCTAATTAGGACAAGACACACATCTAGATATGAGGAGTATAATATCCTTAAACAAATGTATAATTTATATTGATTTCATTAAATTATAGAGTAAAATTTGAAGAAACTGCTGGAGTTAGAGATAATTTTTTATAGAGATTTTGGCTTTTGCATCTATATAATAAAGAAATTTTAAAGAAACTATTGGAGATGCTCTTAGAAAAAAGAGATTTTGATCATTTTATTTGGTCAACCTAATGTAAGAAATTAAGTAGAACCTACTTATGATTAGTGAAAGATAAACATGGAGGATTGTTCTCCTACATACATGGGGTATATCAAGATCATGTGTTCAGTTGCTTAAATTGATTATGTTGTGAATGAAAAATTATCACAAAAAAATGACAACTTGAAATGGAAGAAAATGATTTAGACCTTTGGTATTTCATTTTCCTTGAATAAGTTACTTAATTATGTGAAAAGACATTTGACATTTCATATTTTTGGAATAAGTTACTTAATTAAGTGAAAATACTTTTGGACTTTCATATACTTCGATTATGAGTGAATTAAGGTGATTCTTTTTAAAATTTCGTCTGAAAAACTTTTCAATAGCTAATCATCAATGTCCTCCATCTATAAATAATGAATATTTCCTCTCATTTTTCATACAGTTGAAAATTGATCTTCCTCTTATGGTCTCTCAGTAAACACTTTCTTTCTCTTTCTCGGTGATAGAGTGAAGTTACTTTCAGTGTGTTTGAAGTTCTTGTATACATTGTGCATACTCGATCAAGACACTGGAACAAACATTATATATGGGAGATAAACGCTAGACAAACCTTGTGCACTGACGAATGTGGTGTAATTGTTTTAAGATATGTGTGTGACACACACGTCTTGACTTCCATCTATAGATCAAATTGCATAAGTATCCCTCTATGTTTGACAAAATATTCTATTTTTTATGTTTGTTTTAGGATAATTGACCAAACAGGAGGTAAACTTGAAAGACCAAAGTAAAGTTGAGAAGTAAATTTGAGTGATCAAAGTGATAACGTGTTATATATGCTTGATACTCGAGTGAATGAAGTGTATAGTGTCATATATGCTTGACTAACCAATTCAATTATTTTCTCTCTCTTTTTTTTCAACTACTTTTTATTATGAAATAAAGGCTTACAACTATCTTTGAACCTCGATTGATAAAACGGTAGTCACAAGGGGAAAAAGCATAAAGCCCTTGAGAAGGAAAAATCTGAAATACTATCAAGAGACCTGGACTAAGACATTGTATCTAAATTGTACAATTAAGCAACATGTGCATCATACGATACTCTGTTTGCTTTACAGTTAAGATCAATAATGGATATATAATGTGACTAAGGCGACACATCAATTCACTCTTAATAACTTTCTAATTATGCTATTGACAAGAATTATTGTTTATATCTCATTCTGTCATTGGGGATGTGCACTTATGCATCAAACCAACGAATGTTTTGACCTAAAAAATAATTAACTATATATACCTACATTATACAGGTTAAGTCAAAATAACTATACTTAGATACTAAAAATAAACATATACCAGAAATATAATTAACTATATATACCTACATCATACAGGTTAAGTCAAAATAACTATACTTAGATACTAAAAATAAACATATACCAGAAATATAATTTAATGTGGCCCATTTTAGGAGCCCAGTACCACTTTCGTCTGAAAGGACCCAACCCCGGTTTAGTTGCCTAAACCGGAATCAAACCCCTTCGAAAACACGAACCAACAAAAACCGTAGAAATTTTGGCAGAGTTTCGTTACTAACATAGAATTACCATTACCTGCACACGGAAAATACACTTCGTCTTATGCCAGAAAAATCAAACCGTGGGCACCAATCCCATCCGGATTTCTCAATATATCAACAGTAAAGTAAAATAATAAATATATCTGTGCTTTACTGAAATCCGGAGTAAAATCGTATAAACATGTACATCAGAATACTCAGAGCGACCTCTAATGTATAATCATATAAATATACCACAGTAGGTAGAACAATAAACCTACTGGAAAAAACAAGGTAGCTCGAGCACTATGCCTCCGACCATGACGTGCGACCCCAGAGTCCGAACTGCAAACTGGGCACGGAAACCGAAAAGCCCAGGGGAAAGGCAAATAAAAATGTTAGAGTGAGTGGACGAAAATAAACATATGCCTTTCACCAGTTATATACATACTCAATGTAAAACAGTGCGAGTTCGAAACACATATACATATGAAGGTTGTCGGGCGACGTCTCAAGCCCGACGTCAGGTGAATCGCTCAAACCTGACGGTGATAGGCCAGGGGACCTCTCAACCCTGGCGTCACACAGGGGACCTCTCAACCCTGCCCAGAGGACCTCTGAACTCTGGTGGACTACCGGTGATCAGCCGAGTAGTCGAAGCATCGATGCAGTAATGCCATCACCAATAAATATAAAACAATACCTCCGAAAATAATACATATCACAATATCGTATAAAGTAAATACGAAAATCATAAAATCCACAAACTCGCAAATCAACTGTGAAAATATAAACTTGTCCACTCACAGACTAGCGTAACGCAATTTGCGTTAACCCGTGATCCGGCTGAAAGTCCCTCGCCAAACAAACGATCACGAACCCCTGAATAATCACAAAGTTCATATCTCAAAGTCATAACTCGACAATTCAAAACAAATCACTAGAAACCACCGTTCTCGGAAACACGTAATCCGATTACGACAAACTGTCGAAAATCTGAAAATCAGACCTCAATACCTCGCTATACTTTCGGATGCTCAACTCGAAAAACGAACATCCCCACTGCGATCGGGTCGCGATTTCGAGTGAAATGACATGCCACTTGTCGAAAATCTCAAAATGTCAAATTTTGACCACCGTTGACAGCTGACCGCCGCCACCAAACTGAACTTTTCCCAGCGGAGCAACCTCTATTCCACTCAAAATCATCCACTGAGCAACTTTGTCAACTGCATCGAAGGCCAATTCTTACTCTAACTAGGTCAATTTCATGAAAAACTGAATGTTCACACAAATTTCAATTCCAAAATTCTCCATGTACAAGATGAATTAGAACACTAAACTTACATGGTAGCTTCATGGTGATGAGAGCTACAAAACTCAGTCCTTTTTGCAGCTCAATTTGGGCGGAATCGGAAACCACCATTAACCCCAAAAATCTTAAACTTTGGTCGGATAATTCTCTCTCCACCGTGGACATCACCGTGAGAGGAGGACGGCACGGGGTCGAGGGCAACTCGGCGAGTTGGACGGGCCAAGGGCCAAGCCCTGGGGTGGCCG
This sequence comes from Geum urbanum, assembly GCA_946800695.1. Taxonomy (NCBI): domain Eukaryota; kingdom Viridiplantae; phylum Streptophyta; class Magnoliopsida; order Rosales; family Rosaceae; genus Geum; species Geum urbanum. The sequence goes on along the minus strand of OX327008.1, from coordinate 12,623,530 downwards.
GAATCATCGCGCCACCGTGGAGACCGTGGAGAACAGCCGTGAGTTTCATCTCCACCGAGTTGACTCGGTCAACCACCATAATGAACCTTTGACTTTCCCAAAACAGTAAGTTCACTATTTATACTTTCCCAAAAAGGAAACCTCCAAAAATACATTTCGGTAAACTTTAAACATCCGTAACTCTCGCGTCGTAACTCCGATTCCAATAATTCTCGCGACAACAAACTCATCTCGACATACTCTTCAATTATCATCCGAAGTCAAACACATCGACCAATTGGATAAAAGTCAACCCTTCAACCCAAACACATGCATAATCCGACTAAACAATCAACAATCGGAAATATTCATTACTTAATCTCCGTAACTCAAAATAATGCTCCGTAAGTTCCCACAAATTCGAAATTAAATTCTCAACAACTTCCGTGAAGAGGCCGAAACCAAATTCTCGTCCGGTAATTTAGTCGCTAACAAATTCACCGTTTTAAACCATTTACGTCAAAACTTCAAATATTCATAACTTATTTCTCGGTCGTCCAAATAACGATCCGGAACCGCCCACAAACTCGAAATCACACGTACATCGACTCTCGAGAAGAGACCCAGCTCCAATTCTTGGCCAATACTTTAGTCGTTATCAAACCTGGCGAGTAAATCCATTATCGGAAATCTACCATTACTCATAATCTCACGGACCAAGCTGATGACACTGTTGATTCTGGTCCGGGTCGTCACAAATCCACCCCCCTTAAAAAAAAATTTCGACCTCGAAATTTTTGAGTCTGCTGACTGAAAATAGGAGCACTGCCTCTGCATACTGCTCAACTCTCCGGTGACAACATCAACTGAACAATTCTGATAACAAACTCCACAATAGGAGATAGCTTTGTACTATAATCCCTGTACCCTCAATCTCGAATCCGAACTGGCTCCACACACTAGCTAAGTGTTCCTGCATGAGGAACAGATATGGTACACAACACGTAACAAACTTGGAACATAGTTCCGCTATACGGAACACAACACACACAAAAGCCAACAATATAGGCGATGCCAAACCATACGGCATAAAACAAACTCGCATACGACCACATCTGGATCAAAACAATATGGCAAATCACAACTCAGTCTACACACATCAACATAACTCACACACTCATCTCAACATAGCTCAAACATCGGACTCGGGCAATTATCAACCCATTTCCGTTAATCCGAAAGTCTGTGGTAACACATTCCACAAAGTCCGAATCAAATGTCAACTCAAACTCAAACCAAACTCGCTCCAACACAATGGAGTACAACATCGTTCCTCAAATCGACATCAAACAACGTCAATTCATAGTGATCAACAAACTGATACTGCAAGCAATCACAAACAAGTGAAACTGCTGGTCCCGAATCCTCCGGAACTACAATATCGAGGTCCACAACATGCCCTCCAAGGTATGAATAGTCCTCAAAGATCGCTCGCCAATCTGAGGATAAGAACCGGTACTAACTTGTAATATGGTCTCCAATGCTCGCTGCAAAGCTTGCCAACACTTTGTTGTAGCTGATTACCTCGATCAGGGAACTGGGACACAGGTACCACGTAGATGGACAATCTCCGTCAAACACAGCTATGCCAGTCTGCCACTGAAATCATCTCCGAAAGTACAAGGAAAAGTACTGAGTTCATCAAATGGTCCACAATAGCCTAACAACTGACATCACAAACAAAAGTGCGAACTGACACACAAAATCACAGCAACAAACGCCACATCTAACTGGAAATCTCAAATGGCTGACATTTCTCGGCAAGTCTCTGCCTCCTAACCATTGCCAGTCGACAAATGTGGCATCTGCACACACAAGCTGCTATATTGCTCTTCATGTTGCGATACGAGTAGTAAACTCGAAGTATCTGATACATTTTCGCATCACTAGCGCCAAACACATACAAAAAAACAATGAGCTTCGACATCATCACACTCGAACTCAGCTCCCGTAGTGCAACTCGGCTAACACAGAAACTCGAGCCACAAGCACACATGAAACACTAAAACCCCCGACTTTCAACTGAATGCATCAGCAACAATATCCCAGACGGATGGTCAAAGTGCAACTACAAGCCTTTCTCGAATAAACTCAAAGGTGCAGCCATAGTCGTGAGTCGACCCCATCCATCTACATTGCCTCAAGCCCAAATCTGGCCGAAAATGTAAGTGGATGAAACTCAAATGATCAGTGTACATCCTACACTGCGCTGCACGCCGTAGCAGTAGTGACTCAAGCTCTCTGATGCTAACACAATGACAGCTACACCCGAATCATACACAGGACACATAGCTACATAAGGTTTCACTGCCTGAAACCATGAGCCACCTCTCTGCTACACAGCATCAATACACAACCAAATCCAAACCTCGATGCATCGCCATAACCCACGAACTCGTCGCGGTCGTCAGGTAAGGTCAAAACTGAAGCAACGGTCAACCATCCTACAGGAGTAAGTAACTCTCCTCGCGTGCATTGAACCACTCGAACTTGACACTTTCTTCGTCAATCCGGAAAAAATAATGTGGTACTCTGGGAAAATCCTGCACAAGCCGTCGGTAATAGCCTGCCAAACCCAAGAGACTCCCGATCTCTGGTATAATAGTAGGGCAATCCCCAAATCAACACGGCTTCTAACTGGTCAGGATCCACGCCGACTCCCTCGGATAGCATCACACAACCCAAAATCTTTACGCCAAAACTCACACTGGCTGAACCTCAGAAACACCTTATCATCTCGCAAAGTCCGCAAAACCGCTCGCAATTGCTTCAGGTGCTGGCCCACACTCCTGGAGTGAATCAAGATATTGCCGACGAACATGACCGCAAACTCGTCCAGGAACCGTCTGAACACCTGATCCATCAAGTCCGTAAAAACTACGGGCCATTGGTCAACCAAATGGCATGACCAAAAACTCCTGATGTCCGCACCGAAATCCGAAAGCTGTCCAAACAACATCTAACTCATCAAACCCTCAACTGATGGTATCCGGTCCCGAAATCAACCTTCGAAGAGACTGAAGCTCTCGCGAACTGATAAATCCAGTCGTCAACCCGAAGCGGAGAATACTCACTCTCCTCTGAAGCGTATCAGGCTTCGGTAGTCAACGTACCACCACGTCGAACCATCCAACATCCATACAAACAATGTAAGAGCATACCACGCAAATACGCGGGGTCACATGAAATCTCCTGAAACCTCCTCCAGCAACTCCTGGAGTCAAAACTATAGCTGCATCAGCTCCGCTGGCTCCGAACGACAAGATGCTGGTAAAATGAGTCCAGCGCCTGATACAAACTCAATGGTGTAGTCAGTCTCCCGAACTGGAGGAACACCTAGTAACTCCTCCGGAACACACCTGGAAACTCGGGAACCACCACAATGTCGTCAATGTCGGGTACAGCAACCATAGTATCCACATCATAAGCTAAATAAACCACACAACTTGTCTCCACCATCCGCTCGACCATCACCGCGAAACAGCATCTCGGGAAAATCTTGTCGTCGAAACACAATCTCCTTCTCGAGGCACTCGAGCATAGCCAAATGCGTCGTTAGTAAGTCCATACTCACAATCACACCAAAACCACAATGTCCAGCTATAACAGATCCATGGCTAACACATAACCTCCAACAAGGATCTCGCAACCTCCAGATGGATGCAACACTCTCCAAAATCTCGGAAGTGGAGATGCAGGTACAATAGCCATGGATATCAAACAACGATAACCTCGGAGAAAAGTCTGTCCTCAAACAAGGTCATGGCACAAACTCCGACATGCCCAACTAGCCGCCCACATCAATTGCGACTTGCTGATTAACTCATCAAAATGGTACATTGGTCAACTTCAGGAACAACGTGAGGATCTCCTCGTGAACTCTGAGCTGCCGAACCGCTAAAACAGCTGGCTGAGGGCGCTCCCTCGTAACGTGACCCTCCTGGCCACCACAATGGCAACTGAGAGTGCTCCACGAACACAAGTCACCGCAACACCTGCTGCGTGAAAGGATCACCAACGATCACCCAAACTCATGCCGTAGGAACAAGTCCGCTACTCCGTGATCTCCACCATCGTCAAACGGATCCTCTGCTTGATCTGATGACCCTCAACATAATCAAAAAGACCACAGCCTGATGAAGTCACTGATCTCGAAGTGTCGGAACTCAACCTCATCAAAATATCCCAACTAAGTCCACTTGCCTCAAATCATCACATCGGAAACAGTGTACGTCTTTCCTTCTCAATAGCCTCACCACTGAGTGCAACACACTAAGCTCCTCACGGATGTCTCGAGGCACAATAATCAGACTCTCTGTGATGCTCAGGTTCAAACTCATATCGAACCTCGTGCACTGCTTCCTCTGAAGCCACACAACTCGTGCAAATAGGGACAAACATGTGAACAATGCATCTCTGCCTCAGGTGGATAAACACTCCTCATTCGAATGCTGGATAGCCTGATTAAACCATTACCGTATAAACAACACCCTGAATGTAGGCCATGGAGTCACAATAGGAACTCACACAATATCAGCCCACCAAATACAATGATCTGACTCAGGCAACATCAACTCCCACAATTCTCAACTCTGAGGCAACATGTAGACGCTCATACACACACAACCAGGCAAACCTTGCCACACAAATCTCTAAACTCAGAATACTCATCCAAATCCACAGTTCTCTGGCAAATCGCACGTCAATTGATCCTCAATAGGATTCACAACCAAAACGACACGGAAAGCACGTCAGGAGGCATCCTAATGAATAAAATATCGTTCACAACAAGTGGAACGTAATCAAGGAACTTTAAATATTTGAAAGTATACAACACCCGGAATATTGATGAATATCCGCCGGCCGGTCGGGTCACCATTCCAGACATGCTGTACATTCTCAAATATCCTTAGTAAACACGACTGCAGAAGTCTACAGAACCTATAACCTAATGCTCTGATACCAAACTGAAAGGACCCAACCCCGGTTTAGTTGCCTAAACCGGAATCAAACCCCTTCGAAAACACGAACCAACAAAAACCGTAGAAATTTTGGCAGAGTTTTGTTACTAACGTAGAATTACCATTACCTGCACGCGGAAAATACACTTCGTCCTATGCCAGAAAAATCAAACCGTGGGCACCAATCCCATCCGGATTTCTCAATATATCAACAGTAAAGTAAAATAATAAATATATATGTGCTTTACTGAAATCTGGAGTAAAATCGTATAAACATGTACATCAGAATACTCAGAGCGACCTCTAATGTATAATCATATAAATATACCACAGTAGGTAGAAAAATAAACCTACTGGAAGAAACAAGGTAGCTCGAGCACTATGCCTCCGACCATGACGTGCGACACCAGAGTCCGAACTGCAAACTGGGCATGGAAACCGAAAAGCCCAGGGGAAAGGCAGATAAAAACGTTAGAGTGAGTGGACGAAAATAAACATATGCCTTTCACCAGTTATATACATACTCAATGTAAAATAGTGCGAGTTCGGAACACATATACATATGGAGGTTGTCGGGCGACCTCTCAAGCCCGACGTCAGGTGAATCGCTCAAACCCGATGGTGATAGGCCAAGGGACCTCTCAACCCTGGCGGCACATAGGGGACCTCTCAACCCTGCCCAGAGGACCTCTCAACTCTGGTGGACTACCGGTGATCAGCCGAGTAGTTGAAGGATCGATGCAGTAATGCCATCACCAATAAATATAAAACAATACCTCCGAAAACAATACATATTACAATATCGTATAAACTAAATACGAAAATCATAAAATCCACGAACTCGCAAATCAACTGTGAAAATATAAACTTGTCCACTCACAGACTAGCGTAACGCAGTTTGCGTTAACCCGTGATCCGGCGGAAAGTCCCTCGCCAAACAAACGATCACGAATCCCTGAATAATCACAAAGTTCATATCTCAAAGTCATAACTCGACAATTCAAAACAAATCACGAGAAATCACCGTTCTCAGAAACACGTAATCCGATTACGACAAACTGTCGAAAATCCGAAAATCACACCTCAATACATCGATATACTTTCGGATGCTCAACTCGAAAAACGAACCTCCCCACTGCGATCGGGTCACTATTTCGAGTGAAATGACATGCAACTTGTCGAAAATCTCAAAAAGTCAAACTTTGACCGCCGTTGACCGCCGTCAACGGTGGCGCCGCCACCAAACTAAACTTTTCCTGGCGGAGAAACCTCTATTCCACTCAAAATCATCCACTGAGCAACTTTTTCAACTGCATCGAAGGCCAATCCTTACTCTAACTTGGTCAATTTCATGAAAAACCGAATGTTCACACAAATTTCAATTCCAAAATTCTCCATGTACAAGATGAATTGGAACACCAAACTTACATGGTAGAGGAGGACGGATAATTCTCTCTCCACTGTGGACATCACCGTGAGAGGAGGACGGCACGGGGTCGAGGGCAACTCGGCGAGTTGGACGTGCCAAGGGCCAAGCCATGGGGTGGCCGGAATCATCGTGCCACCGTGTAGACCGTGGAGAACCGCCGTGAGCTTCATCTCCACCGAGTTGACTCGGTCAACTCGGTCAACCACCATAATGAACCTTTGACTTTCCCAAAACAGTAAGTTCACTATTTATACTTTCCCAAAAAGGAAACCTCCAAAAATACATTTCGGTAAACTTTAAACATCTGTAACTCTCGCGTCGTAACTCCGATTACACTCACAATGTCATTACAAACCTAACAACATATCACACGACTAGTTCCGAAGACTTTTCCCGGACGGCGACGCGTGCAGCTCACGCGCCATCGCCGACGATGGAGATGAATAAATCAATGTATTCCACTTATTAAGCCCAATACTTTTCCTAAAGACACCATCATCCCGTTTCGACGAATGTGGCCGAAATCAGCCCTGAATAACTTCTTTGCAACATATCTCCACGTTCGAGCCACCCTTGGGCTCGAGGTAGGTCTAGATCGACTAGCGACGAGGAGAGGAGCAAAATTCCTCAACCCTCGTCGACCACTGAAGCCGTCAGCTGCCGCCACAGACAATAGCGATGCATCTGTAAATTCCCGATCGAAAATCATGTCGGTTCTCTCAAATTTTCACGTGCAAATAGGAAACTGAACTTATACAAACTAAGGAGAGATAGAGCTCTTAAAACCATACCAGAGCTCGACCGAAGGTGGCCGGAGCTGTCACCGATGACGGTGGAAATTTCGATCCGAAATCGTAAATTTGTCTCACTTTGATTCTAGGCCATGATTCGTCGAATTGAGGGCATGGAAAGGAAGAAGACGTCGAGTACTTCCATTTCTGATGAGGAACGACATCAAACGGTGGCCGACGACATCCCACAGCCGACCGACAACGATTTTGGTCGCCAGAGCCGGTCAATGTCGGTCAACAAGCCCAAATGCCCAAAATGGTAAATCTGACTTTCCTTTTCTGGAAACTCTTATTTATACTTGCGGTTTAACCGATTCGTAAATTTGTGTCCAAGTTCCGTTAATCATAATTCTTTCATCATAACTCCGTTTTTGACATTCCACGTGTCAACACACCCGTCTCGAAGAATACTATAATTGCCATCTAATACAGTCAACCCATTAAAAAATCAACCAGAAACCTCCTAACAATTATTGTCGATAAATATTATTTACCGTGCCCAATAACTTGAAATCATATATAGCAAAAGGACTTCTGATTATAAGAAAAGGACGGAATATCACATACATTACTTTTTTGTTTAAGGCCGATAATGCATCCACAATTTACAAAATAAAATAAAATAAATAAACAAATAGATTGGAGAAGTTTGTATTGAGTTATCAAAAGATTATATATGTGACAACCCGAACTGGAACTGGGTTATTAATCGACTTAATTTGCGAGTTTCACGTATAATTGTGATTTATCGTAGTTAATCGGTTATGCGGCTTTGTTCACAACTTAATTTTTGGACACGAATTTGACTTGGGTTTGTTCGTGGGAAATGTAGATAATCTGATTTCGAGTTCGTAGGAGCTTTCCGAGGATTCTTCGGATAATCGAGGAATATAAAAAGAATATTTGAAAGTATCGTCGAGTTAGTCGTGTTTATCCGTTTGAGTCTGAGTTATCCGAATTGCGGATAGAGTTGATTCGCGACGTATAAATAGCCGAATAGTCGTAAAGTTATCGAAAAGTTCAAAAAATGGGCTGTTTGACCGAATTGACTTGTTCTAGCCGAGTTGACCGAGTCAACCCGTGTTGACTCAATGAGCTGTGACTCGCCATTGTGGTGGCTAACGGAAAACGACACGGCTTTTGGAGATTGAGGTATGGTTTTGAAGCTTGTCTTATGGGATTTCATTTGATGTATGTATGGTATGCTTTGGTTGTGATTTGGTTGGAGAATTTTGAGGAGGAAGGTGAACGGAATCAGGTTTAACGGTGGGTAGTGCTCCGACGACTTTCCGGTTGATTTTTGGGTTGGATTAGGTTGGGCTCGAGCCAAAGATGAAAACCCCCTTGGCTTGAGGCGTTTTGGTGAAGCGATGGTGTCGGAATCGGCCGGAAAAGTTTTCCAGCGATTCTTGGCCGTGGAATTTTTCGGGGTGGTTTTGGAGGGGTTGCCGGCCGAATTAGGTCTTGGTGAAGAAGAGTTTTAGCCTTGGATTGAGGAGAGGAAGCTCTGGTGGTCTTGGTCGCTGGAAAATCTCACCAGTGACGGCGCGCCGCCGCCGGCGGTGGCGGTAAACGGCGGAGCTCGGGCGACGCGTTGAGTTTTTGGATTTTGGAAACTTTTACTCCGTTTTACTCGTAATCGCGCCCCGATCGTCGCCTTGAGGTTTTCGAGTTGATTTGGGTGGTGGATTTTATGTCGAGGGTTTATGTGGAGTATATATGGGATTTTCGACGATTTTCTTGATATCCGAGTTATATATTTCCGGAAATGGTTGGTTTCCGAGGTGTGGTTCAGAGTATTGAATTATGATTTTGATATGTGATATTTTGTGATTATTCAAAAGATCGAGATCGTACGCTTGGCGAGGGATCTTCCGCCGGGTCTCGAGATTAGCGCGTTTGCGCTCTGTGCTTGTCTGTGAGTGGACATTTTTCTTTTCACTAATTGGATGCGATTCTTTATTATAAGTTTTACGAGCATGAGCATGCGTATGTGATTATGATTTATACAAGCATGTGCTTTACAATTATACATTTACGAATATGCTTCGACGAATATACTTTCATAATTATATATTACGAATATGCATTTACATTATGCTTTATACATTTGCATGAAACTATTTATGATTTGGTTTACACAGAATACAGTCTTAGTATATATTGTTGTATCGATACACCTAGCATCCCGGCTGATCCCCGAGGATGTTTACAGGGGGGGGGGAGCAGATACCCTGACCTGATGCCTTTCTGACTAGAATCACGTGTGGGTCTGGGATCCCGTGATTCAGACTGTACTAGTGCGGATGTGTCCATGAGTGACCCCGCGGGATTTTCGATGCATGCTCTGTACGCGTGAGGAGTTAGAGTCTCCCTCGTGTACCATATTATTTTCATGCATTTAGACTCGCATATTTTTTTATAACATATATTATTCGGCGAAAGACATTTATTTTCGTCCACTCACTCTAACGGTTTATATGTCTTTTCCTGGGCTATTTGTTTTCAATGGCCAGTTTGCAGTTCGGATTTTGGTGTCGCACGTCAAGGTTGGAGGCTTAGTATTCGAGCTACTTTTCCTTCTTAGTAGGTTTCTTGTTTGACCTACTGTTGTGTATTTATGTATATATACTAGAGGTCGTTCTGAATACTCTGATGTTTATATTTTCATATGATTTTCCCGGATTTCCATAAAGTTACAGTTTTGCTTATTGCTTTATATTATGATATGTTTTTGAGAAATCCGGATGGGATTAGTGCCCACGGTTTGGCTTTTGGGGCATAGGTTGAAGTGTATTTTCGGGTGCAGGTTAATGGTAACTTCGCGATATAGTGAAACTATGCAGACATTTCCATGGTTTTTGAAAGTTCGTGTTTTCAGAAGGGGTTTGATTCCAGTTTAGGAAACTAAATCGGGGTCGGTTCCTTTCACTATAACCTTCGTACTATTAAATAATAAATTTTCAGTTGTACTAGACATGAAAGACAACAAAGTGCTTAAAAGTATAGAAGACGAGAAGAAAATTGAAATGCACCGGAAAGTAAAGAAGAAGACGAGAATGACAATCGTTGAATTAATCATGGGTGCTGATTTTCACACTCCTAAATTTACTATCAGCACTCCTCTTGTTTCCACCGATTTACGCGCGGGGGCGTAAAGGGGCGGAAGCAACACGAATAAGCTTCCACGAACTCCTTCCTCTTCCTCCTGGTGCGTCCGAACGGTGAGGCTGTTCGGATGGGCGGGTGCACCCTCTCTTCGTGCGTGCGGGCTCTCCTTACGGGTGCTTCCTCCTCTCCTCTCGGGCGTTCGGTTGCAGCTGTTAGAAGAATACAACAATGAAGCAGGCGGTCAGGGGTCAAGACGGGGTGGCCCGCCTTCAACGCTCCGATGCCTAAGTTAGAAAATGTATTGAATATAACAGTCAAGCGAACGTGCGAGCAGATATGTTGAGATGTCTATGAATGAGTCCGTGAATGAGTGTGTTGGAATGTGAATGAGTTGGATTCGTTAAGATGGAACGAATGGGATGATCTTACCTGTAATAAATACCTGATATATGTAGGTGGTTGAGTTTGGGACCTGGTGGTGTTCTTCGATGTGGGACTTGGTGTACTTGCTGGTGTGTGATTCGTATGTTCGGGCGCGCCTCCTCTGGGCGCGTACGCGCTCGGACGGGGTGGGTCTGGTGAGTGAAGTTGGAGCCTCTTTGGTGATCTTGCGTGTGGTGTAGTAGGTGTTGCTAATCTGCTTAAGTGGATAAGTATGTTAATCGTACAACTAATGATACAATATTAACAAGTCCCCCAAGTCCCCAAGTCAAAGAGCACTTTCTTGACTGGGGAGTTGAAAAAGGGTGTGCGATTAACAAGAATACTTATCCGGTTGGGCAGTGGTCATGATCCTGTGACCCCCCAAGTCCCCCAACTCTCCGGTCAAGAAAGGGGCTCGTATGACGGAGCGGGACCTGGGTGTCCGAGCGTGTACCTGTTCGTGTTCTGGGCCCGGCGTCCAAACTGGTCTTGCTAGTGAGGACCCGCGCGCCCGTGGAGTAGTAGGTTCGTGCGTTGGTGTACCTATGGGCCCGGCCTCCAAGCATGACTTGCTATATATACTTGGGAGCCGCGCGCTTGGATGAGATCGGTGTTGCAAACATACATAAGTACGACAGATATGTAGACATGTAAGTATGCAGGATATGATGTATGAATGTATGGTATGATGCATGAATGTATGGTATGATGTGTGTGAATGTTTTTCGTAACACCGGCATTGGGATGGCGCGGTGCACCGCGTACATCAACGGGGATGCCGTTCCGTACGGTATAGCGTCAACGGAGGGATCAAGACCGCGACCTATAAGTAACTCGCTACGGAGGGGACGGACCGCATGCCCGTGCCGTTCTTCGACTTAGCACCCTCAGAGAGAGGGTCGAACCCCATGCCTCCATTATGACAGTCGGCTTGCTTTCGCGATGGAGGGACGGACCGCATGCCCGCGCTCATCAATCCCGGAACGCGCAAGGAGGGGTCGGACCGCACGCCCTTGGCGCCCGAGTCGGGGTCGAATGTTAACGTTGCGCTCACACGGAGGGGAAACACCCCACGCCCGTGCCGCCCATCGACTTAGCACGCCCAGAGAGGAGTTGGCCCCATGCCTCTGTCATGACAGCCGACTTGCTCTTCGATCATGTAACGGTGCGTTCACGGAGGGGGCGGACCCCATGCCCGTGCCGCCCATCGGTCTCAGCGCGCGCTCAGAGAGAGGGCGGGCCCCATGCCTCTGCCGCCTGATCCGGCTTGCTAATGCGTGCGCGTACGTAGAGGAAGAACCCCATCCCGTACGGCGCAGCTCTTCACTCGGGACACGGCCAAAATGGAATTCAGGCGTTAGCCCTCTTTCGGGGCGCCCGAGCGGTGCTTGTACTAACCTGATGGTGTTTTTCGAGTGCTCGGTCGTGTGGGTGGTGCGTGCGTCAGGGGAGATGGCTGGTGTCGTGGCGTGTTGTCCTTGCCTTGGGGTTGGTGGTGTTTTGATGAGACGTTTTGAAGTGACATTCCTTTTGGCTTCTCTTTGGGAACCGTTGTAATAAATGCCTAGCCGTCGCATTTAATGCTAGCGTGCCTTTGCATTAAATGCTGATGTTGTGATGATTGCTGGGAGGGCAGACGTCACGCGCGTGGGAGGGTGGGAGTGGGGCATGGGCGCCACGTGTTGGGCTGTGGGAGACCGTGCTAGGGTTTGAAATCGGGGCGGGAAGTGGAGGAGTTGGCGCGGTTACTGAGGAGGGTAAGTGAACCGCCCTGGCCACGTGTTATGATCCGACAGTGGACACGCGAAGAATGGACGACTGGTGTTCGTTCGTGTACCCCGTCCGAGTAGTATAAATAGGGTTGTTTTGCCGTTGTCTTCCTCATCACTCTCATACTTTGCCGAAACTCTGCCGGAATCTCTCTGCGACTTGTGTTTGCTCAAGCTTTCCTCTGTGTTGGTGTTCTTTGTTGCCGGAATTCCTGCTTGACGTGATCGTTTCAGTTCATAAACCAAAATCTGGTGAGGCTCTCGTCCTTGGTTCTGTTGTTGATTTGTACCTGTGTTTTTTTTTGGCGGAATGAATGATATTTCCCTTTCCGTCCGCTTGTGTACCTTGTTCCCTTTGCTGTTCTGAACTTTGTTTGCCATCTTTTGAGTAACTTGTACGGGCGCGCGTTTTCCTACTATATCCTTGCGAGTAGCCTAACCCGAGTCCCCCAAGCGTATAGGCGGGCGGGGTGAGGATAAACGCAACAGTGTTTATACTTTGGTGAAAGTAGAAAGTAAAGACTTAATGAAAGTACTTCCTCAAGTGTTGGATGTTCCACGGGTGGCGTAGTCGTTGACCCTGCATGTCCCTAAGGTAGAAAGTGCTGTCGCTTACCACCTTGTCAACGACGTACGGGCCTTCCCACAACGGGCGAAGCGCCTTGACCTTCTGTTGGATTGCCTTCATCACCCAGTCCCCCAGTTGGATTGGGCGAGCCCGTATGCGCTGGTTGTATAGTCGGGCGATCCGTTGTTTGTTGGCGGCGTTGTGTAGGTGCGCCATATCTCTGCGTTCTTCTAGTAGATCGTTATTGAGCCTGAGTCCCTCACCGTTCGTGCGTGAGTCGTACCCCTCGATCCGTGGGCTCTGATGGGTAATTTCCAGGGGTAGCACGGCCTCCGTTCCGAACGTCAGGCTGAACGGGGTCTCGCCTGTAGCTGCATTGGCTATCGTTCAGATGGACCATAAGATTTCTGGGATGACCTCGGGCCAGCGCCCGTAGCCCGCATCCCCGGGTTCGATGTCCTCGATCTTCCTCTTGATGCCGGACTTGATGATTTTGTTCGCTGCTTCTACTTGCCCGTTCGTCTGGGGGTGTGCGGGCGATGCGAAGATGAGGTCCGTCCCCTGGCGTTTGCAGAAGTCTATCAGTTTGGGGTTGTTGAATTGTGGGCCATTATCTGTGATGATGCTGATCGGCGTCCCATAGCGACAGAAGAGGAAGCGCCAGAGGAAGCGTTCCACCTTTTCCGTGGTGATTTTTGCCATGGGCTGGGCTTCGATGAACTTCATGTGGTATTCGATGATGACGATCAGATACCTATATTTCCCTTTTGATTTTGGAAGCTCTCCGATCAGGTCCAGTCCCCATTGTGCGAATGGAATGGGCGATAGGAGGATGGACAGTGGGACGGCTAGCGCGTGGTGGTGATGTGCGTGGAGTTGGCATTGGTGGCATTTGCTTGTCAGGGCTATGGCGTCTGCGTGGATGGTGGGCCACCAGAATCCGTGACGAAGGGCCTTGTGTGCGATCGATCTAGCGCCCGCATGATGGACGCACGTGCCCGAGTGGATCTCCTTCAAGATCGAGCTGCCCTTTGTTGGAGTGACGCACTTGAGGCTCGCCCAAGTCCTCCCTCGGCGGTAAAGTGCCCCGTCCCGTATGCTGAAGTTTGGCCGCCCGTGCGACGATGGTCCTGGCCTCTTTCTTGTCCTCTGGTAGTTCTCCCCTTGTTTTGTAGGCGATGAGCACGTCCATGTAACTGTGCTCGTGCGACTCGATTGTCAGGACCTGCTCCGTCCCTGAGATGCTCGGTCGTCGCAGCACCTCGACGATGCGCTGCCCTGGTCCTGTGTGTGCGGGCGCCGTGGCCAGTCGGGCCAATTTGTCTGCCTTTGCGTTGAACCCTCGGCGTATATGGCTGATGTTGACGTACTTGAACCCTTTGATCAGCGCCTGTGTGTGTTTTAGGTAGGCGATCATGGATTCCCCCTTCGCCTGGAATTCCCCTCCGACTTGGCTCACCACCAGCTGTGAGTCACTGAATATGTTGAGATTGGGCGCCTCTGAGTTCTTGGCTAGTTGTAGACCTGCGATGAGTGCTTCGTATTCGGCCTCGTTGTTCGTCGCCTTGAATTCAAACTTGAGGGCGTATTCCGCGTTCACCCCTCCCGGCCCGGTTAGTATTATACCGGCGCCGCTCACTTTCTTCGTGCAGGATCCGTCGACGTAGAGGTTCCATTCCGACAATGGTCGCTCCTTGACCTTCGGTTCGTTGGGCGCTTCTACTGTCGGACCGTCGGGCGCCCGGGCTGGCGCCCCCTCTGCTTCCGTGTACTCGGCGATGAAGTCCGCCATGGCCTGCCCCTTGATTGCCGTGCGAGGTTTGTATTGGAGGTTGAATTCACTAAGTTCGATGGCCCATTTCGCCAGGCGGCCGCTGTGGTCGGGCGATTAGAGTATCTGGCGCAAGGGTACGTTGGTGAGGATATGGATGCTGTGCGCTTGGAAGTATGGCCTTAACCGTCGGGCAGCAGTTACGAGCGCAAGCGCCATCTTCTCGATCGTTGGGTATCGCGTCTCGGCGCCTGTCATGCCCTTTCCTGAGAAGAAAACGGGTAACTCCGTGCAGTCCTCCCTGCGAATGAGGGCGGAACTGACGGCGGTGAGGGAAGCAGCCAAATAGAGGTACAGAATTTCCCCTCGGACTGGTCTGGAGAGGAGTGGAATGGACGCCAGGTATTCCTTGATCTGAAGGAAGGATTCCTCACACTCGAGCGTCCACACAACCTCGCGTTTGTTCGTGGTTCTCAGGGCTTTGAAGAATGGGGCGCACCTGTCCGAGTAGCGCGAGATGAGTTCAGGGATGCGAGCTTCCCCGTGAGGCTCTGCAGGTCCACCCTCTTGACGTGCGGTTTCATGTCAATGATTGCCTTGACCTTGGCTGGCGCGGCTTCGATCCCCCGCTGGCTGACAATATACCCCAAAAACTTGCTATTGGTGACTCCGAAGGTGCATTTGGCGGGGTTCAGCCTCATGCCATTTTTGATGAGGACGTCGAGTACAGTCCCCAGGTTCTGGACGTGGTCGACCGCCTGGACGCTCTTCACCAATATATCATCCACGTACACGTCCACGATGTTGCCGATGAGGCCATGGAACATCGTGTTCATGAGCCTCTGGTATGTGGAGCCGGCGTTCTTCAACCCGAAAGGCATGATGACGTAGCAGTAAAGGCCCTTGTCCGTGACAAACGTTGTCGCCTCCTGGTCCGCGGGGTCCATGAAGATCTGGTTGTAGCCCGAGTAGGCATCTATCATCGATAGGAGCTCGTGCCCCGCCGTCGCGTCCACGAGTTGATCGATCCTTGGCAGTGGGAAGCTGTCTTTTGGGCATGCCTTGTTGAGATTGCTGTAGTCGATGCACATCCTCCATTTCTTGTTGCTCTTCTGCACCATTACCGCGTTGGAAATCCACTTGGGATAATCCACCTTCCGGATGAACCCGATGCCCAGCAATCGGTCCACCTCCTCGCGCATGGCCGCGTAGTGCTCCGCTTTGTACGCCCGTCGCTTCTGCTTTACTACCCGGGCGCTGGCGCTGATGCTCAGCCGATGGGATGTGACGTTCGTGTTGATCCCGGGCATGTCCTTGTACGACCAGGCGAACACTTCCTGCTTTTCTTTTAATAGCGCGATCAGTCGTTTGGCTATCGTGGGGGCCAATGACGCCCCAATTTGGACTGTCCTCTCCGGGCGTTCGGAGGATAGCTGGATCGTCCTCAGTTCTTCGCGCTCGGGGACGGGTGATACGGCCATCAGCCCGTCGCGGGGATCATCGGGTACTTCTGATCCTGGCGCGGGTTCCAGGGCGAGGACCTCATGCTTGCTACGAGGTTCCGCTGCCTCCTCGTCGTTGTATCCCCGGATATGTCCGACCCTGTGCTCGGTTGGGAATCGTCCCAGGAGCATGTGTGTTGCGATGATCATCCTCAGCCTGCAGATCCCTGGCCTCCCGAGTATGGCGTTGTAGGGGGAGGGGGTGTCCATGATGATGAAGTCTGCTCGGATCTCGCTGTGCGGGGAGTCGGGTGCGCCAATCTCGACCTGCAGGCTGTCGCTCCCGATGGGATATGAGGTCTCGCCCGTGAAGCTGGCGATGCCCTCATGGTCCTGCGTCATCTTTCGTGCGGGCCTTCCGAGCGCCCTGTACGCGCCGAAGTAGATTATGTTGACGGACGCCCCGTTGTCAACCAGCACCCTCTTCACAAGGAATTGGTCGATGATTGCGTCGATTACGAACGGTAGGGTGCTGCCCTTTGGGTTCTCTTCCTCGTCCTTTGTTGTGAAGCTGATGGTGGGCACTTCCTTCCTTGGGGGCTCTCCATGCCCCGATCGTCAACATTTCCCTGCCCGCGCGGTCGGGCGATGGTGCTCTTTCCTTGCGCTTGCCCCCGGATATCGTGTTGATGGTCCCACGGGTCCTGGCGTTCGTCTGGCGCTGTCGTCCCCTCATCCTGGGACGACCGTCCCTCAAATTCTCGAGGGCCTTCGTTAGCAGAGGACAGTCGTTCGTGTGGTGAGCGGCGGCGTTGTGGTATTCGCACCAAATGCTCGGGATTCGGCCGACCGGGGCCATTGCTGCCATTACGCCGCTCGGTGGTGGAAGCCGGCGCCAATGTAGGTGGAGGAGCTATTCGGGTGACTGCCCGTCAATCGTGAATACCCCATCCCCTTCCGGTGGGCGGGCGTCTGTCTGTGCCGATCCGTCCGCCCGGTGGCTGCGAAAAAGGGGCTTCTGACTGTTCCGTCCTGGCGCGTCCTGGTATCTTTTGGATCCTGTGGCTGGAGTCTCTCCGCTGCCTGAGTGCCGTCGAGGCTGAGCACTCTCCTCCGGCCTGTTGGTGCTAGACTCGGAGGCGGACCCGTACACTCGTGTCTCTACCAGCGCTTTCTGCATAACCAGGTCCATGATCTCGTTGTAGTCGAGATGCTCCTTTCTCACAAGTTTCTCTACGAATGGGGTGGCGAGCAGGTTTTCCATCAGGGCGACCTTGGCCACTCGCTTGTCCAGGTCCCTCAATGTGCTTGCGAGCGTCCTCCACCGGTTGATGTAGCTCGACAGGCTCTCGTCCATCCCCTGGCGGACCTTGAAGAGGATGCCCGTGGTGTTGTACTTCCCCTGGAGCCGATAGCGCTTCTGGAAACTCTCCGCCAGCTCGAGGAACGAGTGGATGGATCCTGGCGGGATCTCGTAGAACCAGCATCGTGCCTCCTCCGCCAGTGTTTCCTGGAACAGGAAACACAATGTTGGGTCCGAATATCGGGTCCCATCCGTGGTGGACCGAAACTCGTCCACGTGCGCTCGTGGATCCCCGCTCCTGTCGAACCGAGCAATCTTCGTTATCTTGGCGTGGGGATCCCTTCCCTTCTCCAGTATGTGCGCCGAGAACGGGCTGACCCGGGGGCCGAACGTCCCGCCCTGATCGGCCAGCTTGTCCTTGCGCAAGCGCGAGACTTCTTCCGCCAGCTTCTCCATCCTCTGCAGGATCAGATCGTTGTTCGTCGGGGGTGCCGACTCCTCCTCAGGTGAGGGCGTTCGGGCATTGGTCCTGCCGATTGGGTGTAGCTCCTCGCTGGCGGTCTCCTGGGTTTCCTCATGCTGCTCCATCTGCTGGTTAATGAGCGCTTCCAGTCGTTCCTCCATCCTCCGGCGGATTTGGCGCTCCTCTGCTCTCTCGAGTGCCGCCTCCCGCAATTCCTGGACCATGCTGCTGATGCGCCTGTTGTCGTCGTTCTCGTCGGTCGCCTGTACATTCCGATCCTGCGAGTCCGGCGAGGTCTCCCCGTCGGGCGTGTTGCTGCCGTTAGTCACCGGGTTGAGCATGTGGACCTTTGGTTTCGGTGGTGTTTATACGAGGTTTGCAATTTGTAAGGTTCCCACAGACGGCGCCAGATGTTTCCACCGATTTACGCGCGGGGGCGTAAAGGGGCGGAAGCAACACGAATAAGCTTCCACGAACTCCTTCCTCTTCCTCCTGGTGCGTCCGAACGGTGGGGCTGTTCGGATGGGCGGGTGCACCCTCTATTCGTGCGTGCGTGCTCTCCTTGCGGGTGCTTCCTCCTCTCCTCTCGGGCGTTCGGTTGCAGCTGCTAGAAGAATTCAACAATGAAGCAGGCGGTCAGGGGTCAAGACGGGGTGGCCCGCCTTCAACGCTCCGATGCCTAAGTCAGAAAATGTATTGAATATAACAGTCAAGCGAACGTGCGAGCAGATATGTTGAGATGTCTATGAATGAGTCCGTGAATGAGTGTGTTGGAATGTGAATGAGTTGGATTCGTTAAGATGGAACGAATGGGATGATCTTACCTGTAATAAATACCTGATATATGTAGGTGGTTGAGTTTGGGACCTGGTGGTGTTCTTCGATGTGGGACTTGGTGTACTTGCTGGTGTGCGATTCGTATGTTCGGGCGCGCCTCCTCTGGGCGCGTGCGCGCTCGGACGGGGTGGGTCTGGTGAGTGAAGTTGGAGCCTCTTTGGTGATCTTGCGTGTGGTGTAGTAGGTGTTGCTAATCTACTTAAGTGGATAAGTATGTTAATCGTACAGCTAATGATACAATACTAACACTTCTAGTGTTTACTTTTACCAAAACACCTCTTTCTTTATTTGTCCCCACCCCTTATCTCAAAGGTGTTTTGGTAAAAAAAAAACACAAGAGCAGTGCAGATTGTAAATTTGGGAGTGCAAAAATCATCTCCCTTAATCATAGATGAACTTAGCCAAATGAATGACACTATCACAATTGAGCGTCTATTACAGACTTGGCATTGACCTCACGTTTTTGGTCGTATGTCCTCCTCTGTAAGGCATAGTTTCTCTCAGGAACAAAAATGTATGTTAATGCATGTCAATCTCTTAAGTCCTGACTCCTTCGTCTCACTACAACATTTGTGCCCATTACCAGCGAGATCACCGGAGACAAGGCCGGCGACCGGAAAAGTCGCCGGTAATGTCCATCATTACCGGCGACTTACTCCGTCGCCGGTAATGTCGCCGGAATCTCGCCGGTAATGTTCCAAGACATTACCGGCGACTCCAACCGTCGCCGGCAATGTCAAGCCGAACATTTCCGGCGATTTTCCGGCCGGAATTTCGCCGGAAATGTGTGGCTAGACATTGCCGGTGACGGTTGGAGTCGTCGGTAATGTTTTGGAACATTACCGGCGAGATTCCGGCGTAAAGTCGCAGGTAATGTCTTCATTTCCGGCGACTTACTCCGTCGCCGGCAATGTGTCTTATATTAGATGGCGGATGCGGAAGCTCGATCATTCAATCATTTTGATCGAAAAAAATCCAGAGAAATCGAAAGAAGGAAAACGTACGTACGCTCTGAAATCGATCATTCGGTATATTGTCAAAATTAAGGCGCGCGTCGAAAACTCGATCACTCGGGAAGCTATATATATAGGTAGGTGTATATATACGTATATGTGGTATATATATATATGTGTGTGTGTTGATCAAATCTAATTCGTGAGATATATATGAAATGTTGTTGATGTACGGTCACCGAAACGAGAAAACAGCTTGTAGTTAATCTTGTGTCTGAATCAATGACTGGTATTATCGTATTGTTATCGGAGCCAGGCTTAACAGAGCCTCCTCCTACCCAGTCAAATACGTTTTGAATTGAAAAAAGGAGAATACTATCATCGAGTACTGAATCGAATTCAGAGATTAGATCGATATATATACATATGCATGCATGTGTTGATTTAATTAGAGTTGAATTGAGAGATCACGTCGATTATTAGTAGTGAATGTGTGTATATATATATAATTAATACGTAAAATTGTTAGAATTTTCAGGATGGACAAGAGTTGGATGAGCCTCGAAAGATGGGATGTCAGATATCACCAGGGAATTAGGAGTTTTGTGGATTTTGTGAAGGCTAATTGTGGAGACACTACACTTCATTATTGCCCGTGTAAAGAATGTAAGTGTTTCAGCGATCGATTTCGATTTCCCATTGATAAAGTCCAGAGGCACCTGAGTAAATACGGGTTTTGGGATAAGTACACTTGTTGAATTTATCACGGTGAAACATCGGTAGCGGGTCCGCATGATCATGGACAATTTGGTGAGAGGGCCAATCCACGCTATGATCATGGAGATTTTGCTGAGAGGGGCAGTTCATCCTATGATCCAACATCGATGTTAATCAATGATATGTTTCCTCATGAGAGCGGTGTATTTGCTGATGAAGCACCAAATGTCCCTCCCGTCGTTGAGGGTTTCCCCCATATCGAGCCAGTCGAACCATTACCTGGAGGTCATGTCAACACAAGCAGTATGGACAAGTACAACAACCTGATTGCATTGCAACAGACTCCGTTGTACGACGGTTGTAGTAAGACTGTTCTTGAAAGTGTGATGGGAGTGATGCAGCTCAAAATGGAGAACAAAATGTCTGTCAAAGCTGTTGATTCTTGGTTGAAGTGGACTGCTTCGCTACTGCCACCCGGTCATCGTCTTCCTACCACTCATCATAAGGTGCGACATATCCTGAAAGATCTTGGGCTTTCCTACATCAAAATCCATGCATGCAGATATGATTGTATTCTCTTCTGGGGAAAAGATCTCGAAGACCTTGAATCCTGCCCGGTATGTTTTACAGAAAGGTATAAGTTGACTCCTGCAGGCAACAAGAAAGCTGTGAAGATACTTCGATATTTCCCGCTTATTGATAGGCTGGAGCGGTTGTTCATGTGTGCTTTCACGGCCGAGGCAATGAGATGGTGGGCTGAGAGGAACTTGCCTGACGATGACACCCTTATACACCCTTCCGACGGAGAGGCTTGGAAGCACATGGTCAGGGAGTTTGATCATTTTGCAGCAGAGGTCCGAAATGTTTGGATAGGGCTCTCATCTGACGGATTCAACCCTTTTGGCAACATGAATCTTCAATACAGTATATGGCCAGTTATTTTGGTACCGTACAACCTTCCACCATGGATGTGCATGAAGAAGGAATACAATATGCTCACTCTGTTAATTCCGGGCCCGGGTTATCCAGGAAAGTGTCTCGATGTGTATTTGAGGCCTTTGATTGAGGAGCTTAAGTACCTGAGTGAGTGTGGCCACCCCACTTACGATAGGTTCAAAAAGGAGATGTTCTAGATGCATGCCATGCTTGTTGGCACCATCAGTGATTTTCCTGCCCGCGGTATGTTGTCGGGCAACGTTACCAGGGGTTACAGGGCTTGTTCAGAGTGTATGACGGTTGATTGTTGTAGTCCTCATTGCAGTAAAATTGTTCAGATGCGTCACCGTTGTTGGCTTCCATATGATCACCCATTTAGGCAGGATCCAGACGCGTTTGATGGGACTGTGGAAACAGGTGTGGCACCCAGGCGATGGACAGGGGAAGAAATTTTGGAAGTGTTGAATGAATATGATTTTGGCCAGCTGAGCAATCATCCTGACATAGTGGCGTCAATTCCAGACAAGCCCGAAAGGTATAATTTTTGGACACACAAGAGCGTATTTTGGGAACTCTCCTACTGGCCCAGGTTGCCTATCAGACATTACCTAGATGTCATGCACATAGAGAAGAATGTGTGTGAACGTGTGGTGGGCACAGTTCTTAACTTGGAGGGGAAAACAAAAGACATCCCTAAGGCACGCATTGATCTGAAAGCAATGGGTGTGCGGAAACATTTGTGGTTAAGAGATGGTAAGAGAAAAATGCCGCAAGCTCCGTACACCGTAAAGCCGAAGCATAAGCATGAAATTTTTCGGTGGCTGAGTAATGTCAGGTATATATTCTTATGGCTATGTAGGAATTTGGCCTTAAATTTTTAGCGGAGTATATATGGTTATATGCGAGAAATATAATTGGTCCATATATATGGCTTTATCTATATATATGCAGGTATCCTTATGGCTATGCAGGAAATATAAGCAGGTGTGTTAACTTCCGGGACAATAAGATGTACGGATTAAAGAGTCATGACTGCCATGTACTGCTTCAACACCTTTTCCCTATTTTCATTCAAGGGTACATGCCCAAAGAGGTGGTGGAGCCGTTGGTGGCCTTGTCAAGATTCTTTCAGAAGTTATGCACCAGGGAAGTTAAAAAAGCAGACCTGAGGGAGATGCAAGATGACATCATTTTTATCATGTGCAAGCTTGAGAGGATATTTCCCCCAAATTTTTTCGACATAATGCCGCACCTGATGATCCATCTTCCCGAACAATTGTTGCTTACCGGTCCCGTACACTACACTTGGATGTATCCCATGGAAAGGTACAAATGATTCATAAATTTGGTTTGCCTATGTTTTTATATGTAAATTCTTGTGGTTAAGTAAGTTAACATGTACTTGTTAACTTGTAGACAATTGGGAGCCTACAAGGACTATGTGAAGAATAAATATGCACCTGAAGGGTGTATCGCTGAAGCATATGTTGCGCACGAGTGTGTAACGTACACCAAAGTGTACCTCGAAAATGTAGAGGACCCCCAACAACATATGCCGATAGATGAACCCCAGTTCAACCTTTCTATCATCTCCAGTGACGTGGTAGTACAGGGAAGCTTGCCAAAGTCGTACAAGTTGGATGGAAATGAGGTAGCCATTGCCCACTGATCGGTACTGATTAACTGTCAAGAAGTACAATATTGGAAAAACTATCATCTTCACTGCCCTGTTATTGCCGGAAATGTTGATTACCACAACAAGACGTTTGCAAACTACTTTGGTCAATGGGTAAGTATATGTGTATATGTATATTTTTATATATATCTTTATATAGCATGTATGTATGTACGTGGTTTTGTGGTTTCAAGATGACATAATTTCTTCTGTATGTATTAATATATGGACGTTTTCAGATGAACCATGTAGCAGATGATGGTTGCCCAGAGTGGTCAAACGAATTGAAGGTCCTGGCGATGAAACCGATTGCTTCAAAAGTTTACTCGATTTGTCAGGTCAATGGCGTGAAATTTATATGTGAAAATCGAGACGACCGACTGAAAACACAGAATTGTGGGGTGATGGTCCATGGTGGGCAGGATGGCGTTGACTATTACGGTGTCCTTCATTCAGTTGTTGAACTAATTTATGGGAACCGCATGAAAGTGCACTTGTTCAAGTGTAGATGGTTTGATACTAGCCCGGAGAACACAAGGACCGATCAGTACGGAACATTTTCGGTGAATACTGCTACTACCTGGTATGAAGATGACCCTTTCGTTCTTGCCTCATCAGTAAAACAAGTGTTTTACCTGGACGATCTTCTTAACAAAGTCCCGTGGAAGGTGGTTAACCATGTTGCTCATAGAAACATATACAGTGCTGCCACACTTGGTGATACCGCAGATGATGAGGAAGTTACTGCATACCAAGAGCCAAACGCTTTTGACATTCCGGAATCATCTACGATTCGCCTTAATAATGTGAGATCTGGGAGTGTGGTTCGAATTACTGGAGCAGAACTTCTCGATGTTAATCCATATGAAGTTGACGCTGATTCAGATGACGAGGAGCGGCACATATTACCAGAGGTTACCTATGAAACCGAGTCAGACTCAAGTGATGAAGATGATTACGATTATCATCCTTAGTACGTTGGAAATTGTAGTGCGAAATTGTAGTCGGCAAATGTACGTAGTAAAATGTACGTAGTAAAATGTTTAAGGAAATTGTAGTCGGAAAATGTACTCGGAAATTGTATGTAGTCGGAAATTGTACGTAGTCGGAAATTGTATGTAGTCGGAAATTGAACGTAGTCGGAAATCGGAACCGTAGTCGGAAATTATACGTAGTCGGAAATCGGAACCGTAGTCGGAAATCGGAACCGTAGTCGGAAATTATACGTAGTCGGAAATTGTACGTAGTCGGAAATTATGTAGTCGGAAAATGGTCGGAAATTGGTCGATCGGATAATAGTCGACAAATAATGACATTACCAACGAGTTATGTTACAAACGGTTCCGGTTACAAACAGTTCCGGTTTCAAACGGTTCCAGTTCCAAACCGTTCCGGTTCCGATTTGTTATAGAACCCCAGTTTGGAACCGGAACCGTTTGGAACCGGAACTGTTTGTAACCGGAACCGTTATGTTACAAATTGTTCCAGTTACAAACAGTTCCGGTTTCAAACGGTTCCGGTTCCAAACCGTTCCGGTTCTGATTTGTTATAGAACCGAAACGGTTTGGAACCGGAACCGTTTGGAACCGGAACTGTTTGTAACCGGAACCGTTTGTAATATAACGGTTCCAGGTTCAAACGGTTCCTGTTCCAAACCGTTCCGGTTCCAAACCGTTCCGATTCCGATTTGTTATAGAACCCCAGTTTCCATGACTATTACGGTGTCCATGCCAGGAGGTTTTGCGGCTAATTGGCTTCGAAGAGGTTCCCGAAATAGTGGAGGGAACAGTAGTCAAGCTTCCTCCTCGCCCGCAGTTAGCAACACGCCCAGTGGGCCAATGATGAGTGCTCGCACGAGAGCCTTGCTAGAGGCGCGAGCTGAGGAGGAAGCTGCACGATCAAGAGTCGTGCAACCGAAAGTTGAGCCTCGAGCCTCAGTCTCCAGACGCTCAATCAGCAGACGTCCCTCCGGTGGCAGAGCCTCAGACGAGCGACAGTCAACGGGGGTATCAGAAACTCCCTCAATCCGAATGCCCCATATACGCCCGGTGCCTACTCCCGTTTCACGGGAATCATCTGAGACACATGGTGGTGCTGGCGCCTCATCATTCAGGCCTCGTCTATCTCCGCCGTCCGGTCTCGTCCTACCCGACGAGATTCCTGTCATCCCTGAATTCGATGATAGGGGGATGCCTGTTTATATTGAAGGACGGCCGGAGTTCCTGAGCGTGGAGGAAGCGTATAACTTCCTCCCGTTCGACCCCGTGTATCTTTGGAGTGTGAGGTGCACGAACGAACAAACGGACGATGCAGGTAAATTTTATTTAACATCAGATTGATTACTTAATTATTACTTAAGACTTGCGATAGGTTCAATTAATGATATCAATTTGTTGACATTGTATTATTAGGCAATTTCGTTAATGGGACTGGAAAACGGAAAGGGGCTAGAGGCACCTGCACCGGGAAGAGACTTGAGCAGGCCACCGGCGGAAGGAAAACGTCCATAAGGGCCAATGAGGATGGCGAGGTGATTGAGGCATTCAACACCACGCGCAAATATGTCAGCATGGCCGGTGCGATCGTGCGGGACAAGGTCCCAATGCTTTGGCCAGATTGGGAATCTGTGCCTATCTACGTGAAGATGCAAGTGCATAATGCACTCAGTGTGAGTAAAATCGTATTTTCATTACGTAAATTTTACATTTATTAATTAAGTCCGAATAAATATATAATTTTACCTTTTATATATTCATATTGCAGGTGTGGTTTGACGTGGATGAAGTTCTTATTCACACGTGGGTAGAGTGTCAACTACATATGAGGTGATGTGCTTCGACTTATTTGAATATATATCGAGTTAGATTTTTGTTTATCAAGTGTTTTAATATCTCTAACTTTTTTTCTATGTTTTAATATAGGTATAAAGAGTGGAAGAACGAGCTTTCTTCCCATTACACTGTATACAAGGAGCTAGGCCGAGGTTCTACCCCTAGCGAATTCCGGTTTAGGGAGTACGAGTGGCTGTGGCTGATAGCCCAATTCGAGCACCCCAAAGCTCGGGTATGCATCCTTAATATATCTTACAACCCTAATGTATCGTATCAGATTGAAATAGTTAGTTACTAATTTTTTTCCATATGTTTATCAAACAAGGCGATTTCGAAGACGAACCGGGCGAATAGATTGAAAAACACCAGGGCCCATCATGCAGGTTCACTCAACTACATGGGTTGGTCGACTAAGGCGCAGCAACAACAAGAAGTGAACCCCTTGGTGTATATTCATCAAAAGTTCTATCCGCAGTGCCCTGACGAAGCGGTAAGTCTTTCGCCTCTCCATGTGTTAATAAAACTATTTTTCGATATTAATTTATTTTGTTACCTAATACGTTATTCATTTTCACTTTTCAATTAGGCGAGAGTGGAGGAGGCGACCGTGGAAGTGACCATGAATATAGCTCGGACTAACCATCCTGACTGCTCCGAGGAAGAAGTCACCCAGTATGCCTCTCAGATCGATCTGCTTGATCGCCCTATAGCGGCTCAGATCATGGCAAAAGCGTGCGGGACTGGCAAGAATACCTACTACTGTAGGGGAATGGGCACGGCAGGCGAAAGACTATTGAAGAACACTTCAGAATACTCTACCGGGTCAAGAAGTTCAACTTCTAGTCGTAACCTCGCAGCGGAGCTTCACAGGACGCAGAGGGAGTTAGAGGAGCAAAAGAGGCAGATGGCTGAGTACCAAATGCAGCAGACACAGGTGCAGGCTCAGATGTACACATGGATGCGGACGATGTACGAGGCTCACACTACCGGACAACTGTTCCCCACACCTCCCCCGGTCCCGGTCCCTCCGTTCCCTAGCTATCCACCACCACCACCGCACCAGTCAACGCCAGAGCAAGACCAAGGTAGCCACCGAAATTCAAATGAGTACATGGATTACTTCGACCCTGACCCGCAAGTTCCTCGACCTGACTTGTAGTTGTAGTTAATTTTCGTATCGTCGTTCCTATTTGTACTGTAACGTTGGACATTTATGCGTACTGTTGAACTTGTATGATTGTACGGTTTATGTCTTTCAATGCAGGTTCTGGAATTGGGCCCAATCCAGAATCGCGTTTTTTTTTCAAAAATTTTCCACACATTGCCGGTGACATGGACCTCAGTCGCCGGCAATGTCTCACATTCCGGCCACGGCGGCGCTGCCATTGCCGGCGACGGCGTTTCCCGTCGCCGGCAATGTCAACACCGGCGGAGAATCTCCGGCGACGTCATTGCCGGCGACTTGTCGCCGGTAATGTCAATTCCGGCGAAAAAAAAAGACAAGGCCGGCGACGGCAGGTCGCCGGTAATGTCTCCATTTCTGGTAGTGTCTATCACCGGGCCAAGAAAAAATTCTCCCCGACTACATTCCCAAGTGAAGCGAGTGCTGACGAGGCCAGGAACCGTTGGACGAGTAAAGGTTCATAATGGTTTTTCTTGTATCACGTGGCGCTATCTGTCGGCTAGGGTTTTATTTTATTTTTACCCCATTGACTTGTTAGGATTGACTACATAAGTATTACTGACACTAAACTAAGGTCATTTGGCTGCAGTACTGCAGTAGTGCTTGTGTTCCATGGTAATTCACAACTGTACTTGCCAAGGAAGGCACCTGGAATTACTGGGCTTATTCTCAATCGTTTGTTTGACTCGAACGGAAAACCATTTAGAGATTTGGTATCTTTTGTTTGAAACTTAACCAAGCAAAACCTCCCCCCATTAGCAATCCTCTAAATCTCAATGAGGAAACGAATAAAGAACCTGGAATTACAATGATTCGTCGCCATAAAATAGAAATTGCCAGAGAAAACCAATCACCCGAGGAAAAAGCAATTCCATGGTAACTTAATACGGAAGTAAAATGACCACCCAACTCTCTCATCATCGAATCAATTCTAATTCAACCGTTTAAACCCACAAAACGAGTCTTCCAGGCATTTCGTCGAACAGTTGTTCTGCATTGATCAAATTTGATTACGATGGCCAAGTGTAGTGGGTGGTGGGTGGTGGGTGCTCTTAATATCGGCTTTGGTGATGAGTTGGTCTGTAAATCTGTCATCAGCTTTTGGTGATCGGTATCGGGGAAGGAAAGCTTCTCTTCCGGCTGAAGCGACGTCGTCTTTGGCCCTCAGCCGTGCACCATCGTCAGTTGTGTTACCTGCCCATGGAAACGTGTACCCAATTGGGTAAGTTTTGGTATATATATACGTGGATAGGAATACCCAACGGGCGTGAGAATAAGTCAGTTTTTTTTCTTTTTTCTTTTCGATAAATATGTTTATATTGTTTGATTATATTGTTATTTTTTTACTAAATTTTACTGTATTGAATTTATATATTATAAGGAATAATTTATGGAATTATGAATGTTTGACCAAATAACCACAAAAATTTAACTCTTTTAATATATATATATATGTAAACCTAGTACTGCCTTGTAACAATGACAATGATGTGAAGTTTGAGTGTTTGTTATCTTTGCAGGGCATACAATGTGACCCTAAACATTGGTCAGCCTCCAAAGCCCTACTTTCTGGACCCGGACAGCGGTAGCGATCTTACATGGCTCCAATGTGATGCTCCTTGTGTTAGATGCACTAAGGTAACTGAAGTACATTGATTGTTGCTTTGTTAGAGAGATAATGATTTTAGTCTGTGCACAATTGTTATACTTAGCTTGTACAGGTTTCGTTAGTCTTGATGATATGTCTTCTGTAATTCTAAAATAATGTTTTAGTTCCAAAGTAAAATTGAAACGAAAGATGAACTTCATGTACCAAATTAAGCAAGGGGAATGATACAAGGTCTCAAAAGAGTTTAAGATGGGAGGCCCTAAGATGATGTGGCTTGAATGATGTCAAGCCACATCATTTTCATATCATTATAAAATTAAATATATATTATCATAATTTGATATCAATTTGTAAAAAGGCAATATTATCATTGTGCATCTAACGGGCTATCAAATATTTAATTAATTAAGCAATTTAATTACCTAACTAAAATCTAAATATAAATTTTATTACAAAATTGAAATAATAAATATATATCTAAATATAGAATCCTAATTAAAATAAATCGTTCTTGCAACCTCAAGGCGACGATATAAATGTTCAACGAATTTATTTAAACATACATCTAAGAACATTTTAATTGCACATTAAAAGATATAAATGTTCAACGAATTCATTACATTCTATAATTCTTTCTAACTATAATTATGATTGATATTTTTTTGTGATCGTTATGAAGTTTAAAATCATTAAAATCAGAATATCAAAATATGAATGAGGATTTTATTTATTTGTTTTGATCACCTTGTTTGTTCTTAGATGTTCCAATAACGAGATTATGATATAGTTTGGTTTGTTATCCCTTTAAATAAACAAGTTTGAATATTAAGGTTTGTAATAGTGTCATGAATATGGTACTCTCACTTTTATTATTTGTCTTTCATGAGTTCATGGTATATATAGCTTACCCACCATCTGGAATATTATTAACCTTAGAATTCCAGAATTGAAAATGTACGTATATTATCTCAATTAATAGTATGTACGTACGTACGTTATACCAATAACAAATGATTTCATATAATAAGTCATACCATAATTGTCTATTTTAGTATGTTAAATGTACTAACTGACATGAAATTAAAGTGATATAAGAGTAATAGGACTGGATTAGTATTACTGACTTTGCAGAATGAATGCGACGAAAGTATACTATAACGGATAATATAAGAGACTTGCATGTAGCGAAAATCGACTATTTTTATCTAATGAAAAAAAAAATTAGGTGTACTCAAGTTGATTATATATGTCGAATTGCGATTTTTACCAATTGATCTAATGATCATTAAACGCTTGGACTGCTATGATTAAATTAATGTTTTGGATCTCATGAATCTTATTTAAACCCTAAATCCTAGTAATTAATATCTCTAAACCCTAAACCGAAATCTCTAACCCTAGCCAATATAGTTAATTATATCTAATTAACGGTCAATGTGAATGATTAAAATAATTTTTAGGGTCTCAAAAATCTTTAAATTCCTAAACTCTTAAACCCTAAATCCTAGACAGTAATATCTCTAAACCCTAAACCGAAATCTCTAACCCTAGCCAATATAGTTATTTATATCTAGTTAATAGTCAATTTGAATCATTGAAATAATTTTTAGGGTCTCAAAAATCTTTAAACCCCTAAACCCTAAATCCTAGACTGTAATATCTCTAACCTATAAATCTAAATCTCTAATCCTATACTGTGAATTAAATCTAATTAACGGTCCATTTGAAGATATTATTCACTAAACAGTTATTTTGAAATGATTAAAATAGTTTTTAGGCACTACCAATCGCCGGCAATATTTTTTATCATTACCGGCGATTTTTTCCCCAAAAATCGCCGGTAATGTCTTCTTTTTTTTTAATCATTGCCGGCGATTTTTCCGGCAAATCGCCGGCAATGTTCCGCCGGTAATTAAAAAAAAAGACATTACCGGCGATTTTTGGGGAAAAAATCACCGGTAATGATAAAAAACATGCCGGCGATTTAAAAATCGCCGACAATGGTTAAAAATGTGGTAGTGAGGGTCTCAAGAATCGTTAAACTCTAAATTTTCTAAAAGTATTAACCCTGCACCCTAATTAAACCCGATAATGTAATATCTCTAAACCCTAAACTCAAATCCCTAACTGTAATTATAAAGTAGTTATAAAGTTGTCCTACACCCCAAAATCTTAAGCTTACATCTAAACCCTCCAAAATCTTAAATTTACACCTAAACCCTCAAATATAATTCTATTTAAATGTAGTTAATTTCATATTATTACTAAATCATGACTTTGATCATTTCACTTTACACCATAACGTTGATTATATATATGAGCAAACTAGCATTTTAACCATTTCAGTTACTTGTTGGATTCTTAATTTCATGATGATGACACTACAAGAAAAATGCACTTAGATAGCGGAAACTTTCTTCGTGGTCCAAGTGACACTTACACGACGAAAAGTGTTTTTCCGTCGTCTAAGTGGCCACTTGGACCGCGGAGTAGGTCTCCGCGGTCTAGGTGACACTTAGACGACGGAAAAAGACATCTCCGTCGTCTAAGTACTTTAATCCTAACCCTAAACTCTAAGGCCCTTACCCCTAAACCCTGCTTTTCACTTAGACAACGCAAATGTGCATTGCGTCGTCTAAGTGAAAATTTCATAATTTCACCTAAGACAATGACCATCTAGACCATGTCTCAATGCATATTCTTTTCGTCGAGACAATTGAGTAAACAATGCTTGGAGTGTGATCGTCGATGGTTCCAAAATAAGACTTACTGATTTTCGTGTATCCACGTTTTCGGTTTGTAAAAATTTCGGTTTTGCGGTTGACTGTGCCGATGAAACCCTTAATGAACTTACTATTTTGTGAAAATTATTCTATTTATATATTTTCTTATGATGAATGTATCCCACGGTTATTTTGTCCAAATTCAATTTCTTTAATATCGATATGCAATGAGCCTATACTTAATAGCACTTAAGTTATACACATTAGTAGATACTTAACAAGTTTAAAGACGTAAGATTATTCGTCGTCTTAAATTCAATTGTTTATATATACGATTCGTTAATCGATATTTTACGACTATTTCATTCGAATGACAGATCGGAAACTTCCTTGCGAATTATGTTTAAAAATTAATTTTACGACTATTTGACATAGACCACGGAGTTGGACATCTCCGTCGTCCAGGTGACCACTTGGACGACGGAAAAAGACCATCTCCGTCGTCTAGGTGACCACTTGGATGACGAAGATGGTTTTTTCCGTCGTCTAGGTTGAAAAAGATAGCGGTTCAATTTCCACCGCCAAATTAATTGGGCGTCGGTTCTCAAAATACAAAATTTTCACTTAGACGACGGAAATGGGTGTTTCTGTCGTCTAAGTGAAATTTGAAACGCTCCCCAAATTTAAGGTGGTTAACTCCCGCCCGCCAAATTAATTGGGCGCCGGTTCCAAAAATTCAAAATTTTCACTTAGACGACGGAAAAAATACCTCCGCGGTCTAAGTTAGCACTTAGACGACGGAAAAAATACCTCCGCAGTCTAAGTGAAACTCTATATAAAGGACCCATATGATCCTTTTTCCTCATCCCATTCTCAATTCCTCCTCTCCTCTCTCTCACTCTCACTCTCTCTAAAAAATCCGACTACTTTCCGGCGACCCAAAATTCGGCAACTTCCTCCCCCCGGCGACTCCGCTCTCCCGCGAGTTTAAATGAATTTATTATTTTACGGCGACCCAAAATTCGGCGATCCCCTCCCTCCGGCGACTCCCACCTCTCCGACGACTTCCTCCCTCCGGCGACTTCCCATCTCCAGCGACTTCCTCCCTCCAGCGACTTCCCCTCTCCGGCAACTCCCCTCTCTGACGACTTCCTCCCTCCGGCGACTTCACTCTCCTTAGTATTTTAATTCCTCCTCTCCTCTCTCTCACTCTCACTCTCTCAAAAATCCGGAAACTTTCCAGCTACCCTCCCTCCGGCGACTCCCCTCTCCGGCAATGACGCTCTCCATAGTATTTTAATTAATTAATTAATATTTAAATGAGAATTTATCATTTTAATTACATTATTAATATTTTACTTTAAATTTAAATTAAAATTAAAATAAATAAATAATCATTTAGACCACGGAGATGGACGTTTTCCGCGGTCTAAGTTCTCACTTAGACGACGGAGAATTCATTCTCCGTCGTCTAAGTGAAAACTTAGACCATGGAGAATTCATTCTCCGTCGTCTAAGTACTTGGAGTACGGAACCTAGACCGCGGAGGTTCCGTCGTCTAAGTGCTTAGACGACGGAAAAACGCACCTAGGCGACGGAAACGCTCCGCAGTCTAGATGCGTTTTTCTTGTAGTGTGATTGAGTCAAATAATCTACCTTGTTTGGGCTTGTTGACTAGTTACATTATTGAAACTTTTTTTTAAAACATATATGTTTAATGTTATCCCATTAATTACACACTTGAATACTATTTTTTTGTCTTCACATGTGGTTATTGAAGTTTGGAATACAAAATTTTGAATTCAAAAATAGAGAGAAACTGTTTAACTCGACATTTGATTCAAAAATGAATTTTTCTCAAAATTAATTAAATAACTTTCCATAATTAGCATCCTCTTCGATTGGAATATAATTTTTGATTGAAATATCATCAACGGGGAGATTGAATTGAATAAGTTTAGGGTGGTGAAATTGACACCATTTCTTTTACAAACTACACCCCCTGTTTCACATTTTCAAGCAAAAGTGTTTAGGATATACAAACAAAAATCAATGATGGGGGGTGTACGTGATTTATAAAATAGAGGGTGCCAATTTCAACTCCTTAAGTTTATTATATATATAAATATATATATTAGATTCTTCATTATATTTCCTTTCCTGCCAATATTAATTGTTATTCTTTAATAAATAATCATAAATATCTGTAAACTATAATTAATTTCAATTATAGTACATCACCAAAGTTTTCAATTATTATAGTCCTAATTTAGTGACGCCAAAATTTATGCTTAGTTGAGTAGTCCTTTAATGGTGATCCCTTTGCTTTGCATGAGTTCTCATGGAGGTTTTTAAAATTCTTTGCATGAAATTTTACTGCTGCATTTATGCAAAGATAGTTTATTTAGTTATTTACATGTTGATTTTTAGGTTTGGTTCATGTTTGATTTTTAAGTGTTTGAATGATTATCTCTTTTACAAGGTTTGGTCTTCCACTTGAGTACCAAGCTTGAGCAATATTAAGATCGAGAAAGAGCTAAAGTTGAGTTGACATACTATATCTGATTTGAAAGTGTTTTTTTTAGATGGAGAAAAGAGGATAAGAAAGAAAGAAGAAAAGAGAAGAAATAAATTTCGAAAAATAATAACCGGTGTGTAGAATGAATAAAATTGTCTTTTCAAATATATTATATATAAGTTATATCAATGAGAGCTTTACATACGTGGACGTGACACGGTTTCATGAGAGCTTTACATAATCAATTGTCTTGATTCTGATTAATTAGTCCAAGTACTCCTACTTACCTCGAATGCTAAACCATCGAGGGTCTTCATAATCTTCAATCTATTCTCTGCAGGCACCTCATCCATTGTACCGGCCTAACACTGACTTGGTGATCTGTAATGACCCTATCTGTGCATCGTTGCATGCACCTGGCACACACAGATGTGACAATCCAGAGCAATGTGATTATGAAGTTGAGTATGCAGATGGGGGTTCATCCCTTGGTGTACT
This sequence comes from Geum urbanum, assembly GCA_946800695.1. Lineage (NCBI taxonomy): Eukaryota > Viridiplantae > Streptophyta > Magnoliopsida > Rosales > Rosaceae > Geum > Geum urbanum. The sequence continues at coordinate 12,588,980 of OX327008.1, read as the reverse complement.
TGTAAGGGATGCATTTCACCTTAACATTACAAATGGAATCCAGCAGCGACCTCATCTGGCCCTGGGGTATGTAATTTTACCTGCTTTTACGCTTGCATATATTACATGGAGCCATGCAAGTGATGCAACAGAGTGTAAACCAAGCTTTAGGTTATACTGAGTTACCTGTAACCAAAGTTTAGTGAAGTTGCTTCTATGTTTGATCTCGGTGATCTGATTGTTTATCTTCTCTTTTCACAGATGTGGATATGATCAACTTCCTGGATCATCTTATCATCCAATAGATGGAGTTCTCGGCCTAGGCAAGGGAAAAGCTAGCATTGTGTCACAGCTTGCTAGTCAGGGTCTTGTCCGAAATGTTGTTGGTCATTGTTTAAGTTCAAGGGGTGGAGGGTTTTTCATCTTTGGGGATGACCTATATGATTATTCACATGCAGTTTGGACACCAATGACACCCGATTATTCGTATTGAACCTTGAATCCATGTTAATCCCATAGTTTTTCTGTTTTATTATGTAATTCACAGTTCCCAATCTACAGTCTTGTCTCAATTATTTTCTTCTTTCTGGTTTATATCAGCAAACATTACTCACCTGGATTTGGGGAACTTCTGTTTGAATCGAAAGCAACGGGCTTGAAAAATCTATTAATGGTTTTTGACAGTGGGAGTTCCTACACTTATCTCAATTCTCAGGCTTATCACTTTTTGACTTTATGGGTAAGTTGAAATCTCTGTAAAAGTTCATATTGCACTTAATAAAATTAATACCAGCAACCGTTTGTTAAATCTAAAATGATTTTTCCTCCCTCCTTGACTTGCTGAATTCTTACATATAGCATAATCTTAGAATGTTTTGGAGTCTTTTTATTTATAATAGCCACTATCAGAATAGTGGTGTCGTAAAGTATAGATTGGCTTTCCTGCATCGAAAGCATCCTTGTTCGCTGTTTCATGTTGTAGTTAAAGAGGGAACTAAAAGGAAAGCCTTTAAAGGAAGCTTCAGATGACCGGACTCTCCCACTCTGTTGGAAAGGTCGAAAGCCATTTAAGAACATTCGTGACGTCAAGAAATACTTCAAGCCCTTAGCACTGAGATTTGCTATTGGGAGAAAGGATGCAGCTCAGTTTGAACTGACCCCTGAAGCTTATCTAATAATTTCGGTAAGTACTCCATGGTTTGATCGCCCCTTTTTTTTTTCTTCCTTTTTTTAGTTTTCCCTCCTTTAGATATTGAAACACTTCAAGTTAGAAACCTGACAGTGCATCTTTCAGTCCAAGGGAAATGTTTGCTTGGGAATCCTAGATGGAACTGAAGTTGGTCTGCAAAACTCGAACATTATTGGAGGTAGGGGTTTCAATGTTTACATCTTGAAGCATGATCACTAATTACACAATTAATATTAATAATTTCATTTTTCACTTCCGATTTCATAGACATTTCGATGCAAGATAAGATGGTCATCTACGACAACGACAAGCAGATGATTGGATGGGCTCCAGGAAACTGTGATCAGTTACCCAAGGCCAGAAGTTTCAGTTTCTGGTGATTCTCCATTAGTTTCTGACACTAGTCTTTCATGTCTCCTGCTCACAGATCATTCATTGTTCAGGGGAAAAAGATAATCTCACGTGATTCTTTTAGTGGAGAGAACGTTAGATACATGTAACTGAGATATGCAGAATGTTTCTGCATTCAAGCAATGGGCAGTAAATACATCCGACCAATATTAGTTGGTTAAAACTACAGTATACAGTAGAAATTTCCCAAATCGGTTGTCCGATCCTCTTAGTTGTGTCTTACATAGGAGGGTGGTAACTTTACTTACTGTATAGTTCATTACGAAATGTATATATGTTCTGCAAGCTGAGAATTTCTATTCCCAACCAATGTACACATGTAGTCAGGTGAGAAACTGAGAATTATTGGGCACTTCAAGTAACCTTTTCAAGAATTTTGGTTCACCTCTCTACAAACTTTGAGGGTATTTATGTTTTTTTTTCATTTCCTTTCTCTTTTAATAACTAATTTAAATGGAGTGACTAAAGTGATAGACAGAACTCAAAGAAGTAAAGTTGAGTGACCAAAGTGACATATGTCATACTCGATTTACCAAAGTGATAGATAGAAATAATCTTAAGTGACCAAAGTGATATATATATGTTTTTTTTTTACGAAAGAATGCATGTAGTGCATATATTAATCTAGTCAGATACAACAAAAAATAATTAGAATAACTCTCTTTTTAAGAGATGCAAATCTAAACAAGGTAGCGATGTATCTATAAACATTTGGAGCACAATGAAACTAGGTCTAGACTACCAGAGTTCTTAAATGAGACTAGCCTAGGACACTTAATATCTAAGGCATCATTGCTTTGCCAACAACGAAAAATACCTAGAATAACTCTCTTTTTTAAGTGCTTACTGGGACGACGCAAAGGCACATTTCCGTCGTCTAAGTGAAAGTTTCGTAATTTCATCAAAGACAACGACCATCTAGACTATGTCCCATACCATATTCTTTTCATCGAGACCATAGAGTAAACAATTCTCGAGGTGTGACCGTCGACGGTTCCAAAATAAGACTTACGAATTATTGTGTATCCACGTTTCCGATTTGAAAAAAATTCGGTTTTGCGGTTGACTATGCTGATGAAATACTTAACGAACTTACTATTTTGTGAAAATTATTCTATTTATATATTGTCTTATGACGAATATATCCAACGGTTATTTTGTCCAAATTTATTTTTGTTAATATTAATATGCAATGAGCCTATACTTAATAACACTTAAGTTATACACATTAGTAGATACTTAACAAGTTTAAAGACGTAAGATCATTCGTCGTCTTAAATTCAATTGTTTATATATATGATTCGTTAATCGATATTTTAGGACTATTTCATTCGAATGATAGATCGGAAACTTCCTTGCGAATTATTTTTAAAAATTAATTTTACGACTATTTCTCCTGGACCACGGAGATGGAAATCTTTGTCGTCTAGGTGGACCACGGAGATGGACATCTTTGTCATCTAGATGGACGACGGAGATGGTCATTTCCGTCATCTAGGTTGAAAAAGATGGAGTTTAATTTTCACCGCCAAATTTTTGGGGAACGGTTCAAATTTCACCTGGACGACAGAGATTCCTATTTTCGTCCTGTACATGAAATTTGAAACGCTCCCCAAAATTAGGGCGGTTAACTCCCCCCCCCCCCCCCCCCCCCCCCGCCAAATTAATTGGGCGGCGGTTCCAAAAATTCAAAATTTTCACTTAGACCGCAGAGATGTTTTTCCGTCGTCTAAGTGAGCACTTAGACGACGGAAAAAATATTTCCGCTGTCTAAGTGAGCACTTAGACTGCGGAAAAAATATCTCCGCGGTCTAAGTGAGCACTTAGACCGCGGAATAACATCTCTGCAGTTTAAGTGAAACTCTATATAAATGACCCATCCGATCATTTTTCCTCATCCCATTCTCAATTCCTCCTCTTCTCTCTCTCACTCTCACACTCTCTCAGAAATCTGGCAACTTTCCGGCGACCCAAAATCAGGCGACCTCCGCCCTCCAGTGACTCCCCTCTCTGGCGACTCCCTCCCTCAGGCGACTCTGCTCTCCCACGAGTTTAAATTAATTTATTATTTTCCGGCGACCCAAAATCCGGCATTCCCCTCCCTCCGGCGACTCCCTCCACTACACGGAAACGTAATTGTTCCGTGGTCCAAGTGACACTTAGACGACGGAGAAGTCTCCGTCGTCCAAGTACAACCTGGACGACGGAGAATACCTTCTCCGTCTTCCAGGTGATCACCTGGAGGACGGAGAAGACTCCGAGGTCCAGGTGTCCAGCTGGACAACGGAGACGGTATTCTCCGTCGTCCAGGTTATCACCTGGACCTCGGAGTCTTCTCCGTCCTCCAGGTGATCACCTGGACAACGGACCGACACGCCGTGGTCCGAGTAACTTCCACTTAGACGACGTACCGACACCTCCGTCGTCTAAGTGAAGCATTATATAAGCCCGATGCCAAACTCTCTTCATTCCATCCGATGTCTTCATTCCATTCGAAGAAGAATTGAAGGAGAAGGGAGAAGGAGAAGGATCGAAGAAGGGAGAAGGCTGAGAAGGATCAGGCCGATAAGGGATCTCCGCTGACTAGCTAGCTAGCTAGCTTAATTAACAGATATCGAGAAGGCCAGCAGGTACGTACGCAGTTAAATTTGCTTAATATATATTTAGTGAAAAAGTACGTACATACATGCATTGATGTTAGCTATATATACAGATTAAATTACGTACGTACGTATTGATGGATCGATGTAGATCGAGTATGTATAATTAAGCGTAAATTAACGGACTAATATATATATATATGTAATAATTAATTAATTATAATATTTTGTAGCAATATGGACAAGAGTTGGATGAAGTTGAAGAATAGATGTGATGTCCGGTATATGGATGTAATTAGCGAATTTGTGAATTTTGCGATAGAACATGGTCAGGGAAAGAAACGTTTCAGGTGTCCGTGTCAGAAATGTCTTAATTGTCAGTATGCGGAGGTTAATGTTATGGTGCAACACCTGTACGAAAATGGTATGATGTGGAGTTACACTACATGGAGTGAGCATGGTGAAGCAGTAGAGTTCAACGCAGCAGACTTCAGCTTAGGGTACAGTTACCATGGTGCCTCATACAGCGGGAGTGGTGGCGGACCCCCAGCTTCCAACCCAACTACAGATTTGGTCCATGATGCGTTTCCGGGATGTAGTCATGGGAAAGAAACGTTTCAGGTGTCCGTGTCAGAAATGTCTTAATTGTCAGTATGCGGAGGTTAATGTTATGGTGCAACACCTGTACGAAAATGGTATGATGTGGAGTTACACTACATGGAGCGAGCATGGTGAAGCAGTAGAGTTCAGCGCAGCAGACTTCAGCTTAGGGTACAGTTACCATGGTGCCTCATACAGCGGGAGTGGTGGCGGACCCCCAGCTTCCAACCCAACTGCAGATTTGGTCCATGATACATTTCCGGGATGTAGTCATGGTGGACACCAACACCAAGACAGAGGTTACAATACCACTAATGAGCATGATGACACATTCCCCGATGCTAGCTTGGCCACTGACACCAGTGAGATGGATAAGTACAACCGGATGCTACTTGAAGCGCAGACCCCGGTGTTCCCTGGATGTCGAGAGAATGTGTTGCAATATGTGATGGAGCAAATGAAGATAAAAGTGAAGCACAAAATGTCAGTAAGTGCTTTTGACGAAATTCATGAGCAAATATGTAAGTTGCTTCCTGATGATCACAATCTTCCTAAATCTCATTATAAGGTTAGAAATATCTTGAGCAGCCTCAGCTTAAAGTACAGGATAATTGACGCATGTCCGAATGATTGTGTGCTATTTTACAAAGAGTATAAAGATTTGGACTATTGTCCCGTATGTGGCCAGTGCAGATTCCAGGTGAATAGAAAGAGTTCGAAAAAGAGAATTCCTGTGAAAGTTGTTCGATATTTTCCCTTGATTCCCAGATTGCAGCGCCTGTACATGTCTGTACATACAGCAGAGGCGATGCGATGGTACGCAGAAAAGCGAATAGATGACGATGTCCTACGACACGCCGCGGATGGGGAGGGTTTCAAACATTTCGACAGAGAATTTGGAGACTTTGCTGTAGAGGTTAGAAATGTTAGACTCGGCCTATCTACAGACGGATTCAATCCTTGGGGAAGTAATAGCTCCGCCGTCAGCACTTGGCCAGTTATTCTGATGCCGTACAACTTGCCTCCGTGGATGTGCATGAACAAGGAATTTAATTTCCTTACTGTACTAATTCCAGGTCCTAAATCTCCAGGGAAGTGCTTAGATGTCTACCTCAGACCTTTGATCGACGAGCTGAAACTGTTGTGGGAAAATGGAGTCCCAACTTATGACAAATTCACTGACACGATGTTCACGATGAGGGCTGCCGTAATGTGGACGATCAGCGATTTTCCAGCGTATGGGATGTTGGCAGCCTGCAGGACAAAAGGATATAATGGATGTCCTATATGTTTGGACGACGTGAACTCTAGTTGGCACGCGGGGAAGGTGTGTTACTTGGGTCACCGTAGATGGCTTCCTCACGACCACCCGTGGCAACAGGATGAAGCTCATTTCGACGGGATGGTAGAGAACAATCCTAAACCCCGTAGTTGGTCGGGCGAAGAGATTTTAGAGAGGTTGAGCTATTTCGACTTTGGTGTGTTGAGCAATGACGCGGATGTAAAGAAATGCAATCCAATTCCTCCACATGGTCTGAGCTATTGGGATCACAAGAGTATATTCTTTGAACTCCCTTACTGGTCGAAGTTGAAGCTGAGGAACAACTTGGACGCGATGCACATAGAAAAGAATGTGTGCGACAGCGTGGTGGGAACAATTCTCGGTATTAAGTTCAAGACTAAAGATACTCCCAAAGCGCGCAAAGATTTGGAATCAATGAATCTACGTCGTCCCTTGTGGTTAAGGAGGGATAGGAAAGGAGTGTACAACAAGATGTCAACTGCACCTTAAACAGTGAAGCCGACGCTTAGACGTTCTGTATTTCACTGGTTTAAGGGCGTTCGTTATCCGGCTACGTATGCAGCTACTATAACTGGAGCAGTGGACGAGGTGCAACACAAGTTTGTGGGTCTAAAGACACATGACTATCACGTTATGCTGCAACGTCTGATTCCAGTGGTAATTCGACCATACTTGCCTCGTGACGTCGTAGAACCAATTGTGGCATTGTGCAGGTGGTGGCAGAGGTTATGCGCCAGAGAATTAATGAAAGGACCCAATCCCGATTCAGTTACCTAAACCGGAATCAAACCCTTTCGAAAATACGAACCAACAAAAAATTTTTCAAAATTCCGGCAGAGTTTCGTTACTAGCGTAGAATTACATAAACCTGCACCCTGAAAATAACACTTCATCCTATGCCACAAAAGCCAAACCATGGGCACCAATCCCATCCGGATTTCTCAACATCAATATAATCAATAACAGTAAACAAACTGTACTATGTATATATGTATATCCGAGAAAATCCGTATAAACATGTATCAGTATGTATCAGAGCGACCTTTAGTATAACATATATACAATATATACACATCAGTAGGCGAAACAAGAACCTACTGGAAAGCACAGGTAACTCTGATCACTAGCCTCCAAACCGCGACGTGAAAACACCAAAACCTGAACTGCAACTGGGCACGGAAACCGAAAAGCCCAGGGGAAAGACAATAAACACGTTAGAGTGAGTGGACGAAAATAAATGTCTTTCACCAGTTGATATATATATATATAAAATAACATATGCGAGTCCAGGTAAATAAAAACATCATAGTACACGAGGTAAAACTCACACTCCTCCAGTGTACTGAGCATGCAAGTAAAAATCCCACGGGGTCACTCATGGACACACACCATGCTAGTACAGTCAGAATCACGGGATCCCAGACCCACACGTGATTCTAGCCAGAAATGGCCTCGGATCCGGGGATACACCCCTCACCGGTCTGGTTGGGGAAACGCCCCTCCAGGCGGCCTACCATCGGGGATCAACCGAGAGGCAAAGTGTATCGATACAACAACGTAACCACGACTGTACTCTGTGTAAACCAAATCATAAACAGCTCGATGCAAATGCATGAAACAACATATAAATATATGCATATTCGTATATGTATATCCGTATAAGTATAATCGTATAATCATAAAACATATGCTCATGTAATCCGTAATCTCAATACGCATGCTCCAGTTCGAAAATCATATAAAAGACTCGCAAACAATCTGTGAAAAGAAATTGTCCACTCACAGGTGAGCAAACAGCACACACGCTCTACTCTCGAGGACCGGCGGAAGATCCCTCGCCAGAAGCTCGATCACGATCTCCTGAATATTCACAAAACATAACTGATCAATATCGTAATCCACAAAACTGTACTGATGCACGGAAACCAACCGTTCCTGGAAATACGAAATGCAGTACAAAATGAATTACGGAAATCCCGAAATCCCCACTCGAAATCTCGACTGACAAACGGCTAATCAAATCGATCCAAAAACCTCTGGACGACGATCAGGGCGTGATTACGATTAAAATGACATTAAAATTATCGAAATCTGAAAAGTTGGCTTTTTCCTCGTCGTTGATCGCCGCCGCCGACGGCGGCGCGCCGTCAACGGTGGAATTACACGGTGGGAAGCTCCAGATTTCATGCCCTCCTCATTTCGAACCACTTCCATAACTGACACGAGGACCAATTCACATTAGAACCCTTCCAATTTCTCACAAACCTAATCAGAATTCCCACCGGAAAATCCAATCGGGTTCGCCTCCAACCACCATCTCGTCCCAAACCGGCTAACTAGAAAGCATCATTGAGGCGTGGGGAGCAAAACCCCCAACAAACCCATCGATTCCTCTCGTGATTTCGAGTTGGTTAGTGGTTGATTTCGTGAAAATTGATTATGATTTGGGTGAGTTCAAGTCGGGCCGAGTGGTTGGTATTCGCCAGTGATGGACACGGTGGTTCCGGCAAGATTTGGGGGTATCCCTACCTTTCACTTGGCTAGAGGTGGCCGGAAAATGATCGCCGGAAGGTGAAGCCGAAAACGGAAAGTCTCTCCCTCTCTGGTCAACGGTCAACTTTCCAATTTGGGAAAGTCAACGACTGGTCAATGCAATTCCGTGTTTTTGCGACTAATCTCGACTATTCCGATATTTATACTCGAGCCTCGGGTCGATCGACGGTCCAAAAAGAATATACGAAATGATTCGGATAAACACGAAACAAACGGATAAACTCGTCGGAACCCGAAACTTCAAATAATCATAAAATATTCCTCGGTTATCGGAAAATCTTCCGAAACTGCCCACGAGCTCGAAATCACGTACTCTACAATTTCCGTGAAGACACTCAACTCAAATTCTCGACTGAAAACATAGTCGCGAATCGGATCGACAAACCACACAATATCGTAAAACTGCGACTATAACCAAATCTCGAGAATCGTGCCAAACACAAATCTGATTCTGGTTCGGGTTGTCATAATTAAAGAAGTCAAATGTGGTGGAATTGCAACAATAAATTGTGCACATCATTTGCAAACTAGAGAGGATTTTTCCCCCTGCTTTCTTTGACATCATGATTCACCTAATGATCCACCTGCCCGAGCAGGTGCTCATTTCTGGTCCGGTCCAGTACACTTGGATGTATCCGCAAGAAAGGTACGTACAACTAATTAATTTGTTCCACTGGAGATTACTAGCTAGCTATATGTACTTATTCTTATTGTACGTTTGATTTTGTAGACAGCTTGGACAATATAAGTCATTCGTCAAAAACAGGTCGGCCCCGGATGGCTCCATAGCAGAGACATACCTAATGCATGAGTGTGTTACTTATTGCAATAGGTACCTCAAAGATCCACCACCTCCCACTGCCTCCGATCACAGTGCCCGCATCAATCTTTCTGTCGTCACCAATGTCGTCCGACCGTTTAGAGGAGTATTAAAGGAATCGTTAACACGGGAAGAACTTATTGAGGCACATTGGGTAGTGTTGCGAGACTGTGACGAAGTTGAGCCGTACATGATATCATACAGGGAGAGGCTTCAGGCGTTAAATCAAAACAAGAGTTCGGCGTGGATTGAGAAAATGGTTAAGAAGAAGTTTCCTGATTATTTCTTCCAATGGGTACGTACGTAACTCTCGGTATTTAATTAGTAATTTATATACGTACATACCGATCATGTTTGGAGAAAGTCCAAATTAAACCCTTATATTAATTTGCCCTTTTTTGCAGATGATTGATCTGCAAAAATCTGAAAACCACGGGGGGTGGTGGTCATGGCCAAAGCACTTGCTAGCAGGGAAGCCAGTTAAACACTATATTTATCCCGGATGTTTTGTGAACGGTGTAAAGTTCCATTCATTGGCCCGAGACGAAGGAAGAAGAACACAAAACAGTGGGATAGCGGTTGGGAAAGACAATGATCTATATTACGGGGCTATTGTATATGTGGTTCAGCTATGTTACGGGAATGATGTCAACGTTTTCCTATTCAAGTGCAGATGGTTCAAGCGTACAAAGGAAGACCTAGGACTATTATCAGTCGATACAAACTCTAGCTGGTATGAGGATGAGCCTTTCGCTCTCGCCACCTTAGTTCGGCAGGTGTTCTATCTCGACGATCCAAAAGCCGGTGAAGGGTGGAAAATAGTGAACCATATCTCTCACCGAGGAATATGGAATACAGAGACAATTGAAGGGACACCGACGACGACTGAAGATGCTGCTGAACCAGAAAGAGACATTCCTGCCTATCAAGAGCCTAATATTTCTGTCATCCGCTCCGATATAATGGACCTGGTTCAAGATGGTGAACGGTTACCCATGCCTTATGGTTGTACAGATCTAACTGAAGATGAGATTATCGATGAGGTAGATGAAGAAGACGAGCAGGAAGAGGACGCGGACGACGACTCAGGTTATTCGTCGGACGATGTTGAGTACGATGACGAGGATGAGCCGTCGTCTAACGGGGATGAGGACGATGACGATTATGACGAAGGGTACGGTCATACGACGAGGATTATTAATTGGTAATTAATTATTCTAATTATTGTAATATATGATCGATGCAGGTTTACGGTAATTAATTAATCCGAATTATATATCCTGGACAACGGAGAAATTAATTGCAGGTTGTCGCCCTTGGGTATTTTGGCTATCTCCCTAAATCCTCGACCCTAAATCTAGCAAATCGGATCGATCGATCATTTATTTAATTTTTTTTTTATTCAAAATATTTGAACGGACACCTGAATTCAGGGTCTATACACCTGGACGACGGAGATGAGATATTCCGTCGACGTTTATATTAGGTCCCCCGTCATTTTCACCTTTGGCGCCCCGCCAAATCTCAATCTCATATAAAACCCTAAATCCTGGACCCTAAATCTAGCAGATCGGATCGATCGATCAATTTTTTAATTATATTTTTGAATTAGAATAATTGAACGGACACACAAATGACCGGGGACGACCTAAACCGTAAACCCTAAGGCCCTAACCCCTGAATTTGGGGTTTATCACTTGAACGACGGAGAAGGTCATTCTCCGTCGTCCAAGTTTGTACCTGAACCACGGAGAATGACCTTCTCCGTCGTTCAAGTGATAAACCCTATACCCTATACCCTAAGGACCCCTAGCCCCTGAATTCAGGGTCTATACACCTGGACGACGGAGATGAGATTTTCCGTCGTCCAGGTTAGTACCTGGACGACGGATAATATCATGTCCGTCGTCCAGGTGATTACCTGGACGACGGAAAAGCTCATATCCGTCGTCCAGGTGCAGATATCGTAAATTTTTCTAAGACAACGACCATCTAGACCTTCTTCCAATGCATATTCTCTTCGTCAAGACTTTAGAGTAAACAATTCTTGGTGTGTGAGCTTCGACGGTTCGAATATCGGAGTTGCGAAATGCCTTGTATCCACGTTTTTGGTTTGTTAAATTCTCGGTTTTGCAGTTGACTGTGCCGATGAAACCCTTCCCGAACTTATTATTTTATGGTCCTTTGAAGACAATTATATATTATGTTACGACGAACATATCCAACGGTTGTTTTGTCCAAATTCAATTTCGTTAATACTCTGCTGCAAATGAGCCTCTACTCATGAACACTTAAGTCGTAAGGATTAGTCGATACTTAACAACTTTCAAAACGAAAAATTATTCGTCGGTTCAAATTTAACTGTTCATATATACGATGTGTTCATCGATATTGGACGACTATTTCACTCGAATGACAGATCGCTAAATTCCTAGCGAATTATTTTTAAAATTTTTTTAACGTAATTTGAACCTGGACGACGGAGTTGGCCATTCTCCATCGTCCAGGTGTTCACCTGGACGACGGAGAATGACCATCTCCGTCGTCCAGGTTCAAATTACCATGGCGGTTCGAATTGTTATTTTTTTATTTTTTCCATTTAATTTTCACTTGGACGACGTAGATGGTCATTCTCCGTCGTCCAAGTCCAAAATTATGGCGGTTCAATTTACCGCTTCCGTTTTTGAGACCGCTTGAATTTTCACTTAGACGACGGAGAATTCATTCTTCGTCGTCTAAGTCCAAAATCATGGCGGTTCAAAACGTCCCGCCGATCAATTGGCACCGCTTGAAATTTTTTGAAACCGCCACTTAGACGACGGAAAACACTGTTTCCGTCGTCCAAGTTAACTTAGACGACGGAGAATAGTGCTCCGTCGTCTAAGTGTAACTCTATAAATAGAACAGCACCCCCCTCCTTTTCTCATTCCATCTCCTCTCATCTCCTCCTCTCCTCTCCTCTCCTCTCCTCCGGCAATCCTCCTCCGGCGACACTACTCTTCCGATATTCCGGCGAAATTCCGACGAGGTAATAATTCTATTTTTTAACTCTTTAACATTTTTTTATTTAATTAATTATTTAATTTCTAAATAGTTTTAATTTATTAGTTTTAAATAATAAATAGTTGTAATTATAATAATTATTTTGTTGTTATTATTATTATTTAGTAATCATTATTAGTTGTTAATTATTTGGTAATGAATAATTATTAATTAAAATTAATTAATAGTAATAATAATAATTGTTAATAATAATTAATTATATTGGTAAATGAATAATTATTATTAAATGCATGATAAATAATAATTCATTATTTTCATTATTGTTTTAATTAATTGATAATTACGTGTATTGTCTAGTAAATTGCATGGTAGTACGTCTTCGATTTAAATTTAGTACATAGGCTTGGTTTATTAAGTCGCACTCTTTGGAATAGATGGCGCCTCTTTTCCTAGCTTATCTCCTTAATCCCTCGTGATGTGTGGATTTCATCACCGCACACCATAACCTAAGTGAAGTTATGGACACGAGGTTCAGGGCGGAGTTTGCAAAGGACTTGAGGGAGTGTAAATTTTCGAAAAATTAGCCGAATGTCGGACATGGTGTCTAAAAACGGGTTATGACTGGTGACAGGATTTGGACTAAGAAAGACTTTTGTCGAAATTAGTCCTGCCTCTCGCGTTATCTCTATCCCTAACTGCCCATGTTTTTCAATTTAACCAAGGCTGATTAATTGAAAATTTACACTTTATCGCGCGGTTCGCACGTCCATTGAACGACCGAAAAAGCCAAGTTTGTGTACTCTATTTAAATCTTAACCGTACTTAATTAGCATAAATTTTGCACTTGTAATTATTATGGTAAGTAGGTATTATAACAACGTACTCCTAGGTTTAAATGGCTCCATCCGGCAAGAAGAAAGCGCAACAGGAGGCAGAAGATGCCATGCTCCGAATGTTGGCGGACCAAGTCGGTTGGGTTCAACAGGAGGGCAACGACGCCCTCAATCCGGACCCTTCATCTGGTTCGGAGGCGGCGCCTGTTGGGAAAATTCCGTCTGCCCCATTTATCTTTGGCGGTGATGACGTCGACCCTTTTTCAACTCCGATGCCCGGTACTGGTTCAACGGCAAGTACTCAGGCGTCCTCGACCACGGAATCAATCATGTACAGCGCCCGCCGTAAGCAAAGGACGACCCCCACTGACCCGGAACCGAAAAGGACTCGGGGTCTCGTTAAAGGGGGCAAAGCGGAGAAAATTTGCAAGGCGACCGGGAAAAAGATCGACTTGCCCTACGACGAATTCACTGGTGGCCCTCCCACAGCTCAGCTAGAAAGTCTCTCGGCGCATAGCATAGGGTCAATCGTCCGTAGCCGAGTTCGTCTCACTGCCCCTACTTGGAAGGAGGCGCCGGATAATGAGAAGGCGAAAGTCTTTAAAGATCTTTCGGTACGTAATACGTCCAATTTAGTTATTATATAATATTGTTAATATTAGTTATAATTTCATAATATATACGATTATAATTTTCTATTTATTTTTGATAGGAACAATTTGCGGTGGATCCGACGCCGGCGATGTTGAGGCATATCAACCAAACCGCCAACTCCATCTACAAAGATTGGAAGTACAGGCTCCATCAGTACTTCCAAACTTACGGTCCCTCGCCTCCCCCCGTAGAGCTGCGTGGGGATAGAGAAGATGAGTGGGAGTGGTTGTGTAACCACTTTGCCGATGACGAATTTAAGGTGTTAATTTACTTTTTTTTATTTCAATTAAGATAATTGAATTATTTAAATTTTAGTTATTAATTTTTTAATGATTTAATTATGTTGTGTAACAGAAATTCTCCGGTGTCAACAAAGCCAACCGGGGGAAGAAGGACAAACACCATACTACCGGCGCCAAGCAGTTCATTCAAATAGCCAAGGAGCACAAGGATAAGGGCTCCAAACACCCTTATCTTGATGCAAGCATAAGCGCGTACGTGACGCCTGGGCTCGATAATGAAGCGAGTCAATGCTGCGTAAGTGATATATATGTGCTTTTAATTATAGTAATTATTATTTAAATATTATTTCATTATAATAAATTAATTATTCTTTTGTAGGCAAGGGTGATAGAGCGTGCGCAAGAAGAGTTGGCTAACGCTCAGCTTGCGTTCCCAGATGTGCCGCCGGAAGACCTGCCTCCTCTATCCTTAGAGAGCCAAATTGCAATCGCGGATGAGGTCTACGGTCGTAGAGCTGGCAAGGAGGTTAGGCACTTCGGGCCTAGGGTGGTACGAGATTTGTCGACGACCTCCGACTCATCATCTACGGGAGGTTCGGGCCAGCGGAGAAGGACTCAGGCTGCGGCCGTCGAAGCAGCCATTCAAGAGGCTCGACTGGCACGAGAGGAGAATCAATCTATGCGGCAAAGACTTGACGAACAACAAGCACAAATAGCCCAACTCATCGCCTCATGCAACAAAATCGAGAAGTATGTCAACCTCCTCCGAACCCACACCCCGATGACAACGACCCGGCTGGAGGCGGAGGACTCGGTGGCGCATCTGCTCCTCCAGTGTATTAGCTAGCTAGTAGTTTATTGTCTCGTTTCTTTCCGCATTCCGAACAATATTTTAATTTTTAATTTATGGGTTTTTTCGATTATTCATGTATGTACAAATTAATTTTAATTATTTAATAAATACTTAATATTCAAAATTTAGTTTATTTAATTAATTTTAGCATTTTTTATTATTTAAATTAAATTAATAATATTTAATTACAATTTTTTTTTTAAATTAAAAAGTCACTTGGACAACGGAGAACTAAGTATCCGTCGTCCAAGTGACTACCTGGGCCACGGAGAATGATAAGTTCTCCGAGGCTCAGGTAAACACCTGGACAACGGAGACTTAGTTCTCCATCGTCCAAGTGACTACCTGGGCAACGGACAACGTATCATTCTCCGTGGCCCAGGTTGTCACTTGGACGACGGAGATTAAGTTCTCCGTCGTCCAGGTTCTCACCTGGGCCACGGAGATAGTTAGCTTCTCCGTGGCCCAGGTGATCACTTGGACGACGGAGAACTTAATCTCCGTTGTCCAAGTGCCTATTTAATTGTTTTTGAAAAATTAAATTATAATTAAATATTATTAATTTAATTTATTATTAATTGAATTTAAATAATGAAAAATGATAAAATTAAATAAATAAACTAAATTTTTAATATTACATAATTATTAAATAATTAAAATTAATTTGTACATACACATCCAAAAAACCCATAAAAATGAAAATATTTTTCGAAATGCGGAAAGAAATGAGATAATTAATAAACTACTGCTAGCTAATTAACACACTGAAGGAGCAGATGCACCGCCGCGTCCCCCGCCTCCAGCCGGGTCGTCGTCGTCGCGGTATGGGTTCGGAGGAGGTTGACATACTTCTCGAGATTGTTGCATTAGGGCGATGAGTTGGGCTATTTGTGCTTGTTGCTCGTCAAGTCTTTGCCGCATGGATTGATTCTCCTCTCGTGCCAGTCGATTCTCCTCTCGTGCCAGTCGAGCCTCTTGAATGGCTGCTTCGAAGGCCGCAGCCTGAGTCCTTCTCCGCTGCCCCGAACCTCCCGTAGATGATGAGTCGGAGGTCGTCGAAAAATCTCGAACCACCTTATGCGCGAAGTGCCTAACCTCCTTGCCAGCTCTACGACCGTAGACCTCATCCGCGATTGCAATTTGGCTCTCTATGGATAGAGGACGCAGGTCTTCCGGCAGCACATCTGGGAACGCAAGCTGAGTGTTAGCCAATTCTTCCTGCGCACGCTCTATCACCCTTGCCTACAAAAGAATAATTAATTTATTATAATGAAATAATATTTAAATAATAATTACTATAATTAAAAGCATATATATATATATATATCACTTACGCCACATTGACTCGCTTCATTATCGAGCCCAGGCGTCACATACGCGCTTATGCTTGCATCAAGATAAGGGTGTTTGGAGCCCTTATCCTTGTGCTCCTTGGCTATTTGAATGAGTTGCTTGGCGCCGGAAGTATGGTATTTGTCCTTCTTCCTCCGGTTGGCTTTGTTGACACCGGAGAATTTCTGTTAGACAACATAATTAAATCATTAAAAAATTAATAACTAAAATTTAAATAATTCAATTATCTTAATTGAAATAAAAAAAGTAAATTAACACCTTAAATTCGTCATCGGCAAAGTGGTTACACAACCACTGCCACTCATCTTCTCTCTCCCCACGCAGCTCTACAGGGGGAGGCACGGGACCGACAGTTTGGAAGTACTGATGGAGCCTGTACTACCAATCTTTGTAGATGGAGTTGGCGGTTTGGTTGATATGCCTCAACATCGCCGGTGATGGATCCACCGCAAATTGTTCCTATCATAAATAAATAGAAAATTATAATCGTATATATTATGAAATTATAACTAATATTAACAATATTATATAATAACTAAAATTGTACGTATTACGTACCGAAAGTTCTTTGAAGACTTTCGCCTTCTCATCATCCGGCACCTCCTTCCAATTAGGGGAATTAATTCGAACCCGGCTACGAACGATTGACCCTATGCTATGCGCCGAGAGACTTGCTAGCTTAGCTGTGGGAGGGCCACCGGTGAAATTGTCGTAGGGCAAGTCGTTCTTTTTCCCGGTCGCCTTGCAAATTTTCTTCGCTTTGCCCCCTTTAACGAGACCCCGAGTCCTTTTCGGTTCCGGGTCAGTGGGGGCCCTCCTTTGCTTACGAAGGGTGCTGTACATGATAGATTCAGCGGTCGAGGACGCCTGAGTACTTGCCGTTGAACCGGTACCAGGCGTCGGAGTTGAAAAGGGGTCGACATCATCACCGCTGGAGATAAATAGGGCAGAGGGTTGAACCCAACCGACTTGGTCCGCGAAGTGGAGGAGCATGGTATCTTCTGCCTCCTGTTGGGCTTTTTTCTTGCGAGATGGAGCCATTTCAACCTAGGAGTACGTTGTTAAAATACCTACTTACCATAATAATTACAAGTGCAAAATTTACGCTAATTAAGTACGGTTAAGATTTAAATAGAGTACACTAGCTTGGCTTTTTCGGTCGTTTAATGGACGTGCGACCCGCGTGATAAAGTGTAAATTTTCAATTAATCAGCCTTGGTTAAATCGAAAAACATGGCCAGTTAGGGATAGAGATAACGCTAGAGGCAGGGACTAATTTCGACAAAACACCTATTGGTGTCATCTTTCTTAGATCCAAAACCTGTCACCAGTCATAACCCGTTTCTAGACACCATGTCCGACATTCGGCCAATGTTTCGAAAATTTACACTCCCTCAAGTCCTTTGCAAACTCCGCCCTCAACCTCGTGTCCATAACTTCACTTAGGTTATGTTGTGCGGTGATGAAATCCACACATCACGAGGGGTTAAGGAGATAAGCTAGGAAAAGAGGCGCCATCTATTCCAAAGAGTGCGACTTAATAAACCAAGCCTATGTACTAAATTTAAATCGAAGACGTACTACCATGCAATTTACTAGAAAATACACGTAATTATCAATTAATTAAAACAATAAATAATGACAATAATAAATTATTATTTATCATGCATTTAATAATAATTATTCATTTACCAATATAATTAATTATTATTAACAATAATTATTATTACTATTATTTAATTACAATAAATATTATTTACCAAATAACTATTATAATAACTAAATAATTAAATGATAACAACCAAATATTAATTAGAATAATTATAATAACTAAATGATTACTAAATATTAATAATGACCACTAAAAATTATTATAATTACAATAATGAATTATTTAAAACTAATTATTCAATTATATTTAGAAATTAATTAATTAATTAAAAATAAAGTTAATAAGGTAAAAAATAGAAATTTACCTCGCCGGAGTAATCGGGAATATCGTTGAGTCGTCGGAGAGGAGGAACCACGCCGGAAAATTTGTCGTCGGAGCGTCGCCGGAGGATGAAAATCGCCGGAGGAGAGGAGAGGAGAGGAGAGGAGGAGAGGAGAGGAGATGGAATGAGAAAAGGGGGGGGGGGTGCTGTGCTATTTATAGGCTTTCATTTAGACGACGGAGCATTATTTTCCGTCATCTAAGTGCACTTGGACGACGAAAACAGTGTTTTCCGTCGTCTAAGTGACGGTTTAAAAAAATTTGAAGCGGCGCCAATTAATCGGCGGGACGTTTGGAACCGCCTTAAATTTGGACTTAGACGACGGAGAATTAAATCTCCGTCGTCTATGTGGAAATTCAAGCGGTGCCCAAAAATGAGGCGGTAAATCGAACCGCCATGATTTTTGACTTGGACGACGGAGATGTCATTCTCCGTTGTCCAGGTGAACACCTGGACGACGGAGAATGACATCTCTGTCGTCCAAGTGAAATTTACATTGAAAAAAAAATAAAAAATAAATTGAACCGCCATGGTAATTTGCACCTGGACGACGGAGATGGTCATTGTCAGTCGTCTAGGTGCAAATTACGTAAAAAAAAATTTAAAAATTAATTCGCTAGGAATTTAGCGATCTGTCATTCGAGTGAAATAGTCGTACAATATCGATGAACGCATCGTATATATGAACAGTTAAATTTGAACCGCCGAATAATTTTACGTCTTGAAAGTTGTTAAGTATTGACTAATCTGTACGACTTAAGTGTTCTTGAGTAGATGCTCATTTGCAGCAGAGTATTAACAAATTGAATTTGGACAAAACAACCGTTGGATATGTTCGTCGTAACATAATATATAATTACAGTAAAGGACCAGAAAATAATAAGTTCGGGAAGAGTTTCATCGGCACAGTCAACCGCAAAACCGAGAATTTCACAAACCGGAAACGTGGATACAAGACATTTCGCAACTCCGATTTTTGAACCGTCGAAGCTCACACACCAAGAATTATTTACTCTAAAGTCTTGACGAAAAGAATATGCATTGGAAGAAGGTCTAGATGGTCGTTGTCTTAGAAAAAATTACGAAATCTTCACCTGGACGACGGATAATCTCATCTCCGTCATCCAGGTGTATAGACCCTGAATTCAGGGGTTAGGGGGCCTTACTGTTTAGGTTTTAGGGTTTGTGAACTTGGACGACGGAGATGAGTGTCTCCGTCGTCCAAGTTCACACCTGGACGACGGATAATGACCATCTCCGTCGTCCAGGTGTAAAAATCTTGATTTCAGGGGTTAGGGCCTTAGGGTTTAGGGTTTAGGTCGTCCAGGGTCATTTGTGTGTCCGTTCAATTATTTTTAATCAAAAAAAAATTAAAAAAATGATTGATCGATCCGATTTGCTAGATTTAGGGTCGAGGATTTAGAGAGATAGCCAAAATACCCAAAAGGCGACAACCTGCAATTAATTTCTCCGTTGTCCAGGATATATAATTCGGATTAATTAATTAATTTAATTTAGTTTACGTACGTCGGTCGATCCGATCTGATCGAGCATGGACGCGTGTAATTAATTAATTAAGTACAAAAAGTCGAAGATATACGTACATATATACATTCTCCTCCTTATAATATTTATATTAATTATTGATTGATGATACATCGATCATATATTACAATAATTACATAAATTAATTACCAATTAATTTTTCTCGTCTTAGTTAAGTAGTCATCATCATAATCCTCATCATCCTCGTCCCCGGTATCCGATTGATCATCCTCCTCATCATACTCAACATCGTCCGACGAATAACCTGAGTCCTCGTCCGCGTCCTCATCCTGCTCGTCTTCTTCATCTTCTTCATTAATGGCATCGATAATCTCATCTTCAGTTAGATCTGTACAACCATCTGGCATGGGTAACCGTTCACCATCTTGAACCAGGTCCATTATATCGGAGCGGATGACAGAAATATTAGGCTCTTGATAGGCAGGAATGTCTATTTCTGGTTCAGCAGCATCTTCAGTCGTCGCCGGTGTCCCTTCAATTGTCTCCGTATTCCATATTCCTCGATGAGAGATATGGTTCACTATTTTCCACCCTTCACCGGCTTTCGGATCGTCGAGATAGAACACCTGCCGAACTAAGGTGGCGAGAGCAAAAGGCTCATCCTCATACCAGCTTGAGTTTGTATCGACTGATAATAGGCCCAGGTCTTCCTTTGTACGCTTGAACCATCTGCACTTGAATAGGAAAACGTTGACATCATTCCCGTAACATAGCTGAACCACATATACAATAGCCCCGTAATATAGATCATTGTCTTTCCCAACTGCTACCCCACTGTTTTGTGTTCTTCTTCCTTCATCTCGGGCCAATGAATGGAACTTTACACCATTCACAAAACATCCGGGATAAATATAGTGTTTAATCGGCTTCCCTGCTAGCAAGTGCTTTGGCCATGACCACCACCCCCCGTGGTTTTCAGATTTTTGCAGATCAATCATCTGCGAAAAAGGGCAAATTAATATAAGGGTTTACTTTCTACAAACATGATCGATATGTATATAAATTACAAATTAAATACCGAGACGTACGTACGTACCCATTGCAAGAAATAATCGGGAAACTTCTTCTTAACCATTTTCTCAATCCACGCCGAACTCTTGTTTTGATTTAACGCCTGAAGCCTCTCCCTGTATGACATCATGTACGGCTCAACTTCGTTACAGTCTCGCAACACTACCCAATGTGCCTCAATAAGTTCTTCCCGTGTTAACGATTCCTTTAATACTCCTCTAAACGGTCGGACGACATTGGTGACGACAGAAAGATTGATGCGGACACTGCGATCGGAGGCAGTGGGAGGTGGTGGATCTTTGAGGTACCTGTTGCAGTAAGTAACACACTCATGCATTAGGTATGTCTCTGCTATGGAGCCATCCGGGGCCGACCTGTTTTTGACGAATGACTTATACTGTCCAAGCTGTCTACAAAATCAAACGTACAATAAGAATAAGTACATATAGCTAGCTAGTAATCTCCAGTGGAACAAATTATGACTCGAAAAACCTGTATAATTAATTAGTTGTACGTACCTTTCTTGAGGATACATCCAAGTGTACTGGACCAGACCAGAAATGAGCACCTGCTCGGGCAGGTAGATCATTAGGTGAATCATGATGTCAAAGAAAGCAGGGGGAAAAATCCTCTCTAGTTTGCAAATGATGTGCACAATTTGTTGTTGCAATTCCACCACATCTGACTTCTTTAATTATCTGGCGCATAACCTCTGCCACCATCTGCATAATGCCATTATTGGTTCTACGACGTCCCGAGGAAAGTATGGTCAAATTACCAGTGGAATCAGACGTTGCAGCATAACGTGATAGTCATGTGTCTTTAGACCAACAAACTTGTGTTGCACCTCGTCCACTGCTCCAGTTAGAGTAGCTGCATACGTAGCCGGATAACGAACGCCCTTAAACCAGTGAAATACAGAACGTCTAAGTGTCGGCTTCACTGTGTAAGGTGCAGCTGGCATCTTGTTGTACACTCCTTTCCTATCCCTCCTCAACCACAAGGGACGACGTAGATTCATTGATTCCAAATCTTTGCGCGCTTTGGGAGTATCTTTAGTCTTGAACTTAATACCGAGAATTGTTCCCACCACGCTGTCGCACACATTCTTTTCTATGTGCATCGCGTCCAAGTTGTTCCTCAGCTTCAACTTCGACCAGTAAGGGAGTTCAAAGAATATACTCTTGTGATCCCAATAGCTCAGATCATGTGGAGGAATTGGATTGCATTTCTTTACATCTGCGTCATTGCTCAACACACCAAAGTCGAAATAGCTCAACCTCTCTAAAATCTCTTCGCCCGACCAACTACGGGGTTTAGGATTGTTCTCTACCGTCCTGTCGAAATGAGCTTCATCCTGTCGCCACGGGTGGTCGTGAGGAAGTTATCTACGGTGACCCAAGTAACACACCTTCCCCGCGTGCCAACTAGAGTTCACGTCGTCCAAACATATAGGATATCCATTATATCCTTTTGTCCTGCAGTCTGCCAACATCCCATACGCTGGAAAATCGCTGATCGTCCACATTACGGCAGCCCTCATCGTGAACATCGTGTCAGTGAATTTGTCATAAGTTGGGACTCCATTTTCCCACAACAGTTTCAGCTCGTCGATCAAAGGTCTGAGGTAGACATCTAAGCACTTCCCTGGAGATTTAGGACCTGGAATTAGTACAGTAAGGAAATTAAATTCCTTGTTCATGCACATCCACGGAGGCAAGTTGTACGGCATCAGAATAACTGGCCAAGTGCTGACGGCGGAGCTATTACTTCCCCAAGGATTGAATCCGTCTGTAGATAGGCCGAGTCTAACATTTCTAACCTCTGAAGCAAAGTCTCCAAATTCTCTGTCGAAATGTTTGAAACCCTCCCTATCTGCGGCGTGTCGCATGACATCGTCATCTATTCGCTTTTCTGCGTACCATCGCATCGCCTCTGCTGTGTGTAGAGACATGTACAGGCGCTGCAATCTGGGAATCAAGGGAAAATATCGCACAACTTTCACATGAATTCTCTTTTTCGAACTCTTCCTATTCACCTGGAATCTGCACTGGCCACATACGGGACAATAGTCCAAATCTTTATACTCTTTGTAAAATAGCACACAATCATTCGGACATGCGTCAATTATCCTCTACTTTAGGCCGATGCTGCTCAAGATATTTCTAACCTTATAATGAGATTTAGGAAGATTGTGATCATCAGGAAGCAACTTACATATTTGCTCCTAAATTTCGTCAAAAGCACTCACTGAAATTTTGTGCTTCACTTTTATCTTCATTTGCTCCATCACATATTGCAACACATTCTCTCGACATCCAGGGAACACCGGGGTCTGCGCTTCAAGTAGCAGAATCCGGTTGTACTTATCCATCTCACTAGTGTCAGTGGCCAAGCTAGCAGCGGGAAATGTGTCATCATGCTCATGAGTGGTCCTGTAACCTCCGTCTTGGTGTTGGTGTCCACCATGACTAAATCCCGGAAACGCATCATGGACCAAATCTGCAGTTGGGTTGCAAGCTGGGGGTCCGGCACCACTGCCGCTGGATGAGGCACCATGGTAACTGTACCCTGAGCTGAAGTATGCTGTGCTGAACTCTACTGCTTCACCATGCTCGCTCTATGTAGTGTAACTCCACATCATACCATTTTCGTACAGGTGTTGCACCATAACATTAACCTCCACATACTGACAATTAAGACATTTCTGGCACGAACACCTGAAACGCTTCTTTCCCTGACCATGTTCTATCGCAAAATTCACAAATTCGCTAATTCCATCCATATACCGGACATCACATCTATTCTTCAACTTCATCCAACTCTTGTCCATACTGCTACAAAATATTATAATTAATTAATTATTACATATATATATTAGTCCATTAATTTACGCTTAATTATACGTACTCGATCTACATCGATCCATCAATTACGTACGTAATTTAATCTGTATATATAGCTAACATCCATGCATGTATGTACGTTAATTTTCACTAAATATATATTAAGCAAATTTTAACTGTGTACGTACCTGCTGGCCTTCTCGATATCAGTTAATTAAGCTAGCAATCTAGTCAGCGGAGATCCCTGATCCTAGCCTGATCCTTCTTTCTCCTTCTCCCTTCTCCCTTCTCCTTCTTCTTCGATCTTCAAAATTTCACGCGGGACAGAGGATCGGATGGAATGAAGAGAGTTTGGCATCGGGCTTATATAATTCTTCACTTAGACGACGGAGGTGTCGGTACGTCGTCTAAGTGGAAGTTAATTACTCGGACCACGGCGTGTCGGTCCGAGGTCCAGGTGATCACCTGGACGACGGAGAATACCATATTCATCGTCCAGGTGTACACCTAGAGGACGGAGAAGTCTCCGAGGTCCAAGTGGTCACCTGGATGGACGACGGAGAAGTCTCCGTCGTCCTAGTGTCACTTGGACCACGGAACAATTACGTTTTCGTGGTCTAAGTGCTGTTTTCTTGTAGTGAACTCATTTATCAAGTCGCGCGTCGACTGATCCTCAACAGGATCCACAACCTTATTGACACGGAAAAAACGCCAAGGAGGCATACTAATGAATAAGACATTATACACAACAAACAAGACGTAATCATGGAACTTCAAACATTTGAAAGCATACAACACCCAGAGCATTGATGAGTATCCGCCGGCCGGTCGGGTCATCGCTCCAGACATGCTGTACATTCTCAAATATCCTTAGTAAACACGACTACAAAAGTCTACAAAACCTAAAACCTAATGCTCTGATACCAAACTGAAAGGACCCAACCCCGATTTAGTTTCCTAAACCGGAATCAAACCCCTTTTGAAACACGAACTTGCAAAAACCATAGAAATTTCGGCAGAGTTTCACTATATCGTGGAATTACCATTAACCTGCACCCGAAAAACACAGTTCATCCTATGCCACAAAAGCCAAACCGTGGGCACTAATCCCATCCGGATTTCTCAATATCATATCATTATGTAAAGTAATAAACAAAAGCTGTAACTTTACAGAAATTCGGGGAAAAATCATATGAAAATACAACATCAGAGTATTCAGAGCGACCTCTAGTATATATATATATACATAAATACACAATAGTAGGCTAAACAAGAAACCTACAGAAAAAGAAAGGTAGCTCGAACACTAAGCCTTTGACTGCGACGTGTGACACCAGAATCCGAACTGTAAATTGGGCACAGAAATCGAAAATGTGACGACCCGGAATAGAATCAGTAGTGTTAATCAGCTTAAGCCATGAGGTTATGCGTAATCGCAGATTTCCGATAGTTGATTGAATCACCAGACTTGATCACGACTTAATTATTGGCCAAGAATTTGAGTTGAGTCTCTTCTTGAGAGTTGTAGTATGCGTGATTTCGAGTTCGTGGGCGGTTTCGGATCATTATTTGGACGACCGAGGAATATAATATGAATATTTGAAATTTCGGTATATTGTCGAGGTTATCCATTTGTGTTCGAGTTTATTCGAATCGTGATTGTGATCCGTTTTGAACCGTTGATCGACCTGAACCGTAGATGGAATGATTATCGACTTGATTTGCGAGTTTCGCGATTTGTCGTGATTTCGACATAATCTGCTATTATGGCGGCTTTCTTAGCGACTAAATTATCGGGCGAGAATTTGATTTGGGATCCTTCGCAGAAGTTGTTGAGAATTTAATTTCGAGCTCGTGGGAACTTCCGGAGGATTATTCCGAGTTACGAGGATTAAGTTATGAATATTTTCGACCGTTGATCGTTTAATCAGATAAACTTGTGATGGTTTGAACAGTTGACTTTTTATCGGATTGGTCAATGTGTTTGACTTTGGGTGGTAATTGAAGAACTTGTCGAGATGAGTTTGTTGCCGCGAGAATTATTGAAAACGGATTTACGACGCGAAAGTTACAGGTGTTTGAAGTTTATCGAAAAGTGTATTTTGGAAGTTTCTATAATTGGCAAGTATTTAATGAGGGTTTCTATTTTGAGCAAGTCAAACTTGCATTTACTGATGTTGACCGAGTCAACTCGGTGGAGGAGGGAGGTGCGACGGGGCACTACGGCTCGCCGGTGGTGGGCTGCCGTCCGGCCACCTCCGGCCTTGGGCTTGGACCCATTCTCTTCACTTCGACGTCCTCCACCTATCCCCGGCCACCTTTCCCGGCGTGGGTCACCGGAGGAAGAAGATTTTCCGGCCTAAAGTTGGAGGAATTTTGGGAATTTCGGGTTGTAATATTCTAGCCAAATTGAGCTACATGAAGCACTGGGCTTTGAAGCTCTCATCACCATGAATCTAACCATATAGGTATGGAGTTCCAATTCGATTTGTACATGGAGAATTGATGGATCAAAGTTTGTGAGTGATTTCGGTTTTGCTTGAAATTGAGCTAGTTAGAGTTTGAATTGATCTTTGGTGTAGTTATGGAAGTTGCTTGTTGGATGATTTTGAGTGGAATAGGCTTTGGTCCGCCTGGAAATTTCATGGTTGGGTGGCACCGCCGCTGCCGGCGGCAGTCAACGGTCGTCAACGGTGGTCAAAGTTGACTTTTTGGGGTTTTCGTCGAGTTGTATGTCGTTTCGCTCGGAATCGCGCCCCGATCGCAGTGGTGAGGTTTGTTTTTCGATTTGAGCATCCGAAATTATAGCGAGGTTTTGTGATGTGATTATCGGATTTTCGACAATTCGTCGTAATTGAATTATGTGTTTCCAAGAACGGTTGTTTCTCGTGATATGATTCGAAGTACTGAGTTATGATTTTGAGAAATGGATTTTATGATTATTCAGGGGTTCGTGATCGTTCGTTTGGCGAAGGATTTTCCGCCGGATCACGGGATTAACGCGAACTGCGTTACGCTAGTCTGTGAGTGGACATTTCTTTTCGCGGATTAATTGCGAGTCTTTTTTGTACGTTTTACGAACTTGAGCATGCTGTATGATCATGATTTTTATGAGCATGTGTTTTACGATTATATATTTACGAATATGCGTATACGAATATACATACATACATATATTATGTTTTATGCATGTGCATGGAAAGGATTTATGATTTGGTTTACACAGAGTACAGTTTCAGTTATCAGGGTTGTATTGATACACATTGGCTTCTCGGCTGATCCCCGAGTATGCTCCGGGGGGGACAGATATCCTGACCCGAGGCCTTTCTGGCTAGGAATCACGTGTGGGTTTGGGATCCCGTGATTCAGGCTGTACTAGCGCGAGGGAGTCCATGAGAGACCCCGTGGTATTTATGGTGTATGCTCTGTACGCGTGAGGAGTTAGAGTCTCTCTCGTGTACCATATGATTTTTATGCATTTAGACTCGCATATGTTTTTATAACATATATTATTCGGCGAAAGACATTTATTTTCGTCCACGCACTCTAACGGTTTTCATGTCTTTCCCCTGGGCTTTTCTGTTTCCATGCCCAGTTTGCAGTTCAGATTCTGGTGTCGCACGTCGTGGTCGGAGGCATAGTATTCAAGCGATGTTTCTTTTATGGTAGGTTCTTAGTTTGGCCTACTATTTCTATATCTATATTAGAAGTCGCTCTGAGTATTCTAATGTATACTTTCATACGATTTTCCCCGGATTTCTGTAAAATGTAGTTACATTTATTACTTTACATTACTGTCATGATATTGAGAAATCCGGATGGGATTGGTGCCCACGGTTTGGTTTTTTTGGCATAGGATGAAGTGTATTTTCCGAGTGCAGGTTAATGGCAATTCCGCGTTAGTAGCGTTACTCTTCCCAAATTTTGATGGTTTTTGTTTGTTCGTGTTTTCAAAAGGGGTTTGATTCCAGTTTAGGAAACTAAATCGGGGTTAGGTCCTTTCAGAAAAGCCCAGGGGAAAGGCAAATAAAATCGTTAGAGTGAGTAGACGAAAATAATCATATGCCTTTCACCATTTATATAACATAAAAACAATGCGAGTTCTTAAAATAAATGGAGGTGTCAGGCGAATCTCTCAAGCCTGACGGTCAAACGAATATCTCAAGCCCGACGGTGATAGACTAGGCGAATCTCTCAAGCCTAGTGGGCACATCAGGAGAATCTCTCAACCCTGGAACTGAACTACCGGTGATCTGCCGAGTAGTCAATACATCGATGCTAAGTAAATGCCATCACCAATAAAACATAAAACAATACCTCTAAAACAATATATAATCTCAATACTATACTGGAAATCAATACTGAAACCAAGAACTCGCTACGACAGTGTAAATAAATGTCCACTCACAAACTTGCACGACGCAAAACGCGTTAATCCTGAGATCCAGCGGAAAATCCCTCACCACACGAATGATCACGATCCCCTGAATAATCACGAATACCACTGTTCAAAATCACATTTCAAAATCCTGAACCACATCTCGAGGACCAACCATTCCCGAAAAATTCAATAAACACACTATAAAACCTCGCTATAATTTCTGATGCTTAATTCAAAAATATAAACCTCACCACTGCGATCAGCGCGATTCCGAGCAAAATGACATAAAACTTGTCGAAAATCACCTCGGCCGGAAAACTGCCACCGGAAAATGTCATCGGCCCAGAAAATTTCATCCTACACATGTTTTTGAAGATCTCGACATTTCCAACAACTTTCTAGTTCGAAGTTAAGCCCAATTTTGACCGAAAAAGGTCCAAATCTCACCTTGAAGTTGAAAACCCTCGCCGAAATTCATGCACTCCGATCTCATCTGTCCAACCATGGCAAGGTGCAACACCACTTCTAAAAGTTTCCTCTTCCCAAGGGCTACAAAACCCCCAACAAGTCGACCACCATCTCGGCCGCCACCGCTGCCTCCGTCGCCGGCGATTTCGCCGGAAAACTCACCCAAAATTCCCGAACTTTGACAAACCATAACTTCTTCATCCGGCAACCAAAGTGAGTGAATGACCTATCAAAAGAAAGAGGAGCTCAAACCCGACAACTTTCATGAAGACACCATGGCCAAAAGACACCGCAATAAGGCTCACTGAAGGCAAACAAAACTCGGCCTGAAATGGGTCAGTTTTGACCCACGGGTCAACATGGTCAACATGCCAGATTTCCATTTTGGGAAACTTTCCAAAATCATCATGTATTTCTTCTGTATATATACCATACACGTATCGTCCAAATCGTATCGAAACCAAACGGATAAACATGACTAAATCCAACGGCCAAAAAAATTCATAACTTATTCCTCGTAACTCGAAATAATCCTCCAAAAACTCCCACGAACTCGAATCAAATTCTTGCCCGATAATTTAGTCGTTAACATACCCGCCATATCGTCAAAATCCCGACTAATCACGAAACTCGCAAATCAAGCCGATAAACATACCATTTTTGATTCGGGTTGTCACACCTGCATCTGATGGAGTTTACGTATAATAAAAGTTTTCACTCTAGCATTGGAATGTCACCGTATAAAGTTTTGTATGGGAAATAGTGTTAGACTCCCGTGTGCTGGAAAGAAGTAGGTGAAAAGAGCCTCATAGGTCTAGACATAGTTTAGGAGACCATAAAGAATGTCCAGATCATTCGAGACAGATTAAAGATTGCTTAAGATAGACAAAAGAGTTACTCAGACGTTAGACGAAAAGATCTTGAGTTTGAGGTGGGTGACTGGGTATTCTTAAAACTGTCTCCATGGAAAGGGTTTATGTGATTTCAGAAGCACGGTAAGCTCCAACCACGTTACATTGGACCTTATGAGATTATTGAGCATGTGGTTGCAGTGGCTTATCATTTGGAGTTACCGTCAGAGTTGGCATGAGTTCATGATGTATTCCACGTGTTACAAAAGTGCATTCCTAATCCCTTTCATGTCATTATACCTCATAAAATTTTGCTACGGGAGGACTTAGTTTATGTAGAGGAACCAGCAAAGATTCTTGACAACAAGAAGTAGGTTCTCCGAAACAAGGCCATATCTTTAGTGAAAATTTTGTGGAGGAATCATGCTGTAGAAGAAGCCACCTGGGAACCAAAGAAGCATATGAGGGAGTAGTACCCTCATCTCTTCTAGCAGGTATATAAATTTTGAGGTCAAAAATTTTGTAAGGGGGGTGGATTGTTACGACCCGAACCAAAATTACGCACTTATCGAATCGTATTAAACTGTATCGCGGATTAGTCGCAATAATTAGATTATTAACGAATTTTTCACCAAGAGAGAATTGGAATTGACGTTTTTCACATAAGTTATAGAGTATTTTATTTCGAGACCGTAGAAATTTTCGGAGAATTTTTTGGATAAGCGAGCTATTTCTTATGATTATCGAAAGTCGGCATGAGAAATTATTAAAAAAAATTATTTTTTGTTGGTTTAATCTCGACCATTAAATCATGATAAGACTGATTTTAGACCATTGATCTGATCAGCTACTTAAGGGTATAAATAGCAATTTATTTTTTCAGAAAAATCCTTATATCCGTTTCGGGCCCAAACTGTTTTGGATCGCATACGACCCGCACCTCACGCCGATCCGACCCGACCACATTCGCCATTTTTCGTCCCTCTACTCCGTCAAGAAAGGTAGGGTTTGGAAGCCTATGGCTTTTATGATGTTTTGCTGGGATTATCTGTAAGTTTATGCAGGTTTTTAAGGCGTCCCGATTCGGGTTTTAATCGTGGAGTTGTCGCCAGCGGTGACGGTGCTCCAACAAGTTTTGGCAGTCAGGAGTTGAGGGTTATTGAAGCCCTCCTCCCCCTAATTCATTTTAGGTAGGTCTTGTGGTCCGTCGAGGCACCACGACGGAGCTTCGATGGTGGGGTGTTCGACCGACGGTTTTAAGGTCAGTGACTTTCGATTGATTTTACGACCATTCTACATCGAATTGGTGTAGGGTATAGTTAGGAAAGTTAATGGTTCGTAGAGAGGAAGATATTGAGGTATATGATGCAAGCATTGGTAGCGGTTTTCGGCGAGGTGGCTACCTTCTGTGGAGGCAATTTGCGCCTCAACGCCATCGATTTAGGTTGTAGTCAAGTTATGTATGTTCTGGGCCTTGTCACTAGCTTTCCAATGAGGTATTAATCACCTCCATCAAAGCACTTTCATCGGAGGAGCGTGAGGGCCACGCGCCGCCGTCCACAGCGTAGCTCCGACAAGGCAAGTTATAGGATGTTTTGATGGGGTTTTTGAGGTTGTTTTTAGAGCCCATTTCCATCATTTTACATGTTATGATATTATTTTATCCATAATGATAGGACATAGTCGCAGACTTGTGAGTTGACCTTTTATTTACACAGTCGCTTGCGAGTTCGTATATTTTATGCATTATGTTTTATGGTATGTTTAGTGATTTTAAATTTAGAGGTTTAGTTTGTGATTGTCATATTTAGTTGTATCGACGCTTTGACTATTCGGCTAATCACTGGATAGTCTAGTCAGAAGAGGTTAGGACAAACACCTCGTCTGACCCTGAATCGTTTAAGATTAGGGCAAACACCTTTGAAGATCCCATCACCATTGTTATTTTATTTATTGTCGACTCAGGTCAGACGACCTCCATTTGTATTTTAGTTACACGATTTTGAAATCGCATTATTTTTACGAAAAATCAGCGAAAATGAATGAAACTTCAATTTTATCGATTTAAGTAGATTATATTTTATTTTTTTCCACTCACGCTAACATTTTATATTTTAATGTCTTTCCTTGAGCTTTTTTGTTTCTGTTGCCCAAGGTGTAGTGTTTATCCTAAGAGTGCTTGGTATCATCGAAGGTTCGAGTCCACCAGTTATATTTTCATCAGTAGGTTCTAGTCCACTGTCAGTATGTTTCATATATATCATATGTTTGTAAGAGTCACTCTGAATACCAGTTCTATTATGTTATTTTAGTGGTGTTCATGTAAATAGTCAGCTACTCATGTAATCGTTGAGTTTATGTGACGACCCGAACCAGAATCAGATGTGTGTTTGGCACGATTCTCGAGATTTGGTTATAGTCGCAGTTTTGCGATATTATGTGGTTTGCCGATTCGATTCGCGACTTTGTTTTCGGTCGAGAATTTGAGTTGGGTGTCTTCACGGAAAGTGTAGAGTACGTGATTTCGAGTTCGTGGGTGGTTCCGGAAGATTTTTCTGATAACCAAGGAATATTTTATGATTATTTGAAGTTTCGGGTTCCGACGAGTTTATCCGATTGTTTCGAGCTTATCCGAATCATTTCGTATATTCGTTTTGGACCGTCGATCGACCCGATGAGCGAGTATAAATATCGAAAATAGTCGTAAATCGTCGAAAATTTCAGTTTGGCTTTTGACTTTCCTTTTTTGGAAAGGTTGACCGTTGACCAGAGAAAGTGTGACTTTCCCGTTTCGGCCTTCACTTCCGGCGACCGGATTCCGGCCACCATCCACCACGGGACAGGTACAGTTTGATTCCTTTTGTGATTTCGAGTATGTGTGGCTTTGGTTTGAGAAGAATTGATGTCATTTTGGGGAGGAACCATTGGAGGCCGAGATGGTGATTTCGCCGGTGACGGGGAGCTTGGCTCCGGCGAGTTTTGGAAGGGGAGATTGGGGGGATTCGACTTCCCTCGTCTCTCTGAGTCTATTGGTGTGATCAATTGAGGTTAGGGAAGAGTTTTTGATGCAACCCGATTAGGGATTTGGTTTGGGATTTTCGTTCGGTTTTGCTTGATTTTGAGGTGGTTGTGATTTGAATTGGTCTTAGTGATAGAAGGGAAAGAGGTTCGCAAGGTTGAGATGGTCTGATCAGGAGAATTTCGCCGCGTGATTCCACCGTGGACGGCGCGCCGCCGCCGACGACGGCGGTCAACGGCGAGGGGAAAAAGTCAACTTTTCAGATTTTGATGTAATTAGTGTCGTTTTTCTCGTAATCGCGCCATGATCGTCGTCCAAAGGTTTTTGGGTCGATTTGATTAGCCGTTTGTCAATCGAGATTTCGAGTGGGAATTTCGGGATTTCCGTTATACATTTTGTACTGCATTTCGTATTTCCGGGAACGGTTGGTTTTCGTGCATCAGTACAGTGTTGTGGACTACGATTTTGATCAGTTATGTTTTGTGAATATTCAGGAGATCGTGATCGAGATCTGGATCGTGATCGTGCTTCAGGCGAGGGATCTTCCGCCGGACCACGAGTGTAGCGTGTGTGCGCGTTTCGAGAGTCTGTGAGTGTACACTTTATTTTCACGGATTGATTGCGAGTCCTTATTTATGATTTACGAACTTGAGCATGTAGATTGATTATGATTTTACGAGCATGTGTTTTATGATTATGCATATACGAATATACGTATACGAATATATTTATACGTACATATTATGTTTAAAGCATGTGCATAGAAAAGATTTATGGTTTGGTTTACACAGAGTACAGTCTCAGTATATGTTGTTGTATCGATACACCTTGGCTTCTCGGCTGATCCCCGAGTACGCTCCGGGAAGGACAGATATCCTGACCCTAGGCCTTTCTTGCTAGGAATCATGTGTGGGTCTGGGATCCCATGATTCAGATTGTGCTATCGCGTGGTAGTCCATGAGTGATTCCGCGATTTTATATTGCATGCTCTTTACGCGTGAGGAGTTGGAGTCTCCCTTGTGTACCCGGACGCGTGAGGAGTTGGAGTCTCCCTTGTGTACCATTTCTTTACTTATACATTTGACTCGCATATGATTTTATACGTATATATTACTTGGTGAAAGACATTTATTTTCGTCCACTCACTCTAAAGTGTTTATTTTCTTTCCCCTGGGCTTTTCGGTTTCCGTGCCCAGTTTGCAGTTCAGGTTTGGTGTTTCACGTCGCGGTTTGGAGGCTAGTGATCAGAGTTACATGTGTTTTTCAGTAGGTTCTTGTTTCGCCTACTGATGTACATATTGTATATGTTTTACTCTAGAGGTCGCTCTGATATATTCTGATACATGTTGTGCGGATTTTCACGGATATACATATATACATAATACAGTTTAATTACTGTTGTTGATTATATTGATGTTGAGAAATCCGATAGGATTGGTGCCCACGGTTTGCTTTTTGTGGCATAGGACGAAGTGTTAATTTCTGGGTGCAGGTTATGGTAATTCAACGCTAGTAAACAAAACTCTGCCCAAATTTCGAAAAAATTTTGTTGGTTCGTATTTTCGAAAGGGTTTGATTCCGGTTTAGGTAACTGAATCGGGATTGGGTTCTTTCATCTTGGTATCAGAGCATTAGGTTGTCAGATTCTGTAGACTCTTGTAGTTGTGACGCTTAGGGTATTTGAGTTGATACAGCATGACTGGAGTGATGACCCGACTGGCCAGCGGTACTCATCAATACTTCGGGTGTTGTATGTCCTCAAATATCTGCGGTTTCATGATTACGTTCTTTCTGCTTGTACCTAATGCTTGTCTTATATCAGTAGGATGCCTCCTCGACGTGGTCCCCGTGTTGATCGGGATGATGATCCTGATGAGGATCGCCGAACGCGCGACTTGCTGATGCGAGTGCTGCGTTTGGAGGAGCGTTTTGACCCTGTGGTCAAGGCTCGCACTGCGGGTGCTACTGTGTTTTCGGGTTCAGTTGATCCAGAGATATGCGAGGCATGGTTGGTTCAGATTGAGCGTGTTTGTGAGCGTCTGCAGTTTACACCTGAGCAGATGACAGTAGCCGCAGTTGGTTTACATGAGGGTGATGCATACTTTTGGTGGGTCAACACTGACAGAGTTCCTGTGGATACTCCGTGGACATTGTTTCGTGATCTGTTTATGCGGAGGTATTTTAATCAGGCTACCCAGCAGCGCAAGTACGAGGAGTTTACGAACTTGAGGCAGGGCAGTTTGTCTGTACTTGAGTATCGGGATCGGTTTACTCGATTGTCTCGTTTTGCGCGGGATATGGTGGCTACAAAGGAAGCCAAGTGTCGCAGGTTTGAGCTGGGATTGAATCTGAACATCAAGGCGACGTTGACTACGATGCCGAGGAACAACTTTGATGAGTTTGTCAGTGCAGCTCTCCGAGGCGAGGATATTGAGCAGGAGAGACAGCAGAGGTACTAGCCGAGGCGATTCGAGGAAGGTGGACCGAGTCAGGGGCCTTCAAAGAGGCTGAGTTCTGATACTTCTGGTTCAGCTTCATCCTCAGGTGGTGGATTATATCGACCACCAGCTAGTGTACC
Organism: Geum urbanum; assembly: GCA_946800695.1. Classification (NCBI taxonomy): domain Eukaryota; kingdom Viridiplantae; phylum Streptophyta; class Magnoliopsida; order Rosales; family Rosaceae; genus Geum; species Geum urbanum. Next base: position 12,553,873 of record OX327008.1, on the reverse strand, counting down.
TAGGTGGAGACAGAGAGGGAGGAGAGATCGACCGCAGCGACCACAGGCTAGTGGGGATTCCAGCGATTCTAGTTATCCTCGACGACTTTTTCGCACACCTGCTACACCGAGGGAGTATTCGTTGTGCAACCTGTGCAATAGGTATCATGTTGGACCATGTCAGCGGGGTACTGTCACTTGTTACAGTTGTGGCCAGGTGGGTCACTATTCGAGAGAGTGTCCTCAGTCGTATGGTACTGGTGGACAGGCGGCTCAAAGTTCCGGAGTTGAGCGAGGTGCCACTATGGGAGCTCGACCAGCACAGTTTGCAGGCCAGGGCCGACAGCAGGGACAGCCCCAGCGAGGACGACCAGCCGGACAGGCGAGAGTTCATGCTATGACTATGCGTGAGGGCAGAGCATCACCGGAGGTCGTTATCGGTACGTTACATGTTTTTGGTATTCCAGTAGTTGCATTGTTAGATCCAGGTGCCACACATTCATTCATATCATTTAGACTATCATCATTGGCTACGGTACCTGCATCTCCACTTCCGGGGTTGTGGAGAGTGTTGTATCCGTCAGGTGAGGTTGTGAGCATCGGTTGGGTTTACCGAGATTGTGAGGTGTTTATCGATGGCCATGGTTTAGCCGATGATCTGTTACTGCTTGATATTGTGGATTTCGATCTGATATTGGGTATGGACTTTTTGGAGTCGCACTGGGCCATGTTTGATTGCCACAGGAAGGAGGTCGCATTTCGACGACCAGGGTTGCCTGAGATACTGTTTCGTGGCGAGTAGAACACTTCCCTACCGTGTTTGATTTCCGCGATGAGGGTGGATCGGTTGATGAAGAAGGGTTGTGTTGCGTATTTAGCCCATGTTGTGGACACTACAGCTGCAGTGCCAGATCTTGGTAGTATTGAGGTGGTGTCTGATTTTCCGGATGTGTTTCCAGCGGAGTTACCTGGTATACCCCCTGTACGGGAGATTGATTTTACCATTGAGTTATTGCCGGGTACTGGACCGATTTCCCAGACACCGTACTGGATGGCGCCTCCAGAGTTGAGGGAGTTGCAGATTCAGCTTCAGGAGTTGTTGGAGAAGGGATTCATTCGACCGAGTGTTTCTCCGTGAGGTGCTCCGATGTTGTTTGTACGAAAGAAGGATGGGTCCATGCGTTTGTGCATCGACTATCGTAAGCTGAATCAGATTACAGTGAGGAACAAGTATCCGATGCCACGGATTGACGACTTGTTCGATCAGCTGAAAGGAGCAGTAGTCTTTTCGAAGATTGATCTTCGATCCGAGTATCATCAGTTGAGAATCCAGGATTCAGATGTGGCCAGGACTGCTTTCAGGACGCGGTATGGGCACTATGAGTTTTTGGTTATGCCGTTTGGGTTGACCAACGCCCCTGCAGCTTTCATGAACTTGATGAATCGGGTGTTTCGACGGTTCCTGGACAAGTTCGTGATTGTATTCGTTGATGATATTTTGATATATTCGAGGAGTGTGGGCCAGCACAAGAAGCACTTACGAGCGGTGTTGCGGACTTTGCGGGACCATCAGCTGTTCGCGAAGTTTAGCAAGTGTGAGTTCTGGTTGGATAGTGTGAAGTTTCTGGGCCACGTGATTTCGGCCGAGGGAGTTAGTGTTGATCCTGACAAGATCGAGGCCGTGCTGAATTGGAGTCGACCCACTACTGTGCCGGAGATCCGGAGTTTCTTGGGGCTAGCAGGCTATTATCGACTGTTTGTACAGGATTTCTCCCAGATAGCTACACCACTGACCAGATTGACGAAGAAGGGCGTCAAGTTTGAGTGGTCTGATGCGTGCGAGGAGAGTTATTTGCTCCTGAAGGAGAGATTGACTACCGCACCAGTTCTGACATTGCCAGACGACAGTGGTGAGTTTGTTGTGTACAGTGACGCGTCGAAGATGGGCCTTGGCTGTGTTTTGATGCAGCATGGTAGAGTCGTGGCATATGGTTCCAGACAGCTGAAACCGCACGAGATCAACTATCCGACGCATGATTTGGAGTTAGTCGCTATTGTATTAGCATTGAAAAGTTGGAGGCATTATTTATATGGTGCTCAGTGTAAGATTTACACTGACCACAAGAGTCTCACTTACTTGAGGACGCAGCCGGACCTGAATATGAGGCAGCGCCGATGGATGGAGTTGATCAACGACTACGATTGCACGTTTGAGTACCATCCAGGGAAGGCCAACGTTGTAGCGGATGCACTTAGCCGGAAATCCGGAGCCTCTTTGTTTCACATGTGTGTGGCCAGAGTATCAATGTTAGCCGAGCTTCGAGCTACAGGTGTTGTATTTGGGTATGATGATGATGGAGCTTTGTTGGCCAGTTTTCAGGTTCGACCAGTGTTGGTTGATCACGTACGGGAAGCACAGGATTCAGATCCTTACTTGCTGGGCAAGAAGACCATGATTCGGAATGGTGTGCCTACAGAGTTCCGATTGAGCGACGACGGTACGTTGTTGTTCAGGGGCAGATTATGTGTACCCAGGGACGAGGACTTGAAGAAGGAGATTCTGGACGAGGCCCACAGTTCAGCGTATGCGATGCATCCCGGAGGTACGAAGATGTTTCGTACACTTCGAGCGTACTATTGGTTGCGCAACATGAAGCGGGAGATTGCCGCATACGTGAGTCGGTGTATGATTTGTCAGCAGGTGAAGGCGGAGAGGCAGAAACCTGCAGGGAAACTACAGCCACTTGAGATTCCAGTTTGGAAGTGGGAGCATATCACGATGGATTTCGTTTATCAGTTGCCGCGTACTTCGGCAGGCAACACTGGCATTTGGGTTATTGTTGACCGATTGACAAAATCCGCACACTTTCTTGCACTTCCAGGGAAGATTTCAGTGGACAGATTGGCCAAGTTGTACTTATCCGAGATTGTTCGCTTGCATGGTGTGCCTGTATCGATTGTTTCTGACCGAGATAGTCAGTTCACTTCTGAGTTTTGGCAGGCTTTACAGCGAGCGTTGGGCACGAGGTTGCGGTTTAGTACAGCTTTTCATCCTCACACTGACGGGCAGTCCGAGCGGACCATTCAGACACTTGAGGATATGCTGAGATCATGTGTGTTGCAGTTTCGTGGTAACTGGGATCAGCAGTTACACTTGATCGAGTTCGCCTACAACAACAGCTATCAGGCCAGTATTGAGATGGCACCGTACGAGGCTCTGTACGGGAAGCAGTGTCGCACTCCATTGTGTTGGAGTGAGGTGGGCGAGCGTTGGCTCATTGGTCTTGATTTGGTGAAAACTACGATGGAGGACATTCAGGTTATTCGGGATCGACTGAAGATTGCCCAGGATCGGCAAAAGAGTTACGCGGATGTGAGGAGGAAGAGTTTAGAGTTCGAGGTTGGTGATTGGGTCTTCCTGAAACTATCTCCGTGGAGGGGAGTAGTGCGTTTCGGAAAGCGTGGCAAGCTTCGACCGCGGTACATTGGTCCATATGAGATTACGGAGAGGGTTGGAGCTGTTGCTTACAGACTTGAGTTACCGGCTGAGATGGCTCGTGTGCATGATGTCTTCCATGTTTTGATGTTGCGGAAGTACATCTCAGATCCTTCACATGTGTTAGCCCCACAGCAGTTGCCGATCAGGGAGGATTTATCGTATGTTGAGGAGCCAGTGCAGATTCTTGATCAACGTGAGCAGGAGTTGAGGCATCGTGTGATTCCGCTGGTGAAGGTCTTGTGGCAGAACCATTCAGTTGAGGAGGCCACTTGGGAGACCGAGCAGCGTATGCAGGAGCAGTATCCTCATCTGTTCACATGACAGGTACGTAAATTTCGAGGTCGAAATTTCTATAAGGGGGGTAGGTTTGTGACGACCCGAACCAGAATCAGATGTGTGTTTGGCACGATTCTCGAGATTTGGTTATAGTCGCAGTTTTGCGATATTATGTGGTTTGCCGATTCGATTCGCGACTTTGTTTTCGGTCGACAATTTGAGTTGGGTGTCTTCACGGACAGTGTAGAGTACGTGATTTCGAGTTCGTGGGTGGTTCCGGAAGATTTTTCCGATAACCGAGGAATATTTTATGATTATTTGAAGTTTTGGGTTCCGACGAGTTTATCCGATTCTTTCGAGCTTATCCGAATCATTTTGTATATTCGTTTTCGACCGTCGATCGACCCGAGGAGCGAGTATAAATATCGAAAATAGTCGTAAATCGTCGAAAATTTTAGTTTGGCTTTGACTTTCCTTTTTTGGAAAGGTTGACCGTTGACCAGAGAAAGTGTGACTTTCCCGTTTCGGCCTTCACTTCCGGCGACCGGATTCCGGCCACCATCCACCACGGGACAGGTATAGTTTGATTCCTTTTGTGATTTCGAGTATGTGTGGCTTTGGTTTGAGAAGAATTGATGTCGTTTTGGGGAGGAACCATTGGAGGCCGAGATGGTGATTTCGCCGGTGACGGGGAGCTTGGCTCCGGCGAGTTTTGGAAGGGGAGATTGGGGGGATTCGTCTTCCCTCGTCTCTCTGAGTCTATTGGTGTGATCAATTGAAGTTAGGGAAGAGTTTTTGATGCAACCCGATTAGGGATTTGGTTTGGGATTTTCGTTCGGTTTTGCTTGATTTTGAGGTGGTTGTGATTTGAATTGGTCTTAGTGATAGAAGGGAAAGAGGTTCGCAAAGTTGAGATGGTCCGATCTGGAGAATTTCACCGCGTGATTCCACCGTTGACGGCGCGCCGCCGCTAACGACGGCGGTCAACGGCGAGGGGAAAAAGTCAACTTTTCAGATTTTGATGTAATTAGTGTCGTTTTTCTCGTAATCGCGCCCTGATCGTCGTCCAAAGGTTTTTGGGTCGATTTGATTAGCCGTTTGTCAATCGAGATTTCGAGTGGGAATTTCGGGATTTCCGTTATACATTTTGTACTGCATTTCGTATTTCCGGGAACGGTTGGTTTCCGTGCATCAGTACAGTGTTGTGGACTACGATTTTGATCAGTTATGTTTTGTGAATATTCAGGAGATCGTGATCGAGATCTGGATCGTGATCGTGCTTCAGGCGAGGGATCTTCCACCGGACCACGAGTGTAGCGTGTGTGCGCGTTTCGAGAGTCTGTGAGTGGACACTTTATTTTCACGGATTGATTGCGAGTCCTTATTTATGATTTACGAACTTGAGCATGTAGATTGATTATGATTTTACGAGCATGTGTTTTATGATTATGCATATATGAATATATGTATACGAATATATTTATACATACATATTATGTTTAAAGCATGTGCATAGAAAAGATTTATGGTTTGGTTTACACAGAGTAAAGTCTCAGTATATGTTGTTGTATCGATACACCTTGGCTTCTCGGCTGATCCCCGAGTACGCTCCGGGAAGGACAGATATCCTGACCCGAGGCCTTTCTGGCTAGGAATCACGTGTGGGTCTGGGATCCCGTGATTCAGACTCTGCTATCGCGTGGTAGTCCATGAGTGATTCCGTGATTTTATATTGCATGCTCTGTACGCGTGAGGAGTTGGAGTCTCCCTCGTGTACCCGGACGCGTGAGGAGTTGGAGTCTCCCTCGTGTACCATTTCTTTACTTATACATTTGACTCGCATATGATTTTATACGTATATATTACTTGGTGAAAGACATTTATTTTCGTCCACTCACTCTAACGTGTTTATTGTCTTTCCCCTGGGCTTTTCGGTTTCCGTGCCCAGTTTGCAGTTCAGGTTTGGTGTTTCACGTCGCGGTTTGGAGGCTAGTGATCAGAGTTACCTGTGTTTTCCAGTAGGTTCTTGTTTCGCCTACTGATGTACATATTGTATATGTTTTACTCTAGAGGTCGCTCTGATATATTCTGATACATGTTGTGCGGATTTTCACGGATATACATATATACATAGTACAGTTTAATTATTGTTGTTGATTGTATTGATGTTGAGAAATCCGGATGGGATTGGTGCCCACGGTTTGCTTTTTGTGGCATATGACGAAGTGTTAATTTCTGGGTGCAGGTTATGGTAATTCAACGCTAGTAACGAAACTCTGCCCAAATTTCGAAAAATTTTTGTTGGTTCGTATTTTCGAAAGGGTTTGATTCCGGTTTATGTAACTGAATCGGGATTGGGTCCTTTCAGTTTACTTTTCCTTGTCATCAGAAGTAGTACTATGTAAATATGCCTTTAAATTCCTAAGTTGAGTTTCTGGTTTTGTTTGTACATTTGTTGAGAAATCCAAATGAACCTCGTTGGTCCATGGTCTATCTTTGAGATTTCTTTTATTTGAAGTGTTATCTCACTACCAACATAACAGCTTTAGGCAACGATCTAAAATCGTTGCCTATAGTTTCAAAATCGTTGCCTATAAGTATAGGCAACGAAAATTCGTTGCCTATACCGTCGTTGCCTTTTCATCGTTGACTATACTATAGGCAACGAAAAACCAAACCGATTCGTTGCCTATAGTTCGGGGTTTAGGGGTTAGGGTTTTCTACTATAAGCAACGACTAGGGTTGAATCGTTGCCTATAGTTTCACTATAGGCAACGACTTCTTCGTTGCCTAAAACCCACCGACAGGTCAACTTTGACCACCTTTGAAACTATAGGCAACGACGTCGTTGCCTATACTGAAGAATTTCGTTGCCTATAGTCAATAACATTGTTGCCTATAGTTTGAATTGTTGTATTTCTGGAAAACTATAGGCAACGAAATGGACCAATTTCGTTGCCTATAGTTTGAATTTTTTTTGGTGGCAAACTATAGGCAACGAAATTGGTCCATTTCGTTGCCTATAGTTTGTGTTATTTTAAAAAAAAATACTTGATTCTGGATTGGGCCCAATTCCAGAATCTACAACATTTACATGAGTTCAAACCACAACAGCGTACACATTCCAGCCTAAATCAAAAACTAGCTACGTGCTACTGATCAAAATTAACACAATTGAGGAAGTCCTCGTGTGAACCCTCCTGCTGGTCGTCACCCCTGTAAAACTGATGCCGCAGCGGCGGCTCGGCGTCCCCAAAAAACTGATACTGCTGCGGCGGCTGCTGGTGGTCCCCATATAACGGCGGCTGCTGGTGACCCCCAAAATACTGCGGCTGTGCTGTAGGCGTGAACAGATTTGGCTGAGTCTGTGGGTGCGGCTGCGAAGCCCCCCGAGGTTGCTGAGATTGAAAGAATGCCCACATTTGGTCGTGCTGCTCCTTCTCACGGGCTCTTTCCTACTCCATGGCTTCCCTGGCACGCCTCATCTCCTCCAACTCCTCCTGCTGCCTCCGAATCTGCTCCTCCTGCCTCCGAATCTGCTCTTGTTGGCCGGACGACCTAGAACTGCTGGACCCGCTGGAGAATTCTGGAGTCATCTTCAAGACTCCATTTCCTCTGTAACCCATCCCCTTGGCCCAAAACTTGTTCTTTCCAACGGGAAGCGCATCTGACACGCACCTCGCCGCATTAATGGGCGTCATGTGGTCAACCTGAGATGCATACTGGGTCACCTCCTCCTCCGTGCACCCCTGATGCAGCTCTCGAGCTACTTTAGCACGCACCTTCGGGATCGACTCAACCAATCTCTCCTAATAGACAATGCAAAATCGGTGACGCATTAATAATTGAGTAAAATACAAGAATTAATTAAACATGAGATGTATCAAATATGGACAAATATTTATTAGATACTTACAACATATTCAGGGTTGTTCGGATACCCATGTCGGATGGAATACACGAGAGGATCGGTCTCTGGTTCCAACCTTGCCCCACGACGAGTCCATCTCTCATACGTTCGGGAACCGCAATGATGTGGGTTCACGTTCTGCGCTCGGTTTTTAGCATTTTGTTTCGAAATGTGCTTGTGACCATAAGAAAATGTGCACAATTATTAGCCAATTATATATATAGCATAAATTAGAGAATATTCTCGCAACATTAATTTTTTTGATTAAAATCCAACCCATTTAATTTACCTACACAATATATTAGAGATTTACCTACATATTAAATTAATAACATAGATAGAGATTTACCTACTACCTCTTGCGTATATAAAATAATATATCATAAAATGTAGGTAAATTAATAATAATAATATTAGTTTAGATTTAGGTACGCAAATCAATTCATGTGCATACCACAAGCTTGGGATGCTTCCAGTGGGCTATAAGCCAGTTCCACTCGTACTCCCGGTATCTGAACTCACTTGGAGTGCCATTTCGGCCTTTATCTATGTTCTCCTCCCAGAACGTCTTCAAGTGGGACTTCCACTCTCGATACCTATATTGATGCAACAAAAATATCATATAACCAACACTTTATATTCACAAATCTAACGTATTCAGGATACTTAGCCTTATATAAATCCAAAATCACATCACCTAGACGCGAGCTTTCGTTCATACCACCCCCCGGGCTGCTTCAGCCGATCGTCAATAATAAACCATTGCTGCAATACACGTATACATAATTAGCCTCATAAATATGTATGTTTGGTGGCTTATAATAATAAGAATGCCCATATTTTTATGACAAATTAATGTAAATTTAACTCACCGACAGTGCATTATGCACTCGGGCCTTCACTTGAGCATCAACTGAACCCCACGAGTCCCACAACATTGGGACGAAATCACGTATGACAAATCCTGCTTGGCTAGCATACATCCCTTTGTCAGAATACTCGATAGCCGAGCCATCGTCCTCATAATCAATATGAGCCCGATTGTCACCAACTCGATCTTCAATACCCTTCCCGGTTGTGGTACCTCTGCTCGCTTTAGCTTTAGGGTTGACGACGGTGCCTAAGACACGGTACAAAAGAAGGAAATTAAGAAATAGAATCTAATTTAATGTACTGTATCTACTAAAAGAACATAAACTTACCATTCTCGTAAGTGAGCTGGCCCTTAACCCTCACACTCAACAGAGGTTGAGAGAACGGCTCATATGTGTATGCTTCCTCAGGCGTCGTGAACGGGTCCTCATCATATATGGCCACATTGTTAGGGTCGAGCTGAGGTATCTTCGAAATAACCGTAGGGAAGAACAAGTCCCTGGGCGGGCATAAGTGCACAGAATCCGTGCGGGATGCACTGCCGGATGGCCCAGATGATCCGGAATTGGGGTGTGGCGTCGCCGGATTGGGGGGAAGAGGTGGCATACGCGGTGGGTCCTGCTGGTTTGGCCATAGTACCCTCGTACTATTTGGGCGTTCGCTGCTGACTGAGTGACGACCGGATTCCGTGGTGGAGTTTCGGCTGCTGTTGCGGGAGGGTCGTTCATGAGACACCGAGTGACGTGGACCTTGGGGATCCTGGGATGCTGTATATAGTTGGAGGTGACGATTGGAATGTACATAGACGGTCTCAAGACTGTCCGGTACGGTGCTTCCAGAACTCTGACCAACGGACCTAGACCCACTCCTGGGTCCTTGAGGGTTCAACCCGGAGGACATTTGAGGTGTCGCTCCTTGAGGTGACGAGGAGGAATCTCCTTTCTGTTTCCCACTTTTCCCGGGAATCAATCTTTTGAACACCGACATTTTTATTAATGTCTGCAACAAAATAACATAATGAATAGCTTACAATTGAGGCAACACTAACCTAAATTTAAATTTTGTCTAACTAAAATGAACAACCCAAACTAAAATCAAACTTATTCCCAATTCACCTTACATAAACTAAATTACCAAATTAAATCCTCTAATCCACAATATAATCCCAACCTAATTAAATCAACAATCCAACATAGTTCATCATCCTTACCAAAATCAAACCTAAATAAAACCTAAATTCAACAATACAAACTAAATAACAACACAAATCAAACTAAAATCAACCTAACCTAAATCCAACACAAATCCAACACAACCTAACATAAATCACAAGACAAATCCAACACAAATCCAACTAAAATCAACCTAAATCACGTTGTTTATATATTCAAGTAAGGAGAATCATGAGAGAATGCGAACCTATATTCGGGAGAGGGCAGAATATATACTCAAGCGAGAGTAATAGGTGCGGCGGCGCTGGTCGCGACTGGGTCATTTATTCAACCTATTATAGGCAACGAATGGCAGAATCGTTGCCTATACTTTAGGCAACGAGGAGGACTTTAGGCAACGAAATCAATACTTTAGGCAACGATTTGTGTCGTTGCCTATAGTATAGGCAACGAAATCAATATTAAAGGCAACGAAATTTTCGTTGCCTATACTATAGGCAACGAAATCAATATCAAAGGCAACGAAATCAATATTAAAGGCAACGAAAATTTCGTTGCCTATACTATAGGCAACGAAATTTTCGTGTCCTATACTATAGGCAACGAAATCATTATTAAAGGCAACGAACTTCAATTTATAAGCAACGAAATTCATAAAGTCTACATAGCCATTCAAGTTCACAGGATGAACCAGGGTGAACCAAGCTGAAGACTATAGGGTGAACCAGGGTGAACCAAGCTGAACCAGGGTGAACCAAGCTCGAAGACTATACTCAATTACATCTCTAACTAAGGCTGATAATCAGAATCAGAATCATCGCTAGAGTCTGACGCAGTTTGATAGTTGAAGTCTGGTAATAGGTGTCGCTCCTTGTCCTCGTCACTCGAGTCTTCATCAAAGTCATTTGGATTAACATTTAGAAGTGCTGCTCCAGAATTTTGAACCACAATACCAGGTCGAACATTATTAAGGCGAATTGTATCGGATTCCGGAATGTCAATTCCATTTCCCTCTTGGTATGCTGCAACTTCTTCGTCATCTTCATTCTCACCAAGTGTGGCAGCACTGTACACATTCCTAGCTTGCACATGGTTTACTACTTTCCACGGGGGTCTGTTCATAAGATCGTCAAGGTAAAACACTTGTTTGACCGATGTGGCAAGAACGAAAGGATCCTCCTCATACCAGCTTGTGGCAGTATTCACGGAAATGTATCCATACTGATCGATGCGAACGTTCTCCGGACGAGTATCAAACCATCTGCACTTAAACAAGTAAACTTTCATGCGCTCACCATACATGAGTTCAACCACTGAATGGAGTACACCGTAGTAGTCAGGATCGTTATCCCCACCATGCACCATTACCCCACAATTCTGTGTCTTCACCCTGTTGTCTCTTTCTTGACACATAAATTTCACGTCATTGACCCTACACATCGCGTAAACTTTTGATGATATAGGTTTCATAGCCAAGAGCCTCAATGCGTGTGACTATTGTGAGTAACCATCATCTTCTACATAGTTCATCTGAAACAAATAACCGTCAATATTAGATACGACATTTCATATAAATAACCGTCACAATTTGCTTTTACACGTCATATATATTATGACTAAATGAATATATACTCACCCATGTGCCAAAAAAATTTGCAAAGGTCCGGTTGTGGTACGCAACATCCCCGCGAACCTGTGGACTTCCAAGGTGTGTGTCTTTCCAATATTTAACTTCTTGAAAATTAATGAGTACATACCAGTGTGCAATGTCTAACTCATATGGTGTCAACTCCCACTCCCCATGCAACCTACTCTGTGGGTAAACATCATTAGAGACTACAGAAAGGTTGAACTGGGGTTCATCTACCGACATATTCGAATGTGGGTCCTCAAGCGCTCCCAAATACAGTTTGACGTACGTTATGCACTCGTGCGCAAGATATGCTTCGGCGATACACCCTTCAGGTGCAGATGTATTATGTACATACCCTTTGTAGTCTCCCAGTTGTCTACAAAGATGAAAACAGCTTGTTATTATTGTTGTACGTAGAACAAGAATAAATTAATATATAAAGACTTAATTAGCAAACATCATACAAATGCAAGGTATATACCTCTCCATTGGATACATCCAAGTGTAGTGAACGGGACCGGTGAGCATCAATTGCTCGGGAAGATGCATCATCAAGTGAGGCATGATGTCGAAGAAATTTGGGGGGAAAATCCTCTCCAACTTGCACATGATAAAAATTATGTCCTTTCGCATTTCTTCGAGGTCTGACATTTTCACTTCTCTGGTGCATAACTTTTGAAAGAACCTTGACAGCGCCACTAACGGCTCTACCACCTCATCATCAAAGTACCCTCGAATCATAATAGGGAAGAGGCGTTGAAGTAGTACATGGCAGTCATGACTCTTTAATCCATAAATCTTATTGTCCCTGTAGTTAACACACCGACTTATATTTCCAGCAAACCCATAAGGATACTAGACGTTAGCCATCCACACAAAAATTTCATGCTTCTCGTCACGCGTGACCGTGTAAGGAGCTTGGGGCATCTTTCTCCCCTTCTTTTTCAACCATAGATGTTCCCGCAGTTTCATTTTTTCCAAATCAACGCGAGCTTTAGGGCCATCTTTGGTTTTACCTTGCCAATTTAGAACGGTGCCCACCACACTTTCACACACATTCTTCTCTATGTGCATGACATCTAGATAGTTCCTGATAGGCAACATCCGCCAGTACGGGAGTTCCCAGAAGATGCTCTTGTGTGTCCAGAACTTATACCTGTCGGGTATTTTCGGTATAGTCGCAACAACCTCAGGATGATTGCTCAATGGCCCAAAATTATACTCATTCAGGACTTCTAAGATTTCATCTCCAGTCCATCCCATGGGTTGCAGACCTTCTTCTACAGTGCCGTCAAAAGCCTGGGCGTCCTGGCGAAATGGGTGATGTCGTGGAAGCCAACATCGGTGACGCATATGGACAATCTTCGAGCAATGAGCTTGTCCAAACATGGCAGTCATGCACTCTGGACAGGCCCTGTACCCCTTGGTTGGGTTTCCCGACAACATCCCTCGACCTGGAAAATCACTGATTGTGCCCACAAGCATAGCACGCATTCGGAACATCTCATTTTTAAACCTGTCGTAAGTGGGATGACCAACTGTACTCAAGTGCTGAAGCTCCATAATCAATGGCCTTATGTACACATCCAGACACTTTCCTGGATAACCCGGCCCTGGAATCAACAGAGTCAGCATATTATATTCTTTCTTCATGCACATCCACGGAGGAAGGTTGTACGGTACCAATATAACGGGCCATATGCTGTACTTCTGACTCATGTTGCCGAAGGGGTTGAATCCGTCAGTCGATAGCCCCAGCCAAACATTTCGGACTTCAGCTGCAAAATCAGAAAACACATTCACCAGGTGCTTCCAAGCCTGACCATCAGCAGGGTGTCTAAGGATATCATCGTCAGGCGAAGTCCTCTCAGCCCACCATCTCATAGCTTTCGCCGTGAATGCACACATGAACAACCTTTCCAGCCTATCAATCAGTGGGAAATACCGAAGTATCTTCACTGCTTTCTTGTTTCCTGCAGGAGTGTACTTCCACCTTTCCGTACCACACACCGGACAGTAATCAAGCTTTGATAGATCCTTCCCGTCATCGTCTACACCCCAAAAGAGAACGCAATCATACATGCATGCGTGAATCTTGGTGTAGGAAAGTCCAAGATCTTTGAGGACATGTCGTATCTTACGATGAGTGGGGGGAAGACGATGACCGGGGGGCAGCATATCACCAGTCAACTGAAGCCACCTATCGACCGCTGCCACGGTGCTCTTGGTCTCCACTTTTAGCTGCATCACTGCCATCACACTTTCAAGGACTGTCTTAGGACATCCGTGGTACAACGGAGTTTGATGCATCTGAATCAGGTTGTGGTACTTGTCCATACCACGTGTGTTGACATAAACTCTAGGTAATGGCTGGACTGGCTCAATGTGAGGGAAATTCTCAACTTCTGGAGGAACATATACGGGTGCTTGAGAATCATGAAATACACCGCTCTCATGAGGAAACATATCGTCGATGAACCTCCTGGTGGGATCATAATTGGATGAACTCGCAGTATCAGCAAATTGTCCATGATCATGCGGATCGGCTGCTGATGCTTCACCGTGATAAATCCAACGGGTGTACTTATTCCAAAATCCGTTTCTATGAAGGTGTCCCTCAACTGTAGCAATGGGACAACGATTGCCGCGACACCGACATTGTTTACATGGACAATAATACACTGGCAACTCTCCACAATTAGCCGCCACAAATTCCAGAAATCTCCTAATTCCCTGCCCATATCTTGCATCAGTTCTATCCAGCCTCATCCAACTCTTGTCCATCCTGAAATGCACTGGCGATTCCAGAACGTTTCAGATTTTTCCACCGATTTTGATTTGAATGGAGGAGCTGCTGGCTAGATCTGATATAATAATAATTATAGGCAATGAATTACTATTTCGTTGCCTATATTGTTTTTCGTTGCCTATTAAACTATAGGCAACGATTTTTTCGTTGCCTATAATCATACTTTAGGCAACGATTTGCATAGGCAACGATTTTTTTCGTTGCCTATAAACCGAACATTAGGCAACGATTTTACTTCAACAGGCAACGAACTCGTTGCCTATAGTATACTATAGGCAACGACAAGGGTTTTCGTTGCCTATAGTATACTATAGGCAACGAATTTATCACAACGATTTGCATAGGCAACGATTTTTTTCGTTGCCTATAAACTGAACATTAGGCAACGATTTTACTTCAACAGGCAACGAACTCGTTGCCTATAGTATACTATAGGCAACGAAAACCCTTGTCGTTGCCTATAGTATACTATAGGCAACGAATTTACCAGCTCGTTGCGCGTTGTTTTAAAATTCGTTGCCTAAAGTGTTTATGTTGGTAGTGTCTTCATGCAGGTTTTTGGGTTGGCCCAATATCAAGAGAGATTATGTCAAAATTTTCTAATAATTTCTTAGATTATGGTCAGTTGTTAGGACTTAATTTTAGTTTACTAGCTAAACTAGGGTTGGGTCTTATCAATCCTTGAAAGAATAAGAAAGTAAATTTGGAACACATGTGCAATATATTTCCTAAAGTGAATAGGCAGTTTCCGATTGTTCCTAATTGATGAAAGAAACATTTCCTAATCATGATTGAAAAAGGAGATGCAATCATGATTCCGAATACTTTTAATAAAGCTCAACATGACGCGCTTCAGAAAAGGGCCAAGGAATATGTGTGGGATGAACCTTACTTATGGAAACATTGTAATGATTTGTTAATTGGAAGGTGTGTTCCGAATAATGAACAAGAGACCATACTTAGATTTTGTCCTAATGAAGCATGTGGAGGACATTTTGGATGTACAAAAATAGCATTGAAAGTGTCAGGATTTTATTGGCCTACTTTATTTTGAGATGCACATACCTTTTTATGACATGTGATGGATGCCAAAATTCCGGTAGTTTAGGACCTAGAAATGAAATCCATATACGATATATGTTAAATGTGGAAATTTTTGATGTGTGGGGCATATATTTTATGGGACATTTTCCTAACTCCCCCTTGTTTCATTTATGATAAATGATGTTTCCTTGATTCTTCCGTGATGCCTCATTAAAACCCATGTTGAGCCAAAAACCTTTGCAAAAGAAAAAGTGATCTCGAACAAGTAAAAAGAGTGCAGATCATCATACACGATGATATGACACTTATCTATGTAGCCTCGTTAAAACCTTGCCAAATAATAAAAATTCTTTGCGATAAAAATAACCTTGGTCAAGAAAAAAGAGTAAACCGTGTCCTTCACATTCAGGATCGCTTATGTGTTTTGCTAGACTTCTCCTAAAGTCTGCATCTCCCCCTGATGTCCACAATCAAGGTAGCTTAGATAAGTTGAGCAACACTATGCTATTCACATGCTTTTCATATTTGGATTTGGCCAATGGCTAGTAAGTAAGTCTGCCATTATCCTCAGATCGAACTTGGTTAATCATGATCTCGAGAAAATATTGTTGTTGATCATAGAATAACTCTAAGCGATATATGTTTGGTGTTGTCGCATTTGATGTAACCTAGCTTCATCTACTCGATGCAAACAACATTTTCCTCATCAATACATATAGGTTCATTAATTAATGGTTTATTCTAAAACACTGCATCTTCAAATATGTGCATCTAAGGAACTCAACCATATGCCCTTCTTAACAACTTCATGTAGATCAATAGTCTTAACATGAATCGAAGATGTAGCTATAAAAGTCTTCATAGACTTTCAAGATATCACAGTGTTTTCCATGGTAAATACATAACCATTCTAGGAACTACCTTATGTGATCAGATAGATAACTAATATCAGCAAAAACTAAAAACACATCACAATGATTGTTGGTGTATGGGGTGAAGGAATAAGCAACATCATTCCTTCATGTGGTGTCCTTACTTCCTTAATTACAGCGACGGATGCCTACCGTCATGTCTTTCTGTTTGAATAGAACAAACCCATTTATATCGTACTCATAGAGTATCAAAAGATTGTCTTTATGCCAGTTCAATGACATTACGTGGGTGCAAAACTAAATCTAGCTTACAAGTACATCTCATATGTGTAGGTGAGTCTTGTGTATTATGCTAAGTACACAATTGCACTTAGATTAGGCCCTTCAGCCTCTAACACATTTTTGTTGTCATCCCTTGGACGAAACGAATCCCTCTAAGGGTCAAGACCAACTTCAGCTAATCATAGGATTACTCTTAAGCTTCACTTTCTCATCAAAGTAGTATAATATCCTAGAGTATAAGTTGATTGATGGATAACTCCATCATTACAGTGCTCGAGTCCTTAAGACAAAACTATGTCTTCCCAAAATCTTTTATCTCAAATTCAGATTTCAAATACTTTAAAATTTAGAACTTGTCATTTGAATCAACATGCATGGGTAATGTTCATCATATCCTTTCCAAATCAAGTATTTACTTAGTGAGTGTTTCAATCTCATTGTAAACACACTTTATGGTCTAGAGCCACTTTATTTGGGTAAATGAAGTCCATTTGGGATCTTCATGAATATCTCTTAGTCTAGATCCCCATAGAGATACTTTATGACCACGTTCATATGCTGCATGTCAAGTTATTCAGAAACTACCAAACTGACAAGGTAGTGGAGTTCTATGACATCCATTATGAGAGAATATTTCTTCTCGTAGTCGATTCCAAAGTATTGTGAGAAGCCTTAAGCCATAAGGCAAGTATATCTCTTTATTCTCATAATGCTTTCTAATAAAGACCTAACTTGAGAGGCTTTACACTTGAGTGTGTCGGCATCACCAATCCAACTACGTTTCTTGTTGTTAGTGAATATAATTCAATCTGGATCACTTCTTTCCATGTACAACAATTCTATGTTTAGGACTTTCAACATAGTATGGTTCGATATCATTAGTCTCAATATTCCACGTCCTCATGTACACTAGTGTAATTTGTACTTTGTAGACATCTCTATATTCTCAGGATTTAGTTTCAACATTAAGGCGTCCCTCAATGATAGCCACAATCCACAAATATTCTCATGAGAGAGATATTGAGTATCATAATTAATGGATCAAATTGTGCTAAACTCGCTAACTTCCTTAGACGAGTATTTATCAAACTTATTGGTCTCTTACGCTCTTCTACCAGAACCCACGACCTGTGATGCCACAATACCACTTTTGTGATGTCACTGTGCCACCTTCCAAGGTGGCAGTGCCATGCCCAACTCCATTGGGTGGCGTCATGTCCTTTTGAAAGAACATGAATCTTTATAGGCATGCTTGCAGCAAGTAACATGTGATCTCGTCACTTTAACGATATGAGAAATGCATCAGGCATCAAAACTGCTATGTTCTGTTGTTTTGGGATCAAAATAAGACAAAGTGGGAACGTGCCATGACAATTCATGTCGTTCAGTTGAACATACTTGTTCATATCTCCCCCTAACGATGGGAAGACTATCTTATCAAAGTGACAATTAGCAAAACTAGCGGTAAAGAGATCGTCTGTAAAGATATCTACATAACAAACCATAGTTGGAGACTCATGTCTAACATAAATATTCATTCATCTCAAATAACCCATATAGTGTGTTGTGACAACACAATTTTGGCACATAAATGGGTAGGTGTGAGATATCATAATTCACACGCAGTCACTAGCTGTAACGCAAAATATAGTTGCGGTAGGTCATAGACAATTTAGTATAACTGCACACAATATTGCATAACCCTTAGCAATAATCATCGAACTTTTTTGATGTAAATTCGCTAGCATTATACATTTAAATTGACTGTATGAGATGATTTGGGTAGTGAGCCCGCAATTACATAATCTGAGCTAGGAACTCATAAGCAACTAGGGGACGATTGCACAACATATGACCAGTTCATTTCCATGTTAACCAACACCATAAAACATCAAAGTGGTCCACTAGTTAGTTGAATTAGTCCATAGAATCCATTTGGATTCGTTGTAAGAATGGAATATTTTCTTTAATGTCTATAGGATAAGATCATCTCAATCTTACCATTGCTAAAGAACAGGCTTTGCAAAATGAGTGATATGTGTCTTTCAAAACCAATAAGGATGTTGGTTTAGACTTTGAGTCATCAATGACTCGGAAGCATGGGAACTGTGACACTACCTTTTGTGTCAAGTCATAGTCGTTGAGGTGAACGACATCTACCACCTCTGGCCTACGATGGTCGATGGTCCTACCATTTGGGGTGCCCATCACCATTCCCTTTTTGAACCGACTCCTTGGTTCTTGCTTCCTTTCACTTGAAAGAATCGATGTCTGTTACGGACCATCATGTCATGACCTGGTTGTCCCAATTTGTTGTGCCAAAGCCTATATGTGTTGAAATCCAGAGGTCATCTCTTGTGACATGATTAGATTCAAAAACTCAAATAGTTGTTATGGATAGCCCATTTGTCTGACACATATTTCTCTAATATTTGGGTTCTTTCATAATCATTAGAGATGATGCATATTAATGTAATTTCATTCTCACGATAAGATTCTAAATTATATTCGTTGGCATGTATGTCTCTAAAACTCAATTGACATAGTCACATATAATCGACAAGACACAAAGTCCATAAATAGTTGTCTATAGCATAACTAGTATGAGTAGCTCCAGTGTCGATGAGAAACTAAAGTTCTTCGGGAAACATACATACAAAGTTTGTATCAAAAAATCATATTTTCACAAAACATTTTCTCACCTTTGTGTACTCAAACAAGCATAATTTTGTCTAGAAAATAGATATTGACAAACCTTATAAACTTTTAGAAACTAGACATCTGTAGATTTCCAACAACATAAAGTTCACAATCTAGTTCATTCTGAGCCGCTCACAAAGCTCTATCAAACTTGGGCTAATTTGCATAGGCAGATTCTAGTTTCGCACTTAATGCGATTTCTTTCTGTTTTGTGGTGATTTCTTGGATAGAAAGACTGTGCTAGAAATTATGTCATCTATAATCATTTGGATAGCTCTTTTCACTCATAACAAAGTAAAGAGAAATTGATGTAGGTGAGGCGATGCCCGCTTAAGTATCTTTATCGAAAGTCTCTTTTTCTACACATTATGAGTTACTAAGATGAGCCCTATTGAAAAATAGAATCATAAAGATTGCAAATCGAGTACTTTATACAGAAATATGGCCAAGTTTGTATCAATACAACATTGCCTTTGCCAATCGTTTGTCAATGAATTACATCAAGAGTTTTGTTGATCCAAATTACAATATTGATCAATCATCAATTGATAAACTAAGGCATAAGAGCCTTTACATAATTTTCTTGGAACATATATACTCTAATCAAAATCTGAACCTACACATGTGCATCACACATGTAACAAGTGTTGAAAATTGGCATGCTCGGCTCGCGAGCTGAGGTTGTCATGCTTGGCACACTGAGTCGCGCGAGTCTGCTGAGGTGCGACTTGACATCGGCTCAGCTCGTCTTGCATCAGTCGCCAAGTGCGTTAAGTATAAATAGCAAAAAAAAACCATGGTAATTTTTTGGGTTTTTACATATACGAGCTCTGGTAAAGCTTCGTGATGATAATATGTTTTAGGAAAATGTCGAATTGGAAGCAATCTGAGTATATTTCATTGATAATCAAAAAGCTCCTTATATAGGAGATTAAAATAGTTACAGTTACAGAAAGAGCATTAAGGGCCATGATCATCACCATGAACTCATTAGCTACCCTATTATTTTCCCCACTCTCTCCACTATTTGGTAACTTCCATCACCAACATAACTATCTATTAACTGTTTAATTATCTACGATAATTATGTACAATAAACTCAATATTTTATAACAACAAAAACTTTATTGCTTGTATATTGTAGCGATATTAAAGAGGAACACAACAAAGTGGTCCGAAAATAGCGAACCTCGTGATATTTTATATTTTCATTGATGAGCACAAACACATAGAAAAAGTAGAAAAATTCTCTAATGAGGACCTTTATAATGAGGATTTGGTGAGTACTTTCTAATCTACGCATTTTATGCTTGATTATTAATGTCTTTCTCTCTATATTTAGCTTTGTTTTGTGCTTAGTAAATATTTTTTTAACTTACTTTATGTTTGTAGGTAGAAATAAAGGAGGAAATAATAAAGGAGGCGATTTAGAGTGAAAAGCGTGCTAAGGAGGAAGTTCCTAATTCCGGAGGAGAAATGGTCCGAGAAATGGTCCGAGAAATGGTTACTAAAATGCTTTCCCACATGGTGTCAAGAATTGAAGACCAAATGCCAAATGAAATGGATGCCAAAATGGTGGACAAAAAGTCGAAGACATTTCTCCTGCGCAATCCAGGAATTAGCAAAAATGGCGGAATATATGGAGCATAAATGATGGACGAATTTGGAGGATATTCCATGAAGATTTATACCTGATTTGAGGGTTAAAATATGTGCAAATATATGGTATATTCGGCCAAGGAAGATTGGGGAATAAGGAATGCAAGATTTGAAGTTATGAAGATTTCCTTTTCCTTGAAGAAGAAGAAAACAGGGCAGCCAGGTCACTTAACTTCTAAAATCCGTAGTAAATCCAATTAAATTCCAAATATGGCGTTCCTTATATGGATTTTATAGCCCCTTGAATAAGCTTTCCAATGAAACAAGAATCAGAATTTTCCAAGATCTGAAACTCCAGAAAAACGCATTTGAAGACAAACTGTCAGATTTACTCGGGTACATAAGGAAAGTCTTGTTTTGGTAGGAAAAGACCTAATCTTCTTCTATAAATTGGGGAGCTCAACTCATTCATCATCATCATCACACATTCTAGGAGCCGAATCTCTGTCCAAACACTACCTCCTCTCACACAAAGTCGAAGAACTCTTCTCCTTAGCCGAAACACCACCATCACCACCTCCAAAACATCCCTCCTTCCCCCATAAGTGTTCTTACGCTAGATTAGCTTTGAACACTTGTGTCCTCCCTCACGCCAACAAGGGGCTGCTATAATTGGAGCTTGCAGAGAGAGATTACCTCGGAGCAAAAAGTGTAACATGACATCTTTGTATGAAATTTCGGTTATGTATTGGTTTTCTTTACTTTTTGTAGAAAGACAACATGTTTTAGTGTAAAGATGATTGTTTTGGATTTTTATGAGTTCTTCCATGTGTTCTTAGTATGAATTCGAATATGTATGCTAGCTTACTATGATCTTAATGCTTTGAAACTTGTTTAGGATGACACTAGATGATTTGGTTCACCCTAGCATGTTCCACCGAATTAATCAAGATAAAATTGAGTTAGGAAGTTAACTAGATGACTTGGTTGCTCTCTAATTCGATGTAAGCATGTGTTTGTGTTTTAATTTGTGCTATGAATTTCGTATAAATTGTTTAAAGAAGAAGTAATCGGCTTAGGTAATTAGTATGTGATGATCACTTGTAAATAACTAGTTTAGGTTTTTTCGGCAATGATGCATGTTTAGGGTTTCTAGGGTTCTTGATTGTTTGCTTGTCTATGAGTGAAGAATGTTAGAGTCCTAAGGTTTCTCTATGTGTATGATTGCCACATTTTTGTCTTTAATTTTGTAGGTATTAAACAAACAAATCTCGCACCCCCATTTAAACTTAGCATAGTTATGCATGCACCCTCAATCCCCGGTTAAGAACGATCCCTACTTATCAATGCTACATCTACAAAGAAAGGTTTTAATTGTATTCGTGTTTGATTAAGTATTTAATTAAATTCTTGAAAAGATGTGAATCAATTTTGGTGCCGTTGCCGGGGATTGTAAAGAATTGTGTGATTATACTTGTAAATACGTTTATAGTTTCTGTTTTCCGGAACTTTGCACTGCCCGATTTTCTATAAATTAGTTGACATAGCTAGAGGACTCACAAAAATCTGAAATTTTGCAAGAATGTTTGGTTGTGTGTCTAGTTTGTGCCTGAAAAATTTGAGCCCAGTCGACCGAGCCAATAATTCTAAAACAATTAGACAAGCTTCTGTGTTCATGTTTGCCTGAATCTGGAATTGCAGTGTTCTTGTGAATATGTGAAATTGTTCATTAAACCTACGAAATTTTTTGTTCATATTTATACTAACACTTGTTCATATTGTATCTTTTGCAGCCATGTAACGTTAAAGGAAGCTTGGATTTGCATTGAGTACATGAGCTTGGTTGATTAAGTCGCACTCATTGTTGAATAGATGGCGTCTCTTTTCCATGTTTATCTCCTTAACCCCTCGTGATGTATGAATTTCACCACCATACACCATAACCTAAGTGAAGTTATGGACATGAGGTTGAAGGTGGAGTCTACATTGGACTTGAGGGAGTTGTACATTTTCGAAAGTTTGGTTGAATGTCGGACATAGTGTCTAGAAACGGGTTATGACTGGTGACAGGATTTGGATCTAAGAAAGACTTGCAACATTGGAGTATATACCAAAGACTCGGTTGGTGGATGAATACTTATCTTTGAGTAAGAAATTCTCAACGCAATGGTGTCTAGAAGGTGACGGTTTCTATGACAGGTTTTGGATCCGAGATATCAAAAATCGGTCCTACCTCTCGTGGTCTCTCTCGCTAACTGGCCATTTCGTTGAGTTTGCCCAAAGAAGATAATGACTAAGTCTACTTGCCATAGTCGGTTAGCCTCGGGTTGCTTTGTCGAAATTAGTCCTGCCTCTCGCGTTATCTCTATCCCCAACTAGCCATGTTTATCGATTAAACCAAGACCATTCGATTGAAAGTGTACAATTTATCGCGCGGGTCGCACGTCCTTTGAACGACCTAAAGATCAAGCGAATGTACTCTCTTCAAATCTAAAGCACAACTCAATGAACCATACATGTACATAACCAACGAAATACTTGTACATTGCCAACGAAATTGTAAAGGCTTAACCACCCTGCATTTGTAGCTTGCATAACCCTCTGGCGGCTTTGTGATGTGTGGATTTCATCACCACACACCCTAACCTAAGTGAAGTTAGAGGCATGAGGCCAAGAGAGTGGTCACGTTTGCATCATGGAATTAGCACGTAACTCTTGTGTTTTCTGCAGGTTCTAACGTTTTCTCTTATGCATTCACTCCATCTTTCACTTAGGACTCTTGCTTGATGCACTTTGAATGAAAGTTTGAATGACTTCTTGCATGAATTTTGTGGATTACGGTATGCTTGAATCTTTTGCGTGCCAAATATGTATATGACGTTTTTAACTTAGTAAATTATACAACTAACCCCTGCAGGATACATGTACAAATGTACATAACTTGTTCTTAGTGACTTGCATTCATTTTAGGATAACCTAGAGCCTCTGCATTTCATCTAGTGTACAAGACCGTGGCAAGTGTATATAAACCAATAATCAAGGGATAGAAGTTGATAAATTAAAAGTAGATCTTGTGAAATACTTACCCTCTCCGACTTCGGTTAGAGAGATTCGTTCTTTTCTTGGACATGCAGGTTTCTACAGGAGGTTCATCAAGGACTTTTCCCACATCGCACGCCCCTTGTGCAAGATGCTTCAGAAGGACACTCCCTTTGGCTTTGATGAAAAGTGCAACGTTGCATTTGAGAAGTTGAAGGAGCTGTTAACAAGTGCTCATATTCTTTGCACTCTGGATTGGTCTCAACCATTTGAACTTATGTGTGATGCATCGGATTATGCTGTTGGAGCTGTGTTGGGACAACGAAGAGACAAGAAGCCATACGCCATATACTATGCTTCTAAGATTCTTGATGATGCTCAAGCCAACTACACAACAACTTAGAAGGAGATGTTGGCAGTCGTGTTTGCATTGGACAAGTTTTGATCCTATCTACTTCAGAGTAAGGTTATAATTTACATTGATCATGCAGGTTTGAAGTATTTGATGCAGAAAAAGGATGCAAAGCCAAGGCTCATACGTTGGATACTACTTCTACAAGAGTTTGATGTGGAAATCAAGGACAAAAAGGGAGTAGAGAACGTGGTAGCTTATCACCTCTCTAGGTTGATTGTTGAGAAATCCAACGTTGCAATTGAAGAGTATTTTCCGGATGAACAACTCTTCGGACTTCAGGTAAGTGCCTCTGAAACTCCATGGTATGCGGATATTGTTAACTATTTAGTTACTGGCGAGTTTCCAGCTTCCATGCCAAGAGCTCAACGAGATAAACTTAAGTCTAATGCTAAGTCGTTTATTTGGGATGAACCTTACTTATGGAAACAATGTGCTGACTTGGTGATAAGAAGCTGTGTTCCGGATAGTGAATTTGTATCTATTCTTGATTTTTGTCATAATGGTGATTGCGGAGGTCACTTTGGTTCGAAAAAGACTGCCCTTAAGGTGTTAGACTGTGATTTCTTTTGGCCTAACCTATTTCGTGATTCTCATGACTTTTGTGCTCAGTGTGATAGGTGCCAAAGATCCGGCAACATTGGTGCGAGAGACCAAATGCCACAAAAATACATGATCAATGTCGAAATTTTTGATGTTTGGCGCATCGATTTTATGGGACCTTTTCCTTCATCTAACGGTTTCACTTATATTTTACTTGCTTAAAATTGATCAAGTTCTGGTGCTTTGGCTAAGTCTTTAGAATGTTCTTAATCACCACATATCTAAATTTCGAATGCCTTAACCTCAGCCCCATTACAACCCTTAAAAGTCCTTTTTGATCCTTAATATGTACTCCTTCAATCTGTGAAGTAAGTTGCATGAGTAAGCATATGGTTTTGGTTCATTTGTGCAAGTATCTCTTCCCATGCATGAATTTTCGTTGGAATTAACAAACACTTTGAGTGAAACCTCTGCATAAGTGAAAATATGATGAGTGCATCAATGTGAGTTGATTTGAACTTTATTCGAAACATGCACAGCTTTAACTAACCATTGTTTTCTCTATGTCTTACTTGTTCATAACATGATCATGTCTCTATTATCCATTGAATTCAAAGATCATTCATGCTTGACACATTGTGATTCCATCGCCATATACTTGAAAAAATAAAATTCTGAGAAAATTTCGACTAAGGGCTTAGTTTTGTGTACTTAGTGTTTTCTTGCGTTTCAAACATGAATACATGAGAATTTGCGGCTTTGAAACGAAGAAACATCTAAGTGTCTTGTAAAAATGTGTGTCACGTTTTTCCTTTAATTATTTTTCTTTTAACGAATCCATTGCTTTGATTTGTATTTGCTAGGGACTAGCAAAGTCTAAGTGTGGGGAATTTGATCTACGCATTTTATGCTTGATTATTAATGTCTTTCTCTCTATATTTAACTTTGTTTTGTGCTTAGTAAATATGTTTTTAACTTACTTTATGTTTGTAGGTAGAAATAAAGGAGGCGATTTAGAGTGAAAAGCGTGCTAAGGAGGAAGTTCCTAATTTCGGAGAAGAAATGGTCTGAGAAATGGTCCGAGAAATGGTTACTAAAATGCTAGCCAGGTCACTTATGAAGATTTCCTTTTCCTTGAAGAAGAAGAAAACAGGGCAGCCAGGTCACTTAAATTCTAAAATCCGTAGTAAATCCAATTCAATTCCAAATATGGCGTTCCTTATATGGATTTTATAGCCCCTTGAATAAGCTTTCCAATGTAACAAGAATCAGAATTTTTCAAGATCTGAAACTCCGGGAAAACGCATTTGAAGACAGACTGTCAGATTTACTCGGGTACATAAGGAAAGTCTTGTTTTGGTAGGAGAAGACCTAATCTTCTTCTATAAATTGGGGAGCTCGACTCATTCATCATCATCATCACACATTCGAGGAGCCGAATCTCTGTCCAAACACTACCTCCTCTCACACAAAGTCGAAGAACTCTTCTCCTTAGCCGAAACACCACCATCACCACCTTAAAAACATCCCTCCTTCACCCATAAGTGTTCTTACGCTAGATTTGGCTTTGAACACTTGTGTCCTCCCTCATGCCAACAAGGGGCTGCTATACTTGGAGCTTGCGGAGAGAGATTACCTCGGAGCAAAAAGTGTAACATGACATCTTTGTATGAAATTTCAGTTATGTATTGGTTTTCTTTAGTTTTTGTAGAAAGACAACATGTTTTAGTGTAAAGATGATTGTTTTGGATTTTTATGAGTTCTTCCATGTGTTCTTAGTATGAATTCGAATATGTATGCTAGCTTACTATGATCTTAATGCTTTGAAACTTGTTTAGGATGACACTAGATGATTTGGTTCACCCTAGCATGTTCCACCGAATTAATCAAGATAAAATTGAGTTAGGAAGTTAACTAGATGATTTGGTTGCTCTCTAATTCGATGTAAGCATGTGTTTGTGTTTTAATTTGTGCTATGAATTTCGTAGAACTTGTTTAAAGAAGAAGTAATCGGCTTAGGTAATTAGTATGTGATGATCACTTGTAAATAACTAGTTTAAGTTTTTTCGGCAATGATGCATGTTTAGGGTTTTTAGGGTTCTTGATTGTTTGCTTGTCTATGAGTGAAGCATGTTAGAGTCCTAGGGTTTCTCTATGTGTATGATTGCCACGTTTTTGTCTTTAATTTTGTAGGTATTAAACAAACAAATCTCGCACCCCCATTTAAACTTAGCATAGTTATGCATGCACCCTCAATCCCCGGTTAAGAACGATCTCTACTTATCAATGCTACATCTACAAAGAAGGGTTTTAATTGTATTCGTGTTTGATTAAGTGTTTAATTAAATGCTTGAAAAGATGTGAATCACTTTCTCACTTGACCAACTGTTTACCAAAGTTTGAATAATCCACCGATAGATAGTTATATAATTATCAGTAGATCTTGTATACAAATTCTAACCAAATTAAAATTCGTTAAAGCATTCATAATAAGGATATATCACTTATGAACATGAACGGTTTTGGTTTGACAACTTTCATTTGTCCATTGATATTATTTTGTTAAATACCTTAGTGATTATCAATTTGGATGAAAATGTGCATAAATGATCTAGTCTTCAACTAAATATTAAACGGCTGATTTGTCACAATAAGATCAAAAAATGACTCTCACATTCATTAACTAAATGTACTCTATTCATTATAAGAGAATTAGTAGAGAAGCTCGTGAGTTATACTATCTGGAGACTTGGGTATAAATAGAAAAGTTTGTCTGAGGCATAGTCCTCGAGTGCTCATCGCTTCTAAGGTCAAACAACTAGACAATCATCCTCGTTTCTTATAGCTTGTATAGCCTTCTTCGTCCCAGCCTTGCCATGCATAACATGACGGAGCCCTTCCACAACCAACAGAAAGGTTACCGTGGAAACTAACCCATCCCTATTAGCTGTATCCAAGACCACATTTGAAATCACTCCCGAGTCTAGACCAGGCATCAACTCAACACATGGTGAAATAACAACTTCCCTAAATCCATCTTAACCTATCATCCTAGAGCCATTGAGTAGGTTTATCTTATGTGCTAAGAACACCACTACATACATGAAAGAGTACATTATTATGTCAAGTCTCGAGTCATGACAAGAGAAACGGGTGGGTTGAAAAATAACATGCTTATGAAACAAATATAGTACATTTAGACTTTACACTTGGAATTTCTTTTTTTATTCAATTCACTCCAAAATTATTTTATAAGGATTTAAACATTGACCTCTTAGCCTATGAGAATAATACTAGGGTAACCAACTACTGCACTACCAACAATTAGTTATTTTACACTTGGAACTGATTTAAACAAAAATTTATTATAGCGAAGTGTTTCAAAGTTTTTCCTCTTTGTTCTCTCTCCGGCCTCCAACTTTTTCTATTTTCTTAACCCCAAGCCGTCAACACACCCTTTACTCACTCGATATCCCTGCTCATTATCCCCATTCTTAACCTAATAACATAGCCTGTAGAGCCTTCTTCATCCCAGCTTCACCACACACACAGCATGACGAAACCCCTCCATAACCAACGGAGAGGTCAATGTGGAAACCAAGCCATCCCTATTAGTTGTATCCAACACCACATTCGAAATCACTTCCGAGTCTAGACCAGGCATCAACTCAACAGCTGGTAAAATAACAATAAGTTCCCTACAACCATCTTAACATATTGTCCTAGTGCTATCTGGTGGGTTAGCTCAAGTTGTAAGAACACAGCTACCCCTAGTTAGTTAATTCGTGAATTGTCGAGTTTTTGAAAAAATATGTCTGTTTTCCAAATTTTCGAAAGATTTGGGAAAGCAACGCGTTTTTTTACTTAGCCGAATTATTCACGAATAATTTGCCAATTTTACCTTTTTTCAATAAAAAATTAAAAGATTTATTTTTATTAGATTTCCCTAGTTTTCTTCCTCTAAAAAAATTAAAAACATTATAAAAAAAAATTTGGCTGAATTTTTTTGAATTTTATTCATATAAAACTACCAAATTATACACGTACGCATTTTTGTGTTTAATTCGCATACCATTTTTTACTAACAGAGCAACTACCTGGGGTTTACATTATTATTGTGAGAGTAGATTTCCTACGCCCTCAAGCTTTTGCTTCATGTGGACTTGCAAAATAAGACAAAGCACGGGTGATACTATACTTAGACCTTCCGCTCAGTTGATATTGAGCAAAAGCTTAAGAGTTTGAAGGCTAAGAAACGTTACCTTTGCCACGCTGGGTATGGCTTTCTTTATATGAGAATTGTGCTAGGTCTAAGCATAGTCTGTATTACAAAAGGACTACATACATTTAGATAGGGCAAATCCGGAAGGGAATAGATTTCCTTATCGAAGGCTAATCAGATTACCCACTAAAAAGACCCGACTTCGATTTAGTTGCCTAAACAAAAATCAAACCCCTTCGAAAACATGACCTTAAAAAAAAAATTTGTCAGAGTTTACTTTGAAATACGTGAACTAAAATTAGAACCTGCAAAGAGAATCACACTTCGAATATTCCACAAAAGCCAAACTGTGGGGCTTCGTTCCCCATTCAGATTTCTCAACATCATATATAACAATAAACCACAAGGTTTATAAGAAATTCAGAAAACATTTAGGAGTAAAGTCAACTGAAAACATAACATAAGTATACATATCATATACAACCAGTAGGTCGAACTGAGAACCTACATGAACTAAAGTGTGACTTGAACTCTACGACTTCATCGTCGACGTGCAACCCCGGAACCCAAACTGTAAACTGGGCAAAAGAAACTGAAAAACCCAGAGGAAGAAAAATGAAATCGTTAGAGTGAGTGAATGAAAATAATAATATGCTTTTCACCAATATATACATGAAATCATTATGCGAGTCTAAAATCATCAAACACAGATAAGGTGGCCGGTTGTCATAACCTTCCTGAATACCGAATAAAATGTGGAGGCCATAACTTGAGTACATTTTTCTCAAAGTTACAATCATGCTCAACCAGGTAAGGAGTTTGTCATAACCTTCCTGGGAGCCATATAATTACGGGTCAGGCGTTTGTCATAACCCTCCCGGAGCATCTCGTGGATCAGCCGAGAAGCCATTGCATCGATGCATCCATATATCCATAATCCATGTAAAACAAATCATATATGTGCCTCAAAGTAAAAATACATAATTTTAAATGCATAATCATAATTGCATACTCGTAAAATGCATAACATAAAATGTATAATCAAAACTCGCAAATCGACAGTGAAAATCAAAGTGTCCAATCACAGTACGAGGCTAACTCTGAGGTCCAGCGGAAGATCCCTCGCCAAACACTCGATCACAATCACCTGAACAATAGGGATACGATCAATACATATAGAATCACAACATACGGAACTAATACGTCAAGAACCCCGCGTTCTCGAAAGACGTATCGCTCGAAATATCGACGAGGATAGTAAAATTCCCAAAATACACCCAAACAACCCTTGTCCCAAATTAGAACACTCAACTCAACTCAAAAACCTCACCAATGCATTCGGCAGGCGAAAAAAAGTGAAACGACATAAAACTTGCCAAAAATCTCACATCGCCGGAGCTCCGCCACGCCAGCGGCCGCAGGAATCCGGCCAGCCTAGAAATCTTTGACCTATACATCAGTTTGAAGATCTCGATATTTCCATCAACTTTTCAGTTCAAAGCTAAGCCCAATTTTAACCGGAAGAGATCCAAAACTCACCGTGAATTTCGAAAACCTCGCCGGAATTCAATTTCTCCGATCGGCCACCACCGGGCACGACAAGGGCTGAAACCACTTGGTATCAACTCACCATTCCAAGGGATTTAAAACCCCATAGCCTTGACTCTCATCACCGCCGTCTCCGCCACCTCCGCCACCGGCGAAATTCGCCAGAAAACTCCCATCTTCATCATGTCGTTTCTTCCTCCTCCGGCCACCGAATTCGATGATCCACCTATCAAAAAAAAGAGGAGCTCAAGACCAAAAACTTTCATCATGGAAGCACGGCCAAATATTGCTGGAATAAGGCACACCGTCGGTGACAAGATTTCAGCCAAAATTGGTCAATTTGACCCACGGTCAACTCGGGTCAACCCATAATTCCCAAAATAGAAACTTTCAAAAAATAACTCATATTTATACCGTATAAATACCTTACACATACCAGCCCAAATCAACGGCTACGGTTCAATCTGATCAAGATCGGACAGTCATGATTAAATCAACAATAAAAATAATACTTTTATATATATTCACCAACCGACTTCAAAACTCTTTAAAATATTGCTCGCTTATCCGAAAAATTCTCCGAAAATTTTCACGATCTCGAAATTAAATTTTCTACAGTTCTCGTGAAGAAAGTCAACACAAATTCTCGCTCGATGACATAGTCGTTAACAAACTCAATTACGCGATTAATCTAGGATAATTCAATTCCGTATCGATTAATACGTAGATTTTAGTTCGGGTTGTCACACCCGATTAAAACTAGCCCTTTGATGCAATCCTTTCAGATACCATATCAACCAACATCATCCATCAAGGATTCTAAGGTATCCCTTATACTCTCCGAATCCGAACTTTTCTCCACCATACATAAGGATTATGACACCTCCTTTTTGAACGTTCTAGATTATTCAAGATTATTAATAGCCCAAAAAATATAGATTATTCAAGATTATTCTTATTATTCAAGATTACACTTGGAACTTTTTTTTTTGTTCAGTTCACTCAGAAAACATTTTATGGGGAACCGAACCCTTACCTCTCAATCTATGAGAGTAATATCAAAGTGACCACCTACTGCAGTGACACGAGCAGTTGGTTACTTTACACTTGAAACTTATTTAAATGACATTTTACTATAGCGAAGTGTGATTTTTTTTAAAAAAATTTTCTATGTTCTCTTGTCCAATGTTTCCTTTATTCCTAAACCCTAGCCATCACAGCACCATGTTCTCATTCGATCTCCCTACTCACTATCATGATTCTTAACCTAATAACATATTCGAATTCCTCTCATTGTTCTCATTCTTGTGGTATGTTTTCATGTAGGACCCCAGACAAATTCCAGGACCAGTTATTTTGATCCCATTCGCTATAGAAAGGTTATCAATAGAGATTTATCTTCATGCGGAAGTGAAGGACCTGATGAGTAGAATGAGTTCTCTTTTATGGTCATTCGAGTTTTCTCCACAAGAGTGTTGTCCTAAGATAGGGCTAATGCCCTCAAGATTTTGATGATTCGATTATTACATCGTTTAGCAGGATCGGGTGCGATAAATATTTTGTGGTGCACTCTCTATCACTTTGTTGGATGGTTTAGGGAAAAGGCAGATCATCATAGGGCGATGATGCGGGGACCCTATTTTTTTTATAAAGATTTTATGGTGATGTGTAACAATTTAATGGTCTTTCGCTAATTCAATCTATTCTGGCAACTTGGACAAAGGTATGGGTTTGTATGGATGTGGTTGGCGGTGAACTGACTGGCAAGGTAACTATGAAGGATTGGTGGTGTGCACTGGGAGACCATCTAGGTGGTTATGTGAATTATCACAGTGATCGCCTTGGGGGAAATGAAGAAGTCAGGTTGTTAGGGGTGGTGGATTTTTGAAAGCGGCTGGTGACACATGGGAGAATTTTGCTTGGACCTAGGGCGATGACTGTATGTGAGATGGAGTACTTGACACTCTAGGGTTATTGCATGGGTTGTAGCAATTTTTATCATAATGGGGATGGTTTCCCTATACACTGTGGCAAGAAGGTGCCTCGAGGTGAGGATACAGTCATGGACTTGGACCAAGATGTTTTGGTGAAGACTAGTGCAATAGAAGCTGCAGGCGACATGAAAGAAGAGATGGCTGATAACTGGGTTGAAGAGGTGGCTAAGGAGTCAAGCTCTATAGAGCTGGTGTCACAAATACAGAGCTATGAGGTGAGTAAAACTTTTATATCAGAGAATGGTGTTTTATCTTGTGGTATTGAAAAGTCTACATGCATGTGTGATTTTAAATCTTAGAGGTCCTAAGAAAAGTCGGCGGCATTTTTCTTTGGATGGTGCAACAAAAAGGAGATCACATCTTTTGTTGGAAGGGAGGTCAGGTGTAACGACCTGAAACTTGAGTATGTGATTATTGGCACGACACATGATTACCGCGAGTAGATTATACATATGTGGTTTGTTCACGACTAAATTATCGGGCAAGAATTTCATTTAAGTTACTTCGTGGAAATTGTAGAGGATTTGATTTCAAGCTCGTAGGAGGTTTTAGAGGATTTTTCGGATAATCGGAGAATATAAAATGAATATTTGAAATTGTCGTTGAGTTAGTCGTACTTATCCGATTGTGTTGGAGTTATCCGAGTCGTCGTTTTAGTCAATTCGCGACATATAAATATCGAATTGTCGTAAAATTGGAAAATCACAAATTTGGACCAAGTTGGACTGAGTTTGACCGAGTTGACCCATTTAGCACCACCGACCCGTTTCGTTGCCGCCGTCTGACCCACCAATTCCGGCCACCGATTCCGGCCGTGTTCTTGGTATGGTTAGAAAGCTCTCTTGATTTCTTATTGATTCATGTATTCATTTATGAGATTTGGTTGGGATTTGAGGGAGTTCGAACTCGTTGAAATTCATGGATTTCGCCGAAATTGGGTTGTGGTTTCCGGCGAGTTTTGGTGTCGGGTGGTTGGGGGTTAGGTTCCCCTCAACTCATTGAAGATTTCTGGGTGTTTAATTTGGGTTAAGTAGGAGGTTTTAGAGGTGTCGTGGTCGTGATCGGAGAGGGAGAAACTGGCGAGATTTTCGAGGGGAATTCCGGCCACAGTGGTGGTTGTTTGGAGTTGTGGTTTTTGGGGTTTGGTTGAGCTTGAGAAGAGGAACGTTTTGAGGTAAGGTTTGCCAGAGTTGGTCATCGTTAATGCCACCGGCGGTGGTCAACAACAGACCTCCAACGAGGGGTTGTCTTTTGTGGTTTTCGGAGATTTTTATGTCTTCTAATTGCATTGCTACTTCGTTTATGCATCGATATAAAAATGATTTTGAGTTATAAATGGAATAGTGTAATTTCAGCTTATATATTAAAGGTATATTACAGATTTAATCATACAACATTATTATTATAATTTTAATAATTTTTTGGGTGAAGGGTCTGAATAATCGAGTTTTACACAACAAAGAAAGACCAACACAAACAAAATTTACTGTATAGTACATATCTTTTTAGAACAATTCACACCACAAGAAAATAAAAAAACTATTGTCTCACTTGATATTACATAGTGGTTTCATAAGACATTTAGGTGTATTGTGACGACCCGGACCAGAATCAGCAGTACGATCAGCTATATACTTGAGCTACTGCGTAGTCGCAGAGTTTCGACAGCATTTGAACCGCCAGATTTGTTAACGACTTAATTATTGGCCAAGAATTTGAGCTGAGTCTCTTCTCGAGAGTCGTTGTACGTGTGATTACGAGTTCGTGGGAGGTTCCGGATCATTATTTGGACGATCGAGGAATTAATTATGAATATTTGAAGTTCGGATTTAAATGGTGGGCTACTTAACGACTAAATTACCGGTCGAGAATTTGGTTTCGGCTTCTTCACGGAAGTTGTTCAGAATTTAATTTTGAGCTTGTGGGAACTTCCAAAGCATTATTCTGAGTTACGAAGATTAAGTTGTGATTATTTCCGATTGTTGGTTATTTAGTCGGTTTAAATATCTGTTGGATTGAATAGTTGACTTTTTATCGGTTTGGTCGATGTGTTTGTCTTCAAGTGATTATTGAAGAATATGTCGAGATGAGTTTGTGGCCGCGAGAATTATCAGGATCGGATTTACGACGAGGAAATTATATGTGTTTAAAGTTCGCCGAAATAGATAATTATGAGTTTCCATTTTGGGAAAGTGCATATATTGTGACTTTCCCCTTTGGGAAAGTCAAACCTGGAGTTATTGTTCCTTGACCGTGTTGACTCGGTTTGACCGAGTGGTGCGACGGAGCCACGGCGACTCCACGGTGGTGGTTGATTCCAGCCACCTCCCGGCTTGGTTCCGGCCCCTCCCGGTGCGCCTCGGCCTCCTGGTCTCGGCTCCGACCTCCTCTGATGGTGTGGGACGCAGTAGGTGGTGAAATTTCCGGTAAGAAACGGTGAGAATTTTGAGGAATTCGGGTTCAACTTTTCAGGTCGATTCGAGCTGAATTTTGGGGTGGGCTTTATAGCCCTCATCACCATAAATCTACCATGTAAGTTTGGTGATCTAATTTTGATTGTGGATGAAGAATTTTGGATGTGAAATTGGTGTATCAATTCGGTTTTTCGTGAAATTAGATGAGTTAGAGTTTGAATTGGACTTCGGTGCAGTTGACAAAGTTGCTCAGTGGATGATTTTGAGTGGAATAGTGGTAGCTCCGCCGTGGTAGTTGACAAATTTCTTCGGTCGGCGGCGGCGCCGCCGTGGGCCGTCAACGGTCAAAGTTTGACTTTTTCGGACTTTCGACAAGTTGCATGTCATTTGACTCGAAATCGCGCTCCGATCGCAGTGGGGAGGTTCATTTTTCGAGTTGAGCATCCGAACGTAAAGCGAGTTGTTCGTGATCGTTCGTTTGGCGAGAGACATTCCGGCGGATCACGGGTTAACGCGATACGCGTTACGCTAGTCTGTGAGTGGACATTTCTTTTCACGGAATTCTTGTGAGTCTTTTATATGATTTTCGAACTTGAGCATGCGTATTGAGATTACGGATTACATGAGCATGTGTTTTACGATTATATGATTATACTTATACGGATATACGTATACGAATATACATACATTTATATGCTGTTTCATGCATTTGCATCGAACTGTTTATGATTTGGTTTACACAGAGTACAGTCTTGGTTATGTTGTTGTATCGATACACTAGCCTCTCGGCTAATCCCCGATGGTAGGCATCCCAGGCGGGGCGTTACCCCGACCTGACCGGCGAGGGGCGTATCCCCGGAACCGAGGCTTTTCTGGCTTAGAATCACGTGTGGGTCCGGGATCCCGTGATTCAGACTGTACTAGCACGGTGTGTGTCCATGAGTGACCCCGTGGGATTTTTACTTGCATGCTTAGTACACTGGAGGAGTGTGAGTTTTACCTCGTGTACTATATTGTTTTTATTTACCTGGACTCGCATATGTTTTTATAACATATATATTAACTGGTGAAAGACATTTATTTTCGTCCACTCACTCTAACGTGTTTTATGTCTTTCCCCTGGGCTTTTCGGTTTCCGTGTCCAGTTTGCAGTTCAGGCTCTGGTGTCGCACGTCGTGGTCGGAGGCATAGTGCTCGAGCTACTTTGTTTCATCCAGTAGGTTTATTGTTCTACCTACTGTGGTATACGTATATGATTATGTATTAGAAGTCACTCTGAGCTTTCTGTTGTTTATGTTACGCGATTTTACACCGAATTTCAGTAAAGTACTATTATATTTATTGTTTTACTTTACTGTTGGTATATTGAGAAATCCGGATGGGATTGGTGCCCACGGTTTGCTTTTTGTGGCATAGGATGAAGTGTATTTTCCGCGTACAGGTAATGGTAATTCCACGTTAGTAACGAAACTCTGCCGAAATTTCGAAAAGTTTTTGTTGGTTCGTGTTTTCGAAGGGGTTCGATTCCGGTTTAGGGAGCTAAATCGGGGTTGGGTCCTTTCAGCTTGGTATCAGAGCATTAGGTTATAGGTTCTGTAGACTTCTGTAGTCGTGTCTACTAAGGATATTTGAGAATGTACAGCATGTCTGGAATGGTGACCCGACCGGCCGGCGGATACTCATCAATATTCCGGGTGTTGTATACTTTCAAATATTTGAAGTTCCATGATTATGTTCCACTTGTTGTGAACGATATTTTATTCATTAGGATGCCTCCTGACGTGCTTTCCGTGTCGTTTCGGTTGTGGATCCTGTTAAGGATCAATCGACGCGCGATTTGCCAGAGAACTGTGGATTTGGATGAGTATTCAGAGTTCATAGATTTGTGTGGCACGGTTTGCCTGGGGATGTGTATATGGGCGTCTATACGTTGCCTCTGAGCTGAGAATTGTGGCGGTGATGTTTGCCTGATTCAGATTATTATATTTGGTGGGCTGATATTGTGTGAGTTCCGGTTGTGACTCCATGGCCTACATTCAGGATGTTGTATTTACGGTAATGGTTTTATCAGGCTACCCAACAAGCATTATGTGGAGTGTTTACCCACCTGAGGTAGAGATGCATTGTCCACCTGTTTGTTTCCGTTTGCACGAGTTATGTGGTTTCAGAGGAAACAGAGTACGAGGTTCGAGATGAGTTTGAACCTGAGTATCAGAGAGAGTCTGATTGATGTGCCTCGAGATAACCGTGAGGAGCTTGGTGTGCTGCACTCCGTGGCGAGGCTATCAAAAAGGAACGATGTACACGGTTTTCGATGTGACGATTTGAGGAAAGTGGACTTAGTCGAGATTGTGATGAGATTGAGTTTCGACACTTTAGGATCAGTGATTTCATCAGGCTGTGGTCTTTCCGATATTGTTGAGGGCCATCAGATTAGGCAGAGGATCCGTTTGGCGATGGCGGAGATCACAGAGTAGCGGATTTGCTCATATGGCATGAGTTTGTGTGATCGTTGGTGATCCTTTCACGCAGCAGGTGTCGCTGTGACTGGTGTTCGTGGTACACTTTCAGTTGCTGTTGTGGTGGCCAGGAGGGTCACATTACGAGGGAGCGCCCTTAGCCAGTTGTTGTAGCGGTTCAGTAGCTCAGAGTTACGAGGAGATCCTCATGTTGTTCCTGCGGTCTGACCAATGTACCATTTTGACGAGTTCTTCAGCAAGTCGCGATTGACGTGGACGACTAGTTGGGCATGTTGGAGTTCGTGCCATGACCTTGTTTGATGACAGACTTTTCTCCGAGGTTACTGTTGCTTGATATCCATGGCTATTGTACCTGCATCTCCACTTCCGAGGTTTTGGAGAGTGTTGTATCCATCCGGAGGTTGTGAGATCCTTGTTGGAGGTTATGTGTTAGCCGTGGATATGTTATAGCTGGACATTGTGGTTTTGGTGTGCTTGTAAGTATGGACTTACTGACGATGCATTTGGCTGGGTTCGAGTGCCTCGAGAAGGAGATTGTGTTCGACGACCAGATTTTCCCGAGATAGTGTTTCGCGGTGATGGTCGAGCGGATGGTAGAGACGGATTGTGTGGTTTGTGTAGCTCATGTTATGGATACGACAGTTGCTGTGTTCGACATTAGTGACATTGAGGTGGTTCCCGATTTTTCAGGGGTATTCCGGAGGAGTTACCAGGTATTTCTCCAGTTCGGGAGACTGACTACACTATTGAGCTTGTACCAGGCGCTGGACTCATTTTACCGGCATCCTGTCGTTTGGAGCCAGCGGGGCTGATGGAGTTATAGGTTCGACTCCAGGAGATGCTGGAGGAGGTTTCAGGAGACTTCGTGCGACCCCGCGTATTTGCGTGATGTGCTTTTGCATTGTTTATACGGAGGTTGGATAATTCGACGTGGTGATGTATTGACTACCGGAAGCTTGATTTCCTTCAGAGGAGAGTGAGTATCCTCCACTTCGGATTGATGATTGGTTTGATTAGCTCGCGAGAGCTACAGTCTTGTCGAGGATTGATTTCGGGACTGGATATTATCAGTTGAGGTTTGATGAGTCAGATGTGGTTTGGACAGCTTTCTGATCTTGGTGTGGCATCATGAGCTTTTGGTCACGCTGTTTGGTTTACCAGTGCCCCGTAGATCGTGTGGACTTGGTGGATCAGGTGTTCAGACGGTTTCTAGATGAGTTTGCGGTCATGTTCGTCGACAATATCCTGATTCACTCCAGGAGTGTGGACCAGCACCTGAAGCAATTGTGAGCGGTTTCGCGGACATCGCGAGACGACCAGGTGTTTGCGAAGTTCAGCCAATGTGAATTTTGGTTGATTATCATAAAGATTTTGTATTGTGTGATGTTATCCGAGGGAGTTGGCGTGGATCCTGACCAGTTTGAAGCCGTGTTGATTTAGGGTTGATCTACCATTGTACCAGAGATCAGGGGTCTCTTGGGTTCGGTAGGCTATTACCGACGGCTTGTACAGGATTTTTCCGGATTGCCACTCTACTTTCCGGATTGACGAAGAAGGCGTCAAGTTCGAGTGGTTCGATGCACGCGAGGAGAGTTATTACTCCTGCAGGATGGTTGACCGTTGTCTCGGTTTTGACCTTACCTGACGATCGTGATGAGTTCGTGGGTTACAGCGATGCATCGAGGTATAGATTTGGTTACGTTTTGATGCTGTATAGCAGAGCGGTGACTCATGGTTCAGGCAGTGGAAACCTTATGTAGCTACTTATCCTATGTATGATTTGAGTGTAGCTGTCTTTTTGTTGGCATCAAAGAGTTCGAGACACTACTGTTATGGTGTGCAGCTCAGTGTAGGACGTGCACTGATCACTTGAGTTTCATCCACTTGCATATTCGGCCAGATTCGGGCTTGAGGCAGTGTAGATGGAGGGAGTCGATTACCGACTATGGCTGCACCTTTGAGCTTGTTCGGGAAAGGTTAGAGGTTGTACTTTGATCATCCAACTGGGATGATGTTGCTGATGCATTCAGACGAAAATCAGGAGCTTCAGTGTTTCATGTGTGTGTATGGCTCGAGTTTCTGTATTAGCCGAGTGTGGCTACTGGAGCTGAGTTCGAATGTGATGATATTGAGGCTCGTGGTTTTGCGCGCGTTTGGCGCTAGTGGTACGGAGATGTATCAAATACTTCGAGTTTACTACTCGTGACGCTACATGAAGAGCAATATAGCAGCTAGTGTGTGTAAATGCCCCACTTGTTGACAGGCGATGGCTAGGAGGTGGAGACTTGCCGAACGGTATCGGTCACTTGAGATTTCCGGTTAGACGTGGCGGTTGCTGCTGTGATTGTGTGTGTATGTGTACACTTTGGTTTGTGAATACCAGTTGTTAGGCTTTTGTGGATCGTGTGATGAACTTAGTACATTTCCTTGTGCATTCGGAGATGATTTCAGTGGCAGACTGGTATAGCTGTGTTTGACGGAGGTTGTCCATCTTTGTGATGTACCTGAGTCCCAGTTCGCTGACCGAGAAAATCAGCTACGACTGTGTGTTGGCAAGCTTTGCAGCGAGCTTTAGGGACCAGTTTACGAGTTAGTACCGGTTCTTATCCTCAGTTTGGCGGGCGATCTTTGAGGACTATTCAGACCTTGGAGGGCTTGTTGTGGACCTCGGTATTGCAGTTCCAGAGGATTTGGGACTCGCAGTTTCAGTTGTGCAAGATTGCATGCAGTACCGGTTTGTTGACTACTATGACTTGATGTTGCTTGATGCCGTTTTGAGGGACGATGTTGTACTCCATTGTGCTGGAATGAGTTTGGTGTGAGTTTGACTTGATGTTTGATTTGGATGTTGTGGAATGTGCTACCACAGACTGTCAGATTAGCAAAAATGGGTGATAATTGTTTGAGTTTGATGTTTGAGCTATGTTGTTATGAGTGTGCTGAGTTGTGATTTGCCACGCTACTTTGATCCGTATGTGGTCATAGGCGAGTGTGTGTTAGGCCGTATAGTTCGGCATCGCCTATAGTGTTGGTTTCTATGTGTATTGTGTTCCGTGTGACGGAATCGTGTTTCAGGTTGGTTTCGCATTGTGTACCCTGTCTGTTCCTTATGCAGGAACACTTGGCTATTGTGTGGAGCTAGTTCAGATTTGTGATTTGCGGGTACAGGGATTTCAGCACGGAGCTATCTCCTATTGTGGAGTTAGTTGTCAGAGTTGTCCAGTTGACATAGCCACTGGGCAGTTGAGCAGTATGCAGAGGCAGTGCTCCTATGTTTAGTCGGCAGACTTGGAAATTTCGAGGTCGAAATTTTTCTAAGGGGGGCGGATTTGTGACGACCCGGACCAGAATCAGCAGTACGATCAGCTATATACGTGAGCTACTGCGTAGTCGCAGAGTTTCGACAGCATTTGAACCGCCAGATTTGTTAACGACTTAATTATTGGCCGAGAATTTGAGCTGAGTCTCTTCTCCAGAGTCGTTGTACGTGTGATTACGAGTTCGTGGGCGGTTCTGGATCGTTATTTGGACGATCGAGGAATTAATTATGAATATTTGAATTTCAGATTTAAATGGTGGGATACTTAACGACTAAATTACCGATCGAGAATTTGGTTTTGGCTTCTTCACGGAAGTTGTTCAGAATTTAATTTCGAGCTTGTGGGAACTTCCGGAGCATTATTCTGAGTTACGAAGATTAAGTTGTGATTATTTCCGATTGTTGGTTATTTAGTCGGTTTAAATATCTGTTGGATTGAACAGTTGAATTTTTACCAGTTTGGTCGATGTGTTTGATTTCGGGTGATTATTGAAGAATATGTCGAGACGAGTTTGTGGCCGCGAGAATTATCGGGATCGGATTTACGACGAGGAAATTATATGTGTTTAAAGTTTGCCGAAATAGATAATTATGAGTTTCCATTTTGGGAAATTATATGTATATATTGTGACTTTCCCCTTTGGGAAAGTCAAA
Organism: Geum urbanum; assembly: GCA_946800695.1. NCBI lineage: Eukaryota > Viridiplantae > Streptophyta > Magnoliopsida > Rosales > Rosaceae > Geum > Geum urbanum. Next base: position 12,512,600 of record OX327008.1, on the reverse strand, counting down.
CCTGGAGTTATAGTTCCTTGACCGTGTTGACTCGGTTTGACCGAGTGGTGCGACGGAGCCACGGCGACTCCACGGTGGTGGTTGATTCCGGCCACCTCCCGGCTTGGTTCCGGCCCCTCCCGGTGCGCCTCGGCCTCCTGGTCTCGGCTCCGACCTCCTCTCATGGCGTGGGACGCCGTAGGTGGTGAAATTTTCGACAAGAAACGGTGAGAATTTTGAGGAATTCGGGTTGAACTTTTCAGGTCGATTCGAGCTGAATTTTAGGGTGGGTTTTATAGCCCTTATCACCATGAATCTACCATGTAAGTTTGGTGATCTAATTTTGATTGTGGATGAAGAATTTTGGATGTGAAATTGGTGTATCAATTCGGTTTTTCGTGAAATTGGATGAGTTAGAGTTTGAATTGGACTTCGGTGCAGTTGACAAAGTTGCTCAGTGGACGATTTTGAGTGGAATAGTGGTAGCTCCGCCGTGAAATTCTTCGGTCAACGGTCAAAGTTTGACTTTTTCGGACTTTCGACAAGTTGCATGTCATTTGACTCGAAATCGCGCTCCGATCGCAGTGGGGAGGTTCATTTTTCGAGTTGAGCATTCGAACGTAAAGCGAGGTGTTCGTGATCGTTCGTTTGGCGAGGGACATTCCGCCGAATCACGGGTTAACGCGATACGCGTTACGCCAGTCTGTGAGTGGACATTTCTTTTCACGGAATTCTTGCGAGTCTTTTATATGATTTTCGAACTTGAGCATGCGTATTGAGATTACGGATTACATGAGCATGTGTTTTACGATTATATGATTATACTTATACGGATATACGTATACGAATATACATACATTTATATGCTGTTTCATGCATTTGCATCGAACTGTTAATGATTTGGTTTACACAGAGTACAGTCTTGGTTACGTTGTTGTATCGATACACTAGCCTCTCGGCTGATCCCCGATGGTAGGCATCCTAGGCGGGGCGTTACCCCGACCTGACCGGCGAGGGGCGTATCCCCTGAACCGAGGCCTTTCTGGCTTAGAATCACGTGTGGGTCCGGGACCCCGTGATTCGGACTGTACTAGCACGGTGTGTGTCCATGAGTGACCCCGTGGGATTTTTACTTGCATGCTTAGTACACTGGAGGAGTGTGAGTTTTACCTCGTGTACTATATTGTTTTGATTTACCTGAACTCGCATATGTTTTTATAACATATATATTAACTGGTGAAAGACATTTATTTTCGTCCACTCACTCTAACATGTTTTATGTCTTTCCCCTGGGCTTTTCGGTTTCCGTGCCCAGTTTGCAGTTCAGGCTCTGGTGTCGCACGTCGTGGTCTGAGGCATAGTGCTCGAGCTACTTTGTTTCATCCAGTAGGTTTATTGTGGTATACGTATATGATTCTGTATTAGAAGTCGCTCTGAGCTTTCTGTTGTTTACGTTACGCGATTTTACACCGAATTTCAGTAAAGTACTATTATATTTATTGTTTTACTTTACTGTTGGTATATTGAGAAATCCGGATGGGATTGGTTCCCACGGTTTGCTTTTTGTGGCATAGGATGAAGTGTATTTTCCGCATGCAGGTAATGGTAATTCCACGTTAGTAACGAAACTCTGCCGAAATTTCGAAAAGTTTTTGTTGGTTCGTGTTTTCGAAGGGGTTCGATTCCGGTTTAGGGAGCTAAATCGGGGTTGGGTGAGCAAAACGCGCACTCGCACTACTCTCGTGGTCCGGCGGAAGATCCTTCGCCTGAAGCAGGATCACGATCCCGATCTCGATCTCCTGAATATTCACCAAAACATAACTGATCAAAATCATAGTCCACAATCCTGTACTGAACCACGGAAACCAACCGTTCCCGGAAATATGCAATGCAGTACAAAATGAATAACGGAAATTCTGAAATCCCTACTCGAAACCTCGACTGAAAATTGGCTAACCAAATCAACCCGAAAACCTCTGGACGATAATCAGGGCGCGATTTCGAGAAAAACGACATTAAAAACGTCGAATTCTGAAAAGTCAACTTTCGGACGGAGCTCCGCCGTTGACCGCCGCCGGCGCGCCGTCAACGGTGGAATTTCATGGTCAAAAACTCCAGAATTCAAGACCATAACCAGGAGAACCACTTCCTTAACTACCCTCAAGGCCAAATCCCAACGGAACCCTTTCAATTTCAGCCAAAATCAAATCGGAAAACCCACCGGAAACCTAATCGGGTTCGAACAATACCTTAACCATTTCCAAAATAAATCACATGGGGAGCATCACCTAAGCTAGGGGAACCGAAACCCCAAGAACTCCACCCTCGAATTTCACCGGAACCACCGTCACCATCACCTTCGAACTTCCACAACTCGGCCCGATTCGGGTTAGTTCAAAACTCAACCAATTTTCCTAAACTCAAGCATCATTCAACTCGGAATCAAGAGGAGAAGCTAGCTATACCTGTCACATGGCCGGAGGTGGCCGGAAAGTTGGTCGTCGGACGGCAACACCCAATCGGGAAACCTTTCCTCTTTGGTCAACGGGTCAACTTTCCAGTTTTGGAAAGTCAAAGCAGGTCAACGTCAGTCAAAGCCCAAAATGAAGTTTTTGACTAATTCTCGACTATTCCGATATTTATACTCACGCCTCAGGTCGATCGACGATTCGAAATGGATAACCATCACGATTCGGATAAACTTGAAACAATCGGATAAACTCGTCGGTACTGAAACTTCAAATAATCATAAAATATTCCTCGGTTATCGGAAAAATCTTCCGGAACCGCCCACGAGCTCGAAATCACGTGCTCTACAACTTCCGTGAAGACACTCAACTCAAATTCTCGACCAAAAACATAGTCGCGAATAGAATCGACAAATCACATATACGACGTAAAACCGCAACTAAACTCAATCTCGAGAATCCTACCGAACACGCAATAGATTCTGGTTCGGGTCGTCACAAATCTACCCCCCTTAAAGAAATTTTGACCTCAAAATTTACATACTTGTCAAGTGAACAAATGAGGATACTGCTTCCGCATACGCTGCTCGGTCTCCCAGGTGGCCTCCTCAACTGAGTGGTTCTGCCACAAGACCTTCACTAGCGGAATCACACGGTGCCTCAACTCCTGCTCACGACGCTCGAGAATCTGCACTGGCTCCTCCACGTACGATAAATCCTCTCTGATCGGCAACTGCTGTGGGGCTAACACATGTGAAGGATCTGAGATGTACTTCCGCAACATCGAAACATGGAAGACATCATGCACACGAGCCATCTCAGCCGGTAACTCAAGTCTGTAAGCAACAGCTCCAACCCTTTCTGTAATCTCATACGGACCAATATACCGCGGTCGAAGCTTGCCGCGCTTCCCGAAACGCACAACTCCCCTCCACGGAGATAGTTTCAGGAAGACCCAATCACCAACCTCAAACTCTAAACTCTTCCTCCTCACATTCGCGTAACTCTTCTGCCGATCCTGGGCGATCTTCAATCGATCCCGGATAACCTGTATGTCCTCCATTGTGGTTTTCACCAAATCAGGACCAATAAGCCAACGCTCGCCCACCTCACTCCAACACAATGGAGTGTGACACTGCTTCCCGTACAGGGCCTCGTACGGTGCCATCTCAATACTGGCCTGATAGCTATTGTTGTAGGCGAACTCAATCAAGTGTAACTGCTGATCCCAGTTTCCGCGAAACTGCAACACACACGATCTCAGCATATCCTCAAGAGTCTGAATGGTCCGCTCGGACTGCCCGTCAGTCTGAGGATGAAAAGCTGTACTAAATCGCAACCTGGTACCCAAAGCTCACTGCAATGCCTGCCAAAACTCAGAAGTGAACTGACTATCTCGGTCAGAAACAATGGACACAGGCACACCGTGCAAGCGAACGATCTCCGATAAGTACAACTTGGCCAATCTGCCCACTGATATCTTCCCTGGAAGTGCAAGAAAGTGTGCGGATTTCGTCAATCGATCAACAATAACCCAAATGCCAGTGTTGCCCGCCGAAGTACGCGGCAACTGATAGACGAAATCCATCGTAATGTGCTCCCACTTCCAAACTGGAATCTCAAGTGGCTGTAGTTTCCCTGCAGGTTTCTGTCTCTCTGCCTTTACCTGCTGACAGATAAAACATCGACTCACGTACGCGGCAATCTCCCGCTTCATATTGCGCCACCAATAGTACGCTCGAAGTGTACGAAACATCTTCGTACCTCCGGGATGCATCGCGTACGCTGAACTGTGGGCCTCATCCAAAATCTTCTTCTTCAAGTCCTCATCTCTGGGCACACATAGCCTGCCTCTGAACAACAACGTACCGTCGTCGCTCAATCGGAACTATGTAGGCACTGAAAGGACCCAACCCCGATTTAGCTCCCTAAATCGGAATCAAACCCTTTCGAAAACACGAACCAACAAAAACTTTTCAAAATTTGGGCAGAGTTTCGTTACTAATGTTGAATTACCATTACCTGCACGCGGAAAATACACTTCATCCTATGCCACAAAAAGCAAACCGTGGGCACCAATCCCATCCGGATTTCTCAATATATCAACAGTAAAGTAAAGTAGTAAATATATATGCACTTTACTGAAATCCAGTGTAAAATCGTATAACGTATTCAATAGGAAGCTCAGAGCGACATCTAATACATAACCATATACGCATACCACAGTAGGTAGAACAATAAACCTACTGGATGAAACAAAGTAGCTCGAGCACTATGCCTCCGACCACGACGTGCGACACCAGAGCCTGAACTGCAAACTGGGCACGGAAACCGAAAAGCCCAGGGGAAAGACAATAAACACGTTAGAGTGAGTGGACGAAAATCAATGTCTTTCACCAGTTAATATATATGTTATAAAAACATATGCGAGTCGAGGTAAATATAAACAACATAGTACACGAGGTAAAACTCATACTCCTCTAGTGTACTGAGCATGCAAGTAAAATCCCACGGGGTCACTCATGGACTCCACCGTGCTAGTACAGTCTGAACCACGGAGTCCCTGACTACCACGTGATTCTAAGCCAGAAATGGCCTCGGTTCCGGGGAATACGCCCCTCACCGGTCTGGTTGGGGAATCGCCCCTCCAGGCGGCCCTCCGTCGGGATCAGCCGACGAGGCAAGGTGTATCGATACAACAACGTAACTGAGACTGTACTCTGTGTAAACCAAATCATAAACAGTTCGATGCAAATGCATGAAATAACATATAAGTGTATGTATATTCGTATACGTATATCCGTATAAGTGTAATCGTATAATCGTAAACACATGCTCATATTAAATATAATCTCGTATGAAATCTCATGCCCGTAAATCATCATCATGCTGCATGCTCAAGTTTATAAAATCATATAAAAGACTCGCAAACAATCCGTGAAAAGAAATGTCCACTCACAGACTGGCGTAACGCATATCGCGTTAACCCGTGATCCGGCGGAAAGTCCCTCGCCAAAAGAACGATCACGAACACCTGAATATTCACAAAATCCATATCTCAAACTCATAATCCAACAATACAAATCAAACCACGAGAAACCACCATTCTCGGAAACACGAAATCCAAAGTCGACGAATCGTCGAAAATCCGTATATGTATACCACAATACCTCGCTTTACATTCGGACGCTCAACTCGAAAAACGAACCTCACCACTGCGATCGGGGCGCGATTTCGAGTCAAATGACATGCGACTTATCGAAAGTCAAAAAGTCAACTCTGACCGTTGACCGCCGCCGTTGACCGCCGCCCACGGCGGCGCCACCACTGACCGGAGAATTTCTCGGCGGAGCAACCCCTATTCCATGCAAAATCATCCACTGAGCAACTTTGTCAACTACAACAAAGGCCAATTCTCACTCTAACTAGGTCAATTTCATGATAAACCGAAATAGAACACAAAATTCAAATCAAGAATTCTCCCAACTCAAACCGAATTGAAACTCCAAACCTACGTGGTTAGATTCGTGGAGTGAAGAGCTTCAAAGCCCAATCCATTTCATAGCTCAACTCATCCGAAATCAATGAACCCGAATCCATCCCAAAATCCTCCATTTCAAGTCGAAACATCTCCTTCCACCGTGGCCTAGGCCGTGCGTGGTGGCCGGAATCAAGTCCAGGACGTCGAGGCGAGAGGGATGATACCAGCCCCATGCCGTGGGGTGGCCGGACGGCGAGCCACCGCCATGGCCGCCGGTCACCGTCGAGTACACCTCCCAAGCTCGGTCAAACCGAGTCAAACACAGTCAAACAATAAATTCACCTTTTGACTTTCCCAATAAGGCAAGTCCACTACTTATACTTCATTTAATAGTTTCCCAAAACGGAAACTCAAGCTTATCCATTTCGGCAAACTTCAAACACGCGTAACTTCCTCGTCGTAATTCCGATTCCAATAATTCTCGCGGTCACAAACTCATCTCGACGTACTCTTCAACAATCACCTGAAGTCAAACACATCGGCCAAACGAATAAAAAGTCAACCCTTCAAAGCAACACACATTAAATCGACTAAATAATCAACAAACGGCAAAATTCGCAACCAATTCCTCGTAACTCCAAATCATGCTCCAGAAGTTCCCACAAACTCGAAATTAAATTCCGAACAACTTCCGTGAAGAAGCCGAGACCAAATTCTCGTCCAGTAATTTAGTCGCGAACAAACCCGCCATTTAAATCTGAACTTCAAATATTCATAACTAATTCCTCGGTCGTCCAAATAACGATCCGGAACCGCCCACAAACTCGTAATCACACGTACAACGACTCTCGAGAAGAGACCCAGCTCCAATTCTCTGCCAATAATTAAGTCGTTTACGAGTCTGGCGATACAAATAACTGCCGACAAACTGCGACTACGCAGTAACTCATCAATCAAGCTGATCATACTGCTGATTCTGGTCCGGGTCGTCACAGGCACACCATTCCGTATCATGGTCTTCTTGCCCAACAGGTAAAAATCCGAATCCTGAGCCTCTCGTACCTGATCAACCAGTACGGGTCGAACCTGAAAACTGGCCAACAAAGCTCCATCATCATCATACCCAAACACAGCAGCTGTAGCTCGAAGCTCGGCTAACATCGATACTCTGGCCACACACATGTGAAACAACGAGGCTCCAGATTTCCGGCTAAGTGCATCAGCTACAACATTGGCCTTCCCCGGATGGTACTCGAAAGTGCAATCGTAATCGTTAATCAACTCCATCCATCGGCGCTGCCTCATGTTCAGATCCGGCTGCGTCCGCAAGTAGGTGAGACTCTTGTGATCAGTGTAAATCTTACACTGAGCACCATACAAATAATGCCTCCAACTCTTCAACGCTAATACAATAGCGGCTAACTCCAAATCATGAGTCGAATAGTTGGCCTCATGTGGTTTCAGCTGTCTGGAACCATATGCCACAACTCTACCATGCTGCATCAACACACAGCCAACTCCCAACTTCGACGCATCGCTGTACACAACAAACTCACCACTGTCGTCTGGCAATGTCAGAACCGGTGCGGTAGTCAATCTCTCCTTCAGGAGCAAATAACTCTCCTCGCACGCATCAGACCACTCAAACTTGACGCCCTTCTTCGTCAACCTGGTCAGTGGTGTAGCTATCCGGGAGAAATCCTGTACAAACCGTCGGTAATAGCCTGCTAACCCCAAGAAACTCCGAATCTCCGGCACAGTAGTGGGTCTACTCCAGTTCAGAACGACCTCGATTTTGTCAGGATCAATGATCTACGCATTTTATGCTTGATTCTTAACGTCTTTCTCTTTACATTTAGCTTTGTTTTGACCTTAGTGCTTTCATTTCTTACTTACTTTGTTGTTTTTAGGTAGAAATAAAGGAGAAAATAATAAAGGAGGAGTTTTGGAGCTAAAAGCGTATTAAGGAGGAAGTTCTCAATTCCGGAGAAGAAATGGTCCGAGAAATGGTCTTCAAAATGGTTACGAAGATGCATTCCCACATGGTGTCAATAATTGGAAACCAAATGCCAAATTCAAATGGATACCAAAATGGTGGACAAGAAGATGAAGACATTTCTCCTGCGCAACCCAGGAAAAAGCAAATATGGCGGAATATATGGAGCATATAATTAACAAATTTTGGGAGGATATTCCATGAAGATAAATACCTTATTTGAGGGCCAAAATATGTGCAAGAATATGGTATATTCGTCCAAGAAGTATTGGGGAATAAGGAATGCAAGATTTGAAGATATGAAGATTTCCTTTTCCTTGAAGAAGAAGAAAACTGGGCAGTCAGGTCACTTAACTTCTAAAATCCGTAGTAAATTCAATTCAACTCCAAATATGGCGGTCATTATATGGATTTTACAGCCCTTTCAATAAGCTTTCCAATGAAACAAGAATAAGAATTTTCTGAGCTCTAGAACTCCCGGAAACGACGTTTCAAGACAGGCTGTTTCCAGCTAGCATTTCTACCCGAGTAAACTAGGAATCCCTAGTTTGGAGAGGAAAGTTGGACTTCTTCACCTATAAATAAGAGGGCTCGGTCTCAAACTCATTCATCACTCATTCTAGAGGCCTAAGCTCAACCAAAACACTACTTTCTCTCCAAAGACTCAAGGCGACACACAAGAAGAAGGTTACACCATCCTACCGCCACAAAACTGCCTCCATCGACATATAGGGCAATCCCGAGTGTCACCTCCACCAAAGTAGAATCGGCTACACCTCCAACTCCATAGGGAAATCCCGAGGAACTAAATGTGTAACTCGACTTCTCTTTACATTGTAACCCCTTTTTGTATGAACTCTTGTGTTTATGGAATGGTCTTATTATTTCGGTTTTCTATACTTGTTTGATTTCAATTGTCTTCCATGTGTTCTAGTTTCTTTAAGTTCTATGATGCATGTTTATCTAATCGTAATGCTTTGGCTTAGATATAGGGCAATCCCGAGTCTAGATCAATGGTATGTGTATAGGGCAATCCCGAGCACGAGAATTAAGTGTAAACATGTGTTATGTGAAATTAAGAAGTTAGGATTTCGATTGACATTGTTTGATTGCAGGTTACGAAGGAGCAAGGGTAAGTTTAGATGAGTCGATCACATGTAAATAATAGCTTAGGTTTATTTTCGGTCTAGTAAGCATGTTTAGGACTTCTTTGTTCTTAATTGTTTTCTACTTGTCTATGAGTGAAGCATGTTAGAACCTAGGATTTCTCGATATGTTTGCTATGCCATGTTTTAGTGTTTATTTTCGTAGAATACAAAACAACCTTTTTCAAACCCCCCTTTTTAACCATAGCGTAAATATGCATGCACCCTCAATCTCCGGTTAAGAACGATACCCTATTTACCAATGCTACATCTACACCAAGGGTTTTAATTGTTTATGCGTTTTTGTTGATTGTTAAGTGTTAATTTAATGGTTGCAAATGCGTGTATCAATTTTGGCGCCGTTGCCGGGATTGTAAAGAATTGTGTGTTTATGCTTGTAAATATGTGAATCGGGATGCATCGTCGAAATTAGTCCTGCCTCTCGCGTTATCTCTATCCCCAACTGGCCATGTTTTTCGATTGAACCTAGGCCGATTGATTGAGAATGTACATTTTATCGCGCGGGTCGCACGTCTAATGAAAGACCTAAAGGCCAAATGAACGTATTCTCTTTAAATCGAGGGCGAAAATCAATGAACAAAATACTTGTGCATATTACTTGTAAATTTCATATGCATTCTAACTTGTAAAGAATTAACCACGTTGCATATAGCTTGCATAACCTGCCGGCGGCTTTGTGATGCTCGGATTTCATCACCGGGTACCCTAACCTAAGTGAAGTTAGGGACATGAGGCCAAACGTAAGGTGATAGTTGCATATTTAGGCAACGTTTATGTGCTTAACCGAACCTTATATTTAGCTCTTTTGTTATGTTTTTAAGCAATTTAACAGTATTATTTGTTTTTAGGTATTTTGGAGATAAATGAAGAAAAGGGATTAAATAATTTTTCCTGGCGATGAAACCTCCTCGATGAGGTTTTGTCTTGGCGAGCCTCGCTAGAGAGAAGCCCTGCTGCAAGTTGTTTTATCGAGCATGTGATAAAAGAGAAGCTGTGATATATATATATACTTATATAGCCAAAGAGACGTACGTAGGGGAAAGTGGCTTTGTGTCAGGATGGCTGCATGCATGCATTCTCTTATATTTATATATGTATATCAAGTGGGTTGAAAAGAAGAGGCATGCACGTGATGCATGTTGGCCAGTGAATCAACTTTGATATATATATATGGCTATCGAAGTTCGATGGCTATCGAAGTTCGATGGGTTAGCAAGGAGAAGAAGAGAAGAAGAGAAGAGTCCTAATTTAATAATGAGATTATGAAGAGTTGGACTTGGACTTTGGGAGTCCATTTGCTTTTGGACTTTTTGCTGGCACGTGGGTTGCTAGCTAGGTTAATTAACCTAGCTAGTTTGAAACATATAAATAGCTAAGAAGAGAACGTACGCAAGGGGGGACGGACGGAGACCATTCGCTAATTTTCTCTTTTCTTTTTAGACTAGAATTTTATGGCTTCCATGAGGAGCTAAACTCCATTGTTAAGGGGCTGTTTTGAAGCCCCGTTCATGATATCTAGATTGCTTATGCACGTTAATTAAATTTTGTTTTTGTTATTTGAATGAGGTTTCTTTGTTACTTATACAGTGATGATTCTTGATTATGTATGCTTTGAGTGCACGCTTAGTATGCATGTTTAGGAATCTAATTCTAAGAAAATTGATGGCTGTTGGTGATTATTACCTTCCTCAAGTTTCAATAGTAGAACCCATACATGCTTGGTATAAGAAACCCTAGGTCTAGTAAGACACGACCGTAGTGTACTTATGAAGCCTCGTAGATTCTCAAACCCTTTCTAAATCTTAATGCTTTTCTCTTAGTAAATTCGAGTCCGTGACTTCGGGTTCTTTGAGGGATAGACAATATTGATAAGCGGACCTTCAATGTTGTAAACATAAGGATTGGGTAATAGGTTGTGTTCACAACTCGGGGCCTTCCTGGGAATCTTTCATTCATAACAATTACATTATTTAGTTAAGCATTTGTAGTCTAGATGGAGTGACGGTGGTGGATAACACTTCCCTTAACCCATTTTATCATTGATTCTAGTTTTACATATACTCTGTTTTCTGTTTCAGTTTCGTACTCTGTTTTGCATAATTTTGTTCGATAACCTAGCGAACTCCGATTGCATCGAAATTTTGTATCGAAGTTCGATAGGGTGTCTTTAGTGTCCAGTGTTAATTTCGTAATTTTAGGTCGAGTCTAGCTATTTTAATTAATTACGTTAGTGTCCAGTGGTCGAGTCTGTCAGATTTCTGACTTTAGCATCTGTTTGTAGTTTAGAGTATTGAGTCTCATCTTTCCCTGTGGATTGACCCCTATACTATTGTACTGCATTGACAAGCATATTAAGTTCATTATAGGGTAATTTTGAGGGTGGTAAAACATCGATCAAATTTTGGCGCCGTTGCCGGGGAAAGATCTAGTCTTTATATTCTAACGTGTCTTTTGTTTCAGTTTTGTTTTGTTTTCTTTCATTTCTTTTGTAGTGTAACGTGTCTCTTGTGTGCAGGTACTTAGTGCATGCATACTCGAAGGTCAAGGAGAACTGAGCCTTTATTGCTTGATTTAGAGATTGAGCGCTCAGCTAAGCAAAACCGGAAGCAGAAGAGGCAAGCAGAACTGGAGGTTGGAAACACGAGTGGCACAATGGCAGAACCTGAGGTTGAGGTGGAAACAAGTTCAGATTCAGAAGAAGAAGTTCCCCAATCGCCACCACGAAGAGCAGCAATGGGAGAACAACCAAGAACGTTGATGAATTCCTTTGTACCTAGTGCTCAGGGGAATTCATCACCAATAGTGTTGCCAGCTCTTGGGACTTATTCAGTACCTCCTGCTTTACTATCAGCCCTACCTCATTATAGGGGGGTATTTTCAGAGGACCCTCAGCAACATTTGGCTGAGATTGAAGCTTTAGCATCAACACAAAACTTACAAAATGTTGAATCTAATGTGTTGAAACTAATTTTATTTCCTTTTTCTGTGAAGGAAGGAGCGAAGATGTGGTTCAATTCTTTGGCTCCTAGGTCTATACAATCTTGGGATGAGATGAAGGTGACGTTCATGAAGGAGTATTTCTCAGCCCAGAAGACTAAGCAGTTGAAGAAGGAGATTAATAGCTTCATACAAAAAGATGGTGACATGCTTCATGAGGCATGGAGTCATTTCAAGGAGCTGTTGAGGAAATGCCCACATCATGGGTATGATCTAGAGGACAGGATGACTTTCTTTTATGAAGGTCTGGAGCCAGCTAACAAGACAAGAGTGGATTCTACATGTGGAGGTATGTTTATGTACCAAACAGGTCAGCAAGCTCATGATACCATAGAGAAATTGGCTGAGAACACCAAGCAGTTCTATACAAGAGAGAGAACGTTGGGGAGCAAGAAACAACAATCTGTATTTGAGGTTGTCACCAACCCAGACATGGACAAGAGAATGAAGGCAATGGAGAAGAAGTTGGAGTCCATTGCTACTGCCATCAAGAGCCAAACATCATCATCATCATCTGTTTCTCAGGTATGTTCTGTTTGCTCTATGTCGGATCACACTAATGAATCTTGTCCTTTTATTCCTGAAGAAGAGCAGGTGAATTTTGTGCAACAACGTGCATCAAGAAATGATCCATTTTCAAACACATACAATCCGGGGTGGAGGAATCATCCAAATTTCAGCTATGAAAACACAAACAATGTGATGAACCCACCCACCGGATTCAAGGTAAGACCTGAATATCAGCAGATACAACAGCCGGTTGTAGCTCCAGCTCCTAATCCTATCATGGCAGAAATATTGGCTAAGCTAGAGGGGATTGAGATGCACAACAAGAACTCTAGCAAGGCATTTGAGCTTATGGAGAAGCAGTTGAACAGCTTGCAGCAACAAGTGTCAACAAGAGAACAAGGTACTCTTCCAAGCAATGTGGTTAAGAACCCAAGATCTCAACATGAAGCTAATGTGATCACATTGAGAAGTGGAAGAGTGATTGAAGAGGTTGAAAAGCCTACAAAAAAATCTTTAGAAGATAAACCGGTTCTAGAACAGGTGCTGCCATTTCCACCACTACTGCAGGATCAGGGAGAGAAGAGTGTACCTGGACAGAAAAATTCATCAAATGAAAAATCAGGTAAGTCAATTTCTGCACCTTCTCCTTCAATTCCTTTACGTGTTCCTTTTCCTGGCAGGTTGAAAAACAAGAAGAAGGATGAGTTAGAGCAAGAGATTCTAGATACATTCCGGAAGGTGGAAGTGAACATTCCGTTGCTCGATGCGATTAAGCAAATACCGAAGTATGCAAAGTTTCTTAAGGAACTTTGTACAATGAAGAGGAAGTTCACAGGGACCGAGACCGTGGCCTTGAGTGAGAAGGTGTCAGCGGTACTTCAGAGGAAGCTACCACCCAAGATGGGAGACCCTGGACGATTCACCATCCCATGTACAATTGGTAACACTAATTTTACTGGAGCTTTACTTGATTTGGGTGCATCAATAAACTTAATGCCATACTCTGTGTATAAAACTTTGAATATTGGTGCATTACAACAAACTGGTGTTATAATTAAATTAGCTGATCGATCTAACTGCTACCCTAGAGGTTTTGTTGAGGATGTTTTGGTGCAGGTAGGTAAGTTGATCTTTCCAGCTGATTTCTTCGTGTTAGAGATGGAGGTAGAACCTCAACCATCCGAGCTACCATTGATACTTGGTCGTCCATTCTTACGGACCGCTAGGACCAAGATAGATTGTTTCAATGGTACTCTCTCCATGAAAGTAGATGAAGAGAAGATCCGCTTCAACATCTTCGACGCAATGAGGCATCCTAGTAATGATTTGTATTCCTGTTTTTCTATTGATACATTTGATAATTTTATGCAGGAATTTATGCAGCACTCGGTGAATGAGAATGAGGATATTTTGGAGACAGTGCTTGGATCAAGTCAGCCAAAAATTGAAGAATGGAAGCCGATCAAGCAAGAATTGGATGAGCTCGAAGCTCTTCTTGAATATCGGCCTGCGAATTTGACTACTGGGGCTGAAATTGCAATGGAAGAAGGGGATGCATTCTTGGATAATGATGAGATATGTGAATTCCTTGAGGTGGAGTCCATCGAAATTCCTCATATTGAGATGGTGCTGCCACTACATGAACAACCACATGAGATATCAATGCCAAACTCACGTTCCGCACATATTCCTTGCACTAAAGAAACACTTGAGTTTGAGGATTTACTTACCGAGCCCCCATATATTTTGGAGCATATTGAGATGGTGGTACCTGATCACCATATGTACAACAAGGATATTCTCTTTACCTTGTTTGTTGGACTCAAGAAGAGGAGGCTTTGGATAAAGAAGAAGAAAGAAAGAAGACATTTGGAGTCTTGTGTGTGTGGGAGTCCAAGGGTACCCAAGTTGCTTGGTAGAGCTCATATGACATCGTTGTTAAGGACCAAGCACTCGATCGAGCCAAGACCACAGCCACCTGATGGTGTTGAAGATGTCTGGCTGAAGACGTTAAACTTAGCGCTACTTGGGAGGCAACCCATGTTGATGGAGAAGCTTGGCTGCCAGATTTGAATTCTTATCCATTCTCTTTTTCTTTATTTGTCTCCATGTTAGTGTGATTTGTGATGTGTTATGTGTCTTATTCCATGCTTGTTTGATGTATTGTATGTTTTAGTTTTGTCTTACATTGAGGACAATGCAAATTTCAAGTGTGGGGTGGGGTTTATATCATATCCTTAGCGTCTATGTATAAATTTTTCGTTATTTTGGTACTGTACAGTATGCTGTTTCGTGTCAATTATTTGACACAGTTTGAAGTCTCGTAAATTTTTGAAATTTTAAGAGGATGTTTTGACATGTGTCTAAATTGTGTTCTTAAAGTTTCAGCTCATTCCAATGTGTGATCAATTCTGTAAAATTATATCGAGGGAATGAGTTTCTATCGAGCTTCGCATGTTGTACTGTTCAGTTTGATATTTCGTGTGATTTGTTCGCCATATCTAGAAGTCTCGTAAATTTTTGAAATTTTTAGGAAATGTATATAAATGTGTCTAGTTTGTTCCCTCTAAATTTCAGCTCATTCCACTCTGTCATTAATTCTATATAATTCTTGCGAGTGGAGCTGAGTCAAGCGAGCAACAGTTCTCAGTACTGAACAGTAACCTGTTCGTGTCATGCATCTTCGATAGCTAGGTGTCTTGTAATTTTCTGAAATTTTGAGGGCAGTTTTGTAAATGAGTCTATCGAGTGCTCGCGAAATTTCAGCTCATTTCGATGTATGACTAATTCTGTAAAATTCTATCGAGCCTCGCTGCTCGATGAGCCAGCGAAGTTCGATGGGCTATCGAGCAAACAGTCTGCTGTTTTGTATAATTTATTTGACATAGCTATAGGTCTCGTAATTTTCTGAAATTTTGAGGGTAGGTCTGTATATGTGTCTAAATAGTGTTCGAAAAATTGCAGCCAATTACGATGAGTGATTAATTTTGTAAAATTCTGGCGAGATGTGTTGCTCGATACACTGTTTCTGGCGAGCTGCTCGCCTGATATTGGAATTTTTGAGTTTTTCTTTGTTTTCCTTGGGTATTTTAGTGTCTTATTTGAAAAACCAAATATAAAAGTAAAAAGTGTCAAGAAAAACATAAAAAGAGTCTTTTGTTTTGTGTCTTAGGTGCCCTTAACTAGTCCATGATGTGATTATATCTTCCGTAATTGTGACTAAAAGATGTTCATGCTATTTAAGTTTCTTTGGTTAATCTTGATATATGATGCATATGCGAATGTGTAGTGGATGTAGAAAAAGTTAACATGGTACAGATTTTTGGCATGCTTAAACTTTGTTGAGATTCATTTAACCTGTGAGCGATTGAGCCTATATGTGATTACACATGCCTTCTTTATCGAGTGTCAATTGCTTGCCGCAGATTAAATTAATGGACTCTAGAATTTACTAGAACTTGCTCTTGTGCTTTTCAAAACTTATAGTCAATACATGTTCTGATTGAGGAAGTGATAAAGGCATTTATGGGACACCACCATAGCCATATAAGCCTGTGTCCCGACTTTGTGTACACAAGATGTGCACCCCGTAGTTAACCACTTTGAGCCTACATGTTTAAACTTTTTGTCATCACCCACATATCTCTGACCTTAAACCTTAGAATAGTTATATCTTTATCCTGGTTCTAGGACTTGGTAGAGCTATACATGAGACAGGTGTGTGAAGACGGCGACGATGTCGAAAGGTGATGCAAAGAAACAAGTGTGGGGTATCAAGCTATTTGTGAAAAAGAAAAAGAAAAAAAGAAAAAAAAAAGGAAAAAAATAAAAGAAAGAAAAAGAAAAAAAAATGTGATGTCTAGCTTGATACCCGAGTTAACTGTTGACAAAAACAATGACGTGAAGGCCCAACAAGATGAAATTCGGCCACAAAAGTGAGAAAATTCATGGTTGTAAAGCTTGAAGAAGTCTCTTATTTGGTGCTCTACTGGGTTCTAGAATTATATTTGAATTCCTTATCTATTTATTCTTTAACCTATGAGCCAAGCCCCATTACAACCCATGAAAGTCCTTTTGATCCTCAAGATAGCAGCCTTTGATCTGTGGAGATTTGTCACAAGTGTAAGCATATGGTGTGGTCCATTTGGCAAGTAATTGAGTTGAGTGAATACCTTAGACATACTTTGAGAGAAACACTTTTGAGAGCATATACATATGAGGTTGAATCTTGACAAGTTTGTTGCATGCTACAGCTTTACATTCACCATGATTATGTCTTCGTCCTACATATTACATGTGTGTCATGCATTGAATTTAATTTTCGAAACTTTGTGGAATGTTAATTTGGAGTCATTTATCTTGGTGTTACAATTGTGGAAGATTGCTGAGACAATTGGTTGAGGGTGTTAGAGTTTTGTCGAGTCTTTGTAGAGTCTTAGTTTAGTGTTTTGCTCGAGAACTAGCAAAAGCTAAGTGTGGGGTATTCTGATAGTTGCATATTTAGGCAACGTTTATGTGCTTAACCGAACCTTATATTTCGCTCTTTTGTTATGTTTTTAAGCAATTTAACAGTATTATTTGTTTTTAGGTATTTTGGAGATAAATGAAGAAAAGGGATTAAATAATTTTTCCTGGCGATGAAACCTCCTCGATGAGGTTTTGTCTTGGCGAGCCTCGCTAGAGAGAAGCCCTGCTGCAAGTTGTTTTATCGAGCATGTGATAAAAGAGAAGCTGTGATATATATATATACTTATATAGCCAAAGAGACGTACGTAGGGGAAAGTGGCTTTGTGTCAGGATGGCTGCATGCATGCATTCTCTTATATTTATATATGTATATCAAGTGGGTTGAAAAGAAGAGGCATGCACGTGATCCATGTTGGCCAGTGAATCAACTTTGATATATATATATGGCTATCGAAGTTCGATGGCTATCGAAGTTCGATGGGTTAGCAAGGAGAAGAAGAGAAGAAGAGAAGAGTCCTAATTTAATAATGAGATTATGAAGAGTTGGACTTGGACTTTGGGAGTCCATTTGCTTTTGGACTTTTTGCTGGCACGTGGGTTGCTAGCTAGGTTAATTAACCTAGCTAGTTTGAAACATATAAATAGCTAAGAAGAGAACGTACGCAAGGGGGGACGGACGGAGACCATTCGCTAATTTTCTCTTTTCTTTTTAGACTAGAATTTTATGGCTTCCATGAGGAGCTAAACTCCATTGTTAAGGGGCTGTTTTGAAGCCCCGTTCATGATATCTAGATTGCTTATGCACGTTAATTAAATTTTGTTTTTGTTATTTGAATGAGGTTTCTTTGTTACTTATACAGTGATGATTCTTGATTATGTATGCTTTGAGTGCATGCTTAGTATGCATGTTTAGGAATCTAATTCTAAGAAAATTGATGGCTGTTGGTGATTATTACCTTCCTTAAGTTTCAATAGTAGAACCCATACATGCTTGGTATAAGAAACCCTAGGTCTAGTAAGACACGACCGTAGTGTACTTATGAAGCCTCGTAGATTCTCAAACCCTTTCTAAATCTTAATGCTTTTCTCTTAGTAAATTCGAGTCCGTGACTTCGGGTTCTTTGAGGGATAGACAATATTGATAAGCGGACCTTCAATGTTGTAAACATAAGGATTGGGTAATAGGTTGTGTTCACAACTCGGGGCCTTCCTGGGAATCTTTCATTCATAACAATTACATTATTTAGTTAAGCATTTGTAGTCTAGATGGAGTGACGGTGGTGGATAACACTTCCCTTAACCCATTTTATCATTGATTCTAGTTTTACATATACTCTGTTTTCTGTTTCAGTTTCGTACTCTGTTTTGCATAATTTTGTTCGATAACCTAGCGAACTCCGATTGCATCGAAATTTTGTATCGAAGTTCGATAGGGTGTCTTTAGTGTCCAGTGTTAATTTCGTAATTTTAGGTCGAGTCTAGCTATTTTAATTAATTACGTTAGTGTCCAGTGGTCGAGTCTGTCAGATTTCTGACTTTAGCATCTGTTTGTAGTTTAGAGTATTGAGTCTCATCTTTCCCTGTGGATTGACCCCTATACTATTGTACTGCATTGACAAGCATATTAAGTTCATTATAGGGTAATTTTGAGGGTGGTAAAACATCGATCATAAGGTCACGTTTGCATCATGTATTTAGCACGTAACTTTGTGTGTTTTCTGCAGGTTCTAACATTTTCTCTTATGCATTCACTTCATATTTCACTTAGGTTCTTGTTTGATGCATTTGAATGACGATTTAATTGTTTTGAGCATGAATTTGAATGAAACGTGGTGTGCTTGCATTACTCTACTTGTATATATATATATATATGTTTCTAAATCTTTGCATTGTAAATATGCCTAATTTTGCAGAAAACGTGTAAATTGAGTCTTAACTTATTCTATCAACTTTGCATTCTTTTTAGGGAGTCTAAAGCCTTGCATTCACGTTTACAATTCTTGAAGTGTCTTAACTTAGTGTTTTACAGCTTTCGTGTGTTTTTGGTTTGTTTTTCTTCGTGTGATTTGTTTTGGTGTGATTTTGTGTGTTTTTCTTGCTTTCTTTTAATTTTCAACGTTTTTGGTTAGTGTCTTGCATTACTTGTATATTTTTTTGATACTAACACTATTTTGAGGAGGAGGACTTAGAAAAAGATCCGGCTACTAAAGATGCCGAGAAGAAGAAGAATGTGGCTCCTCACGCCACTAAGGCACAACCCTCATCATCACAATCTGCCCCAAACAAAGGTATTAACTCTATCCCTTCAAGTTTGGTTAATACTAATGCTTCGTTTGCTCGTGCACCATTCCCCCATAGGTTGACGAAATCTAAGAGAGATGATCAATACGAAGACATCTTGGACATCTTTCGGAAGGTGCAAGTAAATCTTCCCTTGATCGAGTGCATAAAGCAAGTGCCTATCTATGCAAAATTTCTCAAAGAGTTATGCACCCAAAGGAGGCAAACGAGAGCGAAGGAGGTTGTGAAGGTGAATGCAACCGTTTCAACGGTTTTACAGCGTCGGTTACCCCCCAAATTGAAGGATCCGGGGAGTTTTTCTGTTCCTTGCGTGATTGGTGACAACAAATTCGAAGATGTTATGCTAGACCTTGGTGCATCCATTAACGTAATGCCTTATTACTTATTTGCATCCATGGATCTAGGCGAGCTCAAACAAGACAATGTCATCATTCAGCTAGCCGACCGTTCGCATAAGTATCCTAGGGGATACGTTGAAGATGTTCTTGTGCAAGTCAACAACCTGATTTTTCCAGCGGATTTTTACATTGTTGACATGGAGGAGAGTCCTTTGAATACCGCGCCATTGCTTCTTGGACGACCTTTCATGAGGACTGCAAGAACGAAGATAGATGTGTTTGAGGGAACGTTTTCCATGGAGATTGATGGAGAAAAGATCGAATTCAACATATTAGATGCCATGAGAAGATAAGCTAGAAGATCCAGCCATCTCACACACATGAAGAACTATCACGTCTAGGCTGTAAGACGTTAAAAAACAAGCGCTTGTTGGGAGGCAACCCAATGGAGGAAATCGCCAAGGATTTGTTCTCTCCTCCCTTATCTTTTTAATTTCGTTGTTTATTTACTTTCCTTAGCTAAAATTTTCGTGGGTCTCTCCCTTCATACGAAATTCTATGATTCCCTTAAATACATTGAGGACAATGTAGAGTTTAAGTGTGGGGAGGGGTTTACAACTTTATTTGAGTCATAAATTGTTAAAATCGGGTGGACAATGGAACTTTCCGGCGGATGATGCCCTAAAAAAATTGTTTTTAAAAAGTCTTTTTCATTTTTAGGATGCCCTTAGTTAGTCTATGATGAAAATGGACGGAAAAAGAATACATATGGCGATGAATAAGCACTAAACTGTTTTCTTGTGATAAGTGAGATATTTTGATTGTCATAACATATAGTGGATATGGTTTGATTAAACATGGTACAGATTTCGCATGTTAGAATAAGTTTTAGATCATACAAACCTTAAAGTGAGTTTTTGAGCCTACATTACTTCATTTGAGAGTGAATTTCGTGCATATGGTTTTCAAAAACAAAACATGCTTCATCTAATTACTTGCCATAGATTTTAATGAACTAGAGATTACTAGAACTTACTCATGTAGATTTACAACGCTTTTAAGTTGATATATGCTCTGATTTTGGATATGATTAAAGGCAAATTAGGTTACCACCACTTAAACCAAATGGCCTTGTGTCCCATTGTGCGCACGAGTTGCGACACCCCTAGATTAACCCCTTTGAGCCCACATTTAGCTTTTCTTTCATTACCACATTATATCTAAACACTTAGCCTAGTGTAGAATTCCTACCCTTGTTCTAGGGACTTGGTGAAGAATTTCGAAGCTAGCACAATGAAAGTGGCGTGAAGATGATGAAAAGATGTGTGTATAGGGATAGACTTGTCCAACAAATTTTGTATTTGAATGCCAAAATTTTCGAGATAAAAAAAGAAAAAGAAGAAAAATGTATAAAGATCTCGAGGCATTGTGTTTAGATTGTTTAAGTTTGGATTAATGTCCCCTATACTTATGAATTTGGAGATTACTACGAATTGAAGGCCCAAAAGTGAAGAAATATGGCCTTTGTCCTGTTCATAAAGCTCAAAGGAAGTTGAGAATGAAGTTAGGGCCCAAAAAGATGAAAATTGGCCCCCGATCTTGAAGTTTGACACAAGGAAAAATCATGGAAAGGATGAGCCACGAATTTGAAGAATTCTAAGTGCTAAACTAAGTCTTTGGAACGTTTTTACACCACCACTTATCTAAATTTCGAATGCCTTAGCCTTAGCCCCATTACAACCTTTCTAAAGTCCTTTATGATCCTTAAGATGAGTAGCCTTCAATTGGTTGAGTAAGTTACATGAGTAAGCATATGGTTTGGTTCATTTGTGCAAGTAATTATGTGGTATTTCGATGCATATACATATACATTTTAAGTGAACCTCTTTTCATGAGTGAAAATATGATGAGTGCATCCATGTGAGATTGATTTAAACTTTTTCGAAACATGCATAGCTTTAACTTCACCATTGTTTTCTCCAAGTCCTACTTGTTCATGACATGATCATATTTCTCTTATCTCTCAAAAATTGTTGAACTTTTCACTATGAAATCTTGTGATTCCATCGCCATATACTTAAGAAAATTTCTGAGACAAATTGTACTAAGGGCTTAGAAGTTGTTTTTATTTATTTGAGTCCATGAAATGTGTTCAACGTGGAGGCTAGCTCTAACGTTGGTTTTATAATTTTAGTCTTTCTTTTATTTAGTATTTGCTAGGGACTAGCAAAGTCTAAGTGTGGGGGAATTTGATCTACGCATTTTATGCTTGATTCTTAACGTCTTTCTCTTTACATTTATCTTTGTTTTGACCTTAGTGCTTTCATTTCTTACTTACTTTGTTGTTTTTAGGTAGAAATAAAGGAGAAAATAATAAAGGAGGAGTTTTGGAGCTAAAAGCGTATTAAGGAGGAAGTTCTCAATTCCGGAGAAGAAATGGTCCGAGAAATGGTCTTCAAAATGGTTACGAAAATGCATTCCCACATGGTGTCAATAATTGGAAACCAAATGCCAAATTCAAATGGATACCAAAATGGTGGACAAGAAGATGAAGACATTTCTCCTGCGCAACCCAGGAAAAAGCAAATATGGCGGAATATATGGAGCATATAATTAACAAATTTTGGGAGGATATTCCATGAAGATAAATACCTTATTTGAGGGCCAAAATATGTTTAAGAATATGGTATATTCGGCCAAGAAGTATTGGGGAATAAGGAATGCAAGATTTGAAGATATGAAGATTTCATTTTCCTTGAAGAAGAAGAAAACTGGGCAGTCAGGTCACTTAACTTCTAAAATCCGTAGTAAATTCAATGCAACTCCAAATATGGCGTTCATTATATGGATTTTACAGCCCTTTCAATAAGCTTTCCAATGAAACAAGAATCAAAATTTTCTGAGCTCTAGAACTCCCGGAAAAGACGTTTCAAGACAGGCTGTTTCCAGCTAGCATTTCTACCCGAGTAAACTAGGAATCCCTAGTTTGGAGAGGAAAGTTGGACTTCTTCACCTATAAATAAGAGGGCTCGGTCTCAAACTCATTCATCACTCATTCTAGAGGCCTAAGCTCAACCAAAACACTACTTTCTCTCCAAAGACTCAAGGCGACACACAAGAAGAAGGTTACACCATCCTACCGCCACAAAACTGCCTCCATCGACATATAGGGCAATCCCGAGTGTCACCTCCACCAAAGTAGAATCGGCTACACCTCCAACTCCATAGGGAAATCCCGAGGAACTAAATGTGTAACTCGACTTCTCTTTACATTGTAACCCCTTTTTGTATGAACTCTTGTGTTTATGGAATGGTCTTATTATTTCGGTTTTCTATACTTGTTTGATTTCAATTGTCTTCCATGTGTTCTAGTTTCTTTAAGTTCTATGATGCATGTTTATCTAATCGTAATTCTTTGGCTTAGATATAGGGCAATCCCGAGTCTAGATCAATGGTATGTGTATAGGGCAATCCCGAGCACGATAATTAAGTGTAAACATGTGTTATGTGAAATTAAGAAGTTAGGATTTCGATTGACATTGTTTGATTGCAGGTTACGAAGGAGCAAGGGTAAGTTTAGATGAGTCGATCACATGTAAATAATAGCTTAGGTTTATTTTCGGTCTAGTAAGCATGTTTAGGACTTCTTTGTTCTTAATTGTTTTCTACTTGTCTATGAGTGAAGCATGTTAGAACCTAGGATTTCTCGATATGTTTGCTATGCCATGTTTTAGTGTTTATTTTCGTAGAATACAAAACAACCTTTTTCAAACCCCCCTTTTTAACCATAGCGTAAATATGCATGCACCCTCAATCCCCGGTTAAGAACGATACCCTATTTACCAATGCTACATCTACACCAAGGGTTTTAATTGTTTATGCGTTTTTGTTGATTGTTAAGTGTTAATTTAATGGTTGCAAATGCGTGTATCAATCAACACTAACTCCCTCGGCCGAAATCACGTGGCCCAGAAACTTTACACTATCCAACCAGAACTCACACTTGCTAAACTTCGCGAACAACTGATGGTCCCGCAAAGTCCGCAACACTGCTCGCAAGTGCTTCTTGTGCTGGCCCACACTCCTCGAATAGATCAAAATGTCGTCAATGAATACAATCACGAACTTGTCCAGGAATCGTCGAAACACCCGATTCATCAAGTCCATGAAAGCTGCGGAGGCATTGGTCAACCCAAACGGCATAACCAAAAACTCATAGTGCCCATACCGCGTCCTAAATGCTGTCCTGGCTACGTCAGAGTCTCGGATCCTCAACTGGTGATATCCGGATCGAAGGTCAATCTTCGAAAAGACTGCTGCTCCCTTCAGCTGATCGAACAAGTCATCAATCCGTGGCAACGGATACTTGTTCCTCACTGTAATCTGATTCAGCTTCCGATAGTCGATACACAAATGCATGGACCCGTCATTCTTCCGCACAAACAACACCGGAGCACCCCACGGAGAAACACTCGGTCGAATGAATCCCTTCTCTAGCAACTCCTGGAGCTGAATATGCAACTCCTTCAACTCCGCAGGCGCCATCCGGTACGGTGTCTGGGAAATCGGTCCTGTACCCGGCAACAACTCAATGGTAAAATCAATCTCCCGCACAGGAGGTACACCAGGTAACTCCGCTGGAAACACGTCCGGAAACTCAGGCACAACCTCAATACTACCGAGATCCGACACAGCAGCTGTAGTGTCCATAACATGGGCTAAGTAAGCGACACAACCCTTTTTCATCAACCAATCCGCCCTCATCGCGGAAATCAAACACGGTAGTGAAGTGTTCTTCTCGCCACGAAACAGTATCTCAGGTAGCCCTGGTCATCGAAACGCGACCTCCTTCCTGTGGCAATCAAACATGACCCAGTGCGACTCCAAAAAGTCCATACCCAAGATCAAATCAAAATCCACAATATCAAGCAATAACAGATCTGCGGCTAAACCATGGCCATCAATAAACACCTCACAATCTCGGTAAACCCAACTGATGCTCACAACCTCACCTGACGGATACAACACTCTCCACAACCCCGGAAGTGGAGATGCAGGTACCGTAACTAATGATGACAGTCTAAATGATATGAATGAATGTGTGGCTCCCGGATCTAACAATGCAAGTACAGGAATACCAAAGACATGTAACGTACCAATAACGACCTCCGGTGATGCTCTGCCCTCACGTAGAGTTATAGCATGAACCCTCGCCTGTCCGGCTGGTCGTCCTCGCTGAGGTTGTCCCTGCTGCCTACCCTGACCTGTAAATTGTGCTGATTGAGCTCCCATAGTGGCACCTCGCTCAACTCCAGAACTCTGGGCCGCCTGTCCGTCACCGTCATACAACTGAGGACACTCCCTCGCGTAGTGACCCACCTGGCCATAGCGAAAATAAGTGACAGGACCTCGCTGACATGGACCCACATGATGTCGGCTGCAGAGACTACACAATGGGTACTCCCTTGGTACAGCAAAAGTGCCACCAGTACGCCGAGGATAACTAGAACCGCTGGAACCTGCACTAGCCTGTGGTCGCTGTGGTCTATCTCTCCTCCATCTCGGCCTCTGTCTCGGTACACCAGCTGGTGGTTGATATGATCCACCGCCTAAAGATGAAGCTGAACCAGAAGTATCAGAACTCTGCCTCTTCGAAGGCCCCTGACTCGGTTCACCTTCCTCAAACCGTCTCGTCCGATACCTCTGCTGTCTCTCCTGCTCAATGTCCTCGCCTCGGAGTGCAGCACTAACAAACTCATCAAAGTTGTTCCGAGGCATCGTAGTCAGTGTAGCCTTGATGTTCAGATTCAATCCCAGCTCAAATCTACGACACTTGGCTTCCTCAATAGCCACCATATCCCGCGCAAAACGAGACAAACGGGTAAACCGATCCCGGTACTCAAGTACAGACAAACTGCCCTGCCTCAAGTTCGTAAACTCCTCATACTTGCGCTGCTGGGTAGCCTGATTAAAGTACCTCCGCATAAACAGATCACGGAACAATGTCCATAGAGTATCAGCTGGAACTCTGTCGGTGCTAACCCACCAAAAGTATGCATCACTCTTAAGTAAACCAACTGCGGCTACTGTCATCTGCTCAGGAGTAAACTGGAGACGCTCACAAACACGTTCAATCTGAACCAACCATGCCTTGCATATCTCTGGATCAACTGAACCCGAAAACACAGTAGCACCAACTGTGCGAGCCTTGACCACAGGGTCAAAACGCTCTTCCAAACGCAACACTCGCATCAGCAAGTCGCGCGTTCGGCGATCCTCATCAGGATCATCCTCCCGATCAACACGGGGACCACATCGAAGAGGCATCCTACTGATACAAGACAAGCATTAGGTACAAGCAGAAAGAACGTAATCATGAAACCGCAGATATTTGAGAACACACAACACCCGAAGTATTGATGAGTACCGCTGGCCAGTCGGGTCACCACTCCAGTCATGCTGTACAAACTCAAATATCCTAAGCGTCACAGCTACAAGAGTCTACAGAATCTGACAACATAAAGCTCTGATACCAAGCTGAAAGGACCCAATCCCGATTTAGTTACCTAAACCAGAATCAAACCCCTTCTGAAAATACGAACCAACAAAAATTTTTCAAAATTTCGGCAGAGTTTCGTTACTAACGTGGAATTACCATTACCTGCAAGCGGAAAATACACTTCATCCTATGCCACAAAAAGCAAACCGTGGGCACCAATCCCATCTGGATTTCTCAACATCATAATATAAGCAATAACAGTAAACATACTGTACTATATATAGTATATCCGTGAAAATCCGTATAAAAATGTATCAGAATGTATCAGAACGACCTCTAGTGTAAAATATATACAATATACACATCAGTAGGCGAAACAACAACCTACTGGAAAACACAGGTAGCTCAGATCACTAGCCTCCAAACAGCGACGTGAAACACCAAACCTGAACTGCAAACTGGGCACGGAAACTGAAAAGCCCAGGGGAAAGACATGAAACACGTTAGAGTGAGTGGACGAAAATAAATGTCTTTCACCAATTGATATATATGTTTAAAATAACATATACGAGTCCAGGTAAATAAAAATAACAAAGTACACGAGGTAAAACCATAATCCTCCAGCCTACTGAGCATCCAAGTAAAAATCCCACGGGGTCACTCATGGACACACCCGTGCTAGTACAGTCAGAACCACGGAGTCCCTGACTTCCACGTGATTCTAGCCAGAAATGGCCTCGGATCCGGGGAAACGCCCCTCACCGGTCAGTCGGGGTAACGCCCCTCCTGGTATGGCCTACCATCGGGGATCAGCCGAGAGGCAAGTGTATCGATACAACAACGTAACTGAGACTGTACTCTGTGTAAATCAAATCTTAAACAGTTCGATGCAAAATGCATGAAACAGCATGTAAATGTATGTATACTCGTATACGTATATTCGTATAAGTATAATCGTATAATCGTAAAACACATGCTCATGTAATCCGAAATCTCATACGCATGCTCAAGTTCGTAAATCATATAAAAGACTCGCAAGAATTCCGTGAAAAGAAATTGTCCACTCACAGGTGAGCAAAACGCGCACTCGCGCTAATCTCGTGGTCCGGCGGAAGATCCTTCGCCTGAAGAACGATCACGATCCCGACCTCGATCTCCTGAATATTCACCAAAATATAACTGATCAAAATCATAGTCCACAATCCTGTACTGAACCATGGAAACCAACCGTTCCCGGAAATATGCAATGCAGTACAAAATGAATAACAGAAATTCCGAAATCCCCACTCGAAACCACGACTGAAAATCGGCTAACCAAATCAACCCGAAAACCTCTGGACGATAATCAGGGCGCGATTTCGAGGAAAACGACATTAAAAACGTCGAAATCTGAAAAGTCAACTTTTGGCCGGAGCTCCGCCGTTGACCGCCGCCGCCGCCGCCGCCGCCGCGCCGTCAACGGTGGAATTTCACGGTCAAAAAATCCAGAATTCAAGACCATAACCAGGCGAACCACTTCCTTAACTACCCTCAAGGCCAAATCCCAACGGAACCCTTCTAATTTCAGCCAAAATCAAATCGGAAAACCCACCGGAAACCTAATCGGGTTCGAACAATACCTTAACCAATTCCAAAATAAATCACATGGGGAGCATCACCTAAGCTAGGGGAACCGAAACCCCAACAATTCCACCCTCGAAACTCACCGGAACCACCGTCACCATCACCGTCGAACTTCCACAACTCGGCCCGATTCGGGTTAGTTCAAAACTCAACCAATTTTCCCAAACTCAAGGATCATTCAACTCGGAATCAAGAGGAGAAGCTAGCTATACCTGTCACGTGGCCGGAGGTGGCCGGAAAGTTGGTCGTCAGACGGCAACACCCAATCGGGAAACCTTTCCTCTTTGGTCAACGGGTCAACTTTCCAGTTTTGGAAAGTCAAAGCAAGTCAACGTCAGTCAAAGCCCAAAATGAAGTTTTCGACTAATTCTCGACTATTCCGATATTTATACTCGCGCCTCAGGTCGATCGACGATTCGAAATGGATAACCATCACGATTCGGATAAACTCGTCGGAACTAAAACTTCAAATAATCATAAAATATGCCTCGGTTATCGGAAAAATCTTCCGGAACCGCCCACGAGCTCGAAATCACGTACTCTACAACTTCCGTGAAGACACTCAACTCAAATTCACGACCGAAAACATAGTCGCGAATAGAATCGGCAAATCACATATACGACGTAAAACCGCGACTAAACTCAATCTCGAGAATCGTGCCGAACACGCAACAGATTCTGGTTCGGGTCGTCACATTATTACACAATGAATTCTAAATAAACATCGTTGTATGAGTTTTGTCACACAACCGTTATATACTCATCGTCTGATGATTCAATCACACAACATGTAGTAACACAATAATTTTCAATGTCTGTTCGCAACGGTATTTACCAATTGCATGATACATTCTCTGTAATAGTGAAAGGTGTTCTTTGCTAGTCTCTTAGCAAATAACTAAATAAAACTAAGACTAAAAACAAACACTAATTCCGTAATACACTAAGCACTTTAACTATAGTGTCTCGAAATTCCTTATAAGTATCATGGCATCGAGAATAGCACTTAACCAATTAAGCACAAGGAATTCAAAGGTTAAAAAAGATATTCTTAGGGGTGGGCACGAATCCTGCAAATATCGAACCCGACTTGATTCCGTCTGATCCCGCTCCAGACGAGATGAGACGAAAAATAAAACTTTTACTATTCCATTCCGTCCCGACCCATCCTGTTTTTTAGGGGCAGGATTGGGTCTTGATTTTGAAATCCCTATAGACCCGTCTCATCCCGCATAATATATTTTGTCTATTTTATTATTTATTTTATTAAGAATTGACATATTAAATTATCAAACTAATAGCATTATTCAATAAAAAAATAAAATTACCTTCTAACGATCAAAGTATTATACTTTTTGTAGTATGAATTAAATGTATCAATTAAAAAAACTGTTTGTAGTTTTACTTCTTTTAATTAACCATTAAGTAAAACGATATTATTTTGTGTAGTTGTAAACTTTTAAGTCTTATCAACGATATTTATCTTATATTGAACCCGAAATTTGGCTAGTCTCATCTCAATCAGAGTTTTGTTGTTTAATACTCTATTAAATGTTCATTTTAATTTGGACACAAAATTGGACTCATCTCGTCCCGTTCCATCCCGTCATATTCAGGTTTCGGGATGACCGGGACGGACTTATTTTAGAATACCCAACCCCATGAAAGGATCCGACTCCGATTTAGTTGTCTAAACCGAAGTCAAACCCCTTTGAAAACACGACCTTAAAATTTTTTTTGCCAAAGTTTTCTTTGAAACACGTGAACCATTATTAGAACCTGCAAAGAAATACACTTCGAATATTTCACAAAAGCGAAACCGTGGGGCTCTGTTCCTCATCCGGATTTCTCAACATCATATATATAATAAACCAAAAGGTTTACAAGAAATCCAGAAACATTCAGGAGTAAACTCAACTGAAAACACAACATAAGTATTCAGAGCGATGCCTATATACATCATATACAACCAGTAGGTTGAATAAAGAACCTACTCGAACTGAAGAGTGATCTGAACTCTACGCCTCCACCGTCGATATGCAACCCCGGAATTCAAATTGCAAACTGGGCAAAGGAAACTGAAAAGCCCAGGGGAAAGGCAAATAAAATCGTTAGAGTGAGTGGACGAAAATAATCATATGTCTTTCACCATTTATATGTTCATAAAAGTAATGTGAGTTCTTAAAATAAATGAAGGTCGCCACTCCAGCGGATTTCTCTGCCAGAGTAACATGTCGGGCGAATCTCTCAAGCCCGATGGTGATAGACTAGGCGAATCTCTCAAGCCTAGTCGGCATATCAAGCGAATCTCTCAAGCCTGATAGATGGACTACCGGTGATCAGCCGCGTAGCCAATGCATCGATGCTAAATAAATAAATGTCATCACCAATAAATTATATAATACCTTCAAAACGACAAATAATCTGAACATTGTACTGGAAACAAATACTGAAACTAAGAACTGGCTATGGCAATGTAAATAAATGTCCACTCACAGTACGAGGCTAACTCTGAGGTCCTGCGGAAGATCCCTCGCCAAACGCTCGATCACGATCACCTGATCACCAATAAAATATACAATACCTTCAAAATGATAAATAATCTGAACAGTGTACTGGAAACAAATACTGAAACCAAGAACTCGCTACGACAATGTAAATAAATGTCCACTCACAGTACGAGGCTAACTCTAAGGTCCGGCGGAAGATCCCTCGCCAAACGCTCGATCACGATCACCTGAATAATAGGGATACGATTAATACATATCAAAGCACAACATACGGAGCTAATACGTCGAGAACCCCGCGTTCTCGAAAGACTTATCGCTCGAAATATCGACGAGGATAGCAAAATTTCTAAAATACAGCCAAACAACCCTCATCCCAAATTAGAACACTTAACTCACCTCAAAAACCTCACCATTGCGTTCAACACGCGAAAACGAGCGAAACGACATAAAACTTGCCAAAAATCCACCTCACCGGAAATCCGCCGCCGGCCGCCGGAATCTGACCAGCCCAGAAATTGTTGACCTATACATTAGTTTGAAGAAATCGAAATTTCCAACAACTTTGTAGCTAAAATCTAAGCCCAATTTTAACCGAAGAAAATTTTGATATAACCTCCCTTGAATCTAAGACAACTAAACACCTGCATGAAAATAACACTTCAGAAACTAAATCCCACAAACAAACTGTGGACCACCATTGTCCATCCGGCTTTCTCAATAAGTGTCATAACATAAAGAAAAACTCAACTTTAGAATTTAGAAACATATTTACAAAATACTGGCTCTAAATACAAGGAAAAGTAAACTCAAAGACTACATGAGTAACTCACTAAGCTATTTACATGAATACACTATTTACATGAGCCCTACTAAAAGCAACATAATACAACTAATATTCAGAGAGACTTCTACTAACATATCCTACATATGATAGAAACTGACAGTGAGCTGAAACATATGGCTGAAGGGATGACTGGTAGACTCGAAGCCTTCGACGATACCAAGCATACTCAGGATAAACACTGCAACTTGAGAAACAAAAACTGAAAAGCCAAGGAAAAGAATTTAAAATATAAAAGGTTACTGTTAATGGAAAAAAAAAAACAAAATCTACGTAAATCGATAAAACTGAAT
This sequence comes from Geum urbanum, assembly GCA_946800695.1. Classification (NCBI taxonomy): domain Eukaryota; kingdom Viridiplantae; phylum Streptophyta; class Magnoliopsida; order Rosales; family Rosaceae; genus Geum; species Geum urbanum. The sequence goes on along the minus strand of OX327008.1, from coordinate 12,481,131 downwards.
TATCATGCATTTCTGCTTATTTCCGTGAAGTAATGCAAGTTCAAAATCGTATAACTGAAATACAAATGGAGGTGATCGTCCAGGCCACCTAACCTGAGTCGACTATCTGTATAAAAAATATAGGTGATGGATCAGACGAGGTGTTTGTCCTAACCTCCCATGACCGGTTATACGAGGTGTTTGCCCTAACCTCCCCTGATCGGACTTGAAAAGACCCGACTCGGATTTAGTTGCCTAAACCGAAATCAAGCACCTTAGAAAACATGACCTTAAATTTTTTTTTGCCAGACTATACTTTGAATTACGTGAGCCAATATTAGAACCTGCAAAGAGAATCACACTTCGAATATTCCACAAAAACCAAACTATGGGGCTCCGTTCCCCATCCAGATTTCTCAACATCATATATATATATATATATATATATAATAAACCACAAGGTTTACAAGAAATCCAGAAAACATTCAGGAGTAAACTCAACTGAAAACATAACATAAGTATTCAGAGCGATGCCTATACACATCATATACAATCAGTAGGTCGAACTAAGAACCTACTCTAACTGAAGTGTGACCTGAACTCTACGCCTCCACCGTCGACGTGCAACCCCGGAATTCAAACTACAAACTAGGCAAAATAAACCGAAAAGCCCAGGGGAAGACAAATAAAATCGTTAGAGTGAGTGGACAAAAATAATAATATGCCTTTCCCAACATGTAAGTATATATGCTCATAAAAGCATAATGCGAGTCAATGCACATGAAAATCCCGACCATGTACATTTTCCCTGATCCATAAAGATTCACATAAAATCATGCGGGGTCACTCATGGACTCCTCCACATAGTACAGTCTAATCACGGGATCCCAGACCTCCACGTGATTATAAATCTGAAAGACCTCGGGTCAGGATATCTGTCCCTCCCGGAGCATCTCGGGGATCAGCCGAGAAGCCAAAGCATTTATGCTACCTCCATATCTGAGACTATTCTCTGTGTAAACCAAATCATAAATACGTTCCATGCACATGCAAAATCGAAAAATGCATATTTGTATGTGCATAATTATAAATGCATACTAATACAATGCATAATCGTAAAGTGTATAATCATAAATGCATAACGTAAATGCATAATCATAACTCTCAAATCAACTGTGAAAATAAAGTGTGCACTCACAGTACGAAGCTAACTCTGAGGTCCGGCGGAAGATCCCTCGCCAAACACTCGATCACGATCACTTGAATAACAGGGATACAATCAATACATATTGAAACACAACATACGGAGCTAATACGTCAAGAACCCCGCGTTCTCGAAAGATGTATCGCTCGAAATATCGACGAGGATAGCAAAATTCCCAAAATATACCCAAACACCCTCGTCCCAAAATAGAATACTCAAATCAACTCAAAAACCTCATGACTACGATCGGGACGCAATTACGAGTAAAACGGTATAAAAAATCTCCAAAAATCCCAAAAGTCAACCTCGCCGAATCTCCGTCGTTAACCGCTGACGGCGACGGTGGCAGCGCGGCGTCGGTGGTGAAATTCCCCGGCAACCCATACCTCAAACTATTCCTCTCCTCAAGCCCAACATAACCCCCAAAACCTCATCTCCATCCAACCCCTCCACTGGCCAAAATTTGGCCCACAACCCCTCGCCGGTTCTCTCCCTCCGATCACCACCACGGCCACCCACAAACCTCAACCAAAACCCAAATTAAATACCCAGAAACCATCATGGGGTTGAGGGGAGCCTATCCCCCTACCACCGCGACACCGAATCTCGCCGAAAACTGCTACCCGATTCCGGCGAAATTCCCAAATTTTACCAAACTCGAACTCCTTCAATTCTCAACCAAAACTCACAAATAAATACATGAAACCATAGGAAATCAAGAGAGCTTTCCAACCATACCAAAATCACGGCCGGAAGTGGCCGGAGTCGGTGGGTCCGACGGCGAAATCCAACCGGGTCAACTCGGCCCAACTCGGTCAATGGTTAAACTCAGCCCCAACTCGGTCAACTTGGTTCAAATGCGTGATTTTTCGACTTTTTACGACTATTCGATATTTATACGTCGCGAACCGACCAAATTCACGACTCGAATAACTCAAACCCAAATGGATAAGTACGACTAACTCGACTATAATTTCAAATATTCATTTTATATTCTCCGATTACCTGAAAAATCCTACGAAACTACATACGAACTCGAAATCAAATCCTCTACAATCCCCGCGAAGGAACTCAAACCAAATTCTTGCGCGATAATTTAGTCATGAACAAACCCACGAGTACGATTAATTCACAATAATCAAAGCTCGGACCAATACGTACACATTCCACGGTTTAGGTCATTGCAATTTACCCCCCAACAAAAATTTCGTCCTTGAAATTTACATACCTGCTAACTGAAGAGGTAAGGATACTACTCACGCATGTCCTGCTCAGTCTCCCAAGTAGCCTTTTCAACTGAATCATTCCGCCACAATACCTTCACAAGAGGAATGGCTCAGTGCCGCAACTCCTGGACCTTTCGATCGAGAATCTGGACTAGTTCCTCCATATACTTCAAATCCTTACGTATAGGAAGATGATACGGTGCTAACACATGAGATGGATCGGAAATGTACTTCCGCAACATAGACACATGGAACACATCATGTGCCCTGAACATCTCAGATGGTAATGCCAACCTGTACACCAGATCACCGACTCGCTCCATGATTTCATATGGGCCAACATATCACGGACGAAGTTTACCGTGCTTCCCGAAATGAACGACACCTTTCCAAGGAGAAAGGTTCAGGTAAACCCAATCACCAACCTCAAACTCAAGATCCTTCTGTCTCACGTCAGCATAACTCTTTTGTCGATCCTGTGCAGCCTTCAATCTGTCTCGAATAACTTGAACATCTTCCGTGGTACTTTTCACCAAATCAAGACCAAGAAGCCATTTCTCACCAACTTCACTCCAACACAATGGAGTTCGACACTGTTTTCCGTACAAAGCCTCATAAGGTGCCTTACCAATGCTAGCCATCAGCTGTTATTGTACGCAAACTCAATCGAATGAAGTTGCTAATCCCAATTCCCTTTAAACTGCAAAACACAAGATCGCAACATATCCTCTAGAGTCTGAATAGTCCTCTCTGACTGACCATCTGTCTGAGGATGAAAAGTTGTGCTGAAGTGTAGTCTAGTCCCCATTGCTCTCTGCAATGCCTGCCAAAACTCTGAAGTGAACTGACTATCCTGATCAGAAACTATAGACACAGGTACACCATGCAATCTCACAACCTCTCTCAAGTACAGCTATGCCAATCTGCTCACGGGAAATTTTCTTAGAAGTGCAAGGAAATGAGCAGACTTCGTAAGGCGATCCACAATCACCCAAATACTAGTACTACCACCAGAAGTACGAGGTAACTGATACACAAAATCCATGGTGATATGCTCCCATTTCCACACTGGAATCTCCAAAAGTTGTAGTTTACCTGCCGGTTTCTGACGTTCTGCCTTCACTTGCTGACAAATTATGCATTTGCTCACGTACATTGCTATTTCTCTCTTCATGTTTTGCCACCAATAATGAGCTTTAAGTGTCCGGAACATCTTTGTACTACCCGGATGCATAGCATATGCGGAACAATGGGCTTCATCGAGTATTTCCTTCTTCAAATCATCATCTCTGGGCACACACAATCTCGCTCTGAACATCAAAGTGCCATCACTCTTCATCCGAAACTCTGTCGGTACATTATTTTGAATCAAATTCTTCTTGCTCAGCAGATAGGCATTTGAATCTTGAGCTTCATGAACTTGATCAAGTAACACCGGACGAACTTGGAAACTGGTTAACAATGTTTAAAACAAATTCCTGTTTAACTAAGGCTCATAGTCAGAATCATTGCTTGAGTCTTCATCAGTATCCGAGTTAATTTCTAGTAATATGTGCCGCTCCTCGTCACCAGAGTCTTTGTTGTCTGCATTTGGATTAACATAAATTAGTTCAACATGTTCCTCACGAAATCGAACCACATGACCCGGTATCACATTATTCACACGAATTGTAGAGGATTCAGGAATACCAATTGTGTTCGACTCTTGGTATGCAGTACCTTCTTCATTATCTGCGGCCTCTCCAAGTTCAACTGTACTGTATATGTTTCTAGGAACAACATGGTTGACTACTTTTCATGTGTCTTTGTGCACCAGATCATCAAGATAAAACATTTGTTTGGCCGCTGTGGCACAACCAAAAGGGTCATCTTCATACCATCTTGTAGCAATGTTCATCGAAAATATTCTGTACTGATCGGTCCTTATGTCTGAGGATTAGTATCAAACCATCTACATTTAAACAAGTGCACTGTTATGCCTTCCCTATAAATTAGTTCAACCACTGAATTGAGAACACAGTAATAGTCAATGCCATGAAGGCCACCATGCACCATTACCCAAAAATTCTGTGTTTTCAATCTATCATCTCTATGTTCACATATAAATTGCACGTCATTGAACTTCCACATCGGATAAACTCATGAAGTTCTTGGTTTCATTGTCAAAAACCTCAATTCGTGTGACCAGTTTAGGTGACCAATGAATTGTATATGGTTCATCTAAAAAAAATTGCAACCATTAACTTTAAATATGAACATAGCGAATTATATATAGGAGTAAATATATATATATATAGACGTACCCATAAGCCAAAATAGTTTGCAAACCTCCCTATTGTGGTAGTCAAGATCACCAGAAACTTCTGGACAGTAAAGATGCATGTCTTTCCAGTTTTGAACTTCTGGACTATTAATCAATACCCACCAGTGGGTAGTGACTAGCTCATATGGTTCCAACTTGTACGAGTTTGGCAACCTTCTATAAATTTCAACATCATAGGAGAAGATAGAAAGATTGAACTATGGTTCATCTATCGACATATGTTGTAGAGGGTCCTCAAACGCTCTTAAAGATAACTTGGAGCACGGTACATACTCGTGCACAAGATATGCTTCAGCTATACATCCTTCAGGTGCAGATTTATTAGCCATATAGTTTTTGTAGTCACCTAGTTGTCTATCAAGTTGCAAAGTGCATGTTATGATTATTAAAAAATTATTTTATATAAAAACATATTGATCTTCGGATGTTGAATCGTACATTTCCATGGGATACATCAAAGTGTAGTGTACTAGACCAATAAGCAACAATTGTTCGGGAAGATAGATCATCAGGTGAGGCATGATGTCAAAAAAATTTGGCAGAAATATCCTCTCAAATTTGCACATGATAAAGATGATGTCCTGTTGATTTTTCCTCAGGTATAATTTTTTCACTTCTCTAGTGCATGACTTCTAAAATAATCTTGACAACGCTACTAACGGCTCCACCACCTGACAAGGAGGTATGATCGAATGAATTCAGGGAAAAGACATTGAAGCAGTATATGGCAGTCATGACTGTTTAATCCGTACATCTTATTGTCCCAGAAGTTAACACACCGACCTATATTTCCTGCATAGCCTGAAGAATACCTAACATGACCAATCCACCTAAAATTTTTATTCTTTTGGTCAAACTTGACTGTGTAAGGAGTTTGAGGCATTTTTTCTTCCCTTTTTTCAATCACAAATTTTTTCGTATACCCATTCTTTTTAGATCAATCCGTGCCTTAGGGCCATCTTTAGTTTTCCCCTCCCAATTTAGCACTATGCTCACCACACTTTCACACACATTCTTTTCTTTATGCAAAACTTCTAGGTAGTGCCTGATCGGAAACTTACTTTAGTATGGGAGTTCCCAGAATATGTTTTTGAGTGTCCAGAGTTTATACATATCGGGTCTGTCAGGTATTGCCGCTACTATATCAGGATGATTGCTGAGCTGCCCAAATTCGTATTCATTCAACACTTCCAAAATTTCATCTCCCATCCATCTCCTGGGTTGCACTTCCTTTTCTACAGTCCCATCAAATGCCTTGTCATCCTGCAATCATGAGTGATCAAGTACAAGCCAACAACGGTGATGCATCTAGATAATCTTCCTGAAATGAAGGTTGCCGCACTCATCAATCATGCACTCTGGACAAGCCCTATATCCCCTGGTAACGTTGCCCGACAACATCCCGCAGGCAGAAAAATCACTGATGGTGCCAAGAAGCATGGCATGCATATAGAATATTTGGTGCTTATACTTATCATAAGTGGGATGACCAACGTTACTCAGGTACTTAAGCTCCTCGATCAAGGATCTCAAATACACATCGAGACACTTTCCTGGATAACCCGACCCTGGAATTAACAGAGCCAACATATTATATTCCTTCTTCATGCACATCCATAGAGAAATGTTGTACAGTATCAAAATAACTGGCCATATACTATATTGAAGACCCATGTTGCCAAAAAGATTTAATCTGTCAGATGAGAGCTGGAGCCAAACCTTTCGGACCTCTAGTGCAAAATGAGAAAACTCCCTAACCATGTGCTTCCAAACCTCTCTGTCAACAATGTGTATAAGGGTATTATTGTCAGGCAAATCCCTCTTAGCGTGCCATCTCATAGCTTTGGCCATGTGTGAAGACATAAAAAAAACCGGTCTAGCTTATCGATCAGTGGGAAATACCGAAGTACCTTCAAAGCTTTCTTATTCCCTGCAGGAGTCAACTTATACCTATCTGTGTGACATACTGGATAGGCATCAAGGTTTTCAAGATCATTCCCTTCAGGATTTTTACCTGAGAAGAGAACACAATCATATCTGCATGTATGGATTTTGACATAGGTAAGGCCAAGATGTTTCAGGATATGTCGCAGCTTGCGGTGAGTGGTAGGCAGACGATGACAGGGGGGCAGCACCAAAGTAGTCAACAGCCATTACCATTTCAAAAACAGTCTTATTACACCCGTTGTACAACGGGGTATGTTGGAAGGCAATTAGCTTGTTGTACTTGTCAATACCGGCAGTGTTGACAGCTCTAGGGAATTGTTGGACTGGCTCAATAGCAGGGAAACCCTCAATGGTGGAAGAGATATCTTGTACTTGAGCAAATACACCGCTCTCATAAGGAAACACATTTTTGAGCAACCTCGTTGTTAGATCACTAGATGTACTGGCCTTCTTAAAAAATTGCACATGATCATGCTGACCCGCTGATGATGTTTCGCCCTGATAAATCCAACATGTGTACTAATCCCAAACCTCATCATTGCGACACTGCCATTTCATACACGGGTAATAATGAATTGTATTCCCGTTAGCATTAGCCTTCACATATTCCACAAAACTCCACATTCCAACGCCGTATCTTCGATCCCATTTTGGAAGGAAAATTCAACTCTTGTCCATCCTGAAAATTCCAACTGTATATATATACATGCACTAATTAAAAATTCATCATTATATCTATATGTATCATTAAACTATAAATTACATTAATTCTTCTACTCCTTAATTACAAATTAACACACACACACACACACACACACACACATATATATTTTAATCTAATTCAACCCAAGATCAACTCAACTCAAAATCAACAATCGACTCTAAGTTAACAATCAACACACATATATATACGTACATTTATATATGTTGTGGGATATAGTGAAAGGACCCAACCCCGATTTAGTTGCCTAAACCGAAATCGAACCCCTTCGAAAACACGAACCAACAAAAACAAACAAAATTTCGGCAAAGTTTTGTTACTAACGTGGAATTACCATTACCTCCACGCGGAAAATACACTTCATCCTATACCATAAAAATCAAACAGTGGGCACCAATCCCATCCGGATTTCTCAATATATCAACAATAATGTAAAGTAGTAAATATATCAATACTTTACAGAAATCCGGAGTAAAATCGTATAATATATACAACAGAATACTCAGAGCGACCTCTAATGTATAATCATATAAGTATACCACAGTAGGTAGAACAATAAACCTACTGGAAGAAACAAGGTAGCTCGAGCACTATGCCTCCAACCACGACGTGCGACACCAGAGTCCGAACTGCAAACTGGGCACGGAAACCGAAAAGCCCAGGGGAAAGGCAAATAAAACGTTAGAGTGAGTGAACGAAAATAAACGTATGCCTTTCACCAGTTTATATACATAATCAATATAAAACAATGCAAGTTCGGAAAACATATACATATGGAGGTTGTCGGACGAATCTCTCAAGCCCGACGTCAGGTGAATCGCTCAAACCCGACGGTGATAGGCCAGGGCAATCTCTCAACCCCGGCAGCATACAGGGGAATCTCTCAACCCTGCCCAGAGGAATCTCTCAACTCTGGTTCAGAGGAATCTCTCAACTCTGGCGGACTACCGGTGATCAGCTGAGTAGCCGAAGCATCGATGCAGTAATGCCATCACCAATAAATATAAAACAATACCTCCGAAAATAACATATATCTCAACATCGTATAATTTAAATACGGAAAATCATAAAAATCACGAACTCGCAAATCAACTGTGAAAATATAAACTTGTCCACTCACAGGCTAGGGTAACGCAGTTCGCGTGAACCCGTAATCCGGCGGAAAGCCCCTTACCAAAAGAACGATCACGAACCCCTGAATAATCACAAAGTTCATATCTCAAAGTCATAACTCGACAATTCAAAACAAATCACGAGAAACCACCGTTCTCGTAAACACACGATATAATTACAATGAACTGTCGGAAATCCGAAAATCACACCTCAATACCTCACTGTAAGTTCGGACGCTCAACTCGAAAAATGAACCTCCCCAGTGTGATCGGGGCGCGATTTCGAGTAAAATGACATGCAACTTGTCGAAAATCCCAAAAGTCAAAGTTTGACCGCCGCCACCAGCGACGCCGCCACCAACCGTGAAATTTCTCGACAGAGCAACCCCTATTCCATGCGAAATCACCCACTGAGCAACTTTCACAACTGCATCGAAGGCCAATTCTCACTCTAACTAGGTCAATTTCATGCAAACCAGAATTGTCTCATAAATTTCAAATCCATAATTCTCCAAGCACAATTAAAATTAGAACTTCATACTTACATGGTTAGAATCATGGAGAGGAGAGGTTCAAAGCCCACTACAAATTGTAGCTCAATTCGGCCGAAATCAAAACCAACAATTAACCCCAAAAATCTCAAACTTTGGCCCAAGATTTCTCTCTCCACCGTGAGCCTTGCCGTGAAAGGAGGCCGGCACGGGGTCGAGGGCAACTCGGTGAGTCGAACGGGACCGGGACCAAGCCGTGAGGTGGCTGGATTAAGCTCGCCGCCGGCGAAGCCATGGAACACGCCGTGGCTCCTCCACCGAGCTCGTGTTGACCCAGTCAACAAAATTCAATGCCAAACTGACTTTCCACATATAGAAACCCACATTTAATAGTTGCCATAAAAGGAAACTCCCACAATGAAATTTATGTCAAACTTCGAGTACCCGTAACTTTCACGTCGTAATTCCGATTTCGATAATTCTCGCGGCAACAAACTCAACTCGACATATTCTTCAATTATCACCCAAAGTCAAACACATCGACAAAACCGATAAAAAGTCAACTGTTCAACCCAAACACAAGCTTATCCGATTAAATAATCAACAATCAGAAATATTCACAACTAAATCTTCGTAACTCGGAATAATGCTCCGGAAGTTCCCACGAGCTCGAAATTAAATTCTCAACATCTTCCGTGAAGAATCCAAAATCAAATTCTCGTCCGGTAATTTAGTCGCTAACAAACCTACCATTTTAACCCAATTACGTCAAAACTTCAAATATTCATAGTATATTCCTCGGTCGTCCAAATAACGATCCGGAACAGCCCACGAACTCGAAATCACATGTACAATGACTCTTAATAAGAGACTTAGCTCCAATTCTCGGGCAATGATTTAGTCGTTAACAAGTCCGGCGATTCAAATAACTGTCGGAAATCTGCGACTACGCGCAAGCTTGTAGATTAAGCTGATTTCTCATACTGATTCTGTTATGGGTCGTCACATATAGCTTCACAAACTCATTTTTGACTGCTTCTGACAACACCCAATCATTTCAGAGCATTTTATGTTTTTCTCACCGATTTTTTTTTTTGAATGATTGAGCTGCTGCCCAAATCGATAATAAAGAACTTTAGATGAAGATATTATTATGTCGTCGACTTTAGTTAAAAATGTTGTCGGCTTTAGTCGAAACTAGAGCCGACGATTTTTTCGACAAAAACCGACGATTTTTTTTTATTGTCGGCTATAATACTATGGTCGACCACCAAAAACTATAGTATAGCTTACGACAAAAAAAGTCATCACCCTCTTTTTCTTGATGTCATCGGCTATTGTGTGTTTTTTGGTAGTGAGAACATGAAAACTATGGAAACACACTCTAAAAACAACCCTGAAAACTTCGTCGATAAATCCTATAACCTGCCTCGCCGGAGCTCCACCGTGGATGGTGGTGCATGGCCCTTACGCGCCTCTACAAGCGACATCGTGTGGGTCTCACGCGCCTCCAGCAAAGGTGCTCCGATGATAGAGTTTAATACATCGTTGGAAAGATTGTGCTACAACCTACAACTTTCATAAATGCACCAAACCCTAAATCAAAAGCGTTTAGGCCCAAATCGCCGCCACAGACGGCAGCCTCCCTGCCGACAACCACCACCAACGATGATGCCATATACCTTAATATATTCCTCTCGCCAATCCCAATCACTTTCCTAATTACACCTTAGACCAAATCAACATAAAATGGCCAGAAAAATCGATCGAAACCGTCAGCCCAAAAACCTAAAATCGCTCCCGCTGTTGAGCCACCATGGAGCTTCAGGTTCCTCATAAACAATGCAGCAGGATAGGAGCTACACGAACCCTCAACCCTCGATAGCCAATACTTCTCGGAGCACCACCGTCTGTCGCCCCCGAAAACCGACCAATTCACATCGTCGATTCGCACTCTACTCACAACCACATCCAACAATATAAACAGGAAATGAAAGAGGATAACAAGAGCATCAAAACCATACCAAGAATGCTAACAACAATGGCGTTTTCCGGTGGGTCAAAATTGGGTTGTCGCCGAAGATATGGTCAAGGCCAAACGAGTTTTTAGGTTTAGTTTGGCCCAAACTCCTCCCTTTATACCCTAAGCTCCTGATTAGATCAACGGTCTATATTTGATCTAATCAACATCGGACGATCCAGATTTAACCCACTAAAAATAAATTTCTTTTTAATAATTTCCCACTCCGACTTCCGATAATCATAAAAACTATCTCGCTTATCCGAAAAATTCTCCGAAAATTTCTATGGTCTCGAAATAAAAAATTCTACAACTCTCATGAAGAACAAGTCAAATTATTGCCCAATGAAATTATCGTTAATAACCCTCAATAATGAGGAGGCAGCGAAACCCGGGAACAGGCAAGAAATCCTGGCTCTAGGATTGGCGCCAGAGGCAAAAATACTAAACGACCCGCGCGACGGGCTGCCGGCAGTATCCCCCGTCCCCGAACGCGACAAGCTGCGGACGATTCAGCTATCATCCGAACATCCGGAGTGGACAATCCAGATTGGCGCCCAATTGGTGCCCGCGATAGCCGAACGATTGGTCGCACTATTGAAGGAGAAGCAGGAGGTATTCGCATGGTGGTACAAGGACATGCCTGGGATCAACACGAGCATCATATCCCACAAACTAAGCGTCAACACCGGCGCGAGGGCGGTGAAGCAAAAGCGAAGGGAATACAAGGCAGAACACTACGCAGCAATGCACGAGGAGGTGAACCGACTGCTGGGCATCGGATTTATCCGAAAGGTGGATTACCCGAAATGGATCTCCAACCCTGTTATGGTGCAGAAAAGCAATAAAAAGTGGAGGATGTGCATCGACTACAGCGACCTCAACAAGGCATGCCCCAAGGACAGCTTCCCCCTACCGAGGATCGACCAGCTAGTAGACGCGACAGCCGGGCACGAACTACTATCAATGATGGATGCGTACTCGGGATACAACCAAATCTTCAAGGACCCCGAAGACCAAGAGGCGACGTGCTTTGTAACGGACAAAGGGCTGTACTGCTATGTCGTCATGTCCTTCGGACTGAAGAACGCAGGCTCCACATACAAGAGGCTCATGAACGCGATGTTTCATGGCATGATAGGCAACATCGTGGACGTCTACGTGGACGACATACTCGTGAAAAGCATCCAGACGGTCGACCATGTCCAAAACTTGGGGACTGTGCTCGATGTCCTAATCAAAAATGGCATGAGATTGAATCCGGCCAAATGCACATTCGGGGTCACAAACAGCAAATTCTTGGGATACATCATGAGCCAGAGGGGTATCGAAGCTTTGCCCGCCAAGGTGAGGGCGATCATCGATATGAAGTTGCACGTTAAAAAGGTGAACCTACAGAGCCTCACGGGCAAACTCGCATCGCTAAATAGATTCATATCTCGCTACTCGGACAAGTGCTCTCCGTTTTTCTAGGCCCTCCGAATGACAAACAAGCGAGAGGTCGCATGGACGCCCGAATGTGAGGCATCATTCCTCCACATCAAGGAATATTTGGCCTCAATCCCCCTCCTATCCAGGCCCATCAGAGGAGAGGTACTATATGTCTACTTGGCTGTCTACCTCACAGCCGTCAGCTCGGCCCTCGTCCGCACGGAGGACTGCACGGAACTCCCCGTTTTCTTTTCAGGAAAAGGCATGACGGGCGCTGAAACCCGATACCCCATGATCAAAAAGATGGCACTCGCACTCATCACCGTCGCCCGACGGCTGAGACCATACTTCCAACCCCACAGTATCCACGTCCTCACAAACACGCCCCTGCGCCAGATCCTCCAGTTGCCTGACCACAGTGGCCGCTTGGCGAAATGGGCAATCGAGGTTAGCGAATTCGACCTCTAGTACAAGCCCCGAACAGCAATAAAAGGGCAGGCAATAGCAAACTTCATCACCGAATACACAGAAGTAGAGGCGACGCCGACCGGTGCACCCGACAGCCCGACGGTACAGGCACCCGAAAAACAAGAAATCAAGTCAAGACCACTGTCGGAGTGGAACCTCTACGTCAACGGATCCTGTACAAAGAAGGCGAGCAGCGCCGAGATCATCCTAATCGGGCCAGGAGGGGTAAACGCAGAGTACCCCCTCAAATTTGAATTTAAGACAACCAACAATGAAGCGGAATATGAGGCGCTCATCACAGGCCTACAGCTGGCCAAAAACTCGGAGGCGCTCGACCTAAACGTATTCAGCGACTCACAGCTGGTGGTGAGCCAGGTCGAGGGAGAATTCCAGGAGAAAGGAGAGTCTATGATCGCCTACCTCAGGCACGTGAGAGCGCTGATCAGCAGGTTCAACTACGTCAACATCAACCACATACACCGGGGACTCAATGCGAAGCCGGACAAGCTGGCTAGATTGGCTACGGCTCCCATACAGCGGATCGTCGAAGTACTGCGACGACCAAGCATTTCGGGAGCAAAACAGGTCCTGGCCATCGAACCGCATGAACACAGTTACATAGATGTACTCATCGCATACAAGGCAAGGGGGAATTACCAGAAGACAAGCGAGAAGCCAGGACCATCGTTGCACGGGCAGCAAACTTCAGCATAAGGGATGGCATGCTTTATCGGCGATGAAAGACTTAGGCGAGCCTCAAGTTCGTCACCCCGACGAAGGGCAACACAATTCTCCAAGAGATCCACTCGGGCATGTGCAGCCACCACGCGGGAGCAAGATCAATCGCATACAAAACCCTCCGGTACGGATTATGGTGGCCCACCATCCATGCGGATGCCACGACACTGACGAGCAAATGCCACCAGTACCAGCTGCACGCACACTACCACCACACGCCCGCCGTCCCACTCTTAATCCTCCTATCGCCCGTACCATTCGCACAGTGGAGACTGGACTTGATCGGGGAACTCCCAAAGTCCAAAGGGCAACACAAGTATATGATTGTCATCATCAACTACCACACCAAGTTCATCGAAGCCCAGCTAATGATAAAAATCACGACAGAAAAGGTAGAACGCTTCCTTTGGCGGTTCCTCTTCTGCCACTACGGGACCCCGATCAGCATCACCACGGACAACGGGCCATAGTTCAACAACCCTCGGCTCAGGGCCGTCTACAAACGACAGGGAACAGAGCTCATATTCGCATCACCAGCGCACCCTCAGACAAATGGGCAGGTAGAAGCGGCAAACAAAATAATCAAGGCAGGCATCAAGAAGAAGATCGAGGACATTGAGCCTGGGGAGGCAGGATATGGGCGCTGGCCCGAGATCATCCTAGAGATCCTATGGTCTATCCGAACAACCGCCAATACGACCACTGGCGAAACCCCATTCAGTCTGACATTCGGAACCGAGGCTGTGCTACCTCTAGAAATCACCTACCAGACCCCGCGGATCGAGGGGTACGATCCAAGCACGAACGAGGAAGGGCTATGACTCAACAACGATCTACTAGAAGAGAGGAGGGACACAGCACATCTCCACAATGTCGCGAACAAACAGAGAATCGCCTGATTGTACAACCAGCGCATTCGGGCTCGACCAATCCAACAGGGGGACTGGGTCATGAAGGCAATACAACAGAAGGTCAAGACACTCTGTCCATCATGGGAAGGCTCGTATATCGTGGAGGTTGTAAGCCCCAGCACCTTTTACCTAAGGGATATGCAAGGCCAACGACTACGACACCCGTGGAATATCCAGCATTTACGGAAGTACTTTCATTAAGTCCTTTTTATTACGTTTATGTATTTTCTTGATCCGTCCACCCGATACTCGGGGACTGGGGATAGACTATTCGCTTTGATGTAACACTTGGTGAAAGTACTATTCAGACAAAAAGAGAGCAAAAAAAATAGCAGGCACACGCATACGAAAAAAAAAGAAGGGGGAAACTACTTTACTTAAGAGGCACGAACGACCAGTTACAAAATCCTATCTACAAGCTACAAACAAAAAACAAAAGTCTACAACTACACCACTTCTACTTCCGCATCCGCATCCGCCACCCGCTCCTCCACCACGGCCTCGGCACCCGCCTGCTTGAGCTGCCCCTGCTCTTCATCAGGCTGCTTCTCAGCGTTCTCCTCAGTGGAGGGACCAGCCGCCCCAGCACCCGCCTACGCCCGCAGATGCTTCCGATAGCGCTCCACCTCGATGAAGGGAGACACAGCCACCCGAAAAGCAGTTACCTGCTCCTCTGCCTCGGCCGTCACCAACTCAAGAAATTCATCCGACTCCTTGAAAGCGGCAATAGCCTCCGCTTGAGTAAGACAGACCTGATCTTCCGCCCAGGCACAACGCTCGGCCTCCATCAAACGGGACTCCATCTCGGCTACGCGGTTGGCAGCCTCAGCGCGCACCCGCTCCACCTCAGCCAACGCACTATCGCGCTCAGCCTTCAGAATGCTCTCCCGCTCGGCGCTCTCCCGAAGCTCCCGAGTCAGCTCGTTCACCCGGGTAGCCTTTCGCTCAGCCAGTTCTTTTGCCTTGGAGAGCCCGGCCTGAAGCTTTTCGTGGGCCGCGGCAGCCTTGTGGATATCAGCTCTCAACCGCGTCAGCTCTTTCAGGTTCTCGCGCACGCGCAAGCAGAAAAGCTGATGCTGCAGCTTGGCGCACGCATTGAAAGCCCGATGCAAGCCGTCGGGGGCAGGGGCAGAACCCGATTGGAGCAGGTGCTGGAGTGATCCCACACCCTCGCCAAGGGATTGGCGAAGCTTTTCAAGAAGAGCACGAGATGCCTCCCCACCAACTTCCACCACAGCAGCATCCACCCAAGAGCGCTTGGCCGGACGATCGACCCCACCTTCGAAAGCAGGTGACCCGGAAGAGAGATCTACACCATGATCTACGCATTTTATGCTTGATTATTAATGTCTTTCTCTCTATATTTAACTTTGTTTTATGCTTAGTAAATAGGTTTCTAACTTACTTTATGTTTTTAGGTAGAAATAAAGGAGGAAATAATAATAAAGGAAGCGTTTCGAAGCTAAAAGTTGGCTAAGGAGAAAAGTTCCTAATTTCAGAGAAGAAATGGTCCGAGAAATGGTCTTCTAAATGGTTACTAAAATGCTTTCCCACATGGTGTCAAGAATTAAAGACCAAAAGCATGTCCAAAGAAGCCTAAAGAAAGAAGATGGATTAAAATGAATTATCAGAAATCAGCCTTTGTACATCATCCCACTTCGAAAGACCACTGTGAACAGATCCGGATGAACCTAGACGCGGTTAGCATATGGTTGGAAAGATCTAAAAGTCTAGTTTCTAACGCAACTGTAATCAAACGATTTAGAGTCCTAGAACGAGAGAAATTCCTTTTTAAGTGAAGAAGTGTCAGGTTACCCGGGTGGAGTAGTTAGAGTTCTAAAAAGAGTCGAACTAGGTTTTGCTTGGCCTATATAAAAGAGGGCTAAACTAGGGTTTCATTATCACTCACCATATAGCCGAAGCTCTGCCCTAAAACACCTCCTCATGTCCAAAAATCTCTCCAAGGAATACCAAGAGGCCGTCCACTCCAAAGCTCATCAACTACTTTCCTTCACCGAAGTATTCAAGGCAATCCTTAGTGCTTCTCTCCATCCTTTGAAGGCACGATTACATCAACTAGACTAGGGCAATCCCGACATCAAAAAGTGTAACCATGACTTCTATTCTTTACTTCTTGTGTTATTTCTTGGTTTGTATGGACAAATTTGTTGAAGTATTTTTGGTTTGTAATTCTATCAAGTTCATGTGATCTCCCATGTTTTGATCTTTAGCTTTCATGTGATATTTTGTGCTTAACGCTTTGATTTATTGCAAGGCAATCCCACCTTAAATCGATGGTAGTGTTAGGGCAATCCCTACACTTTACTTTCGAGAGATATGCATGAAATTAGTCGCTAAAGACTTAGAACTAATAGGTTGCATGTAATTTGGTAGGTTCTAAAGAGTTGGGTGAAAGATGAGTCGATCCTTGTAAATATATTAGTTTAGGATGTTTTACCTTAAAATTTGTAGGAATTTAGTAACCAAAAAACTCGCACCCCCATTTAAACCTAGCATAGTTATGCATGCACCCTCAATCCCCGGTTAAGAACGATCCCTATTTACCAATGCTACATCTACCAAAAAGGGTTTTAATTGACTCATTTTTGTTGAGTGTTAAATTTTAATTTAGTTCTTAGTAATGGTGAGTATCAATTTTGGCGCCATTGCCGGGAATTGTAAAGAATTGTGTGATTATGCTTGTACAATATGTTTATATTTTTCTGTTTTCTGAACTGTGCACTGCCCTATTTTGTGTAAATTATTTGACATAGTTACAGGTCTCATAAAAATCTGAAAATTTGTAGGATTGTTTAGTTTCGTGTCTTGTTTGTGCCTGTAAAATTTCATTTCATTCGGCTTAGCCAATAATTCTGGAAAAAATTGACAAGCAGCTGTGCTCAAATTTGCACGAATCTGGAATTGCATGTGTTCTTTGTAAATATGTGAAATTGTGTAAATATTAAGCATGTATATAAAACCCACGAAATTTTTGTTTATATACTAACACTTGTTCATATTATATTTTTGCAGCCATGCATGTGTACACCTTAAAGGAAGCTTTGGATTTACATTGAGTACATGAGCTTGGTTGATTAAGTTGCACTCATTGTAAATAGATGGCGCCTCTTTTCCTAGTTTATCTCCTAAACCATTTGTGATGTGTGGATTTCATCACCACACACCATAACCTAAGTGAAGTTATGGACATGAGGTTGAGGGCGGAGTCTACTATGGACTTGAGGGAGTGTAAATTTTTGAAAGATTGGTTAAATGTCGGACATGGTGTCTAGAAACGGGTTATGACTGGTGACAGGTTCTCGATCTAAGAAAGACTTGCATCAATGGAGTATATACCAATGATTCGGTGAGTGGATGAATACTTATCTTTGAGTAAGATATCTTTGGTGACTTGGTGTCTAGAAGGTGACGGGTTCTGTGACGGGTTCTGGATCTCAAATCGGTCCTACCTCTCGTGGTCTCTCTTGCTAATTGGCCAAGTTCATTAAAGTTGCCCAAAGAAGATAAGGACTAAATCTACATTCCATGATCGGTAAGCCTCAGGATGCATTGTCGAAATTAGTCCTGCCTCTCACGTTATCTCTATCCCCAACTGGCCATGTTTTTTCGATTAAACCAAGACCATTCGTTTGGAAGTTTATACTTTATCGCGCGGATCGCACGTTCTTTGAACAACCTAAAGATCAAGCAAATGTACCCTCTTTAAATCCGAAGAGCACTAAAAATGTCCCATACTTGTGCATAAAAACGTGGACATGTGTGTTGCACCGAAATTTTGTAATTAAACACTAATTAAAACGTTGCATTTAGTCTACATAACCTTCTGGCGGCTTTGTGATGCTCGGATTTCATCACCGGATACCCTAACCTAAGTGAAGTTAGGGACATGAGACCAAAAGATAGGTCACTTTGCATCATAGATTAGCACGTAACTTTTGTGTTTTCTGCAGGTTTCTAACACTTTTCTCTTATACATTCACTCCATACTTCATCTAAGTTCTTGTTTGATATGTTTGGGTGACGATTTGAATGTATGATGCATGAATTCGTTGAAGTATTGATTGATTGCATTTGTGTGATTTATGTACATATGTGTGTTCCTTTAAAATTTACATCTTTATATACACTAACATTGTCTACTCTTGCAGGAAACCATGTAAATATGTGTGTTAACTTGTTCTAGATTGTTCATATTACGTTTCATATCATCTAGGATATTTAGAGCCCTTGCATTCATGCATTTATAACTTAGAACTTTTGAATTGTCGAGAAACTCTTCTTTTTTTTCGACCGGTCGAATTTTTTTTCATGCCTATTAATTTCGACCGGTCGATTCCCCTGTTTTAGTGTACTCGTAAATTTTTCATCTGTTTCTGTGTTTTGTGTACTTTTGTGTGATTTTCGTGTACCTTTGTTTGTGCTTTGTTTGTGTTACATTTTTGGCCTAGTATCTTGTTTTTATTGTGTATTCTTTTGGTACTAACACTTGGTCTTTAGTGGATGCTCAGATTTATGAATGATCAGACCTACTCCACGTGAAGTTCAACTTCGTACTCGCACTGTGATCATTTCTACCAACGCGGTGGAAGACCTTGACCGACCTATTGTTGAGGACGACGTTGACTCACCAAGATCATCCCAGCACCCCGAAAATTTGATAATAGAAAAAGAACAAGAACAAGAGCAAGTACCAATGGCCAACGCAAACAATGCTCAATGATCACTTCGCCAACGCACTTGTTCTACTGATTGGAGTGTCAGCCCCTCATGCATCAGATTTCCGGAATCTCAAGAGGAGAAGAAGGACATTGAGCTGAAGAGCGGATTTCTCCATCGCCTACCTATCTTTCAAGGGATGGTGCATGAAGATCCAAATATGCATTTGAGGCAATTTCAGTTTGTGTGCTCAAGTATGAAGCCTGCGGATGCTGATGAAGAACTCTTGAAACTCAAGGCGTTTCCTTTCACCTTAAAAGAGAGAGCACAAACTTGGGTTATGGAGCTTCCACCGAATCACATCACCACATGGGAACAACTAGCAGATGCTTTCTTAAGCAAGTACTTTCCGGCCTTAAAGATCACTGTTTTGAGGAAGAAGATCACTGGAATTGCACAGGCTGCGGATGAGTCTTTTGGCCAATACTATGACAGATTTAAGGTTCTCTGCGCCACCTGCCCATCACATGGATTCTCTGAGATCAACCTCATGAACTACTTCTGTGATGGTCTCAAACCAATGGATCGAGAGCTTCTTGATGTCGCTGCAAATGGAGCATTCATGGATTTCACTGAGGTACAAGCTCGTGCACTATTGAAAAATCGAGCCAACAATGATGCTCGATATGGGATGGCACCACGCAAGACTGTAGCTGTAGTAAGTTCTAAGCCGACACCGGATGACAAGTATGATAAAATCTCCGACTTGATGGAGCAAGTGCTTGAACTAGAAGTAAAGAGAGCCAAGGCAGCTTTGGGACCAACATATGGCGTTTGCCACCTTCAAGGGCATTTTAGTGAGCAATGTCCTATAACAATGGAGCCGCCTACTGAAGAACAGGTCAACGCCATTGGTGGATATCAAGGAGGCCAGCGTTACAACAACTACAACAATTTTGGCAACCGTGATCATCCTGGTTTCAAGTGGAGTAGCAATGAGGGGTGTCTTAACCCTCCAGCACCTCAACAACAACAATTCCAACGTGCTCCCTATCAAAAAAGGCCACCAATGCCTCAAGCGCCCATGCAACCACCACAAGCTCCTCTGGTCCAACAATTTACAAATCCGGACTATGACAAGATGCTTGCTCAACTATCCAACTCCACACAAGCTCTAATTGATGGACAAAACCAAACAAAGGCCACGTTGGAGTCTCATGGATATGATATCTCTGAAATGAAGAAGCAAATGGGTTAACTTGTGGATTTCATGGGACAATTTAGGGCTCCTGGACAACTTCCATCTCAACCTCAACCACCACCAAGGAATGTGAGTGCGATTACAACAAGAAGTGGAAGGATTTTGGAGAGTCCAATGTTGGAAGGATCTAAGCTGAAGGCAACACCATTAACTTATGATGTTGTGGAAGATGAAGATTTAGAAGAAGATCCGGCAACCAAAGATGCCAAGAACAAGAAGAAAGTGGCGCCACTTGTAAGGCCACAATCACCAGCGCCACCTACTCCAACCAAAGGTATTAACTCTATCCCTTCAAGTTTAGTTAATACTAATGCTTCGTTTGCTCGTGCACCATTCCCACACAGATTATCAAAATCAATGAAGGATGATCAATATGAGGAGATCCTGGACATCTTTCAGAAAGTGCAAGTAAACCTGCCCTTGATTGAGTGCATTAAGCAAGTGCCGATATATGCCAAGTTTTTGAAAGAGCTATGCACCCAGAGGAGGCAAACGAGAGCGAAGGAGGTCGTGAAGGTGAATGCAACAGTTTCGGCTGTGTTGCAGCGTCGGTTACCCCCAAAATTGAAGGACCCTGTGAGCTTTTCTGTTCCTCGTATTATTGGTGACACCAAATTTGAAGATGTCATGCTCGACTTGGGTGCATCAATCAATATGATGCATTACTATCTTTATGCATCCATGGAGCTTGGCGAGCTTAAGCAAGATAATGTCATCATACAGTTAGCCGACCGCTCTCATAAATATCCAAGGGGATATGTTAAAGATGTTCTTGTCCAAGTCAACAACCTGATCTTTCCTGCTGACTTTTACATTGTTAACATGGAGGAGAGTCCGTTGAACACCACACCATTATTGCTCGGACGACCTTTCATGAGGACTGCAAGAACAAAGATTGATGTGTTCAAGGGAATGTTTTCCATGGAGATTGATGGAGAAAGGATTGAGTTCAACATTCTTGATGCCATGAAGGTTCCCACTGCTTGTGTCCATGCATGTTTTTCATATGATATAGTTGAAGTTTTGGCGCAGCAGCATCTCGACACACTTAGAGAAGATGAGCTCGACACTGTGATTCAAGAAGGAGTTGGGTTGAACCGACTAGATAAAGAATCTTTCTTGGATGCTTTGATCGAGATTTTTGAACCTAGGGTGACGGAGACGGCGTCACTCCTCAATGAGCAAGCCAACGTGATTTCTAAGGCAGCCCCGAATCCCTTGGCTTATGGTGAAAACAAGCTAGTTCCCTCCATTGTTCGAGCACCGGAATTAGAACTCAAGGTGTTACCGGATCATTTGAAGTATGCTTACTTGGGAGACAATGAGACTTTACCGGTTATCATCTCTTCACCTTTGGAGGAAGAACAAGAAGTGAAGTTAGTTCATATGCTTCAACAATACAAAATCGCCATCAGTTGGACACTTGCGGACATCAAAGGTATCAATCCTACAACTTGTGTTCATCGCATTTTACTTGCAGATGGAGCTAAATCCTCTCGTGAAGCTCAAGGAAGGCTCCATCCGCCTATGATGGAGGTTGTGAAAAAGGAAGTCATCAAACTCTTAGATTGTGGAGTTATCTATCCAATTTCGGATAGTCGTTAGGTCTCACCTGTGCAAATAGTTCCTAAAATGTATGGAATTACTATTGTAAAGAATGCAGAGAATGAGTTAGTGCCTCAACAGACTATCACTGGCCACAGAGTTTGCATTGACTATAGGAAGCTCAATGCCAGCACTCAAAAGGATCACTTTCCCTTGCCATTCATTGATCAGATGCTTGAGAGATTGGCTGGGCATTCATACTATTGCTTCCTTGATGGATATTCGGGTTACAACCAGATTAGTATTGCTGAGGAGGATCAAGAGAAAACAATGTTCACATGCCCTATTGGAACGTTTGCTTATCATCGCATGCCATTTGAACTTTGTAACGCCCCAGGTACGTTTCAACGATGCATGCTCTCTATCTTTTCTGATTACATTGAGAAAATAATTGAGGTTTTTATGGATGATTTTAGTATGTTTGGGAAGGATTTCGATGCCTGTTTAGATCACTTAGAATTAATCTTGCAAAGATGCATTGAAACGAACTTGGTACTTAATTGGGAGAAGTGTCATTTTATGGTCACTCAAGGGATTGTCTTAGGTCAAAAAGGTATAGAAGTTGATAAATATAAGGTAGATCTTATGCGGTACTTACCCTCTCCGACTTCGGTTAGAGAGACTCGTTCTTTTCTTGGACACGCAGGTTTCTACAGGAGGTTCATCAAAGACTTTTCCCACATCTCACGTCCCTTATTCATCAAAGATCCGGTAATCTCGGACCTCGAGATCAGTTGCCATAAACTTACATACTAAATGTCGAAATTTTTGATGTTTGGAGCATTGATTTTATGGGACCTTTTCCTTCATCTAATGGTTTCACTTACATTTTACTCGCTGTTGATTATGTTTCAAAATGGGTGGAAGCAAAAGCCACCCGTACTAATGATTCGCGAGTTGTTACAGATTTCCTCAAAACGAACATATTTTCAAGGTTTGAAATGCCGTGCCTTCTAATCAGCGATGGAGGGAGTCACTTTTGCAACAAGACAGTTGAGGCATTGATGAGGAAATATGGGGTCAACCACAAAGTTTCAACACCTTATCATCCACAAACAAATGGCATGGCAGAGGTATCAAATCGAGAAATCAAGAAAATCTTGGAGCAAACTATCAAGCCCAACCGCAGAGATTGGAGCCAGTGTTTGGATGATGCTTTGTGGGCATATAGAACGGCATACAAGACCCCTATAGGCATGTCACCCTATCGACTTGTTTATGGGAAGTCTTGTCATCTTCCGGTGGAGCTAGAGCACAAAGCTTGGTGGGCGATAAAGAAATTTAACATGGACAAGGATGAAGCTGGATTACATCGAAAATTGCAGTTGTGTGAGTTAGAGGAAATCCGGAATGATGAGTTTGACAATGCATGGATCTACAAGGAGAAGACAAAGATGTTTCATGACAAGATGATCTGACGGAAGGAGTTTGAGATTGGTCAACAAGTTCTCTTATTTAACTCACGTCTCAAGCTTTTTCCAGGCAAGTTACGCTCAAGATGGATTAGACCTTTCATTGTGATTGAAGTTTTCTCACATGGAGCTGTTTTGATCAAAAGTCCGATATCTGGTAATGAGTTCAAAGTCAATGGCCATCGGTTGAAGCCATATTATACAAATTTCAAGGAAGTCATCGTTGAGGATGAGAAGCTTTATGAGCCACCAACTTCAAACACATGAAGGATGTATCACGTCTAGGCTGGAAGACGTTAAAAAACAAGCGCTTGTTGGGAGGCAACCCAATGGAGGAGTCTACAACAGATTTGCATTCTCTTCCCCTATCTCTTTTACATTTTCGTTGCTTTTAATCTCTTAGATAGATTTTCGTGAGTCCTTCCTCTTATGCTTGAATTCTATGCTTTACTTTAGTACATTGAGGACAATGCAGAGTTTAAGTGTGGGGGAAGGGGTTTACAACTTTATTGAGTCATAAATTGTAAAATCGGGCGGACAATGGAACTTTCTGGAGCATGATGCCCTAAAAAAAACTAATTAGTGTATTCGAGTCTAATTTAGTGTAAGTGGATGAATACTTGTCTTTGAGTAAGAGATCTGAGATGTTTTGGTGTCTAGGAGGTGACGGTTTCTAGGACAGGTTTTGGATGTGAGAAAAGACATGTTCGAAAATCACTCCTACCTCTCTTGGTCTCTCTTACCAACTGGCTAATTCATTAAGGTTGCCTAAAGAAGATGAGGACTAAATCTACGCTTGTTTGAGAGTCTTTTTGATTAACGTAGTGTTTTAAAGAGTCTTAGGATGCCCTTAGTTAGTCTATGATGAAATTGGACCGAAAAGAATACAGAAATGGCGTTGCATATCATTAAGGATGAATTCATGTGCTAATTGAGATATCTTTTTAGTGTTATGGCATGTTGTAGATATGGTTTGTAAACTTGGTACAAAAATCGCATGTTAGAATAAGATGTGAATCATATGAGCCTTAAGTGAGATTTTGAGCCTTGAACACTTCTTTCGAGTGAAATTTCGTGCATATTAGATATAGGTCTCAAAATCATGCATATAATCACTTGCCATAGATATTAATGAACTAGAGAATACTAGAACTTACTCATGTCAATTTGCAAAGCTTATAGTTGATACATACTCTGATTTCGGATATGATTAAAGGCATTTAGGTTTTCCACCACTTTGCCAAATTGCCATGTGTCCCATATGTGCGCACGACTTGTGACACCCATAGATAATCTGTTTGAGCCACATTAAGCCTTTCTTTCATTTACCATATGAACCTAAACACTTAAACCTAGTGTAGAATTTCCTTATACTTGTTCTAAAGACTTGGTGGGATTTTTGAAGCTAAGTACATGGAGATGGTGTGAAGATCATGAGGAGATGTGTGTATGGAGATAGATTTGTCCAAATACCTTGAAAAAAAGTTTGCAATTGCCGAAAATAGAAAGAAGAAAAGAAAAAGAAAAAAATCGAGAGCAAGAAAAAGAAAAGAGTAAAAAGAAAAAAATCAAAAGCTCTCCGGCAATAGGTTTTTAGTGCACATTGTTTGGATTAATGTCCCCCATACTTGTCGATTTGGAGTTTGTATTGAATTGAAGGCCCAAAAGTGAAGAAATGTGGCATTTGTCCTGTCTACAAAAGCTCGAGGGAAGTTTAGAATGAAGTTAGGGTCCAACAAGATGAAATCTAGCCCGTGTACTTAAACTTTACACATGTGACATTGGTGAGAGGAGGATGAACGAAATTTATGAAGTTTTTGGTGCTTTGACTAAGTCTTTTGAATGTTCTTAACCACCACATATCCATATTTTTGAATGCCTTAGCCTAAGCCCCATTACAACCCTTAAAAGTCCTTTTTGATCCTTAAGATGAGTAGCCTTCAATCTGTGAAGTAAGTTGCATGAGTAAGCATATGGTTTTGGTTCATTTGTGCAAGTATCTCTTCCCATGCATGAATTTTCGTTGAAATTAACATACACTTTGAGTGAAACCTTTGCATAAGTGAAAATATGATGAGTGCATCCATGTGAGTTGATTTGAACTTTATTCGAAACATGCACAGCTTTAACATCACGATTTTTTTCTCTCAACATCTTACTTGTTCATGACATGATCATATCTCTATTATCTATTGAATTCATTGAACATTCATGTGAAAACATTATGATTCCATCGCAAAAGACTTGAAGAATTTTCTGAGACAAATTTGACTAAGGGCTTAGTTTTGTTCAACTTAGTATTTCTATCGTTTTCAAACATGATTACATGAGAATTTGCGGCTTTGAAACGTTCAAATATCTAAGTATGTTTGTATATAAGTCTCACATTTACCTTTGTGTTTTTCCCTTTATTATTTTTCTTTTATCGAGTCCATTGCTTTGTTGTGTATTTGCTAGGGACTAGCAAAGTCTAAGTGTGGGAGAATTTGATCTACGCATTTTATGCTTAATTATTAATGTCTTTCTCTCTCTATTACTTTGTTTTATGCTTAGTAAATAGGTTTCTAACTTACTTAATGTTTTTATGTAGAAATAAAGGAGGAAATAATAAAGGAGGCGTTTCGGAGCTAAAAGTTGGCTAAGGAGAAAAGTTCCTAATTCCAGAGAAGAAATGGTCTTCAAAATGGTTACTAAAATGCTTTCTCATATGTTGTCAAGAATTGAAGACCAAAAGCATGTCCAAAGAAGCCCAAAGAAAGAAGATGGATTAAAATGAATTATCAGAAATCAGCCTTTGTACATCAGCCTACTTCGAAAGACCACTGTGAACAGATACGGATGAATCTAGACGTGGTTAGCATATGGTTGGAAAGATCTAGAAGTCTAGTTTCCAACGCATCTGGATTCAAACGATTTAGAGTCCTAGAACGAGAGAAATTCCGGTTTTAGTGGAGAAGAGTCAGGTTACCCGGGTGGAGTAGTTAGAGTTCTAAAAATAGTCGAACTAAGCTTTGCTTGGCCTATATAAAAGAGGGCTCGACTAGGGTTTCATTATCACTCACCATATAGCCGAAGCTCTGCCCTAAAACACCTCCTCACGTCCAAAAATCTCTCCAAGGAATACCAAGAAGCCGTCCACTCCAAAGCTCATCAACTACCTTCCTCCACCGAAGTATTCAAGGAAATCCTTAGTGCTTCTCTCCATCCTTTGAAGGCACGATTACATCAACTAGACTAGGGTAATCCCGACATCAAAAAGTGTAACCATGACTTCTATTCTTTACTTCTTGTGTTATTTCTTGGTTTGTATGGACAAATTTGTTGAAGTATTTTTGGTTTGTAATTCTATCAAGTTCATGTGATCTCCCACGTTTTGATCTTTAGCTTTCATGTGATATTTTGTGCTTAACACTTTGATTTATTGCAGGGCAATCCCACCTTAAATCGATGGTAGTGTTAGGGCAATCCCTACACTTTACTTTCGAGAGATATGCATGAAATTAGTAGCTAAAGACTTAGAACTAATAGGTTGCATGCAATTTGGTAGGTTCTAAAGAGTTGGGTGAAAGATGAGTCGATCCTTGTAAATATATTAGTTTAGGATGTTTTACCTTAAAATTTGTAGGAATTTAGTAACCAAAAAACTCGCACCCCCATTTAAACCTAGCATAGTTATGCATGCACCATTAATCCCCGGTTGAGAACGATCCCTATTTACCAATGCTACATCTACCAAAAAGGGTTTTAATTGACTCATTGTTGTTGAGTGTTAAATGTTAATTTAGTGCTTAGTAATGGTGAGTATCACACCACTAGATGTTTCGGAGACCCGGCCCTGCGAGCCCGAATTCAGGGAGGCTTCTCGTCGATCCCTCTGCTCCACACGCCTCTGATCGCGCTCCGTCTGCCGCTGCTCTTTCTCACGGGAGAGGCGATCCCGTTCAGCCCGGTCTTGACCCCGAGCAACAGACGAACCCTTGGACGGCGGAAGCCCGGCCCTCTCAGCACCAGGAATGTGCACCCACTCGGGGACGATGATGGCAGCAGCTCCAAAACCCGACGCCGCACGAAGAGCAGGAGCATGAGAAGCGACATCCGACGCCCGGATCATCGGCTGGACCGTATCTCCCACGACCAACTGACCACGCCCGTCATCAACCACCCGGCGCACACTCTCAGCACTCGCCAACAGCAACTCCATGCGGCACTAGAGGGCATCGTCCTTCTCGGTGGTCTTGGACTTGGTCATTTTCGCTGCAAACAAACACAAACGAAAGGTTAGTAACAAAGCTATCAAATATACGTAAACATGCAAAATAGAACAGGTATCAGCTACCCGACAGACCAGGTGCTCGGGCCAGACGCGTGCGCTCGATCAGATCCTAGTGGCACGCCACCCAGAAGTGTCTCGCCTCGGGCGCCGGGTCAAAGACGAACTTCAAGCGAGCAACCCTGGCCTCCTCCACCGGCGTCATCGGATACTCGTTCATATTGAGAGGATGGAAGCGTTGGGGGACTCGATGAATACGGTGCGCATTATCCGCAAACTCAAGGGGGAAGGCGCCAAACTCTCAGTCACCTCCCACCAGGCAACTGATCGTACGCCAAGTAGTCGACGAGCTGGGCGAATCGACCAACCACCACTTCACCCGCGGCTCCACAGTGAAGGTGCCCGAGTCCCTTCGGCGGGAAGAATGCTTGAGGCGGAAGAAGTGAAGGAATTCCGCCCGCATCGGATGCTCCAACCCGCTCAGGTGGAAGATGTTGAAAAATGCCACCAACGTGCGGGTCAGCGTTGGCCCACACTAGCCAAGCGAAATCTTCAGTAGGGCCAGCATGTATTGGAAGAACGGGTACAGAGGCAGCTTAATACCCGCCTTCAAGTGGAACTCACTCACGCACGTATGGCCGGGCGGAGGCCGCGTGAACGTCTTGGCCTTCCCGGGAATCTTCAACTTCACACATGACAGAATGTGATAGTCGCGCGCCCACCGTGCCATCTCCTTTACCGACGGTACTCGTTTGGGGTCCTGCATCAGTACTCCGTCGGGGAGCACCCAGTGCACACGTCCGCCCTCTAAAAACTGGGGCACAACAGACTCCCCTTGCGCACACTCATCGCCCCATGACCCCGACGAGGACGACCCCCCCTCCGACCCCGACGACTCAGACGCATCCCCAACCCCGACATCATCATCCACGGTTCTTCGCACTCGTGACTCTTCCATCGACTGCACGACAAAAGAATTACCATTAGGCACATACCGCAAGGGCGTTACACTCATCACGGAGTCGAACGTGGAGTCCAATCCGCTCGTACATGGACTACAGCTAAACCACCCCGCCCCCGGAACATATACCAGTTCACGCGACACGTCGCTCGAAATTTCTATCGGGTCCATTTCCTAGAAAAGACGCACGCACGCAAACACCTAAACACTTAGCAAAAAAAAAAATCCCACCGCAAACAACAAAAGACCCAGAAGTCTACCCCAAAATAGATCAAAATAGGCAGCCCTCAAGAACACGCCTTGTTCTTGAGACGAAAACCCAGAAAAACGTGCAAACAGAAACAGAAAAGATACCGAAAAAACCAAAAACTGAATGGAAAGCAATACAATTGGGTTTAGAGCCTCACCAAAGATTGAGATTGAGATCGAAGATGAACGTCGACATTGAAATCCGGCAAGAACACAAC
This sequence comes from Geum urbanum, assembly GCA_946800695.1. Lineage (NCBI taxonomy): Eukaryota > Viridiplantae > Streptophyta > Magnoliopsida > Rosales > Rosaceae > Geum > Geum urbanum. The sequence goes on along the minus strand of OX327008.1, from coordinate 12,451,907 downwards.
AACAAAAGCAAGAACAGTAAGCAGAGGTAATTTCTTTAGAGTTTCAGTCAAAGTAAAAGCATGAAAGAAGACGGTCCCCCGAAGGCCTATTTATACTGTTCCGACCTCACACGCAAGCGAACGCCTGCCGTTCATTTTTTGTGTGGCCACCGTCAGATGATGACACGTATCCATGAGGCGGTTTACTTCCCCTCCTAAGTAACCGCGCTCACCCTTCGACTTCCCGCCTCGGTTTCAAACCCTAGCACGATCTCCCACGACTCGCCACGTGTCGGGCATGCAGCCTCCCACGCTCCCACACGCGTGACACCTGACCTGCCAACATTTATTACGCCACCAGCATTTATTACACCCCCAGCGGTTTCCAAGGAGAAGTTGAAAGGGGTCACTCCAATCGTCCCATCAGTCAGATTACCCCACTTGATGTATGCAGACGCATGTCACGATTCCCCCCCCCCATTCAGACTATCGTACGCACCACCAACACGATCAAGCGTCTTACGATCTTATAGGCAAGTAAATGCGACCCCACCAGGTTAGTGCAAGACCATTGAGGCGTCCCAAAAGAGGCTAACGTCATGTGTTTCCTTTCGGCGTGTGCGAGCTTAAAGCAAGACCATTTAAGCGTCCCGAAAGAGGCTAAAGTCCGCGTTTCCTTTCGGCGTGCGCGAAGACAAGTAGGCGGCGAGTGGTATCGTCTCCCTGGCTCTGTTGGCGAAGCCAGGTCACAAGCGGCCGCTTGTGCAGTCCGCGCCTAGACATCCAGTAAGAGGTGACCCATTGTTCGAGCTACGCGGCACGAAAGTGGCTAACGTCACGCGTTACCTTCCGGGGCGCACAACACGTAGGACCATTCGGGCGGCTCGAAAGCGGCAGGTTTCCTTTCGGAGCGCGCGCCGAATGATGGGCGACTCGGGAGTAGCCCCATTTCTTTCGAGGGCGTAACGCCACCATTTGCCAAATTAGGCGGCACGATAGCGGCAAGTTTCCTTTCGTGCACGCGCTTAACTGAAGAGCGGCACAGGCACGCTGTACATGTCCCTTCGTGCGCGTTGCACCACATGTACGTCACGGTCAGGGCTCCACCGTTGACGCTACGATAGGTCGGCGCCGAGAGTGAGGATCTCCTCTCAGGCACCTAACAGCACGGCTGTTCCGAGGCCCATTCTTGACGGGCTCCGAACGGCAAGATTCATTTGGGAGTGCTGTGCAAGCGGCTCGGAACCATTCATGCATCAAGAAAGGCCGTTCTGAAGGCCTATCCTTGGCGGACTCCGGACAGCAACATTCGTTGCGGGGCCGGGTAAGTGGCTCGGAACCATCCATGCATCTCAAGAAAGGCCCGAATGCTCATCCTTGACGGACTACGGACAACAAGATTCGCTGCGGGGCCATGTAAGCGGCTCGGAACCATCCATGCATCCACATACACAAGCATACATCAACACTCATTCACTCAAAAACCGCATCATCACTCAATCGCATCACACGATCATACATACATCCGCATACATTCACATACTCATTCGCTCATACCTACTTGTATATCTGTACCGCATACATCTACATATTCACTCCTACATACATACATACACTCGCATACACAAAACATACATATTCGTTCACAGGGCTCCACAGGCACACGACCGGGCACACGGCTCCAAACAGCAAGATTCGTTTAGGAGTCGGGTACCCAGGTACAGGATCACGCGTACAGGTACACGATCGGGCGCACAAGTACCCACTCCGTCAAGCGAGATCTTTCTTGACCAGAGAGTTGGGGGACTTGGGGGTCACAGGACCGCGCATCACTGCTCAATCGGATAAGTATTTGTTTAATCGCACGAACCCTTTTTCAACTCCCCAATCAAGAAAGGTCTCTTTGACTTGGGGACTTGGGGGACTTGTTAATATAGCACCATTAGTTCATAGATTAAACATACTTACCCACTTAAGCAGGTAATCAACACCTACCCGACCACCCGAAAGACCACTAGGCGGACTACAACTTCACTCACAAGACCGAGCCCATCCGATCAGGCACGCGCCCGACAAGCGCACATCCGAATACTCGACCCACATGACAGCAAGTACAACCCTATCCCACATCGAAGAGCACAAGCAAGCAACAATCTCACCCACCTATATAGGTAAGGCATTTACTACAGGTAAGAGGGACAAAGACATATATTGATTCCAATCTTAAACACTCAAATCTACTTTCTTACACGTTCGCTTGACTGTTATATCCAATACATCTTCTAACTTAGGCATTGGAGCGTTGAAGGTAGGTCAGCCCTGTCTCGACTTCCTGACCGCCCGTTTGTTGTATTCTTCTAACAGTAGAAAGCCGAACGCGCAAGTCCGCATACCCGATATCCCGAACACCCGAAGAGAGAGAATACCCGACTATCCAAACAGCCCGAACGTTCGAACATCCAGAAGAGAAGATTACTCGTACTTGCTTCTGCTGATTACGTCTCGCATAATCCGGTAGAAACACTCAAGCTGGATGACATCCACCCTTTCTACGGAGATCTTCTCCCTGTTCTCTACAATAAAGACCATTACAAGCTCGCTCTTGGTCAGTTGAATACTGCTCGCAACCTTATTTCACAGATTGCTAAAGATTATGTCAAGCTCTTGAAGTATGGTGATTCACTTTATCGATGTAAGAGTCTCAAAGTTGCTGCTCTTGGTCGAATGTGCACGGTTATAAAGAGGATTAGTCCTAGTCTGGCTTATCTAGAACAAGTTAGGCAACACATGGCAAGGCTACCTGGAATTGACCCCAATACGCGCACAATATTAATTTGCGGGTATCCAAATGTTGGAAAGAGTTCATTCATCAACAAGATCACTAGGGCTGATGTTGATGTCCAGCCCTATCCTTTTACTACAAAGTCACTCTTTGTGGGCCATACAGATTATAAGTACTTGAGGTACCAGGTTATTGATACGCCAGGGATTTTGGATAGACCCTTTGAAGACCGTAACATTATTGAGATGTGCAGCATTACAGCTATGGCTCATTTGAGAGCTGCCGTCTTGTTCTTCTTGGACATCTCGGGGTCTTGTGGGCATAGCATTGCCCAACAGGCCGTTCTTTTTCACAGCATAAAGTCTCTGTTTATGAACAAACCATTGATTATAGTGTGCAACAAGACTGATTTGCAGCCATTGGAGGGTATATCTGAGGAAGATATGAAATTGGTCACAGAGATGAAAACTGAAGCGATGAAGACTGTGATTGGACAAGGAGGAGAGGCTACTGATGATGATGGGGTACTCTTGAGCATGAGCACTTTGAGTGAGGATGGTGTTATTGCTGTGAAGAATGCAGCGTGTGAGAGGTTACTGAATCAGAGAGTTGAGGTGAAGATGAAGTCTAAAAAGATAAATCATTGTTTAAATCGTTTTCATGTTGCAATGCCAAAGCCACGTGACAATAAGGAAAGGCTGTATGTATACCTCAGGCTGTTTTAGAAGCTAAGGCTAAGCAGGCTGCAGAGAAGGAAAAGAGGGTCACTGAAAAGGATTTGGAGAATCAAAATGGTGGTGCAGGTGTGTACTCTGCCTGTCTGAAGAAGAACTATATACTTCTTCATGATGAGTGGAAAGAAGATATCATGCCTGAGATTCTTGATGGCCACAATGTGTTCGACTTTGTTGATCCTGATATATATTGAATAGGCTCGAGGAGTTGGAAAGAGAAGAAGGAATCAGACAGGCAGAGGAGGGTGATGATGATGTTGAGATGGATGGAATGGAATTGACTCCAGAAGAGCAGAACTCTGGCAGAGATTAGGAAAAAGAAAAACTTGTTGATTCAACAACACAGGATCAAGAAAAGTACAGCGGAGAGTCGACCAGTTGTTCCTCGGAAATTTGACAAGGACAGAGAGTTTACAACTAAGAGAATGGGCAGACAGCTGTCAGCTTTGGGAATTGATCCTAGTAAGGCGATTGACCGAGCCCGGAGGAGATCTGTCTCTGTGAGGGGGCGGAAGAGGGAGAGATCAGTTACCGATGGTGGTGATGTCATGGATATAGATGTGGATACACCCAACAAGAAGCTTCGCACAATGTCCAGACCCCATTCAAGGTCAAGATCAAGGCTTCCTGCTGATGTGGTCCCTGGTGATGGCTTCAAGGATTCTGCTCAGAAGTCTAAATCACTAGACAAGGCCCACAAGTCCACAAAGAACAGAAACAAGAATGCCAAACGGGGGAAAGCAGATAGGGTGATTCCCAATATGAAACCGAAGTTTGCATACTAATGTTGATGAATGAACTGAGGTTGTTCCCTGGGCATTTATTTTCCTATCATAATTCATGAATAAGAGTTATTAAGAGGTGCCTATTGTTACTGCAGGGATGAATATGCAAGAATGCCGACTTATGCTTTGTTGAAGTAATCAAATCTGTTGTTTCACTCCCAGTTTGATAGATTTGCATAATGCAAAATGTTTGTCATACATGTCTTATTTCAATTTTTTCTTTATAAACGCAATTTTGGAATGGAAATTATTTTCTAGTGACAGTATATAGTGTTTACTGAATCGTCAGACTCGACACTTTGATATTTGTTTTTTTCATGTGTAAATTCAATACATTTTCACAAAGGAATATGAGAATTGGGAGTGTTTTATTATGATTACACACTTATACATGCTGCAGGAGTTGAATGTTGCACAGAAGACTTATGATTACTCAAGTTATACGAGTATTGCCCGCATCATCATAGATATAACAAAAAGAAACATGCCTTGCTCATTTTAATGTAACTAAGAGATCTAGATTAATATAGGAAGTTAACCAAAGCATAGGAAACTTGGAATGCAAATTTGAGATGAACTCCCTTCACCTATATATATATATATATGTTGACTGATAATGAACAAGAATCACAACCTTGAAGAAGATTTCGTCTTTGTCCAACATGAAAACCTTGAAGAAGATTTCTTCTTGACATAATCTATGAACCATCTCGTATACTCAAGGAGTAAAACATCGGATATCGAGGATATATCGACGGTCCAAATTTTTGATATATCGACGAAATTATTGATCCAGTGAAAATTTTGACGGAAAAGATGGAAATTGATAAAAATACATGAAAATTTGTAATGAAATTTTTGGAGGTTGTTATATGATCAATTATCTACCTTATGTGAAACGAAAATATTGATCAAACATCAAAACATAAATTTGCTATATTACTATATGAATTAGTACATGTTAAGTACTAATAATTATTAAAATATAATTTAATCCTTCTATTTTTATTTTTTGATGGCTAAAACGGCTAAGCCATCACGTCTTTTGTACAATATATTACACATCACAAAATCAAATATACAAATATACAAATACTTCAAAACCACGTAGAGGACCTATGAGGTTCGAAAAGTTTTTGAAAAGTTTTCAGAAATTTCAGGAATTTTGCCGATATATCGGAAATATCGATAAAAATCGAGAAATTTTGAGAGATTTAGGGATATAATGGAGGATTTTTCAGGTGATTAAAAAAAACTGAATTATCGGTGAAATCGCTGAAAATATCAATTTTGCATTCCTTGCCTATACTTAATGCAGTTAGCTTGTCGTTTTGAAGATGTTTTCTCTCCAGCAAAACTAAGAGCATCCGCATCCGTTAAAGAACTCCTATTGGCCTAGGAATTCATATTTGAGAAAGTGCAATCACTATTCATTGAATATGAGGTTCTATTCATGTTTTTCATGCAACAGTGCAAAAAAAAGGAATTCCTATTGTTATTCATTAATTATAAAAAATTAATTTTTATTTTTTGGTAATATTTTCATCCAATAACAAGACGACATGTCTTATTATCGTCTTAATTATTGATCCAAATTTCCGATAAGATTTTTGACCAGTCATAATGTGACATGTGTCGTTATTGTCTAAATTATTGATGAAGATTTTCGACCAATGAGGATGTGACACGTGTATTCATCTTCAAACATCAAATTACATGAAATTTGCTATAAAAGTATCATCTATGGCTTCTTATATACTCACATCATCTACAAGTCACTTGATATTCTACTCGTAAACACATTTCATCAAACACTTTTTCACATTCCTTTATCAGTAAAATGAATCCTTTCAATTCCGATTACTCTTCTAAGAGGAGGTGACAACAACGCCAACAAACTGCCGCAATTACTAATTTCTTCATTACTGATGCGATCATGGTAGCTATAGCGTTTGATGATGAGCCATCTCGCCGCCGCCGTCCAAACGAACAAAGGCAGAGGGAAGCAAAGGGTGAGAATTTGATGGAAGATTACTTCATCGAACGCCCTGTTTTTAGCAAGCAAGATTTTCGCCGGAGGTTCCGAATAAGCATAAACTTGTTCAACGGGTTCATGATAAAACTCTGCAACCATGACCCATTTTGGCACGAAAGTGCATATGCCACTGGATTGTCAGGACTTCTTCCCCAACAAAAGATGACTGGTGCTCTACGAATGTTGGCGTACGGCGCAGCTGTAGATCAGTGTATTGAAATCACAAGATTGGGGGAACCAACAATACTGGAATGCATGAAGAAGTGGTGCACACAAGTATACTTACTTTATAAAGACCGTTACCTCTACGCTCTAGATGCAGCAGACATCATTCGATTTCTATGAAGGGCAAGGAAGCGGGGATTTCCTGGTATGATCGGAAACATCAATTGCATGCATTGGAAATGGAAGAACTGCCCAACAGCTTGGCAATGGTCATACTCAGGGCGGAAAGCTCGTCCCACCATAATCTTAGAGGCGGTGGCGTCATATGACATATAGATATGACACAACTTCTTCGGAGTGCCTGGAGCACAAAATGATATTAGTGTGCTCAATCACTTGGATATCTTCGATACGCTCCTTGCCGGAAGAATCCCGCAATTTACTTATAAAGTCAACGGTATGACATACCACAACACTTATTATTTAGCTGATGGAATATATCCGAGGTACTCCTTGTTTGTCAAAACAATTTCAATCCCCAGAATCTACAACAGAAGCTGTTCGCAAAGAAACAAGAGGCATATCGCAAAGATGTGGAGAGGTGCTTTGGCATCTTGCAATCTCGTTGGGCAGTTATTTTTCATTCAGCATGTGTCATCACACATCGACATTGAAAATGATCATGTTGGCTTTGCATCATAATGCATAACATGATTGTTGAGGAAGAATTTATGGAGGATAATTTTGAGGAGGACGAAGAAGAAGATCTACAAAACCCAGCTAGTGCTATCACAATTTATGATGGGCCGGTGGATCAATATGGTAACCGAATTTTGTTTGAGTTAGTTGGAAGAGATCAAGATCAACAATGGTTTAGCAATCGTCTCGTTGATCTCCAATCAATTTATCTCCATGGAGAGCTTCAAAAAGACTTAGTGAAGCACAACTGGTTTTTTGAAACCGGTGAACAACTCTAAATAACGTGTTTTAATTTTGTGTGTGTGCCTTTTGTATGTTTGCATTTTGTGTGTTTTAATTTTGTGTGTTTGCATTTTATGTTGTTTGAGTGCAATTTATTATGTTTTAATGTAATGTGTTTGAATTTTATCTAAATAAATAAAGTGTGTTTTTATTTCTTGAAAATTTAATTTATATAATGACATGCCACACATAGATTTATTCTTAAGACAAACTAAACTAATCACTAAAATCAAGGTTGCGGGGGAGATAACAATTTGTGAAGCTTACATCATCATCTTCTCCTTCCTTGTCATCTACTTGCTTAAGTATTTCCGCTTTCCTCTTCGTGAAGTACCTCTTTGACATTGAGCTCATAACTTCCAAATTCATTATCATGATCCTTGTTTCTTCCTCTTGGGCTCTCAATTTGTAGTTTTTCTCATCAAGCATTCGTTATTTTTCATCACCTTCCTTTTGCCAATTGGCAAATTAACCGCAATATTTTTCAAAGTCTCATCTCTAACCTAATTTGTATGTGTCATGACCTTTTCTCCCCTTCTTTTTGCTTCCTTGGCCGCCTTCACTCCTTGAGGTCTAGCCGGACTCAAGGTACCTTCAAGGTTGGTTTGTGGTGTTGGAATCACTTCATCCTCACTCAAGTTTACAATAGGAGGTATTTCACTAATGGGAGGAGTAGCTTCGAAGTTGGAATGGTAAGAAGGTAGAGTACTAGTTTTGATGGGTCAAAAAGAAGGATGATTCTTCACCGCTTCCCAAAATTCAAAATTCGTAAACTCTTTTTTTTTTTGCCACATAAAGTGTCTAAACTTTCCTTAACTACAAAAAAAATAACGAATTGATATGTCACAATAATATCAAATAAAATGGACTTGATATTTTTTATTTCATAAAATCAAATAAAATTGAGAGGATAGACAAAAATAAATCCTTACCTCATCTTATAAATTTCCGCGGATTCCGGATTCCTTTTTGCGTATGCAAGCGAAGTTTTCTATTGTGTCAAGTTTGGCTTCAACTTGGAAAAATGAGAGGTAAATGCATTTTGGGTACTAGCCTCCGCCCTCGATTCACTGTGAGCCATTTCTCAATTGTTGGTAATTGGCATAAATTTTTTCACAATTTGTCGATCTTTTGTTTGTTGCAGGAGATAGGGCATACACTTTGAAAGGACCCAACCCCGATTTAGCTCCCTAAATCGGAATCAAACCCCTTCGAAAACACGAACCAACAAAAACTTTTCAAAATTTGGGCAGAGTTTCGTTACTAACGTGGAATTACCTTAACCTGCACGCGGAAAATACACTTCATCCTATGCCACAAAAAGCAAACCGTGGGCACCAATCCCATCCGGATTTCTCAATATCTCAACAGTAAAGTAAAGTAGTAAATATATATGTACTTTACTGAAATCCAGTGTAAAATCGTATAACGTATTCAATAGGAAGCTCAGAGTGACTTCTAATACATAATCATATACGTATATCACAGTAGGTAGAACAATAAACCTACTGGATGAAACAAAGTAGCTCGAGCACTATGCCTCCGACCACGACGTGCGACACCAGAGCCAAAACTGCAAACTGGGCACGGAAACCGAAAAGCCCAGGTGAAAGACAATAAACACGTTAGAGTGAGTGGACGAAAATAAATGTCTTTCACCAAATAAAATATACATATAAAATCATATGCGAGTCAAATACATGAAAATTAAATAGTACGTGAGGAGACATCAGCTACCACTCACGTACAGAGCATGCAACGTAAATGTATCGCGGAATCTCTCATGGACTACCACGCGATAGCACAGTCTGAACCACGGGATCCCAGACCCACACGTGATTCCTAGCCAGAAAGGCCTCGGGTCAGGATATCTGTCCCCCCCGGAGCATACTCGGGGATCAGCCGAGAAGCCAGTGCGTATCGATACCACAACATATACTGAGACTGTACTCTGTGTAAACCAAATCATAAATCTTTTCTATGCACATGCTTAAAACATAATATGTACGTATATGTATATATTCGTATACGTATATTCGTATAAACATAATCATAAAACACATGCTCGTAAAATCATAATCAATCTGCATGCTCAAGTTCGTAAATCATTTATAAAAGACTCGCAATCGATCCGTGAAAATAAAGTGTCCACTCACAGACTGGCGTAACGCGTATCGCGTTAACCCGTGATCCGGCGGAAAGTCCCTCGCCAAACGAACGATCACGAAACCCCTGAATATTCACAAAGTTCATTATTCAAAGTCATAATCCGACATTACAAATCAAACCACGAGAAACCACCGTTCTCGGAAACAGATAATTCAAAGTCGACGAATCGTCGAAAATCCGTATATACCACTTCAATACCTCGCTTTACGTTCGGACGCTCAACTCGAAAAACGAACCTCCCCACTGCGATCGGAGCGCGATTTCGAGTCAAATGACATGCGACTTGTCGAAAGTCAAAAAGTCAACCCGTTGACCGTTGACCGCCGCCCACGGCGGCGCCGCCACTGACCGGAAGATTTCTCGGCGGAGCAACCCCTATTCCATGCAAAACCACCCACTGAGCAACTTTGTCAACTGCACCGAAGTCCAATTCTCACTCTAACATGGTCAATTTCATGAAAAACCGAATGAACACACAAATTTCAATCCCAAAATTCTCCATGTACAAGATGAATTGGAACTCCAAACTTACATGGTAGCTTGCTAGTGATGAGAGCTTCAAAGCCCACTCCAAAATTCAGCTCGAATCGGCTCGAAACATCAAACCCGTAATCACTTAAAATCCCTTAATTTTGGCCGGAAAAATCATCTACTTCCGGCGAGCCTCGCCGTGTGGGGTGACTAGGAACAGACTCGGGAGGCCGAGGCGCACCCTATGGGACAAGTCCCGAGCCAAGAGGTGGCCGAAAACGATCACCACCGTGGAACCACCGTGAGTCCCGTCGGCCTCCACCTCTCACCCACCGAGTTGACTCGGTCAACTCGGTCAACACCCAAAATGGTAAGCTTTGACTTGCCCAGTATGGAAATTTCTATTTATAGCCTTTCCCAAAAAGGAAACTTCATGATTATCCAATTCGACGAACTTAAAACGCGCGTAACTTTCTCATCGTAATTCCGATTCCGATAATTCTCGCGGCCACAAATTCGTCTCGACATACTCTTCACTAACCACCCAAAGTCAAATAGATCAGCCAATCGGATAAAAAGTCAACCCTTCGAACCAACACACATTAAATCGACTAATCAATCAACAAACGTCAAAATTCGCAACTAATTCCTCGTAACTCCAAATCATGCTCCGGAAGTTCCCACAAACTCGAAATTAAATTCTGAACAACTTCTGTGAAGAAGCCGAAACCAAATTCTCGTCCGGTAATTTAGTCGTTAAGTAGCCCACCATTTAAATCTGAACTTCAAATATTCATAACTAATTCCTCGGTCGTCCAAATTACGATCCGGAACCGCCCACGAACTCGAAATCACACGTACAACGACTCTCGAGAAGAGACCCAGCTCCAATTCTCGGCCAATAATTAAGTCGTTAATAAACTCGGCGATTCCAATAACCGTCGGACAACTGCGACTTCACACAAACTCATCAATCAAGCTGATCATACTGCTGATTCTGGTCCGGGTCGTCACAAATCCACCCCCCTTAGAAAAATTTCGACCTCGAAATTTCCAAGTCTGCCAACTCAAAGGTAGGAGCAGTGCCTCTGTATACAGCTCAACTGCCCAGTGGCTACATCAACTGAATAACTCTAGCAACTGACTCCACAATAGGAGATAGCTCTGTGCTGAAATCTCTGTACCCACAAATCACAAATCTGAACTGGCTCCACACAAGCGCCAAGTGTTCCTACATAAGGAACAAACAGGGTACACAACACATAGCAAACCTGAAACATAGTTCCGCCACGCGGAACACAACACACAAAGCCAACACTATAGGCGATGCCGAACCATACGGCATAACACAAACTCGCCTATGGCCACATATGGATCAAAACATCAAGGCAAATCATAACACGACCTGCTCATACCAACGAAACTCAAGCATCGAACTCAAACAATTATCGACCCATTTCCGCTAATCTGACAGTCTGTGGTAACACACTCCACAAAATCAAAATCAAACATCAACTCAAACTCAATCAAATCAAACTCGCTCCAACACTACGGAGCACAACGTCGTCCACAAACGACATCAAGCAACGCCGATATCACAGTGGTCAACAAACTGGTACTGCAAGCAATCTCGAACAGCTAAAACTGCTGGTCCCGAATCTTTCGGAACTACAATACCGGGGTCCACAACATGCCCTCCAAGGTCTAAATAGTCCTCGAAGATCGCTCACCAATCTGAGATAAGAACTGGTACTAACTCGTAATCTGGTCCCCAATGTTCGCTGCAAAGCTTACCAACACACAGTTATAGCCGATTGTCTCGATCAGCGAACTGGGACACATGCACATCACGAAATGGACAATCTCCACCAAACTCAGCTATGCCAGCCTGCCACTAAAATCATCTCTGAATGCACAAGGAAATGTACTAAATTCATCAAATGGTCCACAATGGTCAAACCACTGGCATCACAAACCAAAGTGCATACAAGCATACACAAACACAGCAGTAATCGCCACATTTAACCGGAAATCTTCAATGGCTGACACTCCTCGGCAAGTCTCTGCCTCGTAGCCATCATCAGTCGACAAAAGTGGCAAATGTACACACAAACCGCTACATTCTACTTCATGCTGCATCACGAGTAATAAACTCGGAAAATCTGGTACATCTCCACATCAACAGTGCATAACGCACGCAAAACCACGAGCCTCAATATCATCATACTCCAACTCAGCTCTCGTAGCCCATAACTCGGCTAACACGGAAACTCGAGCCACACATACACATATGCAATATTGAAACTCCTGACTCTCAACTGAATGCATCAGCATCAACATCATCCCAAACAGATGGTCAAAGTACAGTCTCTAGCCTTTTTCGAGCAACTCAAAGGTGCAGCCATAGTCGTCAGTCGACTCCATCCATCGACACTGCCTCAAGCTCAAATCTGGCCGAAAATGCAAGTGGATGACACTCAATGATCAGTGCATATCATACACTGCTCTGCACGCCATAACAGTAATATCTCCAACTCTCTGGTGCTAACACAAGGACAGCTACACCCAAATCATACACCAGATACGTAGCTATACAAAGTTTCCCCTGCCTGGAATCATGAGCCACCGCTCTGCTACACAGCATCAATACACAACCAAATCCAAATCTCGATGCATCGCCATATTCCACGAACTCGTCGTAATCGTCAGGTAAGGTCAAAACCGAAACAACGGTCAATCATCCTGCAGGAGGAAGTAACTCTCCTCGCGTGCATCGAACCACATGAACTTGACGCCTTCATCGTCAATCCGGAAAGTAGAGTACCAATCCGGGAAAATCCTGCACAAAGCCGTCGGTAAAAGCTTGCCAAACCCAAGAGACCCCTGATCTCTGGTACAATAGTAGGGCAACTCCAAATCCACACGGCTTCGAACCGGTCAGGATCCATGCCGACTCCTTCGGCTAGCATCACACAGCCCAACATCTTCACGCTAATCGGCCAAAACTCACACTGGCTGAATCTCGCAAACAGCTGATCATGTCGCGAAATCCGCAACACCGCTTGCAACTATTTCAGGTACTGGTCCTCACTCCTTGAGTACATCAGGATGTCACCAACGAACATAACCGCAACTCGTCCAGAAACCGTCTGAACACCTGGTCCACCAAGTCCACACGATTTACGGGGCATTGGTCAACCCAACAACGTGACCAAGAACTCATGATATCCGCACCGAGATCCGAAAGCCAACAAAGCCACATCTGACTCATCGATCCATAACTGATGGTATTCGGATCCGAAATCAATCCTCAACAAGACTGAAGCTCTCGCAAGCTGATCCACCAATAGTCAATCCGAAGCGGAGGATACTCACACTCCTCTGAAGCGAATCAGGTTTCGGTATTCAATGCACCACCTCGTCGAACCATCCATCACCCGTACACACAAATGCAAGAGCACACAAGTAAATATGCGGGTCGTTTGAAATCTCCTGAAACCTCATCCAGCAACTCCTGGAGTCGAACCAATAGCTCCATCAGCTCCGCTGGCTCCGAACGACAAAATGCCGGTAAAATAAGTTCAGCGCCCGGTACAAGCTCAAAGGTGTAGTCGGTCTCCCGAACTGGAGGAACACCTAGTAACTCCTCCGGAACACACCTGGAAACTCGGGAACCACCACAATGTCATCAATATCGGGCACAGCAGCCGTAGTATCCCCAGCATGAGCTACACAATCCGTCTCCATCATCTGCTCGACCATCACCGCGAAACAGCGTCTCAGGAAAATCTGGTCATCGAACATAACCTCCTCCTCGAGGCACTCAAACATCGCCAAATGCGTCGTCAGTAAGTCCATGCTCACAAGCACTCCAAAACCACAATGTTTAACTATAACAGATCCGCGGCTAAGCCATATCCTTCAACAAGGATTTCGCAACCTCCGGATGGATGCAACACTCTCCAAGACCTCAGAAGTGGAGATGCAGGTACAATCGCCATGGACATCAAATAACAGTAACCTCGGAGAAAAGTCTGTCCTCAAACAAGGTCATAGCACGAACTTCAACATGCCCAACTAGTCGCCCACATCATATGCGACTTGCTAAATAACTCGTCAAAAGGTATATTGATCAGACCTCAGGAACAACATGAGGATCTCCTCGTAAACTCTGAGCTACCAGACCGCTACAATAGCTAGCTGAAGGCGCTCCCTCATAACATGACCCTCCTGGCCACCACAATAGTAACTGAGAGTGCTTACGAACACAAGTCACTGCGACACCTGCTGCGTGACAGGATCATCAACGATCACACAACTCATGCCATAGGAGCAAATCCGCTACTCTGCGATCTCCGTCATCGTCAAATGGATCAGCAGAGGATCCCCAACATAATCGAAAAGGCCACAGCCTGATGAAGTTACTGATCCCGAAGTGTCGGAACTCAACCTTATCAAAATCTCACTGCTGAATCCACTTTCCTCAAACTATCACATCGAAAACCGCATACAACTTTCCTTGTCAATAGCCTCGCCACTGAGTGCAGCACACTAAGCTCCTCACGGCAATCTCGAGGCACAACAATCAGACTCTCTCTAATGCTCAGGTTCAAACTCATCTCGAACCTCGTGCCCTGCTTCCTCTGAAGCCACATAACTCGTATAAACAGGTATAAACATATGAACAATGCATCTCTGCCTCAGATGGATAAACACTCCACATTCGAATGCTGGGTAGCCTGATAAAACCATTACCGTATACAACACCCTGAATGTAGGCCATGGAGTCGCAACCGGAACTCACACATTATCAGCCCACCAAACACAATGATCAGAATCAGGCAAACATCACTGCCAAAATTCTCAACTTTAAGGCAACATATAGACGCCCATATACACATCCCCAGGCAAACCGTGCCACACATATCTCTGGACTCTGAATACTCATCCGAATCCACTGTTCTCTGGCAATTCACGCGTCGATTGATCCACAACAAGATCCCCAACCGAAACGACACGGAAAACACGTCAGAAGGCATCCTAATGAATACAATACCGTTCACAACAAGTGGAACGTAATCATGGAACTTCAAATATTTGAAAGCATACAACACCCGGAATTTGATGATTATCCGCCGGCCGGTCGGGTCACCATTCCAGACATGCTGTACATTTTCAAATATCCTTAGTAAACACGACTACAGAAGTCTACAGAACCTATAACCTAAGGCTCTGATACCAAGCTGAAAGGACCCAACCCCGATTTAGCTCCCTAAATCGGAATCAAACCCCTTCGAAAACACGAACCAACAAAAACTTTTCAAAATTTGGACAGAGTTTCGTTACTAACGTGGAATTACCTTAACCTGCACGCGGAAAATACACTTCATCCTATGCCACAAAAAGCAAACCGTGGGCACCAATCCCATCCGGATTTCTCAATATCTCAACAGTAAAGTAAAGTAGTAAATATATATGTACTTTACTGAAATCCAGTGTAAAATCGTATAACGTATTCAATAGGAAGCTCAGAGTGACTTCTAATACATAATCATATACGTATACCACAGTAGGTAGAACAATAAACCTACTGGATGAAACAAAGTAGCTCGAGCACTATGCCTCCGACCACGACGTGCGACACCAGAGCCAAAACTGCAAACTGGGCACGGAAACCGAAAAGCCCAGGTGAAAGACAATAAACACGTTAGAGTGAGTGGACGAAAATAAATGTCTTTCACCAAATAAAATATACATATAAAATCATATGCGAGTCAAATACATGAAAATTAAATAGTACGTGAGGAGACATCAGCTACCACTCACGTACAGAGCATGCAACGTAAATGTATCGCGGAATCTCTCATGGACTACCACGCGATAGCACAGTCTGAACCACGGGATCCCAGACCCACACGTGATTCCTAGCCAGAAAGGCCTCGGGTCAGGATATCTGTCCCCCCCGGAGCATACTCGGGGATCAGCCGAGAAGCCAGTGCGTATCGATACCACAACATATACTGAGACTGTACTCTGTGTAAACCAAATCATAAATC
Source organism: Geum urbanum (assembly GCA_946800695.1). Classification (NCBI taxonomy): domain Eukaryota; kingdom Viridiplantae; phylum Streptophyta; class Magnoliopsida; order Rosales; family Rosaceae; genus Geum; species Geum urbanum. Next base: position 12,435,750 of record OX327008.1, on the reverse strand, counting down.
TTTTCTATGCACATGCTTAAAACATAATATGTACGTATATGTATATATTCGTATACGTATATTCGTATAAACATAATCATAAAACACATGCTCGTAAAATCATAATCAATCTGCATGCTCAAGTTCGTAAATCATTTATAAAAGACTCGCAATCGATCCGTGAAAATAAAGTGTCCACTCACAGACTGGCGTAACGCGTATCGCGTTAACCCGTGATCCGGCGGAAAGTCCCTCGCCAAACGAACGATCACGAAACCCCTGAATATTCACAAAGTTCATTATTCAAAGTCATAATCCGACATTACAAATCAAACCACGAGAAACCACCGTTCTCGGAAACAGATAATTCAAAGTCGACGAATCGTCGAAAATCCGTATATACCACTTCAATACCTCGCTTTACGTTCGGACGCTCAACTCGAAAAACGAACCTCCCCACTGCGATCGGAGCGCGATTTCGAGTCAAATGACATGCGACTTGTCGAAAGTCAAAAAGTCAACCCGTTGACCGTTGACCGCCGCCCACGGCGGCGCCGCCACTGACCGGAAGATTTCTCGGCGGAGCAACCCCTATTCCATGCAAAACCACCCACTGAGCAACTTTGTCAACTGCACCGAAGTCCAATGCTCACTCTAACATGGTCAATTTCATGAAAAACCGAATGAACACACAAATTTCAATCCCAAAATTCTCCATGTACAAGATGAATTGGAACTCCAAACTTACATGGTAGCTTGCTAGTGATGAGAGCTTCAAAGCCCACTCCAAAATTCAGCTCGAATCGGCTCGAAACATCAAACCCGAAATCACTTAAAATCCCTTAATTTTGGCCGGAAAAATCATCTACTTCCGGCGAGCCTCGCCGTGTGGGGTGACTAGGAACAGACTCGGGAGGCCGAGGCGCACCCTATGGGACAAGTCCCGAGCCAAGAGGTGGCCGAAAACGATCACCACCGTGGAACCACCGTGAGTCCCGTCGGCCTCCACCTCTCACCCACCGAGTTGACTCGGTCAACTCGGTCAACACCCAAAATGGTAAGCTTTGACTTGCCCAGTATGGAAATTTCTATTTATAGCCTTTCCCAAAAAGGAAACTTCATGATTATCCAATTCGACGAACTTAAAACGCGCGTAACTTTCTCATCGTAATTCCGATTCCGATAATTCTCGCGGCCACAAATTCGTCTCGACATACTCTTCACTAACCACCCAAAGTCAAATAGATCAGCCAATCGGATAAAAAGTCAACCCTTCGAACCAACACACATTAAATCGACTAATCAATCAACAAACGTCAAAATTCGCAACTAATTCCTCGTAACTCCAAATCATGCTCCGGAAGTTCCCACAAACTCGAAATTAAATTCTGAACAACTTCTGTGAAGAAGCCGAAACCAAATTCTCGTCCGGTAATTTAGTCGTTAAGTAGCCCACCATTTAAATCTGAACTTCAAATATTCATAACTAATTCCTCGGTCGTCCAAATTACGATCCGGAACCGCCCACGAACTCGAAATCACACGTACAACGACTCTCGAGAAGAGACCCAGCTCCAATTCTCGGCCAATAATTAAGTCGTTAATAAACTCGGCGATTCCAATAACCGTCGGACAACTGCGACTTCACACAAACTCATCAATCAAGCTGATCATACTGCTGATTCTGGTCCGGGTCGTCACACACTTTGACGACAATAATATGCAAAATTGTACATCTTCGGAAAGAAGCCAATTGGTAGACATGTTTTGCAAAAACTAAAAGGATTGAGAGAAGAGAGAGAGAACAGAGGGAGGAGGATGATAAATTTGTTGTGCACAAATTGATGGGAGGTGTTTAGGAAAATGAAGGTAGTATTTATAGAAAAATGGTAGGGAGTTATTTGAAATTTTTCGGGAATTTTTTTGTAATTTTGTAGAGTTTTTAAAGCAAAAATGGAAATCATCCGTTTGAATTAAGCCTAAGCCGTTGGATTACATTTTCGAATTGAAATCAGCAGCCCAGATCAACTTTACCGTTAGGATTATTCTGACAGACGAGCTCGCCACATGAAGACAATTCAGTGGTCCTTAATCCAGCGTTAAAAAGAAATACTGATTATTGACACTTGTTTTACACGCGCCTTAAACAAAACAAAAAATATCCTTGATCTGGGATCACCCACATACGTGGGATCCACCAGGAAGGAAGTTCTTCTTGCCGATCGATTTGGGGATGCCGCGGAGGAATTTCTACCCGTCAACATCTGGTCATCCGCCCCCATTTGCTCCACTGCACCATTTTTTCCGTGAGGAATTTTTCTCGCAGGCGGGACCCACTAGGAATTCCTCCAATTTCCCTAACCATTGTAGATGCTCTTAGATGAAATGTCAGTGATTTGGTTCAACCGTTGTTGGGGGTCGATTTATCTCATATATTGATATATATATATATATATTCTCATTTGTTGGTCCATGTGCTATATATATGTACAACTTTCCTATGTTCATCTTCGCTCATTTATGCTCTGACATGATCGATTCATTTCACCAATTGTTTTTCTGAGGAGGGAAGACGCATTTATTAGCTAAATGGATCATTAGTAGGGCTGTTAATACCGAACCGAAAACCGAAAAACAAATTGAGCCGAAATCAAACCATAATCGAAAAAACCAAAATCGAACAAATACCGAACCGAATCGTTTTGAACCGAATAGTGTAAAATGACATCGTTTTATAGTTTTACTTAAATCCTAAATCGAATAGTTGATTTGCATCATTTCATTGCAACCTAATTACCTAAATCCTAAATCGCGCAGCCAACTCCACAGAGGCACAGACCGTCGCCTCAAGTCTGCAAGTCTTCTGCCCGCCTGACCGCCTCGGCGCCTCCACTGAGTCAACTAGAAGGCTTCACAGAATCACAGTAATGACTAACGAGAGAAGCTCCTCCTCGGCTTCTCCTCCAGTGAGTCCAGTTTGGCGAAACACAATTCGATGATTTCGAATAATCCTCCTCAGTCGCCAGGCTCTTCGCTCTCAATTCCGGGTCCGACACTGACCCGACCGAGCCCTACGCCGAGTTCTGGATCGGCACTCACGAATCTGGGCCGCCCTACGCTAACTGTGGACCCGACGGACACGTCAGTCTCCCCAGATCCTACCATCCACGGTGATAAGGTTCTCCAAAAATGGGCCACTGATCTCCCCTTTCTATGCAAGGTAATGCATCTTCAATCCATATAACTACAATCAATCAATTCGGTGTGTTCGAGTCCGGAGTTTGATTTGTGTATTGTTTTGCCAGGTGCTTTCGGTGCAGAAGGCTGTGTCGATACAGGCGCATCCGGATAAAGAGATGGCTAGGGTGTTGCACAAGTTGCATCCAGGTGTTTATAGGGATGACAATCACAAGCCTGAAGTGGCATTGGCACTGACGGAGTTCGAGGCGCTTTGTGGGTTTATTAGTCTCAAGGTAATAATAAAGAGGGCATGGTGGAGTCTTGTGAGCTTGTTGTAGCTTATAGTTGAGGTCTCTTATGATTATTGTGTGCTACTTGTGAATTATACCTGCCATAAGAGTTGAGCATCAACTCTGCATCTAGCTTAGCTTTTTAATGCATTGAATGATACTAGGGAAGTAGCATTTAGCTCCACTTAAGGTTTAATTGATAAGGAGGACAATATTGAAGTGGAAACCAGTGCAAAATAACTTACTTTTCTTTTCTTTTCCGGATGTGTATATTTATCAAACAATGTCTCATGATCTGTGAATTACTTATCAAATATATATATATATATATATATATATATTGCAGGAGCTAAAAGACATGCTTAGTAGTGTCCCTGAGATTGCCGAATTGGTTGGGGTGGCAGATGCTGAGCGAATTCTACTTGTTGGTGAGAGACACGAGAATGGGAAAGTAGACACAGATTTGGAGGCCATGCTCAGTAAACTTATGTTGTCGAGCAAAGATACAATTTCAAAGTAGAGAAAAAGGTAGTTTCACTTGTGCAATCTTTGTGATGCTTTAAGTTCTAGTTTTGTTCTTGCTATTGAAGAATTGCTTGATGGTGATTTACTTTGATTATGTTTAGTGTGCAAACCTGATCACTTACTCGAGAGATGAAGCGAATGCATAAGGCCATAAGCTCCTCCTCTTCTTTCATACACTCTCTTGAGTCTCGACTTCTCGAGTTGCTCTCCATCTTCATCTCCAACTCTCCATCTGGTAGCAAACTACCAAAAGGTAAAAGTTATACTTTGAAATCGAATGAAAACGTTTTGGTTCATTAATTCATACATGAAATCTGAAATAGTATACACTTTTGCTATGAATATATTTTTGTTTTCTCACTTGTTAATGTCCAAGAAAAATTCATACTGTGTAATTTTAAGCCCAAATGCTTTGACAAGAAAAGAGTTGAAACATATTTGTGCGGGTAACATACGTAATCTATATCTGCTATTTGTTTTTGTAGAAGAACGCTTGCGGCGTATTGCAAGGTACAAGTCTAGGCTAGCCCTTCTCCTTCCTCCACTGGTAGAACAGTTCTGAAATGTTCTAGCTGTTGGAAACTAAGATATGCGAATTTGGTCAACATCGTAGCAACTTAATGTACTTGTATAATAATAGAATGACTAGGATCGTGTAGCGCTATATAATTCTGTCATGTTGTTCTGTTTGATGGATGATTGTATTTTTATTTCATTTTGGTCTACTATCTATGTCATTCTGAATGCTGTTATCTACCATGCATTAAACATTAGGAATCCGTAACCTACATATCAGGTGCAATGGAGAGGGAGAGGCAGAGGCAGATATTTTTACCATAAACTTGGTATGGTTTTGATGTTTTGTTGGTAATGTAGTTGAAGTGATATATATGATATGATATGTACTTGACATAAACTTTCGGTACAAAATTATTGAAAAAAGTAACTAATGAAGATTTTTTTCGAATTTTCGAAACTAATATAAAGAAACAGTATTTTATAAAAAAAAAATTATTTATTTTGATTAAAAAAATAGAAAAAAAATCAAACCTAACCGAACTATTTCTAATCGATTTTTTTATAAAAAAAATCAGGAATACCGAATCAAAGCAAACCGATTAAAAAATACAATTCAGGTTTCGGTTCGGCCTAATAACCGAACCGTAGCTCTAATATCATTAGGAATGAATGTTCCTTTTGCTTTCCACGTAGCTCCACCCGGTTAGTTCTTACGACTTTTATTCGTTTTTAGGCCGTTTAGTGATAAATATTCATTTATGATTTTTTTCTTTCACAAAATCCAAAAAACTAAAAAAAGAATAATATAGATATAGTCCCTTGTTTTGACGGGTTCCTTTAAAAAATTTCAAGGTTAAACCCGCGGAAGTGATTTCACAATAAACAGGACTCCTCGTTCTATTCCGAAATCAATTGAATACTGGGTTCACCCATATCCCAAATCACTCCCATCAATCTTTTTCCAGATTGATTCTGCTCAATTCGTAAGTCTTCTTGTATTCCTTCTGGGTCCAGTTTCAGTTTCATATGCCCATCAACTGTTCGATGAAATGTCTCAATGAATGAATGCAGGAACATGTATGGGAGAAAGGCATGCCAATTGGTCAAAGAACTTGCAAGCAGCGAAAAGGGGCAGCTCACCCCTTTCAGTGTAAGATAAGATACAAAAAGTGATATAATGGCCCATATATGCTCTTGGGTGATTGATGCTATCTGATTTCATCTTGTGTAGAGTGATCTATTTGAACAAGTTATTGAAGAATGTAAGCAGCACTATCATGAGCTTGAATCTTTGATAAGGTAGAGACTCAGTTTGGCTTTTGTTTTGTTTTCATTTTTATTTTGTTTTCTTAACTAGCAGCTAATTACATGATCCAATCTCATGGCACACAGATTTCTTTTTTATATATTCTTTTTTATTGCTGAGGTGTGATAAAGTTGGGGATGTAGAACCAATTCATTTCATCACTCTACTAGTAATCCATATAAGTGTGCTAAGAAGTGATAGACTTATAAGTGTTTTGTTGAAATTACTACTGAGACTTCACGCTAATGAGTTTATCTATGCTTGATAGATGCTTTTATTTTGCAAATCATACAAGTACTACTAAGACATAGACAATGCATGCACTAATACATTATTCTATCATTCCTGTAGTGACTTTTTTGTAGATCGTTTAGGATTCTTCAATCTTTTATTAGTCGCATTCGGAATATCATCAACAGTTTTCAATTTTTTTCACTATCATTGTCTGTTTAGAGGAAGTCTGATCGACATGATACATATACTTGCAAGTTTAACCATATTATAGACTTGATACACATATGTTTGTTATCTATACGTCTCTTTGCAGAACAATGATTGTGTGGTTACTTCATGTAGTATCTCTGGATTGTCTTGAGCAGGCTTCATTTTATTATGATTTCTCATTCTGAAGAATTTCCCCAAATTTAGAAGGTACTAGAAAAAAAGGACTCATGTCAATGAAGACATATCAAACTATTTTTCCATTTTAACCAATAACAGATCATATTTTTGAATACCAATTTATCCTTGCACATTTCTTGAGTTGTAGGAGACTTCATATTGGTGAGTGCTAGTAATTCCCTCATTTAGTGTTCAATTAATTTCAGTTGTTGGTCATGTTAAGGGGGCACCTTTAAAAATGACCCAAGTAGTTCACTTATATTACTAACTGGTTTTCTATCAAAACTAAAATTCCCATTGTTTTGGTTATTGCTTATTTTCTTTATTTTATTTTCTTTAATTTATATTATTTGAAACATATGGCTTGTTGTTGCAGGAAAATGGAGGAACAAGGATTAAACGTTGAAACAGCTAAAAATGACGACCACTATGGGGCACTTATCCACCACCTCTCTTTAGTTCGCAACAAACGCTGCTTAATGGCTTATCTGTAATGTTTTGCCTGTTGTATTATTTACATGAGTAAACTGTTCACTGATTTATATATAGTTGGTTTATCATCTCTGCAATGTATTCATAGGTGTTATAATGATGCAGGTATAACCGAGCTGAAATTTTACGATCCCTGATTTGGAAGGTAGGGTCTGTAATTCCTGAGGAAATCAAAGAAAAACTCAGCTATTCAGAGAAAGAGTATATTACAAAACATTCAGCATCTTTGAAAAAATACATGTCTTGCGTGGAACTCGATTTGGAAGTGGTAATCCTTCTTTCTTTCTCTCTAGCTCTGCACAAACACGGACCTTGATAATGAGAAAAACTTAAGATTCTGAGAATTTGACTTTGATATTGAGATATTCCTGCGTAGTACAATCAAGATTGTTGCTGATTCACTAGAGATGTTTCAATGATAATTACTTAAGCAGGAGGTGGTTAACAGATGAAGGGTCCTGGGACTTTGACTGAGTGGTACTTAACATGCTTAGGCAGACATTCTTTAGTTTCTAGGTTGAAGACAATATCATCCTGATGAGAATGTGTGCAGTGTTGAGACTAATTAGCTGCAATCAAACTTTACTACATATTATCATGTTTATCAATTAGGATTCCAATTGCCGGGATCAAAACTGTGAAATGCCATCAGAGATAGATAATCAAAAGGAAAGGAAAAATAAGCTAGATAAGAAAAGTAAACTTCAATATTCATTCAATGCCTTCACAAGAGTCTGGAAACGACATATATAGTTTACATGGACCTAATATGGGCTAATCTAACCAACATGGGTTGAGACATGTGTTTGGGCCTCGATCTCATATTTTTGGACTATAACATTATCAGGCACAATATAACATTATCAGGCAAATACTATGATTTTAGCTGTCGTTTAGATAAGTTGATCCTAGAATCCAAACACTTATGAGGCACAATACTATTAGTAGCTGTAGAACGACACCTCTCATAGAAGATGAAGCACAAATATTTCTTTCATATACTGAGGTCCATACGATGATATAAAAGGAAATGTCTGTACGGATATTAACTTCTAAATAGTCCCAAGCCAAGCTCTCCAAATAAATACTCATCCGAAAAGTATGTTACAGAAGCCATTATCTGCATCTCAAACACTTGACATCACATGGGTGCAGGTTGTGTGATATGCCTATTTTTGATACATGCTTTGGTTGTGTGAATATTATTGTGCATGTACATGTATCCCTAAGTATTTAGTGGAAAGACGACAGCTATTGTCTTAGATTCTGAATTCATGTTGTTTTGTTTGTTAGGATATGGTGCCGCCGAAAGATCCCTACATCAAGGTTAGAGTTCTCGATGACTTGGGTGGAAACATACTACTCAGTGATGATAAGAAAGCGAATTTTACTCGTCACTCCATGCATTTTCTCAAACGAACTGATGCAGAACAGCTCATCTCACAGGTAAATTCCAGACCAGACTTAAATAATTCCCCTGGATTCACCAGGTTGTCTAACTAAGATACTCAACTGATAGGGCAAGATGGAGGAGCTCAAAGACTGATTAACGGGCATGTAGGAATTCAATATACTGTTGTATCATGTTCATTTTGTTGTTATATTGCTAATGGCACTCTTAGTGGTTCTAAATAATGTACTTCTTTGGCTTTGAAACACAAAATATGTCATGTGTAGTGCCCTGCTGAAATCATAATAGTGAAAAGTAAATGGATCGGAACTCACAACAATCATTTTGCTTCTTGGATTTTTTTCATGGAATTTTTTGGGTGGATATATGAGAACTCCTAAACACTTGCTAGTGTTGGATCTTGCATGTTTGTGAAACGATCATTGATGCCTATTATGTTTCCTTGATCGGAGGAATATAGCTGAATTCTATACAAGTGATAATTAGTTTTCTTTTATCCGTTTTGATAATGACCATTCAAAGGCCTTGTATTTTAAGCACTGGTGAACCTCATTGACTTTGCTATATATTAGGTTCAGAATTTGTAAACCTAATAGTGAAATTCTTGCCTGAATCCAGAACATTGAGTTGCTATTTCTTGCAAATTTAATGGTCCCAAATTAGTAAATAAACATCAAGTCCGTGTCCTAAGGGTTGCTTTCAAACAAGAATCGGTGGTGCTCAGCAACCGTGGAATGTGTGGATTTGGTATTCCGTGAATTAACAAAAATGAAGTTTGAATCTGATTGTTATGAACCAAATGTGTCCTGATTTTATATGCAAGCTTGTTTTTCTAGCTTCAAAGATGGATGACATCGATTGTGCAACGCACACACATATAGTAAGGTTCTGCTAAGACCTTTGTACGGTGCAGATTTTTTTCGTTTTATTTCACTTAGGTATAGATAAGACCATTCATGTTATAGATATTATTTCACATAAGTCATATAAAAATTTTGAGTCAAATTGGAAATTGTTTGGCCATTTGATTTGTCATTTATATATTATCAACATTTATCCGACGCTCTTTATTTGTTTGTAATATTTCATCATTTTGGATAATCAAACGATTACCAAATTGGCTAAAATTTTGTATGTCTACTCCATAAAGGAATATCTATAACATTAACGGTTTAAATTGTTGAAATCAAATGTGAGATGATCAAAATAGTCTTATTTTTACAATCCGCACTGTGCGGATGTCTGCATTTGAAAAGCTCTATATATATATATATATACAAAGCGGAGCTCCGTTTTGAAAATATGGAGTGAAGCTTTGATTTTCATAAGACTGACAAAGTTGTTCGGTGATTGAAACATTCAATATGTAGACTACATCAAGGATCAACATACAAAAAATCAGCCTAACGATAATGATTTGACCATTTGATTGTCACACTAAACTTTTAAGCTATATCAGATGAATTGTATAAACCAAAAGTTCAATATGTCGATCAAATGGTCAAATCATCTCCAATTGACTTGATTTTTTTGTAAGCACGATCCTTGAGCAGTAATTTATACATTAAATGGTTACAATGGTCGAGCAACTTTGTCAATTTCGTAAAAGTCGTAGCTCCGCTCAGTATTTTCAAAGCGGAGCTCTACTTTGGAAAGGGATTGATATATATACACACAACCAGAATAACCAACTTATATGACGTAACAGATAAACTAGTCGTCTGAGAGTGTATTTTCGTCGTCTAACAACTTGCACGACAAAAATTTCGTTGTTTAAACTTCGTCGTGCAAGTGCCGTGACATAAGTACTTAGAAGACAAAATACCAAGATTTCGTCATCCTAGTGGCTTCTACAACGACAAATCAGAGTTCGTCGACTCAAGGTTTAGGCCACGAAAAAATATCACTTCAAACAACGTAAGTATTCATCGCAATAACAACATTTCGTCGACGAAATAAAATAATTCGTCATTTAGCTTACCTTATTAAACATTAAAAAATTTATACATTCGTCGTTTGCTCATTTAATTTTAGACGATGAATTTCTTTTAGTTCGTTGTCTAACATAGAACACCTAGACGACGAATTCTTGTTTCATCGTTAGTTATTTACTTCATAAAAAATTATTAATTTACAAATTTAAGAAAATATTTACTTAATATAATATTAATTAAATATCTATATTTGGAGTAGCTGATATACAAGAAATAAAACTACACAACGATATCTACATTTGGAGTGGCATTGCCTAGCCCACTCCTACTACGTTCGGCATTGTCATCGTTTTCCCAGTCTCGTGAATGCCGGAATGGCTATTAGAACCCGACTCTGATTTAGCAACCTAAACCAGGATTAAGTCCTAACGACTCTACTAACTGAGTTTTCCTACCAACATTCTAGATAAAAGTTCTCGTCTTAGGGGAATGAAACTGAAACTAGACTTTTCAAAAAAATTCACATTTCAAGAATCTAAATAGTTAAAGAAAATGTTTGGACACCAAATCTGCCAGGTATTATAAACTGACTACCTAGCTAAGTGATAAGTCCGTAGGATCATGAACGCATCCTACAACGGGGTACTGCTATGTTGTCAACTGTGTGCAGGCCCGACCTCCACTGAAACTCTGCAGACTTAGACATTTGAAACAAAAAGACCTAGGGAAGGGCATTTTAAAAACAGAAAACTGTTAAGAGTGAGTGGACTAAAATTATAATATCATAAGAATGTAAAAAAATACATTTATGCCTTTCAGCTGAATTTCAGTGAAATATTAGTAACCAAATATTTTAAAATCGCAAGACGAAATAGAATAAGTGAGAGATGAATATGAACTAATTGTGGATTGAATCTAAAATAAAATGCACAAATAAGGATGAATGAGGAATCTAACGTCTCTAATCATCATAACTGGAACCAATAGACCGAGAACGATGACAGAGGAATTTGCCTCTCAAGCCATCAAAAGAGATGATTGACTAACTGACTCAAATGGCCAACACGGAATATGAAATCGACTAGCTGAGAGTTAACTCTGAGCAGACTGTTTGAAACCGAATATCCAATAACATTGATGACCGAGGAATCTACATCTCTAGCCATCAAAAGTGATGATTAACTAATTGAGAGCTGAATCTGAAATGAAATTAATCAAATGAGGATGATCAAGGGATTTAACGTCTCTAGTCACCATACACTATAACCAACTGACTAAGAATTGAATCTAGTAGGAAATAATCGTCAAATGAAGATGATTGAGGAATCTAACATCTCTAGTCATCAAGTGTCATTTTGGAGCCTAGCATCCAAGGAGACACCTCACAGGACTCAAAGAAATAAGGAGGCACTGAAGACTGGTAGTGAACTACAACCCGAGTCCCGTGAGTAAGAAATGAGGAGGCGATGATGACTAGTAGTGAATTACAACCCCTGTCACCCCTATTACCTGGTAGTGAGCTACAACCCCAGGTAATGCATCAGTAGTGAATTACAATCCTGAAATGACTACCTGGGGGCCAAGAAGGTAGCATATATGTGCATATATCATAATCTCAAAAATATAGCCTCCATGATACTGACTCATCTCCAGATATGACATGAAAGACACTGAATCATCTCCAGGTAGGAACATAAGAAATGAACCGATAGAATTGACACGAAGAGATGAAACACAAACTAAACTGAATATGTGAGATATAAGTCATGAAAGTATGTCATAAAACGACTTGAAACATATATAAAGTGGGGACAATCAAACTAAGAGGACAGACTTCAAGACAAGTTTACGAATGCCAAGTCTAAAACTTAAATATGATAAACTCTAGCTAGTGTCGCAGAATTTGTAAAACGTAATTACTAAAAGAAACTAGCATCAAAAATATAATAAAATTTACTACTTGCATACGCGACAGTGAAAAGAAAAATTCACTTACCTGGATCGCCTGTAGAATTATTATCGATCTACAAACTTGTAAATCGTACTTAGTGCCCCTAAGCCAAATCAGATATCACAAACAATTAATAAAAATTCTATTATGCAATTAAAGTGGATAAAGTAATCCACAACAGAATGTGGTTTGAATACTCACATTTCCAAAATTCTCGTTAAACGTGTCCCACCACTCGGGATATTCTAGAAAAGCCGCCGATATCTACGCTTGCTAATATCACTCGACTGGACACGCGGGCAATATTGCTTGTGTCGTAGTGTCGAGCTGCCACAATTCCTGGGAGAGCCGAAACATTAATAAAAATTGCCGAATCGATACAAAATAAATGAAACAACTACTAAAAGACTTAGAGAACTTCCCATGAAATTTTGGGTTTTTCTATCGCCAGAGCACTGCCTTGCACGGCGGCCGGCAGTGGCCATAATCGGACCTTGAACTAGTTGGAATTTCCACCAAAACTGCCATCAATTGTCCCACACCATCAAACCACATCGAGGTCTGGCATTGGTCGCAATCAATTCCTTGGAGGGTAGGGGTCAAAACCTCTAACCTTGAGCGACCTAACTCCGTCCGTAGCGCCGCCATGAACCACTGAAAAATCGGGCAGTACCCTTCTTCGATTGGCTCACGGCAAAGCCTACAAGGTGAGCCTGCAGCTTAGGGAGGTTAGATGAGTTCATTCTAGTGGTCAAAATGGTGACGTGCGATGGTATGCGGCCTCGAATCACTGGTCATCGTTGCCGACCGATAATTTGAGGGAGAGGGAGAGAGAGATCGAGCCTCACCAGTTCTCTCCCAGTGGTTAATTACCACATGTTTATCATCCAAAAATGAATGGGCAAGACTAAACCTCATACGATCTTATGGCCAAAATAAATTACCACTAATGTATTTTTCAAATAATGACCTAAATCATCCGAAGTTCTAAAATTGACAAAAATTAGTTCGGACCTCCGAAAAATAAACTAAAAACACATGCTGGCTCGTAATAAGTTTCTCCATAACTTCTGTGAAAAAGGTGAATCCAAAATCAAAATAGTTGAAAAGTCAATTTTGAATCGCAACCTAAAATCTCAATAAACATGCCAAAATGGAATCAATTCGTTAATAATCTCGATAAACATGATTAACGCGATAATTGGGATACGGGTCGTAACAATCTACTCTCCTTAGAAAAATTTCATCCTCGAAATTTTTACATCTGAATGTCCACGATATGAAATTATAGTACAAACTACTACTGATCTAGATCTCCACAGGACTTGCTTCCTCTATTCTGCCAACACTAATGGTGCGATTGCCTGTAAGGACTATACGTGGGTTTCTTGACCCACTGACTTCTATAGGCAATGCTCGAAAATCCTACAACACCACAACAATCTGATAAAAGTTTCCCACAATCTATGAATTGCATAAGTTTTAGACATTAGATCTATTGAAACTATACATGTGTCGTCCTATAAGGAATTTTCATAAGCCCCAAAAATAAGACCCTTAATCTTCTACGGTTCTTGGTACCTATCACTCTCGTCCACAATGAACACCACAAAAATGCCTTTGTAAGAAGATGGACAAAATCCATCGCCTAACAAAGGTATTCTGTTGGCTAGCGACTTAGCCAACGCAAAATCCGTTGGCTAACATCCGTTGGCTTAGCAAAGTTGCGAAAGTGATTAGCCAACGGAAATTTATAAATCCGTCGGTGTATATTCTTGTTGAAAGACGGAAAAAAATCAGTCGTTTAACGCCTGTGCAACGAAATATTTTAGGTTTGGACGACAAAAAAAAGCGTCGTTTGAAGCTTTGTAACCCGATGGATATATGGTTATAAATCCGTCGGCTTAAAAGTATGTTTTGCAGACGGAATTAATAAATTTCGTCGGTTAACGTGTAGTCTAAACAGACAGATTATGATAATAATTCCGTCGGCTATGCGATACATCTAACAGACGGAATTGAAATTTCCATCGGTCTACATGTAATCCAAAAGACGGAATTGGTGTCGCCTAATTAACAAATAAAGCCGTCAGTTAAATGTTAATTCCATCTTTCAACATAGAATTAATAAAATAAAAAAATAAAAAATTGATTAAAATATTTTTAAAATAACCGAGCGATAATATAATATTGATTTTAAATATTTGATTCACGATTTTGATCGATAATATAATATAATATAATGCTACAGAATGCTACACCAGTGGTGTGGGGATCCCTCCGATCCCGCTATTGCCATTACTCGAGTCGTTTTGTGAATGCTGAGATGGCGTAGTGGACGTGTGTTTGGCCATCATTGCCATTATCTGTTGAAACCTTTCCTCCATCACTGTTCGTAGAGGCGCCTCAACCTCGCGAATGCGTGCCTTGGCTTGCTCTTGAACTTTGCAGATGCGCACCTCTGATTGCTCCTACAGCTCGTGAATGCACGCATCAACACCACTAGAATGAGCGCGCGACGTGGACGTCGAAGTCTGAGTCAAATCTCAAACGCATGCATGTCTAAGACCTCAAATCTCTCTACATCGTCGGACTCCGAGCACGTCCTTAAACATCACAAGTTGTGTGTCCACATCCAAAGGCCCGAGCTGCTAACACGGAGAGTCGGGAAATTCTGCAGCTCTCTCAACAAACTTTTGGTCGGCATACTGCATCATTTTCTCTTACAATAAGATAAACAATTGAAAATTAATCAAAAACTTCTACTAACATGATCGATAATTCTACTGAAAATGTGATATAATTTTTCCTATTATTATATAAGGCTACCAATTATTGTATAAGGCTACCAATTATTGTATAAGGCTACCAAAAACCTGAAAACAAATAAAAATAAACCAATATAACACATGAAACATTCTACATTCTCAATATAACAAAAGATCACCACATAACCGTTTTTATGGGCTCATCTAACACTATTATATATGGCAATCATTCTTGATACGTAATTATGAACTACAAGTTAAGATAAAATAAATTTTATCTGGTCACCATCTACTCTAACATATGTACATACCGGGAAGATGTTTATAATGTTTTGTTGCATAAACATTCACACAAAACGGTTATGTGCATTAATTTTGAATTTAGTTGTCACTTACCAGATTCTCAGCCACCTTCTCATTCCTTGGATGGACATACGCTTTTCGATACGTGTCTATAGAGAGCATAAGGGAACCCTCCGCCATATGGGCTTTCATCATGTAGCTGAATGGAATAGACCCGGAGTGGTGGTTCACATCCTTGAGATCTCGGTTGATCGCGTTCGCTTTCGACATTAGCTGTTACAAAAAAATATATATAGTTAAATAATAATGAATAGTAAAAAAATAGAAATTATATTCGAAAGTGTTATAAGACATTACCACAAATTTGTCGCTCTGAAAGTGTTGCACCAACCATTTCCACTGAGATACCAGATGCTTGAACTCATAAGGGGTCGGTTCCTCCTCCTACATTTGATATATAGAGGCTATGGCACTCACTCTTCCACTCCTTAAAACGATTCGTCGCTTTCCCGTTGATGCAGCTGATCTCAGCGGTGTCCGGGTAATCAAAGTGTAGTTACAAAAAACATGATAAGACGTTAAATCTATATAATATATGTTAATTATTCAATTTCAATGTCAAACATAATTTAGGTTAAAACACGCTTACCGAAAGATCGTCGTAAACCTTCTCACACTCGCTCGGTGGGAGATCCTTCCACGAAGACACGATCATTGCTACCTCCCTGCGTATAGTGGCCCCTGTGGAAGACATCGTAATGAACCTGGATCAATTGTTTGGTCACCTTCACTATGTCACCTGCTTTTGTCCCTTTGCAAAGCCCTCGTGTGCATTTGGGGGCAGGTCCTACAACAAAAAAGAGTCATCTTAGTTAGTAATGTACATTGAACACTCATAATAACCAAGAAAATTAAATGAGCATATTTGTGACGACCTGGACCAGAATCAGCAGTATGATCAGCTTGATTGATGTGCTTGCACGTAGTCGCAGATTTGCGACAGTCGTTTTAATCGCCGAAGTTTGTTAACGACTTGATTATTGGCCGAGAATTGGAGCAGGGTCTCTTCTCGAGAGTCGTTGTACGTGTGATTACGAGTTTGTGGGCGGTTTCGGATCGTTATTTGGACGACCGAAGAATTAGTTATGAATATTTGAAGTTCAGATTTAAATGGTGGGCTACTTAACGACTAAATTACCGGACGACAATTTGGGTTCGGCTTCTTCACGGAAGTTGTTCGGAATTTAATTTCGAGTTTGTGGGAACTTCCGGAGCATGATTTGGAGTTACGAGGAATTGGTTGCGAATTTTGCCGTTTGTTGATTATTTAGTCGATTTAATGTGTGTTGCTTTGAAGGGTTGACTTTTTATCCGATTGGCCGATGTGTTTGACTTTGGATGATTATTGAAGAGTATGTCGAGATGAGTTCATGGCCGCGAGAATTATCGGAATCGGAATTACGACGAGAAAGTTACGCGCGATTGAAGTTCGTTTAAACGGATAATTACGAAGTTTCCATTTTGGGAATGCTATAAATAGTGAACTTACCTGTTTTGGAAAGTCAAAGGAGACATCAATGAGTTGACCGAGTTGACTGAGTCAACTCGGTGGAGGAGGAGGAGACTCACGACGGTTCACGGTGCTCGCCGGCGATGGTTGCCTTACCGGCCACCCCACGGCCTAAACCTTAGCTCTTCCGACTCGCCTTGGTCCCCTCTTGTGGAATCCGACCACCCCTCTCGGCGAGGCTCACCGGAAATGGAGGAATTCCGGCCAAAAACTTGAGGAATTTTGAGGTAATTCGGGTTTCATGATTTTGATCGATTCGAGCTGAAATTTTGGATGGGCTTTGTTGCTCTCATCCTCTTGAAGCTACTGTGTTAATTTGAAGCTCTAATTTTGCTTGAATTTGGAGAATTATGGATTGGAAAATTTGTGTACAATTCGGTTCTTCATGAAATTGGATGAGTTAGAGTAAGAATTGGCCCTTGGTGCAGTTGACAAAGTTGCTCAGTGGGCGATTTGGAGTGGAACAAGGGTGGCTCCGCCGGAAAATTCTTCGGCCGGCAGCGGCGCCGCCGTGGACGGCGGTCAACGGTCAACGGGTTGACTTTTTGACTTTCGGCAAGTTGCATGTCGTTTGACTCGAAATCGCGCTCCGAACGCAGTGGGGAGGTTCGTTTTTCGAGTTGAGCGTCCGAACGTAAAGCGAGGTATTTGAGGTGGTATATATGGATTTTCGACGATTCGTCGGATTCGAATTGTGTATTTCCGAGAACGGTGGTTTCTCGTGATTTGATTTGAATTGTCGGATTATGACTTTGAGTATTGGACATTGTGAATATTCAGGAGTTCGTGATCGTTTGTTTGGCGATGGACTTTCCGCCGGATCACGGGTTAACGCGATACGCGTTACGCCAGTCTGTGAGTGGACATTTCTTTTCACGGATTGTTTGCGAGTCTTTTATATGATTTTCGAACTTGAGCATGCGTATTGAGATTACGAATTGCATGAGCATGTGTTTTACGATTATACGATATATTTATACGATTATACGTATACGAGTATACATACACTTATATGCTGTATCATGCATTTGCATCGAAATGTTTATGATTTGGTTTACACAGAGTACAGTCGTGGTTATGTTGTTGTATCGATACACCTTGCCTCGTCGGCTGATCCCCGACGGAGGGCCGCCTGGAGGGGCAGTACCCCGACCAGACCGGTGAGGGGCAGTACCCCGGAACCGAGGCCATTTCTGGCTCAGAATCACGTGGTAGTCAGGGACTCCGTGGTTCAGACTGTACTAGCACGGTGGAGTCCATGAGTGACCCCGTGGGATTTTACTTGCATGCTCAGTACACTGGAGGAGTATGAGTTTTACCTCGTGTACTATGTTGTTTATATTTACCTGGACTCGCATATATTTTTATAACATATTTATTATCTGGTGAAAGACATTTATTTTCGTCCACTCACTCTAACGTGTTATTGTCTTTCCCCTGGGCTTTTCGGTTTCCGTGCCCAGTTTGCAGTTCAGGCTCTGGTGTCGCACGTCGTGGTCGGAGGCATAGTGCTCGAGCTACTTTGTTTCATCCAGTAGGTTTATTGTTCTACCTACTGTGGTATGAGTATACGATTATGTATTAGATGTCGCTCTGAGCTTCCTATTGAATATGTTATATGATTTTACACTGGATTTCAGTAAAGTGTATATATATTTACTACTTTACGTTATTGTTGATATATTGAGAAATCCGGATGGGGTTGGTGCCCACGGTTTGCTTTTTGTGGCATAGGATGGAGTGTGTTTACGCGTGCAGGTAATGGTAATTCCACGCTAGTAACGAAACTCTGCCCAAATTTCGAAAAGTTTTTGTTGGTTCGTGTTTTCGAAGGGGTTCAATTCCGGTTTAGGGAGCTAAATAGGGGTTGGGTCCTTTCAATATTACTATAAATGCATAATTTAATGTACCCATAGTGCTTTTTCCCTTGCGACACTACATCCTCCTCCTGGGTAGCAGATGGTGAAGTAGTGGTCTCGGGGGGAATAGTGACAGGAGGACCCGACGGTAGATCGCCTTCACGTTGTTGTGTAACCGTCGAGTCGTCACCTCTTGTCTTCTTACACCGCAATTAAAATTCTTCTAGCCTATCCAACTTCTGCTGTTTCGTGCGACATGTACCTCTTGGAACCATATCTTTCACCTGTCATAACCGTAACCAATTCGAATAAAATTTAATCCATATAAAAATTAACAAATTAAAAAAAATACCAATATTATCAAATAATCCATATAATCCACATATCAACAATATAATCCATATCTCAACAACATATATAAATATCAAATTAACAAATTAACCAATATATATCAACCTATTATCAACCAAACATTAACCAAAATTAAATCAATAACGAAACATTAACCAAAACTAATCAAACATTAAGCAAGAGCTTATTTCGATAAAAAAAATCACGTAAATCACCAAAATTATCAAAATTAACCAAAGTTCACCATAATTAACCAACATTCACCATAATTCCATATAATTAACCATTCAACATTAACCAAAATCAAATCAATAACCATAACCAAAGAATCATATCATTAACAATAATGAATAACATGCAATAACCAAATTCATCAATTAATTCATCATTAACCAAAGTTGAAAAAAAAAATATAAAAAAAAAATTCAAAACCTTAAGTTAACCGCGGAGGAGGTTTGGAGCAGAGGCTTGGCGAGGGACTAGGCTAGCAGAGGAGACTCGACGGAAGTCCTAGGTGGTAGAAAAGAGAGGAGAAAGACGTCACCTAAATCTTCGTACGACAAAGGTGAGCTAGAGGGAGGAAGGCGGCGTTGCGTGGAAGAGGGAGAGGTGTAGGAGGAGCGGCGGAGTCTGGGTGTTGGAATTCGGAACGGAGACCAATGAGAGCGACGAAGAAACTGTGGCGATCGATAGCGACAACCAAATCAAATGATCGGATTATCCCAAATTAGAGGTTATATTGATCTACTGTAGGCCGACGGAAATATTGCGTTTCCTAAGAAAAAAATTCCGTTGTCTAAGAATTTTAATAATATTCCCAAAAAAAAGGCACAAAAATGTGCCGTCATATTTTTTGTCCTGGCCGACAGACATGAGGACTTTCCATCGTTTAAGGGGTTTTAAATATTCACCCAAAAAAATGGCGCAAAAAATGACAAGCCAAATATTTTTAACCTGGCCGACGGATATAAAAAATTATGTCTTGTAATTGGTTCTAAGGCAACGGAACTGTACAATTTCCGTTGGCCAATGAATTTTAATTTTAATTTTAGGAAGAGTATTGAGAATAAAATATATTTTAGATACGTATATAGACACCATTTATATACAATTTCAATAGATCAATCAAAAATTTTTTTGTATATATATCTACTAATTTTGTGTAAGTAAAATGTTCTCATTTCCATATTCAATACTAGGTCAATATTAACGGGGATAAATTTGACCAAAATGACCATTAGATATATTCTTCACAACGTAATAAGTACGTAATTAGAATTTTGAGAGATTCCAAATTTAGTAAGACTTCGATCCAAGTGGTCAACCGTACGATAAAGTTTTTAATGATAAGGAAACGTTTATAAATAAATATTTCGTAATTAAATCAAATTTCTGATCTGGATCGAAGACAGTTATACACTCAGGAATGGTTACCCTATGTCCTTCAGGAAACAATTATGCATTTTAATATGATACGTATAGTTGTGTGTTTCGTAGAGTGACAGTTAATGCCTCATTAGTCGACTGATATTTGTTAAATCCGTTGGCTAAGATTGATTTAGGAAATGTTTTTTTGTAATGGTGTTTCCTAACAAGACAGGGTTTAGGGTTAAGGTTGCGGTTTAGGTTGAGATTAGGGTTTAGGGTTTTATGTTAGCAGATGAAAATTCGATAAATCCGTTGCGGAATAGAACATGGGGTATGTGGTTTAGTGTTTTGGGTAAGATGACGGATTTTCAAAAGCCGTCTACTAAACACTTAGTTAGAAGACGGAAGTTTAATATGTCGTCCGCTAACTAACCTGTTAGCAGACGAAATATTAAACTTCTGTCTGCTAAGTGTTGAGTCCGATTTTGGATAGAGCTTGGGTATTTGGTTGCATCTTACCTTCTTGTAATTGTTGCTGCTTAAAAAACTCATAGTCATTCAATATATATACCTAATATTCATATATATCGATCAAGCTAACTATAATTCGAACAAATAATCTTCATATATATTGATCAAGCTACGTACCTAGCTCATAATTTTATGTCCATATCATGTACGTACATATATAATAATCTAGCTACCTATCGATCAAAAATATTTCTTACGTATATATACACATCCAAAAGTTACTGATTAAATTAAAAACCCAAATTAAACTAATTATTTAATAATATATATGTAAATATCCAAAAATCCATAATTTGTCAACATAACTACTAATTATCGATCTAACATTTCGATGCAAAAGCTAGCATTATAAATCAATAGCGGGATTCTAGCTACCTATAAAAAATTTTGTCTGAAAACTATCGCCGGAATTCAATCATCGATTAGCTTCACAATACACCAAAATAGTTTCGTAAAAATTAATATATACAAACACTAACCAATATATGAAGCTTTGTGAATACTTTGGGGGCTTTGATCAAAGTGTTTTTGTTGTAGATCGAAAAATCGCCGGAGAGGAGGTGTTTGGGGGGTTGTGAAGAGATAAAAGTTCGATCTGGAAATGTTACTGGCTGATATGAAAGATTCTCTTAGCTGATGAAAATTATCGATCGGCTAGTGAAGAGATAAAAGTTCGATCTGGAAATGGCAACTGAATAAAATTACGTCGGTTTGATGTTTCTTGGACGATAAAAATTGCCAACGCAAATATTCCATCGTCTAAAGGAGTTATTGGCCAACGGATTATCGACGGAATATATTTCCGTTGCCTAACAATTTGTTAGAAGATGGATTTTTGTTCGAAGTAGACAGTTTTTATATCTGTTGCTTTATATTTTGTTAGTGAAAGGACCCAACCCCGATTTAGTTGCTTAAACCGAAATCAAACCCCTTCGAAAACATGACCTTAAAATTTTTTTTACCAGAGTTTACTTTGAAATACGTGAACCAATTATTAGAACCTGCAAAGAAACACACTTCGAATATTCCACAAAAACCAAACCGTGGGGCTCCAATCCCCATCCGGATTTCTCAACATTATATATATAATAACCAAAGGTTTACAAGAAATCCAGAACATTATGGAGTAAACTCAACTGAAAACATACATAAGTATTCAGAGCGACGCCTATATACAACATTTACATCAAGTAGGTCGAACAAGGAACCTACAGAAACTGAAGTGTACTCTGAACTCTATGCCTCCACAGTCGACGCGTAACACAGGAACCCAAACTGCAAACTAGGCAAAGGAAACCGAAAAGTCCAGGGGAAGCCAAATAAAATCGTTAGAGTGAGTGGACAAAAATAATAATGTCTTTCCCAAATATATGCTCATAAAAGCATAATGCGAGTCAATGCATATGAAAATCCCGACCAGGTACATTTTTCCTGATCCATAAATATGCACGTAAAAATCTTGCGGGGTCACTCATGGACTCCTCCGCATAGTATAGTCTAATCACGGGATCCCAGACCCACACGTGATTAATATAAGTCTGAAAGACTTCGGGTCAGGATATTTGTCCCTCCTGGAGCATCTCGGGGATCAGCCGAGAAGCCAAAGCATCGATGCATACCTCTATATCCGACACTGTACTCTGTGTAAACCAAATCATAAATCTTTTCCATGCACATGCAATATCGTAAAGTGCATAATCATAAATGCATAACGTAAATGAATAATCATAAATGTATATGCATACTCATAATTGTATAAATCAAGACTTGCAATTCAACTGTGAAAATAAAATGTCCACTCACTGTACGGAGCTAACTCTGAGAACCGGCGGAAGGTCCCTCGCCAAATGCTCGATCCTGATCACCTGAATAACAGATATATGATCAATATATATATTGAAACACAATATACGGAGCTAACATGTCGAGAACCCCGCGTTCTCGAAGGACGTATCGCTCAAAATATCGACGAGGATAACAAAATTCTCAAAATATACCCAATTAACCCTCGTCCCAAAATAGACTACTCAATTCAACTCAAAAACCTCACGACTACGACCGGGACACGATTACGAGTAAAACGGTATAAAAATCTCCAAAATTCCAAAAAGTCAACCCTTGCCGGAGCTCCACCGTTAACCGCCAGCGGTGGTGGCGCGGCGTCAAATGTGATATTTTCTGGCGACCAATACCCCAAAACATTCCTCTCCTCAAGCCCAACATCTTTCCCCAAAGGCCCACCACCATCTAACCACCACCGTGGCCAGAGATCGCCTCGAAAACCAAGAAACCCAATTCGGCCGGAAAACTTCACCGGTGGAATTCTCCACCGTGGAGCCACCGTGTCCTCCCAATATCAATGGTTACCATCCCCAACTCAAGCCCAACCTATTCCACCCAAAAACCCCATCGGAAACTCGCCGGAAAACCTCCCCCCATTCAACCCGATTCCGTCCAACTTCCCTTCCAAAATCCACCACTCAAACCACCTCAAAACATCTCAATATATACATCAAACAATACCCCAAGAGAAGCGCTTCAAATCCCTACCTTAATTTCCGGCAACCGTGCCGTTCTCCGGCCAACAACTCGATGACGACTCGGTCAACTTGGGTCTGGCTCGGTCAAGGCTGGTCAACAGCTCAAATGCAACTTTTCGACAACTTTTACGACTATTCCGCTATTTATACGTCGCGAACCGACCAAATTCACGATTCAGATAACTCAAACCTAAACGGATAAGTACGACGAACTCGACGATAAATTCAAATATTCATTTTATATTCCCCGATTATCCGAAAAATCCTCTACAATTTCCGCGAAGGAACTCAAACTAAATTCATGTCCGATAATTAAGTCGTGAACAAAGCTGCCAGATTGATCAATTACGACTAACTGCGACTAATCGTGAAATGTGCAAATCAAGCCAATTAACATACCATTTCCGGTTTGGGTCGTTACAGTTAGGAAATGGACTGAAAAAAATTATGTCTGCTAATGAAGGTATTCTGGTAGTGGAAGACATTAGATTCCAAGACTCTACGATGGACAAGCTTTTCCCTCGCACGAATATGTAACTGTATCGCCAATCACTTAAAAAGGATAGAATGTCATGCGGACGAACAACCTCACGATAGGTTCATAATCTAATCTCCATGTCTAGTCGTGCGTCGTGATCTAAAAGGTTTCAACCAGTCAAAATTTGAGGAAAGTTCTACAGAAAATTCGACATGACCTATTCATTTATAGCCGACCCCAAAACTTGTAGATTTCTCACATTTTCCAACTCAATAAAAATAATCTCCACTAAATTGACACAACAGACACATCCATGTTACTCAATTATATTCATCGTACGATAAAACTCAATATAAGTCAGCACACTAGATAATACAATTTCCAAATCATCAATAAAAATACCGGTTGGGTTCCAAGATACACGTTGCACTCCAAACCTTAGTTGACTAAATTGTTGCATCGATTAAAACTGTGCCATCATAGCAGATCACAACATCTCGGAGACTAGCCATTAAATCTAAGGTCCAGATTTCCATCATGAGGCTCAAACGATTTCAACTGGTCATTAAAGGAGCTAACCCAATCTCATATTCACTAAATGAGAGACATGTTACTACAACTATTTGAGTGCAAATCTATTGCCGAAGTTAACAATGATTTCTCTAACCTTTCCAAGTTGCTCCACGGACAACATTCGTAACGAACACTGACTGATTCCTCAACTAAGTCTACACTTTGGGAGTGAATTTTTTTGATAAAGCATTGGAAGAGGTCAAATCTTTGATAACTACCATGCTTCAATCTCAGTACAAACGAGAGGTTACAATATTAGTCTTGGAAACTACATCACAGTAAGAATGAGTCAAGCCAAACTGCTAGACAACACTCGACACACAAGAATAGCAGACTGATCAGAAATTTACGTTCTAATTCAAAATGATCAATTCTCCCAATGAAAGCAAAATGAATTGAAGCTTCAACGCATTACTCTCAAAGTTATACCGAAATCTCAACCACTAGATCAACCAACTTTTTAGCTACCACAACAATAACGTATAACACACGACTTCACTCTCTATAACGCCACTAATGTCTTATTCATCTAGGTAATCATCGCCCATGAACCTCCCAATCCACTGATGTGGGCTAAATCAAAGGAATCTTGAAGCTAGAATGTAACAGAGATTATGTTGAAGCTGGATTGACACAAGAAATATTGAAGCTAATCTTGACAAAAGAATTGTTTGGAAAAAAGGATTAGGGGAAGTAAGGAAGAAACATAGGGCAATGGTACCCATAGGGTTGCTTTTTGACCATATGTCCTGGGGAGGTAAGTTATGAAAATCCCACGATATCGACTGTGTAACTCCACTTATCCTCAAAATTCACGGAACATAACTAACAGTTGGGTAATATCGTATTAATAATTCACTGACCATCCACAACCAAACGAATAACTAAGCACTTGGTTTGAAAGTGACCATAGTCTCGACTTTCTATAAGTACTCCTGTTGGAAATTGACTCAAGAATACGAATAATTTGCCAGATTTCAAAAGAGAAAACCAACTTAGGCCCACACAATTATACTCGAAAATCTATCAATCATCTTACTACCCACCTTGCTACGTACTGGATAACTATGCCAAAAAAATAAACGAATATGTTAGCTAAACTAGTACACGTATTTCTGATGTTTTGATAATACCTGGAATAGTTACAAGCTGAATGATCAAGGTTGGAGCACATAAGACATAGCGACTAGGCCAAACTAGAACCACAGGTTGAGGTTGGGTACTAGGTCACATTTGTCAAGTATTTGACGACATTCAACACCATGAGTATTCAATGGGGATCCGCTGCAGTCGAGTCATCACTCGAGTGATGTTGAGTGTAATCGAACACAAAGGCAAAAGAAACCCAGTACAGTCTACATAATCTATCTTCTAAAGATCTGATACCAATTGTTAGAACCGTGCCCGACTTCGATTTAGCAACCAAAACTATGATTAGGTCCTCACGACACTACTAACTGGGTTTTCCTATCAACATTCTAGATAAAACTTCTCGGCTTAGCATAATGAAACTGAAACTAGACTTTTTTTTAAAAAAATTCACATTTCCAAAATCTAAACAATTAAAGAAAATGTTTGGACACCAAATCTTTTTGGTATTCTAAAATGACTACCTAGCTAAGCGATAAGCCCATAGGATCAACAACGCATCCTACAGCGGGTAATGCTATGCCTATAACTGCGTGCGTGTCCAACTTCCATTGAAACTCTGCACACCTGAGCATTTGAAACCAAAGGGTCTAGGGAAAGACATTTTAAAACCAGAAAAATGTTAGAGTGATTGGACTAAAATTATAATATCATAAGAATGTAGAAAATTATAGTTATGCCCTTACGTTGAATTTCAGTAAAATATTAGTATGCGAATATTTAAAATCGTAATACAAAAGAAAATAACTGAGAGATGAATACGAATTGACTGTAGACTGAATTTGAGATGAAATACCCAAATAAAAATGACCGAGGAATCTAACGTCTCTAATCATCATAACTGGAACCAACTGACCGAGAACGATGACCGAGGAATCTGCATCTTGAGCCATCAGTAGAGATGATAGATTGATTGATTCGAATTGCTAACACGGTATACAAAATTGACTAGCTGAAAGTTAACTCTGAGCTTACTGTCTGAAACTGAATATCCAATAACATCGATGACCGATAAATCTGCATCTAGCCATCGAAAGTGATGATTAACTGACTGAGAGATGAATCTGAAATGAAATAAACAAATGAGGAAGACCGAGGGATTTAATGTCTCTAGTCACTATACACTATAGCCAACTGACTAAGAATTGAATCTGGTAGGAAATAATCATCAAATGAAGATGATTGAGCAATCTAACATCTCTAGTCATCAAGTGTCATTTAGAAGTCTAGCATCCGAGGTGACACCTGGCTAACAGGACTCAAAGAAATAAGGAGGCACTGAACACTAGCAGTGAACTATAACCCGAGTTCCGTGACTCTAAGAAATGAGGAGGCAATGATGACTGGTAGTAAATGACAACCCTAGTCACCCTAATTACCGGGTAGTGAGTTACAACCCAAGGTAATGCATCAGTAGTGAACTACAACCCTGGAGTGGCTACCTGGGGGCCATGCAAGTAGCATATATGCGCATATTTAATAATCTAAAAAACATAGCCTCCATGATACTGACTCATCGCCAAATATGACATATGAATGTCACTGACTTATCTCTAGGTAGGAACATAAGAAATGAACCGATAGAACTGACACAAAGAGATGAAGCACTAACTAAACTGAATATGTCAGATATAAGTCATGAAAGTATGTTGTAACACTACTTGAAATATATATAAAGTGAGGACAATCAAACTAAGAGGGCGGACTTCAAGACAAGTTTACAAATGCCAAGTCAAAAACTTGAATATGATAAACTCTAGCTAGAGTCATACCTACTCCAATCCAAACAACCTGCAAATTAATTTATTCATCCCAACAAGCCCAACGACTTCTATGAACAACACTAGGTCCAATTCTGAAAAGGTAAACCAAAAATTACCTCGAACTAGTCGGAATTACCACCGGAACTATCGTCTATTGTCCCACACCATTAGACCACATCGAGGTTTGGGATTGGTCGCAATCGATTCCTTGGAGGGTAGGGGTCAAAACCCCTAACCTTGCACGATCTAACTTCATTCGTAGCGCCCCCACGATGCACTGGAAAATCGGGCAGCACCCTTCTTCGATTGGCTCACGGTGAAGCCTATAAGCTAGGGCTGGGACGGTTCGATTTCATGGTAAAAATATCATGAACCAAACCATCTTATAATCGGTTTGGTTTCATCACTTTTAACATCTAGAACCGATGGAGAACAAAACCGACTCAATTCTGGTCGGTTTCCTTGGGTTTTCGGTTCCAAGCAGTGTTTTGCAAAATCAAAACATATAATGTTACAGCAGCAAGCTAGCAAGTCCATACTCCATACTCTACATAAACAGAACCTGTTTCATACTCTACTCAATAGTTAATATAAAACTCAATATAAATATAGATAATAAAATGGTGCAACACTCCAACAATTTACCAACTAAAAATTCATTGTGTCGAGACTGTCCACTATCCAAAATCATAAAGACATACACTGAGATAGAACAATTACAAGTCCAGCACCAAATGGTCCAAAACTCCAAATCAATGCCCAAAATCATGTCCAAATAGTGAAAGTAAAGTCACACATAACCAAGTCAAATGTTCAACAATCCAAAAGTCTAGCAAAAATGCAAAATAATGAAAAAGTGCAATGTCAAAGTGAAACACAGAAGTCTAGGTTTTTAGCTTTCCTTCAAGAATTCAGCACTATTTGTTTTCTTGAATTCTTCTTATTGGACAGTTTTGGCTTACACCTTCAGCTGGTTTAAGCTTCAACATCTTCTCACTGGTTCTACAGCTTCTATGGTTGCAACAATTGTAGGTACAGGCTGTACAACAGCCCCATCAACTTTGTTTCTCTTCTATCTTTCCATTTCTGCATAAATTCATAAGCTTATACAGTGAATAAACATATAAACTATAAAGTAATAAACACATAAACTGAAATATAGAATGAAGAAACAAAACACTGATTAAGTTGTACCTTTTTTTAGTAACTCCACCATCTCTATTTCCTTCATTTTAGGAACATATTCTAGCCCCGTAATTGTAGTAGAATAGATCCAATTTTGAAGGCATATCAACGCTTCGACTAACTTAGGAGTTAGAGAACTTCTATAAGGTTCAATAACCCTTTTACTAATGCTAAAGCTAGACTTACTAGCCACTGTTGACACTTGAATGGCTAGGACATCTTTGGCAACCAATTGCAGATTAGGGTATTTCAATCCATTCATTTTCCACCACTCCAAAATGTTGAACTTGTCATCAGGAACTTGTTTCTCCATAGGATGTCACAAATACTTATCCACTTCATGCTTAACCACAACACCATCACCTTCTTCCAAGTCTTTCCCCCATATTTCAAGCATTGCTGCCATCTTTCCAAAAAACACAAAACTAGAAGTATTGTTTCCTCTAAGTTTCACTCCGTCGATCCCATTTTGTATGGAACTATCTCTACCAATAGTGGACCTTTGTTGGATGAGGTTGAGACATTATTTGAAGCACCATATAAATCACACAGACACTGCATAATTTTTTTTAACCTTTACACTCTTTTGCTTCACTGCTTCAGGAGACATCCCCATCATTGTTTCACATGTCATCTCAAAATTCTTGAGCTTACACTTGGGATCCAACACTAAAGCTAACAAATACAGCTGATTTACATTATCAACACTGTTAAAGTACTTCTTGTACTTCAACTTCATCTTCTTTGTCATATCATGCAAGATCTTATCACTAAGAGAAGATACAGATGTGATTGGCTTATTAAACAAGTCATCCAACTCTGCCTTGATGGAAACAATTGAATGAAATACATCTTGAGAAGTAGGCCTAAGTTTTGCACTCACGGTTACTGTTACTTTATAAAAGATCTTCAAAAATTGAACAAAGATGGTTGCTTCTTCCTAATCTACTTCAGTAGGTGACCCTACCCTCTTCCTACCCTTCTTTGTTGAGTTTGTGTTACTGCTAGGCTGAGTGACCTGAGCTAATATACCTTTCTCTACCTCCTCTTCTTCATCAAAATAACTCATGTACTTCACATCTTCTTCTTCAGCCAACCTATCAAAACCCTTCTTCAACTCTAAATTTGTGGACAACATAAGATAGGTTGAGTTCCACCTTGTTGGAACATCTAAAATACAAATCTTCTTGCACTCAACATTTTCCTTCTCTGCACAAAGTTTGAAAACATCAGTCTTAACACTAGAAATTTTCATACCTTACTACATTTCTTATATTAGCTACTACTTTGTCCATTAAAGAAATCTCATATCTCACAATCAAGTTAATGATGTGAGTCAAACATCTGACATGCATGTACTGCCCTCCATACATAGGTGGATTATACCATATTCTCATTTTCCTTTTCAGATACTCTACAGCCTTCTCATTAGCATATGCATTGTCTACTAAGACTGTTAACACTCTTTCTATCCCCTAATCAACCAAACACTCCTATAAAATCCTACCTATGGTTTGTCCCTGATGATTTTTAATTAAACAAAAATTTAATATCTTCTTATGCATTGTCTAAGCACAATCAATAAAATGGGTAGTAATGACCATATAATTTATGTTTTGACAACTAGTCCAAGTATCAGTTGTCAAATAGATGGTATGATTCTTCAATTCCAACTTCATTTTTTCCTTTTTCTCTTCATACATTCTAAGAAAATTCTTTCATATTACTTTCCTACATGGCACCCCAAACTTAGGAATAGCATAACTACAAAAATAGTTAAAACCAGGCCTCTCTATGAAACTGAATGGTAATTCATCTACCACAATCATAATAGTAGCAACATCTATACACCATTGCCGACTTTATTCTTTTCTCAATTCACCATCAGCAGTAAACCTAGCTTGATTATCTTCCTCATGTTCATTACTACCAGCATATTTCTTACAATGTTGTTCTATGTGTTTCCTCATAGTACTAGTCCCATTATTATAACTATCACAAGAAAAACTATTAAAACAATGCTTACATTTTTCTCTAGTTGTGTGCCCAACTTCCGTCTCTACTCCATTGACAATCTTGAATAGTGGCTCAGGGTACTTGATGAAGTGATCCCACACCCATGAACACTACACTACAGTCTTCACGCCCCTCTTCCTTTTTGGTGCAGCTGCACTTGAGGAGCTAGCAGGAGTTGCAACAACCTTCTTCCCTTCTTTGCATTCTTTCCCTTCGCTCCCTTCGTTTGAGGCCTCGACATATGAGCCTTAGCATCTTCAACATCATCTGGTGGCACAACATTAGCTGTTGTAGTACAAACACCAACAACGTTGTTCAAATCAGAATGACCCGAAGTATTAGAACCCATTGATTGAGATTGTTGGTTTCAAAAATTGATTGAGGCTTTTGATTTAGGGGATTGGAAACAAGACTTGAAGACTATTTGATCAAAATCAAGTTGAAATTTGAAAACAAGGCTTCGATCTTAGAGACTCAGAGGAGAGTGAGATGTTGAATTGAAGTGAGTTCGAGAATTGGGAGAGAGGCAAATGAAATTACTCAAATTAGGGTTTTAGTTTTCAATATCTGATTCAACTGATATATATGTTTGAATTAGGTACAATCGGTCTCATATAAGCTTGAATTTTGGCCAATAAGATAGTGTACAGCTTCACAAAACTTAGTTATTTTCAGTTCTACGTGATTAATATACCTATGGACCAAACTGAACCGATCCTTTTTACTTCGGTTTAGTTTGCATAAAAACCTTCCACACTTCTGATTAAAAACAAGCAGAACCGGACCTAATGGTCTGGTTCGGTCCGATTTGTCGGTTCTTCGATCAAAAAATCCCAGGCCTACTACAAGCTGAGCCTGCAGCTTAGGGAGATTAGCTGAGTTGATTCTGGTGGCCGAAATGGCAACGTATGATGGTATGTGGCCTCGAATCGTTGGTCATCGTCGTCGACGGATAATTTGAGGGAGAGGGAGAGGGAGAGGGAGATCGAGCATCATCGATGCACTCCCAGTGGTTAATTACCACATGTTTATCATCCAAAAATGAACGGCCAAGATTAAACCTCATACAATCTGATGGCCCAAATAAATTACGACTAATATATTTTCCAAATAATCAACTAAATCATCCGAAATTCTAAACTTCACAAAAATTAGCTCGGACCTCCAAAAAATAAAACAAATATACGTGCGGGGTAGTAATTGAAAGGACCCAATCCCGATTTAGTTTCCTAAACCGGAATCAAACCCCTTCTGAAAACACGAACCAATAAAAACCATTAAAATTTCGGCGGAGTAACGCTACTAACGCGAAATTGCCTTTACCTGCACCCGAAAAATAACACTTCAACCTATGCCACAAAAGCCAAACCATGGGCACCAATCCCATCCGGATTTCCCAATATCATATCAATAGCAATAAACAGTAAACATAACTATAATATATAGTATATCCGGGAAAAACTGTATAAAAAATTTATCAGTAATGTATCAGAGCGACCTCTAGTGTATACATATACAAATATACAACAGTAGGCGAAACAAGAAACCTACTGGAAAACACAGGTAGCTCGAACAACTAGCCTCCGACCACGACGTGAGACACCAGAATCCGAACTGCAAACTGGGCACGGAAACCGAAAAGCCCAGGGGAAAGACATGAAAACCGTTAGAGTGAGTGGACGAAAATAAATATCTTTAGCCGAATGATATATGTTATAATAACATATGCGAGTCAAGATGAATAAATATAATAAAGTACATGAGGTGAACTCAAACTCCTCCAGCGTACAGAGCATGCATGGAAAAATCCCACGGGGTCGCTCATGGACACATCCGTGCTAGTACAGTCCGAATCACGGGATCCCAGACCCATACGTGATTCTAGCCAGAAAGGCCTCAGGTCAGGGGTCACAGCCTCCCCCGGTAAACATCCTCGGGGATCACACTACAACATTTCTTCCCATTGCCGGCGACTTTTATGTCGCCGGCAATGTTTTTGGACATTACCGGCGATTTTTGCCGGAAAAATCGCCGGTAATGTCTTTTTTATTTTTTTAACATTACCGGCGACATAAATGTAAGTCGCCGGTAATGTCTTGCCGGAAAAGACATTGCCGGCGACATACATTTATGTCGCCGGTAATTTAAAAAAAAAAAAAAAAAAAAAGACATTACCGGCGACTTCGTAATGTCTTTTTTTTTTTTTTACATTACCATCGAGAGATTGCCGGCGACGGACATTACCGGCGACAAAAATCGCCGGTAATGTAAAAAAAAAAAAAAGACATTACCGGCGATTTTTCCGGCAAAAATCGCCGGTAATGTCCAAAAACATTGCCGGCGACTTACAAGTCGCCGGCAATGAGTCAATTTCCAGTAGTGTCAGTGGGGATGCAAGTGTATCGATACAACCATATATACTGCGACTGTACTCTGTGTAAACCAAATCATAAATATTTCGATGCAAATGTGTAAAGCAATATGTAAATGCATATACGTAATGTATAATTGTATAGGCATAATTGTATAACACATGCTCATATAAATCGTAATCTCATATGCATGCTCATGCTCGTAAAACGTGTATAAAGACTCGCAATTATCAGTGAAAGGAAATTGTCCACTCACAGGTGAGCAAAACGCGCACTCTCGCTAATCACATGGCCCAGCGGAAGATCCCTCGCCCGAAGCACGATCTCAATCCCCTGAACAATCATAAAATATATCTGATCAAAAGCACAATCCACAACACTGTACCACTCCTCGGAAACCAACCATTCCCGGAAACATATAATATTGTGCAAAATAATCGACGAAATGCCCGAAATCTCCACTCAAAACCCTCGACTAAAAATCCGATACCCAAATCAACTCGAAAACCTCAAGGCAACGATCGGGGCGCGAATATGAGAAAAATGACATTAAAATCATCGAATTCTGAAAAGTCAACGGGTCGCCGGAGCTCCGGCGTTGACCGCTATCGCCGACGGCGGCGCGCCGTCAACCGAAGAGTTTTTCCGGCGACCGATCTACCAAACTGTTCTCCTCCTCAAGCCGAGCATCTTTTCCAAAGGGATCACCACTATCCAACCACCACAGTGGCCGGAAATCAGCTCGAAAGTTCATAATCTCAAACTGGCCGGAAATCTTCCCAGACCGATTCCGGCACCGTCACGCCACCTCGTCCCTCCAAACCAAAGGGAAAATGATCACCATCCAAAACCCAAAAAAACCCACCAAAGGTCCACCCCGGAAAGTCACCGGAGCGCCGCCACCAAACAAGGCCGTGACCGGCCGGAAAACCACAAATTTCATCTCCTCCGTTCTCCCTCAAATCAACCTCAAATTCCAAAATTCCAAGTTCTAAACAGTAGGAAATCAAACAAGGATTCGAAATATACCAATCACAAGGCCGGAGGTGGCCGGAATATGAAGGTCGCTGGCGAGTCAAACTGTGGCCGGTTTTCTCCGTACGGTCAACGCGGGTCAACGCCTCTTCCTTGGTCAAACGACGGTCAAACTTCCCGAATAGTGATTTTCGACAATTTTTGACTATTTCCGATATTTATACTCGCGCCTCGGGACGATCAACGGTCCAAAATCGAAAAACCATTACGATTCGGATAAACTCGACACGAACGGATAAACTCGTCGATATTTTGAAACTTCAAATATTCATATTATATTCCTCGATCATCAGAAAAATCATCTGTTACTGCCCACGAACTCGAAATCACGTGAACTACAACTCTCGAGAAGAGACTCAACTCAAATTCTCGGCCGATAATTAAGTCGCAAACAAAATCGGCAAACCACACAATTATCGATAAACCACGATTATGTGATAACTCGAGAATTACGCTGTTTACTCTACTGATTCTGGTTCGGGTCGTCACAGTAATAATTTTCTCCACAACTTCCGTGAAGAAGGTGAATCAATATCCAAAATCAAAATAGTCGAAAAGTCAATTTTGAAGGGTTGCAATGCAATCTAAAATCTCGATAAATGCACCAAAATAGAATCAATTTGTTAATAATCTCAAGAAATAAGAATAGCGCGATAATTGGGATACGGGACGTAACAATGACACATCTGAACTGCAACGTGTCTCTATGCCCATCTGTTGCATCATGCGCTCTTCATGGCTTTGTACTGCTCGTTGGCCCTTCGTTCTAACTCCTCCATCTCTCAACGCCGCGCCTCGCTCCGTTCACCATCTCTTGACACTGCGCCTTGGTCGGCTCCTCCACCACACTCGAATGAAAGCGCGAGGAAGACGTTGATGACTGGCTCAAATCTCAAACATTAGCCCGTCCAAGACACCGAATCTCTTCATCGTCTAAGTAAAGTCAATAATTAAATTCCTTATACGAAGACAAGTTTCGTTGTGTAGGTAAAAGATTTTTTTCGTCAAAGAGAATCTAATGACTAAATATTTTGTTGTTATTGGCTTCTCTTAGACGACAAAACTCGCGACCAATCAACTTTTCATTATCTAGAAGACACTTAGACGACAAACTTGTCGACGAAAGCGTGGTTTGTTGTTTAAAACTCTCTAGGACGACGAAAACGTTGACTTAGATGAAAAAAATTAAATTTTGTCGTCTAAATAAACTTAGACGACGAAACCAAAAATGATTGGATTAGTTATTTTGATAGGTATAGTGACATAGGACTCACTCAAGGAGCTACAAGCCACTAACTAGATTTGTTTGATTTGGCATACATTTAAGGCAATCTAAACTGCATGAATGAATTTAGTTGACATATATACCAAGAGATTCGCACCCTTGAAAGATGAAAGTATTTATCTATCTTTTGGTGGCGAGTAGGGTACACTACAAGAAAACAGCACTTAGACGACGGAGCGTTTCCGTCGTCTAAGTGAGTTTTTCCGTCCTCTAAGTGCTCAGACGACGGAATCTCCGTCGTCCAAGGTACATGCTCCAAGTGCTGTCGTCCAGGAACTTGGACCGCGGACAATCTCCGTGGCCCATGTAATCACCTGGACGACGGAGATTAAGTTCTCCGTCGTCCAAGTGTTTTTTAATTTTTTTTTTAAAATAAATTGTATTAAATATTATTAATTTAATTTATTATTAATTGAATTTAAATAATGAAAAATAATAAAATTAATTAAATAAACTAATTAATTTAATATTACTTAATTATTAAATAATTAAAATTAATTTGTACATAAACATTCAAAAAACCCATAAAAATAAAAATATTGTTCGGAATGCGGAAAGAAATGAGATAATTAAAAAACTACAAGCTAATTAACACACTGGAGGAGCAGATGCACCGCCGCGTCCCCCGCCTCCAGCCGGGTCGTCGTCGTCGCGGTAGGGGTTCGGAGGAGGTTGACATACTTCTTGAGATTGTTGCATGAGGACGATGAGTTGGGCTATTTGTGCTTGTTGTTCGTCAAGTCTTTGCCGCATGGATTGATTCTCCTCTCGTGCCAGTCGATTCTCCTATCGTGCCAGTCGAGCCTCTTGAATGGCTGCTTCGACAGCCGCAGCCGTAGTCCTTCTCCGCTGGCCCGAACCTCCCGTAGATGATGAGTCGGAGGTCATCGACAAATCTCGTACCACCTTAGGCCCGAAGTGCCTAACCTCCTTGCCAGCTCTACGACCGTAGACCTCATCCGCGATTGCAATTTGGCTCTCTAAGGATAGAGGAGGCAGGACTTCCACCGGCACATCTGGGAACGCAAGCTGAGTGTTAGCCAACTCTTCCTGCGCACGCTCTATCACCCTTGCCTACAAGCACATAATTAATTTATTATAATGAAATAATATTTAAATAACAATTACTATAATTAAAAGCACATATATATATATATCACTTACGCTGTATTGACTCGCTTCATTATCGAGTCCAGACGTCACGTACGCGCTTATGCTTGCATCAAGATAAGGGTGTTTGGAGCCATTATCCTTGTGCTCCTTGGCTATTTGAATGAATTGCTTGGCGCCGGTAGTATGGTGTTTGTCCTTCTTCCCCCGGTTGATTTTGTTGACACCGGAGAATTTCTGTTACACAACATAATTAAATCATTAAAAAATTAATAACTAAAATTTAAATAATTCAATTATCTTAATTGAAATAAAAAAATTAAATTAACACCTTAAAGGAGTCATCGGCAAAGTGGTTACACAACCACTGCCCCTCATCTTCTCTATCCCCACACAGCTCTACGGGGGGAGGCGAGGGACCGTAAGTTTGGAAGTACTGATGGAGCCTGTACTTCCAATCTTTGTAGATGGAGTTGGCGGTTTGGTTGATATGCCTCAACATCGCCGATGTCGGATCCACCGCAAATTGTTCCTATCAAAAATAAATAGAAAATTATAATCGTATATATTATGAAATTATAACTAATATTAACAATATTATATAATAACTAAAATTGGACGTATTACGTACCGAAAGAACTTTAAAGACTTTCGCCTTCTCATTATCCGGCGCCTCCTTCCAAGTAGGGGCATCGAGACGAACCCGGCTACGGACGATTGACCCTATGCTATGCGCCGAGAGACTTGCTAGCTGAGCTGTGGGAGAGCCACCGGTGAATTCGTCGTAGGGCAAGTCGATCTTTTTCCCGGTCGCCTTGCAAATTTTCTCCACTTTGCCCCCTTTAACGAGACCCCGAGTCCTTTTCTGTTTCGGGTCAGTGGGGGTCCTCCTTTGCTTACGGCGGGCGCTGTACATGATAGATTCAGCGGTCGAGGACGCCTGAGTACTTGCCGTTGAACCAGTACCGGGCGTCGGAGTTGAAAAAGGGTCGACGTCATCACCGCTGGAGATAAATGGGGCAGAGGGAATTTCCCCAAGAGGCGCCGCCTCCGAACCAGATGAAGGGTCCGGATTGAGGGCGTCGTTGCCCTCCTGTTGAACCCAACCGACTTGGTCCGCCAACATTCGGAGCATGGCATCTTCTGCCTCCTGTTGGGCTTTCTTCTTGCCGGATGGACCCATTTAAACCTAGGAGTACGTTGTTAAAATACCTACTTACCATAATAATTACAACTGCAAAATTTACGCTAATTAAGTACGGTTAAGATTTAAATAGAGTACACTAGCTTGGCTTTTTGGTCGTTCAATGGACGTGCGACCCGCGCGATAAAGTGTAAATTTTCAATTAATCAGCCTTGGTTAAATCGAAAAACATGGCCAGTTAGGGATAGAGATAACGCGAGAGGCCGGACTAATTTCGACAAAACACCTATTGGTGTCGTCTTTCTTAGATCCAAAACCTGTCACCAGTCATAACCCGTTTCTAGACACCATGTCCGACATTCGGCCAATTTTTCGAAAATTTACACTCCCTCAAGTCCTTTGCAAACTCCGCCCTCAACCTCATGTCCATAACTTCACTTAGGTTATGGTGTGCGGTGATGAAATCCACACATCACGAGGGGTTAAGGAGATAAGCTAAGAAAAGAGGCGCGACTTAATAAACCAAGCCTATGTACTAAATTTAAATCGAAGACGTACTACCATGCAATTTACTAGAAAATACACGTAATTATCAATTAAGTAAAACAATAAATAATGACATTAATAAATTATTATTTACCAACCAATTAATTATGAACTAATAACAATAATAAATTTATTCATTTAATTATCAACTAATAATAAATATTTACAATAATAAATTTATTCATTTAATTAATTATCAACTAATTACAATTATGAATTTAATTAATTATTAATTACAATAATTATTCATTTAATTAATTGACAAAAAGAATATGCATTGGAAGAAGGTCTAGATGGTCGTTGTCTTAGAAAAAATTACGATATCTGCACCTGGACGACGGAGCTAAGATTCTCCGTCGTCCAGGTGTATAGACCCTGAATTCAGGGGTTAGGGTCTTACTGTTTAGGGTTTAGGGTTTGTTAACTTGGACGACGGAGAATGACCATCTCCGTCGTCCTAGTGTATACCTGGACGACGGATAATGACCAGCTCCGTCGTCCAGGTGTAAAAACTCTGAATTCAGGGGTTAGGGCCTTAGGGTTTAGGGTTTAGGTCGTCCAGGGTTATTTGTGTGTCCGTTCAATTATTTTGAATAAAAAAAATGAAAAAAATGATCGATCGATCCAATTTGCTAGATTTAGGGTCGAGGATTTAGGGAGATAGCTCAAGGTACGTATTTATGTATGAAATTTCCTTTTCGAATAATATTTATATTAATTATTGATCGATGATGCATCATATATTAAAATAATTACATACTCAACTACCAATTAATTTTTCTCGTCTTAGTTAAGTAGTCATCATCATAATCGTCATCATCCTCGTCCCCGGTATCCGATTGCTCATCCTCCTCATCATACTCAACATCGTCCGACGAATAACCTGAGTCCTCGTCCGCATCCTCTTCCTGCTCATCTTCTTCATCTACCTCATCGATAATCACATCTTCAGTTAGATCTGTACAACCATCAGGCATGGGTAACCGTTCATCATCTTGAACCAGGTCCATTATATTGGAGCGGATGACAGAAATATTAGGTTCTTGATAGGCAGGAATGTCTCTTTCTGGTTCAGCAGCATCTTCAGTCGTCGCCGGTGTCCCTTCAATTGTCTCTGTATTCCATATTCCTCGGTGAGAGATATGGTTCACTATTTTCCACCCTTCACCGGCTTTCGGATCGTCGAGATAGAACACCTGCCGAACTAAGGTGGCGAGAGCGAAAGGCTCATCCTCATAC
Organism: Geum urbanum; assembly: GCA_946800695.1. Classification (NCBI taxonomy): domain Eukaryota; kingdom Viridiplantae; phylum Streptophyta; class Magnoliopsida; order Rosales; family Rosaceae; genus Geum; species Geum urbanum. Next base: position 12,396,357 of record OX327008.1, on the reverse strand, counting down.
CAGCTAGAGTTTGTATCGTCTGATAATAGTCACAGGTCTTCCTTTGTACGCTTGAACCATCTACAGTTGAATAGAAAAACGTTGACATCATTCCCGTAACATAGCTGAACCATATATACAATAGCCCCGTAATATAGATTTCCCAACCGCTACCCCACTGTTTTGTGTTCTTCTTCCTTCGTCTCGGGCCAATGAATGGAACTATACACCGTTCACAAAACATCCGGGATAAATATAGTGTTGAACCGGCTTCCCTGCTAGCAAGTGCTTTGGCCATGACCACCACCCCCCGTGGTTTTCAGATTTTTGCAGATCAATCATCTGCGAAAAAGGGCAAATTAATATAAGGGTTTAATTACTTTCTCCAAACATGATCGATATGTACGTATATAAATTACTAATTAAATACTGAGACGTATGTACGTACCCATTGGAAGAAATAATCGGGAAACTTCTTCTTAACCATTTTCTCAATCCACTACAAGAAAACTGCACCTAGACCACGGACCATTTCCGTCGTCTAAGTACTTGGACGACGGAATCTCCGTCGTCCAAGGTCCGTGCTCCAAGTGCTGTCGTCCAAGCACCTGGACGACGGAGAATTAGCGTTTCCGTCGTCCAAGTTCAGTTGGACCGCAGACATTATCCGTGGCCCATGTATGCACCTGGACGACAGAAACGCTAATTCTCCGTCGTCCAGGTGACTACATGGGCCACGGACATTGCTCGTTTCTCCGTGGCCCACGTGTTCACCTGGACGATGGAGAATCAGGTCTCCGTCGTCCAGGTGCATACATGGGCCACGGATAATGCTAGCTTCTCCATGGCCCAGGTGTTCACTTGGACGACGGAGAACTGATTCTCCGTCGTCCAGGTGAACACGTGGGCCACGGAGAATGGCAGGGTTTAGGGTTTAGGGTTTAGGGGTTAGGGGTTAGGTATAGGGTTTTACACCTGGACGACGGAGAACATAATCTCCGTCGTCCAAGTGAATATTTAATTTAAAAAAAAAATTGAAATTAAATATTATTAATTTAATTTATTATTAATTTAATTTAAATAATGACAAATAGTCGAAAATAATTAATTAAACTAAATTTTTAATATTAAATAATTAATTAATTTGTACATACACATCCAAATTAAAAACCCACAAAAATTATAAAATATTGTTCGGAACTCGGAAATAAAGAAACGCGATAATTAACTAGCTAGCTAATACACTGGAGGAGCAGATGCGCCGCCGGGTCCTCCGCCTCCAGCCGGGTCGTTGTCGTCGGGGTATGGGTTCGGAGGAGGTTGACATACTTCTCGATTTTGGTTCATGAGCGCGATGAGTTGGGCTATTTGTGCTTGTTGTTCGTCAAGTCTTTCCCGCATTGACTCATTCTGCTCTTGTGTCCGTCGATTCTCCTCTCGTGCCAGTCGAGCCTCTTAAATGGCTGCTTCGACGGCCGCTGCCTGACTCCTTCTCCGCTGCCCCGAACCTCCCGTAGATGATGAGCCGGAGGTCGTCGACAAATCTCGTACCACCCTAGGCCCAAAGTGCCTAACCTCCTTGCCAGCTCTACGACCGTAGACCTCATCCGCGATTGCAATTTGACTCTCTAAGGATAGAGGAGACAGGTCTTCCGGCGGCACATCTGGGAACGCAAGCTGAGTGTTAGCCAACTCTTCATGCGCACGCTCTATCACCCTTGCCTACAAAAGAATAATTAACTTATTATAATGACATCATATTTAAATAATAATTACTATAATTAAAAGCACATAATTAATATATCACTTACGCCGCATTGACTCGCTTCATTATCGAGCCCTGGCGTCACGTACGCGCTTACGCTTGCATCAAGATAAGGGTGTTTGGAGCCCTTATCCTTGTGCTCCTTGGCTATTTGAATGAACTGCTTGGCGCCGGTAGTATGGTGTTTCTCCTTCTTCCCCCGGTTGGCTTTGTTGACACCGGAGAATTTCTGTTACACAACATAATTAAATAATTAAAAAATGAATAACTACAATTTAAATAATTCAATTATCTTAATTGAAATAAAAAAAATAAATTAATACCTTAAATTGTTCATCGGCAAAGTGGTTACACAACCACTCCCACTCATCTTCTCTCTCCCCTTGCAACTCTACCGGGGGAGGCACGGGACCGACATCTTGGAAGTACTTATGGAGCTTGTACTTCCAATCTTTGTAGATGGAGTTGGCGGTTTGGTTGATATACCTCAACATAGCCGGTGTCGGATCCACGTCAAATTGTTCCTATCAAAAATAAATAGAAAATTATAATCGTATATATTATGAAATTTTAACTAATATTAACAATATTATATAATAACTAAATTGGACGTATTACGTACCGAAAGATCTTTGAAGACTTTCGCCTTCTCATGATCCGGCGCCTCCTTCCAAGTAGGGGCAGTGATACGAACCCGGTTACGGATGATTGACCCTATCCTATGCCCCGAGAGACTTGCTAGCTGAGCTGTGGGAGGGCCACCGGTGAATTCGTCGTACGGCAAGTCGATCTTTTTACCGGTCGCCTTGCAAATACGCTCTGCTTTGCCCCCTTTAACGAGACCCCGAGTCCTTTTCGGTTCCTTGTCAGTGGGGGCCCTCCTTTGCTTACGGCGGGCGTTGTACATGATTGATTCGGCGGTCGAGGACGCCTGAGTACTTCCCGTTGAACCGGTATCGGGCGTCGGAGATTGGAAGGGGTCGACGTCATCACCGCTCGAGATGAATGGGGGAGCGGGAATTTCCCCAGAGGGCGCTACGGACGGACCAGATGATCCGTCCGGATTGAGAGCGTCGTTGCCCTCCTGTTGAACCCAACCGACTTGGGCCGCCAACATTCGGAGCATGGCATCTTCTGCCTCCTGTTGGGATTTCTTCTTGCCGGATGTCGTCATTGGCGGAGCCATTTAAACCTAAGAGTACGGTGTTAAAATACCTACTTACCATAATAATTACAACTTAAAAATTTACGCTAATTAATTAAGTACGTTTAAGATTTAAATAGAGTACACTAGCTTGGCATTTTCGGTCGTTCAATGGACGTGCGACCCGCGCGATAAAGTGTAAATTTTCAATTAATCAGCCTTGGTTAAATCGAAAAACATGGCCAGTTAGGGATAGAGATAACGCGAGAGGCAGGACTAATTTCGACAAAAGTCTTTCTTAGTCCAAATCCTGTCACCAGTCATAACCCGTTTCTAGACACCATGTCCGACATTCGGCCAATTTTTCAAAAATTTACACTCCCTCAAGTCCTTTGCAAACTCCGCCCTTAACCTCGTGTCCATAACTTCACTTAGGTTATGGTGTGCGGTGATGAAATCCACACATCACGAGGGGTTAAGGAGATAAGCTAAGAAAAGAGGCGCCATCTATTCCAAAGAGTGCGACTTAATAAACCAAGCCTATGTACTAAATTTAAATCGAAGACGTACTACCATGCAATTTACTAGAAAATACACGTAATTATCAATTAAGTAAAACAATAAATAATGACATTAATAAATTATTATTTACCAACTAATTAATTATGAACTAATAACAATAATAAATTTATTCATTTAATTATCAACTAATAATAAATATTTACAATAATAAATTTATTCATTTAATTAATTATCAACTAATTACAATTATGCATTTAATTAATTATTAATTACAATAATTAACCACTAAAATTTATTATAATTACAATAATGAAATATTTAAAACTAATTAATAAATTATATTTAGAAATTAATTAATTAAATGAAAATAATTTTAATAAGGTAAAAAATAGAAATTTACCTCACCGGAGTAATCGGGAATATAGCCGGAGTTGAGTCGCCGGAAAAATTGTCGTCGGAGCGTCGCCGGAGGAGAGGAGAGGAGAGGAGAGGAGGAGAGGAGAGGAGATGGAATGAGAAAATGGGGGGTGCTGTTCTATTTATAGGCTTTCACTTAGACGACGGAGCACTGTTTTCCGTCGTCTAAGTGAACTTGGACGACGGAAACAGTGTTTTCCGTTAGTGTTTTCCGTCGTCTAAGTGAAGGGTTAAAATTTTTCGAAGCGGCGCATAATTAATGGGCGGGACGTTTCACCCGCCATATATTTGGACTTAGACGATGGAGAATTGATTCTCCGTCGTCTAAGTGGAAATTCAAGCGGCACCGAAAATTGAGGCGGTAAATCGAACCGCCATGATTTTCGACTTGGACGACGGAAAATGACGTTCTCCGTCGTCCAGGTGAAATTTTCATTGAAAAAAAAATAAAAAATAAATTGAACCGCCATGGTAAATTGAACCTGGACGACGGATCTTGTCATTCTCCGTTGTCCAGGTTCAATTTACGTTAAAAAAAATTTTAAAATTAATTCGCTAGGAATTTAGCAATCTGTCATTCGAGTGAAATAGTCGTCCAATATCGATGAACGCATCGTATATATGAACAGTTAAATTTGAACCGACGAATAATTTTTCGTTTTGAAAGTTGTTAAGTATCGACTAATCCTTACGACTTAAGTGTTCATGAGTAGAGGCTCATTTACAGCAGAGTATCAACGAAATTGAATTTGGACAAAACAACCGTTGGATATGTTCGTCGTAACATAATATATAATTGTCTTCAAAGGACCATAAAATAATAAGTTCGGGAAGGGTTTCATCGGCACAGTCAACCGCAAAACCGAGAATTTCACAAACCGGAAACGTGGATACAAGGCATTTCGCAACTCCGATTTACGAACCGTCAAAGCTCACACACCAAGAATTGTTTACTCTAAAGTCTTGACAAAAAGAATATGCATTGGAAGAAGGTCTAGATGGTCGTTGTCTTAGAAAAAATTACGATATCTGCACCTGGACGACGGAGCTAAGATTCTCCGTCGTCCAGGTGTATAGACCCTGAATTCAGGGGTTAGGGTCTTACTGTTTAGGGTTTAGGGTTTGTTAACTTGGACGACGGAGAATGACCATCTCCGTCGTCCTAGTGTATACCTGGACGACGGATAATGACCAGCTCCGTCGTCCAGGTGTAAAAACTCTGAATTCAGGGGTTAGGGCCTTAGGGTTTAGGGTTTAGGTCGTCCAGGGTTATTTGTGTGTCCGTTCAATTATTTTGAATAAAAAAAATGAAAAAAATGATCGATCGATCCAATTTGCTAGATTTAGGGTCGAGGATTTAGGGAGATAGCTCAAGGTACGTATTTATGTATGAAATTTCCTTTTCGAATAATATTTATATTAATTATTGATCGATGATGCATCATATATTAAAATAATTACATACTCAACTACCAATTAATTTTTCTCGTCTTAGTTAAGTAGTCATCATCATAATCGTCATCATCCTCGTCCCCGGTATCCGATTGCTCATCCTCCTCATCATACTCAACATCGTCCGACGAATAACCTGAGTCCTCGTCCGCATCCTCTTCCTGCTCATCTTCTTCATCTACCTCATCGATAATCACATCTTCAGTTAGATCTGTACAACCATCAGGCATGGGTAACCGTTCATCATCTTGAACCAGGTCCATTATATTGGAGCGGATGACAGAAATATTAGGTTCTTGATAGGCAGGAATGTCTCTTTCTGGTTCAGCAGCATCTTCAGTCGTCGCCGGTGTCCCTTCAATTGTCTCTGTATTCCATATTCCTCGGTGAGAGATATGGTTCACTATTTTCCACCCTTCACCGGCTTTCGGATCGTCGAGATAGAACACCTGCCGAACTAAGGTGGCGAGAGCGAAAGGCTCATCCTCATACCAGCTAGAGTTTGTATCGTCTGATAATAGTCACAGGTCTTCCTTTGTACGCTTGAACCATCTACACTTGAATAGAAAAACGTTGACATCATTCCCGTAACATAGCTGAACCATATATACAATAGCCCCGTAATATAGATCATTGTGTTTCCCAACCGCTACCCCACTGTTTTGTGTTCTTCTTCCTTCGTCTCGGGCCAATGAATGGAACTATACACCGTTCACAAAACATCCGGGATAAATATAGTGTTGAACCGGCTTCCCTGCTAGCAAGTGCTTTGGCCATGACCACCACCCCCCGTGGTTTTCAGATTTTTGCAGATCAATCATCTGCGAAAAAGGGCAAATTAATATAAGGGTTTAATTACTTTCTCCAAACATGATCGATATGTACGTATATAAATTACTAATTAAATACTGAGACGTATGTACGTACCCATTGGAAGAAATAATCGGGAAACTTCTTCTTAACCATTTTCTCAATCCACTACAAGAAAACTGCACCTAGACCACGGACCATTTCCGTCGTCTAGGTGACATTTTTCGTCGTCTAAGTACTTGGACGACGGAATCTCCGTCGTCCAAGGTTCGTGCTCCAAGTGCTGTCGTCCAAGCACCTGGACGACGGGGAATTAGCGTTTCCGTCGTCCAAGTTCACTTGGACCGCAGACATTATCCGTGGCCCATGTATGCACCTGGACGACAGAAACGCTATTCTCCGTCGTCCAGGTGACTACATGGGCCACGGACATTGCTCGTTTCTCCGTGGCCCACGTGTTCACCTGGACGACGGAGAATCAGGTCTCCGTCGTCCAGGTGCATACATGGGCCACGGAGAATGGCAGGGTTTAGGGTTTAGGGTTTAGGGGTTAGGGGTTAGGTTTAGGGTTTTACACCTGGACGACGGAGAACATAATCTCCGTCGTCCAAGTGAATATTTAATTTAAAAAATAAATAAATTGAAATTAAATATTATTAATTTAATTTATTATTAATTTAATTTAAATAATGACAAATAGTCGAAAATAATTAATTAAACTAAATTTTTAATATTAAATAATTAATTAATTTGTACATACACATCCAAATTAAAAACCCACAAAAATTATAAAATATTGTTCGGAACTCGGAAATAAAGAAACGCGATAATTAACTAGCTAGCTAATACACTGGAGGAGCAGATGCGCCGCCGGGTCCTCCGCCTCCAGCCGGGTCGTTGTCGTCGGGGTATGGGTTCAGAGGAGGTTGACATACTTCTCGATTTTGGTTCATGAGCGCGATGAGTTGGGCTATTTGTGCTTGTTGTTCGTCAAGTCTTTCCCGCATTGACTCATTCTGCTCTTGTGTCCGTCGATTCTCCTCTCGTGCCAGTCGAGCCTCTTAAATGGCTGCTTCGACGGCCGCTGCCTGACTCCTTCTCCGCTGCCCCGAACCTCCCGTAGATGATGAGCCGGAGGTCGTCGACAAATCTCGTACCACCCTAGGCCCAAAGTGCCTAACCTCCTTGCCAGCTCTACGACCGTAGACCTCATCCGCGATTGCAATTTGACTCTCTAAGGATAGAGGAGACAGGTCTTCCGGCGGCACATCTGGGAACGCAAGCTGAGTGTTAGCCAACTCTTCATGCGCACGCTCTATCACCCTTGCCTACAAAAGAATAATTAACTTATTATAATGACATCATATTTAAATAATAATTACTATAATTAAAAGCACATAATTAATATATCACTTACGCCGCATTGACCCACTTCATTATCGAGCCCTGGCGTCACGTACGCGCTTACGCTTGCATCAAGATAAGGGTGTTTAGAGCCCTTATCCTTGTGCTCCTTGGCTATTTGAATGAACTGCTTGGCGCCGGTAGTATGGTGTTTCTCCTTCTTCCCCCGGTTGGCTTTGTTGACACCGGAGAATTTCTGTTACACAACATAATTAAATCATTAAAAAATGAATAACTACAATTTAAATAATTCAATTATCTTAATTGAAATAAAAAAAATAAATTAATACCTTAAATTGTTCATCGGCAAAGTGGTTACACAACCACTCCCACTCATCTTCTCTCTCCCCTTGCAACTCTACCAGGGGAGGCACGGGACCGACATCTTGGAAGTACTTATGGAGCTTGTACTTCCAATCTTTGTAGATGGAGTTGGCGGTTTGGTTGATATGCCTCAACATAGCCGGTGTCGGATCCACGTCAAATTGTTCCTATCAAAAATAAATAGAAAATTATAATCGTATATATTATGAAATTTTAACTAATATTAACAATATTATATAATAACTAAATTGGAAGTATTACGTACCGAAAGATCTTTGAAGACTTTCGCCTTCTCATGATCCGGCGCCTCCTTCCATGTAGGGGCAGTGATACGAACCCGGTTACGGATGATTGACCCTATCCTATGCCCCGAGAGACTTGCTAGCTGAGCTGTGGGAGGGCCACCGGTGAATTCGTCGTATGGCTAGTCGATCTTTTTACCGGTCGCCTTGCAAATACGCTCCGCTTTGCCCCCTTTAACGAGACCCCGAGTCCTTTTCGGTTCCGGGTCAGTGGGGGCCCTCCTTTGCTTACGGCGGGCGCTGTACATGATTGATTCGGCGGTCGAGGACGCCTTAGTACTTCCCGTTGAACCGGTACCGGGCGTCGGAGATTGGAAGGGGTCGACGTCATCACTGCTCGAGATGAATGGGGGAGCGGGAATTTCCCCAGAGGGCGCTACGGACGGACCAGATGATCCGTCCGGATTGAGAGCGTCGTTGCCCTCCTGTTGAACCCAACCGACTTGGGCCGCCAACATTCGGAGCATGGCATCTTCTGCCTCCTGTTGGGATTTCTTCTTGCCGGATGTCGTCATTGGCGGAGCCATTTAAACCTAAGAGTACGGTGTTAAAATACCTACTTACCATAATAATTACAACTTAAAAATTTACGCTAATTAATTAAGTACGTTTAAGATTTAAATAGAGTACACTAGCTTGGCATTTTCGGTCGTTCAATGGACGTGCGACCCGCGCGATAAAGTGTAAATTTTCAATTAATCAGCCTTGGTTAAATCGAAAAACATGGCCAGTTAGGGATAGAGATAACGCGAGAGGCATGACTAATTTCGACAAAAGTCTTTCTTAGTCTAAATCCTGTCACCAGTCATAACCCGTTTCTAGACACCATGTCTGACATTCAGCCAATTTTTCGAAAATTTACACTCCCTCAAGTCCTTTGCAAACTCCGCCCTCAACCTCGTGTCCATAACTTCACTTAGGTTATGGTGTGCGGTGATGAAATCCACACATCACGAGGGGTTAAGGAGATAAGCAAGGAAAAGAGGCGCCATCTATTCCAAATAGTGCGACTTAATAAACCAAGCCTATGTACTAAATTTAAATCGAACACGTACTACTAATTAATTAACTAGAAAATAAACGTAAATATAAATTAATAATTTTTAATTAGATGCAATAATTTATATTTATTTATCATGCATTTAATAAAAAATTGATTCATTTAATAAATTATGAATAATAATTTATTCATTTAATAAATTTAATAAATTTAATAATAAATTCATTTAATCATGCAACTAATAATAAATAATTACAATAATTACGATAATTATGATTTAATAAATTAATAACAATAATTAATCATTTATTAAATATTTAAACTAATTAATCAATTAAATTCTACTTCTAAATTATATTTAGAATTTAATTAATTAATTAAATGAAAATTATTTTAATAAGGGAAAAATATAAATTTACCGAATCAGAGTTTTCAGGAATATCGCCGGAGTTTAGTCGTCGTAGAGGAGGAACCACGCCGGAAAAAATGTCGTCGGAGCGTCGCCGGAGGAGAGGAGAGGAGAGGAGAGGAATGTATGGGATGAGGAAAAGAAGATGGCGCACAGCCTATTTATAGGCTTTCACTTAGACGACGGAGCACTATTCTCCGTCGTCTAAGTGCACTTGGACGACGGAAACAGTGTTTTCCGTCGTCTAGGTGGCGGTTTCAAAAAAATTCAAGCGGCGCCAATTAATCGGCGGGAGGCTCCTAACCGCCATTATTTTGGACTTAGACGACGGAGAATGAATTCTCCGTCGTCTAAGTGAAAATTCAAGCTGTCCCAAAAACGGAAGCGGTAAATTGAACCGCCATAAAAATTGGACTTGGATGTCGGAGATGATCATTCTCCGTCGTCCAAGTGAAAATTACATGAAAAAAATAAACAAAAATAAATTTGAACCGCCATGGTTTTTGAACCTGGACGACGGAGATGATCATTCTCCGTCGTTCAGGTTAACACCTGGACGACGGAAAGTGCCATCTCCGTCGTGCAGGTTCAAATTACGTTAAAATTTTTTTAAAAAATAATTCGCTAGGAATTTAGCGATCTGTCATTCGAGTGAAATAGTTGTACAATATCAATGAACGCATCGTATATATGAACAGTTAAATTTGAACCGACGATTAATTTTACGTATTGAAACATGTTAAGTATCGACTAATCTTTACGACTTAAGTGTTCATGAGTAGACACTCATTTGCAGCAGAGTATTAACGAAATTGAATTTGGACAAAACAACTGTTGGATATGTTCGTCGTAACATAATATATAATTTTCTTCAAAGGACCATAAAATAATATGTTCGGGAAGGGTTTGATCGGCACAGTCAACCGCAAAACCGATAATTTCACAAACCGGAAACGTGGATACAAGGCATTTCGCAACTCCAATTTTTGAACCGTCGAAGCTCACACACCAAGAATTGTTTACTCTAAAGTCTTGATGAAAAGAATTTGCATTGGAAGAAGGTCTATATGGTCGTTGTCTTAGAAAAAATTACGATATCTGCACCTAGACGACGGAAATGAGCGTTTCCATCGTTCAGGTAATCACCTGGACGACGGATATGAAGTTATCCGTCGTCCAGGTTCTAACCTGGACGACGGAGAATGACGTTCTCCGTCGTCCAGGTGTATAGACCCTGAATTCAGGGGTTATGGCCTTATTGTTTAGGGTTTAGGGTTTGTGAACTTGGACGACGGATAATGACCATATCCGTCGTCCTAGTATGTACCTGGACGACGGATAATGACCATTCTCCGTCGTCCAAGTTTTAAACCCCGATTTCAGGGGTTAGGGCCTTAGGGTTTACGGTTTAGGTCGTCCCCGGTCATTTGTGTGTCCGTTCAATTATTCTGATTCAAAAATATAATTAAAAAATTGATCGACCTACAATTAATTTCTCCGTTGTCCAGGATATATAATTCGGATTAATTTCTTACCGTAAATCGGCATCGATCATATATATATATATTACAATAATTACAGTAATTAATTACCAATTAATCTCCATCGTCGTATGACCGTACTCTTGTCATAATCATCATCATCCTCATCCCCGTTAGACGACGGCTCATCCTCGTCATCGTACTCAACATCGTCCGACGAATAACCTGAGTCCTCGTCCGCGTCCTCTTCCTGCTCGTCTTCTTCATCTACCTCATCGATAATATCATCTTCAGTTAGATCTGTACAACCATCAGGCATGGGTAACCGTTCACCATCTTGAACCAGGTCCATTATATCGGAGCGGACCATAGAAATATTAGGCTCTTGATAGGCATGAATGTCTCTTTCTGGTTCAGCAGCATCTTCAGTCGTCGCCGGTGTCCCTTCAATTGTCTCTGTATTCCATATTCCTCGGTGAGAGATATGGTTCACTATTTTCCACCCTTCACCGGCTTTCGGATCGTCGAGATAGAACACCTGCCGAACTAAGGTGGCGAGAGCGAAAGGCTCATCCTCATACCAGTGCGAGTTTGTATCGACTGATAATAGTCTCAGGTCTTCCTTTGTACGCTTGAACCATCTGCACTTGAATAGGAAAACATTGACATCATTCCCGTAACATAGCTGAACCATATATACAATAGCCCCGTAATATAGATCATTGTGTTTCCCAATCGCTACCCCACTGTTTTGTGTTCTTCTTCCTTCGTCTCGGGCCAATGAATGGAACTTTACACCGTTCACAAAACATCCGGGATAAATATAGTGTTTAACCGGCTTCCCTGCTAGCAAGTGCTTTGGCCATGACCACCACCCTCCGTGGTTATCAGATTTTTGCAGATCAATCATCTGCGAAAAAGGGCAAATTAATATAAGGGTTTACTTTCTACAAACATGAGCGATATGTATTTAAATAATTAATACCGAGACGTACGTACGTACCCATTGGAAGAAATAATCGGGAAACTTCTTCTTAACCATTTTCTCAATCCACGCGGAACACTTGTTTTGATTTAACGCCTGAAGCCTCTCCCTGTATGACAACATGTACGGCTCAACTTCGTCACAGTCTCGCAACACTACCCAATGTGCCTCAATAAGTTCTTCCCGTGTTAACGATTCCTTTAATACTCCTCTAAACGGTCGGACGACATTTCTCACGACAGAAAGATTGAAGCGGGCACTGCGATCGGAGGCAGTGGGAGGGGGTGGATCTTTGAGGTACCTGTTGCAGTAAGTAACACACTCATGCATTAGGTATGTCTCTGCTATGGAGCCATCAGGGGCCGACCTGTTTTTGACGAATGACTTATACTGTCCAAGCTGTCTACAAAATCAAACGTACACATTACATAAGTACATATAGCTAGCTAGTAATCTCGAGTGGAACAAATTAATTAGTTGTACGTACCTTTCTTGAGGAGACATCCAAGTGTACTGGACCAGACCAGAAATGAGCACCTACTTGGGCAGGTGGAGCATTAGGTAAATCATGATGTCAAAGAAAGCAGGGGGAAAAATCCTCTCTAGTTTGTAAATGATGTGCACAATTTGTTGTTGCAATTCCACCACATCTGACTTCTTTAATTCTCTGGCGCATAACCTCTGCCACCACCTGCACAATGCCACAATTGGTTCTACGACGTCACGAGGCAAGTATGGTCGAATTACCACTGGAATCAGACGTTGCAGCATAACGTGATAGTCATGTGTCTTTAGACCAACAAACTTGTGTTGCACCTCGTCCACTGCTCCAGTTATAGTAGCTGCATACGTAGCTGGATAACGAACGCCCTTAAACCAGTGAAATACAGAACGTCTAAGCGTCGGCTTCACTGTGTAAGGTGCAGCTGGCATCTTGTTGTACACTCATTTCCTATCCCTCCTCAACCACAAGGGACGACGTAGATTCATTGATTCCAAATCTTTGCGCGCTTTGGGAGTATCTTTAGTCTTGAACTTAATACCGAGAATTGTTCCCACCACGTTGTCGCACACATTCTTTTCTATGTGCATCGCGTCCAAGTTGTTCCTCAGCTTCAACTTCGACCAGTAAGGGAGTTCAAAGAATATACTCTTGTGATCCCAATAGCTCAGATCATGTGGAGGAATTGGATTGCATTTCTTTACATCCGCGTCATTGCTAAACACACCTAAGTCGAAATAGCTCAACCTCTCTAAAATCTCTTCGCCCGGCCAACTACGGGGTTTAGGATTGTTCTCTACCGTCCCGTCGAAATGAGCTTCATCCTGTCGGCAGGGGTGGTCGTGAGGAAGCCATCTACGGTGACCCAAGTAACAGACCTTCCCCGCGTGCCAACTAGAGTTCACGTCGTCCAAACATGTAGGACATCCATTATATCCTTTTGTCCTGCAGGCTGCCAACATCCCATACGCTGGAAAATCGCTGATCGTCCACATTACGGCAGCCCTCATCGTGAACATCATGTCAGTGAATTTGTCATAAGTTGGGACTCCATTTTCCCACAACAGTTTCAGCTCGTCGATCAAAGGTCTGAGGTAGACATCTAAGCACTTCCCTGGAGATTTAGGACCTGGAATTAGTACAGTAAGGAAATTAAATTCCTTGTTCATGCACATCCACGGAGGCAAGTTGTACGGCATCAGAATAACTGGCCAAGTGCTGACGGCGGAGTTATTACTTCCCCAAGGATTGAATCCGTCTGTAGATAGGCCGAGTCTAACATTTCTAACCTCTGCAGCAAAGTCTCCAAATTCTCTGTCGAAATGTTTGAAACCCTCCCCATCTGCGGCGTGTCGCAGAACATCGTCATCTATTCGCTTTTCTGCGTACCATCGCATCGCCTCTGCTGTGTGTACAGACATGTACAGGCGCTACAATCTGGGAATCAAGGGAAAATATCGAACAACTTTCACAGGAATTCTCTTTTTCGAACTCTTTCTATTCACCTAGAATCTGCACTGGCCACATACGGGACAATAGTCCAAATCTTTATACTCTTTGTAAAATAGCACACAATCATTCGGACATGCGTCAATTATCGTGTACTTTAGGTCGAGGCTGCTCAAGATATTTCTAACCTTATAATGAGATTTAGGAAGATTGTGATCATCAGGAAGCAACTTACATATTTGCTCCTGAATTTCGTCAAAAGCACTCACTGACATTTTGTGCTTCACTTTTATTTTCATTTGCTTCATCACATATTGCAACACATTCTCTCGACATCCAGGGAACACCGGGGTCTGCCCTTCAAGTAGCATCTGGTTGTACTTATCCATCTCACTGGTGTCAGTGGCCAAGCTAGCATCGGGGAATGTGTCATCATGCTCATTAGTGGTACTGTAACCTCCGTCTTGGTGTTGGTGTCCACCATGACTACATCCCGGAAACGCATCATGGACCAAATCTGCAGTTGGGTTGCAAGCTGGGGGTCCGGCACCACTCCCGCTGGATGAGGCACCATGGTAACTGTACCCTGAGCTGAAGTCTGCTGCGCTGAACTCTACTGCTTCACCATGCTCGCTCCATGTAGTGTAACTCCACATGATACCATTTTTGTACAGGTGTTGCACCATAACATTAACCTCCGCATACTGACAATTAAGACATTTCTGGCACGGACACCTGAAACGTTTCTTTCCCTGACCATGTTCTATCGCAAAATTCACAAATTCGCTAATTCCATCCATATACCGGACATCACATCTATTCTTCAACTTCATCCAACTCTTATCCATACTGCTACAAAATATTATAATTAATTAATTATTACATATATATATAGTAGTCCATTAATTTACGCTTAATTATATGTACTCGATCTACATTGATCCATCAATTACGTACGTACGTAATTTAATCTGTATATATAGCTAACATCCATGCATGTTTGTATGTACGTTTTCACTAAATATATATTAAGCAAATTTTAACTGCGTACGTACCTGCTGGCCTTCTCGATATCAGTTAATTAAGCTAGCTAGCTAGTCAGCGAAGATCCCTAATCCTGATCCTTCTCGGTCTTCTCCCTTCTCATTCTCCTTCTCCTTCAATTCTTCTTCGAATGGAATGAATTAATTGATCGAGGATCGGATGGAATGAAGAGAGTTTGGCATCGAGATTATATAATGCTTCACTTAGACGACGGAGGTGTCGGTACGTCGTCTAAGTGGAAGTTACTCGGACGACGGGGTGTCGGTCCGTTGTCCAGGTGATCACCTGGATGACGGAGAATACCATCTCCGTCGTCCAGGTGATCACCTGGAGGATGGAGAAGACTCCGAGGTCCAGGTGATCACCTGGACGACGGGGAATACCGTCTCCGTCGTCCAGGTGGACACCTGGACCTCGGAGTCTTCTCCGTCCTCCAGGTGATCACCTGAACGACGGAGATGGTATTCTCCGTCGTCCAGGTGGTACTTGGACGACGGAGACTTCTCCGTCGTCCAAGTGTCACTTGGACCACGGAACAATTACGTTTCCGTGGTCTAAGTGCTGTTTTCTTGTAGTGGCATGGATGGATTCTTCAACTCTGGAGTTGGGGACCAAGAAAGTGGGGATATGATAGTAGGATCGGAGTGAAATTTATACAGACCAGCCATATACATATATACTTCTGCTTTTGCCAATTTGGTTGAAAGAATTCCTATGATCGTGTTTGTAATCTCACGTCAATACATATATATATATATATATTGAGGTGAGATTAGTTACCAATAACTAATTAATGGCGGACGTACTGGATTGGATACATGCTAGCTTCTGCACAGACTTCTTACCGTACTTTTGAAGTAAATACTAAATGGCTAGAGAGCCGGCGCCCTAGCTACAAAAAAGGAGATCGACCTAGCTAGATATATATACAGGACCTTTCCTGTGCATGCAGCAAGTTCCCTCGCTCAGCTTCGATAAAGTCTATTCCTATTCTTCAATGCATTCAAGTTGCACGTACTTGATCGATAAGGCGGGGGTTACTAATTAATGTAATTAATGTAATGAAGAACAAAGAATTAATTTCAAAGAAGATGGGAAAAAAAATTCAACTTTATATAAGAGCGCGTGAAATGTCACATTAGACAATAAAGATTCATGCGACCAGTGCCACTACTATAAAACTGGACAAAAGTCACACACAAGTTTCTCATCAATAATGGAATGGTGGGGTAAATTTATATTGCCACCAATATACCAATTTTTGCCATTAATACTATTTTTTTTCATCAATATATTTATTCTTTTCACAAATATACTCATTCTTGCCACCAATAATGTGAATAGTATTTGTTTACCAGCCTCCTATTGGCCGCAAACAACATAGTTGTAGCTACATTGGTTCACAAGCTAAGTTGCCACTAATATTGCTTTGCCACCCCTATTGACCACCTTTAAGTGTGTGCCTATTGATCCATATTGTAGTAGTGTGCATGCTAGGGTTCCCGGCCAATCTGAAGAAGCTTGTCGATGAGAAGTTTGATGATCGACCATGGTTGATAAATTTTTTTCCAATTTTTTTCTCTTTTAATTATGTGATTTTGTTCCACTAGAATTCAACCGGCCAAACGTACAAACTAAAATGGTCTCCATGCACTTAAATATTATGGACTCGGATCCTCCCCCAACGGAGAAGACCTTACCTTCACCGAACGCTTTAATCTGGGCTGTCCAATTTAATGGACAACCAAGATGATATTTTTTTTTTCTGAGACATTCATTCACTGAAACCTTGACCACCATGTCATCGTCGACCTCCGCGACAACATCCCTTCCTTCATTTTTGCAGTCGACGATGTGACGCCATTAACATTACTTGGTCACCTCCTGAGGGCTTTCCACATTTTGGAAGATGGGATCTCGATTATGTCCATGTTCCTCGCGAAGAACCAACTCTAGAATCCCGAAAGACCATGAAAACCCAACAAAGAAAGGGTTTGTAAGTGATTGAGTTCTGATGTGTGGGATTGCATGATTGAATTCTGGGTTTATTAATGCTTATTAACTTTTGTTTATGGCTCCAACAATGTACAACATTGAAGGTGCGGCTTTACTTGTGTAATTGAGTAGTTGGTGAAGATGAGCAGAATTAATTTTTGTATTTTAAATTCATTTCAATGTTCTAAAACAAATTTAGACCATGAAATCTGATAATAGGATCAATATGTCGATGGGTTTGTCTTACCTTGGGCTCATTGTGTAATACACATGCATCTACTGTGTTATGGCCTAACATACAGATAGTATGGTAGTTGTGTTACAATCAACTCATGCGATTATAAGGCAGTAACCCTAACCTCTGTAGAGAATGATATGGAAGTGAATGAATGAACTTTATTTTGTTATCCTTTATATTTTCTGCATTTTACTCTTTCAATCCCTATTTCTATATTTCTGATCCTATAAACTGGTATCAGAGCCCAGATCCAAATGGGTGAGGCAATTCTTTTTCAAGATTGCTTCAAGATTGCTTTAAGATTGATAATGAGAGATTCCGGGAAGAGTTTCGACTGAGCTTTTCAACGCCTTCCCAAGCCATGGCGAGGTCTTATAGATGGTTCATAAGACGAACGTTTACCAGTATCACAAGCCAGAGCTCCCTTCGTTTCTCTCTGCTGAGTTCCACCATTACTATATGTCATCACCCACCTGCCTTACTCATCATACTCCACCGCCTTCCACCTCTGTAAACACTAATTATTCCGATAACGGTCCATTTTACTCTCCACAGTACCAATCAGCACAACTACTGCCGTATCTCTACCCTTACTCACCCACACCATTGTCCACACCCACCTTCACCACTTCAGAGCTCAAGCCCACATCCATATCCACCCTGATGATCGTCACAACTTCCATTCCACTCCTACCAACCGTACAATTCACAACGCCGACTATTCTCTCTACTCTTACCCAATCATTCGTAGTTCACCGTACCCAAAAACCCAATCAATCCCTCGCCTCTTCTAATTTAATTTCTTCTACATTTTTGAAGATGCAGCTCCCCTCAATTCGTTCTCGACAAACCTTCGGAAATGGTCGCCGCCTATTCCGATGAGATTTCAGAACCATGGTAATTCAGCATATCATTTCTGTGAAGCTCCCCCGCAGGTAGCCGTCATTACAGATCCAGTTGTGCCGTTTGCTACCTCTTGTGATCCTCTGCTTAATTCAGGAGTGCAATCAATTGATATCGGAGTTACAAGCAGCTTACCACAAGTTTGTTAAGACTCAAGAACTTTGCAGTAAGAAACTCAACAATTCTGGGAATGATCCTTATCATTTATTGAACAATTCAGGCTTTATATATAGCCTTTACAACTTAACAGAAAAGAGAAAAACAAGCTCACGTTTCTTACTGAAGTAACGTGATATCTGCAACTAAAAATTCAAATACAGTAAACCAACATTCCCTTAGACTAGGGACTTATTTCAACAGAAAGCTAAACTTAAGGAAGAAGCTAACAAACACGCTGACTTCTTCACTTCATTCCCTCCCTTAAACTAGTTCCCAACTAGTTTAACTCAGGCACCTGACACACTCCTAGCCGTGCTCTGAACTTCTGGAAAGTATCCAAAGTGAGAGGCTTTGTCATCACATCAGCCAACTGATTTTGAGTTCCACAATGCACCAACTCAACAACACCATCTCGAGTCAAATCACGAAGGAAATGAAAGCGCACATCAATGTGCTTGCTTCGACCATGAAGTACTGGATTTTTAGATAATTGAATAGTAGAACTATTATCACAGAAAATTGTAGTGCACTTACTTTCCTTCAAACTCAGCTTCTCAAATATTCTTTTCATCCAAATAGCTTGACTGGCACACCCTGCTGCAGCAACAAATTCAACCTCCGTAGTAGATAAAGTAACAATTGGTTGCTTCTTTGAGGACCAAGCAACAGCTCCTGACCCCAGCATGAACACATACCCTGATGTGCTCTTACGATCATTCAAATCCCCAGCATAGTTACTGTCTGTGTATCCCACCAATTCCTCATCACCTCCTCTTTTGTAAAGAACTCCAAGCTCCATAGTGCCTTTCAAGTATCTCATAACCCTCTTAACTGCCACCATGTGCAATTCAGTAGGTTTTGACATGTACCTGCTCACTAAGCTCACTGCATGCATCAAATCTGGCCTAGTTGCAGTTAGATACATAAGGCAACCAACCATTTGCTTATACAACGTCTCATCAACTCGAACTCCAGTTTCATCTTGGAACAACTTGCAACCTGGTACTATAGGATTAAATACCTCATTGCAATTCTCCATTCTGAACTTCCTTAAGACATCTCGTGCATACTTCCTTTGGCATAGATAAATGCCATCTGCCTTTTGCAAAACCTCAATACCAAGAAAGAATCTCATTCTTCCCAAGTCAGACATATCAAATTCTTTAAGCATAGAACTTTTAAACTCAGCAAACATCAATTCATCATTGCCAGCATATATTAAATCATCAACATATAAACTGACAATGAGAATTTTACCTCCTTCTTTCACCTTGATAAGCAAAGTCTGCTCGCTATAGCACTTCTCGAACCCCTGACTCACAAAGTGTGCTTCGATACGACTGAACCAAGCTCGTGGAGCTTGTTTCAATCCGTATAAAGCCTTCTTTAGCTTGTATACCTTCTGTGGACATGTCTGCATTTCATAGCCTCTTGGTTGCTCTACATACACCTCCTCCTTGAGCTTTCCATGCAGAAAAGCTGATTTAACATCAAGTTGGTAGAGAATCCATCCTTTTTGAGCTGCAAGTCCCACAATCATTCTCACGGTGTCCATCCTTGCAACTGGTGCAAATGCTTCTGTGTAATCAATTTCTTGTTGCTGCACATATCCTTTAGCTACCAATCTCGCTTTAAATTTATCCAACTCTCCATTCTCCTTGAGCTTAGTCTTATATACCCATTTCAGCCCTATTCTCTTTGCACCAGTAGGAAGATCAGTGAGCTCCCAAGTATTGTTTTTCTCTATTGCCTTGATTTCCATGTCCATAGCTTTCCTCCAATTTTCATGCTTAACTGCGTCCTCAAAGTAAACCGGATCAGAAGAAGAAAACAAAGCTAAAGCCAAATTCTCACTTACATCTTCTTCTTCAGAGAGTCCCTCCCCACTCACATAATCACGCATCCATGGTGGTGGTCTTCTAACTCTTCCTTCCTCTGAACTCGATGACTGATCTTGATTCTCATCTTCTCCCTCTTCATTTGTCTCTTCATCAGTTTCCTTGACTCCATCACCAGCTGCTTCATCTTGATTTTCATCTACTCCATTGTTTTCTTCTTCATCACACCATTCTAATTCAGCCAGCACAGACTCATCATAGCTGTTATCCCAGTTCCAAGACTTGTCTTCTTCAAATACAACATCTCGACTCACTATCACTCTTTTTGCAATCGGATCATAGAGTCGATATGCCTTAGATTCTTCACTGATCCCCAACAATACACAAGGAAAACTTTTTCCCTCCAACTTCGTTCTCTTTACAGCAGGGACATGAACATGAGCTAAACAACCAAAAACCCTGAAATGCTCCACCGAAGGCTTTCTTCCGCTCCAAGCTTCTTCCGGGGTCTGATTCTTCACTGCTAATGTTGGACACCGATTCAAAACATAGAACGTCCAATTCACTGCTTCTGGCCAAAAAGTCTTTGGAAGCTTTTTCTCAAACAACATACATCGAACCATGTTCATGACTGTTCTGTTCTTCCGCTCTGCTACGCCATTTTGCTGAGGTGTGTAGGCTGCAGTTAATTGCCTTTTGATCCCATGGTCAGCACAAAACTCATTGAACTCAAAGGAAGTGAACTCCCCACCTCGATCTGTTCTCAAGCATTTAATATATTCTCCCACCTCTTTCTCAACATAATTCTTAAACCGTTTAAACATGCTCAATGCTTCTGACTTTTCTACTAAAAAATATGTCCATGCTTTTCTTGTAAAATCGTCAATGAAACAAATGAGATACCTCTTTTTGCTGTTTGAAATAGGAGAAATAGGACCACAAATGTCGGCATGAATGAGCTGAAGCTTCTCAGTAGCTCTCCAAATGCTTTTCTTTGGAACTGGATCTCTGTGCTGCTTCCCAATCAAACAATTTTCACATACTTCAGGCTGAGACTTAAAGTAAGGCATCCCTTCTACCATCTTCTTGTACTGCAATGTTCTTAGCCCTTTATAACTGAGATGACTATAGCGGCAATGCCACAAATGTGCTATGTCATGTGTGGGGGTGTAGAGATACAAAGGCTTCTGAGTACTAGAACTCCGTTGAGGCACTGAACTTGCAATCATAACAAACATTCGATTTGTAGTCATCTCAGTTGTCACAATCAACCCTCTCTTAGGATGATAGATCTTTAGCTTTCCATGTTGAATGAGAATTGCTAACCCCTTTTCTTGCAATTGACCAATGCTCAGTAAGTTATTCCTCAGTTCTGGTACATAATAAACCTCACTAATAACATGAGTGAAGCCTCTTACTTTCAATCTCACCTTGCCTCTGCCTGTTACCTCCATTCTTGTATTGTTTCCCAACTTCACTCTATGCTTGAAGTCTTCATCAAGATCACAGAACAAGCCTTTGTCTCCACTCATGTGATTGCTGCACCCCGAATCTAAGAACCAAATATCTTCTCTTTGAGCACCACTTGCCTCCACATAAGCCATGAGTAACATCTCTTCTTCTTCTCCCAACTCAGCATAATTTGCTTCTTTGTCCCAGCTTGGACACTCAAACTGAAAGTGTCCAAGTTTGTGACATTTGAAGCACTCTACAGTGGCTTTGTTGTATATCTGCCATCTTCCTCTTCCTCTACCCCTGTAAGCGCCTCGCCCTCGTCCTCTTTCACCTCTGCTTCTTTCTTCAACAGCAACCTTCAAGACCTGTTCTTCACCACTAGTTCTCCGAAATTTCTGCTCATGCACAATCAAAGAGCTTTGCAACTCATCCACAGTGAGCCGATCAATGTCCTTGGACTCTTCTATGGAACAGACAATATAGTTGAACTTCTCTGTAAGGGTACGCAAAATCTTCTCCACTATCTTCACATCCTGCATATCCTCTCCATAATTCCTCATGTCATTAGCCACCATCATGACTCTAGAGAAATAGTCTGTGACCGATTCACCCACCTTCATCTCCAGTACCTCAAAATCTCTCCGAAGTGCTTGGAGATGTGCACGCTTAACTCTGACATTCCCTTGGAACTTCCGCTTCATGGAGTCCCACAGTTGCTTTGCGGTGTCCTTCTGAAGAATAGTCTTCAAGATTGACTTGTCAATGGACTGAAAAAGATAGTTTTTGACCTTTAAGTATTTCAACTTCAGATCATCCAGAGTTCTTCTTTGTGTCTGGCTCAGCACCTCTTCTTCTGCAGGCTCAACATAGCCTCTTTCAACAAGGGTCCAGTATTCCTTCGATCTCAGAAGGTTTTCCATGAGCATACTCCAATGATCATAGTCTCCATCGAACTTTGGAATGCTCAGCAAACTCTGCCCTTCGTTTGCTGCCATCTCGCAAACTTTTCCTCACAGTGTTTCACTCTTTCTCCCTCTCGTTAGGATGCTGCAGATCCTAACTTATCACACAATCAGGCCCCTTTGTGGGGCTCTGATACCACAATGTTAAGACTCAAGAACTTTGCAGTAAGAAACTCAACAATTCTGGGAATGATCCTTATCATTTATTGAACAATTCAGGCTTTATATATAGCCTTTACAACTTAACAGAAAAGAGAAAAACAAGCTCACGTTTCTTACTGAAGTAACGTGATATCTGCAACTAAAAATTCAAATACAGTAAACCAACATTCCCTTAGACTAGGGACTTATTTCAACAGAAAGCTAAACTTAAGGAAGAAGCTAACAAACACGCTGACTTTTGTGGTGTTTTCGAGGTGACACTATTGGAAACTCATTCAATTTTGTTCACTCAGTCTAACCCCAAATTTTGTGTGCAAAAGTCGTTAACTGAGCAATTTATTTCTATCCCTGCCCCATTGAGCAATGACGAGCCCATAGTTGCTGGGAGCGAGCAACTAATCATGATAGGTGATGATAAAAAATTAAATGAGAATAATGGAGACCTGCATGGAGAATTGTCCTTAAATGGAATTTGATATGCTTCTTGGCCACGGGGTATATGTCACTTGAGGTACATGATTCTTTAATTGATCATTCTCACTTTTTGTGAATGCTGCTGCAAGTGTGCTTAATTATGATAATATTGCTAAAGTTTTCGGTGGCTATGGTTTGAGAAGTGTTTTTAATTATGAGAGTGATATCTGTGATTAGAACTGGTTTCTTAACAAAATATGATTGTGAATGGAAGCCTATGCATCTCATTAGTTGGTTTGAGACATTTGATGACAATGCAGATATGAGTTTTGTTAACAGTGGGAAGGAATTTCAGTCAACAATTGCTGTAGTCACATATAAGATATTTTTCAGGGATAAATGTCATGGTCCTGAATTTTCTATGTCATTGGTGTCATCAAATTTGTTTGTAAGCCTACCTATGAACACATCAATGATGGGAACTCTTCTAGCTACAATACGGAATTGGAAGGATTCAATTTTCATAGCCGTACAAGAAACATTGAGACCACAATTTTGGTGTTGTACCAATGGCTCCAAGATTCCTGGATGGTGAATCTATCATTTCTCATTAAACATAAATCCATTTATCATCAAGGGTCTTCTTCCTATGCAACAGTTTTTATTCTTCTCAATGATGTGTTAGGTGTCTCTTCGGCAATGAATTGTTATAGCCACATTGCTTCAATTCTCATGGTGCCTTGTTATAGCTGTCATTGAGAATTTGAACTTCATCGACTTGAGCCACCCTGTATCACTTATATTCATGCATTTATAAACCATTATTTTGAAAAACGTAAGAGAAGCCTCATGCCTCTGTTGGGTATTCGAAGTGACATCTGGGTTTGCTCTTGCATAAATATAAGGATGGTTATCCAAGCATTCAAGTTCCATATTGCACTACTGATAAGCTTGGCTTGCAAAGTTTATGAGCAACAACTTCTGGGTGTTGCAGCCACTGTCATATTAATGTATTCATATCCTCTACACTGTTCATTGGACGATACTGAATTCAGACTTACAGTGCTCAGTTGTATTCATTGTTGGGCATGCCTTGTTCAGGTGCTTGAGATAGAGATTAACAAGTTTTCCTTCTATGCAAATATGGTCTATTCTGCGTCTGAGACACCATTGTTTTGTTTCATTCCATACTGTGATATCAACAAGTTTCCAACAGTTTTACATGAATTCATTTGCCATGACACACTGGTTCCCCCACTGACAAAGGCAAATGTGTGCCTCGGAGAATGATGCAGAGTGGTGACCTGTTTTATCTCATGATTGGGAAGCATGATGATGTACATTGTAATCTGATGCTATGTAACGTTTATTTTGGGGAGATAAGACCTGATATGCACTCATTCGAAATGGAATACTGCTGCAGTTTATTTCATAGTGAGGTCCAAGCGAATTTGGTGAGGATGTTTGCATCTGAGATTTTTTCCTTTCCAAGCTACTGTGTAATTTTGGAACTTGATACCAAGACACCTGGAATTGCTTCTATTGGTGAGCTTTTTAGTCAAATAGTACAACCCCACTTGTGCATTGCTATGGTTGAAGTGACCGCCACTTATACTCTATCTACACCTTTAATTGGTGCTGATGATGTGATGAAAAATAGAGCTACCCACATATCTCTAACTGAACCTCTAACTCTGGCTTGTAACTTTAATGGCGCATCATGTTATCGGCATTGCTCCAATGATGAGGTATTTGTCTCTTACAGCCTCTTCAGTAGTTACTGTTACTTTCCGTATTATGAGTCATTCTTTGGTGAATCATATTGCTATGCTGCTTATTCTTGAGATTTTGAAGGAATATGGTGTCATCGTTGTGCTCCCACCTCGGGTATGTCTGTGCACACTAGCCTGTGTGCAAGCTCTTTCCTTAGGGGAGTATCACCATCACAAGCCTTTGAATTGGTATTTTAGTGTTGATGGCGCACGACAACCCAGTTCCCAATCTAAATCTGTGCAGCATGCTAAATTTGTTACAAGCCAAATAAGTGGTGTTGAAAAAGCAGGTTTCAATGTGATGACAGTAGAGCCGCAACTACATTTGTGCAATTTTAGTTTTGGCGAAGTGGATGTCAGGAACAACTTTGCAGTGTTACATGAACATATCCTTTTCTTTGTTGAAGCTTGTTACCCTCAGGACCCTATTGCTCAGATGTGGCCGATTATACATGTTGGTATCTTGGCACAGATAGTGCGAGATCAAGTATAAGGTTTTTCTGACAATGTCTTTCACTTCCACCAAGCTCACTCTTCTTTATGGACAAGTACGTAATATGTGGTATCAACGCTCATCTATTGTTGATCTACGCATTTTATGCTTGATTCTTAACGTCTTTCGCTTTACATTTATCTTTGTTTTGACCTTAGTAAATATGTTTTTAACTTATTTTATGTTTTTAGGTTGAAAATAAATGAAGAACAATAAAGGAGGCAAAATGGAGCAAAAGCGTAGAAAAATGAACAATCCTATTTCGACTAGAAATCCTTGTTAGAGTAGAAGTCCTTGGGAGAATAAGAAAGTGAATTCGAAACACATGTGCAAAATATTTGCTAAAGTGAAGAGGAAGTGTCCGGATCTTTCCTAATTGATGAAGGAAACATTTCTTAATTGTGATTGGAGAAGAATTGAAATCCTAGTCCACCTAAAAGAAGGATTTGTCACGGGCTTGCTTTTTTATTGAAAATGTCGACCCTATTGCTGAATGTGAGACCAAATTACTCAAGAATGGATCAAGATTAATGAAGATGAGTCAAAGACCAAGAGCATATTCAAAGAAGCACAAAGAAAGAAGATGGATTAAAATAAATTATCATAAATCGGCCTTTGTATATCAGTCCACTTCGAAAGACCACTGTGAACAGATCCGGATGAATCTAGACATGGTTAGCATATGGTTGGAAAGATATAGAAATCTAGTTTCTAACACAATTTGGATTCCTAGAACGAGAGAAATTCCTGTTTTTGTGGAGAAGGGTCAGGTTACCCGGGTGGAGTAGTTAGAGTCCTAGAAGAAGTCGAATTAGGCTTTCCTTCTCCTATATAAAAGGGAGCTCGGCCTCAAAGCAGATCATCACTCATTTTAGAAGCCAAAACTCTGCCTAAATACTCTTCCTCTCCTCCCAAAGTCGAAATCATCCAAGAAGCCGCCCTCCATCCACAAAACAGCCTCCTTTCCGCCAAGAACTCTCTAAGGCAAATTCCTTGAGTGTTCTCCACCTTCATTGAAGAATCGTTCGAGCTTTGTACTAGGGCAAATTCCCGAAATAAAAAGTGTAACATGATTCCTTTCATTTTCTTCTTCTTGTATGAATTTTCAGATTTGAAATATTGGTTTTATGGAGTATTTTGGTTTTGTAACTTTAAATGTTTTATGTGATCTGCCATGTATTGATTTCTTTACGGAAAGCATGTTATACTTAATGCATCAATTTAGACCAAGGAAAATTCCTTGTTTAGGTTGATAGATATGTTATAAGGCAAATTCCTGAAGCATGAAATATGAAACGCATGATTTTAGCTAAAGACTTAGATATTAATAGGTTGCATATAATATGACTAAGTTGTTAGAGTTAGTTGAAAAAGATGAGATGATTACTTGTAAATATATTAGTTAGTGTTTACTTTCGGTCTAGTAAGCTTAGAATTTAGGGTTCTAAATCTGTTTGGTGGCCATTATTTGTTTAATTTCTTAGATTATAAAAACCAACTTATAAAACCCCCCTAAACCATAGCGTAATCATGCATGCACCCTCAATCGCCGGTTAAGAACGATACCCTATTTACCAATGCTACATCTACAACAAAGGGTTTTAATTGCATGTACGTTTTGAGTGATTTCTAAGTGTTTATTTAAGAGTTGGTTTTAGCGTGTATCAATTTTGGCGCTGTTGCCGGGGATTGTAGAGAATTGTGTGATTTTTTTTGTGTAAATATGTTTTTATTTTCTGTTTTCGGAACTGTACACTGCCCTATTTTGTGTAAATTATTTGACATAGCTAGAGGTCCCCTAAAAATCTGAAATTTGCAGAACTGTTTGGTTTTGTGTCTTGTTTGTGCCTGTAAAATTTCATTGCATTCGGACTAGCCAATAGTTCTGTAAAAATTCGACAATTAGCTGTGTTCAATTTTGTGCGATTCTGGAATTTGCATCTGTTCTTTGTGAATATGTGAAATTGTGTATATAGAAAACATGTCTATAATTTCAAAATTTATATACTTGTTTACAATTCAATACTTTTCTTTTACTTACAATTTAATTTACTTTTACAGCATACATGTTAAAAGTAGTCTTTGATTTAAATTTAGTACATAAGTTTGGTTGATTAAGTCACATTCTTTGGAATAGATGGCGCCTCTTTTTCTTGTTTATCTCCTTAAATCCTCATGATGTGTGGATTTCATCACCGCATACCATAACCTAAGTGAAGTTATGGACATGAGGTTGATGGCGGAGTCTACAAAGGACTTGAGGGAGTGTAAATTTTCGAAAGATTGGCTGAATGTCAGACATGGTGTCTAGAAACGGGTTATGACTAGTGAGAGGTTCTGGATCTAAGAAAGACTAACACCAATAGAGTATATACCATTGGCCCGGTTAGCCTCGGGGGTTTTTTGTCGAAATTAGTTCTTCCTCTTGCGTTATCTTTATCCCTAACTGATCATGTTTTTTGATTGAACCAAGGCTGATTGATTGCAAGTTTATACTTTATCGCGCGGGTCGCACGTCCAATGAACGATCTAAAGATCAAGCCAGTGTACTCTCTTTAAATCAAAAGATGCAACTCAAAATACAAAATACTTGTGCATAATACTTAGAAATTTTCGTGTGTTTGTACATTAGTAAATGTATTAAACTTGTAAAGGATTAATCACATTGCATTTTAGCTTGCATAACCTTCTTGCGGCTTTGTGATGCTCGGATTTCATCACCGGGTACCCTAACCTAAGTAAAGTTAGGGGCATGAGGCCAAAAGAAAGGCCACGTTGGATTCATAATTTAGCACGTAACTTGTGTGTTTTATGCAGGTTTCTAACGTTTTCTCTTATGTATTCACTCCATACTTCACTTAGGTTCTTGTTTGATTCATTTGGATGACGATTTAAGTGTGTTATGCATGAATTTGATGTGATTATTGTGTGCTTGCATTTTAACATGTATATATGTGTTTCTAACGTTTATTCTAAGTCTCGCATTGTATATATGCCTAATTTTGCAGAAAACGTGTATATTGTGTCTTAGCTTGTTTTTAGATCATTTTCACCATTTTGCATACATTTTAGGATCTCTAGAACCTTGCATTCACATTTAAATTACTTAGAGTGTCTAACTTAATGTTTTAGAATGTTTTTATAACTTTTGTGTCATTTTAGTATGTTTTTGGCTTGTTTGAATTTGTTTGGCTTGTTTTGGTGTGCTTTAGTGTTTTTTTTTTTCCTTTAATTTCCAACGTTTTTTTTTGTTAGTATCTTCTATTCCTTGTGTATTCTTTTGATACTAACACTTGATTTTTGGTGGATGATCAGATTCTATGAATGTTCAGTTCCCATTCGACTCCTAATATTGATATCCAAGCACTTACACATCGTCTAAATCGTTTGGGGTCTCAAGTGGATCCTAGGGAGCAAGACATCGATCAACCTCTCATTGAGGAAGGCATTGACTCTCCACATTCATCCTATCACTCCACCGAGCAGTTTTTAGAAGAGGAACAAGAAGAAATGGCCAATAACAACAACATCCTGCCCAATAATGAGAGGCGATCTCTTCGCCAACGTACTTGCTTAACTGAGTGGAGTAGTGGTCCTTCGTGCATACGATTCCCAAATCCTCAAGAGGACAAGAAGGACATTGAGCTTAAGAGTGGTTTCCTTCACAGTTTGCCTACCTTTCAAGGAATGTCCCATGGAGATCCGAACATGCATTTAAAGCAATTTCAGTTTGTATGTTTGAGCATGAAGCCCTCGGATGCGGATGAAGAACTCTTGAAACTCAAGGCATTTCCCTTCACCTTGACGGAAAGAGCTCAAACTTGGCTTATGGAACTCCCACCGAATCACATCACCTCTTGGAAGCAATTAGCGGATGCTTTCCTAAGCAAGTATTTTTCGGCCTCAAAGATTATTGTTTGGAGGAAGAAGATCACGGGAATCTCACAAGCAGCCGATGAGTCATTTGGCCAATACTACGATCGTTTCAAGGTTTTATGTGCCAGTTGCCCTTCCCATGGTTTTTCGGAGACCAATCTCATGAACTACTTCTATGATGATCTCAAACCGATTGATAAAGAGCTTCTTGATGTCGCTGCAACCGGAGCATTCATGGACTTAGATGAAGCGGAAGCTCGTACACTTTTGGAGAACCGAGTAAATAATGATGCTCAATATGGGATGGCTCCACGAAAATCAGTGCATGAAGTGAGTTCAAAGCAAGGGACGGATGAGAAGTATGACAAGCTAGCATCTATGCTAGAAAAAGTACTAGAACTCAAAACTAAGAGAGCCAAGGCAAGCCTAGGATCTGTTTGTGGTGTTTGCCATATGCAAGGGCACCATAATGATCCATGCCCTACAATAACAGAGCAAAATAATGAGGCAGAGCAAGTAAATGCGATTGGCATATATCAAAGGGGCCAACGTTACAACAACTACAATAACAACAATTTTGGCAACCGAGATCATCCGGGTTTCAAGTGGAGTAGCAATGAGGGATGTTTGAACCCTACGGCACCTCAACAAGGTTATCAATGTGCACTATTTCAAGCAAGGCCGCCACTACCTCAAGCATCTTTGCAACCTATGCCTCAAGCTCCTCCGGTCCAACAACAATTCACTAATCCGGACTATGACAAGATGTTGGCCCAACTGTCTGCTTCAACACAAGTGCTCTTGGACAGAATAGCAAAAACGAAGGAGACATTGGATAGTCATGGCCAAGATATATCCGAGATGAAGAAGCAAATGGACCAAATCGTTGACTTCATAGGCCAAGTAAGGGAGAACGGACAACTACCTCCTCAAACACTTCCAAACCCATGGAATGTAAGTGCTATGGTTACTAGGAGTGGGAAAACGTTGGTATCTCCTTTGCCAAAGACAAGCAAGACGCCTCATCATACCATTTTTGAGGATGAAGACTTAGAAGAAGATCCGGCAACTCAAGGGGCCGGGAAGAAGAAGAATGTGGCATCTAACGCCACAAAGACACAAGTCACCATGCAATCTGCCCCAAACAAAGGTATTAACCCTATCCCTTCATGTTTGGTTAATACTAATGCTTCGTTTTCTCGTGCACCATTCCCACATAGGTTAACTAAATCTAAGAAGGATGTTCAATACGATGACATCTTGGACATCTTTTGGAAGGTGCAAGTAAATCTGCCCTTGATAGAGTGCATCAAGCAAGTGCATATCTATGCTATGTTTCTAAAAGAGCTATGCACCCAAAGGAGGCAAACGAGAGCGAATGAGGTTGTGAAGGTGAATGCAACCGTTTCAGCGGTATTGCAACGTCGGCTACCCCCCAAATTGAAGGATCCGAGGAGTTTTTCCGTTCCTTGTGTGCACTACAAGAAAACATCACTTAGACCACGAAAACGTAATTGTTCCTTGGTCCAAGTGACACCTGGATGACGGAGACTTCTCCGTCGTCCAGGTGTTACTTGGACGACGGAGATGGTATTCTCCGTCGTCCAGGTGCCCATCTGGACAACGAAGAAGTCTTCGAGGTCAAGGTGATCACCTGGACGACGGAGATGGTATTCTCCGTCATCCAGGTTCCCACATGGACCTCGGAGACTTCTCCGTTGTCCAGGTGCTCACCTGGACGACGGAGATGGTATTCTCCGTCGTCCAGGTGCTCACTTGGACAACGGACCGACACGCCGTGGTCCGAGTAACGTCCACTTAGACGGCGTACCGACACCTCCGTCGTCTAAGAGAAGCATTATATAAGCGCGATGCCAAACTCTCTTCCTCTCCCGCGGGAAAGTTTAAAGAGTGAAGAAGAAGGAAAAGGGATCTCCGCTGACTAGCTAGCTAGCTTAACTGATATCGAGATCGAAGCAGGCCATGCCAGCAGGTACGTACGCAGTTAAAATTTGCTTAATATATATTTAGTTAAAACGTACATATATACATACATGGATGTTAGCTACACATATTAAATTACGTAATTGATGGATGTAGATCGAGTACGTATAATTAAGCGTAAATTAATGGACTAATATATATGTAATAATTAATTAATTATAATATTTTGTAGCAGTATGGACAAGAGTTGGATGAAGTTGAAGAATAGTGTCCGGTATATGGATGGAATTAGTGAATTTGTGAATTTTGCGATAGAACATGGTCAGGGAAAGAAGCGTTTCAGGTGTCCGTGCTAGAAATGTCTTAATTGTCAGTATGTGGAGGTTAATGTTATGGTGCAACACCTGTACGAAAATGGTATGATGTGGAGTTACACTACATGGAGCGAGCATGGTGAAGCAGTAGAGTTCAGCTCAGCAGACTTCAGCTCAGGGTACAGTTACCAGGGTGCCTTATCCAGCGGCAGTGGTGCCGGACCCCCAACTTGCAACCCAACTGCAGATTTGGTCCATGATGCGTTTCCGGGATTTAGTCATGGTGGACACCAACACCAAGACGGAGGTTACAGTACCACTCATGAGCATGATGACACATTCCCCGCTGCTAGCTTGGCCACTGACACTAGTGAGATGGATAAGTACAACCGGATTCTGCTACTTGAAGCGCAGACCCCGGTGTTCCCTGGATGTCGAGAGAATGTGTTGCAATATGTGATGGAGCAAATGAAGATAAAAGTGAAGCACAAAATGTCAGTGAGTGCTTTTGACGAAATTCAGAAGCAAATATGTAAGTTGCTTTCTGATGATCACAATCTTCCTAAATCTCATTATAAGGTTAGAAATATCTTGAGCAGCCTCGGCCTAAAGTACAGGATAATTGACGCATGTCTGAATGATTGTGTGCTATTTTACAAAGAGTATAAAGATTTGGACTATTGTCCCGTATGTGGCCAGTGCAGATTCCAGGTGAATAGGAAGAGTTCGAAAAAGAGAATTCCTGTGAAAGTTGTTCGATATTTTCCCTTGATTCTCAGATTGCAGTGCCTGTACATGTCTCTACACACAGCACAGGCGATGCGATGGTACGTAGAAAAGCGAATAGATGACGATGTTCTGCGACACGCCGCAGATGGGGAGGGTTTCAAACATTTCGACAGAGAATTTGGAGACTTTGCTGCAGAGGTTAGAAATGTTAGACTCGGCCTATCTACAGACAGATTCAATCCTTGGGGAAGTAATAACTCCGCCGTCAGCACTTGGCCAGTTATTCTGATGCCGTACAACTTGCCTCCGTGGATGTGCATGAACAAGGAATTTAATTTCCTTACTGTACTAATTCCAGGTCCTAAATCTCCAGGGAAGTGCTTAGATGTCTACCTCAGACCTTTGATCGACGAGCTGAAACTGTTGTGGGAAAATGGAGTCCCAACTTATGACAAATTCACTGACACGATGTTCACGATGAGGGTTGCCGTAATGTGGACGATCAGCGATTTTCCAGCGTATGGGATGTTGGCAGCCTGCAATACAAAAGGATATAATAGATGTCCTATATGTTTGGACGATGTGAAATCTAGTTGGCACGCGGGGAAGGTGTGTTACTTGGGTCACTGTAGATGGCTTCCTCACGACCACCCCTGGCGACAGGATAAAGCTCATTTTGACGGGACGGTAGAGAACAATCCTAAACCCCGTAGTTGGTCGGGCGAAGAGATTTTAGAGAGGTTGAGCTATTTCGACTTTGGTGTGTTGACCAATGACGCGGATGTAAAGAAATGCAATCCAATTCCTCCACATGATCTCAGCTATTGGCATCACAAGAGTATATTCTTTGAACTCCCTTACTGGTCGAAGTTGAAGCTGAGGAACAACATGGACGCGATGCACATAGAAAAGAATGTGTGTGACAGCGTGGTGGGAACAATTCTCGGTATTAAGTTCAAGACTAAAGATACTCCCAAAGCGCGCAAAGATCTGGAATCAATGAATCTACGTCATCCCTTGTGGTTGAGGAAGGATAGGAAATGAGTGTACAACAAGATGCCAGCTGCACCTTACACAGTGAAGCCGACACTTAGACGTTTTGTATTTCACTGGTTTAAGGGCGTTCGTTATCCGGTTATGTATACAGCTACTATAACTGGAGCAGTGGACGAGGTGCAACACAAGTTTGTTGGTCTAAAGACACATGACTATCACGTTATGCTGCAACGTCTGATTCCAGTGGTAATTCGACCATATTTGCCTCGCGGCGTCGTAGAACCAATAGTGGCATTGTGCAGATGGTGGCAGAGGTTATGCGCCAGAGAATTAAAGAAGTCAGATGTGGTGGAATTGCAACAACAAATTGTGCACATCATTTGCAAACTAGAGAGGATTTTTCCCCCTGCTTTCTTTGACATCATGATTCACCTAATGATCCACCTGCCCGAGCAGGTGCTCATTTCTGGTCCGGTCAAGTACACTTGGATGTATCCTCAAGAAAGGTACGTACAACTAATTAATTATACAGGTTTTTCGATTCATAATTTGTTCCACTGGAGATTACTAGCTAGCTATATGTACTTATTCTTATTGTACGTTTGATTTTGTAGACAACTTGGACAGTATAAGTCATTCGTCAAAAACAGGTCGGCCCCGGATGGCTCTATAGCAGAGACATACCTAATGCATGAGTGTGTTACTTACTGCAACAGGTACCTCAAAGATCCACCACCTCCCACTGCCGCCGATCCCAGTGCCCGCATCAATCTTTCTGTCGTCACCAATGTCGTCCGACCGTTTAGATGAGTATTAAAGGAATCGTTAACACGGGATGAACTTATTGAGACACATTGGGTAGTGTTGCGAGACTGTGACGAAGTTGAGCCGTACATGATGTCATATAGGGAGAGGCTTCAGGCGTTAAATCAAAACAAGAGTTCGGCGTGGATTGAGAAAATAGTTAAGAAGAAGTTTCCTGATTATTTCTTCCAATGGGTACGTACGTACGTCTCGGTATTTAGTAATTTATATACATATCGATCATATTTGTAGAAAGTAAACCCTTATATTTACCCATTTTCGCAGATGATTGATCCGAAAAATCTGAAAACCACGGGGGGTGGTGGTCATGGCCAAAGCACTTGCTAGCAGGGAAGCCGATTAAACACTATATTTATCCCGGATGTTTTGTGAACGGTGTAAAGTTCCATTCATTGGCCCGAGATGAAGGAAGAAGAACACAAAACAGTGGGGTAGCGGTTGGGAAAGACAATGATCTATATTACGGGGGTATTGTAAATGTGGTTCAGCTATTTTACGGGAATGATGTCAACGTTTTCCTATTCAAGTGCAGATGGTTCAAGTGTACAAAAGAAGACCTGGGACTATTATCAGTCGATACAAACTCAAGCTGGTATGAGGATGAGCCTTTCGCTCTCGCCACCTTAGTTAGGCAGGTGTTCTATCTCGACGATCCGAAAGCAGGTGAAGGGTGGAAAATAGTGAACCATATCTCTCATCGAGGAATATGGAATACAGAGACAATTGAAGGGACACCGGCGACGACTGAAGATGCTGCTGAACCAGAAAGAGACATTCCTGCCTATCAAGAGCCTAATATTTCTGTCATCCGCTCCGATATAATGGACCTGGTTCAAGATGGTGAACGGTTACCCATGCCTGATGGTTGTACAGATCTAACTGAAGATGAGATTATCGATGCCATTAATGAAGAAGATGAAGAAGACGAGCAGGATGAGGACGCGGACGAGGACTCAGGTTATTCGTCGGACGATGTTGAGTATGATGACGAGGATGAGCAATCGGATACCGGGGACGAGGATGATGACGATTATGATGAAGACTACTTAACTAAGACGAGAAAAATTAATTGGTAATTAATTTATGTAATTATTGTAATATATGATGCATCATCGATCAATAATTAATATAAATATTATAAGGAGGAGAATGCATGTATATATGTACGTAGATCTTAATATTTTTGTACTTAATTAATTAATTACACGCGTCCATGCTCGATCATATCGGATCGACCGACGTACGTAAATTAAATTAAATTAATTAATTAATCCGAATTATATATATATATATATCCTGGACAACGGAGAAATTAATTTCAGGTTTCGCCTTTTGGGTATTTTGGGCTTTGGATAGTCAAAAAGGTGAAAGCTTTCTATTATGTCCAAGAAGCTTCCTCAAGAAGCTTTCGTTCGTTTAATTGTTTTTAAATAATATTTATGTGTAAATTAGATTAATTATGGGTCCCTATATATGATTATATTGTGAGAGATTAATGAAATAAATGTTTCAGAAATTATACTATATTATTCTATGATTGATTATCTCATGTGATAGTATTATTGTGAGCACAAATGTAGTATATATATATATGTTGTTTTAATTACGGCGTTAAATCTATATATCATGCCAGAAGGAAGGTTCATACATAAATACCTTGAGCTATCTACTTAAACCCTCGACCCTAAATCTAGCAGATCGGATCGATCGATCATTTTTTTAATTGTCGACTTGAATCAGAATAATTGAACGGACACACAAATGACCTTGGACACCCTAAACCATAAGGCCCTAACCCCTGAATTTAGGGTTTTCACACTTGGACGACGGAGATGAGATTCTCCGTCGTCCAGGTACTAACTAGGACGACGGAGAAAATTATTTGCGTCGTCCAAGTGAAAAACCCTATACCCTAAACTGTAAGGCCCCCTAACCCCTGAATTCAGGGTGTTTGAACCTGGACGACGGAGATGAGCTTCTCCGTCGTCTAGGTACTAGTCTGGACGACGGAGAAGCTCATCTCCGTCGTCCAGGTTCAGAGATCCTATACCCTAAACAGTAAGTCCCCTAATCCCTGAATTCAGGGTCTCTGAACCTGGACGACAGAGATGAGCTTCTCCGTCGTCCAGGTACTAACCTGGACGACGGATAAGCTCATCTCTGTCATCTAGGTTCAGAGATTTCGTAATTTTTTCTAAGACAACGACCATCTAGACCATCTTCCAATGCATATTCTTTTCGTCAAGACTTTAGAGTAAACAATTCTTGGTGTGTGAGCTTCGACGGTTCGAAAATCGGAGTTGCAAAATGTCTTGTATCCACGTTTCCGGTTTGTGAAATTCTCGGTTTTGCGGTTGATTGTGCCGATGAAACACTTCACGAACTTATTATTTTCTGAAAATTATTGTAATTATATATTATGTTACGGCGAACATATCCAATGGTTGTTTTGTCCAAATTCAATTTCGTTAATACTCTGGTGCAAATGAGCCTATACTTATGAACCATTAAGTTGTAAAGATTAGTAGATACTTAACAAGTTTAAAGACATAAAATTATTCGTCGTTTCAAATCTAACTGTTCATATATACGATGCGTTCATCGATATTGTACGACTATTTCATTCGAATGACAGATCGCTAAATTCCTAGTGAATTAATTTTTAAATTTTTTTCACGTAATTTGAACCTGGACGACGGAGATGGTCATTCTCCGTCGTCTAGGTTCAAAAACCATGGCGTTTCATTTTAATTTTTTTTTTCAATGTAAATTTCACTTGGACGACGGAGATGGTCATTCTCCGTCATCCAAGTTTAAAATTATGGCGGTTCGATGTGTCGCCTTAATTTTCAGTGCCGCTTCAAATTTCACTTAGACGACGGATAATCAATTCTCCGTCGTATAAGTTCAAATTTATGGCAGTTCCAAACGTCCCGCCGATTAATTGGGCGCCGTTTCAAAATTTTGAAACGGTCACTTAGACGACGGAAAAGCGCGTTTCCGTTGTCCAAGTCCGCTTAGACGACGGAAAACAGCGCTCCGTCGTCTAGGTGAACGCATATATATAGAACAGTCCCACCCCTCCTTTTCTCATTCCATCTCCTCTCCTCTCCTAGCTTCTCTCCTCTCCTCTCCTCTCCTCTCCTCTCCTCCGGCCTTCCTCCTCCGGCGACGCTCCGGCGACTCAAATTTCGGCATGGTTCCCCCTCTCCGACGACTCTACTCCGACGATATTCCGGCGAGGTAATAATTCTATTTTTTAATTAATTCACATTATTTCTATTTAAGTAATTATTTAATTGGTAAATAGTTTTAAATAATTAGTAATTATAATAATTATTTAGTTGTTCTATATAATAGTTGTAATTATAATAATTATTTAGTTGTTATTATTAATAAGTAGTAATTATAATAATTATTTACATGTTATTATTAATAAGTAAATAATAATTAATAGTTGTAATTATAATAATTAGTAATTATAATAGTTTTAAATAATTAGTAATTATAATAATTAGTAATTAATAATAATAATTATTAGTAATTTTGAATTTTGAAGTATTTTTAATAATAATTAATTATATTCGTAAATGAATAATTATTATTAAATGCATGATAAATAATAATTCATTATTGTCATTATTTCTTGTTTTAATTAATAGTATAATTTGTGATTATTATTGCATGTAATTAAAAATTATTAATTGATAATTATGTCTATTTTCTAGTAAATTGCATGGTAGTACGTCTTTGATTTAAATTTAGTACATATGCTTGGTTTATTAAGTCGCACTCTTTGGAATAGATGACGCCTCTTTTCCTAGCTTATCTCCCTAACCCCTCGTGATGTGTGGATTTCATCACCGCACACCATAACCTAAGTGAAGTTATGGACACGAGGTTGAGGGCGGAGTTTGCAAAGGACTTGAGGGAGTGTAAATTTTCGAAAGATTGGTCAAATGTCGGACATGGTGTCTAGAAACGGGTTATGGCTGGTGACAGGTTTTGGATCTAAGAAAGACGACACCAATAGAGTATATACCATTCATTTGGTTAGCCTCGGGGTGTTTTGTCGAAATTAGTCCTGCCTCTCACGTTATCTCTATCCCTAACTGGCCATGTTTTTCGATTGAACCAAGGCTGATTAATTGAAAATTTACACTTTATCGCGCGGGTCGCACGTCCATTGAACGACCCAAAAAGCCAAGCTAGTGTACTCTATTTAAATCTTAGCCGCACTTAATTAGCGTAAATTTTTGTATATAATTATTATGGTAATCAGTTATTTTAACAACGTACTCCTAGGTTTAAATGGCTCCGTCCGGCAAGAAAAAAGCCCAACAGGAAGCAGAAGATGCTATTCTCCGCCGCTTGGCGGACTAAGTCGGTTGAGTTGAACAGGAGGGCAACGACGCCCTCAATCCGGACCCTTCAGCGCCCTCTGGGGAAATTCCCGCTGCCCCATTTATCTCCAGCGGTGATGACGACCCCTATTCAACTCCGACGCCCGGTACCGGTTCAACATCAAGTACTCAGATGTCCTCGACCTCTGAATCTATCCTCTACAGCGCCCGGCGTAAGCAAAGGAGGGCCCCGACTGACCCGGAACCGAAAAGGACACGCGGTCTCGTTTAAGGCGGCAAAGCGGAGAAAATTTGCAAGGTGACCGGGAAAAAGATCCACTTTCCCTACGACGAATTCACCGGTAGTCCTCCCACACCTCAGTTAGCAAGTCTCTCGGCGCATAGCATATGGTCAATCCTTCGTAGCCGGGTTCGTCTCACTGCCCCTACTTGGAAGGAGGTGCCGGATGATGAGAAGGTGCAACTCTTTAAAGAACTTTCGGTACGTAATACGTACAACTTTAGTTATTATATAATATTGTTAATATTAGTTATAATTTCATAATATATACGATTATAATTTTCTATTTATTTCTGATAGGAACAATTTGAGGTGGATCTGACACCGGTGATGTTGAGGCATATCAACCAAACCGCCAACTCCTTCTACCGTGATTGAAAGTACAGGCTCCATCAGTACTTCGAAAATATCGGTCCCGTGCCTACCCCCGTAGAGCTGCGTGGGGATAGAGAAGATGAGTGGCAGTGGTTGTGTAATTAACCACTTTCAAAATGAAGAATTTAAGGTGTTTACTTTTTTTATTTCAATTAAGATAATTGAATTATTTTAATTTTAGTTACTTATTAATTTTTTAATGATTTAATTATGTTTTCTAACAGAAATTCTCCGAAGTCAACAAAGCCAACCGGGGGAAGAAGGACAAACACCATACTTCCGGCGCCAAGCAACTCATTCAAATAGCCAAGGAGCACAAGAATAAGGGCTGCAAACACCCTTATCTCGATGCTATTATAACCGCGTATGTGACGCCTGGGCTCGATAATGAAGCGAGTCAATACGGCGTAAGTGATATATATATGTGCTTTTAATTGTAGTAATTATTATTTAAATATTATTTCATTATAATTTTTATTATTATACTTTTGTAGGCAAGGGTGGTAGAGCGTGCGCAGGAAGAATTGGCTAACACTCAGCTTGCGTTCCCAGATTTGCCGCCTGAAGACCTGCCTCCTCTATCCATAGAGAGCCAAATTGCAATCGCGGATGAGGTCTACGGTCGCAGAGCTGGCAAGGAGGTTAGGGGGTTCGGACCTAAGGTGGTTCGAGATTTGTCGACGACCTCCGACTCATCATCTACGGGAGGCTCGGGGCGGAGAAGTACTCAGGCTGCGGCCGTCGAAGCAGCCATTCAAGAGGCTCGACTGGCACGAGAGGAAAATCAATTCATGCGTCAAAGACTTGATGAGCAACAAGCACAAATAACCCAACTCATCGCCCTCATGCAACAAGCTCGAGGAGAATGTCAACCTCCTCTGAACCCATACCCCGACAACGACGACCCGACTGGAGGTGGGGGACTCGGCGGCGCATCTGCTCCTCCAGCGTTTTAGCCTGTAGTTTATTATATCGTTGTTTTCCGCATTCCGAACAATATTTTAATTTTTATGCGATTTTCGATTACGTATGTACAATTTAATTTTATTATTTAATTAAGTAATTACAAATTAGTTTATTTAATTAATTTTAACATTTTTCATTATTTAAATTCAATTAAAAATAAATTAAATTATATATATTTAATTTTTTAAAAAAATTAATTTAATTTTTTTTAAAAATTAAATAACCACTTGGACGACGGAGATGAAATTATCCGTCGTCCAGGTTCTTACTTGGCCCACGGAGAATGTGACGTTCTCCGTGGCCCTGGTAAGCACCTGGACGACGGAGATTTTCATCTCCGTCGTCCAAGTGGTTACTTGGACCGCGGAGAATGTGACGTTCTCCGTGGCCCACGTAAGCACCTGGAAGACGGAGATGAAATTCTCCGTCGTCCAGGTGCTTTCCTGGGCCACGGAGAACGTCACATTCTTCGCGGTCCAAGTAAGAACTTGGACGACAGAGAATTTTATCTCCGTCGTCCAAGTGCTTACTTGGGCCGCGGACATTCTCTGCGGTCCAAGTGCACTTGGACGACGGAGATGAAATTCTCCGTCGTCCAGGTGCCTGGACGACAACACTTGGAGCACGGAACCTGGAGGACGGAGCCTCCGTCGTCTAAGTACTTAGACGACGAAAAAACGCATTTAGACGACGGAAATGCTCCGTGGTCTAAGTGCGTTTTTCTTGTAGTGGTGATTGGTGACAATAAATTCAAAGATGTCATGCTAGACCTTGGTGCATCTACCAAGTCATGCCTTATTATCTTTATGCCTCCATGGAGCTAGGTGAGCTCAAGCATGACAATGTCATCATCCAGCTAGCCGACCGTTCACATAAGTATCCTAGGGGATATGTTGAAGATGTTCTAGTGCAGGTCAACAACTTGATATTTCCAGCTAATTTCTACATTGTTGACATGGAGGAGAGTCCATTAAACACCACACCATTACTACTCGGCCGACCTTTCATGAGGACTGATTGAACGAAGATTGATGTGTTTGAAGGAACATTCTCCATGGAAATTTATGGTGAAAAGATCGAGTTCAACATTTTAGATGCAATGAAGTTTCCATCGTCTAGTGTTGATGATGTTTGTTCGATTGTGAAAGGACCCAACCCCGATTTAGTTTCCTAAACCGGAAGCAAAAACCGCAAAAATTTCGGCAGAGTTTCGTTACTAACGCGGAATTGCCATTAACCTACACCCGAAAACACACTTCATCCTATGCCACAAAAGCCAAACCGTGGGCACCAATCCTATTCAGATTTCTTAATATCATAACAATAATATAAAGTAATAAGTAAAACTGTACTTTTACAAAAATCCGGGGAAAAATCATATGAAAGTATAACATCAGAGCGACTTCTAGTATATGTATACAAATAGTAGGCCAAACTAAGAACCTACCATAAAAGAAATATAGCTCGAACACTAAGCCTCCGACCGCGACCTGCGACACCAGAATCTGAACTGCAAACTGGGCACGGAAACCAAAAAGCCCAGGGGAAAGGCAAATAAAATCATTAGAGTGAGTGGACGAAAATAAACATATGCCTTTCACCATTTATATATATCATAAAACAAAGCAAAGAGAGGTCAGATAATGAATAGAGGTGTTAGGCGAATCTCTCAAGCCCGACGGTGATAGACTAAGCGAATCTCTCAAGCCTAGTGAGCACATTAGGGGAATCTCTCAACCCTGGATCTGACTACTGGTGATCAGCCGTGTAGTCAATGCATCGATGCCAAGTAAATGCCATCACCATATAAAATATAAAACAATACCTCCAAAAACAATAAATAATCTCAACATCATATCGTAAACAAATACGAAAATCAAGAACTCACTACGATAGTGAAATAAAAAGGTCCACTCACAGATGAGCATAACGCAATACGCGTTAATCCAGTGATCCGGCAGAAAATCCTTCGTTAAACGAACGATCATGATCCCCACCGCGATCGGTGTGCGATTCCGAGCAAAACGACATAAAATTTGTCGAAAAACACCTCGGCCGGAAAATGTAATCGGCCCAGAAAATTTCGACCTCAAAGGTACAACCCTCGCCGGAATTCCATGGCAAGGCTTGAAACCACTTCCAAAAGCTTCCTATCTCCAAGGCTAACAAAACCTCTCAAAGAACCACCACCAACTCGGCCGCCACGCCGTCACCCAAGGTTGCCGAATTCGTGCCGGAAATCGCCAACTTCGCTGCTTCAATTCTCTCTCCTCTGGCCACCATACAAGGCCATCCACCTACCAAACTGAAGAGGAGCACAAGCCCAACATATCCCATGAAGAAACCTCGGCCAACCGTGGCCGAAATCGGGCTCCACGGCGGCGAGAACCCACGGTTTCAAAACGGGTCGCCCTTGACCCGTGGTCAACGCGGGTCAACGGCCCAGTTTCCTGATTTGGAATGTTTCCAAAATCGTCACGTATGCGCCCGTATTTATACCGTGCACGTATCGGAACCCAAATGGATAAATACGACAAAATCCAACGGCCAAAAATATCCATAACTTATTCCTCGTATCTCGAAATAATCCTCCTGAAGTTCCCATGAACTCGAAATTAAATTCTCTACAACTTTCATGAAGTATCTCAAATCAAATTCTTGCCCGAAAATTTAGTCGTTAACGAGGCCGCCATATTAACCAATTACGACGAAATTGCGACTAATCGCGAAACTCACAAATCAAGTCGATAAACATTCCATTTTCGGTTCAGATTATCACAAATCTACCCCCCTTACAAAAATTTCGACCTTGAAATTTCCAAACCTGCCAACTGAAATGTAGGGATACTGCCTCTGCACACTGCTCAATTCCCAAGTGGCTACTTCAACTGAATAACTCTGCCAACAGATTTTCACGTAAGAAATATTTCTGCGCTATAAGCCCTGTACCCTCAAATCCTGAATCTGAACTGGCTCCAAACAAACGCCAAGTCTTCCTGCATAAGGAACTGATAGGGTACAAAACATGCAATAAATCTGAAA
This sequence comes from Geum urbanum, assembly GCA_946800695.1. NCBI lineage: Eukaryota > Viridiplantae > Streptophyta > Magnoliopsida > Rosales > Rosaceae > Geum > Geum urbanum. The sequence continues at coordinate 12,353,266 of OX327008.1, read as the reverse complement.
TGTAGTTCCACCACATGGAATACAACACACACAAAGGCCAACGCTATAGGCAATGCCAAACTATACGACACAATACTAACTCGCCTTATGATCACATACGGACCAAAATAACGTGGCAAATTCATAACTCAACCTGCTCACATCAACATAACTTAACTGTTGAACTCGAGCAATTATCAACCTGTCCCTGCTAATCCGAAGGTCTATAGTAGCGCATTCCACTAAATCAGGATTAAACGCCAGCTCATTGCTAACTCGCTCCAACACAATGGAATGCAACACTGTTTCTCGTAAACGACTTTATACAATATCATAATCATACTGGTCTACAAACTGGTACTACAAGCAATCTCGAACAAATGAAACTGCTGGTCACAAATCCCTCGGAACTGCAATACACAAGACCACAACATGCCATCCAAAGACTAAATAGTCCTTAAAGATCGCCCACCAATCTGAGGATAAGAAATGGTACTAAACTGTAATCTGGTCCCCAATGCTCACTGCAATGCTTGCCAACACTCTGTTGTAACTGATTATCTCGATCAGCAATCTGGGATACAGGCACACCATGAAAATGGACAATCTCTACCAAATACCGCTCTGCTAGTCTTCCCACTGAAATGTTTTCCGGAAGTACAAGGAAAAGAACTGATTTTATCAAATGGTCCACAACGACCCGATAACTGATATCACTATCCGAAGTACGCGATAACTGATACACAAAATCCACAGTGATAAGCTCCAACTTCTAATCGAAAATCTCCAATTGCCGAAACTTCCCAGCAAGTTTCTACCTCACTACCCTCACCTGCCGACAAATGTGGCATCTGCACTCATAAGCTGCTATATTCCTCTTCATGTTACGTCACAAGTAGTAAACTCGAAGTATCTGATACATCTTCGTACCACTAGTGCACAACGTACGTAAAACAATGAGCTTCATCATCATCACACTCTAACTCAGCTCCCGTATATGGCAATTCGGCTAACATGGAAACTCGGGCCACACTCACATGAAACAATAAAGCTCCCGATTTCCGACTGAGTGCATCAGCAACGACATTAGCCTCTCTCGGATAAACTCAAATGTGCAGCCATAGTCGTTAATCGACCTCATACATCTACGCTGTCTCAAGCTCAAATCTGGCTGAATATGCAAGTAGATGAAACTCAAGTGATTGGTGTACATCCTATACTGTGCTGCACGCCGTAGCAGTAGTGTCTCGAATTCTTCGATACTAACATAAAGACAGCAATTCCCAAATCATACACAGAATGCGTAACTTCATAAAGTTTCCACTGTCTGGAACCATAAGCCACTACTCTGCCATGTTGCATCAAAACACAACCAAGTCCCAATTTCGATGCATTGCTATAAACCTTGAACTCTCCACTGTCGTCAGATAAAGTCAAAACCGATGCAGTGATCAACCTTTCCTTCAGGAGCAAGTAACTCCCCTCACACACATCAGACCACTCGAACTTGATGCCTTCTTCGTCAATCTAGTAAGTGGAGTGGCAATCCGTGAAAAATCCTGCACAAAGCGCCGATGGTAACTTGCCAAACCTAAGAAGCTCCTGATCTCCGGTACAGTGGTAGGTCTACTCCAATTCAACACGGCTTCAATCTTGTCAGGATCCACGGTGACTCCCTCAGCTGATATCACGTGACCCAAAAACTTCATGCTAACTAACCAAAACTCACACTTGCTGAAATTTGCAAATAGCTGATTATCTCGCAACGTCCGCAAAACCGCTCGCAAATGCTTCTTGTGCTGGCCCACACTCCTGGAATAAATCAGGATATTGTCGATGAACACGGTCACAAACTTGTCCAGAAACCGTCTGAACACTAGGTTCATGAAGTCCATAAAAGCTGCGGGGGCATTGGTCAACCCAAACGGCATAACCAAGAACTCGTAATGCCCGCACCGTGATCTGAAAGCTGTCCTGGCCACATTTGACTCTCTGATCCTTAACTGATGGTATCTGGACCTGAGATCAATCTTCGAAAAGACTGAAGCTCCCAGAAGCTGATCAAACAAGTCTTCAATCCGAAGTGGAGGATACTTGCTCTTTTAGAAGCCTGATTCAGCTTCCGGTAGTCGATGCACAACCTCGTCGAACTATCCTACATTCGCACAAACATTACAGGAGCACCCCACGGTGATACACTGGGTCGTATAAAACCTTCTCCAGCAACTCTTCAAGTTGAATCTGTAGCTCTTTCAACTCCGGTGGCGCCATACGATAAGGTACCTGTGATATAGGTCCAGTGCCCGGTAAAAACTCAATGGTGAAATCGATTTCCCGCATTGGAGGAATACCCGGTAACTCTTCCGAAAATACATCTGGAAACTCGGAAACCACCTCAATGTCCCAAATGTCTGGCACAACAACCGTAGTATCCACAACATGAGCTAAGTATGCTACACAACCCTTTTTCATCATCCGCTCGGCCTTCATCGCTGAAATCACACATGGCAATGAAATATTCTTTTCACCACGAAACAATATCTCTGGAAAATCCTGGTCATCGAAACACAACCTTCTTCTTGTGACAATCGAATATAGCCCAATGTGTCGCCAAGAATTTCATAACCAAAATCACATCAAAATCGACGATATCCAACAATAACAGATCCGCGGCTAATCCATAACCTCCAACAAAGATCTCACAATCCCTCCGGATTGATACAACACTCTCCATAATAGCAGGCATAATAGCCATGGATGTCAAGCAACGGTAACCTCAGAGAAACTCTGTCCTCGCACAGGGTCGTGACACGAACTCTGGCATGTCCAACTAACCGTCCACGTCAATTGCGACTTTGCTGATTGACTCGTCTAGAAGGCTATGTTGGTCAAACTCCAGAAATGGCATCTTGACCTCCTCCTGAACTCTGAGCTGCAGGACCACTAAAACAGCTGACTGAGGACGTTCCATCGTGACGTGACCCTCCTGGCCACCAAAATAGCAACTGAGTGTGCCCCTCGGACACAAATCATAGTTATGCCTGCTGTGTGGAAGGATCACCAACGACCACCCTGACTCATGCCACAGGAACAAGTCCACTACTCTGTGATCTCCTTTTACACCAAACGGATCTTCTGCCTTATTCTGATGACCCTCAACATAATCGAAAAGGCCACAGCCTGATGAAGATACTGATCCTAAGACTCAACCTTATCAAAATATCTCAACTAAGTTCACCTTCCTTGTGTCGGAAACCGCGTAAGCCTTTCCTTCTCAATGTCCTTGCCTCTGAGTGCAGCACAACAAACTCCTCACAGTTATCTCGAGGCATAACAGTCAAAATCTCTTTGGTGCTCAGGTTCAATCTCATCTCGAACCTCGTGCATTGCTTCCCCTGAATCCACATAACACGTGCAAATTGGGACAAACATGTGAACGATACATCCCGGTCTCAGGTTGGTAAACACTCCATATTTTCGTTGTTGGGTAGCCTGATTGAACCATTTTCGTATAAACAATACCCTGAACGTAGGTCATGGAGTCGCAACAGGAACTCACACAATACCAACCCACCAAATACAATGATCTGACTCAAGCAAACCATCAACTACCACAATTCTCTGCTATGAAGCAATATGTAGGCACCCATACAAGCACAACCGGGCAAACCATGCCACACATATCTCTGAATCCAGAATGCTTATCCAAACCCACAACTCATATCATCAAGTCGCGCGTCGACTAATCCTCAATAGGATCCACAACCATACCGACACGGAAAACACGTCAAGGAGGCATCCTAATGAATAAGACATTGTTCACAACAAACAGGACGTAATCATGGAATTTCAAATATTTGAAAGCATACAACACCCAGAGCATTGATGAGTATCCGCCGGCTGGTAGGGTCATCGCTCCAGACATGCTGTATATTCTCAAATATCCTTAGTAAACATGACTACAGAAGTCTACAGAACCTAAAACCTAATGCTTTGATACCAAGCTGAAAGGACCCAACCCCGATTTAGTTTCCTAAACCGGAATTAAACCCCTTCTGAAAACACGAACTTGCAAAAACCATGCATAAAAATTTTAGTAGAGTTTCGTTACTAACGCGGAATTGCCATTAACCTGCACCCGAAAACACACTTCATCCTATGCCACAAAAGCCAAACTGTGGACACCAATCCCATCCGGATTTCTCAATATCATTACAAGAATATAAAGTAATAAGTAAAACTGTATTTTTACAAAAATCCGGGGAAAAATCGTATGAAAGTATAACATCAGAGTGCTCAGAGCGACTTCCAGTTTATGTATACAAATAGTAGGTCAAACTAAGAACCTACCATAAAAAAAATATAGCTTAAACACTAAGCCTTCGACCGCGACGTGCGATACCAAAATCTGAACTGCAAACTGGGCACAGAAACCGAAAAGCCCAGGGGAAAGGCAAACAAAATCGCTAGAGTTAGTGGACAAAAATAAACATATGCTTTTCACCATTTATATATATATATCATAAAACAAAGCAAAGCGAGTTCAGACAATGAATGAAGGTGTCAGACGAATCTCTCAAACCCGACGGTCAGGCGAATCTCTCAAGCCCGACGTGATAGACTAGGCGAATCTCTTAAGCCTAGAGGGCACATCAGGGGAATCTCTCAACCCTGGATCTAACTACCGGTGATCAGCCGAGTAGCCAATGCATCGATGCTAAGTAAATGCCATCACCATATAAAATATAAAACAATACCTCCAAAAACAATAAATAATCTCAACATCATATCGTAAATAAATACGAAAATCAAGAACTCGCTACGATAGTGAAATAAAAAGGTCCACTCACAGATGAGCATAAGGCAATATGCGTTAATCCAATGATCCGGCGGAAAATCTCTCGCCAAACGAACGATCACGATCCCCACCGCGATCGGTGCGTGATTCCGAGCAAAATGACATAAAACTTGTCGAAAAATACCTCGGCCAGAAAATAGCCACCGCCACCGCCGCCGGAAAATGTAATAGGCCCAGAAAATTTCGACCTCAAAGGTACAAACGCTCGCCGAAATTTCAATTTCTCCGATCTCCCTCCTCCGGCCACGGCAAGTTTTGAAACCACTTCCAAAAGCTTCCTCTCTCTCCAAGGCTAACAAAACCCCTCAAAAAACCACCACCAACTCGGTCACCACGCTGTCACCCAAGGCCGCGGAATTCATGCCGGAAAACACCCAACTTCGCCGCTTCAATTCTCTCTCCTCCGACCACTATACAAGGCCATCCACCTACCAAACTGAAGAGGAGCACAAGCCCAAACATATCCCATGAAGAAACCTCGGCCAACCGTGGCCGGAATCGAGCTCCATGGCGGCGAGAACCCACGGCATCAAAACGGGTCGCCCTTGACCCGTGGTCAACGCGGGTCAACGGCCCAGTTTCCTGATTTGGAAAGTTTCCAAAATCGTCACGTATTCGCCCGTATTTATACTGTACACATATCAGAACCCAAATGGATAAATACGACAAAATCCAACGGCCGAAAATATTCATAACTTATTCCTCGTATCTCGAAATAATCCTCCAGAAGTTCCCACGAGCTCAAAATTAAATTCTATACAACTTTCGTGAAAGATCTCAAATCAAATTCTTGCCCAAAAATTTAGTCGTTAACGAGGCCGCCATATTAACCAATTACGACGAAATTGCGACTAATCGTAAAACTCACAAATCAAATCGATAAACATTCCATTTTTGGTTTTTGTTGTCGCAGATTGATTTTGTGGATTCCATGGCACATCAACACTTAGACGCCATGGGAGATGATGAACTCGACATGGCCATTTAAGAGGGATGGGGACTGACTCAACTCGGGGATGATGCCCTTATTGATGCTCTGATAGAAATATTGGAACCAAATATCCGTGAAAAGGCCATGGCACTTAATGAAGCACCACGGGTTGTAAGTCATTCTCCATCGATTCCTATCTTATATGGCACTAACCCGTTAGTTCCCTCCATAGTTAAAGCACCAGAATTAGAGCTCAAGGTGTTACCGGATCATTTGAAGTATGCATACTTGGGAGAGAATGAAACTTTGCCGGTAATCATCTCATCAACGTTGGAAAAGGAACAAGAAGATAAATTGGTGCAAGTGCTCTCGAAATACAAATCTGCCATAAGTTGGACGCTTGCGGACATCAAGGGAATTAATCAAGCCACATGTGTTCACAGGATTTTACTTGAAAATGGCGCCAAACCTTCAAGGGAAGCTTTAAGAAGACTCCATCCGCTAATGATGGAAGTTGTGAAGAAGGAGGTGATCAAACTCCTTGATTGTGGAGTCATTTATCCAATTTCGGACAGCCGTTGGGTTTCACCCGTGCAAGTAGTGCCTAAGAAGTCCGGAATCACAGTTGTGAAGAATGTGGAGAATGAGCTTCTCCCTCAAAGAACCGTCGTCAGACATCGAGTTTGCATCGATTATAGGAAGCTCAATGCCACCACTCGCAAGGACCATTTCCCACTACCATTCATTGACCAAATGCTTGAGAGATTGGCTAGCCATACATACTACTGCTTCCTCGATGGTTAATTCCGGTTACAACCAAATTAGCATCGCCGAAGAAGATCAGGAGAAGACAACGTTCACATGCCACTTTGGAACGTTTGCATATCAACGCATGCCATTTGGACTTTGCAAGGCACCAGGTACATTTCAACGTTGCATGCTTTCAATTTTTTCCGATTACATAGAGAAAATCATAAAAGTTTTTATGGATGACTTTAGTGTATTTGGGAGGGATTTTGATGCATGCTTAGTAAACTTAGAGTTAATATTGCAAAGACGTGTTGAAACAAACCTAGTGCTTAATTGGGAGAAATGCCATTTTATGGCCACTCAAGGGATAGTTTTAGGTCACATAGTTTCGAAAAGAGGAATCGAAGTTGATAAAGCTAAAGTAGATCTTGTGCGGTACTTACCCTCTCCAACTTCGGTTAGAAAGATACGTTCTCTCCTTGGCTATGCAGGGTTTTACATGAGGTTTATCAAGAACTTTTCCTACATATCTCGTCCCTTATGCAAGCTTCTACAAAAAGAAACTCCCTTTGTGTTGATGATAAATGCCGAGCTGCATTTGACAAATTGAAGGAGCTTCTCACGAGTGCTCCTATCCTTTGTGCACCGGATTGGTCTCAACCATTTGAACTTATATGTGATGCTTCCGACTACGTCGTTGGAGCTGTTTTAGGGCAAAGGAAGGACAAGAAGCCCTACGCCATCTACTATACTTCTCGAACACTTGATGATGCGCAAGCCAATTATACAACAACCGAGAAGGTGATGCTCGCTGTGGTGTTTGCAGTTGATAAATTTTGATCATACTTGTTGCAAAGCAAGGTGATTGTCTACACGGACCATGCTGCATTGAAGTATCTCATGGCAAAGAAGGATGCCAAGCCACGACTAATTCGTTGGATACTTCTACTCCAAGAATTCGACATGGAAGTGAAAGATAAAAAGGGAGTAGAAAATGTGGTGGCTGATTACTTGTCTCGAATTGTCCATGAACAAGAGGCCGTGCCAATAGAGGAAACATTTCCTGATGAACAACTCTTCGAAATTCAAGTAAGTGCCTCCGAAACTCCATGGTATGCGGATATAGTCAATTATTTAGTCACCAATGAGTTTCCATCTTCCATGCATAGTTCTCAATGTCACAAGCTCAAGAGTAATGCTAGTTCTTTTATTTGGGATATAGCTTACTTGTGGAAACAATGTTCTGATTTAGTTATTAGGAGATGTGTTCCGGATAGTGAATTTGAGTCCATTCTTAAGTTTTGTCATAATGGTGCATGTGGAGGTCATTTTGGTTCTAGGAAAACAGCCTTGAAAGTATTAGATTGTGGATTCTTTTGGCCTAATATTTTTCGTGACTCTCATGAATTTTGTACTAAGTGTGATAGGTGCCAAAGATCCGGCAACATTGGACCTCGAGATCAAATGCCACAACACTATATGATCAATGTTGAAATTTTTTATGTTTGGGGCATAGATTTTATGGGACCATTTCCCATGTCTAACGGTTATACTTACATTTTACTCGCTGCTGATTATGTTTCGAAATGGGTGGAAGCAAAAGCTGCCCGTACTAATGATTTGCGAGTTGTTGCAGATTTCCTTAAGGCTAATATTTTCACAAGATTTGGGATGCCGCGCGTTCTAATCAGTGATGGAGGGAGTCATTTTTGCAACAAGACGGTGGAGGCATTATTAAGGAAATATGGCATCACTCACAAGGTTTCTACGCCATATCATCCTCAAACGAACGGCATGGCTGAAGTCTCAAACCGTGAGATCAAGAAGATGTTAGAGAGAACCGTTATGCCAAACCGGAAAGATTGGAGTCAATGCTTAGATGATGCATTGTGGGCGTATCAAAATGCCTATAAGACACCTATTGGAATGTCACCTTATTGATTAGCTTATGGGAAAGCATGTCATCTTCCGGTGGAGCTAGAACACAAAGCTTGGTGGGCCGTGAAGAAATTCAACATGGATCGAGATGAAGCTGGTCTACACCGAAAGTTACAACTTTGTGAACTAGAGGAGATAAGGAATGATGCTTTCGACAATGCTTGGATCTACAAGGAGAAAATGAAGGTATTCCATGACAAGATGATCCGAAGAAAGGAGTTCCTAATCGGTCAAGAAGTCCTCCTCTTTAACTCACACCTTAAGCTATTTTCGGGCAAGCTACGCTCTAGATGGATTGGTCCCTTCATTGTCACCGAGGTATTTTCACATGGAGCTGTCAAGATTAAAAGTCCAACAACCGGCAATGAATTCAAAGTCAATGGCCATCGTTTGAAGCCATATCACTCGGCTATCAAGGAGGAATTCGTTGAGGACACAAAGCTTTAGGAGCCAACCATTTCAAACACATAAGAAGCATCACGTCTAGGCTGTAAGACGTTAAAAAATAAGCGGTTGTTAGGAGGCAACCCAATGGAGGTGTCTACAAATTAGATTTGCTTTCTCTTCCCCTTAACATTTTAATTTCGTTGCATTTTACTTTTCGTAAATCCTAGTCTCCATGCTTGATTATATGCTTTACTTTAGTACATTGGGAACAATGTTGAGTTTAAGTGTGGGGGAGGGGTTTACAACTTTATTTGAGTCTTAAATTGCAAAAACGGGGCGGACAATGGAACTTTCCGGCAGATGATGCCCTAAAAAAAATCTTTAGTGTTTTCTTGTTTTTAATGAGTGTTTTTCTAGAGTCTAATTAGTGTAGTGGATGAACACTTGTCTTTTAGTGAGAAATCCTTGTGATTTGGTGTCTAGAATGGGACGGTTGCTAGGACAGGTTTTGGATGTAAGAAAAGACAAGCTCAAAAATCACTCCTATCTCTCTTGGTCTCTCTCGCCAACTGGCCATTTTACTAAGGTTGCCCAAAAAAGACAAGAACTAAATCTACACCTGTTTGAGTGTCTTGAGTCTTTTTAACTTAGTGTTTTAAAGAGACTTTAGGATGCCCTTAGTTAGTCTATGATGAAAATGGACCGAAAAGAGTACATATGGTGTCGCAAATCATTTAAACAATTTCTTGTGCTAATTGAGATATTTTGATTGTCATGACATGTAGTAGATATGGTTTGCATAAACATGGTATAGATTTCGCATGCTAGAATGAATTTTAAAACATACAAACCATAAAAGTGAGTTTTTGAGCCTACATTATTCGTTTGAGATTGAATTTCGTGCATAATGGTTTCAAAAATGAAACATGCCTCATCTAATTGCTTGCCATAGATTTCAATGAACTAGAGAATACTAGAACTTACTCATGTAGATTTGCAAAGCTTTTAAGTTGATAAATGCTTTGATTTTGGATATGATTAAAGGCACATAGGTTTTCCACTACTAAACTAAATAGTCACGTGTCCCATATGTGCGCACGAGATGCGACACCCATAGATAAACCTTTTGAGCCTACATTGAGCCTTTCTTTCATTGCCTTATATATCTAAACACTTTAACCTAGTGTAGAATATCCATACCCTTGTTCTAAAGACTTGGTGAGGATTTTTGAAGCTAAGTACATGGAAATGGCGAGAAGATGAATATTTTGAAGCAAAAGATGTATGTATGGGGAAAGACTTGTTCAAATAGCTTAAATATGTGTAAATTGCGGAGAAAAGAAAAGATAGAAAAATATTCGAGAGCTAAAAAAGAAGATTTCCAACAATGTGTTTTAGATATTAAAGTTTAGATTAATGTGACGACCCGGAACAGAATCAGAAGCGTAATCAGCTTAATCCACGAGGTTGCGCGTAATCGCCGTTTTTCGTAAATTGATTGAATTGTCGATCTTGATCACGACTTAATTATTGGCCGAGAATTGGAGCTGAGTCTCTTCTCGAGAGTTGTTGTACACGTGATTTCGCGTTCGTGGGCGGTTCCGGATCATTATTTGGACGACCGAAGAATATAATATGAATATTTGAAATTTCGGTATATTGTCGAGTTTATCCGTTCGTGTTCGAGTCTATCCGAATCGTGATTGTGATCCATTTTGGACTGTTGATCGACCCGAAGCGTAGATGAAATGATTATCGACTGGATTTGCGAGTTTCGCGATTTGTCGTGATTTCGACGTAATTTGATCATATGACGGCTTCCTTAGCGACTAAATTATTGGGCGAGAATTTGATTTGGGATCCTTCACGGAAGTTTTTGAGAATTTAATTTCGAGTTTGTGGGAACTTCCGGAGGATTTTTCCGAGTTACGAGGATTAAGTTACGAATATTTTCGACCGTTGATTATTTAATCGGATAAGCTTGTGATGGCTTGAAACGTTGACTTTTTATCGGATTTGTCAAAGTGTTTGACTTCGGGTGGTAATTAAAGAACATGTCGAGATGAGTTTGTTGCCGCGAGAATTGTTGGAAACGGATTTACGATGCGAAAGTTACGGGTGTTCGAAGTTTGCCGAAAAGTGTGATTGGTAGTTTCCAAATCGGGAAAGTATTTAAGTGGGCTTTTATTTCAGGAAAGTCAAACATGGCATTTAATTGAGTTGACTGGTCAACTCGGCTTGGAAGACGGAGGCGCGACCGTGGAGGAGCTCGCCGGCGATGAGCTGCCGTCCGGCCACCTCTAGCCTCGGCCTAGGGCTCAAACGAATCGGCTAGGCCTTCCCGTGATGATGCCAGCCACCGTTCACGGTGAGGTCGCCGGTGAAGAGAGGAATTTCCGGCCAAAGTTTGGAAAATTTGGGGGTTTTGGTTGATTCCTTTTCCGACCGAATTGAACTACAAAAAGTACTGGGCTTTGAAGCTCTCATCACCATGAATCTAACCATATAGGTATGGAGTTCCAATTCGATTTGTACATGGAGAATTCATGGATTGAAATTTGTGTGATAATTCGGTTTTGCATGAAATTGAGCTAGTTAGAGTTTGAATTGACCTTTGGTGTAGTTATGGAAGTTGCTTGTTGGATGATTTTGAGTGGAATAAGCCTTGGTCCGCCGGGAAAATTCAAGTTTGGGTGGCGCCGCCGCCAGCGGCGGCTGTCAAGGTTGACTTTTTGGAGTTTTCGACAAGTTGTATGTCGTTTCACTCGGAATCGCGCCCCGATCGCAGTGGTGAGGTTTGTTTTTCGATTTGAGCATCAGAAATTATAGCGAGGTTTTGTGATGTGATTATCAGATTTTTGACAATTCGTCGTAATTGAATTATGTGTTTCCGAGAACGGTTGCTTCCTATGATATGATTCGAGGTACTGAGTTATGATTTTGGAAAATAGATTTTATGATTATTCAGGGGTTCGTGATCGTTCGTTTGGCGAGGAATTTTCCGCCGGATCACGGGATTAACGCGAACTGCGTTACGCTAGTCTGTGAGTGGACATTTCTTTTCACGGATTGATTGCGAGTCTTTTATATACGTTTTACGAACTTGAGCATGCAGTATGATCATGATTTTTATGAGCATGTGTTTTACGATTATACATATACGAATATGCGTATACGAATATACATACATATATACTATGTTTTATGCATGTGCATGAGAATGATTTATGATTTGGTTTACACAGAGTACAGTCTCAGTTATCAGGGTTGTATCCATACACATTGGCTTCTCGGCTGATCCCCGAGTATTCTCCGGGGGGGACAGATATCCTGACCCGAGGCCTTTCTGGCTAGGAATCACGTATGGGTCTGGGATCCTGTGATTCAGACTGTACTAGCGCGAGGGAATCCATGAGAGACCCTGCGGTATTTATGGTGCATGCTCTGTACGCGTGAGAAGTTAGAGTCTCCCTCATGTACCATTTTATTTTTATACATTTGACTCGCATATGTTTTTATAACATATATTATTCGGCGAAAGACATTTATTTTCGTCCACTCACTCTAACAGTTTTTATGTCTTTCCCCTGAGCTTTTCGGTTTCCGTGCCCAGTTTGCAGTTCAGATTCTGGTGTCGCACGTCGTGGTCGGAGGCATAGTATTCGAGCGATGTTTCTTTTATGGTAGGTTCTTAGTTTGGCCTACTATTTGTATATATATACTAGAAGTCGCTCTGAGATTCTGATGTCATGTTTTTATACGATTTTCCCGGATTTCTGTAAAGTATAGTTATATTTATTACTTTACATTACTGTTGATATATTGAGAAATCCGGATGGGATTGGTGCCCACGGTTTGACTTTTGTGGCATAGGATGAAGTGTATTTTCCGGGTGCAGGTAATGGTAATTCCGCGTTAGTAGCGTTACTCTGCCGAAATTTTGATGGTTTTTATTGGTTCGTGTTTTCAGAAGGGGTTTGATTTCGGTTTAGGAAATTAAGTCCGGGGTTGGGTCCTTTCAGCTTAGTATCAGAACATTAGGTTTTAGGTTCTGTAGACTTCTGTAGTCATGTTTACTAAGGATATTTGAGAATGTATGGCATGTCTGGAGTGGTGACCCGACCGGCCGGCGGATACTCATCAATGCTCCTGGTGTTGTATACTTTCAAATATTTAAAATTCCATGATTACGTTCTACTTGTTGCGAACGATGTTTTATTCATTATGATGCCTCCTTAACGTGCTTTCCGTGTCGGTATGGTTGTAGATCTTATTGAGGATCAATCGACGCGCAGTTGGCCAGTGAATTATGGGTTTGGATGAGTATTCTGAATTCAGAGATTTGTGCGGCATGGTTTGCCTGGTTGTGCGTGTATGAGCGTCTACATGTTGCCTCAGAGCAGAGAATCGTGGCAGTTGATGTTTTGTCTGAGTCAAATCATTGCATTTGGTGGGTTGGTATTGTGTGAGTGCCTGTTGCGACTCCATGACCTACATTCAGGGTATTTTTTATACAAAATATGGAGTGTTTACCCACCTAAGGCAAAGATGTATCATTCACATGTTTGTCCCAGTTTGCACGAGATATGTGGCTTCAGAGGAAGCAGTGCACGAGGTTCGAGATAAGTTTAAACCTGAGCATCAGAGAGATTCTGGCTATTATGCCTCGAGACAACCATGATGAGTTTGATGTGCTGCACTCAGAGGCGAGGACATCGAGAAGGAAAGGCTTACGCAGTTTCCGATGTGTTGGTTTGAGGAAAGTGGACTTAGTCGAGATATTTTGATGAGATTGAGTTCAGGCACCTCGGAATCAGTGACTTTATCAAGCTGTGGCATTTTTGATAATGTTGTGGGTCATTTGATCAAGCAGAGAAATTGTTTGGCGATGACAAAGATCACAGAGTAGCGGACTTGTTCCTGTGGCATGAGTTTGGGTGATCGTTGGTGATTCTTCCACACAGCAGGTGTCGTTATGACTTGTGTTCGTGGAGTACTCTCAGTTGCTATTGTGGTGGCCAGGAGGGTCACGTTGCGAGGGAGCGTCCTCAGCCAGCTGTTTTAGTGATTCGACAGCTCAGGGTTCACGAGGAGGTTGTGATGTTATTTCTGGAGTTTGACCAACTCAGACTTCTAGACGAGTCATTCAGAATGTCGTAATCGACGTGGATGGCTAGTTGGGCATATCAGAGTTCGTGCCACGACCTTGTATGAGGACGGAGTTTCTTTGAGGTTATCGTCGCTTGATATCCATGGCTATTGTGCCTGCATCTCCACTTCCGAGGTTTTGGAGAGTGTTGCATCCATCCGGAGGTTATGGGATCTTTGTTGGAGGTTATGAGTTAGCCGTGGATCTATTATAGCTTGATGTCGTTGATTTTGTTATGATGTTGAGTATGGACTTTTGACCACGCATTTGGCTGTGTTCGAGTGTCTCGAGAAGGAGGTTGTGTTTCGAGATTCTTGTTGGAGGATATGGCTTAGCCGCGGATCCATTATTGCTGGATATCGTTTATTTTGGTGTGATTGTGAGTATAGACTTATTGACGACGAATTGGGCTATGTTCGATGGTCTCGAGAAGGTGGTTGTGTTCGACGACCAGAATTCCCCGAGATATTGTTTCGCAGTGATAGTTGAGGGGATGGTGGAAACGGGTTGTGTTGTTTGCTTAGCTCATGTTATGGATACCACGGTTGCTATGCCCGACATTGGCGACATTGAAGTGGTTCCTGAGTTTCCAGGTGTGTTCCGAAGGAGTTACCAGGTATTCCTCCAGTTCGGGGGACCGACTACACCATTGAGCTTTTACCGCGCGCTGGACTCATATCACCGACAATTTGTCGTTCGGTGCCAGCGGAGCTGATGGAGCTACAGGTTCAACTTTGAGAGTTGCTGGAGGAGATTTCGTACGACCCAGTGTATCACTGTGGGGTGCTCTTGCATTATTTGTGCGAATGTTGGATGGTTTGACGAGGTGGTGCATTGACTACCGGAAGCTGAATCAGGCTTCAGAAGAGAGCAAGTATCCTTCGCTTCAGGTTGACGATTGGTTTGATCAGCTCGCGAGAGCTTCAGTCTTTTCAAAGATTGATTTCGGGTCCGGATACCATCAGTTGAGGATCGATGAGTCAGATGTGGCTAGGACAGCTTTCGAATCTCGGTGCGGGCATCAGGAGTTCTTGGTCACGCCGTTTGGTTGACCAATGCCCCCATCATTCTTATGAACTTGATGGACCAGGTGTTCAGACGATTCTAGACGAGTTTGCGGTCATGTTCGTTGGCAACATCCTGATTTACTCTAGGAGTGTGGGCCAGCACCTAAAGCAATTGCGAGCGGTTTTATGGACTTTGCGAGATGTTCAGTTGTTTGTGAAGTTCCAGCCAGTGTGAATTTTGGTTGGTTAGCATGAAGATTTTGGGCCACGCGATGTCAGCCGAGGGAGTTGGTGAGGATCCTGACCAGATTGAAGCCGTGATGATTCGGAGTTTACCTACCATTGTACCAGAGATCAGGAGTCTCTTGGGTTTAGCAGACTACTATCGGTGCTTTGTACATGATTTTCTCGGTTTGTCACTCCACTTTCCGGATTGACGGAGAAAAGCGTCAAGTTCGAGTGGTTCGATGTGTATGAGATGAATTAGTCACTCCTGAAGGAAGGTTGACCGTTGCCTCGGTTCTGATGTTACCTGACGATCATGGTGAGTTCGTGGTTTACGGCGATGCATCGAGATTTGGATTTGGTTATGCTTGATGCAGCATTGCAGAGCGGTGGCTCATGGGTTCATGCAGTGGAACTTTATGAAGCTACGTGTCCTATGTGTGATTTGGGGGTAGCTATTTTTATGTTAGCATCAAAGAGTTCGAGACACTACTGTTACGGCGTGCAGCGTAGTGTAGGATGTACACTGATTACTTGAGTTTCATCCACTTGCATATTCAGCCAGATTTGAGCTTGAGGCAGTGTAGATGTATGGGGTCGATTAACGACTATGGCTGCACATTTGAGTTAATCCGAGAAAGGCTAGTAGTTGTACTTTGACTATCCATTTGGGATGTTGTTACTGATGCATTCAATCGGAGGTCGGGAGCTTCAGTGTTTCATATGTGTATGGCTCGAGTTTTCGTGTTAGCCGAGTTGTGAGCTACGGGAGCTGAGTTCGAGTGTGATGATGATGAAGTTCATTGTTTTGCGTGCGTTGTGCACTATTGGTACGAAGATGTATCTGATACTTCGAGTTTACTACTCGTGACGCAACATGAAGAGGAATGTAGCAGCTTGTGTGAGTAGATGCCACATTTGTCGGCGGACGATGGCAGCGAGGCAGAGACTTGTCAGGAGGTTACAGCCATTGAAGATTTCCGATTAGAAGTTGGAGTTTGTCGCTGTGGTTTTGTGTGCCAGTACACACTTCGGTTTGTGGTACCAGTTGTTGGATCTTTGTGGACCATTCGATGAACTCAGTACATTTCCTTGTACTTTCGGAAAAGATTTGTGACGACCCGGAATAGAATTAGCAGTGTAATCAACTTAATCTACGAGCTTGCGCGTAATCGCGGATTTTCGACAGATAATTGAATCGCCAGACTTGATAATGACTAAATTATTGGCCGAGAATTGGAGCTGAGTCTCTTCTCAAGAGTCGTTGTACGTGTGATTTCGAGTTCGTGGGCGGTTCCGGATCATTATTTGGACGACCGAGGAATAAATTATGAATATTTGAAGTTTTGATATAATCGGGTTAAATTAGTGGCTCTCTTAACGACTAAATTACCGGACGAGAATTTGATTTCGGCTTCTTCACGGAAGTTGTTGAGAATTTAATTTTGAGCTCGTGGGAACTTCCGGAGCATTGTTCCAAGTTACAAGGATTAAGTTGTGAATATTTCCGATTGTTGATTATTTAGTCGGTTAAAGTATGTGTTTGGGTTGAACCGTTGACTTTTTATCGGTTTGGTCGATGTGTTTGACTTCGGGTGATAATTGAAGAATACGTCGATTCGAGTTTGTTGCTGCGAGAATTATCGGAATCGGACGTACGACGAGGAAGTTACGTGTGTTTGAAGTTTGTCGAAAAGATAATTACGGAAGTTTCCTAAAATGGAAGGTATATATATAGAGGTTACCATTTTGGGAAAGTCAAAGCTGAAATTAATATTGTTGACTGGGTTGACTATGGGTCATGGGTGACCCGTTTTTCCATATGTTTTCCGTTCGGTTTTGGTGATTTTTGGATCCTTTTCCGGCCACGATTGGCCGGGGTTCCTTCTTGAGAAATGTTGGGCTCGTGCTCCTCTTCGGATTGGTAGGTGGATTGTCCCGTGGGGTGGCTGGAGGAGGAAGAATTCAATCGGCAAAGTTCACGAATTCCGGCAAGTTTTTCTTGATTTCGGGTGGCGGCGTGGAGGCTGAGATGGTGGCTCCTCTTTGAGGGCTTTTGTTAGCCTCGAGCCAAGGAAGCTTTTCCAAGTGGTCTTGAGGGTTGCCGTGGCCGGAGGAGAGAGATCCGTCGAATTGAAATTTCGGTAAGGGTTTGGAACTTTGGGTTGATTGTTGGAGGTTTTCCGGTCAAAATTGGCCTTAACTTATAACTGGAAAGTTGTTGGAATCGTCGAGATCTTCAAAACCATGTATGCCATGTATTTTTTTGGGCAAGTATGGATTTTCCTGCGACGGGGCAGCGGCGACGCCGGCGGCGGCGAATTTTTGCCCGGCCTAGTTTTCGAAGAGTTATATGTCATTTCACTCGAAATCGTGCCCCGATCGCAGTGGGGAGGTTCGTTTTTCAAATTGAGCATCTGAAAGTACAGCGAGGTATTGAGGTGTGAATATCGGATTTCCGACAGTTCATTGTAATTGAATCGTGTGTTTCCGAGAACGGTGGTTTCTCGTGATTTGTTTTGAATTGTCGAGTTATGACTTTGAGAAATGAACTTTGTGATTATTCAGGGGTTCATGATTGTTCTTTTGGCGAGGTTTGGCGAGGGACTTTCCGCCGGATCACGGGTTAACGCGAACTGCGTTACCCTAGTCTGTGAGTGGACAATTTCTTTTCACGGTTTGATTGCGAGTCTTTATACACGTTTTACGAACTTGAGCATGCATACGAGATTATGATTTATTATGAGCGTGTGTTATATGATTATATTCCGTATATGCATTTATATGCTGTTTCTTGCATTTGCATCGAAATATTTATGATTTGGTTTACACAGAGTACAATCGTAGTTTATGTTGTTGTATCAATACACACGCATCCCGGTTGATCCCCGAGGGTGCCTACCAGGGGGGTACCGTTGAAAGGACCCAACCCCGATTCAGTTACCTAAATCGGAATTGAACCCCTTCTGAAAATATGAACCAACAAAATTTTTTTCAAAATTTCGGCAGAGTTTCGTTACTAACGTAGAATTGCATAAACCTGCACCCTGAAAATAACACTTCATCCTATGCCACAAAAGCCAAACCGTGGGCACCAATCCAATCCGGATTTCTCAACATCATAATATAATCAATAACAGTAAACATACTGTACTATGTATATATATATATCCGAGAAAATCCGTATAAACATGTATCAGAATGTATCAGAGCGACCTCTAGTATGAAATATATACAATATACACATCAGTAGGCGAAACAAGAACCTACTGGAAAACACAGTTAGCTCAGATCACTAGCCTCCAAACCGCAACGTGAAACAGCAGAATCCGAACTGCAAACTGGGCACGGAAATCGAAAAGACCAGGGGAAAGGCAAATAAAACGTTAGAGTAAGTGGACGAAAATAAATATATGCCTTTCACCAGTTATATACACAATCAATGTAAAACTGTGCGAGTTCGGAACATAAATACATATGGAGGTTGTCGGGCGACCTCTCAAATAATCATAAAATATTCCTCGGTTATCAGAAAAATCTTCCGGAACCGCCGTCGAGCTCGAAATCACGTACTCTACAATTTTTGTGAAGACACTCAACTCAAATTCTCGACCGAAAACATAGTCGCGAATAGAATCGGCAAACCACATATATAACGAAAAACTGCGACTAAACTCAATCTCGAGAATCGTGCCGAATATGCATCTGATTCTGGTTCGGGTCGTCACAAATATACCCCCCTTAAAGAAATTTTGACCTCGAAATTTACGTACCTGTCAAGTGAACAGATGAGGATACTGCTCCCGCATACGCTGCTCAGTCTCCCAGGTGGCCTCCACAACTGAGTGGTTCTGCCACAAGACCTTCACTAGCGGGATCACACGGTGTCTCAACTTCTGCTCACGACGATCGAGAATCTGCACTGGCTCCTCTACGTACGATAAATCCTCCCTGATCGGCAACTGCTGTGGGGCTAACACATGTGAAGGATCTTAGATGTACTTCCGCAACATCAAAACATGGAAGACATCATGAACACGAGTCATCTCAGCTGGTAATTCAAGTCTGTAAGCAACAGCTCCAACCCTTTCCGTAATCTCATACGGACCAATGTACCGCGGTCGAACCTTGCCACGCTTCCCGAAATGCACAACTCCCCTCCACGGAGATAGTTTCAGGAAGACCCAATCACCAACCTCAAACTCTAAACTCTTCCTCCTCACATCCGCGTAACTCGTCTGCCGATCCTGGGCGATCTTCAATCGATCCCGGATAATCTGTATGTCCTTCATCGTGGTTTTCACCAAATCAGGACCAATAAGCCAACGCTCGCCCAACTCACTCCAACACAATGGAGTGCGACACTGCTTCCCGTACAGAGCCTCGTACGGTGCCATCTCAATACTGGCCTGATAGTTGTTGTTGTAGGCGAACTCAATCAAATGTAACTGTTGATCCCAGTTTCCGCGAAACTGCAACATACATGATCTCAGCATATCCTCAAGAATCTGAATGGTCCGCTCAGTCTTCCCGTCAGTCTGAGGATGAAAAGCTGTACTAAATCGCAACCTTGTGCCCAAGGCTCGCTGCAACGCATGCCAAAACTCAGAAGTGAACTGGCTATCTCGGTCTCAAACAATGGACACAGGCACACCATGCAAGCGAACAATCTCGGATAATTACAACTTGGCCAATCTGCCCACTGATACCTTCCTTGGAAGTGCAAGAAAGTGTGCGGATTTCGTCAGTCGGTCAACAATAACCCAAATGCCATTGTTGCCCGCCGAAGTACGCGCCAACTGATAGACGAAATCCATCGTAATATGCTCCCACTTCCAAACTGGAATCTCAAGTGGCTGTAGTTTCCCTGCAGGCTTCTGCCTCTCCGCCTTCACCTGCTGGCAGATCAAACATCGACTCGCGTACGCAGCAATCTCCTGCTTCATGTTGCGCCACCAATAGTACGCTCGAAGTGTACGAAACATCTTTGTACCTCCAGGATGCATCGCATACGCTGAACTGTGGGCCAAATCCAGAATCTCCTTCTTCAAGTCCTCGTCTCTGGGTACACATAGCCTGCCTCTGAACAACAATGTACCATCGTCGCTCAATCGGAACTCTGTAGGCACACCATTCCGTATCATGGTCTTCTTACCCAACAGGTAAGAATCCGAATCCTGAGCCTCTCGTACCTGATCAACCAGTACGGGTCGAACCTGAAAACTGGCTAACAAAGCTCCATCATCATCATATCCGAACACAGCACCTGTAGCCCGAAGCTCGGCTAACATCGATACTCTGGCCACACACATGTGAAACAACGTGGCTCCGGATTTCCGGCTAAGTGCATCTGTTACAACATTGGCCTTCCCCGGATGGTACTCAAACGTGCAATCGTAGTCGTTGATCAACTACATCCATCGGCGCTGCCTCATGTTCAGATCCGGCTGCGTCCGCAAGTAGGTGAGACTCTTGTGATCAGTGTAAATCTTACACTGAGCACCATACAAATAATGCCTCCAACTCTTCAACGCTAACACGATAGCGGCTAACTCCAAATCATGCGTCGGATAGTTAAACTCATGTGGTTTCAGCTGCCTGGAACCATATGCCACAACTCTACCATGCTGCATCAACACACAGCTAAGCCCCAACTTCGACGCATCGCTACACACAACAAACTCACCACTGTCGTTTGGCAATGTCAGAACCGATGCGGTAGTCAATCTCTCCTTCAGGAGCATGTAACTCTCCTCGCACGCATCAGACCACTCAAACTTGACGCCCTTCTTCGTCAATCTAGTCAGTGGTGTAGCAATTCGGGAGAAATCCTGTACAAACCGCTGATAATAGCCTGCTAACCCCAAGAAACTCTGAATCTCTGGCACAGTAGTGGGTCTACTCCAATTCAGCACGGCCTCGATCTTGTCAGGATCAAAACTAACTCCCTCGGCCGAAATCACGTGGCCCAGAAACTTCACACTATCTAACCAGAACTCACACTTACTAAACTTCGCGAACAACTGATGGTCCCGCAAGGTCCGCAACACTGCCCGAAAATGCCTCTTGTGCTGGCTCACGCTCCGGGAATAGATCAAAATATCGTCAATGAATACAATCACGAACTTGTCCAGGAACCGTCTGAACACCCGATTCATCAAGTCCATGAAAGCTGCGGGGGCGTTGGTCAACCCAAACGGCATAACCAAAAACTAGTAGTGCCCATAGCGCGTCCTGAAAGCTGTCCTGGCTACGTCAGAGTCTCGGATCCTCAACTGGTGATATCCGGATCGAAGGTCAATCTTCCAAAAGACTGAGGCTCCCTTAAGCTGATCGAACAAGTCATCAATCCGCGGCAACGGATACTTGTTCGTCACTGTAACCTGATTCAGCTTCCGATAGTCGATGCACAAACGCATGGACCCATCCTTCTTCCGTACAAACAACACCAGAGCACCCCACGGAGAAACACTCAGTCGAATGAATCCCTTCTCTAACAACTCCTGGAGCTGAATCTGCAACTCCTTCAACTCCACAGGCGCCATACGATACGGTGTCTGGGAAATCGGTCCTGTACCCGGCAACAACTCAATGGTAAAATCAATCTCCCGAACAGGGGGTATACCAGGTAACTCCACTGGAAACACATCCGGAAACTCAGACACAACCTCAATGCTACTAAGATCCGAAGCTGCAGCTGTAATGTCACCAACATGAGCTAAGTAAGCAACACAACCCTTCTTCATCAAACGATCCGCCCTAATCGCGGAAATCAAACACGGTAGTGAAGTGTTATTCTCGCCACGGAACAGTATCTCGGGTAACCCTGGTCGTCGAAATGCGACCTCCTTCCTGTGGCAGTCAAACATGGCCCAGTGCGACTCCAAGAAGTCCATACCCAAGATCAGATCAAAATCCACAATATCAAGCAATAATAGATCTGCGGCTAAACCATGGCCATCAATAAACACCTCACAGTCTCTGTACACCCAACCGATGCTCACAACCTCACCTGACGGATACAACACTCTCCAAAACCCCGAAAGTGGAGATGAAGGTACCGTAGCTAATGATGACAGTCTAAATGATATGAATCAATGTGTGGCACCTGGATCTAACAATGCAACTACTGGAATACCAAAAACATGTAACGTACCGATAACGACCTCCGGTGATGCTCTGCCCTCACGTAGAGTCATAGCATGAACTCTCGCCTGTCCGGCTGGTCGTCCTCGCTGGGCCTGACCCTGCTGCCTACCCTAACCTGCAAACTGTGCTGGTCGAACTCCCGAAGTAGCACCTCGCTCAGCTCCGGAACTCTGGGCCGCATGTCCATCAGCACCATATGACTAAGGGCACTCCCTCGAATAGTGACCCTCCTGGCCACAACTATAACAAATAACAGGGCCTTGCCGGCACGGTCCAACATGGTGTCTGCTGCAAAGACTACACAACGGATATTCCCTCGGTACAGAAAAAGTGCCACCAGTACGTCGAGGATAACTAGAACCGCTGGAATGTGCACCAGCCTGTGGTCGTCCCGGTCGATCACTCCTCCTTATCGATCTCCGCCTCGGTGCACGAACTGGTGAGCGATAGGATCCACCGCTAGAGGATGAAGCTGAACCGAAAGTATCAGAACTCAGCCTCTTTGAAGGCCCCTGACTTGGTCCACCCTCCTCCAACTGTCTCGGCTGGTACCTCTGCCGCTGTGTCTCCTGCTCAATATCCTCACCTCGGAGTGCAGCACTAACAAACTCATCAAAGTTGTTCCGAGGCATCGTAGTCAGTGTAGCCTTGATGTTCAGATTCAATCCCAGCTCAAACCTGTGACACTTAGCTTCCTCAGTAGCCACCATATCCCGCGTAAAATGAGACAAACGGGTAAACCGATCCCGATACTCAAGTACAGACAAACTGCCTTGTCTCAAGTTCGTAAACTCCACGTACTTGCGCTGCTGGGTAGCCTGATTAAAGTACCTCCGCATAAACAGATCACGGAACAATGTCCACGGTGTATCAGCTGGAACCCTGTCGGTGCTAACCCACCAAAAGTATGCATCACCCTCAAGTAAACCAATTGCGGCTACTGTCATCTGCTCAGGTGTAAACTGCAGACGCTCAAAAACACGTTCTGAACCAACCATGCCTTGCATATCTCTGGATCAACTGAACCCGAAAACACAGTAGCACCCGCAGTGCGAGCCTTGACCACAGGGTCAAAACGCTCTTCCAAACGCAGCACTCGCATCAGCAAGTCACGTGTTCGGCGATCCTCATCAGGATCCTCGTCCCGATCAACACACTACAAGAAAATTGCACCTAGACCACGGACCATTTCCGTCGTCTAGGTGCAGTTTTCCGTCGTCCAAGGTCCGTGCTCTAAGTGCTGTCGTCCAAGCACCTGGACGACGGAGATTTAGTGATCCGTCGTCCAAGTTCACTTGGACCGCGGACATTATCCGTGGCCCAGGTAGACACCTGGACGACGGAAAATCTAATTCTCCGTCGTCCAGGTGTCTACCTGGGCCACAGACGTTGGTTGTTTCTCCGTGGCCCAGGTGTTCACCTGGACGACAGAGAACTAATTCTCCGTCGTCCAGGTGAACACCTGGGCCACGGAGAACGACGGGGTTTAGGGTTAGGTTTAGGGTTTGTGCACCTGGACGACGGAGAACATAATCTTCGTCGTCCAAGTGAATATTTAATTAAAAAAAATTGAAATTAAATATTATTAATTTAATTTATTATTAATTTAATTTAAATAATGAAAAATGCTAAAATTAATTAAATAAACTAAATTTTGAATATTACTTGATTAATTATTAAATAATTAAATTAAATTAATTTGTACATACATGAATAATCGAAAAAATCCATAAATTAAAAATTAAAATATTGTTCGGAATGCGGAAAAAAACGAGATAATAAACTACTAGCTAGCTAATACACTGGAGGAGCAGATACGCCGCCGAGTCCTCCGCCTCCAGCCGGGTCGTTGTCGTCGGGGTGTGGGTTCGGAGGAGGTTGACATACTTCTCGATTTTGTTGCATGAGGGCGATGAGTTGGGCTATTTGTGCTTGTTGTTCGTCAAGTCTTTGCCGCATTGACTCATTCTCCTTTCGTGCCAGTCGAGCCTCTTGAATGGCTGCTTCGACGGCCGCAGCCTGACTCCTTCTCCGCTGCCCCGAACCTCCCGTAGATGATGAGCCGGAGGTCGTCGACAAATCTCGTACCACCCTAGGCCCAAAGTGCCTAACCTCCTTGCCAGCTCTACGACCGTAGACCTCATCCGCGATTGAAATTTGGCTCTCTAAGGATAGAGGAGGCAGGTCTTCCGGCGGCACATCTAGGAACGCAAGCTGAGTGTTAGCCAACTCTTCATGCGCACGCTCTATCGCCCTTGCCTACAAAAGAATAATTAATTTATTATAATGAAATCATATTTAAATAATAATTACTATAATTAAAAGCACATATATATATATCACTTACGCCGCATTGACTCGCTTCATTATCGAGCCCTGGTGTCACGTACGCGCTTACGCTTGCATCAAGATAAGGGTGTTTGGAGCCCTTATCCTTGTGCTCCTTGGCTATTTGAATGAACTGCTTGGCGCCGGTAGTATGGTGTTTCTCCTTTTTCCCCCGGTTGGCTTTGTTGACACTGGAGAATTTCTGTTACACAACATAATTAAATCATTAAAAAATGAATAACTACAATTTAAATAATTCAATTATCTTAATTGAAATAAAAAAAATAAATTAATACCTTAAATTGTTCATCGGCAAAGTGGTTACACAACCACTCCCACTCATCTTCTCTCTCCCCTTGCAGCTCTACCGGGGGAGGCATGGGACCGACATCTTTGAAGTACTTATGGAGCTTGTACTTCCAATCTTTGTAGATGGAGTTGGCGGTTTGGTTGATATGCCTCAACATAGCCGGTGTCGGATCCACGTCAAATTGTTCGTATCAAAAATAAATAGAAAATTATAATCGTATATATTATGAAATTTTAGGCCAAGATTAACAATATTATATAATAACTAAATTGGACGTATTACGTACCGAAAGATCTTTGAAGACTTTCGCCTTCTCATGATCCGGCGCCTCCTTCCAAGTAGGGGCAGTGATACGAACCCGGTTACGGATGATTGACCCTATCCCATGCGCCGAGAGACTTGCTAGCTGAGCTGTGGGAGGGCCACCGGTGAACTCGTCGTACGGCAAGTCGATCTTTTTACCGGTCGCCTTGCAAATACGCTCCGCTTTGCCCCCTTTAACGAGACCCCGAGTCCTTTTCGGTTCCGGGTCAGTGGGGGCCCTCATTTGCCTACGGCGGGCGCTGTACATGATTGATTCGGCGGTCGAGGACGCCTGAGTACTTCCTGTTGAATGGGTACCGGGCGTCGGAGATTGGAAGGGGTCGACGTCATCACCGCTCGAGATGAATGGGGGAGCGGGAATTTCCCCAGAGGGCGCTACGGACGGACCAGATGATCCGTCCGGATTGAGAGCGTCGTTGCCCTCCGGTGGTAATTCCCAACCGACTTGGTCCGCCAAGCGGCGGAGCATGGCATCTTCTGCCTCTTGTTGGGCTTTCTTCTTGCCGGATGTCGTCTTTGGCGGAGCCATTTAAACCTAAGAGTACGGTGTTAAAATACCTACTTACCATAATAATTACAACTTAAAAATTTACGCTAATTAATTAAGTACGTTTAAAATTTAAATAGAGTACACTAGCTTGGCATTTTCGGTCGTTCAATGGACGTGCGACCCGCGTGATAAAGTGTAAATTTTCAATTAATCAGCCTTGGTTAAATCGAAAAACATGGCCAGTTAGGGATAGAGATAACGCGAGAGGCAGGACTAATTTCGACAAAAGTCTTTCTTAGTCCAAATCCTGTCACCAGTCATAACCCGTTTCTAGACACCATGTCCGACATTCGGCCACTTTTTTGAAAATTTACACTCCCTCAAGTCCTTTGCAAACTCCACCCTCAACCTCGTGTCCATAACTTCACTTAGGTTATGGTGTGCGGTGATGAAATCCACACATCACGAGGGGTTAAGGAGATAAGCTAGGAAAAGAGGCGCCATCTATTCCAAAGAGTGCGACTTAATCAACCAAGCCTATGTACTAAATTTAAATCGAACACGTACTACCATGCAATTTACTCGAAAATACACGTAATTAATTATCAATTAATTAAAACAATAAATAATTACAATAATAAATTATTATTTATCATGCATATAATAATAATTATTCATTTACCAATATAATTAATTATTATTAACAATAATAATTATTGCTATTATTTAATTTTAACTAACAAATATAAAATTATTACCAAATAATTAATGTATACTAATAATAATTATCTCAATATTAATAATAACAACTCATTAATAATTATAATTATAACTATTAATTATTTTAAACTAATTAATAAATTAAAAATATTTATTAATTAAATAATTAATTAATTAACAAAAATGTAAAAAAGGTAAAAAATAGAATTATTACCGAGTCGGAATGTCGCCGGAATATTGAAAGAGTTGAGTCGTCGGAGAGGAGGAACCACGCCGGAAAAAATGTCGTCGGAGCGTCGCCGGAGGAGGATCGCCAGAGGAGAGGAGAGGAAGAGGAGAGGAGAGGAGGAGATGGAATGATGACAAAATGAGGGGGGGGTGCAACTCTATTTATAGAGTTTCACCTAGACGACGGAGAACTATTCTCCGTCGTCTAAGTCCACTTAGACGACGGAAACAGTGGTTTCCGTCGTCTAAGTGGCGGTTTAAAAAATTTCAAGCGGCGCGTAATTAATCGGCGGGACGTTTTGAACCGCCATGATTTTGTACTTAGATGACGGAGAATGAATTCTCCGTCGTCCAAGTGAAAATTCAAGCGGTCCCAAAAACGGAAGCGGTAAATTGAACCGCCATAAAAATTGGACCTGGACGACGGAGATGAAAATTCAAGCGGTCCCAAAAACGGAAGCGGTGAATTCTCTGTCGTCCAAGAGAAAATTACATGAAAAAAAATAAACAAAAATAAATTTTAACCGCCATGATTTTTGAACCTGGACGACGGAGATGGTCATTTTTCGTCGTCCAGGTTAAAATTACGTAAAAAAAAATTTTAAAAATAATTCACTAGGAATTTAGCGATCTGTCATTCGAGTGAAATAGTCGTACAATATCGATGAACGCATCGTATATATGAACAGTTAAATTTGAACCGCCGATTAATTTTACGTATTGAAACATGTTAAGTATCGACTAATCTTTACGACTCAAGTGTTCATGAGTAGACGCTCATTTGCAGCAGAGTATTAACGAAATTGAATTTGGACAAAACAACCGTTGGATATGTTCGTCGTAACATAATATATAATTGTCTTCAAAGGACCATAAAATAATAAGTTTGGGAAGGGTTTGATTGGCACAGTCAACCGCAAAACCGATAATTTCACAAACCGGAAACGTGGATACAAGGCATTTCGCAACTCTGATTTTCGAACCGTCGAAGCTCACACACCAAGAATTGTTTACTCTAAAGTCTTGATGAAAAGACTTTGCATTGGAAGAAGCTCTAGATGGTCGTTGTCTTAGAAAAAATTACGATATCTGCACCTGGACGACGGAAATGAGCGTTTCCGTCGTTCAGGTAATCACCTGGACGACGGACATCTAGTTATCCGTCGTCCAGGTGATTACCTGGATGACGGATAATGACGTTCTCCGTCGTCCAGGTGCATAGACCCTGAATTCAGGGGTTAGGGTCTTACTATTTAGGGTTTAGGGTTTGTTCACTTGGACGACGGATAATGACCATTCTCCGTCGTCTAAGTTCTAAACCCCGAATTCAGGGGTTAGGGCCTTAGGGTTTACGGTTTAGGTCGTCCCCGGTCATTTGTGTGTCCGTTCAATTATTCTGATTCAAAAATATAATTAAAAAATTGATCGATCGATCCGATCTGCTAGCTAGATTTAGGGTCCAAAATTACAATAATTAATTACCAATTAATCTCCCTCGTCGTATGACCGTACTCTTCGTCATAATCATCATCGTCCTCATCCCCGTTAGACGACGGCTCATCCTCGTCATCGTACTCAACATCGTCCGACGAATAACCTGAGTCCTCGTCCGCGTCCTCTTCCAGCTCGTCTTCTTCATCTACCTCATCGATAATCTCATCTTCAGTTAGATCTGTACAACCATCAGGCATGGGTAACCGTTCACTATCTTGAACCAGGTCCATTATATCGGAGCGGACCATAGAAATAGTAGGCTCTTGATAGGCAGGATGGTCTCTTTCTGGTTCAGCAGCATCTTCAGTCGTCGTCGGTGTCCCTTCAATTGTCTTTGTATTCCATATTCCTCGGTGAGAGATATGGTTCACTATTTTCTACCCTTCACCGGCTTTCGGATCGTCAAGATAGAACACCTGCCGAACTAAGGTGGCGAGAGCGAAAGGCTCATCCTCATACCAGCTAGAGTTTGTATCGACTGATAATAGTCACAGGTTTTCCTTTGTACGCTTGAACCATCTGCACTTGAATAGGAAAACGTTGACATCATTCCCGTAACATAGTTGAACCACGTATACAATAGCCCCGTAATATAGATCATTGTCTTTCCCAACCGCTACCCCACTGTTTTGTGTTCTTCTTCCTTCGTCTCGGGCCAATGAATGGAACTTTACACCATTCACAAAACATCCAGGATAAATATAGTGTTTAACCGGCTTCCCTGCTAGCAAGTGCTTTGGCCATGACCACCACCCTCCGTGGTTATCAGATTTTTGCAGATCAATCATCTGCGAAAATGGGCAAATTAATATAAGGGTTTACTTTCTATAAACATGAGCGATATGTATTTAAATAATTAATACCGAGTCGTACGTACGTACCCATTGGAAGAAATAATCAGGAAACTTCTTCTTAACCATTTTCTCAATCCACGCTGAACTCTTGTTTTGATTTAACGCCTGAAGCCTCTCCCTGTATGACAACATGTACGGCTCAACTTCGTCATAGTCTCGCAACACTACCCAATATGCCTCAATAAGTTCTTCTCGTGTTAACGATTCCTTTAATACTCCTTTAAACGGTCGGACGACATTGGTGACGACAGAAACATTGATGCGGGCACTGCGATCGGAGGCAGTGGGAGGGGGTGGATCTTTGAGGTACCTGTTGCAGTAAGTAACACACTCATGCATTAGGTATGTCTCTGCTATGGAGCCATCCGGGGCCGACCTGTTTTTGACGAATGACTTATACTGTCCAAGCTGTCTACAAAATCAAACGTACACATTACATAAGTACATATAGCTAGCTAGCTAGTATATATATAATCTCCAGTGGAACAAATTAATTAATTAGTTGTACGTACCTTTCTTGAGGATACATCCAAGTGTACTGGACCGGACCAGAAATAAGCACCTGCTCGGGCAGGTGGATCATTAGGTGAATCATGATGTCAAAGAAAGCAGGGGGGAAAATCCTCTCTATTTTGCAAATGATGTGCACAATTTGTTGTTGCAATTCCACCACATCTGACTTCTTTAATTCTCTGGCGCATAACCTCTGCCACCACCTGCACAATGCCACTATTGGTTCTACGACGTCCCGAGGCAAGTATGGTCGAATTACCACTGGAATCAGACGTTGCAGCATAACGTGATAGTCATGTGTCTTTAGACCAACAAACTTATGTTGCACCTCGTCCACTGCTCCAGTTATAGTAGCTGCATACGTAGCCGGATAACGAACGCCCTTAAACTAGTGAAATACAGAACGTCTAAGCGTCGGCTTCACTGTGTATGGTGCATCTGGCATCTTGTTGTACACTCCTTTCCTATCCCTCCTCAACCACAAGGGACGACGTAGATTCATTGATTCCAAATCTTTGCGCGCTTTGGGAGTATCTTTAGTCTTGAACTTAATACCGAGAATTGTTCCCACCACGCTGTCGCACACATTCTTTTCTATGTGCATCGCGTCCAAGTTGTTCCTCAGCTTCAACTTCGACCAGTAAGGGAGTTCAAAGAATATACTCTTGTGATCCCAATAGCTCAGATCATGTGGAGGAATTGGATTGCATTTCTTTACATCCGCGTCATTGCTCAACACACCAAAGTCGAAATAGCTCAACCTCTCTAAAATCTCTTCGCCCGACCAACTACGGGGTTTAGGATTGTTCTCTACCGTACCGTCGAAATGAGCTTCATCCTGTCGCCACGGGTGGTCGTGAGGAAGCCATCTACGGTGACCCAAGTAACACACCTTCCCCGCGTGCCAACTAGAGTTCACGTCGTCCAAACATATAGGACATCCATTATATCCTTTTGTCCTGCAGGCTGCCAACATCCCATAAGCTGGAAAATCGCTGATCGTCCACATTACAGCAGCCCTCATCGTGAACATCGTGTCAGTGAATTTGTCATAAGTTGGGACTCCATTTTCCCACAACAGTTTCAGCTCGTCGATCAAATGTCTGAGGTACACATCTAAGCACTTCGATGGAGATTTAGGACTTGGAATTAGTACGGTAAGGAAATTAAATTCCTTGTTCATGCACATCCACGGAGGCAAGTTGTACGGCATCAGAATAACTGGCCAAGTGCTGACGGCGGAGCTATTACTTCCCCAATGATTGAATCCGTCTGTAGATACGCCGAGTCTAACATTTCTAACCTCTGAAGCAAAGTCTCCAAATTCTCTGTCGAAATGTTTGTAACCCTCCCCATCCGCGGCGTGTCGCAGGACATCGTCATCTATTCGCTTTTCTGCGTACCATCGCATCGCCTCTGCTGTGTGTAGAGACATGTATAGGCGCTGCAATCTGGGAATCAAGGGAAAATATCGAACAACTTTCACAGGAATTCTCTTTTTCGAACTCTTCCTATTCAACTGGAATCTGCACTGGCCACATACGGGACAATAGTCCAACTCTTTATACTCTTTGTAAAATAGCACACAATCATTCGGACATGCGTCAATTATCCTGTACTTTAGGCCGAGGCTACTCAGGATATTTCTAACCTTATAATGAGATTTAGGAAGATTGTGATCATCAGGAAGCAACTTACATATTGGCTCCTGAATTTCGTCAAAAGCACTCACTGACATTTTGTGCTTCACTTTTATCTTCATTTGCTCCATCACATATTGCAACACATTCTCTCGACATCCAGGGAACACCGGGGTATGCGCTTCAAGTAGCATCCGGTTGTACTTTTCCATCTCACTGGTGTCAGTGGCCAAGCTAGCTGCGGGGAATGTGTCATCATGCTCATTAGTGGTACTGTAACCCCCGTCTTGGTGTTGGTGTCCACTATGACTACATCCCGGAAACGCATCATGGACCAAATCTGCAGTTGGGTTGCAAGCTGGGGGTCCGGCACCACTGCCGCTGGATGAGGCACCATGGTAACTGTACCCTGAGCTGAAGTCTACTGCGCTGAACACTACTGCTTCACCATGCTCACTCCATGTAGTGTAACTCCACATCATACCATTTTCGTACAAGTGTTGCACCATAACATTAACCTCCGCATACTGACAATTAAGACATTTCTGACACGGACACCTGAAACGTTTCTTTCCCTGACCATGTTCTATCGCAAAATTCACAAATTCGCTAATTCCATCCATATACCGGACATCACATCTATTCTTCAACTTCATCCAACTCTTGTCCATACTGCTACAAAATATTATAATTAATTAATTATTAAATATATATATTTGTCCATTAATTTACGCTTAATTATACGTACTCGATCTACATATCGATCCATCAATTACGTACGTACGTACGTAATTTAATCGATCTGTACATATATATATATAGCTAACATCAGCTAACATCCTTGCATGTATATATATATGTACATACGTTTTCACTAAATATATATTAATTAAGCAAATTTTAACTGCGTACGTACGTACCTGCTGGCCTTCTCGATATCTTTACGTTAATTAAGCTAACTAGCTAGTCAGCGGAGATCCCTTATCGATCCTGATTCTTCTCGGCCTAGCTAGCTTCTAGCTAGCTACCTAGCTCCCTTCTCCTTCTCCCTTCTCCTTCAATTCTTCTTCAAATTAATGGAATCATGAAGAGATCGAAGCTAGGAATGAATTCGATCAGTTTGGCATCGGGCTTATATAATGCTTCACTTAGACGACGGAGGTGTCGGTACGTCGTCTAAGTGGAAGTACGTTTCGTATACTCGGATGACGGCGTGTCGGTCCGTCCTCCAGGTAATCACCTGGACGACGGAGAATACCATCTCCGTCGTCCAGGTGATCACCTGGAGGACGGAGAAGACTCCGAGGTCCAGGTGATCACCTGGACGACGGATATGGTATTCTCCGTCGTCCAGGTGATTACCTGGACCTCGGAAAAGACTCCGTGGTCCAGGTGATCACCTGGACGACGAAGATGGTATTCTCCGTCGTCCAGGTGGTACTTGGACCACGGAGTATTTTCCGTGGTCTAGGTGTCACTTGGACCACGGAACAATTACGTTTCTGTGGTCTAAGTGCTGTTTTCTTGTAGTGACACGGGGACCACGTCGAGGAGGCATCCTACTGATACAAGACAAGCATTAGGTACAAGCAGAAAGAACGTAATCATGAAACCGCAGATATTTGAGTACACACAACACCCGAAGTATTGATGAGTACCGCTGGTCAGTCGGGTCATCACTCCAGTCATGCTGTATCAACTCAAATACCCTAAGCGTCACAACTACAAGAGTCTACAGAATCTGACAACCTAATGCTCTGATACCAAGCGGAAAGGACCCAACCCTGATTCAGTTACCTAAATCGGAATTGAACCCCTTCTGAAAATACGAACCAACAAAAAATTTTCAAAATTTCGGCAGAGTTTCGTTACTAACGTAGAATTGCATAAACCTGCACCCTGAAAATAACACTTCATCCTATGCCACAAAAGCCAAACTGTGGGCACCAATCCCATCCGGATTTCTCAACATCATAATATAATCAATAACAGTAAACATACTGTACTATGTATATATATATCCGAGAAACTCCGTATAAACATGTATCAGAATGTATCAGAGCGACCTCTATTATGAAATATA
Organism: Geum urbanum; assembly: GCA_946800695.1. NCBI lineage: Eukaryota > Viridiplantae > Streptophyta > Magnoliopsida > Rosales > Rosaceae > Geum > Geum urbanum. The sequence goes on along the minus strand of OX327008.1, from coordinate 12,319,909 downwards.
TACAATATACACATCAGTAGGCGAAACAAGAACCTACTGGAAAACACAGGTAGCTCAGATCACTAGCCTCCAAACCGCGACGTGAAACAGCAGAATCCGAACTGCAAACTGGGCACGGAAACCAAAAAGCCCAGGGGAAAGGCAAATAAAACGTTAGAGTGAGTGGACGAAAATAAATATATGCCTTTCACCAGTTATATACCCAATCAATGTAAAACTGTGCGAGTTCGGAACATAAATACATATGGAGCTTGTCGGGCGACCTCTCAAGCCCGACTTCAGGTGAATCGCTCAAACCCGACGGTGATAGGCCAGGGGACCTCTCAACCCTGGCGGCATACAGGGGACCTCTCAACCCTGCCTAGAGGACCTCTCAACTCTGGTGGACTACCGGTGATCAGCCGAGTAGTCGAAGCATCGATGCAATAATGCCATCACCAATAAATATAAATAATACCTCTGAGAACAATACATATCACAATATTGTATAAAATAAATACGAAAATCATAAAATCCACGAACTCGCAAATCAACAGTGAGAATAGAAACTTGTCCACTCACAGATCTGCTAGCGCGAACTCGCGCTAATCTTGTGGTCCAGCGGAAGATCCCTCGCCTGAAGCACGATCACGATCCCAATCTCGATCTCGATCTCCTGAATATTCACAAAACATAACTGATCAAAATCATAGTCCACAACCCTGTACTGAATAACGGAAACCAACCGTTCCCAAAAATATGCAATGCAGTACAAAATGAATAACGGAAATTCCGAAATACCCACTCGAAACCTCGACTGAAAATCGGCTAACCAAATCAACCCGAAAACCTCTGGACGAAAATCAGGGCGCGATTACGAGAAAAACGACTTTAAAAACGTCGATATCCAAAAAGTCAACTCCTCGCCGGAGCACCACCGTTGACCGCCGCCGGCGCCGCCGTCAACCGTGAAGTTCTCCACGAGCCCAATCCTTTACTTAACTAACACCAAGATCAATTCACACCGGAAGTGGGTCAAATTTACCTCGAAACAACCCGGAATACCAACTCCTGTGACCTAACCGGTTGCCCTCAAAACCTCATCAAATCCCAAAATCAAACATCCTAGGAGCATCACCTATGTTAGGGGAACCGAAACCCCAACAACTCCACCCTCGAAACTCACCAGAACCACTCACCCCGACTCCGGCGAACTCCGACGAACCAACCCGATTCGGGTTCAACTAAAACGGCATCAATTTCGATCAAACCAATTACCAATCAACTCGAAATCACTCAAGGAAGCGAACCATACCTTCCACTTGATCGGAGGTGGCCGGAAAATAGGTCATCGGACGGCAAGCCGAAACGGGAAAGTTTTCCCCTCGGGTCAACGGTCAAACCTGTTGTTTTTGGAAAGTCAACTCTGGTCAACGCTAAGCAGTGATTTTCGACGATTTTACGACTATTCTCAATATTTATACTCAGGCCTCGGGTCAATCGACGGTCCGAAACGAATATTCGAAATGATTCGGATAAGCTCGAAACAATCGGATAAACTCGTCGGAAATCAAAACTTCGAATAATCATAAACTATTCCTCGATTATCGAAAAAATCTTCCAAAACCGCCCTCGAGCTTGAAATCACGTACTCTACAATTTCCGTGAAGACACTCAACTCAAATTCTCTACCAAAAACATAGTCGCGAATAGAATCGGCAAACCACATATATAACGAAAAACTGCGACTAAACTCAATCTCGAGAATCGTGCCGAATACGCATTTGGTTTTGGTTCGGGTCGTCACAACCGTACCTTGTGCCGATGTAGTTCCGGGTGGGTACAGATGTCTGTTTCTTGTGCCGATGTAGTTCCGGGTGGAAACAGATACCCTGACCTGAGGCCTTTCTGGCTAGAATCACGTGTGAGTCTGGGATCCCGTGATTCAGACTGTACTAGCATAGACGTGTCCATGAGTGACCCCGTGGGATTTTTACTTGCATGCTCAGTACGCTGGAGGAGTATGAGTTTACCTCGTGTACTTTATTGTATTTATTTATCTGGACTCGCATATGTTATTTTAACATATATAAATTGGTGAAAGATATTTATTTTCGTCCAGTCACTCTAACAATTTTCATGTCTTTCCCCTGGGCTTTTCGGTTTCCGTGCCCAGTTTGCAGTTCGGAGTCTGGTGTCGCACGTCGTGGTCGGAGGCATAGTGCTCGAGCTACCTTGTTTCTTCCAGTAGGTTTATTGTTCTACCTACTGTGGTATACTTATATGATTATACATTCGAGGTCGCTCTGAGTATTCTATTGTATATTTTATACGATTTTACTCCGGATTTCAGTAAAGTACAGATATATTTATTATTGTACATTACTGTTGATATATTGAGAAATCCGAATGGGATTGGTGCCCACGGTTTGACTTTTGTGGCATAGGATGAAGTGTATTTTCCGGGTGCAGGTAATGGTAATTCTACGTTAGTAACGAAACTCTGCCAAAATTTTTACGGTTTTTGTTGGTTCACGTTTTCAGAAGGGGTTCAATTCCGGTTTAGACAACTAAATCGGGGTTGGGTCCTTTCAGATTTCAGTGGCAAGCTGACATAGCTGTATTTGACGGAGGTTGTCCATCTACGTGGTGCGCTTGTGTCCCAGTTTACTGATGGAGATAATCAGTTACAACTGAGTGTTGGCAAGTGTTGCAGTGAGCATTGGGAACCAGATTACAAGTTAGTACCGGTTCTTATCCTCAGATTGGTGGGCTATCTTAGAGGACTATTCAAACCTTGGAGGGCATGTTATGGTCTTGTGTATTGCAGTTCCGTGGAATTTGGGACTAGCAGTTTCAATTATTCGAGATTGCATGCAGTACCAGTTTGTGGACCACTATGATTATGACGTTGCTTGATGTCGTTTTGAGGAACGATGTTGTATTCCATTGTGCTGGAGCAAGTTTGGTGTGAGCTGACGTTGGATCCTGATTCAGTGGCTACCATAGACCTTTGGATTAGCGGTAACAGGTTGATAATGAGTTATATTGATGTGAGCAGGCTGAGTTATGAATTTGCCACGTTATTTTGGTCTGTATGTGATCATATGCGAATTTGTGTTATGCCGTATAGTTCGGCGTTGCCTATAGCGTTGGCCTTTGTATGTGTGGTATTCCATATGGTGGAACTATATTTCAGATTTGTTGCGTGTTTTGTACCCTATCAGTTCCTTATGCAGGAAGACTTGGCGTTTGTGTGGAGCTAGTTCAGATTCGAGATTTGGGGTACAGGGATATTTTCCATTGACAGAGTTGTTCAGTTGACGTACCCACTGAAGAGTTGAGATGTATCCAAATGCAGTGCTTCTACTTTTAGTCGGCAGACTTGAAAATTTTGAGGTCGAAATTTTTTAAGGGGGGTGGATTTGTGACGACCCGGAACAGAATCAGAAGCGTAATCAGCTTAATCCACGAGGTTGCGCATAATCGCCGTTTTTCGTAAATTGATTGAATTGTCGATCATGATCACGACTTAATTATTGGCCGAGAATTGGAGCTGAGTCTCTTCTCGAGAGTTGTTGTACATGTGATTTCGCGTTCGTGGGCGGTTCCGGATCATTATTTGGACGACCGAAGAATATAATGTGAATATTTGAAATTTTGGTATATTGTCGAGTTTATCCGTTCGTGTTCGAGTCTATCCGAATCGTGATTGTGATCCATTTTGGACCGTTGATCGACCTGAAGCGTAGATGAAATGATTATCGACTTGATTTGCGTGTTTCGCGATTTGTCGTGATTTCAACGTAATCTGATCATATGGCGGCTTCCTTAGCGAATAAATAATTGGGCGAGAATTTGATTTGGGATCCTTCGCGGAAGTTGTTGAGAATTTAATTTCGAGCTTGTGGGAACTTCCGAAGGATTTTTCCGAGTTACGAGGATTAAGTTACGAATATTTTCGACTGTTGATTATTTAATCGGATAAGCTTGTGATGGTTTGAACCATTGACTTTTTATCGGATTTGTCAAAGTGTTTGACTTCAGGTGGTAATTGAAGAACATGTCGAGATGAGTTTGTTGCCGCGAGAATTGTTGGAAACGGATTTAAGACGCGAAAATTACGGGTGTTCGAAGTTTGCCGAAAATTGTGATTGGTAGTTTCCAAATCGGGAAAGTATTTAAGTGAGCTTCTATTTCAAGAAAGTCAAACATGGCATTTAATTGAGTTGACTGGTCAACTTGGCTTGGAAGAGGGAGGCGCGACGGTGGAGGAGCTCGCCGGCGGCGAGCTGCCGTCCGGCCACCTCCGGCCTCGGCCTAGGGCTCAAACGACTCGGCTAGGCCTTCCCGTGATAATGCCGGCCACCGTTCACGGCGAGGTTGCCGGTGGAGAGAGGAATTTCCGGCCAAAGTTTGGAAAATTTGGGGGTTTTGGTTGATTCCTTTTTCGGCCGAATTGAACTACAAAAAGTACTGGGCTTTGAAGCTCTCATCACCATGAATCTAACCATATAGGTATGGAGTTCTAATTCGATTTGTACATGGAGAATTCATGGATTGAAATTTGTGTGATAATTCGGTTTTGCATGAAATTGAGCTAGTTAGAGTTTGAATTGATCTTTGGTGTAGTTATGGAAGTTGCTTGTTAGATGATTTTGAGTGGAATAAGCTTTGGTCCGCCGAGAAAATTCAAGTTTGGGTGGTGCCGCCGCCGCCGGCGGCGGTCAATAGCGGTCAAGGTTGACTTTTTGGAGTTTTCGACAAGTTGTATGTCGTTTCACTCGGAATTGCGCCCCGATCGCAGTGATGAGGTTTGTTTTTTGATTTGAGCATCGAAAATTATAGCGAGGTTTTGTGATGTGATTATCAGATTTTCGACAATTCTTCGTAATTGAATTATGTGTTTCCGAGAACGGTTGCTTCTCGTGATATGATTCGAGGTACTGAGTTATGATTTTGAGAAAAATGGATTTTATGATTATTCAGGGGTTCGTGATCGTTCGTTTGGCGAGGAATTTTCTGCCGGATCACGGGATTAACGCGAACTGCGTTACGCTAGTCTGTGAGTGGACATTTCTTTTCACGGATTGATTGCGAGTCTTGAGCATGCAGTATGATCATGATTTTTATGAGCATGTGTTTTACGATTATACATATACGAATATGGGTATACGAATATACATACGTATATACTATGTTGTATACATGTGCATGGAAAGGATTTATGATTTGGTTTACACAGAGTACAGTCTCAGTTATCAAGGTTGTATCGATACACATTGGTTTCTCGGCTGATTCCCGAGTACGCTCCGGGGGGGACAGATATCCTGACCCGAGGCCTTTCTGGCTAGGAATCACGTGTGGGTCTGGGATCCCGTGATTCAGACTGTACTAGCGTGAGGGAGTCCATGAGAGACCCCGCGGTATTTATGGTGCATGCTCTGTACGCGTGAGGAGTTAGAGTCTCCCTCGTGTACCATTTGATTTTTATACATTTGACTCGCATATGTTTTTATAACATATATTATTCGGCGAAATACATTTATTTTTGTCCACTCACTCTAACAGTTTTTATGTCTTTCCCCTGGGCTTTTCGGTTTCCGTGCCCAGTTTGCAGTTCAGATTCTGGCGTCGCACGTCGTGGTCAGAGGCATATTATTCGAGCGATGTTTCTTTTATGGTAGGTTCTTAGTTTGGCCTACTATTTGTGTATATATACTAGAAGTTGCTCTAAGATTCTGATGTCATGTTTTTATACGATTTTCCCGGATTTCTGTAAAGTATAGTTATATTTATTACTTTACATTACTGTTGATATATTGAGAAATCCGGATGGGATTGGTGCCCACGGTTTGGCTTTTGTGGCATAGGATGAAGTGTATTTTCCGGGTGCAAGTAATGGTAATTCCGCGTTAGTAGCATTACTCTGCCGAAATTTTGATGGTTTTTGTTGGTTCGTGTTTTCAGAAGGGGTTTGATTGCAGTTTAGGAAACTAAATCCGGGGTTGGGTCCTTTCATTAATGTCTCCCATATTTGCGGATTTGGAGTGTACCACGAATTGAATGCCCAAAAATGAAGAAATATGGCCTTTGTCATGTCCGTAAATGATGAAGTAAGGGCACCATAATGATCAAATTAGCCCCCGAAATGGAAATCTGACCATGGTGACGTTTTGGAGAAGATGAGGCACGAGTTTGAGAAGTTTTAAGTGCTAGACTAAGTCTTTAGAACGTGTTTAACCACCATATACCTAAATTTCGAATGCCTTAGCCTCAGCCCCATTACAACTTTTCTAAAGTCCTTTATGATCCTTAAGATGAGTAGCATTCGATTGGATGAGTAAGTTGCATGAGTAAGCGTATGGTTTGGTTCATTTGTGCAAGTAATTTATTGTATTTATGAGGTTTTCGATTGAATTCATATATATCTTGAGTGAACCCGTCTTTTCATGAGTGAAAAATATGATTAGTGCATCCATGCGAGATTGATTTAAACTTGTTCGAAACATGCACAGCTTTAACTTTACCATTGTTTTCTTCCAAGTTTTGCTAGTTCATAACATGATCATATCTCTATTATCTTTCGAAATTATTGAGCTTTTAACTCTAAAATCTTGTGATTAACTACTACATTTTTAACCATTGCCGGCGATTTTAAAATCGCCGGCAATAGTTTTTAATCATTGCCGGCGATTTTTCCCCCAAAAATCGCCGGCAATACTTTTTTTTTTTTAACATTGTCGGCGATTTTTCAGGCAAATCGCCGGCAATAGTCCGCTGGTAATTAAAAAAAAAAAAAACCATTGCCGGCGACTTAAATTAATGTAAGTCGCCGGCAATGATTAAAAAAAAAAAACCATTGCCGACGACTTAAATGTAAGTCGCCGGCAATGATTAAAAAAAAAAAAAACCATTGCCGACGACTTACATTTAAGTCGCCGGCAATGGTTTTTTTTTTTTTTTAATTACCGGCGGACTATTGCCGGAAAAAATCGCCGGCAATGGTTAAAAATGTAGTAGTATATATTCCATCGCCATATACTTTGTAAAATTTCTGAGACATTTTAGTTAAGGGCTTAGAAGTTTTTGTATTATTTAAAAATCCTTAGAATCTTCCAAATAAAGAGATTATCTCCAATGTTGGATTTTTGTGAGTTTTCTTATTTTTAGTCTTTCTTTTATTTAGTTTTTGCTAGGGACTAGCAAAGTCTAAGTATGAGAGAATTTGATCTACGCATTTTATGCTTGATTCTTAACGTCTTTCTCTTTACATTTAGCATTGTTTTGACCTTAATAAATATATTTCTAACTTAATTTATGTTTTTAGGTTGAAAATGAAGGAGGAACAATAAAGGAGGCAAAATGGAGCAAAAGCGCAGAAAAATAAACAATCCTATTTCGACTAGGAATCCTTGTTGGAGTAGAAGTCCTTGGGAGAATAAGAAAGTGAATTCAAAACACATGTGAAAAATATTGCCTAAAGTGAAGAGGAAGTGTCCGGATCTTTCCTAATTGATGAAGGAAACCTTTCCTAATTGTGATTGGAGAAGAATTGAAATCCTAGTCCACCTAGAAGAAGGATTTCTCATGGGTTTACTTATATATTGAAAATGTCGACCCTATTGCTGAATGGGAGCCCAAATTACTCAAGAATGGATCAAGAAGCCCAAAGAAAGAAGATGGATTAAAATGAATTATCAGAAATCGGCATTTGTACATCAGCCCACTTCGAAAGACCACTGTAAATAGATCCGGATGAATCTAGACACGGTTAGCATATGGTTGGAAATATATAGAAGTCTAGTTTCTAACGCAACTGAAATTAGACAATTTAGATTCCTAGAACGAGAGAAATTCCTGTTTTCGTGGAGAAGGGTCAGGTTACCCAGGTGGAGTAGTTAGAATCCTAGAAGAAGTCGAACTAGGCTTTCCTTCTCCTATATAAAGGGGAGCTCTGCCTCAAAGCAGATCATCACTCATTTTAGAAGCCAAAGTGTGCCTAAATACTCTTCCTCTCCTCACAAAGCCGAAATCATCCAAGAAGCCGCCCTCCATCCACAAAACAGTCTCCTTTCCGCCAAGAACTCTCTAAGGCAAATTCCTTGAGTGTTCTCCACCTCCACTGAAGAATCGTCCAAGCTTTGTACTAGGGTAAATTCCCGAAATAAAAAGTGTAACATGATTCCTTCTATTTTCTTCTTCTTGTATGAATTTTCAGATTTGAAATATTGGTTTTATGGAGTATTTTGGTTTTGTAACTTTAAATGTTTTATGTGATCTGCCATGTATTGATTTCTTTATGCTAAGCATGTTATACTTAATGCATCAATTTAGACTAAGGAAAATTCCATGTTTAGGTTGATAGATATGTCATAAGGCAAATTCCTGAAGCATGAAATATGAAACGCATGATCTTAGCTAAAGACTTAGATATTAATAGGTTGCATATAATATGACTAAGTTGTTAGAGTTAGGTGAAAAAGATGAGATGATCACTTGTAAATATATTAGTTAGTGTTTACTTTCGGTCTAGTAAGCATGTTAGAATTTAGGGTTCTAAATCTGTTTGGTGGCCATTATTTGTTTAATTTCTTTGATTATAAAAACCAACTTATAAAACCCCCCTAAACCATAGCGTAATCATGCATGCACCCTCAATCACCGGTTAAGAACGATACCCTATTTACCAATGTTACATCTACAACAAAGGGTTTTAATTGCATGTACGTTTTGAGTGATTTCTAAGTGTGTATTTTGGAGTTAGTTTTAGCGTGTATCAATTGCTTGCGACTCCTTATGATATGGTGATGCTCGGGGTGGTACCGACACTATCACTATACTCCTCAAGTTAAGTATTTGTTTGTTCATCGTTGTTGCGACTGATGCTATGATAAATTTATCATCTCAAGGCTATTATTCTGTGCACTTTGGAGATTTGGTCACTTCCCGGCTGGTTACAATTGCACGGCATGAGGACATGCCTTCTTTTAAGAGCATATGCACCGAGAATGCTTGAGCAGCAGCTCCCGAGCTGGTTAATGAGCGGTCGCCGACGACAGCATGCACCGCTGCACGCCTTGCTCGCCGGTGGGGCCCGCCTCCCCTCCTCTCACCCACTCCGTGGCCCCAGCTCTGCTCGAGCAATTCTTGCTCGTGCAGCTGCTCATGCCGAGCAGTCACCGACGACTTTGGCGGGCCCTGGAGCTGCTCGTGCTGAAAAACTTCCCCGGTGCATATGCTCTAAGAGGGGAAGGATGATAGGATCAATTGGTTGATGGGCTTGTCTTACCTTAGGCTCACTGTGTAATACACATCTACTGTGGATGGGCCTAACATAAGGATAGTATGATAATTGTGTTAGAAACAACTCAAGCCATTATAAGGCAGTAACCTCTGTAGAGAATGATATGGAAGATGAATGAATGAACTTTATTTTGTTATCCTTTACATTTTCTGTATTACTCTTTCAATCCCTTTTTCTATATTTCTAATCCTATCATCTGTTGAACAAAAAAAGAGACCATGTTTGATTGGGAATAACTCTTAGATTGATTGTTTGATATCGTTGTGTGGTTTAGCTTTGTGTTTGAGATGTAGTTTGTGATGAGTTGCTATGATCAAACGAAAAAATATCAATGGTGGATGACAAACAGATCAACAGTAGCGGCGGAGTCGCGAAGAGACGGATATAGAGAGAGAGAGAGGTCTCAGTGAAGAAAGAAGACTGGAATAAGGTCTTGGCCACTGATCTGATATGGACGGCCCAAATTAAAGCATTAGGTAAAGATAAGGTCTTCTCCGTTAGGAGAGGATACGAGTCCATCACATAACATGATCGCTTCTATTCCTAGTTCTGGTCATATATATAGATAGACCATTTTGGTAAATTTTATATTATTGTATGGCAATTTTAAACCTTAGCCTAGCTAATTAATGTATGAAAATAATTGATCCTAACTGATCGAGTATGTACGTACGTGGAACATGTTAATTAAGAGCGCCAAAAACGTACACATCTGGTCCCAACCAATCTAAATTTATGTACATATATATTTTCTGTTGATAGGTTGCCATCAAGCTTTTACATAATTCCAAATCTTTTTTTTCACAATTATATACCCAGTTGCTCCCCTTAAACTTATTCATCGCATCTAAAGCTAGCAATAATTTTCTTGACTTTTTCATTTTGGTAGTGCGAGAGATCGAATTCATAAAGAGATATGAGGGCTGCTAGAAATTTTCAGCTGCCAGCCTTGTCCTTGTCCTTATCCTCATTTGTGTTGGTGTTCTTAGCTATACCTGTGCTGGTGGTGCTGTTAATCATTCTCCCACATCCCTCGAGTACGAGCTCTTCATCATCATCGACATCATCCGAGACATGGAGAGTTGGTGATTCTAGTGGTACTTCTTCCTCTGCTAGTATTAACAAGTCTTATTCATCTGCAGCAGAAGAATGGCCTCAACCTCCAACTGAAGCTCCAGACGTTTTTACTAGTTTCTTATATGGTACTCCAAGTCCATCTCCTGCTTCTTCTCCTGCTCCTAAAATTTCAACTGTGAGACCTCTCTCTCTCTCTCTCTCTCTCATTGATGATGGTTAATTACTACATATATTATGTAGAAGGGGGGTATACAAGTTCGCGGTAATAGAAGAGTGAGATCATGGAGGAGCAGGAAGCTGGATAAACTAGAAGCAAGTTTGCGCACAGCAAGGTCTTCCATAAGAGAAGCAGCAGCTGCTACATCTCTCTTTACACTTAAGAGGAATACGATCAATTCTACATCAAACACAGCTGAGGTGGGTCAACATGATGCAGACCGGGACTATGTTCCTCACGGCCGCATATATAGAAATGCTCGCGCATTCCACAGGTACATCGAAAACTTCTGGCAGACAGGCACCGTAACGCAGAAAATTCAACTATGTGCGTGAGATATGACATACATCAACTTACCATTATTCCCACAATTAACTCAAAATGACGATTTGGATGAGAAAGGATATAACTTTTCTTTTCTTTTTTGATGGAAAAATTTATAAACACTACAAGAAAAATTCACTTAGACTACGACCATTTTCGTCGTTTAGGTTAGAGTTTCCGTAGTCTAAATACTTAGACTACGCAATCTTCGACGTCTAAAGTTTGTCGTCCAAGTGCCGTAGTCTAAGCACTTGGACGACAGAAATGGTCCATTCCGTCGTTCAAGAGGTCACTTCGATAACGCAAATGGCCCGTCGTCCAAGTTAGGATGAGACGATGCAAATGTTATTTGCGTCGTCCAAGTACAACTTAGACTATGGAATTATTGTGTGGTCTAAGTTGTACTTGGATGACGCAAATATTGTGTGTGTGGTCTAAGTGATCACTTAGATTACGAAATATTGCATGGTCTAAGTGATGACTTAGACCATGAAACTATTCCGTAGTTTAAGTGATCACTTAGACCACGTATGTATATATGTTTTGTAGTCTAAGTCATCACTTAGACTACGAAAGCATATATGATTTTGTAGTCTAAGTGAGGAGTTACACTACAAAAGCGTATATACTTTCGTAGTCTAAGTGAATATATATTTTCTTTTAATTTTTTTAATTAAAATTAAAATTTAAAGTAAAATATTAATAAATTAATTAAAATACTAATTTTAATTTAAATAATTAAAAATGGTACGTACATCAAAATCATTCGGAAAATACGATATATCCTAAACTACATACAAACTACTATAATACGGTAGCAGTAGACGCGCCGTCGAGTCCCTCGTCTCCAGTCATGTCGTTGTCATCGGGGTATGGGGTCGAAGCAGGATGAAAATCTTGTTAAAGTTGGTTTTGCATGAGGGCGATGAGGTGGGATATCTGTACTTGTTGCTCATCAAGCCTCTGACGCATAGATAGCGTTTAAGCCCGTGCGAGTCGAGCCTCCTCAAGGGCTGCTTGGACTGCCGCATCTGGAGCACTTGTCCTCGTTGAGCGTGCCATAGAGGAGTCAGAAGATAAATCTTGCTGCACCATGCGTCCCAACCTCCTAACCTCCTTGCCAGCTCGACGACGGTATACCTCATCGGCGATTTCAATTTGGCTCTCCCTAGCCTCGATATAGAAAAGGCAGGTCTTCCGGCGGCAAATCCGGATGTGCAAGCTGCGTGTTGGCCAATTCCTGTTGCGCCCGTTCTACCAACCTTGCCTGAAAATAATAATAAAAATTAAATAATTATAAATTTGTACGACAATTTAATAAATAATAATTACGTTAATTGAGAAGAAATATATACGGCACTTACGCCGATTTGACTCGCTTCATTGTTAAGCCCAAGCGTCATGTAAGCGGTGATGCTAGCATCCAGATAAGGGTGTTTAGAGCCCTTATCTTTGTGCTCCTTGGCGATTTGTATCATCTGCTTGGAGCTGGAGGTATGATGCAAACCCTTCTTCTCCCGATTGGCCTTGTTTATGTTCGATTGCGTCTGTTCGACAACATAAATCATTAAAAAATTAATAAACAACTAAAAAAAATCGATTTCGTCAATTTAAATAAAAAAAAATACGAACCCGATAAAAATTTTCTTCGAAGTGGTTGACCAACCACTCCCACTTATCTTCCCTATCCCCACGCAGCTCTACAAGGGTAGGCGAGCGGCCGAATTGTTGGTAATACTTGTAAAGTATGTACTTCCAATCACGGTTGTTGGCGTTGGCAGTGGTGTTGATGTGCCTAAGCATCTTCGGTGTGTCATCCACTGCCTATTTTTCCTACAAGAAAAGAATAAAAAATTATAATCGTATATATTATGAAATTACGATTTTTATTTGTTATTAAAAAATAAATTTAAAATTGTATTATATACCGAGAGTTCTTTCAACACCTTCCCCTTCTCCAAGTCCGGCATGTCCTTCTAGCTATGTGCAACCATACTAACCTTGTTGTGAATAATTTCCCCGATGTTGTGCGATGAGAGACTAGCTAGTCGAGAGGTGGGAGGGCCATCGGTGAAATAGTCGTATAGCAACTGGATCTTTTGTCGGGTCGCCTTGAACAACTTCTCGGATTTTCTGCAATTTCTGAGTCCTCGGTTCCTTTTCGGTTGAGGGTCTGACGAGGCCTTCCTGACCTTGCGCTGTGCACTGTAGAGAATAGACTCGGAGGAGGCCAACTCCTGGGAACTTTCTGACATCGATGATTGGCCAGAAGGGGTGTTATCATCATCGGTCTGTATAGCTGGGGCATTAGGAATTTCTTCCGTCGCAGCAGCAGAGGGACCAGCTGAAGGGTTCGAAGGAGGCGCGACGTTGTCCTCATGCTTCTGCCAACCCAGATGCTATGCAAAGCGTCGGAGTTTAGCATCTTCTGCCTCTTTTTGTTCCTTTTTTTGACCTCATAGGGCCATTTTAACCTAGGAGTTGTAAAAATCAACTATTAAACCTATTTTACGATTAATTATAACTACTTTACCATTTACTATTTGTAACCATTTTTACAATATATTTATTCTATATTTTTCATATTTACCACAACATTTACTATTTTTAATATTTTTCATTTCTAAAACCATTTTTTATATTTTTCATTTATTAATATTAACCAATTTATAATATTTACTATTTATAATTAAATTCATGCTATTTTACAATAATTAAAATAATGTTACAAATAATTAAATTCATTCTATTAAAAATAATATTACTATTAATTAATTTAATTCATACTAATTACCATAATTAAAATAATGTTACAATTATTAAATTCATACTATTACAAATAATATTACTATTAATTAAAATAATAGTACAAATAAAATTCATACTAATTACCATAATTAAAATAATAGTACAAATAATTAAATTCATACTAATTACCATAATTAAAATAATGTTACAACTATTAAATTCATACTAATTTACAAATAATTAATAATTTACAATAATATTTAACAATTTATTATTTTTACTAAGTTACTAATTTACCAATTTATTATTAAACACAAATACACTATATTTATACCTAAATACATAGTATTATACCTAAATATATATTAAAAATAAATTTAAAATACATACGTACGTAAAAAAAATTAAAACTTACTGTCAGTGGAGATGGGCGGCTAGTGGCAGTGACGATGGGAGGTGGAGGTGGAGGTGGAGGGAGGGAGCAAGGAGGATCGACTTACGTCGTGGAGGGAGTGAACGACGGTGGAGGAGGTGAGAGGCAGCGGATGGAGGGAGTCGCCGGAGGCAGGCGGTGGGAGGCCAGATCGAGTTTGAGAGAGAGAGAGAGAGAGAGATAGGAGAATTGAGGAGGATTGAGGAGAATGATCAAAACTGCCGAGAATTGCCTAGTTATACTGTTTCACTTAAACGACGGAGGGTGATTTTTCTTCGTCTAAGTGCACCTAAACGACAGAAACGCCCATTTCGATCGTCTAAGTCAACATAAAAAATGCTACCAAATTAATTGGCGGGTGGAAGTTGATCGCCATATTTTTTGGGAATGGTTCAAAATTTGAACCTGGACGACGGAGATGGCCATCTCCGTCGTCTAGGTCAAATTTTGAGCGGTTCCCAAAAAAATGGCGGTGGAATTTGGACCGCCTAAAATATGAACCTAGATGACGGAGATGGTCATTTCCGTCGTCCAGGTGAGAATCTAGACGATGGAGAGTTCTCCTACTCCGTCATCTAGGTATACTTTCCGTAAAAATAATTTTTAAAAATAATTCATTAGGATGTTTCCGATATGTCATTCGAATGGAATTGTCGTAAAATATCAATTAAAGAATCGTATATATAAAAAGCGGGATTTAAGACGACGAATAAATTTACGTCTTTAAATTTGTTAAGTATCTACTAATGTATATAACTTAAGTGTTATTAAGTATAGGCTCATTGCACATCAATATTAACGAAATTAAATTTGGAAAAAACAACTGTTTGATACATATTCACCATAAGACAATATATGAGTAGAATAATTTTCAGTAAATAGTAAGTTCGTTAAGAGTTTCATCGGCACAGTCAACTGTAAAACTGAAATTTTTACTAACCGGAAACATGGATACACGAAAATTCGTAAGTCCTATTTTGGAACCATCGACGCTCACACTCTAAGAATTGTTTACTCTATGGTCTCGACGAAAAGAATATGTATTGGGACATGGTCTACATGGTCGTTGTCTTAGATGTGAAAGTACGAAATTTTTGACTTAAACGACGCAATAACACGCTTGCGTCGTCTAAGTTAATATTTTAGGGTTTAGGGTTGAAGCATAGGGTTTAGGGTTTACTTAGACGATGGTATGACTCTTTTGCGTCGTGTAAGATAAATTTTTAGGATTTAGGGTTATATAATTACTATTGTGTTTACCTTGGTATGGATTACGAAAAGTCGTTCCACCGTCTAGGTTTTAGGGTTAGGAAAAATGTGATTCTTGATCGTACGGATTATTTAATTAATTTTAATTTATATTTCTATTTGTCGAAACAACCTCGCTCTTTAATTAATTTGAAGTAATTATGCGAAAAATTTAAAATTAATTAATTAATTATTAAATTAAGTACAGAATAAATAATTGTACATACTCCTCCTCATAATATATATAATTAATCATGCATCATTACGTTAAAAAAGTTTAATTACAATAATTAATTACCAATTAATATTCTTCGTCGTTATATTGTACTTTTCGTAATAATCATCATCATCTTCCTCACCACTGTTATCCGATTGCTCCTCCTCCTTATCATACTCAACATCGTCCGACGAATATCCTGAGTCCTCGTCCTCGTCGTCATCCTGCGCCTCTTCTTCATCGACCTCATTAATTTCATTAATAATCTAATCTTGAGTTAGATCCGTACAATCATCAGGCATGGATAAGCATTCACCAGCTTGAACGAGGTCCATTATGTTAGAGCGGATGATAGAAATATTAGGCTCTTGATATGCAGTAATGTCTCTTTGTGGTTCAACATCTTCAGTCACCAGCGTCCCTTCAGCTGTCATGATATTCCATATACCTCGATGAGAAATATGGTTCACTATTTTCTACCCTTCACCAGCTTTTGGATCATCAAGATAGAACAGCTGCCTAACTAAGGTGACAAGAGCGAAATACTCATCCTTATAATAGCTTGAGTTTGTATCGACTGATAAAAGACTCAGGTCTTCCTTTGTACGCTTGAACCATTTGCACTTGAATATGGAAACGTTGATATCATTCCCGTAACATATCTGAATGACATATACAAGAGCTCCGTAATATATATCATTATCTTTCCCAACCACTATCCCACTGTTTTGTGTTCTTCTTCCTTCATCTCGGGCTAATGAATGAAACTTTACACCTTTCACAAAACATCCGGGGTAAATATAATGTTTAATCGGCTTCCCTGCTAGCAAGTGCTTTGGCCAGGACCACCAGCCTCGTGGTTTTTGGATTTTTGTAGATCAATCATCTAAGAAAATGGGAAATATATATATAATTAAAGGGTTTAATTTTTACAAACATGTATATAAATTAAATAAGTAAACATACATACCCATTGGAAAAATAATTCGGGAACTTCTTCTTAACCACTTTCTCAAACCACGCTGAACTCTTGTCAGGATTTAACGCCTGAAACTTCTCCCTGTACCCAATCATGTAAGGCTCGACTTCGTCACAGTCTCGCAACACTACCCAATGTGCCTCAATTAGTTCTTCTCATGTTAACGATTCCTTTAATACTCCTAAAAGGTCATACGACATTTGTGACGATAGAAAAATTGATGCGGGCACTGAGATCGGAGGCGGTGAGAAGTGGTGGATCCTTGAGGTACCTATTACAGTAAGTAACACACTCATGTATTAGGTATGTCTCTGCTATGGAGCCATCCGCGGCCGACCTATTTTTCACGAATCTTTTATACTGTCCAAGCTGTCTACAAAATCAAACGTTCAATTAATTAATTGTAGAATAAGTACATATAGCCTGTAATCTCGAGTGGAACAAATAATGGATCGGAAAACCTGTATAATTAATTAGTTGTACATACCTTTCTTGAGGATACATCTAAGTGTACTGGATTGGACTAGAAATGAGCACCTCTCTAGTTTTCAAATGATGTGCACAATTTGTTGTTACAGTTCCACCACATCTGACTTCTTTAACTATCTAGCGTATAACCTCTGCCACCATCTTCACAATGCCACTATTAGTTCTACGACGTCACGAGGTAAATATGGCCGAATTACCACTGGAATCAGACGTTGCAGTATAACGTGATAGTCATGTGTCTTTAGACCAACCAACTTTTGTTGCACCTCGTTCACTGCTCCAATTATAGTAGCTGCATACGTAGTCGAATAACGAACACTCTTAAACCAGTGAAATACATAACCTCTATATGTCGGCTTCACTGTATAAGATGCAGCTGGCATCTTGTTGTACACTCCTCTCCTGTCCCTCCTCAACCACAAGGGACGATGTAGATTCTAGATCTTTGCGCACTTTGGGAGTATCTTTAGGTTTGAACTTAATACAGAGAATTATTCTCACCACGCTGTTGCACACATTCTTTTCTATGTGCATCGCATCCAAGTTGTTCGTCAGCTTCAACTTCAACCAGTAAGGGAGTTTAAAGAATATACTCTTGTGATGCTAATAGTTGAGATCATGTAGAGGTATTGGATTGCATTTCTGTACATACTTGTCATTGGTCAACACACCAAAGTCGAAATAGCTCAACCTCTTTAAAATCTCTTCGCTAGACCAACTACAGGTTTATGATTATTCTCTACCGTCCCATCAAAATGAGCTTTATCTTATCGCCAGGGTTGATCATTAGGAAGTCATCTAGGGTGACCCAGGTAACACACATTCCCCACGTGCCAACTAGAGTTCACGTCGTCCAAACATATAAAACATCCATTGTATCCTTTCGTCCTGCAAGCTGCCAACATCCCATACGCTGGAAAGCCACTGATTGTCCACATTACGGCTGCCTTCATCATGAACATTATGTCAATGAATTTGTCATAAGTTGGGACTCTATTTTCCCACAACAGTTTCATCTCGTCGATCAAAGGTCTGAAGTAGACATCTAAGCACTTCCCCAGAGATTTAGGACCTGGAATTAGTAGAGTAAGGAAGTTAAATTTCTTGTTCATGCACATCCACGAAGGCAGGTTGTACGACATCAGAATAACTGGCCAAGTATTGACGACAATGTTATTACTACCCTAATGATTGAATCCTTCTATAGATAGTCCGAGTCTAACATTTCGAACCTCTGCGGCAAAGTCTCCAAATTCGCTGTTGAAATGTTTGAAAGCTTCCCCATTCGCGGCATGTCTCAGCACATCATCATCTATTCACTTTTCTGTGTACCATCGTATCGCCTCTGCTGTGTATAGAGACACGTACAAACGCTGTAATCTGGGAGTCAATGGAACATATCGAAGAACCTTCACATGAGTTTTCTTTTTTGAACTCTTTCTATTCAGCTCATATCTGCACTGGTTACATATGGGACAATAGTCCAAATTTTTATACCATTTGTAAAACAGCACACAATCATTTAGAAAGACATCAATTATCCTGTACTTTAGGCTGAGGCTGCTCAAGATATTTCTAAACTTATAATGGGATTTAGGAAGATTGTGATCATCAAGAAACAACTTACATATTTTCTCCTAAATTTCGTCAAAAGCACTGACTGACATTTTGTGCTTCACTTTTATCTGCATTTGTTGGATCACATATTGCAACACATTATCTCGACATCCAGGGTACACTAGGGTCTGGGCTTCAAGTAGCATCCTGTTGTACTTACCCATCTCACTAGTATCAGTGGCCAAGCTAGCAGCGGGGAATGTGTTATCATGCCCATGAGTGGTATTGTAACCTCCCTCTTGGTGTTGGTGTCCACCATGACTAAATCTCAGAAACGCATCATGGACCAAATCCACAGTTGGGTTCCAAGCAGGGGGGCTGGCACCACTGCCGCTGGATGAGGCACTATTGTAACTGTACCCTGAGCTGATGTCTGCTGAGCGGAAGTCTACTACTTCACCATGCTCGCTCCACGTCGTGTAACTCCACATCATACCATTTTTGTACAGGTGTTGCATCATAACATTAACATTCACATACTGATAGTTAAGACATTTTTTGCATGGACACCTGAAATGCTTCTTAACTTGACCATGTTCTATCACAAAATTCACAAATTCTCTAATTTCATCCATATACTGAACATCGATATCACTTCTATTCCGCAACTTCATCCAACTCTTGTTCGCACTTCTACGAAATTTAATAATTATCATATTAATCAACTATTATATATACAAATTTTCAACTACCTTAATTATTAACGTATAATTAATTAAAATATTTATTAATTACCTTTATTAATTAATGGTGAATATACTATACATCAATTACTTTAATATATCTAACATACATGTACGTTGTCACTAAATATTAACCAAATTTTTAAACATCCATGTATATATACGTCATAGTTAATTAATTAACTAATATATATATATATATCAATCAATTACCTAACTTAATTATAAATATTAGACGTACTAACAATGCAATCAATCAAATGTACAATTAATTATATATATATAAACATTAAAATTGTCAGAAATCAACTACATATGTACGTACCTAGCCTTCTCTGATAAATGGCGAAACGATGGTCGGAGTCGGAGATTTATATATATATATATAGTGCTAGCTAGTAGTACATGTGAGGAGAGTACGTCTAATTGAGAGAGATTGATATGAGTATGAGGATGAAAATGAGACGAGCGAGCGAAGAGGCCAGGAAGAGAGTTTGGCATTGACAATATATAATGCATCACTTAGACGATGGATTGAGTGAGTTTCCGTCGTCCAAGTGGTGAATTAGACGACGTACCGACTCTACGTCATCTGAGTGGCACATATATGATGGTGCATGTGTCGATCTGTCGTCTCATTCACCACTTGGATGACGGAAACGTATTTCCGTCGTCTAAATGTGCTTTAGACGACGAAAAATTTCTTAAGACGACACAAATTATTACTGTCGTCTGAAGTCTACTTAGACGAAAGAACCCTTACGGTTCCGTCGTCTAAGAAAACGTAAAAAAAGAAAAGATATAACTCAAGGTCCGATCCAATGGGATATATAAAATTTGATATACAGTATGTCTTTTGATAAAAAAAATAATCGAGTCGTCATAGAAATCGATATTTTAGTCGTTTAAACTTTGAAATCTTATGGGAGTAATTTCATTCAAGAAATTAGAGAAAACAAATCTATTTATGCACTCGATGAAAGCTAAAGAACAATATTTTTTGATTTTTATGTCGTATGTACTTTGAACAGGAGCTACCTATTAATGGAGAAGCTGTTCAAGATATACGTATACGAAGAAGGAGAGGTCCCATTGTTTCACACAGGTCCATGCAAGAGCATATATTCCTCAGAAGGAAGGTTTATCCACGAGATGGAGATGGGTAAATTGTACAGAACAAAGCACCCTGAAGAAGCAATGGTCTACTTTCTTCCGGTAAGTGTAACCAATCTCGTTCAGTACCTCTACGTCCCCGACTCGAAGGATCGCGATCCGATGAAGCGAGCCATAGTCGACTACGTGAAGGTCATTGCTGAGAGACATCCCTTCTGGAATCGAAGCCTCGGTGCTGATCATTTCATGCTTTCCTGTCATGATTGGGTACGTAATTAAGCATGTACGCAAGTAATTAATTTAATTAGCTATCATGCGTACCCTATATGTTAATGGGTTGCCTTTGGTTAATATACGTACAGGGGCCAGTCACATCCTCCTTCGTCCCCTATTTGTTCAAAAAATCAATTAGGGTTCTTTGCAATGCCAATACTTCGGAAGGATTTAACCCGTCGAAAGATGCGTCGTTTCCCGAAATCAATCTTATGACTGGTGAAGTCCCCAGTCTAGGCGGTGATCCTCCATCGATGAGAACTGTTCTCGCTTTCTTTGCCGGACGGTTACACGGTCACATCAGGTATCTCCTTCTAAATGAATGGGAAGGCAAAGTCGACCAAGATGTGCAAGTCTATAGTCAGCTCCCCAATGGAGTTTCCTATGATAAGAAGTTGAAGAGTAGCAAGTTTTGCTTGTGCCCTAGTGGATACGAAGTGGCGAGTCCACGAGTTGTCGAAGCAATCTATGCCGAGTGTGTTCCGGTGTTGATTTCTGATTCTTATGTTCCACCTTTCAGTGATGTTCTGAATTGGAAGTCATTTTCTGTTCAAATTGACGTGAAGAATATATCGGACATCAAGAACATATTGATGGGAATATCTCATAGGCAATACCTCAGATTGCAAAGGAATGTGAAACACGTGCAACGACACTTTGTGGTGAACGGACCGCCTAAGAGATATGATGTTTTTCATATGATTGTTCACTCTGTTTGGCTTAGGAGGATAAATATTCACATTCAAGATATATATCTAACCTAGCTGGCTAGCTAGGTAATTGATCCATTAGTACGTATCATCTATCACGTACGTACAATAGTGGTAAGTTGATTTACACATATATCAATATATATGGTACGTACGTTTGATATATATGGTATGCAAATGAGATATATATATATATATATATATATATATATAATAGGCTGCATGCGTAGAGGTAGTATTGCCGTATTGGTGTGGTGAGTCCCATCGATCGACCAGGCTCCACTCTAGCCAACTCCCAAACTTAATTTGGTTTGCCCTGTTCATGACCCGAATTATATCAGCTTCAAATACTTAATTATGCAGCAGCTTCATGCATGATATATAAATGTGAAAAAATTCTTTTCTAGCTTGATCAGCTCCTAATTCTACTTTTGTCATTCTACGCGATGGCCTAGTAAACGTGCACGCAGCTCATACAATGACTTATTGGACACTTCGTAACGTCAAACTCTGTTTTTCATATGATTGTTCACTCTGTTTTTCCGCCTAATATATGTATATATATTAGTAGGAATATATATGTTTTTCATATGATTGTTCCTTTTTCAAATTATACGTACTTGATTCCTACTAATATATATACATATATATTATCGTTTTTTCTGATGAGAAAAATTTGAACCACACAAACATAAAAATATGTAGTACGTAGTGGCACGACAATATTTAAATCCTTGTGACATGCACGTATGCATGCTGATTGTTCTTGTATATATATATTTTTGTTTATTATTTGTGTTGCCACTCTATCTCCAAGAAACTAATTAACCAGACATTGTTGAGCCAAAGGACGTGGCCACTGGTTCTAACTATATATGGATGCCAAAATCGATAAAAACCATGTTCACTTACTAGCTAGCTAGCTACCACCTTCTCGGCCTCTTGAATCTCTTGCATGTACCGTCGTGTCAACCACTGGTCCGAAGTCTCTTTTTCACTTTAACAGTCTTTAGCTTTGAATTCAAACGGCCACTCCACTCGGAGATACTTTTGTTTCTCAACCGTGAAGAGCCCATGCTTACGTTTTGGTGGTGAGACCGCAATACCCTGTAAAGGTGCCAAGTCAAGAATTAAATCTTGGCTGTGTTAAAATTTTTTTGCTAGGAAGAACAATTTATCACTGAGACCATTGATTTCTTTTTTGAAAACTTGAAGGGACGTTATGCTTGGTGTGGTTCGGTATATCATTCTTCTGGCAGGTTTTTAGTGGGATCTCCTAGGTCCTCATCAACTCTGGTTTCGTCTACTACCGCCTGCAGGTCGTCGGCTCCTACGGAATTGACATCAATATTTGGGAGTTCCAGTAGTAATGGTGCGAATGCAGTGTATTCAGTGGAACATGAGACTGAGATAGCTAGGGCCATAGTACCTCATGAAAGCCCTAAAGTCAGCTTTGGTTTTGGTTTTCGTGAGGCTTTGGGACTTGGTTTCAAGGATGGGGATTTCAGATTCAGGGCACATGCTCCAACTTTGTAAGAGAATTGAGTTTGTCTTCCTTCTGATAAGGAGACTGTTAGGAAGCATCGAGTTGGACCAGTGATCATTAGGAGGCCTACTGAGGGTGCGATGGAGGTTTCTGACTCCGTTGAGGGAGTTGTTGCCGGAGTCAAATGCAATAGAGCTCCGGATTCAAAGATTTCACCAAATAAGCTAAAGCTTAACCCAGATGTTGCTATCGTTGTTGCATGGGGAGCCAAAGAGATCGAAGGTTTCTTCTTTTCCGGATAGAATCAATGTTGCTTCTTTTGAATCAACTGAGACACCGGATGATGTGGTGGTGCAGAGAAAGAGAGGTCCAGGTTGTCCATTAGGATCCAATAACAAACCCAAGCTGCAGGATTCCGAATTTAAAGGATTGGCTTGTGGGAGTGGTAAATCTATCAAGAGAAAATGCAAGACCGGAAGAAACTCTAAGGTTGACTTATCTGACGACGACTCCTAACCTGTTGTGTTGGGCAAGGAGAAGATTGTGTAGGCATTTGCATAGTGTCGGTTTATTTATATCTTTTTTGGACTGCGAGATTCATGAAAGATGACTTACCTACTACAATCGTGTGCTTAGGGCTATGTTAATCTCTCTTTATCTATGTTTTTTGTTTGTCCACTAATGATGCAAATAAACTCGATGCCGTTTGAGCTTAATATTTTAAATAGTAGTATTTACTCTGATTAGTTATTCTTCTTTAGGTAGAGTTTTAAATTGTTTGTGAGTAGTATATGTACTATTTAGACTAAGAAAATCTTTTAATGATATCGTAAAAAAAAAAAAAAACATTAGTCCCTCTTCTCGCCCTCTCTGTTGAGATATGCATGGCTCATATTAATGCAATGAAGAAATGTGACTGTAAGTTGGTGCAGTATTAATATTGTTTAAAAGGATGGAGAACAAGAGGGACTGCAAATATTAACAAGAAAAAATCTTCGTGAGCTAGCTTATATTTAAAGTTGATGTTGCAACTTTATATCTATACGAATGTGAACGCGAGTATAAACATTCATGCATAGAGTAAAATAGATCAATACTATTAGATGAAAACTATTGGAAATTGTTCGATGCAGAAATATCTCTCGGAAGAGACTCTCTCCGCGAAGCAGTCTCTTTTGATATCGGATGTTTCAACCGCGTGTACCGGTCTATCCTGTATGTGCTTCGATGCTGGCGTGCCACCGTTCTTCAACGGAATATGGACTAGTTACAGCCGCCTGACTTCTAATGTAAGCGATTAAGATAGGGAGAGGACCAACCCTATCCGAATAGGTTCTTTTTGCCTAGGAACCTAGGACTTTGATATGTGTACCTCTCTGCTAGATCCAGAAATCGATACCCCCACGTCTCTCGTGTAGAGCAGAGCAATCTCTTGATGAAGTGTTGAGAACACTCGCTTCCTTTGAGTATTCAAGCCCTCAGCATACAAGTGAGCAGCCCTTCCACCTTCAGGTTGCAATTGCTTCCTTGGAGTCGTAAATACCTTCACTCGATAGGTGAACAGCACTCAGACTTTTCTGGTTGCAAGAAGATAGATATCTCGAGGACGAGATCACCGTCTAGGTTGTATTGCGTATAGCAAGGATTGTTTGTATGTTTGTGTAGTCGTCCCTTCCATAAGATCCTTGCATTCCTTATATACTCGCTTACGTATCAGTCATTGATTCTGTTTCTAACTCCTTTGCTCTTGTAACTTTGTCTGAATCTCCATACCAGCATCAAATTATACCTCTCATAGGCATTCCAATTCTATCATAACTCTTCTAAGAATCTTGCATATTGTTCGACCAGTTCTGATAGAAACTGAGCCACGTGAAACCAGCTCGATAAGACACAGTTCTAATAGAACTCTAAGTCTTCTTCCCATCGAAGCTCGATACGAATCTCGCTAGATCTTTTATACTTAACTTCCTTGATAGAAACTAATAAACCATGACGGGCCGCTCGATAGACCTCGGTCATCCAGGCCCAAAGTAAATATTTTATTTAGGCCCAAACAAAAATAATTTTTTTGATGTACTATTGGAAATAATTCGATATCATTTAATATATATTATTGTGTATAGAAATATTTGAAAACAAAAAAAGAAAGATAATGACTTGAGTATTGGGGTTGTTTTGTTAGTCAATTCAATGTATTGAACTTATACTCACGAACCAAGTTCGAATTCCAGTACTCCCTGTTTGGAGAGAAAATTACGTTTTCTCTCTTAAATAATATCTCATCTGAGCATTGGGGTTGCTCCATGGCCATGGAGCCAATGTGTTGAACTTATCTACTGACGAGCCAAGGTTCTAATCCTAGTACTCATCTATTCGTAAATTGAAAATTATTTGTGACATGTAAAATTTTAAATGGTAAATATGTGAATTGGTCGATGAGTTCATTGACACAAGGTTTTCCTTCAGATCTCAGAATCTCAACTCCTTTTGTATGCTCGACTAATATATCTACCTCGAGTGATTCATATCACATATAAAAAAATGAATTTTACTCCAGCCAAGATCATGTTGAATTACATAGTTGGAGAATATGAGTGATTTGGATATTTCTGCTATATTGAATGCTAGAATGACGCCGTCGCCGGCTAGGGTTTAGAGAGTTTGTCTTGACGCCATCGCCGACTAGGGTTTAGCGTGCTTTGTTCATGAAGACGTCCTTGGTTTAGTCTCCTCCTCCTTTTGTTTTCTCTCTTCCACGAATCTGACCACCGGTTGCTACCTTCCCGATTGGTTGCTATACCACAAGTTGGGGTCGAGTTCTAGGGTTTGGCTTTCTTTTCCTCGCCTCTTCTCCACAAATGGCTTACTGCATATATTACTGTCCCGATTTCTTTCTACTACACAAGGTAGGGTTGCAGAGTATGGCTTGATAACCATTTGCGACATTAACATCCTGGCTAGGAATATGCACGGATCGGGTGCAGACTCAAAGTATGATGCCCTCAAATCCTTAATTTCAGCAAGAAGGTGAGTTTGGTGTTTCTCCAAGAAACCAAATGCCATACAAATCGAGGTTTGAGAACATTCAATCCCAGCTAGGGTTCCGGCAAGGAATCATGTGTGAATGCTCGGATGCAAGTACAGGTGGTCTCGTGCGTTTGTGGCTAGATGACATTGATCTCCATAACCAAGATCACTCACCTTGGTTCATTGATGGCGAAATTTGGGTCCCAACCTCGGTGGGTCATCCATGGAGGTTTCCATTTTGTACGGGGAACCATATACATAATGGCGCTATCTGACGTGGGCGTTATTGAGGGACTTGGAAAAATGTTTGGGGTCTTTTATGTGGTACGTGATGGGAGATATTAATGAGATTATGGGATCGTCGAAAACATCCATAGGACCGTAGTGGTAATTGAATGGCATGATCCGGTGCATGAATGATTGTGTGCTTGAGGATTTGGGTTACACATGAGGTCACTTCACTTGGCATGATTCAGAAAGCCAACGCAGATTAGATCGTGTGCTTGCCACATCGGACTGGAAACAACATTTCATGGAAACTCAGGTGATCAACTTACCTTCTCTTCGTTCTTATCATACTTTGTTCTTAGCAAATACCAATTTTACTTATGGCTAAACAAGAGAAAGAGATTTGTTTATCGGGTAGACAAATTTTTTTTCCAATTTGAGGCTATATGAGCTGATGATGAAAGTTTTGCGGAGAAAATCTGGGAGGCTTAGAAAAGCCCAAGTCAAGGATATTTGCAGAGCCAGCTAGTCTCAAAGATAGCTAACACTCGGATAAGATTGAAGAGCTGGTCCAAATTTGGTAGTCAAAAACAAGAGTTGGTTGACATCCAAAATAAGGTGGCAACTTTTATGAATAAATCTTTTAATGACGTCACTGATAATCCGCAACGTAAGGAGTTGTATGCTAGACAAGAAGTACTCTTATAGTAGGAAGCCACTTACTGGAAGCAGCGATCAAAGAGTGATTGGTTTCACTAAGGGGATAACTGGCTACCTTTATTGTAGTGCATCCAACTGTAAGCAAAAAAGTGGATTAATGGCCTATTCTACGATAATGAGGTGTGGTAGGATACGCCAACGGGGTTGGAGGAGGTGGTGCTGGGATATTATAGTGATCTCTTCAAAGTAGATGATATTACGTTGGCATAAATGAAACTAGTATTATCTTTATCTCCGATAATAAATGACTCTATGGCTGAATCCATCACTGATGAGTATACAGATGAGGAGATTAGAATTGCACTATTTCAAATGGGACCTCACATGGCCTCTGGGTTCAACGGTATGCTTCCTCTCTTTTACAGAAATATTGGGATATTGATGTCCAGATGTTATTGTTACTGTCAAGGAATTTGTTGTTTCAGGATGGATATTGGGGAAATTAAACCATTCACATATCTGCTTGTTACTGAAAGTCCCTCAACCTACAAAATCTAAAGACTATAGACCTATTGCCATATGTAACGTCATACTGAAGATTTGTACGAATGTTTTGTCAAACAGACTCAAACCGTTGCTGAATCAAATCATTGACCCTTGTCAGAGTGCATTTATTCCAGACCATTTGATTACGAATAATAAGTTAGTGGCAAACGAAGTAGCTAATTATCTCTAGACGAAGAAAGAAGGTGATTCAAGACAGATGGCACTGAAGCTGGATGTGAGCAAAGCCATGACATACTGAAATGGACTTTTCTTAAAGTTATCATGGAATGTCTTGAGTTCCCTTCTCTATGGGTTACATAAGTGATGACTTGTGCACTACAGTAGAGTACTTTGTAGTAATAAATGGCTCTCCCAAAGGTAATCTAATTCCCATGGTTCCCACATGGGGGCTACGCCAGGGGGACCAGATTTCTCCATACCTCTTTCTGTTATACATGTCTGACTTATCCACTATGATCTGAAAGGTTCATCATGCGAAGGAACGTACTTCATGGCATCAAGGTCTGTATAAGAGCCAAAGCATTACATCACCTCCTATTCGCGAATGATAACATCTTTTTGCCCAGACGTCAAGTAGATCTTGTGATTCAGTAAAGATGCTACTAGATTCTTATGAAACAGCGTCTTGTCAATCAATTAACTATAGTAAAAGTATCGTGTGCTTCATCCAGAATTTGGATGAGGGCAATTAGGAAGAGTTAGTTCGCCTATTAAATGTTAAGAGATTTCTTCCTTTAACCTTTTGGCTATTAGTTAGTCTAAGACTACGTGAATTTTTCTTACCCACAAGTAAACAGGGTCAAGTAATATAATTTGTATAGAAGTCGAGTATCGAACCCACAACGAATGACTAACTAGATTCCATTTTTAGTTAAGTCCTTTAGATGTGTGATACACAAACAAATGATGTAACAAAGAAACACAAAAGATGAAAATGAGATCTCACAATGCTAAACCCTTTTGAGGTCTACCATTGGAAGGGATGGTTAACTACGGTAAGTGATTAAACGAATGGTTGATTGGTTGATTACTACAAATGCAAAGATTGCAAATAGAAATGATCACAAATTCAAGAGAGAAGAATGGTTGGCTAGGGATGCCCCCGTTAACCATTTGAGGCTCAAACAATGTCCAATTTTATGTCGCGAGTTATTTAGTCCAGTTTACATGCTCAAATGTCATTTGGATCATAAGAACGAATCCTTTCATTGTCCAAATCAAGTCCTCTCGGGTCATGCTTGGGATTTTAGAAGGTTTTGGTCCATTCATATAGCACAAAGTAAACCTAAATTAAGAGCTAGATTTTTGGTGCTAGACTCCTAATGTGTTTCACGCGTTATGAGTTTGGTTGCAAATGCATCAGACAATCATGAATGACTTCTATTTCTAAGCCTCTATTGGAGTGCTTGGAAATGGGTTTTAATGAATCCTTCTAACTTGCACCTATTGGATTACAAGTTGAAAGAATCAACACTAACTACAAAGTCTCTCGGTTTATTGTAAGCTTAACCGAAAGCCCTTGAGTCACTTGGGCCTCAAGAGTGTTTCGATTCATGCTTAAGCATAAAAAAAACTACAATCTAAGCTTAATGTTTTAAGTATAAGCCTAAGTCATGTTGTATGATCATCTATTACCTAAGTGAATGATTAGTTCCCTTAAGAGTCATTTTCTAGTTCCTTTAGGCAAATCCTAACTTAGCCAAAGCTAAGACATGCATAGGTAAAACTACTCAATAAGTTGAAGTATACAACATGCCACAATCACATTATACACACAACAAACTCATCCAATATCATGGAACACTCAAAACATACTCATAAACATAAATCAAACATCATTGTTTACATCAAATGGCTATGGTTTAACCTCAAGCCTCTCATTGAAAGGACCCAACCCCGATTTAGTTTCCTAAACCGGAATCAAACCCCTTCTAAAAACACGAACTTGCAAAAACCACAAAAATTTCGGCAGAGTATCACTATAACGCGGAATTGCCATTAACCTGCACTCGAAAACACACTTCATCTTATGCCAAAAAATCCAAACCGTGGGCGCCAATCCCATATGAATTTCTCAATATCATAACATTAATGCAAAGTAGTAATCAAAACTGTACTTTACAGAAATTCGGGGAAAAACATATAAATGTATAGCGACAAAGTAATCAGAGCGACCTCTAGTGTATATATATATACAAATATATACAACAATAGGAAAAACAAGAAACCTACTGGAAAAGAAAGAGATCTCGAATGCTAAGCCTCCGACTGCGACGTGAGACACCAGAATCCGAACTGCAAACTAGGCACGGAAACCGAAAAGCCCAGGGGAAAGGCAAATAAAATCGTTAGAGTGAGTGGACGAAAATAATCATATGCCTTTCACCATTTATATATATATATATCATAAAACAAAGCGAGTTCGGAAAATAAATGGAGGCGTCAGGCGAATCTCTCAAACCCGACAGTGATAGACTAGGCAAATCTCTCAAGCCTAGTAGGCACATCAGGGGAATCTCTCAACCCTGGATCTGGACTCCCGGTGATCAGCAGAGTAGCCAATGCATCGATGTTATGTAAATGCCATCACCATGTAAAATATAAAACAATACCTCCAAAAACAATAAATAATCTCAGCATCGTGTCGTAAATAAATACGGAAATCAAGAACTTTCTATGAAAGTGAAATAAAAAGGTCCACTCACAGATGAGCACAGCGCGCACACGCGCTAATCACGAGATCTGGCGGAAGATCCCTCGCCCAACGTATAATCTGGATCCCCTGAATAATCATAAAATATAACTGATCAAATCACAGTTCATCACACTGTACCACACCTCGGAAACCAACCATTTCCGGAAACATATAACTCGATACAAAATAATCGACAAAAACTTCTGAAATCTCCATATAAACCCTCGACTAAAAATCCGGCATCCAAATCAACTCGAAAACCTCAAGGCGATGGTCGGGGCACGATTACAAGCAAAATGACATAAAAATCATCAAATTCCAAAAAGTCTACGGGTCTCCAGAGCTCCGCCGTTTACCGCCGCCACCGGCGGCGACGCGCCGTCAACCGGAGAAATTTACCGGCGGCCAAGCTCACCGTAGCTTGTCCTCCTCAATCCCAACACATGTCTCAACTGTGACAACCTCCAATTCTAACTCAGATGCCCGAAAATCAGCTCGAAAGTCATGAAATTCAATTCCAGCCGGCGAAGCTGTTCACCGTCGAATCACCGTCCACGGCGCACGGCGGCCCTCGAGACCACTCCCAAAGGCTCTGCCGTGTCCCCACGAGTCGAACCCCTCTAATCTCCGGCCACCACCGTGGCCGGAGCGCCACCGTCCAAACACCCCGATTCCAGCAAACTCTACACACCTCGTTCTCTCTCAAATCCACACCAATTTCCACTAATTCAAGTTCTAAACAGTTGCAAATCAAGAGAGAAATCTTTTACCTTCCAAGGTCATGACCGTAAATGGCAAGTCCGTTGGTGAGTCACAAATGGGTCAAAATCTCCACGGGTCAACGGGTCAAACCTCGGTCAACGCCAGTCAAACTTCCAAACAGTGTTTTCAATAATTTTTCGACTATTTCCGATATTTATACTCACGGCTCAATACGATTGACGGTCCAAAATGGATCACATCCGTGTTTTGGATAACTCAAATACTAACGGATAAACATGACGAAATTCTACGATTTCAAATATTCATAAAATATTGCTCGATCGTCGAAATAATTATCCGGAACCGCCCACGAACTTGAAATCACGCATACAACTACTCTCGTGAAGAGACTCAACTCAAATTCTCACCCGATAATTAAGTCGTGATCGAAACCGCCAATTCAATTCATTTACGAAAAACTGTAATTACGCGCAAACTCGTGGATTAAGCCGATTACTATATTGATTCTGTTTTGGGTCGTCACACTCATAAAGGTAATTCTCACTATACATGTTTAAATACAAGTTTGAATACATGAATAGAGTGAATAAGGTGAAGAAATAACCCAAGACTCTCCCCAAAGTAAGCCAAGCTTCTTCAAGTCCACTTTTGTGGTTCTATCTTCATATTCTTTGCTCCAAGTGCACCCAAGCTTGTACAGGAGGTAAGGAAAACCTTTAGAACCCCAAAAGGAAAGTTAGAAGAGGGATTATTTCTCATCTCTTTAAGCTCTAGAAATCTCACCAAACCCTGAGAGATAAGATGAGAAAATGCTTGATTGTACATAGAGGGATGTACAATCAGTTGAGGAGGAAGAGGAAATGGATAGGAACCTCAAGGGAAGTAAGGTAGCGCTGCCTTAAGGGGTTGATTTAGTTATGGTAGAGAGGGTGTTTGAGGTTGAGGAGAGGGGGTTAAGGAGAGGTTGGAGGCTATCTCTAGATGCAAAAACTATGTATAAGTGTAAAATGAGGTGAGATATGTGTAAAGGTGTGAGGCAGCTCGAATTTTACTAAGGGAGAGGAGATATTTTCGTGTTTGAAATTCAAATTTAAGGTTAGAAACATGATTCTAAAGTTTAGGCTTAATGTGGTCCTAATTTGTGACTCACCCAAGTCATATGCATGTTATGTGCCTTCCCCTCCCAAAATATCTCCATTATAAATTGAACTCTTGAAGTCTTGACAAAGCTTTACCATGACCATAGTGGACCTCGCCGATAACCAGCATTGACTGGTCGAAGTTGACTACTGACCGACTTTGACTTTTTATCTTTTTCTCGATTTCGCTTCATCTACTCTAAGGGCTTCGGAAATGTGCTCGATTTCCCCAAAAAGTGATTAATTACAATCTTTAAGAGCGTTTCCGTGCCAACTCCCAATTTCCTAACATGACAAGGAAACATTATGAAAATGATGCTTTATTCATAAAAGGCAAGCAATAAGCATGAAGTTAGGGACAAAATTAGCACATAACTCACTTTATTAATATCACACATAACTAGGGTCAAGCTCCCCATTACCCTCACACACAACTCACTTTATTTTACACTTTTCATAGTTTTAGCCTCTCTCCTTAGCCCCCATTCTCTCCCAAACCCTCTGGCACTATGTTCTCAGCTTTTCACCATCGAAAAGACTAGAAATCCTCTATAACCACCACCTCAAACTCTAATTCATCCCATCACCTAAGACTAAGGTGGTGTTCATCCTCTTTGTTGGAGATAGAAGCAAGAAAGGAGAGACAAGTAAAGGAAGAGCTTGAAGAACTTGAAAGCTTTGATTTGGGGGCTCTTAGTTTATTCTTATTCACTTATCTTTCTTTATTCATGTATCTAGACTGTAATTTAGCTATGAGTAGTGAGTAGTTTTCTTTTGGAAGGCTAGGGTTTAGTCTTAACCAATTTGATGTACATACAATGATGCTTTGAGTTATGAAATTGGATTTTTTTTAGTGTCTACATGCTATTGAATGAATTTGTTGTGTGTGTGATCTGATTATGGTATGTTTACATGTTTGAGCTTGATTCAATGTTTTCATATTCATGTCATTTTGAAATATTGGATAACGCAAGCCTTTACTTCGGTTCACTTCGGTGTCCATTGCATAGTGAACGCCTGAAAGGACCCAATCCCGATTCAGTTACCTAAACCGGAATCAAACCCTTTCGAAAATACTAACCAACAAAAAAATTTCAAAATTTTAGCAGAGTTTCGTTACTAACGTGGAATTGCCATAACCTGCACCCAGAAATTAACACTTCGTCCTATGCCACAAAAGCCAAACCGTGGGCACCAATCCCAACCGGATTTCTCAACATCAATATAATCAATAACAGTAAACAACTGTACAATATATATATGTATATCTGAGAAAATCCGTATAAACAAGATTCAGAATGTATCAGAGCGACCTCTAAAGTAAAATATATACAATATACACATCAGTAGGCGAAACAAGAACCTACTGGAAAGCACAGGTAACTCTGATCACTAGCCTCCAAACCGCGACGTAAAACACCAAACCTGAACTGCAAACTGGGCACGGAAACCGAAAAGCCCAGGGGAAAGACATAAAACTCGTTAGAGTGAGTGGACAAAAATAAATGTCTTTCACCAAGTAATATATACTTTAAAAACATAAGCGAGTCGAAAGTATAAACAATCAAATGGTGCACGAGGGAGACTCTAACTCCTCACGTATACATACACGAGGGAGACTCTAACTCCTCACGCGTATAGAGCATGTGTATAAATCACACGGGGCCACTCGTGGACATATAACAACATATAAATATAATCACATAACACATGCTCAATATAAACATAATCTCGTACGAAAACTCATATTCGTAAAATCATAATCATACTACATATTCAAGTTCATAAAACGTATATACAGGACTCGCAATAATTCTGTGAAAATAAACTGTCCACTCACAGACTCGCGTAACGCGCACTCGCGCTAATCTCGTGGTCCGGCGGAAGATCCCTCGCCTGAAGCACGATCACGATCCAGATCTCGATCTCTTGAATATTCATAAACATAACTGATCAATACACAAACTACAACACTGTACTGAATGCACGGAAACCAACCGTTCCCGGAAATATGCAATGCGGTACAAAATGAATTACGAAATTCCCGAAATCCCCAATCGAAACCTCGACTGAAAATCAGCTAACCAAATCAATCCAAAAACCTCTGGACAATAATCAGGGCGCAATTACGAGAAAAATGACATTAAAAACGTCGAAATCTGAAAAGTTGACTTTTCCTCGCCGGAGCGCCGCCGTTGACCGCCGGCGCGCCTTGAACGGTGAAATTCCACGGCGAGATTCTCCAGATTCCAAGGTCTCATCAAGGCGAATCACTTCCTCTTCTACCTCTCAAGCCGATTCGAACCACAACTCCTCCAATTCCGGCAAAAACCAAACGGAAAAACCCACCGGAAAACCTAATCGGGTTTGAGCCAAATCACAACCAATCCCGAAACCAACCACATGGGAAGCTTCCTTGGGGCAAGGCGAGTCAAAGCCCTCACCCCTCGGCCACCGAGACTCACCGGAAAACGTCTCCCCGTTAAGGCCGATTTCCGGCAACCTAACCTCAATCGGGTTTGCACAAAACCAAACCAATTTCTACAAACTCAATTACCATTCAACTCGAAATTGCACAAGGAATCGAACCATACCCTCGCCGAAGTCGTTAGTGGTCGGAATCTAGGTCGTCGGACGGTAACTCCCAAACGGGAAACTTCCTCCTCGGTCAAACTAGTCAACTTGCCAAATATAGAAAGTCAACGTCTGGTCAATGAAAAACAATGTTTTACGACTAATTCTCGAATATTCCGCTATTTATACTCGAGCCTCGGGTCGATCGACAGTCCAAAATGAATATACGAAATCATTCGGATAAGCTCGAAACAATCGGATAAACTCGTCGGATACCGAAACTTCAAATAATCATAAAATATACCTCGGTTATCGGAAAAATCTTCCAGAACTGCCCACGAACTTGAAATCACGTACTCTACAATTTCCGTGAAGACACCTAACTCAAATTCTCAACTGAAAACATAGTCACGAATCGAATCGGTAAACCACATATACGACAATAACCTGCGACTAAACTCAATCTCGAGAATCGTGCCGAATATGCATCAGATTCTGGTTTGGGTCGTCACAACGCCACTATATGTGCCACGTATCAAAATTACATTAGAACTCTTAGAGTGCTCATTGATGTTTCCTTCCTTGGGAGGGAGGGTGAAAGGACCCAACCCCGATTTAGCTTCCTAAATCGGAATCAAACCCCTTCGAAAACACGAACCAACAAAAACTTTTCAAAATTTCGGCAGAGTTTCGTTACTAGCGTGGAATTACCATTACCTGCACTCGGAAAATACACTTCATCCTATGCCACAAAAAGCAAACCGTGGGCGCCAATCCCATCCGGATTTCTCAATATATCAACAATAACGTAAAGTAGTAAATATATATGTACTTTACTGAAAATCCGGAGTAAAATCGTATAACATATACAATAGGAAGCTCAGAGCGACTTCTAATACATAATCATATACGCATACCACAGTAGTTAGAACAATAAACCTACTGGATGAAACAAAGTAGCTCGAGCACTATGCCTC
This sequence comes from Geum urbanum, assembly GCA_946800695.1. Lineage (NCBI taxonomy): Eukaryota > Viridiplantae > Streptophyta > Magnoliopsida > Rosales > Rosaceae > Geum > Geum urbanum. The sequence continues at coordinate 12,284,416 of OX327008.1, read as the reverse complement.
CGACTACGACGTGCGACACTAGAGCCTGAACTGCAAACTGGGCACGGAAAACGAAAAGCCCAGGGGAAAGACATGAAACACGTTAGAGTGAGTGGACGAAAATAAATGTCTTTCACCAGGTAATATATATATACATATAAAATCATATGCGAGTCAAATGCATGAAAATCAAATGATACGTGAGGAGACTCTGGCTACCACTCACGTACAGAGCATGCAACGTAAAACATATCGCGGAGACCCTCGTGGGCTTCCACGCGATAGCACAGTCTGAATCACGGGATCCCAGACCCACACGTGATCCTAGCCAGAAAGGCCTCGCGTCAGGATATCTGTCCTTCCCGGAGCGTACTCGGGGATCAGCCGAGAAGCCAATGTGTATCGATACCACAACATATACTGAGACCTGTACTCTGTGTAAACCAAATCATAAATCTTTTCTATGCACATGCTTAAAACATAATATATATATACATGTATACTCGTATACGTATATTCGTATATGCATAATCGTAAACAATTGCCCGTAAAATCATAATCAAACTGCATGCTCAGGTTCGTAAATCATAAATAAAAGACTCGCAATCAATCCGTGAAAATAAATGTCCACTCATAGACTGGCGTAACACGTATCGCGTTAACCCGTGATCCGGCGGAAAGTCCCTCGCCAAACGAATGATCACGAACACCTGAATATTCATAAAATCCATATCTCAAAATCATATCTCGACAATGCAAGACAAATCACGAGAAACCACCGTTCTCGGAAACACATAACTCAAAGCCGACGAATCGTTGAAAATCCATATATAACACCTCAATACCTCGCTTTACTTTCGGATTCTCAAATCGAGAAACGAACCTCCCCACTGCGATCGGAGCGCGATTTCGAGTCAAATGACATGCAACTTGCCAAAAATCCAAAAAGTCAAACTTTGACCGTTGACCGCCGTCCATGGCGGCACCGCTGCCGGACGTGAAATTTCACTGCGGAGCTGCACCTATTCCACTCAAAATCATGCACTGAGCAACTTTGTCAACTGCACCGAAGTCCAATTCTCACTCTAACACATCCAATTTCAAGCAAAACCGAATTATAACACAAAATTCAAACCCAAAATTCTTCATCTACAAATCGAATTAGAATACCATGTTTATATGGTTAGAATCACATTGAAGAGGGATACAATACCCAGTACCTCTTGAAGTTCAATTCGGCCGAAATCGAAGTTCACCATTAAACCCAAAAATCCCAAACTTTGGATCAATGTTTCTCTCTCCACCGTGAGACTTGCCGGAAAGTGTGGCCGGGGTTGAGTAAGGGACGTCGGGGCGAGTCGAACGGCATACGGGTTAGGCTGTGAGGTGGCCGGAAAATTTCCATCGCCGGCGAAGCCGTAGAGGACGCCGTGAGCTTCCTTCCACCGAGTTGACTCGGTCAACTCGGTCAACTCATTAAATGATAATCTTTAACTTTCCCTTTTCGGCAACTTTCTATTTATACCCCTTCCCGATTAGGAAACTTCATGTTTATCCATTTCGACGAACTTAAACATGCATAACTTTATCGTCGTATATCCGATTCCGATAATTCTCGCGGCCACAAACTCGTCTCGACATACTCTTCATTAATCACCCGAAGTCAAATACATCGGCCAAACGGATAAAAAGTCAACCCTTTAAAGCAACACACATTTAATTCGACTAAACAAACAACAATGGAAATATTCGCAACTAATTCTTCGTAACTCAAAATCATGCTCCGGAAGTTCCTACGAACTCGAAATTAAATTCTGAACAACTTTCGTTAAGAAGCCGAAGCCAAATTCTTGTCCGATAATATTAGTCGCGAAGTAGCTCGCCATATTAATCCGTTTCCGTCGAAACTTCAAATATTAATAACTAATTCCTCGGTCGTCCAAATAACGATCCGAAACCGCTCACGAACTCATAATCACACGTACAACGACTCTCAAGAAGAGACCCAGCTCCAATTCTCGGCCAATCATTTAGTCGTTAAGAAACTTCGGCGATTAAATCAACTGTCGCAACTCTGCGACTACGCACAAACTCATCGATCAAGCTGATCATACTGCTGATTCTGGTCCGGGTCGTCACAAATCCACCCCCCTTAGAAAAATTTCGACCTCGAAATTTCCGAGTCTGTCAACTGAAAGTAGGAGCACTGCCTCTGCATACTGCTCAACCACCCAGTAATCACATCATTTGAATACTGACAACTGACTCCACAATAGGGGATAGCTCCGTGCTGAAATCTCTGTACCCTCAAATCTCGAATCTAAACTGGCTCTATACAATTGCCAAGTGTTCCTGCATAAGAAACAGATAGGGTACACAATGCGAAACAAACCCGAAACATAGTTCCGCCACATGGAACACAACACACACAAAGGCCAACACTATAGGCGATGCCGAACCATACGGCATAACACAAACTCGCCTATGGCCACATACAAGTCAAAACAACGTGTCAATTCACAACTCAGTTCACACATCAATACAACTCACATACTCATATCAGCATAGCTCAAACATCAAGCTCGGGCAATAATCAACCCATTTCCGCTAACCTGACAGTCTGTGGTAGCACATTCCACAAAAATCAGCATCAACATCAACTCAAACTCAAACCAAACTCGCTCCAGCACAACGGGGTACAACATCGTTCCTCAAAACGACATCATGCAACAACAAAATCATAGCAGTCAACAAATAGGTACTGCATGCAATCTCAAACAACTGAAATTGCTGGTCCCAAAACTTCCGAAACTGCAATACCGAGGTCCACAACATGCCCTCCAAGGTCTGAATAGTCCTCAAAGATCGCCCACCAATCTGAGGACAAGAACCGGTACTAACTCGTATTCTGGTCCCCATTGCTCACTGCAAAGCTCGTCAACACACAGTTGTGGCCGATTGTCTCGATCAGCGAACTGGGACATAGGCACACTACGTAAATGGCCAATCTCCGTCAAACACAGCTATTCTAGCCTGCCACTGAAATCATCTCCGAAAGTACAAGGAAACATACTGAATTCGTCAAATGGTCCACAATGGTCCAAAAACTGGTATCACAAACCAAAGTGCAAACAAAAATACACAATCACAGCAACAATCACCATGCATAACCGGAAATCTTAAATGGCTGACACTTCTCGGCAAGTCTCTGCCTCCTAACCATCGCCAGTCGACAAGTGGGGCATCTGCACACACAAACCGCTACATTACTCTTCATGTTGCGTCACGAGTAATAAACCTGGAGTATCAGACACATCTCCGCACCATTAGCGCCAATTGTGCGTAAAACAATGAGCTTCACATCATCACACTCGAACACAGCTCCCATAGCTCGCAACTCGGCTAATACGGAAACTCAAACCACACCTACATGAAACACTGAAACTCCCGACTCTCAACTGAATGCATCAACAACAACATCCCAGACGGATGGTCAAAGTACAACCTCTAGCCTTTCCCGAACAAACTCAAAGGTGCAGCCATAGTCGTGAGTCGACCCCATCCATTTACACTGCCTCAAGCCCAAATCTGGCCGAAAATGCAAGTGGATGAAACTCAAGTGATCAGTGCACGTCCTACACTGAGCTGCACGCCATAACAGTAGTGTCTCGAACTCTCTGATGCTAAAATAAGAACAGCTACACCCAAATCATACACAGGATACGTAACTACACAAAGTTTCCACTGCCTGAACCATGAGCCACCGCTCTGCTCCACAACAACAAAACATATCCAAATCCAACCCTCGATGCATCGCCGTAACCCACGAACTCGTGGCGGTTGTCACGTAAGGTCAAAACCGAAACAACGGTCAACAATCCTGCAGGAGTAAGTAACTCCCTCGCGTGCATCGAACCACTCGAACTTGACGCCTTCTTCGTCAATCCGGAAAGTAGAGTGGCAATCCGGGAAAATCCTGTACAAGTCGTCGGTAATAGCCTGCCAAACCCAAGAGACTTCTGATCTCTGGTACAATGGTAGAGCAATCCCCAAATCAATACGGCTTCTAACTGGTCAGGATCCACGCCAACTCCCTCGGCTAGCATCACACAACACAAAATCTTCATGCTAATCAGCCAAAACTCACACTGGCTAAACTTCGCAAATAGTTGATCATCTCGCGAAGTCCGTAAAACTGCTCGCAATTGCTTCAGGTACTGGCCCACACTCCTGGAGTGAATCAAGATATTGTCGATGAACATGGCCGCAAACTAGTCCAGAAACCGTCTGAACATCTGGTCCATCAAGTCCACACGATCTACGGGGCATTGGTCAATCAAACAGCGTGACCAAGAACTCCTGATGTCCGCACCGTGATCCGAAAGCCAACATAGCCACATCTGACTCATCAAACCTCCACTGATGGTATCCGGATCCGAAATCAATCTTCGAAAAGACTAAAGCTCTCGCAAGCTGATCATACCAATCGACGATCCGAAACGAAGGATACTCACTCCCTTTGAAGCAAATCAGGCTTCCGGTAGTCAATGCACCACCTCGTCCAATCATCCAACATCCGTGTAAACGATACAAGAGCACACCACGCAGATATGCGGGGTCGCATGAAATCTCCTGAAACCTCCTCCAGCAACTCCGGAGTCGAAACTGTAGCTCCATCAGCTCCGCTGGCTCAGAACGACAAGATGCCGATAAAATGAGTCCAGCGCTTGATACAAGCTCAATGGTGTAATTCATCTCCCGAACTCGAGGAACATCTGATAACTCCTCCGGAATACACCTGAAACTCGGAAACCACCTCAATGTCACCAATGTCGGACACAGCAACCACAGTATCCACAACATGAGCTAGGCAAATAACACAACTCGTCTCCATCATCTGCTCGACCATCACCGCGAAACAGCATCTCGGGGAAATTTGGTCGTCGAAACACAACCTCTTTCTCGAGGTACTCGATCACAGCCAAATGCATCGTCAGTAAGTCCATACCCAAAGTCACACCAAAACCACAATGTCCAGCTATAACAAATCTGCGGCTAAGCCATATCCTCCAACAAAGATCTCGCAACCTCCGGATGGATGCAACACTCTCCAAAACCTCGGAAGTAGAGATACAGGTACAATAGCCATGGATATCAAACAACAGTAACCTCGGAGAAAAGTCTGTCCTCATACAAGGTCATGGCACGAACTCCAACATGCTTAACTAGTCGCCCACGTCAATTGCGACTTCCTGAATGGCTCGTCTAGAAATCTGGGTTGATCAAGCTCCAGAAATAGCATCATGATCTCCTCGTGAACTCTGAGCTGCTAAACCGCTAACACAGCTGGCTGAGGGCGCTCCCTCGCAATGTGACCCTCCTGGCCACCACAATGATAACTGAAAGTGCTCCACGAACACACGTTACCGCAACACCTACTGCGTGAGAGGATCACCAATGATCGCCCAAACTCATACCACAGGAGCAAATCCGCTACACTGTAATCTCCGCCATCATCAAATGGATCCTCTGCTTGTTCTGATGACCCTCAACCATATCGGAAAGACTACAGCCTGACGAAGTCACTGATCCCGAAGTATCATAACTCAAACACATCACAACATCTTTACTGAATCCACTTTCCTCAAACCGTCACATCGAAAACCGTGTACATCTTTCCTTCACAATAGCCATGCCACTGAGTGCAACACACTAAGCTCCTCACGGATGTCTCGAGGCATATCAATCAGACTCTCTCTGATACTCAGGTTCAAACTCATCTCGAACCTCGTGCATAGCTCCCTCTGAAGGCGCATAACACGTGCAAACAGGAACAAACATGTGAACAATGCATCTCTGCCTCAGGTGGGTAAACACTCCACATTCGAATGCTGGGTAGCCTGATAAAACCATTACCGTATAAACAACACTCTTAATGTAGGCCATGGAGTCGCAACAGGAACTCACACAATATCAACCCACCAAATACAACAATCTGACTCAGGCAAACACATCAACTGCCACAATTCTCCGTTCTGAGGCCACATATAGACGCTCATATACACATCCCCAGGCAAACCGTGCCACACATATCTCTGAACTCTGAATACTCATCCAAATCCACTGTTCTCTGGCAAATCGCGCGTCGATTGATCCTCAACAGGATCCACAACCGAAATGACACGGAAAGCACGTTAGGAGGCATCCAAATGAATACAATATCGTTCACAACAAGTGGAACGTAATCATGGAACTTCAAATATTTGAAAGTATACAACACCCGGAATTTGATGATTATCCGCCGGCCGGTCGGGTCACCATTCCAGACATGCTGTACATTCTCAAATATCCTTAGTAAACACGACTACAGAAGTCTACATAACCTATAACCTAATGCTCTGATACCAAGCTGAAAGAACCCAACCCCGATTTAGCTTCCTAAATCGGAATCAAACCCCTTCGAAAACACGAACCAACAAAAACTTTTCAAAATTTGGGCAGAGTTTCGTTACTAGCGTGGAATAACCATTACCTGCACGCGGAAAATACACTTCATCCTATGCCACAAAAAGCAAACCGTGGGCACCAATCCCATCCGGATTTCTCAATATATCAAAAATAACGTAAAGTAGTAAATATATATGTACTTTACTGAAAATCCGGAGTAAAATCGTATAACATATACAATAGGAAGCTCAGAGCGACTTCTAATACATAATCATATACGCATACCACAGTAGGTAGAACAATAAACCTACTGGATGAAACAAAGTAGCTCGAGCATTATGCCTCCGACCACGACGTGTGACACTAGAGCCTGAACTGCAAACTGGGCACGGAAACCGAAAAGCCTAAGGGAAAGACATGAAACACGTTAGAGTGAGTGGACGAAAATAAATGTCTTTCACCAGGTAATATATATATACATATAAAATCATATGCGAGTCAAATGCATGAAAATCAAATGATACGTGAGGAGACTCTGGCTACCACTCACGTACAGAGCATGCAACGTAAAACATATCGTGGAGACTCTCGTGGGCTTCCACACGATAGCACAGTCTGAATCACGGGATCCCAGACCCACACGTGATCCTAGCCAGAAAGGCCTCGGGTCAGGATATCTGTCCTTCCCGGAGCGTACTCGGGGATCAGCCGAGAAGCCAATGTGTATCGATACCACAACATATACTGAGACTGTACTCTGTGTAAACTAAATCATAAATCTTTTCTATGCACATGCTTAAAACATAATATATATATACATGTATACTCGTATACGTATATTCGTATATGCATAATCGTAAACATATGCTCGTAAAATCATAATCAAACTGCATGCTCAGGTTCGTAAATCATAAATAAAAGACTCGCAATCAATCCGTGAAAATAAATGTCCACTCACAGACTGGCGTAACGCGTATCGCGTTAACCCGTGATCCGGCGGAAAGTACCTCGCCAAACGAACGATCACGAACACCTGAATATTCACAAAATCCATATCTCAAAATCATATCTCGACAATGCAAGACAAATCACGAGAAACCACCGTTCCCGGAAACACATAACTCAAAGCCGACGAATCGTTGAAAATCCATATATAACACCTCAATACCTCGCTTTACTTTCGGATGCTCAAATCGAGAAACGAACCTCCCCACTGCAATCGGAGCGCGATTTCGAATCAAATGACATGCAACTTGCCGAAAGTCCAAAAAGTCAAACTTTGACCGTTGACCGCCGTCCACGGCGGCGGCGCTGCCGGACGTGAAATTTCATGGCGGAGCTGCACCTATTCCACTCAAAATCATGCACTGAGCAACTTTGTCAACTGCACCGAAGTCCAATTCTCACTCTAACACATCCAATTTCAAGCAAAACCGAATTAGAACACAAAATTCAATCCCAAAATTCTCCATCTACAAATCAAATTAGAACACCATGTTTATATGGTTAGAATCACATTGAAGAGGGCTACAAAACCAAGTACCTCTTGAAGTTCAATTCGGCCGAAATCGGAGTTCACCATTAAACCCAAAAATCCCAAACTTTGGATCAATGTTTCTCTCTCCACCGTGAGACTTGCCGGAAAGTGTGGCCGGGGTTGAGTAAGGGACGTCGGGGCGAGTCGAACGGCATACGGGTTAGGCCGTGAGGTGGCCGGAAAATTTCCATCGCCGGCGAAGCCGTTGAGTACGCCGTGAGCTTCCTTCCGCCGAGTTGACTCGGTCAACTCGGTCAACTCATTAAATGATAATCTCTTTTTGGCAACTTTCTATTTATAGCCCTTCCCAATTAGGAAACTTCATGTTTATCCATTTTGACGAACTTAAACATGCATAACTTTATCGTCGTATATCCGATTCCGATAATTCTCGCGGCCACAAACTCGTCTCGACATACTCTTCATTAATCACCCAAAGTCAAACACATCGGCCAAACGGATAAAAAGTCAACCCTTTAAAGCAACACACATTTAATTTGACTAAACAAACAACAACGGAAATATTCGCAACTAATTCTTCGTAACTCAAAATCATGCTCCGGAAGTTCCTGCGAACTTGAAATTAAATTCTGAACAACTTTCGTGAAGGAGCCGAAGCCAAATTCTTGTCCGATAATTTAGTCGCGAAGTAGATCGCCATATTAATCCGTTTCTGTCGAAACTTCAAATATTCATAACTAATTCCTCGGTCGTCCAAATAACGATCCGAAACCACCCACGAACTCATAATCACACGTACAACAACTCTCGAGCAGAGACCCAGCTCCAATTCTCGGCCAATCATTTAGTCGTTAAGAAACTTCGGCGATTAAATCAACTGTCGCAACTCTGCGACTACGCACAAACTCATTGATCAAGCTTATCATACTGCTGATTCTGGTCCGGGTCGTCACAGAGGGTACCAAAGAAGTACTATGGAAGGCCCTCAAGGAGTTGAGTCACTCTAGAAGTTTGGAGGACTAACATATATTGGTTGCTTAGTGTGTTTTCAGATGTCATGCCTTTGAACCCTCTTTTTTAGGAAGAACTCATCATGGATGAGGACATCATCAAAGCAAGACCTTTGAGGGATAGTGCTTTAGCATCTTTGTCAATGCATACCGGTTGCATTATTCTTCAACCGTTAGCGGGCGAATGCTTTGAGATCAAATCTAGTTTTCTTCAAACATTACCAATCTTCATGGGACATCTACATTCTGATCTCTATTCTCACTTGTTGGTGTTCGAGGAAGCATGTACAAGGTTCGAGGAGCTCCTAACTCGATTTACTCATAGGAGGTGATGCAACACAAGTTCATCATCAAGTATTTTCCACTGGATAAGATAAATGAGAGAATGACAAGGTTAATGACAATTTGTGAGGAAGATGGAGAGTTGTTCTATGAGACTTGGGAGCGTTTCAAGGAGCTTGAGCTTGGTTGTACTAACCATGGCCAAACCCAAGACATGTTATTGTCTCTCTTCTACCAAGAGTTAAGCATGAAGATAAGAAGGAAAGTCGACAATGCACGTGGAGGAGATTTCATGGGCAAAACCACGGAGGAGGCACATGTTCTACTAAAAGATGTTAGAACGGTCTTCCTTATGGGATGTAAAAGTCAATGATAAAAAACTGGAAATATCAATGAGAGAAGCCACCCAAGTCAACCGGGAAAGTAGATATGAAGTCAAAGGAGCCGCATATATAAAAGAGAAGGTCATCAAGAGACTTAAAGATATCTTAAACAAGAACTTTGACATTTTGTTGAAGCAAAGTTAGAATGGAGGCTATGTAAATCAAATTGAGAACCAACTTATATGGTTTGTAAAAGTGTGATGCACGAGACTCCATGTTGCCCTCATCAAGAAGACTCTCCAGAGATTATTGAGGAGTACAATCACATGTCATTTGGTGTACAAATGAATAATCCAAGGTGACATATTAATCCTATCTTCTCATGGGACGAGCATAGCCCAGATAATCAAAAGGGACAAGGAAATGGTCAAGACTTTAGTCAAGGAGGCTTGCAACAATCAAATAGTATTTTTCAAGGACAAGAAGAAGAGTTTTCCAATGCTTCGGGTGGTAACTCTTACAAACCACAAGCATCTTTTGCTCCAATACCACAACAAGCTTTAATGCCACAAGCACTTCCACCTCGAATGGATTTGTCAAAGTCTAACTTGGAGGAGTTGGTGACCAAACTATTTTCCCAACATGAGATTCTTCTTCAAAAAAAAATAGGAAGATCAATGAGCGGAGGACAAGAAGATGTACTTGGATATCTTCAAGATCTTAATGGAAGAGAACAAAGAGATCCGGAAGGAGAACCATTGTGTACTTTGGAAAATGGAGAAACGATTAAGTCAATTTGCAAAAGAAAATCAAGTTCAACAAGGCAGAAGGATGGATGAATTCTTGTCTTGCACTAAAAAGGATCCCAAGTATCAAGGCCAAGTGGTCAATGCAGTGTTGGCTACCAGAAGAAGATATGATGATTATGGTGATGCACCCTTGGTAAAAAGTGATTTTGGAAGTGATGATGAGGAGGACCTAGACACATTGAGTATGCCTAGTGTATCTCCCATATTTAATAATGAAGCCAAGAGGAAGCATAAGGGTATCAAGAGCCTATCTGAAACTAAGGTGAAACTGGATGCACTTGAGTTCATACCTTTTCCTCAAGTCAATGGTGAAGGAAGACCACAAGCTATGATGGACTAGAAGGCAAAAGTTTTCAAGATATTCAAAGAGTCTCTAACAAGACGGAAGGACCAACGAATTCCTATGTTGCACCAAAAATGATAAAAATCATCAAATTACGGTGGTGAATACAATAGTGCAATCCAGGAAGTGCTTCACCAACTATGATGATGCCCCCTTGGTAGAAAGCGATTGTGATAATAATGATGAGGATGAGGACCTAGACATACCAGGTGTATCTAGAATATCTCCCAGATTTGAAAATGTAGCTAAGCGAAGGAATGAGGGTGTCAAGGCCCAAGTAGAGACCAAGGTGAAGAAAAATAAAGTTGAGTTCCTACCATTTCCTCAAGCTATTCATAAATGAAGACAACAAGCTATGATGGACTCGAAGGCAAAATTTTTAAAGATGTTCAAAGAGTCTCCCTCAATTCTGGCACTACAAGTCTATAATGTTGATGTTGTGGAAAGCAAAGCCAATGCGTAAAAAAAGTCAAGACACCGGGTAGAGGCAAGAGCCACGAAAAGAAAAAGAAATTGAAGCACCTTAAAGAGTTTATATCTCTTAAGGAGTGCTAATTACAAATTGTTTGAGCTATGTCCTCAAGGAGTCATCCATTTGATGAACTTGAAGAATGGGAGATCTTTCAAGCTCCATGAGACACAAATTTAGGCTTTCGAGCCAAACGACAAGTGGAGTGCGTAGGTCTATCACTTTAAGGACCCAACCATGGTGCTTTGATTCGTAGCTTTTACCACCGACCATGTAAATGTCGATAAACTTGAACCCTTGATGGTCAGACACCATTGGTATATTAGAGGAATAAGTGTGAGGTTTTAGGAGCATAGAACATAGTGGAATGAGCGTGTAAGTCAAGAACTTGCAGAAGAGCAAAATCTGGCAATTTTTGACCCGTCAAAAAACTACCCTGGAACCAGTTCGACCCATCAAAGAATATTGTTGACCCATTGAAAGAACCTTCCGGATAGTGTCGAGCAACAACTTTGACCCATCGAAAGAAGTTCTCGACCCATCAAAGAATTCCGGTAAAATAAGTTGACAAATATGGAGATTTGAAGACCAAAAGCTTGGGACTTGTATGCACGGAGCATAGAGCAATACCAAGAGGCCACCACTAGTGCAAGGACACCTTTGGAGGATCCCAACCAAGCCTCATACAACCTTGGATGACAAGGCCTAGCTTGACCTTCGTTTGTTAACTTTTACTAGCATATGGAGCTTGGCGGGGGTCTTCAAAGTGTTTGCGTATTCTTATCTCTACTCTCTTTTTTACTTTCTAGCTAGCATGAACTTTGGATATAATTGAGAATGATGCTATGTCAGGATTCTTAGGTTCAACTCTCATCCTTAAGAGTAGACATCTTCCAGGATTGTTAGCCTTACAATGTCTTGCTGGCTCATTCTTATTCGATGAGGAAACAACCTATTCATCATTAGTGTATTGCTTTGAGTCTTTATTCGCTTATGATGATCTTATGTAATACATGATGAGATTCTTGATGCTTTTAATATTATGCCTATCTAACTTTTCGGTTATTCCATGCTAAGGTGTTTAAAGTTCTAAGTATGAGGTCCCCTAATATTAAATGCTTGATTACAATGTTGTTTTTCTTTGAAATATGATTAGTATACATGTCTCCATTGTGGTTGATTGGACTCTAATAGCTTCATTACTTCTTAGAGACTATATGACCCTTTAAGTGGAATGCATGCTAGTTTTTATGCCTAGGAGAACATGTGTTAGCGAAAAATAAAATGTGAAATGATAATACCTATGCTATCTTTATGCACTTGTGTTTTCTATATGGCTTGATGCAAATTGAAAAAAATTTGATTCTAAAGTGTGAGATAGGCGGCTAAGTCATTATCACTCCTTATCCTAAAAATCTATAAAAATTGAAAAATTTGAGAAAATGTAATGCAAAAATATGTTTGTTTTTGGTGTTCTTGTGTCCTAATAATAACTCCTAAGGATAAGATTGGACTAATAGCTAATGGATTGCATAATTTTGAGCATATTTAAAAGAGAAAACAATGTATGTTAATCGGTTTGAAAAAAGCATATGCCACTAAAAGACGCTTTCATGTTTTTGAAGCTATCCATGCTCCATGTGAGATTTTGAGCCTAATTGTATATGCATAACTATGTTATGCATCTTTTCTTTCATGTATGACATCGGTTAATCATTGTGTAATCTAAAACTTGCTTGAAACCATGCAAAGCGTTTTTCAAATCATGAGTTTTTTTCAAAAGTGATAAAGGCATTAGAATTACCACTATGGCCAAATTGCTTATTGAACCCTATGATGCATGTATCCTTAGTTTACCAATTTGAGCCTTATATTAGTTAGCATTTTATTTCTTGAACACCACAAATTTCTACCAAGCCTAAAAACTTACTCCTACCCTTAACTAGGCATCGAGCAAGCAATGTTGAATTCCTAGTAGGATGTGCTTATAGTGTGTGCTTGTTTTGAAGAATGTCAAAAGCTTAAGTGTGAATTTGAAGAGGTTGTTGTGATGTTCATATGTGTTGTGTTTTTATTCCAAAAAGAGAAGAAAAAAAGAAGAGAAATGAGTATGAAAGAAAAGAAAAGAGAAAAATAGAAAATAGAAAAGAGTTTCACAAAAAGAGTATGAGTTGTACATAAAGGATAAGTGTTTTGGGAAGTAACTTTGTGTGAAAAGGGAGAAGTTAATGGCACGTAGATGTGATATAAATGAACTTTTACATGAGAACTATTTTCTAGATTGCTTGGTTCTTGAATGTGTATACCCTTCCTTCCTTAAGGCCCATTACATCCTAAATAAAAATCCTCTTGATTTGAAACTCTTGTGTATGAAATTGTTGGAGTATTGGTTGCAGAACAAGCTTATGAAAAATGCATGATTAATCCGATTTTTGAGTGCAAATACTAACCCTTCAAACACTTGAGTGAGTTGAGTGATATCTTGTGAGTTTGATGATTAGAAACATGTTAGTTTGAATCCATCTCGATTTGATATATTTGGCTTGGCATGTCCATTTCGGCTTATTAACCATGCATTGATTTTGAGTTTTTCTTGTTGATCAAAAGAAGTTCAATCTATTAAGCCATGTCTCTTTGAGGGAAATTCATCATCAATTTGAGACACTCACATACCATTGTTTAATTACGTGTCTCTTCTATTTTTGTGTACATTTGAGGTGTAGCTTAGTTTAATTTCTTTTATATTTGCTTGAGGACAAACAAAGCTTAAGTGTGAGATAATTTGTTAGGTCTATAATTATGTGCTAATTATGTCCCTAACTTTATGATGATTGTTTGCTTTTTATGAATAAAGCATCATTTTTATACCCGTGTTAATTATATGCTAGGAAATTGGGAGGTGGCACGGAAATACTCTTAAAGATGGTAATTAATGACATTTTGGAGAAGTCGAGTACATTCTGGAGCCCTTGGAGAGGATGGAGCGAAATTGGGAAAAAGAATAAAAGTCAACGTTGGTCAACGGTCAACTACAACCGGTCAACGGTTAACTCCAGCCAGTCAATACAGGTCAATGACAAGGTCAACTATGGGAATGGTCAAACTTGAGTCAAAACTTCAAGAGTTCAAATCCTCATGGAGATATTTTTGGAGAGCAGGACACATGCATGACATGCACATGACTTAGGTGAATCACAAATTAAGACCACATTAAAGCCTAAACTTTAAGATCATGTCTCTAGCCTTTGATTTTGAATTTCAAACACCAAAATATCTCTCTCTACTACTAGGTTCGAGCTCCCCATTACCCTCACATACAACGAACTTCATTTTACACTTTTTTATAGTTTTAGTGTCTCTCCTTAGCCCATATTCTCTCCCAAATCCTTTAGCACCATCTTCTCACCTTTTCACCACCAAAAGACCTAGAAATCCTCCATAACCACCATCTCAAACTCTAATCCATCCCCTCACCTAAGTCTAAGGTGGTGTTCATCCTCTTTGTTGGAGCTAGGAGCAAGAAAAGAGAAAGAATTGAAGAAAGGGCTTGAAGAACTTGAAAGCTTGGCTTTGGGGACTCTTGGGTTATTCCTATTCACTTACCTCTCTTTATTCATGTATCTAGACTTTGTTTTAGCTATGAGTAGTGAGTAATTTTCTTTTGCAAGGCTACACCCTAGCCAATTTGATGTACAAACAATGATGCTTTGAGATATGAAATTGAATTTATTTTAGTGTACTACATGTTATTGAATGAGTTTGTCGTGTGTGATATGATTATGATATGTTTGCATGTTTGGGCTTGATTCAATATTTTCTTAATCATGTTTTAGCCATGACTAAGTTGAGATATGTCTAGGGGAGCTAACAATGAACCTAAGTGAACTAGTCACTCACCTAAGGAAGATAAGCATGTAAATATGACTTAGGTTTAAACTTAAAAGGTTAAACTTAAAATTTAGTTTTCCTTGTGCTTGAACATGAATCGAAACATGCTTGTGGTCCAAGTGACTCAAAGATTTTTAGTTAAGGTTACAATAAACCGAGAGGCTTTGTAGATAATGTTGATTCTTTTGACTTGTAACCAAATAGGTGCAAGTTGAGAGGATTCATTAGAACCCATTTCAAAGCACTCGAATAGAGGCTTGAAAAGGGAAGACATCCATAATATTCACATGTGTTTGCAATCAAACTCATACGAATGAAATACATTAACTCATAACTTGGACATTGTTGGTACATTAAGTTGCCTAGTGGCAACACCTCTAGCTGACAAAACCTTCACAATTTGTTTTGCTCTTGCTTTAGGTTTTCACTTGCATTTAGTTAGTTAATCAACCATTCAATCGGGCAATCACTTATTGTAATTACACCACCCCTTGCATAATTAGGTTACCAAAGGACTTAGCTAGGTAAGATACATTTTCACCTTTTCATTAGTTAGTTTTAGGTCACATTGCATGTTTAAGTAATGTCGTAGTCTAAGACCTAATCGGTTTAAGCTTTGGAATTAGAGTGGTCAATCATCGTGTTTGGAATTAGTTTTAGGTCATATTGCATGTTTGGGTTCGACACTCGACTTCCATATAAATCATATTACTTGGACCCCGTATATTTGGGGGGAAGAGAATTTCACTTAGTTTTAGACTAATTTATAGTCAAAAGGCTGAGGAAAAAAATCTTTATGAACAACTACCTCACACTTAAGCTTTGGTTTTCCTCAAGCAAATAAAGAAGAAAAGAAAGTAAACTAAGCTAGACTCAAATTACAAGATCACACAAAAACATGTAAGTGCCCGAATTGATAATCGATTTTCCTCAAAGAACTATGACAAGATGGATTGAATTTCTTTTGAGTAACACTTTTAAACATGAAATCAATGCATATGTAATAAGCCGAAATAATCATGCTACATGCCAAGCTAAAGGAATCACAATAAGATGTATTCAAACAAACATGTTTCCTAACCATCAAACTCACAAGATATCACTCAATGCATACAAGTGTTTAAGGGTTAGTATTTGCACTTTAAAATCGCATTAATCACATGTTCATAAACTTGATTTTAACCCAAGTACATAACAATTCACAAATATAAGCATTTCAAATCAAGAGTACTTCATCAAAGGTTATAATGAGAATAGGGCTAAGGCATTCAAAATTTGGATCGGATATGTGGTGGTAAATTTGTTCCAAAGACTTACTCATAGCACTAAAACTAGTCACCCTCACACTCCTCCCCTTCCAAAGTATCACCATGGTCATCCTTTAGTAGGATGGGCAGGATTTCATCTTGTTGGGTCCAAACTTCATTATAAACTATATTTAAGCTTTGCGGATAGGACAAAGGCTATATTTCTTCATTCTTATGCCTTCTTTTAGTAGCAAACTCTATATCCACAAGTATGGCGGCATTAATCCATACCTATTACATTTAAATCTATTGCCGCAGAGCATCACGAATTTTTTACATTCTTTTCCTAGCTCTCAACATATCTCTCTTTTGTTTTACTTTTCTTTTCGGCAATCTAACACATACAAGTTATTTGAACAAGTCTATCTCTATACACACACAATGTCTTAGACAAAATTATCTTCACTGCATCTCTTGAATGCTAGTTTCGAAATCTTTACAAAGGGTAAGGATTACTACACTAGGCTAAGTGTTTAGGTACATGCATGACAATGAAAGAAAGGCTAAACATGGGCTCAAAAAGGATATATAGGGGTGTCACAACTCGTGCGTGCTCAAAGGACTCATGGCTATTTGGGAAAAGGGGTGATAGCTTAAATGCCTCTATCATATTTGAAATGACTCATGATTGAAAAATGATTTGTATGTTTTCAAGTAAATTCTAGATTACACGATAAATAATCGATACACACATGAAAAAAAGATGCATTATGTGTGGTAAGTATGCACAATTAGGCTTAAATCTCACAAGAGTATACTTTCAAAAACATGTTAAACCTTCTTTAATAGCATATGCTCTTTCAAACCGATTAAACATGAATTGTTTCCTCTTTTAAAACAAACTCAAATGCAATCTACTTGCTATTAGTTCAATCTCATCATCAGGAGTGGTTAATTGGACACAAACACACCGAAACACACATATTTTTGCATTACATTTTCTCAGATTTTTTAATTTTTTTGGATTTTTTGGATAAGAAGTGATAATGACTTAGCTACCTACCTCACATATTAGAATTAAATTGTCCTCAATTTGCAACGAGCCGCATAGTAAACAAAAGTGTATAAGAGATAGCAAAGGCATCATCATTTAACATTTTTGTTCCACTAACACATGTTCTCCTAGGCATAGAAACTAGCATGCATTCACACTTAAAAGGTCATATAGTCCCTAAAGAATAATGAACCTAATAAACTCATATCAACCACAATGGGGGCATACATACTAATCATGCATATTTCAAAGAAAAAAAAATATTGTAATCAAGCATATAAAATGATGGGACCTCACACTTAAAACTTTAAACACCTTAATATGGAATGATCGAAACTTAGATAGGCATCATGTATCACACAAGATCACCACATGCTAACAAAGACACAAAGTAATACACTAATAATGAATAGGTCACTTCCTCATTGAACAAGAGTGCACCAACGAGACATTGCAAGATTAACAACCCTGGAAGATGTCTACTCTTAAGGATGAGAGTTGAACCTAAGCATCTTAACATAGCATCCTTCTCAATCATATCCAAAGTTCATGCTAGCTAGAAAGTAAAGAGAGTAGGGATAAGAATATGCAAACGCTTTGAAGACCCCGCCAAGCTCCATATGCTAGTAAAAGTTAACAACAAAGGCCAAGCTAGGCCTTGCCATCTATAGTTGCATGAGGCTTGGTTGGGATCTTCCAAATGTGTCCTTGCACTTGTGGTGGCCTTTAGGTATTGCTCTATGATCCATGCATCAAATTTCCAAGCTGTTGGTCTTTAAATCTCCAAATTTTTCAACTTGTTTTAGGGGAATTCTTTGACGAGTCAAGAACATCTTTTGATAGAATGAAGTTGTTGCTTGGCACTATCCAGAAGGTTTCGTTCGATGGGTCCATCTGGTTCTAAGGTGGTTTTTCGACAAGTTGAAAATTTCCAAATTTGCTCTTCTTCAAGTTTTTGACTTCCATGCTCATTCCACTATGTTCTATGCTACTTTAACCTTACATTAATTCCTCTAACAAACCAATGGTGTCCAACCATCATGGGTTCAAGTTTATCGACATAAACACGGTCGGTGGTAGAAGCAATGAATTCAAAGCACCATGGTCGGGTCCTTAAAGTGATAGACTGTACGGACCTGATCCCAATTTAGTTGCCTAAATCGGGATTAGGCCTTAACGACACTATTAACATAAAGTTAAACTCGTACTGAAAAATAGAAGAAAGTAGAAACTCTAAACTCTGAAGTCATAAAACTACGTAAATCTTCTATTATTAGGTCACACTAAGTAGAAAATATAGCAAGACGTTTATGACATTAGAGCTACTAGACTATCTAAACTAACTAAGCTAACTGAAATAGTAATAATAGCTCGTAGGATCATCCTGCTCCTACGACGGATATAACTATGTCTCGAACAACGTACGCGCTCGACCTCACATAACTCTACAAAACTGGGCATTTGAAACCAAATGACCCAAGCAAAAGGCATAAAAAAATATGGAAAGCATTAGAGTGACTAAACGAAAAATAATTTGTCTTCAGAAATCGTAAAACATAATTTTATGTCTTTTGCCAAAAATATGAAATAAAACTGAGGGATTCCAAATAAAAGTAATGCCAGTATGTGGAAGCAAAAATATATGAACCATCAGGTAAGGAATTTCTATCCCACCCAGGGCATACTCGATGTATGTCCAAGTAGCCTATGCATCAATACATAATTGTGTCCATGATGTGCATAAAAATTGGGAAATCTAATGCAATCCTCCATGCATAATCAAAAAACATATTACATGTCGTGCATATAAGCATAATATGAATCATGAACATGCACAATCTAGATTCACTAATGAAACTGAAAAACAAAGTATCCACTGACCTGGATCGCCAACTAAAGTAATTCATTGATCCCGTTAGGAACTTCGCGTGGAAAAGTTGTCCTTCTGGTCGTCAGAGTTCTGCTTGCACGGCAGCGATTGGGGCTCACGCACCACCATAGGTGACGCTCGAAAATTTGACCCACTCTGAAGCCTGGATTTTATACATCAATGGAAAGCTCACTTCAAGCCCAACAATATTTATCAAAGCCACTAAATCAAATTCTGGAGAATTCAGCCGTAATTTACCTCGAGATTTCGGGAACCTCGCCGGAATTTGAAAATGGCCGACCGGCCTCATCCGACCATGGCAAGATATGAGACCCGTGGAAATCCAATCCTGTGGCGATGAGGTTCAAAACCCCCATGATTGCGCCACCAATCGGTGGCGACAACACCGTCGTTGGCGACAGCAGTAGCTCGTGGAAATTCGATTTCTCTCTTTCTCTTCGATTCCCCCTGAAATGGAAATGCATGGTTGATTTGAGTGCAAGCAAATACTGGGGAGGAAGAAAGGACTTGATTCCGACTAATTTGATCTTCCAAGGTGACTGGCCGAAGAGATTTTGGTCGGGTTGTGATTCAGATTTGAGAACTGGGCCAGTTTGCAACATGCGTTTACCTCAGGTCAACCAATTAACCAATCTCACCTAGGTAAGATTTTGGCTATTTATACCTTAAGTAAGATTGAAATGAACAGCTGAGATCAGATCTAATTTTTGATCTAATGGTCAGAAAATATTGAACAATGGTAGATTTAAAAAAAAATCACTTAACTACTTCAAACTTCTAAAATTCATAAAAATTAGCTCAAATCTTGAAAAAAATCAATAAAAATACACACAAGCTCAAAATAATATCCTCTACAACTTCTATGAAGAAAATGAGTCCAAGATCATAACCTATAAAAAGTCAATTTTTAGTTGCGATGAATATCGATAAATGTATCATATAGTGATTATCTCGATAATTAACTCCAATAACAAAGATTATGTCGCTAATTTGAGTTTGGGTCATTTTAATCTACCCTCACTAATAAGAAATTTCATCCTCGAAATTTATATCTCTAGGATGAGGATGCACAAATAGCATTGTCACTTAAGGATCACCGTGAAACTTCAGGTAAATCATACATTCTCAACAACGCGTACACAAGTAGAATGATTTAATGCGAGCACACACCACTAATTTCTCGTCATAGATGGCTGATTCCACCAAAATTGGTCTTGCGATGCAATCGTATAAAATCGATTTGATATAGGTTTCGATCATTTGCTAATTAGTAAACTCCGAAATTATAATTGTTGAAGTGATATCAAAGTTGATCAAATGATATGCTCTCATACTCAAAATAATAACATGAATCTTCTATACTTCTTGAAATCTACCATTCCTACCTATGAATGAAAACGTTGAACCGCGAAACAACTGACGCTAGACAAATCTTCATATGCATAATTATGTTGTTGATCATTGTGATCACAACAATCAATTATATCAAGCACTTTCGTAATTGTTTTCGCACATTGAACCATTTCCTGTAAGTTTTACCATTGTGACGACCCGGACCAGAATCAGCAGTATGATCAGCTTGATTGATGAGTTACTGCGTAGTCGCAGTTGTTCGACAGTTATTTGAATCGCTAAGCTCGTTAACGACTAAATTATTGGCCAAGAATTAGAGCTGAGTCTCTTCTCGAGAGTCGTTGTACATATGATTACGAGTTCGTGGGCGGTTTCGGATCATTATTTTGACGACCGAGGAATTAGTTATGAATATTTGAACTTTCGACAGAAACAGATTAATATGGCGAGCTACTTAGCGACTAAATTACCGGACGAGAATTTGGTTTCGGCTTCTTCACGGAAGTTGTTCAGAATTTAATTTCGAGCTTGTAGGAACTTCCGGAGCATGATTTTAAGTTACGAAGATTTAGTTATGATTATTTCCGATTGTGGACTGTTTAGTCGATTTAAATGTGTGTTGGTTCGAAGGGTTGAATTTTTATCCGATTGGCCGATGTGTTTGACTTCGGGTGATAATTGAAGAGTATGTCGAGACGAGTTTGTGGCCGTGAGAATTATCGGAGGCGGAGACTTGCCGAGAAGTATCAGCCATTTGAGATTTCCGGTTAGACGTGGCGTTTGTCGCTGTGGTTTTGTGTGTGTTTGTATGCACTTTTGTTTGTGATACTAGTTGTCAGGCCTTTGTGGACCATTTGACGGACTCAGTACATTCCCTTGTACATGCGGAGATGATTTTAGTGGCAGGCTGGCATAGCTGTGTTTGGTGGAGATTCTCCATTTCGTGATATGCCTATGTCCCAGTTCGCTGATCGAGATAATCAGCTACAACGAGGTGTTGGCGAGCTTTACAGCGAGCATTAGGGGACCAGATTACAAGTTAGTACCGATTCTTATCCTCAGATTGACTGGCGATCTTTGAGGACTATTCAGGCCTTGGAAGGCATGCTGTGGACCTCGGTATTGCAGTTTCGGAGGATTTGGGACCAGCAGTTTCACCTGTTCGAGATTGCATGTAGTACCAGTTTGTGGACCACTATGGTATTGACGTTGCTTGATGTCGTTTTGAGGACGACGTTGTACTCTATTGTGTTAGAGCGAGTTTGGTTGAGTTTGTATTGGCATTTGATTCTGATTTTGTGGAATGTGTTACCACAGACTGTCAGATTAGCGGAAACAGGTTGATAATTGCTTGAGTCCGATGTTGAGCTATGTTGATATGAATGTGTGAGTTATGTTGATGTGTGTGAACTGAGTTGTGACTTGCCATATTGTTTTGATCCAGATGTGGTCATAGGCGAGTGTATGTTGTGCCGTATAGTTTGGCGTCGCCTATAGAGTTGGTTTTTGTGGGTGTTGTGTTGTGTTCCGTGTGGCAGAACTATGTTTCAGGTTTGTTTCGCATTGTGTACCCTACTCGTTCCTTATGTAGGAACACTTGGCTATTATGTGGAGCCAGTTCATATTCATGATTTGAGGGTACAGGGATTCCAGCACGAAGCTATCTCCTATTGTGGAGTCGATTACCAGAATTGTTCAGTCGACATTGTCGCTGGAGAATTGAGCAGTATGCAGAGGCAGTGCTCCTATGTTTAGCCGACAGACTTGGAAATTTTGAGGTCGAAATTTTTCTAAGGGGGGTGGATTTGTGACGACCCGGACCAGAATCAGCAGTATGATCAGCTTGATTGATGAGTTACTGCGTAGTCGCAGTTGTTCGACAGTTATTTGAATCGCCAAGCTCGTTAACGACTAAATTATTAGCCGAGAATTAGAGCTGAATCTCTTCTCGAAAGTCGTTGTACGTGTGATTACGAGTTCGTGGGCGGTTTCGGATTTATTTGGACGACCGAGCAATTAGTTATGAATATTTGAAGTTTCGACAGAAACGGATTAATATGGCGAGCTACTTAGCGACTAAATTACCGAACGAGAATTTGGTTTCGGCTTCTTCACGGAAGTTGTTCAAAATTTAATTTCGAGCTTGTGGGAACTTCCGGAGCTTGATTTTAAGTTACGAAGATTTAGTTATGATTATTTCCGATTGTGGACTGTTTAGTCGATTTAAATGTGTGTTGGTTCGAAGGGTTGACTTTTTATCCGATTGGCTGATGTGTTTGACTTCGGGTGATAATTGAAGAGTATGTCGAGACGAGTGTGTGGCCGCGAGAATTATCGGAATCAGAGTTACGACGCGAGAGTTATGGATATTCAAGTTCGTCGAAAAGTCAATTAAGGAAGTTGCTATTTTGGGAAAGTATAAATTGGGGTTTCCATTTATGGTAAGTCAAATATGCATTCATGGGGGTTCACTGGGTCAACCCAATTTGACCGAGGAGCTCACGACGGTGGCGGCATCCTCCACGGCCTCGCCGGCGGCGAACCTAATCCGGCCACCTCACGGCCTAGTTTTTGTCCCGTTCTTTCCGTCTTGACGTCCCGAAGCTAGCCCTGGTCTCCTTTCACGGCAAGCCTCGCCGTGGAGGAAGAATTTCCGGCTTGAAAACGGTGAAATTATGGTGAATTCGGGTTGCTCATTTTTGGCCGATTCGAGCTGCAATTCTTAGTGGGCTTTGAAGCTCTCATCACTAGCAAGCTACCATGTAAGTTTGGAGTTCTAATTTTGATTGTGGAAGGAGAATTTTGGATTTGAAATTTGTGTGTTCATTCGATTTTGCTTGAAAGTGGATGTGTTAGAGTGAGAATTGGACTTCGGTGCAGTTGACAAAGTTGCTCAGTGGGTGATTTTGAGTGGAATAGGGGTGGCTCCGCCGTGGACGGCGGTCAACGGCGGCGGTCAACGGTCAACTTTGATTGTTTTTGGACTTTCAACAAGTTGCATGTCATTTGACTGGAAATCGCGCCCCGATCGCAGTGGGGAGGTTCGTTTTTCGAGTTGAGCATCCGAACGTAAAGCGAGGTACTGAGGTGGTATATATGGATTTTTGATGATTCGTCGTATTCGAATTATGTATTTTTGAGAACGGTGGTTTCTCGTGGTTTAATTTGTATTGTCGGATTATGACATTGAATAATGGACTTTGTGAATATTCAGGGGTTCGTGATCGTTGTTTTGGCGAGGGACTTTCCGCCGGATCACGGGTTAACGCGATACGCGTTACGCCAGTCTGTGAGTGGACAGTTTATTTTCACAGAATTATTGCGAGTCTTTATATACGTTTTATGAAGTTGAGCATGCAGCATGATTATGGTTTTACGAGCATGAGATTTCATATGAGATTATGTTTATTATAAGCATGTGTTTTACGATTATACGATTATACTTATACGGATATACGTATACGATATGCATACACTTTTATATGCTGTTTTATGCATTTGCATCGAACTGTTTATGATTTGGTTTACACAGAGTACAGTGTCAGTTACGTTGTTGTATCGATACACCTTGCCTCGTCGGCTGATCCCCGACGGAGGGCCGCCTGGAGGGGCGTTTCCCCAACCAGACCGGTGAGGGGCGTATTCCCCGGAACTGAGGCCATTTCTGGCTTAGAATCACGTGGTAGCAAGGACTCTGTGGTTCAGACTGTACTAGCACGGAGGAGTCCATGAGTGACCCCGTGAGATTTTACTTGCATGCTCAGTACACTGGAGGAGTATGAGTTTTACCTCGTGTACTTGTTATTTTATATTACTGGACTCGCATATGTTATTTTAAACATATATATATACTGGTGAAAGACATTTATTTTCGTCCACTCACTCAAACGTGTTTATTGTCTTTCACCTGGGCTTTTCGGTTTCCGTGCCCAGTTTGCAGTTCAGGCTCTGGTGTCGCACGTCGTGGTCGGAGGCATAGTGCTCGAGCTACTTTGTTTCATCCAGTAGGTTTATTTTTCAACCTACTGTGGTATGCGTACATGGTTATGTATTAGAAGTCGCTCTGAGCGTCCTATTGTATATGCTATATGTTTTTACACCGGATTTCAGTAAAGTATAGATATATTTATTGATTTACTTTACTGTTGATATATTGAGAAATCCGGATGGGATTGGTGCCCACGGTTTGCTTTTTGTGGCATAGGATGAAGTGTATTTTCCGCGTGCAGGAATGGCAATTCTACGTTAGTAGCGAAACTCTGCCCAAATTTCGAAAAGTTTTTGTTGGTTCGTGTTTTCGAAGGGGTTCGATTCCGATTTGGGAAGCTAAATCGTGATTGGGTCCTTTCAGCTTGGTATGAGAGCATTAGGTTATAGGTTCTATAGACTTCTGTAGTCGTGTTTACTAAGGGTATTTGAGAATGTACAGCATGTCTGGAATGGTGACTCGACCGGCCGGCGGATAATCATCAAATTCCGGGTGTTGTATGCTTTCAAATATTTGAAGTTCCATGATTACGTTCCACTTGTTGTGAACGGTATTGTATTCATTAGGATGCCTCCTGACGTGCTTTCCGTGTCGTTTCGGTTGTGGATCCTGTTGAGGATCAATCGACGCGCGATTTGCCAGAGATTGTGGATTCGGTTGAGTATACAGAGTTCAGAGAATTGTGTGGCACGGTTTACCTGGGGATGTGTATATGAGCGTCTATGTGTTGCCTCAGAACTGTGAATTGTGGCAGTGATGTTTGCCTGATTCTGATCATTGTGTTTGGTGGGCTGATATTGTGTGAGTTCCGGTTGCGACTCTATGGCCTACATTCAGGGTGTTGTGTATATGATAATGGTTTTATCAGGCTACCCAGCAAGTGTTATGTGGAGTGTTTACCCACCTGAGGCAGAGATGCATTGTTCACATGTTTGTTCCTGTTTGCACGTGTTAAGTGGCTTCAGAGGGAGCTATGCACGAGGTTCGAGATGTGTTTGAACCTGAGCATCAGAGAGAGTCTGATTGTTGTGCCTCAAGACATCCGTGAGGAGCATAGTGTGCTGCACTCAGTGGCGAGGCTATCGAGAAGGAAATGTGTACACGGTTTCCGATGTGATGGTTTGAGGCAAGTGGACTTAGTCGAGATTTTAATAAGGTTGAGTTCTGACACTTCGGGATCAGTGATTTCATCAGACTGTGGTCTTTTCGATTATGTTGAGGATCCTCTGCTAATCCGTTTGGTGATGGCGGAGATCACAGAGTTGCGGACTTGTTCCTGTGGCATGAGTTTGGGTGATCCTTTCACGCAGCAGGTGTTGCAGTGACTGGTGTTCGTGGAGCATCCTCAGTTGCTGTTTTGGTGGCCAGGAGGGTCACGTTGCGAGGGGGCGTCCTCAGCCAGCTGGTGTAGCGGTTTGACAGCTCAGAGTTACGAGGAGATCCTCATGTTTTTCCTGCAGTCTGATCAATGTATCCTTTTGACGAGTTATTCAGCAAGTCGCAATTGATGTGGGCGGCTAGTTGGGCATGTTAGAGTTCGTGCCATGACCTTGTTGAGGACAGACTTTTCTCCGAGGTTGCTGTTTTTTTATATCCATGGCTACTGTACCTGCATCTCCACTTCCGAGGTTTTGGAGAGTGTTGTATCCATCCGGAGGTTGCGAGATCCTTGTTGGAGGTTATGTGTTAGCTGCAGATCTGTTATAGCTGGACATTGTGGTTTTGGTGTGCTTGCGAGTATGGACTTACTGACGACGCATTTGGCAATGTTTGAGTGCCTCGAGGAGGAGGTTGTGTTTCGACGACCAGATTTTTTCCCGAGATGCTATTTTGTGGTGATGGTCGAGCGGATGGAGGAAACGAGTTGTGTTGTTTGTGTAGCTCATGTTGTGGATACTACGGTTGCTGTGCCCGACATTGGTGACATTGAGATGGTTCCCGAGTTTCCAGGCGTTCTTTGGAGGAGTTACCATGTGTTCCTCCAGTTCGGGAGACCGACTACATTATTGAGCTTGTACCAGGCGCTGGACTCATTTTACCGGCATCTTGTCGTTCGGAGCCAGCGGAGCTGATGGAGCTATTGTGTCGACTCCAGGAGTTGCTGGAGGAGATTTCTTGTGACCCCGCGTATTTGCGTGGTGTACTCCTGCATTGTTTGTACAGATGATTGGATGATTGATGAGGTGGTGCATTGACTACCGGAAGCTCGATTTGCTTCAAAGGAGAGTGAGTATCCTCCGCTTCGTGTTGACGATTGGTTGATCTGCTCACGAGAGCTTCAGTCTTGTCGAAGATTGATTTTGGATCTGGATACCATCAGTTGTGGTTTGATGAGTCAGATGTGGTTTGAACAGCTTCCAGATCATGGTGCAGGCATCAGGAGTTCTTGGTCACGTTGTTTGGTTGATCAATGCCCTGTAAATAGTGTGGACTTGATGGACCACGTGTTCAGACGGTTTCTGGATGAGTTTGCGGTCATGTTCGTTGGCATCGTCCTGATGTATTCCAGGAGTATGAGCCAGCACCTGATGTAATTGTGAGCGGTTTCGCGGACTTCGCGAGACGACCAGGTGTTTGCGAAGTTCAGTCATAATGAGTTTTGGCTGATTAGCGTGACGATTTTGAGCTGTGTGACGTTATTCGAGGGAGTTGGCGTGGATCCAGGTGTTTGCGAAGTTCAGTCAGATAGAAGCCATGTTGATTTGGGGTTGATCTACTCTTGTACCAGAGATCGGGAGTCTCTTAGGTTTGGCAAGCTATTACCGACGGCTTGTACAGGATTTTCCCGGATTGCCACTCTACTTTCCGGATTGACGAAGAAGGCGTCAAGTTAGTGTGGTTCGATGCACGCGAGGAGAGTTACTTACTCCTGCAGGATGGTTGACCGTTGCTTCAGTTTTGACCTTACCTGACGATCGCGACGAGTTCGTGAGTTACGGCGATGCATCGAGGTTTGGATTTGGTTACGTTTTAATGTTGTGTAGCAGAGCGGTGGCTCATGATTTCAGGCAGTGAAACTTTGTATAGTTACGTATCCTATGTATGATTTGGGTGTAGCTGTCTTTGTGTTAGCATCAGTGAGTTCGAGACACTACAGCTATGGCGTGCAGCGTATATACGGATATACGTATACGATATGCATACACTTTTATATGCTGTTTTATGCATTTGCATCGAACTGTTTATGATTTGGTTTACACAGAGTACAGTCTCAGTTACGTTGTTGTATCGATACACCTTGCCTCGTCGGCTGATCCCCGACGGAGGATTTGGGACCAGCAGTTTCACCTGTTCGAGATTGCATGTAGTACCAGTTTGTGGACCACTATGGTATTGACGTTGCTTGATGTCGTTTTGAGGACGACGTTGTACTCTATTGTGTTAGAGCGAGTTTGGTTGAGTTTGTATTGGCATTTGATTCTGATTTTGTGGAATGTGTTACCACAGACTGTCAGATTAGCGGAAACAGGTTGATAATTGCTTGAGTCTGATATTGAGCTATGTTGATATGAATGTGTGAGTTATGTTGATGTGTGTGAACTGAGTTGTGACTTGCCATATTGTTTTGATCTAGATGTGGTCATAGGCGAGTGTATGTTGTGCCGTATAGTTTGGCGTCGCCTATAGAGTTGGTTTTTGTGGGTGTTGTGTTGTGTTCCGTGTGGCAGAACTATGTTTCAGGTTTGTTTCGCATTGTGTACCCTACTCGTTCCTTATGTAGGAACACTTGGCTATTATGTGGAGCCAGTTCATATTCATGATTTGAGGGTACAGGGATTCCAGCACGAAGCTATCTC
The DNA here is from genome assembly GCA_946800695.1 of Geum urbanum. Classification (NCBI taxonomy): domain Eukaryota; kingdom Viridiplantae; phylum Streptophyta; class Magnoliopsida; order Rosales; family Rosaceae; genus Geum; species Geum urbanum. The sequence goes on along the minus strand of OX327008.1, from coordinate 12,256,038 downwards.
CTATTGTGGAGTCGATTACCAGAATTGTTCAGTCGACATTGTCGCTGGAGAATTGAGCAGTATGCAGAGGCAGTGCTCCTATGTTTAGCCGACAGACTTGGAAATTTTGAGGTCGAAATTTTTCTAAGAGGGGTGGATTTGTGACGACCCGGACCAGAATCAGCAGTATGATCAGCTTGATTGATGAGTTACTGCGTAGTCGCAGTTGTTCGACAGTTATTTGAATCGCCAAGCTCGTTAACGACTAAATTATTAGCCGAGAATTAGAGCTAAGTCTCTTCTCGAAAGTCATTGTACGTGTGATTACGAGTTCGTGGGCGGTTTCGGATCATTATTTGGACGACCGAGGAATTAGTTATGAATATTTGAAGTTTCGACAGAAACGGATTAATATGGCGAGCTACTTAGCGACTAAATTACCGGATGAGAATTTGGTTTCGGCTTCTTCACGGAAGTTGTTCAGAATTTAATTTCGAGCTTGTGGGAACTTCCGGAGCATGATTTTAAGTTACGAAGATTTAGTTATGATTATTTCCGATTGTGGACTGTTTAGTCGATTTAAATGTGTGTTGGTTCGAAGGGTTGACTTTTTATCCGATTGGCTGATGTGTTTGACTTCGGGTGATAATTGAAGAGTATGTTGAGACGAGTTTGTGGCCGCGAGAATTATCGGAATCGGAGTTACGACGCGAGAGTTATGGATATTCAAGTTCGTCGAAAAGTCAATTAAGGAAGTTGCTATTTTGGGAAAGTATAAATAGGGGTTTCCATTTATGGTAAGTCAAATATGCATTCATGGGGGTTCACTGGGTCAACCCAGTTTGACCGAGGAGCTCACGATGGTGGCGGCATCGTCCACGGCCTCGCTGGCGGCGAACCTAATCCGGCCACCTCACGGCCTAGTTTTTGTCCCGTTCTTTCCGTCTTGACGTCCCGAAGCTAGCCCTGGTCTCCTTTCACGGCAAGCCTCACCGTGGAGGAAGAATTTCCGGCTTGAAAACGGTGAAATTATGGTGAATTCGGGTTGCTCATTTTTGGCCGATTCGAGCTGCAATTCTTAGTGGGCTTTGAAGCTCTCATCACTAGCAAGCTACCATGTAAGTTTGGAGTTCTAATTTTGATTGTGGAAGGAGAATTTTGGATTTGAAATTTGTGTGTTCATTCGATTTTGCTTGAAATTGGATGTGTTAGAGTGAGAATTGGACTTCGGTGCAGTTGACAAAGTTGCTCAGTGGGTGATTTTGAGTGGAATAGGGGTGGCTCCGCCGTGAAATTTCACGTCTGGCGGCGGTGCCGCCGTGGATGGCGGTCAACGGTCAACTTTGATTTTTTTTGGACTTTCGACAAGTTGCATGTCATTTGACTCGAAATCGCGCCCCGATCGCAGTAGGGAGGTTCGTTTTTCGAGTTGAGCATCCGAACGTAAAGTGAGGTATTTAGGTGGTATATATGGATTTTCGATGATTCGTCGTATTCGAATTATGTATTTCCGAGAACGGTGGTTTCTCGTGGTTTAATTTGTATTGTCGGATTATGACATTGAATAATGGAGTTTGTGAATATTCAGGGATTCGTGATCGTTGTTTTGGCGAGGGACTTTCCGCCGGATCACGGGTTAACGCGATACACGTTACGCCAGTCTGTGAGTGGACAGTTTATTTTCACAGAATTATTGCGAGTCTTTATATACGTTTTATGAAGTTGAGCATGCAGCATGATTATGGTTTTACGAGCATGAGATTTCATACGAGATTATGTTTATTATAAGCATGTGTTTTACGATTATACGATTATACTTATACGGATATACGTATACGATATGCATACACTTTTATATGCTGTTTTATGCATTTACATCGAACTGTTTATGATTTGGTTTACACAGAGTACAGTCTCAGTTACGTTGTTGTATCGATACACCTTGCCTCGTCGGCTGATCCCCGACGGAGGGCCGCCTGGAGGGGCGTTTCCCCAACCAGACCGGTGAGGGACGTATTCCCCGGAACCGATGCCATTTCTGGCTTAGAATCACGTGGTAGTCAAGGACTCGGAGAGAGAGAGAGAGAGAGAGAGAGAGAGAGAGAGAGAGAGAGAGAGAGAGAGAGAGAGAGAGAGAGAGAGAGAGAGAGAGAGAGAGAGAGAGAGAGAGAGAGAGAGAGAGAGAGAGAGAAATTAAATCTCAACGACCTACTATCGTCGATGATGACGGTGTTGCCACAACCGATTGGTGGCACAATCATGGGGGTTTTGAAGCTCATCGCCAGAGGATTCGATTTCCATCTGTCTCGTATCTCGCCATGGTTAGGTGACGCCGGTCGGCCATTTTCAAATTCCGGCAAGGTTCCCAAAATCTCGAGGTAAACTCTGGCTAAATACTCCCGAATTTGACTTAGTGGCTTTGATAAATATTGTTGGGCTTGAAGTGAGATTTCCATTGATGTATAAATGTGATGACCCAGACCAGAATCAGCAGTATGATCGATGAGCTTGCGCGTAGTCGCAGAGTTAAGACAATTGTTAGAATCGCCAGACTTGCTAACGACTTAATTATTGGCCGAAAATTTGATATGAGTCTCTTCTCGAGAGTCGTTGTATGTGTGATTTCGAGTCCGCGGGCGGTTCCAGATCGTTATTTGGACGACCGAGGAATAAGTTATGAATATTTGAAGTTTTGGCGGAAACGGATTAATATGGCGAGCTACTTAGCGACTAAATTACCGGTCGAGAATTTGGTTTTGGCTTCTTCACGGAAGTTGTTCAGAATTTAATTTCGAGTTTATGGGAACTTTCGGAGCATGATTTTGAGTTACGAAGATTTAGTTGTGATTATTTCCGATTGTTGGTTGTTTAGTCGAATTAAATGTGTGTTTGGTTGAACAGTTGACTTTTTATCCATTTGGCCGATGTGTTTGACTTCGGGTGATTATTGAAGAGTACGTCGAGACGAGTTCGTGGCCGCAAGATTTATCAGAATCGGAGTTACGACGAGAAAGTTACGGATGTTCAAAGTTCGTTGAAAAGGATAATTACGAAGTTTCCAAAAAGTGAAGGCCTATAAATAGAAACCTGCTATTTTGGGCAAGTCAATGACTTACTATTTTGGGATTTGACCGAGTTAACTGAGTCAACTCGGTGGAGGAGGATTTCACGTCGGCTTATGGTGGCTCCACGGTGGTGGATCGATTCCGGCCACCCTAGGCTTCGGCCTAGGGCTAGTTATGCTCGGCGTGGTTCCCCAGTGGTGGTGCCGGCCACCGTTTGCGGAGAGGCTCGCCGGAGAAGGAGAAATTCCAGCCAAAAGTTTGGAAGATTTTGGGTGATTTCGGGTTCCATGATTTAGGCCGAATTGAGCTGCAACTTTGAGTGGGTTTTGAAGCTCTCCTCACCTACAAGCTACCATGTAAGTTTGGTGATCTAATTTTGCTTGTGTATGGAAAATTTTGGGATTGAAATTTGTGTGAACATTCGGTTTTTCATGAAATTGACCTGGTTAGAGTGAGAATTGGCTTTCGGTGCAGTTATGGAAGTTGCTCAGTGGACGATTTTGAGTGGAATAGGGGTTGCTCCGCCGTGAAATTCTCCGGTGAGCGGTGGCGCCGCCGTGAGCGGTGGCGCCGCCGTGGGCGGCGGTCAACGGTCAAAGTTTGACTTTTTGGACTTTCGACAAGTTGCATGTCATTTGACTCGAAATCGCGCCCCGATCGCAGTGGGGAGGTTTGTTTTTCGAGTTGAGCGTCCGAATGTAAAGCGAGGTATTGAGGTGTTATATATGGATTTTCGACGATTCGTCGTATTCGAATTACGTGTTTCCGAGAACGGTGGTTTCTCGTGATTTGATTTATATTGTCGAGTTATGACTTTGAATATTGGACGTTGTGATTATTCAGGGGTTTGTGATCGTTCTTTTGGCGAGGGACTTTCCGCCGAATCACGGGTTAACGCGTATCGCGTTACGCCAGTTTGTGAGTGGACAATTTCTTTTCACGGAATTCTTGCGAGTCTTTTATATGATTTACGAACTTGAGCATGCGTATGAGATTTCGGATTACATGAGCATGTGTTTTACGATTATACGATTATCCTTATACGATTATACGTATACGAGTATACATATACTTATATGCTGTTTCATGCATTTGCATCGAAATATTTATGATTTGGTTTACACAGAGTACAGTCGTGGTTACGTTGTTGTATCGATACACTCGCCTCTCGGCTGATCCCCGATGGTAGGCATTTGTCAGGGGAGGCTGTGACTCCTGACCCGAGGTCTTTACCGGGGGGAGGCAGACCTTTGACCTGAGGCCATTTCTGGCTAGAATCACGTGTGGGTCTGGGATCCCGTGATTCTGACTGTACTAGCACGGTGTGTGTCCATGAGTGACCCCGTGGAATTTTTACTTGCATGCTCAGTACGCTGGAGGATTATGGTTTTACCTCGTGTACTTTATTATTTCTATTTACCTGGACTCACATATGTTATTTTAAACATATATATTAACTGGTGAAAGACATTTATTTTCGTCTACTCACTCTAACGTGTTTATTGTCTTTCCCCTGGGCTTTTCGGTTTCCGTGCCCAGTTTGCAGTTCACGCTTTGGTGTCGCACGTCGTGGTCGGAGGCATAGTGCTCGAGCTACTTTGTTTCATCCAGTAGGTTTATTGTTCTACCTACTGTGGTATGCGTATATGATTATGTATTAGAAGTCGCTCTGAGCTTCCTATTGTATATGTTATACGATTTTACTCTGGATTTTCAGTAAAGTACATATATATTTACTACTTTACGTTATTGTTGATATATTGCGAAATTCGGATGGGATTGGTGCCCACGGTTTGCTTTTTGTGGCATAGGATGAAGTGTATTTTCCGCGTGCAGGTAATGGTAATTCCACGATAGTAACGAAACTCTGCCGAAATTTCGAAAAGGTTTTGTTGGTTCGTGTTTTTGAAGGGGTTTAACTCCGGTTTAGGGAGCTAAATCGGGGTTGGGTCCTTTCAGCTTGGTATCAGAGCATTAGGTTATAGGTTCTGTAGACTTCTGTAGTCGTGTTTACTAAGGATATTTGAGAATGTACAGCATGTCTGGAATGGTGACCCGACCGGTCGGCGGATAATCATCAAATTCCGGGTGTTGTATGCTTTCAAATATTTGAAGTTCCATAATTATGTTCCACTTGTTGTGAACGATATTGTATTCATTAGGATGCCTCCTGACGTGCTTTCCATGTCGTTTCGGTTGTGGATCCTATTGAGGATCAATCGACGCGCGATTTGCTAGAAAACTGTGGATTTGGATGAGTATTCAAAGTTCAGAAAATTGTGTGGCACGGTTTGCCTGGGGATGTGTATATGGGCGTCTATATATTGCCTCAGAGCTGAGAATTGTGGCAGTGATGTTTGCCTGATTCTGATCATTGTGTTTGGTGGGCTGGTATTGTGTGAGTTCCGGTTGCGACTCCATGAACTACATTCAGGGTGTTGTATTTACGGTAATGGTTCTGTCAGGCTACCCAGCATTCAAATGTGGAGTGTTTACCCACCTGAGGCAGAGATGCATTGTTTATATGTTGTTTCCGTTTGCACGTGTTATGTGGCTTCAGAGTGAGCTGTGCACGAGGTTCGAGATGAGTTTGAACCTGAGCATCAGAGAGGGATCTTGATTGTTGTGCCTCGAGTTAGCCATGAGGAGCTTAGTGTGCTGCACTCAGTGGCGAGGCTATTGAGAAGAAAAGGTGTATGCGGTTTTCGATGTGATGGTTTGAGGAGAGTGGACTTAGTCGAGATTTTGATGAGGTTGAGTTCCGACACTTCGGGATCAGTGACTTCATCAGGCTGTGATCTTTCCGATATTATTGAGGGCCATCAGATCAGGTAGAGGATCCGTTTGACGATGGCGGAGATCACAGAATAGCGGACTTGCTCCTGTGACATGAGTTTGAGTGATCGTTGGTGATCTTTTTACGCAGCAGGTGTTGCGATGACTTGTGTTCGTGGAGCACTCTCAGGTGCCATTGTGGTGGCCAGGAAGGTCACGTTGCGAGGGAGCGCCCTTAGCCAGTTGCGTTAGTGGTTCGGCAGCTCAGAGTTCACGAGGAGATCCTCATGTTGTTCCTGAAGTTTGATCAATGTAGCCATTTTGATGAGTTATTCAGCAAATCGCAATTGACGTGGGCAGCTAGTTAGGCATGTTGGAGTTCGTGCCATGACCTTGTTTGAGGACAGACTTTTCTCCGAGATTACTGTTGCTTGATATCCATGGTTATTGTACCTGCATCTCCACTTCCGAGGTCTTGGAGAGTGTTGCATCCATCTGGAGGTTGCGAGATCCTTGTTGGAGGTTATGTGTTAGCCGCGGACCTGTTATAGCTGGACATTGTGGTTTTGGTGTGTTTGTGAGCATAGACTTGCTGACGATGTATTTGGCTGTGTTCGAGTGCCTCGAGAAGGAGGTTATATTTCGACGACCTGACTTTTCCCCGAGATATTGTTTCGTTGTGATGGTCGAGCGGATGGTGGAGACAAGTTGTGTGGTTTGTTTAGCTTATGATGTGGATACTATGGTTGTTGTACCTGACATTGGTGACATTGAGGTGGTTCCCGAGTTTCCAGGTGTGTTCCGGAGGAGTTACCAGGTGTTCTTCCAGTTCGGAAGACTGACTATACCATTGAGCTTGTACCGGGCGCTGGACTCATTTTACCGACGTTTTGTCGTTCGGAGCCAGCGGAGCTGATGGAGCTATTGTTTTGACTCCAGGAGTTGCTGGAGGAGGTTTCAGGAGACTTCGTGCGACCCAGCGTGTCCGCGTGGTATGCTCTTGCATTGTTTATACGGATGTTGGATGATTCGACGTGGTGGTGCATTGACTACCGGAAGCTTGATTTGCTTTAGAGGAGACTGAGTATCCTCCACATTGGATTGACGTTTGGTTTGATCAGCTTGTGAGAGCTTCAGTCTTGTCGAGGATTGATTTCGGGACTGGATATTATCAGTTGAGGTTTGATGAGTCAGATGTGGTTTGAACAGCTTTCTGATCTTGGTGTGGCATCATGAGCTTTTGGTCACGCTGTTTGGTTGACCAGTGCCCCGTAGATCGTGTGGACTTGATGGACCTGGTGTTCAGACGGTTTCTGGACGAGTTTGCGGTCATGTTCGCTGGCAATATCCTGATTTACTCCAGGAGTGTGGGCCAGCACCTGAGGCAATTGTGAGTGGTTTTGCGGACTTTATGAGACGATCAGCTGTTTGCGAAGTTCAGTCAGTATGAGTTTTGGGCCGATTAGCGTGAAGATTTTAGGTGGTGTGATGCTATCCGAGTGGGTTACGTGGATCCTGACCAGTTACAAGCCGTGTTGATTTGGGGTTTGCCTTACCATTGTACCAGAGATCGGGAGTCTCTTGGGTTTGCCAGGCTATTACCGACGGCTTTGTGCAGGATTTTCCTGGATTGCCACTTCACTTTTCGGCTTGACGAAGAAGGTGTCAAGTTCGAGTGGTTTGATGCACGCGAGGAGAGTTACTGACTCCTGCAGGGTGGTTGACCGTTGCTTCGGTTTTGACCTTACCTGACGATCGCGATGAGTTCGTGGGCTATGGCGATGCATCGAGGTTTGGGTTTGGTTGTGCTTTGATGCTGTATAGCAGAGTGGTGGCTCATGATTTCAGGCAGTGGAAATTTTATGGGGCTACATATCCTATGTATGATTTGGGTGTAGCTGACCTTATGTTAGTATCAGAGAGTTGGTGATACTACTGCTATGGCGTGCAGCGTAGTGTAGGACGTACACTGATCACTTGAGTTTCATCCACTTGCATTTTCGGCCAGATTTGGGCGTGTGGCAGTGCAGATGGATGGGGTCGACTAACGACTATGGATGTACCTTTGAGTTTGTTCGAGAAGGCTAGAGGTTGTACTTTGACTGTCCGTCTGGGATGTTGTCGCTGATGCATTCAGTTGAAAGTTGGGAGTTTCAGTGTTCCATGTGTGCTTGTGGCTCGAGTTTCCGTGTCAGCCGAGTTATGCACTACGGAAGCTGAATTCGAGTGTGATGATGTTGAGGCTCGTGATTTTGCACGTGTTTGGCGCTAGTGGTACGGAGATGTGTCAGATACCTCGAGTTTACTACTTGTAATGCAATCCACAGAGCAGTGTTGCGGTTTGTGTGTGCAGATGCCACACTTGTCGACTGGCATCGGCTAGGAGGCAGTGACTTGCCGAGAAGCGGCAGCCATTTGAGATTTCTAGTTAGACGTGGCGATTACTGCTGTGATTATGTGTGTTTGTACGCATTTTGGTTTGTGGTACCCGTGGTTTAGCCATCTACGTGGTGTGCATATGTCCCAGTTCGTTGATCGAGACAATCAGCTACGACAGAGTATTGGCGAGAGTTGCAGCGAGCATTGGGGACCAGATTACAAGTTAGTACCAGTTCTTATCCTCAGATTGGCGGGCGGTCTTGGAGGGCATATTGTGGACCTCGGTATTGCAGTTCCGGAGGACTTGAGACCAGCAGTTTCACTTGTTCGAGATTGTTAGCAGTACCAGTTTATTGACCACTGTGATATTGACATTGCGTGATATCGTTTTGAGGGACGATGTTGTACTCCACTGTGATGGAGTGAGTTTGGTTTGAGATTGAATTGATGTTTGATTCTGATTTTGTGGAGTGTGTTACCACAGACTGTCAGGTTAGCGGAAATGGGTTGATTATTGCCCGAGTTCGATGTTTGAGCTATGCTGATATGAATGTGTGAGTTATATTGATGTGTGAACTGAGTTGTGATAGGCGAATTTGTATTGTGCCGTATAGTTCGACTTCGCCTATAGCATTGGCTTTTGTGTGTGTTGTGTTCCGTGTGGCGGAACTATGTTTCAGGTTTGTTTCACATTGTGTACCCTATCTGTTTCTTATGCAGGAACACTTGGCGATTGTATAGAGCCAGTTCAGATTCGAGATTTGAGGGTACATGGATTTCAGCACGGAGCTATCTCCTATTGTGGAGTCAGTTGTCAGTATTGTTCAGATGATGTGATTACTTGGCGGTTGAGCAGTATGCAGAGGCAGTACTCCTACTTTTGTCGACAGACTCAGAAATTTAGAGGTCGAAATTTTTTTTAAGGGGGGTGGATTTGTGACGACCCGGACCAGAATCAGCAGTATGATCAGCTTGATCGATGAGCTTGCGCGTAGTCGCAGAGTTACGATAGTTGTTAGAATCGCCAGACTTGCTAACGACTTAATTATTGGCCGAGAATTTGAGCTGAGTCTCTTCTCGAGAGTCGTTGTATGTGTGATTTTGAGTCCGCGGGCGGTTCCGGATCGTTATTTGGACGACCGAGGAATAAGTTATGAATATTTGAAGTTTTGACGGAAATGGATTAATATGGCGAGCTACTTAGCGACTAAATTACCGGTCGAGAATTTGGTTTCGGCTTCTTCACGGAAGTTGTTCAAAATTTAATTTCGAGTTTGTGGGAACTTCCGGAGCATGATTTTGAGTTACGAAAATTTAGTTGTGATTATTTCCGATTGTTGGTTGTTTAGTCGAATTAAATGTGTGTTTGGTTGAACAGTTGACTTTTTATCCGTTTGGTTGATATGTTTGACTTCGGGTGATTATTGAAGAGTACGTCGAGACAAGTTCGTGGCCGCGAGATTTATCGGAATCGGAGTTACGACGAGAAAGTTACGGATGTTCAAAGTTCGTCGAAAAGGATAATTACGAAGTTTCCAAAAAGGGAAGGCCTATAAATAGAAACCTGCTATTTTGGGCAAGTCAATGACTTACTATTTTGGGATTTGACCGAGTTGACTCAGGATGATTTCACTTCGGCTTATGGTGGCTCCACGGTGGTGGATCGATTCCGGCCACCCTAGGCTTCGGCCTAGGGCTAGTTATTCTCGGCATGGTTCCCCAGTGGTGGTGCCGGCCACCGTTTGCGGCGAGGCTCGCCGGAGAAGCAAAAATTCCAGCCAAAAGTTTGGAAGATTTTGGGTGATTTCGGGTTCCATGATTTAGGCCGAATTGAGCTGCAACTTTGAGTGGGCTTTGAAGCTCTCCTCACCTACAAGCTACCATGTAAGTTTGGTGATCTAATTTTGCTTGTGTATGGAGAATTTTGGGATTGAAATTTGTGTGAACATTCGGTTTTTCATGAAATTGACCTAGTTAGAGTGAGAATTGGCTTTCAGTGCAGTTATGGAAGTTGCTCAATGGACGATTTTGAGTGGAATAGGGGTTGCTCCGCCGTGAAATTCTCCGGTCAGCGGTGGCGCCGCCGTGGGCGGCGGTCAACGGCGGTCAACGGTCAAAGTTTGACTTTTTGGACATTCGACAAATTGCATGTCATTTGACTCGAAATCGCCCCCCGATCGCAGTGGGGAGGTTCGTTTTTCGTGTTGAGCGTCCGAATGTAAAGCGAGGTATTGATGTGTTATATATGGATTTTCGACGATTCGTCGTATTCGAATTACGTGTTTCCGAGAACGGTGGTTTCTCGTGATTTGATTTATATTGTCGAGTTATGACTTTGAATATTGGACGTTGTGATTATTCAGGGGTTCGTGATCGTTCTATTGGCGAGGGACTTTCCGCCGGATCACGGGTTAACGCGTATCGCGTTACGCCAGTTTGTGAGTGGACAATTTCTTTTCACGGAATTATTGCGAGTCTTTTATATGATTTACGAACTTGAGCATGCGTATGAGATTTCGGATTACATGAGCATGTGTTTTACGATTATACGACTATACTTATACGATTATACGTATACGAGTATACATATACTTATATGATGTTTCATGCATTTGCATCGAAATGTTTATGATTTGGTTTACACAGAGTACAGTCGTGGTTACGTTGTTGTATCGATACACTCGCCTCTCGGCTGATCCCCGATGGTAGGCATTTTTCAGGGGAGGCTGTGACTCCTGACCCGAGGTCTTTACCGGGGGGAGGCAGACCTTTGACCTGAGGCCATTTCTGGCTAGAATCACGTGTGGGTCTGGGATCCCGTAATTCTGACTGTACTAGCACGGTGTGTGTCCATGAGTGACCCCGTGGAATTTTTACTTGCATGCTCAGTACGATGGAGGATTATGGTTTCACCTCGTGTACTTTATTATTTCTATTTACCTGGACTCGCATATGTTATTTTAAACATATATATTAACTGGTGAAAGACATTTATTTTTGTCCACTCACTCTAACGTGTTTATTGTCTTTCCCCTAGGCTTTTCGGTGTCCGTGCCCAGTTGCAGTTCACTCTCTGGTGTCGCACGTCGTGGTCGGAGGCATAGTGCTCGAGCCACTTTGTTTCATCCAGTAGGTTTATTATTCTACCTACTGTGGTATGCGTATATGATTATGTATTAGAAGTCGCTCTGAGCTTCCTATTATATATGTTATACGATTTTACTCTAGATTTTCAGTAAAGTACATATATATTTACTACTTTACGTTATTGTTGATATATTGAGAAATCCGGATGGGATTGGTGCCCACGGTTTGCTTTTTGTGGCATAGGATGAAGTGTATTTTCCGCGTGCAGGTAATGGTAATTCCACGATAGTAACAAAACTCTGCCGAAATTTCGAAAAGTTTTTGTTGGTTCGTGTTTTTGAATGGGTTTAACTCCGGTTTAGGGAGCTAAATCGGGGTTGGGTCCTTTCAATAAATTGCAGGCATCAGAGTGGGTCAAATTTTGGCCGCCTCTTGTGGTGGCACGTGAGCCCCACCGCCATCGTTCACGGCGAAGCTTCGGCAACCAGGATGAGAACTTTTCCATAGGAAGTTCCTAAACCCATTTCTAATCATATTTTGGGTAGTTTTTTGCGATTCAAAAATTATAGTAATATTTTAGATCGACTATGCATGGGAATTTGGGCAACTCGACTCGATGACTCGATCGTTCATCGCGTAATTTTAGGATCATGACAATTATTATCATGGCACGGCCCATTAAGTATGTGGATGAGTCACGGTACCATTAGTTTACTTAAAAATGAATATGAGTTTTTTAATTAACGTGTTGACTCGAGTTTCTCTATTTACATTAGTTGTACGATAGTAACCTGCATTAATTAATTTAGATCTCCGGTTCACTTTAGGAGCACCGCTTACGAATTTCAAGTTAGGGGATCATCAAATTACTTTAGTTGGCGATTCCGGTGAGTGGGCACTCTATTTTTCGCTTTCATTAGCGAGTCTATATTATGCATGTTGATGATTTATATTATGCTTTTATGACACGACATGTTATATGTGTTATGATTATGCATGGAGGCACTGCATTATATTTTTTTTATTTTTATGCACGTCATATACACGATTATGCATCAATGCATACGCTACTCGATCGTACACCGATTATGCCTCAGGTGGGGTAGGAATTCCTTACCTGATGGTTCATATGTTTTGACCTCCACAGGCTTGCATTGCTTTTGTTTAAACTCGCTCAGTTTTTTTTTTTAGTGAAAGGCATAAACTTATGTTTTACGATTTCTTAAGACTATTTATTTTCATCCACTCACTCTAATGCTTTCCATATTTTTATATGCCTTTTGCTTGCGCCTTTCGTTTCAAATGCCCAAGTTTGCAGAGTTTTGTGAGGTCAGGTGCGCACGTTGTTATGGGCATAGTAGTAGTTGTCGTAGGAGCAGGATGATCCGATGAGCTATTATTATTTATTTATTTTAGTTAGCTTAGTTAGTTTAGATAGTCTAGTAGGTCTGATGTCATTAAAGTTTTGCTGTATTTTCTACGTAGTGTGACCTAATAATAGAAGATTTACGTCGTTTTATGACTTCAGAGTTTTGAGTTTCTACTTTCTTCTATTTTCAGTTAAGTATGAGTTTAACCTCATGTTAATATGGTCGTTAAGGTCTAATCTCGGTTTAGACAGCTAAATCAGGGTCGGGTCTTTACATAGACCTCTGCACTCGATTTTTTATTTGGCTCTATAGCCTCAATTTTGCAGACTTGCTGAGAGCTTTTGATTGCGTTTGGAGCGACAGATTTTATAGCGTCTGAGTTCTTTCAAGCCTTCGATTTTTGTTGCTTTGAAAGGTGAAATTGTTGATCTATGGTTTGTTTTGCTTCTTTTCCCTCCATAGTTTTGATATTTGTTGGTCTTCTTTGAATTTTGATGAGTTTGTACTGCCGATATATGCATGTATAGTGTCTTTGGGTGTTCTGGGTTCTTCGATCTCGTGTTTCCTTTCTTCAATAGTTTATGGTGTCTTCGTGTTGTTCTTGGAATGAGATGCCTTTCATTTGTGCTAGGAATGGATTAGATTTTGTTGCTCGATGTTTGTGTGGAGACAGGTAAACTTGGGCACTCGGTTGGTACTGTTGATGTCATGTGGACGCGTTGAGGCGTGTTTCTTTTTCATGAGCATACATTCATCTTTGCTAGGATAAATTGAATTTTTTTTGTTGAGAATAGGCGAGATGTGTTGAGTAAGCACTTTGATGGGTTCATAGCGCTTAGCACTTTCTGGTCGTGATGTATATATTTAGTTTGATAGGCCATCTGTGTTGGTGTTATGGATTCGTCGGCGCCTGTGGAAATATAAAGTGATGAGTCATATAGGATTGTAGACGATAGACGGAGGCATCCTAAGGAGCATGTATCTATAAGTCAATTGAGTCAAGAGATAGGCGTTGCAATGATTTTGTGTAGCATAAGATTGAAGTTCGATTTTATTAGTGATTCTAGTTCAGAGTCGCTTAGTCTAGAGTCGTTCAATGTATGTTACCCTGTTGATGTTCCACCTCTCTTATTGACTGCGGTGCCAGAAATGGCTTCGCCGAGCGGGAGTAGGGTTAATACATCAGTAGGAGCGGCGAACATATTGAGGCGAGAGAGCAGGGCATCTACATCTGTGATGCTGAAGAGGGAAGAAGTACCCCTTCCGGTGTTCAAAGCAGGATTCATCCTTAGGCAGTTCTTTGATAATGAGCCCGTCCAGAAGCCGGAGAGGTTGTTTAGCTCCAAGGAATGCGAAAGCTTTTATGATAAGTATAATATATCATGCTCTGTAGGCCCTAGGGAGACGTTTGCTTATCTGCCCGAAGGGTACAACTGTGTCCATAAGTGGCACTTGAAGAACGGGATTCGGCTTCCTCTTCATCCTTTCTTCCAATACATCCTGTCACACTTTGGGATAGCCTTGGGGTAGTGTGGGCCAATGATGACAAGGGTATCAATAACGCTCTACAATGTGTTTGTGTTGTCACGTCTAGGTTTCCAATGATGGTTGAGATAACATACTTTTGCAATGTTTCCTATGCCAAACAGGATTATGATTATGGCACAATGACTTTGGCACCAAATACACGCAACAAGTGGTGGTTTACACGGATGCAGTCTTATGTTGGGCATTTGGCGTCAGAGAGCGATGTTGGTTGGCGGGAATTGGATGTTTGGTGACTATGAGAGCATAGAAGGCTACTATTAGGACCATAATTATGTGCCTATTACACTCCTAACTTTATGCTTATAGCTTGTTTTTTTATGAATAAAGCATTGTTTTTAATACGTTTCCTTGTCATGCTAGGAAATTGAGAGTTTGCGAGGAAATGAGGTTAAAGATGGACATTAATCACTTTTTGAAGAATCCAAGCAAGTTTCTCAAGCATTTGGAGAAGAAGGAGCAAAACCGGGAAAAAGATAAAAAGTCAACTGATCTACGCATTTTATGCTTGATTCTTAACGTCTTACTCTTTACATTTAGCTTTGTTTTGACCTTAGTATTATCATTTCTTACTTACTTTATTGTTTTTAGGTTTTGAATAAAGGAGATCAATAAAGGAGGCGATTTGGAGTGAAAAGCGTGCTAAGGAGGAAGTTCTTAATTCTGGAGAAGAAATGGTCTTCAAAATGGTTACGAAAATGCATTCTAATATGGTGTCAAGAATTGGAAACCAAATACCAAATGCAAATGGATACCAAAATGGTGGACAAGAAGATGAAGGCATTTCTCCTGCGCGATCCAGGAAAGAAGGAATATGGCGGAATATATGGAGCAAATAATGGACGAATTTTGGGAGGATATTCCATGAAGATTTATACCTGATTTGAGGGTCAAAATATGTGCAAATATATGGTAGATTTGGCCAAGAATTATTAGGGAATAAGGAAGGCAAGATTTGAAGATATGAAGATTTCCTTTTCCTTGAAGAAGAAGAAAACAGGGCAGCCAGATCACTTAACTTCTAAAATCCGTAGTAAATCCAATTAAATTCCAAATATGGCGTTCCTTATATGTATTTTATAGTTCTTTGAATAAGCTTTCCAATGAAACAAGAATCAGAATTTTCCAAGATCTAAAACTCCGGGAAAACGCGTTTGAAGACAGACTGTCAGATTTACCCAGGTACATAAGGAAAGTCTTGTTTTGGTAGGAAAAAACCCTACTCTTCTCCTATATAAAGGGGAGCTCGACTCATTCATTCTCATCACTTATCAAAGAGCCAAACCCCTGTCCAAGAGTCATCTCAACCTCTCCAAAACGTCATAGACCTCCAAGGAAGCCGCCTCTCCTCCACAAAACCGTCTCCACCACTCTTTAAGGGCCGAATACATAGCTTGGCAATCCCAAGGTGTCTTCATCCTCCATCCATCGAAGGAGCATCAAGCATGGATTAGTATAGGGCAATTCCCTTACTTAAAAAGTGTACCATGACTTCTTCTCTTTATTCTTCCTTGTGTAAATTTACAATTACTATGGATTGGTTTCTTGAGGTCTTTTGGTTAGATAATTCTAATTAGTTTTGTATGACTTGTTTGGTGTTCTTCGAAATTAGTTATCCATGCATATTTTTTCCTAACGCTTAATTTGAATGCAGGGCAATTCCCGGTTTAAGTTATGATGTGTTGAATATCGGGCAATTCCCGAGTTTGGCACTTAATTCCGAGATATGCATGTTAAAACATAGCTAATGACTTAGATACCAAATAGGTTGCATGAAATTGGTTATGTTATTAAAGGATAGGTAAATTGATAAGTTGATCTTGTAAATATTAGACTTAGATATTATTTTCGGTGACAATACATGTCTTGTAATTCTAAGTTCTTGATTGTCTGCTTGTCTATGAGTGAAGCATGTTAGAATTTTAGGATTTCCCTACGTGTATTGGTAACCAACGTTTGTACATTTAATTTTGTAGGAAATTAGTTAAACAAACCAACTTTGCACCCCCCATACCTTTTACTTTTGTGCTTACAAACGTTGTCATGCATTAGTACCCTCAATCCCCGGTTAAGAACGATCCCTACTTATCAATGCTACATCTACAAAGAAGGGTTTTAAATTGCAAACGTGTGAGATATGTGTTGAGTGTCTACTTTGTGTTAATATTTGATGCATGTTTTACGCGTTATCATCAACAGCCGGTTAACAGTCAACTGTCAACTCCGGCAAGTCTTCACGGGTCAATGCCAAGGTCAAGATGTGATGGCCCAAGACTTCAAGGCCCAAGCCTACAAGAGCCCAATTGGAGAAGATATTTTGGTAGAGACATGCATGTGCCACTCACATGCTTAGGGTGAGTCATCTTAGGACCACCAATTAAAGCCTAAAATTGTAGATCATGTCTAAACTTCATTTTAAATTATTTTTCACTCAAAATATCTCTCTCAAGACTATAGGGTCGAGCTCCCCACTTCACCCAAAAACAACTCACCTCATTTTTGAGTTTTTTCATAGTTTTAGTCTCTAGAAATAGCATCCATCCATATATATACCCAATAGCCATCTCCTCCACCTCTCAAACACCCATTAGCACCATCAAAAGGCTTGAAAACCTCTATCACCACCACCATACTTTCATCGACACCATCTTCTCCTAAGCCTAAGGTAGGTGACTCACGTTCTTGAAGTATAGGAGCAAGAAGGGAAGGAGAGCTTGAAGAGCTTGGATCTTTTTGGACTCTTTACTTATCTCTTCTCCAATTTGTCTCTAATTTATGTATCTATACTCTATCTTAGCTATGGGTAGTGAGTAATTGTCTTTTGGAAGGTTAGAGCTTAGCCCTAGCCAATTTGATGTACATACAACTACGTTTTGAGTTATGGATTTGAATTTGGTTTAGTTTATTACATGTTGTGAATGAGTTTGATAACTTGTAATGTGATTGTGGTATGTCTGCATGTTTGCACTTGATTAAATATTTTCATATTCATGTCTTAGTCATGACTAAATTGAGATGTGTTTAATGAAGCTAAAAATGAACCTAAGTGAATTAGTCACTCACCTAAGAAAGATAAGCATGTAAACATGACTTAAGTCTACACTTAAAAGGATGGGCTTAAGGTCTGGTTTTCATTGGCCTTGAGCATAGACAGAAGCCTTCTTGAAGTCCAAATGACTCAAGGAGCTTTGGTCAAGCTTACATTGACTCGAAAGGGCTTTGTAGCTAATCGTTACTTCTTCTAATTCATGTTCTAAAAGGTGTGGATTAGGAAAGTCATTAGAACATACTTTTATGTCCTCTAATAAGGACTTACGAAGGAAAGTCTTCCACATTCATCATAAGTGATCACATATTGAACTCATTAGGCATGTGGCATGATTAGGATACGATTCGTAATTGAGTTGCATTCTAGTTTTGGTTTGCTTTATACTTGAATGTTAGACCGGAACACTTCTAGTGCCCTAATGGCCTAGGAGATTCGGTTCACAACCAATGATGACTCCAAAAGATCACGAATTAGACAAAATCATGTGAATCAGACTAAACTCATAACTTGGACATTGTGTGTACATTGAGTTTTGGCCAGTGGCCTTTGATTTTCTTTATTTTGCGTTTTCACTTTATTTAGTTAGTTAATCAACCAATCAACTCGTATAATCACTCACCGTAATTGCATCATCCCTCGTAATTCTAAGTCTCCAAAGGGACTTGGTAGTGTGAGATAGACTTCCATTTTTTATTTTAGTCTTCGTGTCAAGTCATGTCTAGTTGTGTGTAGTCTTTGAGCTTTCTATTTCGATTTAAGGAGTTATAGTGCTTAATCCTCGTGGGTTCGACATTCGATTTCCTTTTCTATACAATTACTTGTCCCCGTATACTTGCGGGTGAAGATAGTTCTTACACTTATGATTTAGCCAATTAAGTGTGGGGGTATAAATCTTCCAACAACTACCCCCGAGTTCCCACGTCATTTCATCCACTATGTTGTTGTTCTAGGGTGCTTGCATTGATTTGTTGACATGTTGATTGTGTTTTCTACTAACGCTTTTTTTTATTTGTGTTCTGTATTGAGATATCGCTTTCCTCCTTGTGCAAAATAGCAATGGCGTCTTGACCGGATTCTGCACTATTGGGACTGTCTCGAGTCGTGCTCTGACTACTGAGCGCTTAACTATCCAGACATCCTTGAGCGGACGAGAATCTTTTGTTATTCTAGTGTGTGTTTGGATTTGTTGGTAGTTGTTTTTGTTTTTGCTTTATGAATTATAATAGGTGGTCATCTGATCGGGATGCACTTGTTTCTTCGCAGCCAAGGGCTTTGTGGGTACCGAGTAGAGGATGGAACAAGCTAATTTTTGGGGTCTGCTCAATCAGTTTATGGCTTAGACTGTTGTCACCTCTCGTTTGTAGGAGGGGCCGAAAGGTACACTGGTACGCAACTTGGTAGAATAGCCTATGGAGCCCCCTACTGACGAGGATGTCTTAAAGCACAAAATTATCCAATCATCAGAGGAGGAATATGGGCAAGTCTCGAGAGATGCTCCTTGCCGAATGGCGATGCAGGTGGCTCCAGGGGAGGAAGTAGCTATAGACGCAAGTGATCCCTCTATTGCCAAGTTTCTGGTGCAGGGAGAGCGCGAGGCTCAGAAGAAGGAGAAGAAAATAAGGCCAAGTCTATCGAGCAGACGTCTACCTCATTTTAGAGAGGTGGCGAGGGAGTAGTGAATCGTTCGCTCGTGCTTTGCATAAGGACGTGTTCAGAATGTGTCGATTATATAGAGAGTAGTGGGTCTGAGATGGAGTCTGATGATGAGCGCATAACTAGAAATTCTCCTCCTCCTTCTCCCAGAAACAGGCCTCCTCCCTTTGCCCAATGGTCACTTGTACCAACTTCTGCCCAAGTGCCTCAACCTTGTTCGCAGTCAGCACCTCCACCTACTAAAGTCCAGCAGAGCTCCCAAATTGACACAGGAGCTGCTAAGGTTCTACACGACAGATTTATTTAGTTTATCCGTAAGGCAGTACCCGTGGACGTGGTTGCCTTGTAGCGAAAGGGCTCATTGTCTAGCAGCGTAAAGAATAATCGTGTGCCTTTGCTTGGAAGCTGCTCGGTGGGTGCATGAGTTTCATCAGCATATGTTGTTGGAAGGACAAGATGAGATGCCCATGGAATCTCTAGTAACTACCAATGAGGAGGTGGAGTTGAAAGGGAAAGAGGAAGCTCTGGGGACTACCAGTAAAAAACTTGTGAAATATCATAGGATGGAACAGGAGCTGTTCAGATGGCTTTGTAGAAATAAAGCGTGAGCTCCAAGAGAAGATCAGTGAGCTTACTTTGGGTCTAGAGACACTACAGGCGAAGAAGCGTTCATTAGAGGACCTACATACCTAGAATGATAAGCATGCAAACGAGCTGCTTTCTTAGGTGAAGTCCCTGAAGGTAGAGGTAGGGTCTTTAAAGGTCCTAACCTTGGACGATGATGCTAGACACAACTGCAGACGGACACGGTTGACGCATTCTAGAACTTGGAGGAGTTTGCAGAGGGACGAACAGAGGTTGCGTCTTTTGTCGTGCAGGCTACGTTTGCGATCCTGCAAGAATCACCTTACTTCAACTGGGACCTTTACTGGGAAAATCTTGAGGCTAGCAAGTTGGTGAGCTTCCAGAAGTGAGCGTTTTGCTCATTTATGTAATTTGGGCGTCTTTTTTATTTGACTTCTTTCTCTCTTTTTTGTTTGGCTTGTGATGTATATAAGAACAACGTCTTGGTTACCTTCTGAAATATTTAAAGTGATGGGTGCTGATCGTGATTATAGATTGTTGTGGGTTGCCAATGTTCTTTGTGTTTTCTCTTTTTATTAACAGACTCTTAGTGTTACATTGTCTGAATGAGATTAAACATAGAAATAGTTGTGTATTCCTTTGATTATTCAAGCGTAGCGTACTAGAATTTGAAGTAATAGTGAGAGGAATGCTTTAGAAAACAACACAATATTGGCATAAGTGTATTCTTACTTCATTAGAAATGTGTTCTACATTCTGGAGCATACAAGTGAGTAAGAACATTACAAAACGAAATATGCTAAAGTTTGGGTAAAGCGCCTTAGTGGTAATATTTTCTAAGGTGGGCAAACTTCCATGGGTGAGATTGGATGGTGTTGTCCTTGTCACTGAGGTAGAACGTGTCAAGGCTAGCTACATCTACAATCTTGGACGGGCCCTCCCAGGTTGGGCGGAGACTTTTGACCTTGGTTTGAATGGCCTTCATCACCCAGTCACCGACCTGTAAAGGGCGAGCATGAACCCGTTGATTATACAGGTAGGTGATGCGCTCCTTTGTTGACAGTGTTGTAGTAGTGGGTGGTGTTGCGTTTCTCCTTAAAAAGGTCATTGTCTAGACACAGTCCTTTGTCATTCATGGCAGGGTCAAGCGTCCATACCCTATGGCTCTTGTGAGTGAGTTCCAATGAGATTAGTGCCTATGTGTCAAATGTGAGGGTGTAAGGCATTTCGCCGATGGTGGACATTGCTGTTGTGGGATGTACCAGAGGATGCTTGGGAGTAGCTCGATCCATCACCTATAGTTGGGGCTGCCCTTCTTAATGGCGGTTAGCTACTTTTTAAGGCCGTCCTTAATTATCTTGTTCACCACTTCGTCCTGCCCGTTGCTTTATGGGTGAGTGGGGGAGGAAAAAAGGACGTTGGTTCCTTGTCGATTACAAAACAAGATGAACTCAGGGTTGTTGAATTGGATGTCATAATCTGTGATGATGTTGACTGAAGCGTCATAACGGCAAAAGTGTGTTCTCCAAATATACTGAATGACTTTTTCTGTTGTAATCTTCATGAGCGGCTCTGCCTCGATAAACTTTGTGTGGTAGTCGTTGATGACTATCACGTAGCAAAATTGGCTATTTGCCTTTGGCAGCTTACCAATGAGGTCTAGGCCCCATTGGGCATATGAGATGGATGATAAGATAATAGAGAGCGGGACAGCATGGGAATGAACCTTGTGTGCATAGAATTGATAGGATTTGGAAGAGCTTGTGATTTCTACTGCGTTTGTGTGGATACTTGGCCACCAGAATCTGTAGTCCAACTCTTTGTGTGCGATGGAATAGGCGCATGCATGGTGGCCGCATTCACCACTGTGGATTTCCTCTGGAAGGGAGCGTCGCGCCTAAGTTGTAAAACACTTGGGGTTTGGCCATGTGCGCCCTTGTTTGTAAAAGTTCCCCCTGTATGCTAAAGTTTGTTGCATGTGCTATGACTGTTCACTCTTTCGCCTTATCTGAGAGGAGGGCATATGTGGTCTTGTAAACATAAATTGGGTTCACACTATAATATTTTTGTCTATTACTGGCGATTTTGAAAACTAAGGTCGACGATTTAAAAATCGTCAGTAATAGTTTTCCCTATTGCCGGCGATTTGGCCCAAAAATCGTCTGCAATAGTATTATTGCTGACGATTTTTGGGCCAAATCGCCGGCAATAATTGGTCGGTAATAAAAAATAAAAAAAAGTATTGCCGGCGATTTTCATGCAAGTCGCCGGCAATACTTTTTTTTTTGGGCCAAATCGTTGGCAATAGGGAAAACTATTACCGATGATTTTTAAATCGTCGGCCTTAGTTTTCCAAATCGCCGGTAATAGACAAAAATGTTGTAGTGTCATCCAGCCTAGTTTAGTGGATGCTATATGCAGAATTTCAAAGAAACTTTTGCAGATGCTTGGCTTGTCAAGGTTCTCAACCTTAGTATGAGTGGGGGAGGTTGGTATTGGAGCAGCAGCTAAGCGAGCTAGCGCATCGGCTTTAGAGTTCTAGGCACGAGTCACTTGGGTGATGTTAAAGAATTTGAAATTGGAAAGGTAATGCTTAACGAGTGTTAGGTAGGTGGCCATAGATCCTCCATTTTCCTCAAAGTTCTTAGTTATTTGATTGACTACAAGCTGAGAATTGCTATATATATATTTATGTCAGAGGTGTTTGAGAAACGTGCCAGCTGTAGTCCGATAATGAGCGCCTCATACTCCACTTCATTGTTGGAGGCTTTGAAATTAAACTTGAGGGCATACACCACTTGGACGCCGTCGGGTCTTGTCAGGAAGATACCTTCCCCGCTGGTCGTTAGGTTCATGGACCTGTCTACATATAGTTGCCAAAGCGACTGTGGCCTTTCAACGCTTGGTTGTGTGGGGTCTTGATGGGCATTTTTTCATCGGCCTCTGTGTATTGAATGATAAATTCTGCTACCGCATGTGCTTTTATGGCAGTGCAGGGCTTGTACTCGATGTCGAACTTGCTAAGTTTAATCTTCCACTTGCTTAGGCGTCCATTGTGGTCAGGGGATTGGAATACTTGATGGAATGAGAGATTGGTGAGCACTTGAATCTTGTGTGCCTACAAGTATGGGCGGAGACTCCAAGTGGCTGAGACTAGGGCGAGCGCCCACTTGTCGAATGTTGGGTAACAATTTTTTGCACCTGTAAATCATTTTCCTGTAAAAGACAGGAAGCTCATTATTAGTGTCATGTCGTACGAAGGCGGAGCTGAGAGTTGTAAGCAGGGTAGCAAGGTACAAGTAGAATGTTTCCCCCTTTACGGGTCTAGATAAAGTAAGGATAGAAGACAGATAAAGCTTTATCTGCTAAAAGGCGTCCTCACAACTAGGCGTCCAGTCGATGGAGTTCTTATTGGTAAGACATAGCACTTTGAATAAAGGCTCACATTTATCCAAATAGCGTTAGATGAATCTGTTGAGGGATGCGAGCTTACCCGTAAGGCTTTGGAGCTCCATCTTGATTGTGGGAGGTTTCATTGCCATGATAACCTTGATTTTCTCAGGGTTATCCTCAATGTCATGATGGCTTACAATATAGCCCAAAAACTTGCTGGCGATTACGCCAAATACGCATTTGGCAGGATTTAGGAAAATGCCATGTTCCATTAATATCTGAAAAACGATGCGTAGATTGGTCGTATGGCTCTTGGCAATGGTGCTCTTGACCAGGATATCATCTATGTAGACCATCACGATTATACTGTTTATGTCCCTAAAGATGTAGGTCATGAAGCGCTAATAGGTGAATCCAATGTTCTTAAGACCGAACGGCATGACTTTGTAACAATGAAGGCCTTTGTCTGTTGTGAAGGTGGTAGCTTCCTGGTCGTCTGGTTTTATAAGGATTTGATTGTATCCTGAATATGCATTTACTATGAAGAGTAGTTCATGGATAGCTATGGTGTCCACCAATTGGTCTATTTGAGGGAGAAGGAAGCTATCTTTAGGGCAAGCTTTGTTGAGATCGATGTAGTCCACACACATCTGCTATCTACCGTTGTTCTTTTTCACCATGACCGCGTTCAAGATCCATTTGAGATAATGAACCGATCGTATGAAGCTAATCTTCAGCAGACGGTCTACCTCTGTAACGACCCGAACCGTGGAATACGTACGTATTGATCCGAGCTGTGATTATTGTGAATTAATTGTACTCATGGGTTTGTTCACGACTAAATTATCGGGCAAGAACTTGGTTTGATTTCCTTCGCGGGAATTGTAGAGGATTTGATTTCGAGTTCGTAGGTGATTTCGGAGAATTTTTTGGGTAATCGGAGAATATAAAATGAATATTTGAATGAAATTATCGTCGAGTTAGTTGTACTTATCCATTTGGGTTTGAGTTATCCGAATCGTGAATTTGGTCGGTTCGCAACGTATAATATCGAATAGTAGTAAAAAGTCAGAAAATCACGCATTTGCGCCGTTTGACCAACTTTGACCTGCTTTGACCCGCTTTGACTTGGGTTGACCGGAGCTCCACCACGACCCGTTTCGGGTTTGCCGTCCAACCCGCAGTTTCCGGCCACCTTCGGCCACAATCTTGGTAAGGCTAAAATCCTCTTGTGATTCTCTATTTGTTTATTCTTGATTTTGTGGGAATTAGTTGAGATTTGGGTGAGTTTGAGCTCGGTGAAGTCCTTGATTTTCGCTGCCGTCGGGGGCAGTGCTCCAACGAGCTTTGGTGTCGCAGATGAGGGTTCCCCTCATCCCCTTGATGCTTTCTAGGTGTATGAATTTGTATAAGGATGAGTTTTGGGATGAGCCGTGGTAGTCGCCGGAGGAGGTTTTGGCTGTGAGCTTTCGAGCTCAATTCCAGCCGATTGGGCTATGATTTGGACTTGGGGTTTTGAGGAAAGGTATTGGGCTTGAAGAGAGGAAGATTTTGAGGTATGGGTCGCCAGAGTTGGTCACCGTTGGCGCCGCGCCGCTGTCGGCGGCGGTGGCAGCGGTCAAAGGCGGAGCTCGGGCGAGGGTCGAATTTTTGAGATTTTTGGAGATTTTTATACCGTTTTGCTCGTAATTGCGCCCTGATCATAGTCGTGAGGTTTTTGAGTTGATTTGATTGTTCTAATTTGGGACGAGGGTTATTTGGATGTATTTTGGAAATTTTGCTATCATCGTCGTTATTTCGAGTGATACGTCTTTCGAGAACGCGGGGTTGTTGACGTATTAGCTCTGTATGTTGTGTTTCAATATGTATTGATCGTATCCCTGTTATTCAGGTGATCGTGATTGAGTGTTTGGCGAGGGATCTTCCGCCGGACCTCAAAGTTAGCTTCGTACTGTGAGTGGACACTTTATTTTCACAGTTGATTTGCGAGTCCTGATTATGCATTTACGTTACGCATTTATGATTACACACTTTACGATTATGCATTGTATTAGTATGCATTTACAATTATGCAGATACATGTATGCATTTTACGCTTATGGATTTTACGATTTTACATGTGCATGGAAAGTATTTATGATTTGGTTTACACAAAGTACAGTCTCAGATATAGAAGTAGCATCAATGCTTTGGCTTCTCGGCTGATCCCCGAGATGCTCCGAGGGGGACAGATATCCTGACCCGAGGTCTTTCAGACTTATAATCCCGTGTGGGTCTGGGATCTCGTGATTAGACTGTACTATGCGGAGGAGTCCGTGAGTGACCCCGCATGATTTTATGTGTATCTTTATGGATCAGAGAAAAATGTACCTGGTCGGGATTTTCATGTGCTTTGACTCGCATTATGCTTTTATGAGCATATATACTTATATGTTAGGAAAGACATATTATTATTTTCGTCCACTCACTCTAACGATTTTATTTGTCTTCCCCTGGGCTTTTCGGTTTCCTTTTCCCAGTTTGCAATTTGAATTCTAGGGTTGCACGTCGACGGTGGAGGCATAGAGTTCATATCACACTTCACTTCCAGTAGGTTCTTAGTTCGACCTACTTGTTGTATATGATGTATATATGAGTCGCTCTGAATACTTATATATGATGTTGAGAAATCCGGATCGGGAACGGAGCCCCACAGTTTGGCTTTTTAGGTTCTAATTTTGGCTCACGTATTTCAAAGTAAACTCTGGAAAAAAAAAATTAAGGTCATGTTTTCGAAGGGGTTTGATTTCGGTTTAAGCAACTAAATCGGAGTCGGGTCCTTTCAACCTCTGAATGTATTGCTGTGAGTCATTCTGCATCGTAGGCATGTCTCTTTTACTTCACATGCCTGGTGTTAGGAGAAATACTTAATTGATGTAAAATCAAATCATTAGAAATATCTTACATGCTACATAAGACCATGCGAAGACCCCTTGAAAGTCTATGAGGATCAACTCTGCCTTAACAACAGGATCAAGCTGGGCACTTATCTTCACCTTTTATTCTGGGAAGGCTGGATTTAACCTCCACCTCAGTGAGGGAGTCCCCAATGCATGTTGGATGTAGCGTGTTAATACCATCCGTAGGGTCATCGAGCAGTGTAGTTTAGGCGTTGTGATTCCTGATCTTCAGAACCTCTTATCTAACTATTTTCCCCGTTCTTGGGTCAATGGGTTGCTCAACGAATTCATATCCACGGAAAGAACAGGTCCCAAAATTTGTAGGGAACTGGAGGTAAAGCATGTCGCTAGCAATGATCGCCTTGAGCTTCTTGATGGCCGGCCTGCCAAGTATCACATTGTAAGAAGAGCGTAAATCAACCACAAAAAAATCAATATAAACTTCATTCTAAGGAGTGCCAATTGCGCTTAAGCATAAGCACATATAGTCACTTCCCATGTGGTAGACGACATCGCCTGAGAAGCTCATTAATGATTTGTTGTCATGTGTGAGCATGCTCCATGACCTTTGTAAGTGTATGTAGGCGGTGTAGAAGAGAACATTGCCAGTGGAACCATAGTCGATGAGAACACTGTCAACCTTGCATCTGTCAATTAAAGCATTAGATGAGTGAGGCATCCGTGTCTAGAGCACCTCGCTCATCAGCTTCTGAGAACGTGATGGGGTCCTATGAGCGACGTGGTGCTTTAGTGTCCGATCCACTAGTTAGTGAGAAGACTTCGTAAAGAAGGGCGTCTACCTTGCTCTTACAGCCATAGATGGTACTGATGACTCCTCGAGCCTTTATCAGCGCTATCTTCCTCGGCCCTTCCACTCGATGCTAGTTCAATTCGTCCTTGTCGAACATTTCCAAGATTATCTTTTCTAGAATGCCACACTCCTCTGTGTTGTGCATTTAGGACCCATGGCACTTACACCAAAAGCCTGTGTTCTTGAGCATGGCCTTCCTTATTTTAGGCTTTGGCTGAGGGATCAGGTGTTTGTTGTTTGCAAATATTTCTGTGTAGGTAGCGTTGGTGACCATGTACACCGCCTTATCAAGGGAGTAGTGTATGGGCGTTCGCTAGTGCCATGCTGGATTTTTGGGTAGGGATACTACTTTGATCGGGCTTGCGAAACCTTGGACACTTACCTTAGTGGTTGCGTCGAGGTGGCGAAGCATGTCGAACAATGGTAGGGGAGACATGCCTGGGTGTGGACAGAGAGTTAAGCCTGATGGGTTGCGCGTCCTGTATCCTTATACTTTGTAGTGGACTTCAGCTTTCTTGACGAACAAATCTATAACTTCATTATATGTAAGGTGGTCACGTTTGATTATTTTTTTCTTGAAACTGGAAGGTTGTAGTCCCTCGATCAGGGCGGACAATGTCATTTGGTTGTCTAGGTTCTGGCATAGTTAAGCAGCAGAATAGAAGCGGTTAACGTAAGATGAGAGCGGCTCTGACCTTCCTTAGCGGATGAAGAAAAGTGACTTGGCAATATAGTGACAACCGTTTAGCCGAAAACAGTTAAGGAAGGTGTCTATAAAGTCAGAGAAAGAATCGATAGACCTGGGTTCGAGCTCAAAGAACTAGTTTAGGGCTTCAATTGCCAGCATCTCAAGCAATAGGTAGCACCGCATAACGTCGTCATGCTTATGGCCGGCAGTGGCTGAGAAAAATCTATCCACATGTGTGCCTGGGTTGCCACGTCCTCTATAATGTTTGTCATTCCAAGTCTTCAAGCATTGGTCGTGCCCCACGTTAGTGATGACAGTAGAAAATAGAGTTGGGATGTCGGATGTGACAGAGCCCTTCTGGAAAGAGGGGGTTAAAAATGTGGGCATTCATGTCAATCATGTTGCTTCATTCCTCTCACCTTTCTAACTCCAACTGCTAAGCCTAGAGGTTAACAAAGGCCTCATGTAGGCATTCATTGCTACAGAGTGTCGCTTCCGCCCAGAGCTCAGTTAACTTCTATAGTAGATGGGCGTTGTTGTCACTGGGAGTAGTATTGGTTGTCCCTCCATCTGTGGCACCAGTCTCCATGGATGGGATAATGGGGGTGAGGAGCAGACTTACTCCGTGCAAGCGGTCCCCAGCCAGAGTTATAAAATCGTTGTGCTTGAAAAGAGGCATAACGAGTATGAGAGGAAAGCCAAGAATCGAAGAGGGGTAGGATTTTTAGTGGGTGGGTGTTAGGTCTATAATTATGCTCTAATTATGTTCCTAACTACATGCTTGTTGCTTGCCTTTTATTAATAAAACATCATTTTTACTATGTTTCCTTCCTATGCTAGGAAATGAGGGATTTGCATGGAAACACTCTAAGAAATGGAATCTAATCACTTTTTGGAGAAGCCAAGTAAGTTTCTTAAGCCTTTGGAGAAGATGGAGCAAAGCCGAGAAAAAGACAAAAAGTAAACGGTCAGTCAACAGTCAACTCCGACGGTCAACTCCGGCAAGTCTTCGTTGGTCAATGTCAAGGTCAAGTGATGTTGCGCTAACACCTCAAGACCCAAGCCCACTTGGGAGATACTTGAAAGATTGATGCACATGCAAGTCATGTGACTTGGGTGAGTCACACCTTTTGGCCAACTTAAAGCCTTAAATTGTGGATCATGTGTGACGACCCGAACCAGAATCAGTAGAGTAATTAGCGTAATTCACGAGTTAGTGCGTAATCGCAGTTTTTCGATAATTGTGTGGTTTGCCGGTTTTGATCACGACTTAATTATCGGCCAAGAATTTGAGTTGGGTCTCTTCTCGAGAGTTGTTGTACACGTGATTTCGAATTCGTGGGCGGTTCCAGATGATTTTTCTGACGATCGGGGAATATAATATGAATATTTGAAGTTTCGAAATACCGACGAGTTTATTCGTTCGTATCGAGTTTATCCGAATCGTTATGCTTATCCGTTTTGGAGCGTCGATCGTACCAAGATGCGAGTATAAATATCGGAAATAGTCGAAAATCATTATTCGGGAAGTTTGACCGTCGTTTGACCAAGGCTGAGCGTTGACTCGCGTTGACCGGAGAAGAAAATCTCCACCGCCACTGACTCGCCAGCGACCTTCATTTTCCGGCCACCTCCGGCTTGGACCTTGGTATATTTCGATTCCTCTCTTGATTTCTAGTTGATTAGAACTTAGAATTGCTTGATTTGGTGATGAATTGAGGGAGAAATGTTGATTTGAAAATTTGGGAATTTTGGCCGGAATCGGCTTCGACGGTGGGAGGAGTTCCGGTGACTTTTCGATGAGGGTTTGTGATGAAAATTGTGGGGCTTGTGGTAGATAAGTGGACCCTTGAGGATGGGAGGCCGAGATGGCCTCACAGTGAAGGAATCAGGTGGAGGAGCATTTTGTAGCCGGTTATGGGTTTGGAATTTTCGAGCTGTTTTCTGGCATGTGTGGCCGGAATTGGGTTTAGCCATAGAAGAGAGTTGTGTTGTACTCGTCGAGATGAAGCTTCGGTGAGCTTGGCCGCCGGAAAATCTCTCCGGTTGACGACGTGCCACTCGCGGCGACGGCGGTCAACGCAGTAGACTTTTTAGAATTTGATGATTTTAATGTCGTTTTACTCGTATTCGCGCCCCGATCGTCACCTTGAGGTTTTCGAGTTGATTTGGGTATCGGATTTTCAGTCGACAGTTTTGAGTGGAGATTTCAGGAATTTCGTCGATTATTTTGCACTGTGTTATATATTTCCGGGAACGGTTGGTTTCCGCGGTGTGGTACAGTGTTGTGAATTGTGATTTTGATAAGATATATTTTATGATTATTCAAGGGATCGAGATCGTGCTTCGGGTGAGGGATCTTTCGCCGGACCACGAGATTAGCGCGAGTGCGCACTTTGCTCATCTGTGAGTGGAAATTTTTATATTTTCACAGTTGTTGCGAGTTCGTGATTTTCCGTATTTATTTTATACGATGTTGAGTTATTTATTATTTTCGGAGGTATTATTTTATATTTTATGGTGATGGCATTACTGCATCGATGCTTCGGCTACTCGGCTGATCACTGGTAGTCTGCCAGAGTTAAGAGATTCCTCTGGACCAGAGTTGAGAGATTCCTCTGAGCAGGGTTGGGAGATTCCCCTGTTATGCCGCCGGGGTTGAGAGATTCCCCTGGCCTATCACCGTCGGGCTTGAGTGATTCGCCTGACCGTCGGGCTTGAGAGATTCGCCTGGCACCTCCGTATATACTTTCCGAACTCGCATTGTTTTACATTGACTATGTATAAAAAACTGGTGAAAGACATATGTTTATTTTCGTCCACTCACTCTAACGTTTTATTGCCTTTCCCCTGGGCTTTTCGGTTTCCGTGCCCAGTTTGCAACTCGGATTCTGGTGTCTCACGTCGCGGTCGGAGGCTAGTTGTTCGAGCTACCTGTCTTTTCCAGTAGGTTCCTTGTTTCGCCTACTATTGTATATTTTGTATATATACACTAGAGGTCGCTCTGATACGATACTGATACATGTTTTATGTGGTTTTTCCCAGATTTTCTATATATTACAGTTATGTTTAATGTTTATTGTTATTGATATGATATTGAGAAATCCGGATGGGATTGGTGCCCATGGTTTGGCTTTTGTGGCATAGGATGAAGTGTATTTTCTGGGTGTAGGTTAATGGCAATTCCGCGTTAGTAGCATTACTCTGCCGAAATTTTAATGGTTTTTGTTGGTTCGTGTTTTCAGAAGGGGTTTGATTCCGGTTTATGAAACTAAATCGGGGTTGGGTCCTTTCAGCTTGGTATCAGAGCATTAGGTTGTCAGATTCTGTAGACTCTTGTAGTTGTGACGCTTAGGTTATTTGAGTTTGTACAGCATGTCTGGAGTGATGACCCGACTAGCCAGCGGTACTCATCAATGCTTCGGGTGTTGTGTGTTCTCAAATATCTGAGGTCTCATGATTACGTTATTTCTGCTTGTACCTAATGCTTGTCTTGTATCAGTAGGATGCCTCCTCGACGTGGTCCCCGTGTTGATCGGGAAGTAGATCCTGATGAGGATCGCCAAACGCACGACTTGCTGATGCGAGTGTTGCGTTTGGAGGAGCGTTTTGACCCTGTGGTCAAAGCTCATACTGCTAGTGCGACTGTCTTTTCGGGTTCAGCTGATCCAAAAATGTGTGAGGCATGGTTGGTTCAGGTTGAACGTGTATGTGAGCGTCTGCATTTTACCCCTGAACAGATGACAGTGGCAGCAGTTGGATTACTTGAGTCAGATGCATACTTCTGGTGGGTTAGCACCGATCGGGTACTAGTTGATACTCCGTGGACTTTGTTCCGAGATTTGTTTATGCGGAGATACTTCAACCAGGCTACCCAGCAGCGGAAGTATGAGGAGTTCACGAACTTGAGGCAGGGCAGTTTGTCTGTGCTTGAGTACTGGGACAGGTTTACCCTCTTATCTAGGTTTACGCGTGACATGGTGGCTACTGAGGAAGCCAAGTGCCGCAGATTTGAGTTGGGTTTGAACTTGAACATCAAGGGAACTCTGACTACGATGCCTCGGAACAACTTCGATGAGTTTGTCAGTGCAGCACTCCGAGGTGAGGATATCGAGAAGGAGAAGCAGATGAGGTACCAACCAAGTCAAGGGCCTCCCAAGAGGCAGAGTTCTGATACTTCCGGTTCGGCTTCATCCTCGCATGCATTGTTTCGTTTTTAAACAGAAAATTTAAAGGTATGGGAGAAGTTTGAAATTGGGTTGATTAATCTACGAAATTAAGGTACAAAACATGCAAACACAACAAGAACTCCTAAACTTCTAACATGCTTTACTCATAGACAAGTTAAACAATCAATAAACCTTAAATTCTAATTATGTTATGAAAAATAAGAAGCTAAATTACTAATTACAAGTGATCAACTTATTTCATTCACCTAGCCTACTTTTATGCTTTTACCTTATTTATCATCTACAAAATCCTTAATTTTAGTCGAGACACGTACACATGCTTTCGTTGAATAAGAATGCTATGACGCATATCACCTTAAAACAATTGCTACTTTGCCAAAATCATTGAGATATCTTTTAGGAATATATGTGACGCACCCTATCCTAAAACATACTCAAAGCATTAAGAACTTAAAGCTAGCACATGCATCCAAACTAATGAAATTAAGAACACATGGAAGAATCAAAATAAGAGAAGAACATAGAGAAATTCTTTCATAACATAACCGAAATTATTACAAAGACTAAGATGAAGTTTAGAGAACATGGTTACACTTTTAGAGAGGTGACGCACCAAACTACAAGTGGTAAGTCTCAAGAACATGAATGACGCACTCTTAGTTCTTGATCTGGAGGTGGTGGAGAGCTTCTACTTTGGAAGAACATTAGTGAAGTATGGAAGAGAGGTAAAGTGTTTAGAGCTTTGGCTTGTGAAATATGGGATGCCTCTTCCTTTGGCCAGCCTCCCCTTTATTTAGGCAAGGAAGTTTGCCTTGCCTCTTCCTTCCACTTGCCTAAGCCATCAATGCTCCCTTAGTAACCCGCTTAGTCACCGAGCCTAGTCACCTAGATCAGCCATAAAAAGCTAAGAGTCATCAAGGTTAGTCACCAAGCCTAGTCACTAAGCTTGCCAATCTTGACTTTTCCTCTTCACCAAGTGGCTTGGGCTGCCGAAATATTGAGCTTGGGCCTCCAATATGGGCTAACTTGGACCTTGCAAAATGGTCCTAAAAAAATGCTTAATGGGCCGGCCCATCTCCGATGATCCAAAATCGTAAAATTCCCCGAAGTGCGTCGTTACTATTCTCCACCGTAAATGACCTAAAAATAAAAAACTAAGTAAAAAAACATAAAAACTAAGATTATAACATAGCTAAATGTAGGAAAAAATGCGTTAATAATCGAGCATAAAATGCGTATATCACTACCCTTACCTCCTCTTGAAGACTTGACGCTAGCTTGGAGTGAAGAAGTGGAGCTTGAAGCCTTGGAGTCATTTGGTGGAGCTTTGGCTAATGGGACTCTTGGTTATTTCTTTCCTCTTCTTGTTTTGAGCATGTATCTAGTCTTGTAATTCATTATGCTGAGTGAGTAGTTATCTTTTGGAAGGTTAGAGCTTAGCCTTAGCCAATTTGATGTACATACAACTATGTTTTGAGTTATGGAATTAAATTTGGTTTAGTGTACTGCATGTTGTGAATGAGTTTGATATCTTGTGATGTGATTGTGGTATGTTTGCATGTTTGGACTTGATTCAATATTTTCGTATTCATGTCTTATCCATGACTAAGTTGAGATATGTTTAGGGAAGAAAAAAATGAACCTAAGTGAACTAGTCACTCACCTAAGGAAGATAAGCATATAAACATGACTTAGGTTGCATTTGAGAAGATGTGCTTAAGGTTTTATTTTTATTGAGCTTGAGCATAGACCGAAGCCTTGTTGAAGTCCAAATTACTCAAGGAGCTTTGGTCAAGCTTACATTGACTCGAATGGGCTTTGTAGCTAATCATTACTTCTTCTAATTCATGTTCTAAAAGGTGTGGATTAGGAAAGTAATTAGAACCTGCTTTCATGTCCTCTAATAGGGACTTAGGAAGGAAAGTCATTCACATTCATCATAAGTGAACACATATTGAACTCATTAGGCATGTGGTATGATTAAGATATGATTAGTAATTGAGTTGCATTCTAGTTTCGGTTTTCTTTATATTTGAATGTTGGATCAAAACACTTCTAGTGCTCTAATGGCCTAGGAGATTCGGTTCACAACCAATGGTGACTCAAAAGGATCGATCATAAATAGGACAAGTACGAATGAATCGGTCTAAACTCATAACTTGGACATTGTTGGTACATTGAGTTGACTAGTGGTAATATCTCTAGCCGACCAAACATTTTCATTTTGTTTTGCTCTTACTTTAATTTCACTTGATTTAGTAAGTAGTAAACATTCCATCAACCTTTCGTTTAACCACTTATTGTAGTTCACCCATCCCTTACAATGCTAAGTCTCCAAATGACTTAGTGGTATAAGATTCATTTCCGCATTTTATTCTTAGTTTAGCTTTAAGTAGTGTTTACTTAACCATATTTTAAGTGCTACTCATTTCGGACTAAGGTGTTATACTGGCTAATCCTCGTGGGTTCGGCAGTCGACTTCCTTATAAATACTATAACTTGACCCCGTATACATGCGGGTAAGAAAAAATCACTTAACCTTAGAATAATTAATAGTCAAAATATTAGGGGGATAGAACTCTACAACAGTGGGTAATAAACGAGACCGATGGACGACGCGATTTGTTTTTACAAAATTTCGAGAGGGAATTAGCTAGGCAGAAGAGCAATAGATATTATGGGTGGATCACTCTTGAGCGCTCAAGCAGTTTACCTCGAGTGCTCCGCTTAACTGCAAAACAAGGTATAAGCAAACGTTAGGAAGTTGAGACGGGATTGGCCCACCTTCAACGCTTCGATGCTTCAGTCAGTATTTGTTATGACAAAAAATATAAGTGAACAGTGGTTCAAAGATTCAATACATTTGTCTTGATATAAATATCTTTCTTATATGGGTAGTTGAGGATGACAACACCATGTGGTCCTTAATATGGGACTGATGTAATCCTCTTTTGTGCAAAATAGGGGTGTTTCGGTCTTTTGTTAACCTGTTCCGTACGCAGGATGGCTGACGTGCACGACGCCCCGTGTACCTGGGCCCGTGCGGCGCACATTCTACATGTGGATTTACCTAGATGCTCCTAGTTCCTTTTGGGTGCTAAGTAAGGTATGTTTTTTGAGTTAGCACATGGCATACTAACAGAGAGAAATAAGAGGAGGAAAGGCTTGATTGCATAAAGGGGGATGTACAATCCATTAAGGAGGAGGAGTAAAGGGAGATGAACCTCAATGGAAGCAAGGTAGCTCCACCTTAAGGGGTTGATTTGGTGGTGGTAAAGAGGGTGTTTTAGGGAAAGGTGGAGAGTATCTCTAGATCCAAAAACTATGTAAAAAAAGTAAAATGAGGTGGGATATGTGTGAGGGTGTGAGGGAACTCGAATTTTACTAAGGGAGAGGAGATATTTTAGTGTTTGAAATTCAAATTCAAGGCCAGAGACATGATCCTAAATTGTAGGCTTTAATGTGGTCCTAATTCGTGACTCACCCAAGTCATGTGCATATGTCATGTGCCTTCCTCTCCAAAAATATCTCCATGAGGAATTAAACTCTTGAAGTCTTGACCAAGCTTAACCATGACTTGACCTCTCCGTTGACTAGCATTAACTAGCCGGAGTTGATCGTTGACCGACATTGACTTTTTGTATTTTTGTCTTTTTCTCGATTTCTCTCCATCTTCTCCAAGATCTTCAGAAATATGCTCGATTTCTCCAAAAAATGATTAATTTCCATCTTTAAGAGCATTTCCGTGCCAACTCCCAATTTTCTAGCATAACAAGAAAACGTTATAAAAATGATGCTTTATTCATAAAAGACAAAAAATAAGCATGAAG
This sequence comes from Geum urbanum, assembly GCA_946800695.1. Taxonomy (NCBI): domain Eukaryota; kingdom Viridiplantae; phylum Streptophyta; class Magnoliopsida; order Rosales; family Rosaceae; genus Geum; species Geum urbanum. The sequence continues at coordinate 12,220,700 of OX327008.1, read as the reverse complement.
TTAGGGACATAATTAACACAAAATTTTGAACCTAACATTAGGTATAGAGTTGGTTCCTTTTCACAATAAGTATCTAGGGCTACCCACTCATGTAGGATGAAGTAAAAAAGCAACATTTGTATATGTTACTATTAAGGTCCGAGACAGGTTAGTAGGGTAGAAGGGCTCACTTCTGAGTGCTGCAGGGAAAGTAGTCTTAATTAAGGTTGTGGATCAGGCCCTACCTAATTATGCAATGAATTGTTATTTGTTGCCTAAAACCTTTTGTGACGAATTACAATAGTTGTGTGCAGATTTTTATTAGGGTGATACAGCAGAAAAGGGAAAGATTCACTGGTGTATGTGGGATCACATATGTAAGCCGAAAGAGAAAGGAGGTTTGGGATTTCGAAACTTGTATGCCTTCAACCTGACAATGTTGGCAAAGCTGTTATGGCAAGTACTCAAAAATCCTGATTCCTTGGTCAGCCAGATATATTGAGCCAGGTATTTTCATTCTTGCTCTTTTTCGGATGCTAAAGCGAGTGTCCCTCCTTCCTTTAAATGGCGTAGCCATTTAGATGCTAAGACGGTATTGGATTGTGGGGCTCATTTGTTAGTAGGCGATGGTACTTCCATTGTGGTTTGGAAAGACAATTGGTTATCCCCTCCTGGTCAATTTAAACCAAAAACACTGTTGAGGTACCCAACGACTATTCACTATGTTTCCCAATTCATTTTACCCCATCGCCAATGGAATGTATTTCTTCTAGAACAATACCATAGTCCAGCTGATGTGACTGCGGTCAGGTCACTACCATTAAGTCATCGCTCAGGACCCGATAAACTGTTCTGACACTACTCTTGTTACAACCCGAAATGAAATCATGCGCTAATCGGACTATATTACGCAATATCGCGGATCAGTTGCGTTATCGAGATTGTTAATGACTTTTTCATTGGGCGTGAATTTGGCTTGGCACCCTGCATGAGAATCATTGAGTATTTTATTTCGAGCTTGTAAGAATTTTTGGGGAATTTTCGGATAAGGGAGTTATTTTTTTATAGTTTTTGGAAGTTTGCGTGAAATTAATATTAATTAAGGAATTAAATTAAGTCTGTTTGATCTAAACCGTTGGATCCTGATCAGATCAAATGTGGGTCGTTGATTTGATCAGGTAATTTAGTGGTATATAAATGGTATTAATACGTGAAAATAAACCTGAAAAACATAAAATACCTAGCACCCGTATGTTCTACGACCCATATATCAACTCGACCCTACCTATTTTCTCCAACCGACCAGAATTTCTCCGGCCGGCCGGCCACATCTGATGCCAAGACGAGTCGGAATCACATCCTGTTCTCATCCTCGACCTCCCCATGTACTTATTTCAGTTAAACAGTAATAGGCTAAGGAGAATCAAAGCCTTGAATTCGAGGGTTTTTCTCAAATTCGGTTTCATCACCGACGACAATTTCTGTGAAGATTCAGCGGCAACACCTTAGGGGTTTTGAAGCCCATGATGGCAGGAGTTGATTGCCACTGGTCTTGAGCCAAACCGTGGCCAGACGGCGCCGATCGGCCGAGGGTAATTTCTGACCGGATTCCGCTACCTTTTGACATAAAACCTGACCACCTCCCGTCGTTTTCTCAGCTTGGTGTAGTTAGGAGATGTGTTTTACTTAGTGAGATCTTATGCATGGTGTCTCATTTGCAGGTTTTAGAGTCGGTTGATTCCGACAGCGCGTGCCTCCATGAGCGTCGGAGCTCCAGCGAGTGTGGAGATTTTGGCTGAGTTATACGTTGTTTTGCTCATTTCCTCGTGCCAAACTCAAAGGTGAGGTTCATATTTGGATCTGAGCTTGTTAAAATTTTACGTGTATTTAGTTAAGTTAGTAGTAATTAGTCAGAAAAATATGTTATTTGAAAATGCAGGATTTTCGACAATATTGCTCGTCAGATTACGATCTTAGTTACTCATTATTAACCTCGACGATTAGGTATTAATTATAATCATAGTTTCAAGGTTACGAGTTAGCAGGCATGTTAGATGAATAATTATGCCGATTGGCAGCTTTCGACTTTATAATTATCACGGCATAATCCGGTTAGTAGACCTTTATTTTCACAGTTGATTGCGAGTTCATTACTTTTACGCAGTGCGCTTTACGGTATGTTTTTAAAGATTTTTTTTCGGAGGCTTGCTTTGTGATGCTTTATTTAGTTGCATCGATGCTTTAGCTATTCAGCTGATCACTGAATAGTTGGTTAGGGTAGGTTAGGTGACATCGTCTAACCCAGATCGACTCAGGTTAGGTGGCCTGGGAGAGCACCTCTATCTACATTTCAGTTTTACAGTTTAGAACTCGCATTATTTCACAGTAAACAGAGGAAAGGCAATTAAATTTTAGTTTATCGATTTACACAGATTGATATATTATTTTTGTCCAGATCGATTTAAATTCTTGAGTTAAGTATCTGATCATATGTTGAGAAATCCGGATGGACATCTGAAAGGACCTAACCCCGATTTAGCTCCCTAAACCGGAATCAAACCCTTTCGAAAAAACGAACCAACAAAAACCATAGAAATTTCGGCAGATTTTCGTTACTAACGTGGAACTACCATTACCTGCACGCGGAAAATACACTTCATCCTATGCCACAAAAATCAAACCATGGGCACCAATCCCATCCGGATTTCTCAATATATCAACAGTAATGTAAAATAATAAATATATCTATACTTTACTGAAATCCGGAGAAAAATCGTATAATATATACAACAGAATACTCAGAGCGACCTCTAATGTATAATCATATAAGTATACCACAGTAGGTAGAACAATAAACCTACTGGAAGAAACAAGGTAGCTCGAGCACTATGCCTCCGACCATGACGTGCGACACCAGAGTTCGAACTGCAAACTGGGCACGGAAACCGAAAAGCCCAGGGGAAAGACATGAAAACCGTGTGAGTGAGTGGACGAAAATAAATGTCTTTCACCAAGTAATATATGTTATAAAAACATATGAGAGTCGAAAGTATAAATAATCAAATGGTACAAGAGGGAGACTCTAACTCCTCACGTGTCCGAGTACACGAGGGAGACTCTAACTCCTCACGCATACAGAGCATGCATAAAAATCTCACGGGGCCACTCGTGGACACATCCGTGCTAGTACAGTCAGAATCACGGAGTCCCAGACTTCCATGCAATTCTAGCAAGAAAGGCCTCAGGTCAGAGGTCTTCCTCCCCCCGGTAAAGGCCTCGGGTCAGGAGTCACAGCCTCCCCCGGTACACATCCTCGGGGATCAGCCGGGATGCGAGTGTATCGATACATAAATAGTTCGATGCAAATGCATGAAACAACATATAAGTGTATATACGTAATATATATACTGGTATAGGCATAATCGTATAACACATGCTAATGTAAATCGAAATCTCATATGCATGCTCAAGTTCGTAAAACGTGTATAAAGACTCGCAAACAATCCGTGAAAAGAAATTGTCTACTCACAGACTAGTGTAACGCAGTTCACGTTAACCCGTGATCCGGCGGAAAGTTCCTCGCCAAACAAACGATCACGAACCCCTGAATATTCACAAAATTCATTTCTCAAAGTCATAACTCGACAATTCAAAACAAATCACGAGAAACCACCGTTCTCGGAAACACATAATCCGATTACGACAAACTGTCGAAAATCCGAAAATCACACCTCAATACCTCACTGTACTTTCGGATGATCAATTCGAAAAACGAACCTCCCCACTGCGATCGGGGCGCGATTTCGAGTGAAATGACATGCAACTTGTCAAAAACCCCAAAAGCCAAAGTTTGACCGCCGACCGCGGCCGCCGGCGGCGCCACCACCAACTTGAACATTCCTCGGCGGAGCAACCTCTATTTCACTCCAAATCACCCACTGAGCAACTTTCTCAACTGCATCAAAGGCCAATTCTCACTCTAACCATGTCAATTTCAAGCAAAACCGAATTCCAATCAAGATTTCAATTCCAAACTTCTCCATACACAAGCAAAATTAGATCACCAAACTTACATGGTAGCGTCTAGGTGACGAGAGCTTCAAAACCCAGTCCTTGGTTTAGCTCGAATCGGCCGGAAAAGTGAAACCCGAATTCACCCAAAATTCATCAACTTTGGCCGGAAAATTCATGCACCTCCGGCGAGCCACGCCGTGGAGAGAGGGCGGAAATGGACTCGGGAGGCTGAGACGAAGAGAAAGGAACCAATCCCGTGGCCTAAGGTGGCCGGACGGCGAGCCACCGCCGTGGCCGCCGGTCACCGTCTCGCCTCACTCTCCACCACATGTTGACCAAGTCAACACGGTCAACACTCATAATGGCAAGGTTGACTTGCCCAAACAGGTAACCTTCTATTTATAGGCCTTCCCAAAATGGAAACCACATAATTCACTTTTCGGCAAACTTCAAATACCCGTAACTTTCTCGTCGTAATTCCGATTTCGATAATTCTTGCGGCAACAAACTCGACTCGACATATTCTTCAATTATCACTCGAAGTCAAACACATCGACCAAACCGATAAAAAGTCAACTGTTCAAACCAACACAAACTATATCCAATTACATAATCGACGGTCGAAATATTCACAACATAATCCTCGTAACTCGGAATAATGCTCCGGAAGTTCCCACGAGCTCGAAATTAAATTCTGAACAACTTCCGTGCAGAAGCCGAAACCAAATTCTCGTCCGGTAAGTTAGTCGTTAAGAGCACCACCATTTAATTCCGATTATGTCGCAACTTCAAATATTCATAACTTATTCCTCAGTCGTCCAAATAACGATCCGGAACCGCCCACGAACTTGAAATCACACGTACAATGACTCTCGAGAAGAGACCCAGCTCCAATTCTCGGCCAACAATTTAGTCGTTATCAAGTCTGGAGATTCAAACAACTGTCGGCAATCTGCGACTACGCGCAAGCTCGTAGATTAAGCTGATTCTCATACTGATTCTGTTCTGGGTCGTCACAAATCCACCCCCCTTAAAAAAAAATTCGACCTCGAAATTTCAAATCTGCCGACTCAGAGTAGGAGCACTGCCTCTGCATACTGCTCAACTCGCCAGTGACAACGTCAACTGAACAACTTTGACAACAGACTCCACAATAGGAGATAGCTCCGTGCTGAAATCCCTGTACCCTCAAATCTCGAATCTGAACTGGTTCTACACAATCGTTAAGTGTTCCTGCATAAGGAACAGATAGGGTACACAACATGTAATAAACCTGAAACACAGTTCCGCCACACGGAACACAACACACACAAAAGCCAATGCTATAGGCGACGCCGAACTATACGGCACAACACAAACTCGCCTACGACTACATTCGGATCAAAACAACATGGCAAATCACAATTCAACACACTCATATCAACATAACTCAAAAATCAAACTCGGACAGTTATTAACCTGTTTCCGCTAATCCGAAAGTCTGTGGTAGCACATTCCACAAAATCCGAATCAAATGTCAACTCAAACTAAAACCAAACTCACTCCAGCACAGTGGAGTACAACATCATCCTCAAAACGACATCAAGCAACGTCAGAATCATAGTGGTCCACAAACTAATACTGCAAGCAATCTCGAACAGCTGAAACTGCTGGTCCCAAATCTTCCGGAACTGCAATACCGAGATCCACAATATGCCCTCCAAGGTCTGAATAATCCTCAAAGATCGCCCACCAATCTGATGATAAGAACCGGTACTAACTTGTAATCTGGTCTCCAATGCTCGCTGCAAAGCTTGCCAACACTCAATCGTAGCTGATTATCTCGATCAGCGAACTGGAACACAGGTGCACCACGTGAATGGACAATCTCCGTCAAACACAGCTATGCCAGCCTGCCACTAAAATCTTTTCCCGAAAAGTACAAGGAAACGTACTGAGTTCATCAAACGATCTACAATGGCCTAACAACTGGTATCACAAACCAAACTGCGTACTGGCACACAAGACCACAGTGACAAACGCCACGTCTAACCGAAAATCTCAAATGGCTGACGGTTCTCGGCACGTCTCTGCCTCCTAGCCATGGCCAGTCGACAAATGTGGCATCTGCACACACAAGCTGCTACATTCATGTTCATGTTGCGTCACGAGTAGTAAACTCGAAGTATCAGACACATTTCCGTACCACTGGTGCATAACGCACGCAAAACAATGAGCTTCAACATCATCATACACGAATTCAGCTTCCGTAGTGCATAACCCGGCTAACACAGAAACTCGAGCCACAAACACATTAAACACTGAAGCTCCCGGTTTCTAACTGAATGCATCAGCAACAACATCCCAGATGGATAGTCAAAGTGCAACCACTAACCTTTCACGAACAAGCTCAAAGGTGCAGCCATAGTCGTTAGTCAACCCCATCCATCTACACTGCCTCAAGCCCAAATCTGGCCGAAAATACAAGTGGATGAAACTCAAGTGATCAGTGTACATCCTACAATGCGCTGCACGCCATAGTAGTAGTGTCTCAGACTCTCCGATGCTAACACAAGGACAGCCACATCCAAATCATACATAGGATAAGTAGCTACATAAGGTTTCCCACTGTCTGAAACCATGAGCCACCGCTCTGCTACACAACATCAATACACAACCAAATCCAAACCTCAAGGCATCGCCATAACCCACGAACTCACCACGATCGTCAGGTAAGGTCAAAACCGAAACAACGGTCAACCACCCTGCAGGAGTAAATAACTCTCCTCGCGTGCATCGAACTACTCGAACTTGACGCCTTCCTCGTCAATCCGAAAAGTAGAGTGGCAATTCGGGAAAATCCTGCACAAGCAGTCAGTAATAGCCTGCCAAACCCAAGAGACCCCTAATCTCTGGTACAATGGTAGGTCAACCCCAAATCAACACGGCTTCTATCTGGTTAGAATCCACACTGACTCCCTCGGATAACATCACACAGCCCAAAATCTTCACGCTAATCGATCAAAATTCACAGTGGCTGAACTTCGCAAATAGCTGATCATCTCGCGAAGTCCGCAAAACCGTTCGCAATTGCTTCAGGTACTGGTCCACACTCCCGGAATACATCAGGACGTTGCCAACGAACATGAGCGCAACTCGTCCATAATCGTTTGGACACCTGGTCCATCAAGTCTGTAAAAACTACAGGACATTGGTCAACCAATGGAGTGACCAAAAACTCATGATGCCCGCACCGAGATCCGAAAGCCAACATAGCCACATCTGACTCATCAAACCTCAACTGATGGTATCCGGACTCGAAATCAAGCTTCGAAAAGACTGAAACTCTCGCGAGCCGATCAAACCAGTCATCAATCCAAAGCGAAGGATACTCGCTCTCCTCTGAAGCGAATCAGGCTTCCGGTAATCAATGCACCATTTCATCTAACCATCCTACATCCACACAAACAATGTAAGAGCACACCACGCACATACGCGGGGTCGCATGAAATCTCCTGAAACCTCCTCCAGCAACTCCTGGAGTCAAAACTGTAGCTCTATCAGCTCCACTGGCTCCGAACGACAAGATGCCGGTAAAATAAGTCCAGCGCCCGGTACAAGCTCAATGGTGTAGTCAATCTCCCGAACTGGAGGAACACCTGGTAACTCCTCCGAAACACACCTGGAAACTTAGGAATCACCTTAATGTCACCAACGTCGGGCACAGCAACCGTAGTATCCACAACATGAGCTAAGCAACAACACAACTCGTCTCCACCATCCGCTCGACCATCACCGCGAACAGTATCTCGGGGAAACCTGGTCGTCGAAACATAACCACCTTCTCGTGACCATCAAACATAACCAAATGCGTCGTCAGTAAATCCATATTCATAATCACACTAAAGTCAACAGTATCTAGCAATACAGCTCAGCGGCTAACACATAACCTCCAACAAGGATCTCGCAACCTCCGGATGGATACAACACTCTCCAAAACCTCGGAAGTGGAGATGCAGGTACAATAGCCATGGATATCAAACAACAGTAACCTCGGAGAAAAGTCTGTCCTCAAACAAGGTCATGGCACGAACTCCAACATGCCCAACTAGCCGCCCACGTCAATTGCGACATTGCTGATTAACTCATCTAAAAGGCTGCGTTGGTCACTCCAGAAACAGCATCATGATCTCCTGGTGAACTCTGAGCTACCGAACCGCTAAAATAGTTGGCTGAGGGTGTTCCCTCGTAACGTGACCCTTCTGGCCACCAAATTAGCAACTGAGAGTGCTCCTCAAACATAAATCACCGCAACACCTGCTACGTGATAGGATCACCAACGATCGCCCAAACTCATGCTACAGGAGCAAATCCGCTACTCTATGATCACCACCATCACCAAACGAATCATCTGGTTGATCTGATGACTCTCAATATAATCGAAAAGGCCACAGTCTGATGAAGTCACTGATCCCGAGGTGTCGGAACTCAACCTCATCAAAACATCTCGACTAAATCCACTTTCCTCAAACCATCACATCGAAAAACGCGTACACCTTTCCTTCTCAATAGCCTCGCCACTGAGTGCAGTACACTAAGCTCCTCACGGTTATCTCGAGGCACATCAATCAAGATCCCTCTGATGCTCAGGTTCAAACTCATCTCGAACCTCGTGCACTACTTCCTCTGAAGCCACATAACTCGTGCAAATAGGGACAAACATGTGGACAATGCATCTCTGCCTCATGTGGGTAAACACTCCTCATTCGATTGTTGGGTAGCCTGATAAAACCATTACCGTATAAAAAATACCCTGAATGTATGCCATGGAATCGCAACCAGAACTCACACAATAACAGCCCACCAAATACATTGATCTGACTCAGGCAAACATCAACTGCCACATTTCTCAGCTCTGAGGCAACATGTAGACGCTCATACACACACAACCAGGCAAACCGTGCCACACAATTCTCTGAACTCAGAATGCTCATCCAAATCCACAGTTCTCTGGCAACTCACGCGTCGAATGATCCTCAACAGGATCCACAACCGTACCGACACGGAAAGCACATCAAGGAGGCATCCTAATAAATAAAACATCGTTCACAATAAGTGGAACGTAATCATGAAACTTTAAATATTTGAAAGTATACAACACCCGGAATATTGATGAGTATCTGCCGGCCGGTCGGGTCACCATTCCAGACATGCTGTACATTCTCAAATATCCTTAGTAAACACGACTATAAAAGTCTACAGAACCTATAACCTAATGCTCTGATACCAAGCTGAAAGGACCCAACCCCGATTTAGCTCCCTAAACCGGAATCAAACCCTTTCGAACACACGAACCAACAAAAACCATAGAAATTTCGGCAGAGTTTCGTTACTAACGTGGAATTACCATTACCTGCACACGGAAAATACACTTCATCCTATGCCACAAAAATCAAACCGTGGGCACCAATCCCATCCGGATTTCTCAATATATCAACAGTAATGTAAAATAATAAATATATCTGTACTTTACTGAAATCCGGAGAAAAATCGTATAATATATACAACAGAATACTCAGAGCGACCTCTAATGTATAATCATATAAGTATACCATAGTAGGTAGAACAATAAACCTACTGGAAGAAACAAGGTAGCTCGACCACTATGCCTCCGACCACGACGTGTGACACCAGAGTCCGAACTGCAAACTGGGCACAAAAATCGAAAAGCCCAGGGGAAAGACATGAAAACCGTTAGAGTGAGTGGACGAAAATAAATATCTTTCACCAAGTAATATATGTTATAAAAACATATGCGAGTCGAAAGTATAAATAATCAAATGGTACACGAGGGAGACTCTAACTCCTCACGCGTCCGAGTACACGATGGAGACTCTAACTCCTCACGCATACAGAGCATGCATAAAAATCTCACGGGGCCACTCGTGGACACATCCGTGCTAGTACAGTCAGAATCACGGAGTCCCAGACTTCCACGCAATTCTAGCCAGAAATGCCTCAGGTCAGAGGTCTGCCTCCCCCCGGTAAAGGCCTCGGGTCAGGAGTCACAGCCTCCCCTGGTACACATCCTCGGGGATCAGCCGGGATGCGAGTGTATCGATACTACAACATATATAATGACTGTACTCTGTGTAAACGAAATCATAAATAGTTCAATGCAAATGCATGAAACAACATATAAGTGTATATACGTAATATATATACTGGTATAGGCATAATCGTATAACACATGCTCATGTAAATCGAAATCTCATATGCGTGCTCAAGTTCGTAAAACATGTATAAAGACTCGCAAACAATCCGTGAAAAGAAATTGTCCACTCAAAGACTAGCGTAACGCAGTTCGCGTTAACCCGTGATCCGGCGGAAAGTCCCTCGCCAAACAAACGATCACGAACCCCTGAATATTCACAAAATTCATTTCTCAAAGTCATAACTCGACAATTCAAAACAAATCACGAGAAACCACCGTTCTCGGAAACACATAATCCGATTACGACAAACTGTCGAAAATCCGAAAATCACACCTCAATACCTCACTGTACTTTCGGATGCTCAATTCGAAAAATGAACCTCCCCACTGCGATCGGAGCGCGATTTCGAGTGAAATGACATGCAACTTGTCAAAAACCCCAAAAGTCAAAGTTTGACCGCCGACCGCCGCTGCCGGCGGCGCCACCACCAACTTGAACATTCCACGGCGGAGCAACCTCTATTTCACTCCAAATCACCCACTGAGCAACTTTCTCAACTGCATCAAAGGCCAATTCTCACTCTAACCATGTCAATTTCAAGCAAAACCGAATTCCAATCAAGATTTCAATTCCAAAATTCTCCATACACAAGCAAAATTAGATCACCAAACTTACATGGTAGCTTCTAGGTGACGAGTGCTTCAAAACCCAGTCCTTGGTTTAGCTCGAATCGGCCGGAAAAGTGAAACCCGAATTCACCCAAAATTCATCAACTTTGGCCGGAAAATTCATGCACCTCCGGCGAGCCACGCCGTGGAGAGAAGCCGGAAATGGTCTCGGGAGGCTGAGACAAAGAGAAAGGAACCAATTCCGTGGCCTAAGGTGGCCGGACGGCGAGCCACCGCCGTGGCCGCCGGTCACCGTCGCGCCTCACTCTGCACCACGTGTTGACCAAGTCAACACGGTCAACACCCACAATGGCAAGGTTGACTTTCCCAAACAGGTAACCTTCTATTTATAGGCCTTCCCAAAATGGAAACCACATAATTCACTTTTCGGCAAACTTCAAATACCCGTAACTTTCTCGTCGTAATTCCGATTTCTATAATTCTCGCGGCAACAAACTCGACTCGACATATTCTTCAATTATCACTCGAAGTCAAACACATCGACCAAACCGATAAAAAGTCAACTGTTCAAACCAACACAAACTTTATCCAATTACATAATCGACGGTCGAAATATTCACAACATAATCCTCGTAACTCGGAATAATGCTCCGGAAGTTCCCACGAGCTCGAAATTAAATTCTGAACAACTTCTGTGAAGAAGCCAAAACCAAATTCTTGTCCGGTAATTTAGTCGTTAAGAGCACCACCATTTAAATCCGATTATGTCGCAACTTCAAATATTCATAACTTATTCCTCAGTCGTCCAAATAACGATCCGGAACCGCCCACAAACTCGAAATCACACGTACAACGACTCTCGAGAAGAGACCCAGCTCCAATTCTCGGCCAACAATTTAGTCGTTATCAAGTCTGGTGATTCAAACAACTGTCGGCAATCTGCGACTACGCGCAAGCTCGTAGATTAAGCTGATTCTCATACTGATTCTGTTCTGGGTCGTCACAACATCGGTGGTCCATAGTTTGTTTGTGGGAATTATCTACGGAGTGTCAATCTTCCTATAGTTTTTTGGGTGTCTCAGTTATAAGGGGAATTATGTCAAAAAATTTACATAAATTCATAGATTATGGTCAGTCGTTAGGGCTTGATCCTAAATTACTAGTTAATCTAGGTTTTGTTCCTTTCAACACTGCCAAAGGTGAAAATAAAGTGAGCGGGTTATATTACGGTAAGAAATCTGATTATGCTACCCCAGTAGAACGTCCCAGTACCGCAGGCCCACCCGAATTTCTATAAGACGTTCTTGTCGACAAGTGTAGCTCTTGTTGCCAAAGTGTGTGCTTGGAAGGGCTTCCTTCCAGTATGTACCTTTTTATGTTTTGGAATGGTGGATGTAAGCCCAAAAAGTGCATTGTGTGAAGAGGCTGCAGAGATAGAACCATACATCTCCAGGGATTGTAGGTGCATTGGCTCGCTAATTCAATTTATTGCTTCGGGAGTGGGGAATACCACCAATTCATTTGCAGATTAGTTTATGGCTTGTCACACGCGTTTACTAGAAGCCCAATTCACAAAACTCATTGTGTTAATGTGGTTTTTATGAAAAGCACGAAATGACAAGGTCTAGAAATAGGTAAACTTTGTTGGTGACAAGATACATATCTAAACCCTTCTTGGCATTAATACTTGATAACGCTAAAACTAAGCATTAATTAAATTAAATACTTAACAATAACACAAACATTTTAAAACCCTATTGATGTAGTATGTTTAAGCAATTAGGGATCGTTCTAACTGGGGATTGAAGGGTGCGCGCAATAATTGGGTAAAGGAAAAAGGGGTGTATAAAAGTTTATTTTAGTTATCCTAATTTAATACCTAAAAACGTCACAAACATAGCAAGAATTCTAGGACCCTAACATGCATTGACTCATAGACAAGGAAACACATAAAAAAAACCCTTAAACTCTAAGCCACGTTTAAGACAAAAATAAAGACCTAATTACTATTTATAAGTGATCAACTTATCTTACACATCTTGCATTTACACATATAATTTCATTCAATTACCTACAAAATCTACAAGTTTAAATTCCGGATTACCACTACAGGAAAAACTCACTTAGACGACGGAGCATTTCCGTCATCTAAGTGCGTTTTTCCGTCGTCTAAGTACTTAGACGACGGAACCTCCGTCGTCCAAGGTCCGTGCTCCAAGTGCTGTCGTCCAAGCACTTAGACGACGGAGAATTTATTCTCCGTGGCCTAGGTAAGCACATGGACGACGGAGAACTTAATCTCCGTCATCCAGATGCTTACCTTGGACGACGGAGATTAAGTTCTCCGTCGTCCAGGTGCTTACCTGGGCCACGGAGAAGCTAACAGTCTCCGTGGCCCAGGTAAGCACTTGGACGACGGAGATTAAGTTCTCCGCCGTCCAAGTGCTTACCTGGGCCACGGATAAGCTAACAATCTCCGTGGCCCAGGTAAGCACTTGGACGACGGAGAACTTAATCTCCGTCGTCCAAGTGCTTATTTAATTTTTTAAAAAAAATTAAATTGTAATTAAATATTATTAATTTAATTTATTATTAATTGAATTTAAATAATGAAAAATGTTAAAATTAATTAAATAAACTAAATTTTTAATATTACTTAATTAAATAATTAAAATTAATTTGTACATACACATCCAAAAAACCCATAAAAATTAAAATATTGTTCGGAATGCGGAAAGAAACGAGATAATTAATAAACTACTAGCTAATTAACACACTGGAGGAGCAGATGCGCCGCTGCGTCCCCCGCCTCCAGCCGGGTCGTCGTCGTCGCGGTATGGGTTCGGAGGAGGTTGACATTCTTCTCGAGATTGTTGCATGAGGGCGATGAGTTGGGCTATTTGTGCTTGTTGCTCATCAAGTCTTTGACGCATGGATTGATTCTCCTCTCGTGCCAGTCGAGCCTCTTGAATGGCTGCTTCGACGGCCGCAGCCTGAGTCATTCTCCGCCGCCCCGAACCTCCCGTAGATGATGAATCGGAGGTCGTCGACAAATCTCGAAGCACCTTAGGCCCGAAGTGCCTAACCTCCTTGTCAGCTCTACGACCGTAGACCTCATCCGCGATTGCAATTTGGCTCTCCATGGATAGAGGAGGCAGGTCTTCCGGCGGCACATCTGGGAACGCAAGCTGAGTGTTAGCCAATTCTTCCTGCGCACGCTCTATCACCCTTGCCTACAAAAGAATAATTTATTATAATGAAATAATATTTAAATAATAATTACTATAATTAAAAGCACATATATATATCACTTACGCCGCATTGACTCGCTTCATTATCGAGCTCAGGCGTCACGTATGCGCTGATGCTTGCATCGAGATAAGGGTGTTTGGAGCTCTTATCCCTGTGCTCCTTGGCTATTTGAATGAGTTGATTGGCGCTGGAAGTATGGTGTTTGTCCTTCTTCCCCCGGTTGGCTTTGTTGACACCGGAGAATTTCTGTTAGACAACATAATTAAATCATTAAAAAATTAATAAGTAACTCAAATTTAAATAATTCAATTATCTTAATTGGAATAAAAAAAAGTAAATTAACACCTTCAATTCTTCATCGGCAAAGTGGTTACACAACCACGGCCACTCATCTTCTCTATATCCCCACGCAGCTCTACAGGGGCAGGCGCGGGACCGATAGTTTCGAAGTACTGATGGAGCCTGTACTTCCAATCTTTGTAGATGGAGTTGGCGGTTTGGTTGATATGCCTCAACATCGCCGGTGTCGGATCCACCGCAAATTGTTCCTATCAGAAATAAATAGAAAATTATAATTGTATATATTATGAAATTATAACTAATATTAACAATATTATATAATAACTAAAATTGTACGTATTACGTACCGAAAGTTCTTTAAAGACTTTCGCCTTCTCATCATCCGGCACCTCCTTCCAAGTAGGGGCAGTGAGACGAACCCGGCTACGAACGATTGACCCTATGCTATGCGCCGAGAGACTTGCTAGCTGAGCTGTGGGAGGGCCACCGGTGAATTCGTCGTAGGGCAAGTCGATCTTTTTCCCGGTCGCCTTACAAATTTTCTCCGCTTTGCCCCCTTTAACGAGACCACGAGTCCTTTTCGGTTCCGGGTCAGTGGGGGCTCTCATTTGCTTACGCCGGGCGTTGTACATGATAGATTCAGCGGTCGAGGACGCCTGAGTACTTGCCGTTGAACCGGTACCGGGCGTCGGAGTTGAAAAGGGGTCGACGTCATCACCGCTGGAGATAAATGGGGCAGCGGGAATTTCCCCAGAAGGCGTTGCCTGCGGACCAGATGAAGAGTCCGGATTGAGGGCGTCGTTGCCCTCCTGTTGAACCCAACCGACTTGGTCTGCCCAGCGGCGGAGCATGGCATCTTCTGCCTCCTGTTGGGCTTTCTTCTTGCCAGATGGAGCCATTGAAACCTAGGAGTACGTTGTTAAAATACCTACTTACCATAATAATTACAAGTGAAAAATTTACGCTAATTAAGTACGGTTAAGATTTAAATAGAGTACACTAGCTTGGCTTTTTCGGTCGTTCAATGGACGTACGACTCGCGCGATAATGTGTAAATTTTCAATTAATCAGCCTTGGTTAAATCGAAAAACATGGCCAGTTAGGGATAGAGATAACGCGAGAGGCAGGACTAATTTCGACAAAACACCCCGAGGCTAACCAAATGAATGGTATATACTCTATTGGTGTCGTCTTTCTTAGATCCAAAACCTGTCACCAGTCATAACCCGTTTGTAGACACCATGTCCGACATTCGACCAATTTTTTGAAAATTTACACTCCCTCAAGTCCTTTGCAAACTCCGCCCTCAACCTCGTGTCCATAACTTCACTTAGGTTATGGTGTGCGGTGATGAAATCCACACATCACGAGGGGTTAAGGAGATAAGCTAGGAAAAGAGGCGCCATCTATTCCAAAGAGTGCGACTTAATAAACCAAGCCTATGTACAAAATTTAAATCGAAGACGTACTACCATGCAATTTACTAGAAAATATATATAAAATTATCAATTAATTAAAACAATAAATAATGACAATAATGAATTATTATTTATCATGCATTTAATAATAATTATTCATTTACCAATATAATTAATTATTATTAACAATAATTATTATTACTATTATTTAATTTTAACTAATAATTATTCATTACCAAATAATTAACAACTAATAATGATTACTAAATATTAATAATAACAACTAAATAATTATTATAATTATTTAATTAATTATTTAAAACTAATTAATTAAAACTATTTAGAAATTAAATAATTAATTAAATAAAAAAAATGTTAAAGAGGTAAAAAATAGAATAATTACCTCGTCGGAATGTCGCCGGAATATCGGAAGAGTAGAGTCGTCGGAGAGGGGAACCACGCTAGAATTTGAGTCGCCGGAGGAGGAAGGCTGGAGGAGAGGAGAGTGACCATCTCCGTCGTCCAATTGCAATTTACATGAAAAAAAATAAAAAAAATTAATTCGAACCGCCATGGTAATTTGAACCTGGACCACGGAGATGGTCATTCTCTGTCGTCCAGGTTCAAATTACGTAAAAAAAATTTAAAAATTAATTCGCTATGAATTTAGCGATCTGTCATTCGAGAGAAATAGTCGTACAATATCGATGAACGCATCGTATATATGAACAGTTAAATTTGAACCGACGAATAATATTACATCTTGAAAGTTGTTAAGTATCGACTAATCTTTACGACTTAAGTGTTCATGAGTATAGGCTCATTTGCAGCAGAGTATTAACGAAATTGAATTTGGACAAAACAACCGTTGGATATGTTCTTCGTAACATAATATATAATTACAATAAAGGACCAGAAAATAATAAGTTCGGGAAGGGTTTCATCGGCACAGTCAACCGCAAAATCGAGAATTTCTCAAACCAGAAACGTGGATACAAGACATTTCGCAACTCCGATTTTCGAACCGTCGAAGCTCACACACTAAGAATTGTTTACTCTAAGGTCTTGAGGAAAAGAATATGCATTGGAAGAAGGTCTAGATGGTCGTTGTCTTAGAAAAAATTACGAAATCTGCACCTGGACGACGGAGAAGCTCATCTCCGTCGTCCAGGTGAAGAGACCCTGAATTCAGGGGTTAGGGGCCTTACTGTTTAGGGCATAAGGTCTCTGCACCTGGACAACGGAGATGAGCTTCTCCGTCGTCCAGGTTAGTACCTGGACGACGGAGAAGCCCATCTCTGTCGTCCAGGTGCAGAGACCCTGAATTCAGGGGTTAGGGGCCTTAGGGTTTAGGGTATAGGGTTTGTGAACTTGGACGACAGAGATGATAGTCTCCGTCGTCCTAGTGAGTACCTGGACGACGGATAATGACCATCTCCATCGTCCAAGTGTACAAACCCTGAATTCAAGGGTTAGGGCCTTAGGGTTTAGGGTTTAGGTCGTCTCCAGTCATTTGTGTGTCTGTTCAATTATTCTGATTCAAGAATATAATTAAAAAAATGATCGATCGATCCGATTTGCTAGATTTAGGGTCGAGAATTTAGGGAGATAGCCAAAATACCCAAAAGGCGACAGTCTGCAATTAATTTCTCCGTTGTCCAGGATATATAATTCAGATTAATTAATTAATTTAATTTAGTTTACGTACTTCGGTCGATCCGATCTGATCGAGCATGGACGCGTGTAATTAATTAATTAAGTACAAAAAGTCGAAGATATACGTACATATATACATTCTCCTCCTTATAATATTTATATTAATTATTGATCGATGATGCATCGATTATATATTACAATAATTACATAAATTAATTACCAATTAATTTTTCTCGTCTTAGTTAAGTAGTCATCATTATAATCGTCATCATCCTCGTCCCCGGTATCCGATTGCTCATCCTCCTTATCGTACTCAACATCGTCCGATGAATAACCTGAGTCCTCGTCCACGTCCTCATCCTGCTCGTCTTCTTCATCTTCTTCATTAATGGCATCGATAATCTCATCTTCAGTTAGATCTGTACAACCATCAGGCATGGGTAACCGTTCACCATCTTGAACCAGGTCCATTATATCGGAGCGGATGACAGAAATATTAGGCTCTTGATAGGCAGGAATGTCTCTTTCTGGTTCAGCAGCATCTTCAGTCGTCGCCGGTGTCTCTTCAATTGTCTCTGTATTCCATATTCCTCGGTGAGAGATATGGTTCACTATTTTCCACCCTTCACCAGCTTTCGGATCGTCGAGATAGAACACCTGCCGAACTAAGGTGGCGAGAGCGAAAGGCTCATCCTCATACCAGCTAGAGTTTGTATCGACTGATAATAGTCCCAGGTCTTCCTTTGTACTCTTGAACCATCTGCACTTGAATAGGAAAACGTTGACATCATTCCCATAACATAGCTGAACCACATATACAATAGCCCCGTAATATAGATCATTGTATTTCCCAACCGCTACCCCACTGTTTTGTGTTCTTCTTCCTTCATCTCGGGCCAATGAATGGAACTTTACACCGTTCACAAAACATCCCGGATAAATATAGTGTTTAATCGGCTTCCCTGCTAGCAAGTGCTTTGGCCATGACCACCACCCCCCGTGGTTTTCAGATTTTTGCAGATCAATCATCTGCGAAAAAGGGCAAATTAATATAAGGGTTTACTTTCTACAAACATAATCGATATGTATATAAATTACTAATTAAATACCGAGACGTACGTACGTACCCATTGGAAGAAATAATCGGGAAACTTTTTCTTAACCATTTTCTCAATCCACGCCGAACTCTTGTTTTGATTTAACGCCTGAAGCCTCTCCCTGTATGACATCATGTACGGCTCAACTTCGTCACAGTCTCGCAACACTACCCAATGTGCCTCAATAAGTTCTTCTCGTGTTAACGATTCCTTTAATACTCCTCTAAACGGTCGGACGACATTGGTGACGACAGAAAGATTGATGCGGGCACTACGATCGGAGGCAGTGGGAGGTGGTGGATCTTTGAGGTACCTGTTGCAGTAAGTAACACACTCATGCATTAGGTATGTCTCTGCTATGGAGCCATCCAGGGCCAACCTATTTTTGACGAATGACTTATACTGTCCAAGCTGTCTACAAAATCAAATGTACAATAAGAATAAGTACATATAGCTAGCTAGTAATCTCTAGTGGAACAAATTATGAATCGAAAAACCTGTATAATTAATTAGTTGTACGTACCTTTCTTGAGGATACATCCAAGTGTACTGGACCGGACCAGAAATGAGCACCTGCTCGGGCAGGTGGATCATTAGGTGAATCATGATGTCAAAGAAAGCAGGGGGAAAAATCCTCTCTAGTTTGCAAATGATGTGCACAATTTGTTGTTACAATTCCACCACATCTGACTTCTTAAATTCTCTGGCGCATAACCTCTGCCACCATCTGCACAATGCCACTATTGGTTCTACGATGTCACGAGGCAAGTATGGTCGAATTACCACTGGAATCAGACATTGCAGCATAACGTGATAGTCATGTGTCTTTAGACCAACAAACTTGTGTTGCACCTCGTCCACTGCTCCAGTTATAGTAGCTGCATACGTAGCCGGATAACGAACGCCCTTAAACCAGTGAAATACAGAACGTCTAAGTGTCGGCTTCACTGTGTAAGGTGCAGCTGGCATCTTGTTGTACACTCATTTCCTATCCCTCCTCAACCACAAGGGACGACGTAGATTCATTGATTCCAAATCTTTGCGCGCTTTTGGAGTATCTTTAGTCTTGAACTTAATATTGAGAATTGTTCCCACCACACTGTCGCACACATTCTTTTCTATGTGCATCGCGTCCATGTTTTTCCTCAGCTTCAACTTCGACCAGTAAGGGAGTTCAAAGAATATGCTCTTGTGATCCCAATAGCTCAGATCATGTGGAGGAATTGGATTGCATTTCTTTACATCCGCGTCATTGGTCTACACACCAAAGTCGAAATAACTCAACCTCTCTAAAATCTCTTCGCCCGACCAACTACGGGGTTTAGGATTGTTCTCTACCGTCCCGTCAAAATGAGCTTCATCCTGTCGCCACGGGTGGTCGTGAGGAAGCCATCTACGATGACCCAAGTAACACACCTTCCCCGCGTGCCAACTAGAGTTCACGTCGTCCAAACATATAGGATATCCATTATATCCTTTTGTCCTGCAGGCTGCCAACATCCCATACGCTGGAAAATCGCTGATCGTCCACATTACGGCAGCCCTCATCGTGAACATCGTGTCAGTGAATTTGTCATAAGTTGGGACTCCATTTTCCCACAACAGTTTCAGCTCGTCGATCAAAGGTTTGAGGTAGACATCTAAGCACTTCCCTGGAGATTTAGAACCTGGAATTAGTAAAGTAAGGAAATTAAATTCCTTGTTCATGCACATCCACGGAGGCAAGTTGTACGACATCAGAATAACTGGCCAAGTGCTGACAGCGGAGCTATTACTTCCCCAAGGATTGAATCTGTCTGTAGATAGGCCGAGTCTAACATTTCTAACCTCTACAGCAAAGTCTCCAAAATCTCTGTCGAAATGTTTGAAACCCTCCCCATCCGTGGCGTGTCGCAGGACATCGTCATCTATTCGCTTTTCTGCGTACCATCGCATCGCCTCTGCTGTGTGTAGAGACATGTACAGGCGCTGCAATCTTGGAATCAAGGGAAAATATCGAACAACTTTCACAGGAATTCTCTTTTTCAAACTCTTCCTATTCACCTGGAATCTGCACTGGCCACATACGGGACAATAGTCCAAATCTTTATACTCTTTGTAAAATAGCACACAATCATTCGGACATGCGTCAATTATCCTGTACTTTAGGCCGAGGCTGCTCAAGATATTTCTAACCTTATAATGAGATTTAGGAAGATTGTGATCATCAGGAAGCAACTTACATATTTGCTCCTGAATTTCGTCAAAAGCACTCATTGACATTTTGTGCTTCACTTTTATCTTCATTTGCTCCATCACATATTGCAACACATTCTCTCGACATCTAGGGAACACCGGGGTCTGCGCTTCAAGTAGCATCCGGTTGTACTTATCCATCTCACTGGTGTCAGTGGCCAAGCTAGCAGCGGGGAATGTGTCATCATGCTCATTAGTAGTACTGTAACCTCCGTCTTGGTGTTGGTGTCCACTATGACTACATCCCGGAAACGCATCATGGACCAAATCTGCAGTTGGGTTGCAAGCTGGGGGTCCGGCACCACTGCCGCTGGATGAGGCACCATGGTAACTGTACCCTGAGCTGAAGTCTATTGCGCTGAACTCTACTGCTTCACCATGCTCGCTCCATGTAGTGTAACTCCACATCATACCATTTTCGTACAGGTGTTGCACCATAACATTAACCTCCATATACTGACAATTAAGACATTTCTGGCACGGACACCTGAAACGCTTCTTTCCCTGACCATGTTCTATCGCAAAATTCACAAATTCGCTAATTCCATCCATATACCGGACATCACATCTATTCTTCAATTTCATCCAACTCTTGTCCATACTGCTACAAAATATTATAATTAATTAATTATTACATATATATATATATATTAATCCATTAATTTACGCTTAATTATACGTACTCGATCTACATCGATCCATCAATTACGTACGTAATTTAATCTGTATATATAGATAACATCCATGCATGTATGTACGTTTTCACTAAATATATATTAAGCAAAATTTAACTCCGTACGCACCTGCTGGCCTTCTCGATATCAGTTAATTAAGCTAGCTAGCTAGTCAGCGGAGATCCTAATTAATATCCTTCTCCTTCTCCTTCTCCTTCTCCATTCTCCTTCTTCTTCGATCTTTAAAATTTCCTGCGGGACAGAGGATGGAATGATTCGAAGAGAGTTTGGCATCGGGCTTATATAATGCTTCACTTAGACGACGGAGGTGTCGGTACGTCGTCTAAGTGGAAGTTACTAGGACCTCGGCGTGTCGGTCCGTTGTCCAGGTGATCACCTGGACGACAGAGAATACCATCTCCGTCGTCCAGGTGATCACCTGTACGACGGAGAAGACTCCGAGGTCCAGGTGGTGACCTGGACGACGGAGAATACCATCCCCGTCGTCCAGGTGATCACCTGGACGACGGAGAAGTCTCCGAGGTCCAGGTGATCACCTGGACGACGGGGATGGTATTCTCCGTCGTCCAGGTCACCACCTGGACCTCGGAGTCTTCTCCGTCGTACAGGTGATCACCTGGACGACGGAGATGGTATTCTCCGTCATCCAGGTGGTACTTGGACGACGGAGAAGTCTCCGTCGTCTAAGTGTTACTTGGACCACGGAACAATTACGTTTCCGTGGTCTAAGTGCTGTTTTCTTGTAGTGTACATGCCATGACTTTGAATTAAAGTGTAACTAAGCGTGTAAATACCCTAATCTCGACTTCATTGATTTTAGATAAAAATTTATGGACTAAGTGTTTCATCTTAAGACCTAAACCAAAGCATTAAACATGACACACAACATGCAATCAAGACTCAAAAACTTATAAACACATGGAAGATATATTGAATTCGAAAATAGCATAAAACCAAAATAAACTTGTATTCTTCACAAGCAAAGTAAAACAAATACAAGGAGAACTACGGAGTTAAGGTTCCATGTCTACACTTTTTGATTCTCGGTAAGCCCTGCAAAATCTCGAGCAGATGGAGCCTTCTGTGGAAGCGACACACCTTCTAAAGTGACTAAGCGTATATTGAAGGTATGGATGGAAGTTTGCGAGTAGGTGGTTGTGTAATTTGGCCTAGCACTTGGAGAACTTTGTGGAGGAGGGTTTGTGAGTATTTCGGCAGCAAGAGAGAATAGAATAGGTTATGATCCTCATTAGGGTTGAGCCTCTTCCATATATAGGATTTACAAAGTACGTGGTTTTCCTCACAAAACTAGGTTTTCCTACTCCACCCAGGTAGATCTAGCAGTTTGCAAATAATCGCACACTACCAGAGATGTATACCTCCAAAAGTTATGATTTTTGGCTCATTGGAAAGAAGACTTAAAGAGCTTTCCAACCTTAGGTCAATCGACATCTAACTCTTCCTAATTTTTTCCCAGTCATTCATTGAAGTTAGTTATTCTTCACAAGCAAATTCTTCTTTCCTTATTTTGATAGATTTCCTCCTCTTTTTCAACTTGAGAATCATATTCTTGACAAATCTTGTTCTCCACCAAATTGGCTAACTTGGTCTTCAATCTTGGGCGTCTTGAATGGTCTTTTGATTAGTTTGACCTATCTTGCATTTGTTCTTCTTCCAAGGATCTTCCGGAAGCTTCTTTCTCCTAGTCAACCTAGGAAGCATTTTCCTAAGACATCTTTTTCTGCTCTATAGCCGAATGGTTCTCCATCTTCTTTTGCATTCTTCACATGATTTGCATGCTTGTTGGCTCCTTTATTCCGTCTATTTTGGTCAACACCTGAAAATAATAAGATAAGTAAAAACTAATACTAAGTAAATAACATAGTGAAAATGTTGAGAATAACACAGTAATTAACACACCTAAAATGCATAGATCGATACTATCTCTTTATGAATCAGAAACCACCTAAGTTGCTGCAGCAGCTTCAACGTTGGAAAGCGCCACCAGAAGGCCGCTATTGTGTTAGTATGGATGAGACTTTTGACCGAGCTTCTACTAGAGGAGGGGTGGGAATTGTTGTCTGGGTCTTGTTTGGACGCTTCATTATTAGGGTGGCTCAAAGTATAGAGGGGCAATTCGTTGACCAATTCGTTGCCTAAAAACTTCAACAAGTGGTATCAAAGCCTATGTTTCGGCCTAGGTATTATCTAGTATGCCTTCAAGGGTAACAAGGTATCATGTCGAGGCTTGATCGAAAAAACAACTTTAGCATGTGACAAGTTTAGGTATCAAGGATAGTCTATCAAAAGCTTCAATTTGGATGGGTACTTGAAGCAATGAATTTAGATAAGTTTAAAAGCTTCGATCTAAGATCAAGCATAATAAAGGAGCAATCAACAAAGAAAAATCTGGAATATCTTGAAAAGCTTCACTTGGAGAAGTCGCTCACAAATCACATATTGTAAAAACTTCTTTGCAAAATTATCTCAATGATTTTAAAAGAATGCTCTATCTCCAAATAGTTAAACTTGGAGGTGACTATGAGAAAATAAGACAATATCTTAATTCTCTAGCATTACTTCCAATAGAAATATGATCACTTGGTGATGACAATGTTTCACAGGAAGTAGAGTATAGTCCTCGATGAAGTTATACTGACCCTTCTCTCCGATGAAAAGAGGAGAAAAACTGGAGATGGTAGATATGTGGATACAAAAGTTCCCTAAGCTAGAGGAGAGAGAGAGAGAGAGAGAGACCACGAAAAGGGGTACATTGTGACGTACTGCCTTAAGTTGTGGAAGAAAGATGATGGCAATAAGAAAAATGAATATCTCAAGGAACAATTTCAACAACCTTTATGCAATATGGCGATGATGTTCTTAAGGCAACGTCATGTTCTAGTATGTCTATTGAAGATGCTTGGGTTCTTAATTCTTGTTGTTCCTTCCACATAGGTCTATATAGGAATTTTATACATCAACAATGGAAAGGTGAATTTGGATGTTATTAAATTTCTGAAAGGACCCAACCACGGTTTAGCTCCCTAAACCGGAATCAAACCCTTTCGAAAACATGAACCAACAAAAACCGTAGAAATTTTGGCAGAGTTTCGTTACTAACGTGGAATTACCATTACCTGCACGCGGAAAATACACTTCATCCTATGCCACAAAAATCAAACCGTGGGCACCAATCCCATCCGGATTTCTCAATATATCAACAGTAAAGTAAAACAATAAATATATCTATACTTTACTGAAATCCGGAGTAAAATCGTATAGCATAAACAACAGACTACTCAGAGCGACCTCTAATGTATAAACATATACGTATACTACAGTAGGTAGAACAATAAACCTACTGGAAGAAATAAGGTAGCTCGAGCACTAAGCCTCCGACCACGACGTACGACACCAGAGCCTGAACTGAAAACTGGGCACGGAAACCGAAAAGCCCAGGGGAAAGACATGAAACACGTTAGAGTGAGTGGAAGAAAATAAATGTCTTTCACCAGTTAATATATATGTTAAAAATAACATATGCGAGTCCAGGTAAATAAAACAACATAGTACACGAGGTAAAACTCACACTCCTCCAGTGTACTGAGAATGCAAGTAAAAATCCCACGGGGTCACTCATGGACACCTCCGTGCTAGTACAGTCCGAATCACGAGGTCCTTAGTCCCCGTGATTCTAAGCCAGAAATGGCCTCGGTTCTGGGGAAACGCCCCTTACCGGTCAGGTCGGGGTAACGACGCCCCTCCTGGCGCCTTACCATCGGGGATCAGCCGAGAGGCAAGTGTATCGATACAACAACGTAACTGAGACTGTACTCTGTGAAAACCAAATCATAAACAGTTCGATGCAAATGCATGAAACAGCATATAAGTGTATGTATATTCGTATACGTATATCCGTTTAAGTATAATCGTATAATCGTAAAACACATGCTCATGTAATCCGAAATCTCATACGCATGCTCAAGTTCGTAAATCATATAAAAGACTCGCAAGAATTCTGTGAAAAGAAATTGTCCACTCACAGACTAAGGTAACGCGATATGCGTTAACCCGTGATCTGGCGGAAAGTCCCTCGCCAAATGAACGATCACGAACACCTGAATAATCACAATAACCATTTCTCAAAATCATAATTCGACAATTCAAGAAAAATCACGAGAAACCACCGTTCTTGGAAACACGTAATCCGATAACGACAAACTGTCGGAAATCCAGAAATCACACCTCAATACCGCGCTGTACTTTCGGATGCTCAACTTGAAAAATGAACCTCCCCACTGCGATCGGGGCGCGATTTCGAGTAAAATGACATGCAACTTGTCGAAAATCCCAAAAAGTCAAACTTTGATCGCCGTTGACCACCGCCCTCGGCGGCACCGCCACCAAACTGAAAATTTTCCGGCGGAGCAACTCTTATTCCACTCAAAATCATCCACTGAGCAACTTTGTCAACTGCAACAAAGGCCAATTCTATCTCTAACTAGCTCAATTTCATGATAAACCGAATTGGTACCAAATTTTCCAATCCAAAATTCTCCACACACAAGCAAAATTAGATCACCATACCTATATGATTAGAATCAGGGTGAAGAGGGCTACAAAACCCAGTCCAAATTGTAGCTCGAATCGGCCAATTTCATGCACCCCGAATTCACACAAAAACCACCTATTTCTTGCCAGAAAATCGAGCTCCTCCGGAAAGCCACGCCGTGCGTGGTGTCTGGAAACAAGATCGGGACACCGAGACGAATTGAATGGGACCGGAGGCAAGCCGTGGGGTGGCCGGAATCCCCACGCCGCCATGGAGCACCGTGAGCCACCGTCGAACTCACTCCTCCACCGTGTTGACCAGTCAACATAGTCAACACATTAATGCCTCATTTGACTTTCCAAAACAGGTAAGTTACTATTTATAACTTGCCCAAAAAGGAAACTCTCATATTTATCCATTTCAACAAACATCAAACACACGTAACTTTCTCGTCGTGATTCCGATTCCGATAATTCTCGCGGCAACAAACTCGACTCGATGTATTCTTCAATTGTCACCCGAAGTCAAACACATCGACCATACGGATAAAAAGTCAACTGTTCAAACCAACACATATTTAATTCGACTAAACAATCAACAATCGGAAATATTCACAACTAAATCTTCGTAACTCAGAATAATGCTCCGGAAGTTCCCACGAACTCGAAATTAAATTCTCGACAACTTTCGTGAAGGAACCGAAACCAAATTCTCTTTCGATAATTTAGTCGCTAAGAGCACCACCATTTAAATCCGAATTTCAAATATTCATATTTAATTCCTCGGTCGTCCAAATAACGATCCGGAATCGCCCACGAACTCGAAATCACACGTACAATGACTCTCGAGAAGAGACCCAGCTCCAATTCTCGGCCAATGATTAAGTCGTTAACAAATCTGGCAATTCCAACAACTGTCGGAAATCTGCGATTACGCAGTAACTCACGTATACAGCTGATCATACTGCTGATTCTGGTCCGGGTCGTCACAAATCCACCCCCCTTAAAAAAAATTTGACCTCGAAATTTCTAAGTCTGCCGACTAAATGTAGGAGCACTACCTCTGCATACTACTCAACTCTCAAGTGGCTACGTCAACTGAACAACTCTAACAACAGATTCCACAATAGGAGATAGCTCCGTGCTGAAATCCCTGTACCCACAAATCTCGAATCTGAACTGGCTCCACACAATCGCCAAGTGTTCCTGCATAAGGAACAGATAGGGTACACAACACGTAGCAAACCTGAAACATAGTTCCGCCACACGGAACACAACACACATAAAAGCCAACACTATAGGCGACGCCGAACTATACGGCACAACACACACTCGCCTATAACCACATACGGATCAAAACCACATGGCAAATCACAACTCAGTCTACACACATCAACATAACTCACACACTCATAACAACATAGCTCAAACATCAAACTCGGGCAATAATCAACCCATTTCCGCTAATCCGAAAGTCTGTGGTAGCACATTCCACAAAATCCGAATCAAATGTCAACTCAGACTCAAACCAAACTCTCTCTCCAGCACAATGGAGTACAGCATCGTTCCTCAAAACAACATCAAAACTATAGTGGTCCACAAACTGGTACTGTATGCACTCTCAAACAAGTGAAACTGCTGGTCCCAAACCCTCCGGAACGGCAATACCAAGGTCCACAATATGCCCTCCAAGGTCTGAATAGTCCTCAAAGATCGCCAACCAATCTGAGGATAAGAACCGGTACTAACTCGTAATCTGGTCCCCTATGCTCGCTGCAAAGCTCGTCAACACTTTGTTGTAGCTGATTACCTCGACCAGCAAACTGGGACACAGGTACACCACATAGATGGACAATCTCCGTCAAACACAGCTATGCCAGCCTGCCACTGTAATCATCTCCGAAAGTATAAGGAAATGTACTGAGTTCATCAAATGATCCACAAGGCCTAACAACTGGTATCACAAACCAAAGTGCATACAAACACACAAGATCACAGCGATAAATGCCACGTCTAACCGGAAATCTCGAGTGGCTGACACTTCTCGGCAAGTCTCTGCCTCCTAGCCATCGCCAATTGACAAATGTGGCATCTGCACACACAAGCAGCTACATTGCTCTTCATGTTGCATCTCGAGTAGTAAACTCGAAGTATCGGACACATCTCCGCACCACTAGCGCCAAACGCGCGCAAAACAATGAGCTTCAACATCATCACACTCGAACTCAGCTTCCGTAGTGCAACTCGGCTAACACGGAAACTCGAGCCACACACACATGAAACACTAAAGCTCCCGACTTTCAACTGAATGCATCAGCAACAACGTCCCAGACGGATGGTCAAAGTACAACCTCTAGCCTTTCCCGAACAAGCTCAAAAGTTCAGCCATGGTCGTTAGTCAACCCCATACATCTACACTGCCTCAAGCCCAAATCTGGTCGAAAATGCATGTGGATGAAACTCAAGTGATCAGTGTACGTCCTACACTGCGCTGCACGTCATAGCTGTAGTGTCTCAAACTCTTCGATGCTAACATAAAGACAGCTACACCCAATACTATACACAGGATACATAGCCTCATAAAGTTTTCAATGCCTGAAATCATGAGCCATCGCTCCGCTACACCGCATCAAAACACAACCAAATCCAAACCTCGATGCATCGCCGTAATCCACGAACTCGTCGCAGTCGACAGGTAAAGTCAAAACCGAAACAACGGTCAACCATCCTGCAGGAGTAAGTAACTCTCCTCGCGAGCATCGAACCACTCGAACTAGACGCCTTCTTCATCAATCCGGAAAGTAGAGTGGCGATCCGGGAAAATCCTACACAAGCTGTCAATCATAGCCTGCCAAACCCAAGAGACTCCCGATCTCTGGTACAGTGGTAGGTCAACCCCAAATCAACACAGCTTCTAACTGGTCAGGATCCACGCCAACTCCCTCGGATAACATCACACAGCCCAAAATCTTCACGCTAATCAACCATAACTCACACTTGTTGAGCTTTACCAACAACTGATCATCTCATAAGGGCTGCAAAACCGCTCGCAATTATTTCAAGTGCTGGCCCACACTCCTGGAGTACATCAGGATGTTGCTGACGAACATGACCGCAACTCGTCCAGAAACCGTCTGAACACCTGGTCCATCAAGTCTGTAAAAACTACGGGGCATTGGTCAACCAAACAGCGTGACCAAAAACTCCTGATGTCCATACCAAGATCCGAAAGATATCCAAACCACATCTGACTCATCAAACCCCAACTGATGGTATCCGGACTCGAGATCAATCTTCAAAAAGACTGAAACTCTCGCGAGCCGATCAAACCAGTCATCAATCCAAAGTGAAGGATACTCGCTCTCCTCTGAAGCGAATCAGGCTTCGGTAGTCAATGCACCACCACGTCGAACCAACCAACATCCGTACACACAATGCAAGAGCACACCACGCAAATACGCAGAATCGCATGAAATCTCCTGAAACCTCCTCCAGCAACTCCTGGAGTCGAACCTGTAGCTCTAACAGCTCTGCTGGCTCCGAACGACAAGACGTCGGTAAAATGAGTCCAGCGCCCGGTACAAGCTTAATAGTGTAGTCGGTTTCCCAAACTGGAGGGATACCTGGTACTCTTCTGGCACACACCTGAAAACTCGGGAACCACCTCAACATCACCGATGTCGGGCACAGCAACCGTAGTATCCACATCATAAGCTAAGCAAGCAACACAATCCATTTCCATCATCCGCTCGACCATCATCGTGAAATAGTATCTCGGGAAAATCTGGTCGTCGAAACACAACCTCCTTCTCGAGGCACTCAAACACAGCCAAATGCATCGTCAGTAAGTCCATACTCATAGTCACATCAAAACCACGATGTCTAGCTATAACAGATTCGCGGCTAAGCTATATCCTCCAACAAAGATCTCGCAACCTCCGGATGGATGCAACACT
The DNA here is from genome assembly GCA_946800695.1 of Geum urbanum. Classification (NCBI taxonomy): domain Eukaryota; kingdom Viridiplantae; phylum Streptophyta; class Magnoliopsida; order Rosales; family Rosaceae; genus Geum; species Geum urbanum. The sequence goes on along the minus strand of OX327008.1, from coordinate 12,190,724 downwards.
CTCCAAAACCTCGGAAGTGGAGATGTAGGTACAATAACCATGGATATCAAACATCAGCAACCTCGGAGAAAAGTCTATCCTCAAACAAGGTCATGGCACGAACTCCGACATGCCCAACAAGCCGCCCACATCAATCGCGACTTGCTGAATAACTCATCAAAATGATACATTGATCAGACTTCAGGAACAGCATCATGACCTCCTTGTGAACTCTGAGCTGTCGAACCGCTAAAACAGCTAGCTGAGGGCGCTCCCTCGTAACGTGACCCTCCTAGCCACCGAAATAGCAACTGAAAGTGCTCCACGAACACAAATCACCGCAACACCTGCTGCGTGATAGGATCACCAACGATCGCCCAAAATCATGCCACAGGAGCAAGTCCGCTACACTGTGATCTCCACCATCGACAAACGGATCCTCTGCTTGATCTGATGACCCTCGACATAATCGAAAAGGTCATAGCCTGTTGAAGTCACTGATCCCGAAGTATCGGAACTCAACCTCATCAAAATCTCGATTAAGTCCACTTTCCTCAAACCATCACATCGGGAACCGCGTACACCTTTCCTTCTCAATAGCCTCGCCTCTGAGTGCAGCATACTAAGCTCCTCACGGTTATCTCGAGGCACATCAATCAGACTCTCTCTGATACACAGGTTCAAACTTATCTCGAACCTTGTGCATAGCTCCTTCTGAAGCCACATAGCATGTGCACACAAGGACAAACATCTGAACAATGCATCTCTGCCTCAGGTGGGTAAACACTCCACATTCGATTGCTGGGTAGCCTGCCAAAACCATTACCGTATAAACAATACCCTGAAAGTAGGCCATGGAGTCGCAACAGGAACTCACACAATATCAGCCCACCAAATACAACAATCTGACTCAGGCAAACATCAACTGCCACAAATCTCAGCTCTGAGGCAACAGGTAGACGCTAATACACACATAACCAGGCAAACCGTGCCACACAATTCTCTAATCTTTGAATGCTCATCCAAACCCGCAGTTCACTGGCAAATTACGCGTCGATTGATCCTCAATAGGATCCACAACCAAAACGACACTGAAAGCACGTCAGGAGGCATCCTAATGAATAAAACATCGTTCACAACAAGTGGAACGTAATCATGGAACTTTAAATATTTGAAAGTATACAACACCCGAAATATTGATGAGTATCCGCCGGCCGGTCGGGTCACCATTCCAGACATGCAGTACATTCTCAAATATCCTTAGTAAACACGACTACAGAAGTCTACAGAACCTATAACCTAATGCTCTGATACCAAGTTGAAAGGACCCAACCCCGATTTAGCTCCCTCAACCGGAATCAAACCCTTTTGAAAACACGAACCAATAAAAACCGTAGAAATTTTGGCAGAGTTTCGTTACTAACGTGGAATTACCATTACCTGCACGCGAAAAATACACTTAATCCTATGCCACAAAAATCAAACCGTGGGCACCAATCCCATATGAATTTCTCAATATATCAACAGTAAAGTAAAACAATAAATATATCTATACTTTACTGAAATCCGGAGTAAAATCGTATAGCATAAACAACAGATTACTCAGAGCGACCTCTAATGTATAAACATATACGTATACCACAGTAGGTAGAACAATAAACCTACTGGAAGAAATAAGGTAGCTCGAGCACTATGCCTCCGACTACGATGTGCGACACCAGAGCCTGAACTGCAAACTGGGCACGGAAACCGAAAAGCCCAGGGGAAAGACATGAAACACGTTAGAGTGAGTGGAAGAAAATAAATGTCTTTCACCAGTTAATATATATGTTAAAAATAACATATGCGAGTCCAGGTAAATAAAACAACATAATACACGAGGTAAAACTCACACTCCTCCAGTGTACTGAGAATGCAAGTAAAAATCCCACGGGGTCACTCATGGACACCTCCGTGCTAGTACAGTCCGAATCACGAGGTCCTTAGTCCCCGTGATTCTAAGCCAGAAATGACCTCGGTTCTGGGGAAACGCCCATCACCGGTCAGGTCGGGGTAACGACGCCCCTCCTGGCGCCCTACCATCGGGGATCAGCCGAGAGGCAAGTGTATCGATACAACAACGTAACTGAGACTGTACTCTGTGAAAACCAAATCATAAATAGTTCGATGCAAATGCATGAAACAGCATATAAGTGTATGTATATTCGTAAACGTATATCCGTTTAAGTATAATCGTATAATCGTAAAACACATGCTCATGTAATCCGAAATCTCATACGCATGCTCAAGTTCGTAAATCATATAAAAGACTCGCAAGAATTCCGTAAAAAGAAATTGTCCACTCACAGACTAGCGTAACGCGATATACGTTAACCCGTGATCTGGCGGAAAGTCCCTCGCCAAACGAACGATCACGAACACCTGAATAATCACAATAACCATTTCTCAAAATCATAATTCGACAATTCAAGACAAATCACGAGAAACCACCGTTCTCGGAAACATGTAATCCGATAACGACAAACTGTCAGAAATCTGGAAATCACACCTCAATACCGCGCTGTACTTTCGGATGCTCAACTCGAAAAAAAAACCTCCCCACTGCGATCGGGGCGCGATTTCGAGTGAAATGACATGCAACTTGTCGAAAATCCCAAAAAGTCAAACTTTGACCGCCGTTGACCACTATTGACCACCGCCCACGGCGGCGCCGCCACCAAACTGAAAATTTTCCAACGGAGCAACTCCTATTCCACTCAAAATCATCCACTGAGCAACTTTGTCAACTGCAACAAAGGCCAATTCTATCTCTAACTAGCTCAATTTCATGATAAACCTAATTGGTACCAAATTTTCCAATCCAAAATTCTCCACACACAAGCAAAATTAGATCAACATACCTATATGGTTAGAATCAGGGTGAAGAGGGCTATAAAACCCAGTCCAAATTGTAGCTTGAATCGGCCAATTTCATGCAACCCGAATTCACACAAAAACCACCTATTTCTTGCCGGAAAATCGAGCTCCTTCGGCGAGCCACGCCGTGCGTGGTGGCTGGAAACAAGATCTGGACACTGAGACGAATTGAATGGGACCGGAGGCAAGCCGTGGGGTGGCCGGAATCCCCACGCCGCCATGGAGCACCGTGAGCCACCGCCGAACTCACTCTTCCACCGTGTTGACCAGTCAACATAGTCAACACATTAATGCCTCATTTGACTTTCCAAAATAGGTAAGTTACTATTTATAGCTTGCCCAAAAAGGAAACTCCCATATTTATCCATTTCGACAAACATCAAACACACGTAACTTTCTCGTCGTGATTCCGATTCCGATAATTCTCGCGGCAACAAACTCGACTCGATGTATTTTTCAATTATCACTCGAAGTCAAACACATCGACCATACGGATAAAAAGTCAACTGTTCAAACTAACACATATTTAATTCGACTAAACAATCAACAATCGGAAATATTCACAACTAAATCTTCGTAACTCAGAATAATGCTCCGGAAGTTCTCTCGAACTCGAAATTAAATTCTCGACAACTTTCGTGAAGGAACTGAAACCAAATTCTTGTCCGGTAATTTAGTCGCTAAGAGCACCACCATTTAAATCCGAATTTCAAATATTCATATTTAATTCCTTGGTCATCCAAATAACGATCCGGAACCTCCCACGAACTCGAAATCACACGTACAACGACTCTCGAGAAGAGACCCAGCTCCAATTCTCGGCCAATGATTAAGTCGTTAACAAATCTGGCGATTCCAACAACTGTCGGAAATCCGCGATTACGCAGTAACTCACGTATACAGCTGATCATACTGCTTATTCTGGTCCGGGTCGTCACAATTTCACTAAAAACATATGAGAATCTAATCTTAACTGGTGTACTTGGCTCCAAATGTAACAAAATTGTGACTGAATGTTGAGTTTTGAAAGTCGTAATGGAAGATCTTGAGTGGTTGTGTGGAAAGATGGTAAACAATTTATACGTTTGCAATGAAACACTCTAATAGGTGGAGCTATTATAGGGTAATGTACGTGGAGTCAAAATTTACATGTTGGTCCTGAAAAGAACTTAAGCAAGCGAGACTTGTAAATAAGTAAGAAGAGTGACAACCTTATATCACAAACTTGTTACAATCAAGGGGAAATAAATCTTCTTGGAGATGGAAACTGTAATATCCCAACCTTTTCGTAAAACTTCTTGTATTTTGTGATAACTTGAGTTCGATTTAGTGAGCATGGTAAATATTTTTAATCAACAATAAATATCACTAGAAATATGGTTGACTTATCAATATATTGACTATATGGATTGATTTAGTTGACGAAAGTCATGGTATTCATCAAGGCGAGTCTGTAGATGTGATGACATGAATCAGAATTAGCACATTAATCGGCCTAATCTGCAAGGTTACGAGTAATCACAGTTTTTCGTAAATTAATCGAATTGGCGGTTCGGTTCACGACTTAATTATCGGGCGAGAATTTGAGTTCAGTCTCTTCGCGAGAATTGTAGTACGCGTGATTTTGAGTTCATGGGCGGTTTCGGATAATTGTTTCGATAACTGAGGAATATTTTATGAATATTTGAAATCGCGTAATTTCGTCGTGTTTTTCCATTTGAGTATGAGTTATCCGAAACGTGGATGTGATTCGTTTTGGACCATTGATCGTACTGAGCCACGAGTATAAATATTGGAATTGTCGAAAAATTGTCGAAAAACACTGTTTTGGAAGTTTGACCGTCATTTGACCGAGAATTGACCGTTGACCCGAGTTGACCGAGGGAGAAACCGTACCCCCATTTGACTCGCCGGCGACTTTCCATTTCCGGCCACTTCCCGCTCCGATTTGGGTATGGTTCGATTCTCCTCTTGATTTCTCATGGATTAGAACTTTGATTTGTGAATTTTGGTGTGGTATTGAGGGAGAACGAGAAGCTTGAAGTTGTGTGGTTTCGGGGTCGACGGACGTTGGTGCTCCGGCCACGGTGGTGGCCGAAGATTAGGAGGGTTTGGTTCGTGGGGCCACGACGGAGCCTTTGGGAGTGGCATCGAGGGCCGCCGTGCGCCGTGGCCGGAGTTCCAATGGGAATCCGAATCGCCGGCCGGTTTGTGATTTTTGTGATTTTCGAGCTATTTTCTGGTGGATTGAGTGGGAATTGGAGGTTGTTGTAATGGAGAGTTGTGTTGGGCTCGAGGAGAACTAGAAAACTGGGCTTTCCTAGTCGGGAAATTCCTGCGGTGACGGCGCGCCTCCGCTGGCGACGGCGGTCAACGGTCGAGCTCCGATGAGACATTCACTTTTTGAATTTTAACAAGTTTTATGTCGTTTTTCTCGTAATCGCACCCTGATCATCGCCTTGAGGTTTTCAAGTTGATTTGGAAATCGGATTTTTAAGTCGAGGGTTTATGTGGAGTATTTGGGGGTTTTCGTGGATTATTTTGTATCTGAGTTATATGTTTCCAGAAATGGTTGATTTCGAAGGTGTGGTACAAAATAATGAATTTTGATTTTGATCAGTTATATTTTGTGATTATTCAGGGGATCGAGATCGTACGTTGGGCGAAGGATCTTCCGCCGGATCTCGTGATTAGCGCGTTTTCGCGCTGTGCTATCTGTGAGTGGACATTTATTTACACTGTCGTAGCGAGTTCTTGATTTTAGTATTTATTTCCAATACGGTATTGAGATTATTTATTTTTTTTGGAGGTATTGTTTTATGTTTTATATGGTGATGACATTTACTTAGCATCGATGCATTGGCTACTCGGCTGATCATCGGTAGTCCAATTCCAGGGTTGAGAGATTCCCCTGATGTGCCTACTAGGCTTGAGAGATTCGCCTAGTCTATCACCGTCGGGCTTGAGAGATTCGCCTGACTCCTCCATTCATTTTAAGAACTCGCATTGTTTTTATATTATATAAATGGTGAAAGGTATATGATTATTTTCGTCCACTCACTCTAACGTTTTTATTTGCCTTTCCCCTGGGATTTTCGGTTTCCGTGTCCAGTTTGCAGTTTGGATTCTGGTGTCACACGTCGCAGTCAGAGGCTTAGTGTTCGAGCTACCTTTCTTTTCCTATAGGTTTCTTGTTTAGCCTACTGTTGTATATTTATGTATATATATACACTAGAGGTCGCTCTGATTACTCTACTGTTATACTTTCATATGATTTTTCCCCGGATTTCTGTAAAGTACAGTTTTGCTTATTACTTTACATTATTGTTATGATATTGAGAAATCCGGTTGGGATTGGTGCCCACGGTTTGGCTTTTGTGGCATAGGTTGAAGTGTGTTTTCGGGTGTAGGTTAATGGTAATTCCATGATATAGTGAAACTCTGCCAAAATTTCTATAAGTTTTGCAAGTTTGTGTTTTCAGAAGGGGTTTGATTCCGGTTTAGGAAACTAAATCGGGATTGGGTCATTTGAGCTTGGTATCAGAGCATTAGGTTGAGTATGTACAGCATGTCTAGAGCGATGACCTAACTGGCCAGCGGTTACTCATCAATGCTTCGGGTGTTGTGTGTTCTCAAATGTATGAAGTTTCATGATTACGTTCCTTGTGCTTGTGATTAATGCTTTTCTTGTATCATTAGGATGCCTCCTAGACGTGGTTCCCGTGTTAATAGGGATGTGGATCCTGATGAGGATCGCCAGACGCATGACTTGCTTATGCGAGTATTGCGTTTGAAGGAGCATTTTTACCCTGTGGTCAAAGCTCGAACTGCTGGAGCGACTATTTTCTCGGGTTGAGCTGATCCGGAGATGTGTGAGGCATGGTTGGTTCATGTTGAACGAGTTTGTAAGCGTCTGCGTTTCACTCCTGAGCAAATGAAAGTGGCAGCAGTTGGTTTACTTGAGTCTGATGCATACTTCTTGTGGGTTAACACCGATAGAGTTCCGGTTGATACTCCGTGGACACTGTTCAGGGATTTGTTTATGCAGAGGTACTTCAACCAGGCTATACAGCAGCAGAAGTATGAGGAGTTCACTAATTAGAGACAGGGCAGCATGTCAGTACTTGAGTACCAGGACATATTTACTCACTTATCTCGGTTTGCTCGTAACATGGTGGCTACAGAGGAAGCCAAGTGCTGAAGATTTGAGCTAGGTTTGAACTTGAACATCAAGGGGACACTGACTACGATGCCTCGGAACAACTTTGATGAGTTTGCGAGTGCTGCACTTCGAGGCGAGGATATCGAGAAGGAAAGGCAGATGAGATTCTAGTCTCGACGATTTGAGGAGGGTGGACCGAGTCAGGGACCTTCCAAGAGGCTGAGTTCTGACACCTTTGGATCGACATCATCATCTGGCAGTTGACCATATAGACCACCAGCTAGTTTAGCTAGACAGAGACAGAGATGGAGGAGGGATCGACCACAGAGACTGCAGTCTAGTGGGAGTTCGGGCGGTTCCAGCTATCCTCGACGGACCGATGGCACTTTTACTATACTAGGGAGTATCCACTATGTAATCTCTGCAACATGCATCATCTTGGTCCATGTTAGCGAGGCCCTATCGTTTGTTATCGTTGTGGCCAAGAGGGTCACTATGCGAGGGAATGTTTCCAGCTTGCTGGTGTTGGTGGCCAGGCAGCTCAGAGTTCCGAAAGAGAGCGAGGTACCACTTCTGGGGCTCGACCAGTACAGTCTTCTGGTCAAGGTGGACAGCAGAGTCACCCTCATTGTGGACGACCAGCCGGGCAGGCCAGGGTTCATGCCATGTCTTTGCGTGAGGGCAGAGCTTCATCAGAGGTTGTTATATGTACGTTGCATGTTTTTGTCTATCTAGTACTTACTTTGCTAGATCTAGGTGCTACGCATTCATTCATATCATATAGATTATCATCTTTAGCTACTATGCCTGCATCTCCACTTCCGGGGTTATGGAGAGTATTGTATCCGCCCGGTGAGGTTGTGAGTATTGGTTGGGTATATAGGGATTGTGAGATCTTTGTTGGAGGTCATAGTTTAGCCGCGGATTTGTTATTGCTAGATATCGTAAACTTTGATGTGATTTTGGGTATGGACTTCTTGGAGACACATTGGGCTATGTTCGATTGTCACAAGAAGGAGGTTGTGTTTCACCGCCCAAGTTTTCCAGAGATACTGTTTCGCGGTGAGAAGAATACTTCATTGCCATGTGTGATTTCAACGATGAAGGCTGAACGGATGATGAAGAAGGGTTGTGTTGCTTACTTAGCTCATGTTGTGGTTACTGCGGCTGCTGTACCAGACATTGGTGACATTGAGGTGGTTTCCGAGTTTCCAGATGTGTTTCCGGAAGAGTTACCGGGTATTCCTCCAGTTCGGGAAATCAATTTCATCATTGAGCTTTTACCGGGCACTGGACCCATATCTCAGGCACCTTATCGTATGGCGCGAGCAGAGTTGAAAGAGCTACAGATTTAACTTCAAGAGTTGCTGGAGAAAGGTTTCATACGACCTAGTGTATCACCATGGGGTGCTCCTGTACTGTTTGTGCGGAATAAGGATGGTTTCATGCGATTATGTATTGATTGCCGGAAGCTGAATCAAGTCACCGTGAAGAACAAGTATCCGTTGCCGCGGATTGATGACTTGTTTAATCAGCTCAAGGGAGCTTCAGTCTTTTCGAAGATTGATCTCAGGTCCGGATATCATCAGTTGAGGATCAGAGAGTTAGATGTGGCCATGACAACTTTCAGATCACGGTATGGGCATTATGAGTTCTTGGTTATGCCGTTTGGGTTTACCAATGCCCCTGCAGCTTTTATGGACTTGATGAACCGGGTGTTCAGGCGGTTTCTGGACAAGTTTGTGATTGTGTTCATTGACGACATCCTGATTTATTCCAGGAGTGTGGGCCAGCACAAGAAGCATTTGCGAGTTGTTTTTCGAACTTTAAGAGATAATTAGCTGTTTGCGAAGTTCAGCAACTGTGAGTTTTGGTTGGATAACGTGAAGTTTTGGGTCACGTGATATCAGCTGAGGGAGTCAGCGTGGATTCTGACAAGATAGAAGCCGTGTTGAATTGGAGTAGACCTACCACCGTACCAAAGATCATGAGTTTCTTGGGTTTGGCAGGTTATTATCGGCGCTTTGTGCAGGATTTTTCACGGATTGCCACTCCACTTACTAGATTGCCAAAGAAATGCGTCAATTTCGAGTGGTTCGATGCATGTGAGGAGAGTTACTTGCTCTTGAAGAAAAAGTTGACTACTGCACTGGTTCTGACTCTACTTGACGACAGTGGAGAGTTTGTGGTTTACAGCGATGCATCAAAATTGGGACTTGGTTGTGTTTTGATGCAGCATGGCAGAGTGGTGGCTTACGATTCCAGGCATATGAAACCACATGAAGTCAATTATCCTACCCATGATTTGGAGCTGGCTGCTATTGTATTAGCCTTGAAGAGTTGGAGACACTACTTGTACGGAGCTCAGTGCAAGATATACACAGATCACAAGAGTCTCACCTATTTGCGCACGCAGCCAAACTTGAATATGAGACAGCGCAGATGGATGGAGTTGATCAATGACTATGATTGCACCTTTGAGTACCATCTAGGGAAGGCTAATGTTATTGCTTATGCACTCAGTCAAAAATCCAGAGCTTCATTGTTTCATGTGTGTATGGCCAGAGTTTCCACGTTTGCCGAGTTACGGGCTACGGGAGCTGAGTTTGAGTGGGATTATGATGGAGCCTTGTTGGCTAGCTTCCAGGTTCGACCGGTATTGGTTAACCAGGTGCGGGAAGCTCAGGATGCGGATTCCTATTTGTTGGATAAGAAGACCATGATTCGGAATGGTGTACCAACAGAGTTTCGATTGAGTGATAATGGTACATTACTATTCAGAGGCAGATTATGTGTACCCAGGGATGAGATTTTGAAGAAAGAAATTTTAGACGAAGCTCATTGTTCTGCGTATGAGATGCATCCCGGCGGTACGAAGAGGTTTCGTACACTCCGAGCTTATTACTGGTGGCAAAATATGAAGAGGGAGATTGCCGCATATGTGAGCAGATATCTTATTTGTCAGCAGGTTAAAGCAGAGAGACAGAAACCTGCGGGAAAGCTACAGCCCTTGGAGATTCTGGTTTGGAAGTGGGAGCACATTACCATGGATTTCATGTCTCAGTTACTGCGTACTTCGGCTGGTAATTCTGGTATTTGGGTTATCGTAGATCGATTGATGAAATCCGCTCATTTTCTTGCACTTCCGGGGAAGATTTCAGTGGGCAGATTGGAAAAACTGTATTTGGCGGAGATCGTTCGTCTGCATGGTGTGCCTGTATCCATTGTTTCTGACCAAGACAGTCAGTTTACTTCAGAGTTCTGGCAGGCATTGCAGCGAGCCTTGGGTACCAGATTACATTTAAGTACAGCTTTTCATCCTCAGACTGATGGGCAGTCTGAAAAGACTATTCAGACCCTCGAGGATATGCTGCGGTCTTGTGTTTTGCAGTTTAAAGGGAATTGGGATCAGCAACTACATTTGATTGAGTTTGCTTACAACAACAGTTATCAGGCCATTATTGATATGGCACCGTATGAGGCTCTATACGGGAGGCAGTGCCGCACTCCATTGTGTTGGAGTGAGGTGGGCGAGCGATGGCTTATTGGCCCTGATCTGGTGAAGAGCACCACGGAGGATATTCAGATTATCCGGGACAGAATGAAGATTGCCCAGGATCGCCAGAAGAGTTATGCGAACGTGAGAAGAAAAAATCTCGAGTTCGAAGTAGGCGATTGGGTCTTCCTGAAACTATCTCTTTGGAGGGAAGTTGTGCGTTTCAGGAAGCGTGGCAAGCTTCGACCATGGTATATTGGCCCGTACGAGATTACAGAGAGGGTTGGTGCCGTGGCTTACAGATTAGAGTTACCTTCTGAGATGGCTCGAGTACACAATGTTTTCCATGTCTCAAAGCTGCGGAAATACATTTCAGATCGATCACATGTGTTAGCACCACATCAGCTTGAATTCCTATCGACGTAAGCAGGAGTTGAGGCACCATGTCATACTGCTTATGAAGGTCTTATGGAAGAATCAATTAGTTGAGGAGGCCACCTGGGAGACCGAGCAGCGTATGCGGGAGTAGTATCCTCATCTGTTCACCTAGCAGGTACGTAAATTTCGAGGTCGAAATTTTTTTTAAGGGGGGTAGATTTGTGATGACCCGAATCAGAATTAGCACGTTAATCGGCCTAATCTGCGAGGTTACGAGTAATCACAGTTTTTCGTAAATTAATCGAATTGGCAGTTCGGTTCACGACTTAATTATCGGGCGAGAATTTGAGTTGAGTCTCTTCACGAGAATTATAGTACGCGTGATTTCGAGTTCATGGGCGGTTTCGGATAATTGTTTCGATAACTGAAGAATATGTTATGAATACTTGAAATCGCGTAATTTCGTCGTGTTTATCCGTTTGAGTTTGAGTTATCCGAAACGTGGATGTAATTCGTTTTGGACCATCGATCGTATCGAGCCGCGAGTATAAATATCGGAATTGTCAGAAAATTGTCGAAAAACACTGTTTTGGAAGTTTGACCGTCGTTTGACCGAGAATTGACCGTTGACCCGCGTTGACCGAGGGAGAAACCATACCCCCATTTGACTCGCCGGCGACTTTCCATTTCCGGCCACCTCCGGCTCCGATTTGGGTATGGTTCAATTCTCCTCTTGATTTCTCATGGATTAGAACTTTAATTTGTGAATGTTGGTGAGGTATTGAGGGAGAACGAGAAGCTTGAAGTTGTGTGGTTTCGGGGTCGACGGACGTTGGTGCTCCGGCCATGGTGGTGGCCGAAGATTAGGGGGTTTGGTTCGTGGGGCCATGGCGGAGCCTTTGGGAGTGGTCTCGAGGGCCGCTGTGCGCCGTGCCGGAGTTCCAGTAGGAATCCGAATCGCCAATCGGTTTGTGATTTTTGTGATTTTGGAGCTATTTTCCGGTGGATTGAGTGGGAATTGGAGGTTGTTGTACTGGAGAGTTGTGTTGGGCTCGAGGAGAACTAGAAAACTGGGCTTTCCTCGCCGGGAAATTCCTCGCTGGGTTTTCTAGTACGGTATTGAGATTATTTATTGTTTTTGGAGGTATTGTTTTATGTTTTATATGGTGATGACATTTACTTAGCATCGATGCATTGGCTACTCGGCTGATCACCAGTAGTCCAGTTCCAGGGTTGAGAGATTCCCCTGATGTGCCCACTAGGTTTAAGAGATTCGCCTGACCGTCGGGCTTGAGGTTTCTTGTTTAGCTTACTGTTGTATATTTATGTATATATATACACTAGAGGTCGCTCTGATTACTCTACTGTTATACTTTCATATGATTTTTCCCCGGATTTCTGTAAAGTACAGTTTTGCTTATTACTTTATATTATTGTTATGATATTGAGAAATCCGGTTGGGATTGGTGCCCGCGGTTTGGCTTTTGTGGCATAGGTTGAAGTGTGTTTTTGGGTGCAGGTTAATGGTAATTCCACGATATAGTGAAACTCTGCCAAAATTTCTATGGTTTTTGCAAGTTCGTGTTTTCAGAAGGGGTTTGATTCCGGTTGAGGAAACTAAATCGGGATTGGGTCCTTTCAGTAGATACGTAGAATGTCAATAATGCAGTTACAACAAAAAAATTATGGTCAACAAAAGTTTAACATAATTTATGTCAATAACTGCACAAGTATAAATAGCAATTTTTAGAATAAGAAAGGGAGACTTTTCCATTATGGGCATTTACCCAAATTAATGCGTTGACTCGAGCGGCAAAAATGGTCACCAAACTCGGCACTGGCAATGCGTTGTTTTCTGGTCGATTTCGGTCACGATTTTTGTTTGACTCAAAAGCTCTATTCGTACTCTTTGTATTCGAGGGCTTGATTTCAACGATAGAGATTTATGGAGGCCGAATTGACAAAATAGTTTTCTAAGGTTTCAGAGTCCAATCGTTGTCGTCGCCAACAGCGATTCAGGTACGATTAGATTCAGAGAGAGAGAGAGAGAGAGAGAGAAAGAGATTTTTTGTCATCATTTGGCACCTTCGAGGAGGCGGTTTCTAATGGTTTTGGTCATCAAGGTAGAGAGGGCTTTTGCTCCTCGTCTCATCCTTGTTCTAATGCACCTAGCCTCGAGCCCCGAGTTGGCTCGACAATGGTGCAGTGTCACTAGCCACGGAGTATCAACCGGAACTTTATCGGTGCTAACCAACCAGAAGTATGCATCAGACTCAAGTAAACCAATTGCTGCTACTGTCATCTGTTCAGCAGTGAAACGCAGATGCTCACAAACTCGTTCAACCTGAACCAACAATGCCTCACATATCTTTGGATCAGCTGAACCCGTGAAAATAGTCGCTCCAGCAGTTCGAGCTTTGACCACAGGGTCAAAGCGCTCCTCCAAACGCAATACTCGCATAAGCAAGTCATGCATCTGGCGATCCTCATCATTCTACAGAATCTGTAACCTAATGCTCTGATACCAAACTAAGAGGACCCGACCCTAGATTAAGTAGTAATCTAGAATCAAGCCCTAACGACTGACCCTAATCTATGAGTTTCTGTGAAAATTCAGACATAACTTTCCTTATAAAAGAGGCACCCAAAAACCTGCAAGGAAAACTGACACTCCGCAGGTAAACCCACAAACAATACCGTGGACCACTGATGTCCAACCAGATTTCTCAATATAAGACTGGAATTTAAACCTGATACATTATTAAGAAATGAAAAACATAACTCCAGTAAATACAAAATCACATACAAAGAAACTCAACTCGACTACGATACTAGTGACAACCTATTCACAAGAGTCTCACAAAGACGATACTACAGAACTAGTATCCAAGGTGACTTCAATAACACAAGAGATAAACTGACAGTGAGCAAGGACCTACTGCTGAAGGAATTAACTGGTGGACTCGACGCCCTCGACGACATCCAGCACCCTCATGATACATACTGCAATCTGGGCAAGGAAAACTGAAAAAGCCCAGGAAAAATGCATATAAAATCATAAAAACTGTTAGAGTGAGTGAACGAAAATATTAATTCACTTTTTAACTGAAACTGTAAATAATATGTCTTTCATAAATAATGTGCATAAAAATAATACGAGTCTGAAAATAAACAAGCCCAGGTCAGGTGTTAGTCCTAACCCTCCTGGGTACTATCTATGTGTGGAGGCAGTAACTTGAGTACGTTTTGATAACGCCTAAAGTGACTACTAAATTAACACTCAATAATCAATCTAGACGAAATACAATTTAAAACCCTTTTGTGTAGATGTAGCATTGGTAAATAGGGTATCGTTCTTAACCGGGGATTGTAGGGTGTTCACCTGCATGAAAACGTTAGAAAGTATGGGGGAGTTTGAATTGGTGTTCTAATGACCTACGAAGTTAAAGACAAAAAAAATGGCAAGTAAAACACACTTAGAAATCCTAGGACTCTATCATGCTTTATACTCATAGACAAGAAAAACAAACAAGAATCAAAGAACCTAAACATGTTTACTAAACCGAAAATAAAACCTATCTAATATATACATGTGATCATCTCATCTTTTTCTCTAACTCTTTATAACCTAACCAATTTCATGCAACCTAAAAGTGCCTACGTCCTTAACTATATAACTCATGTTAATTTCGTGATTAAGTGCTTCGGGACTCCCCTAACACATCAATAATCTAAACCGGGACTCCCCTGCATTCAGATTAAGTATTAAGCATAGAATAAACATGTATAGCAAAAACGTAAGAACTAGAAGATGGCAGAAAATTAACTAGAATTATATAACCAAAATCTTTTACAACTTCACTCCAAAGAATGCCAAAAATACAAAGAAATAAGAGAAGAGTTATGGTTACACTTTTTGTTGTCGGGACTCCCCTAGACTACTTAGTGTAAGCTGCTCTTCAATGGAGATGGCAAAATACTTCGGGACTCCCCTAATATTTCGGTGGAGGATGGTGTTTATGGCGTTGGAGGGATGGCTTCTTCAGATTTGGTGCAAGGGAGGAGAGGTAGTGTTTTGGGCAGAGCTTTGAGTACTAGAATGAGAGATGAGAATGAATGAGTCGAGCTCCCCTTTATATAGGAGAAGAGTAGGGTTTTTCCTACCAAAACAAGACTTTCCTTATGTACCCGGGCAAATCTGACAGTCTATCTTAAAATGCGTTTTTCCGGAGTTTTAGATCTTGGAAAATTCCGATTCTTGTTTCATTGGAAAGCTTATTCAAAGGGCTATAAAATCCATATAAGGAACGCCATATTTTGAATTGAATTGGATTTACTACGGATTTTAGAAGTTAAGTGACCTGGCTGCCCTGTTTTCTTCTTCTTCAAGGAAAAAGAAATCTTCATATCTTCAAATCTTGCATTCCTTATTCCCTAATAATTCTTGGCCGAATATACCATATTCTTGCACATATTTTGGCCCTCAAATAAGGTATTTATCTTCATGGAATATCCTCCCAAAATTCGTCCATTATATGCTCCATATATTCCGCCATATTTGCTCTTTCCTGGGTCGCGCGGGAGAAATGTCTTCATCTTTTTGTGCACCATATTGGTATCCATTTATTTTGGCATTTGGTCTTCAATTCTTGACACCATGTGGGAAAGCATTTTAGTAACCATTTGAAGACCATTCCTCGGACCATTTCTTCTCCGAAATTAGGAACTTCCTCCTTAGCACGCTTTTAGCTCCAAAACGCCTCCTTTATTATTTTCTCCTTTATTTCTACCTAAAAACAACAAAGTAAGTACGAAATGAAAGCACTAAGGTCAAAACAAAGCTAAATGTAAAGAGAAAGACGTTAAGAATCAAGCATAAAATGCGTAGATCACGTTTCCCTCAAGTTACAAACATGCCCAAGTTAGGTACTTGTCCTAACCCTCCTGGGTGCGGTGTAATCACGGGTCAGGTATTTGTCATAATCCTCTCGGAGCATCTCGGGGATCAGCCGAGAGGCCATAGCATCGATGCATCCATAATAACCATACTCTGTGTAAACACAAATCATATGGGCCTCCAAACCAATGTATGCTCATAAAATTCATAATCATAAATGCATAATCATAAAAGCATAATCATAGACTCGCAAATCAATAGTGAAAATAAAATGTCCACTCACAGGTTGCCGAGATAAACATATAGCCGAAACCCTGTCGATCATCACAATTATTCATCTGATACGCCCGCTTACTCAATATCCAGAAACCACGATTAAAAATAAAATCTAATCATCGAATTCATACTTAATAGAAAAGATCGTAATCTGGTGAGTAATAACATCGAGAATCCCGAATACTCGAATAACGTAATTTCCTATTTAATTACTGACTCAACCAAATAATGAATTCAATTCCCTATAATCCCTCACTATTAAGAATCGCAAACCAATCCCGACTATCAAGCGACTCGCAATTTAACGGATAATCAAAGCGTCCTTTAATATTGTCGTGAATTAAACTGATTATTGTCCGATTAAATACTCGCCCAAATTTAACAAGCTCATATCCGAATATAAACCTCACCATTGCGTTCCGCACGCGAAAACGAGTGAAACGACGTAAAACTTGTTGAAAATTCCACATCGTCGGAGCTTCGCCGTACACGGCAACGGCCGGCAGCCGGAATTCCATGGACCCAGAAATCTTCGGCCTATAAATCAATTTAAAGATATCAACATTTCCAACAACTTTGTAGTTCAATACTAAGCCCAATTCTAACCGGAAAACATTGAAATCTCACCGTGAAGTTCAAAAATCTCGCTGGAATCATTTCTTCCGATCGGCCACCACCGGCCATGGAAAGACCCAAGACCACTTGGGTTTAACTCCCCATTCTATGGGCTTCAAAACCTCTATAACCTCGACCCTCATCGCCGCCGTCTCCGCCACCTCTATCACCGGCGAAATCCGGCCAGAACTCCCTCATCTTTATCACGTCGGTTCTTCTTCCTCCGGCCACCAACGGGGGCGATCCACCTATCAATTTGAAGAGGAGCTCGAGCCCAACAACTTTCATCAAGGAAGCATGGCCAAATATGGCCGGAAAAGAGCACACTATCGGCAACCATTTCGTTGTACAAAACGGGTCGGCTTGACCCGTGGGTCAACGCGGTCAAATCCAGATTTCTTAATTTGGAAACTTTTCAAAAATAGCTCGTATTAATACCATATATATACCCATACACATACAGCCCAAATCAACGACTAATATTCAATCTGATCAAGATCGGACAGTCACGATTAAATCAATAATAAAAATAACACTTTTATATATATATTCACCAACCGACTTCAAAACTCGATAAAACATTGCTCACTTATCCGAAAAAAATCCTGAAAATTTACCTGATCTTGAAATTAACTTCTCTACAATTCTCATGAAGGAAGTCAATACAAATTCTCTCTTGGTGAAAAAGTCGTTAACAAACCCAATTATGCAACTAATATGTGATAACTCAATTTCGTGTTGATTAGTACGTAGATTTTTGTTCGGGTTGTCACAGTAGTACTTGTGAAGTTTGTACTTTCAATCACGGTAGATGGCGTTGGCGGTGGTGTTTATGTGCCTAAGCATCTCTGGTGTGTCATCCACCGCATATTGTTCCTACAAGAAAAGAATAAAAAATTATAATCCTATATATTATGAAATTACTATTTTTATTGGTTAATAAAAAATTAATTTAAAATTGTATTACGTACTAAGAGTTCTTTAAACACGTTCCCCTTCTCCTTGTCCAGAAACTCCTTCCAGGTAGGCGCAACCATACGAACCTTGTTGCGAATAATTGCCCCGATGCTGTGTGATGAGAGACTAGCTAGCTGAGAGGTGGGAGGGCCATCGGTGAAATCGTCGTACGACAACTAGATCTTTTGCCCGGTCACCTTGAAAAACTTCTCGGATTTTCCGCCATTTCCGAGTCCTTGGGTCCTTTTCGATTGAGGGTCTGACGGGGCCCTTTTGACCTTGCTCCGCACGCTGTAGAGAATAGACTCAAAGGAGGCCGACTCCTGGGCACTTTCTACCATTGAGGAGGCGTCGGAATGGGTGTTATCGTCATCAGTTTGTATAATTGGGGCATTAGGAATTTCATCCGTCACCATAGCCGAAATATCGTCATCCTATATTATGAGCATCTTCTGCCTCTTTATGTGCATTTTTTTACCCCACGGGGTCATTTTAACCTACGAGTTGTAACATCAACTATTAAACCTATTTTACCATTAATTATAACTACTTTACCATTTACTTTTTGTAACAATTTACTAATTATTTTTTTCTATATTTTTCATATTTACCACAACATTACTATTTTTAATATTTTTCATTTGTAAAACCATTTTTGATATTTATCATTCATTAATATTAACCGATTTATAATATTTACTATTTATAATTAAATTCATACTAATTTACAATAATTAAAATAATTAATGTTACAAATAATTAAATTCATATTATTACAAATAATAACTATTAATTAAAATAATAGTACATATAATTAAATTCATACTAAATTACCATAATTAATAATTTACGATAATTACAATAATTACCATAATTAATAATTTACCATAATTACAATAATTACCATAATTACCAATTTATTATTTTTACTAATTTACAATAATTACCATAATTACAATAATTTACCATAATTACAATAATTATCAATAATTTACCAATTTATTATTAAACACAAATACACTATATTTACACCTAAATACATGTATTATACCTATATACATAATAACAATAAATTTAAAATACATACGTGCATAAAAATTAAAATTAAAAACTTACCGGCGGGAGAGATGGGCGGCGGTGAGATTGAGCAGCCGGTGGCGGTGACGGTGGGAGGTGGAGGCGGAGGGAGGGAGCGAGGAGGATCGACGTACGTCGTGGAGGGAGTGAATGACTGTGAAGGAGGTGAGGGGCGGTGGAGGGGGGAGTCGCCGGAGGGAGGCGGTGGGAGGCCGGACTGTTTTGAGAGAGAGAGAGGGAGAGGAGTTTTGAGGAGAGGAATGAGAGAATGATCGAAACTGGCCAGAACTGCCTATTTATACTATTTTAGTTAGACGACAGAGGGTGATTTTTCGTCATGTAAGTGCACTTGGACGACGGAAATGGGCCCATTTTCGTCGTCTAAGTCAACCGTCATATTTTTTGGAAACGGCACCAAATTAATTGGCGGGTGGGAATTGACCGCCATAATTTTTAGGAACGGTTCAAATTTTACTTAGACGATGGAGACGGCCATCTCCGTCGTCCAGGTCAAATTTTGAACCGTTCCTAAAAAAATGGCGGTGAAATTTGGACCGCCTAAAATTTGAACCTAGACGACTAAGATGGCTATCTCTGTCGTCCAAGTGCTCACCTGGACGACGGAGATGGTCATCTCCGTCGTCCATGTGCGCACTTGGACGACAGAGATAGCCATCTCCGTTGTCTAGGTACAATTTTTGTAAAAATAATTTTTAAAAATAATTTATAAGGAAGTTTCCGATCTATCATTCGAATGAAATTGTCATAAAATATCAATTAAAGAATCGTATATATAAAAAATGGAATTTAAGACGACGAATAAATTTACGTCTTTAAACTTGTTAAGTATCTACTAATATGTATAACTTAAGTGTTATTAAGTATAAGCTCATTGCACATCAATATTAACGAAATTGAATTTGGACAAAACAATCGTTGGATACATTCTCCATAAGACAATATACAAGTAGAATAATTTTCACTAAATAGTAAGTTTGTTAAGGGTTTCAACGACACAGTCAACCGCAAAACCAAAATTTTTACAAACCGGAAACATGGATACTCGAAAATTCGTAAGTCTTATTTTGGAACCGACGACACTCACACTCCATGAATTGTTTACTCTATGGTCTCAACAAAAACAATATGCATTGGGACATGGTCTACATGGTCGTTGTCTTATATGTGAAAGTACAAAATTTTAACTTGGACGACGCAAATGTGTCATTGCGTCGTCTAAGTGCTTATTTTAGGGTTTAGGGTTAAGCCCCTTAGGGTTTAGGGTTTGTGGTACACTTAGACGACGGTATGACCCTTTTGCATCATCTAAGATAAATATTTAGGATTAAGGGTTACATAATTAATTACTATTGTGTTTAATTACCTTGGTATGGACTACGAAAAGTCGTTCCGTCGTCTAGCTAGGTCTTAGGGTTTAGAAAAATGTGATTCTTGATCGTACGAATTAATTAATTAATTAATTAATTTGTATTTCCGTCTGTCGAAGCGACCTTGCTCTTTAATTAATTTGAAGTTAATTATGTGAAAAAGTTAAAATTAATTAATTATTAAATTAAGTACAAAATTAATAATATATTGTACGTACTCCTCCTCATAATATATATAATTAATCATGCATCATTATGTCAAATTTTTTTAATTACAATAATTAATAAACTAATTAATATTCCTCGTCGTTATATTGAACTCTTCATCATAATCATCGTCATCCTCCTTACCACTGTTATCCGATTGCTCCTCCTCCTCATCATACTCAACATCGTCCGACGAATATTCTGAGTCCTCGTCCTCATCATGCGCCTCTTCTTCATCTACCTCATTAATTGCATCAATAATCTCATCTTGAGTTAGATTCATACAACCATCAGGCATGGGTAAGCGTTCATTAAATTGAATCAGGGCCATTATATCAGAGTGGATGATAGAAATATTAGGCTCTTGATATGCAGTAATGTTTCTTTACGGTTCAACATCTTCAGTCGCCAGCGTCCCTTCAGCTGTCTTGGTATTCCATATGCCTCGATGAGAGATATGGTTTACTATTTTCCACCCTTCACTAGCTTTTGGATCATCAAGATAGAACACCTGCCTAACTAAGGTGGCAAGGGTGAAAGGCTCATCCTCATACAAGCTTGAGTTTCTATCAACTGATAAAAGACCCAGGTCTTCCTTTGTACACTTGAATCATTTTCACTTGAATAGGAAAACGTTGACATCATTCCCATAACATAGCTGAATGACATATACAAGAGCCTTGTAATATAGATCATTGCCTTTTCTAACCGCTACCCCACTGTTTTGTGTTCTGCTTCCTTCATCTTGGGCCAATGAATGAAATTTTACACCGTTCACAAAACATCTGGGGTAAATATAGTGTTTAATCGGCTTCCCTGCTAGCAAGTGCTTTGGCCAGGACCACTACTCCTCGTGATTTTCGGATTTTTGTAGATCAATCATCTGGGAAAATGGGAAATATATATATAATTAAAGGGTTTACTTTCTACAAACATGTATATAAACTAAATAAGAAAACATACGTACCCATTGGAAGAAATAATTGGGGAACTTCTTCTTAACCATTTTCTCAAACCACGCCAAACTCTTGTCCGGATTTAACTCAATCATGTACGGCTCAACTTCGTCACAGTCTCGCAACACTACCCAATGTGCTTCAATAAGTTCTTCTTGTGTTAACGATTCCTTTTAATACTCATTTAAACGGTCGTACGACATTTGTGACGATAGAAAGATTGATGCGGGCACTGGGATCGGAAGCGGTGGGAGGTGGTGGATACTTGAGGTACCTGTTACAGTAAGTAACACACTCATGCATTAGGTATGTCTCTACTATGGAGTCATCTGGGGCCGACCTATTTTTCACGAATCCTTTATACTGTCCAAGCTGTCTACAAAATCAAGCGTTCAATTAATTAATTATAGAATAAGTACATATAGCTAGCTAGTAATCTCAAGTGGAACAAACTATGGATCAGAAAACCTATATAATTAATTAGCTGTACGTACCTTTCTTGAGGATACATCCAAGTATACTGGACCGGACAAGAAATGAGCACCTGCTCGGGTAGGTGGATCATTAGATGAATCATGATGTCAAAGAAATCAAGAGGAAAAATCCTCTCTACTTTGCAAATGATGTGCACAGTTTGTTGTTGCAGTTCCACCACATCTAACTTCTTTAACTCTATGGCGCATATATAACCTATGCCACCATCTGCACAATGCCACTATTGGTTCTACGATGTCACGAGGCAAATATGGCCGAATTATTACTGGAATCAGACGTTGAAGCATAACGTGATAGTCATGTGTCTTTAGTCCAATAAACTTGTGTTGCACCTCGTCCACTGCTCCAATTATAGTAGCTGCATACGTAGCCGGATAACAAACGCTCTTAAACCAGTGAAATATAGAACCTTTAAGTGTCGGCTTCACTGTGTAAGGTGCAGTTGGCATCTTATTGTACACTCCTCTCCTATCCCTCCTCAACCACAAGGGATGACGTAGATTCATAGATTCCTGATCTTTGCGCGCTTTGGGAGTATCTTTAGTCTTGAACTTAATACCAAGAATTGTTCCCACCATGCTGTCACACACATTCTTTTCTATGTGCATCACATCCAAGTTGTTCCTTAGCTTCAACTTCGACTAGTAAGAGAGTTCAAAGAATATACTCTTGTGATGCCAGTAGCTGAGATCATGTGGAGGTATTAGATTGCATTTCTGTACATCCTTGTCATTGGTCAACACACCAAAGTCAAAATAGTTCAACCTCTCTAAAATCTCTTCGCCAGATCAACTACGGGTTTTAGGATTATTCTCTACCATCTCGTCGAAATGAGTTTCATCCTGTCGCCATGGGTGATCGTCAGGAAGCCATTTACGGTGACCCAGGTAACACACCTTCCATGAGTGCTAACTAGAGTTCACGTCGTCCAAACATATAGGACATCCATTGTATCCTTTCGTCCTGCAGGCTGCCAACATCCCATATGCCGGAAAATCACTAATCGTCCACATTACGGATGCCCTCATCATGAATATCGTGTCAGTGAATTTGTCATAAGTTGGGACTCCATTTTCCCACAATAGTTTCAGCTCGTCGATCAAAGGTCTGAAGTAGACATCTAAGCACTTTCCCGAAGATTTAGGACCTGGAATTAGCAGAGTAAGGAAATTAAATTCCTTATTCATGCACATCCACGGAGGCAGGTTGTACGACATCAGAATATCTTGCCAAGTGCTGACGGTAGAGCTATTACTACCCCAAAGATTGAATCCATTTGTAGATAGTCCGAGTCTAACATTTCGAACATCTGCGGCAAAGTCTCCAAATTCACTGTTGAAATGTTTGAAAGCCTCCACATCTACGGTGTGTTTCAGCACATCGTCATCTATTTGCTTTTCTGCATACCATCGCATCGCCTCTGCTGTGTATAGAGACATGTATAGACGTTGCAATCTGGGAATTAATGGAAAATATCGAAGAACCTTCACAGGAATTTTCTTTTTTGAACTCTTCATATTCAACTCATATTTGCACTGGCCACATACGGGACAATAGTCTAAATATTTATACTCTTTGTAAAACAGCACACAATCATTTGGACGGGCGTCAATTATCATGTACTTTAGGCCAAGGCTGCTCAAGATATTTCTAACTTTATAATGGGATTTAGGAAAATTGTGATCATCAATAAGCAACTTACATAATTGCTCCTGAATTTCGTCAAAAGCACTGACTGACATTTTGTGCTTCACTTTTATCTGCATTTGCTCCATCACATATTGCAACACATTCTCTCAACATCCAGGGTACACCGGGGTATGGGCTTCAAGTAGTATCCTGTTGTACTTATCTATCTCATTAGTGTCAGTGGCCAAGCTAGCAACGGAGAATGTGACATCATGCCCATGAGTGGTATTGTAACCTCCTTCTTGGTGTTGGTGTCCACCACGACTAAACCCCGAAAACGCATCATGGACCAAATCTGCAGTTGGATTCCAAGCAGGGGGGCCCGCACCACTGTCCCTGGATGAGGCACCATGGTAACTATACCTTGAGCTGAATTCTACTGCTTCACCATGCTCGCTCCAGGTAGTGTAACTCCACATCATACCATTTTCGTATAGGTGTTGCATCATAACATTAACCTCCACATATTGATGGTTAAGACATTTTTTGCACGGACACTTGAAACGCTTCTTTCCTTGACCATGTTCTATCGCAAAATTCACAAATTCTCTAATTCCATCCAAATACCGGACATCACTTCTATTCCGCGACTTCATCCAACTTGTGTCCATACTTCTACGAAATATAATAATTAATTATCATATTAGTCAACTATTATATATACAGATTTTCAAGTAATTATTAAACTATTATATATACAAATTTTCAACTACCTTAATTATTAACGTATAATTAATTAAAATATTTATTAATTACATTTATTAATTATTTGTGAATATACTATACATCAATTACTTTAATATATCTAACATGCATGTACGCTTTAACTAAATATTAACCAAATTTTTAAAAATCCATGCATATATACGTACTAGTCTATATTAATGAACTAATATATATATATATATATCAATCAATTACCTAACTTAATTATAAATATTAGATGTACTAACAATGCAATCAATCAAACGTACAATTAATTATATATAAAAACGTTAAGATTGTCGAAAATTAACTACGTACGTACGTACCTAGCCTTCTCCGATATATGGTGAATCGATGGTCTGAGCCGGTGATTTATATATATATATAGTGCTAGCTAGTTGTACATGTGAGGAGAGTTTGATCAAGAGAGAATGATAGTGGATGAGGATGAAAATGAGACGAGCAAGCGGAGAGGAAGCTAGAGACTCCGGCATGGAAAATATATAATGCTTCACTTAGACGACGCAGCGGTGTGTTGGTGTGTCATCTATGTAACCACTTGGACTACAGAAAAAGTATTGCCGTCATCCAAGTGTGTCTTAGATGACACAACATTTTTCTGTCGTCTGATGTATACTTAAACGACGGAACCGTAAATGTTCCGTCGTCTAAGAGCATTTTTCTTATAGTGATAGGCTATCTTTCTTAAGTCAATGGTAGTTGAGACTTGTCTCAGTTTTACATTCGGTCAAGTTTAATTCTAGAATAAGTGTTTTAATGTATTCAATAATGTTGGTTCTTTCCAGCACATTATGACTGCAAATTTTAGTTTGTAAGCAAAAAATTGAACTGTTTTGTATTTTGTTATGATATGAATGCCCCATTTTCCTGTAACTTTCTTATATAGATGTCATGTTGTTAACTTTAGCAAAGCATTATATTAAGTACAACATGTTAAGTACAGTTTGAGATATATTGCTCTCATTGAGTAATGTTCAGTACAATTTGTCATGTTCTTATAGTGCTCATGTAGTATATGTACAGGTAGTACTTCTTGGATTTGTGATGCAGAATTTGATTTGGGTTGTTACTGCAGTGTAAGAACTATTATTCATGATGTAAATCTTCTCTTCCTCTTCCTGTTTTGTTTGGTTACACTTACTTGCATTGCATATTTTGGAACTGGTTTGTGATTGCAAAAGGCACCGTTAACATATTGTATTATCCTATTGCTATTGCCAATATTATTCTCATGTCCAGCTAGCTACAGTTTGAAGATGACATTATTACATTTTACTTTCTAGTTAAAAAATAATTCGATCCAAACAGAGCAATTTATAATTCTCGTTATTTATAGAATTCTACTATTAACACCCAAACAGTAGAATTCATAATTATGGTAATTTAAAACTCGGAAATTCGAATTCTCATCATTTGTGAATTTCTACAATATTTAAATTTCTTCATCCAAACACACTGTTAGAGAACATTTTTATAAAACATTTAGGAATAAAAAGATATTGTTACCCCCTCATGCTAAATTCTTAACGTCTAAAACATGGGGAGTGACCAAATAAATAGACGTAGCCACATACCTAGAGTGAGTGACTAATGTGATATATGTCATTTTATTCAAGGAAGATATATGTAATTTAATAGTGACCAAATTGTAAACCCTATCATGTTTAAGTGATTATTTCATGAATTTTCCCTTTACAAAAAAAGTAAATTGTTGTATGACATATTTTAACTCATGTTAGCGCCTTGCCCTTAAATCATGTAGGCACGAGGAACTCGAATCCTGAAAGGACCCAACCCCGATTTAGTTTCCTAAACCGGAATCAAACTCCTTCTGAAAACACGAACTTGCAAAAACCATAAAAATTTTGGCAGAATTTCGCTATAACGTGGATTGCAATTAACCTGCACCCGAAAACACACTTCATCCTATACCACAAAAGCCAAACCGTGGGCACCAATCCTATCCGAATTTCTCAATATCATAACAATAATGTAAAGTAATAAATAAAACTGTACTTTACAGAAATCCGGGGAAAATCATATAAAAGTATAACATCAGAATAATCAGAGCGACCTCTAGTGTATATATACAAATAGTAGGCCAAACTAAGAACCTACCATAAAAGAAATATAGCTCGAACACTAAGCCTCCGACTGCGACGTGCGACACCAGAATCCGAACTACAAACTAGGCACAGAAACCGAAAAGCCCAGGGGAAAGGCAAATAAAATCGTTAGAGTGAGTGGACGAAAATAATCATATGCCTTTCACTATTTATATATATCATAAAACAAAGCGAGTTCATAAAATGAATGGAGGTGTCAGGCGAATCTCTCAAACCCGACAGTCAGTCGAATCTCTCAAGCCCGACAGTGATAGACTAGGCGAATCTCTCAAGCCTAGTAGGCACATCAGGGGAATCTCTCAACTCTGGATCTGGACTACCGGTGATCAGCCGAGTAGCCAATGCATCAATGCTAAGTAAATGCCATCACCATATAAAATATAAAACAATACCTCCAAAAGCAATAATTAATCTCAACATCGTACTGTAAATAAATACGAAAATCAAAAACTCGCTACGACAGTGTAAATAAAAAAGTCCACTCACAGATAAGCATAACGCAAAACGCGTTAATCCAGTGATCCGGCGGAAAATCCTTCGCCAAACGAACGATAACGATCCCCTGAATAATCATAAATTCCACTGCTCCAAATCATAATTCAAAACCTTGAACCATATCTCGAGAACCAACCATTCTCGGAAATGTATAACTCAATATCGACGAAATCGCCAAAAATCCAATAAACACACCATAAAACCTTGCTATAATTTCCGATGTTCAAATCAAAATATAAACATCGGCACTGCGATCGGTGCGCGATTCCGAGCAAAACGACATAAAACTTGTCGAAAAACACCATGGCCGGAAAATTGCTGCCGCGCACGGCGGCGCGCCGGCCGCCGCCGGAAAATGTCATCGGCCCAGAAAAATTCGATCTACACATGGATTTGAAGATCTCGACATTTCCAACAACTTTCTAGTTCAAAGTTAAGCCCAATTTTGACCGAAAAAGGTCCAAAACTCACCTTGAAAATCAAAACCCTCGCCGGAATTTCTTCACCTCCGATCTCCCTCCTCCGGCCACGGCAAGGCTTGAAACCACTTCTGAAAGCTTCCTCTCTCCAAGGCTAACAAAACCCCTCAAACCCCGAGCTCCATCGCCGCCGGAAACGCCACCTCCGTCACCACCGAATTCTCGCCGGAAAACTTCCATCTTTGCAGCATCGATTCTCTCTCCTCCGGCCACCATACAAGGTCATCCACCTACCAAATTGAAGAGGGGCACGAGCCCAATACTTTTCATCAAGAGACCTCTGCCAACCGTGGCCGAAAAATGGCCCAACGACGGCAAAGACCCACTGCTCCAAAACGGGTCGCCCTTGACCCGTGGTCAACGCGGGTTAACGACCCAGCTTTCCTCATTTGGAAACTTTCCCAATTCATCATGTATTCACCCGTATTTATACCATACACGTATCGAAACCCAAACGGATAAATACGACAAAATCCAACGGCCGAAAATATTCATAACTTATTCCTCGTAACTCGAAATAATCCTCCGAAAGTTCCCACGAACTCAAAATTAAATTCTCTACAACTTTTGTGAAGGATCTCAAATCAAATTCTTGCATGATAATTTAGTCATTAACGAGGCCGCCATATTAACCAATTACGACAAAATCGCAACTAATCGCGAAACTCCCAAATCAAGTCGATAAACATACCATTTTCGGTTCGGGTTGTCACAAATCTACCCCTTTACAAAAATTTCGACCTCGAAATTTCCAAGCCTGCCAACTAAAATGTAAGGATACTGCCTTTGCATACTGCTCAACTCCCAAATGGCAACTTCAACTGAATGACTCTGCTAACAGATTTTCACAATAAGAAATATTTCTGTGTCGTAATCCCTGCACCCTCAAATCCAGAATCTGATCTGGCTCCTCCACAAATGCCAAGTCTTCCTGTATAAGGAACTGATAGGGTACAAAACATGCAATAAATCTGAAATGTAGTTCCACCACATGGAATACAACATACACAAAGGCCAACGCTATAGGCAATGCCAAAATATACGGCACAACACTAACTTGCCCCATGATCACACATACAGACCAAAATAATGTGGCAAATTCATAACTCAACCTACTCACATCAACATAACTTCACTGTTGAACTCGAGCAATTATCAACCTGTCCCTGCTAATCCGAAGGTCTACAATAGCGCATTCCACTAAATCAGAATCAAACGCCAGCTCATTCCTAACTCGCTCTAACACAATGGAGTGCAACACTGTTTCTTATACACAACTTCATATAATGCTATAACCATACTGGTCTGCAACCGGATATTGCAGGCAATCTCGAACAAATGAAACTGCGGGTCTCAAATCCTTCGGAACTGCAATACATAGGACCACAACATGCCCTCTAAGGTCTGAATAGTCCTCTCAGATTGCCCATCAATCTGAGGATGGAAAACTGTACTAAACTGTAATCTAGTCCCCAATGCTCATAGCAATGCCTGCCAAAACTTTGTTGTAACTGATTATCTCGATCAGAGACCCGGGATACAAGCACACCATGAAAATGGACAACCTCTACCAAATATAGCTATGCCAGTCTGCCCACTGAAATCTTTCGAAATCCACAGTGATTTGCTCCCACTTCTAATCGAGAATCTCCAATGGTTGTAACTTCCCAGTAAGTTTCTGTTTTTCCGCCCTCATCTGCCGACAAATGTGGCATCTGCTCATATAAGCTGCTATTTCCCTCTTCAATTCATCATCTCTGGGCCCACATAATCTACCTCTGAATAACAACGTACCATCATCACTCAACCGAAACTCTGTTGGTACATCATTTCAAATCATGGTCTTCTTATCCAATATATAGGAATTTGTATCCTGAGCTTCCCGAACCTGATCAACCAATACCGGTCAAACCTGGAAGCTAGCCAACAAGGCTCCATCATCGTCTCACTCAAACTTAGCTCCCGTAGCCCGTATCTCGGTTAACATAGAAACTCAGGCCACACACACACGAAACAATGAAGCTTCCGATTTCCAACTGAATGCATCATCAACGACAATAGCCTTCCCTGGATGGTACTCAAAAATGCAACCATAGTCATTGATCAACTCCATCCATCTGCGCTGCCTCATGCTCAAATATAAAGACAGCAACTCCCAAATCATACATAGGATATGTAACTTCATAAAGCTTCCACTACCTGGAACCATAAGCCACTACTCTGCCATGCTGCATCAAAACACAACAAAGTCCCAATTTCAATGCATCGCTGTAAACCACGAACTCTCCATAATCGTCAGGTAAAGTTAGAACCGGTGCAGTGGTCAACTTTTCCTTCAAGAGTAAGTAACTCTCCACACACGCGTCAGACCACTCGAACTTGATGCCTTTCTTCGTCAATCTGGTAAGTGGAGTGGCAATCCGTGGAAAAATCCTGCACAAAGCGCCGATAATATCCTGCCAAACCTAAGAAACTTCTGATCTCTGGTACAGTGGTAGTTCTACTCCAATTCAACATAGCTTCTATCTTGTCAGGATCCACGCTGACTCCCTCTGTAATGACCCGGACCAGAATCAGCAGTATGGTCAGCTTGATCGATGAGCTTGCACGTAGTTGCAGAGTTGCGACAGATGTTTTAATCGCCGAAGCTTCTTAACGACTTAATTATTGGCCGAGAATTGGAGCTGGGTCTCTTCTCGAGAGTCGTTGTACGTGTGATTATGAGTTCGTGGGAGGTTCCGGATTGTTATTTGGACGACCGAGGAATTAGTTATGAATATTTGAAGTTTCGACGGAAATGGATTTAAATGGCAGGTTTGTTCGCGACTAAATTATCGGACGAGAATTTGGTTTCGGTTCCTTCACGGAAGTTGTCCAGAATTTAATTTCGAGTTTGTGGGAACTTCCGGAATATGATTTTGAGTTATGAAGATTTAGTTGCGAATATTGCCATTTGTTGATTATTTGGTTGATTTAATTATATGTTGATTGGAACAGTTGACTTTTTATCCGTTTGGCCGACGTGTTTGACTTTGGGTGATATTGGAAGATCATGTCGAGTCGAGTTCGTGGCCGCGAGAATTATCGGAATCGGAATTACGACGAGAAAGTTACGCGCGTTTGAAGTTCGTCGAAATGGATAAACATGAAGTTTCCGTTTTGGGAAAGGCTATATATAGTAACCTGCTATTTGGGGCAAGTCAAAGACTTAACATTTTGGGATTTGACCGAGTTGACCGAGTCAACTCGGTGGAGAGAGAGAGAAGTTGGCGACGGCGTACGGTGGGTTTCACGACGGCGGGCCGTCCGGCCACCCCAGGCGACGGGGTTGGTCTCATTCTCTTCACCTCATCTTCCTCGTCATGATTCCGGCCACCCCTCACGGCGAGGGTGGCGGTGGTGAGAGGATTATTCCGGCCGAAATGGAGGTTTTTGAGTTTAATGGTGGTTAGTGAAATTGGCCGATTCGAGCTAAACCATGGACTGGGTTTTGAAGCTCTCCTCACCATGATTCTAACCATGTAAGTATGAAGCTTTAATTCGATTTGTGGAAGGAGAATTTTGGATTTGAAATTTGTGTTTCAATTCGGGTTTTCATGAAATTGACCTTGTTAGAGTGAGAATTGGACTTCGGTGCAGTTATGGAAGTTGCTCAGTGGATGATTTTGAGTGGAATAGGGGTTGCTCCGCCGTGAAATTTTCCGGTCAGCAATGGCGCCGCCGTGGGCCGTCAACGGTCAAAGTTTGAATTTTTTGCATTTTCGACAAGTTGCATGTCATTTGACTCGAAATCGCACTCTGATCGCAATGGGGAGGTTCATTTTTCGAGTTGAGCGTCCGAAGTAAAGCGAGGTATTGTGGTGTACATATACGGATTTTCGACGATTCGTTGACTTTGGGTTATGTGTTTCCGAGAACGGTGGTTTCTCGTGATTTGTCTTGTATTGTCAAGTTATGACTTTGAGTACTGGATTTTATGAATATTCAGGTGTTCGTGATCGTTTGTTTGGCGAGGGGCATTCCGCCGGATCACGGGTTAACGCGATACGCGTTACGCCAGACTATGAGTGGACAATTTATTTTCACGGAAATGTTTGCGAGTCTTTTATTTGATTTATGAACTTGAGCATGCGTATGAGATTTCAGATTTGCATGAGCATGTGATTTACGATTATACGATTATACTTATACGAATATACGTATACAAGCATACATATATTTATATGCTGTTTCATGCATTTGCATTGAACTGTTTATGATTTGGTTTACACAGAGTACAGTCTCAGTTACGTTGTTGTATCGATACACCTTGCCTCGTCGGTTGATCCCCGACGGAGGGCCGCCTGGAGGGGCAGTACCCCGACCAGACCGGTGAGGGGCAGTACCCCGGAACCGAGGCCATTTCTGGCTCAGAATCACGTGGTAGTCAGGGACTCCGTGGTTCAGACTGTACTAGCACGGAGGAATCCATGAGTGACCCCGTGGGATTTTACTTGCATGCTCAGTACACTGGAGGAATATGAGTTTTACCTCGTGTACTATGTTGTTTTTATTTACCTGGACTCGCATATGTTATTTTATACATATATATCAACTGGTGAAAGACATTTATTTTCGTCCACTCACTCTAACGTGTTTATTGTCTTTCCCCTGAGTTTTTCGGTTTCCGTGCCCAGTTTGCAGTTCAGGCTCTGGTGTCGCACGTCGTGGTCGGAGGCATAGTGCTCGAGCTACCTTGTTCCTTCCAGTAGGTTTATTGTTCTACCTACTGTGGTATACATATATGTTTATACGATAGAGGTCACTCTGAGAAATCTGTTGTTTATGTTATACGATTTTACACCGGATTTCAGTAAAGTACTATTATATTTATTGTTTTACTTTACTGTTGATATATTGAGAAATCCGGATGGGATTGGTGCCCACGGTTTGCTTTTTGTGGCATAGGATGAAGTGTATTTTCTGCGTGCAGGTAATGGTAATTCTACGCTAGTAACGAAACTCTGCCGAAATTTCGAAAAAGTTTTTGTTGGTTCGTGTTTTCGATAGGGTTTGATTCCGGTTTAGGCAACTAAACCGGGGTTGGGTCCTTTCAGCTTGGTATCAGAGCATTAGGTTATAGGTTCTGTAGACTTCTGTAGTCGTGTTTACTAAGGATATTTGAGAATGTACAGCATGTCTGGAGTGGTGACCCGACCGGCCGGCGGATAATCATCAAATTCCTGGTGTTGTATGCTTTCAAATATTTGAAGTTCCATGATTACGTTCCACTTGTTGTGAACGATATTGTATTCATTAGGATGCCTCCTGACGTGCTTTCTGCGTCGTTTCGGTTGTGGATCCTGTTGAGGATCATTCGACGCGTGATTTGCCATTGAACAGTGGATCCAGATGAGTATTCTGGGTTCAGAGATTTGTGTGGCACGGTTTGCCTGGGGATGTGTATATAAGCGTCTACATGTTGCCTCAGAGCTGAGATTTATGGCAGTGATGTTTGCCTGAGTCAGATTGTTGTGTTTGGTGGGCTGATATTGTGTGAGTTTCGGTTGCGACTCCACGGCCTACATTCAGGGTGTTGAGTATACGGTAATGGTTTTATTAGGCTACCCAGCAAGTGTTATGTGGAGTTTTTACCCACCCGAGGCAGAGATGCATTGTTCCTATGTTGTTTCGGGTTGAATGAGTTATGTGGCTTCAGAGGAAGCAGTGCATGAGGTTCGAGATGAGTTTAAACCTGAGTATCAGAAAAGTCTGATTGATGTGCCTCGAGACATCCGTGAGGAGCTTAGTGTGTTGCACTCAGTGGCGAGACTATTGTGTGGAAAAGATGTATGCGGTTTTCGATGTGATGGTTTGAGAAAGTGGACTTAGTCAAGATTTTGATGAGATTGAGTTTTGACATTTCGGCATCAGTGACTTCATCAGGCTGTGACCCTTTCGATTATGTTGTGGGTCATCAAATCAGGTAGAGGATCCGTTTGACGATGACGGAGATCACAGTGTAGCGGACTTGCTCCTGTGGCATGAGTTTGGGCGATCGTTAGTGATCCATTCACGCAGCAGGTGTTGCGGTGACTTGTGTTCATGGTACACTTTCAGTTGCTGTTCGGTGACCAGGAGGGTCACGTTACGAGGGAGCACCCTCAGCCAGCTGTGTTAGCAGTTCGGCAGCTCAGAGTTCAGGAGGAGGTCATGATGCTGTTTCTGGAGTGACCAACGCAGCCTTTTAGATGAGTTATTCAGCAAGTCGCAATTGACGTGGGCGACTAGTTGGGCATGTTGGAGTTCGTGCCATGACCTTGTTTGAGGACAGATTTTTCTCCGAGGTTACTGTTGTTTGATATCCATGGTTATTGTACCTGTATCTCCACTTCCGAGGTTTTGGAGAGTGTTGTATCCATCCGGAGGTTGTGAGATCCTTGTTGGAGGTTATGTGTTAGCCGCGGATCTGTTATAGCTGAATATTGTGGTTTTGGTATGGTTGTGAGTATGGACTTACTGACGACGCATTTGGCTGTGTTCGAGTGCCTCGAGAAGGAGGTTGTGTTTCGACGACCAGACTTCCCCGAGATACTGTTTCGTGGTGATGGTCGAGCGAATGATGGAGACGAGTTGTGTTATTTGCTTAGCTTATGATGTGGATACTTCAGTTGTTGTGCCCGACATTGGTGACTTTGAGGTGATTCCCGAGGTTCCTGGCGTGTTCCGGAGGAGTTATCAGATGTTCCTCCAGTTCGGGAGACTGACTACACCATTGTGCTTGTATCAGGCGCTAGACTCATGTTACTGGTATATTGTCGTTTGGAGCCAACGGTGCTGATGGAGCTATAGTTTCGACTCCAGGAGTTGCTGGATGAGGTTTTGAGAGATTTCATGCGACCCCGCGTATTTGCGTGGTGTGCTCTTGCATCAGTTGTGCGACTGTTTGTATGGTTCGATGAGGTGGCGCATTGACTACCGGAAGCCTGATTCACTTCAGAGGAGAGTGAGTATCCTCCGCTTCAGATTGACGATTGGTTTGATCAGCTTGTGAGAGCTTCAGTCTTGACGAAGATTGATTCCGGATCCGGATACCATCAGTTGTGATCGGTGAGTCAGGTGTGGTTTGGACAGCTTTCGGATCTCGGTGCAGGCATCAGGCACTCTTGGTCATGCTGTTTGGTTGACCAATGCCCCTGTAGATCGTGTAGACTTGATGGACCAGGTGTTCAGACGGTTTCTGGATGAGTTGCGGTCATGTTCGTTAGCAATATCCTGATGTACTCCAGGAGTGTGAGCCAATACCTGAAGTAGTTGCAAATGGTGTTGCGGACTTCGCGACATGATCAGCTGTTTGCAAGATTCAGCCAGTGTGAGTTTTGGTGGATTAGCGTGAAGATTTTGGGTCATGTGATGTTGTTCGAGGGAGTTGGCGTAGATCCTGACCAGATGGAAGCCGTGTTGATTTGGGGTTGCCTTACCTGTGTACCAGAGATCGGGAGTCTCTTGGGTTTGGCAGGCTATTACTGACGGCTTGTGCAGGATTTCCCCGGATTGCCACTTCACCTTCCGGATTGACGAGAAGTGTCAAGCTCGAGTGGTTCGATGCACGCGAGGAAAGTTACTTACTCCTGCAGGATGATTGACCGTTGCTTCGGTTTTGTCCTTACTTGACGACCGCGACGAGTTCGTGGGTTATGGCGATGCATCGAGGTATAGGTTTGGTTATGTTTTGATGTTGTATAGCAGAGCGGTGGCTCATGGTTACGGACAGTGGAAACCTTATGAGGTTACGTATCCTATGTATGATTTGGGTGTAGCTGTCCTTGTGTTAGCACCAGAAAGATGGAGATACTACTGCTATGGCATGCAGCGTGGTGTAGGATGTACACCGACCATTGAGTTTCATCCACTTGCATTTTCGGCCAGATTTGAGCTTGAGGCAGTGTAGATGGTTGAGGTCGACTAACGACTATGGCTACACCTTTGAGCTTGTTCGAGAAAGGCTAGAGAGCATACTTTGACCATCCGTCTGGGATGTTGTTGCTGATGCATTCAGTCGAGAGTCGGAATTTCAGTGTTTCATGTGAGTATGGCTCGAGTTTCCGTGTTAGCCGGGTTATGTGCTATGGAGACTGAGTTCGTGTATGATGATGTTGAAGCTCATTGTTTTGTGTGCGTTTGGCACTAGTGGTACGGAGATGCATCAGATACTCCGAGTTATCTACTCATGATGCAGCATGAAGAAGAATGTAGCGGTTTGTGTGTACATTTGCCACTTTTGTCGACTGGTGATGGCTAAGAGGCAGAAATTTGTCAAGATGTGTCAACCATTTGAGATTTCCGGTTGGATGTGGCGTTTGTTGCTGTGAGTGTGTGTGTTTGTATGCACTTTGGTTTGTGATACCAGTTGTTAGGCCTTTGTGGATCGTTTGATGAACTCGGTACATTTCCTTATACTTTCGGAGATGATTTCAGTGGCAGGCTGACATGGTTGTGATTGACGGAGGTTGTCCGTCTACGTGGTGTACCTGTGTCCCAGTTTGCTGGTCGAGGTAATCGGCTACGACAAAGTGTTGGCAAGCTTTGCAGCGAGCATTGGGGACCAGATTACAAGTTAGTACCGGTTCTTATCCTCAGATTGGCAAGCGATCTTCGAGGATTATTCAGGCCTTGGAGGGCATGTTGTGGACCTCGGTGTTGCCGCTCCAGAGGATTCGGAACTAGCAGTTTCTCTTATTTGAGATTGCATGCAGTACCGGTTTGTTGACCACTGTGATATTGATGTTGCGTGATATTGAATTGAGGATGATGATGTACTCCATTGTGTTGGAGCAGGTTTGAGTTTGAGTTGATGTTTGATTTTGATTTTGTGGGATGTGTTACCACAGATTGTCAGGTTAGCGGAAATAGGCCGATATACGCTTGAGTTCGATATTTGAGTTATGTTAATGTGTGCAGATTGAGTTGAGATTTGCTATGTTATTTTGATCCGTGTGTGGCCACAGGCGAGTTTGTGTTATGCCGTGTGGGTCGGCATCGCCTATAGTGTTGGCTTTTGTGTATGTTGTGTTCCGTGTGGCGGAACTGTGTTTCAGGTTTGCTATGTGTTGTGTACCCTATCTGTTCCTTATGTAGGAACACTTGGCGATTATGTGAGCCAGTTCAGATTTGTGATTTGAGGGTACGAGGATTCCAGCACGGAATTATCTCCTATTGTGGAGTTTGTGATCAGAGTTGTTCAGTTGAGATTGCCGTTGGTGAGTTGAGCAGTATGCAGAGGCAGTGCTCCTACCTTGTAGTCGGCAGACTCGGAAATTTCGAGGTCGAAATTTTTCTAAGGGGGGTGGATTTGTAACGACCCGGACCAGAATCAGCAGTATGGTCAGCTTGATCGATGAGCTTGCACGTAGTCGCAGAGTTGCGACAGATGTTTTAATCGCCGAAGCTTCTTAATGACTTAATTATTGGCCGAGAATTGGAACTGGGTCTCTTCTCGAGAGTCGTTGTACGTGTGATTATGAGATCGTGGGAGGTTTCGGATCGCTATTTGGACGACCGAGGAATTAGTTATGAATATTTGAAGTTTCGACGGAAATGGATTTAAATGGCAGGTTTGTTCGCGACTAAATTATCGGATGAGAATTTGGTTTCGGTTCCTTCACGGAAGTTGTCCAGAATTTAATTTCGAGTTTGTGGGAACTTCCGGAATATGATTTTGAGTTATGAAGATTTAGTTGCAAATATTGCCGTTTGTTGATTATTTGGTTGATTTAATTATATGTTGATTGGAACAGTTGACTTTTTATCCGTTTGGCCGACGTGTTTGACTTCGGGTGATATTGGAAGATCATGTCGAGTCGAGTTCGTGGCCGCGAGAATTATCGGAATCAGAATTACGGCGAGAAAGTTACGCGCGTTTGAAGTTCGTCGAAATGGATAAACATGAAGTTTCCGTTTTGGGAAAGGCTATATATAGTAACCTGCTATTTGGGGCAAGTCAAAGACTTACCATTTTGGGATTTGACCGAGTTGACCGAGTCAACTCGGTGGAGAGAGAGAAGTTGGCGACGGCGTACGGTGGGTTTCACGACGGCGGGCCGTCCGGCCACCCCAGGGGACGGGGTTGGTCTCATTGTCTTCGCCACATCTTCCTCGTCATGATTCCGGCCACCCCTCACGGCGAGGGTGGCGGTGGAGAGAGGATTATTCCGGCCGAAATGGAGGTTTTTGAGTTTAATGGTGGTTTGTGAAATTGGCCGATTCGAGCTAAACCATGGACTGGGTTTTGAAGCTCTCCTCACCATGATTCTAACCATGTAAGTATGAAGCTTTAATTTGATTTGTGGAAGGAGAATTTTGGATTTGAAATTTGTGTTTCAATTCGGGTTTTCATGAAATTGACCTTGTTAGAGTGAGAATTGGACTTCGGTGCAGTTATGGAAGTTGCTCAGTGGATCATTTTGAGTGGAATAGGGGTTGCTCCGCCGTGAAATTTTCCGGTCAGCAATGGCGCCGCTGTGGGCGGCGGTCAACGGTCAAAGTTTGACTTTTTTGGACTTTCGACAAGTTGCATGTCATTTGACTCGAAATCGCACTCCGATCGCAATGGGGAGGTTCGTTTTTCGAGTTGAGCGTCCGAAGTAAAGCGAGGTATTGTGGTGTACATATACGGATTTTCGACGATTCGTTGACTTTGGGTTATGTATTTCCGAGAACGGTGGTTTCTCGTGATTTGTCTTATATTGTCAAGTTATGACTTTGAGTACTGGATTTTATGAATATTCAGGTGTTCGTGATCGTTTGTTTGGCGAGGGGCATTCCGCCGGATCACGGGTTAACGCGATACGCGTTACGCCAGACTGTGAGTGGACAATTTATTTTCACGGAAATGTTTGTGAGTCTTTTATTTGATTTATGAACTTGAGCATGCGTATGAGATTTCGGATTTGCATGAGCATGTGATTTACGATTATACGATTATACTTATACGAATATACGTATACGAGCATACATATATTTATATGCTGTTTCATGCATTTGCATCGAACTGTTTATGATTTGGTTTACACAGAGTACAGTCTCAGTTACGTTGTTGTATCGATACACCTTGCCTCGTCGGCTGATCCCCGACGGAGGGCCGCCTGGAGGGGCAGTACCCTGACCAGACCGGTGAGGGGCAGTACCCCGGAATCGAGGCCATTTCTGGCTCAGAATCACGTGGTAGTCAGGGACTCCGTGGTTCAGACTGTACTAGCACGGAGGAGTCCATGAGTGACCCCGTGGGATTTTACTTGCATGCTCAGTACACTGGAGGAATATGAGTTTTACCTCGTGTACTATGTTGTTTTTATTTATCTGGACTCGTATATGTTATTTTATACATATATATCAACTGGTGAAAGACATTTATTTTCGTCCACTCACTCTAACGTGTTTATTGTCTTTCCCCTGAGTTTTTCGGTTTCCGTGCCCAGTTTGCAGTTCAGGCTCTGGTGTCGCACGTCGTGGTCGGAGGCATAGTGCTCGAGCTACCTTGTTCCTTCCAGTAGGTTTATTGTTCTACCTACTGTGGTATACATATATGTTTATACGATAGAGGTCACTCTGAGAAATCTGTTGTTTATGTTATACGATTTTACACCGGATTTCAGTAAAGTACTATTATATTTATTGTTTTACTTTACTGTTGATATATTGAGAAATCCGGATGGGATTGGTGCCCACGGTTTGCTTTTTGTGGCATAGGATGAAGTGTATTTTCTGCGTGCAGGTAATGGTAATTCTACGCTAGTAACGAAACTCTGCCGAAATTTCGAAAAAGTTTTTGTTGGTTCGTGTTTTCGATAGGGTTTGATTCCGGTTTAGGCAACTAAACCGGGGTTGGGTCCTTTCACCCTCAGCTGATATCACGTGACCCAAAACCTTCACGCTAACCAACCAAAACTCACACTTGCTCAACTTCGCAAACAGCTGATTATCTCGCAAAGTCCGCAAAACAGCTCGTAAATGCTTCTTGTGCTGGCGCACACTCTTGGAGTAAATCAGGATGTCGTCAATGAACACGATCACAAACTTGTCCAGAAACCGTCTGAACACCCGGTTCATCAAGTCCATAAAAGCTATGGGGCATTGGTCAACCCAAACGGCATAACCAAAAACTCGTAATGTCCGTACCGTGATTTGAAAGCTGTTCTGGCCACATCTAACTCTCTAATCCTCAACTGATGGTATCCGGACCTGAGATCAATCTTTGAAAAGACTGAAGCTCCTTTGAGCTGATCAAACAAGTTGTCAATCCGCGGCAACGGATACTTGTTCTTCACAGTGACTTGATTCAGCTTCCGGTAATCAATACACAATTGCATAGAACCATTTTTCTTCCGCACAAACAATACAAGAGCACCCCACGGTGATACACTGGGTCGTATAAAACCTCCTCCAGCAACTCTTTGAAGTTGAATCTGTAGCTCCTTCAACTCTGCTGGCGTCATACGATAGGGTGCCTGTGATATGGGTCCAACGCCCGGTAAAAGCTCAATGGTGAAATCGATTTCCCGCACTGGAGAAATACCCGGTAACTCCTCCGGAAACACCTCTGGAAACTCAGAAACAACCTCAATGTCTCCAATGTCTGGCACAGCAGCCGTAGTATCCACAACATGTTCATCATCTGATCAGCCTTCATCGCTGAAATCACATATGGCAATGAAGTATTCTTCTCACCGCGAAACAGTATCTCTAGGAACCCTGGTCGTCGAAACACAACCTCCTTCTTGTGACAATCGAACATAGCCCAATGTGTCTCCAAGAAGTCTATACCCAAAATCACATCAAAATCGACGATATCCAGCAATAACAGATCCGCGGCTAACCCATAACCTCCAACAAAGATTTCACAATCCCTATAAACCCAACAAATACTCACAACCTCTGTGGATGGATACAACAAGAGACCTCGGCCAACCGTGGCCGAAAAATGGCCCAACGGCGGCAAAGACCCACGGCTCCAAAACGGGTCGCCCTTGACCCGTGGTCAACGCGGGTCAACGCCTAGCTTTCCCCATTTGGAAACTTTCCCAATTCGACACGTATTCGCCCGTATTTATACCGTATACGTATCGAAACCCAAACGGATAAATACGACAAAATCTAACGGCCAAAAATATTCATAACTTATTCCTCGTAACTCGAAATAATCCTCCGGAAGTTCCCACGAACTCGAAATTAAATTCTCTACAACTTTTGTGAAGGATCTCAAATCAAATTCTTGCCTGATAATTTAGTCGTTAACGAGGCCGCCATATTAACCAATTATGACAAAATCGCGACTAATCGCGAAACTCGCAAATCAGGTCGATAAACATACCATTTTCGGTTCGGGTTGTCACAAATCCACTCTTCAAACATAATCCTAAAGTTTTAAGGAATACGATTGGCAACAATATGGTAAGGAAAGATGATGTTTTTTTTTGCTCTTAAACTTGATATATGCAAGGCTTATGATAGATTGGAGTGACATTTTTTGGAGGCCATAATAAAGAAGTTAGGTTTCACGAGTAAATGGATTGATATGGTGATGAGTTGCTTGACAACGGTTCAGTACACAATTTTGGTCAATGGTAAGCAAGCAGAGTATATTACTCCATCAAGAGGCATTAGGCATTAGGCAAGGAGATCCTTTACCTCCTTACCTTTTCCTATTTTGTGCAAAAAGTTTGTCGGCAATGATAAGTGAAAGTGTGGCATCAAGACGGTTTCAAGGCTTGTGTATGTATCCAGGTCCAGTGGGTATCCATTACTTACTTTTTGCTGACGACAACTTCCTGTTTGGTAAAGCCACCGTGGAAGAGTGTGATCAGGTCAGAGCTCTTTTACACACATATGGATTGGCTAGTGGACAGCATGTAAACCTACAGAAGAGTTGCATCATGTTTAGCAAGAATGTGGAGGAAGGGCATATACTACACTTAGCGTCGAGATTGGGAGTTAATAAGGTAGACATGATTGATGAGTATTTAGGGATGCTTATCCATGTTAGGCGTTCAAAGGTTTAACTTTTTGAATTTCTAAAGGAGAGACTCACAGAGAAATTCATGAGTTGAAAAGATTGTCTTCTTAGCACAGCAGGCGAGGAGTTTATATCAAAGTCGTTACTCAAGCCATGCCACAATATGTGATGAATTACTATTTATTAC
The DNA here is from genome assembly GCA_946800695.1 of Geum urbanum. Lineage (NCBI taxonomy): Eukaryota > Viridiplantae > Streptophyta > Magnoliopsida > Rosales > Rosaceae > Geum > Geum urbanum. The sequence goes on along the minus strand of OX327008.1, from coordinate 12,149,233 downwards.
CAAAAGGGGTGTGTGATGATCTACAACAATTGTGTGCGAATTTTTTCTAGGGAGATACCATGAGAAGAAGAAGATTCATTGAGAGCATTAGACAAGATGACAATGTCCAAGTTTGAGGGAGGTACGAGTTTTAAAAAATTTATAAGCTCATAATCTAGCTATGTTACCAAAACAGGCTTGGAGGTTGATCACTCGACTGAACTCTCTCATAGCTAGGCTTTTTAAGTCGTTATATTTTCGAGAAGGAACATTTTGGGATGCTACTGTGTTGGCTTCTCCTTCTTACGCATGGAAAAATATCTTAGAGAGCAGACCTATACTTCAAGTACGATGCTGGAGGGTTGGTTCATGGGATATTAGGGTTTGGGATGATCAATGGATCCTGGATAACCTACCGCACTCATTATCAGAAACCCTATATACTGGAATAGAGGTTGTCAAGCAACTATTTCAAGGGGATACGAGAAGCTGGAACCGGGACCTCGTTTATTCTCTTTTCCTAAAGGAAGTGGTAAGGAAGATATGTGGGATACATCTGAGCCGTCATGCACAAGATGTGTTGTGTTGGAAACTTGAGAAAAAAGGGCATTTTTTCAGTAAGGAGTGCTTACAGGGTGGCGAGGGACTATGCCATAGAACATGTCTATGCTTCTTCATCTCAGGGAACTATTTTTATGCAGTTATGGAAAGCGATCTGGCATGCAAACGTGCCAGGAAAGGTAGCAATTTGTATATGGAGGGCATGCAATAACCTGCTACCTATAAGGGTAATGTTAGCAACAAAAGGTATAAAGGTGATCTATGGTGTGTGGTGTGTAATCTTAGAGTGGAGACTTTAGGGCAAGTGATGCGTGAATATGGTATCGCAGCGAGTATAGTTGGTTCGGCCCTATTTTGCTTTACACCGAGGATAGGGCCTTCGTTTAGCTTCCAAGAATGGCTTATGGAGAGTGCTGACAGACTCGAGAAAGTCACGTTTGCATAACTTATGATGATCTTGTAGGGAATTTGGTGCACTAGGAAAGATGTCCTGTGGAGTAAGGGCAAGCATAATGCAAACCAGATCGTGGCTAGCACCCTGGCATACCATGATCAATTTGTTCAAGTTCACAGTAAAGAGAAACCAAAGAAAGCCACAAAGCAAATGGAGTGGTGGGTGACCCCAAATATAAGGGAACTATATTTCAATGTGGATGAGGCTTTTGATACTAACTCTTCCCATGGTGGCTTAGGAGGGGTGATCAGGGACACTACGGGAGAATTTATAGCTGGTTTTGCCCAACAGTGGAGTTCGGGTGGTCTGCTTTGCATGTAGAACTATTAAGCATTACAAAGGCTCTTAGTTTGGCGGAAACACTACCATGTATTCCTATTTGCATTATATCGGATTGTGAACAAGCTGTCAAACTGGTTAAGATCCAGGAGGAAGATCGATACCTACTCTGGAATGTGGTGCTGGACATAAGGGGGGCGAGTCGATGACTTCCAAATGTGTCAGTATAATTCAAACAAAGAGGTACCAATAGAGTTGTTCATGTATTTGCTTGATTTGGTTTTACAACTAGGCAATGTTCGAAAAGTCGGCCGATTAGTCAATGATTTTATGAATCCGAACAGAGTTTGGCAAATTGGTCGAAAACGCCAAAAAATCGGTCAAAGTCAGTCAAGTCGGGTTGACCCGACTAATCGGTCAATTTTTTTAATTTTTTGTTAATTTTTTTTATTTATAAACGTGAATAAATTTAATAACAAAAAAAAGAGTGCTTAAGCAAAACAAATGGAGAAAACATTATTTGGACAGATATATACTTCATTTCTTTGGTTAATGTGTTTGGATTTAATTTTCTTGTTTAATTTTACACAAGTACTTCTAATTTATTTCATTTATTTGTATAAATATTATTAAATTAAATTAAAAATTAACAAATCTGACTTATCCAACTAGTTGTCGACTAATTATTTTGTCCCTTAATCGACCCGACTCCACTTTTAGAACATTGTTAGTAGGTCTAGTCATAGTTGAGTAACTCAAGCTCCTAAAATTATAAAAGATGCATAGATTTTGATGAGAGATTTTGTTCACATGAGAGATTTTGTTCCTAAATCAGTGTAGTATCTATAACGTTTGGACAAAAAAAAAAAACAAGAATTAGATTATTATACAATGAAGTGATGAACGCAACGCAGAAGAAGCAGAAACGAAAAGTCGTTGGGTTGGAAACAGAGGACCCCGCCGGAAACATTGGAATAAATATTCTCTGTCCTGATAAATAGAAATTTCGAGAGAGCAAGAAAACCCCGATAGAGAGCAGACCTGACCTTACCTTACCATACCATCACTCTCACTTTCCCTTTTTTTTCAAAAGAAAATTGATGCGACAACAAGATCAGACATAGCCACTGACGGCTGTGACGGCTGCGGCGGCGGCTAGGTTTCCTACATACATTAGCACAGAAGAAGAAGAAGAAGAAAAAAAAACACCATGGGCGACGGGAACAGAGGCAGCAGCGGCGGCCATTCGAATTCTAACCACGGCGGCGGAGGCGGCAGCAACAAGCCGGAGTGGCTTCAGCAGTACGATCTGATTGGAAAAATCGGCGAAGGAACCTACGGGCTTGTCTTCCTCGCAAGAACCAAGACCCCTAACAACCGCGGCAAGTCGATCGCCATCAAGAAATTCAAGCAGTCTAAAGACGGCGACGGCGTCTCCCCCACTGCTATTCGCGAAATCATGGTTTCAATTTTACTCTTTATAATTTTTTTTTGTTGAATTTCGCCAGCAATAGGATTCTTTCCATTCCTGTGAACCAAACACACAAATTATTATCAATCTTTCCCCTTCTGACATTTTAGAGTAACATTTTGGATTGTTTCAGTTACTGAGGGAAATTTCGCATGAGAATGTGGTGAAGCTAGTGAACGTTCATATCAATCACACCGACATGTCGCTTTATCTGGCGTTTGATTACGCTGAGCATGATCTGTATGTGAGTATGCAATGGGCTTGTGTATGCTTTCGTATGTGATTTTTCGGATTCTCGACAGTTGTACTGAGTTGGGCCATATGCTCATTGTGTATCAGGAAATTATTAGGCATCATAGAGACAAAGTGAATCATGCGATAAATCAGTACACGATTAAGACGCTGCTTTGGCAGCTGCTCAATGGATTAAATTATCTTCACAGGTGCATAATTGTTCTGGTTTTATTTTTGCTACAGTCATGGTTAGCTATGTTGTCACTAGAATTTAATTGCTTATGTGGAACTCTATGCAGCAATTGGATAATTCATCGTGATCTGAAGCCATCTAATATTTTGGTAACACTTTGTTTGACTCTAAGATATATATATATATATATATATTGTCATCCGTGATTAAGTGAAGCAATTGAAATAGTTGTTGTGTAAACCTGAATGTTTTTTTTGATAGGTTATGGGCGACGTAGAGGAAGAAGGAGTGGTCAAAATTGCTGATTTTGGACTTGCAAGAATATATCAGGCTCCCTTGAAGTCGCTGTGTGAGAACGGGGTAAGAAACCATGTGTTAGTCAGTGTTTACCTTGCTGCGAGGATTATATTCTTGGGCTGATATATTTTTCGTAAGATATATCTGAACTCATAGCATGTGAAGACCCGATACTGTTGTGTGTAAAAAACTAAAAGTATGAAGTCAGACTAAAAGTAATGAGCGGCAAAGTTCAAAAGTGAAGTCAGACTATACAATTGACCCACATGTAAAATTATAAAGTCAGACTACTGCAGTACTACTTAATGAGCAGCAAACGTCAAAGTCATAATTTCACTTTTGTATCAATTTTGAGCTAGGTTCTTTCCACTAATTGTCCATATGTACTAAAATATATGGACAATTACATATGTACTAAAATATATACCTGTAATAGTCCATAGTTTTAGCTCTGATATTTGAGGTTGTAAGTGTCTTTGTGCATGACCATTTATCTAGTCCATGATATAAGAGTCTCATAGTTGATATCACAAATATCTCTATGTTTAATCATTTAGATTAACTGATATGTATGACTTTGCGTTCAACATGTCAACAATTTTACTTTCAGGTCGTGGTCACCATTTGGTATCGTGCACCAGAGTTGCTTCTTGGGGCAAAGCACTATACAAGTGCAGTTGGTAGTCTCTGACACTGATTTTCTATTATAATCAAGCCCATGTAGTTCCCAATTGCTTTGTTTCATGTGGTGTTGCAATTCATTTACTTCAATCTGTTAGAGCAAGTTCTCTGAAAAAAGAAAAATAAAATTATAAAAAAATTCCGGAAAGATTATGCAATCTTGATGTTTTAGTAGGAAGGAGAAGAACTAAAGATAGAATTTAGTAAAGCTGCACCATAGTGCTGTTTAGATAAATCGTTAAAGCTTACATAATATAAGCTTACATAGCCGATGTTAAGCCTATGTTGACCAGCTATGATACACGCATATAACGGGCTTCTATTTATCCTCTACTTATTTATCTGTCAACAATTATACCTTGGGCATTCAAATAAATTGTGCTGGAGAAAAATCATATTTGTAATCAGAAAAATAAATGTTTTCTTAATATGCAATTCAGATATGTGGGCGGTTGGATGCATTTTTGCTGAACTTTTGACTTTGAAGCCATTATTTCAAGGGGCAGAAGTCAAAGCTAATCCAAATCCTTTCCAGGTTAAATTTGTTATGGGAGATGTGTTTACAATTTTACTGTTCCCCAGTTATTCTTTTATATTTGGTGACTTATTTTGTTTATTTCTAGCTGTGTTTTGAGACATTTTTATGATTACTGTTGCAGCTTGACCAACTTGACAAGATATTCAAAGTTCTAGGTACTCTATTTTCCCTTTTGTTGTCTCCTTTATATTTTCTTTGTTATGTACTCCGTGGATCTAATTCATTAGCTATGGTTATTATGTCAGGCCACCCTACCCCAGAAAAGTGGCCAGCACTTTCAACTCTTCCACACTGGCATCAAGATGTTCAACACATTCAAGGGCACAAATAGTACGTGTTCTCCTTATTTAATGTCATTTATTTAGTTGTACTTTCTTATTACTCTGATGTGATTTCATTATAGTTTATTTTATTTTGTCAAGAATACTGAGCAGCTCTGTCTCCCTCTGCATGTATTTTACAGTGACAATACTGCACTTTATAGTGTAGTTCACCTCTCTCCGAAAAGTCCTGCATATGACCTTCTGTCAAAGATGCTTGAGTAAGTGGCGCCTTCTATTTTTTATTCTTGTGCATATGAGGAGATGGTGATATTGATTTATATTGAAATGAAATTGAGTTTGCAAAGATGTCAACAGTCAGTTACATGTAGTATTGTTTTCTGAAACAAGTTTTGAATGCAGATATGATCCTCGAAAGCGAATAACAGCGGCACAAGCTTTAGAGCATGAGTATGGCTTCCTACAATATTGTATTTTGTTCTTGTAATGTGCTTCTTATTTTCTCTTCATATCCTTCTGTCAATATCACTGCTTTCATATCTTGTCTATAATTATGAATGCAAATTTCTTGTGCGTAACCATCCACTTTTATAAAAATTATTATTATTAATTATTTCTTTTAAATAAAGTATAAATTTTGATAATATTCATTCCAGACAATGATGTCAGTCACCAAGTCATGGAAAAGTGTCAGAAAACTACTTAGAAGTGCTTAGGCTCTTGATTGTAGTGGAACATTGGGGATTTTATATATCATTTTTTCTCCTGTCACCTCTCAATAGCATCTCTCTGGATTTATGAAAAAAAATATGTTTCTGTAAAATTATTTCTAGCTTGGTGGAAGTTGCCGGTTTGTTTTTCTTAGAATGTAGTAGACTACACATACTTTTCCATGATTTAGTGACTGACATCATTGTCTGGAATGAATATTGTCAAAATTTATACTTTAGCTTAAATCATATCCAGACAATGCTACCTATAGTATGTGCAGAACTCGATTCTTTCAGTTGAGTAAGTCATGATGACAGAGTACCTTTTTAAAATCTTTTTATGCATTTGCTTTCAGGTACTTCCGTATGGAACCTCTACCAGGACGCAAGTAAGTTGTTTAAGCTTTCATGCTCTGTTTATTTTTATAAGCTTTGATCATCGTTTCACATACGAAAGAAAGTGTGCGAAAGAAGTGAAGGAAGAAATGAAAAACAGGAGAGAATGTCAGAATGTTTAACTCAAGTCTTCCCCATGTTTTCTTCATTTTGACTTGGTTTATGTAATTTTAATGATCAGTGCACTGGTACCCAGTCAAGGAGATAAGGTAGTCAATTATCCTACTCGTCCGGTAGACACAACTACAGATTTTGAAGGGACAACTAGTCTTCAACCTACGCAACCGGTATGATTACGCGGTGTACCCCCTGAATGAGTAAAAGTGCAGTTCTATTAGTAAACCATTTTTTTCCTTGTAGCTTGAATGTATAAACAATATGTGATTTAAGCTAAATGTGTAGTCTACTACATTCTCAAGTGTCATATGATTGAGCTTTGTTTTCGGCAAAACTAATAGAAGGAAAATATTAGTGTCCTCCTTATCTTGTCATATCTATATACTTTTGATTGAAATATATTTTGAAGACGATATTATCAGGTATTTGATTTGTGATACATTTGCAATATAGGGCAGGAAATCTGATAATGATACCATGTAGTAAGTTACAGTAACAATTATATGGTGTACAGTTCCAAAGCTATTAGAACATTTACTTTCGTGAAATTTTTTGACTTCTATTTTCTCCCATTTGTACTCTTCTGACTTGTGAAATTTGGAACCCTTCACTTGAGATGTTTAATCAGCCTGAAGAGTGTAACTAAAATATGTTTATACCTGGTCTCAGTTATAGCCTGCTTTGTTCTAATGCCTTTAGATTATGTGTGATGTTCATTATATATTTATTTATTTGGAACAGGTATCATCTGGAAACGCTGGAAACATGTCAACTGCTCATGTAGGGATGAACAGATCTGTGCCCAGGCCAATGCTTAACATGCCCAGAATGCAACCTCAAGGCATGGCTGCATATAATCTTGCATCACAGGCAGCAATGGGTGGTGGAATGAATCCTGGTGGTATCCCGATGCAGCGTGGTGTTGGTGCTCAGGCTCAACATCAACAACAGGTATATTGCAATTCTTCTTAGCTTTAATTCAATTTTCATTTCTATTCATGTTGTAAAATTGTGTTTCTATGTGATTCATGCTTGTATTTTGCGTCTAATGCAGTTGAGAAGAAAAGATACAGGAATGGGGATGACTGGATACCCTCCACAGCAGAAATCAAGACGTTTCTGAGGTTTATTGCATCTGGTATATATTGTTTGCCAATCATCTCTGGACTCACCAAGGTTAGTGTAGTCTTGTTGATGTTTTGTATATAGGATACTTCATAGTGTCTCTTTATCATCTTGTTAAAAAGGAAAAGGACACAAATGTATCGTATTAAACTATACATTGAATAACCAGAGTATAGCTCTCTGTTAAACTATAATATGGGTTCATCATTGCGACTCGAAACTGCAAAGGAAAATTCTACATAAACAGTCCTTTATTGCTATCTAAAGGTTGTCCCCAGGGATCGAAAATGATCACTCCTATCAATATGTTTGAATAAAGGTAACATTCAAGACTATCAAACTGACATTTACATAAATGAAAAGACAGAAGGCTGAATAATCTTTAGAGCAATTAGTCCATCCAGGCATGAGTGGGCTGCTATTTTTTTTTTTTATATATTAGTGTTTCACTATGATGTCCTTATCACCTGTGCACGCTATGTCATGGACCTTCTTGTTGAGTTTTCTTTGCATAATTCTTTGCGGAAGACTCAAGAGCATATGCTTAAGGCTTCCAACTTACCGTTGCTTACAAGGACACTCTTTTATATGCTTTTTTTAGGTAAAATATTTGAAGGCAAAACTTCTTAAATGGTCACTCAAGTTTGGTGTACACTTTGGTCACTTAACTTATGAAACTATAATTTTGGTCACTTAAGTTTAACAAAAGTGATATTTTGGTCACTCAACTTTTGAAAGTATAAGTTTGGTCACTTCTCTCACCCCATAAAATGGAGTGATCAAAGTTATACTTTCAAAAGTTGATTGACCAAAGTGTTCTTTTTGACAAATTTGAGTGACCAAAGTTGTAGTTTCATATGTTAAGTGATCAAAGTGTCAAATACACCAAACTTAAGTGACTATTTGAAGCTTTTAATTCTATCATAGTTGTCACTATTCAAAATTGTAACATCATTGTTCTGAATTGGTTGTGTTAATCCATTTTTCTGTTTTTCTTTTCGTAACTCTCTTTTTACATGACTTTTTATATTTATGTTTGTATTTTATTTGGAAAAGCATTAGATGAACTTGAGCCACCTATTACATCCATTTCATTATAGCAGGATGTTATCGGGAGCCATAAATAGGCGCATGAGTTCAAGCACATACATACCTGAACACTGCCATTTTGCAGTCTATGGACCCCCCCTGTTGACTTCAATCATTGTCATTGGATTTAAACTTATGATGTCTCCTAAACTTCAAAGATTGAGGATGTTAAGATTCTTTTTGTATTGTCTGAGCGAAGATGCTGAAACGGAAAGTTTTGCTTGACCTTCTGGGTATTGCAGTCGGACAAAATTGTTGTACTGTTGTAGGTAAGCTAAGATTGCAAACTAATTTTGACTTGATGTCTGTACAAGTTTGTAGCTTAGCAAGCACAAGAGTTGCTAGAAAACATTGTAATACTGCCATTTAAGTATTTTAGTATCCTCGCTAGTAGAGAAAATAGAGGGAGGATTTGTAAGGGAATATAGATACATTTGTTTGATGAGAATCCCATCAACTGGGACTCAGATTTTATACATGTATTTAAAGAAGAAATAATTGTTTGAAGAAATCCTATTGTGCAGGATTTCCTTTTCCATTCGCTGAAGCATAAAACATCACAATTCAGATGCATACGACCTACAAATATGTAAGTTCGTTTGTATTCTTGCCGAACAGGCGTTCTCGTTGATAGGGTTCAAGAGTTCTGTACGCGTTGGTCTTTTACACTTTTTGAACTAAAAATGTGTTCATCTCTAAGAAATCACCTCCTTTGGGTGTGAACTGAATATTTATTAGTACTAGTATATTGAGACTTGGTGATTCATACCTAACAACATATATTTGAGATGGATCAAATCAGCTCGTTGAAACAACGGTATGAAAGACTTGTGTCACCTACCAATGCAAATAAATCAAATGTGGCTAGGATATTCTGGTGTACGCAGACCTATTCTCCCGCTTGTTTAGGGTTTCGAAACCTTTCAGTCTCTCTGTGAGATTAGGGTGTATTGACGAACCACATAAATCCTACATTTCAGTCAACAGTACTGGGAGTGAGTCAGCAGATAACCTACATGGAAGGAAGTAGTTTCAACAACTTCGCACCGACTAATGTTTTTTATTCTTGACAACTTCCAAGCAAGAAACGTATATAAACCCTTCATACCTTTAAGATGATCTCGGACTCATATCAAAGCATAGTTTATCTCTAGCTAGCATCCATATATCATCAAAAATGAGTCTTTCAAATACGCCCTTTTCTTCTCATGCTTGGCTACACTTTCATACAGTGAACCCCAAATCTACATAGTCCGCGTCCAAAACGAACTGAAGCCATTGCAACACGCTAGAGTCCATAACTGGTACACTCTAGAGTCTATTCTTTTTGATACTAATACTTGGTCTTTGGTGGATGCTCAGTCTAATGAATTTCCGATCCAAATCCTAGACCATCTAAAACAAAGTTTTAGGAAATTACAGAGAGAATAGCAAGACTAAAAGCTCAATCAGACATCCTGGATCAACCCATTGTCGAAGAAGGTTACGAGTCTTCACATTCATCAACTGAGCATAATTCAGAGCTGGAAGAACAAGAACCAATCGAAATGGCCAACGCTAAAAACAAATCACTTCGCCAACGCACTTGTTCAACCGAATGGAGTAGTGGTCCATCATGCATTGCATTCCCGGAGCCATAAGCGGACAAGAAAGACATCGAGTTGAAGAGTGGGTTTCTACACCGCCTACCAATCTTCCATGGGCTGTCAAATGAAGATCCCAACATGCATCTCAAGCAATTTCAGTTAATTTGCATGAGCATGAAGCCCACGGAAGCAAATGAAGAAATCTTCAAGCTCAAAGCTTTTCCCTTCACTTTGATAGATAGAGCTCAATCTTGGCTTTTGGAACTTTCGGCAAATCATATCACTACCTGGAAGCAACTTGCAGATTTGTTCTTGGCTAAGTACTTTCCGGCCTCAAAGATTACTGCTTTGAGGAAGAAGATCACAGGGATTACACAAGCTTCCGATGAGTCCTTTGGCCAGTATTATGATCGTTTTAAAGTCTTGTGCTCCACCTGCCCATCCCATGGTTTTTCGGAAACCAATCTCATGAACTACTTATATGATGGTCTTAAACCGATTGATAGAGAACTTCTTGATGCCGCTGCAACCGGAGCATTCATGGATTTAAATGAGAAGGAAGTACGTACACTCTTGGAAAACCGAGCAAACAATGACGCTCAATATGTGATGGCTCCACGCAAGGCAATGAATGAAGTGAGTTCAAAACAAGTTGCTGATGAAAAGTATGATAAGCTAGCTTCTATGCTAGAGCAAGTACTTGAACTAGAGACAAAGACATCCAAGACAGCCTCAGGGCTCGTATGTGGAATTTGTCATGTGCAGGGACACCACACTGATTAATGTCCAACATTGAGAGACCATAACGGAGGTCAATTCAGAGATGGAGCAAGCCAACGGTATAACAATTATAACAACTTTGTCAACTGTGATCATCCAGGTTTCAAGTTGTGTAGCAATGAGGGATGTCTAAACCCTTCGGTACATCAACAAACGTATCAACGTGCTCCCTTCCAACCGAGGCCACCTATGCCTCATGCTCTCATGCACCCAACGCAACAAGCACCCCCGGTCCAACATTTCACCAATCCGGACTATGACAAAATACTTTCTCAAATGTCTGCTTCAACGCAAGTTCTTTTGGATGGACAAGCCAAGACGAAGGAGACATTAGATACTCATGGCCGTGATATAGGTGAAATAAAGAAGCAGATGGGCCAACTGGTGGATTTCATGGGCCAAATTCGGCAAACCAGCCAACTACCACCTCAAACCACTCCTAATCAACGAAATGTCAATGCCATTGTCACTAGGAGTGGGAAGGTACTAGAAGCACCAAGGACCACAAAATCTCATCTCGATGAAGTCACCATAGAAGACATAACCAACGAAGACGATGATAAGATTGATCCGGCAACTCATGAGGTCGAGAAGAAGAAGGTGACGCCTATTGTCACCAATGCACCATCTCCTCCATAACCCACCCTAATAAAAGGTAAAAGCCCTATTCCTTCAAATACGGTTATTACTAATTCTCCATTTTCTATTGCACCTTTCCCAAGCAGATTATCAAAATCAAAGAAGAAAGATGATCAATACGAAGATATCTTAAACATCTTTCGAAAGGTGCAAGTGAATTTTCCCTTGATCGAGTGCATCAAGCAAGTGCCGATATACGCAAAGTTTCTAAAAGAGTTATGCACCCAGAGGAGGCAAACGAGAGAGAAGGAGGTTGTGAAGGTGAATGCAACCGTTTCAGCAGTTTTGCAACGTCGGCTAACCCAAAAATTGAAGGGTTCAGAGAGTTTTTCAGTTCCCTGCATGATTGGTGACAAACACTTTGAAGACGTAATGCTTGATCTTGGAGCCTCCATCAACGTAATGCCTTATTACCTTTACAATTCGATGGAGCTTGGGAATCTCAAACAAGACAATGTCATCATCCAACTAGTCGATCGTACACATAAGTATCCAAGGGGATACGTAGAAGATGTTCTAGTGTAAGTCAACAACTTAATATTCCCAGCCGATTTCTATATTGTTGACATGGAAGAGAGTCCATTGAACACCACGCCATTGCTGCTCGGACGACCTTTCATGAGGACTGCTAGGACAAAGATCGATGTGTTTGAAGGAACTTTCTCCATGGAGATTGATGGAGAAAGAATCGAGTTCAACATCTTAGATGAGATGAAATTTCCAAAGTCAAGTGTGGCTGCCATTTCAACATGTGATCTCGTGGATACTTTAGCACAAGGCCACCTTGACACCATAAATGAAGATGAACTCGACATGGCCATACAACTCGGGGATGAAGCCCTTTTCGATGCCTTAATAGAGCTTTTGGAGCCTCGAATTCAAGAAATGGCTATGGCATTAAATACAGCTCCACGTTATGTAAGTAATCCTCCTCCTATTCCAATTATTTTTGGTACTAATGAATTGGTTCCTTCCATTTTTAAGGCACCCGAATTAGAACTTAAGGTGCTACCGGATCATTTGAAATACGTCTACTTGGGAGACAATGAGACACTTCTGGTAATCATCTCAGCCAAATTGGAAGAGGAGTAAGAGGAGAAGCTTGTTCGAATGCTTCAAAGATACAAACCTGCCATAGGTTGGACGCTAGCGGACATTAAAGTAATCAATCCGGCAACATGTGTTCATCAAATTTTTTTAGAAGATGGCGCCAAACCTACTCGTGAAGCCCAAAGGAGACTTCATCCTCCAATGATGGAAGTCGTTAAGAAGGAAGTAATAAAACTCCTTGATTGTGGAGTTATCTATCCGATTCCAGACAGCCGATGGGTCTCACCTGTTCAAGTTGTTCCTAAGAAGTCTGGGATCACCATTGTGAAGAATGCGGAAAATGAGCTCGTACCTCAACGAACAATCACGAGACATCGTGTTTGCATCGACTATAGGAAGCTCAATGCCACCACTCGAAAGGACCATTTTCCTCTACCATTCATCGATCAAATGCTAGAGAGATTGGCTAGCCATGCATTCTATTGCTTCCTCGATGAATACTCCGGGTATAACCAAATAAGTATCGCGGAAGAGGATCAAGAAAAAACCATGTTCACTTGCCCATTTGGAACATTTGCCTATCACTGCATGCCATTTGGTCTTTGCAATGCACCAGGTACCTTTCAACGTTGCATGTTATCTATTTTTTTCTGACTACGTCGAAAATATCATAGAAGTCTTTATGGATGACTTTAGCGTTATTGGCAATAATTTCGATGCATGTCTAGGAAATTTAGAATTCTTTTTGAAAAGATGTGTTGAAACGAACTTGGTTCTTAATTGGGAAAAATGCCATTTCATGGTTACACAAGGGATAGTTTTGGGACATATCATTTTAGAAAAGGGTTTAGAAGTTGATAAATCGAAAATAGATCTTGTGCGTTACTTACCTTGTCCAACTTCGGTTAGAGAGATTAGTTCCATTCTTGGACATGCAGGTTTTTATCGACGATTTATCAAGGACTTTTCCCACATCTCCCGCCCTTTGTGAAAATTACTACAAAAATATATCCCTTTCGAGTTTGATAGAGATTGCAAAGCAGCCTTCGACATTGAAATAAAAGACAAGAAGGGAGTGGACAACGTAGTGGCTGACCACCTTTCTTGGTTGGTGAATGAATAAGAAGCCGTGGTCATCGAGGAGAATTTTTCGGATGAACAGGTTTTCGGAATTCAATCAAATGCTTCTGAAACTCCATGGTATGCGGATATAGTCAATTATTTAGTAACCGGTGAGTTTCCATCCTCTATGCATAGTGTTCAACGTGAAAAACTTAGGAAGAATACTAGGACTTTTATTTGGGATGAACCCTACTTATGGAAACAATGTTCAGATTTAGTCATTCGTAGGTGTGTTCCGGATAGTGAATTTAAGTCAGTTCTTGAGTTATGTCACAATGAAGCATGCGGGGGACATTTTGGTTCTAGGAGGACATCCCTAAAAATTTTATATTGCGGATTCTTTTGACCTAGTTTATTTTGCGATGCTCATGCATTATGTGCTGCATGTCATAGGTGCCAGAGATTCGGTAATTTAGGACCTAGAGATTAGATGCCACAAACTTATATGCTTAATGTCAAAATTTTTGATGTTTGGGGCATTGATTTTATGGGACAATTTCCTCCATCGAACGGTTTTACTTACATTTTACTCGCTGTAGATTATGTTTCTAAATGGGTGGAAGCAAAAGCCACTCGAACTAATGATTCGTGAGTTGTTGCAGATTTTCTAAAGGCTAACACTTTTTCAAGGTTCGGAATGCCACGCGTTCTAATAAGTGATGGAGGTAGCCATTTTTGCAACAGGACGGTAGAAGCTTTAATGAGGAAGTATGGAGTTACACATAAGGTTTCGACACCTTATCATCCTCAAACAAACAGAATGGTTAAAGTTTCCAACCGTGAGATCAAGAAGATCTTGGAGAGAACCGTTCGTCTTAATCGAAAGGATTGGAGCCAGTGTTTAGATGATGCATTGTGGGCTTATAGGACTGCCTACAAGACTCCCATCGGTATGTCACCTTATCGATTAGTTTTTGGGAAGGCATGTCATCTTCCTGTAGAACTGGAGCATAAGGCATGGTGGGCTGTTAAGAAGTTCAATATGGATCGAGATGCGGCAGGTTTGCATCAGAAGCTACAACTTTGTGAACTTGAAGAGATTAGAAATGATGGTTTCGACAACGCATGGATTTAGAAATAAAAAACCCAAGAGGATCCATGACAAGATGATTCGTGGAAAGAGTTTTGAACCGGGGCAAAAAGTTTTACTTTTCCATTCGAAGCTTAAACTCTTTCCGGGCAAATTACGATCAAGGTGGAATGGACCTTACACTGTTGTTCAAGTTTTCCCTTATGGAGACGTCGCTGAAAGGACCCAACCCCGATTTAGTTTCCTAAACCGGAATCAAACCCCTCCTGAAAACACGAACTTGCAAAAACCATAGAAATTTCGACAGAGTTTCGCTAATACGTGGAATTGCCATTAACCGGCACCCGAAAACACACTTCATCCTATGCCACAAAAGCCAAACCGTGGGCACCAATCCCATCTGGATTTCTCAATATCATAACAATAATGTAAAGTAATAGGTAAAACTGTACTTTACAGAAATCTGGGAAAAATCATATGAAGATATAACAGTAGTGTAATCAGAGCGACCTCTAGTGTATATATACAAAATATACAATAGTAGGCAAAACAAGAAACCTATTGGAAAAGAAAGGTAGCTCGAACACTAAGCCTCCGACTGCGACGTGAGACACCAGAATCTGAACTACAAACTGGGCATGGAAACCGAAAAGCCCAGGGGAAAGGCAAATAAAATCGTTAGAGTGAGTGGACGAAAATAATGATACGCCTTTCACTATATATATATATCATAAAACAAAGCGAGTTCATAAAATGAATAGAGGTGTCAGGCGAATCTCTCAAGCCCGACGGTCAAGCGAATCTCTCAATCCCGACGGTGATAGACTAGGCGAATCTCTCAAACCTAGTGGGCACATCAGGGGAATCTCTCAACCCTGGATCTGGACTACCGGTGATCAGTTAAGTAGGCAATGCATCGATGCTAAGTAAATGCCATCACCATATAAAATATAAAACAATACCTCCAAAAGCAATAAATAATCTTAACATCGTACTGAAAATAAATACTGAAATCAAGAACTCGCTACGACAGTGTAAATAAATGTCCACTCACAGATAGCACAGAGCGCAAACACGCTAATCACGAGATTCGGCGGAAGATCCCTCGCCCAACGTACGATCTCGATCCCCTGAATAATCACAAAATATAACTGATCAAAATCACAGTTCATTACTCTGTACCACACCTCGGAAACCAACCATTTCCGGAAACATATAACTCGATACAAAATAATCGTCGAAATTCCCCAAACTCTCCACATAAACCTTCGACTAAAAATCCAATATCCAAATCAACTCGAAAACCTCAAGGTGATGATCGGGGTGCGATTACGAGCAAAACGGCATAAAATTCATTAAAATCAAAAAAGTTAACGGGTCGCCGGAGCTCTGCCGTTGACCGCCGCGGGTAGTGACAGCGCATCGTCACAGGAGGAATTTCCCGGCGACCAAGACCACCACAGCTTCTCCTCCTCAAGCCCAGTCTCTTTCCCCAAAGGGTCACTACCATCCAGCCACCACCGTGGCCGAAAAACAGCTCGACAGTTCAAGGTTTCAAACCGACCGGAAAACTTCTCCTGCAAAATCCTCCACCGTGAGGCTATCTCGACCTCCCAACTTCAAGGGGCTTCCTCCCTAGCTCGAACCCAACCTATTTCACCTAAAATCCCCTTCGGAAAGTTGCCAGAAAACATCTCACCATTAACCCCGATTCCGGCGAGATTCGAGCTCTCCGTTCTCCCTCAAATCAAAACCAATTTCCTTCAAACCAAGTTCTAAATAGCTGCAAATCACAAGAGGAATCCATACCTTCCAAAATCGTGGCCGAAAACGGCTGGAATCGTCAAACCCGACGGTGAGTCAAACGGAGGTCCGTTTCTCCCTCGGTCAACGTGGTCAACGGGTCAAACTTCAGTCAACGCTGGTCAAACTTCCAAAACAGTGTTTTTGAAAATTTTACGACTATTCGGCTATTTATACATTGCGACTCGGCTCTATCCACAATTCGGATAACTCATACTCGAACGGATAAACACGACTAACCCGACGACAATTTCAAATATTCATAACATATTCCTCGGTTATCGAAACAATTATCACAAACCGCCCACGAACTCGAAATCACACGTACTACAATTCTCGTGAAGAGACTCAACTCGAATTCTTGTTCGATAATTAAATCGTGATCAAAACCACCCATTCGGTTAATTTACGGAAAACTGTGATTACTCGTTAACTCGCGGATTAAGCCGGTTACTATACTGATTCCGGTTCAGGTCGTCACAAATCAACACCCCTTAAAAAAAAATTCGACCTCGAAATTTACGTACCTGCTAGGTGAACGGATGAGGATACTGCTCCCACATACGCTGCTCAGTGTCCCAGGTGGTCTCCTCAACTGAATGATTCTGCCACAAGATCTTCACAAGCGGTATAACACGGTGCCTCAATTCCTGCTCATGCCGATCGAGAATCTGTACCGGCTCCTCCACATCTGTCAAATCTTCCCGGATAGGAAACTGATGTGGTGCTAACACATGTGATGGGTCTGAAATATATTTCCGCAACATCGAGACATGAAAAACATCCTGTACTCGAGCCATCTCGGAAGGTAACTCTAGTCTGTAAGCCACGACACCAACCCTCTCTATGATCTCGTACGGACCAATGTACCGTGGTCGAAACCTGCCACGCTTCCTGAAACGCACAACTCCCCTCCAAGGAGATAGCTTCAAGAAGACCCAATCGCCCACCTCGAACTCGAGACTCTTTCTTCTCACGTTCGCATAACTCTTCTGGCGATCCTGGGCAATCTTCAAACTGTCCCGGATAATCTGAATATCCTCTATGGTGCTCTTCACTAGATCAGGGCCAATAAGCCATCGCTCGTCCACCTCACTCCAACACAATAGAGTGCAACACTGCCTCCCGTATAGGGCCTCATATGGTGCCATATCAATACTGGCCTGATAACTGTTGTTGTAAGCAAACTCAATCAAATGCAGTTGCTCGTCCCAATTTCCTCTGAACTGCAAAACACAAGACCACAACATATCCTCAAGAGTCTGAATAGTCCTCTCAGACTGCCCATCAGTCTGAGGATGAAAAGTTGTACTGAAATGCAATCTAGTACCTATGGCTCGCTGCAATGCTTGCCAAAACTTTGAAGTAAACTGACTATCTCGGTCAGAAACAATGGATACAGGCACACCATGCAGACGAACGATCTCCGCCAAATACAGCTTTGCCAATATGCCCACTGAAATCTTCCCCGGAAGTGCCAGAAAATGAGCGGATTTCGTCAATCGATCTACGATAACCCAAATACCAGTATTACCAGCCAAAGTACATGGTAACTGATACACGAAATTCATGGTAATGTGCTCCCACTTCCAAATCGGAATTTCCAAGGGCTGCAACTTTCCCGCAGGCTTCTGCCTCTCCGCTTTAACTTCCTGACAAATCAGACATCTGCTCACATATGAGGCAATCTCCCGCTTCATATTGCCCCACCAGTAATAAGCTCGGAGTGTACGAAATATCTTCGTACCGCCGGGATGCATCGCATACGCCGAACAATGAGCTTCGTCTAAAATCTCTTTCTTCAAACTCTCGTCCCTGGGTACACATAATCTGCCTCTAAATAGTAACGTACCATCATCACTCAACCAAAACTCTGTTGGCCCACCATTCCGAATCATGGTCTTCTTATCCAACAGATAGGAATCCGCATCCTGAGCTTCTCGAACCTAATCAACCAACACCGGTCGAACCTGGAAGCTAGCCAACAAGGCTCCATCATCGTCCCACTCAAACTCAGCTCCCGTAGCCCGAAGCTCAGCTAACATGGAAACTCTGGCCACACACACAAGAAACAACGAAGCTCTAGATTTCCGACTGAGTGCATTCGCAACAACATTAGCCTTCCTAGGATGGTACTCAAAAGTGCAATCATAGTCGTTGATCAACTCCATCCATCTACGCTGTCTCATGTTCAAGTCTGGCTGCGTGCGCAAATAAGTGAGACTCTTATGATCTGTGTATATCTTGCACTGAGCTCCGTAAAAGTAGTGTCTCCAACTCTTCAAAGCTAATACAATAGTAGCCAACTCCAAATCATGTGTAGGATAGTTGACTTTATATGGTTTCAGCTGCCTGGAACCGTAAGCCACTACTCTGCCATGTTGCATTAGAACACAACCAAGTCCCAACTTCGATGCATCGCTGTAAACCACAAACTCACCACTGTTGTCAGGTGAAGTCAGAACCGGTGCAGTGGTCAACTTTTCCTTCAAGAGCAAGTAACTCTCCTCACATGCATCAGACCACTCGAACTTGACGCCTTTCTTCGTCAATCTGGTAAGTGGAGTGGCAATCCGTGAAAAGTCCTGCACAAAGCGCCGATAATAACCTGCCAAACCCAAGAAACTCCTGATCTCTAGTACAGTGGTAGGTCTACTCCAATTCAACACGGTTTCAATCTTGTCAGGATCCACGCTGACTCCCTCAGCTGATATCATGTGACCCAAAAACTTCACGTTATCCAACCAAAACTCACACTTGCTAAACTTTGCAAACAGCTGATTATCCCGCAAAGTCCGCAAAACAGCTCGCAAATGCTTCTTGTGTTGGCTCACACTCATGGAGTAAATCAGGATGTCGTCGATGAACACGATCACAAACTTGTCCAGAAACTGCCTGAACACCTGGTTCATCAAGTCCATGAAAGCTGCGGGGTCATTAGTCAACCCAAACGGCATAACCAAGAACTCATAATGCCCATACCGTGATCTGAAAGCTGTCCTGGCCACATCTGACTCTCTGATCCTCAACTGATGGTATCCGGACCTAAGATCAATCTTTGAAAAGACTGAAGCTCTCTTGAGCTGATTAAACAAGTCGTCAATCCGCGACAATGGATACTTATTCTTCACGGTGACTTGATTCAGCTTCCGGTAATCAATAGATAGCTGCATGGAACCATCATTCTTCCGTACAAACAGTACAGGAGCACCCCACGGTGATACACTGGGTCATATGAAACCTTTCTCCAGCAACTCTTGAAGTTGAATCTGTAGCTCCTTCAACTCCACTGGCGCCATACAATAAGGTGCCTGAGATATGGGTCCAGTGCCCGCTAAAAGCTCAATGGTGAAATCGATCTCTCGAACTGGAGGAATACCCGGTAACTCCTCGGGAAACACATCTGGAAACTCAGAAACCACCTCAATATCTCCAATGTCTGGTACAGCAGCCGCAGTATCCACAACATGAGCTAAGTAAGCAACACAACCCTTCTTCATCATCCGCTCGGCCTTCATCGCTGAAATCACACATGGCAATGAAGTATTCTTCTCACCGTGAAACAGTATCTTTGGTAAGCCTGGTCGTTGAAACACAACCTCCTTCATGTGACAATCGAACATAGTTCAATGTGTCTCCAAGAAGTCCATACCTAGAATCACATCAAAATCAACAATATCCAGCAATAACAAATCCGATGCTAAACCATGACCTCCAATAAAAATCTCACAATCCCTATACACCCAACCACTGCTCACAACCTCACCGGACGGATACAACACTCTCCACAACCCTGAAAGTGGAGATGCAGGCATAATAGCTAAAGATGACAATCTATATGATATGAATGAATGCGTAGCACCTGGATCTAGCAAAGTAAGTACTAGATAGCTAAAAACATGCAACGTACCAATAACAACCTCCGGTGAAGCTCTGCCCTCACTCAAAGACATGGCATGAACCCTTGCCTGCCTAGTTGGTCGTCCACGCTGAGGGTGTCCCTGCTGTTCGCCTTGGCCAGAAGACTGTACTGGTCGAGGCCCAGAAGTGGTACCTCGCTCTCCCTCGGAACTCTGGGCTGCCTGTCCACCAACACCAGCAAGCTGGAAACATTCCCTCGCATAGTGACCCTCCTGGCCACAACGATAACAAACGACAGGGCCTCGCTGACATGGACCAAGATGATGCCTGTTGCAGAGATTACACAATGGATACTGCCTCGGTACAGCAATCGTGCCACTGGTACGCCGAGGATAGCTGGAACCGCTAGAACCCCCACTAGACTGTGGCCTCTGTGGCCAATCCCTCCTCCATCTCTATCTCTGTCTAGCTGAACTAGCTGGTGATTTATATGGTCCACTGCCCGATGATGATGCCGATCTGGAAGTATCAGAACTCAGCCTCTTGGAAGGTCCTTGACTCGGTCCACCCTCCTCAAATTATCGAGATTGAAATCTCATATGTCTTTCCTTCTCGATATCCACGCCTCGAAGTGCTGCACTCACAAACTCATCAAAATTGTTCCAAGGCATCGTATTCAGTGTCCCCTTGATGTTCAGGTTCAAGCCCAGCTTAAATCTACGGCACTTGGTTTCCTCTGTAGCCACCATGTCACGAGCAAACCGAGATAAACGAGTAAATCTGTCCCGGTACTCAAGCACAGACATGCTGCCCTGCCTCAAATTAGTGAACTCCTCATACTTCCGCTGTTGTGTAGCCTGGTTGAAGTATCTCCGCATAAAAAAATCCCTGAACAATGTACACGAAGTATCAACCGGATCTCTATCGGTGCTAACCCACCAGAAGTATGCATCTGACTCAAGTAAACCAACTGCTGCTACTGTCATCTGCTCAGGGGTGAAACGCAGACGCTCACAAATGCGTTCAACCTGAACCAACCATGCTTCACAAATCTCTGGATCAGCTGAACCCGGGAAAATAGTCACTTCAGCAGTTCGAGCTTTGACCACAGGGTTAAAACGCTCCTCCAAACGCAATACTCGCATAAGCAAGTCATGCGTCTAGCGATCCTCATCAGGATCCACATCCTTATTGACACGGGAACCACGTCTAGGAGGCATCCTAATGATAAGAGGAAAATATTAAATACAAAGCACAAGGAACGTAATCATGAAACTTCAGACATTTGAGAACACACAACACCTGAAGCATTGATGAGTAACCGCTGGCCAGTCGGATAATTGCTCCAGACATTCTGTACATACTTAAATACCCTTAGTGTCACAACTATAAGAGTCTACAGAATCTGAAACCTAATGCTCTGATACCAAGCTGAAAGGACCCAAACCCGATTTAGTTTCCTAAGACGGAATCAAACCCCTTCTGAAAACACGAACTTGCAAAAACCATACAAATTTTGGCAGAGTTTCGCTAATACGTGGAATTGCCATTAACCTGCACCCGAAAACACACTTCATCCTATGCCATAAAAGCCAAACCGTGGGCACCAATCCCATCGGGATTTCTCAATATCATAACAATAATGTAAAGTAATAGGTAAAACTGTACTTTACAGAAATCTGGGAAAAATCATATGACGATATAACAGTAGTGTAATCAAAGTGACCTCTAGTGTATATATACAAAATATACAATAGTAGGCAAAACAAAAAACCTATTGGAAAAGAAAGGTAGCTCGAACACTAAGCCTCCGACTGCGACGTGAGACACCAGAATCCGAACCACAAACTGGGCATGGAAACCGAAAAGTCCAGGAGAAAGGCAAATAAAATCGTTAGAGTGAGTGGACGAAAATAATCATATGCCTTTCACCATTTATATATATATATATATATCATAAAACAAAGCGAGTTCATAAAATGAATGGAGGTGTCAGGTGAATCTCTCAAGCCCGACGGTCAAGCGAATCTCTCAAGCCCGATGGTGATAGACTAGGCGAATCTCTCAAGCCTAGTGGGAACATCAGGAGAATCTCTCAACCCTAGATCTGGACTACCGGTGATCAGCCGAGTAGGCAATGCATCGATGCTAAGTAAATGCCATCACCATATAAAATATAAAACAATACCTCCAAAAGCAATAAATAATCTCAACATCGTACTGAAAATAAATACTGAAATTAAGAACTCACTACGACAGTGTAAATAAATGTCCACTCACAGATAGCATAGAGCACAAACGCGCTAATCACGAGATCCGGCGGAAGATCCCTCGCCCAACGTACGATCTCGATCCCCTGAATAATCACAAAATATAACTGATCAAAATCACAGTTCATTATTCTGTACCACACCTCGGAAACCAACAATTTCCCGAAACATATAACTCGATACAAAATAATCGTCGAAATTCCCCAAACTCTCCACATAAACCCTCGACTAAAAATCCAATATCCAAATCAACTCGAAAACCTCAAGGCAATGATCGGGGTGTGATTACGAGCAAAACGGCATAAAATTCATCAAAATCAAAAAAGTCAACGGGTCGCCGGAGCTCCGCCGTTGACCGCCGCGGGTGGCGGCAGCGCGCTGTCACTGAAGGAATTTCCCGGTGACCAAGACAACCACAGCTTCTCTTCCTCAAGCCCAGTCTCTTTCCCCAAAGAGTCACCACCATCCAGCCACCACCATGGCCGGAAAACAGCTCGACAGTTCAAGGTTTCAAACCGGCTGGAAAACTTCTCCAGCAAATTCCTCCACCGTGAGGCCATCTCGGCCTCCCAAATTCAGGGGACTTCCTCCCCAGCTCGAACCCAACCTACTCCACCTAAAATCCCCTTCGGAAAGTCGCCGGAAAACACCTCACCATTAACCCCGATTCCGGCGAGATTCGAGCTCTCCGTTCTCCCTCAAATCAAAACCAATTTGTGACGACCCGGAATAGAATTAGCAGTATAATCAGCTTATTCCATGAGGTTATGCGTAATCGCAGATTTCCGATAGTTGATTGAATCGCCAGCTTTGATCACGACTAAATTATTGGCCGAGAATTTGAGCTGAGTCTTTTCTCGAGAGTTGTTGTACGCATGATTTCGAGTTCGTGGGCGGTTCCGGATCATTATTTGGACGACCGAAAAATATACTGTGAATATTTGAAATTTCAGTATATTGTCGAGTTTATCCATTTGTACTCCAGTCCATCCGAATTGTGATTTTGATCTGTTTTGGACCGTTGATCGACCCGAACCTTAGATGGAATGATTATTGACTTGATTTGCGAGTTTCACGATTTGTCGTGATTTCGACATATTCTGCTAATATGGCGGCCTTCTTAGCGACTAAATTATCGGGTGAGAATCTGATTTCGGATCCTTCGTGAAAGTTGTTGAGAATTTAATTTCGAGCTTGTGGGAACTTCCGGAAGATTTTTCTGAGTAACGAGGATTATGTTATGAATATTTCGACCGTTGATTATTTAATCGGATAAGCATGTGTTGGATTGAACCGTTGACATTTTATTGGATTTGTCGAAGTGTTTGACTTCGGGTGGAAATTGAAGAACATGTCGATCGAGATGAGTTTGTTGCCGCAAGAATTGTTGAAATCGGAATTACGATATGAAAGTTACGGGTATTCGAAGTTTGTCGAAAAGTTAATTATGGAAGTTTCTATATTTGGTAAGTATTTAAGTGGGTTGCTATTTATGGTAAGTCAACTATTCATTTATGGTGGGTTGACTGAGTCAACGCGGGGAGGAGATGGAGCTCGACGGCTTGCCGGCGGTGGCTCGCCGTCCGGCCACCTCCGGGCTCGGGTTAGAGTCCGTTCAACTCGCCTTGGTCTCCTCATGGAGATTCTGGCCACCATTCACGGCAGGGATGCCGGTGGTGGGAGGATTTTCCGGTTGAAATTGGTGAATTTTGGTGGTTGTTTTTCCGGCCGAATTGAGCTACAAGAAGTATTGGGCTTTGAAGCTCTCAACACCACGAATCTAACCATATAGGTATGGAGTTCCAATTTGATTTGTACATGGAGAATTCATGGATTGAAAAGTTTGTGTAATTTCGGTTTTGCTTGAAATTGAACTAGATAGAGTGAGAATTGGACTTCGGTGTAGTTATGGAAGTTGCTTGTTGGATGATTTTGAGTGGAATAGGCTTTGGTCCGCCGGGAAATTTCATGGTTGGGTGGTGCCGCCGGCGTCGGCGGCGGTCAAAGGTTGACTTTTCGGGGTTTTCGACAAGTTGCATGTCGTTTCGCTCGGAATCGCGCCCCGATCGCAGTGGTGAGGCTTTGAGGTGTGATTATTAGATTTTCGACAATTCGTCGTTATTGAATTATGTGTTTCTGAGAACAGTTGTTTCTCGTGATTTGATTTGAGGTATCGAGTTATGATTTTGAGAAATGGATTTTATGATTATTCAGGGGTTCGTGAACGTTCGTTTGGCGAGGGATTTTCCCCCGGATCACAGGATTAACGCGAATGCGTTACGCTAGTCTGTGAGTGGACATTTCTTTTCACGGATTGATTGCGAGTATTTTATATACGTTTTACGAACTTGAGCATGCAGTATGATCATGATTTTTATGAGCATGTATTTTACGATTATGCAAATACGAATATACATACATATATATTATGTTTTATGCATTTGCATGGAAAGGATTTATGATTTGGTTTACACAGAGTACAGTCTCAGTTATCAGGGTTGTATCGATACACATTGGCTTCTCGGCTGATCCCCGAGTACGCTCCGGGGGGGACAGATATCCTGACCCGAGGCTTTTCTGGCTAGGAATCACGTGTGGGTCTGGGATCCTGTGATTCAGACTGTACTAGCACGAGGGAGTCCATGAGAGACCCCGCGGTATTTATGATGCATGCTTTGTACGCGTGAGGAGTTAGAGTCTCCCTCGTGTATCATATGATTTTTATGCATTTAGACTCGCATATGTTTTTATAACATATATTAATTGGCGAAATATATTTATTTTCGTCCACTCACTCTAACAGTTTTCATGTGTGACGACCCGGACCAGAATCAGCAGTATGATCAGCTGTATACATGAGTTACTGCGTAGCCGCAGATTGACGACAGGGTTTGAACCGCCAAGGATTGTTAACGACTAAATTATTGGCCGAGAATTGGAGCTGGGTCTTTTCTCGAGAGTCATTCTACGTGTGATTTTGAGTTCGTGGGCGTTTTCGGATCGTTATTTGGACGACCGAGGAATTAGTTATGAATATTTGAAGTTTCGACGAAAACAGATTAATATGACGAGCTACTTCGCGACTAAATTATCAGACGAGAATTTGGCTTCGGCTCCTTCAAGAAAGTTGTTCAGAATTTAATTTCGAGTTCGTAGGAACTTTTGGAGCATGATTTTGGGTTACGAAGATTTAGTTGTGATTATTTCCGATTATTGGTTATTTGGTCGATTCATTATGTGTTGATGTGAACCGTTGACTTTTTATTCGTTTGGCCGATGTGTTTGACTTTGGGTGATTATTGAAGAACATGTTGAGTCGAGTTTGTGGCTGCGAGAATTATCGGAATCGGAGTTACGACGCGAAAGTTACGGGTGTTCAAAGTTCGTCGAAATGGATAATTATGAGTTTCTGTTTTGGGAAAACTTTAAATAGTAACCTGCCTAAAAGGGAAAGTCAAAACTGAAATTATGGAGGTTGACCATGGCTGACTCGGTTTGACCGAGTGGGTGAGGTGAGTTGCGACGGTGGCTCACGACTTCCATGGCGGCGAGGGGTTTCCGGCCACCTCCGAGGCCGAGACCGGACCCAGACGACTCGTCTCGGTGTCCCGAGCGTGTTTCCGGCCACCCCTCACGGCGAGGGTGGCTGTGGAGGGGAGATTTTCCGGCATGAAACGGTGAGAAATTTGAGGAATTCAGGTTTGTGGTTTTTGGCCGAATTGAACTACATACTTGACTGGGTTTTGTAGCTCTCCACTCCACGAATCTAACCACGTTGGTTTGGAGTTTCAATTTGATGTGTGTATGGAGAATTTTGGGTTTGAATTTTGTGTTCTAATTCAGTTTTGCTTGAAATTGGATGTGTTAGAGTGAGAATTGGACTTCGGTGCAGTTGACAAAGTTGCTCAGTGCATGATTTTGAGTGGAATAAGTGTAGCTCCGCCGTGAAATTTCACGTCCGGCAGCGGCGTCGCCGTGGGCGGCGGTCAACGGTCAAAGTTTGACTTTTTGGACTTTCGGCAAGTTGCATGTCATTTGACTCGAAATCGCGCTCCGATCGCAGTGGGGAGGTTCGTTTCTCGATTTGAGCATCCGAAAGTAAAGCGAGGTATTGAGGTGTTATATATGGATTTTCGACGATTCGTCGGCTTTGAGTTATGTGTTTCCGGGAACGGTGGTTTCTCGTGATTTGTCTTGCATTGTCGAGATATGATTTTGAGATATGGATTTTGTGAATATTCAGGTGTTCGTGATCGTTCGTTTGGCGAGGGACTTTCCGCCGGATCACGGGTTAACGCGATACGCGTTACGCCAGTCTGTGAGTGGACAATTTATTTTCACGGATTGATTGCGAGTCTTTTGTTTATGATTTATAAACTTGAGCATGCAGCATGATTATGGCTTTACGAGCATGAGATTTCATACGAGATTATGTTTATTATGAGCATGTGTTTTACGGTTATACGGTTATATTTATACGGATATACGTATACGACTATACATACACTTATATGTTGTTTCATGCATTTGCATCGAACTGTTTATGATTTGGTTTACACAGAGTACAGTCTCAGTTACGTTGTTGTATCGATACACCTTGCCTCGTCGGCTGATCCCCGACGGAGGGCCGCCTGGAGGGGCGTTTCCCCAACCAGACCGGTGAGGGGCGTATCCCCGGAACCGAGGCCATTTCTGGCTTGGAATCACGTGGTAGTCAGGGACTCCGTGGTTCAGACTGTACTATCACGGAGGAGTCCATGAGTGACCCCGTGAGATTTTACTTGCATGCTCAGTACATTGGAGGAGTATGAGTTTTACCTCGTGTACTTGTTATTTTATTTACCTGGACTCGCATATGTTATTTTAAACATATATATCAACTGGTGAAAGACATTTATTTTCGTCCACTCACTCTAACGTGTTTCATGTCTTTCCCCTGGGTTTTTCGGTTTTCATGCCCAGTTTGCAGTTCAGGCTCTGGTGTCGCACGTCGTGGTCGGAGACATAGTGCTCGAGCTACTTTGTTTCATCCAGTAGGTTTATTGTTCTGCCTACTGTGGTATGCGTATATGATTATGTATTAGAAGTCGCTCTGAGCGTCCTATTGTATATGCTATATGATTTTACACCGGATTTCAGTAAAGTATAGATATATTTATTGATTTACTTTACTGTTGATATATTGAGAAATCCGGATGGGATTGGTGCCCACGGTTTGCTTTTTGTGGCATAGGATGAAGTGTATTTTCTGCGTGCAGGTAATTCCACGCTAGTAACGAAACTCTGCCCAAATTTCGAAAAGTTTTTGTTGGTTCGTGTTTTCGGAAGGGTTTGATTCCGGTTTAGGGAGCTAAATCGGGGTTGGGTCCTTTCATCATGTCTTTCCCCTGGGCTTTTCGGTTTCCGTGCCCAGTTTGCAGTTCAGATTCTGGTGTCGCACGTCGTGGTCGGAGGCATAGTATTCGAGCGATGTTTCTTTTATGGTAGGTTCTTAGTTTGGCCTACTATTTGTATATCTATACTAGAAGTCGCTCTGAGTATTCTGATGTATATTTTTATACGATTTTCCCCGGATTTCGGTAAAGTATAGTTATATTTATTACTTTACATTACTGTTGATATATTGAGAAATCCGGATGGGATTGGTGCCCACGGTTTGGCTTTTGTGGCATAGGTTGAAGTGTATTTTCCGGGTGCAGGTAATGGTAATTCCGCGTTAGTATCGTTACTCTGCCGAAATTTTGATGGTTTTTGTTGGTTCGTGTTTTCAGAAGGGTGTGATTCCGGTTTAGTAAACTAAATCGGGGTTGGGTCCTTTCATAATTTCCTTCAAACGAAGTTCTAAACAATTGGAAATCACAAGAGGAATCCATACCTTCCCAAATCGTGGCCGGAAACGGTCGGAATCGTCAAACTCGACGGTGAGTCAAACGGAGGTCTGTTTCTCCCTCGGTCAACGGGTCAAACTTTGGTCAACGTCGGTCAAACTTCCAAAATAGTGTTTTCGACAATTTTACGACTATTCGGCTATTTGTATGTCGCGACTCGGCTCTATCCACAATTCGGATAACTCATACTCGAACGGATAAACAGGACTAACCTGGTGACAATTTCAAATATTCATAACATATTCATCGGTTATCGAAACAATTATCCGAAACCGCCCACGAACTCAAAATCACGCGTACTACAATTCTCGTGAAGAGACTCAACTCGAACTCTGGCCCGATAATTAAGTCGTGATCAAAACCGCCCATTCGGTTAATTTACGGAAAACTGTGATTACTCGTTAACTCGTGGATTAAGCTGATTACTATATTGATTCTGGTTCGAGAACTTGTTCAAGGTTAATGACCATCGTTTGAAGCCTTATCATGAAGCATTCAAGGATCAAATCGTGGAGGAAGAATCTCTTAAAGAGCCGGCCATTTCAAACACATAAAGGACCACTACATCTAGGCTGAAGAAAAAAGTGCTTATTGGGAGGCAACCCAATCGAGAAGAAGACAACAGATTTGCTTTCTTCTCTCTTTTTCCTTAATTTAGTTGCTTTTGCATATTTAAATTAGAATTTTCGTAGATCCTTTACTTCCTGCTTAATTCTATACTTTCACTTTAGTACATTGAAGGCAATGTGGAGTTTAAGTGTCGGGGAAGGGTTTACAATTTAATTGTGTCTAATTAGTGTTCTTCAGAGTCTTGAGGATGCCCTTAACTAGTCGATGATGAAATTGGACCGAAATGAACACATATGGCGTATGAATCACATGCATCGAATTCTTGTGCTAATTGAGATATTCTATTTGCAAAACATGGTACAAAAATCGCATGCTTGAATAAATTTTTAATCATATGAACCCTGTGTGAGCTTTTAAGCTATATGTTCTTTATTCCTCGAGTGAATATACATCCATTTCGTAGCTACTAACTTATATTTCCCTCATTTGATTGCTTGCCATATATTTTAATGAACTAGAGAATGCTAGAACTTACTCATATCAATTTGCAAAGCTTTTAAGTTGATACATACTCTTATTTTGGATATGATTAAAGACAATTAGGATTTTCCACCACTTCGCCAAATATTCATGTGTCCCATTTGTATGCATGAGTTGCGACACCCCTAGATAAACCAATTGAGCCCACGTTAAGCTTTTCTTTCATCCCCATATATACCTAAACACTTACCCTAGTGTAGAATATCCTTACCTTTGTTCCATAAACTTGGTGAGAATTTTTCGAAACTAGTACATAAGTTGATGTTTTGGTGAGAAAGATTGAAGGAGTTAATGTGAGCATGGGGAAAGACTCGTCCAAATAGCTTAAAAAGTATGAGATTGCCAAAAAGAAAAAGAAAAATTAGAGAGAATAAAAAGAAAAAGGAAGAAAATATATATATATATATATGATCTCTCATGGCAATGTGTTGTTCTAATTATAACCATTCGGATTAAGTTCCCCATATTTACGGATTTGGAGGTTATAAATGAATTGAAGGCCCAAAAATATAACAAATATGGCCTTTGTCCTGTCCGAAAAGCTAAAAAGGGTAGTTTAGATTGATGTTTACATGGTATCGTTTTAGTGGAGATGAATGATGAAATTAATAAAGATTCTAAAGTGCTAGACTAAGTCGTTGAAATATTTTTATCACCACATATCTAAATTTCAAATGTCTTAGCCTTAGCCCCATTACAACCTTTCTAAAAGTCCTTTATGATCTTTAAAATGAGTAGCTTTCAATTGGTAGAGTAAGTTGCATGAGTAAGCTTATGGTTTTGGTTCATTTGTGCAAGTAATTAACTCCATTCATGAGGTTTTCGTTTAAATTCATATACACTTTAAGTGAACCATTTTCATAAGTGAAAAATATGATGAATGCATCCTTGTGAGCTGATTAAACCTTTATTCAAAGCATGCATAGCTATAACATAACCATTGTTTTTCTCCATGTCTTACTTGTTCATTACATGATCATATCTCAATTATCTCTTGAATTCGTTGAGCATACAAGTTGAAAATCATGTGAGCCATCGCCATACAATTATGAAAATTCTGAGACAAATCTTAGCTAAGGGTCTAGTTGTGTTCCTTCTTTTGTTTTTAATTCTTAGAGAGTCTTAGTTTAACTTAGTGTTTTGCGAAGAGACTAGCAAAGTATAAGTGTGGAGGAATTTGATATACGCATTTTATGCTCGATTATTAACGCATTTCTACCTACATTTAGCTATGTTATAATCTTAGTTTTTATGTTTTTTTACTTAGTTTGTTATTTTTAGGTCATTTACGGTGGACAATAATAACGGCGCACTTCGGAGGAATATTACGATTTTGGATCATCGGAGATGGGCCGACCCATTAAACATTTTTTGAGGACCATTTTGCAAGGTCCAAGTCAGCCCATATTGGAGGCCCAAGCCCAATATTTCGGCAGCCTAAGCCACTTGGTGAAGAGGAAAAGTCAAGATTGGCAAGCTTAGTGACTAGGCTTGGTGACTAACCTTGATGACTTTTATCTTTTTGTGGCTGATCTTGGTGACTAGGCTTGGTGACTCAAACTTGGTGACTAACCTTGATGACTCTTAGCTTTTTGTAGCTGATCTTGGTGACTAGGCTTGGTGACTAAGTGGGTGACTAATGGAGCATTGATGGCTTAGGCAAGTGGAAGGAAGAGGCAAGGCAAACTTCCTTGCCTATATAAAGGGGAGGCTGGCCAAAGGAGGATGCATCACATATTTCACAAGCTAATGCTCTAAACACTTCACCTCTCTTCCATACTTCACCAAGGTTCTTCCAAAGTCAAAGCTCTCCACCTCCTTCAGATCAAGAACTAAGAGTGCGTCATTCGTGTTCTTGAGAATCACCACTTGTAGTTTGGTGCATCACCTCTCTAAAACTGTAACCATGTTCTCTAAACTCCATCTTCGTCTTTGTAATAATTTCAGTTATGTTATGAAATAATTTCTCTATGTTCTTCTCTTATTTCAATTCTTCCATGTGTTCTTAATTTTATTAGTTTGGATGCATGTGCTAGCTTTAAGTTCTTAATGCTTTGAGCAATCTTCCTAAAAGATATCTCAATGATTTTGGCAAAGTAGCAATTGTTTTAAGGTGATATGCGTCATAGCATTCTTATTCAACGAAAGCATGTGTATGTGTCTCGACTATAATTAAGGATTTCGTAGATGATAAATAAGGTAAAAGCATGAAAGTAGGCTAGGTGAATGAAATAAGTTGATCACTTGTAATTAGTAATTTAGCTTCTTATTTTTCGTAAGCATAATTAGAATTTAAGGTTTCTTGATTGTTTCACTTGTCTATGAGTAAAACATGTTAGAAGTTTATGAGTTCTTGTTGTGTTTGCATGCTTTGTACCTTAATTTCGTAGATTAATCAACCCAATTTCAAACTCCCCCCATACCTTTAAATTTTCTGTTTAAAAACGAAACCACGCATGCGCCCTCTAATTCCTTAGATAGAACGATCTCTACTCACCAATGCTACATCCATAAAAAAAGGATTTTAAATTGAATATGTGTGAACTATGTGCTTAGTGTCTACTTTGTGTTAGCATTTAAGGCATGTTTTGCGCGTATCACGGCAAGATCATCGGAGCAGGATATGGTGTTGCTACATTTCAATACTTTTTGTTTATTTTACTTTACGTACTTTAGTTGAAATTATTGGTGTGTTACAAATGATTTATACGGGCTTATTTAATGGAAATTATGATTGTACGTAATTTCACCAGGTAGTCAGGTACTTTGGTCGAGGTAGCAACAACACCAAACATCCGCCAGAGATGACATCGGACACGGAACACACGTGGCCTCAACCATTGCCGGAAATCACTACACCAATGCATCCTACCTCGGCTTCGCTTCCGGCGACACCTCGGAAGTTCACCATTCCAGAAATCGATCGAAGCGACGAATTTTTGTCGTCGCTTCGACACCGAACGCGTCGTTTCAATACCTAAGTGACGACAAGTCGTCGCTCGGATGTCGTCGCTTCATTCTTGTCGCTTGGATTTCAAGCGACGAACATTGAACAGATCTTCGTCACATAGATATTTCAAGGGACAAATGAAACGTTCGTCGCTCAAAGGCTAGCGGCAAATATTGGGCCATCACTTCTCAGTTGTTGCGACAAACTTTGGGTTAGTCGCTTACGATTTCTAGCGACAAACTTTGGTTCAAAATTCGTCCCTTAACGTCAGGTTTTAGAGAAGAAAACATGGGATGATAACATTGAAGCGACAAAGTTTGGTTATCGCTTAGATTTTCATGTGACAAATATTGAGCAATTTTCGTCTCTTCATGCAGTGTTACAGAATAGAAAAACAGGTTTGTGGGTCTGGTTTGAACCAATTTCCTTCGTATCCTAATAACAAAATACGTACATTCAAATAACATAACACACACAGGTTTCTCAAGGTTCCACCCATTCACCTTCTTCCCCGTTCTCATATCAACCACCTCTGTCATATCAAAACACATACCGGGTTGTAAGTAAAGCAATGTTACTAGGAGACCAAAGTTTTTATTATCACAACTCACATAATGATGAAAAAGCTTACTCGGCTCCATAGGACCACTCTTGGTCCTAATACTTATAGGAGGACCGTCATCGCCTTCCCCACCGCCACTGTCAGCGCCACCTCCAGCATCCCCCAGTTCTGAAGGGTTGGTATCTTCTAACGACGGGATGGGTACCAGCGAGTCTCTCGTCACCTCTGGTGTTGTCGTCGTCGTTGCTTTCTTCGGCCGCCTTCCTCTCCCTTCTCGTCTCGAGCTCCTTCTTCTTCTTTTGGACACTAGAACCTAGTGCCATTACTCTAGAACCTATAAATACAGATCATATGCAACTTTCAATAACTTAAGGGTAGAGATGAGCAAAGGAGAATGAAACTTTTTTTAAATGCTTTCTGCTAAAGCAATTCAAAGTATATAGCTCACACTGGCAACAACACAATATATAGAATTAATGTTTCAAGCCCGATTCCAACAGTGATCTAGTCAAAACATGCCAGGCCCATTTGGTCTCTTTGCCTTACCATTGAAGCAATTATGTTACAAAAAGAAACCCCCACTACAAGAAAATTGCACCTAGACCACGGACCATTTCCGTTGTCTAGGTGCAGTTTTCCGTCGTCTAAGTACTTAGACGACGAAATCTCCGTCGTCCAAGGTCCGTGCTCCAAGTGCTGTCGTCCAAGCACCTGGACGACGGAGATTTAGTGATCCGTCGTCCAAGTTCACTTGGACCGCGGACATTATCCGTGGCCCAGGTAGACACCTGGACGACGGAAAATATAATTCTCCGTCGTCCAGGTGTCTACCTGGGCCACGGACATTGCTCGTTTCTCCGTGGCCCAGGTGTTCACCTGGACGACGGATAACTAATTATCCGTCGTCCAGGTGAACCTGGGCCACGGATAATGCTAGCTTCTCCGTGGCCCAGGTGTTCACCTGGACGACGGATAACTAATTCTCCGTCGTCCAGGTGAACACCTGGGCCACGGAGAACGACAGGGTTTAGGGTTTAGGGGTTAGGGGTTAGGGGTTAGGGGTTAGGGGTTAGGGGTTTAGGGTTAGGTTTAGGGTTTTTCACCAGGACGACGGAGAACATAATCTCCGTCGTCCAGGTGAATATTTAATTTAAAAAAAAAAATTGAAATGAAATATTATTAATTTAATTTATTATTAATTTAATTTAAATAATGAAAAATGCTAAAATTAATTAAATAAACTAAATTTTGAATATTACTTAATTATTAAATAATTAAATTAAATTAATTTGTACATACATGAATAATCGAAAAAACCCATAAATTAAAAATTAAAATATTGTTCGGAATGCGGAAAGAAACGAGATAATAAACTACTAGCTCGCTAATACACTGGAGGAGCAGATGCACCGCCGAGTCCTCCGCCTCCAGCCGGGTCGTTGTCGTCGGGGTGTGGGTTCGGAGGAGGTTGACATACTTCTCGATTTTGTTGCATGAGGGCGATGAGTTGGACTATTTGTGCTTGTTGTTCGTCAAGTCTTTGCCGCATTGACTCATTCTCCTCTCGTGCCAGTCGAGCCTCTTGAATGGCTGCTTCGACGGCCGCAACCTGACTCCTTCTCCGCTGCCCCGAACCTCCCGTAGATGATGAGCCGGAGGTCGTCGACAAATCTCGTACCACCCTAGGCCCAAAGTGCCTAACCTTCTTGCCAGCTCTACGACCGTAGACCTCATCCGCGATTGCAATTTGGCTCTCTAAGGATAGAGGAGGCAGGTCTTCCGGCGGCACATCTGGGAACGCAAGCTGAGTGTTAGCCAACTCTTCATGCGCACGCTCTATCGCCCTTTCCTACAAAAGAATAATTAATTTATTATAATGAAATCATATTTAAATAATAATTACTATAATTAAAAGCACATATATATATATATATATATATATCACTTACGCCGCATTGACTCGCTTCATTATCGAGCCCTGGCGTCACGTACGCGCTTACGCTTGCATCAAGATAAGGGTGTTTGGAGCCCTTATCCTTGTGCTCCTTGGCTATTTGAATGAACTGCTTGGCGCCAGTAGTATGGTGTTTCTCCTTCTTCCCCCGGTTGACTTTGTTGACACTGGAGAATTTCTGTTACACAACATAATTAAATCATTAAAAAATGAATAACTACAATTTAAATAATTCAATTATTTTAATTGAAATAAAAAAATAAATTAATACCTTAAATTGTTCATCGGCAAAATGGTTACACAACCACTCCCACTCATCTTCTCTCTCCCCTTGCAGCTCTACCGGGGGAGGCACGGGACCGACATCTTGGAAGTACTTATGGAGCTTGTACTTCCAATCTTTGTAGATGGAGTTGGCGGTTTGGTTGATATGCCTCAACATAGCCGGTGTCGGATCCACGTCAAATTGTTCCTATCAAAAATAAATAGAAAATTATAATCGTATATATTATGAAATTTTAACTAATATTAACAATATTATATAATAACTAAATTTGACGTATTACGTACCGAAAGATCTTTGAAGACTTTCGCCTTCTCATGATCCGGCGCCTCCTTCCAAGTAGGGGCAGTGATACGAACCCGGTTACGGATGATTGACCCTATCCCATGCGCCGAGAGACTTGCTAGCTGAGCTGTGGGAGGGCCACCGGTGAATTCGTCGCATGGCAAGTCGATCTTTTTACCGGTCGCCTTGTAAATACACTCCGTTTTGCCCCCTTTAACGAGACCCCGAGTCCTTTTCAGTTCCGGGTCAGTGGGGGCCCTCCTTTGCCTACGGCGGGCGCTGTACATGATTGATTCGGCGGTCGAGGACGCCTGAGTACTTCCCGTTGAATGGGTACCGGGCGTCGGAGATTGGAAGGGGTCGACGTCATCACCGCTCGAGATGAATGGGGGAGCGGGAA
The DNA here is from genome assembly GCA_946800695.1 of Geum urbanum. Taxonomy (NCBI): domain Eukaryota; kingdom Viridiplantae; phylum Streptophyta; class Magnoliopsida; order Rosales; family Rosaceae; genus Geum; species Geum urbanum. Next base: position 12,113,255 of record OX327008.1, on the reverse strand, counting down.
TTTCCCCAGAGGGCGCTACGGACGGACCAGATGATCCGTCCGGATTGAGAGCGTCGTTGCCCTCCTGTTGAACCCAACCGACTTGGGCCGCCAACATTCAGAGCATCTCATCTTCTGCCTCCTGTTGGGCTTTCTTCTTGCCGGATGTGGTCTTTGGCGGAGCCATTTAAACCTAAGAGTACGGTGTTAAAATACCTACTTACCATAATAATTACAACTTAAAAATTTACGCTAATTAATTAAGTACGTTTAAGATTTAAATAGAGTACACTAGCTTGGCATTTTCGGTCGTTCAATGGACGTGCGACCCGCGCGATAAAGTGTAAATTTTCAATTAATCAGCCTTGGTTAAATCGAAAAACATGGCCAGTTAGGGATAGAGATAACGCAAGAGGCAGGACTAATTTCGACAAAAGTCTTTCTTAGTCCAAATCCTGTCACCAGTCATAACCCGTTTCTAGACACCATGTCCGACATTCGGCCAATTTTTCGAAAATTTACACTCCCTCAAGTCCTTTGCAAACTCCGCCCTCAACCTCGTGTCCATAACTTCACTTAGGTTATGGTGTGCGGTGATGAAATCCACACATCACGAGGGGTTAAGGAGATAAGCTAGGAAAAGAGGCGCCATCTATTCCAAAGAGTGCGACTTAATAAACCAAGCATATGTACTAAATTTAAATCGAACACGTACTACCATGCAATTTACTCGAAAATACACGTAATTAATTATCAATTAATTAAAACAATAAATAATTACAATAATGAATTATTATTTATCATGCATATAATAATAATTATTCATTTACCAATATAATTAATTATTATTAACAATAATAATTATTGCTATTATTTAATTTTAACTAACAAATATAAAATTATTAGCAAATAATTAACAACTAATAATAATTATCCCAATATTAATAATAACAACTCATTAATGATTATAATTATAACTATTAATTATTTTAAACTAATTAATAAATTAAAACTATTTATTAATTAAATAATTAATTAATTAACAAAAATGTAAAAGAGGTAAAAATTAGAATTATTACCTCGTCGGAATGTCGCCGGAATATCGGAAGAGTTGAGTCGTCGGAGAGGAGGAACCACGCCGGAAAAAATGTCGTCGGAGCGTCGCCGGAGGAGAATCGCCGGAGGAGAGGAGAGGAGAGGGAGAGGAGGAGATGGAATGATGAGAAAATGAGGGGGGGTGCAACTCTATTTATAGAGTTGCACCTAGACGACGGAGCACTATTCTCCGTCGTCTAAGTCCACCTGGACGACGGAAACAGTGTTTTCCGTCGTCTAGGTGGCGGTTTCAAAAAATTTCAATCGGCGCCAATTAATCGGCGGGACGTTCTGAACCGCCATGATTTTTGACTTAGACGACGGAGAATTCATTCTCCGTCGTCTAAGTGAAAATTCAAGCGGTCCCAAAACAGAAGCGGTAAATTGAACCGCCATAAAAATTGGACTTGGACGACGGAGATGGTCAGTTTCCGTCGTCCAAGTGAAAATTACATGAAAAAAATAAACAAAAAAAAATTTGAACCGCTATGATTTTTGAACCTGGACGATGGAGATGGTCATTCTCCGTCGTCCAGGTTCAAATTACGTAAAAAAAAATTTAAAAAATAATTCGCTAGGAATTTAGCGATCTGTCATTCGAGTGAAATAGTCGTACAATATCGATGAACACATCGTATATATGAACAGTTAAATTTGAACCGCCGATTAATTTTACGTATTGAAACATGTTAAGTATCGACTAATCTTTACGACTTAAGTGTTCATGAGTAGACGCTCATTTGCAGCAGAGTATTAACAAAATTGAATTTGGACAAAACAACCGTTGGATATGTTCGTCGTAACATAATATATAATTGTCTTCAAAGGACCATAAAATAATAAGTTCGGGAAGGGTTTGATCGGCACAGTCAACCGCAAAACCGATAATTTCACAAACCGGAAACGTGGATACAAGGCATTTCGCAACTCCGATTTTCGAACCGTCGAAGATCACACACCAAGAATTGTTTACTCTAAAGTCTTGATGAAAAGACTTTGCATTGGAAGAAGGTCTAGATGGTCGTTGTCTTATAAAAAATTACGATATCTGCACCTGGACGACGGATATGAAGTTATCCGTCGTCCAGGTGATAACCTGGACGACGGATAATGACGTTCTCCGTCGTCCAGGTGCATAGACCCTGAATTCAGGGTTAGGGCCTTACTGTTTAGGGTTTAGAGTTTCTGAACTTGGACGACGGACAATGACCATTCTCCGTCGTCCGAGTATGTACCTGGACGACGGAGAATGACCATTATCCGTCGTCTAAGTTCTAAACCCCGATTTCAGGGGTTAGGGCCTTAGGGTTTACGGTTTAGGTCGTCCCCAGTCATTTGTGTGTCCGTTCAATTATTCTGATTCAAAAATATAATTAAAAAATTGATCGATCGATCTGAACTGCTAGATTTAGGGTCAAGGATTTAGCTAGGGTACGTTTTATATGAGATTGAGATTTGGCGCCAATATTTATTAATTTCTCCGTTGGTGAGGATATATAATTCAGATTAATTTCTTACCGTAAACCGGCATCGGTCATATATATATTACAATAATTACAGTAATTAATTACCAATTAATCTCCCTCGCCGTATGACCGTACTCTTCGTCATAATCATCATCGTCCTCATCCCCGTTAGTCGACGACTCATCCTCGTCATCGTACTCAACATCGTCCGACGAATAACCTGAGTCCTCGTCTGCGTCCTCTTCCTGCTCGTCTTCTTCATCTACCTCATCGATAATCTCATCTTCAGTTAGATCTGTACAACCATCAGGCATGGGTAACCGTTCACCATCTTGAACCAGGTCCATTATATCGGAGCGGACCATAGAAATATTAGGCTCTTGATAGGCAGGAATGTCTCTTTCTGGTTCAGCAGCATCTTCAGTCGTCGCCGGTGTCCCTTCAATTGTCTCTGTATTCCATATTCCTCGGTGAGAGATATGGTTCACTATTTTCCACCCTTCACCGGCTTTCGGATCGTCGAGATAGAACACCTGCCGAACTAAGGTGGCGAGAGCGAAAGGCTCATCCTCATACCAGTGCGAGTTTGTATCGACTGATAATAGTCCCAGGTCTTCCTTTGTACGCTTGAACCATCTGCACTTGAATAGGAAAACGTTGACATCATTCCCGTAACATAGCTGAACCATGTATACAATAGCCCTGTAATATAGATCATTGTCTTTCCCAACCGCTACCCCACTGTTTTGTGTTCTTCTTCCTTCGTCTCGGGCCAATGAATGGAACTTTACACCGTTCACAAAACATCCGGGATAAATATAGTGTTTAACCGGCTTCCCTGCTAGCAAGTGCTTTGGCCATGACCACCACCCTCCGTGGTTATCAGATTTTTGCAGATCAATCATCTGCGAAAATGGGCAAATTAATATAAGGGTTTACTTTCTACAAACATGAGCGATATGTATTTAAATAATTAATACCGAGTCGTACGTACGTACCCATTGGAAGAAATAATCGAGAAACTTCTTCTTAACCATTTTCTCAATCCACGCCGAACTCTTGTTTTGATTTAACGCCTGAAGCCTCTCCCTGTATGACAACATGTACGGCTCAACTTCGTCACAGTCTCGCAACACTACCCAATGTGCCTCAATAAGTTCTTCCCGTGTTAACGATTCCTTTAATACTCCTCTAAACGGTCGGACGACATTGGTGACGACAGAAAGATTGATGCGGGCACTGCGATCGGAGGCAGTGGGAGGGGGTGGATCTTTGAGGTACTTGTTGCAGTAAGTAACACACTCATGCATTAGGTATGTCTCTGCTGTGGAGCCATCCGGGGCCGACCTGTTTTTGACGAATGACTTATACTGTCCAAGCTGTCTACAAAATCAAACGTACACATTACATAAGTACATATAGCTAGCTAGCTAGTATATATATAATCTCCAGTGGAACAAATTAATTAATTAGTTGTACGTACCTTTCTTGAGGATACATCCAAGTGTACTGGACCAGACCAGAAATAAGCACCTGCTCGGGCAGGTGGATCATTAGGTGAATCATGCTGTCAAAGAAAGCAGGGGGGAAAATCCTCTCTATTTTGCAAATGATGTGCACAATTTGTTGTTGCAATTCCACCACATCTGACTTCTTTAATTCTCTGGCGCATAACCTCTGCCACCACCTGCACAATGCCACTATTGGTTCTACGACGTCCCGAGGCAAGTATGGTCGAATTACCACTGGAATCAGACGTTGTAGCATAACGTGATAGTCATGTGTCTTTAGACCAATAAACTTGTGTTGCACCTCGTCCACTGCTCCAGTTATAGTAGCTGCATACGTAGCCGGATAACGAACGCCCTTAAACCAGTGAAATACAGAACGTCTAAGCGTCGGCTTCACTGTGTAAGGTGCATCTGGCATCTTGTTGTACACTCCTTTCCTATCCCTCCTCAACCACAAGGGACGACGTAGATTCATTGATTCCAAATCTTTGCGCGCTTTGGGAGTATCTTTAGTCTTGAACTTAATACCGAGAATTGTTCCCACCACGCTGTCGCACACATTCTTTTCTATGTGCATCGCGTCCAAGTTGTTCCTCAGCTTCAACTTCGACCAGTAAGGGAGTTCAAAGAATATACTCTTGTGATCCCAATACTCTTGTGATCCCAATAGCCCTCATCGTGAACATCGTGTCAGTGAATTTGTCATAAGTTGGGACTCCATTTTCCCACAACAGTTTCAGCTCGTCGATCAAAGGTCTGAGGTAGACATCTAAGCACTTCGATGGAGATTTAGGACCTGGAATTAGTACGGTAAGGAAATTAAATTCCTTGTTCATGCACATCCACGGAGGCAAGTTGTACGGCATCAGAATAACTGGCCAAGTGCTGACGGCGGAGCTATTACTTCCCCAAGGATTGAATCCGTCTGTAGATAGGCCGAGTCTAACATTTCTAACCTCTGAAGCAAAGTCTCCAAATTCTCTGTCGAAATGTTTGAAACCCTCCCCATCCGCAGCGTGTCGCAGGACATCGTCATCTATTCGCTTTTTTGCGTACCATCGCATCGCCTCTGCTGTGTGTAGAGACATGTACAGGCGCTGCAATCTGGGAATCAAGGGAAAATATCGAACAACTTTCACAGGAATTCTCTTTTTCGAACTCTTCCTATTCAACTGGAATCTGCACTGGCCACATACGGGACAATAGTCCAACTCTTTATACTCTTTGTAAAATAGCACACAATCATTCGGACATGCGTCAATTATCCTGTACTTTAGGCCGAGGCTGCTCAGGATATTTCTAACCTTATAATGAGATTTAGGAAGATTGTGATCATCAGGAAGCAACTTACATATTTGCTCCTGAATTTCGTCAAAAGCACTCACTGACATTTTGTGCTTCACTTTTATCTTCATTTGCTCCATCACATATTGCAACACATTCTCTCGACATCCAGGGAACACCGGGGTCTGCCCTTCAAGTAGTATCCGGTTGTACTTTTCCATCTCACTGGTGTCAGTGGCCAAGCTAGCTGCGGGGAATGTGTCATCATGCTCATTAGTGGTACTGTAACCTCCGTCTTGGTGTTGGTGTCCACTATGACTACATCCCGGAAACGCATCATGGACCAAATCTGCAGTTGGGTTGCAAGCTGGGGGTCCGGCACCACTGCCGCTGGATGAGGCACCATGGTAACTGTACCCTGAGCTGAAGTCTGCTGCGCTGAACTCTACTGCTTCACCATGCTCGCTCCATGTAGTGTAACTCCACATCATACCATTTTCGTACAGGTGTTGCACCATAACATTAACCTCCGCATACTGACAATTAAGACATTTCTGACACGGACACCTGAAACGTTTCTTTCCCTGACCATGTTCTATCGCAAAATTCACAAATTCGCTAATTCCATCCATATACCGGACATCACATCTATTCTTCAACTTCATCCAACTCTTGTCCATACTGCTACAAAATATTATAATTAATTAATTATTACATATATATATATATTTGTCCATTAATTTACGCTTAATTATACGTATTCGATCTACATCGATCCATCAATTACGTACGTACGTAATTTAATCGATCTGTACATATATATATAGCTAACATCAGCTAACATCCTTGCATGTATATATGTACGTACGTTTTCACTAAATATATATTAATTAAGCAAATTTTAACTGCGTACGTACGTACCTGCTGGCCTTCTCGATATCTGTACGTTAATTAAGCTAACTAGCTAGTCAGCGGAGATCCCTTATCGATCCTGATTCTTCTCGGCCTTCTAGCTAGCTAGCTCCCTTCTGCTTCCTTCTCCTTCAATTCTTCTTCAAATGGAATGAAGAGATCGAGCAATGAATTCGATCAGTTTGGCATCGGGCTTATATAATGCTTCACTTAGACGACGGAGGTGTCGGTACGTCGTCTAAGTGGAAGTATGTTTCGTATACTCGGACGACGGCGTGTCGGTCCGTCCTCCAGGTAATCACCTGGACGACGGAGATGATATTCCGTGGAGTCTTTTCCGTGGACCACGGAGTCTTTTCCGTGGTCGAGGTGTCACTTGGACCACGGAACAATTACGTTTCCGTGGTCTAAGTGCTGTTTTCTTGTAGTGCCCGTCCCTGATAAGAAAAAGAGATTGAAAACCAAGAATTTATACCTTTTTAACTTGTGGAAGTGAATCACCAACACATAATGCTTCTACGTACCCATTGGTCAGATACTTAATTTTCTTAATTAGATGGTACATAATGAGTTCAACATAAACAACAAGAAAGTTGTATATGCCATTCTATCATCAAGAAAATATTTTACGTAAAATTTGTAATTAATTAGTACGTCGATCAAAATGCTTCGAATAGGATATGTACGTTTATACAAATATGCACTTGTACTGTGTGACAACCCGAACCAGAAATGGTAGTTAATCGGCTTAATTCGCGAGTTTCACACATAATCGCAGTTTGTTGTAATTAATCGATTTGGCGGCCTAGTTTGCGACTAAATTATCGGGCGAGAATTTGACATAAGTTCCTTCACAAGAGTTGTAGAGTTCATGATTTTGAGCTCGTAGGTGTTTTCCGAGGATTTTTCCGATGCCCGATGAATATGTTATGAATATTTCCAACCGTTGGATTTAATCATGTTTATCCGTTTGATTTCGATCCATTTTCGACCGTTGATCATTTTAGTCGCGAGTATAAATATCGAAATATTCGTAAAATTTTCGAAAAATCACATTTGGGCCGAGTTGACGAAAATTGGACCGTTGACCAAGCGTTCACCACGTTGACCGAGCCATTTCGGAAAGGATTTTGACCACCGATCGAGTTTCCATTTTTGGCCATTTCAAACCTCAAGCTTGGTATGGTTAGCTTCCTCTCGTGATTTCCAATTGTTTTGAACTTGATTTGAGTTGATTTGGTTGAGTTTTGAGGGAGAACCAACTTGATAAAGTTTCGAATTTTTGCCAAAATCGGGTGAGCTTTTCCGAACACTTTTAGGGTCGATGGGGTTGGGGGTTTTGCTCCTCTCAACCCATAGATGATTTTGGGTGAAAGAATTTTAGAATTGGAGGCCGTTTGAAGCTCGCCGAAATTAATGGAGGTTTGCATTTTCGAGATTGATTCCGGCTGGTGGGTTTCGAATTGGACGTTGGTGTAGAAGGAAAAGTTATTGGGCTTGAGGAGTAGATGTGATATGGAAATTTTCACCGGATTTGGCCACCGTTGACGTCGCGTCGCCGTCGGCAGAGCTGCGGCGAGTTGACTTTTTTGGAATTTTGAGAAGTTTTATACCGTTTTACTCGTAATCGCACCCTGATCGTAGTCTTGAGGTTATTGAGTTGATTTGGGTGATGGATTTTGTGTCGAGGGTTAAGTAGAGTATTTATGGGATTTTCGACGATTTCGTTGATATACGAGTTGTATGTTTCCTGAAATGGTTGGTTTCCGAGGTGTGGTTCAGAGTTTTGAATTGTAATTTTGATCAGTGGTATTTGTGATTATTCAGGAGATTGGGATCGTACGCTTGGCGAGGGATCTTCTGCCGGATCTCGGGATTAGCGCGTTTTCCCGTTGTGCTTGTCTGTGAGTGGACACATTTCTTTTCACTGATATGTTATGAGTCTTTATTATACGTTTTACGAGTATGAGCATGCATATGCGATTATGATTTATACGAGCATGTGTTTTACGTTTATGCATTTATGAATAAGCATCTACGAATATGCTTTTATAATTATGTATTACGAATATGCATTTACATTACGCTTTATACATTTGCATGGAAACCATTTATGATTTGGATTACACAGAGTACAGTCTCAGTATGTATAGTTGTATCGATACACTTAGCATCCTGGCTGATCCCCGAGGATGTTTACCGGAGGGGGGGGGGGGGAGGATGTTACCCTGACCCTAGGTCCTTACTGGGGGGGGGGGGGGGAGCAGATACCCTGACCCGAGGCCCTTTCTGGCTGGAATCACATAAGGATCAGGGATCCCGTGATTCAGACTGTACTAGTGTGGATGTTTCCTTGAGTGACCCTGCGGGATTTCCGATGCATGCTCTGTACGCGTGAGGAGTTAGAGTCTCCCTCGTGTACCATTTGATTTTATGCATCTATAATCGCATATGTTTTATAACATATATATTATTCGGCAAATGACATTTATTTTTGTCCACTCACTCTAATGGTTTATATGTCTTTCCCTGGGCTCTTTGTTTTCAATGCCCAGTTTGCAGACGTCAAGGTTGAAGGCTTAGTATTCGAGCTACTTTTCCTTCTCAGTAGGTTTCTAGATTGGCCTACTGTTGTGTATATATACAAGAGGTCGCTCTGAGAACTATTATGTTTATATTTTCACATGATTTTCTTGGATTTCTGTAAAGCTACAGTTTTGTGTATTGCTTTACGTTATGATATGTTTTTGAGAAATCCGGATGGGATTGGTCCCCACGGTTTGGCTTTTGCGGCATAGGATGAATTGTATTTTCCGCTGCAGGTTAATGATAATTACGTGATATAGTGGAACTCTGCCAAAAATTTTATGATTTTTGAAAGTTCTTGTTTTCGGAAGGGGTCTGATTTTGGTTTAGGAAACTAAATCGGGGTCGGGTCTTTTCAGTTTGGTATTAGAGCATTAGGTTTTAGGTTCTGTAGACTTCTGTAGTTGTGATGCTAAGGGTATTTGAGAATGTACAACTTGTCTGGAACGAGGACCCAACTGGCCAGCGGTTACTCATCAATGCTTCGGGTGTTGTATGTTTTCAAATGTCTGAAGTTTCATGATTACGTTCCTTGTGCCTTGTGACGAATGCTTTTCTTTTATCATTAGGATGCCTCATAGACGTGGTTCCCGTGTCAATAGGGACGTGGATCCTGATGTCGATTGCCTGACGCATGACTTGCTTATGTGAGTATTGCGTCTGAAGGAGTGTTTTGACTCTGTGGTCAAAGCTTGAAGAACTGGAGCAACTATTTTCTCGGGTTCAGCTGATCCAGAGATATGTGTGGCTTGGTTGGTTCAGGTTGAATGAGTTTGTGAGCGTCTGCGTTTAACTCCTGAGCAGATGACAGTAGCAACAGTTGGTTTCCTTGAGTCAGATGCATACTTTTTGTGGGTTAGCACTGATAGAGTTCTGGTTGATACTCCATGGACATTGTTAAGAGATTTGTTTATGCGGAGGTATTTCAACCAAGCTACTCAGCAGAGAAAGTATGAGAAGTTTACCAACCTGAGACAGGGTAGCATGTTAGTACTTGAGTATTGGGATCGATTTACTCGTTTGTCTGGATTTGCTCGTGATATGGTGACCTCAGAGGAAGCCAAGTGTAGGAGATTTGAGTTGGGCTTGAACCTGAATATTAAAGGAACATTGACTACGATGCCTCGAAACAACTTTGATGAGTTTGTGAGTGCTGCACTCCGAGGCGAGGACATAGAGAAGGAGAGTCAGTTGAGATTCTAGTCTCAACGATTCGAGGAGGGTGGACCGAGTCAGGGACCTTCCAAGAGGCTGAGTTCAGGCACTTCCGGATCGGCATCATCATCTGACAGTGGACCTTATAGACATCCTGCTAGTACGGCTAGGGAGAGACAAAGATGGAGGAGGAATCAGCCACAGAGACCACATTCCAGTGAGAGTTCCAGCGGATCCAGTTATCTTCGACGTACTGGTGGCACTTTTGCTGTACCGAGGGAGTATCCATTGTGCAATTTCTGCAACAGGCATCACTTTGGTCCTTGTCGGCGAGGCACTACCATTTGTTATCATTGTGGCCAGGAGGGTCACTTTGCGAGGGAGTGTCTTCAGTTTGCTGGTGCTGGTGGTCAGGCAACTCAGAGTTCAAGAAGAGATCGAGGTACTACTTCTGGAGCTCGACCAGTATAGTCTTCTGGACAGGGCGGACAACAGAGTCGCGATCAGCGTGGACGACCAGCTTTACATGCCAGAGTTCATGCTATGTCATTGCGTGAGGGCAGCGCTTCATAAGAGGTTGTCATTGGTATGTTGTATGTTTTTGGCTATCCAGTACTTACTTTACTAGATCCAGGTGCTACGCATTCATTCATATCATTTAGATTGTCATCTTTTGCTACTATGCCTGCATCTCTACTTCCGGGGTTGTGGAGAGTGTTGTATCCATCCGCTGAGGTTATGAGTATTGGTTGGGTGTATAGAGATTGTGAGATCATTGTGGGAGGTTATGGTTTAGCCGTGGATTTGTTGTTGCTGGATATTGTCGATTTTGATGTGATTTTGGGTATGGACTTCTTGGAGACACATTGGGCTATGTTCGACTGTCACAAGAAGGAGGTGGTTTTTCGACGTCCAGGTTTTCCAGAGAATTTGTTTCGCGGTGCGAAGAATACTTCTCTACCATGTGTGATTTCAGCGATGAAGGCCAAGCGAATGATGAAGAAGCTAGGGTTGTATGGCATACTTAGCTCATGTTGTGGATACAAAGGCTCGTATACCAGACATTGGTGATATTGAGGTTGTTTATGAGTTTTCAGATGTATTTCTGGAGGAGTTACCAGGTGTTTCTCCAGTAAGAGAAATTAATTTTACTATTGAGCTTTTACCGACCACTAGACGTATATCTCAGGTGCCTTATCATATGGCACCAGCGGAGTTGAAAAAGTTACAGATTCAACTTCAAGAGTTGCTGGAGAAAGGTTTCATATGAACTAGTGTTTCATCGTGGGGTGGGGTGCTCCTGTATTGTTTGTGAGGAAGAAGGATGGTTCTATACGGTTGTGTATTGACTACTGGATTCTGAATCAGGTCATCGTGAAGAACAAGTATCCATTACCGCGGATTGACGATTTGTTTGATCAACTCAAGGGAGCTTTAGTCTTTTCGAAGATTGATCTCAGGTCTGGATACCATCAGTTGAGGATCAGAGAGTCAGATGTACCTTGGAAAACTTTCAGATCATGGTACGGGCATTATGAGTTCTTAGTTATGCCGTTTGGGTTAACCAATGCCCCTGCAGCATTTATGGATTTGATGAATAGGGTGTTCAGGCGATTCCTGGACAAGTTTGTGATCGTATTCATTGACGACATCCTGATTTACTCCAGGAGTTTGGGCGAGCACAAGAAACATTTGCGAGCTGTTTTGCGGACTTTGCGAGATAATCAGTTGTTTGCAAAGTTCAGCACGTGTGAGTTCTGTTTGAGCAGCGTGAAGTTTTTGGGTCACGTAGTATCTGCAGAGGGAGTCAGCGTAGATCCTAACAAGATTGAAGCCGTTTTGAATTGGAATAGACCTACCACTGTACCAGAGATCAGGAGTTTCTTGGGTCTGGCAGATTACTATCGGCGCTTTATGCAGGATTTTTCACGGATTGCCACTCCGCTTACAAAATTGACAAAGAAAGGCGTCAAGTTTGAGTGGTCCGATGCTTGTGAGGAGAGTTACTTGCTCTTGAAGGAGAAGTTGACTACTGCATCGGTTCTGACTCTACCTGACGATAGTGGAGAGTTTGTGGTTTATAGCGATGCATTGAAATTGGGTCTTGGTTGTGTTTTGATGCAACATGGCAGAGTGGTGGCTTATGGTTCTAGGCAGTTGAAACCACATTAAGTCAATTATCCTACACATGATTTGGAGTTGGCTGCCATTGTATTAGCCTTGAAGAGTTGGAGACACTACTTGTACGGAGCTTGTGCAAGATATATACAGATCACAAGAGTCTCACTTATTTGTGCACGCAGCTAGATCTGAACATGAAACAGCGCAGATGGATGGAGTTGATCAATGACTATGATTGCATCTTTGAGTATCATCCAAGGAAGGCTAATGTTGTTGCTGATGCACCCAGTCGAAAATCTGGAGCTTCATTGTTTCATGTGTGTGTAGCAAGAGTTTCCATGTTAGCAGAGTTATGGGCTATAGGAGTTGAGTTAGAGTGAGATGATGATGGAGCTTTGTTGGCAAGCTTCCAGGTTCGACCTGTATTGGTTGATCAGGTCCGTGAAGCTCAGGATGCGGATTCCCATCTGTTGGACAAGAAGAGCATGATTCGGAATGGTGTGCCAACAGAGTTTCAGTTGAGTAGTGATGGTACATTATTGTTCAGAGGCAGACTTTGTGTACCCATAGACGAGGGCTTGAAGAATGAGATCTTAGATGATGCCCATTGTTCTGCTTACACTATGCATCCAGGCGGTACGAAGATGTTTCACACACTTAGAGCCTACTATTGGTGGCTAAATAGGAAGTGGGAAATTGCAGCGTATGTGAGCAGATGCCTCATTTGTCAGTAAGTGAAGGCAGACAGACAGAAACCTGCTAGAAAGCTACAACCTTTAGAGATTCCAGTTTGGAAGTGGGAGCATATCACTATGGATTTCATATATCAGTTACCGCGTACTTCTGCTGGTAACACTGATATTTGGGTCATTGTGGACTGTTTGACGAAATCAGCTCATTTCCTTGCACTTTTAGGGAAGATTTCAATGGGCAGATTAGCGAAGCTGTATTTGGTTGAGATTGTTCGTTTGCATGGTGTGCCTGTGTCCATTGTTTCTGACCGAGATAGTTAGTTCACTTCAGAGTTTTGGCAGGCATTGCAGCGAGCTTTGGGGACCAAACTACATTTTAGTATAGCTTTCCATCCTCAGACTGATGGGCAGTCTGAGAGGACCATTCAGACCTTGGAGGACATGTTGCGGTCCTGTGTATTACAGTTTAGAGGGAATTGGGACCAACAACTTCATTTGATTGAGTTTGCCTACAATAACAGTTATTAGGCCAGCATCGATATGGCACCTTATAAGGCTTTGTATAGGAAGCAGTGTCGTACTCCATTGTGTTGGAGTGAGGTGGGTGAGCGTTTGCTCATTGGTCCTGATTTGGTGAAGAGCACCACTGAGGATATTCAGATCATCAGAGACAGACTGAAGATTGCTCAAGATCGACAGAAGAGCTATTCAGATGTGAGGAAGAAGAGTCTTGAGTTTGAGGTTGGCGATTGGGTCTTCCTGAAATTGTCTCCTTGGAGATGAGTAGTTCATTTCGGGAAGCGTGGCAAACTTCAGCCACAGTAGATTGGTCCTTATGAGATCATAGAGAAAGTTAGTGTTGTGGCATACAGGTTGGAGTTACCCTCAGATATGGCTAGAGTGCATGATGTCTTCCATGTATTAATGTTACGGAAATACATTTCGGATCTATCGCATGTTTTAGCACCATATCAGCTACCTATTTGGGAAGATTTGACTTATGTGGAGGAGCCAGTGCAGATTCTTGATCGACGTGTACAGGAGTTGAGGCACAGAGTTATTTCACTTGTAAAGGTCTTATGGCAGAATCATTCAGTGGAGGAAGCCACTTGGGAGATTGAGCAACACATGCGGGAGCAGTATCCTCATCTTTTCAGTTAGCAGGTACGTAAATTTCGAGGTCAAAATTTTTGTAAGGGGGGTAGATTTGTGACAAACCGAACCGAAAATGGTAGTTAATCGGCTTAATTCATGAGTTTCACGTATAATCGTAGTTTGTTGTAATTAATTGATTTGGCGGCCTTGTTTGCGACTAAATTATCGGGCGAGAATTTGACATAAGTTCCTTCACGAGAGTTATAGAGTTTCTAATTTTGAGCTCGTAAGAGTTTTCCGAGGATTTTTCCGATGTCTGATGAATATGTTATGAATATTTCCAACCGTTGGATTTAATCGTGTTTATCCGTTTCGTTTCGATCCATTTTCGACCGTTGATCGTTTTAGTCACGAGTATAAATATCGAAATAGTCGTAAAATTATCGAAAAATCACATTTGGGCCGAGTTGACCAAAATTGGACCGTTGACCAAGCGTTCACCGCGTTGACCGAGCCATTTCGGGAAGGATTTTGACCACCGATCGAGTTTCCGTTTTCGGCCATTTCAGACCTCAAGCTTGGTATGGTTAGCTTCCTCTCGTGATTTGCTATTTTTTTTAGCTTGATTTGAGTTGATTTGGTTGAGGTTTGAGGGAGAACCAACTTGATAAAGTTTCGAATTTTTGCCGGAATCGGGTGAGCTTTTCCGGACACTTTTGGGGTCGATGGGGTTGGGGGTTTTGGTCCCCTCAACCCATAGATGCTTTTGGGTGAAAGAATTTTGGAATTGGAGGCCGTTTGAAGCTCGCTGGAATAGGTCACTGGATTTAATGGAGATTTGAATTTTCGAGCTTGATTTCGGCCGGTGGGTTTCGACTTGGAGGTTGGTGTAGAAGGAAAAGTTGTTGGGCTTGAGGAGTAGATGTGATCTTAAAATTTTCACCGGATTTGACCACCGTTGACGTCTCGCCGCCGCCAGCGAAGCTCCGGCGAATTGACTTTTTTGGAATTTTGAGAAGTTTTATACCGTTTTACTCGTAATCGCACCCCGATCATAGTCTTGAGGTTATTGAGTTGATTTGGGTGATGGATTTTATGTTGAGGGTTAAGTAGAGTATTTATGGGATTTTCGACGATTTCGTTGATAGTCGAGTTGTATGTTTCCGGAAATGGTTGGTTTTCGAGGTGTGGTTCAGAGTTTTGAATTGTGATTTTGATCAGTGATATTTGTGATTATTCAGGAGATCGGGATCATACGCTAAGCGAGGAATCTTTCGCCGGATCTCGGGATTAGCGCATTTTCGCGTTGTGCTTGTCTTTGAGTGGACACATTTCTTTTCACTGATTGGTTGCGAGTCTTTATTATACGTTTTACGAGCATGAGCATATATATGCGATTATGATTTATACGAGCATGTGTTTTACGTTTATGCATCTACGAATAAGCATCTACGAATATGATTTTATAATTATGTATTACGATTATGCATTTCCATTACGCTTTATTCATTTGCATGGAAACCATTTATGATTTGGTTTACACAGAGTACAGTCTCAGTATGTATAGTTGTATCGATACACTTAGCATCCCGGCTGATCCCCAAGGATGTTTACCGGGGTGGGGGGGGGGGGGGTGGTGGGAGCAGATACCTTGACCCGAGGCCCTTTTTGGCTGGAATCACGTGAGGATCAGGGATTCCGTGATTCAGACTGTACTAGCGCGGATGTGTCCATGAGTGACCCCGCGGGATTTCCGATGCATGCTCTGTACGCGTGAGGAGTTAGAGTCTCCCTCGTGTACCATTTGATTTTATGCATCTAGACTCGCATATATTTTATAACATATATATTATTCAGCGAAAGACATTTATTTTCGTCCACTCACTCTAACGGTTTATATGTCTTTTCCTGGGCTCTTTGTTTTCAATGCCCAGTTTTCAGATGTCAAGGTTGGAGACTTAGTATTCGAGCTACTTTTCATTGTCAGTAGGTTTCTAATTTGACTTACTGTTGTGTATATATGTAAATACTAGAGGTCGCTCTGAATACTCTGATGTTTATATTTTCCACATTATTTTTCCGGATTGCTATAAAGCTACAATTTTGTTTATTGCTTTACGTTATGTTATGTTTTTGAGAAATCCGGATGGGATTGGTGCTCATGGTTTGGCTTTTGTGGCATAGGATGAAGTACATTTTACGATGCAGGTTAATGGTAACTACGCGACATAGTAATACTCTGCCGAAATTTCTATGATTTTTGAAAGTTCATGTTTTCAGAAGGGGTTTGATTCCAGTTTAGGCAACTAAACCAGGGTCGAGTCCTTTCATACTGTGACTGCAAATCTATATATACAAATATGCACTTGTACTGTGACTACAAATCTATATATACTAATTAATTCTATCCACGATATCATGAAGACTGATTACTTGATCGATTTAGTTGAAAAGTGAGCTTGTATATGTTTTTATACAAGTGAGCTTGTATTACTCTCTCTTCTTTGGTCAATTGTAATACTTAAACTGAGGAGGTTGTTTCTTTCCACTTATTGCCCACAGTCTCACTTCAACATATAATATATGAACATATAACTAGACCTCAATTTCTGACAGCTCTTTTTTCCTTTTCCAAGCTCAGCATCCACATTAAAAGTATACAAAGACTTAGACAGACCAGTAAACACAAAGTATTACTGAAAATAATACCGAGTAGTATCAATGTAATTAATCAACACCTTTAAAAGTTCATCAACATACCAGAATATATGTATTGGCAGAAACTAATGACAATTTCGAAGCTGTAGAAATGAATGCAATAGCACAGTACCAAATACATATACGATGCAGAAGTAAAACAGACAACATATTGGTAGTATATAATGCAGTATTTGTTGTTGAAGAAGATGAGAAGGAACAATTTGATATAAAGCATAACTTTAGACCCAAAGCTTTGTAAAACCTAACCTAGATAATTGGATTGGAAAAGAATTTGATATAAGAGTAAGAAGCTTACCTTGGCTTGGCAATAAGCTTGAAAACCGGAGATAGAGGGAGATCGACGAGATTGAAACGAATTGGATTTGAGGGTTAGGGTGAATTCAGGGAGAGACAGGGAGAACCGGAGCAGGAAATCGACGGGATTGGGCTTTTGATGAAGGAAGAACACGGGTTTGGGGGTTTGTAGAGGAAGAACGCGAAAATGACGAAGAAGAAGCAAAGTCCTAATATAATCCCCTCATTTGATGCGACGAATATTGTCAAACGTCGTCGCTTAAAATATGCCTTAAGTTAGCGACGACAATCACTCAATATTCGTCACTTCAGATAATCCAAAGTGACGAAGTTTAAACTCACTAGGTTACCTAGTGAGCCCAACCTCGTCGCTTCAGATCAGGGTTTAGGGTTTATGGTTTCTCTCTAGGGTTTAGGGTTTAGTGAGTCCAACTTCATCGCTTCACATGATCTGAAGCGACGACGTTTGTGCATACAGTGTCGCTTTACATTTAAAGTGACAAATATGGACCAATATTTGTCGCTTGGATTGAACTTATCAGATTAGTTATGCTTGTTTGCATAAGTTTTTATTTAATAAGGATATTGTAATTATTGTTCAAAATAACAACATAAAATATTTATCATCATCATATTACAACATATAACATAATAACTAGTAGTCTTCCTCTTCGTCGTCTCCGCTATCATCGTCTTCATCTTCCTCTTCCTCATCGACTTCATCAAAATTGATATCATCTTGGCCAACACCGGTTGATTCTTCATTCTCTTCGTGTACTTCTGAATTGAGTTGGACATTAGATGCATCAATATGGTAAAATTGTATTGAACTTAGTGTGTCCTCTTGGTAAGACTCTGTGATTTGATTCCCTGAAGGAGGCCTTTTATCTTCTATTGCCAATACTTCGGCATTATATACATTTCGGTGCGACATTTCTTGCACCACCTTCCAAGTACCACCCGCCGTAGGATCGTCCAAGTAGAACACTTGTTTTGTCTTCATCCAAAGACAAAATGGTGAATTCTCATAGTAACTAGTGTTTGTATCTACTGATATCAGACCATGATCTACCATGACGGTGTCAATTTCTTCGACATCTAGATCGTCAGTAGTGTTGTGCCATATACCTTTGAACAACATGACCAACATATTAGCTGGATAACATACCTCAACTACATAGTCAAGATGGCCATAGAAGTTTCCAACTTTCGTGCTTAATATCACCCCGCTATTTTGAGTCACGAGACTTTGATATCTATCGAATGAGATATACTTGATACCGTTCACATAGCACGCCTTATAAATCCGGGTGAATTGCGGACCTCGAGCAAATGACCATATAGTCCTGTTAAAGTTAAAGTTAAGGTCTTGAGCATCATGCAAGTTCTTTGCTTGAAAAATAGATGGTGATAGTGTTATACTATCTACGGTTTAGGATCTTTGTGAGAGAAAAAAATTGTTCAATTTTCGTTTATATCTTAAGAACCATCAATGGAAACTCCTCCTCATGGGGCTCTCATCGTAATCATCACCATATTTTGTTATGTACGTCTCCAAATGAGTGTCCATGTAATATTGAGCTTCTTCTGTATCCGTCAAAATTTGTTAGTGAGCCTCACCTGTTTGCTCCTCTGATAACCTGATATTTCCTTTGGTATCCATAATACATGGCTAAACTAACTGCGAAACACAACTAATATTTCATATTGGAGGATTGGGATCTTCATGTTCTTCCAATTGCAGATAAGACTTATAGTACCTCACCGACTCCAATGATACGTACCTTTCTGCAATACTCCCCTCGGGGTAACGTGTATTACTCATTGACTTTTTATATTCACCTAATTGCCTATAAAATGTCATCTACGATTAGTGCATATATACAGTTAGTGTAATTTCAATTTAACAAAAAGGAAAATATTTGGTTAGTGCACGTACCTTTCCATAAGATACATCCATGTAAAATGTACTGGGCCAGTAAGCATAACTAGTTCGGGAAGGTGAACCATGAGATGAACCATAGAGGTGAAAAAAATGTGGAGGAAAAATCAACTCCGTATTGCAGAGAATCATCACTATCTCAACTTCCATTTGTTGAACATCTGCCTTCTTCAACTCCCTAGCACATAATTTTCGAAACCAATTTGACAATGCTATCAATGGCTTCACGACGTTATTTGGAAAAAATCCTTGGATAACCACTAGAAGAAGACGTTGAAGCGAGACATGGCAATCATGCGTCTTCAATCCATAAAAATTTTTATCGGTTAGTTTGACCTTATTTCTCAAACTTCCCGCATAGCCAAGTGGATGCTTAGCATAGCGAAACCATTCAAATACTTCTTCACGATTTTCCTCTTTAACTAAAAATGGTGCATGAGGAACCTTTCCTGTCTTCTTTTCAACTTCCGATTGATGTTGATTTTTGCGGATTTTCCTTTTTTCCAACACTTCGCGAGCCCTTGGACCATCCTTGGTCTTCCCTTTAATTGCAAGAATGGTGCCAAGGATAGCGTCACACATGTTCTTTTCAATGTTCATGACATCTAAGCAGTGCCTGATTAACAACGAAGACCAATAAGGAAGCAACCAAAATACGCTATCGTGGGTCCAACATTGTCTGTCGTGTGCTGAGTAAGGGACCAGAAAATCCGGATGATGGCTAAGAGTGCCGTAATTGTGTGACCTAATTTCCTCCAAAATTTCATCTTCGTCTTTATGAGATGGTCTTTTTTCCCATTTTGGCTTCCCGTTAAATGCCAAACTTAATCGCATCGAGTTTGTCTAGTCTAGCCATTTTTGATGCCCTTCATAAACAATTCTCCCAAAAATATGCTCTACTGTAAGCTCATCTAGACAAATTGGACATGCCTTGTACCATTTCACCGTTGAGCCCGCAAGCATCCCTAAACCAGGAAAGTCACTTATAGTATACATCAACGCTGCCTTCATTGTGAATACATCATTGTCCACTTTGTCAAAATTAGAGACTCCGTTTTTCCACAAGTCTTTGAGCTCGTCACTCAATGGACGAATGAGTACACTAAGGCACTTTCCTGGAGATTTAGGGCCAGGAATCAACATGGCCAACATATTATATTCCTTCCTCATACACATATTAGGGGGTAGATTAAATGGCATCACAACCACGGGCCATGTACTATGCTGGGTTGACATTGTTCCAAATGGACTGAAACCATATGTTGCCAATCCAAGCCGCACATTTTTTCCCTTAATGTCGTAAAAACCTAGAATGTCCTGTTAAAATGTTGCCATGCTTCTTCATTAGATGGGTGCCGGAGGGTACTTTCATCTAGTCGCCTCTTCTTATGCCATTGCATATGCTTTGCAGTGTGTGGAGACATAAATAGGCGTTTCAACCTAGGAGTGAGAGGGAAATATCATATTACCTTTTTTGGAATGTCATCCCTATATGGCTTATATCTTTCAGCACCACATACTGGACAAGTCCTACGGGTTTTATTTTCAGCTCCCCTGAATAGGTAACAGTTGAACTCACAAACATGAATTTTTTCATATCCAAGGGAAAGAACCTTGAGGCTTTTTTAATTTCTCGAATAACTCACAGGGAAATTATGCCCTTTAAAAAACTTATACAACCATTCACATAACTTATCAACACTCGTATCCGATCATCTATTTGCAACTTTAATTTTCATTGCATATAATATGGCACTTAATACAGTTTTTTCACTCCCTTCATACAATGGGGTTTGCAACTCCCTTAGAAGCTTTTCATACTTAGCATAATCATCATCTACCATGTCATTGAAGTGAACTTCAACATTTTCTTCAACAATATTATGCAGTGCATCTCCATGGTATCCAGGATAGTATGGAAATACATCTTGGATAATCTCCACAGGCGGGATCACTAAAGGACCCACAACACTAGAAGCCTCAACTCTATCTTTAAGCCACTGCCTCTGTCGACTGATCCTTGTCGGTTGACCAGAAACTTTCCCATGTAGGTGCCAAACTGTATAAGTCGGATCCAAACCATGGTGTATGCAGGGATGATAAATCTCTACGATATCCTTATAATAAGGACCATTTTTGTAAATTGCGCATGGGCAAGGGAGATACTGGGTTCCAATAGTGTGAGTCTTCACAAAATTGATGAAGTTAAGTACGTCTGTTATATAGTCAAGGTGTGTATAATGATGATTTATAAAAGATTTTTCGGGGACATCCTCCATGTTTCCTGTCATAACATAAACATAAAATATGTATAAGGTTAGCACACAACATTTATGATACAATCAAAACCTGTCCCAACACTTCTTCTCCTTATTCCTTCAGGTTGGGTCATATCCCCTTCAGCAGAACACGACTTTTGTTAACTCTCTTGCACCCACGTGCTTTTAGCTACCGGTTTTAGAAATCTCGGCAGCATCTCCATACAGTTTCTTAAGTGCAAAAAAATCTAAACAACCTAATTTTTACTCGAGAAACATTGTAGAGAGACACTGTTGAAACTATATCCCAAAACTAAAACTGAAACCACATGAATAGCAAAAGAATCAACAAAGTCGTGTTCGTCTAAAATGTCTAAAAATGGGACAATTCGAGAATCAACAACTCATCTCGATCAACTAGATGAGTTGTTGATTCTCAAACGGGAGTTCTAAGCTAATAAACACCACAATTTTCATATTCTAACACTAAAACAACAACAAAACACAAAATTCAACACAACATCATCCAACTTCCATTAACCAACGTAAACAACCATTTAAATTGAATTAATACATAATTAATATGCTCTCAAAGAGGGATAAATAGAAGGAAATTGCGCTAAACTTACTTAAGAATCAAAGAATTGGCAACAAAAGCCTTCCAATCTCACTTTCTTCTAACTTCTCCCTCTTCTTCTCCAAAAACAGATGCAGAACCCGACTGCATCTATAAACCTAAAATTTTACCTATATATACAGGTTGCATTTAAGATGAAGTACAAAGGCAGATGAAAAAAAACCTAAGCGACGAAGTTTGACCAATGTTCGTCGCTTGGTTTATACTCGAGCGTTGACTTCACTTAACTTTGTCTCCTCAATAATTCGTTAGCAACGAAGATTTAATGTCGTCGCTAGATTTTCCAAAACATTGTTCTAGGATAAACAGTGGAGATAAATTATGAATATTGGTCGCTTCAATACTTTTGTAAGTGACGAATATTGAGCAATATTTGTCGCTCTATGTTTTTTAAGCGAGGACATCAATAGTCGTTGCGTAGATTAGTTGAAGCGACGAAATTATTTTTTCCTTTTCATTCTTCATCGCTTGAATCAAGATATCCAGTAGTGGTTGCACCAGAAGCGAGCATTGCGGCGTACAAGGTGTGCGGGAGAGGCTCCCAAGGCTGTGATGAGTCTTACATCCTCGCCGCCATCGAGCAGGCCGTACAAGACGGCGTTGACATCATCTCCCTCTCCCTAGGCGACATGTACGCTTATCCGTACGACTAGGACCTTATTGCCATAGCTACATTTGCGGCGACTGAGAAGGGTTTATTCAGCGCGGCCGCGACATGGAACTTGAGATCTTACGACGGCTTGGTTACGAACATCGCACCGTGGCTGACCACCATCGATTCCAGCTCTATCGACAGGGAGTTTAGGGCTTCCCTAGAGATGGGTGGTATTGGTTGTCTCATTAACAACTCTTCTCTATATAAGAGCAGGTGGAAGCAAAAGTTAGCTATACCCTTGGTTTACGTAGAAGGTGCATGCATGGCGCTAATTGATCGCGGAAGCGTCCCCGAGTACATGAAAGGAAATGTCGTCGTTTGCAGAGGTGTTCGTGTGCTCAATGACAAAGATTTTGAGATGATCAAGAGAGCTGGTGTAGTCAGAATTGTAGGTGTTGAATCCAACGACGTCGTTTTTAATTTTGGGATTATCGATCGGACGATCGGACGGTGAAGAGCTTCTAAAATATATGGAAGTTACTGAGAAGCCAATAGTAGTGATGAGGTTTTATGGGATGGTTTTGGATGTCAAACCCTCATCGGTCGTGGCTGACTCTTCGTCACGGGGGCCTCATCCGGTGTCTCCTCCGGATCTCATTGCGCCAGGTGTCAACATCTTAGCGGATTATCCGCCACGGACGGGTTCGATCAGCGAGGACTTCGAGATATTATCTTGTACGTTCATGTCTTGCTCGCACGTGTCGGGGATAGTTGCATTGTTGATGGCGGCAAACCATGGCCCATTGGTCATGGTCGTCCGCCATGATCAAATCCGTCATGACTTCGGCTTACAGGAAGTATCATGACAGAAGGGCGTTGCAAGGCCAAATGAACAACGTCGAAGCTGCGACGGGGACCCTCAGAAGTCGCTCAATCTCGGTTTGGTGTATGAGATAAAAGTGGATGGCTACATAGACTTTTTCTGTGCGTCTAACTATAGTGATATACAAGTTGCTACAATCACCCAAAAGATCATACATTGCAAGGGGAGGGGGCAAGATCTAAATTGCCCGTGGCAGTTGAACTATCCGGTTATCTCAATAGCTTACTATGTGTCACAATGGTCGAAATCGCCCACTATTTCTGTTCGGAGATATGCTACACATGTAGGAGATGAAGCCAATGTCACTTATGTTGTATCTAGTCTCATCAACCCATTCGGTGTCAAAGTGAATGTTAAGCCTCGGACGATGGTGTTTTGAAGAAAGGTGAAACGAAGTTTTACGTTGTGAAGTTTTCATCGGATACGGCCACTGGACGGCCGCGGCATGACAATGTAGCTTTTGGGCAGCTCACTTGGAGAAATTATATGGGAAGCAAGAGGTTTCTTCACCAATTGCGGTGACATATGTAGGATAGTACGTTGTTTTAGTTAGATTCAAATAATGTTGCAACTAATGTAGCTAGCTAGCTAGGGTTCTTAATATATATATATATATATATTTTTCTTCTTCCGATTACAGCTAGGGTTCTTAATTATTAAGCATACATCTAGATTAATCCGGCCACGAATCTCTGGTTAGATATATATATCCTGTGTTCCAAAAGTCCTAAATTTTTTGTAGGAGAGAACATGCATGCATAAACTTTTACATTGAATCAGTGTCGATGATTAAAATAGTACGTAGCTGAAGTCTCCAATTATATCAAAAACTAGCAACTTCATGATAACGCTACAGCTGCTTTGGATGTGTAAATTTGCACACACATCAGTTACAATAAGATATGCAGCTTCAAGTGTGATTAGTGCAGCTTTTCGTATCTCAAGCATCACGTACGGGTCTGATTCCGCACTAGCAAGACTTCAAAATTTACGAAAACATTAAAGTATGTTAATTACTAGCTAACGCAAAGTCACATGCACTACTGGTCAACACCGACCAAGGGACAAAGGTAAATTTCTTTGTCGCAAGAGGTCAACTGAGGTGACGAAGAATTCATTCGTGGCCTCAGAAATATCATACGTCGCTTTATAGTGAGGCGACCAATATTTTTCTACGTCGCTTCATAAACATGATATAACCAAATTTAGGTATCTGAAGCGACGAATAGAAACTTAGTCACCTTGAGAGATCTGATGCAACGAAGATTGCGCAATATTTGTCGCCTCATTTTTTTAAAACTGGATCTGTTCTCCTTCTTAAAGTCAAACCCTTTATAAGGTTGAAATTTTGAAAAAATAAGTCATTCACATTCTAGCTGGAGCTGTTCTTGGCCAATTTTGAGAGAAATTTGAAGAAATTGAGAAAGAAGGTTGTTCTTGCCATCCATTTGATTCTCAAGTAAGGTTAGTTTGATTTTTATCATATTATATGTTAATTGAGAAGTGAAATTGATGTTTATGTGAAATTTTTGAAGTTAAATTGAATTTTGTCTTATGTTGTAGTTTTAGTGTTTGAATCATTGAATTGTAATAAATCATGTTATAGGTTCATCAATAATGTTTGAATTTTGGTTAAATTAAGTGAAATTTGTGATGATTAGTGTAAATTAGGCTTATTGGTCTCAATTAGTGGTGTTGTTTGTGTTAATCATAAAATCGAGTGTAGGGTTATATATAATTGTGGTGTTTATCAACTTAGAACTCCCGTTTGAGAATCAACAACTCATCTAGTTGATCGAGATGAGTTGTTGATTCTCAAATTGTCTCATTTTTGGACACTTTAGGTGAACACGACTTTATTGATCTTTTTGCTATTCATGTGGTTTTAGTTTCAGTTTTGAGATACGGTTTCGACAGTGTCTCCTTACAATGTTCCTCGAGTGCAAATTAGGTTGTTTAGATATGTGTGCACTTGAGAAACTATAGGGTGATGCTGCCAAAATTTCCCTAAACTGGAGCTGAAACTCATGGGTCCAAGAGGGTTGACAAATGTCGTGTTCTCCTGAAGGGGATAGGACCCTACCCGGAGGCATAAGGAGAAGAAGTATGGGGACAAGTTTTGGTTGTATCATAAATGTGGTATGGTAACTTTGTTCATATTGATTGTTTCTGTTGACAGGAAACATGGAAGGACACCCAAAGAAAACCTGGATGACATATCCTCATGGTGATCCAAGGTACATCACAGGCATATTCGAGTTTATGATTCTCTCCGGTGACATAGTAACAGATTATCACTTATGTCCATGCGAATGTTGTAAGATGGATACGTTCAAAGTTACTATGGATACCATGTATCATCACTTGTCACACAGTGGCTTGAATCTGGATTATACTGTATGGTACCTTCACGAGGAAGTTTCAAGTGAACCGGCAATGCTCAGTCTCTGAAGACAGTGGCTTCATGACAAAGTCCGTCCTTCTAGTGGTGCTGGTACTTCATTGAACCCGCAGTTGGAGATTCTACATGATGCATATCCGTATTATCCTGGATACCATGCAGATGCTCCCCAACAATTTGTGGACGATAATTCTGGCATCAACTTCAATGACATGGTAGATGATGATTATGAAAAGTACAATAGATTATTAAAGGAGTCATGTATCCCATTATATAAAGGCAGTAAGGAAACTGTTTTAAGTGCCATATTAGATGCAATGGAAATGAAAAATGAAAATGGATGGTTGGACATAAGTGTTGACTCTTTATGTATTTATATTAATAAACTTATTCCTAAAGGGCACACATTCCTCTGTTCATACTTGAGAATGAATATTTTTTTTGAGTGATCTTTCACTTGGTTATGAAAGAATTGATGCATGTGATTTCAATTGTGTGTTGTTCAGGGGGACGCTTGTAAATGAGAGGATTTGTCCAGTGTGTAATTCTGAAAGATATAAGGCATACACGGATGACATTCCCAAAAAAATGATTCATAGCTTCCCTCTGATACCAAGGTTGAAGCGTCTGTTTATGTCACCACACACTGTCAAGCATATGCGATGGCTCGGGGAGAAGATATGCGTGGCTGGTAACCTCAGCCACCCAGCTGATGGAGAAGTGTTTCAACATTTTGACAGAACTTTTCCAGGTTTCGCACGGAACTGCAGAAATATGCGCCTTGGAGTTGCAATAGACGGTTTCAATCTATTTGGAACAATGTGAACTTTGCATAGTACATGACCCGTTGTTGTGATGCCGCACAATCTACCATCGTTAATGTGCATAAAGAAAGAATATAACATGCTATCAGTGTTGATTCTGGACCCTAAATCTCTTGGAAAGTGCCTTAGTGTACTCATTGAGCCAATGATCGAGGAGGTAATACATTTATGGGTCGTTGGAGTCCATACTTTTGCTCGAGTAGACAATAAGGTATTCTTGATGAAGGCAACGGTAATTTGGACTATCAGCGACTTTCCTGGTTTAGGGATGCTTGCGGGCTCAAAGTTGAAAGAGTACAAGGCATGTCCAATTTTTCTAGATGAGCTGACTTCATAACATATATGTGGGAGGATAGTTTACGAAGGTCATCTGAAATGACTCTACCAGGACCACCCTTAGCGATTGAGTAAGGCATTTAACGGGAATGTGGAGTTTGGCGGAAGACCCGTTCAGAAGAATGGAGATAAAATTTTGGAGGATGTTAGGTCACACGCTTTCCCCATTCTTAGCCAACATGATGACTTGAAGGTGCGGTATCCACCAGCGCCATTGCCGCATCCAGTAACTCATAGCCGCTGCCCGCCCTCAGCATCCGCTGTAAGAAGACTAAACTTCCAGGTCCACTGCTTATTTTTAGTTTGTTGGTTACTGATTTGGTTTAGTAAATGTATAACTATTAGTAACATTGGTTTGAGCAGACATAGTGGACATGGCAACCGAAAATGCGACAAGGATGCAGCGCGGGGTCCTTGTCTCCCCAAAGACTCGGTACCTCATCTGGCTGGACAACAATCAGCTACTACAAGTGCGTTACTCTACAAGACATCAAGGGCCTGTGACGAGAGAGTGGAGGAGTTTGATGTCCAGAGACATTGGCAGCATCATCCGCAGTAAAGTTCCCATGCTTGCGCCTACCTTTTTGGGACTGAAAGATGAGCACTGCGACATCATCAATACAAGTATTGAGGTATACTTTATGCGCTTAGCTAAATTTATTAATTTAGAGTTTATATATTTATTAAAGAAAATTAACACATCTTTAATTTTTTGCTAGACGAACTATGACATCCATGCAACCAAGGTGGACATGTGGAACTTCATAGACGTGACGGCTCAAGCAATATACAAGGACTGGAAGTATGATTTTCATCAACACTATTTCCACGCCAGCAAGGGGACTCCTGCCGAGTTCCTAGGGAGGGAAAAAGAGTGAGAGTGGTTAAAAGGCCACTTCGAACACCCTGATTTCCTGGTAAGCTTCATAACCTATTTGCGGAGTTTTTGGGCATGATTTTAAAATTAAATGTTTCTCTATTAATATTGTTAAATTATTTTTTTTGTGTGGCAGAAACCGTGCTCACGAAACCGGGAAATAGAAAGAAAAAGAACAAGGACCAGCAGCTCAACCACCCTTTGGGCTTCCTCGCACTCTCATACCAGAGCGAAGTGTTGAAGAAGAAGGTTCATAAAGCCCCGACCGTCCAGACTTGGATCGATGTATATGAGCCGGACAAGAATGCGGCTGATAAAGTGGTGAGCGGAAATATGTTAAGTTACGTTATTACAATTATTTTTGTTTATCATATTTTTAATATTATTTAATTATTATGTTTTAATAGAGTAAGCGGCAGTCAAGCGAAGGCTTGACGAAGTGTTGTCGCAACAAGATGATGTAGCAGCCAAGGTTAACGACGATGTGGTTTCACGAGAGTTTCCTCTTCCTCTTGATACGCAAGTAAATATCATAAAGGAAGAGATGGGTACAAGGCCCGGGACCTCTATAAGAGGTAATACATAACCTTTAGTCATTTTCTCGATTTTCACGTAGGATCACTTTTCGTGTATGATTGATACATATTTATTTGTTCATGTTTGTCGTGTCAGGGGTGGGGCTCGCAATCACAGTCGAGCCCAAAACTAGAGGAGGCACCCGGGTGAACAACCATTCTGAGGAAACCCAGATGCTGAAAAAGGAGGTCATGAAAATGAAAGAGGTGGCATGTAAGTCGAGAAATGATTATAATGTGCTCGCCGAAAGGATGAGAGAAATGGAGGCCTTAATACGATCTATCCAAGCTGGGGGTCAACAAGTTGCAGTTCCTACCGCCGCTCTTGGCACCCAATCTAGCTGCAATTTGGGTCCCGACCAAGACTCGAATTTGTAAACAATGGTAGAATGTATTTATATAGGCATCAAACTAGTACGTTTACATTTGTGGTTAATTTTTGTGTGTGTTGAATGAGTTTGTTTTGTGCATATTGTGTGTTGAGAATGATTTTGTGCATATTGTGTACATAATTTTCATGTACTTTAACTTGGTACGTAAAAAATAAAATAGTTTATTTTTACTATCATCCAATGGAGCGACGAAGATAGGTCAAATTTCGTCGCTTCCTATACACACGTAGCGACGCAACTTTCCCAATATTCGTCATTCTATGTAAGATCCTATTTCGTTCCATAGCAGACCTTGATCGCCCCAACCTCATCAATATTGATTGCTAAATTGAGGAGCGACAAAAAAGCCTCATTCAATCTTCGCCGCAATATTATTTGGCAACTAACTTCGCTCTGTCCCATCATTTATCTTTAGTGACGAAACTTTATAAACTTACGTTGTCAAAGGGTGGAGAGACGAATATGAGGCGATGACGCTTAAACAATGAAGACGCGGTCACTAGCCGTCGAGCGAGGCGACTATTATGCTGTTTGGGCGGCGAAAAATCTTCATCGCCTAGATGCTGGACTGTAGTAGTGATGTCATATATATATATATATAACTGATAATTGTATCATGTTATTATGAATATGCTGTTATTGTGAATATGCAAGTAAATTATGTACAAGTCAATGTGTGTAAGGCTGGGAGTCGATCCTTCATGCAGAGAATATAGTTAAAGATGACAAATCTAACCGTCAAACCATGGCCAATCCATACAAAATGAACAATCTAAGCTACTTATTCATGAACATATACAACATATATGCATGTATTTCTATATTTTCTCTAGAAAAATATGCATGTATTTCTATAGTCAAAATATAGAACTCTACCAGCGGCGGATGTGAACTTTTATGCAAATTGGACCAATGAAAGCCTTGGACATTAGCAGCAACTAGTAGCTAGATGGAGTAGAATATTGACATGCATGAGATGAGCACAAACACTCGGTGTGTTGCCAACTTGTGTGTTTCCAGAGCGCCCACAGAAATTGATTTTGCTTATACATTAGTCTGCAATACATGAATCGGTTCTGGCTTATAAACTTAGCCTGCAATACATGCATGTACTGAACACATAAAACAGTGACCTAACTAACTCCTTCCTCCAAGTTGCAAAGAAAGTTTCATTCTTTATTCTCAGTTTAAGCAAGATGACAAAAGTTGCGAGTTTAGGCCTTGAATTGTGACATCGTATGACCTTGACTTTGCTTTGTTATAGGAAACACCAAATGGAATTGAATTCAATATCTCTGTTCTTGGATTCTGTATCATCATCATTGTAACTCAACCCACCACTCACATTTGCTTTCAATGAGGTACAATGAATCAGAAATTCCCAACAACAAACCATCACAGCCGTATGTACATACAACCCCTTTTCGGCTTTCCCCAGCTTAATTGATATATAATACTAGCTAGCTAGAACCTGTGTATCCAGGTTTGTGCACAGTATATATATGATAGCTATATGCCTATTGGCTTCGCTTACAAGTAATGACAGGAGACAACATTGCCATGGCGCCTCCGCTCGATCGCGAGCTCGAGAACCAGAGTTTCGAGACCTTCTTCGAGAGATGGGTTTCGGAACAGAACCAACACCTCGAAGATCTCATTGCTGCCTCCAAACGTTACCAAGACAATGCTGCAGATGACAATGCGGCTGGTGGTGGTGATAATTCAGCCATGTTGAGGGCACTGGTGGAGCGCGTTGTGAAGCATTATGTGCATTACTATGAGGAGAAGTCGAGATGGGCCAAGCAAGACGTGCTGGCAATGTTGTCTTCGTCTTGGAGGAGCACACTGGAAGATGCATTTCTCTGGATAGGTGGTTGGCGACCTAGCATGGCTTTTCATTTGCTTTACTCAAAGTCAGGGATGCAGGTCGAGGCTAGGCTCGCTGAATTCATGCAAGGACTGGCTGGTAATGGTGACTTGGGGGATCTCTCGTCGTCTCAGCTCACTGAGGTGGACAAGTTGCAAAGGAGGACGATCAAGGAGGAGAAGATCCTAACGGAAAAGATGGCTAAACTGCAGGAGAGTGCGGCTGACGCGACCATGGTTGCACTTTCGCATGTTGCCACCGAAATGATTAGGAATGGTGGTCATGAAGGAGTTAATGATGATCATGAGGAGAGAGTTGAGTCCACTCTAGCTTCCAAGGAGGAAAAGTTGGAGAAGATTTTGCACAAGGCTGATAACCTGAGGCTTAGAACACTCAAGAACATCATACAGATTCTGAGTCCAATCCAGGCCGTTCATTTCTTGATTGCTGCTGCAGAATTGCAGTTGAGGCTGCATGACTGGGGAAAAAAGAAAGACGCATCAATCAAGTAGTAAGTTAATGCCAATTTCACTAGTAAGTAATAACAACAGGCGCCTCCCTCAGGGTCGGAAATGAGGGAGTTTGGACTATATATATAGCTGCAGGTTTGACATATACATGTTCGTTTTTGTTTCCTCTTCAAGATTCAGTTTTTTGTTTCAAGCTTATGTGAAAATTTGCTGATGGTGATCGGAACTTCGGATGCTGCTTTTCTATCTAGTATTAAGTTTTTTTTTTTTGCTTGTTCTATGATTTTTGTTTAGTTGGTATTGTAGTTTATCCCATTTCAGTTAACAGGTATCATCTTTTCAGATAAATGTTCCTATTGATTGAACAAACAAGACGAAACTAGTATGGTCTGGAAGGAAAAGTTGTGACAAAGCAGTCTTTGAATCCATTGAGCTAATCCAGAACAACACGAGGTACCAAAGTGATCCAATTGTTATAAATTTACATGGATGTGTTATTCAAGGACCCCAATTGTGGCATAAGGAACTACTTTAATTTGCTTCCTTCCGACTCCATGATTGTTTTAATATACGAAATTTCTCTGTTATTGTATATATTCTGTGATCAGTGTGAGATATAGTGAGACTTGCCCCAGTTTTGCAGCTGTTTCCTAAGGCTGGCTTGCTCTGTTTGCTCCATTATTTTCGTTCGAATCTAGACACAGAAAATAAAGTCAGCATCATATATACTACTGCAAGAAACTTGGTATATTTACCAGAGAAAAATTTATTCTTATCGGCTTTGCAATGACACCAGTAAGAAACTTCAGTCAACTACTGTAGAGGAGCCGGATCCATCTTCTAAAATCGGCAAATTCAACCAAGATCAGTCTGAGAATTTCCTCACCAATATGCATAGAATTCTAGCTTAACTACATTGCACATTGTGTACGAAAATGATCAATGGACAGTTTAACACTAAGCTACAGAAGCAAGATGGGGACTGCTCTACACTGTATCAGTTCACTCTTCACACTGTTTGACTAGTCATACATAATCTGCTTTACTCATGGACTGTTCATTTCCCTCCAAGATTATAGAATGTTATAGTCTACTGCTTCTTCACTGTAACAGCCAAATGATCATCCTTCCATCGAAATCCCAACCAATTGACGAACAAGAAATTAAGCGTCAAATATGCATTAACTGGGAGTTCGAAAAGAACATCAGAGTTGATATTACTTTTGATTATCATATCAATAGGACGTAGCAGCAACATGCATGAGGAGAAAAAGCTGTAGCCAAGCTTTAGCTACAACATTGCAGATGAACAAAGGAACACATGACAGTCATTGAAACCAAATTCAACTAAGAAGGTTGGAATGTACAATGTGAAATATTATGTCATGTTGGAAATATATATGTACTACAAGGGATGTAATATCCTTCAAATCTAATATGAAACCACAACTTTTGTCGTTTAGTGGAAGAGAAGAGCGCACAGGGATTGCTTGAATAAAGGAGTGAATCCGAAATAGCTCTATGTTTTCATTTATACCAACATTTGTATGGATTGGCCAGTGGCCACCGTTAAGGCCTATTTTCCTTTTAATGAAAAAGACAAACCCTGCCATCTAAGGATTCAAGGCTAAGGCAACCTAGAAAACAAATATATATCCATTTTGTCATTAATTCCATCTACATTTCCAGGCTTGGATACACGTACCCAATATGCATACCATAAAACAAACATGATCTTTGGTGTTTATCCATATATCATAAACTCTATATAAACGTACAGCTATGAACCAAGGAAACTTGCAGGTACCAGCCATGATACAACGCACCATTTCTCCAGAGAACGAAAGTTTCGAGACATTCTTCGAGTTTTGGCTTTTAGAACAAAACCGGCACCTCAGCGACCCCATCCTTGTCTCCAAACGCAACCGAGCCAACAGCAAGAATAGCAACGAAAAATATGAAGATGCCAATGATCCATCGCTGTTAGTAGAGCAAGTGGTGAAGCATTATGAGAGCTACTATGCCGCAAAGTCGAGATGGGCTGAGACGGACGTGCTGACCATGTTCACTCAACCCTGGAGAAGCTCATTGGAGCATGCCTTTCTTTGGGTAGGCGGTTGGCGACCAAGCATGGCTTTTCATTTGCTCTACTCAAAGACCGGCTTACAGGTAGAGGCTCAACTAGCTGTGCTGATGCAAGGGTTCAGCACCGGTGACCTGAGTGCTCTCTCCAAGTGCCAACTCGCCAAGGTTGACCAGTTGCAAATGGGAACTGTCAAACAAGAAGAGCACATCAGTCACAAGATGGCAAAACTGCAGGTGACTTTTGCCGACACAACAATGATGGAGCTGTCGCATGTGATCACAGAAATGATGAGGAATAATGATCATGAAGGAGTTAAAGATTACGAGGAGCTAGTTGAGTCTAATCTAAAATCAAAGGAGAAATATTTGGAGGAGATTTTGCAGTGGGCCGACGAGCTAAGGCTCACAACCATCAAGAACATCACGCATGTTCTGACGCCAATTCAGTCCATCCATTTCCTGATTGCTGCTGCTGAGTTGCACTTGAGGCTACATGACTGGGGAAAAAAGAAAGACTCCTCCGGGCAATTAGGTAGCTGGCGACCTTTAGATGCAGTGTCATGTTTTCAGAATGTGACAAACAAGTCTGCACGTGATCCAATAAGCTCTAGCATAGTTAAATGTTTCCTGCCGTTGTTTCTGCGATTTCCTCATAGCTCTTATTGCTTGGTTTGTTTCCTCAGTACAATAGTCTTAGTCTTTGGTTCTCCTATATATATATATATAAGTGTTTATATTTGACTAACATATTACATGGTAGTTGAGATTTTCAGCATCTTATTTTGTTTCTTATGAACCAGTAATTGATGGAATGACCAAGGTACTAAATTGATCCAATTTTTAAAAATCAGCATTCTAGAAACGTACACAGAATAAAGTCAGCATCATTCCACTGCAAGAAACTTAGTATATTTTTACCAGAGAAAAAAATTATTCTTACCGGCTTTGCAATAACAACGATATGATTGCTCTCAGCCGTATCAATTAACACGAAGCTAGAGAAGCAAGGCAAGGACTGCTTTCTGCTCTCAGCCGTATCAATTCACACTTCAATTCGCACTCCCAGCGCTTTATCAAGTGGACTGTTACTAATGACTATGAAGATCAAACGGGAGGTAAAATGAAGAGAAGAGAGCACCAGAACACCATGCCACATAGTAACTGCTTAAAGGTTCAAATTCTGAAGAACAATTGATTTCTTAGGCAGTAATTGGCTTAACCACCAACAAACAATGCTTTGATGCGGTGAGAAAATGGCTTTTGAGTATAGACTGTTATAGCCAACAGGTTCTTTACTGTAAAAGCTACAGAGTCATCCTTCCATCGAGATGCATCACTGATTGAGATTCATCTGGATTACCATATAAGTTGCAAGTAGCAGCATTAGAGATAGTCAGATGACACATTACAGATGCTGATAAAGGAGACAGTCTGTCATTGTCATTACATTGGGAACAAGAAAGTTAAATGTAAAATACCTAATAATAGCTCAGGTGTTGTAGGAAATATAGAATTGGAGCAAAGATAGAAGCAAATCATTGTCATCGTATTGCAAGGTTTTACATCCTTTTATAGGAGAATATGATGATTACAAGAATGATGGCAGATTGCCGTTACATCAGTTACAAACCGTTACATCGGTTACATAGCAATACATAATATGCAATGATCACAAGAGTTACAATGATATACTAATGGTACCATAACTAGGCACATTTGAACTTTCTTCAATACTCCCCCTTGTGCCGGTTATGGGTACATAGTTGATGATTCCTTGATGCTTCCGTGATGTCTCCTTAAAAAATTTGTTGAGCCAAAAACTTGTGCAGAAGAGAAAGTGATCACGAACAAGTAAAAAGAGTGCAGGTCGTCGTGGACGATGATATGACACCTATCTATGTTGCCTTGTTAAAACCTTGCCAAGTAATAAAAACCCTTTGGGATAAAAACAATGGTCAAGGAAAAAGAGTACAACGTGTCCTTCACATTTAGAAACGCTCATGTGTATGCCAGACTCCCCCTGAAGTCTGCATATCCCTCTGATATCGACAAGCAGCGTAGTTTATATGAGTTGAGGGACGCTATGCTCTTCACATGCTTCACAAATGTAGTTTTGGCACATGACTAGTAAGTAAGTCTGCCATTATTCTCAGTTCAATATGATCTCGAGGAATTAGGTTCAACAATGCTTAATTCAAACCACTTGATCTTCGAATACGTGTAACAACCCGAACCGGAAATTGTATGTTAATTAGATTGATTTGCGAGTTTCACGATTAGTTGCGGTTTTGTCGTAATTGGTCGATATGGCGGGTTTGTTCACGACGAGATTTTCAGCTTGGAATTTGATATGAGTTCCTGTGACAACCCGAACCGGAAATGATAGTTAATTGGCTTAATTCGCGAGATTCACGTATAATCGTAGTTTGTCATAATTAATTGATTTGACAGTCTTGTTTGTGACTAAATTATCGGGCGAGAATTTGATATAGGTTCCTTCCCGAGAGTTGTAGAGTTTATGATTTCGAGCTCGTAGGAGTTTTCCGAGAATTTTTCCGATGTCCGATGATTATGTTATGAATATTTCCGACCGTTGGATTTAATCGTGTTTATTCTTTTGGTTTCGATCCGTTTTCGACCGTTGATAATTTTAATCGCGAGCATAAATATCGAAATAGTCGTAAAATTGTCGAAAAAGTCACATTTGGCCGAGTTGACAAAAATTGGACCGTTGACCAAGTTGGTCTTTGACAGAAGGATTTTGGCACCGCCGTTGACCACCAATCGAATTTTTGATTCCGGCCACTTCAGACCTCAAGCTTGGTATGGTTAACTTCCTCTCGTGATTTCCTATTGAATTGAACTTGGTTTGAGTTGATTTGGTTGAGTTTTGAAGGAAAACCGATTCGGTTAAGTTTTGGGTTTTTGCCGGAATAGGGTGGGCTTTCCCGGCCAATTTTGGGGTCGATGGGGTTGGGGGTTTTGTTCCCCTCAACCCATAGATGCTTTTGGGTGAAATAATTTTGGAATTGGAGGCCGTTTGAAGCTCGCCGGAATCTCGTCGGAATCAATGGAGTTTGAAACTTTCGGGCTTGATTCTGACCGGTGTGTATTGAATTGGAGGTTGGTGCAGAAGGAAAAGTTGTTGGACATGAGAAGTAGATGTGATCTAGAAATTTTCACCGGATTTGGCCACCATTGAAGCCGAACGGCAGAGCTCCGGCGAGGTTGACTTTTTGGGATTTTTGGGAAGTTTTATACCGTTTTGCTCGTAATCGCGTCCTGAGCGTAGTCTTGAGGTTATTGAGTTGATTTGGGTGGTGGATTTTGTATCGAGGGATAAGTAGAGTATTTATGGGATTTTCGACGATTTCATTGTTATTCGAGTTATATGTTTCCAGAAATGGTTGGTTTTTGAGGTGTGGTTTAGAGTTTTGAATTGTGATTTTGATCAGTGGTATTTGTGATTATTCAGGAGATTGGGATCGTACGATTAGCGAGGGAACTTCCGCCGGATCACGGAATTAGTGCGTTTCCGTGTTGTGCTTGTCTGTGAGTGGACATTTCTTTTCACTGTTGGTTGCTAGTGTTTTATATACTTTTTTTACGAGCATGCACATGCAGTTATGATTATGAATTATACGAGCATGTATTTTATGATTATGCAATTACGAATATGCATTTATAATTATGCATTACGAGTATGTTTTCACATTACGCTTTCTGCATTTGCATGGAAACCTTTATAATTTGGTTTACACAGAGTACAGTCTCAGTATGTATAGTTGTATCGATACACTTGGCATCCCGGCTGATCCCTGAGGATGTTTACCGGAGGGGACTGTTACCCTGACTCGAGGTCTCTACCGGGGGGAGCAGATACCCTAACCTGAGGCCCTTTCTGGCTGGAATAACGTGAGGATCAGGGATCCCATGATTCAGACTGTACTAGAGCGGATGTGTCCATGTGTGACCCCGCAGGATTTTCGATGCATGCTCTGTACGCGTGAGGAGTTAGAGTCTCCCTCGTGTACCATATGATTTTTATGCATCTAGACTCGCATATGTTTTATGAAAATATATATTTATTCGGCGAAAGACATTTATTTTCGTCCACTCACTCTAACAGTTTATATGTCTTTCCATGGGCTCTTTGTTTTCAATGCCCAGTTTGCAGTTTGGATTCAGGTGTCGCACGTCAAGGTTGGAGGCTTAGTATTCGAGCCGCTTTTCCTTCTCAGTAGATTTCTAGATTGGCCTACTGTTGTGTATATATATGTATATACTAGAGGTCGCTCTGAGAACTATTATGTTTATATTTTCACATGATTTTCCTGGATTTATGTAAAGCTACAGTTTTGTGTATTGCTTTACGTTATGATATGTTTTTAAGAAATCCGGATGGGATTGGTGCCCACGGTTTGGCTTTTGCGGCATAGGATGAATTGTATTTTCCGCTGCAGGTTAATGATAATTACGCGATATAGTGGAACTCTGCCAAAAATTTTATGATTTTTGAAAGTTCTTGTTTTCGGAAGGGGTCTGATTTTGGTTTAGGAAACTAAATCGGGGTCGGGTCTTTTCAGTTTGGTATTAGAGCATTAGGTTTTAGGTTCTGTAGACTTCTGTAGTTGTGATGCTAAGGGTATTTGAGAATGTACAGCTTGTCTGGAACGAGGACCCAACTGGCCAGCGGTTACTCATCAATGCTTCGGGTGTTGTATGCTTTCAAATATTTGAAGTTTCATGATTACGTTCCTTGTGCCTTGTGACTAATGCTTTTCTTTTATCATTAGGATGCCTTCTAGATGTGGTTCCCGTGTCAATAGGGACGTGGATCGTGATGAGGATCGCCGGACGCATGACTTGCTTATGCGAGTATTGTGTTTAGAGGAACGTTTTGACCATGTGGTCAAAGCTCGAACAGGTGGAGCAACTATTTTCTCGGGTTCAGCTGATCCAGAGATATGTGAGGCTTGGTTGGTTAAGGTGGAACAAGTTTGTGAACGTCTATATTTCACTCTTGAGCAGATGACAGTAGTAGCAGTTAGTTTGCTTGAGTTTGATGCATACTTTTGGTGGGTTAGCACTGACAGAGTTCCGGTTGATACTCCATGAACATTGTTCAGAGATTTGTTTATGCTGAGGTATTTCAACCAGGCTACGTAGCAGAGGAAGTATGAGGAGTTCATCAACCTGAGACATGGTAGCATGTCAGTACTTGAGTATCGAGATAAATTTACTCGTTTGTCTCGATTGGCTCGTGATATGGTGGCCTCATAGGAAGCCAAGTGCAAGAGATTTGAGTTGGGCTTGAACCTGAATATCAGGGGAACATTGACTACGATGCCTCGAGACATATTTGATGAGTTTGTGAGTGCTGCCCTCTGAGGCGAGGACATAGAGAGGGAGAGGCAGATGCGATTCCAGTGTCGACGATTCGAGGAAGGTAGACCGAGTCAGGGACCTTCCAAGAGGCTGAGTTCAGGCACTTCCGGATTGGCATCATCATCCGGCAGTGGACCTTATAGACATCCTGCTAGTACGGCTAGGCAGAGACAGAGATGGAGTAGGAATCAGCCACAGAGACCACAATCCAGTGGGAGTTCCAGTGAATCCAGCTATCCTCGACTTACTGGTGGCACTTTTGCTGTACTGAGGGAGTATCCATTGTGCAATTTTTGCAATAGGCATCACTTTGGTCCTTGTCAGCGGGGCACTACCATTTGTTATCGTTGTGGCCAGAAGGGTCACTTTGCGAGGGAGTGTCTTCAGTTTGCTAGTGCTGTTGGTCAGGCAGCTCAGAGTTCAAGAAGAGATCGAGGTACTACTTCTGGAGCTCGACCAGTACAGTCTTTTGGACAGGGCGGACAACAGAGTCGCGATCAGCGTGGACGACCAGTTGGACATGCCAGAGTTCATGCTATGTCATTACGTGAGGGCAGCGCTTCACTAGAGGTTGTCATTGGTACGTTGTATGTTTTTGGCTATCCAGTACTTACTTTGCTAGATCCAGGTGCTACGCATTCATTCATATCATTTAGATTGTCATCTTTTGCTACTATGCCTGCATCTCTACTTCCGGGGTTGTGGAGAGTGTTGTATCCATCCGCTGAGGTTTTGAGTATTGGTTGGGTGTATAGAGATTGTGAGATCTTTGTGGGAGGTTATGGTTTAGCCGCGGATTTGTTATTGCTAGATATTGTTGATTTTGATGTGATTTTGGGTATGGACTTCTTGGAGACACATTGGGCTATATTCGACTTCCACAAGAAGGATGTGGTTTTTGGACGTCCAGGTCTCCCAGAGATATTGTTTCGCGGTGAGAAGAATACTTCCCTGCCATGTGTGATTTCAGCGATGAAGGCGGAGCGGATCATAAAGAAGGGTTGTGTGGCATACTTAGCTCATGTTGTGGATACAAAGGTTGGTGATATTGAGGTTGTTTATGAGTTTTCAGATGTATTTCCGGAGGAGTTACCAGGTGTTCCTCCTGTCAGAGAAATTGATTTCACCATTGAGCTTTTACCAGGCACTGGACCTATATCTCAGGCACCTTATCGTATGGCACCAGTGGAGTTGAAGGTGTTACAGATCCAACTTCAAGAGTTACTGGAGAAAGGTTTCATACGACCTAGTGTTTCACAGTGGGGTGCTCCTATATTGTTTGTGAGAAAGAAAGATGGTTCCATGCGGTTGTGTATTGACTACCGGAAGCTGAATCAGGTAACGGTGAAGAACAAGTATCCATTACCGCGGATTGACGATTTGTTTGATCAGCTCAAGGGAGGTTCAGTCTTTTCGAAGATTGATCTCAGGTCTAGATACCATCAGTTGAGTATCAGAGAGTCAGATGTACCTTGGACAACTTTCAGATCATGGTACGGGCATTATGAGTTCTTGGTTATGCCGTTTGGGTTGACCAATGCCCCTGCAGATTTCATGGATTTGATGAATAGGGTGTTCAGGCGATTCCTGGACAAGTTTGTGATTGTATTCATCGACGACATCCTTATTTACTCCAGGAGTGTGGGCCAGCATAAGAAACATTTGAAAGGACCCAACCCCGATTTAGTTTCCTAAACCGGAATCAAACCCCTTCTGGAAATACGAACCAACAAAAACCGTAAAAATTTGGGCAGAGTAACGCTACTAACACGAAATTGCCTTTACCTGCACCCGAAAAATAACACTTCATCCTATGCCACAAAAGCCAAACCGTGGGCACCAATCCCATCTGGATTTCTCAATATCATATCATTAGCAATAAACAGAAAACATAACTATAATATATAGTATATCTGGGAAAAACCGTACTGAGACTGTACTTTGTGTAAACCAAATCATAAATAGTTGGATGCAAATGTATAAAGCAATATGTAAATGCATATACGTAGTGTATAATTGTATAGGCATAATCGTATAACACATGCTCATATAAATCGTAATCTCATATGCATGCTTATGCTCGTAAAACGTGTATAAAGACTCGCGATTATCAGTGAAAAGAAATTGTCCACTCACAGATGAGCAAAGCGCGCACTCGCGCTAATCACGGGGTCCGGCAGAAGATCCTTTGCCTGAAGCACGATCTCGACC
This sequence comes from Geum urbanum, assembly GCA_946800695.1. Lineage (NCBI taxonomy): Eukaryota > Viridiplantae > Streptophyta > Magnoliopsida > Rosales > Rosaceae > Geum > Geum urbanum. Next base: position 12,072,603 of record OX327008.1, on the reverse strand, counting down.
CCCTGAATAATCACAAATATATCTGATCAAAATCCCAGCTCACAACACTGTACTACACCGCGGAAACCAACCGTTCCCAGAAATATATAACACAGTACAAAATAATCGACGGAATTCCCGAAATCTCCACTCAAAACCCTCGACTGAAAATCCGATACCCAAATCAACTCGAAAACCTCAAGCCGATGATTGGGGCGCGAATACGAGCAAAATGACATATAACTCGACAGATTTCCAAAAAAGTCAAACCTCCGCTGGAGCGCCGCCACCGGCGGCGGCGCGGGGTCAACTGTGACAGATTCCGGCCAAAATTTCCAGAAATAAACTACTCATCAAGCCCAACATATTTCTCTTCTACACCGAGACCCAATTCCAAGCACACCGGCCGGAATTGAGCTCGAAACTCACGGAATCCATGGATTCTCGTGAGATTCCGGCGAGCTTCAAACGACAACCAAACCCAAATTCCTTCTACCAAAAGCATCTATAGGTTGAGGGGAACCTTTCCCCCCAAAGCCCCGACCCCAAAAGTCGCCGGAGAAGGCCACCCGAATCCGGCAAAATCCAAGAACTTCACCGAGCTCGTTCTGCTTCAATTCTCAACCAAATCAAGAAATTCCAAGTTCTAAACTGCTTAGAATCACGAGGAGAACAATTTACCTTCCAAGATTGTGGCCCAAATTGACCTGGAACAGAAGTTCCAACGATGAACAGTAACCGGTTGAATAGTCCCCTCGGGTCAACGATCAACAGGTTCAAATTTCGGTCAACGCTCGGTCAACGCCTTAAACAGTGTTTTCGACAATTTTTCGACTATTTCCGATATTTATACTCATGTCTCGGGACGATCAACGGTCCAAACGGATAACCATCAAGATTCGGATAAACTCGACGATATTCTAAAACTTCAAATATTCATATTATATTCCTCGGTCGTCGAAATAATCATCCGGAACAGCTCACGAACTCGAAATCACGTGTACAACAATTCTCGAGAAGAGAATCAACTCAAATTCTCGGCCAATAATTAAGTCGTGATTAAAACCGGCAAATCAATCAATTATCGGAAAACAGTGATTACGCGCTAACTCGTGAATTAAGTCGTTTACTGAACTGATTTTGGTTCGGGTCGTCACAACATTTGCAAGCTGTTTTACGGACTTTGCGAGATAATTAGTTGTTTGCAAAGTTCAGCAAGTGTGAGTTCTGGTTGAGCAGCGTGAAGTTTTTGGGTCATGTGATATCTGCTGAGGGAGTCAGCGTGGTTCCTGACAAGATTGAAGTTTTATTGAATTGGAGTAGACCTACCATCATACCAGAGATCAGGAGTTTCTTGGGCTCGGCAGGTTACTATCGGCTCTTTGTGCAGGATTTTTCACGGATTGCCACTCCACTTACCAAATTGAAGAAGAAAGGCGTCAAATTCGAGTGGTCCGATGCTTGTGGGGAAAGTTACTTGCTCTTGAAGGAGAAGTTGACTACTACACCGGGTGTGACTCTATTGATGATAGTGGAGAGTACGTGGTTTACAGCGATGCATCGAAATTGGGTCTTGGTTATGTCTTGATGTAGCATGGCAGAGTGGTGGCTTATAGTTCCAGGCAGTTGAAACCACATGAAGTCAATTATCCTACGCATGATTTGGAGTTGGCTGCCATTGTATTAGCCTTGTAGAGTTGGAGACACTACTTGTACAGAGCTCAGTGCAAGATATATATAGATCACAAGAGTCTCACTTATTTGCGCAAGCAGCCAGATCTGAACATGAGACAACGTAGATGGATGGAGTTGATCAATGACTATGATTGCACTTTTAAGTATCATCCAAGGAAGGCTAATGTCGTTGATGATGCACTCAGTGAGAAATATGGAGCTTCATTGTTTCATGTGTGTGTGGCCAGAGTTTCCATATTAGCAGAGTTACTGGCTACAGGAGCTGAGTTAGAGTGGGATGATGATGGAGCCTTGTTGGCTAGCTTCCAGGTTCGACCAGTATTGATTGATCAGGTTCGTGAAGCTCAGGATGCGGATTCCTATCTATTGGACAAGAAGACCATGATTCGGAATGGTGTGCCAACAAAGTTTCAGTTGAGTAGTGACGGTACATTGCTGTTCAGAGGCAGACTTTGTGTACCCAGAGATGAGGGTTTGAAGAAGGAAATCTTAGATGAAGCCCATTGTTCTGCTTACGCTATACATCCAGGCGGTACGAAGATGTTTCGCACACTTAGAGCCTACTATTAGTGGCAGAATATGAGGGAAATTGTAGCGTATGTGAGCAGATGCCTTATTTGTCAGCAAGTGAAGGCAGAGAGACAGAAACCTGCTGGAATGCTATAGCTTTTAGAGATTCCAGTTTGGAAGTGGGAGCATATCACTATGGATTTCGTATATTAGTTACCGCGTACTTCTGCTGGTAACACTGGTATTTGGGTCATTGTGGACCGTTTGACGAAATCAGCTCATTTCCTTGCACTTCCAGGGAAGATTTCAGTGGGCAGGTTAGCGAAGCTGTATTTGGCTGAGATTGTTCATTTGCATGGTGTTCCTGTGTCCATTGTTTCTTACCGTGATAGTCAGTTTACGTCAGAGTTTTGGCAGGCATTGCGGCGAGCTTTGGGGACCAGACTACATTTCAGTACAGCTTTCCATCCTCAGACTGATGGGCAGCTTGAGAAGACCATTCAGACCTTGGAGGACATGTTGCGGTCCTGTGTATTATAGTTTAGAGGGAATTGGGATAGCTACAATAACAGTTATCAGACCAACATCGATATGGCACCTTATGAGGCTTTGTACGGGAAGCAGTGTCGTATTCCATTGTGTTGGAGTGAGGTGGGTGAGCGTTGGCTCATTGGTCCTGATTTGGTGAAGAGCACCACTGAGGATATTCAGATCATCAGAGATAGACTGAAGATTGCTCAAGATCGACAGAAGAGCTATGCAGATGTGAGGAGGAAGAGTCTTGAGTTCGAGGTTGGCGATTGGGTCTTCCTGAAATTGTCTCCTTGGAGAGGAGTAGTTCATTTCGGGAAGCGTGGCAAACTTCAGCCACAGTATATTGGTCCTTATGAGATCACAGAGAGAGTTGGTGTTGTGGAATACAGGTTGGAGTTACCCTCATATATGGCTAGAGTGCATGATGTCTTCCATGTATTAATGTTACGGAAGTACATTTCGGATCCATCGCATGTTTTAGCACCATATCAGCTTCCTATTCGGGAAGATTTGACTTATGTGGAGGAGCTACTGCAGATTCTTGATCGACGTGTACAGGAGTTAAGGCACAGAGTTATTCCACTTGTGAAAGTCTTATGGCAGGATCATTTAGTGGAGGAAGCCACTTGGGAGACTGAGCAGCACATGCGGGAGCAGTATCCTCATCTTTTCAGTTAGCAGGTATGTAAATTCGAGGTCAAAATTTTTGTAAGGGGGGTAGATTTTTGACAACCTGAACCGGAAATGGTAGTTAATCGGCTTAATTCGCGATATTCACGTATAATCGTAGTTTGTCATAACTAAATTATCGGGCGAGAATTTGATATGGGTTCCTTCACGAGAGTTGTAAAGTTTATTATTTCGAACTCGTAGGAGTTTTCCGAGGATTTTTCTGATGATTATGTTATGAATATTTCCGATGGTTGGATTTAATCGTGTTTATCCGTTTGGTTTCGATCCGTTTTCAACCGTTGATCGTTTTAGTCGCGAGTATAAATATCGAAATAGTCGTAAAATTGTCGAAAAATCACATTTGAGCCGAATTGACCAAAATTGGACCGTTGACCAAGTCTGACCCGCTTTGACCGAAGGATTTTGGCACTGCCGTTGACTACTGATCGACTTTTTGATTCTGGCCACTTTAAACCTCAAGCTGTGTATGGTTAGCTTCCTCACATAATTTCCTATTGTTTTGAATTTGGTTTGAGTTGATTTGGTTGAGTTTTGAAGGAGAACCAATTCGGTTAAGTTCTAGGGTTTTTGCCGGAATCAGGTGGGCTTTTCTGGCCACTTTTGTGGTCGATGGGGTTGGGAGTTTTGCTCCCCTCAATCCATAGATGATTTTGGGTGAAAGAATTTTGGAATTGGAGGCCGTTGGAATCTCGCCGGAATCAATGGAGTTTGGAACTTTCGGGCCTGATTCCGACCGATGTGTATCGAATTGAAGGTTAGTGTAGAAGGAAAAGTTGTTGGGCTTGAGGATTAGTTGTGATCTGGAAATTTTCCCCAGATTTGGCAACCGTTGACGCCACTCCGCCGGCGGCTGCGGCGGTCAACGGCGGAGATCGGGATAGTACAATTGGCGAGGGAACTTCGTCGGATCACAGGATTAGCGCGTTTACACGTTGTGCTTGTTTGTGAGTGGACATTTATTTTCACTGTTGGTTGTGAGTTTTTTATATACGTTTTTATGAGCATGAGCATGCAGTTATGATTATGAATTATACGAGCATGTGTTTTATGATTATGCGATTACGAATATGCTTTTATAATTATGCATTACGAGTATGCTTTTACATTACGATTTCTGCATTTGCATGGAAACCTTTATGATTTCGTTTACACAGAGTACAGTCTCAGTAGTAGTTGTATCGATACACTTAGCATTCCGGCTGATCCCCGATGATGTTTACTGGGGGGGACTGTTACCCTGACCCCTGGTCTCTATTGGGAGGGAGTAGATACCCTGAATCGAGGCCCTTTCTGGCTAGAATCACGTGAGGATCAGGGATCCGGTGATTCACACTGTACTAGCGCGGATGTGTCCATGTGTGACCCCGTGGGATTTTTCATGCATGCTCTGTACACGTGAGGAGTTAGAGTCTCCCTCGTGTACCATATGATTTTTATGCATCTAGACTCACATATGTTTTGTAAACATATATATTTATTCGGCGAACAAAATTTATTTTCGTCCACTCACTCTAACAATTTATATGTCTTTCCCTGAGCTCTTTGTTTTCAATGCTCAGTTTGCAGTTTGGATTCAGGTGTCGTACGTCAAGGTTGGAGGCTTAGTATTCGAGCCACTTTTCCTTCTCAGTAGATTTGTGGATAGACCTACTGTTGTGTATATATACGTATATACTAGAGGTCACTCTGAGAACTATTATGTTTATATTTTCACATGAGTTTCCCGGAATTCTGTAAAGCTACAGTTTTGTGTATTGCTTTACGTTATGATATGTTTTTGAGAAATCCGGATGGGATTGGTGCCCACGGTTTGGCTTTTGCAGCATAGGATGAAGTGTATTTTCCGCTGCAGATTAATGGTAATTACGCGATATAGTGGAACTCTGCTAAAAAATTTAAGATTTTTGAAAGTTCATGTTTTCGGAAGGGGTCTGATTCTAGTTTAGGAAACTAAATCGGGGTCGGGTCCTTTCTGTTCCTTCATGAGAGTTGTAGTGTACGTAATTTCGAGCTCGTGGGAGTTTTCAGAGGATTATTTCGAGTAACGTGAAATAAGTTATGAATATTTTTGGCCGATGAATTTAGTTGTGTCTATCTTATTCGTTTCGATTCGTTTTGGACCGTTGATCGTTTTGGTCGCGAGTATAAATATCGAAATAGTCGTGGAATTGTCGAAAAGTCACATTTGGGCCGAGTTGACCAGTTTTGACCCGTTGACTTTGGTTGACCGCGCTGACCGTGGCTTACTGGAAAAGTTTTTGACCACCGGCTGACTTCCCGATTCCGGCTACCTCAGGCCAAAAGCTTGGTATGGTTAGCTTTCTCTTGCGATTTCCTATTGATTTGAACTTGGTTTGAGTAGATTTGGTGGAGATTTGAGGGAGTTTGAACTCGGTGAAGTTGTTGGAACTTACCGGATTCAGGTTACGGTTTCCGGCCAGTTTTGATGTCGTTGGGGTTGGGGGTTTTGCTCCCCTCAACTCATAGATGCTTTTGGGTGAAGAGATTTTAGGATTGGGTGATGTTTGGAGCTCGCCAGAATCAATGGAGGCTGGGCTTTTGAGCTTGATTCCGGCCACGGTGGTGGTTGGATGATGTGGTGACTGAAAGGACCCAATCCCGATTTAGTTTCCTAAATCGGAATCAAACCCCTTCTGAAAACACGAACCAACAAAAAGCATTAAAATATTGGCAGAGTAACGCTACTGATACACGCATTTGCAACCATTAAATTAACACTTAACAATCAACAAAAACGCGTAGACAATTAAAACCCTTTTGTGTAGATGTAGCATTGGTAAATAGGGTATCGTTCTTAACCGGGGATTGAGGGTGCATGCATATTTACGCTAAGGTTTGAAAGGGGGGTTTGAAAGTTGGTTATTTGTAATCTACGAAAATAAAGAAAGAAAATGGTTAGTAAACATATAGAGAAATCCTAGGTTCTATCATGCTTCACTCATAGACAAGTAGAAAACAAACAAGAACAAAGAACCCTAAACATGCTTACTAAACCGAAAATAAACACTAAACTATTATATACATGTGATCGACTCATTCTTTCATCCTTTGCCGTTTTATACCTAGACTCCCTAAGTGTCAACGAAATTCCTAACTCTAATCAAAACACACACACATGCTTATAATTGAACAAGACAGCAACCAAAGCGAGCTAACTCTCTAATCCAATTTTATCTTTGTTATTAGTTCGTGAAACATGCTTAAAAGAGAACCAAAGCGAGTATCTACTTAAAAACAGTTTCAAGCATTAAGAACATATAAGCACACACATGTATTCGAATCAAAGTTAAAAACACATGGAAGAAACTTAGAAGAATTTAGAAATATAAAGCCTCTTATCAAAACTTGTTCTCAAAATACAAACAAAGGAAATCCAAACAAAAACCGAAACAAAATAAAAAGGGGTCATGTTACACTTTTAGATTCCGTGAAAGCGCACCGCAAATCTTCAAGTGTAGCTACTCCTTAGTTGATGACGAGCCCAAGAATTCCCAGCCAAAGCGAGCAAAGTCCTTCTTGAGGTGGAGGAGAGTGTTTACGGGATGAAGTTTGGTGGTGTTTCGGGTTTTGAGGGGATGGCCGAGTGTTTGGAGGTTGAGGAGCTGATCTTTGGCAAGCTTAGAAGTCTAGAATGAGTGATGAGGATGAATGAGTCGAGCTCCCCTTTATATAGGAGAAGAGTAGGGCTTTTCCTACCAAAACAAGACTTTCCTTATGTACCCGGGCAAATCTGACAGTCTGTCTTCAAACGCGTTTTCCCGGAGTTTCAGATCTTGGAAAATTCCGATTCTTGTTTCATTGGAAAGCTTATTCAAAGGGCTATAAAATCCATATAAGGAACGCCATATTTGGAATTGAATTGGATTTACTACGGATTTTAGAAGTTAAGTGACCTGGCTGCCCTGTTTTCTTCTTCTTCAAGGAAAAGGAAATCTTCATATCTTCAAATCTTGCATTCCTTATTCCCTAATAATTCTTGGCCGAATATACCATATTCTTGCACATATTTTGGCCCTCAAATCAGGTATTTATCTTCATGGAATATCCTCCAAAATTCGTCCATTATATGCTCCATATATTCCGCCATATTTGCTCTTTCCTGGGTCGCGCAGGAGAAATGTCTTCATCTTTTTGTCCACCATTTTGGTATCCATTTCTTTTGGCATTTGGTCTTCAATTCTTGACACCATATGGGAATGCATTTTAGTAACCATTTGAAGACCATTCCTCGGACCATTTCTTCTCCGGATTTGAGAACTTCCTCCTTAATACGCTTTTAGCTCCAAAACTCCTCCTTTATTATTTTCTCCTTTATTTCTACCTAAAAGCATAAAGTAAATTAGAAACATATTTATTAAGCCTAAAACAAAGTTAAATGTAGAGAGAATTGCGTTAAGAATCAAGTATGAAATGCGTTGATCAAAATCCCCCACACTTAAACTTTGCTAGTCCCTAGCAAAAACTTAAAATAAAGGAAACGAGAAGGCAAGCAACAAAATTCCAACGATGAGGCTAGCCTTTACGTTGAACAAAATTCATGGACTCAAATAAAATAAAAACAACTTCTAAGCCCTTAGCAAAATTTGTCTCAGAAATTTTCTTAAGTATATGGCGATGGAATCACACGATTTTAGAATTTAAAGTTCAACAATTTTCGATAGATAAGAGAAATATGATCATGTCATGAACAAGTAGGACTTGGAGAAAACAATGGTGAAGTTAAAGCTATGCATGTTTCGAAAAAGTTTAAATCAATCTCACATGGATGCACTCATCATATTTTCACTCATGAAAAGAGGTTCACTCAAAATGTATATGTATTGCATCGAAATACCTCATAATTACTTGCACAAATGAACCAAACCATATGCTTACTCATGTAACTTACTCAACCAATTGAAGGCTACTCATCTTAAGGATCATAAAGGACTTTAGAAAGGTTGTAATGGGGCTAAGGCTAAGGCATTCGAAATTTAGATAAGTGGTGGTGTAAAAACGGTCCAAAGACTTAGTTTAGCACTTAGAATTCTTCAAATTCGTGGCTCATCCTTTCTATACTTCTTCTTATGTCAAACTTCAAGATCGGGGGCCAATTTTCATCTTTTTGGGCCCTAACTTCATTCTCAACTTCCTTTGAGCTTTATGAACAGGACAAAGGCCATATTTCTTCACTTTTGGGCCTTCAATTCGTAGTAATCTCCAAATTCATAAGTATAGGGGACATTAATCCAAACTTAAACAATCTAAACACAATGCCTCGAGATCTTTATACATTTTTCTTCTATTTCTTTTTTTATCTCGAAAATTTTGGCATTCAAATACAAAATTTGTTGGACAAGTCTATCCCTATACACACATCTTTTCATCATCTTCACGCCACTTTTATTGTGCTAGCTTCGAAATTCTTCACCAAGTCTTTTAGAACAGGGGTAGGAACTCTACACTAGGCTAAGTGTTTAGATATAATGTGGTAATGAAAGAAAGGCTAAACGTGGGCTCAAATGGGTTAATCTAGGGGTGTCGCAACTCGTGCGCACAATGGGACACAAGGCCATTTGGTTTAAGTGGTGGTAACCTAATTTGCCTTTAATCATATCCAAAATCAGAGCATATATCAACTTAAAAGCGTTGTAAATCTACATGAGTAAGTTCTAGTAATCTCTAGTTCATTAAAATCTATGGCAAGTAATTAGATGAAGCATGTTTTGTTTTTGAAAACCATATGCACGAAATTCACTCTCAAATGAAGTAATGTTGGCTCAAAAACTCACTTTAAGGTTTGTATGATTTAAAACTTATTCTAACATGCGAAATCTGTACCATGTTTAATCAAACCATATCCACTACATGTTATGACAATCAAAATATCTCACTTATCACACGAAAACAGTTTGTGTTTATTCATCGCCATATGTATTCTTTTCGGTCCATTTTCATCATAGACTAACTAAGGGCATCCTAAAAACGAAAAAGACTCTTTGAAAACAATTTTTTTTTAGGGAATCATCCGTCGGAAAGTTCCATTGTCCGCCCGGTTTTAACAATTTATGACTCAAATAAAGTTGTAAACCCCTCCCCCACACTTAAACTCTACATTGTCCTCAATGTATTTAAGGGAATCATAGAATTTCGTATGAAGAGAGAGTCCCACGAAAATTTTTAGCTAAGGAAAGTAAATAAGCAATGAAATTAAAAAGATAAGGGAGGAGAGAACAAATCCTTGGCGATTTCCTCCATTGGGTTGCCTCCCAAGAAGCGCTTGTTTTTTAACGTCTTACAGCCTAGACGTGAGATTTCTTATGTTGTGTGTGATGTGGCCGGTGCGAATAGAGCTTCTTCCTCCACCACTTCCTCTTTGATGGCCGAATGATAAGGCTTGAGACGATGACCATTGACCTTGAATTCGTTCCCGGTTGTTGGACTCCTGATTTTTATAGCTCCATGGGAAAAGAGTTCGGTGACAATGAAGGGTCCATCCCATCTGGAGCGTAGCTTACCTGGAAAAAGTCTAAGGCGCGAGTTAAAGAGTAATACCTCTTGGCCGATTAGGAACTCCTTTCTCCGGATCCGCTTGTCGTGAAATACTTTTGTTTTCTCCTTATAGATCCAAGCATTGTCGAATGCATCATTCCTGATTTCCTCGAGCTCACAAAGTTGGAGTTTCCGATGGAAACCAGCCTCGTCACGATCCATATTGAATTTCTTGACCGCCCACCATGCCTTATGTTCTAATTCCACCGGAAGATGACATGCTTTCCCGTAGACTAATCGATAAGGGGACATGCCAATGGGAGTCTTGTATGCCGTCCTATAGGCCCATAATGCGTCATCAAGGCATTGGCTCCAATCCTTGCGATTTGGCTTGACAGTTCTTTCCAAGATCTTCTTGATTTCGCGATTGGATACTTCCGCCAATCCATTGGTTTGTGGATGATAAGGTGTAGAGACCTTGTGGGTGATGCCGTACTTCTTCATCAATGCATCGATTGTCTTGTTGCAAAAATGACTTCCTCCATCGCTTATTAGAACGCGAGGCATTCCATGTCGTGTGAAAATCTGAGCTTTAAGGAAATCTGCAACAACTCGCGAATCATTAGTACGGGTGGCTTTTGCTTCCACCCATTTCGACACATAATCAACAGCGAGTAAGATGTAAGTATAACCGTTAGACATGGGAAATGGTCCCATAAAATCAATGCCCCAAACATCAAAAATTTCGACATTAAGCATATACTTTTGTGGCATTTCATCACGTGGTCCAATGTTGCCGGATCGTTGGCACCTATCACACTTAGCACAAAATTCATGAGAGTCACGAAAAATATTAGGCCAAAAGAATCCACAATCTAATACTTTCAAGGCTGTTTTTCTAGAACCAAAATGACCTCCACATGCATCGTTATGACAAAACTTAAGAATAGACTCAAATTCGCAATCGGGGACACACCTTCTAATTACTAAGTCAGAACATTGTTTCCACAAGTAAGGCTCATCCCAAATGAAATGTTTAGCAATTGATCTAAGTTTATGGCGTTGGACACTATGCATGTGAGGTGGAAACTTATCGGTAACTAAATAATTCACAATATCCGCATACCAAGGAGTTTCCAAGGTACTTACCTGAAGTCCGAAGAGTTGTTCATCCGGAAATGTTTCCTCAATTGCCACCGTCTCCTTATCATGTACAATTCGAGATAAGTGGTCTGCCACCACGTTTTCTACTCCCTTCTTATCCTTCACTTCTATGTCGAATTCTTGGAGTAAAAGTATCCAACGAATGAGTCGTGGTTTGGCATCCTTTTTCGCCATCAAGTACTTCAATGCAGCGTGGTCCGTGTAGACAATCACCTTGCTTTGCAACAAGTATGATCGAAACTTGTCAAGTGCAAACACCACAGCGAGCATCTCCTTTTCGGTTGTTGTATAGTTGCTTTGAGCATCGTCCAATGTTCGAGAAGCATAGTAAATGGCGTAGGGCTTCTTGTCCTTCCTTTGTCCCAAGACAGCTCCAACGGCGTAGTCGGATGCGTCGCACATCAATTCAAACGGTAGGGACCAATCCGGTGCACAAAGGATAGGAGCACTTGTGAGAAGCTCCTTCAATTTGTCAAATGCATCTCGGCATTCATCATCAAACACAAAGGGAGTGTCCTTTTGTAAAAGCTTGCACAAGGGGCGAGATATTTGGGAAAAGTCCTTGATAAATCTCCTGTAAAAACCTGCATGGCCAAGAAAAGAACGTATCTCTCTAACCGAAGTCGGAGAGGGTAAGTACCGCACAAGATCTACTTTTGCTTTATCAACTTCTATTCCCCTTTTTGAAACTATGTGCCCTAAAACTATCCCTTGAGTAACCATAAAATGGCATTTCTCCCAATTAAGCACTAGGTTCGTTTCAACGCATCTTTGTAAAATTAGTTCTAAGTTATCTAAGCATGCATCGAAATTTTTCCCAAAGACACTGAAATCATCCATGAAAACTTCTATTATCTTCTCTATATAATCGGAAAAAATTGAAAGCATGCAACGTTGAAAAGTACCTGGTGCGTTGCAAAGTCCAAATGGCATCCGTCGATATGCAAACGTTCCAAATGGGCAAGTGAACGTTGTTTTCTCTTGATCTTCCTCGGCGATGCTGATTTGGTTGTAACCGGAATATCCATCGAGGAAGCAATAATATTCATGTCCCGCCAACCTCTCGAGCATTTGATCAATGAATGGCAAGGGGAAGTGGTCCTTGCGAGTGGTGGCATTGAGCTTCCGATAGTCGATACAAACTCTATGGCCGGTTACGGTTCTTTGTGGCACCAATTCGTTTTCCGCATTCTTTACCACGGTGATTCCGGACTTTTTAGGAACAACTTGCACGGGTGAGACCCATCGGCTGTCCGGAATTGGATATATGACGCCACAATCCAAGAGCTTGATAACTTCCTTCTTCACAACTTCCATCATTGGTGGATGGAGTCTTCTTTGAGCTTCTCTCGAAGGTTTAGCCCCATCTTCGAGTAGAATTCGATGTACACAAGTGGCCGGATTGATGCCTTTCATGTCGGCAAGGGTCCATCCAATTGCTGTTTTATGACGTTTGAGCATGTTGATGAGCTTGCCTTCTTGTTCTTCCTCTAATGAGGATGAAATGATAACCGGCAAAGTGTCATTCTCTCCCAAGTACGCATACTTCAAATGAGCCGGTAACACTTTGAGTTCTAACTCCGGTGCCTTAATCACGGATGGAACAAGCTTGTTTTCTCCATAGGCCAACGGAATAGGAGGTGGCCTATTTGCAATCCGTGGAGCTTCATTGAGTGCCATAGCCATCGCGAGGATCCTTGGCTCCAAAATTTCGATGAGTGCATCAAAAAGGGCTTCATTCCCGAGTCGAGTCAGCCCCGCTCCTTCTTGTATGGCAATGTCGAGCACATCATCTCCAATGGTGTCTAAGTGTTGTTGAGCAGCTTCTTCTACCATATCCATCGAAAATATTGCATTGACACTTGCCGTGGGAACCTTCATGGCATCTAAGATGTTGAATTCAATCTTTTCTCCATCGATCTCCATGGAAAACGTTCCTTCGAAAACATCAATCTTCGTTCTTGCAGTCCTCATGAAAGGGCGTCCAAGAAGTAATGGCGTGGTGTTCAATGAACTCTCTTCCATGTCAACAATGTAGAAATCAGCGGGAAAGATTAGGTTGTTGACTTGCACAAGAACATCTTCAACGTATCCCCTAGGATACTTATGCGAACGGTCGGCTAGTTGAATGATGACGTTGTCTTGTTTGAGCTCGCCTAAATCCATGGATGCATATAAGTAATAAGGCATTACGTTGATGGATGCACCAAGATCTAGCATAACATCTTCGAATTTGTTGTCACCAATCACGCAAGGAACAGAAAAGCTCCCCGGATCCTTCAATTTGGGGGGTAACCGACGTTGTAAAACCGCTGAAACGGTTGCATTCACCTTCACAACCTCCTTCGCTCTCGTTTGCCTCCTTTGGGTGCATAACTCTTTGAGAAATTTTGCATATATAGGCACTTGCTTTATGCACTCGATCAAGGGCAGATTTACTTGCACCTTCCGAAAGATGTCCAAGATGTCTTCGTATTGATCATCTCTCTTAGATTTCGTCAACCTATGGGGGAATGGTGCACGAGCAAACGAAGCATTAGTATTAGCCGAACTTGAAGGGATAGGGTTAATACCTTTGTTTGGGGCTGATTGTGATGATGAGGGTTGTGCCTTAGTGGCGTGAGGAGCCACATTCTTCTCGGCTTCTTTAGTGGCCAGATCTTCTTCTAAGTCTTCCTCTTCAAAAATGGTGTGAGGAGGTGCCGAGCTTGTCTTTGGTAAAGGAGATGCCAAAGTTCTTCCACTCCTCGTAATAATTGCACTCACATTCCGATTTGGTGGTTGTGGTTGAGGTGGAAGATGGCCGGAATCTCGAAATTGGCCCATAAAGTCCACGATTTGGCCCATTTGTTTCTTCATCTCTTGTATGTCTCGGCCATGGCCATCCAAGGTCTCCTTTTGCTTTGCTTGTCCCTCCAAGAGAACTTGTGTTGAAGCGGACAATTGTGAGAACATCTTGTCATAGTCCGGATTTGTAAATTGTTGGACCGGAGGAGCTTGGTGCGTTGGAGCTTGATGAAATGGCGGCCTAGGTTGAAATGGAGCACGTTGGTAGCCTTGATTAGGTGCCGGAGGGTTTAGACATCCCTCAGTGCTACTCCATTTGAAACCCGGATGATCTCGGTTGCCAAAATTGTTGTTGTTATAGTTGTTGTAACGTTGGCCACCTTGATATCCTCCAATTGCATTGACTTGCTCTGGATCTCCATTTTGTTCCACCACATTAGGGCATTGATCATTATAGTGCCCTTGCATTTGACATACTCCACACGTTGGTCCTTGAGCTGCTTTGGCTCTCTTTGTCTCTAGCTCGAGCACTTGTTCTAGCATAGATGCTAGTTTGTCAATTTTCTCGTCCTTCACTTGTGTTGAGCTAGCTTCATTCACTTGTTTCCGTGGAGCCATCCCATATTGAGCATCATTATTGGCTCGGTTTTCCAACAAAGTTCGAGCTTCCGTCTCATCTAAATCCATGAATGCTCCATTTGCAGCGGCATCGAGAAGCTCTCTATCCATCGGCTTTAAACCATCATAGAAGTAGTTCATGAGGTTTGTCTCGGAAAAACCATGGGAAGGGCAGGTGGCGCATAGAACTTTGAAACGGTCATAATACTGGCCAAAGGACTCATCCGATGCTTGTGTAATTCCCGTGATCTTCTTCCTCAAAACAGTGATCTTTGAGGCCGGAAAGTACTTAGCCAAGAACAGGTCCGCAAGTTGCTTCCAAGTCGTGATGTGGTTAGGCGGGAGTTCCAAAAGCCAAGATTGAGCTCTATCAATCAAAGTAAACGGGAATGCCTTAAGCTTGAAGAGTTCTTCATCGGCATCCGAAGGTTTCATACTCATGCAAATGAACTGAAATTGCTTGAGATGCATGTTTGGATCTTCGTTGGATAGCCCATGGAAGATTGGTAAACGGTGTAAGAAGCCACTCTTCAACTCAATATCCTTCTTGTCCTCTTGAGGATTTGGAAATCGAATGCACGAAGGACCGCTACTCCACTCGGTGGAGCAAGTACGTTGGCGAAGAGATCGCCTCTCGTTGTTGGGAGGATTCGGTGGGTTGTTGTGTGCCATGTCTTGCTCTTCTTCTTGTGAGTGCTCGGTGGAGTGATGGGATGAACGTGGAGAGTCAGAACCGTCCTCAATAGTAGGTTGGTCTAAAATGATCTCGGACGTTTGTGCAGAACGACGTGCTTGTAGTCGAGTGTTGTAATGTACGTTGAGATCGTTCATACGTTGAAGCTACACCACCACTAAAGAACAAGTGTTAGTATCAAAAGAATACACAATGAATGCATGATACTTCACCAAAACGTGGAAAACAAAAAAGAAAGGAAGAAAACACACAAAAACACACAAAATCATAAAACACATAGAAACAAAGTGCACATTATATAAATATAGGACATAGATTGTATGAAATGGATGTGATGCTTAGATATATAGATGCAATGTCTAGAATATACACGAAATGCATAGAATGAATTATAAACACATGTACACACGTTTTCTGCAAAGTTAGACATATATATACAATGCAACATTTATAAACAAGTTAGAACACACATATGCACACGAAATTTATGCAAGTATAACATTAATCACGATGGATGCACTTAGAAGGATTTTAAATGCACACATAAGGGATCCTACGTGAAAATGGTATGAATGCATAAGAGAAAACGTTAGAAACCTGCAGAAAACACACAAAGTTACGTGCTAAATACATGATGCAACGTGACCATACGTTTGGCCTCATGTCCCTAACTTCACTTAGGTTAGGGTACCCGGTGGTGAAATCCGAGCATCACAAAGCCGCCGGTAGGTTATGCAAGCTAATGCAATATGGTTAGTTCTTTACAAGTTTTAATGCACACGAAATTTTACAAGTAATATGCACAAGTATTTTTGTTCATTGATTTTCGCCTTCAATTTAAAGAGAATACGTTCGTTTAGCCTTTAGGTCTTTCATTGGACGTGCGACCCGCGCGATAAAATGTACATTCTCAATCAATCGGCCTTGGTTCAATCGAAAAACATGGCCAGTTGGGGATAGAGATAACGCGAGAGGCAGGACTAATTTCGACGATGCATCCCGAGGCTTACCGATCATGGAAAGTAGATTTAGTCCTTGTCTTCTTTGGGCAACTTTAATAAGCTTGGCCAGTTGGCAAGAGAGACCACGAGAGGCAGGACCGATTTGAGATCTCGGATCCAGAACCCGTCATAGAAACCGTCACCTTCTAGACACCAAGTTACCAAAGATTTCTTACTCAAAGACAAGTATTCATCCACTCACCGGATCATTGGTATATACTCCATTGATGCAAGTCTTTCTTAGATCCAGAACCTGTCACCAGTCATAACCCGTTTCTAGACACCATGTCCGACATTCAGCCAAAATCTCGAGAAAGACATTCCCTCAAGTTCTTGTAGACTCCGCCCTCAACCTCATGTCCATAACTTCACTTAGGTTATGGTGTGCGGTGATGAAATCCACACATCACGAGGGGTTAAGGAGATAAACAAGAAAAAGAGGCGCCATCTATTCCAATGAGTGAGACTTAATCAACCAAACTTGCGTACTCAATGCAAATCGAAGACTTCCTTTAATATGTACCTATTTACATGGCTGCAAAAACAAAAAGTTAGAATGGAACGTATTATGAACATGTATAAAAATTTTCGACACTTTACATATATATACCTATTTACACAATTTCACATATTTACAAGCATAAACACACAATTCTTTACAATCCCCGGCAACGGCGCCAAAATTGATACACGCATTTGCAACCATTAAATTAACACTTAACAATCAACAAAAACGCGTAGACAATTAAAACCCTTTTGTGTAGATGTAGCATTGGTAAATAGGGTATCGTTCTTAACCGGGGATTGAGGGTGCATGCATATTTACGCTAAGGTTTGAAAAGGGGGGTTTGAAAGTTGGTTATTTATAATCTACGAAAATAAAGAAAGAAAATGGTTAGTAAACATATAGAGAAATCCTAGGTTCTATCATGCTTCACTCATAGACAAGTAGAAAACAAACAAGAACAAAGAACCCTAAACATGCTTACTAAACCGAAAATAAACACTAAACTATTATATACATGTGATCGACTCATTCTTTCATCCTTTGCCGTTTTATACCTAGACTCCCTAAGTGTCAACGAAATTCCTAACTCTAATCAAAACACACACACATGCTTATAATTGAACAAGACAGCAACCAAAGCGAGCTAACTCTCTAATCCAATTTTATCTTTGTTATTAGTTCGTGAAACATGCTTAAAAGAGAACCAAAGCGAGTATCTACTTAAAAACAGTTTCAAGCATTAAGAACATATAAGCACACACATGTATTCGAATCAAAGTTAAAAACACATGGAAGAAACTTAGAAGAATTTAGAAATATAAAGCCTCTTATCAAAACTTGTTCTCAAAATACAAACAAAGGAAATCCAAACAAAAACCGAAACAAAATAAAAAGGGGTCATGTTACACTTTTAGATTCCGTGAAAGCGCACCGCAAATCTTCAAGTGTAGCTACTCCTTAGTTGATGACGAGCCCAAGAATTCCCAGCCAAAGCGAGCAAAGTCCTTCTTGAGGTGGAGGAGAGTGTTTACGGGATGAAGTTTGGTGGTGTTTCGGGTTTTGAGGGGATGGCCGAGTGTTTGGAGGTTGAGGAGCTGATCTTTGGCAAGCTTAGAAGTCTAGAATGAGTGATGAGGATGAATGAGTCGAGCTCCCCTTTATATAGGAGAAGAGTAGGGCTTTTCCTACCAAAACAAGACTTTCCTTATGTACCCGGGCAAATCTGACAGTCTGTCTTCAAACGCGTTTTCCCGGAGTTTCAGATCTTGGAAAATTCCGATTCTTGTTTCATTGGAAAGCTTATTCAAAGGGCTATAAAATCCATATAAGGAACGCCATATTTGGAATTGAATTGGATTTACTACGGATTTTAGAAGTTAAGTGACCTGGCTGCCCTGTTTTCTTCTTCTTCAAGGAAAAGGAAATCTTCATATCTTCAAATCTTGCATTCCTTATTCCCTAATAATTCTTGGCCGAATATACCATATTCTTGCACATATTTTGGCCCTCAAATCAGGTATTTATCTTCATGGAATATCCTCCAAAATTCGTCCATTATATGCTCCATATATTCCGCCATATTTGCTCTTTCCTGGGTCGCGCAGGAGAAATGTCTTCATCTTTTTGTCCACCATTTTGGTATCCATTTCTTTTGGCATTTGGTCTTCAATTCTTGACACCATATGGGAATGCATTTTAGTAACCATTTGAAGACCATTCCTCGGACCATTTCTTCTCCGGATTTGAGAACTTCCTCCTTAATACGCTTTTAGCTCCAAAACTCCTCCTTTATTATTTTCTCCTTTATTTCTACCTAAAAGCATAAAGTAAATTGGAGGATATCAAGGTGGCCAACGTTACAACAACTATAACAACAACAATTTTGGCAACCGAGATCATCCGGGTTTCAAATGGAGTAGCACTGAGGGATGTCTAAACCCTCCGGCAACGGCGCCAAAATTGATACACGCATTTGCAACCATTAAATTAACACTTAACAATCAACAAAAACGCGTAGACAATTAAAACCCTTTTGTGTAGATGCAATCTCGAGAAAGACATTCCCTCAAGTTCTTGTAGACTCCGCCCTCAACCTCATGTCCATAACTTCACTTAGGTTATGGTGTGCGGTGATGAAATCCACACATCACGAGGGGTTAAGGAGATAAACAAGAAAAAGAGGCGCCATCTATTCCAATGAGTGAGACTTAATCAACCAAACTTGCGTACTCAATGCAAATCGACGACTTCCTTTAATATGTACCTATTTACATGGCTGCAAAAACAAAAAGTTAGAATGGAACGTATTATGAACATGTATAAAAATTTTCGACACTTTACATATATATACCTATTTACACAATTTCACATATTTACAAGCATAAACACACAATTCTTTACAATCCCCGGCAACGGCGCCAAAATTGATACACGCATTTGCAACCATTAAATTAACACTTAACAATCAACAAAAACGCGTAGACAATTAAAACCCTTTTGTGTAGATGTAGCATTGGTAAATAGGGTATCGTTCTTAACCGGGGATTGAGGGTGCATGCATATTTACGCTAAGGTTTGAAAGGGGGGTTTGAAAGTTGGTTATTTGTAATCTACGAAAATAAAGAAAGAAAATGGTTAGTAAACATATAGAGAAATCCTAGGTTCTATCATGCTTCACTCATAGACAAGTAGAAAACAAACAAGAACAAAGAACCCTAAACATGCTTACTAAACCGAAAATAAACACTAAACTATTATATACATGTGATCGACTCATTCTTTCATCCTTTGCCGTTTTATACCTAGACTCCCTAAGTGTCAACGAAATTCCTAACTCTAATCAAAACACACACACATGCTTATAATTGAACAAGACAGCAACCAAAGCGAGCTAACTCTCTAATCCAATTTTATCTTTGTTATTAGTTCGTGAAACATGCTTAAAAGAGAACCAAAGCGAGTATCTACTTAAAAACAGTTTCAAGCATTAAGAACATATAAGCACACACATGTATTCGAATCAAAGTTAAAAACACATGGAAGAAACTTAGAAGAATTTAGAAATATAAAGCCTCTTATCAAAACTTGTTCTCAAAATACAAACAAAGGAAATCCAAACAAAAACCGAAACAAAATAAAAAGGGGTCATGTTACACTTTTAGATTCCGTGAAAGCGCACCGCAAATCTTCAAGTGTAGCTACTCCTTAGTTGATGACGAGCCCAAGAATTCCCAGCCAAAGCGAGCAAAGTCCTTCTTGAGGTGGAGGAGAGTGTTTACGGGATGAAGTTTGGTGGTGTTTCGGGTTTTGAGGGGATGGCCGAGTGTTTGGAGGTTGAGGAGCTGATCTTTGGCAAGCTTAGAAGTCTAGAATGAGTGATGAGGATGAATGAGTCGAGCTCCCCTTTATATAGGAGAAGAGTAGGGCTTTTCCTACCAAAACAAGACTTTCCTTATGTACCCGGGCAAATCTGACAGTCTGTCTTCAAACGCGTTTTCCCGGAGTTTCAGATCTTGGAAAATTCCGATTCTTGTTTCATTGGAAAGCTTATTCAAAGGGCTATAAAAGCCATATAAGGAACGCCATATTTGGAATTGAATTGGATTTACTACGGATTTTAGAAGTTAAGTGACCTGGCTGCCCTGTTTTCTTCTTCTTCAAGGAAAAGGAAATCTTCATATCTTCAAATCTTGCATTCCTTATTCCCTAATAATTCTTGGCCGAATATACCATATTCTTGCACATATTTTGGCCCTCAAATCAGGTATTTATCTTCATGGAATATCCTCCAAAATTCGTCCATTATATGCTCCATATATTCCGCCATATTTGCTCTTTCCTGGGTCGCGCAGGAGAAATGTCTTCATCTTTTTGTCCACCATTTTGGTATCCATTTCTTTTGGCATTTGGTCTTCAATTCTTGACACCATATGGGAATGCATTTTAGTAACCATTTGAAGACCATTCCTCGGACCATTTCTTCTCCGGATTTGAGAACTTCCTCCTTAATACGCTTTTAGCTCCAAAACTCCTCCTTTATTATTTTCTCCTTTATTTCTACCTAAAAGCATAAAGTAAATTGGAGGATATCAAGGTGGCCAACGTTACAACAACTATAACAACAACAATTTTGGCAACCGAGATCATCCGGGTTTCAAATGGAGTAGCACTGAGGGATGTCTAAACCCTCCGGCAACGGCGCCAAAATTGATACACGCATTTGCAACCATTAAATTAACACTTAACAATCAACAAAAACGCGTAGACAATTAAAACCCTTTTGTGTAGATGCAATCTCGAGAAAGACATTCCCTCAAGTTCTTGTAGACTCCGCCCTCAACCTCATGTCCATAACTTCACTTAGGTTATGGTGTGCGGTGATGAAATCCACACATCACGAGGGGTTAAGGAGATAAACAAGAAAAAGAGGCGCCATCTATTCCAATGAGTGAGACTTAATCAACCAAACTTGCGTACTCAATGCAAATCGAAGACTTCCTTTAATATGTACCTATTTACATGGCTGCAAAAACAAAAAGTTAGAATGGAACGTATTATGAACATGTATAAAAATTTTCGACACTTTACATATATATACCTATTTACACAATTTCACATATTTACAAGCATAAACACACAATTCTTTACAATCCCCGGCAACGGCGCCAAAATTGATACACGCATTTGCAACCATTAAATTAACACTTAACAATCAACAAAAACGCGTAGACAATTAAAACCCTTTTGTGTAGATGTAGCATTGGTAAATAGGGTATCGTTCTTAACCGGGGATTGAGGGTGCATGCATATTTACGCTAAGGTTTGAAAGGGGGGTTTGAAAGTTGGTTATTTGTAATCTACGAAAATAAAGAAAGAAAATGGTTAGTAAACATATAGAGAAATCCTAGGTTCTATCATGCTTCACTCATAGACAAGTAGAAAACAAACAAGAACAAAGAACCCTAAACATGCTTACTAAACCGAAAATAAACACTAAACTATTATATACATGTGATCGACTCATTCTTTCATCCTTTGCCGTTTTATACCTAGACTCCCTAAGTGTCAACGAAATTCCTAACTCTAATCAAAACACACACACATGCTTATAATTGAACAAGACAGCAACCAAAGCGAGCTAACTCTCTAATCCAATTTTATCTTTGTTATTAGTTCGTGAAACATGCTTAAAAGAGAACCAAAGCGAGTATCTACTTAAAAACAGTTTCAAGCATTAAGAACATATAAGCACACACATGTATTCGAATCAAAGTTAAAAACACATGGAAGAAACTTAGAAGAATTTAGAAATATAAAGCCTCTTATCAAAACTTGTTCTCAAAATACAAACAAAGGAAATCCAAACAAAAACCGAAACAAAATAAAAAGGGGTCATGTTACACTTTTAGATTCCGTGAAAGCGCACCGCAAATCTTCAAGTGTAGCTACTCCTTAGTTGATGACGAGCCCAAGAATTCCCAGCCAAAGCGAGCAAAGTCCTTCTTGAGGTGGAGGAGAGTGTTTACGGGATGAAGTTTGGTGGTGTTTCGGGTTTTGAGGGGATGGCCGAGTGTTTGGAGGTTGAGGAGCTGATCTTTGGCAAGCTTAGAAGTCTAGAATGAGTGATGAGGATGAATGAGTCGAGCTCCCCTTTATATAGGAGAAGAGTAGGGCTTTTCCTACCAAAACAAGACTTTCCTTATGTACCCGGGCAAATCTGACAGTCTGTCTTCAAACGCGTTTTCCCGGAGTTTCAGATCTTGGAAAATTCCGATTCTTGTTTCATTGGAAAGCTTATTCAAAGGGCTATAAAATCCATATAAGGAACGCCATATTTGGAATTGAATTGGATTTACTACGGATTTTAGAAGTTAAGTGACCTGGCTGCCCTGTTTTCTTCTTCTTCAAGGAAAAGGAAATCTTCATATCTTCAAATCTTGCATTCCTTATTCCCTAATAATTCTTGGCCGAATATACCATATTCTTGCACATATTTTGGCCCTCAAATCAGGTATTTATCTTCATGGAATATCCTCCAAAATTCGTCCATTATATGCTCCATATATTCCGCCATATTTGCTCTTTCCTGGGTCGCGCAGGAGAAATGTCTTCATCTTTTTGTCCACCATTTTGGTATCCATTTCTTTTGGCATTTGGTCTTCAATTCTTGACACCATATGGGAATGCATTTTAGTAACCATTTGAAGACCATTCCTCGGACCATTTCTTCTCCGGATTTGAGAACTTCCTCCTTAATACGCTTTTAGCTCCAAAACTCCTCCTTTATTATTTTCTCCTTTATTTCTACCTAAAAGCATAAAGTAAATTAGAAACATATTTATTAAGCCTAAAACAAAGTTAAATGTAGAGAGAATTGCGTTAAGAATCAAGTATGAAATGCGTTGATCAAAATCCCCCACACTTAAACTTTGCTAGTCCCTAGCAAAAACTTAAAATAAAGGAAACGAGAAGGCAAGCAACAAAATTCCAACGATGAGGCTAGCCTTTACGTTGAACAAAATTCATGGACTCAAATAAAATAAAAACAACTTCTAAGCCCTTAGCAAAATTTGTCTCAGAAATTTTCTTAAGTATATGGCGATGGAATCACACGATTTTAGAATTTAAAGTTCAACAATTTTCGATAGATAAGAGAAATATGATCATGTCATGAACAAGTAGGACTTGGAGAAAACAATGGTGAAGTTAAAGCTATGCATGTTTCGAAAAAGTTTAAATCAATCTCACATGGATGCACTCATCATATTTTCACTCATGAAAAGAGGTTCACTCAAAATGTATATGTATTGCATCGAAATACCTCATAATTACTTGCACAAATGAACCAAACCATATGCTTACTCATGTAACTTACTCAACCAATTGAAGGCTACTCATCTTAAGGATCATAAAGGACTTTAGAAAGGTTGTAATGGGGCTAAGGCTAAGGCATTCGAAATTTAGATAAGTGGTGGTGTAAAAACGTTTCAAAGACTTAGTTTAGCACTTAAAACTTCTTGAATTCGTGGCTCATCCTTTCTACACTTCTTTATGTGTCAAATTTTCAAGATCGGGGCCAATTTTCATCTTTTTGGGCCCTAACTTCATTTTCAACTTCACTTGTCCAAACTTTTACATTTAGAACTTTTGCCGGAGAGCTATTACACACATATTTTTTTCTTTTCTTTTCTTTTGCTCTCGATATTTTCTTCTTCTTTTTTTTTTTCTTTGTATTTTCGGCATTCATCTTTTGGACAAGTCTTCCCTTCTTTGTATTCTTTCATCTCTTTTTCGCCACTTCTTTATGCTAGCTTCGAAACTTCTTCACCAAGTCTTTAAAACAAGGGTAGGAACTCTACACTAGGCTAAGTGCTTAGATATGTATGTGGTAAATGAAAGAAAAGGCTTAACGTAGGCACAAAGGGGTAATCTAAGGGTGTCGCAACTCGTGCGCACAATGGGACACAAGGCCATTTGGTTTAGTGGTGGTAACCTAATTTGCCTTTAATCATATCCAAAATCAGAGCATATATCAACTTAAAAGCGTTGTAAATCTACATGAGTAAGTTCTAGTAATCTCTAGTTCATTAAAATCTATGGCAAGCAATTAGATGAAGCATGTTTTGTTTTTGAAAACCATATGCACGAAATTCACTCTCAAATGAAGTAGTGTAGGCTCAAAAAAAACTCACTTTAAGGTTCGTATGATCTAAACTTATTCTAGCATGCGAAATCTGTACCATGTTTAAGCAAACCATATCCACTACATGTTATGACAATCAAAATATCTCACTTATCACACGAAAACAGTTTAGTGCTTATTCATCGCCATATGTATTCTGTTTCCGTCCATTTTCATCATAGACTAGCTAAGGGCATCCTAAAAACGAAAAAGACTCTTTAAAAAACCCTAGTTAAATAGAAAGACATAAAATAATTTTTTTTAGGGCATCATCCGCCGGAAAGTTCCATTGTCCGCCCGGTTTTATGGTTTTAAGACTCAAATAAAGTTGTAAACCCCTGTCCAATTTTATCTTTGTTATTAGTTCGTGAAACATGCTTAAAAGAGAACCAAAGCGAGTATCTACTTAAAAACAGTTTCAAGCATTAAGAACATATAAGCACACACATGTATTCGAATCAAAGTTAAAAACACATGGAAGAAACTTAGAAGAATTTAGAAATATAAAGCCTCTTATCAAAACTTGTTCTCAAAATACAAACAAAGGAAATCCAAACAAAAACCGAAACAAAATAAAAAGGGGTCATGTTACACTTTTAGATTCCGTGAAAGCGCACCGCAAATCTTCAAGTGTAGCTACTCCTTAGTTGATGACGAGCCCAAGAATTCCCAGCCAAAGCGAGCAAAGTCCTTCTTGAGGTGGAGGAGAGTGTTTACGGGATGAAGTTTGGTGGTGTTTCGGGTTTTGAGGGGATGGCCGAGTGTTTGGAGGTTGAGGAGCTGATCTTTGGCAAGCTTAGAAGTCTAGAATGAGTGATGAGGATGAATGAGTCGAGCTCCCCTTTATATAGGAGAAGAGTAGGGCTTTTCCTACCAAAACAAGACTTTCCTTATGTACCCGGGCAAATCTGACAGTCTGTCTTCAAACGCGTTTTCCCGGAGTTTCAGATCTTGGAAAATTCCGATTCTTGTTTCATTGGAAAGCTTATTCAAAGGGCTATAAAATCCATATAAGGAACGCCATATTTGGAATTGAATTGGATTTACTACGGATTTTAGAAGTTAAGTGACCTGGCTGCCCTGTTTTCTTCTTCTTCAAGGAAAAGGAAATCTTCATATCTTCAAATCTTGCATTCCTTATTCCCTAATAATTCTTGGCCGAATATACCATATTCTTGCACATATTTTGGCCCTCAAATCAGGTATTTATCTTCATGGAATATCCTCCAAAATTCGTCCATTATATGCTCCATATATTCCGCCATATTTGCTCTTTCCTGGGTCGCGCAGGAGAAATGTCTTCATCTTTTTGTCCACCATTTTGGTATCCATTTCTTTTGGCATTTGGTCTTCAATTCTTGACACCATATGGGAATGCATTTTAGTAACCATTTGAAGACCATTCCTCGGACCATTTCTTCTCCGGATTTGAGAACTTCCTCCTTAATACGCTTTTAGCTCCAAAACTCCTCCTTTATTATTTTCTCCTTTATTTCTACCTAAAAGCATAAAGTAAATTAGAAACATATTTATTAAGCCTAAAACAAAGTTAAATGTAGAGAGAATTGCGTTAAGAATCAAGTATGAAATGCGTTGATCAGCTACTAACGCGGAATTGCCTTTACATGCACCCGAAAAATAACATTTCAACCTATGCCACAAAAGCCAAACCGTGGGCACCAATCCCATCCGGATTTCTCAATATCATATCAATAACATCAAACAGTAAATATAACTGTAATATATAGGAAATCCAGGAAAATCCGTATAAAACATGTATCAGTAATGTATCAGAGCGACCTCTAGTGTATATATATACAAAATATACATCAGTAGGCGAAACAAGGAACCTACTGGTAAAGACAGGTAGCTCGAACAACTAGCCTCCGACCGCGACGTGAAACACCAGAATTCGAACTGTAAACTGGACACGGAAACCGAAAAGCCTAGGGGAAAGGCAAATAAAACGTTAGATTGAGTGGATGAAAATAAACATATGTCTTTCACCAGTTTCATATACATAATCAATGTAAAACAATGCGAGTTCGGAAAATATATATGGAGGTTGCCAGGCGAATCTCTCAAGCCCGACGGTCAGGCGAATCGCTCAAGCTCGACGGTGATAGACCAGGGGAATCTCTCAACCCCGGCGGCATACAGGGGAATCTCTCAACCCTGCCCAGAGGAATCTCTCAACCCTGCCCAGAGGAATCTCTCAACTCTGGCGGATTACCGGTAATCAGCCGAGTAGCCGAAGCATTGATGCAGTAATGCCATCACCATAAAATATAAAATAATACCTCCGAAAATAATAAATAACTCAACATCGTATAATGTAAATACGGAAATCACGAACTCGCAAAAACTGTGAAAATATAAAAATGCCCACTCACTGATGAGCAGAGCGCGCACTCGCGCTAATCACGTGGTCCGGCGGAAGATCCCTCGCCCGAAGCACGATCTCGATCCTCTGAATAATCACAAAACATATCTGATCAAAACCATAATTCTCTACACTGTACCACACCACGGAAACCAACCGTTCCCGGAAATATACAACACAGTGCAAAATAATCGACGAAACTCCCGTAATCTCCACTCGAAACCCTCGACTGAAAATCCGATACCTAAATCAACTCGAAAACCTTAAGGCGACGATCGGGGCGCGAATACGAGAAAAACGACATTAAAAACATCGAATTCCAAAAAGTCAACGGGTCGCCGGAGCTCCGGCGTTGACCGCCGCCGTTGGCGGCGGCGCGCCGTCAACCGGAGAGTTTTCCCGGCGACCGAGCTACCAAACTGTTCTCCTCATCAAGCCAAGCAACTTTCCTCAAAGCACCACCACCATCCAACCACCACCGTGGCCGGAAATCAGCTCGAAAGCCACGGTGATCTACCACCTCCGGCGAAACTGTCCACCACCGTTCCTCCGCCTACAACGCACGGCAGCCTTCGAGGCTTATCCCAAAAGGACCGCCGTGGCCCCATGAGTAGAATCCCTCAAGTCTCCGGCCACCACTGTGGCCGGAGCACCTCCGTCACCGAAACCCAAAATCGGCCGGAAAACACCCAATTTCAAACCGTAATTTATCCCTCAAATCGAAACCAAATCAAACAATTCCAAGTTCTAAACAGTTGCAAATGAATAGAGGAATCGATTCATACCCAATTCGAAGCCGGAGATGGCCGGAAACGAAAGGTCGCCGGCTGGTCAAACGGTGGCCGGTTTCTCCTCCTCGGTCAACACGGGTCAACGCCTGTTCCTTGGTCAAACGACAGTCAAACTTCCCGAATAGTGATTTTCGACAATTTCTTACTATTTTCGATATTTATACTCGCGCCTCGGGATGATCGACGGTCCAAAACGGATAATCACAACGATTCGGATAAACTCAATACGAACAGATAAACTCGTCGATATTCTGAAACTTTAAATAATCATATTATATTCCTTGGTTATCGGAAAAATCATCCGGAACCGCCCACGAACTCGAAATCACGTGTACAACAATTCTCGAGAAGAGACTCAACTCAGATTCTCGGCCGATAATTAAGTCATAAACAAAACCGGCAAACCACACAATTAACGAAAAACTGTGATTACGTACTAAGTCGTGGATTACGCTGATTACTCTACCGATTCTGGTTCGGGTCGTCACAGTGACTTTGAGGAAAAGTGTTGGGCTTGAGGAGAGGATTATTTTGAGGTATGGGTCGCCGGAGTTGGTCACCGTTGGCACTACGCCGCCAGCGGCGGCGGAGGTCAACGATGGAGCTCCAGCGAGGGTTGACTTTTCGAGATTTTGGAGATTTTCATACCATTTTGCTCATAATCGCATCCCGATCGTAGTCGTGAGATTTTTGAGTTGATTTGAGTATTCTATTTTGGGTCGAGGGTTGTTTGGGTGTATTTTGGGAATTTTGCTATGCTCGTCGATATTTCAAGCGATACATCTTTCTAGAACGCTGGGTTATAGACGTATTAGCTCCGTATTTTGTGATTCTGTATGTATTCATCATATTCCTATTATTCAGGTGATCGTGATCGAGTGTTTGGCGAGGGATCTTCCGCCGGACCTCAAAGTTAGCCTCGTACTGTTAGTGAACACTTTGATTTTCACTGTCGATTTGCGAGTCTTGATTATACATTTTATGTTATGCATTTTATGAGTATGCAATTATGATTATGCATTTACGGTTATGTATTTTTACTTGGAGGCATATATATATGATTTGTTTTACATGGATTATGGATATATGGATGCATCGATGCAATGGCTTCTCGGTTGATCCCTGAGATGCTCTTGGAAGGTTATGACAAACGCCTGACCCGTGATTATATGGCTCCCAGGAAGGTTATGACAAGCTCCTTACCTAGTTGAGCATGATTGTAACTTTTAGGAAAATGTACTCAAGTTATGATCTCCACATTTTATACAATATCCAGAAAGGTTATGACAACCACCTTACCTGAGTTTAATGATTTTAGACTCGCATCATGATTTCATGTATATATTGGTGAAAGGCATATTATTATTTTTGTCCACTCACTCTAACGATTTTCCCTTCCCCTGGGTTTTTCGGTTTCTTGTGCCCAGTTTGCAGTTTGGGTTCCGGGGTTGCACGTCGACGGTGAAGGCGTAGAGTTCAAGTCACACTTTAGTTCGTGTAGGTTCTCAGTTCGACCTACTAGTTGTATATGATATGTATAGGCGTCGCTCTGAATACTTATGTTATATTTTCATTTGAGTTTACTCCTAAATGTTTTCTGAATTTCTTATAAACCTTGTGGTTTATTGTTATGTATGATGTTGAGAAATTCGGATGGGGAACGGAGCCCCACGGTTTGGCTTTTGTGGAATATTCGAAGTGTGATTCTCTTTGCAGGTTCTAATTTTGGCTCATGTATTGCAAAGTAAATTATGGCAAATTTTTTTTTTAAGGTCATGTTTTCGAAGGGATTTGATTTTTGTTTAGGCAACTAAATCGGAGTCGGGTCCTTTCAATACATGCATATACAGACTTCAACCATAAGCACTTCTTAACAGCTTCATGAATCGAATGTGTAGCGATGAAAGTCTGTATAGACTTTCTAGATACTGTGGTGTTTCCCATGGTAAAGACATAACCAGTTTAGAAACAACCTTTGTGTGGGTCAGACAGATACCATATCAGCAAAAATTAACAACACATCTCAAGGATTGTTAATGTAGGGGGTGAAGGAATAAGCAACACCATTTCTACCTGTGGCGTCCTTAATTCCTTAATTACAATGACGAATACCTTTCGTCCTGTCTCTCTATTTGGATAGAACAAATTCATCTATATCATACTCTTTAAGTATTGAAAGATTGTCTTTATGCCAGCTCAATGGTATTATGTGGGCGCAAAGCTAAATCTAGCTTACAAGTTCATCACATATGTGTAGCTGAGTCTTGTGATGCTAAGTACAGAATTGCACTTAGATTAGGCATTTTAACCTTTAACACGTTTCAGTACCTTGGACGAAACGAATCCTTCTAAGGGTCAAGACTTCAGCTGATCATTGGATTACTCTTAAGCATCACTTTCTCATCAAAGTGGTATAACATTTTAGAGTATAAGGCGATTGATGGATAACTCCATTATTACGGTGCTCAAGTTCTAGTTCGAGACAAAACCGTATCTTCCTAAGATCTTTCATCTCAAATTCGGATTTCAAATACTTTGCAAATCCGGAACTTGTCCTTTGAATCAACACGCATGGGTAATGTTCATCACATCCCTTCCAAGTATTTACGTATTGAGTGTTTCAATCTCATTGCAAACATGCTCGGTGGTCTAGAGCCATTTGATTTGGGTAAATGAAGTACATTCAAGATCTTCATGAATATCTCTTTGTCTAAATCTCTCTAGAGATACTTTATGACCACGTTCATATGCTGCATGTCAAGTTATTCGAAAACTACCAGACTGACAAGGTAGTGGAGTGCTAGCTATGACATTCATTACGAGATAACTATATTCTCGTAGTCGATTCCAGAGCATTGTGAGAAACCTTGCGCCATAAGGAGAGTATATAACTCTGTATTCTCATGACACTTTCTAACAAATACCTAATTCGAGAGGCTTTATACTTGGGTGTGTCAGCATCACCAACCCATCTACCTTTCTCTTTGTTAGTGAATATAATTCAAACTGGATCGCTTCTTTGCATGTAGGCCAATTGTACATTTAGGACTTTCAACGTAGTGTGGTTCGATAACTAGTCTCAATATTCCACGTCCTCATGTACACTGGTGTAATTTGTACTTTGTAGAGATCTCTATATTCTCAGGAATTGGTTTTAACATTAAGGCGTCCCTCAATGGTAACCATAATCCACAAATATTCTCATGGGACAGATATTGCGTATCATGATCAATAGATCAAATTGTGCCAAACTCGCTTCCTTTCTTAGATGAGTATGCATTGAATCTATAGGTCTCCTACGCTCTTCTAGCGGAACCTATGGCCTGTGACATCACTGTGCCACTTTTGTGATGTCACTATGCCACCATCCATGGTGGCTACGCCATGCCCAACTCCTTTGGGTGGCCCCATGTCCTCTTGAAAGGACATGAATCCTTATAGGCATGCTTGCAGCAAGTTATATGTGATCTCATCACTTTAACGATATCAGAAATGCACAGGCATTGAAACTGCTACGTTCTATCATTTTTGGGGATCAAGATGAGAAAGAGTGGGAACAGACCACGACAATTCTAGTGGTTCTGTTGAACATACTTATTCTTATCTCCCCCTAACGATGGGAAGACTGTCTCATCAAAGTGATAATCTGCTAAACTTGCTGTAAAGAGATCGCCTGTCAAGGTATCTACATAGCGGATAATAGTTGGAGACTCATTTCCAACATAAATACTCTTTTGTCTCGATGAACCTACATAGTGTGTTATGGCACACAATTTGGCACATAAATGCGTAAGTGTGATATATCATAATTCACACATAGTCACTAGCTGTAACGTAAAATATAGTTGTAGTAGGTCATATACGAATTAGTATAGCTGCATGTGATATTGCATAACCTTTAATAATAACCATCAAAACTTTTCGATGTAAATTCTCTAGCATTATCAAGTCAAATTGACTATATGGGATTATTTGGGTAGTGAGCCCACAATTACATAATCTCAGCTAGGAATTTATAAGCAGCATGACAATTGGACATTTTCACAACACATGACCAGTGTGTTTGCATATCAATCAACACCATAGTTCATCAAACTGGTCCGCTAGTTGGTTGAATTGGTCCATAGAATCCCCTTGGATTCGTTGCAAGAATGGAGTATTTTCTTTAGTGTCTTTAGCGTAAGATGATCTCAATATTATCTTGGCTAAAGATAAGGCTTTGCAAAAATGTGTGATGTTTCTATCATAACCAATGAGGATGTTGGTTTAGATTTGGAGTCATCAGTGACTCAAGAAGCATAGAAAAATGGGACACTACTTTTTGTGTCTAGTTGTTGTCGTTGGGGGTGAACGACATTGGCCACCTTTGGCCTACAATGGTCGATGATGCCACCACTCGAGGTGCCCGTTGCCATCCCATTTTCTGAGCTGACTTCTTGGTTCTTGCTTCATTTCACTCGAATGATTTGTGTCCGTTACTGACCATCATGTCATGACTTGGTTGTCCCAATTTGTCGTGCCAAAGCGTATATGTGTCGGAATCCCAGAGGTCATCTCTTATGACATGGTTAGATTCAACAACTCGATAGTTGTTATACATAGCCCATTTAGCTAACACATATTTCTCTAATATTTGGTTTCTTCCATAATCATTAGAGGTGATGCATAATAATGCAATTCCATTCTCACAATTTCAAATAAAATCTGTTGGCGTGTATGTCTCTAAAACTCAAGAGACATAGTCAAATATGATCGACAAAGTACCAAATCGATAGATAGTTGTCTATACTCTATAGCAAAACATGGTCTAAGTAGTTTCACTATCAATGAGAAACTCAAGTTCTTAGAGAAACATACATACACAGCTTGTATAAGAAAACATGATTTCCACAAATCATTTTCTGACCTTTGTATACTCAAACAAGCATAACTGCGTCTAGAAAATATATTTTGATGAACTGAATCAACTTTTAGAAACTAGACATCTTTAGCTTTCCAACCATATAAAGTTCACAATCTAGTTCATCGTGAGCTGCTCACAAAGCTCTATCAAAGTTGGCTAATCTACATAGGCAGATTTTTGTTTCGCACTTTATGCGATTTCTTTATGTTTTGTGGTGATTTCAGGGATTCACATATTTTTGCAATCCCAAATAGTACATAGAACAACTTTTCTAGTAATTATGTCATATATAATTTTTCGGATAGCTCTTTTCACTCATAACCAGGTGAAGAGAAATCGATGTAGGTGAGGCGAGCCCCGCTTAAGTACCTTTATCGAAAGTCTCTTTTCCTAGACATCATGAGCTACTAAGGTGAGCCCTATTAGAAAATATGATCATAAAGATTGCAAATCGAGTACTTTATAAAGAAATTTAGCCAAGCTTGTATCAATATAACATTGCCTTTGTCAATCGTTTGCCAACGAATTACATCAAGAGTTTTTCTAATCCAAATTACAATATTGATCAATCATCAATTGATAAACTAAGGCGTGAAAGCCTTTACACAATTCTCTTGGAAAATATATGCTAATCAAAATCTGCAAAATGTAATGAATCTTTGCCAGTTTTGAAGTATGCAATTGTAAGACTAGCGTTTTGCTATCTCCATCTTCTTCTTTAGTTGCATTATGAGCCTCTTACTCTTGCGCATCTCTATATGCTTTATATTTTGCAACCAATATGACATTTCTCTTGTAATGTCCAAACAATGCTCATTAGATCAACATCT
Organism: Geum urbanum; assembly: GCA_946800695.1. NCBI lineage: Eukaryota > Viridiplantae > Streptophyta > Magnoliopsida > Rosales > Rosaceae > Geum > Geum urbanum. The sequence goes on along the minus strand of OX327008.1, from coordinate 12,039,340 downwards.
ATAGAATACCTCATCTTGATTTGTGAGCTTTACTCCACAAATTCTCATTAAGAGTGAGGAAATTCTCAACGTCATTCACCCAATGGTGATACTCCCTCTAAGCCATTAGAGTTAGGTATAGAAAATTACAACCTTTGCATGTAACGTTTTGAGAAACTAGAAGATGTATTAGTTTCGCAGTCCCAAAGACTTCCTCGACAACTAATAATTCCAAGATACTTGGATTAGACCAAAATCATGATGTTAATGGTCATTCAAACTCTCTTTGTTCGTTATCGATACTTTTACAAACTTCTTGTTCGAATCGATGGTGAATTCTCTTAATTCACATGGACTCTCATGTCCATTTAGGAACTATATTTGTTCCATTTTTTCAAAGATGAAGAAGGAGGAAGGAATCTCCAAATTCCCCGGGTAAAAAGGAGTTGCAAAAAGAGTAATTATTCAAATTTAAATCGAAAGCACGAACTCTTATAAAAGCTTACTTGCTTAGGATACACAACAATTTCTTCTTCTCTCTTTCTTTCCTTGCATTGTGCACGCTATACTTGTTGATTTCTCATAATTTCTTATTTATTCCTCGAATACCGAGCAAACAATGCTCTCGAGCAACATCAGATCAAACATGCATAAATTGCAACAAAATTAAATAGAAATTTCATATATTAAATTTAACAAATATAAATTTAATTTAAGCATATAAGAAACCACATGACTAATTTCAAAATTAGATATTGCACGTGCATATCCAGCATAGGTGAGGAAGGTGACATATATGAATTTCAAGCCCACTGAACAACTTTCCAACTTTTCGTCCGAGCAAACTTTGACTAAAGTACTTCGATCTGCATGTGTACCACATTTCTCTAGAGCAAGAGTGTTTCGGAACATTCTTGGACTGCTAGATTTCAGAACAAAAAAAGAACCTCCACGCCCTCATCGTTGTCTCTGAAAACCAAAGCAACAACAAGCAAAGCAGTGTAGGACATGAAGATAAAGATGACGTGCTCTTGTTAGTAGAGCGAGTGGTGAAGCATTACGAGAGTTACTACGTAGCAAAGTCTAGATAGGCTGAGATAGATGTGCTGACCATGATATCTCCACCATGGAGGAGCTCATTAGAAGATGCTTTCCTTTGGGTAGGCGGTTGGCGATCAAGCATGGCTTTTCGTTTGCTCTACACAATTTGGGTTGCACATTGAGGCTCAAATTGCTGAGTTGAGCACTGCTGACTTAAGTGATCTCTCACACTCCCAGCTAGGGAAGGTGGACCGGTTGCAAATGGGAACTATCAAACAAGACAAGGACATCAATCACAAGATGGCTAAATTGCAGGAGACTTTGGCAGACAAAACAATGACGGAGCTATCGCATGTGACCACCAAGATGATGAGGACCAAAGATCATGAAGGAGCTGAAGACTATGAGAAGCAAGTTGAGACTACTCTCACATCCAAAGAGAAATATTTAGATGGGATTTTGTAAAGGGCTGAAGAACTACGGTTTAGAACTATCAAGAACATCACCCATATTCTAACTTCAATCCAGGCCGTCCATTTCCTGATTGCTGCTGCTGGGTTGCACTTGAAGATATATGACTGGGGAAAAAAGAAGGACTCTTCTGGCAAACTGGCTGACAATCACTAAATGCAGCATCATGTACTTGGAATGTGACAAAGATTAAATGGTTTTAGGTGATCGAGTAAGTTCACCCGTATTGTTCTTGAATATCTCCTACGTGCTAATGTTTATGCGTCTTCCTTGGTTCTAGCTGGTTAATTTCTTTCAGTATTTCTCTCAGGTAGTCTTTGGTTCTTCTATAATGGTCTTTTTGTTTAAATGCTCAGCATCTTGTTTTGTTTCTTATAAACTAGTCATTCAATGTAAGGACCAGAACACACCTTGTCTTTTAGCATGCAACTAATCATATTTTGTGTTTCCATTGTATCTTTGATGGCTATGAAAGGACCCAATGAAAGGACACAACCCCGATTTAGCTTCCTAAATCGGAATCAAACCCCTTCGAAAACACGAACCAACAAAAAAATTTCGAGATTTTGGCAGAGTTTCGTTACTATCGTGGAATTACCATTACCTGCACGCGGAAAATACACTTCATCCTATGCCACAAAAAGCAAACCGTGGGCACCAATCCCATCCGGATTTCTCAATATATCAACAGTAAAGTAAACAATACATATAATATATACTTTACTGAAATCCGGTGTAAAATCGTATAACATATATCACAGAAAGCTCAGAGCGACATCTAATACATAACCATATACGTATACCACAGTAGGTAGAACAATAAACCTACTGGATGAAACAAAGTAGCTCGAGCACTATGCCTCCGACCACGACGTGCGACACCAGAGCCTGAACTGCAAACTGGGCACGGAAACCGAAAAGCCCAGGGGAAAGACAATAAACACGTTAGAGTGAGTGGACGAAAATAAATGTCTTTCACCAGTTAATATATATGTTTAAAATAACATATGCGAGTCCAGGTAAATAAAAACAACATGGTACACGAGGTAAAACTCACACTCCTCCAGTGTACTGAGCATGCAAGTATAAATCCCACGGGGTCACTCATGGACACACTCGTGCTAGTACAGTCCGAATCACGAGGTCCTTGGTCCTCGTGATTCTAAGCTAGAAATGGCATCGGTTCCGGGGAAACGCCCCTCACCGGTCAGGTCGGGATGACGACGTCCCTCCTGGTGGCCTACCATCGGGGATCAGCCGAGAGGCAAAGTGTATCGATACAACAACGTAACCAAGACTGTACTCTGTGAAAACCAAATCATAAACAGTTCGATGCAAATGCATGAAACAACATATAAGTGTATGCATATTCGTATACGTATATCCGTATAAATATAATCGTATAATCGTAAAAACATATGCTCATGTAATCCGAAATCTCATACGCATGCTCAAATTCATAAATCATATAAAAGACTCGCAAGAATTCGGTGAAAAGAAATTGTCCACTCACAGTCTGGCGTAACGCGTATCGCGTTAACCCGTGATCCAGCGGAATGTCTCTCGCCAAACAAACGATCACGAACACCTGAATATTCATAAAATCCATATCTCAAAATCATATCTCGACAATGCAAGACAAATCACGAGAAACCACCGTTCCCGGAAACATATAACTCAGAGCCGACGAATCGTCGAAAATCCATATATAACACCTCAATACCTCGCTTTAATTTCGGATGCTCAAATCGAGAAACGAACCTCCCCACTGCGATCGGGGCGCGATTTCGAGTCAAATGACATGCAACTTGCCGAAAGTCCAAAAAGTCAAACTTTGACCTTTGACTGTCGTCCACGGCGGCGCCGCCGCCGACCGGAGAATTTCACGGCGGAGCTGCACCTATTCCACTCAAAATCACCCACTGAGAAACTTCCATAACTGCACCGAAGTCCAATTCTCACTCTAACACATCCAATTTCATGATAAACCGAATTGTACACAAATTTTCAATCCTAAAATTATCGGGCAAGAATTTGATTTGAGATCCTTCACGAAAGCTGTAGAGAATTTAATTTCGAGTTTGTGGGAATTTTCGGAGGATTATTTCGAGTTATGAGGAATAAGTTAAGAATATTTTCGGCAATTGGATTTAGTCGTGTTTATCCGTTTGGTTTCGATAAGATTTGGACGATACGTGTACGGTATATATACGGAAGGAATATGTGACGATTTTGGAAAGTTTCCCAAAATGGAAATCTGGCCTGTTGACCATGTTGATCCGTGGGTCAAAATTGACCCATTTTAGGCCGAGTTTTGTTTGCCTTCGACGAACCTTATTCCGGCGTCTTTTGGTCATGGTTCCTTCATTAAAATTGTTGGGCTTGAGCTCCTCTTTCTTTTGATAGGTCATTCACTCAATTTGGTTGCCGGATGAAGAAGTTATGGCTTGTCAAAATTCGAAAAATTTGGTGGTATTCCGGCGAGATTCGCTGGCGATGATGGCAGCGGAGGCGGCCGAGTTGGGGGTCGACTTGTTAGGGGTTTTGTAGCCCTTAGAGAGAGGAAGCTTTTAGAAGTGGTGTTGCACATTGCCATGGTCGGACGGAGGAGATCGGAGTTAATGAATTGCGGCGAGGGTTTTTGACTTCAAAGAGAGATTTGGACCTTTTCCGGTCGAAATTGGGCTTAACTTTGAACTATAAAGTTGTTGGAAATGTCGAGATCTTCAAATCCATGTGTAGGTTAAAATTTTCTGGGCCGATGACATTTTTCGGCGGCGGTTTTCCTGCCGAGGTGATTTTCGACAAGTTTTATGTCGTTTTGCTCGGAATCGCGCACCGATCGCAGTGGTGAGGCTTATATTTTGAATTGAGCATCGTAAATTGTAGTGAGGTTTTATAGTATGTTTATTGGAGTTTTGACGATTTCGTCGATATTCGGGTTATATGTTTTCGGGAATGGTTGGTCCTCGAGATGTGGTTCAGGGTTTTGAATTGTGATTTTGAACAGTGGAATTTGTGATTATTCAGGAGATCGTGATCATTTGTTTGGCGAGGGATTTTCCACCGGATTGCAGGATTTACGCGTTTTGCGTCGTGCTAGTCTTTGAGTGGAGACTTTTCTTTTCAATGATTGGTTGCAAGTCTTTATTATACGTTTTACCAACATGAGCATGCATATGCGATTATGATTTATTCGAGCATGTATTTAATGATTATTCATATACGAATATGCATCGACGAATATGCTTGTTTAATTATATAATACGAATATGCATTTACATTATGCTTTAAACCTTTGCATGAAACGATTTATGATTTGGTTTACACAGAGTACAGTCTTAGTATATGTGGTTGTATCGATACACTTGCATCCCGATTGATCCCTGAGGATGTTTACCGGGGGAGGCTGTGACTCCTGACCCGAGGCCTTTTCTGAGGGGGGGGGGCAGACTTTTGATCTGAGGCCTTTCTGGTTGGAATCACGTGTGGGTCTGGCATCCCGTGATTCGGACTATATTAGTGCGGATGTGTCCATGGGTGACCCCGCGGGATTTCACGATGCATGCTCTGTACGCGTGAGGAGTTAGAGTCTCTCTCGTGTACCATAATACTTTCATGCATTTAGACTCGCATATATTTTTATAACATATATTATTCGGCGAAAGACATTTATTTTCGTCCACTCACTCTAACAGTTTATATGTCTTTCCCTGTGCTCTTCGTTTTCTATGCCCAGTTTGCAGTTTGGATTCAGGTGTCGCACATCGAGGTTGGAGGCATAGTATTCGAGCCACTTTTTCTTTCTCAGTAGGTTTCTAGTTTGGCCTACTATTGTGTATGTATATATATACTAGAGGTCGCTCTGAATACTCTGTTGTTTATATTTTCATATGATTTTCCGGGATTTCTGTAAAGTTATAGTTTTGTTTACTACTTTACATTATGATATGTATTTGAGAAATTCGGATAGGATTGGTGCCCACGGTTTGGCTTTTGTGGCATAGGATGAAGTTTGTTTTCGGGTGCAGGTTAATGGTAATTCCACGATATAGTGAAACTCTGCCGAAATTTCTATAGTTTTTGAAAGTTCGTGTTTTTAGAAGGGGTTTGATTCCGGTTTAGGAAACTAAATCGGGGTTGAGTCCTTTCAACTTGGCCCAATATAAAAAAGGAATTTTTCACAAAATACATTTGAAAGGACCCAACCCCGATTTAGTTTCCTAAACCGGAATCAAACCCCTTCTGAAAACACGAACCAACAAAAACCATCAAAATTTCGGCAGAGTAACGCTACTAACGCGGAATTACCATTACCTACACCCGGAAAATACACTTCATCCTATGCCACAAAAATCAAACCGTGGGCACCAATCCCATCCGGATTTCTCAATATATCAACAGTAATGTAAAGTAATAAATATAACTATACTTTACAGAAATCTGGGGAAAATTGTATGAAAATATACATCAGAATACTCAGAGCGACTTCTAATATAGATATACAAATAGTAGGCAAAACTAAGAACCTACCATAAAAGAAACATCGCTCGAATACTATGCCTCCGACCACGACGTGCGACACCAGAATCTGAACTGTAAACTGGGCAAGGAAACCGAAAAAACCAGGGGAAAGACATGAAAATCGTTAGAGTGAGGGGACGAAAATAAATGTCTTTCGCCAGATGATATATGTTAAAATAACATATGCGAGTCCAGATAAATAATGATAATAAAGTACACGAGGTAAACTCATACTTCTCCAGCGTACTGAAGTAAAAATCCCACGGGGTCGCTCATGGACACATCCGTGCTAGTACAGTCCGAATCACGGGATCCCAGACCCACACGTGATTCTAGCCAGAAAGGCCTCAAGTCAGAGGTCTGCCTCCTTCCGGTAAAGGCTTCGGGTCAGGAGTCACAGCCTCCCCCGGAAAACATCCTCAGGGATCAGCCGGGATGCAAGTGTATCGATACAACAACATATACTGAGATTGTACTCTGTGTAAACCAAATCATAAATAGTTCGATGCAAATGCGTAAAATAATATATAAATGCATATACATAATGTATAATGGTATAAGCATAATCGTCTAACACATGCTCATATAAATTGTAATCTCGTATGCATGCTCATGCTCGTAAAACGTGTATAAAGACTCGCGATTATCAGTGAAAAGAAATTGTCCACTCACAGATGAGCGTAACGCAGTTCGCGTTAATCCCGTGATCCGGCGGAAAATCCCTCACCAAACGAACGATCACGAACCCCTGAATAATCATAAAAATCCATTTCTCAAAATCATAACTCGATACCTCAAATCAAATCACGAGAAACAACCGTTCCCGGAAACATTTAATTCAATAACGACGAATTGTCAAAAATCCAATAATCACACCTCAAAACCTCGCTATAATTTTTGATGCTCAAATCGAAAAACAAACCTCACCACTGCGATTGGGGCGCGATTCCGAGTGAAATGACATATAACTCGTCGAAAACCACGTCGGACGAAAAGTCGCCGCCGCTGCCTCTGGCCACCGGAATTTCAAACCTGCCCAGAAAATTTCATGCTACACATGGTTTTGAAGATCTCGACGATTCCAACAACTTTCCAGTTATAAGTTAAGGCCAATTTTGAACGGAAAACCTCCAAAAATCAACCCAAAGTTCCAAACCCTTGCCGGAATTTCACATCGACGGATCTCTCTCCGGCCACGGCAACCTCCCAAACCACTTGCAATAGCTTCCTCTCATTGAGGTTAACAAAACCCCTCAAGGTAGAGCCACCATCTCGGCCGGAAAAACCACCTCCGACCACCGCCGAACTCGCCGGAAATTCACGAACTTCGAAACGTCATAACTTCTTCATCCGACAACCAAATCGAAGGAATGACATATCAAAAGAAAGAGGAGCTCAAGCCCAACAACTTTCATGAAGACACCACGGCCAACAGAGGCTGAAATAAAGCTCAACGAATGCAAACAAAATTCGGCCTGGAGAGGAAGCAAAATGGCTGGTGAACCCGAGTTGACTCGGTCAACACCCAATTCTGACTTATCCAAAAAGGAAACCTACTATTTATACCTTCTATTTTTGGAAAATTCCAAATATACTTTTCGACAAATTTCGAACAAACGTAACTTTCGCGTCGTAAATCCGTTTTCAACAATTCTCGGGTCAACAAACTTATCTCGACAAATTCTTTAATTTCCACCCGAAGTCAAACAACATTGACCAATCCAATAAAAAGTCAATGGTTCAATCCATCACAAGCTTATCCGATTAAATGATCAACGGTCGAAAATATTCATAACTTAATCCTCGTAACTCGGAATAATCCTCCGGAAATTCCCACGAGCTCGAAATTAAATTCTCTACAACTTCTGTGAAGAATACCAAATCAAATTCTTGCCCGATAATTTAGTCGCTAACAAGGCCGCCATATTAGTAGATTATGTCGAAATCACAACAAATCGCGAAACTCGCAAATCAAGTCGATAATCATTCCATCTACGGTTGGGGTCGATCAACGGTCCAAAACGGATCAAAATCACGATTCGGATAGACTCGAACACGAACGGATAAACTCGACAATATACCAAAATTTTAAATATTCATATTATATTCCTTGGTCGTCGAAATAATAATCCGGAACCGCCCACGAATTCGAAATTACGCGTATAACAACTCTCGAGAAGAGACTCAACTCGAATTATCGGCCAATAATTAAGTCGTGATCAAGTCTGGCGATTCAATCAACTATCGAAAATCTGTGATTACACGCTAACTCACGAATTAAGCTGATTAACACTACTGATTCTGTTCTGGGTCGTCACAAATCCACCCCCCTTAAAAAAATTTTGACCTCGAAATTTCCAAGTCTGCCGACTAAAAAGTAGGACCACTGCCTCTGCATGCAGCTCAACTTTCCTGTGGCTACGTCGACTGAACAACTCTGTCAATGGAAAATATCTCGGTACCCTCAAGCCTCGAATCTGGACTAGCTCCTCACAAATGTCGAGTCTTCCCGCATAAGGAACTGATAGGGTATAAAACACGCAACAAATCTGATATGTAGTTCCACCACACGGAATACAACACACACAAAAGCCAACGCTATAGGCAATGTCGAAGTATACGGCACAACACAAACTCGCCTATGATCACATACGGATCAAAATAACGTGGCAAATCACAACTCAACCTACTCATATCAACATAACTCAAACACCGAACTCGGGCAATTATTAATCTGTTCCCGCTAATCCGAAGGTCTATAGTAGCACATTCCACGAACTCAAGATCCAACGTCAGCTCACATCAAACTCGTTCCAACACAATGGAGTACAACATCGTTCCTCAAAACGACATCAAGCAACATCATATTCATAGTGGTCAACAAACTGGTACCGCATGCAATCTCGAACAGTTGAAACTGCTTGTCCCAAATCCCTCGGAACTGCAATACAAAAGACCACAACATGTTCTCCAAAGACTGAATAGTCCTCAAAGATCGCCAACCAATCTGAGGATAAGAACCGGTACTAACTTGTAATCTGGTCCCCAATGCTCTCTGCAACGCTTGCCAACACTCAGTTGTAACTAATTATCTCGATCAGCAAACTGGGACACAGGCGCACCACGTAAATGGACAACCTCTGCCAAATACAGCTATGTTAGCCTGCCATCGAAATCTTTTCCGAAAGTACAAGGAAATGTACTGAGTTCATCGAATGGTCCACAAAGATCCTACAACTGGTACCACAAACCGAAGTGCGTACTGGCACACAAAACCACAACGACAAGCTCCAACATCTAATCGGAAATCTCCAATAGTTGTAACTTTTCGGAAAGTCTCTGCCTCGCTGCTATCGCCTGTCGACAATTGTGGGGTCTGCTCACACAAGCTGCCACGTTCTTCTACGGATTGCGTCACGAGTAGTAAATTCAAAGTATCTGATACATCTCCGCACCACTAGCGCCTAACGCACGTAAAACAATGAGCTTCAAGATCATCACACTCTAACTCAGCTCCCGTAGCTCGCAACTTGGCTAACACGGAAACTCGAACCACACACACATGAAACACTAAAGCTCCCGACTTCCGATTGAATGCATCAGCAACAACATCCCAGATGGATAGTCAAAGTACAACTACTAGCCTTTCTCGGATAAACTCAAATGTGCAGCCATAGTCGTTAATCGACCCCATCCATCTACGTCGCCTCAAACTCAAATTTGGCCGAAAACGCAAGTAGATGAAACTCATATGATCAGTGTACATCCTACACTGCGCTGCACGCCGTAGTAGTAGTGTCTCCAACTCTCTGATGCTAACATAAGGACAGCTACACCCAAATCATACACAGGATATGCAACTACATAAGGTTTCTACTGCCTGAAACCATGAGTCACCATTCTACAATACAGAATCAAAGCATAACCAAATCGAAACCTCGATGCATCGCCATAAACCACGAACTCGTCACGGTCGTCAGGTAACATCAAAACCGAAGCAATGGTCAACCTTCCTTCAGGAGTAAATAACTCTCCTCGCGTGCATCGGACCACTCAAACTTGACGCCTTTCTCCGTTAATCCGGAAAGTGGAGTGACAATCCGAGAAAATCCTGTACAAAGCACCGATAGTAGTCTGCTAAACCCAAGAGACTCCTGATCTCTGGTACAATGGTAGGTAAACTCCGAATCATGACGGCTTCAATCTGGTCAGGATCCACGCCAACTCCCTCGGCTGACATCGCGTGGCCCAGAATCTTCACGCTAATCAACCAAAATTCACACTGGCTGAACTTTGCAAACAGCAGATTATCTCGCGAAGTCCGCAAAACCGCTCACAATTGCTTCAGGTGGTGGCCCACACTCCTGGAGTGAATCAGGATATTGCCAACGAACACGACCGCAAACTCGTCCAGAAACCGTCTGAACACCCAGTCCATCAAGTCCGTAAAAGCTGCGGGGCATTGGTCAACCAAACGACGTGACCAAGAACTTCTGATGCCCACACCGTGATCCGAAAATCGTCTTAGCCACATCTGACTCATCGATCCTCAACTGATGGTATCCGGACCCGAAATAAATCTTCGAAAAGACTGAGGCTCTCATGAGCTGATCAAACCAATCGTCAACCTAAAACGGAGGATATTCGCTCTCCTCTGAAGCCTGATTCGGCTTCCGGTAGTCAATGCACCACCTCTTCGAACCATCCAACATTCGAAATCTCCTCCAGCAACTCTCGAAATTAAACATGTGGCTCCATCAGCTCCGCTGGCACCAAACGAAAAATTGCCGGTGATATGAGTCCAGCGCCCGATAAAAACTCAATGGTGTAGTCGGTCTCCCGAACTGGAGGAATACCCAGTAACTCCTCCGGAACACACCTGGAAACTCGGGAACCACCTCAATGTCACCAATGTCGGGCACAGCAACCGTAGTATCCACAACATGAGTTAAATAAACGACACAATCCATTTCCACCATCCGTTCGACCGTCACCGCGAAACAGTATCTCGGGGAAACCTTGTCGTCGAAACACAACCTCCTTCTCGAGACACTCGAACCTAGCCCAATGCGTCGCCAAGAAGTCCATACTCATAATCACATCAAAACCACGATGTCCAGCTATAACAGATCCGCGGCTAACCCATAACCTCCAACAAAGATCCCACAACCTCCGGATGGATGCAACACTCTCCAAAACCTCGGAAGTGGAGATGCAGGTATAATAGCCATGGATGTCAAGCAACAGTAACCTCGGAGAAACTCTGTCCTCATACAAGGTCCTGGCATGAACTCCGGCATGCCCAACAAACTGTCCACATCGATTGCGACTTGCTGATTAACTCATCAAAAAGGCTACATTGGTCAAACTCTAGAAATAGCATCATGACCTCCTCGTGAACTCTGAGCTGCCAAACTGCTAAAATAGCTGGCTGAGGCGCTCCCTCACAACGTGACCCTCTTGGCCACCTGAAAGGACCCAATCCCGATTCAGTAGCCTAAACCGGAACTGAACCCCTTCTCAAAACGAGAACCAACAAAAACCATTCAAAATTTAGGCAGAGTAACGTTACTAACGCGGAATTGCATAAACCTGCACCCTAAAAATAACACTTCATCTTATGCCACAAAAGCCAAACCGCGGGCACCAATCCCATCCGGATTTCTCAATATCATATCATAATCAATAAACAGCAAACATACTATATAATATATAATATATCCGAGAAAACTCCGTATAAACACGTATCAGGATGTATCAGAGCGACCTCTAAAGTAAATATATACATTATACACAAAATATACATCAGTAGGCGAAACAAGAACCTACTGGAAAGCACAGGTAACTCTGATCACTAGCCTCCAACTGCGACATAAAACACCAGAACCTGAACTGCAAACTGGGCACGGAAACCGAAAAGCCCAGGGGAAAGACATGAAAACTGTTAGAGTGAGTCGACGAAAAGATAATTGTCTTTCGCCGATTAATATATATGTAATAAAAACATATGCGAGTCGGAGTGCATAAATAATCAAATGGTAGACGAGGGAGACTCTAACTCCTCACGCGTATAGAGCATGCATAAAAATATCACGGGGTCACTCGTGGACACATCCATGCTAGTACAGTCTGAATCACCGGATCCCTAGCCCACACGTGATTCTAGCACGAAAGGCCTCAGGTTAGAGGTCTGCCTCCCCCCGGTAAAGGCCTCGAGTCAGGAGTCACAGCCTCCCCCGGTACACATCCTCGGGGATCAGCCGGGATGCGAGTGTATCGATACAACAGCATATAATGAGACTGTACTCTGTGTAAACCAAATCGTAAATAGTTCGATGCAAATGCATGAAACAATATATAAGTGCATATACATAATATATTCTGGTATAGACATAATCATATAACACATGCTCATGTAAATGGAAATCTTGTATGCATGCTCAAGTTCGTAAAACGAGTATAAAGACTCGCAATCAATCCGTGAAAAGAAATTGTCTACTCACAGGTGAGCAAAACGCGCACTCGCGCTAATCTCGTGGCCCGGTGGAAGATCCCTCGCCTGAAGCACGATCTCGATCTCGATCTCGATCTCCTGAATATTCACAAAACACAACTGATCAAAACCATAACCCACAACACTGTACTTAACCACGGAAACCAACCGTTCCCGGATCAATACAAAAACCTTCGACTGAATTTCCGAAATCTCCATTCGAAACCTTCGACTGAAAATCCGATACTCAAATGAAAGGACCCAACCCCGATTTAGCTCCCTAAATCGGAATCGAACCCCTTCGAAAACACGAACCAACAAAAACCATAGAAATTTTGGCAGAGTTTCGTTACTAACGTGGAATTACCATTACCTGCACGCGGAAAAGACACTTCATCCTATGCCACAAAAAACAAACCGTGGGCACATATCCCATCCGGATTTCTCAATATATCAACAGTAAAGTAAAACAATAAATATAATAGTACTTTATTGAAATCCGGTGTAAAATAATACAACGTGAACAATAGATTACTCAGAGAGACCTCTAATGTATAAACATATCAGAATACCACAGTAGGTAGAACAATAAACCTACTGGAAGAAATAAGGTAGCTCGAGCACAATGCCTCCAACCACGACGTGCGACACCAGAGCCTGAACTGCAAACTGGGCATGGAAACCGAAAAGCCCAGGGGAAAGACATGAAACACGTTAGAGTGAGTGGACGAATATAAATGTCTTTCACCATTTATTATATATGTTTAAAATAACATATGCGAGTCCAGGTAGATAAAACAACAAGTACACGAGGTAAAACTCACACTCCTCCAGTATACTGAGCATGCAAGTAAAAATCTCACGGGGTCACTCATGGACACACACCGTGCTAGTACAGTCCGAATCACGGGATCCCAGACCCACACGTGATTCTAAGCCAGAAATGGCCTCAGATCCGGGGATACGCCCCTCACCGGTCTGGTTGGGGAAACGCCCCTCCAAGCGGCCTACCATCGGGGATCAACCGAGAGACAAAGTGTATCGATACAACAACGTAACAGAGACTGTACTCTGTGTAAACCAAATCATAAACAGTTTGATGCAAATGCATGAAACAACATATAAAGGTATGTATACTCGTATACGTATATTCGTATAAGTATATTCGTATAATCGTAAAACACATGCTCATGTAATCCGTAATCTCAATACGCATGCTCAAGTTCGAAAATCATATAAAAGACTCGCAAGAATTCCGTGAAAAGAAATTGTCCACTCACAGACTAGCGTAATGAGATACGCTTTAACCCGTGATCCGGCGGAAAGTCCCTCTCCAAACAAACGATCACGAACACCTGAATATTCACAAAATCCAATTCTCATAACCATAATTCGACAATGCAAAACAAATCACGAGAAACCACCGTTCTCGGAAATACGTAATTCGAATACGACGAATCGTTGAAAATCCATATAACACACCTCAATACCTCGCTACAATTTCGGACACTCAATTCGAAAAACAAACCTCCCCACTGCGATCGGGGCGTGATTTCGAGTCAAATGACATGCAACTTGTCGAAAATCCAAAAAAGTCAAAGTTGACCGCCGTTGACCACCGCCCACGGCGGCGCCGCCACCTGACCGGAAAATTTCACGGCGGAGCAACTCTTATTCCACTCAAAATCACCCACTGAGCAACTTTGTCAACGGCAACAAAGGCCAATTCTCACTCTAACTAGGTCAATTCCACGATAAACCGAATTGGTACCAAATTTTCCAATCCAAAATTCTCCATGTACACATCGAATTGAAACACCATACCTATATGGTTAGAATCCTTGAGAGGAGAGCTTCAAAGACCACTACAAATTGTAGTTCAATTCGGCCAAAATCAAGCAACCCGAATTCACCATTTTTCCTCCATTTTCTCGCCGGAAATTCTTCCTCCACCGTCCACCTCGCCGTGAACGGTGGCCGGCACGAGGTCGAGGACTCCAAGACGAATCGAACGAGACCGGTGCCGCACCGTGGGGTGGCCGGAAACCACCACGCCGTCGTGGAGCTCCTCCATTCCCGTCGGCCTTCTCCACCACCGAGTTGACTCAACTTCATTAAATGAGCTTCTGTTGACTTTCCCTTTATGGCAGGTTACTATTTATACTCTTTCCCAAAATGGAAACTTCATACTTATCATTTTCGATGAACTTTGAACACCCGTAACTTACTCGTCGTGATTCCAATTCCGATAATTCTCGCGGCCACAAACTCGTCTCGACATGCTCTTCAATTATCACCCGAAGTCAAACACATCGACCAATCGGATAAAAAGTCAACTGTTCGACCAAACACATTTAAATCGACTAAACAATCCACAATCGGAAATAATCACAACTAAATCGTCGTAACTCAAAACAATGCTCCGGAAGTTCCCACGAGATGGAAATTAAATTCTGAACAACTTCCGTGAAGAAGCCGAAACCAAATTCTCGACCGGTAATTTAGTCGTTAAGTAGCCCACCATTTAAATCTGAACTTCAAATATTCATAATTAATTCCTCGGTCGTCCAAATAACGATCCGGAACCGCCCACGAACTCAAAATCACACATACAACGACTCTCGAGAAGAGACCCAGCTCCAATTCTCAGCCAATGATTTAGTCGTTAACAAACCTGGCGATTTAATCAACTGTCAGAACTCTGCAACTACGCAGTAACTCACGAATCAAGCTGATTATACTTCTGATTTTGGTCCGGGTCGTCACAAATCCACCCCCCTTAAAAAAAATTTCGACCTCGAAATTTCCGAGTTTGCCGATTAAAGGTAGGAGCACTGCCTCTGCATACTGCTCAACTGCCCAGTGGTAACCTCAGCTGCATGACACTAATAACAAACTCCACGATAGGAGATAACTCTGCACTGAAATCCCTGTACCCTCAAATCACAAATCTGAACTGGCTCTACACAATCGCCAAGTGTTCCTACATAAGGAACAGATAGGGTACACAACACGTAACAGACCGGAGACATAGTTCCGCCACACGGAACACAACACATATACAAGTCTACAATATAGGCGACGCCGAACTATACAGCACAACACAAACTCGTCTATGACCACATACGGATCAAAACATCACGGCAAATCACAACTCATCACACTCATAACAACATAACTCAAACGTCGAATTCGAGCAATTATCAACCCATTTCCACTAATCTGACAGTCCGTGGTAACACATTCCACAAAGTCCGAATCAAATGTCAACTCAAACTCAAACCAAACTCGCTCCAGCACAGTGGAGTACAACATCGTTCCTCAAAACGATATCATGCAACATCAAATCATAGTAGTCAGTAAACCGGTACTGCATGCAATCTCGAACAACTGAAACTGCTGGTCACAAGTCCTCCGGAACTGCAATACAGAGGTCCACAATATGCCTTCCAAGGTATGCATAATCCTCACAGATCGCTCGCCAATATGAGGACAAGAACCGGTACTAACTCGTAATCTGGTCCCCGATGCTCGCTGCAAAGCTCGTCAACACTTTGTTGTAGCTGATTACCTCGATCAGCAAACTGGGACACAGGTACACCACATAAATGGACATTCTCCGTCAAATACATCTATGCCAATCTGCCACTGAAATCGTCTCCGAAAGTACAAGGAACGTACTAAGTTCATCAAATGATCCACAAAGATTCAACCACTAGCACCATAAACCGAAATGCGTACTGGCACACAAAACCACAGCGAAAAACGCCACGTCTAACTGAAAATCTCAAATGGCTGACACTTCTCGGCAAGTCTCTGTCTCCAAGCCATCGCCAGTCGACAAATGTGACATCTGTACCCACAAGCTGCTACATTGCTCTTCATGTTGCGTCACGAGTAGTAAACTCGAAGTATCTGATACATCTCTGAATCACTAGCGCCAAACGCGCGTGAAACCACGAGCCTCAACATCATCACACTCTAACTCAGCTTTCGTAGCGCACACTCGACTACTACGGAAACTCGAGCCACACACACACATGAAACACTGAAGCTCCCGATTCTCGACTGAATGCATCAGCAACAACATCCCAAACAGATTGTCAAAGTATGATCTCTAGCCTTTCTCGAACAAGCTCAAAGGTGCAGCCATAGTCGTTAGTCGACCCCATCCATCTACACTGCCTCAAGCCCAAATCTGGCTGAAGATGCAAGTGGATGAAACTCAGGTGATCAGTGTACTTCCTACACCGCGCTGCACGCCATAGCTGTAATGTCTCGAACTCTTGATGCTAACATAAGGCAGCTACACTCAAATCATACACAGGATATGCAACTACACAAAGTTCCACTGCTTGGAACCAAGAGCCATCGCTCTGCAAAGCTGCATCACGCATAACCAAATCCAATCCTCGACGCATCGCCATAACCCACGAACTCGTCACGATCGTCAGGTAAGGTCGAAACCGAAACAACGGTCAACCATTTCGCAGGAGTAAGTAACTCTCCTTGCGTGCATCGAACTGCTCAAACTTGACGCCTTCTTCGTCAATCCGGAAAGTTGAGTGGCAATCCAGGAAAATCCTGCACAAGCCGTCGGTACAAGCCTGCCAAACCCAAGAGAAACTCCGGATCTCTGGTACAATGGTAGGTCAACCCCAAATCAACACGGCTTTCATCTGGTCAGGATCCACGCCAACTCCCTCGGCTAGCATCACACAGCTCAAAATCATTACGCTAATCGGCCAAAACTCACACTGGCTGAACTTGCAAATAACTGATCATCTTGCGAAGTCCGCAAAACCGCTCACAATTGCTTCAGGTGCTGGTCCACATTTCTGGAGTGAATCAGGATAGTGTCAACGAACATGACCGCAACTTTTCCGGAAACCGTCTGAACACCTGGTCCATGAAGTCCACAAGAACTACGGGGCATTGGTCCACCAAACAGCGTTACCAAGAACTCCTGATGCCCACACCGAGATCTGAAAGCTATCCAAACCATAACTGACTAATCAATCCTCAACTGATAATATCCGGACCCAAAATAAATCTTTGAAAAGACGGAAGCTCTCACAAGCTGGTCAAACCAATCGTAAATCCGAAGCGGAGGATACTCACTCTCCTCAGAAGCAAATCAAGCTTCCGGTAATCAATGCACCACCACGTCGAATCATCCAACATCCGTACAAACAATGCAAGAGCACACCACGCAAACACTTGAGGTCGCATGAAATCTCCTCCAGCAACTCCTGGAGTCGAAACTGTAGTATCAGCTCCGCTGGCTCCGAATGGCAAGACGTCGGTAAATGAGTCCAGCGCCCAATACAAGCTCAATGGTGTAGTCAGTCTCCCGATCTGGAGGAACACCTGGAAACCCCTCCGGAATACACCTGGAAACTCGGGAATCATCTCAATGTCACCAACGTCGGGCACAGCAACCGTAGTATCCACAATATGAGCTAAGTAACAACACAACCCGTCTCCACCAACCACTCGACCATCACCACGAAACAGTATCTCAGGGAATTCTGGTCGTCGAAACACAACCTTCTTCTCGAGGCACTCGAACACAACCAAATGCATCGTCAGTAAGTCTATGCTTACAAACACACCAAAACCATGATATCAAGCTATAACAAATCCACGACTAAACCATATCCTCCAGCAAGGATCTCGCAACCTCCGGATGGATGCAACACTCTCCATAACCTCGGAAGTGGAGATGCAGGTACAATAGCCATGGATGTCCAACAATAGTAACCTTGGAGAAAAGTCTGTCCTCAAACAAGGTCATGGCACGAACTCCAACATGCCCAATCTAGCCGCCCACATCAATTGCGACTTGCTGAATAACTCATCAAAAGGGTACATTGATCAAATTTCAGGAACATGAGGATCTCCTCGTAGACTCTGAGCTACCGAACCGCTAACAGAGCTGGCTGAGGGCGCTTCCTCGCAACGTGACCCTCCTGGTCACCGAAACAACAACTGAAAGTACTCCTCGAACATAAACCACCGCAACACCTGCTGCGTGAAAGGATCACCAACGATCACCCAAACTCATGCCACAGGAACAAGTCCGCTACTCTGTGATCTCCGCCATCACCAAACGGATTCTCTGCTTGATCTGATGGCCCACAACATAATCGATAAGGCCACAGCCTGATGAAGTCACTGATCTCGAGGTGCCAGAACTCAACCTCATCAAAATCTCGACTAAGTCCACTTTCCTCAAACTATCGCATCGAAAACCGCGTACATCTTTCCCTCACAATAGCCTCGTCACTGAGTGCAACACACTAAGCTCCTCATGGATGTCTCGAGGCACAACAATCAGACTCTCTCTGATGCTCAGGTTCAAACTCATCTCGAACTTCATGTACTGCTTCCTCTGAAGCCACAATACACGTGCAAAACGGAAACAAACATGTGGACAATGCATCTCTGCCTCATGTGGGTAAACACTCCACATTCGATTGTTGGGTAGCCTGATTAAACCATTACCGTAAAAACAACACTCTGAATGTAGGCCATGGAGTCGCAACAGGAACTCACACAATATCAGCCCACCAAAAACAACAATCTGACTCAGGCAAACATCAACTGCCATAATTCTCGGCTCTGAGGCAACATGTAGACGCTCATACACACAACCAGGAAAACCGTGCTACACAGTTCACTGAACTCGGAATACTCATCCAAATCCACAGTTCTCTGGCAAATTACGCGTCGATTGATCCTCAATAGGATCCATAACCGAAATGACACGGAAAGCACGTCAGGAGGCATCCTAATGAATAAAACATCGTTCACAACAAGTGGAACGTAATCATGGAACTTTTAATATTTGAAAGCATACAACACCCGGAATATTGATGAGTATCCGCCGGCCGGTCGGGTCACCATTCCAGGCATGTTGTACATTCTCAAATATCCTTAGTAAACACGACTACAGAAGTCTACAGAACCTATAACCTAAAGCTTTGATACCAAGCTGAAAGGAGCCAACCCCGATTTAGCTCCCTAAATCGGAATCGAACCCCTTCGAAAACACGAACCAACAAAAACCGTAGAAATTCTGGCAGAGTTTCGTTACTAACGTGGAATTACCATTACCTGCACGCGGAAAATACACTTCATCCTATGCCACAAAAAGCAAACCGTGGGCACCAATCCCATCCGGATTTCTCAATATATCAACAGTAAAGTAAAACAATAAATATAATAGTACTTTACTGAAATCCGGTGTAAAATTGTACAACGTGAACAACAGATTACTCATAGCGACCTCTAATGTATAAACATATCAGAATACCACAGTAGGTAAAACAATAAACCTACTGGAAGAAATAAGGTAGCTCGAGCACTATGCCCCCAACCACGACGTGCGACACTAGAGCCTGAACTGCAAACTGGGTACGAAAACCGAAAAGCTCAGGGGAAAGACATGAAACACGTTAGAGTGAGTGGACGAAAATAAATGTCTTTCACCAGTTATTATATATGTTTAAAATGACATATGCGAGTCCAGGTAAATAAAACAACAAGTACACGAGGTACAACTCACACTCCTCCAGTGTACTGAGCATGCAAGTAAAAATCCCACGGGGTCACACATGGACACACACCATGCTAGTACAATCCGAATCACGGGATCCCAGACCCACACGTGATTCTAAGCCAGAAATGGCCTCGGATCGGGGGATACGCCCCTCACCGGTCTGGTTGGGGAAACGCCCCTCCAGGCGGCCTACCATCGGGGATCAACCGAGAGGCAAAGTGTATCAATACAACAACGTAACTGTGACTGTACTCTGTGTAAACCAAATCATAAACAGTTTGATGCAAATGCATGAAACAACATATAAAGGTATACTCGTATACGTATATTCGTATAAGTATATTCGTATAATCGTAAAACACATGCTCATGTAATCAATAATCTCAATACGCATGCTCAAGTTCGAAAATCATATAAAAGACTCGCAAGAATTCCGTGAAAAGAAATTGTCTACTCACAGACTAGCGTAACGCGATACGCATTAACCGGTGATCCGGCGGAAAGTCCCTCGCCAAACAAACGATCACGAACACCTGAATATTAACAAAATCCAATTCCCATAACCATAATTCGACAATGCAAAACAAATCACGAGAAACCACCGTTCTCGGAAACACGTAATTCGAATACGACGAATCGTTGAAAATCCATATAACACACCTCAATACCTCGCTACAATTTCGGACGCTCAATTCGAAAAACAAACCTCCCCACTGCGATCGGGGCGCGATTTCGAGTCAAATGACATGCAACTTGTCGAAAATCCAAAAAAGTCAAAGTTGACCGCCGTTGACCACCGCCCACGGCGGCGCCGCCACCTGACCGGAAAATTTCACGGCGGAGAAACCCTTATTACACTCAAAATCACCCACTGAGCAACTTTGTCAACTACAACAATGGTCAATTCTCACTCTAACTAGGTCAATTTCACGATAAACCGAATTGGTACCAAATTTTGCAATCCAAAATTCTCCATGTACACATCGAATTGAAACACCATACCTATATGGTTAGAATCCTTGAAAGGAGAGCTTCAAAGCCCACTACAAATTGTAGTTCAATTCGGCCAAAATCAAGCAACCCGAATTCACCATTTTTCCTCCATTTTCTCGCCGAAAATTCTTCCTCCACAGTCCACCTCGCCGTGAACGGTGGCCGGCACGAGGTCGAGGACTCAAAGATGAATCGAACGAGACC
Organism: Geum urbanum; assembly: GCA_946800695.1. Classification (NCBI taxonomy): domain Eukaryota; kingdom Viridiplantae; phylum Streptophyta; class Magnoliopsida; order Rosales; family Rosaceae; genus Geum; species Geum urbanum. The sequence continues at coordinate 12,018,071 of OX327008.1, read as the reverse complement.
GGTGCCGCACCGTGGGGTGGCTGGAAACCACCACGCCGTCGTGTGCTCCTCCATTCCCGTCGGCCTTCTCCACCACCGAGTTGACCCAGTCAACTTGGTCAACTTCATTAAATGAGCTTCTGTTGACTTTTCCTTTATGGCAGGTTACTATTTATACTCTTTCCCAAAATGGAAACTTCATACTTATCCTTTTCGACGAACTTTGAACACCCGTAACTTACTCGTCGTGATTCCAATCCCGATAATTTTCGCGGCCACAAACTCGTCTCGACATGCTCTTCAATTATCACCCAAAGTCAAACACATCGACCAATCGGATAAAAAGTCAACTGTTCGACCAAACACACATTTAAATCGACTAAACAATCCACAATCGGAAATAATCACAACTAAATCTTCGTAACTCAAAACAATGCTCCGGAAGTTCCCACGAGCTCAAAATTAAATTCTGAACAACTTCCATGAGGAAGCCAAAACCAAATTCTTGACCGGTAATTTAGTCGTTAAGTAACCCACCATTTAAATCCGAACTTCAAATATTCATAATTAATTCCTCGGTCGTCCAAATAACGATCCGGAACTGCCCACGAACATGAAATCACACATACAACAACTCTAAAGAAGAGATCCAGCTCCAATTCTCGGCCAATGATTTAGTCGTTAACAAACCTGGCGATTTAATCAACTGTCGGAACTCTGCGACTACGCAATAACTCACGAATCAAGCTGATTATACTTCTGATTCTGGTCCGGGTCGTCACACCAAATCAATACGAAAACCATTAGGCGATAATCAGGGCGTGATTACGAGAAAAATGACATTAAATTCATCGAAAACTAAAAAGTCAACCCCTCGCCGGAGCGCCGCCGCCGCCGGCGGCGCGCCTTCAACGATGGAATTCCACGGCGAGGAAACTCCAGTCCTCAAGATCTGGACCAGCCCAACCTTTTTCACAACTACCATGATGAAAGGACCCAACCCCGATTCAGTCACCTATATCGGAATCGAACCCCATCTGAAAACACGAACCAACAAAAACTGTTCAAAATTTCGGCAGAGTTTCGTTACTATCGTGGAATTGCATAAACTTGCACCCTGAAAATAACACTTCGTCCTATGCCACAAAAGCCAAACCGTGGGCATCAATCCCATCCGGATTTCTCAACATCATATTATAAACAATAATAGAAAACATACTGTATTATGTATATATATATCCGAGAAAATCCGTATAAACATGTATCATAATGTATCAGAGCGACCTCTAGTGTAAATATATACAACATATACATCAGTAGGCGAAACAAGAACCTACTGGAAAACACAGGTAGCTCAGATCACTAGCCTCCAACCGCGACGTAAAACACCAAAACCTGAACTGCAAACTGGGCACGGAAACCGAAAAGCCCAGGGGAAAGACATGAAAACTGTTAGAGTGAGTGGATGAAAATAAATGTCTTTCACCAGTTGATATATATGTTTAAAATAACATATGCGAGTCCAGGTAAACAGAAATAACAAAGTACACGAGGTAAAATCATACTCCTCCAGCGTACTGAGCATGCAAGTAAAAATCCCACGGGGTCACTCATGGACACATCCGTGCTAGTACAGTCCGAAGCACAGGATCCCAGACCCACATGTGATTCTAAGCCAGAAAGGCCTCGGTTCCGGGGAAACGCCCCTCGCCAGTCAGGTAGGGATAACGCCCCTCCTGGGAGCCTACCATCGGGGATCAGCCGAGAGGCAAGTGTATCGATACAACAACGTAACTGAGACTGTACTTTGTGTAAATCAAATCATAAACAGTTCGATGCAAATGCATGAAACAGCATATAAGTGTATGTATATTCGTATACGTATATCCGTATATGTATAATCATAAAACACATGCTCATGTAATCCGAAATCTCATACGCATGCTCAAGTTCATAAAACGTGTATAAAGACTCGCAAACAATCCGTGAAAAGAAATTGTCCACTCACAGGTGAGCAAAACGCGCACTCCCGCTAATCTCGCCTGAAGCACGATCACGATCTCGATCTCGATCTCGATCTCCTGAATATTCACAAAACATAACTGATCAAAATCACAGTCCACAACCCTATACTGAACCACGGAAACCAACCGTTCCCGGAAATATGCAATGCATTATAAAATGATTAACGGAATTCCCGAAATCTCCACTCAAAACCCTCGACTGAAAATCGACTACCCAAATCAATCCGAAAACCTCTGGACGATAATCAGGGCGCGATTACGAGAAAAATGATATTAAAAACGTCGAAATCCAAAAAGTCAAGTTCTCACCGGAGCTCCGCCGTTGACCGTCGCCGCCAGCGGCGTCGCGCCGTCAACGGTGGAATTCCACGGCGAAACTTTCCAGAATTCAAGGTCTTTCCAAGCCCAACATCTTCTTTAACTGACACAAGGGCCAAATCTTACCAGAACTAAGTCAATTCACCTTGAACAGTTCGGAATCCAGTTTTCCGGTGATCTAATCGGGTTGCCACAAAAACCTATCCCCATCCCAAATTAATGACAGGGGAAGCATCACCTAAGTGTGGGGAGGTGAAACCCCAACCTCTCCACCTCCAAAACTCGCCGGAACCACCCTAACCGTCACCGGCGAATTCAATGAACTCGACCCGATTCGGGTTCACTCCAAACACCACAAATTCACACAAATCAAAGCACAAATTAACTTAGAATCATGAGGATAAGCGAACCGTACCCTCGAAGAGGTCGATGGTGGCCGGAAAATGGACGTCGGACGGCAAGAACCCGAAATGGAAACTTTCCTCTTTGGTCAACAGGTCAAACTTCCAAAAATGGAAAGTCAACAGTGGTCAACGCTAAATAGTGATTTTCGACGAATTTACGACTATTTCCGATATTTATACTCGCGCCTCGGGTCAATCGACGGTCTAAAATGAACATTCGAAATGATTCGGATAAACACGAAACAATCGGATAAACTCGTCGAAAACCGAAACTTCGAATAATCACAAAATATTCCTTGGTTGTCGGAAAAATCTTCCGGAACCGCCCACGAGCTCGAAATCACGTACTCTACAACTTCCGTGAAGACACTCAACTCAAATTCTCGGCTGAAAATATAGTCGCGAATAGAGTCGACGAACCACACAAATATCGTAAAGCTGCGACTAAACAGAATCTCGTGAATCGTGCCGAATATTCTACTGATTCTGGTTCGCGTCGTCACAAATCTACCCCCTTTAAAAAAAATTTTGACCTCGAAATTTACGTACCTGTCAAGTGAACAGATGAGGATACTGTTCCCGCATACGCTGCTCAGTCTCCCAAGTGGCCTTCTTAACTGAGTGGTTCTGCCACAAGACCTTCACTAGCGGAATCACACGGTGCCTCAACTCCTGCTCACGACGATCGAGAATCTGCATTGGTTCCTCAACGTACGATAAATCCTCTCTGACCGGCAACTGCTGTGGGGCTAACACATGTGAAGGATCTGAGATGTACTTCCGCAACATCGAAACATGGAAGACATCATGAACACGAGCCATCTCAGCTGGTAACTCAAGTCTGTATGCAACAGCTCCAACCCTCTCCGTAATCTCATACGGACCAATGTACCGCACAACTCCCCTCCACGGAGATAGTTTCAGGAAGACCCAATCACCAACCTCGAACTCTAAGCTCTTCCTCCTCACATCCGCGTAACTCTTCTGCCGATCCTGAGCGATCTTCAATCGATCCCGAATGACCTGTATGTCCTCCATCCAATAAGCCAACGCTCGCCTACCTCACTCCAACACAACGGAGTGCGACACTACTTCCCGTACAGAGCCTCGTACGGTGCCATCTCAATACTGGCCTGATAGCTGTTGTTGTAGGCGAACTCAATCAAATGTAACTGCTGATCCTAGTTTCCGCGAAACTGCAACACACAAGATCTCAACATATCCGCAAGAGTCTGAATGGTCCGCTCGGACTGCCCGTCAGTCTGAGGATGGAAAGCTGTACTAAATCGCAACCTCGTGCCCAAAGCTCGCTGCAACGCCTGCCAAAACTCAGAAGTGAACTGACTATCTCGGTCAGAAACAATGGACACACGCACACCATGAAAACGAACAATCTCTGATAAGTACAACTTGGCCAATCTACCCACTGATACCTTCCCCGGAAGTGCAAGAAAGTGTGTGGATTTCGTAAGTCGGTCAACAATAACTCAAATGCCAGTGTTGCCCGCCGAAGTACGCGGAAACTGATAGACGAAATCCATCGTAATGTGCTCCCACTTCCAAACTGGAATCTCAAGTGGCTGTAGTTTTCCTGCAAGTTTCTGCCTCTCTGCTTTCACCTGCTGACAGATCAAACATCGACTCACGTACGCTGCAATCTCCCGCTTCATGTTGCGCCACCAATAGTACGCTCGAAGTGTACGAAACATCTTCGTACCTCCGGGATGCATCGCATACGCTGAACTGTGGGCCTCATCCAGAATCTCCTTCTTCAAGTCCTCGTCTCTGGGTACACATAACCTGCCTCTAAACAACAATGTACCGTCGTCGCTCAATCGGAACTCTGTAGGCACACCATTTCGTATCATGGTCTCTTGCCCAACAGGAAAGAATCTGAATCCTGAGCCTCTCGTACCTGATTAACCAATACGGGTCGAACCTGAAAACTGGCCAACAAAGCTCCATCATCATCATACCCAAACACAGCACCTGTAGCCCGAAGCTCGGCTAACATCGACACTCTGGCCACACACATGTGAAACAACGAGGCTCCAGATTTCTGGCTTAGTGCATCAGCTACTACGTTGGCCTTCCCCGGATGGTACTCGAACGTTCAATCGTAGTCGTTGATCAACTCCATCCATCGGTGTTGCCTCATATTCAGATCCGGCTGTGTCCGTAAGTAGGTAAGACTCTTGTGATCCGTGTAAATCTTACACTGAGTACCATACAAATAATGCCTCCAACTCTTCAACGCTAACACGATCGCGGCTAACTCCAAATCATGCGTCGGATAGTTGACCTCATGTGGTTTCAGCTGTCTGGAACCATATGCCACAACTCTACCATGCTGCATCAACACACAGCCAAGGCCCAACTTCGACGCATCACTGTACACAACAAACTCACCACTGTCGTCTGGCAATGTTAGAACCGGTGCGGTAGTCAATCTCTCATTCAGGAGTAAATAACTCTCCTCGCATGCATCAGACCACTTAAACTTGACGCCCTTCTTCGTCAATCTGGTCAGTGGTGTAGCAATCCGGGAAAAATCTTGTACAAACCGCCGGTAATAGCCTGCTAATCCTAAGAAACTCCGAATCTCCGGCACAGTAGTGGGTCTACTCCAATTCAGCACGGCCTCGATCTTGTCAGGATCAACACTGACTCCCTCGGCCGAAATCACGTGGCCCAGAAACTTCACACTATCCAACCAGAACTCGCACTCGCTAACCTTTGTGAACAACTGATGATCCCGCAAAGTCCGCAACACTACTCGCAAATGCTTCTTGTGCTGGCCCACACTCCTGGAATAGATCAAAATATCGTCTATGAACACAATCACGAACTTGTCCAGGAACCGTCAAAACACCCGATTCATCAAGTCCATGAAAGCTGCGGGGTTGTTGGTCAACCTAAACGGCATAACCAAAAACTCATAGTGCCCATACCGCGTCCTGAATGCCGTCCTGGCTACATCAGAGTCACGGATCCTCAACTGGTGATATCCGGATCGAAGGTCAATCTTCGGAAAGACTGATGCTCCCTTAAGCTGATTGAACAAGTCATCAATCCGCGGCAACGGATACTTTTTCCTCACTGTAACCTGATTCAGCATCCGATAGTCAATGCACAAACGCATGGATCTATCATTCTTCCGCACAAACAACACCGGAGCACCCCACGAAGAAACACTCGGTCGAATGAAACCCTTCTCTAGCAACTCCTGGAGCTGAATCTGCAACTCCTTTAACTCCACAGGCGCCATACGATACGGTGTCTGGGAAATCGATCCTGTACCCGGCAATAACTCAATAGTAAAATCAATCTCCCGTACAGGGGGTATACCAGGTAACTCCGCTGGAAACACATCTGGAAACTCAGAAACAACCTCAATACTACCGAGATCTGGTACAACTGCTGAAGTGTCCACAACATGGGCTAAGTAAGCGACACAACCCTTCTTCATCAACCGATCCGCCCTCATCGCTGAAATCAAACACGGTAGTGAAGTGTTCTTCTCGCCGCGAAACAGTATCTCGGGTAACCCTGGTCGTCGAAACGCGACCTCCTTCTTGTGACAATCAAACATGGCCCAGTGCGACTCCAAAAAGTCCATACCCAAGATCAAATCAAAATCCACAATATCAAGCAATAACAGATCTGCGGCTAATCCATGGCCATCAATAAACACCTCACAATCTCTGTACACCCAACCGATGCTCACAACCTTACCTGACGGATACAACACTCTCCACAACCCCGGAAGTGGAGACGCAGGTACCGTAGCTAATGATAACAGTCTAAATGATATGAATGGATGTGTGACACCCGGATCTAACAATGCAAGTACAGGAATACCAAAGACATATAACGTACCAATAACGACCTCTGGTGATGCTCTGCCCTCACGTAGAGTCATAGCATGAACCCTCACCTGTCCGGCTAGTCGTCCTCGCTGGGGTTGTCCCTGCTGTCTGCCTTGGCCAGCAAACTGTGCTGGTCGAGCTCCCGTAGTGGCAGCTCGCTCAGCTCCGGAACTCTGGGCCGTCTGTCCATCTGCGCCATCCGAGAAAATCCGTATAAACATGTATCAGAATGTATCAGAGCGACCTCTAGTGTAAATATATACAACATATACATCAGTAGGCGAAACAAGAACCTAATGGAAAACACAGGTAGCTCAGATCACTAGCCTCCAACCGCGACGTGAAATACCAAAACCTGAACTGCAAACTGGGCACAGAAACCGAAATGCCCAGGGGAAAGACATGAAAACTTTTAAAGTGAGTGGATGAAAATAAATGTCTTTCACCAGTTGATATATATGTTTAAAATAACATATGCGAGTCCAGGTAAACAGAAATAACAAAGTACACGAGGTAAAATCATAATCCTCCAGCGTACTGAGCATGCAAGTAAAAATCCCACGGGGTCACTCATGGACACATCCGTGCTAGTACAGTCTGAATCACGAGATCCCAGACCCACAGGTGATTCTAAGCCAAAAAGGCCTCGGTTCCGGGGAAACGGCCCTCGCCGGTCAGGTAGGGGTAACGCCCCTCCTGGGAGCCTACCATCGGGGATCAGCCGAGAGGCAAGTGTATCGATACAACAACGTAACTGAGACTGTACTCTGTGTAAATGAAATCATAAACAGTTCGATGGGAATGCATGAAACAGCATATAAGTGTATGTATATTCATATACGTATATCCGTATATGTATAATCATAAAACACATGCTCATGTAATCCGAAATCTCATACGCATGCTCAAGTTCATAAAACGTGTATAAAGACTCGCAAACAATCCGTGAAAAGAAATTGTCCACTCACAGGTGAGCAAAACGCGCACTCGCGCTAATCTCGTGGTCCAGCGAAAGATCCCACGCTTGAAGCACGATCACGATCCCGATCTCAATCTCGATATCCTGAATATTCACAAAACATAACTGATCAAAATCACAGTCCACAACCCTGTACTGAACCACGGAAACCAACCGTTCCCGGAAATATGCAATGCATTATAAAATGATTAATGGAATTCCCGAAATCTCCACTCAAAACCCTCGACTGAAAATCAACTACCAAAATCAATCTGAAAACCTCTGGACGATAATCAGGGCGCGATTACGAGAAAAACGACATTAAAAACGTCGAAATCCAAAAAGTCAACTTCTCGCCGAAGCTCCGCCGTTGACCGCCGTCGCGCCGGCGGCGCGCCTTCAACGGTGGAATTCCACGGCAAAACTTTCCAGAATTCAAGGTCTTTCCAAGCCCAACATCTTCTTTAAATGACACAAGGGCCAAATCCTACCAGAACTAAGTCAATTCACCTCGAACAGTTCGAAATCCAATTTTCCGGTGATCCAATCGGGTTGCCACAAAAACCTATCCTCATCCCAAATTAATGACAGGGGAAGCATCACCTAAGTGTGGGGAGGTGAAACCCCAACCTCTCCACCTCCAAAACTCGCCGGAACCACCCTAACCGTCACTGGCGAATTCAATGAACTCGGCCCATTCGGGTTCACTCCAAACACCACCAATTCACACAAATCAAAGCACAAATTAACTTAGAATCATGAGGAGAAGCAAACCGTACCCTCAAAGAGGTCGATGGTGGCCGGAAAATGGACGTCGGACGGCAAGAACCCGAAATGGAAACTTTCCTCTTCGGTCAACAGGTCAAACTTCCAAAAATGGAAAGTCAACGGTGGTCAACGCCAAATAGTGATTTTCGACGATTTTACGACTATTTTCGATATTTATACTCGCACCTCGGGTCAATAGACGGTCCAAAATGAACATTCGAAATGATTCGGATAAACTCGTCGAAAACCGAAACTTCGAATGATCACAAAATATTCCTCGGTTATCGGAAAAATCTTCCGGAACCGCCCACGAGCTCGAAAACAGGTACTCTACAACTTCCGTGAAGACACTCAACTCAAATTCTCGGCCGAAAACATAGTCGTGAATAGAGTCGACGAACCACACAAATATCGTAAAGCTGCGACTAAACAGAATCTCGTGAATCGTGCCAAATATTCTACTGATTCTGGTTCGGGTCGTCACAAATGAAGTCCAATTCAAACTCTAACATCACCAAAACACCCCGAAACAAAACGAAAATTCAACTTCTGTCAACCTAATCGGGTTCACTCAAATCCTCAATTTTAACTCAATCAAAACCTATGGGAAGCATCCCTAGGCCAAGGGGAGGCGAACCCCCCACCTCCCGACCACCGTGGCTCGCCGGAAAGCCACCCCCCGACACCGGCGAAACCCGAAATCTAAACCTGATTCGAACCCTATAAAAACCTCATCAATTCTCATAAATCCAAACACAAACCAACTTAAAATCATGAGATGAAGCGATTCATACCCTCAACGAGGTCGGAGGTAGCCGGAAAATGGAAGTCGGCCGGCGAAGCTCAAACGGGAAACTTTTCTCTTCGGTCAACGGTCAACAGTTTCCAAAATGGAAAGTCAACTCAGGTCAAACTCAAACAGTGTTTTTTCGACGATTTTATGACTATTCCCGATATGTATACTCGCGCCTCGGGTCAATCGACGGTCCAAAATGAATTATCAAAACGATTCGGATAAACACGAAACAAACTGATAAACTCGTCGAAAACTGAAACTTCGAATAATCATATTTTATTCCTCGATTATCAGAAAAATCATCCGGAACCACCCACGAGCTAGAAATTACGTACTCTACAACTTCCGTGAAGAAACTCAATTCAAATTCTAGGCCGAAAATCAAGTCGTGAATCAAATTGGCAAACCACACAATTAACGACTAACCGCGATTACGCAGATACACGTGAATCGTGTCGACAACATTACTGATTTTGGTTCGGGTCGTCACACCACCACAATGGCAACTGAAAGTGCTCCACGAACACAAGTCACAGCGACACCTGCTGTGAGGAAGGATAACCAACGATCACCCAAACTCATGCCACAGGAACAAATCCGCTACTCTACGATTTCCACCATCACCAAACGGATCCTCTGCTTTGATCTGATGACCCTCATCAAAATCGAAAAGGCCACAGCCTGATGAAGTCACTGATCCTGAGGTGCCTGAACTCAATCTCATCAAAATATCTCAACTAAGTCTACTTTCGTCAAACCAACACATCGGAAACCGCGTGTACCTTTCCTTCTCAATAGCCTCGCCTCTGAGTGCAGCACATCAAGCTCCTCACGGTTATCTCGAGGCATAACAGTCAAAATCTCTCTGATGCTCAGGTTCAAACTCATCTCGAACCTCGTGCATTGCTTCCTCTGAAGCCACATAACACGTACAAACGGAAACAAACATATGAACAATACATCCCTGAATGTAGGCCATAGAGTCGCAACAGGAACTCACACAATACCAGCCCACTAAATGCAATGATCTGATTCAGACAAAACATCAACTGCCACGATTCTCTGCTTTGAGGCAACATGTAGACGCTCATACACGCGCAACCAGGTAAACCATGCCGCACAAATCTCTGAATTCAGAATACTCATCCAAACCCACAACTTACTGGCAAATCGCGCGTCGATTGATCCTCAATAGGATCCACAACCGTACCGACATGGAAAGCACGTCAAGGATGCATCCTAATGAATAAAACATCGTTTGGAACAAGTAGAACGTAATCATGGAACTTTAAATATTTGAAAGCATACAACACCTGGAGTGTTGATGAGTATCCACCGGCCGGTCGGGTCACCACTCCAGACATGCTGTACATTCTCAAATATCTTTAGTAAACACGACTACAGAAGTCTACAGAACCTAAAACCTAATGCTTTGATACCAAGATGAAAGGTCCCAACCCCGATTTAGTTTCCTAAACCGGAATCAAACCCCTTCTGAAAACACGAACCAACAAAAACCATCAAAATTTCGGGAGAGTAACGCTACTAACGCGGAATTACCATTACCTGCACCCGGAAAATACACTTCATCCTATGCCACAAAAATCAAACCGTGGGCCCCAATCCCATCCGGATTTCTCAATATATCAACAGTAATGTAAAGTAATAAATATAACTATACTTTACAGAAATCCGGGGAAAATCGTATGAAAATATACATCAGAATACTCAGAGCGACTTCTAATATAGATATACAAATAGTAGGCCAAACTAAGAACCAACCAGAAAAGAAACATCACTCGAATACTATTGTGATGACCCGGACCAGAATCAGCAGTATGATTAGCGGTATACATGAGTTACTGTGTAGCCGCAGATTGACGACAGGGTTTGAACTGCCAGGGATTGTTAACGGCTAAATTATTGGCCGAGAATTGGAGCTGGGTCTCTTCTCGAGAGTCGTTGTACGTGTGATTACGAGTTCGTGGGCGGTTCCGGATCGTTATTTGGACGACCGAGGAATTAGTTATGAATATTTGAAGTTTCGATGGAAATGGATTTAAATGGCAGGTTTGTTCGCGACTTAATTACTGGACGAGAGTTTGGTCTCAGCTTCTTCATGGAAGTTGTTTAGAATTTAATTTCGAGTTCATGGGAACTTCCGGAGCATGATTTGGAGTTACGAGGAATTAGTTCCGAATATTTCCGTTTGTTGTTGGTTTAGTCGATTTAAATGTATGTTTGGTTGAACAGTTGACTTTTTATCCATTTGGCCGATGTGTTTGACTTTGGGTAATATTGGAAGAATATGTCGAGACAATTTTGTGGCCGCGAGAATTATTGGAATCGGAGTTTCGACGAGTAAGTTACAAATATATAAAGTTTGTCATAAATCTATTTTTGGAAGTTTCCATTTTGGGCAGGTATAAATAGGAGGTTTCCCCTTTGGGAAAGTCAAAGTTTGCAATAAATGGTTGACTTTTCTTGACCGGTTTGACCGAGCTAATCGGAGGAGGTGCGACGGTGGGTTTCGGCTCGCCGGCGACGTGGTGCTTCCGGCCACCCCCAAGCCCGAAACCAGTCCCAAATGATGCGCCTTGGTGTCCCCATCATCGTTCCGGTCGCCTTTCCCGGCGTTGATCACCGGAGAGAGAGATTTTCCGGCATGAAACGGTGAGAAAGTTGGTTGATTCGGGTTTGTTGATTTTGGATGAATTGAGCTATGAAATGGATTGGGCTTTATAGCTCTTCCCTCCACGAATCTAACTATGTTGATTTGAAAATTGTCAGGAGAATTCTTGATTTGAAAATTGTGGAACAATTCGGTTTTTCGTGAAATTGGGTGAGTTAGAGTTTGAATTGGACTTTGTTGCAGTTATGAAAGTTGTTCAGTGCAGGATTTGGAGTGGAATTTGTGCAGCTCCGCCGTGAAATTTCATGTCCGGCGGCGCCGCCGCCGTGGACGGCGGTCAACGACGGTCTAGTTTGACATTTTCTACTTTTCGACAAATTGCATGTCATTTGACTCGAAATCGCGCCCTGATCGCAGTGGGGAGGTTCGTTTTTCGAGTTGAGCGTCCGAACGTAAAACGAGGTATTGAGGTGGTATATGTGGATTTTCGACGATTCGTCGTATTCGAATTGTGTATTTCCGAGAACGGTGGTTTCTCGTGGTTTGATTCGAATTGTCGGATTATGACTTTGAATATTGGACGTTGTGATTATTCAGGGGTTCGTGATCGTTCGTTTGGCGATGGACTTTCCGCCGGATCACGGGTTAACGCGATACGCGTTACGCAAGTCTGTGAGTGGACATTTCTTTTCACGGATTGTTTGCGAGTCTTTTATATGATTTTCGAACTTGAGCATGCGTATTGAGATTACGAATTGCATGAGCATGTGTTTTACGATTATACGATATACTTATACGAATATGCGTATACGAGTATACATACACTTATATGCTGTTTCATGCATTTGCATCGAAATGTTTATGATTTGGTTTACACAGAGTACATTCGTGGTTACGTTGTTGTATCGATACACTTGCCTCTCAGCTGATCCCCGATGGTAGGCCTTATTGCCAGGGGAGGCTGTGACTCCTGACCCGAGGTCTTTACCGGGGGGAGGCAGACCTTTGACCTGAGGCCATTTCTGGCTAGAGTCACGTGTGGGTCTGGGATCCCGTGATTCTGACTGTACTAGCACGGAGGAGTCCATGAGTGACCCCGTGAGATTTTACTTGCATGCTCAGTACACTGGAGAAGTATGAGTTTTACCTCGTGTACTTGTTGTTTTATTTACCTGGACTCGCATATGTTATTTTAAACATATATATCAATTGGTGAAAGACATTTATTTTCGTCCACTCACTCTAACGTGTTTATTGTCTTTCCCCTGGGCTTTTCGATTTCCGTGCCCAGTTTGCAGTTCAGGCTCTGGAGTCGCACGTTGTGGTCGGAGGCATAGTGCTCGAGCTACTTTGTTTCATCCAGTAGGTTTATTATTCTACCTACTGTGGTATGCGTATAAGATTATGTATTAGATGTCGCTCTGAGCTCCCTATTGAATACGTTATACGATTTTACACTGGATTTCAAAAGTGCATATATATTTACTACTTTACTTTACTGTTGATATATTGAGAAATCCGGATGGGATTGGTGCCCACGGTTTGCTTTTTTGTGGCATAGAATGAAGTGTATTTTCCGCGTGCAGGTAATGGCAATTCTACGTTAGTAGCGAAACTTTGCCCAAATTTCGAAAAGTTTTTGTTGATTCGTGTTTTCGAAAGGGTTCGATTCCGGTTTAGGGAGCTAAATCGGGGTTGGGTCCTTTCAGCTTCGTATCAGAGCATTAGGTTATAGGTTCTGTAGACTTCTGTAGTCGTGTTTACTAAGGATATTTGAGAATGTACAACATGTTTGGAATGGTGACCCGACCGGCCGGCGGATAATCATCAAATTCCGGGTGTTGTATGCTTTCAAATATTTGAAGTTCCATGATTACGTTCCACTTGTTGTGAACGATGGTTTATTCATTAGGATGCCTCCTGACGTGCTTTCCGTGTTATTTCGGTTGTGGATCCTGTTGAGGATCATTCGACGCGTGAATTGCCAGAGAACAGTGGATTCGGATGAGTATTCAGAGTTCAGAGATTTGTGTGGCACGGTTTGCCTGGGGATGTGTATATGAGCGTCTATACGTTGCCTCAGAGCTGAGAATGTTGGTAGTGATGTTTGCCTGAGTCAGATTGTTGTGTTTTGTGGGCAAAAATTGTGTGAGTTCTGGTTGCGACTCCATGGCCTACATTCAGAGTGTTGTGTATACGGTAATGGTTTAATCAGGCTATCCAGTAATCGAATGTGGAGTGTTTACCCACCTGAGGCAGAGATGCATTGTCCACGTGTTTGTTCTTGTTTGCACGAGTTATGTGGCTTCAGAGGAAGCAGTGCATGAGGTTCGAGATGAGTTTGAACCTGAGTATCAGAGAGAGTCTGGTTGATGTGCCTCGAGATATCTGTGAGGAGCTTAGTGTGTTGTACTCAGCGGCGAGGTTATTGTGAGGGAAAGATGTGTACGGTTTTCGATGTGATGGTTTGAGGAAAGTGGACTTAGTTGAGATTTTGATGAGGTTGAGTTCTGAAACACATCTGGAAACTCAGAAACAACCTCAATACTACCGAGATCTGGTACAACTGCTGAAGTGTCCACAACATGGGCTAAGTAAGCGACCCAACCCTTCTTCATCAACCGATCTGCCCTCATCGCTGAAATCAAACACGGTAGTGAAGTGTTCTTCTCGCCGCGAAACAGTATCTCGGGTAACCCTGGTCGTCGAAACGCGACCTCCTTCTTGTGACAATCAAACATGACCCAGTGCGACTCCAAAAAGTCCATACCCAAGATCAAATCAAAATCCACAATATCAAGCAATAACAGATCTGTGGCTAATCCATGGCGATCAATAAACACTTCACAATCTCTGTACACCCAACCGATGCTCACAACCGATGCTCACAACCGATGCTCACGGATACAACACTCTCCACAACCCCGGAAGTGGAGACGCAGGTACCGTAGCTAATGATAACAGTCTAAATGATATGAATGGATGTGTGACACCCGGATCTAACAATGCAAGTACAGGAAGACCAAAGACATATAACGTACCAATAACGACCTCTGGTGATGCTCTGCCCTCACGTAGAGTCATAGCATGAACCCTCACCTGTCCGACTAGTCGTCCTCGCTGGGGTTGTCCCTGCTGTCTGCCTTGGCCAGCAAACTGTGCTAGTCGAGCTCCCGTAGTGGCACCTCGCTCAGCTACGGAACTCTGGGCCGTCTGTCCATCTGCGCCATCCGAGAAAATCCGTATAAACATGTATCAGAATGTATCAGAGCGACCTCTTGTGTAAATATATACAACATATACATCAGTAGGCGAAACAAGAACCTAATGGAAAACACAGGTAGCTCAGATCACTAGCCTCCAACCGCGACGTGAAACACCAAAACCTGAACTGCAAACTGGGCACGGAAACCGAAAAGCCCAGAGGGAAAGACATGAAAACTTTTAAAGTGAGTGGATGAAAATAAATGTCTTTCACCAGTTGATATATATGTTTAAAATAACATATGCGAGTCCAGGTAAACAGAAATAACAAAGTACACGAGGTAAAATCATACTCCTCCAGCGTACTGAGCATGCAAGTAAAAATCTCGCGGGGTCACTCATGGACACATCCGTGCTAGTACAGTCTGAATCACGGGATCCCAGACCCACAGGTGATTCTAAGCCACAAAGGCCTCGGTTCCGGGGAAACGGCCCTCGCCGGTCAGGTAGGGGTAACGCCCCTCCTGGGAGCCTACCATCGGGGATCAGCCGAGAGGCAAGTGTATCGATACAACAACATAACTGAGACTGTACTCTGTGTAAATCAAATCATAAACAGTTCGATGGGAATGCATGAAACAGCATATAAGTGTATGTATATTCGTATACGTATATCCGTATATGCATAATCATAAAACACATGCTCATGTAATCCGAAATTTCATACGCATGCTCAAGTTCATAAAACGTGTATAAAGACTCGCAAACAATCCGTGAAAAGAAATTGTCCACTCACAGGTGAGCAAAACGCGCACTCGCGCTAATCTCGTGGTCCAGCGAAAGATCTCACGCCTGAAGCACGATCACGATCCCGATCTCAATCTCGATCTCCTGAATATTCACAAAACATAACTGATCAAAATCACAGTCCACAACCCTGTACTGAACCACGGAAACCAACCGTTCCCGGAAATATGTAATGCATTATAAAATGATTAATGGAATTCCCGAAATCTCCACTCAAAACCCTCGACTGAAAATCGACTACCAAAATCAATCTGAAAACCTCTGGACGATAATCAGGGCGAGATTACGAGAAAAACGACATTAAAAACGTCGAAATCCAAAAAGTCAACTTCTCGCCGGAGCTCCGCCGTTGACCGCCGCCGGCGCCGCCGGCGCGCCGTCAACTGTGGAATTCCACGGCAAAACTTTCCAGAATTCAAGGTCTTTCCAAGCCCAACATCTTCTTTAACTGACACAAGGGCCAAATCTTACCAGAACTAAGTCAATTCACCTAAAACAGTTCGGAATCCAATTTTCCGGTGATCCAATCGGGTTGCCACAAAAACCTATCCTCATCCCAAATTAATGACAGGGGAAGCATCACCTAAGTGTGGGGAGGTGAAACCCCAACCTCTCCACCTCCAAAACTCGCCGGAACCACCCTAACCGTCACTGGCGAATTCAATGAACTCGGCCCGATTCGGGTTCACTCCAAACACCACCAATTCACACAAATCAAAGCACAAATTAACATAGAATCATGAGGAGAAGCAAACCGTACCCTCAAAGAGGTCGATGGTGGCCGGAAAATGGACGTCGGACGGCAAGAACCCGAAATGGAAACTTTCCTCTTCGGTCAACAGGTCAAACTTCCAAAAATGGAAAGTCAACGGTGGTCAACGCCAAATAGTGATTTTCGACGATTTTACGACTATTTCCGATATTTATACTCGCGCCTCGGGTCAATCGACGGTCCAAAATGAACATTCGAAATGATTCGGATAAACTCGTCGAAAACCGAAACTTCGAATAATCAAAAAATATTCCTCGGTTATCGGAAAATTCTTCCGGAACCGCCCACGAGCTCAAAATCACGTACTCTACAACTTCCGTGAAGACACTGAACTCAAATTCTAGGCCGAAAACATAGTCGCGAATAGAGTCGACGAACCACACAAATATCGTAAAGCTGCGACTAAACAGAATCTCGTGAATCGTGCCAAATATTCTACTGATTATGGTTCGGGTCGTCACAAATGAAGTCCAATTCAAACTCTAACATCACCAAAACACCCCGAAACAGAACGAAAATTCAACTTCTGTCAACCTAATCGGGTTCACTCAAATCCTCAATTTTAACTCAATCAAAACCTATGGGAAGCATCCCTAGGCCAAGGGGAGGCGAACCCCCCACCTCCCGACCACCGTGGCTCGCTGGAAAGCCACCCCCCGACACCGAAGAAACCCGAAATCTAAACCCGATTCGAACCCCATAAAAACCTCATCAATTCTCATAAATCCAAACACAAAGCAACTTAAAATCATGAGAGGAAGCGATTCATACCCTCAATGAGGTCGGAGGTAGCCGGAAAATGGAAGTCGGCCGGCGAAGCTCAAACGGGAAACTTTTCTCTTCGGTCAACGGTCAACAGTTTCCAAAATGGAAAGTCAACTCAGGTCAAACTCAAACAGTGTTTTTCCGACGATTTTACGACTATTCCCGATATGTATACTCGCGCCTCGGGTCAATCGACGGTCCAAAATGAATTATCAAAACGATTCGGATAAACACGAAACAAACGGATAAACTCGTCGAAAACCGAAACTTCGAATAATCATATTTTATTCCTCGGTTATCAGAAAAATCATCTGGAACCACCCACGAGCTAGAAATTACGTACTCTACAACTTCCGTGAAGAAACTCAATTCAAATTCTCGGCCGAAAATCAAGTCGTGAATCAAATTGGCAAACCACACAATTAACGACTAACCGCGATTACGCAGATACACGTGAATCGTGTCGACAACATTACTGATTTTGGTTCGGGTTGTCACACCACCACAATGGCAACTGAAAGTGCTCCACGAACACAAGTCACAGCGACACCTGCTGTGAGGAAGGATAACCAACGATCACCCAAACTCATGCCACAGGAACAAATCCGCTACTCTACGATTTCCACCATCACCAAACGGATCCTCTGCTTTGATCTGATGACCCTCATCAAAATCGAAAAGGCCACAGCCTGATGAAGTCACTGATCCTGAGGTGCCTGAACTCAATCTCATCAAAATATCTCAACTAAGTCTACTTTCGTCAAACCAACACATCGGAAACCGCGTGTACCTTTCCTTCTCAATAGCCTCGCCTCTGAGTGCAGCACATCAAGCTCCTCACGGTTATCTCGAGGCATAACAGTCAAAATCTCTCTGATGCTCAGGTTCAAACTCATCTCGAACCTCGTGCATTGCTTCCTCTGAAGCCACATAACACGTACAAACGGAAACAAACATATGAACAATACATCCCTGAATGTAGGCCATAGAGTCGCAACAGGAACTCACACAATACCAGCCCACTAAATGCAATGATCTGATTCAAACAAAACACCAACTGCCACGATTCTCTGCTCTGAGGCAACATGTAGACGCTCATACACGCGCAACCAGGTAAACCATGCCGCACAAATCTCTGAATTCAGAATACTCATCCAAACCCACAACTTACTGGCAAATCGCGCGTCGATTGATCCTCAATAGGATCCACAACCGTACCGACATCGTTTGCAACAAGTAGAACGTAATCATGGAACTTTAAATATTTGAAATCATACAACACCCGGAGTGTTGATGAGTATCCACCAGCCCGTCGGGTCACCACTCCAGACATGCTGTACATTCTCAAATATCCTTAGTAAACACGACTACAGAAGTCTACAGAACCTAAAACCTAATGCTCTGATACCAAGATGAAAGGTCCTAACCCCGATTTAGTTTCCTAAACCGGAATCAGACCCCTTCTAAAAACACGAACCAAAAAAAACCATCAAAATTTCGGGAGAGTAACGCTACTAACGCGGAATTACCATTACCTGCACCCGGAAAATACACTTCATCCTATGCCACAAAAATCAAACCGTGGGCACCAATCCCATCCGGATTTCTCAATATATTAACAGTAATGTAAAGTAATAAATATAACTATACTTTACAGAAATCCGGGGAAAATCGTATGAAAATATACATCAGAATACTCAGAGTGACTTCTAATATAGATATACAAATAGTAGGCCAAACTAAGAACCTACCATAAAAGAAACATCACTCGAATACTATTGTGATGACCCGGACCAGAATCAGCAGTATGATCAGCGGTATACATGAGTTACTGCGTAGCCGCAGATTGACGACAGGGTTTGAACCGCCAGGGATTGTTAACGGCTAAATTATTGGCCGAGAATTGGAGCTGGGTCTCTTCTCGAGAGTCGTTGTACGTGTGATTACGAGTTCGTGGGCGGTTACGGATCGTTATTTGGACGACCGAGGAATTAGTTATGAATATTTGAAGTTTCGATGGAAATGGATTTAAATGGCAGGTTTGTTCGCGACTTAATTACCGGACGAGAATTTGGTCTCAGCTTCTTCATGGAAGTTGTTTAGAATTTGATTTCGAGTTCGTGGGAACTTCCGGAGCATGATTTGGAGTTACGAGGTATTAGTTCCGAATATTTCCGTTTATTGTTGGTTTAGTCGATTTAAATGTATGTTTGGTTGAACAGTTGACTTTTTATCCGTTTGGCCGATGTGTTTGACTTCGGGTAATATTGGAAGAATATGTCGAGACAAGTTTGTGGCCGCGAGAATTATTGGAATCGGAGTTTCGACGAGTAAGTTACAAATATATAAAGTTTGTCGTAAATCTATTTTTGGAAGTTTCCATTTTGGGCAGGTATAAATAGGAGGTTTCCCCTTTGGGAAAGTCAAAGTTTGCAATAAATGGTTGACTTTTCTTGACCGGTTTGACCGAGCTAAATGGAGGAGGTGCGACGGTGGGTTTCGGCTCGCCGGCGACGTGGTGCTTCCGGCCACCCCCAAGCCCGAAACCAGTCCCAAATGATGCGCCTTGGTGTCCCCATCATCGTTCCGGTCGCCTTTCCCGGCGTGGATCACCGGAGAGAGAGATTTTCCGGCATGAAACGGTGAGAAAGTTGGTTGATTCGGGTTTGTTGATTTTGGATGAATTGAGCTATGAAATGGATTGGCCTTTGTAGCTCTTCCCTCCACGAATCTAACTAAGTTGGTTTGGAGTTTCAATTTGATGTGTGTAAGGAGAATTCTTGATTTGAAAATTGTGGAACAATTCGGTTTTTCGTGAAATTGGGTGAGTTAGAGTTTGAATTGGACTTTTTTGCAGTTATGAAAGTTGTTCAGTGCAGGATTTGGAGTGGAATTGGTGCAGCTCCGCCGTGAAATTTCATGTCCGGCGGCGCCGCCGCCGTGGACGGCGGTCAACGGCGGTCTAGTTTGACTTTTTCTACTTTTCGACAAATTGCATGTCATTTGACTCGAAATCGCGCCCCGATCGCAGTGGGGAGGTTCGTTTTTTGAGTTGAGCGTCCGAACGTAAAACAAGGTATTGAGGTGGTATATGTGGATTTTCGACGATTCGTCGTATTCGAATTGTGTATTTCCGAGAACGGTGGTTTCTCGTGGTTTGATTCGAATTGTCGGATTATGACTTTGAATATTGGACGTTGTGATTATTCAGGGGTTCGTGATCGTTCGTTTGGCGATGGACTTTCCGCCGGATCACGGGTTAACGCGATACGCGTTACGCAAGTCTGTGAGTGGACATTTCTTTTCACGGATTGTTTGCGAGTCTTTTATATGATTTTCGAACTTGAGCATTCGTATTGAGATTACGAATTGCATGAGCATGTGTTTTACGATTATACGATATACTTATACGAATATGCGTATACGAGTATACATACACTTATATGCTGTTTCATGCATTTGCATCGAAATGTTTATGATTTGGTTTACACAGAGTACAGTCGTGGTTACGTTGTTGTATCGATACACTTGTCTCTCGGCTGATCCCCGATGGTAGGCCTTATTGCCAGGGGAGGCTGTGACTCTTGACCCGAGGTCTTTACCGGGGGGAGGCAGACCTTTGACCTGAGGCCATTTCTGGCTAGAGTCACGTGTGGGTCTGGGATCCCGTGATTCTGACTGTACTAGCACGGAGGAGTCCATGAGTGACCCCGTGAGATTTTTACTTGCATGCTCAGTACACTGGAGAAGTATGAGTTTTACCTCGTGTACTTGTTGTTTTATTTACCTGGACTCGCATATGTTATTTTAAACATATATATCAATTGATGAAAGACATTTATTTTCGTCCACTCACTCTAACGTGTTTATTGTCTTTCTCCTGGGCTTTTCGGTTTCCGTGCCCAGTTTGCAGTTTAGGCTCTGGAGTCGCACATTGTGGTCGGAGGCATAGTGCTCGAGCTACTTTGTTTCATCCAGTAGGTGTATTGTTCTACCTACTGTGGTATGCGTATAAGATTATGTATTAGATGTCGCTCTGAGCTCCCTATTGAATACGTTATACGATTTTACACTGGATTTCAGTAAAGTGCATATATATTTTTTTACTTTACTTTACTGTTGATATATTGAGAAATCCGGATGGGATTGGTGCCCACGGTTTGTTTTTTTGTGGCATAGAATGAAGTGTATTTTCCGCGTGCAGGTAATGGCAATTCTACGTTAGTAGCGAAACTTTGCCCAAATTTCGAAAAGTTTTTGTTGATTCGTGTTTTCGAAAGGGTTCGATTCCGGTTTAGGGAGCTAAATTGGGGTTGGGTCCTTTCAACTATGCCTCCGACCACGACGTGCGACACCAGAATCTGAACTGCAAACTGGGCACGGAAACCGAAAAGCCCAGGGGAAAGACATGAAAATAGTTAGAGTGAGTGGACGAAAATAAATGTCTTTCGCCAGATGATATATGTTAAAATAACATATGCGAGTCCAGATAAATAATGATAATAAAGTACACGAGGTAAACTCATACTCCTCCAGCGTACTGAGCATGCAAGTAAAAATCTCACGGGGTCGCTCATGGACACATCCGTGCTAGTACAGTCCGAATCACGGGATCCCAGACCCACACGTGATTCTAGCCAAAAAGGCCTCAGGTCAGAGGTCTGCCTCCCCCTGGTAAAGGCCTCGGGTCAGGAGTCACATCCTCCCCCGGTAAACATCCTCGGGGATCAGCCGGGATGCAAGTGTATGGATACAACAACATATACTTAGACTGTACTCTGTGTAAACCAAATCATAAATAGTTCGATGCAAATGCGTAAAGCAATATATAAATGCATATACGTAATGTATAATGGTATAAGCATAATCGTCTAACACATGCTCATATAAATCGTAATCTCGTATGCATGCTCATGCTCGTAAAACGTGTATAAAGACTCGCGATTATCAGTGAAAAGAAATTGTCCACTCACAGATGAGCGTAACGCAGTTCGCGTTAATCCCGTGATCCGGCAGAAAATCCCTGGCCAAACGAACGATCACGAACCCCTGAATAATCATAAAAATCCATTTCTCAAAATCATAACTCGATACCTCAAATCAAATCACGAGAAACAACCGTTCCCGGAAACATATAATTCAATAACGACGAATTGTCGAAAATTCAATAATCATACCTCAAAACCTCGCTATAATTTCTGACACTCAAATCGAAAAACAAATTTCACCACTGCGATCGGGGCGCGATTCCGAGTGAAATGACATATAACTCGTCAAAAACCACGTCGCCGCTGCCTCCGGCCACCGGAATTCCAGACCTGCCCAGAAAATTTCATGCTACACATGGTTTTGAAGATCTCCACGATTCCAACAACTTTCCAGTTATAAGTTAAGGCCAATTTTGACCGAAAAACCTCCAAAAATCAACCCAAAGTTCCAAACCCTTACCGGAATTTGACATCGACGGATCTCTCACCTACGGCCACGGAAACCTCCCAAACCACTTGCAATAGCTTCCTCTCATTGAGGCTAACAAAACCCCTTAAGGTAGAGCCACCATCTCGGCCGGAAAAACCACCTCCGACCACTGCCGAACTCGCCTGAAATTCACGAACTTCAAAACGTCATAACTTTTTCATCCGGCAACCAAATTGAACGAATGACCTATCAAAAGAAAGAGAAGCTCAAGCCCAACAACTTTCATGAAGACACCACGGCCAAAAGAGGCCGGAATCAAGCTCAAAGAATGCAAACAAAATTCGGCCTGGAAAGCAAGAAAAATGGCTGGTCAACCCGAGTTGACTCGGTCAACACCCAATTCTGACTTACCCAAAAAGGAAACCCACTATTTATACCTTCTATTTTTGGAAACTTCAAATATACTTTTCGACAAACTTCGAACAAATGTAACTTTCGCGTCGTAAGTCCGATTTCAACAATTCTCACGTCAACAAACTTATCTCGACAAATTCTTCAATTTCCACCCGAAGTCAAACAACTTTGACCAATCCGATAAAAAGTCAACGGTTCAATCCATCACAAGCTTATCCGATTAAATGATCAACGGTCGAAAATATTCATAACTTAATCCTCGTAACTCGGAATAATCCTCCGGAAATTCCCACAAGCTCGAAATTAAATTCTCTACAACTTCCGCGAAGAATACCAAATCAAATTCTCGCCCGATAATTTAGTCGCTAACAAGGCCGCCATATTTGCAGATTACGTCGAAATCACAACAAATCGCGAAACTCGCAAATCAAGTAGATAATCATTCCATCTACGGTTCGGGTCGATCAACGGTCCAAAACGGATCAAAATCACGATTCGGATAGACTCGAACACGAACGGATAAACTCGACAATATACCGAAATTTCAAATATTCATATTATATTCATCAGTAAAGTTTCACAACCCAAGGCCCATCCAACTGTTTACCTACAGATGAAAACATCTCTTCAGCTTTTCCCTCAAGCTTAGTAAAGTTCTAAGCTATTACAAACACTATACTAACAATTATTTTCGATGACAATATGCACTGCACTACAAATATCCCTATCTTATATCATAATTCCCAATATCTATTATCATTACTCTTATGAGATCCCTATTGAATCACATCAAAATGGTAATATGCCACTATATACCAACAACTACAACATACAAATCACACTCAACTCGCAATTAAGCTTTAATAACTCATAGTAGTAAAACACTCCTCATGAATAGAAGAACAAGCACACTCATATACAGAGTGAGACAATTCATCCCCATTTAGAAGCAAATTTCAATAGACTTTAACTTTGGGACCAACTTAGAGCCTAATACCAACATTAACATCTTAAAACATAACATAACCATAAAGACAATGCAGTTGTCGGCGCCAATGGCAAGGAAAATTTTCAATCTGACATAGGCACCATCTAATCCATATATTAATTCCAATCACTACCCAATGCAAATATACACCAAAAACTATAAAATCAACTAAACGGATCAAAGCTACACCAAAGATTCTGGGTTTGGGTTAGCCAGAGTGGTAGAAAAAACAAAATGGATCTTACCTTGGTTGACGGCTATGAAGGTGCGGCGGTGGGTCGGTCAATCGAATTGTCGATTGAGAGGCCGAGAGTCTGAAAAATTAACAGATTGAAGGTACAATGATTAAATGAAAAAAATATGAAATCAAAAAAGAGAAAGAGGTTGAAATGAGCCAGTGAGACACCAAAATCAAGAGAGAGAAAGAGTTGCGATTTCAAACCTGGTTTTCAAATTTGTGGAGTCCGCAATGATGGAAATGGCGGCGGAGAAAGCCCTTCACTTTCGGCGGCTGGCGCCAGACCCATGTTGACACAGTCTGATCGGCGTCTTTATTTCTTAGCACTCATCCCCTGACTCACCTTCCACAAATCACCCATGATATCCCACACTCTCATAGCAGAGAATCACACCCTCATATATGTGATTCTGCTCCCAATATAAACATCCCATGTAGGTTCGTGATAAGTTTTCCTATCATCTTTATCTCTTATCGTATTCACTATACATGACATAACTCTCTCGTTTTATTTGAATTATTTTTATTATTACTATCTCCGACAAACAGAGGGCCAAGGGGTTCCGGTGAGGATAGCGTACAAAATGAAGTATAATCCATACATAAGGCATTTTCAGCATTCATTGGTTAAAAATAATGAAGCAATGTGGGTTTTTCTTCAAAAAATAAACAAAACAGTAAAAGAAATAATAACAAAACCCATATAAAAATTTTGCTATCGTTGAATCCATTTCAAACTTCTTCAAAAACCCAATCTAGAATCAGTAAAAGCAAACAAAAATCGGTACATTGTCAAGACTGAGCATCTATTCATAAATAATAAATTTATCAAGTTTCTGCTAGATTTGAAATAGTCTTAGCCTTGGATTCAAACAATCTTTGCCTTTCATAAGACATAGACTCATGATAAGAAAATCATAAGTACTATCGTTAAACAATACTAACCAACCTAACCACAGTTGCTTTAATTCTAGTTCTATACACAAAATCAAATATTACTTGCGACAATTTATTTAGCGGCTTTCATTTTTGGGAAAGATGAGTCCGAAAAAAAAATATATATATCTTCAAGA
The DNA here is from genome assembly GCA_946800695.1 of Geum urbanum. Taxonomy (NCBI): domain Eukaryota; kingdom Viridiplantae; phylum Streptophyta; class Magnoliopsida; order Rosales; family Rosaceae; genus Geum; species Geum urbanum. Next base: position 11,992,644 of record OX327008.1, on the reverse strand, counting down.
GTTCAGTCAGACCTCAAAACAACAGATTCATACCTTCAAGCCATCTTTGTTATTCTTCAAATCAACGTCAAGAAAACAATCCAGTACTTCCTCCAACCTATAACCAAAGCTATGATCAATTTACACTAAACAAAAATAAACCAATTATAATAACAGTAATATACTAATTTTAAACTAATTTTAATCGATGACCAACTTGATTCGATAAGCCTTATCTTCTCTAGTAGAGGAGATACAATACTACAGTTTAGTTACTACACAATCATGCTTGACCAAGCAATCACGGTAACTTATAAAATGCCTTAGATAGAGGGAGATAAGATAATCAAAATATGAATAGCACACATGCCAAATAAAAAAACCCAATTTCAACATTAAAAAATCATGGTTTGACCAAGCAATCAAAGTATACCTTCCCTGATATATTTACTGGACTGTGGAAAATGGAAACTGATACTGCTTCACCAAATTCCTCCTTCAATAAAACCTGTAAAAAGGTTGTGAAGGACGTTAAAAGCTTCAAGAATGATATGAACAAATCTACTATGTAGTTTAAATTCTAGAAGTAAATCCTCTATAAAAAAAATATAATAATACTGAGCATATCAATATGAGCTTATATCAATAATGTCAGATGATGAAAGTAGCAAGTTGGTCATGCAATACAAAGCTGATGACAGACTTCCCTATCATTAAGCTATGAGGTTAGATGATATAAACGTATAAAAAGAAATCCTTGAAGATGGTGTGGTGATATTTGATGAACATTCTTTCCAAAAGTTTGTCTTTTTGGATTATTACTTGGATATAAATAATGTATTGAATTTTTTTGACCTTTGTGATGCTTTTTCTTGTCATTTATGCTTGAAATCAGAAGCTAAACAGACCAATAACCAATTTTATTAGAAAACAGATACAGAAGCTGACCATTTTTTCTATCAAGTTTTAAAAGGTGGGATACTGTAATACCCGTGTCAAACATGATAAATCAATATCAGTCAGGGTTACGTGCTCATTGTTCTAAAGTAAAACGTTTTCAGGCTTCAAATCCCTGTATATTATCCCTGCAAGAAAAAAACAAACAGAAGATCAATACATTAGGCCAGGCTGAAGATGAAGCATAATTTATCACTACAAACTTGATTTACAAAAGTGTATCAGCAACTTAATTAGGAACAAGTATTCTTGTTTCACATCCATTTATCCTTTATATGGACAGATTTATGGAGACAAACACACATATATATATGAGTGATGCAAACAACTTACTCTGATAGCGAAGATGCTCCAAGGCTACATCTGCCTCTGCAACATAAAATCTACATGATCAACACAACACAACATATCAGTTAGTCATTCTCAAGAATCCGAATAATCAAATAGTTCAAGAGTAATGATAACCATAGGTATCCCCAATATCATAGCAAACTTCCAGTTGTTGATGACCTATCTACATTACTATTACTAATATCACATATTATATCTCACTGAACCTTCCTTCAAGTACTTCGTTGGTTGTCTATCCAAAAGCAGGAAAAGCTCGCCACTAGGTAGTAATCAGTAATCAAGCAAACATGTGATTTTTTTCGCAGAGTATACAGGGGCAGGGAAGATTTAGTAAGTCCATTATGTAAATGAAGACTATCACAAATGATGCATGACACCTCCCATAGTAGTAACTCATTAAATTTTACTGGAATAAGTGTGAGTTTCTAACGTTAAATGAAGCATCCAATGGAGGAAGAAAAAGGTGATCCAACATGTCAACAATCTCTCTCTCTCTCAACACCTGCATGAAATAATGAAAGGAGTTATGATATAGAAAGGATTGGAAATGGCACGTTTTATTCAACCCGAAAGCAGCTTTGAACTCTTGAATTAATACCTTATTCTGATTAAGCATAATACTCTAATCTATAGCTTTCATGGAAAAGTACTAATCGGTTCCACCTAACTGTACCAAATGCACACTGCCAGTGTCACCTAATCCCAAGGGTTTTATAGGCCTAAAATGTTTCAATCCTATCTGTTATCCGCTCTCTAGAATCTGCAATATCAAAAGTTACTTTGATCAACAATCTATATGGAAGATGCAAGCGTTCAAGAAACATCAAAACAATAATTAATACCTTTTGAATAGCTCTCCAAGGGGGGCTATCCATTCTATGAGGCTTTGAATTAAAACCTTTGAATGATTCATCCATAGATCCTCTGGTTTCTGAAATAAAATAAAACTTCGGTTACATTTTGTAAACATTAAAGATCTAGAAACCATATTGGCATCAAGAAGTTTTTTTGCTGCTTCACTAACATTTACTCTAGTTTCTTTGGCCTGAGTAACATATCACTTAAAAGTTTTTAGCTGAAGAACTTTCATAGCTTTACGTAGAACCAGGTATAAGTGCATAATGTACATTTCATACCACTTTTTCACACTCTTTTGCTGTAACTTTAAGAATGGAGTTCTGGAGTGGCTCAATGTGCTGACTTCCATCTTCTCCCTATTCAAATAAGCAATTCAAAGGGCATATGTAATTAGTTTGTCATTATTTTTTCATAGGCTTTCTGATACAAAACAACAAATTATTAGCTCAGTACAATAAACAATACAACTGGGATTTGGGTGATTACTAACCCAAGTCAACACCTTAGGAACCCAGACGTTGTAACGATGATCGAAAGTAGATCGATCCCAAATTTCAATAATCACAAAATTGAAGAAGAAAGGGTACAAACCTGAAATCAGTAGCGGCAAGGGTTAACCGAGATGCAAACTATAGTCAGAAATCATCGCAAGAGCAAAAGATGTGAGAGTTGAGAGAGAGAAGATCGACAAAGATGAAAGTGGCAGTAATATGAGAGAGTGCATGACCCAAAACCCAGAAAAATATATCAACATATTGTTGGAGTTGGAAGCTTTGCATTCATGGCTTCTTAGATTGAGAGATCGAGAGAGAGAGAGAGAGAGAGAGAGAGAGAGAGAGAGAGAGAGAGAGAGAGAGGGAGAGAGAGGGAGAGGGAGGAGCGAAAGAGACAGCCCATCGTCCACAGGATCCACACGTACCAATTATACAGTAAAACTCCTGCACGTGCCAATTGTACAGTAACCCACCTTTGTTATATAGGAAATTGATGACCAGAGACTCCTTTTTCTTTAGTATCTGTACGTTATATACCACCCACCACCCCAGAAAATCAAACTAGTTCTTGAGAAAAATTCCTATACACTAGAAATCACTTATCTCAATATGTCATAACAAATGGTGCCATGTCAAATGACATAAAATAAATATAATTTATTTATTTTCTCACTTATCAAGTGTACTGCAATTTTAAAAAAGAATCATAAAAAAAATATTTCACGAAAAGAGGGTTTGATTGTACTTACATTACTACCATATGAGTGCCATCTTATAACCTCAGACAAACAAAGGCTCCTACTCCCCACCATAATCTGCATCCAAAACGAAGAGAGTTTCTGGCACACTGCGTTCTCCAAAGTCCAAACATATCATTAATATCGACATCCACCAATCATTTTTGGAGCATAGCAGAGATGCATTTAAGAGTAACTTGATAGTTTCACCACCAACTAGAATTTTCTTGCTGACAATTACCTATGTAGGTAGAAAATAGAGCACGTTGAGTGAACATAGAACTTTACTGTTCAACTTTGCGATCAACTGAAGTTCCAAATCCACATATGAGAATAGTTTGAAAATCAGTAATAATTTATCGTGTCGCAGGCTTTCGTGTGGCAGGCCCATACAGGGTTCGTAAGTAGAGTTTGCCATTCTAGTACATCATCGTGCTCCTTTAACTAACAAAACCATGCCGATTAAAGCCTGCGACATGAAAGAACCTTTCAGAACTCAGAAGGTGGCACAATGATTTAAAGCAAGCCTTCAAGAATTCAAACGGAGGATCTAATTGGGTTCAAGCTCTTACTGAAAGCTAAAAATAACAAATTCATTCATTCATTAAACTGAAAAATAACTGAACCAATGAAACGATCAATGCGGAGAATTCTATCCATAGGAAGACAGTAACAATGATACTGCCATGTGATTTTGAGTGTAATTTTGCCAACTTCCAGTCATTCTATGAGAATCAAGAGCACCTTGTTGAGACACCACATTTCCGCAATTCTACACATTTTTGCCAACAACTAAATTCACTTGGAATCCCATTAGCCAATTGTCAGAATGATCTCTGATGACACCTCCAACTCCAATCTAACCACTACAACTTCTAGATCCATCAACATTCAACTTAATCCAACTATTAGGAGGCTTCATCCAACTATACATGGTTGTGCACAATTTTTTTGGATTAGGACAGGCTAAAGATCTCTTCCACTCATTCACAGCAACCTTTATGATAGACACAGGCTCAGTAGGCAAAGAGAAATGTGGATCAAAAACCACCTTATTCCTCCATTTCCAAAAACCCAACATACAGTCATAAACAAGTCACACAATCTGATCCCATATTCTCCAATAGTATGACAATTTAGTTTAGCAATAATCCAACTATCCCAATCCAAAGTGAAAGATGAGGCAATGCAATGCAGCTTAGATAGAGTTCCAAGCCTGAACTGCAGTATTACAGTTCCTGAAGAGATGCAGAAGAGATTACTCCTCAAGTTTATACACTGGGCATGTAGCATCCACAATCATGGCTACTAACTCTTTGAACATTTGTTAACAACTTCTTGTGTAAGACCGACCATATAAAAGTTTTTTGCTTAGGGGGCACCTTGAGTTTCCACACCTAACTCCAAATGGGATTAACTCAGTAAAATCAGACAAAATTAGACAAAGAATTTTAAGCTGACTTAATAGAAAATATGATATTAGATGCAGCCCCCCAAATCTGAACATCCTCCCCACCTCTTTCAAATCTAGTAGGAGTATTAATTATTTGCTGAACAATTTCAACAGGAAGACATGACCAAAGTAAATTGAAATCCCATACCCCATCCTTCCAGAATTCACAAACCACAGCTTCCATATTTATCATAGCATCAGGAAATTTATGTTGATAAAGCCCTTCAGGTACTAACCAATCATTAGTCTAGAATTTAATGGTGCAACCATTGCCAATCCTCCACTTCAAATTCTTCCTTAAAATCTCAACTCCAAACATAACACTCTTCCAAGTACTAGAAGTATCAGATGTAGGAGCATAGTCGACATTGAACAAACCATATTTTTTTAAATATCTTTCCCTGTAGATATTAGACCAAAGCCTGTTGTCATTACAGAATAACCTCCAACTGGTTTTGGCTAACATGGCTTGATTCATGCATTTAGTCTTCTTAATTAGAAGGTCTCCCAATTTCTTTGGTTGACAGACAGTGTCCCAATTTACAAGGTTGATTTTCTTTTGAGTCTCAGTGAAATGACCCAACCCCGATTTAGTTTCCTAAAGCGGAATTAAACCCCTTCTGAAAACACGAACTTGCAAAAACCATAGAAATTTCAGCAGAGTTTCACTATAGCGTGGAATTACCATTAACCTGCACTCGAAAACACACTTCCTCCTATGCCACAAAAGCCAAACCGTGGGCACCAATCCCATCCGGATTTCTCAATATCATAACAATAATGTAAAGTAATAAGCAAACCTGTACTTTATAGAAATTCAGGGAAAAACATATAAAAGTATAACATCAGAGTAATCAGAGCGACCTCTAGTGTATATATACAAAAATATACAACAGTAGGCAAAACAAGAAACCTACTGAAAAAGAAAGGTAGCTCGAACATTAAGCCTCCGACTGCGACGTGTGACACCAGAATCCGAACTGCAAACTGGGCATGGAAATCGAAAAGCCCAAGGAAAGGCAAATAATGTCGTTAGAGTGAGTGGACGAAAACAATCATATGCCTTTCACCATTTATATAATATAAAAACAATGCGAGTTCTTAAAATGAATGGAGGTGTCAGGCGAATCTCTCAAGCCTGACGGTGATAGACTAGGCGAATCTATCGAGCCTAGTGGGCACATCAAGGGAATCTCTCAACCCTCGATTTGGACTACCGGTGATCAGCTGAGTAGCCAATGCATCGATGCTAAGTAAATGACATCACCACATAAAATATAAAACAATACCTCCAAAAACAATAAATAATCTCAATAATGTACTGGAAAAAAATACTGAAATCAAGAACTCACTACGACAGTGTAAATAAAAGTCCACTCACAGATAGCACAGCGCGCAAACGCGCTAATCACGAGATCCGGCGGAAGATCCCTCGCCCAACGTACGATCTCGATCCCCTAAATAATCAAAAAATATAACTGATCAAAATCACAATTCATTACTCTATACCACACCTCGGAAACCAACAATTTCTGGAAACATATAACTCAGATACAAAATAATCGACGAAAACCACAAATACTCCACATAAACCCTCGACTTAAAAGCCGGTATCCAAATTAATTCAAAAACCTCAAGGCGATGATCGGGGCGCGATTACGAGCAAAATGACATAAAACTCTTCAAAATCCAAAAAGTCAACACCCTCGCCGCAGCGCCGCCATTAACCGTCGCCGCCGCCGCCGCCGCGGAGTCAACGGTGACGGATTCCGGCCAAACTTTCCAGACCACAAGTATTTTTCAAGCCCAAAAACTTTATCTTCTTCACCGAGACCCAATTCCAAGCCCACCGGCCGAAATTGAGCCCGAAACTCACGGAATCCATTGATTCCGGCGAGCCTCAAACCTCAACCAAACCAAAATCCCTTCAACCAAAAGCTTCACAAGGAGGAGGGGAACCTTTCCCCCCACACCCCCGACCCCAAACATCGCCGGAGCACCTCACCCGATTCCGGCGAAATCCCTAGATTTCCACGAACTCGTTCTCCTTCAAATCGTGATCAATTCAACTCAAATTAAGTTCTAAACCATAGGAAATCAAGAGAGGAAGCTAACCATACCAAAATCAAGGCCGGAGGTGGCAGGAAACGTGAAGTTCGACGGCGAGTCAACAACGTCCGTTTTGAACTCGGTCAACGCGGGTCAATGGTCCCTTTTCTGGTCAACGACGGTCAAACTTCCCGAACAGTGTTTTTCGACAATTTTTCTACTATTCCGATATTTATACTCGCGGCTCGATACGATTGACGGTCCAAATCAAATCACATCCACGTTTCGGATAACTCAAACTCAAACGGATAAACACGACGAAACTACGCGATTTCAAATATTCATAACATATTCCTCGGTTATCGAAACAATTATCTAAAACTGCCCACGAACTCGAAATCACACATACTATAATTCTCGTGAAGAGACTCAACTCAAATTCTCGCCCGATAATTAAGTCATGAACCGAGCCGCCAACTCGATTAATTTACGATAAACTGTGATTACTCGTAAACTCACGGATTAAGCCGATTAACATACTAATTCTGATTCGGGTCGTCACACTTAGAGTCCCCGTACAAGAAATTTCTATTCACAGTGTCCAACTTTTCATATAACTCTATAGGCAAATTAGCAGTGCTCATAGCATATATTGGTATGGCAGATGTGACAGATTGGATGAGGACCAACCTACCAGTAAGACTCAAATTTTTGCACTTCCAACTAGCCAACTTCCCTTGGACTTTATCCAAAATTCCAGCATAAGTATACTTATTGACTCTACCATGAACCAGAGACATTTAAGGTTTTTTTCCCAAATTTGGAATTAGAGGTGATCCAAAAGTTTTGCTGATACTTGAAGCTAGATGCTTATAATTATTAGGAGAGACATAAATGGATAACTTTTCATAACTCACAGCTTGTCCAAAGAGGTTGCAAAAATTATCTAAACAACTCTTGAGAATATATGTTTGGTGATCAAATGCCTCAGCAAAAAACATAAGATCATTAGCAAAGAAAATATGAGAGACCAGTGGACCAGTTTGGGAAGGTTTAATAGCTTTCCAATACCCACCATCCATAGCTGAATGCATGAGGTGAGATAGCTTCTCCATATTCAAAACAAAAATGTAAGGAGATAGGGGATCTCTTTGCCTAATTCCCCTTTTAGCTTTAAAGGAGCTTGTTAATTCTCCATAGAGGGAAATTTGAAAGCTAGTTGAGATCACACAACTCATAATCAGTCTCACCATTGCAGTAGAAAATTGAGCCTCCAATAACTCCTATTCAATAAACCTCCAACTTAGCCTATCGTAGACCTTAGATAATAGACTTTACAAGCTATAAAACCTAACTTCCTAGATGATTTCCTGTATTTAAATAACATTTTAAGTGCAATTAAGATGTTATCTGTGATATGTCTCCCTGGAACATAACTAACTTGATCAGGACTAATCACAGGTCTGATCTTATACACAATGATTTTTGAGATAATGATGTAGACAATGGTTGTTACGACCTGAACCAAAATTATGCACTTATAACTTTATCGCGAATTAGTCGTATTAATTAGGTTAATAACGAATTTTTCGCCGGGCAAGATTTGGATTTGACTTTCTCCACGAGAGTTGTAGAGTATTTCATTTCGAGACCGTAAAAAGTTTTGGAGAATTTTTCGGATAAGGAAGGTATTTTATAATGATTTTTGGAAGTCGGCGTGTGAAAATATTAAAAAGAAAATTATTTTGGTCGGTTTAATCTCGATCGTTAGATCGAGATGAGATTAAATCTACACCATTGGATCAAGTCAGTTGCTTAAGGTTATATAAGGGGAATTTTGGGCCAAACCCAACCCAGAAAACAACTTGGGCTTAACTCATTTCAGCAACTCATGATCACCACCGCGTCGCCTGATCCGACCCGATCGGATTGCCGTTTTCTGGCCACCTCCAATATCCAAACAGAACATCAAGATCGCGACCCCAACGAGGAGAATTCCACTAGACCCCAACAATAGTTGAAGACTTGTGAGTGGAGTTTTATTTTCATACTCGCTAGCAAGTTCATATTTTTATGCATTAGGCTTCACAATATGTTTTAAGAGCGTTTAACTTGGAGGTTTATTTTGTGATGGTTTTATTTAGTTGAATCGATGCCTTCTGTATACGGCTAATCACTGGATAGCTGGTTGGACCAGGTTAGGACAAACACCCTGCTCAACCCAGATTGTCTCGAGTTAAGACAAACACCCTAGACGATCTGATCACCATACTTTTCATATATAAATTAATTCCGAGTGAATGACCACCTCCATTATATTTTAGTTTATGATATTTGAACTCGGATTATTTCACGGAAATCAGCGGAAAGCCATGATACTTCAGTTTTATCAATTTACACAGCTTATGTTATTTTTGTCCACTCACACTAACATTTTATATTTTAATGCCTTTCCCTGGGCTATTTGATTTCAGTCGCCCAGGCTACAGTGTACATCTTGAGAGTGCTTGGTTTCGTCGAAGGCTTTGAGTCCATCAGTCATCTGTTCATCAGTTTGTTCCGGCTCACTGTCATCTTGTATCATATTTTTGTAGAAGTCGCTCTGAATACCAGTTGTATTATGTTTCTTTCTGTGGGGCTAATGTAAATAGTCAGTTACTCATCTAGTCATTGAGTTACTTTTTCTTGTATTTAGAACTAGTACTTTGTAAATATATTTCTAAATTCTTTAGTTGAGTTTCTCGTTTTGTTTATGAGATATGTTGAGAAATCCGGATGGACATCGATGGTCCACAGTCTGTCTTTGGGATTGGTTTATGAAGTTTCATTTTCATGCAAGTTTTTGATTTTTCACAGTTTCAAGGGTGGTTGTGTCAATTTTTCGTAGAATTTCTTAGATTATGGTCAGTTGTTAGGACTTAATTTTAGTTTACTAGCTAAACTATGGTTGGGTCTTTTCAAATTGGTATAAGAGCATTAGGTCACTGATTTTGTAGACTCTTTTGGTCATGTTAGTGCAGACATTTGGGAATATAGAACACTTCCTGGAGGATGGCTCGACCGGCCGGTAGATCCCCATCATACTTCAAGTGTTGTGCATTGTTGGATGTCTAGAGTCTCATAGTCGAGCCAGTTTGTGACTTCTTTCGGTGGGCTAATCTATTTTTCGACTCGTAGGTCATTATACCTTGACAACCATCCCAACGGGATGATACGCAGTCCTCGGTTCAACATATGTATGAATTAATTTCACGCATGATACCAAGACCATGAGAGTATTGTTAGGATCTAATTACCAAGGCTAAGAGGGCATGAGCTATTCCTTTTACTGACTCCCGTGACCCTGAGGCTAGTTAACCCTCATGCAGGAGCATGAGAGTATTGTTAGCTGTCTAGTGGGTCTCGATTTACTCTATTAGTGCCCAAAGATTTCCCTCTATGTAATAAATGTCATAAATGCCATCTCGAACAATGTCAGTTCAGGAGTTTAGTTTGTTTCTGTTGTGGCCAGACGGGTCACTTTGTGAGGGAGTATCTGCCAAGGGACCCCTCAGGTGAATTTTTGGTGCAGAATTCTGGTGGTGGTCAGGGAGCCACTTTCGGGGTTAGAGCCACACTGCCACCCAGACAACCAGTTTATTAGGATCAGAGCCAGAAAGGGCAACCGGGTAGACAGACTGGACATGCCCGACTTTACCATATAACTTTACTAGAGGGCAAGGCATCTCCAGAGGTAATCATATTTTGGTTATGTTGTTTATACTTTAATAGATCCAGAAGCGACACACTATTTTATGTCCATGAGATTAGCTAGCATCAATAATTAATGTACCTGCCACTCCTTTATTAGTGATGTGGCGAGTGATCAGGTAGTTTTAGTTGGGTTAGTTTATAGAGATTGTAGTGTTATGGTTGGAGGTTTTGGGTTGTCTGAGGACCTGATACCTCTTGATGTCGTGGACTTTGATTTGATTTTAGGTATGGATTTTCTGAGAAATCACCAAGTTTTGGTTGATTGTCATTGGAAAGAAGTGGTGTTTAGAAGTCCAGGTTTGCCAAAATTTTTATTTTATGGAGAAAGAAATGTTCATTCATCGTGTCTTATTTCAGCTATGAAGACCAAAACAATGATGCGAAAGTGGTGTACGGCATATTTAGCACATGTTGTTAACACTTGTATTTCCACCCCTAACCTACAGGAGATTATTATGGTCAGGGAATATCTTGATGTTTTTCCTAAGGAACTACCATGTCTTCTTCCAGAAAGGGAAATAGATTTTACGATTGAGCTACTTCTGGGTATAGGTCCCATCGCTCAAAAGCAGTACCATATGGCTTCCACTGAATTGAAGGAGTTATAGGTTCAGCTTCAGAAACTGATTGATAAGGGCTTTCATCTGTCCTAGTGTATCATGGGAAGTTCCAGTTTTATTTGTGAAAAAGAAGAATGGGTCTATGAGATTATATGTCGACTATCAAAAATTGAATCAGGTTACACTGTCTCGTATTGATGATTTGTTTGATCAATTGAAGGGAGCTACAGTGTTCTCTAAGATTGATCTTCGATCAGGATACCATCAGCTTCAGATTAGAGAGTCAGATGTCTCTAAGACCGTTTTTCAATCTTGCTATAGGCACTACGAGTTTCTTGTGATGCTATTCGGTTTGATGAATGTGCCTGCTGCCTTTGTTGCTTTGATGAATCGAGTATTTCAGACTTATATTGATAAGTTCGTCATTGTAATTATTGACGATATCCTGATTTACTCAAAGGATGTGAGATAGCATGCGAGGCATTTACATGTAGTTCTGGAGACATTGAGGAAGTCTAAATTATATGCCAAGTTAAGTAAATGTGAATTCTGGTTGGATAATGTTAAATTTCTAGGCCATGTGATTTTGGCGGATTGAGTTACTATGGATCCTGACAAGATTCAAGCAGTATTGAACTTGAACAAACATGTGAGTGTGCTAGATATCAGAAGTTTTCTGAGTCTTGCTGATTACTACCATCGATTTGTGCAAGATTTTTCACGCATTCCTGCACCTCTTACAAACTCACGAGGAAGGGAGATAAGTTTGAATGATTGGAGGCTTGTGATGAGAGTTTCCAGACTCTAAAGACAAGGTTGACCACAACCCCAGTGTTGACATTATAGAACGATAGCAGGGACATTACTATTTTCAATGCCTCCAAGTTATGTTTGGGTTGTGTGTTTATGCAGCATGGTAAGGTGGTCGCATATGGTTAACAACAGTTCAAACCTCATGAGGTGAACTACCTCACTCTTGATATGGAGTTGGCAGTGATAATTTTCGTGTTGAAAATCTGGAGACATTACTTGTATGGTGCCAGATGTTGATTTTTTACCGATTATAAAAGTCTTACGTACCCCGTCACACAGCAAGAATTGAACTTGAGATAGAGAAGGTAGATGGAGTTGATAAGCGATTATGAGTGCACCTTCGAATATCACCCTGGAAAGTCTGGAGTTTCCTTGTGTCATATATAATTGGCTCTGATACCACTGCTTACGGAGTTGCGAGCCACTAGAACAGTGTTGTATATAGATGAGAGCGAGGATGGAGTTTTATTCACTACTCTGCAACTTCGACTCACTCTTTTAGACAGAGTATGTGAATTGTAGGATTTTGATCCTTCACTTTTGAAACAAAAGGAAGTAGTGCGTGATGGTGGGCCACCAGATTTCACTTTAAGGAGAGATGGGTTGCTAGAATTCAAAGGTAGACTCTGTGTTTTGAATGACGAGGAATTAAAGGGGGAAATACTTGACGAGGCTTATTGTTCAGCTTATGCTATTCACCATATTATTGGTGGCCTAATATGAGAAGGGAGTTAGTGACGTATGTGAGTCAATGCCCTATTTTGCAACAAGTGAAGGTTGAGCGATAGAAACCTTCGGGAAAATTGCAATGGCTAGAGATTCCGGTTTGAAAATGGGAGCATGTCACTATGGATTTCGTATACAAGTTATCTCGTACGTCAAAATTTCATTCAGGTGTTTCGGTGATTGTGGATCCCTATAAAGTCTGCACATTTCATACCATTCCCAGATAAACTTTTGGTGAGCAAGCTAGCTATGTTGTATATGTAGAAGATCGTGAAGCTACATGGTGTGCCTGTATCCATTATCTCAAATCGAGATTCTCACTTTACTTCACAATTCTGGAGAGCGTTATAAGAGGCTTTGGGAACCAAGTTACGATTTAGGACAGCCTTTCACCTCTAAACAGATGGTCTGTTTAGAGAACTATCCAGACGCTCGAGGATATGCTGAGATCTCGTGTGTTGCAAATCTTTGGGAAATGGAATAAGTACCTGCATCTTATGGGGTTTACGTATAATAAAAGTTTTCATTCTAGCATTTGGAATGTCACCATATGAAGCTTCGTACGAAAAACAATGTCAAACTCCCTTGTGATGGAGCAAAGTAGGAGAAAGGAGCCTCATTGGTCTAGACATAGTTTAGGAGACCATAGAGAATGTGCAGATCATTCAAGACAGACTGAAGATCGCTTACGATAGACAAAAGAGCTATGCAGAAGTTAGATGAAAAGATCTTGAGTTTGAGGTGGGAGATTGGGTATTCCTGAAACTGTCTCCATGAAAAAGGGTGGTACGATTTGGGAAGAGTGGTAAGCTCTAACCACGTTATATCGAACCTTATTAGATTATAGAGCGTGTAGGTGCAATAAGTTATCGTTTGGAGTTACCATCAAAGTTGGCCTGAGTTCATGATGTATTCCACGTGTCTATGTTACGGAAGTACATTCCTAATCCCTCTCATGTCATTCATTATACCTTAACAAATTCTACTACAGGAGGATTTAGTTTATATAGAGGAAGCAGTGGGGATTCTTGAGCGTATAGAGCAGGTTCTCTAGTACAAAACCATACCCTTAGTAAAAGTTTTGTGGAACCAGAGTAGCATATGAGGTAACAGTACCCTCATCTTTTCTAGCAGGTATATAAATTTTGAAGACGAAATTTTTGTCAGGGTGGTAGATTGTTAGGACCCAAACCAAAATTATGCATTTATCGAATCTTATTAAGCTTTATAACGGATTAGTCGCATTAATTAGGTTATTAAAGATTTTTTTACCGGGCGAGAATTTGACTTGACTTTCTTCACGAGAGTTGTAGAGTATTTTATTTTGAAACCGTACAAATTTTTGGAAAATTTTTCGAATAAGTGAGATTTTTATTTTTTTTTATTTTCAGAAGTCGGCACGTAAAAATATTTTTAAAAAAATATTTTTGGTCGGTTTAATCTCGACCGTTAGAGCGTGATGAGATTAAATCTGGACCATTAGATCAAGTTAGCTGCTTAAGGGTATATAAGGGGAATTTTGGGCTAAACCCAACCCAGAAAACAACTTGGGCTTGACCCATTTCAGCTACTCGTGACCCGCGTCGCGCCACCCCACCAGCCCCTATCGGATAGCCATTTTTCTACCACCTCCATGATTGAAACAGGACATCAAGATCGCGACCCCAAAAAGGGAAATTCCGCTGGACCCTAGCAGTAGTCGCAGACTTGTGAGTAGACTTTTATTTTCATAGTCGCTAGCGAGTTCATATTTTTATGCATTACGCTTCACAATATGTTTTCATAGCGTTAAATTGGAGGTTTATTTTGTGATGGTTTTATTTAGTTGCATCAATGCCTTTACTATATTGCTGATCACCAGATAGTCGGTCAGATGGGGTTAGGACAAACACCCTACACGATCCCATCACCTTACATTTCATATATACAGTCGTTCCGGGTTAGGGCAAACACCCTGAATGACCATCTCCATTGTATTTCAGTTTATGATATTTGAACTCGGTATATTTCACGAAAATCAGCGGAAAGACATGATACTTCAGTTTTATCGAATTAGGCAAATTATGTTATTTTTGTCCACTCACGCTAACGTTTATATTTTAATGTCTTTCTCTGGGCTCTTCAGTTTATGTTGCCCAAGATGTAGTGTAGATCCTAAGAGTGCTTAGTTTCATCGAAGGCTTCGAGTCCATCAATCATCTCTTCATCAATAGGTTCTGGCTCACTGTCATTGTATCATATATTTGTAGAAGTCGCTCTCAATACCAGTTGTATTATATTACTTTCTGTGGGGCTCATGTAGCTAGTCTGTTACTCATATATTCATTGAGTTAGTTTTCCTTGTATTTAGAACTAGTACTTTGTAAATGTATTTCTACATTCTTGAGTTAAATTTCTGGTTTTGTTTATGAGATATGTTGAGAAATCTGGATGGACATCGATGGTCCACGGTCTATCTTTAAGATTTGGTTTATGAAGTTTCAATTTCATTTAGGTTTTTGGTTTGTCTCAGTTTCAAGAGAGGTTATGTCAAAAGTTTCGTAGAATATTTTAGATTATTATCAGTCGTTAGAACTTAATCTTAGTTTACTAGCTAAACTAGGGTTGGGTCTTTTCAGTGGTACATAGGCTAATAGGCTTGAAGTTAGTCATATGTTGTGGCCCTTCAACCTTAAGAATAAGTGCAATGATTGTATGATTGAGGCCAGTAGGAACACTACAACACTCAAATGCCCCTTCTAACAGTAGGCACAATCTCATAACAATATAAATTCCAGTGATTTTGAAAGAAGATTCCAGAAAAACCATCATATCTATGTACTTTTAACCTTCCTGCCTCAATCCAAAGCCTTCTGAATTCCACTGATCCTTGCCAAAAGGTGATTTTTTTTTCTCTTAAAAAAATGGCCACATGTCCCATAATCCCATCTAGAGAAAGCAGTAGCAAGCTGCTTTAACTTCTTAGCCAAACTCCTATTGGCAGCAAGCCAAGAATTTGTATCAAAATCCTTATAATTTGCATGTGATGACCACATAACCTGATGTCTAAAAGGCATGTTTTTCTTTTCCAACCAAACATTTGACCTCAATTGCAGCAATATTGGACAATGATTTGATCTGGTTTTAGCCAAGTGCCTAACAAAAGCTTCAGGAAAGAGAGCTCTCTAATTACTGCAACAAAAAGCCTTGTTTAACCTCTCCTTCACTCTTTTACTAGTCCAAGTAAACTTAGAGCCACTAAATCCAAAATCTATCAAAGCATAACTATCAACCCAACTCCTTAGGCCTTCAAATCTACCAGTGAGAGGACCACAATTCTTGTCACTCTCAATCACTAACTCATTAAAAGCTCCTATCACAATTCCTGGATTACCAGCATTGGCCCATACAGATTCTAAATGTGGCCACAAGTTGGCTTTGACATTAATATTAGGGTTGGCATATATAACAGATAAAATCCAAGGAGTAATACCATTCTTCACAACCTTCACAGATATGGACTAAAAATTGGAATCGATGTGTTAGTGTGTGATCCCATAAACACACAAATACCGCACACTTAGTCACTACAAACGGGTCAACACAGCTTAGACGAAACGAAAGACAACAATACAGGCTTCAAACTTTAAACAAGGGACCAACACCATCCGAAAGTCCACGCGTTCGGTACAACAAACGGAAAGTACCAGGACATGCAATGAACAAGAGACAGGATCCCACATCGAAGAACAACAAAAGACTCCATACTCAACTAGCAATATAAGCAACACATTTATGATAGATACAAGGTACGCCCGTTACTCTACCAATACTACTGTTACACTTCATACATTCTAACTAGAGCGTTGGAGAGTCGAAGACAGGAACACCCCGTCAAGATTCCTAAACACCCATTTGGTATATTATTCTTAACAGCATGTAAATGACAACATATGCGTGATAGTCCAGATCACCCGAAATAGCTCCATATGATCTTTTGCTAAAAGTCCCTCACGGAATTTGGTAGAAACAATTTGTGCCGTCTTTGGGAAGCGAGCAATGGTAAACCACGTACAAACCCTTAAAAAAGAAGAAACCCAAAAACCAAACCTGGCAACATAAATGGCAGCAGAACACATCACACCCAAAAGTCAGAAGACAAGAGACGCACCAGTAAACACGATCAGCAACATCAACGACTTAACGGAGGATGAGGCGGCAGCCCACCTCATGAAGGAACTCCAAACGACAAGAACCGAAAGAGATAGGAATGCCAAGCCCGACAGCGATTCGAGAAACGACTTAACGCGTTCATAAAAAGCCAGGAGACCCAATGCGATGTGCCGGGATCGACAAAGGAACCAAGGGCAGGCAGGCAGGTCATCAGAATCAACCAGCCATGGGGACTGCGAAACAACTAACTTTCGGGACCACCTCCACCCTGAAAGAATACAAGAATACGATGACGAGGAACCAGTTGCGACAATCGAGGATACCATGCTTCGACGGATGGAAGAAATGGAGGCCGAAATCACATCACTCAAGAAAAGCATTAACACTGGGCCAAAATGGATGTACACTCCCTGCGTAAGCCCATTGTCGGACGATATCATAGCACAGGGTAGGGACCCGTATTCCAAAACCGTCAAGATCGGCAGATTCAACGGGAAAGGAGACCCACGAACACACATCGACGAATATCAATCCGCCACCGCAGATACCCGGTATTCGAACGCAACCCTCTGTATCTTGTTCCAAGAAATGCTTATGGAAGAAGCACGAAACTAGTTCTACGAGGTGCCCACGGGATCCATCCACTCGTTCGAGGAGCTAAAAGAGTGCTTCCTTAAATGGTACCGGCTGTAGGGCAAGTACAACACTGCCAGCACGCTTCTGAAGATCCGTCAGGAGGACAATGAAAACCTATCTGGCTTCATCAATCGATAGAAAGCCCTTGCGAACACATGCAGGAACCTCGACAATAACGTGGCAAAAACGGCGTTACTGGAGAACCTGACGGGAACCCCTTTCATGGAGAAGTTGGTCAGAAAAGACCACATCGGGTATGACGAGGTCATCGACCTGATCGTCCAATAGGCACTAGCTCCACCCTCGAAAACACCCTACACACACAATCACCCACCATCCCCCCATATAGCCAAAAGCCCACCACCAAAAACACTGCCCGAATTAACCTTCCGTAAACACGAGAGTCACTACCGCAAACATAAAAACAACAAACAGTACCGGCAAGCGCAATGCGGATGGGAACGACCACCCCGACAAAACCCACAACCACCTGGCAAGGGAAATCGAAGGACTACACATGGAGGGAACGCTAATCTTCCAAAAACCAAACACCAAATGACAGATCACAAACATACGAACAAGGGGTACCATCAACAACATCTCAGGAGGGAAGCGGAAGCCCGAGTGCCTACGTGAACGAGAAGAACCGTGCCCAAGGGACGTATTCGCAATACACCCCGGAAATCCGCCAAAGGCAGGCAGGAAGGACTGGCCTACAATCACTTTCTCTTATAATGAAGAAGAAGGCAACCGGAAAAGCACACTCTCATTCGTCATTGACGGAATGGTGGATCAATATCTGGTCAAGCGTGATTTGTGTTCGTGGAGCACTTTCAGTTGCTGTTTCGGTGGCCAGGAGGGTCACGTTACGAGGGAGTACCCTCAGCCAGCTGTGTTTGAGGTTCGACAGTTCAGAGTTCGCGAGGAGATCCTCATGTTGTACCTGAGGTTTGACCAATGTAGCCTTTTGATGAGTTAATCAGCAATGTCGCTATTGACGTGGGCGGCTAGTTGGGCATGTTGGAGTTCGTGCCATGACCTTATTTGAGGACAGACTTTTCTCCGAGGTTACTATTGTTTGATATCCATGGCTATTTTACCTGCATCTCCACTTCCGAGGTTTTGGAGAGTGTTGCATCCATCCGGAGGTTGCGAGATCCTTGTTGGAGGATATGGCTTAGTCGCGGATCTGTTATAGCTTGATATCGTGGATTTGGTGTGTTTATGAGTATAGACTTACTGACGATGCATTTGGCTGTGTTCATGTGCCTTGAGAAGGAGGTTGTGTTTCGACGACCAGATTTCCCCGAGATGCTGTTTCGCGGTGATGGTTGAGCGGATGGTGGAGACAAGTTGTGTTGTTTTCTTAGCTCATGTTGTGGATACTACGGTTGCTGTGTCCGACATTGGTGACATTGAGGTGGTTCCAGAGGTTCCAGGTGTGTTTCGGAGGAGTTACCAGGTGTCCCTCCAGTTCGGGAGACCGACTACACCATTGAGCTTGTACCAGGCGCTGGACTCATTTTACCGGCATCTTGTCATTCGGAGCCAGCGGAGCTGATGGAGCTACAGTTTCGACTCCAGGAGTTGCTGGAGGAGGTTTCAGGAGATTTCAGGCGACCCTGCGTATTTGCGTGGTGTGCTCTTGCATTGTTTGTACGGTTGTTGGATGGTTCGACGAGGTGGTGCATTGACTACCGGAAGCCTGATTCGCTTCAGAGGAGAGCGAGTATCCTCCACTTCGGATTGACGAGTGGTTTGTTCAGCTCACGAGAGTTTCAGTCTTTTCGAAGATTGATTTCAGGTTCGGATACCATCAGTTGGGGATCGATGAGTCGGATGTGGTCTGGATGACTTTCGGATCTCGGTGCGGGCATTAGGAGTTTTTGATCTCGCTGTTTGGTTTACCAATGCCCCGTAGATCGTGTGGACTTAATGGACCATGTGTTCAGACGATTCTGGACAAGTTGCGGTCATCTTCGTCGGCAATATCCTGATTTACTCCAAGAGTGTGCGCCAGCACCTGATGCAATAGCGAGTGGTTTTGTGGACTTCGCGAAATGATCAGTTATTTGTGAAGGTCAGTCAGTGTGAATCTTGATCGCTTAGCGTGAAGATTTTGGGCTGTGTGATGTCAGCCAAGGGAGTTGGCGTGGATCCTGACCAGTTAGAAGCCGAGTTGGTTTGGGGATTGCCCTATTATTGTATCAGAGATCGGGAGTCTATTGGGTTTGGCAGGCTTGTACCGACGGCTTTGTGCAGGATTTTCCCCGGGTTGCCACTTCACTTTCCGGATTGACAAAGAAAGTGTCAAGTTCAAGTGGTTCGATGCATGCGAGGAGAGTTACTCCTGCAGGATTGTTGACCGTTGCTTCGGTTTTGATCTTACCTGACGACCGCGACAAGTTCGTGGATTATGGTGATGCATCGAGGTTTGGATTTGGTTATGTTTTGATGTTGTGTAGCAGAGCGATGGCTCATGATTCAGGCGGTGGAATCTTATGTAGCTACGTATCCTGTGTATGGTATTGGGTGTAGCTGTCCTTATGCTAGCATCAGAGAGTTGGAGACACTACTGCTATGCCGTGCAGCGCAGTGTAGGACGTACACTGATCACTTGAGTTTCATCCACTTGCGTTTTCGGCCAGATTTGGGCTTGAGGCAGTGTAGATGGATGAGGTCGACTCACGACTGTGGCTGCACCTTTGAGTTTGTTCGGGAAAGGCTAGAGGTTGTGTTTTGACTATCCAATTGGGATGTTGTTGCTGATGCATTCAGTCGGAAGTCGGAAGCTTCAGTGTTTCATGTGAGTGTGTGGCTTGAGTTTCCGTGTTAGCCGAGTTGTGCGTTACGGAAGCTGAGTTAGTGTGTGATGATGTTGAGGCTCGAGGTTTCACGCACAATTGGCACTAGTGGTGCAGAGATGTGTCTGATACTTCGAGATTACTACTCGTGACGCAACATGAAGAGCAATGTAGCAGTTTGTGTGTGCAGATGCCACATTTGTCGACTGGCGATGGCTAGGAGGCAGAGACTTGCCGAGAAGTGTCAGCCATTGAAGATTTCCAGTTAGACGTGGCGATTGTTGCTGTGTTTGTGTGTGTTTGTATGCACTTTGGTTTATGATACCAATTGTCAGACCATTGTGGACCATTTGACGAACTTAGTACATTTCTTTGTACTTTCGGGAAAAGATTTCAGTGGCAGGCTGGCATAGTTGTGTTTGACGGAGGTTGTCCATCTACGTGGTGTACCTGTGTCCCAGATCGCTGGTCGAGGTAATCAGCTACGACAAAGTGTTGGCGAGCTTTGGGGACCAGATTACGAGTTAGTGCCGGTTCTTATCCTCAGATTGACGGGCGATCTTTGAGGGCTATTCAGACCTTGGAGGGCATATTGTGGACCTCGGTATTGCAGTTCCGGAGGATTTGGGACCTGCAGTTTCAATTGTTCGAGATTGCATGCAGTACTGGTTAGTTGACCACTTTGATTTTGACGTTGCTTGATGTCGATTTGAGATACGATGTTGTACTCCATTGTGCTGGAGAGAGTTTGGTTTGAGTTTGAGTTGATATTTGATTCTGATTTTGTGGAATGTGCTACCACAGATTGTCAGATTAGCGGAAATGGATTGATAATTGCTTGAGTCTGATATTTGAGCTATGTTGATATGAGTGTGTGAGTTATGTTGATGTGTGTAGACTGAGTTGCGACATGCCATGTTGTTTGATCCAGATGTGGCCATAGGCAAGTTTATGTTGTGCCGTATAGTTCGGCATCGCCTATAGTGTTGGCCTTTGTGTGTGTTGTGTTCCGTGTGCCGGAACTATGTTTCAGGTTTGTTATGTGTTATGTACCCTATCGGTTCCTTATGCATGAACACTTGGCGATTGTGTGGAGCCAGTTCAGATTTGTGATTTGAGGGTACAGGGATTTTAGCACGGAGCTATCTCCTATTGTGGAGTCAGTTGTCAGAATTATTCAGTTGACATTATCACTGGAGAGTTGAGCAGTATGCAGAGGCAGTGCTCCTATTTTTAGTCGACAGACTCGGAAATTTCGAGGTCGAAATTTTTTTAAGGGGGGTGGATTTGTGACGACCCGGACCAGAATCACCAGTATGATCAGCTTGGTTCGTGAGTTACTGCGTAATCGCAGGTTTCCGACTGATGATTTAATCGCCAGGTTTGATAACGACTTAATTATTGGCCGAGAATTGGAGCTGGGTCTCTTCTCGAGAGTCGTTCTACGTGTGATTTCGAGTTCGTGGGCGGTTCCGGATCGTTATTTGGACGACCGATGAATTAATTATGAATATTTGAAGTTTCGTTGAAAACAGATTAAAATGGTGATGCTCATAACGACTAAATTACCGGACGAGAATTTGGTTTCGGCTTCTTCACAGAAGTTGTTCAGAATTTAATTTCGAGTTTGTGGGAACTTCTGGAGTATTATTTTGAGGTACGAAGATTAAGTTGTGATTATTTCCGATTGTTGATTATTTAGTCGATTTAAATGTGTTGGTTTGAACAGTTGACTTTTTATCCGATTGGTCGATGTGTTTGACTTCGGGTGATAATTGATGAACATGTCGAGACGAGCTTGTGGCCGCGAGAATTATCGGAATCGGAATTACGACGAGGAAGTTACGTGTATTTGAAGTTTATTGAAAATGGTGTTTATAAGTTTCTATTTTTGGAAAGTCTATATATAGTAGTTACCTTTTTGGGCAAGTCAACACTTGCTATTTTAGGGGTTGACCGGGTCAACTCGGTGGAGGAGAGTTTGGCGACGGGGTCCACGACGGCCACGGCGGTGGCTCGCCGTCCGGCAACCCCATGGCTCGGGATGGGTCTCGTTTGCTTCGTCTCAGTCCCTTGATGGTGACTCCGGCCTCCTTTCACGGCAAGGCTCCCCGGAGAGAGAGAGAAATCCGGCCAAAAATGGAGGAAAATTTGGTGATTCGGGTTCAATGTTTTAGGCCGATTCGAGCTGCAATTTTGAGTGGGCTTTGAAGCTCTCCTCACCTACATGCTACCATGTAAGTTTGGTGATCTAATTTTGATTGTGGATGGAGAATTTTGGATTGGAAAATTGTGTGAACATTCGGTTTTTCATGGAATTGACCTTGTTAGAGTGAGAATTGGCCTTCGATGCAGTTGACAAAGTTGCTCAGTGGGTGATTTTACATAGAATAGATGTTGCTCCGCCGTGAAATTTTCCGGTCGGGTGGCAGCGCCGCCTTGGGCAGTGGTCAACGGCGGTCAACGGTCAAAGTTTGACTTTTTGGACTTTCGACAAGTTGCATGTCATTTCACTCGAAATAGCACCCCGATCGCAGTGGGGAGGTTCGTTTTTCGAGTTGAGCGTCCGAAAGTATGGTGAGGTGTTCGTGATAGTTCGTTTGGCGAGGGACTTTCCGCCGGATCACGGGTTAACGCGTATCGCGTTACGCTAGTCTGGGAGTGGACATTTCTTTTCACGGATTGATTGCGAGTCTTTTATTTATGTTTTACGAACTTGAGCATGCAGTTTGATTATGGTTTTACGAGCATGTGTTTTACGATTATACATATACGGATATGCGTATACGAGTATACATACACTTATATGTTGTTTCATGCATTTGCATCGAACTGTTATGATTTGATTTTCACAGAGTACAGTCGTAGTTTATGAGGTTGTATCGATAACTGCATCCCGGCTGATCCCCGAGGATGTTTACCAGCTAGAATCACGTGTGGGCTAGGGACCCCGTGGTTCTGAATCACGTGTGGGCTAGGGACCCCGTGGTTCCGACTGTGCTACTTCAGCTAGGATCACGTGTGGGCTAGGGACCCCGTGGTTCTGACTGTGAGATTTTTCGTGCATGCTGTGTTTACGAGTTGGAGTCAGTGTCTCCTCGTATACTATTTGGTTTGATTTAATTATGTTTCGACTCGCATATGTTTTATAACATATATTACTTGGTGAAAGACATTTATTTTCGTCCACTCACTCTAACGGTTTTCATGTCTTTCCCCTGGGCTTTTCGGTTTCCGTGCCCATTTTGCAGTTCAGGCTCTGGTGTCGCACGTCGTGGTCGGAGGCATAGTGCTCGAGCTACCTTGTTTCTTCCAGTAGGTTTATTGTTCTACCTACTGTGGTATACTGATATGTTTATACATTAGAGGTCGCTCTGAGTAATCTGTTGTTTATGTTATACGATTTTACACCGGATTTCAGTAAAGTACTATTATATTTATTGTTTTACTTTACTGTTGATATATTGAGAAATCCGGATGGGATTGGTGACCACGGTTTGATTTTTGTGGCATAGGATGAAGTGTATTTTCCGCGTGCAGGTAATGGTAATTCCACGTTAGTAACGAAACTCTGCCAAAATTTCTACGGTTTTTGTTGGTTCGTGTTTTCGAAAGGGTTTGACTCCGGTTTATGGAGCTAAATCGGGGTTGGGTCCTTTCAATGTGTTATACAATTATGCCTATACCCGTATATATTACGTATATGCATTTATTTATTGCATTATACATTTGCATCAAACTATTTATTATTTGGTTTACACAGAGTACAGTCTCAGTTTATGTTGTTGTATCGATACACTTGCATCTCGGTTGATCCCCGAGGATGTTTACCGGGGGAGGGGGGGCAGACCTCTGACTTGAGGCCTTTTAGCTAGAATCACGTGTGGGTCTGGGATCCCGTGATTCGGATTGTACTAGCACGGATGTGTCCATGTGCGACCCCGTGGGATTTTTAC
Source organism: Geum urbanum (assembly GCA_946800695.1). Classification (NCBI taxonomy): domain Eukaryota; kingdom Viridiplantae; phylum Streptophyta; class Magnoliopsida; order Rosales; family Rosaceae; genus Geum; species Geum urbanum. Next base: position 11,968,366 of record OX327008.1, on the reverse strand, counting down.
ATGCATGCTCAGTACGCTGGAGGAGTATGAGTTCACCTCGTGTACTTTATTATATTTAATCATCTTGACTCACATATGTTATTATAACATATATCATCTGGCGAAAGACATTTATTTTCGTCCACTCACTCTAACGGTTTTCATGTCTTTCCCCTGGGCTCTTCGGTTTCCGTGCCCAGTTTGCAGTTCAGATTCTAGAGTCTCACGTCGTGGTTGGAGGCTAGTTGTTCGAGCTACCTGTGTTTTTTAGTAGGTTTCTTGTTTCGCCTACTGTTGTATATTTTCTATATATTTACACTAGAGGTCGCTCTGATACGTTCTGATACATGTTTTATACAGTTTTTCCCGGATATACTATATATTACAGTTATGTTTACTGTTTATTACTATTGATATGATATTGAGAAATCCAGATGGGATTGGTGCCCACGGTTTGGCTTTTGTGGCATAGGATGAAGTGTTATTATCCGGGTGCAGGTAATGGCAATTCCGCGTTAGCAGCGTTACTCTGCCGAAATTTTAATAGTTTTTGTTGGTTCACGTTTTCAGAAGGGGTTTGATTCCAGTTTAGGAAACTAAATCGGGGTTGGGTCCTTTCAGTGGGTTTGTGATTCTCATCTTTTCAAGCATTTAATTAAACACTTAATCAAACACGAATACAATTAAAACCCTTCTTTGTAGATGTAGCATTGATAAGTAGGGATCGTTCTTAACCGGGGATTGAGGGTGCATGCATAACTATGCTAAGTTTAAATGGGGGTGCAAGATTTGTTTGTTTAATACCTACAAAATTAAAGACAAAAACGTGGCAATCATACACATAGAGAAACCCTAGGACTCTAACATGCTTCACTCATAGACAAGCAAACAATCAAGAACCCTAGAAACCCTAAACATGCATCATTGCCGAAAAAACCTAAACTAGTTATTTACAAGTGATCATCACATACTAATTACCTAAGCCGATTACTTCTTCTTTAAACAAGTTCTACGAAATTCATAGCACAAATTAAAACACATACACATGCTTACATCGAATTAGAGAGCAACCAAATCATCTAGTTAACTTCCTAACTCAATTTTATCTTGATTAATTCGGTGGAACATGCTAGGGTGAACCAAATCATCTAGTGTCATCCTAAACAAGTTTCAAAGCATTAAGATCATAGTAAGCTAGCATACATATTCAAATTTGTACTAAGAACACATGGAAGAACTCATAAAAATCCAAAACAATCATCTTTACACTAAAACATGTTGTCTTTCTACAAAAAGTTAAGAAAACCAATACATAACCGAAATTTGATACAAAGATGTCATGTTACACTTTTTGCTCTGAGGTAATCTCTCTCCACAAGCTCCAAGTATAGCAGCCCCTTGTTGGCGTGAGGGAGGACACAAGTGTTCAAAGCCAAATCTAGCGTAAGAACACTTATGGGTGAAGGATGGATGTTTTTGAGGTGGTGATGGTGGTGTTTCGGTTAAGGAGAAGAGTTCTTCGACTTTGTGTGAGAGGAGGTAGTGTTTGGACAGAGATTCGGCTCCTAGAATGTGTGATGATGATGAATGAGTCGAGCTCCCCAATTTATAGAAGAAGATTAGGTCTTTTCCTACTAAAACAAGACTTTCCTTATGTACCCGGGTAAATCTGACAGTTTGTCTTCAAACGCGTTTTCCCGGAGTTTCAGATCTTGGAAAATTCTGATTCTTGTTTCATTGGAAAGCTTATTCAAAGGGATATACAATCCATATAAGGAACGCCATATTTGAAATTGAATTAGATTTACTACGGATTTTAGAAGTTAAGTGACCTGGCTGCCCTATTTTCTTCTTCTTCAAGGAAAAGGAAATCTTCATAACTTCAAATCTTGCATTCCTTATTCCCCAATCTTCCTTGGCCGAATATACCATATATTTGCACATATTTTGACCCTCAAATCAGGTATAAATCTTCATGGAATATCCTCCAAATTCGTCCATCATTTATGCTCCATATATTCCGCCATTTTTGCTCATTCCTGGATTGTGCAGGAGAAATGTCTGCAACTTTTTGTCCACCATTTTGGCATCCATTTCATTTGGAATTTGGTCTTAAATTCTTGACACCATCTGGGAAAGCATTTTAGTAACAATTTTGAAGACCATTTCTCGGACCATTTCTCCTCCGGAATTAGGAACTTCCTCTTTAGCACGCTTTTCACTCTAATTCGCCTCCTTTATTATTTCCTCCTTTATTTCTACCTACAAACATAAAGTAAGTTAAAAACATATTTACTAAGCACAAAACAAAGCTAAATATAGAGAGAAAGACGTTAATAATCAAGTATAAAATGCGTAGATTAAATTCCCCCACACTTAGACTTTTCTAGTCCCTAGCAAATACAAATCAAAGCAATGGATTTGTTAAAAGAACAATAATTAAAGGAAAAACGTGACACACATTTTTACAAGACACTTAGATGTTTCTTCATTTCAAAGCCTCAAATTCTCATGTATTCATGTTTGAAAACGCAAGAAAACACTAAGTACACAAAACTAAGCCCTTAGGGCATCTCCAATAGGAGGTACTAAACCCTATAATTTTGGGGTACTAAAAAAAAATTGGGCTCCAATGGTAGTTTTGTGAAGTCCTAAACCCTATATTTATAAGACTTGGTCTCATCCCAAGTCTTATTTTGAGACTCCATATAAGACTTGGTCTTATAATTTTGGGTTGGGGCCACTTGGTAGAGGGGAGATAAATTGGAGGGATAAGACCCCATTATAAGACCCCTACCATTGGAGATGGTTGAAGTGTTATATGAATAGTGTCTAAATAAGGTCTCAAAATAAGACCTCATTATAAGACTTCATGATTGGAGATGCCCTTAGTCGAAATTGTTTCAGAAATCTTGTTTTTTTTTTCAAGTATATTGCGATGGAATCACAATGTGTCAAGCTTGAATGATCTTTGAATTCAATGGATAATAGAGACATGATCATGTTATGAACAAGTAAGACATAGAGAAAACAATGGTGAGTTTAAGTCTGTGCATGCTTCGAATGAAGTTCAAATCAACTCACATGGATTCTCTCATCATATTTTCACTCATGCAAAGGTTTCACTCAAAGTGTTTAAATCAATGAATGGAATGAATTACTTGCTCAAATGAACCAAAACCATATGCTTACTCATGCAACTTACTCCACAGATTGAAGGCTACTCATCTTAAGGATCAAAAAGGACTTTTAAGGGTTGTAATCGGGCTGAGGTTAAGGCATTCGAAATTTAGATATGTGGTGATTAAGAACATTCTAAAGACTTAGCCAAAGCACCAGAACTTGATCAATTTTAAGCTCCCATCCTTACCAAAGAAAACGTCACCATGCATAACTTTGAAGTACAAGGGCCGGATTTCATCGTGTTGGGCCCTATCTTCATTCTAAACTTTCCCTTGAGCTTTGTGAACAGGACAAAGGCCAAATTTTACATTGTTGGGCCTTCATTTCGAAACAAACTCCAAACTCACAAATATGGAGGACATTAATTCAAACAATGTACATTTAAAACCTATTGCCGGAGAGCTTTTGATCTTTCTTTTCTTTTCTTTATTTTCGGCAATTTCTACTTTAACAAGCTGTTTGAACAAGTCTATCCCCATACATACATTCCCTTACATGATTCTCACGCCATCTTCTTTGTTTTAGCTTCAAAAATCCCACCAAGTCTTTAGAACAAGGGTATGGATAATCTACACTAAGTTTAAGTGTTTAGATTCATATAGCAATGAAAGAAAGGCTTAATGTAGGCTCAAATGGGTTCATCTAGGGGTGTCGCAACTCGTGCACACAAAATGGGACACATGCAATTTGGCAAAGTGGTGGAATACCTAAGCGCCTTTAATCACATCCAAAATCAGAGTATGTATCAACTATAAGCTTTGCAAGTCGACATGAGTAAGTTCTAGTATTCTCTAGTTCATTAAGATCTATGGCAAGTGAGTGTATGAATGATTTTGAGACCTATCATATGTAATGCACGAATTCACTCTCAAAGAAGTAGTGTTTAGGCTCAAAATCTCACTTTAAGGCTCATATGATTCAAAACTTTATTCTAACATGCGAATTTCTGTACCAAATTTTGCAAACCATAACTACTACATGTCATAACACTCAAAGATGTCTCAATTAGCACATGAATTCATTCTCAATGATTTCCAATGCCATATGTGTTCTTTTCTTTGTTCATTTTCATCATTGACTAACTAAGGGCATCCTAAGACTCTTTAAAACACTAAGTTAAACAAAAAGACTCAAAAATACACTAAGTAGGACTCAAAAGTTTTTTTTTAGGGCATCATCCGCCGGAAAGTTCTATTGTCTGCCCGATTTTCAATTTTATGACTCAATAAAGTTGTAAACCCCTTCTCCCACACTTAAACTCTACATTGTCCTCAATGTACCAAAGTAAAGTCATAGAATTCAAGCATGGAAGCTAGGACTTACGAAAATCTATCTAAAAATGTAAAAGTAATGAAAATTAAAAGAGATAAGGGAAGAGAATGCAAATCTGTTGAAGACTCCTCCATTGGGTTGCCTCTCAACAAGCGCTTGTTTTTTAATGTCTTCCAGCCTAGACGTGATGTATTCTTCATGTGGTGGTAGTAGGTGGATCAAAGAGCTTCACTTGTTCAACGTCATGCTCCTTGAAGTTCTCATAGTAGTGCTTCAAACGTTGGCCATTCACTTTGAACTCATTGCCGGATATAGGACTTTTGATTAAAACAGCTTCATGTGGGAAAACTTCAATAACAATGAAAGGGCCGATCCATATTGAGCGTAACTTTCCCGGAAAAAGCTTGAGACGAGAGTTGAATAAGAGAACTTGTTGACCAATCTCGAACTCCTTCCTTCGGATCACCTTGTCATGAAACATCTTTGCTTTCTCCTTGTAGATCCAAGCATTGTCAAAGGCATCATTCCGGATTTCTGCTAACTCACATAGCTGCAATTTTCGATGTAATCCAGCTTCGTCCTTGTCCATGTTGAATTTCTTCACCGCCCACCAAGCTTTGTGCTCTAACTCCACGGGAAGATGACAAGACTTCCCATAAAAAAGTCGATAGGGTGACTCCGCAAGGGTCCAACCAATGGTAGGCCTATACTGTTGAAGCATCCGAACTAGCTTGTCTTCTTGGTCCTCTTCCAACGTTGAAGAGATGATAACCGGTAAAGTCTCGTTGTCGCCCAAGTAAGCATACTTCAAATGATCCGGTAACACCTTGAGTTCTAATTCTGGTGCTTGAATGATGGAAGGAACAAGCTTGTTTTCGCCATAGACCAATGGAATAGGTAGAGGTCTTGATGTCACAAAGGCAGCTTCCTTCAGTGCCAACGCCATTTCTCTAATTCTGGGCTCCAGAACTTTAATCAAAATTTCAACTAGGGCTTCATCCCTAGTGTAGGTCAGTCCAATTCCATCTTGAAGTACAGTATCAAGCTCATCCTCTCTAATAGTATCCAGGTGCTGCTGTGCCATATCTTCCACTAAATCCAACGAAATGCATGAGTTGACAGTGGCAATAGGAACCTTCATAGCGCCAAGGATGTTGAACTCGATCCTCTCCCCATCAATTTCCATGGAGAATGTACCTTCAAACACATCTATCTTCGTTCTTGCGGCTCTCATGAAGGGTCGTCCAAGCAAAAGTGGCATGGCATTCAATGAACTTTCCTCCATGTCAACAATGTAAAAGTCTGCAGGGAATATCAAGTTGTTGAATTGCACAAGAACATCTTCAACGTATCCCCTTGGATACTTGTGAGAACGGTCGGCTAGTTGAATGATGACATTGTCGTGCTTAAGCTCACCTAGCTCCATGGATGCATATAGATAGTAGGACATAACGTTGATGGATGCACCCAAGTCAAGCATGACATCTTCGAATCTAGTGTCACCAATCACGCAAGGAACACTAAAGCTCCCAGGGTCCTTCAATTTGGAGGGTAGCCGACGTTGCAATGCCGCTGAAACGGTTGCATTCACCTTCACAACCTCCTTCGCTCTCATTTGCCTCCTTTAGGTGCATAGCTCTTTCAAAAACTTGGCATATATCGGTACTTGCTTAATGCACTCAATCAAGGGCAGATTCACTTGCACCTTCCGAAAGATGTCCATAATTTCCTCGTATTGATCATCTTTCTTTGATTTGGATAACCTGTGTGGGAATGGTGCACGAGCAAACGAAGCATTAGTATTAACTAAACTTGAAGGGGTAGATTCAATACCTTTTATTGGGGTAGAGTGTGATGGTGATGGTAGAGACAATAATGGCGCCACTTTCTTCTTTCTTTCTAGCTCTTCAGCAGCTGGTTCTTCTTCAAAAATTTCCTCCACAACGACATCAAAAGAATACACAAGGAATGCAAGATACTTCATCAAAACGTTGGAAGTCACAAAAAGGGCTTCTCAAAACACAAAAACAAGTCACCCGAATTCAAAACACACCATATTTACATACATATACACAAGTGATGTTTTGATTATTGGTTTATATACACTTGCCACGGTCTTGTACACTAGATGAAATGCAGAGGCTCTAGGTCATCCTAAAATGAATGCAAGTCACTGAGAACAAGTTATGTACATTTGTACATGTATCCTGCAGGGGTTAGTTGTATAATTTACTAAGTCAAAAACGTCATATACATATTTGGCACACAAAAGATTCAAGCACACCGTAATCCATGAAATTCATGCAAGAATTCATTCAAACTTTCATTCAAAGTGCATCAAGCAAGAGTCCTAAGTGAAAGATGGAGTGAATGCATAAGAGAAAACGTTAGAACCTGCAGAAAACACAGGAGTTACGTGCTAATTCCATGATGCAAACATGACCACTCTCTTGGCCTCATGTCCCTAACTTCACTTAGGTTAGGGTGTGTGGTGATGAAATCCACACATCACAAAGCCGCCAGAGGGTTATGCAAGCTACAAATGCAGGGTGGTTAAGCCTTTACAATTTCGTTGGCAATGTACAAGTATTTCGTTGGTTATGTATATGTATGGTTCATTGAGTTGTGCTTTAGATTTGAAGAGAGTACATTCGCTTGATCTTTAGGTCGTTCAAAAGACGTGCGACCCGCGCGATAAAGTGTACACTTTCAATCGAATGGTCTTGGTTCAATCGATAAACATGGCCAGTTGGGGATAGAGATAACGCGAGAGGCAGGACTAATTTCGACAAAGCAACCCAAGGCTAACCGACTATGGCAAGTAGACTTAGTGCTTATCTTCTTTGGGCAAACTCAACGAAATGGCCAGTTAGCGAGAGAGACCATGAGAGGTAGGACCGATTTGATATCTCGGATCCAAAACCTGTCATAGAAACCGTCACCTTCTAGACACCATTGCGTTGAGAATTTCTTACTCAAAGATAAGTATTCATCCACCAACTGAGTCTTTGGTATATACTCCAATGTTGCAAGTCTTTCTTAGATTCAAATCCTGTCACCAGTCATAACCCGTTTCTAGACACCATGTCCAACATTCAACCAAACTTTCGAAAATGTACAACTCCCTCAAGTCCAATGTAGACTCCGCCCTCAACCTCATGTCCATAACTTCACTTAGGTTATGGTGTATGGTGGTGAAATCCATACATCACGAGGGGTTAAGGAGATAAACATGGAAAAGAGGCGCCATCTATTCAACAATGTGTGCGACTTAATCAACCAAGCTCATGTACTCAATGCAAATCCAAGCTTCCTTTAACGTTACATGGCTGCAAAAGATACAATATGGACAAGTGTTAGTATAATATGAACAAAAATTTCGTAGGTTTAATGTACAATTTCACATATTCACAAGAACACATGCAATTCCAGATTCTGGCAAACATGAACACAGCAGCTTGTCGAATTTTTTTAGAATTATTGGCTCGGTCGACTGGGCTGAAACTTTTCAGGCACAAACTAGACACATAACCAAACATTCTTGCAAATTTCAGATTTTTGTGAGTCCTCTAGCTATGTCAAATAATTTACACAAAACCGGGCAGTGCACAGTTCCGGAAAACAGAAACTATAAACATATTTACAAGCATAATCACACAATTCTTTACAATCCCCGGCAACGACGCCAAAATTGATTCTCATCTTTTCAAGCATTTAATTAAACACTTAATCAAACACGAATACAATTAAAACCCTTCTTTGTAGATGTAGCATTGATAAGTAGGGATCGTTCTTAACCGGGGATTGAGGGTGCATGCATAACTATGCTAAGTTTAAATGGGGGTGCGAGATTTGTTTGTTTAATACCTACAAAATTAAAGACAAAAACGTGGCAATCATACACATAGAGAAACCCTAGGACTCTAACATGCTTCACTCATAGACAAGCAAACAATCAAGAACCCTAGAAACCCTAAACATGCATCATTGCCAAAAAAACCTAAACTAATTATTTACAAGTGATCATCATATACTAATTACCTAAGCCGATTACTTCTTCTTTAAACAAGTTCTACGAAATTCATAGCACAAATTAAAACACATACACATGCTTACATCGAATTAGAGAGCAACCAAATCATCTAGTTAACTTCCTAACTCAATTTTATCTTGATTAATTCGGTGGAACATGCTAGGGTAAACCAAATCATCTAGTGTCATCCTAAACAAGTTTCAAAGCATTAAGATCATAGTAAGATAGCATACATATTCGAATTCATACTAAGAACACATGGAAGAACTCATAAAAATCCAAAACAATCATCTTTACACTAAAACATGTTGTCTTTCTACAAAAAGTAAAGAAAACCAATACATAACCGAAATTTGATACAAAGATATCATGTTACACTTTTTGCTCCGAGGTAATCGCTCTCTGCAAGCTCCAAGTATGGCAGCCCCTTGTTGGCGTGAGGGAGGACACAAGTGTTCAAAGCCAAATCTAGCGTAAGAACACTTATGGGTGAAGGAGGGATGTTTTTGAGGTGGTGATGGTGGTGTTTCGGTTAAGGAGAAGAGTTCTTCGACTTTGTGTGAGAGGAGGTAGTGTTTGGACAGAGATTCGGCTCCTAGAATGTGTGATGATGATGAATGAGTCGAGCTCCCCAATTTATAGAAGAAGATTAGGTCTTTTCCTACCAAAACAAGACTTTCCTTATGTACCCGGGTAAATCTGACAGTCTGTCTTCAAACGCGTTTTCCCTGAGTTTCAGATCTTGGAAAATTCTGATTATTGTTTCATTACAAAGCTTATTCAAAGGGCTATAAAATACATATAAGGAACGCCATATTTGGAATTGAATTGGATTTACTACGGATTTTAGAATTTAAGTGATCTGGCTGCCCTGTTTTCTTCTTCTTCAAGGAAAAGGAAATCTTCATAACTTCAAATCTTGCATTCCTTATTCCCCAATCTTCCTTGGCCGAATATACCATATATTTGCACATATTTTTACTCTCAAATCAGGTATAAATCTTCATGGAATATCCTCCAAATTCGTCCATCATTTATGCTCTATATATTCCGCCATTTTTGCTCATTCCTGGATTGCGCAGGAGAAATGTCTTCGACTTTTTGTCCACCATTTTGGCATCCATTTCATTTGGAATTTGGTCTTCAATTCTTGACACCATGTGGGAAAGAATTTTAGTAACCATTCTGAAAACCATTTCTCGGACCATTTCTCCTCCAGAATTAGGAACTTCCTCCTTAACACGCTTTTCACTCTAAATCGCCTCCTTTATTTCTACCTACAAACATAAAGTAAGTTAAAAACATATTTACTAAGCACAAAACAAAGCTAAATATAGAGAGAAAGACGTTAATAATCAAGCATAAAATGCGTAGATCAGTTTGGTGGACGGACCCTAGGCGCGTTTGTGTGGACGGTTGGACGCCCCTTGATCATCTGGTCTCCTTACCGAAGACCCAAGCGGGGGCACCCCCGCATCTCCAACACGACGGACGGGAGAGAGCTCGAACGAACTCTTGGAGGAGCCCGTGTTGGCAGAATGGGACTTACACCGAGAGACAGAGCACGGGTGACCTTCACTTTGACGTTTGTCGCCACGGTCGATTCGACGCCCGCAACGCTCCTTGCTTCGAACCTCCTTCTCCCGACAAAGACGGTATTTTCGGGCCTGCTCGCCCTCTTCCCCTCGACGGGTGTCAAGGGTGGCTTATTCGACCCGGTCCTCGGGAGTGGCACCGGGCACAGTTGAGGGCCTGATAGCCAAGCCTACGGCCTCCACCTCTTCGTCGACCTCCAGTATCGGATCAAGGTACTGATTACAGTTCAAGACGTGCAGTACGGATTGGGGAGTGTCGCCCTAGACAAGATGGTCGTTTCCATCCTCCACGACCATATGGGCCTGACGAGTCCTCTCTATCAGCACCAGCATACGCTGGTGGGCGGCTTCTTGCTTGGCCGAGGAACGCGACTTCTTCATTTTTGCTGCAACAACATACAAGGAAACAAGTCAGTCTGAAAACCCACACAAACGGAACATATAAACATAGTAAATGGAGATACGAACGTACCAAGGGGGCGTGAAAGACCACAGCGTTCGACCAGTTCCCAGTGGTTGGCCGCCCAAAAATTCCTTGCGTCCAGGTGGGGATCGAAGGCGAACTTTATACGGGCTAAATGCCTTTCCTCTAAACGGGTGAGGGGGTATGATCATTGATCTACAAAACAACACAAGGCATTAGCAAGCACGAATAGGAAACGACATACGCAAGAAAACGCCGGTAATACAACACCATACCTAACAGTGGAAAGGACTTGGGGACTCGATGTATCTGATAAAGCCCACGCGATAGCGCACCATCCGACTTATCGAACTCCCACTCACCCCCGACAAGGCAGTGATACCGACGCTAGGCAGTCGAATAGGAAGGGGGCTCCATTAACCACCACTCCATTTGGGGCTCCACTGTTATCGTGCCTTTGTCCTTCATACGGGGAGAGTACTTCAAACGGAAAAAGTGACCGATCTCCACACGGGTGGGTAACTGTACTCCACTGAGTTTCCAGTTGTTGATTAGTACACGCGTCAACGTAGGCCCACACTGGCCTAATGTGATGTTAAAAAGGGCGAGTGCGTACTGGAAGAACAGGTGGAGGGGAAGCTTCCACCTTGCCTTGAGCTGAAACTCGCTCACACACACGTAACCGCGAGGAAGACGTGTGAATGACTCGCTCACCGTTCGAGAGATATGGTAGTCCTGGTACCATCGTTTGATCTCGCGAATAGACGGAGACCTCTCCGGCTCTTGAACCACTTGGCCATTTAAGAGACGCCAAAGCACGGGCCAGCCTCGAGGGAGTACGGGGAGAGCAGCCCCTGATGCCCGTCTACTGCGGGGTAAGATATCGTAACCATGTGAGCCTCTGAAAGAGGAGATAGACGCCTTACCGCTCGGCACCATCGAGGCACCTTGATGTTCAAATCGACCAATCACTGACCCGCTCTGCTCCATATTCGGGACAGATGGCCTACACAAAGCACCACTAGCGTTAACGGACAGTAGGGAGATGCTCAGTATGCTATCGGACGAGGAGTCCGAAACACTATTGGCAGGACCATGTGACCCTATACAGAACCTAGGGGTTTTCGGAAGGGACTCATCGCTGGAAACTGATACCAGTTCCATTATCCTAAGAGAAAATCAAACGGGAGAATAAGCCAAACAGTGAACGTGTGGAGTATGTCACCAACCTAGTTCTTCAAACAGCACAAACAGATCCCATCATTTTGCAAACACCCAAAACAGATCAAAAACCCCAAAAGCAACAAAAACCTCAAGAACAATACTGTTCTTCATTACATACACACAAAAAAGGCCCAGAAAACGGCAAAAAATCCAGAAATTCTATTAACCACCAAAAATGCAGTACCTAAACTAGCCAATCGAACTCCACAAATAGCAAAAACCACAATTCCAGAAATTTACCACAAGTTGTACCACAAAAATAGTAACAAAACGTACATAAATGTACCAAAGCAACACAAAACACCACACATTTTGAAGCAAAGGAAAGGAACAAGCAATTACCTTTACAAGACGACAAGAAGATTCACGAAAATAAAAATCTCCAAATTAAGTACAAAAGCTTCGCAATAACGTTTTGGCAGAGTTTCAGTTGAGCACGAATGTGTAAAAAAGTGAAGGTGAAAGAAAGACTATTTATAGTCAGCGAAACTAACCTAGGCGAGCGCCTACCATTTATTTTTAGCGCTTCCCACTGCAAGAATTGTGACACGTGTCTCACGCGCTCCCGCCAAAATGAATTACCCTACCACTTCAAATTCGGCGAGTCACACGTCACACATGCAGCAAACAACTGTCAAAACGTCTTACACATGGGCATGTCAAAAGACAGGTAACCGTTACAAAGTCCACCCTGAAAGTCGAACAGCAACAACGTTCGCACTTTCGTGGCATGAGTAGCAACATCATTTATCGCCACGTAAGCGACTCCAAACAGCAACATCAAGTTTCGGAGTCCACCCCGATAGTCGAACAGTAACAACGTTCGCACTATCGTGGCGCGAGTAGCAACATAAGTTGTCGCCACGTAAGTGGCTCCAAACAGCAACATCAAGTTTCGGAGTCCACCTCGAAAATCGAACAACAACAACGTTCGCACTATCGTGGCACGAGTAGCAACATCACTTGTCGCCACGTAAGCGGCTCCAAATAGCAACATCAAATTTCAGAGTCTAAACATGTAGCCATATAGCACGAACATTCGTCATTCGATCTCGAACCAGCTCTTCATCGGAAAGTTGGGGGACTTGGGAGTATCGGGGCGCAGACCTCTCCCCGAGTGACCACGTGTGCGCAACCGAGAAAAAGCTTTACAACTCCCCAATCAAGAGCTGATTCCCTTAACTTAGGGACTTGGGGGACTTGTTAGTGTGTGATCCCGCAAACACACAAATACCGCACACTTAGCCACTACAAACGGGTCAACACAGCTTAGACCAAATGAAAGACAGCAATACAGGCTTCAAACTTTAAACAAGAGACCAACACCATCTGAACGTCCATACGTTCGGTACGACAAACAGAAAGTACCAGGACAGGCAATGAACAAGAGACAGGATCCCACATCGAAGAACAACAAAACACTCCATACTCAACCAGCAATATAAGCAACACATTTATGACAGATACGAGGTACGCCCGTTACTCTACCAATACTACTGTTACACTTCATACATTCTAACTAAAGCGTCGGAGAGTCGAAGATGGTAAAGGACGACATACGCGCGATAGTATAGATCACCCAAAATAGCTCCATCTGATCTTCTACTAAAAGTCCCTCACAGAATTTGGTAGCTAGAAACACAATGTACTCAATGTTTACTTTTCCAACATTCCATAATAAACACAAACCACTAGAGAAACCAACATGTACTCAATGTTCTACTTTATAGATAGTAAAACCAAGTTGGAGTAAAGAATCCTTAGCTTTACGAAATGGCACTCTTGGTTCAGAAATAACAAAAACATCAACTTTATGAATTTTTACAAGATCTGCAATTGCAGACCTAAAGTTCTCATTTCCAGCTCCACTAATATTCCAGAATAAGACTTTATCCATAGAGTAAGCATAGAAAGAGATGAATTGACATCCAAAAATTACATAGGAACCATACTCTTATCATGTTGATGAGAGAGCTTCTCTAAGTCTGGTAAATTGCTATTGGCAACAAAAGTTTCTTCAACGAATTTATCAAAATCAATAGGACCACCATCACTACTATTCTTCTCAACAATACTATCCTCTGGTGGTTTTTGGCAAAATATACCAAATACTCCCTTAGAGTTACATGAACCTGCCAGATCAAATGTTAATCTTTTTAGAATTACAAATTTCTTAATACCAAACCCAATAGAGACAACAACATTCTTCCTCTGATACTGTGCCATCATACATCCTTATGTTTAGCCTTGGCCTGATTAGAAACATCCATCATAGGCAACCTTCGATGCTGTTTTGTCACACTAGTACTTGCTCTCGTTCCAATAGCAAATTTATTCCCATTAGAAGAACTATTTTGCTTATACTCAGAACTAGGAGTAACATTTCTCTTTTCCAATTTTTGCCAAAATTTAGAGACCTTCATCTTTTCATCCTTGCCCTCCTTCACTGCATCAAATCCATGTTTCATATTAACCACATCCTTATCACCACCCTTAGAGACCTCAAGAGATTTAGATTTTTCCATTGAGGTGCAACTCAACCTCCTCAACCACATCATGTAACACAGAAAACCTAGATCCCTCAGGAGTCCTAGTTTTCCTAGGTTTAACAACATTGTTCTTTCATTTGGTCTTGTAGCTCATAAGCATCCATGAGCCAAAATCCTCCTTAACTACCCCAATTTTAGTCACTACATCAATCTTAGTCATGTGATCATGTTGCATGGTTTTTGAGACATTCTGCATCTCCATGTTACAAGGAATATCAGTATCAGCCTCCTTGGTAGCTTCATTGACAGTGTTAGCTTCAGTTATGTTAGGACATTTCTCTTTTGGGTGTCCAAAGTACCATATTCAAAACAAATCAGAGCAATACCCTCATAAACCATATGGTAGGCAATGCCTTCCACTTCAACAATGGCCTCAAAGCTTTTCCAAGGTCAACTTCTACATAAATTCTTACAAATTTCCCCCTATGTTGTCTTAATATCACAACATCCACTTTGACAACTTCACCTAGAGAGCTGGTATCTTTGTCATTGTGAATTTCTTGAAAAACTTCACTGTTAATCCCTCAATTCTGATCCATAAGGCCATGCTACCAATTGTTTCAATTCTAGGATTAAAATAGGGCTGCCATTTCTTCACTACCAACGTTTGTCCAGCAAGGATCTAAGGCTGAAAGGACCAACCCCGATTTAGTTTCCTAAACCGGAATCAAACTCCTTCTGAAAACACGAACCAACAAAAACCAACAAAATTTCCGCATAGTAACGCTACTAACGCGGAATTACCATTACCTGCACCCGGAAAATACACTTCATCCTATGCCACAAAAGCCAAACCATGGGCACCAATCCCATCCGGATTTCTCAATATATCAACAGTAATGTAAAGTAATAAATATAACTATACTTTACCGAAATCCGGGGAAAATCGTATAAAAGTATACATCAGAATACTCAGAGCGACTTCTAGTATAGATATACAAATAGTACGCCAAACAAAGAACCTACCATAAAAGAAACATTGCTCGAATACTATGCCTCCGACCACGACGTGCGACACCAAAATCTGAACTGTAAACTGGACACGGAAACTGAAAAGCCCAGGGGAAAGACATGAAAATCGTTAGAGTGAATGGACCAAAATAAATGTCTTTCGCCGAATAATATATGTTATAAAAACATATGCGATTCAAATGCATAAAAATCATATGGTACACGAGGGAGACTCTAACTCCTCACGCGTACAGAGCATACATGGAAAATCTCACGGGGTCGCTCGTAGACACATCCGTGCTAGTATAGTCCGAATCACGGGATCCCAGACCCACACGTGAGTCTAGCCAGAAAGGCCTCAGGTCAGAGGTCTGCCTCCCCCCGGTAAAGGCCTCTGGTCAGGAGTCACAGCCTCCCCCGGTAAACATCCTCGGGGATCAGCCGGGATGCAAGTGTATCGATACAACAACATGTACTGAGACTGTACTCTGTGTAAACCAAATCATAAATAGTTTCTATTCACATGCATAAAACATAATGTATATGTATGTATATTCGTATACTCATATTCGTATATGTATAATCGTAAAACACATGCTCATAAAAATCATGATCATACTGCATGCTCAAGTTGTATATAAAAGACTCGCAATCAATCTGTGAAAAGAAATGTCCACTCACAGACTAGCGTAACGCAGTTCGCGTTAATCCCGTGATCCTGCGGAAAGTCCCTCGCCAAACGAACGATCACGAATCCCTGAATAATCATAAAAACCGTTTCTCAAAATCATAATTCGGATCCCCAAATCAAATCACGAGAAACAACCGTTCCCGGAAACACATAATTCAATTACGACGAATTGTCGAAAATCCGATAATCACATCACAAAACCTCACTATAATTTTCGATGCTCAAATCGAAAAACAAACCTCACCACTGCGATCGGGGCGCGATTCCGAGTGAAACAACATATAACTCGTCGAAAACTCCAAAAAGTCAACTGTTGACCATCATTGACCGCCGCCGCCGACGGCGGCGCCACCCAAACTTGAATTTTCCCGGCGGACCAAAGCCTATTCCACTCAAAATCATCCAACAAACAACTTTCATAACTACACCAAAGATCAATTCAAATTCTAACTAGCTCAATTTCAAGCAAAACCGAAATCCCACACAAATTTCAATCCATGAATTCTCCAAGCACAAGAAGAATTGAAGGACCATACCTATATGGTTAGATTCATGGTGATGAGAGCTACAAAGCCCAGTGCTTCAAGCAACCCAATTCGACCGGAAAAGGAATCAACCAAAAACCCCAAAAATCTCAAACTTTGGCCGGAAATTTCTCTCTCCACCGGCGGCCTCGCCGTGAAAGGTGGCCGGCAAGAGCACGAGGGCATCACGGCGAGTCGATTGGGTCCTTGGCCGAGGCCGGAGATGGCCGGACGGCAGCTCGCCGCCGGCGAGCCGTGGAGCACGTCGCACCTCCTCCCTCCACCGAGTTGACTCGGTCAACAACATTAATGCCTACTTTGGTTTGCCAAAAGTAGAAACCTCATTAAATACTTTCCCGATTTGGAAACTACCATAAATAATTTTACGACAAACTTCGAATATCCGTAACTTTCGCGTCGTAAATCCGTTTCCAATAATTCTCGCGGCAACAAACTCATCTCAACACGTTCTTCAATTTCCACCCGAAGTCAAACACTTCGACATATCCGAAAAAAAGTCAACGGTTCAACCCATCACATGCTTATCCGATTAAATAATCAACGATCGAAAATATTCATAACGTAATCCTCGTAACTCGGAAAAATCCTCCGGAAGTTCCCACAAACACGAAATTAAATTCTCTACATGTTTCACGAAGAATCCAAAATCAAATTCTCGTCCGATAATTTAGTCGCTAACAAGGCCGCCACATTAGCAGATTATGCCGAAATCACGACAAATCGCGAAACTCACAAATCAAGTCGATAATCATTCCATCCACACTTCGGGTCGGTCAATGGTCCAAAACGGATCACAATCACAATTCAGATAGACTCGAACACGAACGGATAAACTCAACAATATACCAAAATTTCAAATATTCATATTATATTCCTCGGTCGCCCAAATAATGATCCGGAACCGCCCACGAACTCGAAATCACACGTACAATGACTCTGGAGAAGAGACTCAACTCAAATTCTCGGCCAATAATTTAGTCGTGATCAAAGCTGACGATTTAATCAACTATCGGAAATCTGCGATTACGCGTAAACTCACGAATTAAGCTGATTATGCTTCTGATTCTGTTCTGGGTCGTCACAAATCCACCCCCCTAAAAAAAATTTCGACCTCGAAATTTCCAAGTCTGCCGACTAAAAAGTAGAAGCACTGCCTTTGCATACAGCTCAACTCTCCAGTGGCTACGTCAACTGAACAACTCTGTCAATGGAAAATATCCATGTACCCTCAAATCTCGAATCTGAACTGGTTCCACACAAACGCCAAGTCTTCCTGCATAAGGAACTGATAGGGTACTAAACACGCAACAAATCTAAAATGTAGTTCCACTACACGGAACACAACACACACAAAAGCCAACGCTATAGGCAATGCCGAACCATACGGCACAACACAAACTCGCCTATGATCACATACGGATCAAAATAACGTGGCAATTCACAACTCAGCCTACTCACATCTACATAACTCAAACATCGAACTCGGGCAATTATTAACCTGTTTCCGCTAATCCGAAAGTCTGTGGTAGCACATCCCATTAAATCAGGATCCAACGTCAGCTCACACCAAATTCGCTCCAACACAATGGAGTATAACATCGTTCCTCAAAACGACATCATGCAACGTCAAAATCATAGTGGTCTACAAACTGGTACTGCAAGCAATCTCGAACAGTTGAAACTGCTGGTCCCAAATCCCTCGGAACTGCAATACATAGAACCACAACATGCCCTCAAAGGTCTGAATAGTCCTCAAAGATCGTCCACCAATCAAAGGATAAGAACCGGTACTAACTTGTAATCTGGTCCCCAATGCTCACTGCAACGCTTGCCAACACTCAGTTGTAGCTGATTATCTCGATCAGCAATCTGGGACACAGGTGCACCACGAAAATGGACAACCTCCGCCAAACACAACTATACCAACTTGTTGCCGAAATCTCTTCCGAAAGTACAAGGGGAAGAACTAATACATAAAATCCACAATGACAAGCTCCAATCTTCTAATCGGAAATCTCCAATGGCTATAACTTCCCAGCAAGTTTCTGCCTCGCTGCCATCGTCTGCCGACAAATGTGGCATTTGCTCACACAAGCTGCTACATTCCTCTTCATGTTGCGTCACGAGTAGTAAACTCGAAGTATCGGATACATCTTCATACCACAAGTGCACAATGCACGTAAAACAATGAGCTTCATCATCATCACACTCTAACTCAGCTCCCGTAGCTCGCAACTCGGCTAACATGGAAACTCGAGCCACACACACATGAACAATGCAGCTCCCAACCTCCGATTGAATGCATCAGCAACAATATTAGCCTCTCTCTCGGATAAACTCAAATGTGCAGCCATAGTCGTTAGTCGACCCCATACACCTACACTGCCTCAAGCTCAAATCCGGCTGAATATGCAAGTGGATGAAACTCATGTGATCAGTGTACGTCCTAGCAGTAGTGTCTCGAACTCTTCGGTGCAATATGAAGACAGCTACTTCCAAATCATACATAGGATACGTAGCTTCATAAAGTTTCCACTGCCTGAGCCCATGAGCCACCGCTCTGCAATGCTGCATCAAAGCATAATCAAATCCAAATCTCGATGCATCGCCATAACCCACGAACTCGTCATGATCATCAGGTAAGGTCAAAACCAAAACAACGGTCAACCATCCTTCAGGAGTAAGTAACTCTCCTCGCGTGCATCGAACCACTCGAACTTGACGCTTCATCGTCAATCCGAAAAGTGAAGTGGCAATCCGAGAAAATCCTGTACAATGCACCGATAGTAGTCTGCTAAACCCAAGAGACTCCTGATCTCCGGTACAATGGTAGGTAAACTCCGAATCATCACGGCTTCAATCTGGTCAGGATCAACGCCAACTCCCTCGGCTGACATCGCGTGGCCCAAAATCTTCACGCTAATCAACCAAAATTCACACTGGCTGAACTTCACAAATAGCTGATCATCTCGAGAAGTCCGCAAAACTGCTCGCAATTGCTTCAGGTGCTGGCCCACACTCCTAGAGTAAATCAGGATGTTACCAACGAACACGACCGCAACCTTGTCCAGAAACCGTCTGAACACCTGGTCTATCAAGTCCATAAGAGATGCAGGGGCATTGGTCAATCCAAACGGCATGACCAAGAACTCATAGCGCCCATACCACGATCTGAAAGTTGTCCTGGCCACATCTGACTCTCTGATCCACAACTGATGGCATCTGAACCTGAGATCGATCGTCGAAAAGACTGAAGCTCCCATAAGCTGATTAAACAAATCGTCAATCCGAAGTGGAGGATACTTGCTCTTCTCAGAAGCCTGATTCAACTTCCGGTAGTCAATGCACCACCTCGTCGAACCATCTAACATTCGCACAAATAAGGCCAGAGCACACCACACAGGAACGCTGGGTCGCATGAAATCTCCTCCAGCAACTCTCGAAGTTGAACATGTAGCTCCATCAGCTCCGCTGGCACCTGAACGACAAAATGTCGGTGATATGAGTCCAGCGCCCGGTAAAAGTTTAATGGTGTAGTCGGTCTCCCGAACTGGAGAAATACCTGGTAACTCCTCCGGAACACACCTGGAAACTCGGGAACCACCTAAATGTCGCCAATGTCGGTTATAGCAAGCGTAATATCCACAACATAAGCTAAGCAAAAACACAACTCGTTTCCACCATCCGCTCGACCATCACCGCGAAATAGTATCTCGGGAAAAGTCTGGTCGTCGAAACACAGCCACCTTCTCGTGACCATCGAACATATCCCTAATGCGTTGTTGAGAAGTCCATACTCATAATCACACCAAAATCGATGATATCTAGCTATAATAGATTCGCGGCTAACTCATAACCTCCAACAAAGATCTCGCAACCTCCGGATGGATGCAACACTCCCCAAAACCTCGGAAGTGGAGATGCAGGTACAATAGCCATGGATATCAAGCGACGGTAACCTCAAAGAAAATCTGTCCTCATACAAGGTCGTGGCATGAACTCCGGCATGCCCAACTAGCTGCCCACGTTAATTGAGACTTGCTGATTAACTCGTCAAAAAGGCTGCGTTGGTTAAACTCCAGAAATAGCATCATGACCTCCTCCTGAACTCTGAGCTGCCGAACTGCTAAAACAGCTGGCTAAGGGCGCTCCCTCGCAACATGACCCTCCTGGCTCCCACAATAGCAACTAAGAGTACTCCACGAACACAAGTCAAGCGACACCTACTACGAGAAAGGATCACCAACGATCACCCAAACTCATGCTACAGGAACAAGTCCACTACTCCGTGATCTCCACCATCACCAAACAGATTCTCTGCTTTGATTTGATGACCCTCACATAATCAAAAAGGCCACAACCTGATGAAATCACTGATCCCAAGGTGCCTGAACTCAACCTCATCAATATATCTCGACTAAGTCCACTTTCCTCAAACCAACACATCGGAAACCGCGTATAACCTTTTCCTTCTCAATATCCTCGCCTCTGAGTGCAGCACATCAAGCTCCTCATGGTTGTCTCGAGGCATAACAGTCACAATCCCTCAGATGCTCAGGTTCAAACTTATCTCGAACTTCGTGCACTACTTCATCTGAATCCATATAACACGTACAAACGGAAACAAACATATGAACGATACATCTCTGCCTCAGGTGGGTAAACACTCCATATTCCGCTGTTGGGTAGCCTGATTGAACCATTACCGTATAAACAACACCCTGAATGTAGGCCATGGAGTCGCAACAGGAACTCACACAATAATAGCCCACCAAATGCAATGATCTGACTCAGGCAAAACATCAACTACCACAATTCTCTACTCTGATACAACATGTAGACGTCTATACATGCACAACCAGGCAAACCATGCCACACAAATTTCTGAACCCAGAATGCTCATCCCAAACCCACAATTCACTGGCAAATCACGCGTCGATTGATCCTCAATAGGATCAACAACCGTACCGACACGAAAAGCACGTCAAGGAGGCATCCTAATGAATAAAACATCGTTCGCAACAAGTAGAACGTAATCATGGAACTTTAAATATTTGAAAGTATACAACACCCGGAGTATTGATGAGTATCCGCCGGCCGGTCGGGTCACCACTCCAGACATGCTGTACATTCTCAAATATCCTTAGTAAACATGACTACAAAAGTCTACAGAACCTAAAACCTAATACTCTGATACCAAGCTAAAAGGACCCAACCCCGATTTAGTTTCCAAAACCGGAATCAAACCCCTTCTGAAAACACGAACCAACAAAAACCAACAAAATTTCGACAGAGTAACGCTACTAACGCGGAATTACCATTACCTGCACCCGGAAAATACACTTCATCCTATGCCACAAAAGCCAAACCGTGGGCACCAATCCCATCCGGATTTCTCAATATATCAACAGTAACGTAAAGTAATAAATATAACTATACTTTACCGAAATCTGGGGAAAATCGTATACAAGTATACATCAGAATACTCAGAGAGACTTCTAGTTTAGATATACAAATAATAGGCCAAACTAAGAACCTACCATAAAAGAAACATCGCTCGAATACTATGCCTCCGACCACGACGTGCGACACCAGAATCTGAACTGCAAACTGGGCACGGAAACCGAAAAGCCCAGGGGAAAGACATGAAAACCGTTAGAGTGAGTGGACGAAAATAAATGTCTTTCGCCGAATAATATATGTTATAAAAACATATGCGAGTCAAATGCATAAAAATCATATGGTACACGAGGGAGACTCTAACCCCTCACGCGTACAGAGCATGCATGGAAAATCTCACGGGGTCGCTCGTAGACACATCCGTGGTAGTCCAGTCCGAATCACGGGATCCCAGACCCACACGTGATTCTAGCCAGAAAGGCCTCAGGTCAGAGGTCTGCCTCCCCCCGGTAAAGGCCTTGGGTCAGGAGTCACAGCCTCCCCCGATAAACATCCTCGGGGATCAGCCGGGATGCAAGTGTATTTATACAACAAATTCGTATATGCATAAATATTTTCGATGCACATGCATAAAACATAATGTATATGTATGTATATTCGTATACGCATATTCGTATATGTATAATCGTAAAACACATGCTCATAAAAATCATGATCATACTGCATGCTCGAGTTGTATCTAAAAGACTCGCAATCAATCCGTGAAAAGAAATGTCCACTCACAGACTAGCGTAACGCAGTTCGCGTTAATCCCTTGATCCTGCGGAAAGTCCCTCGCCAAACGAACGATCACGAATCCCTGCATAATCATAAAAACCATTTCTCCAAATCATAATTCGGATCCACAAATCAAATCACGAGAAACAACTGTTCCCGGAAACACATAATTCAATTACGACGAATTGTCGAAAATCCGATAATCACATCACAAAACCTCGCTATAATTTTCGATGCTCAAATCAAAAAACAAACCTCACCACTGCGATCGGGGCGCGATTCCGAGTGAAACGACATATAACTCGTCGAAAACTCCAAAATGTCAACTGTTGACCACTGTTGACCGCCGTTGACCATCGCCGCCGCCGGCAGGGCCACCCAAACTTGAATTTTCCCGGCGGACCAAAGCCTATTCCACTCAAAATCATCCAACAAACAACTTTCATAACTACACCAAAGATCAATTCAAACTCTAACTAGCTCAATTTCAAGCAAAACCGAAATCCCACACAAATTTCAATCCATGAATTCTCCAAGCACAAGAAGAATTGAAGCACCATACCTATATGGTTAGATTCATGGTGATGAGAGCTACAAAGCCCAGTGCTTCAAGTAACCCAATTCAACCGGAAAAGGAATCAACCAAAAACCCCAAAAATCTCAAACTTTGGCCAGAAATTTCTCTCTCCACCGGCGGCCTCGCCGTGAAAGGTGGCCGGCAAGAGGACGAGGGCATCACGGCGAGTCGATTGGGTCCTTGGCCGAGGCCGGAGATGGGCGGACGGCAGCTCGCCGCCGGCGAGCCGTGGAGCACGTTGCACCTCCTCCCTCCACCGAGTTGACTCGGTCAACAACATTAATGCCTACTTTGACTTGCCAAAAGTAGAAACCTCATTAAATACTTTTCCGATTTGGAAACTACCATAAATAATTTTACGACAAACTTCGAATATCCGTAACTTTCGCGTCGTAAATCCGTTTCCAATAATTCTCCCGGCAACAAACTCATCTCGACACGTTCTTCAATTTCCACCCGAAGTCAAACACTTCGACAAATCCGATAAAAAATCAACGGTTCAACCCATCACATGCTTATCTGATTAAATAATCAACGATCGAAAATATTCATAACATAATCCTCGTAACTCGGAAAAATCCTCCGGAAGTTCCCACAAACACGAAATTAAATTCTCTACAACTTTCATGAAGAATCCGAAATCAAATTCTCGTCCAATAATTTAGTCGCTAACAAGGCCGCCGCATTAGCAGATTATGCCGAAATCACGACAAATCGCGAAACTCACAAATCAAGTCGATAATCATTCCATCCACGCTTCAGGTCGGTCAATGGTCCAAAACGGATCACAATCACAATTCGGATAGACTCGAACACGAACGGATAAACTCAACAATATACCAAAATTTCAAATATTCATATTATATTCCTCGGTCGCCCAAATAATGATCCGGAACCGCCCACGAACTCGAAATCACGCGTACAACGACTCTCGAGAAGAGACTCAACTCAAATTCTCGGCCAATAATTTAGTCGTGATCAAAGCTGACGATTTAATCAATTATCGGAAATCTGCGATTACGCGTAAACTCACGAATTAAGCTGATTACGCTTTTGATTCTATTCTGGGTCGTCACAAAGGCCCTCCACAAAGAGCATGGTTCATATCATCAACCAGATTGAACTTCACAATGAAGAATTCATTTTGCAAATCAATCAATTGCCAACCTCCTTTCAATTACCATTTCTTCCACAAACCCTTTAACATGAAGTCAAAACTGTTCATCGAATTACCATAAGCTTAACCACAACAACGTAATGTAGTCTAAGTTAAGCTTGCTATGCACCTTCTTAGAGAATGAGATTTTTTTTTCCATGTTTCCCCATGGTAACACTACATACAGAATCCCCCATCACAAAATCATCCACCATCGTAGAGTTATATTTCTTAATCGGACTCATGAATTTGCTCACATATGAAATCGACGTCATATCAGTGTCTACAGCCTTCCTAAATCTAGGTTCAGACACCTGCAACTTTGCCATGGCAGCCAAGTCAATGTCCAGATCCATATCCTGTTTGTGTCATTTGCGATGAGCCATCACAGTATCAGGCCCTCTACTGTTTCCTTGTGGAACGGCGGAGAAGACAAAGGTCGACGATGAAGCCACAAATCAACGTCGACGTCGAAAAGTAACCGAAAAATCTCAAAGATGTATGGCTAATTGATGATTGAGATTCACAACGGTAGATTTGGGACAACATGTGAGGTGCGTACAAATTTTTTTGTTTTTCCACAAATTATTGTTTTCCCAAAATATATAAAGAATAATAATATATCCATATACAAAATTATAATAAAGGACTAAATCAATTGACAACTTACCATATGATTTCTTATTCCACTAATTACCTAGTTTAAGCGTTGAGAGGTATTCTAAGAAAAATCATGAAGCCCTAAAACAAACTTCTTCATCTTACGGAACTCGTGTCGATGTAACAATCATTTTTTCTTTAATTCATATCACTTCAGCATGTAAAGGGACACAACACTGATTTGTAGCATAAAAAGAGGTAATTTTATCCTCTCATTGATTACCATCGTTCAGTTAGACGTTCCAGGTTTTCATGTTGTTTGATGGGAGTCTACTAAAAATACTGACTCTGTTCAGCAAGGTAAAATTTAATAAGACCTTGTAGAACGAAATTAAGATTTTTCAGTGAACTATATATATATATATATATATGTAGAGAGAGAGAGAGAGAGAGAGAGAGAGAGAGAGAGAGAGAGAGAGAGAGAGAGAGAGAGAGAGCTTCTACTAAGGACCTCTACATTTATTAATAAATGCGGATTTTCTTAATTTGACCCACTTTTAGGACACATAATCACATCATTCAGATTCTAGATACTAGTGTACGTATATATCACTTCTGTAAAATTTCATCTAATTTGATGATCGTTTGAGCTTCCAAAATTGTGGTTTGCCTCATAGGAACATTAATGGTTCCAATTGGACATATTACAGTTCATTCATTGGTTTGATTTAGTTAGGTACCTTAAACATCATCAAATTGGATGAAATTTTGCATAAGTGATCTATACACTAGTATCTAGAAATTAAATGGTGGAGATGTGATTATGTGACCTTAAAGTGAGTCAAATCAAGAAAAAAAATAAAGAAATCCGCATTTTATAATAAATGAGGACGTTCTTACCTAAAAAGTAATATGTGTGGGTGTCTATATATATATATGTTTGTGGGGGTGAAAATAACTTCTCCCAAATAGAAAGAATTATTTTTATATATTTGAAAATCAATTTACAAGTTTTATGCATCTCATGTGTTGACACATACTAGAATTTTTAGAGAAGATTCTATGGCATATTGGTTATGGCACTACGGTCACAATTTTGGTGGAATGAAGATGGTCAGGACCATAGACGGATCTACTTGAGGGCTAATAGGGGTGCAGCCCTAGTAAGAATTTGGGGGTAAAAAAAAAGTTTTTATATATATTTATCAGTTAGTGAAATACATATCAGATCCAAATTTTTCATAGATGAAAGCAAGAAAGAAGATCATTGAATCCCTTGATCCTTTGATGTTGCACAGGTTCGAGTACCAAATACATTGTGTTAGGAGTAATCAACGAGAGACTTGTTGTGATGATTTCATAATGAAGAAAATGATTAAATGACTGATGTTGGCTAATAACACGACTTGGTAAAATGATTAAATGACTAATGTTGGCTAATAACACGATTTGGTATCTCAAATTCTTATCTGAACTGTGTGGTTGGACACTTTAGTTGAGTTTGAGGCATTATCTTATCTAGATTACGACAAAAAAATGATTTAATATAATTTGATAATGTCATAGTAACTTTTTTAGCTAACATAAAAGTTTTTATTAGTAATTAATAGGAAAAATTTCAGTTTACATACTACTTGTGGTTTGCTTCAAACATCATTTCACTACCTATAGTTTCAAGATCATCATTTTACTAGTTAAGGTTAAAAAATCTCATTAGTTTACTATATCGACACAATCCAATGAGAATGATACACAAGAAGCTTGCTTTTATTCTCCACCTTGGCTCAGATGACAACTTCCCTCCTATCATCATGTCCCAACTAATATCTATGCAAATTAAAAGTGACACTTAATTGATTTTTGGGATGGATTTTACAAACTGATGAAATTTTGCAACTTTAGGTAGTGAATTGATGATGTTGAAACTACAGGTAGTGAAATGATGTTTGAAACAAATTATAGATATGTAAAGTGAAATTTTCCCTAATTAATATAGCGCATGTGACATTTTAAACCTAAGTTTTTATAGTTAATATGTAAAGCTCTCTCTTACATATAAATTTTCGTTAAGAAAAAATTAACCCAGGTGACATTTTTTTTCCTAGATCCGTCTCTAGTTAGGACTGAATTTACAGTGTGAATTTAAACCTCACTAATAAGTAACAATTGTAACATTCTGTCCCAAGAATGTTCTTTTTATGATTTACTTAAGGGTAATTGAGAAAGGTAGTTAGTTTTTATCGTCGGTAATTATCGTTGACCTTCCTATCAGAATTTTATTGGTTAAGTTTTTCGAGGAATTTTATTGAGGAAAGTCGTAGAGTTCGTCAAAACTAGTTTGTAGCCACATCAAGTGTTAAAAATAAAATTACGATGAAGAAATTACGATCAGCGAAAATTTTGTAAGATTTTACAATTTTGGAAGTCAAGACTTCCATTTCGAGTAAATCTCTATTTTCTCTCTCCTCCCTCGTGTCTCTCTCTCCTCTCCCGTGCATCTTCACTGCCAACGGCAAAGCTCGCCGGTCCAGCCACTAAAACTATGAAATATGTCAAAAAACTCTTCGTCTCTCCTCTCTCTTTCAAACCCCTATAGTCTCGGCCTCTATTACTCAAAGATGAAACCATGGTGATTCTCGAAACCTCCGCCGACGACATGAAAACTTAGGTTATTCAAACGGTGGTTTTTGGTTGAAATCGGTGGTTTATACCTACTAGGCTTTGAAGCTCTCATCACCACGAAGCTAACCATATAAGTATGGCACTTCAATTCCACTTGAGCGTGGATAATCGAAGGATTGATGTTTGTGTGAGGTTTCGGGTTTAAGGTAAATTCAACTAGTTAGAGAATGAATTGGACTTTGTTGTAGTTGTGAAAGTTGTTGGTTATGTGATTTTGAATAGGTGCAGCTTTGGTCCACCGAGAAATGTTGTCGTCCCTGCCGTGCCCCCACCGCCATCGACGGTTCACGGCGGTGCATTTGGCGATGGAGATTTTTGAAAAGTTTTAGACCGTTTTGTTCTTAATTACATACCGATTGTAATGAAGAAATTATTAAATTGATTTGGACATAGTTGATTAAATCGTGTGGTTAGTCGGATATTAATTAAATGATTTTACGATAATATTGAACGGTTGAGTCGATCGTCGATTCGACCTCGAGTCGCAACACATTCCTCAGTCGCACAACATTTGAGGAATGTGTTACGACTTTTAAAAAGGATTCAAGAATTAAAATTTAGAATTAGATGAATGCACATCATTAGCTGGAAAAACACGTTATTCGAGAATGCGAGGTTCTCGACGATAATGCTCATTAGTGAATGAGCTTAGTTATTTGATATGATTTTCAGCGATTAGTTATTAAAAAATAATCGTTGTTTCAGGACGACATGTTAGCAGCCAATGGAAGACATATAGAAACGTCGATAGACAGGCTCTAGTTTGGTGGAAATCACGGCACAATATAGTGAGTGGATCTTTTGTTTTTCATAGTCACTTGCGAGTTCAGTTATTATGTAGTAAATTTTATGATTATGTTTTACGAGCTTTTATATTTTGGAGGTTTACTTTGTGATAGTTTATTTAGTTTCATCGATGCTTTAACTATTCGACTGATCACTGGATAGTCTGGTCAGGGGAGGTTAGGTGACCTCGTCTGACCTAGATGGACTCAGGTTAGGTGGCTTGGGACGATCCCATCACCTTTGTTATTCAGTTAGTGTCAACTCAGGTTAGGGTGCCTAAGCGACCACCTCCACTTTCTTTCAGTTTTAAGATATTTCAAACTCGCATCAGTTTTATCAAAAACAATGGAAAGACATATAGTTACAGTTTTCTATAGTTTTATGTATATCATACAATTATTATTTTTGTCCACTCTCTAACATTTTATGTTTTAATGTCTTTCCCTGAATCCTTTGTTTTTCAATTACCCAGAATACAAGTTAGTCAGTTGAAATCGTAAACGTCCAGAATACGAGACATGACAGTCCTTAACTTATGTCTTCTTAGTATATGTTCTTAATTGAAATTCAGGGTTACTCGTGATAGGATAACTAGTACCGATTAGACGATGCTAGATACTCTAATACGAGTCCCACAAGACTTACCCTGAATTATTACAGTAATTTGGGACAAGTCTTGTCAACAATCGCCAGAGAAGAAGCAGCTATGGGTGAAGAACTAAATTAGCTCAACTAAATATTGCACGGTAGAAAAGAAAACTATATATGGATAACCCAAGGCAAAATAATCGAAGATAAGTCATTAGTAATACACATCAACAAATTCTCATATGAGGAACTAGTAGGGTCAAATAGTTATATGACCTACAACATAGTAACTCTCTGTGACCAAATCTGGTGTTGCCAGAAGCACTAAATACTTGATTGATGTGACACAGTTCAAAGCATAATGGAATCTTATATAACACTTGTATTTAGTGATATGGCGAGCCTTAGAAAACTCAAGTGATGTGGACAATTGTGTGCGTAACAATTTTTCATCACATAGTGGAGGAATTTCTGGATTTGTGCAGTTTATCATTTTGAGAAGTTGGAGGAGGCAACGAGGAGGATGATACCACTGCATGATAAGATGACGAAGCAAGTTGGGCCCCTGCTGGAATAGCCCCACCTGTAGAGTTTTTAAATTGAACGATGAACAGAATGTAGAATCAAAAGATATATCACAGCAGGCTACTGGATTAATACTATAACATCTGAATCAATATATATTTAATAAAATCAGATATCTGAAAACAACATGTTGAAGATAAGAAAAACAATATGCAGCAACTCCCATTTTCAGACATTTTATGATGACACCTTTTTTTTTCTTTTTTATGAAAACCAGCGAGTTTTTACCAGCACATGAAATTACCATTGTTCTATAGAAATTTCACGAGTTCAAAGGAAGTTTTGCCTTCTCCATCAATAACACCTTACAATCTCATAATCAAAGTTCAATCTGATCATTCTCCAACAAAATCACCTCCATTACTTTAAGTGAAAGCTAACCAAAGTGCACCAATTGTTATGTACTAAATATGGCAACTGACCTGCCAAACCTGCGCAAGCTGAAGAGAAAACGATGACTGGTGGAGCCTACAGTTGAAAAAGGATTATGTCACTCACCATACATCGACTAGCATATTCAAAAGTTGCAATTTCCACTTCTTTTGGAGAAATTTTTTTTTCTTTCTAGGTGTGTAGATATGGACAAGTTAACAATGACATCTCACAATTTCAGGACAGTTTCTGCTAATGTTGAGATTTGTAGTACGTAAAAAGAGGAACATTTGTAAATTACTAAAACTGATGTAATACTTACACCAATGAAAAACTGTAACCACATAGGTCCTTTTACTCGTCTCTGAACAATAGGCATCACTGCGACCAAAAAGAAAACAAAAATTATGGGAGTCAGCTAATTTTTACTGCTAAATCTCACTACGAACACCTGAGAACAAAACTGAAGGATTTGAAATAGAGGTGCATTTGTTGTCACTCACCCTTGGATTAATATCATTGTCTGCGATCAAAACACTTGATACAACTAAACAAGATACCTACATGGTTTCTAACCAATGTACTACCATGTTTCCTCTTCCTAAGCGTATAAACTCCAACCAAGAGCAGAATGTCCCTCTTCACAGTAAAGATTGTGCATCCACTATGGATTCACACCTATTTTTGGTAGGTAAGGCCCATTTCCTAACAAGAGAATAAACGAACTGGAAACCCCATCAATGAACACTCAACACTAAGAAATATGGGATCAATGGGAAGTCAAACTCCATATCCTGAGCCTGTGGAGAGCGCACAAATCATGTGCAATGGGAGTAAAAAATTGCAGTCTTACAGGTATTTACCTTCATTAAAACTTGAGCTTAACTGCAACTCCACACTAGGATAAAGGGATCAATGGCAAGTCAGACTCCAATCCCAAATACAAGGAAAGTCACTAAATCATATGCGATAATAAGTTGAAACTTGCAGTCTCACTGACATTAACATTCTTAATACCTTACGGTTATCGACAACACCATCTTCCCTATCCTCCAGTTAATGCAATTGAATCCAACCACGTATTAGACATCATCTATACTAAATAGTTAAATGTATCTTAACACCTTTCAAGCCATAAATGTTCAATACCATCAGTACCAGATGGTAGTCCAAATGTGCACTATTGACTAATACCAACATTGATTTGACAAACTCACAATGGGGGTGACCTTTTACAACTGGTGTTGAAAGCCTTACTACAGAACTAATCCCCTTTTAGTAGTAAGGTATTGATGTCGTCCTATCATACTTGATATTCTATTCAAGACCCCATAGGTTACCTCTGAAATCTTTTCAAAACCTTGTTAGATGGCTTCAACTTTTTCTGGAAGGGTTTTAAAGAAACTTACAAAACATATCAGACCACAAAACTATTTGCAGTCGCTACTTTCTTTTCAGAAAAGTATTACCAAACATAGCCATAATCAATTTGTTATCTAGATAAATAACAGACCAGTATGTCTTTTTGGCACAAATGAACTTGGATCAATTTATAGGCGCTCTGGATTTACTTGTGTGGAATCAGGTTAAACCATGAACTCAAATAGTTCATCGGTGGTTATATCAATGCATAAGATGGGCATTGAGCAAGATGAGCTAACTTTTGGAATCTACTGCTGGATAAAGCAGAAAAAGTTGGGAAGGGTGGAACAAGCTGGTCATGTCTGTTTTTCAGTCCCCCAACTTATCATCTTTCTATGTTAAAATTCCAAGGAGTATGGCAAGAAAATAAAAATATAGAGGAATGTTCTATGGGTTGGGGTAGGGAAGGGTAAAAAATAATCATTTAAATAGATGGTAAACTGATATATGGTTTAAATTAAAACAATAAAACGTTGATTATTCCATCAAAGCTTACTCATTGGACTAGGCCTTTGGACAAAGCACAGAAATATAATGTATAATATAAATTTTACTAGTACTCTTTTCCTACGAAGCTATCTGATACTGAAACTTGAAAAATAGGGTAGAGAAGAAATTTTATGCAACACCTTCTACAATCTCAAAAAGCTTTAGGAAATTCATGGTGTTGAAGAACATATGATGACATTATTAGAAAAGAAAATACAAGCACGCGCAAACTACCTAGAGAAAGCAGAAAAGCATAAAGAAAATATATTACCATAATTGAATCCGTAAAACGCACTTGCTGTGCCACCAACAGCGGAGCCAATCTGCACAGTGAAAAAATGACAATCGACAATCCAAATTCAGTAGTCTAAATTTCAGTGTAGCAAAATCAATTTCTTAATACATATTGGTAAAAGAAGAAACAATACCATAGAAAAGCTATCCCTGATAAGTGGTGAAAGTGTCCACGCATTAGTTTCAATCTCCTTCGAAAGAGGACCCGCACAGCGATGACATCTCAAACTAGTTTTAGGAGTGGAACCAGCCATCTTTATTATTCTGGGTAAATGTTACAATCAACCTTAAATAACTTGACGCAAATTAGGTTTCAGTGGCGAGACCAGAATTCCACAACTGATATTCTGTGAACAGTTCAATGTATCAATCTAAGTGATGAGAAATTGAACCTGGTTAGGAGACTGCAGCGAACCCCGAAGCCTCGTCGAAGCTCAGGACAACTCAAGCCTTCAGCGTACAAGGAGCCTGTGACCCAAAAATGGAAAAAGAAATCAAAAACAAAGTGAGTAGCTATATATCTCATTCAGCTTTGGAGTACTGCAACTTAACGATCCCATTTGGCCTAGTATATATATGGCTATCCCTGATACTATGATAGTAGAGGAAAAATGGCTAGTCTCCTAACCATTAAAATTTGGATATCAGTTATAGAGCTCATTGCGCATGGTCTCTTCCTAAAGCTGTCTTTCCTCACTTTTAGTAATAACATTTCTTCGAAATCGATTACTTAATAAGAGTGATAGTAGAAATACCAATAAAAATGGGTTATCCGGATAACTAGAACTCTAACAAGACCAACGCTTCTGGGTACCAGCAGCTACTTCACAGTCAATAATATTCAGCTCCCTAATTCATTTGACAGCCAATTATTTTCTACAAAACGCACTGTAACTACCCAATTATTAGAAATTGAATAAAACCCCAGCTCTAAATTTCGATTTAAAAGTAGACTATGACATGAAAGATAGAAATTTTAAGAAACCAAACCCCACAACAAAGATTATAGAGTAAAGGAAATAAAAAAGGATTGAAATTTTGAGAAGGTATCGTATCTTACCCCCACGTTGATGCAAGTTGTGAATGATTGAGTAGCGATCTAAGTTGTCACAGAACCGAAGCTGGGTGAGATTGGAACAGAACACTGAGTTGGAGAGTTCTGAGGATGATGATTGATGACCCGACTCGTTAAATTTGTGTTTTAGGTGTCTCTCCTGTTCTCTTCTCTTCTGCTTGGTTGTTTGTTTCCATGGTACTTCTTATAGTAGTTGTCATCACGTCACACTATGTCGTGCATTTTTTTATGACTAAATTACACATAAAGTCATTTTAAATTCTTATCTTTCAAATAAGTTCACTTCACTTATAATGTCACTTTTATACCCAAAAAGACACAATTAATTTAAACAATTACAATCGTGCAACTATTCTCAAACTTCTTACATTTTTTCAACCTCTAGTCAGAACTATCTTTCATCATGTTATTGTTTCACCTACTGACTCCTGCCTGGTTACTGCTAGCAGACTCACTGTTGACTGGCATTTAATTTTAAAAAGGTTTTTCGTTTGATAAACGTTAATGCACTACTGTAATGAAGGTACTACTACCATGTAATGAGGGTATTACATACTACTACTCTTTGATGTAGGTACTACTACCGTGTAATGCAGGTACTAGACACTACTGGCATGCAGTGAATATACTACTAACGTGTGATGAGTGTACTGCTACCATGGACAGTAGGTACTACTTACTAATATCAGACAACTCCTTTCTTTCCACCTTCTGGGCGGTAGTCCACCTCCTAGAGGATTAAAATGAGTATGAACAAGTAAAAATAACTCATTTGTTCCACATTCTGGGTGGTAGTCCGCCTTTCAGAAGAGTTTAAATGAGTTTTATGAAGATGCATGAAAACTCAAAACTTTGTGGGAAACCATAGATTATTTATTCCAGCATGAATACAAGTTATAAATCCAGAGCCTCACTTTCTGGTAAACAACTATAAGTTGTTTAGCCACTCATAGTAACAGACATACTTACTCGAGAACGAAGAAGCTGAACAGTTGCTTCGACTCTTCCTTCACAAACTAGACTCTCAGGCTTTCTACTCTCAGATAGATTTCTCTTGTTCTGATTTTCTATGTCCGTATTCTAAGACTCAAAGCTCCTTATATAGAGAGTGGACTTCAAAACGGAATTGAAACACAAACTAATAATAGTAACTCCACCAGTGATAGTGCTTTGATGCAGACAGTGCATCTGTTTTCCTCCATTGTCTTTTTTTTTAAAGTAGATTCCTTGGGATAAGGATGTCTCCCACTTAAAGAGAAGAAGACAATATGATTTTGCCTGTATTTACAGGTCATCGTAATATTATGAGTTATCCCCTATGTAGGGTACTTATATTATATTTCTTTTGTTCCCATTTTCTTCCATATCTGTATCTATATACATCTGGTAGCTTTTGTCCCTCTCGATCTTGTTGAGCCATTGAATACATGCGAGGGAGGAATCTATTTCTCCCCGTTTCAGGGTTGTGAGCAAATAACTCGTAACGGCATCTGGATGGTCGTACATGGTGACTATTATCTTATCTCTTGATGCAAGAAACGTAATCTCTTGATCTTCTTCGATTACTTTCTTGATGTATTCTAACACCATAGCTTTCATCCATGGAATGCTTGAATTTAGGTTTCCATTGTATCCGTTGCATGCTGGCTCAAGATATTGTCCTTAGATGATTCTGACGTAATGATATGGAAGAATGTATTTAGTTTCTCCGTTAGACTTCTGTATCCATTCTGGAGTTGTAGACCTGAACTTTAGTCTGAGAATGCAGTTGCTCTTCCTGACATTCTTGACTGTATTATAGATAATTACTAGCAATCCTTTGAGATCTTCATTTGTCTTTGTCCATATATTATGGACAAATCTATTCTCTACTAACCACAACTTGTGTTCATGCGGATGTTCACTCTGAACATTTACTAAATATCTTCCTAGGAAGGGTCCTGGGACAATGAAAAGGGTGTCGAGGAGATCTTCATCGGGTGTACGCTTGCCAATATGTCTGTGGAACTTGAACCATTCTGCTTCTTTTACCGCCTGTATAGGAACTTTAGCACTCTCTGGAGTTTTAATGTATAACGTTGCTCGTTCATTGACCATGCTTGGTGGTTTCTTCTTTTGACTTAGTTCTACTGGCAAGACATCCATGGTCTCTTCCATAAGTCTTTTGTCATTCTCCTGGAAAGCAAACATCAAATTATCCAGCAGTGCCCTCTGGTGGAATGCTAGATTCTGGTCAGTTTGGAAGACTACTTCTGAAAAGGTGTTCAGCTGATATCTGAAGATGTTTACGAAACCTATAGGAAAAATTCTGTTTGTAGAAACAGTTGCTACCTTGCACAGGTTCTGTTTTGAAGGACTTGCTTCCTCTTCCGTAAAAGGATTACGCTGTTCTTCTTCACAGTTAGATACTACTTCTTCCTTTGTATCATGGACTGGTTTATATTGTTCTTCTTCACAGTCAGATACTACTTCTCTTTTCGTATCATGGACTGGATCTTCTGCAAGTACTACTCTTTTCTCTGTAGTAGTATCAGCCTTTGCTCTTTCTAGATATTTTTCTAGAATTTTTTGTTTCTCTTCTATCTCATAGAAGTAGTCTTCGTACTCTTGTTCAATAATCTGATTTATTGAATTCCTCATTGTTTTTCTCCTTGCTTCAATTATGAAGCATTCTTTGTGATAAGTTTTCCCTGTTGCTTCACAAAACATGGGAAATCCTTTCTTTTCCTTGCATTGACAGAAGTCGCATATGAATGTTCCCTTGTTGACTTTCTTCCCAATTCTTTATCTTAAGAAGATAAATTTCTCTAGGTTTATCTTCTTCAGATTTTGTTTCTGATTCTTCTGACGATTCGTCATCTGAATGGACTGAATAGATAGACATCTCATTCTCATCTTCTGATGAATAGACTACTTCGTAGCCTTTCAAGTTTGCCATCTCTATGGCTCCTTTATACTCTTTGAGAAGAGTCTTCGAATTTCTCTTCTCCTTCTTGGGACATTCGTTAGCATAGTGTCCTTCGGCATTGCACAACCAACATCTACAAGATCTTTTCTTCTCAGGTTCTTGATATGGTCTTGTCTTCTTGAAAAATCTTTTTATGGGATTTTGTTTTTCTCTTCTGTAGTTGGAGCTTCTCTTGAACCTCCAACTCTTCCTTCCGTTTCTCTTGAAACGTTTTTGGAGGTGCTTCTTCTTTTCTTCGCATCCCCAGTTGGTTGGTGTATCTATTATTCTGGAACAAAAGTCACTTGTTCCTTTGAGCTGCTTCTTGGTGGCTTTTGCGCTGGTGTTAGCTTTGCACTGATCTCGCATTAGCTGCCTGACTCTTTCTGTAACTCCTCCTACCGAAAACCTTTCTAGAGATTTTTCTTCAATGCTTTCTCTCATGGCCGTCCTCCATGGTTTAGTGAGCTTTCTGTGTAGGAGGTGTACCAATTCAGTATTTTCAAATTCTCCTATTGTGCAGTAGTACTCTTGGAATTCATTCAGATATTCCTAAAAGTACTCCATGTCACAGATCTTGAAAGCATATATGTTGGATTTTGCTATCTCTTTAGTTTTTTCTCCAATATATGAGATGTCTCTACATAGTTGATCATATAGTGGAGTGGCAAAAGTATAAGGATTTCTATTTGGTTTTATGTCTTCCAACCATTGTTTTCCTCTGATCGTCTCTTTGAAAGGAAAATAATACTTTTTTGGCATTCCTAGGAGGGTTTACTCATAGATTGTGTGCAGGTCTTGTGCTTTAATCTTCCGTAGGTTGAACATGATGCCATGAATAGACTAGCTACCCATTTTTCGATGGCATTTTTCTTGTCTAGAGCTTTGCCTAGATCAATCCATACTCTTAGTTGAGTTATTGGCACCTTAGGAGTATTTTCTTGTGGAATGAATCTGTGAGAGCTTCTTTCACCCTTCTTTCCACTAGGGCCTTTTTCCACAAGGAAGTTTCAGCTTTCCATTAATCCTGAATATGGTGGTTTGTAAAGATGATGGTTGTGAAGATTCTGCTTCTTCCTTGTCTTCATCTTCTATTCCTTTGGTTTCTCCTACTTCTTCATATAGAAGAGGAAAGAGTTTTCTTTCCTTTTTGAAGTTGAAACTCTCGATCTCTTTTATCAATTGTTCCAACCGCAAGGAATCTTCACACTCTTCTGCTTCCTCATAAAGCTTGAAGAGTTTTGATTTGGACTTTCCTGCTCTTAGCATGCTGATGTTTCTTTCTAACTGAGCATCTAAATCTTCTTCCATTACTCGATTGGCTTTTATCGAGATTCTGATACTTCTAGCACCATTTTCTCTGGTAGAGTTGCATGTTCTGAGGGGTCTAAAGCTTTCTCCTCTGAAGCTTTCGAGGGACACGTCACTGTTTTGGTGTCCTTCGAACTTGAGGTTGACATCTCCGGTCTTTCTGTTCTCATAGACTGCTGCCTTCGTGCTTTCAGGTTTCTCCTTTGGACCAGATAATTTTTACTTTTGTGGGAAAATTACCTCATCCCATGCTACCTCGTAAATTTCTTAATTATAGTATTTGGGATTTGTAAGGAAACCAGTGGTAAGACCTGGGATGTTTGATATCTTGGCTTTTGGCTCAACTGTTGTGCTCATTAGTTTATAGTAGATTCTATAAACTATTGCTAGCTCTTGCATGCCGTCTTTCATGGATGTGCCGTCTGTCTTGACTCTCAGTCGTAGACAGTGAGCAGAATCTGTTAGACTAGTTGAAAAGTTTGGGAAGCAGTTGAAATATATAACCTGGTTGCATAATGATGCTTGAAGTGTTCCGAGTAGACTTTTCTAGAAGTCGATCAGCCTATTGTCTTATAGGACGCATAGAACTGAACAATTTAGGCCTTCTCTGGCCAGTAGTTTTATGCCAACTTGGACTGCTCCAATATGTATAAACTTGAAGTTTCTTTTTCTGGCTTTGGAAACTTCTTCAGGTGTGACCAGAAGGAGATTTGTTTCTCCTGTCATTGCCGGTGTGGTGAATTCAAAGATTTTGATCTGATGGCTATCCATCATGTCAAAATTTCCTCTCTTGTAAATTTTTTTGAATTCAAACTTCAGGATCGAAGCATTTTGAACGTTGTTCCCGATCTCGTTGAATTCAAATTCTTCTGAGTTCACCAGCTGCAATGATTTTTTCTTGAAGATACTCAACATATTCATGTTGCGCACATCTTCTGATTTCAGCTTGAATGCTGAAGGATTTGATGAGGAGCCCTGAAAAAATGGCTTTGGCATCGGGTTCGCTTTTGGAACCTTTAGTGATCTGAATTCGTTAATCTTTCTAATGACAATTCGAGGTGGACTAGTGCTTGATCTTTGATGTTCTTGAGTTTTCTTCTGAACATAGTCAAGGATCTTCACCTGTTGAAGATCCAGTCTCTCGATCTTACTATTAACTCTTGTTAATAGTTCTTGTTTTTCTTCTGGCTACCTCTGCAATTGGTTATTGGTTGTTGGAAGAATTTTTAGATACTCTCTGCATCTAAAATTTTTTGATAAAATTTCTTGTTGCTTTGCATCTGATGCTTCTAATAGAGAATCTAGTTTCTCCATTATTTTCTCAGTTGCTGATCTCATTGTTGGGATTTTGAGCTATTGCAAGCTCTGATACCAGTTGAATTGCGAATCTAACCAATACTCAAATAAACAGTTAGATAGATAATCGGTGCAAGAGATTTTCTATCTTTGCTTTGTCTCTTAACAAATTTTCAAGAAAAGCTTGTTCTTTGGCAATTTTGAGATTATGAATAACTTGTTCTAAAGGACATGGATGGGCTGCTCTTGATCTTTCGAATAGTTTAATTCTCTCTTTTGTATTAGTGATAAAATCTCTTAAAATTTTAAGTTTAGAACTTAAATCACATGTTTTTTTTACAGTGAGAAATTTTTATGATGAAAAATAATTGTTTACCTTTAAGTGTCGAGAATAGATCTCTAGCTGTATGCGATAAAACAGATAAATTATGGGCCTACTACGCTTCTTCAAGAACATACTACTCTAATTAGATGCAGACACTATTTACGTATGATGTATAAGCTACCAGATTCTATTTTACAAAGGGGGCTAAAAATGGAAGTATATGACCAAAATAGTGACGTTCCTTGTTTAAAATCTTATGACTAACCTTTTGCATAAAAAATCTTTCAAATTGACCTTCTATGACATTTCCTATTTTTCTATTTTGGATCAGATTCTGCATTTTTATTTGGTATGTATGACCATGTTTTACATTACGAGAGGCAGCACAGTAAGATCAATGGTTCAATTTTCACAAAACAAAAACTTCATAAACTTTTATGCAGTATGTTGATTCCTATCACACTTTTGAGCCCCACCAAATAAGTGCAAAGATGGGTTTCCTTTGCTCTTTCTTTTCCTTCATGTGAGAGAAGGAGTTAAGAGATTCCTTACTCAAAATTGTTGGAATTGAAAGACTTTGTAGAGTTAGAAAACTTGGATGCTCGGTTAGAACAACATAAATAGAACTGAAATGAGCATTTGTGATTCGTCTAGCGGCCAAGGTAGCGTGTTTCCTCGCTCACCACCCAAGTTCAAACCCCAATAGCCTCCTAGCCTATATCGGTTTACCTCAAAAAAAAAATAACTAAAATACGTTGTTAACCCGTGAACATACGTACATCTAAGCCTGTAACTAACTATATATATAGTACAAGACGCTCCCTCCACACCATCAACTTAAGAATTCGCCCACAATGATCCATCATCTCAAATCACTGCCAGCATAAGTACTCTAGCCGATGACATAAAGTCGTTTGCCTGTTAGCCAAAAGTCGTCGGCTATAGTATAGCAGACAACATTTCATCAGTTGTAGTACTGTCGAGAATAGGTTGCCGGCTATAGTATAGCCGACGACTTTTTTTGCATATCGTTGGTTATAGTCCAAACTATAGCCAACTACTAAAACGTTGTCGGCTATAGTTTGTATTTATAACCGACGACTTTCAACTAAAATGTTGTTAGGCAAACCTTCCCGGTCTGGTCAAAATTGTTGACCGGATGTTACTATAACCAACGATGAGGTTTTTAACTCATCGGGTATGGTTTTTAAACTAGTCGGTTATAGTTATTAAACCCGTCGGGGATTGTAATTAAACTCGTTGGAAATTTTAGACTATAGCTGACAACTTTTGTACATGTCGTCGGCTATAGTATGCAAATTTCTGAAAGAAAAAAATCTGTAGATTTTGGATTTACCATTCACAGGACCTGCAGTTTCAAAATAGCCAACAAACATATATTTTCATTTCCACAATGGCCAACAACACATAACACCTTCACAATCGACACAAAACACATATTCACTAACAAACACAAACTTATAAAAATTTAGCGTATAATATTGAAACACATATTCACATAAACTAAAGGTTGTCAAAGTCTATGTTGCGGAGATAAGATGAGCCACCACCATCATCGAGCAGATCCTGTTGCTCATGTGGGGCATCGAGATGGTGCTGAATAGATTGAGCCCAACCATGGGCCGAGATATTTATTCCTTGCGCCTGAAGGTGTGGATTTACTCCTTGAAAATTCATAGCTATTTCAGCTTACATCTGAGCTAACTCTTCGGCCTGCTGTCGTGCCATCTTCTAACGCATCTCCTCCATCTGCTAGGCCATCCGTCGCTGAGTCTCTTCCATCTGGCTCTAATGCTCCATAGTCTTCCTACGAAGTTGTTTCTCTAGCTGGGCTGCCTTGGAAGATCCCTACTTGCGTTGAAAACTGGGCGTGTTCTTCAATATCCCTTCGTCTTGTCGTCCCAAACCTTGGCAATAGTACTTGCTCATTCGTGATGGGAAAACATTTCCCATGATCCTTGCCCCAACCCTTAAATCGAATTGATCGATCTGAGATATGGCCTGAGGAAGCTCATCATCTGTGATATTGCGATTTCGCTCCCTCCCTCGCGATCTGAGTCAACACCTCCTCAGTCATTTCCCTTAAATGAACCTAATTGACAAGGATAACAAAATAACATATTAGTAAACATACATTAAAAAAAGTTAGAAAAAATACATATATAAGCAACTTGTAAAGTTATAAGGGCATAATACTTACAACTTGTTCGCGGGACTGATGATGCTTTTTTTCATACGTATACACGAACGGGTTTCCTCAAGGTGTTGGCTCGCTGCCTCATCCCTATAACACGCATAGGGTCTAGAAACGACGCGATGGTTGTTCATGTGCTTTGCTCAGTTCCTCGCGTTTATTTTAGAAATGGCCTTATTTCATAAATATATATTAAAAAATTGATTTAGAAACTATTAACGCCAAATTATCCACAAGTAAACATATATGATGTTACATATATACCTCAAATCGTGGGTTGTTGAAGTGGATTAGAAGCCACTTCCACTCGTACTCCCTATAAATCAACTTCATAGGGGTACCTAATAGGTCACCTCGCATGCCATGCCTCCTCCAGAACCTACAAACTCATTCTTCCACTCTTTATACCAATATATGCAACACAAATGTTAGAAACATATTACATGATCTCTCTAATATCTAAATATATATTATATAACTTCCGTCACCTTCCTCCTTGAACCTCATTTGCCCAGATGGATTTAAGATCCTCTGGAACATTGAACCACATCTGCAATGCACCATTTTTTTTTGTTAACATATTTATATTTTAAAGGAATTAATTAATATAAGTAGACATACACAATGAATATCTAACTAACTCACCAACATCGCATTGTTTAATTGGTCCTTCACGGACTGAGGGAATGAGGACCACTCTGACCACAGAACAGGGACTTTGTCCCGGATAATGCTTCCTATCATGCCAAAATACCTCCTACAAGTCAACCCCTCTCTCACCAATCTTTGCTCGTCAGTCTCTGTGACCAGTGGCCTATAGGCCTCAACGTCCTTCTGGAATTACTTACCCACAACGGGGCCTCGGGACTTCCTCCCTTTTTTCTCCCCTCCGGCGTCTATCACATAAGACAAATTAAAAAAGATTAAAACAGGATCGCCCAATTTAATATAAAAATTATTAATAAGTTTGAAATTAAATAATGCATATATTTACTTTTTACCCGCTGATTCTGACGTCGATGTGTTTGCTACCCTCGCACTCCACAAAGGTGTATCAAACGGCTGAAAGATATATGGTTCATTCAGGTGGATGTAAATAAGGTTTCCCTCGTCATCGATAGTTGAAATAAGGTTTCCCTCATCATCGACATCTGGAAGGGCAGGTACGTCCTTCGAGGGCATGAAAAGATGAGAAGGGAAGACACCTCTTTGTTGGCCGGATGACGAAGTCCCTGAACTACCAGCATGAACAGGAGAAAGACCTCGAGATGGCTCTGGCCAATGAATTTCAGGCATACGGGGACCCGAAGGAGTAGGACCCGTATAGCAGGGCGTAACCGACATATGGCTCATGTTTGGCATACGATGATACGAAAGGGCAGGGCCCATAGAGCTGGGCATAGACGATGTGTGGATCCTATCAG
Organism: Geum urbanum; assembly: GCA_946800695.1. Classification (NCBI taxonomy): domain Eukaryota; kingdom Viridiplantae; phylum Streptophyta; class Magnoliopsida; order Rosales; family Rosaceae; genus Geum; species Geum urbanum. Next base: position 11,925,599 of record OX327008.1, on the reverse strand, counting down.
GGGCCAGAACAGCCTCGCACTCTGTGGTCATTGGAGGTTGGCTACTACATCCTGCATAGGCGTCTCCTATGTGTACTGAAGTAGTATCCAGTGACGAGAGTTATATGGGCTATCGTAAGGCTGGTGAGGCTGGTTGATCAAGCAAAACCCGCAACTATCATCGTTGGACCCATTTCCTTTTTTCTTAGATGCCCCCTTCTTCCCTTTGCCCGAAAACAAATTCATGATTCCTAAAACAACAATTTGAACATCATCAACATCAATAAATTCAATAAACATCCATTAACTATATTTCTTAAACATCATCATTCATCAACATCAATCAATTAAATATCATTAATTTCTAAAATTTAATAATTCATCATCAATCTAAATAAACCAAAATAGAACCTAAATATCATCATCGATTAACATTAACATAAAACAACATCCATCATCAATCAATAAATCAACATCAACGGCTGGCTGGCTGGGTGGACAATGGAGGCGGGCTTCGGCGGTGGCTATGTGTATTTGGGTATTTACGTTTTTAGGGTTTTTAGAGTTTAGGGTTTTTAAGGTTTTTAAGGGTTTTAAACTTCTAGTCTTGAACTCCAGGATAGTTAATCAATACCCACTAGTGGGCAATGACTAGCTCATATTGTTCCAACTGGTACGACTTTGGCAACTTTCCACCAACTTCAACATCATAGGAGAGGATAGAAAGATTGAACTGTGGTTCATCTACCGGCATATGTTGTGGAGTGCCCTCCAACGCTTCCAAATACAACTTGGTGTACGTTACGCACTCGTTTGCAAGATATTTTTCAGCTACACATCATTTAGATGCGGATTTATTAGTCACATATTCTTTGTAGTCCCTCAGTTGTCTATTAAGTTTAGAAGTGCATATTATGATTATTTCCAAATAATTTTAAAAAAATTAGACACAAATTCAGATATTGTGGAAGGACCCGACCCCGATTTAGTTGCCTAAACCGAAATCAAATCCCTTCTGAAAACATGAACTTTCAAAAATCATAAAAATTTCGGCAGAGTTACTCTATATCGCGTAGTTACCATTAACCTGCAGCGGAAAATACACTTCATCCTATGCCACAAAAGCCAAACCGTGGGCACCAATCCCATCCGAATTTCTCAAAAACATATCATAACGTAAAGCAATAAACAAAAATGTAGCTTTACAGAAATCCGGGAAAATCATGTGAAAATATAAACATAATAGTATTCAGAGCGACTTCTAGTATTTACGTATACACACAACAGTAGGCCAAACTAGAAACCTACTGAGAAGGAAAAGTAGCTCGAGTACTACGCCTCCAACCTCGACTTGCGACACCTAATCCAAACTGCAAACTGGGCATTGAAAACAAACAGCCCAGGGAAAGACATATAAACTGTTAGAGTGAGTGGACGAAAATAAATGTCTTTCGCCAAATAAATATATGTTTATAAAACATATGCGAGTCTAGATGCATAAAAATCAAATGGTACACGAGGGAGACTTTAACTCCTCACGCGTACAGAGCATGCATCAGAAATCTCGTGGGGTCACTCATGGACACATCCGCGCTAGTACAGTCTGAATCACGGGATCCTTGATCCTCACATGATTTCAGCCAGAAAGGGCTTCGGGTCAGGATATCTGCTCTCCCCCGGTAAAGACCTCGGGTCAGGGTACAGTCCCCCCGGTAAACATCCTTGGGGATCAGCCGAGATGCTAAGTGTATCGATATAACTACTACTAAGACTGTACTCTGTGTAAACCAAATCATAAAGGTTTCCATGCAAATGCAGAAAGCATAATGTAAAAGCATACTCGTAATGCATAATTATAAAAGCATATTCGTAATTGCATAATCATAAAACACATGCTAGTATAATTCATAATCATAACTGCATGCTCATGCTCGTAAAAACGTATATCAAATACTCGCAACCAACAGTGAAAAGAAATGTCCACTCACAGACAAGCACAACGCAAAAACGCGCTAATCCCGTGATCCTGCGGAAGATCCCTCGCCAATCGTACGATCCCGATCTCCTAAATAATCACAAATACCACTAGTCAAAATCACAATTCAAAACTCTGAACCACACCTCAGAAACCAACCATTTTTGGAAACATATAACTCGAATATCAAGGAAACCGTCAAAAATCCCATAAATACTCTACTTATCCCTCGACACAAAATCCACCACCCAAATCAACTCAATAATCTCAAGACTACGATCGGGGTGCGATTATGAGTAAAACGGTATAAAACTTCCTAAAATTCCAAAAAGTCAACTCTTCGCCGGAGCTCCGCCATTGATCGCTGCCTCCGGCGGCGGCGCGACGTCAACGGTGAGATTTTCCAGCCACCAAGACCCCCAAAGCTTCCTCTCCTTAAGCCCAGTCCAACTCTCCACTACACCAACACTCAAATTGACCAGCAACCACCTCAAAAGTCCCTTGAAAGCCCACGGCCCAAAATCCCCGGAAAACTTCTCCTGCCGATTCTGGTGTCATCACTCCACTATAGCCCCCCAAACCTTAGGGGTTCCCTTCCTTAGCTCAAACCCAATCCATTCCAACCCAAAACTCTAGCGAAAAGTTACTGGCCCCCGACAACCCCGATTCTGTTAACCTTCTCTTCCAAAATTCTCAAACCAAATCAATACCAAACAACACAATATACACATCAATCGAAAGCCCAAGGGAAGAGCTTCAAATCCATACCTCAAACTCTGGCAACCGTGGCATTTTTCGGCGATAACCTCGACGGCGAGTCACGGACTCAGTGGGTCAACACGGGTTCACTCGGTCAACTCGGTCCAAAGCTGGTCAACTCGGTTAATCTGCCCAATTTTCAACTTTTGCGACAACTTTACGACTATTCCGCTATTTATACGTCGTGAACCGACCCTATTCTCGATTCAGATAACTCAAACTCAAACGGATAAGCACGACTAACTCGACAATAATTTCAAATATTCATTTTATATTCCTCGATTATCCGAAATATCCTCTGAAACCTCCTACGAACTCGAAATCAAATCCTCTAAATTTTTCGCAAATGAACTCAAACCAAATTCGTGTCCGACAAGTAAGTCGTGAACAAGGCTGCATAACCGTTTAATTACGACTAACTACAATTATATGTGAAACTCGCGAATTAAGCCGATTAACTACCATTTCCGGTTCTAGTTGTCACATGTTGAATCGTACGTACATTTCCATAGGATACATCCAACTGTAGTGTATTGGACTGGTAAGCAACAATTGTTCGAGAAGATAGATCATCAGGTGAGGCATGATGTCAAAAAAAATTGGGAAAAATAACCTCTCAAATTTGCACATGATAAAAATGATGTCCTCTTTCATTGCCCTCAGGTCTGATTTTTTCACTTCTCTAGTGCATAACTTCTAAAAGAATCTTAACAACGCCACTAACGGCTCCACCACCAGTTTGGGCAGGTATCCTCGAATGAAAACAGGGAAGAGGCGTTGAAGCAATATATAGAAGTCATGACTCTTTAATCCATACATCTTATTATCCCGGAAGTTAACACACCGGCCTATATTTTCTGCATAGCCTGAAGGATACCTTACATTACCCATCCACTCAAAAATTTCATTCTTCTGGTCAGGTTTGACGGTGTAAGGAGCTTGAGGAATTTTGTCCTTCCCTTCTCTCAACCACTAATATTTCCGCAATCCCATTCTTTTCATATCAATACGTGCCTTAGGGCTGCCTTTAATTTTCCCTTCCTAATTCAGCACTATGCCCACCACACTTTCTTCTCTATATGTATGACATCTAGGTAGTGTCTAATCGGCAACTTAGACTAGTACGGGAGTTCCCAAAATGTACTTTTGTGTGTCCAGAATTTATACCTATCGGGTTTGTCAGATATGGATGCCACTATTTCAGGATGATTGCTCAACTGCCCAAAATTTTATTCATTCAGCACTTCCAAAATTTCATCCATCTTCATCTCTTGGGTTGTACACCCATTTCTACAGTTCCATCAAATGCCTCATGATCCTGCCGAAATGGGTGATCATGTGGAGGCCAATAACGATCATATGGACAATCTTCCCACAATGAGATCTACAACATTAAACAGGCATGCACTTTGGACAAGCCTTGTATCCCCTGGTAACATTGCCCGACAACATCCCGTAGGCAGGAAAATTACTGATGGTGCCAACAAGCATGGCATGCATTTGGAACATCTCATTTTTGTACTTGTCATAAGTGGGATGACCAACGTTACTCAGGCACTTAAGATCTTCAATCAAGGGTCTCAAATACATATTGAGACACTTTCCATGAATAACCTAGCCCTAAAATTAACAGAGTGAGCATATTGTATTCATTCTTCATGCACATCCATGGAGGAAGGTTGTACTGTACCAAAATAACTGGTCATATACTTTATTGAAGACTCATGTTGCCAAAAGGGTTGAATCCGTCAGATGAGAGCCCAAGCCAAACATTTCGGACCTCTAATGCAAAATGAGAAAACTCTCTGACCATGTGCTTCCAAGCCTCTCTGTCAGTAGGCTGTATAAGGGTACCATCGTCAGACAAATTCTTCTTAACCCACCATCTTATAGCTTTAGCCATGTGTGCACACATGAACAACCGTTCCAGTCTATTAATCAGCGAGAGATACCGAAGTATCTTCACAAGTCTCTTATTCCCTGCAGGAGTCAACTTATACTTATCTGTACCACATACCGGACAAGCATCAAGTCTTTCAAGATCATTCCTGTAAGCATGTACACCCCAGAAGATAACGCAATCATATCTGCATACATGAATTTTGATGTAGGAAATCCCAAGATGTTGCAAAATATGTCGCACCTTACGATGAGTGGTAGGAAGGCATTGACCGAGGGGTAGTAGCGAAGCAGATCATTCCAACCAATCATCAATAGCCTTGGCACTCATTTTGTTCTCCACTTTGACCTTTATTACTCCCATGACACTTTCAAGAACATTCTTATTACACCCGTTGTACAACAGGGTCTGTTGGAAGGCAATCAGGTTGTTGTACTTGTCTATACCAGCATTGTTGACAGTTCTAGATAATTGCTAGACTTGCTCAATATGAGGGAAGCCCCCAACAATGGGAGAGATATCTGGTGCTCGAGCAAATACACTGCTTTCATAAGGAAACACATCATTGATCAACCTTGTTGTTGGATCATTGGATGTACTAGCCCTCTCTGGAAATTCTCCATGATCATGGTGATCCGTCGATGATGTTTCACCATGATAAATCTAACATGTTTACTTATCCCAAAACTCATTTTTCTGCAGGTGCTTCTGTAACGACCCGAATCAGAATCTGTTGTGTATTCGGCACGATTCTCGAGATTGAGTTTAGTCGCAGTTTTACGTCGTATAAGTGGTTTGCCGACTCTATTCGCGACTATGTTTTCGGTCGAGAATTTGAGTTGAGTGTCTTCACGGAAATTGTAGAGTACGTGATTTCGAGCTCGTGGGCGGTCTCGGAAGATTTTTCTGATAACCGAGGAATATTTTATGATTATTTGAAGTTTCGGTTTCTGACGAGTTTATCCGATTATTTCGAGCTTATCCGAATCATTTCGTATTTTCATTTTGGACCGTCGATTGACCCGAGGCGTGAGTATAAATATCGGAATAGTCGAGAATTAGTCGAAAACTTCATTTTGGGCTTTGACTGACGTTGACTTGTTTTGACTTTCCAAAATTGGAAAGTTGACCCGTTGACCAAAGAGGAAAGGTTTCCCGATTGGGTGTTGCCGTCCGACGACCAACTTTCCGGCCACCTCCGGCCACGTGACTGGTATAGCTAGCTTCTCCTCTTGATTTCGAGTTGATTGATACTTAGTTTGATGGAAATTGATGAGGATTTTGGGGGTTTCGAATCGGGCCGAGTATCTCGATTTCGCCGGTGACGGTTGGCCGTTTTCCGGCGAGATTTGGAGGTGGAGGTTAAGGGGGTTCGACTCCCCTTGACCTTGTGAAGCTCCCCATAAGATTTATTTTGGAATTGGTTAAGGTATTGCTCGAACCCGATTAGGTTTCCGGTGGGTTTTCCGATTTGATTTTGGGCTGAAATTGGAAGGGTTCCGTTTGGATTCGGCCTTGAGGGTAGAAGAGGAAGTGGTTTGCCTGGTTATGGTCTTGAATTCTGGAGTTTTTGACCGTGAAATTCCACCGTTGATGGCGCGCCGCCGCCGGCGGCGGTGGTCAACGGCGGAGCTTCGGCCAAAAGTTGACTTTTTGGATTTCGACGTTTTTAATGTCGTTTTTCTCGTAATCGCGCCCTGATTATTGTCTAGAGGTTTTCGGGTTGATTTGGTTAGCCGATTTTCAGTCGAGGTTTCGAGTGGAGATTTCGGGAAATTCGTTAATTGTTTTGCACTGCATTGTTTATTTCCGGGAACGGTTGGTTTCCGTGATTCAGTACAGGGTTGTGAACTATGATATTGATCAGTTATATTTTGTGAATATTCAGGAGATCGAGATCGAGATCTGGATCGGGATCGTGCTTCAGGCGAGGGATCTTCCGCCGGACCACGAGTTTAGCGCGAGTGAGCATTACGCGAGTCTGTGAGTGGACAATTTCTTTTCACGGATTGTTTGCGAGTCTTTTAATTATGATTTATGAAATTGAGCATGCAGATTGATTATGAATTTACGACCATGTGTTTTATGATTATGCTTATACGAATATACGTATACGAATATACATACGTACATATTATGTTTTATGCATGTGCATGAAAAGGATTTATGATTTGATTTACACAGAGTACAGTCTTGGTTACGTTGTTGTATCGATACACATTGGCTTCTCGGCTGATCCCCGAGTACGCTCCGGGGGGGACAGATATCCTGACCCGAGGCCTTTCTGGCTAGGAATCACGTGTGGGTCTGGGATCCCGTGATTCAGACTGTGCTATCGCGTGGTAGTCCATTAGTGATTCCGCGATTTTTATGTTGCATGCTCCGTACGCTTGAGGAGTTAGAGTCTCCCTCGTGTACCATTTCTTTACTTATGCATTTGGACTCGCATATGTTTTATAATATATATATTATCCGGTGAAAGACATTTATTTTCGTCCACTCACTCTAACGATTTTCATGTCTTTCCCCTGGGCTTTTCGGTTTCCATGCCCAGCAGTTCAGGTTTGGTGTTTCACGTCGCGGTTTGGAGGCTAGTGATCTGAGCTACCTGTGATTTCAAGTAGGTTCTTGTTTCACCTACTGATGTGTATATTGTATATATTTACTCTAGAGGTCGCTCTGATACATTCTGATACTTGTTTATACGGATTTTCTCGGATATATATATATATATACTACAGTACTGTTTACTGTTTATGATTCATATATTGATGTTGAGAAATCCGGATGGGATTGGTGCCCACGGTTTGGCTTTTGTGGCATAGGATGAAGTGTTATTTTCAGGGTGCAGGTTTATGCAATTCCACGCTAGTAACGAAACTCTGCCGAAATTTCGAAAAAGTTTTTGTTGGTTCGTATTTTCAGAAGGGGTTCGATTCCGATTTAGGTAACTGAATCGGGGTTGGGTCCTTTCAGCTTGGTATCAGAGCATTAGGTTGTCAGATTCTGTAGACTCTTGTAGTTGTGACGCTTAGGGTATTTGAGTTGATACAGCATGACTGGAGTGATGACCCGACTGGCCAGCGGTACTCATCAATACTTCGGGTGTTGTGTGTCCTCAAATATCTGCGGTTTCATGATTACGTTCTTTCTGCTTGTACCTAATGCTTATCTTGTATCAGTAGGATGCCTCATCGACGTGGTCCCCGTGTTGATCGGGACGAGGATCTTGATGAGGATCGCCGAACGCGAGACTTGCTGATGCGAGTGCTGCGTTTGGAAGAGCGTTTTGACCCTGTGGTCAAGGCTCGCACTGCGGGTACTACTGTGTTTTCGGGTTCAGTTGATCCAGAGATATGCGAGGCATGGTTGGTTCAGATTGAACATGTTTGTGAGCGTTTGCAGTTTACTCCTGAGCAGATGACAGTAGCCGCAGTTGGTTTGCTTGAGGGTGATGCATACTTTTGGTGGGTTAGCACCGACAGAGTTCCAGCTGACACTCTGTGGACATTATTTCGTGATCTGTTTATGCGGAGGTACTTTAATCAGGCTACCCAGCAGCGCAAGTACGAGGAGTTTACAAACTTGAGGCAGGGCAATTTGTCTGTACTTGAGTATCCGGATCGGTTTACCCGTTTGTCTCGATTTGCGTGGGATATGGTGGCTACAGAGGAAGCCAAGTGTCGCAGGTTTGAGCTGGGATTGAATCTGAACATCAAGGCGACACTGACTACGATGCCTCGGAACAACTTTGATGAGTTTGTTAGTGCTGCACTCCGAGGCGAGGATATTGAGCAGGAGAGACAGCGGCAGAGGTACCAGCCGAGACAGTTGGATGAGGGTGGACCGAGTCAGGGGCCTTCAAAGAGGCTGAGTTCTGATACTTCCGGTTCAGCTTCATCTTCAGGCGGTGGATCATATTGCCCACCAGTTAGTGTACTGAGGCGGAGATCATTATGGAGGAGAGATCGACTGCAGCGACCACAGGCTAGTGGAGATTCCAACGGTTCCAGTCACACTCGATGACCTTTTGGCACTTTTGCTACACCGAGGGAGTATCCGTTGTGCAACTTGTGCAATAGGTATCATGTTGGACCATGTCAGCGGGGTACCGTCACTTGTTACCGTTGTGGCCAGATGGGTCACTATTCGAGGGAGTGTCCTCAGTTGTTTGGTACTAGTGATCAGACGACCCAGAGTTCTGGAGTTGAGCGAGTAGTCACCTCAGGAGCTCGACCAGCACAGTTTGCAGGTCAGAGTAGGCAGCAGGGACAGGCCCAGCGAGGACGACCAGCCGGACAGGCGAGGGTGCATGCTATGACTCTACGTGAGGGCAGAGCATCACCGGAGGTCGTTATTGGTACGTTACATGTCTTTGGTATTCCTGTACTCGCATTATTAGATCCGGGCGCCACACATTCATTCATATCATTTAGACTGTCATCATTAGCTACGGTACCTGCATCTCCACTTCCGGGGTTGTGGAGAGTGTTGTATCCGTCAGGTGAGGTGGTGAGCATCGGTTGGGTTTACCGAGATTGTGAGGTGTTTATTGATGGCCATGGTTTAGCCGCTGATCTGTTATTGCTTTATATTGTGGATTTTGATCTGATCTTGGGTTTGGACTTTTTGGAGTTGCATTGGGCCATGTTTGACTGCCACAGGAAGAAGGTCGCGTTTCGACGACCAGGGTTACCCGAGATACTGTTTCGTGGAGAGAAGAACACTTCACTACCGTGTTTGATTTCCGCAATGAGGGCGGATCGGTTGATGAAGAAGGGTTGTGTCGCTTACTTAGCCCATGTTGTGGATACTACAGCTGCAGTGCCGGATCTTGGTAGTATTGAGGTTGTGTCTGAGTTTCCGGACGTGTTTCCAACGGAGTTACCTGGTATACCTCCTGTACGGGAGATTGATTTTACCATTGAGTTGTTGCCGGGTACAGGACCGATTTCCCAGAAACCATATCGTATGGCGCCTGCGGAGTTGAAGGAGTTGCAGATTCAGCTCCAGGAGTTGCTAGAGAAGGGATTCATTCGACCTAGTGTTTCTCCGTGGGGTGCTCCGGTGTTGTTTGTGCGGAAGGAGGACGGGTCCATGCGTTTGTGTATCGACTATCGGAAGCTGAATCAGATTACAGTGAGGAACAAGTATCCGTTGCCGCGGATTGATGACTTGTTCGATTAGCTGAAGGGAGCAGTAGTCTTTTCTAAGATTGACCTTCGATCCGGATATCACCAGTTGAGGATTCGAGACTCTGACGTAGCCAGGACAGCATTCAAGACGCGGTATGGGCACTATGAGTTTTTGGTTATGCCGTTTGGGTTGACCAATGCCCCCGCAGCTTTCATGGACTTGATGAATCGGGTGTTTCGACAATCCCTGGACAAGTTCGTGATTGTATTCATTGACGATATCCTGATCTATTCCAGGAGTGTGGGCCAGCACAAGAAGCATTTGCGAGCAGTGTTGCGGACTTTGCGGGACCATCAGTTATTCGCAAAGTTTAGCAAGTGCGAGTTCTGGTTGGATAGTGTGAAGTTTCTGGGCCACGTGATTTCGGCTGAGGGAGTCAGTATTGATCCTGACAAGATCGAGGCCGTGCTGAACTAGAGTAGACCCACTACTGTGCCGGAAATTCGGAGTTTCTTGGGTTTAGCAGGCTATTATCGACGGTTTGTACAGGATTTCTCCCGGATTGCTACACCACTGACCAGATTGACGAAGAAGGGCGTCAAGTTTGTGTGGTCTGATGCGTGCGAGGAGAGTTATTTGCTCCTGAAGGAGAGATTGACTACCGCACCGGTTCTGACACTGCCAGACGACAGTGGTGAGTTTGTTGTGTACAGTGATGCGTCGAAGTTGGAGCTTGGATGTGTGTTGATGGAGCATGGTAGAGTTGTGGCGTATGGTTCCAGATAGCTGAAACCGCATGAGGCCAACTATCTGACGCATGATTTGGAGTTAGCTGCTATCGTGTTAGTGTTGAAGAGTTGGAGGCATTATTTGTATGTTGCTCAGTGTAAGATTTACACTGATCACAAGAGTCTCACCTACTTGCGGACGCAGCCGGATCTGAACATGAGGCAGCGCCGATGGATGGAGTTGATCAACGATTACGATTGCACTTTCGAGTACCATCCGGGGAAGGCCAATGTTGTAGCAGATGCACTTAGCCAGAAATCTGGAGCCTCGTTGTTTCACATGTGTGTGGCTAGAGTATCGATGTTAGCCGAGCTTCGAGCTACGGGTGCCGTGTTCGGATATAATGATGATGGGGCTTTGTTGGCCATTTTTCAGGTTCGACCGGTATTGGTTGATCAGGTACGAGAGGCTCAAGATTCAGATCCTTACCTGTTGGGCAAGAAGACCATGATACAGAATGGTGTGCCTACAGAGTTCCGTTTGAGCGACGACGGTACGTTGTTGTTCAGAGGCAGGTTATGTGTACCCAGAGACGAGGACATGAAGAAGAAGATTCTGGATGAGGCCTACAGTTCAGCGTATGCGATGCATCCCGGGGGTACGAAGATGTTTCGTACACTTCGAGCGTACTATTGGTGGCGCAACATGAAGCGGGAGATTGCTGCGTACGTGAGTCGATGCTTGATTTGTCAGCAGGTGAAGGTGGAGAGGCAGAAACCTGCAGGGAAACTACAGCCACTTGAGATTCCGGTTTGGAAGTGGGAGCACATTACGATGGATTTCGTCTATCAGTTGCTGCGTACTTCGGCGGGCAACACTGGCATTTGGGTTATTGTTGACCGACTGACGAAATCCGCACACTTTCTTGCACTTCCAAGGAAGATATCAGTGGGCAGAATGGCCAAGTTGTACTTATCGGAGATTGTTCGCTTGCATGGTGTGCCTGTGTCCATTGTTTCTGACCGAGATAGTCAGTTCACTTCTGAGTTCTAGCAGGCGTTGCAGCGAGCGTTGGGCACGAGGTTGAGGTTTAGTACAGCTTTTCATCCTCAGACTGACGGGCAGTCCGCGCGGACCATTCAGACTCTTGAGGATATGCTGAGATCGTGTGTGTTGCAGTTTCGCGGAAACTAGGATCAGCAGTTACACCTGATTGAGTTCGCCTACAATAACAGCTACCAGGCCAGTATTGAGATGGCACCGTACGAGGCTTTGTACGAGAAGCAGTGTCGCATTTCATTGTGTTGGAGTGAGGTGGGCGAGCGTTGGCTTATTGGTCCTGATTTGGTGAAAACCACGATGGAGGACATACATATTATCCGGGATCGGTTGAAGATCGCCCAAGATCCACAGAAGAGTTATGCAGATGTGAGGAGGAAGAGTTTAGAGTTCGAGGTTGGTGATTGGGTCTTCCTGAAACTATATCCGTTGAGGGGAGTTGTGCGTTTCGGGAAGCGTGGCAAGCTTCGACCACGGTACATTGGTCCGTATGAGATTACGGAGAGGGTTGGAGCTGTTGCTTACAGACTTGAGTTACCGGCTGAGATGGCTCGTGTTCATGATGTCTTCCATGTTTCGATGTTGAGGAAGTACATCTCAGATCCTTCACATGTGTTAGCCCCAAAGCAGTTGTCGATCCGGGAGGATTTGACGTATGTTGAGGAGCCTGTGCAGATTCTCGATCGTCGTGAGCAGGAGTTAAGGCACCGTGTGATTCCGCTAGTGAAGGTCTTGTGGCAGAACCACTCAGCTGAGGAGGCCACCTGGGAGACCGAACAACGTATGCGGGAGCAGTATCCTCATCTGTTCACTTGACAGGTACGTAAATTTCGAGGTCGAAATTTCTTTAAGGGGGGTAGATTTGTGACGACCCGAATCAGAATCTGTTGTGTATTCGGCATGATTCTCGAGATTGAGTTTAGTCGCAGTTTTACGTCGTATAAGTGGTTTGCCGACTCTATTCGCGACTATGTTTTCGGTCGAGAATTTGGGTTGAGTGTCTTCACGGAAATTGTAGAGTACGTGATTTTGAGCTCGTGGACGGTTTCAGAAGATTTTTCTGATAATCGAGGAATATTTTATGATTATTTGAAGTTTCGGTTTCCGACGAGTTTATCCGATTGTTTCGAGCTTATCCGAATCATTTCGTATATTCATTTTGGACCGTCGATTGACCCGAGGCGCAAGTCTAAATATCGGAATAGTCGAGAATTAGTCGAAAACTTCATTTTGGGCTTTGATTGACGTTGACTTGCTTTGACTTTCCAAAAATGGAAAGTTGACCCGTTGACCAAAGAGGAAAGGTTTCCCGATTGGGTGTTGCGGTCCGACGACCAACTTTCCGGCCACCTCCGGCCACGTGACAGGTATAGCTAGCTTCTCCTCTTGATTTCGAGTTGATTGATACTTAGTTTGATGGAAATTGATGAGGATTTTGGGGGTTTCGAATCGGGCCGAGTATCTCGATTTCGCCGGTGACGATTGGCCGTTTTCCGGCGAGATTTGGAGGTGGAGGTTAAGGGGGTTCGACTCCCCTTGACCTTGTGAAGCTCCCCATAAGATTTATTTTGGAATTGGTTAAGGTATTGCTCGAACCCGATTAGGTTTCCGGTGGGTTTTCCGATTTGATTTTTGGCTGAAATTGGAAGGGTTCCGTTTGGATTCGGCCTTGAGGGTAGAAGAGGAAGTGGTTCGCCTGGTTATGGTCTTGAATTATGGAGTTTTTGACCGTGAAATTCCACCGTTGACGGCGCGCCGCCGGCAGTGGCGGCGGTCAACGGCGGAGCTCCGGCCAAAAGTTGACTTTTTGGATTTCGACGTTTTTAATGTCCAGAGGTTTTCGGGTTGATTTGGTTAGCCGATTTTCAGTCGAGGTTTCGAGTGGAGATGAAAGGACCCAACCCCGATTTAGCTCCCTAAACCGGAATCGAACTCCTTCGAAAACACGAACCAACAAAAACCGAAGAAATTTTGGCAGAGTTTCGTTACTAATGTGGAATTATCATTACCTGCACGCGGAAAATACACTTCATCCTATGCCACAAAAAGCAAACCGTGGGCACCAATCCCATTCGGATTTCTCAATATATCAACAGTAAAGTAAAACAATAAATATATCTATACTTTACTGAAATCCGGTGTAAAATCGTATAACATAATCAACAGATTACTCAGAGCGACCTCTAATGTATAAACATATAAGTATACCACAGTAGGTAGAACAATAAACCTACTGGAAGAAATAAGGTAGCTCGAGCACTATGCCTCCGACCACGACGTGCGACACCAGAGCATGAACTGCAAACTGGGCACGGAAACCGAAAAACCCAGGGGAAAGACATGAAAATTGTTAGAGTGAGTGGACGAAAATAAATGTCTTTCACCAGTATACATATATGTTATAAAAACATATGCGAGTCGAATGAATAAATATAATAATATACGCGAGGTAAACTCATACTCCTCCAGCGTACAGAGCATGCAAGTAAAAATCCCACGGGGCCACTCATGGACACGTCCGTGCTAGTACAGTCCGAATCACGGAATCCCAGACTCTCACGTGATTCGAGCCAGAAAGGCCTCAGGTCAAGGTATCTGTTTCCACCCGGAACTGCATCGGCATAAGAAACAGACATCTGTACCTTCCCGGAAATACATAGGCATAAGATACAGAAACCGGTACCCACCCGGAACTACATCGGCTTAAGGTACGGTACCCCCCTGGTAGGCACCCTCGGGGATCAGCCGGGATGCGAGTGTATCGATACAACAACGTGAACTACGACTGTACTCTGTGAAAAACCAAATTATATACAGTATGATGCAAATGCATGAAACAACATATAAGTGTATGTATACTCGTATACGTATATCCGTATAAGTATAATCGTATAACCGTAAAACACATGCTCATATAATCTGAAATCTCATACGCATGCTCAAATTCGTAAATCATATAAAAGACTCGCAAGATTTCCGTGAAAAGAAATTGTCCACTCACAGACTAGTGTAACGCGATATGCGTTAACCCGTGATCCGGCGGAAAGTCCCTCGCCAAAAGAACGATCACGAACCCCTGAATATTCACAATAACCATTTCTCAATATCATAATTCGACAATTCAAAACAAATCACGAGAAACCACCATTCTCGGAAACACATAATCTGAATACGACGAATCGTCGAAAATCCGATATGTACACCACAATACCTCGCTATACTTTCGGACGCTCAACTCGAAAAATGAACCTCCCCACTGCGATCGGGGCGCGATTTCGAGTCAAATGACATGCAACTTGTCGAAAGACCAAAAAAAGTCAAACTTTGACCATTGACTGCCGCGTTGACTGCCGTCCACGGCGGCGCCGCCACTGACCGGAGAATTTCACGGCGGAGCAACCACCATTCCATGCAAAATCACCCACTGAGCAACTTTGTCAACTGCATCGAAGGCCAATTCTCACTCTAACTAGGTCAATTTCGTGATAAACCGAATTGGTACACAAATTTCAAATCCAAAATTCTCCTTCCACAATTCGAATTAAAGCTTCATACTTACATGGTTAGAATCCTTGAGAGGAGAGCTACAAAACTCAATGCTTGATTTAGCTCAATTCGGCCAAAAATAGGGAACCCGAATTCACAAGTTTTTCATCCTTTTCTTGCCGGAAATTCTCCTCTCCACAGCCACCCTCGCTGTGAGGGGTGGCCGGAAACATGCTCGGGACACCGAGACGCGTCGATTGGGTCCGGTCTCAGGCTCGGTGGTGGTCGGAATCTACCTCGCCGCCGGCGAGCCGTGAGCAAGTCGCCACCGTCGCACCTCCTCCATTCCAGCTCGGTCAAACCAGTCAACCAAGTCAACTCATCAATGCTTCCCTTTGACTTTCCCATTAAGGCAAGTTACTATTTATATCTTTCCCAAAAAGGAAACTTGTAATTATCCATTTCGACAAACTTAAAACACACGTAACTTTCTCGTCGTGATTCCGATCCCGATAATTCCCGCGGCCACAAACTCGTCTCGACATGTTCTTCAATTATCACCCAAAGTCAAACACATCGACTAATCGGATAAAAAGTCAACTGTTCACACCAACACATATTAAATCGACAAAATAACCAACAATCGGAAATAATCACAATTTAATCTTCGTAACTCAGAATAATGCTCTGGAAGTTCCCACGAGCTCGAAATTAAATTCTGAACAACTTCCGTGAAGAAACCGAAACCAAATTCTCGACTGATAATTAAGTCGTTAAGAAGATCGCCATTTAAACCCAATTTCGTCGAAACTTCAAATATTCATAACTTATTCCTCGGTCGTCCAAATAACGATCCGGAACTGCCCACGAACTCGAAGTCACACATATAACAACTCTCGAGAAGAGACCCAGCTCCAATTCTCGGCCAATGATTTAGTCGTTAACAACTCTGGCGATTCCAATAACTGTCGAAAATCTGCGACTACGCTGTAACTCACGAATCAAGCTGATTATACTTCTGATTCTGGTCCGGGTCGTCACAGGAGATTTCGGGAAATTCGTTAATTGTTTTGCACTGCATTGTTTATTTCCGGGAACTGTTGGTTTCCGTGATTCAGTATAGGGTTGTGGACTATGATATTGATCAGTTATGTTTTGTGAATATTCAGGAGATCGAGATCGAGATCTAGATCGGGATCGTGCTTCAGGCGAGGGATCTTCCGCCAGACCACGAGTCTAGCGCGAGTGCGCATTACGCGAGTCTGTGAGTGGACAATTTCTTTTTACGGATTGTTTGCGAGTCTTTTAATTATGATTTATGAAATTGAGCATGCAGATTGATTATGAATTTACGACCATGTGTTTTATGATTATGCTTATACGAATATATGTATACGAATATACATACGTACATATTATGTTTTATGCATGTGCATGAAAAGGATTTATGATTTGATTTACACAGAGTACAGTCTTGGTTACGTTGTTGTATCGATACACATTGGCTTTTCGGCTGATCCTCGAGTACGCTCCGGGGGGGACAGATATTCTGACCCGAGGCCTTTCTGGCTAGGAATCACGTGTCGGTCTGGGATCCCGTGATTTAGACTGTGCTATCGCGTGGTAGTCCTGTGACGACCCGGACCAGAATCAGCAGTATGATCAGCTTGATTGATTAGTTACTGCATAGTCGCAGTTTGTCGGCAGTTATTTGAATCGCCAGGCTCGTTAACGACTAAATTATTGGACGAGAATTGGAGCTTGGTCTCTTCTCGAGAGTCGTTGTACGTGTGATTACGAGTTCGTGGGCGGTTCCGGATCATTATTTGGACGACCGAGGAATTAGTTATGAATATTTGAAGTTTCGACGGAAATTGATTTAAATGGCAGGTTTGTTCGCGACTAAATTATCGGACGAGAATTTGGTCTCGGCTTCTTCACGGAAGTTGTTCAGAATTTAATTTCGAGTTCGTGGGAACTTCCGCAGCATGATTATGGTTTTACGAGCATGTGATTTCATATGAGATTATGTTTATTATGAGCATGTGTTTTACGATTATACGATTATACTTATATGGATATACGTATACGAATATACATACACTTATATGTTGTTTCATGCATTTGCATCGAATTGTTGTGATTTGGTTTTCACAGAGTACAGTCTTGGTTACGTTGTTGTATCGATACACTTTGCCTCTCGGTTGATCCCCGATGGTAGGCCGCCAGGAGGGGCAGTACCCCGACCTGACCGGTGAGGGGCAGTACCCCGGAACCGAGGCCATTTCTGGCTATGGATCATGTGGAAGTCAGGGACTCCGTGGTTCCGACTGTACTAGCTCGGATGTGTCCATGAGTGACCCCGTGAGATTTTCCTTGCATGCTCTGTACGTGAGTGGTAGTCAGCGTCTCCTCACGTACTATTTGGATTTATGTATTTGACTCGCATATGATTTTATATGTATATAATACTTGGTGAAAGACATTTATTTTTGTCCACTCACTCTAACGTGTTTCATGTCTTTTCCCTGGGCTTTTCGGTTTCCGTGGCCAGTTTGCAGTTCAGGCTCTGATGTCGCACGTCGTGGTCGGAGGCATAGTGCTCGAGCTACTTTGTTTCATCCAGTAGGTTTATTGTTCTACCTACTGTGGTATGCGTATATGATTATGTATTAGAAGTCGCTCTGAGCTTCCTGTTGAATATGTTATACGATTTTACACCGGATTTCAGTAAAGTATAGATATATTTATTGTTTTACTTTACTGTTGATATATTGAGAAATCCGTTGGTGCCCACGGTTTGCTTTTTGTGGCATAGGATGAAGTGTATTTTCCGCGTGCAGGTAATGGTAATTCAATGTTAGTAACGAAACTCTGCCAAAATTTCTGAAAATTTTTGTTGGTTCGTGTTTTCGAAGGGGTTTGATTCCGATTTAGGAAGCTAAATCGGGGTTGGGTCCTTTCAGCTTGGTATGAGAGCATTAGGTTATAGGTTCTGTAGACTTCTGTAGTCGTGATTACTAAGGATATTTGAGAATGTACAACATGTCTGGAATGGTGACCCGACCGGCCGGCGGATAATCATCAAATTCCGGTTGTTGTATGCTTTCAAATATTTGAAGTTCCATGATTACGTTCCACTTGTTGTGAACGATATTGTATTCATTAGGATGTCTCCTGACGTGCTTTCCGTGTCATTTCGGTTGTTGATCCTATTGAGGATCAATCGACGCACGAGTTACCAGAGAACAGTGGATTTGGATGAGTATTCAGAGTTCAGAGAGTTGTGTGGCACGGTTTGCCTGGGGATGTGTATATGAGCGTCTATACGTTGCCTCAGAGATGTGAATTGTGGCAGTGATGTTTGCCTGAGTCAGATTATTGTGTTTGGTGGGCTGATATTGTGAGAGTTCCTGTTGCGACTCCACGGCCTACATTCAGGGTGTTGTTTATTCGGTAACGATTTTATCAGGCTACCCAGCAATTGTGTGTGGTGTGTTTACCCACCTGAGGCAGAGATGCATTGTTCACATGTTTGTCCCTGTTGTTACGGGTTATGTGGCTTCAGAGGGAGCTATGCACGAGGTTCGAGATGAGTTTGAACCTGAGCATCAAAGAGAGTCTGATTGATGTGCCTCGAGATAACTGTGAGGAGCTTAGTGTGCTGTACTCCGAGGCGAGGCTATTGAGAAGGAAAGTTGTATACAATTTTTGATGTGACGATTTGAGGAAAGTGGACTTAGATGAGATTTTGATGAGGTTGAGTTCCGACACTTCGGGATCAGTGACTTCATCAGGCTGTGGTCTTTTCGATTATGTTGAGGATCCTCTGCTGATTCGTTTGACGATGGCGGAGATCACGGAGTAGCGGACTTGATTCTGTGGCATGAGTTGGGCGGTCGTTGGTGATCCTTTCACGCAGCAGGTGTTGCGGTGATATGTGTTCGAGGAGTACCCTCAGTTGCTGTTTCGGTGACCAGAAGGGTCACGTTACGAGGGAGCGCCCTTAGCCAGCTGTTGTAGCGGTTCAGTAGCTCAGAGTTACGAGGAGATCCTCATGTTGTTCCTGCAGTCTGATCAATGTATCCTTTTGACGAGTTAATCAGCTATGTCGCATTTGATGTGGGCGGTTAGTTGGACATGTTGGAGTTCGTGCCATGACCTTGTTTGAGGACAGACTTTTCTCCGAGGTTGCTATTGCTTGATATTCATGGCTACTGTACCTGCATCTCCACCTCCGAGGTTTTGGAGAGTGTTGCATCTATCCGGAGGTCGTGAGATCCTTGTTGGAGGATATGGGTTAGCCGCGAATCTGTTATAGCTGGACATTGTGGTTTTGGTGTGACTATGAGTACGGACTTACTGACGATGCGTTTGGCTGTGTTCGAGTGCTTTGGAGGAGTTACCAGGTATTCCTTCAGTTCGGGAGACCGACTACATTGTTGAGCTTATATCGAGCGCTGGACTCATTTTACCGACATCTTATCGTTTGGAGCCAGCAGAGCTGATGGAGCTATTGTTTCGACTCCAGGAGTTGCTGGAGGAGGTTTCAGGAGACTTCGTACGACCTCGCGTAGTTGCGTGGTGTGCCCCTGCATTGTTTGTATGGACGTTGGATGGTCCGTCGAGGTGGCACATTGACTACCGGAAGCTTGATTTGCTTCAGAGGTGAACGAGTATCCTTCGCTTCGGACTGGCGAGTGGTTTGTCCAGCTCACGAGAACTTCAGTCCTGTCGGAGATTGATTTCGGATTCGGATACCATCAGATGAGGATCGGTGAGTCAGATGTGGCTATGTTAGCTTTCGGATCTCGGTATGGGCATCAGGAGTTTTGGTCACACTGTGTGGTTGACCAATGCCCTCGTAGATCGTGTGGATTTGATGGACCTGGTGTTCAGACGGTTTCTGAATGAGGTTGCGGTCTTGTACGTTGGCATTGTCCTGAGGTATTCCAGGAGTGTGGGCCAGCACCTGAAGCAGTTGCAAGCGGTTTTGCGGACTTCGCGAGATGATTAGCTGTTGTAAGTTCAGCCAGTGTGAGTTTTGGCTGTTTAGCGTGACGAGTTTGAGCTGTGTGATGTTAGTCGAGGGAGTTGGCGTGGATCCTAACCAAATAGAAGCTGTATTGATTTGGGGTTGACCTACCATTGTACCAGAGATCCGGTGTTTCTCTTGGGTTTGGCAGGCTATTACCGACGGCTTGTGCAGGATTTTCCCGGATTGCCACTCTACTTTCCGGATTGACGATGAAGGCGTCAAGTTCGTGTGGTTCGATGCACGCGAAGGGAGTTACTTACTCCTGTAGGTTGGTTGACCGTTGCTTCGGTTTGACCTTACCTGATGATCGCGACGAGTTCGTGGGATATGGCGATGCATCGAGATTTGGTTGGGTTTTGCTTTGATACTGTGTAGCAGAGAGGTGGCTCGTGGTTCCAGACAGTGGAACTTTGTGTGGTTGCATATCCTATGCGTGATTTGGATGTAGCTGTCCTTGTGCTAGCACCAGAGAGTTGGAGATATTGCTACTATGGCGTGCAGTGTGATGTAGGAGGTACCCTGATCACTTGAGTTTCATCCACTTGCATTTTCGGCCAGATTTAGGCTTGAGGCAATGTTGATGGATGGGGTTGACTAACGACTATGGCTGCACCTTTGAGTTTGTTCGGGAAAGGCTAAAGGTTGTAGATTGACCATCCGTTTGAGATGATGTTGTTGTTGGTGCATTCAGTCGAGAATCGGGAGCTTCAGTGTTTCATGTGTTTGAGTGTGTGGCTCGAGTTTCCGTATTAGCCAAGTGTGCGCTACGGAAGCTGAGTTAATGTATGATGATGTTGAGACTCGATGTTTCACGCGCATTTGGCGCTAGTGATGCGGAGATGTATCAGATACTTCGAGTTACTACTCGTGACGCTACATGAAGAGCAATGTAGCAGCTTGTGTGTGCCGAGGCCCCACTTATCGACTGACGATGGCTAGGAGGCAGAGACGTGCCGAGGTGTGTCAGCCATTAGAGATTTCCGGTTAGACGTGGCGTTTGTTGCTATGATTATGTGTGTTTCTATGCACCTTGGTTTGTGGTTCTAGTTGTTAGGCGTTTGTGGACCACTTGACGAACTCAGTACATTTCCTTGTACTTTCGGAGGTGATTTCAGTGGTAGGCTGGTATAGCTGTGTTTGATGGAGATTGACCATCTACGTGGTGTACCTGTGTCCCTGTTTGCTGGTCGAGGTATTCGGCTACGACAAAGTGTTGGCAAGCTTTGCAACGAGCATTGGGGACTAGATTACGAGTTAGTACCGGTTCTTATCCTCAGATTGGCGAGCGATCTTGGAGGATTATCCAGGCCTCGGAGGGCATATTGTGGACCTCAGTATTGCAGTTCCGGAGGATTCGGGACCAGCAGTTTCAGCTGTTCGAGTTTGCTTGCAGTACCAGTTTGTTGACCACTATGAATTGACGTTGTTTTGATGTTGATTTGAGGTACGAGGTTGTACTCCATAGTGCTAGAGTGAGTTTGGTTTGGTTTGAATTGGCGTTTGATTTGGATTTTGTGGAATGTGTTACCACAGACTGTCTGATTAGCGAAAATGGGTTGATAATTGCCCGAGTCCGATGTTTGAGTTATGTTGATGCGTGTAACTGAGTTGTGCTTTGCCATATTGTTTTGATCCGTATGTGGTCATAGGCGAGTTTGTGTTGTGCCGTATGGTTCGGCGTCGCCTATATTGTTGGCTATTGTGTGTGTGAGTTGTGTTGTGTTCCGTGTGGCGGAACTGTATTTCAGGTTTACTACGTGTGGTGTACCCTATCTGTTTCTTATGCAGGAACACTTGGCTATTGTGTGGAGCCAGTTTAGATTTGAGATTTGGGGGTATAGAGATTTCAGTACGGAGCTATCTCCTATTGTGGAGATAGTTGTCAGAGTGGTTCAGTTGATGTGATTACTGAGCAGTTGAGCAGTATGCAGAGGCAGTGCTTCTACCTTGTAGTCGGCAGACTCAGAAATTTCGAGGTCGAAATTTTTCTAAGGGGGGTGGATTTGTGACGACCCGGACAAGAATCAGCAGTATGATCAGCTTGATTGATGAGTTACTGCATAGTCGCAGTTTGTCGGCAGTTATTTGAATCGCCAGGCTCGTTAACGACTAAATTATTGGCCGAGAGTTGGAGCTGGGTCTCTTCTCGAGAGTCGTTGTACGTGTGATTACGAGTTCGTAGGCGGCTCCGGATCGTTATTTGGACGACCGAGGAATTAGTTATGAATATTTGAAGTTTCGACGGAAATGGATTTAAATGGCAGGTTTGTTCGCGACTAAATTATCGGACGAGAATTTGGTCTCGGCTTCTTCATGGAAGTTGTTCAGAATTTAATTTCGAGTTCGTGGGAACTTCCGGAGCATGATTTGGAGTTACGAAGATTTAGTTGCAAATATTTCCGATTGTTGGCTATTTTGTCGATTTAATGTGTGTTGATGTGAACCATTGACTTTTTATTCGTTTGGCCGATGTGTTTGACTTCGGGTGATTATTGAAGAGTACGTCGAGACGAGTTTGTAGCCGCAAGAATTATCGGGATCAGAATCACGATGAGGAAGTTACGTGGGTTTGAAGTTCGTCGAAATGGATAATTATGAGTTTCCAAATTGGGAAAGGCTATAAATTGCAGGTTACCGAAATGGGAAGTCAACATTTCTAAATGAGGAGTTGACCGAGTTGACTGAGTCAACTCGGTGGGAGGAGGAGGAGGCCGACAGGACTCACGGTGGTTCATGGCGGCGCGACGATTCCAGCCACCCCAAGGCTCGGGGTTGGTTCCTCTAGGTGCGCCTCGGTCCCCTCAACCCATCCCCAGTCACCGTCGACGGCGAGGCTCGCCGGAAAGAGAAGATTTTCCGATCAAAAAGTTGAAGAAATTGGGTGTTTTCGGGTTCATCATTTCAGGCCAAATCGAGCTACAATTTTGAGTGGGCTTTGAAGCTCTCATCACTAGCAAGCTACCATGTAAGTTTGGAGTTCTAATTTTGATTGTGGAAGGAGAATTTTGGATTTGAAATTTGTGTGTTCATTCGGTTTATCACGAAATTGACATGGTTAGAGTGAGAATTGGCCTTTGTTGCAGTTGACAAAGTTGCTCAGTGGGTGATTTTGAGTGGAATAGGGGTTGCTCCGCCGTGAAATTCTCCGGTCAGCGGTGGCGCCGCCTTGGGCGGCGGTCAACGGTCAAAGTTTGATTTTTTTTGGACTTTCGACAAGTTGCATGTCATTTGACTCGAAATCGCGCCCCGATCGCAGTGAGGAGGTTCGTTTCTCGATTTGAGCATCCGAACGTAAAGCGAGGTATTGAGGTGGTATATACGGATTTTCGACGATTCGTCGACTTTGAGTTACGTGTTTCCGAGAACGGTGGTTTCTCGTGAATTGTTTTATATCGTCGAATTATGGTTATGAGAATTGGATTTTGTGAATATTCAGGGGTTCGTGATCGTGCGTTTGGCGAGGGACTTTCCGCCGGATCACGGGTTAACGCGATACGCGTTACGCCAGTCTGTGAGTGGACATTTTATTTTCACGGATTGATTGCGAGTCTTTTATATATGTTTTATGAACTCGAGCATGCAGCATGATTATGGTTTTACGAGCATGTGATTTCATACGAGATTATGTTTATTATGAGCATGTGTTTTACGATTATACGATTATACTTATACGGATATACGTATACGAATATACATACACTTATATGTTGTTTCATGCATTTGCATCGAATTGTTGTGATTTGGTTTTCACAGAGTACAGTCTTGGTTACGTTGTGATCTACACATTTTATGCTTGATTATTAATCACTTTCTCTCTATATTTAGTTTTGTTTTGTGCTTAGTAAATATGTTTTTAACTTACTTTATGTTTGTAGGTAGAAATAAAGGAGGAATCCGTAAAGGAGGCAGAAATGAGCTCAAAACCTACTAAGGAGGAAGTTCCTAAAATGAGGAGGAAAGATGAAGAAGAATGGGCCACGATTTATAAAGAATGGATCAAAGATCACTAAGATGGGTCAAGACCATGCTCATGTGTCCAAGAGGGTCCAAGATCATGTCAAGATTCACCCACAAAGAAGCCCAAAAGAAGAAAATGGATCAAAAGCTAGAAATCAGGAAATCTGCCTGTGCAGATCAGCCCACTTCAACAGGCCACCAAAATCAATTAAAAACGAATTTGGACACATGTAAGGCATGCTTAGAAAGATATGGAAGTCTAGTTTCCAACTCCACTGGAATCATGCCGTTACAATGTGTGGATATTCAGAACTTCCGGATTTAGTGGGTACAGGTCATTCTGCCTAACAGCCAACTTTAAATGGAAAGTGAAGGCGCGTCCGGAGGAATTATGGCACAAATAATGTATAGCTGGAAAGCCCTGGAAGTCTATTTTCTAGTTCCGAAAGAATCACGCCGTTTGAAGTTGTAAAACGTCCGAAACGTAGCTTTTAATACAGAAGGGTCAGATTTGACAGCTTTCAGAAGGTGGGAAGTTTCCTACTCTTCTCCTATATAAAGGGGAGCTCGACTCATTCATTAGGATCACACATTTAGAGGGCCGAACCCCTGTCTCTACATCACCTCCTCTCACACTTAGCCAAGAGAATTCTCAAGAAACCGAAACACCATCTCCACCACCTTCCAAATAAACCTACCTTCACCCGCGGCCTCTCTTGCTCGATTTGGCTTTGAGTTCGTGCGACTTCATCAACCATCAAGGAGCTGCTACACTTGGAGATTGCGGAGCGAATATCCCTCGGATCAAAAAGTGTAACAATATCTTGTAATTTGTTTCGGTTTTGTAAGGAATTTTCCAAACTTTGTGTAGTGAGATTATGTTTTGTTGTAAGATGTTTATTTTCAGATTTGTTTGAAACCTTCCATGTGTTCATAGCCTTAGGTTCGAATATGCATGCTAATATACCAACACTTAATGCGTTAGAGCTTGTTAGGATGATACTCGAATATCCAGTTCACCCTCGCATGTTTTAATGAACTAATTAAAGATAAAATTGGACTTAGGTGGTTAACTCGATTTGGTTGCTCCCTACTTTCGATGTATACATGTGCGTATGTTTTAACTTGAGCTATGAATTTCGTTGGGATCAAATAAGGATGAGGTAAACGGCTAGGTTGAATAAATGTGATGATCACTTGTAAATAATAGAATTAGGGTTTTTCGGTGTAGAAACATGTTTAGGGTTATGTGTTCTTGATTGTTTGCTTGTCTATGAGTTTAAACATGTTAGAACTTGTGATTTCTTGATGTGTTTCTAACCATTTTTCTTGTTTAATTTCGTAGATTATAGAAAACAAACCAACTTTGCACCCCCCTATATAACCTAGCATAGTTATGCATGCACCCTCAATCCCCGGTTAAGAACGATCCCTACTTATCAATGCTACATCAACAAAGAAGGGTTTTAATTGTATTCGTTTTTGATTGAGTGTTTAATTAAATGCTTGAAAAGACGCGAATCAATTTTGGCGCCGTTGCCGGGGATTGAAAAGAATTGTATGATTATGCTTGTACAATATGTTTATATTTTTTCGTTTTCGGAACTGTGCACTGCCCTGTTTTGTGTAAATTATTTGACATAGCTACAGGTCTCATAAAACTCTGAACATTTGTAGGATTGTTTGGTTACGTGTCTAGTTTGTATCTGTAAATTTTCATTACATTCGGTCGAGCCAATAATTCTGGAAAAAATCGACAAGCAGATGTGTTCAAGTTTGCACGAATCTGGAATTGCATGTGTCCTTTGTGAATATGTGAAATTTTGTGCATATATACTTGTAAATTTTCGAGATTTATACTAACACTTGTTCATAATGTTGGTTTTGCAGCCATTTAAACGTTAAAGGTAGTCTTTGATTTAAATTTAGTACATAAGTTTGGTTGACTAAGTCGCACTCATTGGAATAGATAGCGCCTCTTTTTCTTGTTTATCTCCTTAACCCCTCATGATGTGTGGATTTCATCACCGCACACCATAACCTAAGTGAAGTTATGGGCATGAGGTTGAGGGCGGAGTTTACAAAGGACTTGAGGGAGTGTAAATTTTTGAAAGATTGGCTAAATGTCGGACATGGTGTCTATAATGGGTTATGACTGGTGACAGGTTCTGGATCTAAGAAAGACTTACACCAATAGAGTATATACCATTGGCCCGGTTAGCCTCGGGGTGTATTGTCGAAATTAGTCCTGCCTCTCGCGTTATCTCTATCCCTAACTGGCCATGTTTTTCGATTGAACCAAGGCCATTCGATTGAAAGTGTACACTTTATCGCGCGGGTTGCACGTCCATTGAACGACCTAAAGATTAAGCTAGTGTACTCTCTTTAAATCATTGGCGCACTCAGTTTAGACAATACTTGTGCATACATGTCTAAATTGAACTTTGTAAAGAAGACTAACCATACTCTAATCATTTCATGTTTTGTACAATGTATATGTTAATTGTTAATTTTAGTTTTAGATAGTCAAATCGGAGCTGGGTAATAGGCTATTTTGTGTGGTTTATCTGACGTAGTTTCATGTTACGGAAAATTCTGAAACTTTTATGTCATGTTTGTATATGTGTCTAGTTTACAGTTGTAAAATTTCAGTTAGTTCCAACATGTAATTAATTCTAGAGAAATTATGCAAGGAGGCATGCTCAGGCTGCTAGATTTTTGTAATATTTAGGATGCATATACATCTTTGCATATCATGTCATTCATTACATAGTTGAATCATCATGCATCATATTTATCATTACATTTCATGTATTTTTTCCATTGGATTTGATGTTTGTTGAGTTTTGAAGGATACGATGGAGGAACGTGCTCCAAGTGTTTTCATAAATTCGCAGCTTCGGTCCAAAAAGAACAGTCAAATTCGAAAAGCCATAACTTTCAGCTCGGTTGGAGTTAGATGGAGTTCTTTATAGGGTTGGAAAGCTATGGACGTCTAGTTTCCATCCATATAAAGATCACAAATTTCTGATTTCGAAATTGTTGGGAATTAAAGCTCAAAGGCACGAAGGTCAGAACATGGAAGCTGAAAAGTAAGGCAAAAATGGAGGAGTTGCACCTCCAAGACAGGCTGTTCATTGAGCATAAAAGAAAGCATCACGTCTAGGCTGAAAGACATTCAACAACAAGCGCTTGTTGGGAGGCAACCCAATGGAGGAGTCTACAACAGATTTGCATTCTCTTCCCTTATCTTTTTAATTTTCGTAACTTTTGTTTAATTAGTTAGATTTTCGTGAGTACGTTCCTTCTTTCATGCTTGAATTCTATGACTTTACTTTGGTACATTGAGGACAATGTAGAGTTTAAGTGTGGGGGAAGGGGTTTACAACTTATTTGAGTCATAAAAAAAAAATAAAAAATAAATAAAAAATAAAAAAATAAAAAAATTGTTTTGAGTCATACTTAGTGTATTTCGAGTCTTTTTGTGTAACTTAGTGTTTTAAAGAGTCTTAGGATGCCCTTAGTTAGTCTATGATGAAAATGGACTGAATTTGAACATACATATGGCACTGCATTCATGATTTCTTGTGTTAATTGAGTTATTTTGAGTGTCATGACATGTAGTAGATATGGATAGTTAAACATGGTACAGATTTTGCATGTGAGAATAAGTTTAAGTCATATGAACCCTAAACGTGAGTTTTGAGCCTATACATTTCTTTTGAGTGAATTTCGTGCATATTAGTCTCAAAACTATGCATGTGCATCATTTGGTTACTTGCCATAGATCTTAATGAACTAGAGATTACTAGAACTTACTCATGTGAATTTGCAAAGCTTATAGTTAATATATACTCTGATTTTGGATATGATAAAAGGCACTTAGGTTTTTCCACCACTTAGCCAAATAGCCATGTGTCCCATTATGTGCGCACGAGTTGCGACACCCTTAGATAAACCATTTGAGCCCACGTTAAGCTTTCTTTCATCACCCGTAATACCTAAACACTTTGCCTAGTGTAGGACTTCTTTACCATATGTTCTGCAGACTTAGTGTGAAGTAATGTCGACAAGAGGAGAAGATAACGATTTTGGTGATGTTCATTGATTGTTATAATGTGTGTATGGGGATAGACTTGTCCAAATAGCTTAAAAAGTGTGTTATTGCCAAAAGAAAAGAAAAGAAATTTCTAGAGAACAAAGAAAAAGGAAAAAAAAATGTGTGATCTCTCATGGCAATGTGTTCTGTTATGTTTGTAAATGTTTGGATTAATGTCCCCCATACTTGTGAATTTGGAGTATGCCACGAATTGAAGGCCCAAAAATGAAGAAATATGGCATTTGTCATATTCACAAAGCTCAACGGGAGTTTAGAATGAAGTTAGGGTCCAACAAAATGAATTTTGGCCTTTGTTTATAGAAGATTGACCATGGAGGCGTGGAAAAGATGAAGGAGTCTGGTGTTACAAAGTTTGTGATATTTCGACTAAGTCTTTGGAACGTTTTTTATCGCCACATATCTAAATTCCGAATGCCTTAGCCTTGCCCCATTACAACCCTTCGAAAGTCCTTTTTGATCCTTAAGATGAGTAGCAGTTAATCTGTTGAGTAAGTTGCATGAGTAAGCATATGGTTTGGTTCATTTGTGCAAGTTTTTCATTCATGAGGTTTTCAATTATTTCTATCCATTTTTGAGTGAAAATATGATGAGTGCATCCATGTGAGTTGATTTGAACTTTATTCGAAACATGCACAGCTTTAACATCACCATTGTTTACACCACGTCTTACTTGTTCATTGCATGAATCATATCTTGGTTTTCATTTGAAGTTATGTAATTCCATTGCCATATACATAAAGAAATTTCTGAGACAAATTTTCACTAAGGGCTTAGTGTTGTTTTACTTAGTATCTCTTACGTTTTCAAACATGATAACATGAAAATTTGCGGCTTTGAAACGTTGACACTTCTAAGTATTTTGTACATAAAGTGTGATGTTTTCTATTTTCCCTTTATTTTTCTTTTATCGAGTCCGTTGCTTTGATTTGTATTTGCTAGGGACTAGCAAAGTTTAAGTGTGGGGTAATTTGATCTACGCATTTTATGCTTGATTATTAATCACTTTCTCTCTATATTTAGTTTTGTTTTGTGCTTAGTAAATATGTTTTTAACTTACTTTAGGTTTGTAGGTAGAAATAAAGGAGGAATCCGTAAAGGAGGCAGAAATGAGCTCAAAACCTACTAAGGAGGAAGTTCCTAAAATGAGGAGGAAAGATGAAGAAGAATGGGCCACGATTTATAAAGAATGGATCAAAAATCACTAAGATGGGTCAAGACCATGCTCATGTGTCCAAGAGGGTCCAAGATCATGTCAAGATTCACCCACAAAGAAGCCCAAAAGAAGAAAATGGATCAAAAGCTAGAAATCAGGAAATCTGCCTGTGCAGATCAGCCCACTTCAACAGGCCACCAAAATCAATTGAAAACGAATTTGGACACATGTAAGGCATGCTTAGAAAGATATGGAAGTCTAGTTTCCAACCCCACTGGAATCATGCCGTTACAATGTGTGGATATTCAGAAATTCCGGATTTAGTGGGTACAGGTCATTCTGCCTAACAGCCAACTTTAAATGGGAAGTGAAGGCGCTTCAGTTGGAATTATGGCACAAATAATGTATAGCTGGAAAGCCCTGGAAGTCTATTTTCTAGTGCCGAAAGAATCACGCCGTTTGAAGTTGTAAAACGTCCGAAACGTAGCTTTTAATACAGAAGGGTCAGATTTGACAGCTTTCAGAAGGTGGGAAGTTTCCTACTCTTCTCCTATATAAAGGGGAGCTCGACTCATTCATTAGGATCACACATTTAGAGGGCCGAACCCCTGTCTCTACATCACCTCCTCTCACACTTAGCCAAGAGAATTCTCAAGAAACCGAAACATCATCTCCACCACCTTCCAAATAAACCTACCTTCACCCGCGGCCTCTCTTGCTCGATTTGGCTTTGAGTTCGTGCGACTTCATCAACCATCAAGAAGCTGCTACACTTGGAGATTGCGGAGCGAATATCCCTCGGATCAAAAAGTGTAACAATATCTTGTAATTTGTTTCGGTTTTGTAAGGAATTTTCCAAACTTTGTGTAGTGAGATTATGTTTTGTTGTAAGATGTTTATTTTCAGATTTGTTTGAAACCTTCCATGTGTTCATAGCCTTAGGTTCGAATATGCATGCTAATATACCAACACTTAATGCGTTAGAGCTTGTTAGGATGATACTCGAATATCCAGTTCACCCTCGCATGTTTTAATGAACTAATTAAAGATAAAATTGGACTTAGGTGGTTAACTCGATTTGGTTGCTCCCTACTTTCGATGTATACATGTGCGTATGTTTTAACTTGAGCTATGAATTTCGTTGGGATCAAATAAGGATGAGGTAAACGGCTAGGTTGAATAAATGTGATGATCACTTGTAAATAATAGAATTAGGGTTTTTCGGTGTAGAAACATGTTTAGGGTTATGTGTTCTTGATTGTTTGCTTGTCTATGAGTTTAAACATGTTAGAACTTGTGATTTCTTGATGTGTTTCTAACCATTTTTCTTGTTTAATTTCGTAGATTATAGAAAACAAACCAACTTTGCACCCCCCTATATAACCTAGCATAGTTATGCATGCACCCTCAATCCCCGGTTAAGAACGATTCCTACTTATCAATGCTACATCAACAAAGAAGGGTTTTAATTGTATTCGTGTTTGATTGAGTGTTTAATTAAATGCTTGAAAAGACGTGAATCACGTTGTTGTATCGATACACTTTGCCTCTCGGTTGATCCCCGATGGTAGGCCGCCAGGAGGGGCAGTACCCCGACCTGACCGGTGAGGGGCAGTACCCCGAAACCGAGGCCATTTCTGGCTATGGATCACGTGGAAGTCAGGGACTCCGTGGTTCCGACTGTACTAGCACGGATGTGTCCATGAGTGACCCCTTGAGATTTTCCTTGCATGCTCTGTACGTGAGTGGTAGTCAGCGTCTCCTCACGTACTATTTGGATTTATGTATTTGACTCACATATGATTTTATATGTATATAATACTTGGTGAAAGACATTTATTTTCGTTCACTCACTCTAACGTGTTTCATGTCTTTTCCCTGGGCTTTTCGGTTTCCGTGCCCAGTTTGTAGTTCAGGCTCTGATGTCGCACGTCGTGGTCGGAGGCATAGTGCTCGAGCTACTTTGTTTCATCCAGTAGGTTTATTGTTCTACCTACTGTGGTATGCGTATATGATTATGTATTAGAAGTCGCTCTGAGCTTCCTGTTGAATATGTTATACGATTTTACACCGGATTTCAGTAAAGTATAGATATATTTATTGTTTTACTTTACTGTTGATATATTGAGAAATCCGGATGGGATTGGTGCCCATGGTTTGCTTTTTGTGGCATAGGATGAAGTGTATTTTCCGCGTGCAGGTAATGGTAATTCAACGTTAGTAACGAAACTCTGCCAAAATTTCTGAAAATTTTTGTTGGTTCGTGTTTTCGAAGGGGTTTGATTCCGATTTAGGAAGCTAAATCGGGGTTGGGTCCTTTCAAGTCCATGAGTGATTCCGCGATTTTTATGTTGCATGCTCCGTACGCGTGAGGAGTTAGAGTCTCCCTCGTGTACAATTTCTTTACTTATGCATTTGGACTCGCATATGTTTTATAATATATATTATCCGGTGAAAGACATTTATTTTCGTCCACTCACTCTAACGATTTTCATGTCTTTCCCCTGGGCTTTTCGGTTTCCGTGCCCAGCAGTTCAGGTTTGGTGTTTCACGTCGCGGTTTGGAGGCCAGTGATCTGAGCTACCTGTGCTTTCCAGTAGGTTCTTGTTTCGCCTACTAATGTGTATATTGTATATATTTACTCTAGAGGTCGCTCTGATACATTCTGATACTTGTTTATACGGATTTTCTCGGATATATATATACTACAGTACTGTTTACTTTTTATGATTCATATATTGATGTTGAGAAATCCGAATGGGATTGGTGCCCACGGTTTGGCTTTTGGCATAGGATGAAGTGTTATTTTCAGGGTGCAGGTTTATGCAATTCCACGCTAGTAACAAAACTCTGCCGAAATTTCGAAAAAGTTTTTGTTGGTTCGTATTTTCAGAAGGGGTTCTATTCTGATTTAGGTAACTGAATCGGGGTTAGGTCCTTTCAGCTTCCATATTATATCTATAGTAAAACGATACATATCGCTACGACACTGACAGAGTTTACACGTGTGACGACCCGAACCAGAATCAGTTGTGTATTCGACACGAATTACGAGATTATGCTTAGTCGCGGTTTTACGATATATGAGTGGTTTGTTGATTCTGTTCGCGACTATATTATCGGCCGAGAATTTGAATTGAGTTTCTTCACGGAAGTTGTAGAGTACGTGATTTCGAGCTTGAGAGCTTGTAGGAATATATTGTGATTATTTGAAGTTTCGGTTTTCGACGAGTTTATCCGAATCATTTTGAATATTCATTTTGGACCGTCGATTGACCCGAGGCGCGAGTATAAATATCGGGAATAGTCGTAAAATCGTCGAAAAACACTGTTTGGCGTTGACCACCGTTGACTTTCCCATTTTGGAAAGCTGTTGACCGTTGACCGAGGGGAGAAGTTTCCCGTTTTGGCTTTGCCGTTCAACGTTCATTTTCCGGCCACCTCCGACCTTGTTGAAGGTATGGTTCGCTTCTCCTTGTCATTTCGAGTAGATTGGTGGTTGATTTTGTGGAAATTGATAAGGATTTGTGTGGGTTCGAATCGAGCCGAGTTCGTGGATATCGCCGGTGACGGGGGGTGGTTCTTCGGTGAGCCACGGTGGCTGTGAGGTTAGGGGTTCGACTCCCCTTGGCTTTGGGATGCTAACCATGTGTTTTAATTGTGGTATGGTTGAGGTTTGGTTGATACCCGAATAGGTCACCGGAGAGGAGATTCTGAATTGTTTCGGGCTGAAATTGACATGGTTCCGGTGGGTTTTGGACTTGATGCTAGTTGAAGGAAAGATTAGGCATGGGTTGAACTTCATTTCTGGAGAATCTCGCCGTGGAATTCCACCGTTGACGGCGCGGCGACAGCGGCGGTCAACGGCGGAGCTCCGGCGAGGAGTTGACTTTTTGGTTTTCGACGTTTTTAATGTCGTTTTTCTCGTAATTGTACCCTGATTATCGTCCAGAGGTTTTCGGATTGATTTGGGTAGCAGATTTTCAGTCGAGGGTTTCGAGTGGAGATTTCGGGAATTTCGTTAATCATTTTGTAATGCATTGTATATTTCCGGGAACGGTTGGTTTCCGTGGTTAAGTACAGAGTTATGGGTTATGTTTATGATCAGTTATGTTTACGAATGTTCAGGAGATCGAGATCGAGATCGTGCTTCAGGCGAGGGATCTTCCGCTGGACCACGAGATTAGCGCGAGTGCGCGCTTGCTGATCTGTGAGTGGACACATTTATATTTTCACAGTTGATTTGCGAGTTCGTGAATTTTTATGATTTTCCGTATTTAAATTATACGATGTTGAGATATATGCTATTTTCGGAGGTATTGCTTTATATTTATTGGTGATGGTATTACTGCATCGATGCTTCGGCTACTCGGCTGATCACCGGTAGTCCGCCAGAGTTGAGAGATTCATCTGGACCAGAGTGGAGAGATTCCTCTGGGCAGGGTTGAGAGATTCCCCTGTATGCCGCCGGGGTTGAGAGATTTCCCTGGCCTATCACCGTCGGGTTTGAGCGATTCACATGACGCCGGGCTTGAGTTTCGCCCGACAACCTCCATATATATGTGCTTTCTGAACTCGCACTGTTTTATATGATTATGTATATAACTGGGAAAGGCATATGTTTATTTTCGTCCATTCATTCTAACATTTTATTTGCCTTTCCCCTAGGCTTTTCGGTTTCCGTGCCCAGTTTGCAGTTCGGATTCTGGTGTTTCACGTCGCGGTTGGAGGCTAGTGATCTGAGCTACCTGTGTTTTCCAGTAGGTTCTTGTTCCGCCTACTGATGTATATATTGTATATATTTACACTAGAGGTCGCTCTGATACATTCTGATACATGTTTTATACAGATTTTCTCGGATATATATATACTACAGTATGTTTACTTTTTATTGATTATGATATGATGTTGAGAAATCCGGATGGGATTGGTGCCCATGGTTTGGCTTTTGTGGCATAGGACGAACTGTTATTTTCAGGGTGCAGGTTTATGCAATTCCACGTTAGTAACGAAACTCTGCCGAAATTTTGAATGGTTTTTGTTGGTTCGTGTTTTTAGAAGGGGTTCGATTTCGGTTAGGTAACTGAATCGGGGTTGGGTCCTTTCAACACGGGCAATAATGAATATCCTTCATATTAGAATTAGCCTTCACATATTCCATAAAACTCTTCATTCCAATTTTATAATTTTGATCCCATCTTGGAAGAAAAATTCAACTCTTGTCCATCCTAAAAATTTCAACATAATTTATATATATATACATCTTTAATTTGATCATCTACTAGCTAGCTACGTAATTACAAAGTTACACACACACATATATATATATATGCATACTAGCTATCAACAATTAACATATAAACACACATACATATATGTTTTCATCTAATTAAATCAACTCAATCTCTAAAATTCATATATATATATATAACACACATATATACGTACCTCTATAGCAGGAAATAGCTTAACGAACTTATTTTGGATAGCTTCCAACAACGCCCAACAATTTGAGAGCGTTTTGAGTTTTCCTCCTCGAATTTTTTTGAATGGTTGAGCTGCTGTCCGATCTGTTAAAGATAAGGAACTATGCTGGTAATGACTGAGTTACTTAAAATTAAATTGTAGAGCCTAGAACAACATAGAGGGTTATTAAGGGTGTTCGCAAATCACAAGAAACAATAATATCAACTTGACATGAAACTAAAGAGATATATTTCATTGCTAGTAGTGTCTAGCCATAATCCAAGATATCCAAGTCACCAAAAGGGGGGATCTAGCCATTAGGGCAAGTTGGGCTGCAGCCCACCCAATTTTATAACTAATAAAAAAAATAAAAAATTTAGATATATATTTATTTATAAAATATTATTTAAAAATAAAAAGAGAAACATATTTGTCTATTTTTTCGGCTCTCACTCGACTATCATCACTCATTCTATCAATTAATCCCTAAATATTAAAAAATAAAACTCATACATGCACACTCACTATCTTTATATTGAAAGATAATATGCCGGTAGTATATATTAACAATGATTTATTTTTTGTTGAATTTTAAGTAAGCGGATCTCGAAGGATGAGATATAGTTGGTTAATATCAATGTAAAAAATCTTATTCTCGAGATTTAAGTTTATGTCTCCATACCACTGATGTATATATTTCTTATTTACTATATAACAATCTTGAAGCAACCTCAGCATTGTTCACATGAACTGTTCAATATTGCCCTTTTGGTCACTTTCAAGTTTATGGGCATATGAAGCATGTGGTGATGTCTTGCTTAACCCTAAGTTCCTAATCCTCATTTCGTCGTAGTCTTCCTGACTCTCTCTGCTCTCGATTTGAAATCCTAGCCTTATTTTCCTTTCATTTCAAGTGTGTCACACTGTCACAGGGATCCCGATCTCATTTACGACATAGTCAAACCAGCAGTGAGACTCGACCACCCCAAATCAACACCAATTGCAACATCTCAACCCGATCTGGTCGAAGCTTCGAAAATCGAGTAATGCGATGCAACACCACCGTCACTCGGTGAGTTGGACGATTTCAGTGGTAGTGTTACTGTTTCTTTCTGTCTCTCTTTTCCTCTATGATTTTCATTTATTTTTTCTGTTTTCTACGATGCATTCATGTTATATAATATATATAAGGATTGGGCATTGATGATTGGGATGTGCGATGGAGAAATCTGAGTTTGAGTTGAAGTTGATCATGGGTTCAGAGTTAAAATAAGGTTGGGTATTGCGTTGCTTCTTTCCCTAATTGAATGTTTGCTATTTTGTTTTGAAGGATCAATGCTGAACATGACTTTTTACAAATTTTGATGGCTGGAAATCTGGGCTAGCTAACTCATTTCTTCGGAAAGTGACTCAATAAGGAATGGAATTGAATTGGACAATGAGCGTAGTGGTTGTCTGCAAAACTTTAAGGTAGAATGTCTAAATTGTTATATATTACACTAATGGTTCAATATAGGAGTTGTTGTCTCCTTGAATCTGGATAAGGACTAATCATTTTACTTTTTGGATTTTGAAGAAGAAGAAGATGGAGAGCTGTTAAAGGATACTCTAAAAGACCTCACTACAAGAAAACAACACTTACACACCACGGAAACGTAATTGTTCCGTGGTCCAAGTGACACCTGGACCACGGAAAAGACTCCGTGGTCCAAGTACCACCTGGACCACGGAGAATACCATCTCCGTCGTCCAGGTGGTCACCTGGACCACAGAGTATTTTCCGAGGTCCAGGTGATCACCTGGACGACGGAGACGGCATTCTCCGTCGTCCAGGTGATCACCTGGACCTTGGAGTTTTCTCCGTCCTCCAGGTGATCACCTGGACGACGGAGATGGTATTCTCCATCGTCCAGGTGATTACCTGGACAACGGACCGACACGCCGTCGTCCGAGTACATAACGTACTTCCACTTAGACGACGTACCGACACCTCCGTCGTCTAAGTGAAGCATTATATAAGCCCGATGCCAAACTGAATTCATTCCTCGATCTCTTCATTCCATTTGAAGAAAAATTGAAGGAGAAGGGAGAAGGAGAAGGGAGCTAGCTAGCTAGAAGGCCGAGAAGAATCAGGATCGATAAGGGATCTCCGCTGACTAGCTAGCTAGCTTAATTAACGTACAGATATCGAGAAGGTCAGCAGGTACGTACGTACGTAGTTAAAATTTGCTTAATTAATATATATTTAGTGAAAACGTACGTACATACATGCAAGGATGTTAGCTATATATATATATGTACAGATCGATTAAATTACGTACGTACGTACGTACGTAATTGATGGATCGATGTAGATCGAGTACGTATAATTAAGCGTAAATTAATGGACAAATATATATATATATGTAATAATTAATTAATTATAATATTTTGTAGCAGTATGGACAAAAGTTGGATGAAGTTGAAGAATAGATGTGATGTCCGGTATATGGATGGAATTAGCGAATTTGTGAATTTTGCGATAGAACATGGTCAGGGAAAGAAACGTTTCAGGTGTCCGTGTCAGAAATGTCTTAATTGTCAGTATGCGGAGGTTAATGTTATGGTGCAACACCTGGACAAAAAT
Source organism: Geum urbanum (assembly GCA_946800695.1). Lineage (NCBI taxonomy): Eukaryota > Viridiplantae > Streptophyta > Magnoliopsida > Rosales > Rosaceae > Geum > Geum urbanum. Next base: position 11,888,216 of record OX327008.1, on the reverse strand, counting down.
GGTATGATGTGGAGTTACACTACATGGAGCGAGCATGGTGAAGCAGTAGAGTTCAGCGCATCAGACTTCAGCTCAGGGTACAGTTACCATGGTGCCTCATCCAGCGGCAGTGGTGCCGGACCCCCAGCTTGCAACCCAACTGCAGATTTGGTCCATGATGCGTTTTCGGGATGTAGTCATAGTGGACACCAACACCAAGACGGAGGTTACAGTACCACTAATGAGCATGATGACACATTCCCCGCAGCTAGCTTGGCCACTGACACCAGTGAGATGGAAAAGTACAACCGGATGCTACTTGAAGCGCAGACCCCGGTGTTCCCTGGATGTCGAGAGAATGTGTTGAAATATGTGATGGAGCAAATGAAGATAAAAGTGAAGCACAAAATGTCAGTGAGTGCTTTTGACGAAATTCAGGAGCAAATATGTAAGTTGCTTCCTGATGATCACAATCTTCCTAAATCTCATTATAAGGTTAGAAATATCCTGAGCAGCCTCGGCCTAAAGCACAGGATAATTGACGCATGTCTGAATGATTGTGTGCTATTTTACAAAGAGTATAAAGAGTTGGACTATTGTCCCGTATGTGGCCAGTGCAGATTCCAGTTGAATAGGAAGAGTTCGAAAAAGAGAATTCCTGTGAAAGTTGTTCGATATTTTCCCTTGATTCCCAGATTGCAGCGCCTGTACATGTCTCTACACACAGCAGAGGCGATGCGATGGTACGCAGAAAAGCGAATAGATGACGATGCCCTGCAACACGCCGCGGATGGGGAGGGTTTGAAACATTTCGACAGAGAATTTGGGGACTTTTCTTCAGAGGTTAGAAATGTTAGACTCGGCCTATCTACAGACGGATTCAATCCTTGGGGAAGTAATAGCTCCGCCGTCAGCACTTGGCCAGTTATTCTGATGCCGTACAACTTGCCTCCGTGGATGTGCATGAACAAGGAATTTAATTTCCTTACCGTACTAATTCCAGGTCCTAAATCTCCATCGAAGTGCTTAGATGTCTACCTCAGACCTTTGATCGACGAGCTGAAACTGTTGTGGGAAAATAGAGTCCCAACTTATGACAAATTCACTGACACGATGTTCACGATGAGGGCTGCCGTAATGTGGACGATCAGCGATTTTCCAGCTTATGGGATGTTGGCAGCCTGCAGGACAAAAGGATATAATGGATGTCCTATATGTTTGGACGACGTGAACTCTAGTTGGCACACGGGGAAGGTGTGTTACTTGGGTCACCGTAGATGGCTTCCTCAGGACCACCCGTGGCGACAGGATGAAGCTCATTTCGACGGTACGGTAGAGAACAATCCTAAACCCCGTAGTTGGTCGGGCGAAGAGATTTTAGAGAGGTTGAGCTATTTCGACTTTGGTGTGTTGAGCAATGACGCGGATGTAAAGAAATGCAATCCAATTCCTCCACATGATCTGAGCTATTGGGATCACAAGAGTATATTCTTTGAACTCCCTTACTGGTCGAAGTTGAAGCTGAGGAATAACTTGGACGCGATGCACATAGAAAAGAATGTGTGCGACAGCGTGGTGGGAACAATTCTCGGTATTAAGTTCAAGACTAAAGATACTCCCAAAGCGCGTAAAGATTTGGAATCAATGAATCTACGTCGTCCCTTGTGGTTGAGGAGGGATAGGAAATGAGTGTACAATAAGATGTCAGATGCACCTTACACAGTGAAGCCGACGCTTAGACGTTCTGTATTTCACTGGTTTAAGGGCGTTCGTTATCCGGCTACGTATGCAGCTACTATAACTGGAGCAGTGGACGAGGTGCAACACAAGTTTGTTGGTCTAAAGACACATGACTATCACGTTATGCTGCAACGTCTGATTCCAGTGGTAATTCGACCATACTTGCCTCGGGACGTCGTAGAACCAATAGTAGCATTGTGCAGGTGGTGGCAGAGGTTATGCGCCAGAGAATTAAAGAAGTCAGATGTGGTGGAATTGCAACAACAAATTGTGCACATCATTTGCAAACTAGAGAGGATTTTTCCCCCTGCTTTCTTTGACATCATGATTCACCTAATGATCCACCTGCCCGAGCAGGTGCTCATTTCTGGTCCGGTCCAGTACACTTGGATGTATCCTCAAGAAAGGTACGTACAACTAATTAATTAATTTGTTCCACTGAAGATTATATATATACTAGCTAGCTATATGTACTTATGTAATGTGTACGTTTGATTTTGTAGACAGCTTGGACAGTATAAGTCATTCGTGAAAAATAGGTCAGCCCTGGATGTCTCCATAGCAGAGACATACCTAATGCATGAGTGTGTTACTTACTGCAATAGGTACCTCAAAGATCCACCCCCTCCCACTGCCTCCGATCGCAGTGCCCGCATCAATCTTTCTGTCGTGAGAAATGTCGTCCGACCGTTTAGAGGAGAATTAAAGGAATCGTTAACACGGGAAGAACTTATTGAGGCACATTGGGTAGTGTTGCGAGACTGTGACGAAGTTGAGCCGTACATGTTGTCATACAAGGAGAGGCTTCAGGTGTTAAATCAAAACAAGAGTTCGGCGTGGATTGAGAAAATGGTTAAGAAGAAGTTTCCCGATTATTTCTTCCAATGGGTACGTACGTACGTCTCGGTATTAATTATTTAAATACATATTGCTTATGTTTGTAGAAAGTAAACCCTTATATTAATTTGCCCTTTTTCGCAGATGATTGATCTGCAAAAATCTGATAACCACGGAGGGTGGTGGTCATGGCCAAAGCACTTGCTAGCAGGGAAGCCGGTTAAACACTATATTTATCCCGGATGTTTTGTGAACGGTGTAAAGTTCAATTCATTGGCCCGAGACGAAGGAGGAAGAACACAAAATAGTGGTGTAGCTGTTGGGAAAGACAATGATCTATATTACGGGGCTATTGTATATGTGGTTCAGCTATGTTACGGGAATGATGTCAACGTTTTCCTATTCAAGTGCAGATGGTTCAAGCGTACAAAGGAAGACCTAGGACTATTATCAGTCGATACAAACTCGCACTGGTATGAGGATGAGCCTTTCGCTCTCGCCACCTTAGTTCGGCAGGTTTTCTATCTCGACGATCCGAAAGCCGGTGAATGGTGGAAAATAGTGAACCATATCTCTCACCGAGAAATATAGAATACAGAGACAATTGAAGGGACACCGGCGACGACTGAAGATGCTGCTGAACCAGAAAGAGACATTCCTGCCTATCAAGAGCCTAATATTTCTATGGTCCGCTCCGATATAATGGACCTGGTTCAAGATGGTGAACGGTTACCCATGCCTGATGGTTGTACAGATCTAACTGAAGATGAGATTATCGATGAGGTAGATGAAGAAGACGAGCATGAAGAGGACGCAGACGAGGACTCAGGTTATTCGTCGGACGATGTTGAGTATGATGACGAGGATGAGCCGTCGTCTAACGGGGATGAGGACGATGATGATTATGACGAAGAGTACGGTCATACGATGAGGGAGATTAATTGGTAATTAATTACTGTAATTATTGTAATATATATATGATCGATGCCGGTTTACGGTAAGAAATTAATCTGAATTATATATCCTGGCCAACGGAGAAATTAATAAATATTGGCGCCAAATCTCAATCTCATATAAAACGTACCCTAGCTAAATCCTTGACCCTAAATCTAGCAGTTCGGATCGATCGATCAATTTTTTAATTATATTTTTGAATCAGAATAATTGAACGGACACACAAATGACCGGGGACGACCTAAACCATAAACCCTAAGGCCCTAACCCCTGAAATCGGGGTTTAGAACTTGGACGACGGAGAATGGTCATTATCCGTCGTTCAGATACATACTAGGACGACGGATATGGTCATTATCCGTCGTCCAAGTTCATAAACCCTAAACCCTAAACAGTAAGGCCCTAACCCCTGAATTCAGGGTCTATACACCTGGACGACGGAGAACGTCATTCTCCGTCGTCCAGGTTAGAACCTGGACGACGGATAACTTCATATCCGTCGTCCAGGTGATTACCTGAACGACGGAAACGCTCATTTCCGTCGTCCAGGTGCAGATATCATAATTTTTTCTAACACAACGACCATCTAGACCTTCTTCCAATGCAAAGTCTTTTCATCAAGACTTTAGAGTAAACAATTCTTGGTGTGTGAGCTTCGACGGTTCGAAAATCGGAGTTGCGAAATGCCTTGTATCCACGTTTCCGGTTTGTGAAATTATCGGTTTTGCGGTTGACTGTGCCGATCAAACCCTTCCCGAACATATTATTTTATGGTCCTTTGAAGACAATTATATATTATGTTACGACGAACATATCCAACGGTTGTTTTGTCCAAATTCAATTTCGTTAATACTCTGCTGCAAATGAGCGTCTACTCATGAACACTTAAGTCGTAAAGATTAGTCGATACTTAACATGTTTCAATACGTAAAATTAATCGTCGGTTCAAATTTAACTGTTCATATATACGATGCGTTCATCGATATTGTACGACTATTTCACTCGAATGACAGATCGCTAAATTCCTAGCGAATTATTTTTAAAATTTTTTTTAACGTAATTTGAACCTAGACGACGGAGATGGCACTTTCCGTCGTCCAGGTGTTAACCTGAACGACGGAGAATGATCATCTCCGTCGTCCAGGTTAAAAAACCATGGCGGTTCAAATTTATTTTTGTTTATTTTTTTCATGTAATTTTCACTTGGACGACGGAGAATGATCATCTCTGTCGTCCAAGTCCAATTTTTATGGCGGTTCAATTTATCGCTTCTGTTTTTGGGACCGCTTGAATTTTCACTTAGACGACGGAGAATCCATTCTCCGTCGTCTAAGTCCAAAATAATGGCGGTTCAGAGCATCCCGCCGATTAATTGGCGCCGCTTGAATTTTTTTGAAACCGCCACCTAGATGACGGAAAACACTGTTTCCGTCGTCCAAGTGGACTTAGACGACGGAGAATAGTGCTCCGTCGTCTAAGTGAAAGCCTATAAATAGGCTGTGCGCCATCTTCTTTTCCTCATCCCATACATTCCTCTCCTCTCTCTCCTCTCCTCTCTCTCCTCTCCTCTCCTCTCCTCTCCTCTCCTCCGGCGATCCTCCTCCGGCGACGCTCCGACGACATTTTTTCCGGCGTGGTTCCTCCTCTCCGACGACTCAACTCCGGCGATATTCCCGAAAACTCCGATTCGGTAAATTTCTATTTTTCCCTTATTAAAATAATTTTCATTTAATTAATTAATTAAATTCTAAATATAATTTAGAAGTAGAATTTAATTGATTAATTAGTTTAAATATTTAATAAATGATTAATTATTGTTATTAATTTATTAAATCATAATTATTGTAATTATTTATTATTAGTTGCATGATTAAATGAATTTATTATTAAATTTATTAAATGAATAAATTATTATTCATAATTTATTAAATGAATCAATTTTTTATTAAATGCATGATAAATAAATATAAATTATTGCATCTAATTAAAAATTATTAATTAATATTTACGTTTATTTTCTAGTAAATTAATTAGTAGTACGTGTTCGATTTAAATTTAGTACATAGGCTTGGTTTATTAAGTCACACTCTTTGGAATAGATGGGGCCTATTTTCCTTGCTTATCTCCTTAACCCCTCGTGATGTGTGGATTTCATCACCGCACACCATAACCTAAGTGAAGTTATGGACACGAGGTTGATGGCGGAGTTTGCAAAGGACTTGAGGGAGTGTAAATTTTCGAAAAATTGGCCGAATGTCGGACATGGTGTCTAGAAACGGGTTATGACTGGTGACAGGATTTGGACTAAGAAAGACTTTTGTCGAAATTAGTCCTGCCTCTCGTGTTATCTCATGTTTTTCGATTTAACCAAGGCTCATTAATTGAAAATTTACACTTTATCGCGCGGGTCGCACGTCTATTGAACGACCGAAAATGCCAAGCTAGTGTACTCTATTTAAATCTTAAACGTACTTAATTAATTAGCGTAAATTTTTAAGTTGTAATTATTATGGTAAGTAGGTATTTTAACACCGTACTCTTAGGTTTAAATGGCTCCGCCAAAGACGACATCCGGCAAGAAGAAATCTCAACAGGAGGCAGAAGATGCCATGCTCCGAATGTTGGCGGCCCAAGTCGGTTGGGTTCAACAGGAGGGCAACGACGCTCTCAATCCGGACGGATCATCTGGTCCGTCCGTAGCGCCCTCTGGGGAAATTTCCGCTCCCCCATTCATCTCGAGCGGTGATGACGTCGTCCCCTTCCAATCTCCGACGCCCGGTAACGGTTCAACGGGAAGTACTCAGGCGTCCTCGACCGCCGAATCAATCATGTACAGCGCCCGCCGTAAGCAAAGGAGAGCCCCCACTGACCCGGAACCGAAAAGGACTTGGTGTCTCGTTAAAGGGGGCAAAGCGGAGCGTATTTGCAAGGCGACCGGTAAAAAGATCGACTTGCCGTACGACGAATTCACCGGTGGCCCTCCCACAGCTCAGCTAGCAAGTCTCTCGGGGCATGGGATAGGGTCAATCATCCGTAACCGGGTTTGTATCACTGCCCCTACTTGGAAGGAGGCGCCGGATCATGAGAAGGCGAATGTCTTCAAAGATCTTTCGGTACGTAATACGTCCAAACTAGTTATTATATAATATTGTTAATATTAGTTAAAATTTCATAATATATACGATTATAATTTTCTATTTATTTTTGATAGGAACAATTTGACGTGCATCCGACACCGGCTATGTTGAGGCATATCAACCAAACCGCCAACTCCATCTACAAAGATTGGAAGTACAAGCTCCATAAGTACTTCCAAGATGTCGGTCCCGTGCCTCCCCCGGTAGAGCTGCAAGGGGAGAGAGAAGATGAGTGGGAGTGGTTGTGTAACCACTTTGCCGATGAACAATTTAAGATATTAATTAATTTATTTTTATTTCAATTAAGATAATTGAATTATTTAAATTGTATTTATTCATTTTTTAATGATTTAATTATGTTGTGTAACAGAAATTCTCCGGTGTCAACAAAGCCAACCGGGGGAAGAAAGAGAAACACCATACTACCGGCGCCAAGCAGTTCATTCAAATAGCCAAGGAGCACAAGGATAAGGGCTTCAAACACCCTTATCTTGATGCAAGCGTAAGCGCGTACGTGACGCCAGGGCTCGATAATGAAGCGAGTCAATGCGGCGTAAGTGATATATTAATTATGTGCTTTTAATTATAGTAATTATTATTTAAATATGATTTCATTATAATAAATTAATTATTCTTTTGTAGGCAAGGGTGATAGAGCGTGCGCATGAAGAGTTGGCTAACACTCAGCTTGCGTTTCCAGATGTGCCGCCGGAAGACCTGTCTCCTCTATCCTTAGAGAGCCAAATTGCAATCGCGGATGAGGTCTACGGTCGTAGAGCTGGCAAGGAGGTTAGGCACTTTGGGCCTAGGGTGGAACGAGATTTGTCGACGACCTCCGGCTCATCATCTACGGGAGGTTCGGGGCAGCGGAGAAGGAGTCAGGCAGCGGCCATCGAAGAAGCCATTCAAGAGGCTCGACTGGCACGAGAGGAGAATCGACGGACACAAGAGAAGAATGAGTCAATGAAGCAAAGACTTGATGAACAACAAGCACAAATAGCCCAACTCATCGCGCTCATGAACCAAAATCGAGAAGTATGTCAACCTCCTCCGAACCCATACCCCGACGACAACGACCCGGCTGGAGGCGGAGGACCCGGCGGCACATCTGCTCCTCCAGTGTATTAGCTAGCTAGTTAATTATCGCGTTTCTTTATTTCCGAGTTCCGAACAATATTTTATAATTTTTGTGGGTTTTTAATTTGGATGTGTATGTACAAATTAATTAATTATTTAATATTAAAAATATAGTTTAATTAATTATTTTCGACTATTTGTCATTATTTAAATTAAATTAATAATAAATTAAATTAATAATATTTAATTTCAATTTATTTAAAAAAAAATTAAATATTCACTTGGACGACGGAGATTATGTTCTCCGTCGTCCAGGTGTAAAACCCTAACCCCTAACCCCTAACCCCTAAACCCTAAACCCTAAACCCTGCCATTCTCCGTGGCCCACGTGTTCACCTGGACGACGGAGAATCAGTTCTCCGTCGTCCAGGTGAACACCTGGGCCACGGAGAAGCTAGCATTATCCGTGGCCCATGTATGCACCTGGACGACGGAGAACTGATTCTCCGTCGTCCAGGTGAACACGTGGGCCACGGAGAAACGAGCAATGTCCGTGGCCCATGTAGTCACCTGGACGACGGAGAATTAGCGTTTCCGTCGTCCAGGTGCATACATGGGCCACGGATAATGTCCGCGGTCCAAGTGAACTTGGATGATGGAAACGCTAATTCTCCGTCGTCCAGGTGCTTGGACGACAGCACTTGGAGCACGGACCTTGGACGACGGAGATTCCGTCGTCCAAGTACTTAGACGATGGAAAACGTCACCTAGACGACGGAAATGGTCCGTGGTCTAGGTGCAGTTTTCTTGTAGTGTCTCAAGTATCCGAACAAGATTCACACCAAGAAAAAGATAACTAATACAATGCCTGAGTTTTATATCTCGCTGATCATAGGTAAGCTCCTCTTTCACTATCATTAATTGCATGTCACTCTTATATTGTTCATGATCTTTTTGTTATTGTAATTATTTTTACTTTTTTTGTTGGATTGCTTGATCAAGACTGGTGCTTTTGTTAGCTTTGTGTTAACCTTTTATGGGTATTCATCATTTAGTCTCAGTTTAAATACAAAGTTTGAAAATTTAAATTATATATTATCTGAACAAGCAGTTGAAAGACAATGAGCAATCAAAATTGGGATTTTACAATTCAAGGCCAACATCTTGGCTCCCAGATTTTTATTTTCCACATTCTTCATGCATGGGTCACTGTTTGATTGTTGTAGTTGATATTGGATTCGTATTTTGGGGAAGTAGAGTTGCGTTTTGATCTGACTGGCTTCGATTGGTTTAGTTGGTGTTGGCTTCAATTTGTTTTGAGTAGTGTTCAATGGTTGTTGCATTATGTTTTGTACTCACAGTTCCTTTATTGGGTTTCTTAATGGAAGGGGAAAAAACTAACCAACTTCTTCATACCCATAAAGGAAATTCTTTGTTGGTAGCACAAAATTGCGCAAGTCTCTAATCCACATCTCTTTTATTTTGGGTTACTACAAATCGCAAACTATCTGTCTTTTCCTTTAAGAATTGCTACATTTGAAGACGAGGTTGATTGACCAGATAAATATGAATTTTTTTGACTGATAAAGCTTATTGGGTTTTCAATATGGTGATCTGGTTTGCATTTCTTAATCTGGGGTCTAGCCTTTACTGGGTTTCTTAATGGAAGAGCAAAAATGAAAGGACCCAATCCCGATTCAGTTACCTAAACCGGAATCAAACCCTTTCGAAAATACGAACCAACAAAAAATTTTCAAAATTTCGGCAGAGTTTCGTTACTAGCGTGGAATTACCATAACCTGCACCCTGAAAATAACACTTCATCCTATGCCACAAAAGACAAACCGTGGGCACCAATCCCATCCGGATTTCTCAACATCAATATAATCAATAACAGTAAACAAACTGTACTATGTATATATGTATATCCGAGAAAGTCCGTATAAATATGTATTAGAATGTATCAGAGCGACCTCTAAAGTAAAATATATACAATATACACATCAGTAGGTGAAACAAGAACCTACTGGAAAGCACAGGTAACTCTGATTACTAGCCTCCAAACCGCGACGTGAAACCTGAATCCGAACTGCAAACTGGGCACGAAAACTGAAAAGCCCAGGGGAAAGGCAAATAAAATGTTAGAGTGAGTGGACGAAAATAAACATATGCCTTTCACCAGTTTATATACATAAACCATATAAAACAATGCGAGTTCGGAAAACACAATACACACATATATATGGAGGTTGTCGGGCGAATCTCTCAAGCCCGACGTCAGGTGAATCGCTCAACCTGACGGTGAAAGGCCAGGGGAATCTCTCAACCCCGGCGGCACTCAGGGGAATCTCTTAACCCTGCTTCAGAGGAATCTCTCAACTCTGGGCCAGAGGAATCTCTCAACTCTGGTAGCATCGATGCAATAAATGCCATCACCAATAAACATATAATACACCTCCGAAAATAACACATATATCTCAATCATCGTATAAAATAAATACGGAAATCAATAAATCCACGAACTCGCAAAATCAACAGTGAAAAATAGAAACTTGTCCACTCACTGGTCTGCTAGCGCGAACTCGCGCTAAACTCGTGGTCCTGCGGAAGATCCCTCGCCTGAAGCACGATCACGATCCAGATCTAGATCTCGATCTCCTGAATATTCACAAAAACATAACTGATCAAAATCATAGTTCTCAACACTGTACTGATGCACGGAAACCAACCGTTCCCGGAAATGTGAAATGCGGTACAAAATGAATTACGGAAATCCCGAAATCCCAACTCAAAACCTCGACTGAAAATCGGCTAACCAAATCAACCCGAAAACCTCTGTACGATAACCAGGGCGTGATTACGAGAAAAACGACATTAAAATTATCGAAATCTGAAAAGTTGACTTTTTCCTCGCCGTTGACCGCCGCCGCCGGCGGCGGCGCGCCGTCAACGGTGAAATCACACATCGGGAAGCTCCAGATCACACCATTTCGACCATACGAACCACTTTTTCTTATCACTAAGACCAATTCAGCCTCTAACCCAACCAAAATCCAACAAACCCGAATGGAAACACAAACCGAAATCCCAAATCGGGTTCCTCCCAAAATGCCTCCTCGTCCAAAACCAAACCACTAGGAAGCACCACCAAGGTGTGGGGAACAAAACCCCCAACCTCATGACCCTCAACACTCGCCGGAACTACCTCCACCGTCACCGGCGAATCAAACCAACTCGGCCTTAACCGAACCCATCCAAAACGACATCAATTTAATCCAAACCAAATACCAACGTACTCGAAATTATTCAAGGAAGCGATTCCTACCTTTCACTTGGCCGGAGGTGGCCGGAATTTGGTCACCGGACTTCACAGCCGAAACGGGAAACTTCCCTTATCGGGTCAACGGGTCAACTTACCAAAAACGGAAAGTCCACATCTGGTCAAAGCAAAACGGTATTTTTACGACAATTCTCGACTATTTTGATATTTATACTCGTCCTTGGGTCGACCGACGGTCTAAAACGAATATACGAAATGATTCGGATAAGCTCGAAACAATCGAATAAACTCGTCGGATACCGAAACTTCAAATAATCATAAAATATTCCTCGGTTATCGGAAAAATCTTCCAGAATCGTCCACGAGCTCGAAATCACGTACTCTACAATTCCCGTGAAGACACTCAACTCAAATTCTCGACTGAAAACATAGTCGCAAATCGAATCAACAAACCACACCATAACGTAAAACTGCGACTCTAACCAAATCTCGAGAATCGTGCCAAACACACATCTGATTCTGGTTCGGGTCGTCACAAATCTACCCCCCTTAAAGAAATTTCGACCTCAAAATTTACTTACCTGTCATGTGAACAGATGAGGATACTGCTCCCGCATACACTGCTCGGTCTCCCAGGTGGCCTCCTCAACTGAATGGTTGTGCCACAAGACCTTCACCAGCGGAATGACACGGTGCCTCAACTCCTGCTCACGTCGATCGAGAATCTGCACTGGCTCCTCAACATACGATAAATCCTCCCTGATCGGCAACTGCTGTGGGGCTAACACATGTGACGGATCTGAAATGTACTTCCGCAACATCGAAACATGGAAAACATCATGCACACGAGCCATCTCAGCCGGTAACTCAAGTCTGTAAGCAACAGCTCCAACCCTCTCCGTAATCTCATACGGACCAATGTACCGCGGTTGAAGCTTGCCACGTTTCCCGAAACGCACAACTCCCCTCCACGGAGATAGTTTCAGGAAGACCCAATCGCCAACCTCAAACTCTAAACTCTTCCTCCTCACATCCACGTAACTCTTCTGCCGATCCTGAGCGATCTTCAACCGATCCCGGATAACCTGTATGTCCTCCATCGTGGTTTTCACCAAATCAGGACCAATGAGCCAACGCTCGCCCACCTCACTCCAACACAATGGAGTGCGACACTGCTTCCCGTACAGAGCCTCGTACGGTGCCATCTCAATACTGGCCTGATAGCTGTTATTGTAGGCGAACTCTATCAAGTGTAACTGCTGATCCCAGTTTCCGCGAAACTGCAACACACATGACCTCAGCATATCTGAAAGGACCCAACCCCGATTTAGCTTCCTAAATCGGAATCAAACCCCTTTGAAATCACGAACCAACAAAAACTTTTCGAAATTTGGGCAGAGTTTCGCTACTAACGTAGAATTGCCATTACCTGCACGCGGAAAATACACTTCATCCTATGCCACAAAAATCAAACCGTGGGCACCAATCCCATCCGGATTTCTCAATATATCAACAGTAAGGTAAAGTAGTAAATATATATGCACTTTACTGAAATCCAGTGTAAAATCACAAGTTTTCTCAAGTTTTCTCTCTCCACCGTGAGCTCCACCACAAGAGGAGGCCGGGGCTAGACTTGTGAGGTTGGGACGAGGAGAACAAGATAGGAACCAAGCCACGGGGTGGCCGGAAAGCACCGTCGCCGGCGAAGCCGTGAACGCCACCGTCAAGCTCCACTTCAACTCGGTCAAACCGAGTTGACCAAGGTCAAACTCCATAATTTCAGTTTTTGACTTTCCTCTTTTAGCAGGTTACTATTTAAAGCTTTCGCAAAACGGAAACTTCATGTTTATCCATTTCGACCAACTTTAAACACACGTAACTTTCTCGTCGTAACTCCAATTCCGATAAATCTCGCGGCCACGAACTCGTCTCGACATATTCTTCTAATATCACCCGAAGTCAAACACATCGGCCAAACGGATAAAAAGTCAACCCTTCAAAGCAACACACATTAAATCGACTAAATAATCAACAAACGGAAAAATTTGCAACTAATTCCTCATAACTCCAAATCATTCTCCGGAAGTTCCCACGAACTCGAAATTAAATTCTGAACAACTTCCGTGAAGAAGCCGAAACCAAATTCTTGTCCGGTAATTTAGTCGTTAAGTAGCCCACCATTTAAATCTGAACTTCAAATATTCATAACTAATTCATCGGTTGTCCAAATAACGATGCGGAACCGCCCACGAACTTGTAATCACATGTAGAACGACTCTCGAGAAGAGACCCAGCTCCAATTCTTGGCCAATAATCAAGTCGTTAACAAACCCTGGCGAGCAACTCCATTATCGGAAATCCACGTCGATACACTAACTCGCGAATTGAGCTGATTCCACTACTGATTCTGTTCTGGGTCGTCACAAATCCACGCCCCTTAAAAAAATTTCGACCTCGAAATTTCTGAGTCTGTCGGCTACAAGGTAGGAAAACTGCCTCTGCATACTACTCAACTCACCAACGGCAATCTCAACTGAACAACTCTGATCACAAACTCCACAATAGGGGATAACTCCGTGTTGAAATCCCTGTACCCTCAAATCACAAATCAGAACTGGCTCCCCACAATCGCCAAGTGTTCCTGCATAAGGAACTGATAGGGTACACCACACGTAACACATCTGAAACATAGTTTCGCCACACGGAACACAACACACAAAAACCAACTCTATAGGCGACGCCGAACTATACGGCACAATATACACTCGCCTATGACCACATCTGGATCAAAACAATATCGCAAGTCACAACTCAGTTCACACATATCAACATAACTCACACATTCATATCAACATAGCTCAAACATCGGACTCAAGCATTTATCAACCTGTTTCCGCTAATCTGACCATCTGTGGTAGCACATTCCACAATATTTGAATCAAATGTCAACTCAAACTCAAACCAAACTCATTCCAACACTATGGAGTACAACATCGTCCTCAAAACGACGTCACGCAATATCAAAATCACAGTGAACAACAACCTGGTACTGCAAGCAACCTCGTACAGCTGAAACTGCTGGTCCCGAATCCTCCGGAACTGTAATACCAAGGTCCACAACATGCCATCCAAGGTCTGAATAGTCCTTAAAGATCACCATCCAATCTGAGGATAAGAACCGGTGCTAACTCGTAGTCTGGTCCCCAATGCTCGTTGCAAAGCTCGCCAACATACAGTCGTAGCTGATTACCTTGTCTAGCGAACTGGAACACAGGTACACCACATGAATGGACAACCTCCGTCAAACACAGCGATGCTAACTTGCCACTGAAATCATCTCCAAAAACACAAGGGAATGTACTGAGTTCATCAAACGATCCACAATGGCCTGACAATTGGTACCACAACCAAAACGCATACAAACACACACAAACACAGCAACAATCACCACATCTAACCGGAAATTTCAAATGGTTGACACTTCTCGGCAAGTCTCTGCCTCCTAGCCATCGCCAGTCGACGAATGTGGCATCAGCACACACAAGCTGCTATATGGTTCTTCATGTTGCGTCACGAGTAATAAACTCGAAGTATCAGACACAACTCCACATCACTAGCGCCAAACGCACGCAAAATCACGAGCCTCAACACCATCATACTCGAACTCAGTCTCCATGGCACATAACCCGGCTAACACGGAAACTCGAGCCATACTCACATGAAACACTGAAGCTCCCGATTCTCAACTGAATGCATCAGCAACAACATCCCAAACAGATGGTCAAAGTACAACCTCTAACCTTCTCGAACACACTCTAATGTGCAGCCATAGTCATCAGTCAACTCCATCCATCGACACTGCCTCAAGCTCAAATCTGGCCGAAAATGCAAGTGGATGAAACTCAATGGTCGGTGTACATCCTACACCTCGCTGCCCGCTACAGCAATAGTGTCTCGAACTCCTTAATGCTAACATAAAAACAGCTACACCCAAACCAAACTCCGGATACATAGCTTCATAAAGTTCCACTGCCTGGAATCATGAGCCACCGCTCTGCTACACAACATCAAAACACAACCCAAATCTATACCTCGATGCATCGCCATAACCCACGAACTCGTCACGATCGTCAGGTAAGGTCAAAACCGCAGTAACGGTCACCAACCTGCAGGAGTAAGCAACTCTCCTCGCGTGTATCGAACCACAAGAACTTGACGCCTTCTTCGTCAATCCGGAAAGTAGAGTAGCAATCCGAGAAAATCCTGCACAAAGCCGTCGGTGATAGCCAGCCAAACCCAAGAGACTCCCGATCTCTGGTACAATAGTAGGGCAATCCCCAAATCGACACGGCTTCCATCTGATCAGGACCTATGCCAACTCCCTCGAATAACATCACATGACCCAAAATCTTCACGCTAATCAACCAAAACTCACACTGGCTGAATCTCGCAAACAGCTGATCATGTCGCGAAGTCCGCAATACCGCTTGCAACTACTTCAAGTGCTGGCCCACACTCCTGGGATACATCAGGACAATGCCAACGTACAAGACCGCAAACTCGTCCAGAAACCGTCTGAACACCTGGTCCATCAAGTCCACACGATCTACAGAGCATTGGTCAACCAATGAAGTGACCAAGAACTCTAGATGCTCGCTCCGAGATCCGAAAGCTGTCCAAATCACATCTGACTCATCGGTCCTCAACTGTTAATCTCCAATCCCGAAATCAATCCTCAACAAGACTGTAGCTCTCACGAGCTGATCAAACCAATCGTCAATCCAAAACGGAGGATACTCGCTCTCCTCTGAAGCAAATCGAGCTTCAGTAGTCAATGCACCATCTCGTCGAACCACCCATCATCCGTACACACAATGCAAAAGTACACCACGCAAATACGCTGGGTCACATGAAATCTCCTGAAACCTCCTCCAGCAACTCCTGGAGTCGAAACTGTAGCTCCATCAGCTCCGCTGGCTCAGAACGACAAGGTGTCGGTAAAATGAGTCCAGCGCCTGGTACAAGCTCAATGGTGTAGTCGATCTCCTGAACTAGAGGAACACTTGGTAACTCCTCCAAAACACACCTGGAAACTCGGGAATCACCTCAATGTCACCAATGTCAGGTACAGAAACCATAGTATCCACAACATGTGCTAAGCAACAACATAACTCGTCTCCACCATCCGCTCGATCATCACCGCGAAACAGTATTTCGGGGAAATCTGGTCGTCGAAACACAACCTCCTCCTCGAGGCACTCGAACACAACCAAATGCGTCGTCAGTAAGTCCATACTCACAAGCACACTAAAACCACAATGTCCAGCGCTAACAGATCCGCGGCTAACCCATAACCTCAAACAAAGATCTCACAACCTCTGGATGGATGGAACACTCTCCAAGACCTTGGAAGTGAAGATGCAGGTACAATAGCCATGGATATCAAACAACAGTAACCTCGGAGAAAAATCCGTCCTCAAACAAGGTCATGGCACAAACTCCAACATGCCCAACTAGCTGCCCACAACAATTGCGACTTGCTGAATAACTCGTCAAAATGGTACATTGATCAGACTGCAGGAACAACATCATGATCCCTTCGTGAACTCTGAGCTGTCGAACCTCAAACACAATTGGCTGAGGGCGCTACCTCGCAACGTGACCCTCCTGGCCACCGAAACAGCAACTGAAAGTACTCCTCGAACACAAATCACCGCAACACCTGCTGCGTGATAGGATCACCAACAATCGCCCAAACTCGTGCCACAAGAGCAAGTCCGCTACTCCGTGATCTCCGCCATCATCAAACGGATTCTCTGCTTGATCTGATGACCCTCAACAATATCGAAAAGGTCACAGCCTAATGAAATCACTGATCCCGAAGTGTCAGAACTCAACCTCATCAAAATCTCGACTAAGTCCACTTTCCTCAAACCATCACATCAAAGACCGTGTACATCTTTCCATCACACTAGCCTCGCCGCTGAGTGCAACACACTAAGCTCCTCGCGGATTTCTCGAGGCACATCAATCAAACTCTCTCTGATACTCAGGTTCAAACTCATCTCGAACCTCGTGCATAGCTCCCTCTGAAGCCACATAACACGTGTAAACAAGAACAAACACGTGGACAAAGCATCTCTGCCTCAGGTGAGTAAACACTCCACATATGATTGCTGGATAGTCTGATTAAACCATTACCGTCAAAACAACACCCTGAATGTAGGCCATGGAGTCGCAACCGGAACTCACACAATATCAGCCCACCAAACACAACAATCTGACTCAGGCAAACATCACTGCCACAAATCTCAGCTCTGAGGCAACATGTAGATGCTCATATACACATCCCCAGGTAAACCGTGCCACACAATTCTCTGAACTCTGAATACTCATCTGAATCCACTGTTCACTGGCAAATCACGCGTCGTATGATCCTCAACAGGATCCACAACCGAAACGACACGGAAAGCACGTCAGGAGGCATCCTAATGAATACAATATCGTTCACAACAAGTGGAACGTAATCATGGAACTTCAAATATTTGAAAGCATACAACACCCGGAATTTGATGATTATCCGCCGGCCGGTCGAGTAACCATTCCAGACATGCTGTACATTCTCAAATACCCTTAGTAAACACGACTACAGAAGTCTACAGAACCTATAACCTAATGCTCTGATACCAAGCTGAAAGGACCCAACCCCGATTTAGCTTCCTAAATCGGAATCAAACCCCTTCGAAATCACGAACCAACAAAAACTTTTCAAAATTTGGGCAGAGTTTCGCTACTAACGTAGAATTGCCATTACCTGCACGCGGAAAATACACTTCATCCTATGCCATAAAAATCAAACCGTGGGCACCAATCCCATCCGGATTTCTCAATATATCAACAGTAAGGTAAAGTAGTAAATATATATGCACTTTACTGAAATCCAGTGTAAAATCATATAATGTATTCAACAGGAAGCTCAGAGCGACATCTAATACATAATCGTATACGCATACCACAGTAGGTAGAACAATAAACCTACTGGATGAAACAAAGTAGCTCGAGCACTATGCCTCCGACCACGACGTGCGACACCAGAGCCTGAACTGCAAACTGGGCACGGAAACCGAAAATCCCAGGGGAAAGACATAAAACACGTTAGAGTGAGTGGACGAAAATAAATGTCTTTCACCAAGTAATATATATGTATAAAATCATATGTGAGTCAAATGCATAAGTAAAGAAATGGTACACGAGGGAGACTCCAACTCCTTACGCGTCCGGGTACACGAGGGAGACTCCAACTCCTCACGCGTACAGAGCATGCAATGTAAAATCGCGGAATCACTCATGGACTACCACGCGATAGCACAGTCTGAATCACGGGATCCCAGACCCACACGTGATTCCTAGCCAGAAAGGCCTCGGGTCAGGATATATGTTCCCCCCGGAGCGTACTCGGGGATCAGCCGAGAAGCCAATGTGTATCGATACCACAACATATACTGAGACTGTACTCTGTGTAAACCAAATCATAAATCTTTTCTATGCACATGCTTAAAACATAATATGTACGTATATGTATATATTCGTATACGTATATTCGTATAAACATAATCGTAAAACACATGCTCGTAAAATCATAATCAATCTGCATGCTCAAGTTCGTAAATCATAAATAAGGACTCGCAATCATTCCGTGAAAATAAAGTGTCCACTCACAAACTTGCGTAACGCATATCGCGTTAACCCGTGATCCGGCGGAAAGTCCCTCGCCAAACGAACGATCACGAACACCTGAATATTCACAAAATCCATATCTCAAACTCATATCTCGACAATACACGACAAATCACGAGAAACCACCGTCCTCGGAAATACGAAATCCGAATACGACGAATCGTCGAAAAACCATATATATATCACCTCAATACCTCGTTTTACGTTTGGACGCTCAATTCGAAAAACGAACCTCCCCACTGCGATCGGGGCGCGATTTCGAGTCAAATGACATGCAACTTGCCGAAAGTCAAAAACTCAACCCTGACCGTTCACCGCCGTCCACGGCGGCGCCGCTGTTGACCGGAGTATTTCACGGCGGGGCAACCTCTATTCCACTCAAAATCCTGCACTGAGCAACTTTCATAACTGCGAGAAAGGCCAATTCTCACTCTAACACATCCAATTTTATGTAAAACCGAAATGATTCACAAATTTCAAACCCAAAATTTTCAATCCACAAATCGAATTAGAACACCATGTTTATATGGTTAGAATCACCTTGAAGAGGGCTACAAAACCCAGTCCTTGTTTGAGCTCAACTCGGCCCGAATCAAAAGTCACCATTAAACCCAAAAACCTTGAACTTTGCTTCAAGTTTTCTCTCTCCACCGTGAGCTCCACCACAAGAGGAGGCCGGGGCTAGACTCGTGAGGTTGGGACGAGGAGAACAAGATAGGAACCAAGCCACGGGGTGGCCGGAAAGCACCGTCGCCGGCGAAGCCGTGAACGCCACCGTCAAGCTCCACTTCAACTCGGTCAAACCGAGTTGACCAAGGTCAAACTCCATAATTTCAGTTTTTGACTTTCCTCTTTTAGCAGGTTACTATTTAAAGCTTTCCCAAAACGGAAACTTCATGTTTATCCATTTCGACCAACTTTAAACACACGTAACTTTCTCGTCGTAACTCCGATTCCGATAAATCTCGCAGCCACGAACTCGTCTCGACATATTCTTCTAATATCACCCGAAGTCAAATACATCGGCCAAACGGATAAAAAGTCAACCCTTCAAAGCAACACACATTAAATCGACTAAATAATCAACAAACGGAAAAATTTGCAACTAATTCCTCATAACTCCAAATCATGCTCCGGAAGTTCCCACGAACTCGAAATTAAATTCTGAACAACTTCCGTGAAGAAGCCGAAACCAAATTCTCGTCCGGTAATTTAGTCGTTAAGCAGCCCACCATTTAAATCTGAACTTCAAATATTCATAACTAATTCATCGGTCGTCCAAATAACGATGCGGAACCGCCCACGAACTCGTAATCACATGTCGAACGACTCTCGAGAAGAGACCCAGCTCCAATTCTCGGCCAATAATCAAGTCGTTAACAAACCCTGGCGAGCAACTCCGTTATCGGAAATCCACGTCGATACACTAACTCGCGAATTGAGCTGATTCCACTACTGATTCTGTTCTGGGTCGTCACAATATCCTCAAGAGTTTGAATGGTCCGCTCGGACTGCTCGTCAGTCTGAGGATGAAAAGCTGTACTAAACCGCATCCTCGTGCCCAAGGCTCGCTGCAACGCCTGCCAAAACTCAGAAGTGAACTGACTATCACGGTCAGAAACAATGGACACAGGCACACCATGCAAGCGAACAATCTCGGATAAGTACAACTTGGCCAATCTTCCCACTGAAATCTTCCCCGGAAGTGCAAGAAAGTGTGCGGATTTCGTCAGTCGGTCAACAATAACCCAAATATCAGTGTTGCCCGCCGAAGTACGCGGCAGCTGATAGACGAAATCCATCATAATGTGCTCCCACTTCCAAACCGGAATCTCAAGTGGCTGTAGTTTCCCTGCAGGTTTCTGCCTCTCCGCCTTCACCTGCTGACAAATCAAACATCGACTCACGTACGCGGCAATCTCCCGCTTCATGTTGCGCCACCAATAGTACGCTCGAAGTGTATGAAACATCTTCGTACCTCCGGGATGCATCGCATACGCTGAACTGTGGGCGTTATCTAGAATCTCCTTCTTCAAGTCCTCGTCTCTGGGTACACATAGCCTGCCTCTAAACAACAACGTACCATCGTCGCTCAGTCGGAACTCTGTAGGCACACCATTCCGAATCATGGTCTTCTTGCCCAGCAAGTAAGGATCTAAATCCTGTGCCTCTTGTACCTGATCAACCAACACTGGTCGAACCTGAAAGCTGACCAAAAAAGCTCCATCATCATCATACCCAAACACAGCACCTGTAGCTCGAAGCTCGGCTAACATCGACACTCTGGCCACACACATGTGAAACAACGAGGCTCCAGATTTCCGGCTAAGTGCATCCGCCACAACGTTGGCCTTCTCTAGATGGTACTCGAAAGTGCAATCGTAATCGTTGATCAACTCCATCCATCGGCGTTGTCTCATGTTCAGATCCGGCTGTGTCTGCAAGTAAGTGAGGCTCTTGTGGTCAGTGAAAATCTTACACTGAGCACCATACAGATAATGTCTCCAACTCTTCAACGCTAATACAATAGCGGCTAATTCCAAATCATACGTCGGATAGTTGACCTCATGCGGTTTCAGCTGTCTGGAACCGTATGCCACAACTCTACCATGCTGCATCAACACATAGCCAAGGCCCAACTTCGACGCGTCGCTGTACACAACAAACTCACCACTATCGTCTGGCAACGTCAAAACTGGTGCGGTAGTCAGTCTCTCCTTCAGGAGAAAATAACTCTCCTCGCACGCATCAGACCACTCAAACTTGACGCCCTTCTTCGTCAATCTGGTCAGTGGTGTAGCAATCCGGGAGAAATCCTGAACAAACCGTCGGTAATAGCCTGCTAACCCCAAGAAACTACGGATCTCCTGCACAGTAGTGGGTCGACTCCAATTCAGCACAGCCTCAATCTCGTCAGGATCAACACTAACTCCCTCGGCCGAAATCACATGGCCCAGAAACTTCACACTATCCAACCAGAACTCACACTTGCTAAAATTCGCAAACAGCTGATGGTCCCGCAAAGTACGCAACACCGCTCGCAAGTGCTTCTTGTGCTGGCCCACACTCCTCGAATATATCAAAATATCATCAATAAATACAATCACGAACTTGTCCAGGAACCGTCTGAATACTCGATTCATCAAGTCCATGAAAGCTGCGGGGGCGTTGGTCAACCCAAACGGCATAACCAAAAACTCATAGTGTCCATACCGTGTCCTGAATGCTGTCCTGGCCACATCTGAATCTTGGATCCTCAACTGGTGATACCCAGATCGAAGGTCAATCTTCGAAAAGACTGATGCTCCCTTGAGCTGATCGAACAAGTCATCAATCTGCGGTAACGGATACTTGTTCCTCACCGTAACCTGATTCAGCTTCCGATAGTCGATGCACAACCGCATGGACCCGTCTTTATTCCGAACCAACAACACTGGAGCACCCCACGGAGAAACACTCGGTCGAATGAATCCCTTCTCTAACAACTCCTGGAGCGGAATCTACAACTCCCTCAACTCTGCAGGCGCCATCCGGTACGGTGTCTGGGAAATCGGTCCAGTACCTGGCAATAACTCAATGGTAAAATCAATCTCCCGTACAGGGGGTATACCAGGTAACTCCGCTGGAAACACGTCCGGAAACTCAGACACCACCTCAATACTACCAAGGTCCGGCACTGCAGCTGTAGTGTCCACAACATGAGCTAAGTACGCAACACAACCCTTCTTCATCAACCGATCCGCCCTCATCGCGGAAATCAAACACGGTAGTGAAGTGTTCTTCTCGACGCGAAATAATATCTCGGGTAACCCTGGTCGTCGGAACGCGACCTCCTTCCTGTGGCAGTCAAACATGGCCCAGTGCGACTCCAGAAAGTCCATACCCAATATCAAATCAAAATCCACAATATTAAGCAGTAACAGATCTGCGGCTAAACCATGGTCTCCAATAAACACCTCACAATCTTGGTAAACCCAACCGATGCTCACAACCTCACCTGACGGATACAACACTCTCCACAACCCCAGAAGTGGAGATGCAGGTACCGTAGCCAATGATGACAGTCTAAATGATATGAATGAATGTGTAGCGCCCGGATCTATCAATGCAAGTACAGGAATACCAAAAACATGTAACGTACCGATAACGACCTCCGGTGATGCTCTGCCCTCACATAGAGTCATAGCATGAACCCTCGCCTGTCCGGCTGGTCGTCCTCGCTGGGGCTGTCCCTGCTGTCTGCCCTAACCTGCAAACTGTGCTGGTCGAGCTCCCGTAGTAGCACCTCTCTCTCCTCCGGAACTCTGGGCTGCCTGTCCACCAGTAGCATCATACTGATAACACTCCCTCGCATAGTGACCCACCTGGCCACAACGGAAACAAGTGACAGGATCTCGCTGACAGGGACCCATATGATGTCGGCTGCAGAGACTACACAACGGGTACTCCCTCGGTACAGCAATTGAACCACCAGTACGTCGTGGATAACTAGAACCGCTAGAACTCCCACTAGCCTGTGGTCGCTGCGGTCGATCTCTCCTCCATCTCTGTCTCCATCTGGGTACACTAGCTGGTGGTCGATGAGATCCACCACCTGAAGATGAAGCTGAATCGGAAGTATCAGAACTCAGCCTCTTCGAAGGCCCCTGACTCGGTTCACTTTCCTCAAATCGTCTCGGCCGATACCTCTGCTGTCTCTCCTGCTCAATGTCCTCGCCTCAGAGTGCAGCACTGACAAACTCATCAAAGTTGTTCCGCGGCATCGTAGTCAAGGTCGCCTTGATGTTCAGATTCAATCCCAGCTCAAACCTACGACACTTGGCTTCTTCTATAGCCACCATATCCCACGCAAAACGGGTAAACTGATCCCGATACTCGAGTACAGATAAACTGCCCTGCCTCAAGTTCGTAAACTCCTCGTACTTGCGCTGCTGGGTAGCCTGATTAAAATACCTCCGTATAAACAGATCACGGAACAATGTCCACGGAGTATCAGCCGGAACTCTGTCGGTGCTAACCCACCAAAAGTATGCATCACCCTCAAGTAAACCAACCGCGGCCACTGTCATCTGCTCAGGTGTAAACTGCAGACGCTCACAAACACGCTCAATCTGAACCAACCAAGCCTCACATATCTCTGGATCCACCGAACCCGAAAACACAGTAGCACCCGCAGTGCGAGCCTTGACCACAGGGTCAAAACGCTCTTCCAAACACAGCACTCGCATGAGCAAGTCGCGCGTTCGGCGATCCTCATCAGGATCATCATCCCGATCAACACGGGGACCACGTCGAGGAGGCATCCTACTGATACAAGACAAGTATTAGGTATAAGCAGAAAGAACGTAATCATGAAACCGCAGATATTTGAGGACACACAACACCCGAAGTATTGATGAGTACCGCTGGCCAGTCGGGTCACCACTCCAGTCATGCTGTATCAACTCAAATACCCTAAGCGTCACAACTACAAGAGTCTACAGAATCTGATAACCTAATGCTCTGATACCCAGCTGAAAGAACCCAATCCAGATTCAGTTACCTAAACCGGAATCAAACCCTTTCGAAAATACGAACCAACAAAAAATTTTCAAAATTTCGGCAGAGTTTCGTTACTAGCTTGGAATTACCATAACCTGCACCCTGAAAATAACACTTCATCATATGCCACAAAAGCCAAACCGTGGGCACCAATCCCATCCAAATTTTTCAACATCAATATAATCAATAACAGTAAACAAACTGTACTATGTATATATGTATATCCGAGAAAGTCCGTATAAATATGTATTAGAATGTATCAGAGCGACCTCTAAAGTAAAATATATACAATATATACATCAGTAGGCGAAACAAGAACCTACTGGAAAGCACAGGTAACTCTGATCACTAGCCTCCAAACCACGACGTGAAACCTGAATCCGAACTGCAAACTGGGCACGGAAACCGAAAAGCCCAGGGGAAAGGCAAATAAAACGTTAGAGTGAGTGGACGAAAATAAACATATGCCTTTCACCAGTTTATATACATAAACCATATAAAACAATGCGAGTTCGGAAAACACAATACACACATATATATGGAGGTTGTCGGGCGAATCTCTCAAGCCCGACGTCAGGTGAATCGCTCAACCTGACGGTGAAAGGCCAGGGGAATCTCTCAACCCCGGCGGCACTCAGGGGAATCTCTCAACCCTGCTTCAGAGGAATCTCTCAACTCTGGGCCAGAGGAATCTCTCAACTCTGGTAGCATCGATGCAATAAATGCCATCACCAATAAACATATAATACACCTCCGAAAATAACACATATATCTCAATCATCGTATAAAATAAATACGGAAATCAATAAATCCACGAACTCGCAAAATCAACAGTGAAAAATAGAAACTTGTCCACTCACTGGTCTGCTAGCGCGAACTCGCGCTAAACTCGTGGTCCGGCGGAAGATCCCTCGCCTGAAGCACGATCACGATCCAGATCTCGATCTCGATCTCCTGAATAATCACAAAAATATAACTGATCAAAATCATAGTTCTCAACACTGTACTGATGCACGGAAACCAACCGTTCCCGAAAATGTGAAATGCGGTACAAAATGAATTACGGAAATCTCGAAATCCCAACTCGAAACCTCGACTGAAAATCGGCTAACCAAATCAACCCGAAAACCTCTGTACGATAACCAGGGCGTGATTACGAGAAAACCGACATTAAAATTATCGAAATCTGAAAAGTTGAGTCTTTCCTCGCCGTTGACCGCCGCCGGCGCGCCGTCAACGGTGAAATTGAAAGGACCCAACCCCGATTTAGCTTCCTAAATCGGAATCAAACCCCTTCGAAAACACGAACCAACAAAAACGTTTCGAAATTTGGGCAGAGTTTCGTTACTAGCGTGGAATAACCATTACCTGCACGCGGAAAATACACTTCATCCTATGCCACAAAAAGCAAACCGTGGGCACCAAACCCATCCGGATTTCTCAATATATCAACAGTAAAGTAATGTAGTAAATATATATGCACTTTACTGAAATCCAGTGTAAAATCGTATAACGTATTCAATAGGAAGCTCATAGCGACATCTAATACATAATCGTATACGCATACCACAGTAGGTAGAACAATAAACCTACTGGATGAAACAAAGTAGCTCGAGCACTATGCCTCCGACCACGACGTGCGACACCAGAGCCTGAACTGCAAACTGGGCACGAAAACCGAAAAGCCTAGCTGAAAGACAATAAACACGTTAGAGTGAGTGTACGAAAATAAATGTCTTTCACCAGTTAATATATATGCTATAAAAACATATGCGAGTCAAGGTAAATAAAAACAACATAGTACACGAGGTAAAACTCATACTCCTCCAGTGTACTGAGCATGCAAGTAAAATCTCACGGGGTCACTCATGGACTCCTCCATGCTAGTACAGTCTGAACCACGGAGTCCCTGACTACCACGTGATTCTAAGCCAGAAATGGCCTCGGTTCCGGGGAATACGCCCTTCACCGGTCTGGTTGGGGAAACGCCCCTCCAGGCGGCCCTCCGTCGGGGATCAGCCGACGAGGCAAGGTGTATCGATACAACAACGTAACTGAGACTGTACTCTGTGTAAACCAAATCATAAACAGTTCGATGCAAATGCATGAAATAACATATAAGTGTATGTATATTCGTATACGTATATTCGTATACGTATATCCGTATATGTATAATCGTATAATCATAAAAACATATGCTCATAATAAACATAATCTCGTATGAAATCTCATGCTTGTAAATCCATAATCATGCTGCATGCTCAAGTTTGTAAATCATATAAAAGACTCGCAAGATTTTCCGTGAAAAGAAATGTCCACTCACAGACTGGCGTAACGCGTATCGCGTTAACCCGTGATCCGGCGGAATGTCCCTCGCCAAACAAACGATCACGAACCCCTGAATATTCACAATGTCCAATATTCAAAGTCATAATCCGACAATACAAATCAAACCACGAGAAACCACCGTTCTCGGAAATACACAATTCGAATACGACGAATCGTCGAAAATCCATATATACCACCTCAATACCTCGTTTTACGTTCGAACGCTCAACACGAAAAACGAACCTCCCCACTGCGATCGGAGCGCGATTTCGAGTCAAATGACATACAACTTGCCGAAAATCCAAAAAGTCAAAGTTTGACCACTGACCGCCGCCGTTGACCGCCGTCCATGGCGGCGCCGCTGCCGGACGGAGAATTTCAAGGCGGAGCTGCACCTATTCCACACAAAATCGTCCACTGAGCAACTTTGTCAACTGCACCGAAGTCCAATTCTCACTCTAACTAGGTCAATTTCATGAAAACCCGAATTGAAACACAAATTTCAAACCCAAAATTCTCAATCCACAAATCGAATTAGAATTTCATACTTACATGGTTGGAATCCTTGAGAGGAGGGCTTCAAGACCCAGTGCATGATTGAGCTCAATTCGGACCGAAACCAATAACCCGAATTCACATAAAATCCACAAATTTCTCGCCGGAATTTCTCCCTCCTCCGTGAGCCACGCCGTGCGTGGAGGCCGGGGATAGGCTTGGGAGGTTGGGGCGAGCAGAACGGAGTAAGCCCCAAGCCGTGGAGTTGCCGGAATCACAACATCGCCGGCATGCCGTGAGCCACCGTCGAGCACCTTCGTCCACCATGGTCAACCAAAGTCAAACAAGGTCAAACTTACTATTTCCATCTTTGACTTTCCCAAAGGGGAAACTGCTATAAATAGACTTTCCCAAAACGGAAAACTCAAACTTATCCATTTCGATAAACTTCAAACGTGCGTAACTTTCTCGTCGTAATTCCGGTTTCGATAATTCTCGCGGTCACAGACTCATCTCGACATGTTCTTCAATAATCACCTGAAGTCAAACACATCGACCAAATGGATAAAAAGTCAACCATTTGAACCAACACACATTTAAATCGACTAAACAGTCCACAATCGGAAATAATCATAACTAAATGTTCGTAACTCAAAATCATGCTCCGGAAGTTCCCACAAACTCGAAATTAAATTCTGAACAACTTCCGTGAAGAAACCAAAACGAAATTCTCGACTGGTAATTTAGTCGCTAAGTAGCTCGCCATATTAATCCGTTTCCGTCGAAACTTCAAATATTCATAACTAATTCTTTGGTCGTCCAAATAACAATCCGGAAGCGCCCACAAACTCAAAATCACATGTACAACGACTCTCGAGAAGAGACCCAGCTCCAATTCTCGGCCAATAATTAAGTCCTTAAGAACTCTGGCGATTCCAATAACTGTCGAAAATCCGCGATTACGCTGTAACTCACGAATCAAGCTGATAATACTTCTGATTCTGGTCCGGGTCGTCACAAATCCACCCCCTTAGAAAAATTTCGACCTCGAAATTTCCAAGTCTGCCGACTAAAAGTAGGAGCACTGCCTCTGCTTACGGTTCAACTCTCCAGCGACAATATCGACTGAACAACTCTGATAACAAACTCCACAATAGGAGATAGCTCCGAACTGAAATCCCTGTACCCACAAATCACAAATCTGAACTGGCTCACATAATCGCCAAGTGTTCCTGCATAAGGAACGAGTAGGGTACACAATGCGAAACAAACCTGAAACATAGTTCCGCCACACGGAACACAACACAACACACACAAAAACAAACTCTATAGGCGACACCGAACTATACGGCACAACATACACTCGCCTATGACCACATACAAATCAAAACAACGTACCAATTCTCAACTCAGTTCATACACATCAACATAACTCACACCTTCATATCAACATAGCTCAACATCGGACTCAAGCAATTATCCACCTGTTTCCGCTAATCTGACAGTCTGTGGTAACACATTCCACAAAATCAAAATCAAACATCAACCCAAACTCAAACCAAACTCACTCCAACACAATGGAGTACAACATCGTTCCTCAAAATGACAGCATGCAACATCAAAATCATAGTGGTCCACAAACTGGTACTGCATGCAACTTCGAACCTCGAACAACTGAAACTGCTGGTCCCGAATCCTCCGAAACTACAATACCGAGGTCTACAACATGCCCTCCAAGGCCTGAATAGTCCTCAAAGATCGCCCACCAATCCGAGGATAAAAAAACTAATAACAAACCGTAATCTGGTCCCCAATGCTCACTGCAAAGCTCGCCAACACTCAGTTGTAGCTGACTACCTCGATCGGCGAACAGGGACACAGGTATACCACGTAGATGGACAACCTCCATCAAACACAGCCATGATTTCCTGCCACTAAAATCATCACTGAGAGTAGAAGGAAATGTACCAAGTTCATCAAACGGTCCACAAAGGCCTGATAACTGGTATCACAAACCGAAGTGCGTACAAACACACACAAGATCACAGCGATAAACACCACGTCTAATCGGAAATTTCAAATGGCTGACACATCTAGGCAAGTCTCTGCCTCCTAGCCATCACCAGTCGACGAATGTGGCATCTGCGCACACATGCTGCGCACCCACAAGTTGCTATATTGCTCTTCATGTTACGTCTCGAGTAGTAAACTCGGAGTATCTGATACATCTCCGCATCACTAGCGCCAAATGCGTGTGAAACCACGAGCCTCATCATCATTACACTCGAACACAGTTCTCATAACTCGCATCTCGGCTAATACGAAAACTCGAGCCATACACACATGAAACACTGAAGCTCCTGACTCTCGACTGAATGCATCAGCAACAACATTCCATACGGATGGTCAAAGTACAATCGCTAACCTTTCCCGAACAAGCCCAAAGGTGCAGCCATAGTCGTGAGTCGACCTCAACCATCTACACTGCCTCAAGCCCAAATCTGGCCGAAAATGCAAGTGGATGAAACTCAAATGATCAGTGCACGTCCTACACTGCGCTGCACACCATAGTTGTAGAGTCTCGAACTCCCTGATGCTAACACAAGGACAGCTACACCCAAATCATACATAGGATACGTAGCTATACAAAGTTCCACTGCCTGGAACCATGAGCCACCGCTCTGCTACACAGCATCAAAACACAGCCAAATTCAAATCTCGATGCACCGCCGTAACCCACGAACTCGTCACGATTGTCAGGTAAGGTCAAAACCGAAGCAACGGTTAACCATCCTGCAAGAGTAAGTAATTCTCCTCGCGTGCATCGAACCACTCGAACTTGACGCCTTCTTCGTCAGTTCGGGAAGTAGAGTGGCAATCCGGGAAAATCCTGTACAAGCCGTCGGTAATAGCCTGCCAAACCCAAGAGACCTCTGATCTCTGGTACTATGGTAGAGCAAACCCCAAATCATCACGGCTTCTAACTGGTCAGGATCCACGTCAACTCCCTTGGATAACATCACACAACCCAAAATCTTCACACTAATCAACCAAAACTCATACTGGCTGAACTTCGCAAACAAATGATCATCTCGCGAAGTCCGCAAAACCACTCACAATTACCTCAGGTACTGGTCCACACTGCTGGAGTGAATCAGGATATTCCCGGCGAACAGGACCGCAACTCGTCCAGAAACAGTCTGAACACCTGGTCCATCAAATCCACACGATCTACGGGGCATTGGTCAACCAATGGCGTGACCAAGAACTCCTGATGTCCGCAACGAGATCCGAAAATCATCCCAGCCACAACTGACTCATTGAACCTCAACTGATGGTATCCGGAACCAAAATCAATCTTCAAAAATACTGAAGCTCTCGCGAGCTGACCAAACCACTCATCAATCCGAAGCGGAGGATACTCACTCTCCTCAGAAGTAAATCAGGCTTCGGTAGTTAATGCATCACCTCGTCGAACCAACCAACATCCGTACACACAATGCAAGAGCACACCACGCACATACGCGGGGTCGCATGAAATCTCCTAAAACCTCCTCCAGCAACTCTTGGAGTCGAAACAATAGCTTCGTCAGCTCCGCTGGCTCCGAACGACAAGATGCCGGTAAAATGAGTCCAGCGCCTGGTACAAGCTCAATGATGTAGTCGGTCTCCCGAACTGGAAGAACACCTGGTAACTTCTCCGGAACAACACCTGGAAACTCGGGAACCACCTCAATGTCACCAACGTCGGGTACAGCAACCATAGTGTCCACAATATGAGCTAGGCAAACAACATAATCCGTCTCCACCATCCACTTGACCATTACCGTGAAACAACATCTCGGGGAAATCTGGTCGTCGAAGTACAACCTCCTCCTCGAGGCACTCGATCACAGCCAAATGCGTCGTCAGGAAGTCCATACTCATAGTCACATCAAAACCACAATGTCCAACTATAACAAATCCGCGGCTAACGCATAACCTCCAACAAGGATCTTGCAACCTCCGGATGGATACAACACTCTCCAATAGCTCGGAAGTGGAGATACAAGTACAATAGCCATGAACATCAAACAACAGTAACGTCGGAGAAAAGTCTGTCCTCAAACAAGGTCATGGCACGAACTCCATCATGCCCAACTAGCCGCACACATCAACCGCGACTTACTGAATGGCTCGTCAAAATGATACATTGATCAGACTGCAGGAACAACATGAGGATCTCCTCGTGAACTCTGAACTGTCGAACCGCTAAAACAGCTGACTGAGGGTGTTCCCTCGTAACGTCACCCTCCTGGTCACCATAATGGCAACTGAAAGTGCTCGACGAACACAAGTCACCGCAACACCTGCTGCGTGAAAGGATCACCAACGATCGCCCAACTCATGCCACAGAAGCAAGTCCGCTATTCTGTGATCCCCGCCATCACCAAACGGATCAGCAGAGGATCCTCAACATAATCGAAAAGACCACAGCCTGATGAAGTCACTGATCCCGAAGTGTCGGAACTCAACCTCATTAAAATCTCGACTAAGTCCACTTTCCTCAAACCATCACATCAAAAACCGCATACACATTTTCTTCCCAATAGCCTCGCCACGGAGTGCAACATACTAAACTCCACACGGATATCTCGAGGCATATCAATCAGACTCTCTCTGATGCTCAGGTTCAAACACATCACGAACCTCGTGCACCGCTTCCTCTGAAGCCACATAACTCGTGCAAATAGGACAAACATGTAAACAATGCATCTCTGCCTCAGGTGGATAAACACTCCTCAGTCGAATGCTGGATGGCCTGATAAACCTTTACCGTAAACACAACACCCTGTATGTAGGCCATGGAGTCGCAACCGGAACTCACACAATATAAGCCCACCAAACACAATGATCAGAATCAGGCAAACATCACTGCCACAATTCTCAGCTCTGAGGCAATATATATAGACGCCCATATACACATCCCCAGGCAAACCGTGCCACACAATTCTCTGAACTCTGAATACTCATCCAAATCCACTGTTCTCTGGTAACTCGTGCGTCGATTGATCCTCAATAGGATCCACAACCGAAACGACACGGAAAGCACGTCAGGAGGCATCCTAATGAATACAATATCGTTCACAAGAAGTGGAACGTAATCATGGAACTTCAAATATTTGAAAGCATACAACACCCGGAATTTGATGATTATCCGCCGGCCGGTCGGGTCACCATTCCAGACATGCTGTACATTCTCAAATATCCTTAGTAAACACGACTACAGAAGTCTACAGAACCTACAACCTAATGCTCTGATACCAAGCTGAAAGGACCCAACCCCGATTTAGCTTCCTAAATCGGAATCAAACCCCTTCGAAAACACAAACCAACAAAAACTTTTCGAAATTTGGGCAGAGTTTCGTTACTAGCGTGGAATAACCATTACCTGCACGCGGAAAATACACTTCATCCTATGCCACAAAAAGCAAACCGTGGGCACCAATCCCATCCGGATTTCTCAATATATCAACAATAAAGTAAAGTAGTAAATATATATGCACTTTACTGAAATCCAGTGTAAAATCGTATAACGTATTCAATAGGAAGCTCAGAGCGACATCTAATACATAATCGTATACGCATACCACAGTAGGTAGAACAATAAACCTACTGGATGAAACAAAGTAGCTCGAGCACTATGCCTCCGACCACGACGTGCGACACCAGAGCCTGAACTGCAAATTGGGCACGAAAACCGAAAAGCCCAGGTGAAAGACAATAAACACGTTAGAGTGAGTGGACGAAAATAAATGTCTTCACCAGTTAATATATATGCTATAAAAACATATGCGAGTCAAGGTAAATAAAAACAACATAGTACACGAGGTAAAACTCATACTCATCCAGTGTACTGAGCATGCAAGTAAAATCCCACGGGGTCACTCATGGACTCCTCCGTGCTAGTACAGTCTGAACCACGGAGTCCCTGACTACCACGTGATTCTAAGCCAGAAATGGCCTCGGTTTCGGGGAATACGCCCCTCACCGGTCTGGTTGGGGAAACGCCCCTCCAGGCGGCCCTCCGTCGGGGATCAGCCGACGAGGCAAGGTGTATCGATACAACAACGTAACTGAGACTGTACTCTGTGTAAACCAAATCATAAACAGTTCGATGCAAATGCATGAAATAACATATAAGTGTATGTATATTCGTATACGTATATCAGTATATGTATAATCGTATAATCGTAAAAACATATGCTCATAATAAACATAATCTAGTATGAAATCTCATGCTTGTAAATCCATAATCATGCTGCATGCTCAAGTTCGTAAATCATATAAAAGACTCGCAAGATTTTCCGTGAAAAGAAATGTCCACTCACAGACTGGCGTAACGCGTATCGCGTTACCCGTGATCCGGCGGAATGTCCCTTGCCAAACAAACGATCACGAACCCCTGAATATTCACAATGTCCAATATTCAAAGTCATAATCCGACAATACAAATCAAACCACGAGAAACCACCGTTCTCGGAAATACACAATTCGAATACGACGAATCGTCGAAAATCCATATATACCACCTCAATACCTCGTTTTACGTTCGGACGCTCAACACGAAAAACGAACCCCCCCCACTGCGATCGGAGCACGATTTCGAGTCAAATGACATACAACTTGTCGAAAGTCCAAAAAGTCAAAGTTTGACCGTTGACCGCCGTCCACGGCGGCGCCGCTGCCGGACGGAGAATTTCAAGGCGGAGCTGCACCTATTCCACTCAAAATCGTCCACTGAGCAACTTTGTCAACTGCACCGAAGTCCAATTCTCACTCTAACTAGGTCAATTTCATGAAAACCCGAATTGAAATACAAATTTCAAACCCAAAATTCTCAATCCACAAATCGAATTAGAACTTCATACTTACATGGTTGGAATCCTTGAGAGGAGGGCTTCATGACCCAGTGCATGATTGAGCTCAATTCGGACCGAAACCAATAACCCAAATTCACATAAAATCCACAAATTTCTCGCCGGAATTTCTCCCTCCTTCGTGAGCCACGCTGTGCGTGGTGGCCGAGGATAGGCTCGGGAGGTTGGGGCGAGCAGAACAGAGTAAGCCCCAAGCCGTGGGGTTGCCGGAATCACAACATCGCCGGCATGCCGTGAGCCACCGTCGAGCACCTTCCTCACCCATGGTCAACCAAGGTCAAACTTACTATTTCCATCTTTGACTTTCCCAAAGGGGAAACTGCTATAAATAGACTTTCCCAAAACGGAAAACTCAAACTTATCCATTTCGATAAACTTCAAACGCGCGTAACTTTCTCGTCGTAATTCCGGTTTCGATAATTCTCGCGGTCACAGACTCGTCTCGACATGTTCTTCAATAATCACCCGAAGTCAAACACATTGACCAACTGGATAAAAAGTCAACCCTTTGAACCAACACACATTTAAATCGACTAAACAGTCCACAATCGGAAATAATCATAACTAAATCTTCGTAACTCAAAATCATGCTCCGGAAGTTCCCACAAACTCGAAATTAAATTTTGAACAACTTCCGTGAAGAAACCAAAACCAAATTCTCGACTGGTTATTTAGTCGCTAAGTAGCTCGCCATATTAATCCGTTTCCGTCGAAACTTCAAATATTCATAACTAATTCATAACTAAACTTCAAACTTCAAATAACGATCCGGAACTGCCCACTAACTCAAAATCACATGTACAACGACTCTCGAGAAGAGACCCAGCTCCAATTCTCGGCCAATAATTAAGTCGTTAAGAACTCTGGCGATTCCAATAACTGTCGAAAATCCGCGATTACGCTGTAACTCACGAATCAAGCTGATAATACTTCTGATTCTGGTCCGGGTCGTCACAAATCACTCGGCGGGAAGCTCCAGATCACACCTTCTCGACCATACGAACCACTTTTTCTTCTATCACTAAGACCAATTCAGCCTCTAACCCAACCAAAATCCAACAAACCCGAATGGAAACACAAACCGAAATCCCAAATCGGGTTCCTCCCAAAACGCCTCCTCGTCTAAAACCAAACCACTAGGAAGCACCACCGAGGTGTGGGGAACAAAACCCCCAACCTCACGACCCTCAACACTCGCCGGAACTACCTCCACCGTCACCGGCGAATCAAACCAACTCGGCCTTAACCGAACCCATCCAAAACGACATCAATTTAATCCAAACCAAATACCAACGTACTCGAAATCATTCAAGGAAGCGATTCCTACCTTTCACTTGGCCGGAGGTGGCCGGAATTTGGTCGCCGGACTTCACAGCCGAAACGGGAAACTTCCCTTATCGGGTCAACGGGTCAACTTACCAAAAACGGAAAGTCCACATCTGGTCAAAGCAAAATAGTATTTTTACGACAATTCTCGACTATTTCGATATTTATACTCATCCTCGGGTCGACCGACGGTCTAAAACGAATATACGAAATGAACTCGAAACAATCGGATAAGCTCGTCGGATACTGAAACTTCAAATAATCATAAAATATTCCTCGGTTATCGGAAAAATCTTCCGGAACCGCCCACGAGCTCAAAATCACGTACTCTACAATTCCCGTGAAGACACTCAACTCAAATTCTCGACTGAAAACATAGTCGCAAATCGAATCAACAAACCACACAATAACGTAAAACTGCAACTCTAACCAAATCTCGAGAATCGTGCCAAACACACATCTGATTCTGGTTCGGGTCGTCACAAAAAAACTAACCAACAACCCAGGAAGGAAATTCTTTGTTGGTAGCATGATATTGCGCAAGTCTCTTACCCAAATTTCTCTTATTTTGGGTTACTACAAATCGTAAACTATCTGTCTTTTGGTTTAAGAATTGCTACATTTAAAGATAAGGTTGATTGACCAAATAAATATGAATTTTTTTGAACTATAAAGCTTATTGGGTTTTCAATATGGTGATTTGGGGTACATTTCTTAATCTGGGGTCTAAAGTTTGGGGCTTTCACTGTTTGATGTTGTAAATCTGGGTTTAAAGATTAAAACTCTCATAGTTTAGTGCCCTGAGTATTACATTGATTTTGGTCTATGCTCAACTTTATTGTTCAAAATTTATTGTTAATGGTTTAAGAATCTGTCTTACATAATTTAATCCTGGAATCTGATTTTAGTGTTAGGTATACGGTTTACCTATGTGGTTTTCGATGGATATTTGTGTTGATTTTTTTTATTGATTTTGATAATTGACGGTGCTATATTTGATTGTTAAATTGTTTTTTGTGTGTTTGATGGGCAGGTTTTGGCGATGTATAAGGAGTAGAAGAAATTTGAGAGGCAAATAGAAGAGAGTAAAGGTGCTGCAACTTGGACTATCGATATAAACTCTTCTTCGTCACAGTGTCTGAACCAAAATCAGAGTCACCAACATGCCTTCACCACCACGCGTGAGTGCCTAGGTCGCCCTCCTTTCCGAGCCTTAACATTCGACAAGCTTGGTCTCATAAAAGGTACAGTCCATTTTTGTAATCAATGAAACCCATCAGCTGCTAATTCAAGAAAATCAATCATAAAAACAAAAGTCAATTCCTTTTAGTGGTTGAGAGAAAGCAAGGTGGAGCTGCTAAGATGGTTGAGAGATGGGGTGACTTGGATGCCTCCAAATGCATGCTAGCAGCCTCTAAGGATGACCAAAGATTCAACCCTGTATGTTTTCTAAAGGCCATTTATAGTTCTCTGTACTTAAATTTGAACTGGGTTGTTCTCTCTGTGTATTATGAGTAAATGACACATTATTATTGTGTCATTTTGCAGTGTTATTAGCTGTTGCTGAAAGGAATGGCTTGGTAAGTACTACATGATTGAAAATTGAGTGATTTTTTTTCGTGTGTTCGCTACAGTCAATGGGGGCAGATCAAGGTTTTGATTGTGTTATATGTTTTATATGGATGTCCCATAATGTCAATTACAAACATTTCAATAGAATACATATAAACAGATGAATGAATTAATGTTACTTTCCAGATTAGTATTATTTACAATACATACACTCTAATAACACCAGAATATTCATTACCTTAATATGTTAAGCCAATGAAATCAAATGTCTGAATCTAACATCTTTGGATATGAGAAACAGATTTCAATTTTAAATTTCATGACCTTGAGTGTGTTTTACTTGTTATAGAATGTTCTACATATATATATACTCAGCTACTTTGATAGCATAAAGCATCAATATATATTACATTCAAGAAAACAACTCGGTTCTGAAGCATAAATCTTTTGTATTCAAGGCTACTTTGGCAGCATGATGTTCTACACAAGTTTATTCTTTACCTTGTTCATTCAACTTGATCTGTAATGCAATCATGTATGTTGAATACTCATAACCATGTAAGTAATGCCAAACAACCAAAAAAATGATCTTATAAATTTTAAAATATAAGTAAGAACCAGTACTAAGTTTTGCAGAATACAACTGCTTTCCCAGGATTTGTAAGTTTTACCAATTTCAATTTCTATTTGAACATAGTATTGCTTTGATACCAATTGTAAGATGCTTTATGATATAGTCTGTAATGTAATTGCTATTTCTAATAGAAATCGAAAAAGAACAAGTACAGAACTATATGCTGCAGAATGTATACAGATTGAATATGAACATAGAAATACTAACAGCAGTTTGCTCCTTGAGACATTAGATCTTCTCCTAGATGCACCTTTTAGTTCTCTTATTGTTTGATGGGACAGAATATATAGAGAATTTGTTGTGTCTAGTAGGGATTGATGTCTGTATTTTGATCCTTTATATACATACAAGAAACAACAGTTATGGTTCCTACCATCAAAGAAATTATGACATCTGTTTCATGATCTTTATAGGATAGATTCGAAAGTAACTGCATCATTTGAATTTGAATTCAAACAGACTGTAGCATATGATTATTCACTTAATTTGATTTTTGATGATCACATGCTCCTCATGTGTTTTTTGAAAACTTCAGTAACTTGATAACTTCATATCAGCTAAGTTATAACACTTTGGTTCCAATTTGCTTACAATCTCCCACTGAACCAAAAGTTTATACTTAGTTGATCTTAACTCATAAGCTACTATACTGTAATGTGCACAAGTATTCAGGACATGATATGTTCTTAAAATCCTGGCAATTTTATTTAAACAATACTGAATCATAAAAGACATGATGAATGAATGTACATCATTATTCAATGACTACAAGTATGGAAAATAAAATTGCATGAATTACCTCAAAATGCAGTAAAGTTATTTATATATGTTTTCCATACCTTAAATCAATTTGGCTGTAACATATATTGATCCAGGTGCTTCTGCAGAATCAAATCCTGCATAATAATTGTTCATGCAGTTGATACAGAATTTGCATGAATATGCATTCATAATGATCCTGTGCAGTTTGATATTTCTACATATATACTTAACTAAGGAATGAAATTTTCA
The DNA here is from genome assembly GCA_946800695.1 of Geum urbanum. NCBI lineage: Eukaryota > Viridiplantae > Streptophyta > Magnoliopsida > Rosales > Rosaceae > Geum > Geum urbanum. The sequence goes on along the minus strand of OX327008.1, from coordinate 11,849,648 downwards.
GAATTAACAATGATTAATGTAATGTTATAAGTGATATACAACATATACAACTTATAATCTGAACTTCATGAACTAGTATTTTCCACAATTCCCATATTCTTAATGTGATATTTGAAGCTGTTTGTTGGGAAGGCCTTTGTTGAAGGATCTGCCAACTGATCTTTGGTCCCTATTTTGATCACCACAACTTCATTATCTCTTACTGAATAATACTTGACATCTATGTTCCTGGAACCAGATGTTCTTTTGTTGTTCTTAGCAAAGAACACTGCTGCAGAGTTGTCACAGTTGATAGGCAGTGGCCTCTTTATAGAGTCCACAATTCCCAATTTTGCAACAAAGTTTTTCAACGATAAAGCATGTCTTGTTGCTTCAAACACTGCTATCTATTCAGCATGAAAATTGGAAGTTGCTGTCAGCCCTTGTGTATTTGTCTTCCAAGATACTGCTCCATTTGCCAACATGAAAATGTAACCAGATGTGGACTTAAGATCATCCAAATATGACTTATATATGAAGCATCAGAATAACATTCCACCTTTAGTTCTTCATCTTCCACTTTTCTGTATACCAGCATATAATTTCTGGTATTCTTCAAATATCTTAGAACCTTTTTCCCTGCAACCCAATGTTCATGTCCAGCATTCGATTGATATCTTGATAATATGTTGACAGCAAACACTATGTCTGGTCTTGTACAAACTTAAGCATACATTAAACTTCTCACAAGTCTAGCATAAGGAATTCTTTCCATGCTTCTTCTCTGTATTTCATTTTGTGGACACTGGCCTTTATGCAACTTGTCACCCTTTGACATTGGTGATTCTCCATTTATGCAATTCTCCATTTTAAACCTACACAGAACTTTATCAATGTAGTTTCTTTGTGAAAGTCCTAATACATGTTGGCTATTGTCTCTTGTGATTTCGATTCCCAAAACATAATGCGCCTCCCCCATGTCTTTCATGTCAAAGTTCTTCATCAGGAATTCTTGTGTAGATTGAATTGAATTCATGTTGTTGCTAGCCAATAAAATGTCATCTACATATAAGATCAGAGAAATATAATGACTCCCACTGACCTTACAGTATATACATTCATCCAACTAATTTTCAATAAAACCAAATTTAGTGACAACAGTATCAAATTTAAAATACCATTGTCTAGATGCTTGCTTAAGTCCATAAATGGATCTTTTAAGTTTGCAGACTTTGTTTTTGTCTTGAGCAAACCCATCTGGCAGCAGCATATATATATATATATATATATATCCTCAGCTTAATCTCCATTTAAGAAGGCTGTTTTGACATCCATTTGATGCAGTTCTAAATCATAATGAGCCACTAAAGTCATTAGAACTCTGAATGCATCTTTGGTTGAAACATGTGAGAATGTTTCGTTATAATCAACTCCTTCTTGCTGAGTGTATCCTTTGGCATCTAATCTTGCCTTATGTCTCTCGATTCTTCCATTTTCAGCCCTTTTGGTTTCAAAAATCCATTTGCATTCAATTGGCTTCATTTTATTTGTTTTGTCAACTAATGTCCACACACTATTCTTGTCCATGCTTAGAAGCTCCTCTTCCATTGCCAGTTTCCATTTTTCACTGTTTTTAGACTGCATTGCTTCTTTTATTGATACAGGGTCCTTTTCTCCAGTTTCTTGCCCCAAATCAAATTCAACTTCATAGTAGTATATTTGATAATCATCTGAAATTGCTGAACGCCTTTGTCTGTTTGATCTTCTCACTTGTACATCTGCAATTTCTTCATTATCAACAATATTCATATTTTCTGCTATATTTTGCTGAACTACTTCATTTTCTGTATTTTCTTCTTCATCTTGAATTTGATTATCATGTCCAACATCAACCAGAATAACTGTGTTGTTTTCACTAAAGTTTGCAGTGGTGTTAAGAGTATACATGAACCATTCTTCAATGTCAGGCACTTCTGTAGCATTATTTTCTTCGGCACAATCATTGTTGTCAAACTGTTCATCAAGGAGTGTAGCTCTATTGGTCTCAAAATTCTCGTGCCTCTGCTGGAACTATACAACTTAAAGCCTTTTGATTTTTCTGAATAGACAATGAAGTATGCACTTATCGACTTGGATTCAAGTTTATCAGTTTTATCAACATTATAAAGTCTTGCTTCTGCTTTACATCTCCACACATGAAAATGGTTTAAACTAGGTTTATAACCACACCAAAGTTCAAATGAAGTGCCTTATATTGATTTACTTGGGGTTTTATTGCATATGTAGTTTGCTGTTTTTAAAGTTTCACCCCAAAGAAATCTTGGCAAACCTAATCTAGTAAACATGCTTCTAACCATGTTTATCAAGGTTCTGTTTCGTCTTTCAAAAACTTCATTTTGTGGAGGAGAAAAAGGTGTTGTGTATTGTGCAACAATGCCACATTCCTCTAAGTATAAAGCAAAGGGGCATTTATGTTGTCTCTTCTCTGAGTACTTTCTAAAATACTCACCTCCTTTATCCGATCTGACAATTTTAATCAGCTTTTTTGTCTACCTTTCTACCTCAGTTTTGAAAATTTTGAAAATTTTTAAAACTAGAGATTTTTAAAAAATCAAGAATATGACACAATACCTGGAATAATGATCAATGAATGATACAAAGTATTCATTCCCTTAAATTTCTTATTTCCAGAATTCTTCTTGAATTTGGATTTTCTCATGTGGTTGATGCTTACTGCTTTTCCTTTTCTTTTCACTTCATCTTCCTCTTGTACACAGAAGGATATCAATTCATTGATACTCCAATCTTGCTTCTGTGTGTTTTAGAGGGTTTTCAGATGACCATAGACTTCAGGAAGTGAATTGAGCAGCAGATGCACTAAAAATGTATGTATTCTCTGAGTATGCCAATATTCATTTTAAGGTTCCTTAATTTTCTAGCAATGTCACTTCCTTTGAGAATGTATTCTCTGACACTGCCTCCATTGTATTTCATCTTCACCAGTGAGTCCATTAAACATCCTGTTTCAGCTTTGTTAGACGCTTTGTATTTGTCAGCAATTGAATTGAAAAATACCTTTGCATATTCTAAATCTGGTATGCCTCCCTTCACAGAGTCAGCCATGCTTTTCTTCATGCAAATGAGTGCCAATTTGTTATGTCTATGCCACTGAACATATTTGTCTCTGATTTCCTTGCTTGCATTGGTTGCTGGGGCTTCTGGTGCATCCTCCCTCAGAACATGGTCATACTCCAGAATTCCTAGATTCAGTTCAATATCACCCTTCCATTTTTGGAAGTTAGAACCATTGAGCAACTCAATTTGATTGATGCTCATTGGAAAATTCACAGTTGTAGTGAGATTAGTTTAAGTTAGCTCCATATGGATATCCCATAATGTCAATTACAGACATTTCAACAGAATACATATAAACAGATGAATGAATTCATGTTACTTTCGAGATTGGTATTATTTATAATACATACACTCTAATAAAACCAACATATTCATTATCTTAATATATTAAGCCAATGAAATCAAATGTCTGAATCTAACATCTTTGGATATGAGAAACAGATTTGAATTTTAAATTTCATACCCTTGAGTGTGTTTTACTTGATATAGAATGTTCTACATATATATACTCAGCTACTTTGATAGCATAAAGTGTGACGACCCGAACCAGAATCAGTACGGTAATCGGCTTAATCTACGAGTTTATACGTAATCGCAGTTTTCCGTAAATTGATTGAATAGCTGGTTTTGATCAGGACTTAATTACCGGGCAAGAATTTGAGTTAAGTCTCTTCTCGATAGTTGTTGTACGCTTGATTTCAAGTTCGTGGGCGATTCCGGATGATTATTTCGACGATCGAGGAATATGTTATGAATATTTGAAATTGCAGAATTTCGTCGTGTTTATCTGTTCGTATTTGAGTTATCCGAAACGTGGATGTGTTCCGTTTTGGACCGTCAATCGTTCTGAGCCGCGAGTATAAATATCGGAAATAGTCGAAAAATTGTCGAAAACACTGTTCGGGAAGTTTGACCGGCATTGACCAAGGAGCTGATCGTTGACCCGTGGAGAATTTTCGACCCGTTTGTGACTCACCGGCCGACCTAAATTTTCCGGCCACCTCCGGCTTGGACTTTGGTATATTTCGATTCCTCTCTTGATTTGCAACAGTTTAGCACTTGGAATTGTTTGAATTGATGTTGATTTAAGGTAGAACGAGTGAGTTGAATTTTAGGGTTTTCCGGCCGAAATCGGGTGAGTTGGATGGTGGCGCTCCGGTCACGGTGGTGGCCGGAGATTGGGGGGTTTCAACCCTTGGGGCCACGACGGTGCTTTTGGGAGTGGTCTCGAGGGCTGCCGTGCGCCGTGGACGGAGATCGACGGAAAATAGGGGCTGCCGACAGTGGAAGATTCCTGGATTTTTGAGCTGTTTTCCGGCCAATCGCGGCAGAATTGGACCTTGGCACAGTTGGGAAAGATGTTGGGCTTGATGAGGAGATGATTCAGTGAGCTTGGTCGCCAGGAAATCTCTCTGGTTGACGGCGCTGCGGCGGCGGCGGCGGCAGCGGTCAACGGCGGAGCTCTGGCGACCCGTTGACTTTTTGAAATTTGTCGAGTTATAAGTCGTTTTGCTCGTATTCGCGCCCTGATCATCGCCTTGAGGTTTTCGAGTTGATTTGGAAGCCGGATTTTTAGTCGAGGATTTATGTGGAGATTTCGGGAGTTTACGTCGATTATTTTGTACTGGGTTATATATTTCCGGAAATTGTTGTTTTCCGAGGTGTGGTGCAGTGTGTTGAACTGTGATTTTGATCAGTTATATTTTGTGATTACTCAGGGGATCGAAATCGTACGTTGGGCGAGGGATCTTCCGCCGGATCTCGTGATTAGCGCGTGTGCGCGCTATGCTATCTGTGAGTGGACTTTTCTTTTTTCACTGTTGTAGGAAGTTCGTGATTTCCGTATTTATTTATATACGATGTTGAGATTATTTATTGCTTTTGGAGGTATTGTTTTATATTTTATATGGTGATGGCATTTACTTGCATCGATGCATTGATTACTCAGCTGATCACCGATAGTCAGATCCAGGGTTGAGAGATTCCCCTGATTTGCCCGCTAGGCTTGAGAGATTCGCCTAGCCTATCACCGTCGGGCTTGAGAGATTCGCCTGGCACCTCCATATATTTTCCGAACTTGCTTTGCTTGATTTTATGATATATATAAATGGTGAAAGGCATATGTTTATTTTCGTCAACTCACTCTAACAATTTTATTGCCTTTCCCCTGGGCTTTTCTGTTTTCGTGCCCACTTTGCAGTTCGAATTTTGGAGTCTCACATCGTGGTTCGAGGCTTAGCGTTCGAGCTACCTTTCTTTTTCAGTAGGTTTCTTGTTTTGCCTACTGTTGTATATTTTGTATATATATACATTAGAGGTCGCTCTGATACACTATTGATATACTTTTATATGTTTTTCCTCTGATTTCTGTAAAGTACAGTTTTGATTACTGCTTTATTTTATTGTTATGATATTGAGAAATCTGGATGGGATTGGTGCCCACGGTTTGGCTTTTGTGGCATAGGAAGAAGTGTGTTTTCCAGGTTCAGGTTAATGGCAATTCCGCGTTAGTAACGAAACTCTGCCGAAATTTTTGTGGTTTCTGCAAGTTTATATTTTCAGAAGGGGTTTGATTCCGGTTTAGGAAACTAAATCGGGGTTGGGTCCTTTCATAAAGTATCAATACATATATTACATTCAAGAAAACTACTCGGTTCTGAAGCATAAATCTTCTGTATTCAAGGCTACTTTGGCAGCATAATGTTCTACACAAAATATTCTTTAATTTGTTCATTCAACTTGATCTGTAATGCAATCATGTATGTTGAATACTCATAACCATGTATGTAAAGTCAAACAACCAGAAAAATGATCTTATAAATTTTGAAATATAAGTGAGAACCAGTACCATGTTTTGCAGAATACAATTGCTTTCCTAGGATTTCTAAGTTTTACCAATTTCAATTTCTACTTGAACATAGTATTGCTCTGATACCAATTGTAAGATGCTTCATGATATCGTCTGTAATGTAATTACTATTTCTAATAGAAATCAAAACAGAACAAGTATAGAGCTGTATACTGCAGAATGTACACATATTGAATATGAACATATAAATACTAACAACAGTTTGCTCCTTGAGACATTAGTTCTTCTCGTCAATGCACCTTTTAGTTCTCTTATTGTTTGATGGGACATAATGTATTGAGAATTCGTTGAGTCTTGGAGGGATCAATGTATTTATTTTGATGAAAGGACCCAACCCTGATTTAGTTTCCTAAACCGGAATCAAACCCCTTTTGAAAACACGAACTTCCAAAAAACCATAGAAATTTCAGCAGAGTTTCACTATATCGCAGAATTATTATTAACCTGCACCCGAAAACACACTTCATCCCATGCCACTAAAGCCAAACCGTGGGCACCAATCCCATCCGAATTTCTCAAAATCATATCATAATATAAAGCAATAAGTAAAAACTGTAACTTTATAGAAATCCGGGGAAATCCTATAAAAGTATAAACATCAGAGTATTCAGAACGACCTCTAGTATATATATACACAAATATATAGCAGTAGGCTAAACAAGAAACCTACTGAAAAAGAAAAGTAGCTCGAATACTAAGCCTCCGACTGCGACGTACGACATCAGAATCCGAACTGCAAACTGGGCATTGAAAACAAAGAGCCTAGGGAAAGACATATAAATTGTTAGAGTGAGTGGACGAAAATAAATGTCATTCGCTGAATAATATATGTTATATAAACATATGCGACTCTAAATGAATGAAAATGATATAGTACACGAGGGAGACTCTAACTCCTCACTCATGGACACATCCGCGCTAGTACAGTCCGAATCATGGGATCCCAGACCCACACGTGATTCAAGCCAGAAAGGCCTCAGGTCAGAGGTCTGCCCCCCCCCGGTAAAGGCCTCGGGTCAGGGGGTCACAGCCTCCCCCGGTAAACATCCTCGGGGATCAACCGGGATGGAAGTGTATCTATACAACAATATATACTGTGACTGTACTCTGTGTACACCAAATCATAAATAGTTTCTATGCAAGTGTAGTGAGCATAATGTAAATGCATATTCGTAATACAAAATTATATAAGCATGTTCGTCGAAATATATTCGTAAATGCATAATCGTAAAGCACATGCTCGTATAAATCATAATCTCATATGCATGCTCATGCTCGTAAAACGTATAATAAAGACTCGCAACCAATCAGTGAAAAGAAAGGTGTCCACTCACAGACAAGCACAGCGCGCAAACTCGCTAATCCCGAGATCCGGCTGAAGATCCCTCGCAAAGCGTACGATCTCGATCTCCTGAATAATCACAAAATATTACTGATCAAAATCACAATTCAATACTCTGAACCACACCTCGGAAACCAACCATTTCCGGAAATATATAACTCGGATACAAAAGAATCGTCGAAAATCCCCAAATACTCCACATAAACCCTCGACTTAAAATCCACTACTCAAATCAACTCGAAAACCTCAAGATGACGATCAGGGCACGATTACGAGCAAAACAGCATAAAACTTGACAAAAATCCAAAAAGTCAACACCTCGCCGGAGCTCTGCCGTTGACCGCCGCCGGCGCGCCGTCACTGGAGAGATTTTCCGGCGAGGAAAGCCTAGATTTATTCTCCTTCTCGAGCCCAACACTTTTCTCCACTACCTTAACCTCCAATTTTGCCGTAATCCACCGGAAAACAGCTCAATATCTATGCCGGAATTCCTCCTTCGGTCACCAACCAAAACCACATCAAACCTCATCCAAAATCAAATCTAATTACCCAGAAACCACCATGGAGTTGAGGGGAACCTTTCCCCCCACAACCCCGACAGTGAATCTCGCCGGAATCCACCACCCGATTCCAGCGAAATTCCCCAATTTCAACCTCTTCGTTCTCCCTCAATTCGTAATCAATTCCATCCAAATCAAGTTCTAAACAGTAGCAAATTACAAGGGGAAACCATACATACCAAAACCGTGTCCAGAAGTGGCCGGAAACCTCAAGTCCGACGGCGAGATTCAAACTGGGTCAACTCGACCGACTTGGTCAACGGGACAACAGGGGTTAATTTCGGTCAACGCAGGTTAAACGGTCCAAATACGGCTTTTCGATAATTTTTACGACTATTTCACTATTTATACGTCGCGAAACAACTCTATCCGCAATTCGGATAACTCAAATTCAAACGGATAAGCACGACTAACTCGGCAATAATTTCAATTATTCATTTTATATTCCTCGATTATCTGAAAAATCCTCGGAAAGCTCCTACGGACTCGAAATCAGATTCTTTATATTTCCCACAAACAAACCCAAATCAAATTCATGTCTGAAAATTAAGTCGTGAACGAAGTTACATATCCGATTAATTACGATAAATCTCAATTACTCGTAAAACTCGCAGATTAAGACGATTACTATACCAATTTCGGTCCGGGTCGTCACAAATTTACCCTCCTTAGAAAAATTTCGACCTCGAAATTTACATACCTACTAGGTGAACAAATGAGGTTACTGCTCCCGCATATGCTTCTTGGTCTCCCAAGTGGCTTCCTCTACTGAGTTATTCTGCAATAAGACCTTCACAAGCGGAATAACTCTGTGTCTCAACTCCTGCTCACGCCGATCGAGAATCTATACTGGCTCCTCCACATATGTCAAATCTTCCCGGATAGGAAGCAGATGTGGTGCTAAAACATGTGATTGATCTGGAATGTATTTCCACAACATCGATACATGGAAAACATCGTGTACTCGAGCCATCTCTGAAGGCAACTCCAACCTGTAAGCCAAAGGCCCCAACTCTCTCTGTAACGTCATAAGGACCGATATACCGTGGCCGGAGCTTGCCACGCTTCCCGAAATGAACAACTCCCCTCCAAGGAGACAATTTCACAAAGACCCAATCACCCACCTCGAACTCAAGACTCTTTCTTCTCACGTCTACATAGATTTTCTATTGGTCTTGGGCAATCTTCAGTCTATCCCGGATAATCCGAATATCCTTGGTGGTGCTCTTCACCAAATCAGGACCAATGACCCATCGCTCACCCACCTCACTCCAACACAATGGAGTACGGCACTGCTTCCAGTATAAAGCCTCATACTGTGCCATATCAATACTCGCCTGATAACTGTTGTTGTAAGCAAACTCAATCAAATGCAGTTGCTGGTCCCAATTCCCTCAAAACTTCAATACATATGACCGCAACATATCCTCGAGGGTCAGAATAGTCCGCTCAGACTGCCCATCAGTCTGGGAATGGAAAGTTGTACTGAATGCAATCTGGTCCCCAAGGCTTGCTGCAATGCCTGCCAGAACTCTGAAGTAAACTGACTATCTCGGTCAGAAACAATAGATATAGGCATACCATACAAACGAACGATCTCAGCCAAATTGAAAGGACCCAACCCCGATTTAGCTTCCTAAACCGGAGTTAAACCCCCTCGAAAACACGAACCAACAAAAACTTTTCGAAATTTTGGCAGAGTTTCGCTACTAATGTAGAATTACCATTACTTCCACGCGGAAAATACATTTCATCCTATGCCACAAAAAGCAAACCGTGGGCACCAATCCCATCCGGATTTCTCAATATATCAACAGTAAAGTAAAACAATAAATATATCTATACTTTACTGAAATCCGGAGTAAAATCGTATAGTATAAACAACAGATTACTCAGAGCGACCTCTAATGTATAAACATATCAGTATACCACAGTAGGTAGAACAATAAACCTACTGGAAGAACAAGCTAGCTCGAGCACTATGCCTCTGACCACAACGTGCGACACCAGAGTCCGAACTGCAAACTGGGCACGGAAACCGAAAAGCCCAGGGGAAAGACATGAAAACTGTTAGAGTGAGTGGACGAAAATAAATGTCTTTCACCAAGTATTATATACGTATAAAATCATATGCGAGTCTAATGCATGAAAATCAAATGGTACGTGAGGAGACGCTGACTACCACTCACGTACAGAGCATGCAACGTAAAATGTATCAAGGAATCTCTCATGGACTACCACGCGATAACACATTCTGAATCACGGGATCCCAGACCCACACGTGATTCCTAGCCAGAAAGGCCTCGGGTCAGGATATCTGTCCCCCCGGGAGCGTACTCGGGGATCAGCCGAGAAGCCAATGTGTATCGATACCACAACATATACTGAGACTGTACCCTGTGTAAACCAAATCATAAATCATTTCTATGCACATGCATAAAACATAATATATATTCATGTATACTCGTATACGTATATTCGTATATGCATAATCGTAAAAACACATGCTCGTAAAATCATAATCAATCTGCATGCTCAATTTCGTAAATCATAAATAAAAGACTCGCAATCAATCCGTGAAAATAAATTGTCCACTCACAGACTAGCGTAACGCGATACGCGTTAACCCGTGATCCGGCGGAAAGTCCCTCGCCAAACAAACGATCACGAACCCCTGAATATTCACAAAATTCATTTCTCAATGTCATAACTCGACAATACAAAACAAATCACGAGAAACCACCGTTCTCGGAAACACGAAATCCGATTACGACAAACTGTAGGAAATCCGGAAATCACACCTCAATACCTCGCTATCCTTTTCGACGCTCAACTCGAAAAACGAACCTCCCCACTGCGATCGGGGCGCGATTTCGAGTGAAATGACATGCAACTCGTCGAAAACCATGCCGGGCGAAAAGTCACCGCTGCCGCCGTCGTCACTGGAAAATTAAAACCTGCCCAGAAAATTTCATACTACACATGGTTTCAAAGATCTTGACGATCCCAACAACTTTCCAGTTATAGGTTAAGGCCAATTTTGACCGGAAAACCTCCAAAAATCAACCCAAAGTTTCAAACGCTTACCGGAATTCAAACCGTTCGATCTCTCTCCTCCGGCCACGGGGACCCTCAAGACCACTTGGAAATGACTCCTTGGCTCGAGGCTAACAAAAGCCCTCAAAGGAGCACCACCAAATCGGTCGGAATCATTGCCTCCGTCCTCCACAGATTCTCGCCGGAATTTCACGAATTTCACCACCAAAATTCATCCTCCTCCGGCCACCACACAAGGGAATTCAACCACCAAGACGAAGAGAATCCCAAACCCAACAAAACTCAAGAAGAGACCATGCTCAATTATGGCCGGAATCGGTTCCAAATCCGGCAAACAAAGTCGGCAACCCAACGGCATCGAAATGGGTCGACCCACCTTGGTCAACCCAGTCAACCAAAATGAAAATGGAAAGTTGACTTTCCCAAACTGGCAAGTTTCTATTTATAGCTTTCCCAAAATGGCAACTTCATACTTATCATTTTCGACGAACTTTGAACACCCGTAACTTTCTCGTCGTAACTCCGATTCTGATAATTCTTGCGGCAACAAACTCGTCTCGACATGATCTTCAATTATCACCCAAAGTCAAACACATCGACCAAACCGATAAAAAGTCAACCATTCAACCCAAACACATAAATAATCCAACTAAACAATCAACAATCGGAAATAATGATAACTTAATCTCCGTAACTCAGAAAAATGCTCCGAAAGTTCCCACCAACTCGAAATTAAATTTTCTACAATTTTTGTGAAGAAGTCGAAACGAAATTCTCAACTGGTAATTTAGTCGTTAAGAGCACCACCATTTAAATCTGAACTTCAAATATTTATAATTAATTCCTCGGTCGTCCAAATAACGATCCGGAACCGCCCACGAACTTGAAATCACACGTACAACGACTCTCGAGAAGAGACCCAGCTCCAATTCTTGGCCAATGATTTAGTCGTTAACAAATCTGGCGATTCCAACTGCTGTCGTACATCTGCGACTACGCAGTAACTCACGTATATAGCTGACCATATTGCTGATTCTGGTCCGGGTCGTCACAAATCTACCCCCCTTAAAAAAATTTCTACCTCAAAATTTCCGAGTCTGTCGGTTACACATAGGAGCACTGCCTCTGCATACTGCTCAACTCTCCAGCGATAATGTCAACTGAATAATTCTGACAACTGACTCCACAATAGGAGATAGCTCCGTGCTGAAATCCCTGTACCCTCAAATCACAAATCTGAACTGGCTCTACACAATCGCCAAGTGTTCCTACAAAAGGAACCGATAGGGTACACAACACATAACAAACCTGAAACGTAGTTCCATCACACGGAACACAACACACACAGAGGCCAACACTATAGGCGATGCCGAACTATACGGCACAACACAAACTCGCCTATGACCACATACGGATCAAAACCACATGGCAAAACACAACTCAGTCTACACACATCAACACAGCACAAACATCGAACTCAAACAATTATCATCCTGTTTCCGCTAATCTGACAATATGTGGTAGCACATTCCATAAAATCAGAATCAAACATCAACTCAAACTCAAACCAAACTCGCTCCAGCACAATGGAGTACAAAATCGTTCCTCAAATCGACATCAAACAACGTTAATTTCACAGTGGTCAACACACTGGTACCGCAAGCAATCTCGAACGGCTGAAACTGCTGGTCCCAATTTCTCCGGAACTGCAATACCGAGGTCCACAATATGCCCTCCAAGGTCTGAATAGTCCTCAAAGATCGCTCGCAAATCTGAGGATAAGAACCGGTACTAACTCGTAATCTGGTCCCCTATGCTCGCTGCAAAGCTCGTCAACACTTGTTGTAGCTGATTATCTCGGTCAGCGAACCGGGACACAGGTACACCACGTGAATGGCCAGCCTCCGTCAAACACAGCTATGCCAGCCTGCCACTGAAATCGTCTTCGAAAATACAAGGAAATGTACTGAGTTCATCAAACGATCCACAAAGGCCTAACAACTGGTATCACAAACCAAAGTGCATACAAACACACACAATCATAGCAACAAGCGCCACGTCGAACCGGAAATCTCAAATGGCTGATACCTCTCGGCAAATCTCTGTCTCCTAGCCATCGTTAGTCGACAAATGTGACATCTGCACACACAAGCTTCTATATTGCTTTTCATGTTGCGTCACGAGTAGTAAACTCAAAGTGTCGGATACATCTCCGCACCACTAGCGCCAAACAATGAGCTTAAACATCATCACACTCGAACTCCGATTCCGTAGCGCATAACTCATCTAACACGGAAACTCGAGCCACACACACACACATGCAACACTGAAGCTCCCGACTCTCAACTGAATGCATCAGTAACAACATCCCAAATGGATAGTCAAAGTTCAACTACTAGCCTTTCCCGAACAAGCTCAAATGTGCAGCCATAGTCGTTAGTCGACCCCATCCATCTACACTGCCTCAAGCCCAAATCTGGCCGAAAATGCAAGTGGATGAAACTCAAATGATCAGTGTACGTCCTACATTGTGCTGCACGCCATAGCTATAGTGTCTCGAACTCTCTGATTCTAACACAAGGATAGCTACACCCAAATCAAACATCGGATACGTAGCTTCATAAAGTCCCACGCTGTCTGAAACCATAAGCCACCGCTCTGCTACATAGCATCAAAACACAACCAAATCCAAACCTCGATGCATCGCCATAATCCCACGAACTCGTCACGATCGTCAGGTAAGGTCAAAACCGATGCAACGGTCAACCATCCTTCAGGAGCAAGTAACTCTCCTTGCGAGCATCGAACCACTCGAACTTGACGCCTTCTTCGTCAATTCGGAAAATAGAGTGGCAATCCAGGAAAATCCTGCACAAGCCGTCGGTAATAGCCTGCCAAACCCAAGAGACTCCCAATCTCTGGTACCATGGTAGGTCAATCCCAAATCAACATGGCTTCTATCTGGTCAGAATCCACATTGACTCCCTCGGATAACATCACACAGCCTAACATCTTCACGCTAAGCGATCAAAATTCACACTGGCTGAACTTTGCCAACAACTGATCATCTCATAAAGCCTGCAAAACCGCTCGCAATTGCTTCAGATACTGGCTCACACTCCTGGAATACATCAGGATGTTGCCGACGAACATGACCGCAAACTTGTCCAGATACCGTTTAAACACCTGGTCCATCATGTCCGTAAAAACTACGGGGCATTGGTCAACCAAAGTGTGACCAAGAACTCCTGATGCCCGCACCATGATCCAAAAATCGTCCAAGCCATAACTGCCTCATCGAACCTCAACTGATGGTATCTAGACCCGAAATCAATCTTCAAAAAGACTGAAGCTCTCGCGAGCTGATCAAACCAATCGTCAATCCGAAGCGGAGGATACTCACTCTCTTCTGAAACAAATTAGGCTTCGGTATTCAATGCACCACCTCGTCGAACCATCCAACATCCGCACAACAATGCAAGAGTACACCACGCAAATACGCGGGGTCGCATGAAATCTCCTCCAGCAGCTCCTGGAGTCGAAACTATAGCTCCATCAGCTCCGCTGGCTCCGAACGACAAAACGTCGGTAAAATTAGTCCAGCGCCCGGTACAAGCTCAATGGTGTAGTCGGTCTCCCGAACTGGAGAAACATATGGTACTCCTCCGGCACACATCTCAGGAAACTCAGAAACCACCTCAATATCACCAATGTCGGGCACAACAACCATAGTATTCACAACATGAGCTAAGCATACAACACAACTCGTCTTCATCACCCGCTCGACCATCACCACGAAACAGCATCTCGGGGAAAGTCTGGTCGTCGAAACACAACCACCTTCTCGAGGTACTCGAACATAGCCAAATGCGTCGTCAGTAAATCCATACTCACAATCTCACTAAAACCACGATGTCCAGCTATAACAGATCCTCGGCTAACACATAACCTCCAACAAGGATCTCGCAACCTCCGGATGGATACAATACTCTCCAACAACTCGGAAGTGGAGATACAGGTACAATAGCCATGGATATCAAACAACAGTAACCTCGGAGAATAAGTCTATCCTCAAACAAGGTCATGGCATGAACTCCAACATGCCCAACTAGCCGCCCACGTCAATTGCGACTTGCTGATTAACTCGTCAAAAGGGTACATTGGTCAAACTTCAGGAACAACATGAGGATCTCCTCGTAACTATGAGCTACCGAACTGCTACAACAGCTGGCTAGGGGCGTTCCCTCGTAACGTGACCCTCCTGGTCACCGAAACAGCAAATGAGAGTTCTCCTTAAACACAAATCACCGCAACACCTGCTGTGTGAAAGGATCACAAACGATCACCCAAACTCATGCCACAGGAGCAAGTCCGCTACTCTGTTATCTCCGCCATCGACAAAAGGATCCTCTGCTTGATCTGATGACCCTCAACATAATATCGAAAAGGTCGCAGCCTGATACAGTCACTGATCCCAAAGTGTCGGAACTCAACCTCATTAAAATCTCGACTAAGTCCACTTCCTCAAACCATCACCTCGATATCCGCGTACACCTTTCCTTCTCAATAGCCTCGCCACTGAGTGCAACATACTAAGCTCCTCACGGATGTCTCGAGGCACAACAATCAGGATCCCTCTGACACTTAGGTTCAAACTCATCTCGAACCTCGTGCACTGCTTCCTCTGAAGCCACATAACCCGTAACAACAGGGACAAACATGTCAACAATACATCTCTGCCTCAGGTGGATAAACACTCCTCAGTCGATTGCTGGGTAGCCTGATTTAAACCATTACCGTATAAACAACACCCTGAATGTAGGCCATGGAGTCGCAACCGGAACTCACACAATATCAGCCCACAAAACACAATAATCTGACTCAGGCAAACATCAACTGCTACAATTCTCAGCTCTGAGGCAACATGTAGACGCTCATACACACACAACCAGGCAAACCGTGCCACACAACTCTCTGAACTCAGAATACTCATCCAAATTCGCAGTTCACTGGCAAATCACGCGTCGATTGATCCTCAAAAGGATCCACAACTGAAACGACACGGAAAACACGTCAGGAGGCATCCTAATGAATATAATATTGTTCATAACAAGTGGAATGTAATCATGGAACTTTAAATATTTGAAAGCATACAACACCCAGAATATTGATGATTATCCGCCGGCCGGTCGGGTCACCATTCCAGACATGCTGTACATTCTCAAATATCCTTAGTAAACACGACTACAGAAGTCTACAGAACCTATAACCTAATGCTCTGATACCAAGCTGAAAGGACCCAACCCCGATTTAGATTCCTAAACAGGAGTTAAACCCCCTCGAAAACACGAACCAACAAAAACTTTTTGAAATTTTGGCAGAGTTTCGCTACTAACGTAGAATTACCATTACCTGCACGTAGAAAATACACTTCATCCTATGCCACAAAAAGCAAACCGTGGGCACCAATCCCATCCTGATTTCTCAATATATCAACACTAAAGTAAAACAATAAATATATCTATACTTTACTGAAATCCGGAGTAAAATCGTATAGTATAAACAACAGATTACTCAGAGCGACCTCTAATGTATAAACATATCAGTATACCACAGTAGGTAGAACAATAAACCTACTGGAAGAACAAGGTAGCTCGAGCACTATGCCTCCGACCACAACGTGCGACACCAGAGTCCGAACTGCAAACTGGGCACGGAAACCGAGAAGCCCAGGGGAAACACATGAAAACTGTTAGAGTGAGTGGACGAAAATAAATGTCTTTCACCAAGTATTATATACGTATAAAATCATATGCGAGTCTAATGCATGAAAATCAAATGGTACGTGAGGAGACGCTGACTACCACTCACGTACAGAGCATGCAACGTAAAATGTATCACGGAATCTATCATGGACTACCACGCGATAGCACAGTCTGAATAACGGGATCCCAGAACCACACGTGATTCCTAGCCAGAAAGGCCTCGGGTCAGGATATCTGTCCCCCCCGGAGCGTACTCGGGGATCAGCCGAGAAACCAATGTGTATCGATACCACAACATATACTGAGACTGTACTCTGTGTAAACCAAATCATAAATCCTTTCTATGAACATGCATAAAACATAATATATATTCATGTATACTCGTATACGTATATTCGTATATGCATAATCGTAAAAACACATGCTCGTAAAATCATAATCAATCTGCATGCTCAAGTTCGTAAATCATAAATAAAAGACTCGCAATCAATCCGTGAAAATAAATTGTCCACTCACAGACTAGCGTAACGCGATACGCGTTAACCCGTGATCCGGCGGAAAGTCCCTCAACAAACAAACGATCACGAACCCCTGAATATTCACAAAATTCATTTCTCAAAGTCATAACTCGACAATGCAAAACAAATCACGAGAAACCACCGTTCTCGGAAACACGAAATCCGATTACGAAAAACTGTCGGAAATCCGGAAATGACACCTCCATACCTCGCTATACTTTTCGACGCTCAACTCGAAAAACGAACCTCCCCACTGCGATCGGGGCGTGATTTCGAGTGAAATAACATTCAACTCGTCGAAAACCACGCCGGGCGAAAAGTCACCGCCGCTGCCACCGTCACCGGAAAATTAAAACCTACCCAGAAAATTTAATGCTACACATGGTTTCAAAGATCTCGACGATCCCAACAACTTTCCAGTTATAGGTTAAGGCCAATTTTGACCGGAAAATCTCGAAAAATCAACCCAAAGTTTCAAACCCTTACCGGAATTCAAACAGTTCGATCTCTCTCCTCCGGCCATGGGGACCCTCAAGACCACTTGGAAATGACTCCTTGGCTCGAGGCTAACAAAAGACTTCAAAGGGGCACCACCAAATTGGCCGGAATCATTGCCTCCGTCCTCCACCGATTCATGCGAAATTTCACGAATTTCACAACCAAAATTCATCCTCCTCCGGCCACCACATAAGGGAATTCAACCACCAAGATGAAGAGCATCCCAAACCCAACAAAACTCAAGAAGAGACCATGCTCAATTATGGCCGGAATCGGTTCCAAATCCGGCAAACAAAGTCGGCAACCCAACGACATCGAAATGGGTCGACCCACCTTGGTCAACCCAGTCAACCAAAATGAAAATGGAAAGTTGACTTTCCCAAACTGGCAAGTTTCTATCTATAGCTTTCCCAAAATGGCAACTTCATACTTATCCTTTTCGACGAACTTTGAACACCCGTAACTTTCTCGTCGTAACTCCGATTCCGATAATTCTCGCGGCAACAAACTCGTCTCGACATGATCTTCAATTATCACCCAAAGTCAAACACATCGACCAAACCGATAAAAAGTCAACCATTCAACCCAAACACATAAATAATCCAACTAAACAATCAACAATCGGAAATAATGATAACTTAATCTCCGTAACTCAGTAAAATGCTCCGAAAGTTCCCACGAACTCGAAATTAAATTTTCTACAATTTTTGTGAAGAAGCCAAAACCAAATTCTCGACCGGTAATTTAGTCGTTAAGAGCACCACCATTTAAATCCGAACTTCAAATATTTATAATTAATTCCTCGGTCATCCAAATAACGATCTGGAACCGTCCACGAACTCGAAATCACACGTACAACGACTCTCAAGAAGAGACCCAGCTCCAATTCTCGGCCAATGATTTAGTCGTTAACAAATCTGGCGATTCCAACTACTGTCGTAAATCTGCGACTACACAGTAACTCACGTATAGAGCTGACCATACTGCTGATTCTGGTCCGGGTCGTCACACAAATACAGCTTTGCCAATCTGCCCACTGAAATCTTCCCTGGAAGTGCTAGGAAATGAGCTGATTTCCTCAATCGTTCAACAATAACCCACATACCAGTATTACCAGCAGAAGTACGTGGTAACTGATACACGAAATCCATGGTGATGTGCTCCCACTTCCAAACCGGAATCTCCAAGGGCTGTAACTTTCCCGAAGGCTTCTGTCTCTCTGCTTTAACCTGTTGACAAATAAGACATCTGCTCACATATGCTGCAATCTCCTCTTCATATTTCGCCACCAGTGTTAGTATAGCAGCATTAGTTCGTTAATTAAACATACTTACCCAATTAAGCAGGTGATCAACACCTACCCGACCACTCGAAAGACCACCAGGCAGGCTACAACTTCGCCCGCAAGACCGACCCCATCCGAGCGCACACACGCCCGACAGGTGCACATCTGAATGTTCGTTCCACATGACAACAAAACAGCTCTATCGCACATCGAAGAACACAAGTAAGCAACAAACTCAACCACCTATATAGGTAAATGCATTTACTACAGGTAAGGAAGGGGGAATCCGAGCATTAAACACTCCAACCTACATTCTTTCATGTTCGCTTGACTGTTATATCCAATACATCTTCTAACTTAGGCACCGGAGCGTTGAAGGCAGGCCACCCCTGTCTCGACCATCTGACCGCCCGTTTGTCGTTGTATTCTTCTAACAGTGGGAGCCGAACATCCGAATACCCGAACGCTAGAAGAGAGAGGAAGCGCCCGATCGCCCGAACGGTCCGAACGTTCGGACGCAAGAGGATTACTCGTACTTGCTTCTGCTAGATTGCGTCCCGCGTAATCCGGTAGAAACAGTTGGCGCTGTCTGTGGGAAACTTACAAATTGCCAACCTAATATAAACACCTCAAACCAAAAGCCCACATGCATACCCAGGAGACAAATGTCAGTGATACACCCATCGAGGAAACACCCCCAGGCGCACGGGCGCGGCAAGTAATGGAGCTGGGGACGAGCAACAGCGGCGAGGAGCGCGTCGATTGCCTGCTCCAGGAGCTGCGAGAGGCAGCACTTGAAAGGGATCAGGAGCGCCAGGTTCGGCAGAGGCTGGAAGAACGGCTGGACGCGCTCTTCAGCCAACAGCAGATACAACGCGAACGGATCCAAGAGACCGCCAACGACGAAGAGCAACACCCGTTTGGCAAGACCGACCCCCGAGCGATCCGCACGCCCGCACTAGTAGGGGAATTGGCACCCCCGACAGACAACGCCCTGATCCTTCGGAGGATGGAGGAGTTAGCAGAGGAAGTCTCGCACCTGCGGAAGGACAAGCTTGTCGGGCAAGGTGGGATGTTCACCCCCTAGGTCAGTCCGTTCTAGGCACACATACTAGAAAAGGGAAGGGACCTCAACGCAAAGACAGCGAAGATCACCCGATTCGACGGAAATGGGGATCCCCGCACGCACATCGATGAATTTCGATCTGCCATGGACGGAACCAGGTATTCGGACTCGACCCTGTGTTTTCTGTTCCAGGAGACGCTGACCGAGGAAGCGAGGAGTTGGTTCTACGAGATTCCACCAGGCTCCATCTATTCGTTCCTTGAGTTAGTGGAGAGCTTCCACAGGCGCTACAGGCTCCAGGGGAAGTACAACACCACGGGCATCCTCCTCTAGGTCCGCCAGGGGATGGACGAGAGCCTGTCTAGCTATATCAACCGGTGGATGGCGCTGGCGAGCACATGCAGGGATCTCGACAAGCGGGTGGCCAAGGTAGCCCTGATGGACAACATGCTAGCGATACCGTTCGTAGTGAAACTGGTGAGGAAAGAGCATCTCGACTACGACGAGATCATGGACCTGATCGTACAGAAGGCGTTAGTGGAGACGTGAGTGTACGGGTCCGCCTCCGAATCTAGCACCAACAGGCCGGAGGACGTAAGCGCTCAACCACGACAATCCACGGACGACAGAGAAGAGCCAAGCGGAGGCTATAAGAGAAACTAAGACGCACATGGACAAAATCACCGGAGGTCGTCCCCCCGCAACTATCAGAACATCCGATACAACCAGGCGAGGGGACCAGCGTCACAAGGAGCTCGCCTCCCGCAAGCGCCACGGCACCGACCGGCTAAACAGGAGGTCTACGCGATCAATCAACAATCGAACGAACAACTACTCCTCCAGCACCGACGCTAGATTCAACCACCGAACAACGTGTCGAAGGAGAGGACCCCGCCCGGTCGGACCCCAGATATCTGGTGCGAGTACCACCACACTGCCACTCATCACACCAACGACTGCGTGATGCTGAAGAAGGTTCTCATGGACATACAGAAGGACGGACGGATCACCCCTCCTAGGGCAGAAGAGCGACCGCGCGAGACGAACATCGAGACCAGAGGGACTATCAGCACGATATCCGGGGGGAAGCGCAAGGAGGGGACTTCGTCGCCCGATCGCCCGAGCATGGAGGTGCTAACGATCAGGGCAGGAAGGAGGGAGTCACCAACCATTAGCTTTACGGCGGAGGACAAAGAATGAGGCCCGAAAGACAGTACCCTGCCTTTCGTGATCGACGCGATCATAGACCGATTCCTCGTGAAGAGGGTGCTGGTGGACAACGGGGCGTCCATGAACGTGATCTATCTGGACGCGTACACGGCGTTTGGCAGGCCCGCACACAAAATGACGCAGGACCACGAGTGCGTCGCCAGCTTCACGGGCGAAACATCATACCAGATCGGAAGCGACAACATTCGGGTCGGGATCGGCGCCCCCGACTCTCCGCACAGCGAGGTCTGGACGGACTTCGTCGTCATGGACACCCCCTCCCTATACAACGCTATACTTGGGAGGCCAGGGATCAACAGGCTGAAACTGATCATCGCGGGGCACATACTGTTGGGACGGTTCTTGACGGAGCACGGGGTTGGGCACGTCCGAGGGTACAACTACGAGGAAGCGATGAAGCCCCGGAATAGGCAAAAAGTCCTAGCCATGGAAGGATCGGCACCAGAGAAGGAAGCACCGGACGACTCGCGCGACGGGCTGATGGCAGTATCCCCCGTTCCCGAGCGCGAAGAGCTGAGCACGATCCAGCTATCCTCCGAGCATCCGGAGAGGACGATCCAGATCGGCGCGTCGTTAGCTCCCGCGATAGCCGAACGGCTGATTGCACTGCTAAAAGAGAAGCAGGAAGTGTTCGCGTGGTCGTACAAGGACATGCCTGGGATCAGCACAAACATCATATCCCACAAATTGAGCGTTAATAGCAACGCAAGGGCAGTAAAGCAAAAGCGGAGGGCGTACAAGGTCGAGCACTACGTGGCAATGCATGAGGAGGTGGACCGATTGCTGGGCATCGGGTTTATCCGCATGGTGGATTACCCGAAATGGATCTCCAACGCTGTAATGGTGCAGAAGAACAACAAAAAGTGGAGGATGTGTATTGATTACAGCGACCTCAACAAGGTGTGCCCCAAGGACAGCTTCCTTCTGCGAAGGATCGACCGGTTGGTAGACGGGACAGCCGGGCACGAGCTCCTGTCTATGATGGACGCATACTCGGGCTACAACCAGATCTTCATGGACCCTGAGGACCAGGAAGCAACGTGCTTTGTCATGGACAAAGGCTTGTACTGCTACGTCGTTATGCCATTCGGGTTGAAGAATGCAGGCTCCACGTACCAGAGGCTTATGAACACGATGTTTCATGGCCTGATCGGCAACATCGTGGACGTGTACGTGGACGACATACTGGTAAAGAGCGTTCGGGCGGTCGACTACGTCCATAACTTGGGGACTGTGCTCGACGTCCTCATCGGGAATGGCATGAGGTTGAACCCGGCCAAGTGCACGTTCAGAGTCACCAATAGCAAATTCCTCTGATACATCGTCAGCCAGCAGGGAATCAAGGCCTCGCCCGCCAAAGTGAGGGCGATCATCGACATGAAGCCACCCGTCAAGAAAGCAGACCTACAGAGCCTCAGAGGCAAGCTCGCATCACTAAACAGGTTCATATCTCGCTATTCGGACAAATGCGCCCCATTCTTCAAAGCTCTTCGAACGACGAATAGCGGGAAGTCGCATGGACGCCCGAATGCGAGGCATCTTTCCTTCAGATCAAGGAGTACCTGGCATCCATCCCACTCCTATCCAGGCCCGTTCGAGGGGAGATACTATACATCTACTTGGCCGCCTCCCTCACAACCGTCAGTTCGGCCCTCGTCCGCCGGGAGGACTGCACGGAACTACCCGTTTTCTTCTCAGGAAAGGGCATGACGGGCGCTGAGACCCGATATTCGACGATCGAGAAAATGGCGCTCGCACTCATCACCGCCGCTCGACGGCTGAGGCCATACTTCCAGGCGCACAGCATCCACATCCTCACGAATGTGCCCCTGCGCCAGATCCTGCAATTGCCCGACCACAGCGGCCGCCTAGCGAAGTGGGCAATCGAGCTCAGCGAATTCGACCTCCAGTACAAACCCCAAACGACAATCAAAGGGCAGGCAGTGGCAGACTACATCGCCGACTACACGGAGGCAGAAACAACACCAATCGGCGCACCCGGCGACCCGACGGTAGAAACATCCGACAAACCAGAGGACAAACCAGAGGTCGAGGAAGGACCATTGTCGGAGTGGAACCTCTACGTCGACGGATCATGTACGAAGAAGGCAAGCGGGGCTGGGATCATCCTAACCGGGCCAGGAGGGATAAACGCGGAGTACGCCCTCAAATTCAAATTCAAGACGACCAACAACGAAGCCGAATACGAAGCGCTCATCACAGGCCTACAGCTGGCCAAAAACTCGGAGGCGTCCGACCTCAATGTATTCAGTGACTCGCAGTTGATAGTCAGCCAGATCCGAGGGGAATTCCAAGCGAAAGGGGAGTCCATGATCGCCTATCTGAAGCATGCGAAGGCGCTGATCAGCAGGTTCAACTACGTCAACATCAACCATATACACCAGGGGCTCAATGCAAAGGTAGACAGGCTCGCCCGATTGGCCACGGCCCCCATGCACACGGGACCAGGGCAGCGGATTGTCGAAGCGCTGCGGCGACCGAGCATCTCGGGAGCAGAACAGATCCTGGCAATCGAACCACATGAGCGCAGCTACATATACGTACTCATCGTGTATAAAGCAAGAGGAGAGTTACTAGAAGACAGGCGAGAAGCCAGAACCATCGTCACGCGGGTGGCAAACTTTAGCATACGGGATGGAGCGCTATATCGACAAGGGAAGACTTGGGCGAGCCTCAAGTGCGTCACTCCAACAAAGGGCAACACAATCCTGCAAGAAATCCACTCGGGCACGTGCAGCCACCATGCAGGCGCCAGATCGATCGCACACAAGGCCCTTTGGTGTGGATTCTGGTGGCCCACCATCCACGCGGACGCCACGGCACTAACGAGCACGTGCCACCAGTGCCAGCTGCACGCGCATCACCACCACACGCCCGCCGTCCTACTGTCCATCCTCCTGTCGCCCGTACCATTCGCACAGTGGGGACTGGACCTCATTGGGGAGCTCCCAAAATCGAAGGGGCAGTACAGGTACCTGATCGTCATCATCGACTACCACACCAAGTTCATTGAAGCCCAGCCAATGGCAAAGGTCACGACAGAAAAGGTCGAGCGCTTCCTCTAGCGTTTCCTCTTCTGTCGCTACGGGACACCGATCAGCATCATCACGGACAACGGGCCACAGTTCAACAACCCTCGACGCACGGCCTTCTGCAAACGACAGGGAACGGATCTCGTGTTCGCATCACCAGCGCACCCTCAGACAAACAGACAGGTAGAGGCAACAAACAAAATCATCAAGGCGGGCATCAAGAAGAAGATCGAAGACATCGAGCCCGGAGAAGCAGGATACGGGCGCTGGTCCGAGGTCATCCCAGAGATTCTATGGTCCATCCGAATAACTGCCAACTCAGCCACGGGCGAAACCCCGTTCAGCCTGACATTCAGAACGGAAGCAGTACTACCCTTAGAAATCACCCACCAGAGCCCCAGGATTGAGGGGTACGATCCAAACACGAACGAGGAGGGACTACGACTCAACGGCGATCTACTGGAAGAACGGAGAGACACGGCGTATCTCCACAACGCAGCGAACAAATAGAGAATCACCCGACTGTATAATCAGCGCATTTGGGCTCGACCAATCCAACAGGGGGACTGGGTAATGAAGGCGATCCAACAGAAGGTCAAGGCACTCCGTCCGTCATGGGAAGGTCCGTATGTCGTGGATGAGGTGGTAAGCACCAGCACCTTTTACCTTAGGGACATGCAAGGTCAACGACTACGACACCCGTGAAACATCCAGCACTTGAGGAAGTACTTTCATTAAATTTTGTCATGTTATGTACATATGTCATCAAAAGTTCCTTTTGTTGTTACGTTTGTATGTTCTTGACCCGCCCGCCCGATACTCGGGGGACTGGGGAGAGACTGTTCACGCTGATGTAACACTTGGTCAAAATACCATAGCAAAAATAAGAGAGCGTACGCACGCGTGAACCATTCAAAAGATGCCAAAAAAAAAGACAAGAGTAAAGGGCACACACATACGGAAAGAAAAGAAACTTCATTATATCTACACCAAAAGGGGCACCAACGACCAGTTACAAAAACTATACTATTACAAAGGAAAAAAAATCTATACTACCGCCCCACCCGCCTGCCCCGCCCCCTCAGCCGCCTGCACAAGTTGCTCCAGCTCCATGGACGCCCCACCCCCCAGCGACTGCAGATGCGCGCGGTAGCGCTACAGGTCCTGAAACAGGGACACGGCCTCCTGGAACTCAGCCACCTGCCCCTCGGCTTCAGCAGCCACCAACTCTAAGAAATCCGAAGACTCCTTGAAAGCGACAACCGTCTCCGCTTGGGCGTGCTTGACCCGTTCTGCAGACCAAGCCCGGTGCTCAGCCTCCATCAGCCGGGACTCCATCTCCGCCAGCTTGTTAGCTGCCTCCGCGCGCGCATCATCCACAGCAGCAAGGGCGCTATCCCGCTCGGCCTTTAGCACGGCCTCACGTTCCACAATCTCCTGGAGTAGCCGGACCTGGCGATCCGCCAGCTCATTGGCCTTGGAAAGACCATGTTGCAGCTTTTTGTGCGACAGGGCAGCCTCGCGCGCTTCCGCCTTCAGCATCGTCACCTTGCGCTCGGCAGTCTCCCACACACGCAGAATGAAGAGCTTGTGCTGTAGCATCGTGCAGGCGTTGAAGGCCCGGTCCAGGTCATCCACGGGATGAGGGCCCGGCGGCAGCAGCGCAGTGGCAGCCTTCACACCCTCGCCCAGGGCGGCAATGAGGGGCTCGCAGAAGGAGAGCGCACCCCCACTGACATCCGTCCGTGTGCGCTTCAATGGACGCTCGGCACTACCCTCTGGCTCAGACGCGCCGAGAGGGAGATCTACACCACTATGAGGCCGGCTCCGCCCACCCGAACTCTGGGAGGCCTCCCGCCTATCCCTCTACTCGACGCGGCGCTGGTCACGCTCCACCTGCCGCTGCTCCTTCTCGCGGGAGAGGTGATTGCGCACGGCCCAGTCTTGGCCCCTTACAGCGGAGACAGGGTTCGGATGCGGGCGGGGGACGACCGCTGCAGACGCGCGGATAGCCGGGGTGCAATCAGCAACGTTCGGGATCGGGATCGGGATCGGGATCTTCGCCTGAACGCTTCTCCCCACAACGAGACAGTAGGGAGGCCATGCGGCGCTTGAGGACCTCATCCTTTTCGGTCGCCTTCGACTTGGTCATCTTGGCTGCAAAATACACAAATGGAAGGTTAGTAACAGTTAGTAACACTTGATCGTTTTATTTTATTAGCATGCAAGAGTAAAAACTACAAAGCCCAAACAGACCAGGCGCTTTGGCGAGACGCGTGCGTTCGATTAGGTCCCAGTGGCACGCCGCCCAGAAATATCTCGCCTCAGGCGCAGGGTCAAAGACGAACTTCAACCGAGCTATCCTGGCCTCTTCCACGGGCGTCAGCGGGTACTCATTTGTGTCGAGCGAGTGGAAGAACTGGGGGACTCGATCGATGCGATCGGCGTTGGCCGCATACTCCGGGGCGAAGGAGTCGAACTCCCAGTCTCCTCCGACCAGGTAATTAATCGTGCGCCAGGAGGTCGACGAGCTTAGCGGGTCGACCAACCACCACTTCACACGCGGCTCTACCGTGAAGGTCCCCGAGTCCCTCTGGCGGGTAAAGTACTTGAGGCGGAAGAAATGGAGGAACTCCGCCCGCGTCGGCTGATCCATCCCGCTCACCCGGAAGATGTTGAACATGGCCACGAGTATACGGGTAAGCGTGGGCCCATAATGGCCGAGGGAGATCTTCAGAAGCGCCAGCATATATTGAAAGAAGGGATGAAGAGGCAGCTTGATCCCAGCCTTCAAGTGGAACTCACTGAGGTAGACGTGGCCGGGCGGAGGTCGAGTGAACGTGTTGCCCTTCCCAGGGATCCGCAGCCTCACAGAGTTGGGAATGTGGTAGTCGCGTGCCCACCTCGCCATCTCCTTCGATGACGGCGCACGCTCGGGCTCTTGGATAGGAACCCCATCAGGCAGCACCCAGTGCACGCGGCCGCCTTCCGGGAACTGGGGCACGGGTGACTCCTGTTGTACTTGCTCCTCACCCCATGGCCCAAAAGATGAAGACCCACCCGACGACTCCCCTAACCCTGCGGCAGCGAGCGCTTGTTCTTGATCCATCGGCTGCATGACAGGAGAATCGTTAGGGATGTACTGAAGTGGTGTTACACTCATCACGGAATCGGACGATGAGCCCGACCCGCTCGTGCACGGACTACAGCTAACCCACCCCGCCCCCGGTATGTAAGCTCACGTGACATGCCGCTCGATACTTTTATTGGTTCCATCTCCTAGACGCACGCACGCGAAACCCACAAAAACTTAGCAAAAAAAGAAAACACCTACCAGAAACAACAAAAACCCAGAAAGTCTACCCCAAACTGATCCAACTAGGCACGCCTCAAGAACACGCCTTATTCTTGAGACGCGAAAAAAAACCCAGAAACTGATACTCACCATTACTAAGTACTAAATTAACACTTAACACTCAACAACAATGAGTCAATTAAAACCCTTTTTAGTAGATGTAGCATTGGTAAATAGGGATCGTTCTTAACCGGGGATTGAGGGTGCATGCATATCTATGCTAGGTTTGTTTATGGGGGTGCGAGATTTTGTTTGTTTAACTAATAACCTACGAAATTTAAACCTAATTCTACTATGTACACGTGATCATCACATCATGTCTACCTCCACCGTTTTCATGCTTCACTTACCCAGTATCAACGAAATTCTTACCTTTCAACCTACAATTTATACACATACTTTTAAGAGTGCGACAAAGAGCGCCTACACCTTAATTTATCTAAGATTCATACAAAACATGCTAAAGAGGAACGAAGAGCATGTCACCCAACACATTAAGAAGCTTTAAGCATACAAGCATGCATACAAGCAAAGACCAAAAACTAAGAACACATGGAAGGTAACATAAGTAAGTAAAAACGTATAGCCTTTATTAAACAAATCACAAGTCGTAAACCGAATTCTTTACAAGACAAAAGATGAGATAGAAGTTTTATGGTTACACTTTTGGAGTCTGTGAAGAGCACTAACAACGCCTCGAGTGGATGGATTCTCAAGAACAAGACGAAGAGCGCCGATTATTCTTGATCCGTGAGGAGGGAGCTTTGGCCTTGGAGGGAATTAGGCTTAGGACGACTTGGGAGGTGTTTTGGGCAGAGCTTTTCTGTCTATGATGTGTGATAATGAAACCCTAGTCGAGCCCTCATTTATATAGGCCAAGAAAAGCCTAGTTCGACTCCTTTTAGAACTCTAACTACTCCACCAGGGTAACCTGACCCGTCTCCACTAAAATAGAAATTTCTCTCGTTCTAGAACTCCAAATCGTTTGATTTCAGTTGCGTTGGAAACTAGACTTCTAGATCTTTCCAACCATATGCTAATCGCGTCTAGATTCATTCGGATATGTTCACAGTGGTCTTTCGAAGTGGGCTGATGTACAAAGGCTGATTTCAGATAATTCATTTTAATCCATCTTCTTTCTTTGGGCTTCTTTGGACATGCTTTTGGTCTTCAATTCTGGACACAATGTGGGAAAGCATTTTAGTAACCATTTTGAAGACCATTTCTCGGACCATTTCTTCTCTGGAATTAGGAACTTTTCTCCTTAGCTAACTTTTAGCTCCGAAACGCCTCCTTTATTATTTCCTCCTTTATCTACCTAAAACATAAAGTAAGTTAGAAACATATTTACTAAGCATAAAACAAAGTTAAATATAGAGAGAAAGACATTAATAATCAAGCATAAAATGCGTATATCAGAAACCGTGGAGAAAAGAAACGGAGAAGCAACCGGAAAAACCAGAAAAGAAACGGAAAGCAACGGAATCAAGTTTAAGAGCCTCACCAAAGTTGAAGATTGAAGGTTGAGATTGAAGATTGAAGATAGACGACGACGAGAATTCCGGCAAGAAAGCAAGAACACCAACACAAAGATGAGCAGTAAGCAGAGTAACTTTTTTTGCAGAGTTTCAGTAAATGTGAAAGTGATGGAGAAGACGACACCAAAGAGCCCTATTTATACTGATCACACGGGACACACCAACGAACGACATCCGTTCATTTTTGCGTGTCCATCGTCAGATGGTGACACGTGGCCCCGAGGCAGTTTACTTACCCACCTAAGTAACCGCGCTCACCCTTCGGCTTCCCGCCTCGTTTTCAAACCCTAGCACGATCTCCCATGACTCGCCACGTGTCCGCCATGCAGTCTCTCACGCTCCCACGCGCCTGACGCTTGACCTTCGAGCAGTTACTACGTCATTAGCATTTATTACACATGACACGCCATCATTAATTATGCCGGCCAGTATTTATTACACCAACGGTTCCCAAGAAGAAGTCAAAAGGAATGTCACCTCAAGCGTCTCGTCAGACAGAGTATCACCCCACCCAAGGCAAGAAACGACACGCCACGACTCCCTCCATTCGGAACTGGCACACGCACCACCCGCACGACCAAGCGCCCGAGAAATCTCACAGGTAAGTAAACGCCACTCCACCAGATTAGTGCAAGACCGTTGAGGCGCCCCGAAAGAGGTCAACATCACGCGTTTCCTTTCAGCGTGTGCGCGCTCAAAGCAAGGCCTTTTTAGGAGACCCGAAAGAGGCTAACGGTCTGCGTTCCCTTTTCGGAGTGCGTGCTATAAGGTACGGTAGACGGCGCGTGATATCGTCTCCCTGGCTCTGTTAGAGAAGCCGGTGCACAAGCGGCCGCTTGCGACTCCGCGCCTAGACACCCGTAAGAGGTGACTCACCGTTCGGATTACGCGGCACGGAAGCGGCTAGAGTCACTCGTTACCGTTCGGGGCGCGCACAATTACAGGACCATTTGGGCGGCTCGAAAGCGGCCCGCACCTTTCGGAGTACGTGCCGAGTGATAGGCGACTCGGGAGTGGCCCCATTTCTTCCGAGGGCGTAACGTTAACATTCGCCGGGTTAGGCAGCACGATAGTGGCAAGAACCTATCGGGGCGCGCGCTAAAACCGAAGAGAGGCAGGGGCATGCGGTCCGTCCCCTCCGTGCGCGCTGCTACACATGTACGTAATGGTAGGGGCCCCACCGTTGACTCTACGTTAGGTTGGCGCAGATGAGTCGAGGATCTCCTCTCGGGCACCTAAGCTCGGCCGTTCCGAGGCCTATTCTTGGCGGGCTCTGGACAGCAAGATTCGATCGGGAGTGGCGCGCCAGCGGCTTTGAACCATCATGCATGAAGAACAGCCGTTCCGAGGCCCATCCTTGGCGGACTCCAGACAGCAACATTCATCGCGGGGCCGGGTAAGCGGCTCAGAACCATCCATGAATCCAAGAAAGGCCGTTCCGAGGCCCATCCTTGGCGGACTCCGGATAGCACGATTCGTCGTGGGGCCAGGTAAGCGGCTCGGAACCATCCACGCATATGCATACACGCATACATCCACAATCACGCATACATCAACACCCACATCATCATACATACACATAAACATCTGCATACTTATTCACTCATACATACATTCGCACTCATTCACTCATATATACACCCGCATACTCATTCACCCATACATGTATCTGTACCATAAACATCTGCAGGATTTCTTCTGCATACTAACACGCATCCGCATACACACATTCGCACTCATTTACCCCATAACTAACATACATCCGCATCCATATTCGCCCGAACAGTTCCACAGGGCGCGCGGCTCTAAACAGCAAGATTCGTTTGGGAGGCCGGGCCCCAGGCACACGACAGCACGAACAGGTACACAGTCAGCCACAAAACACTCACCCGAACAGGCGCACAGGTACCCAATCAGTCAAGCGAGCCCTTTCTTGACTGGGGAGTTGGGGGACTTGGGGGTTACAGGACCACGCATCGCTGCTCAATCGGATAAGTATTTTGTTTAATCGCACGAACCCTTTTTCAACTCCCCAGTCAAGAAAGATAACTTTGACTTGGGGACTTGGGGGACTTGTTAGTATAGCAGCATTAGTTCGTTAATTAAACATACTTACCTAATTAAGAAGGTGATCAATACCTACCCAACCACTCGAAAGACCACCGGGCAGGCTATAATTTCGCCCGCAAGACCGACCCCATCCGAATGGCGCACATCCGAATGTTCGTTCCACATGACAACAAAATAGCTCTATCCCACATCGAAGAACACAAGTAAGCAACAAACTCAACCACCTATATAGGTAAAGGCATTTACTACAGGTAAGGAAGGGGGAATCCGAGCATTAAACACTCCAACCTACATTCTTACACGTTCGCTTGACTGTTATATCCAATACATCTTCTAACTTAGGCATCAGAGCGCAGGACACCCCTGTCTCGACCATCTGACCTCCCGTTTTTCGTTGTATTCTTCTAATAGTGGGAGCCGAACATCCGAATACCCGAACGCCCGAAGAGAGAGGAAGCGCCCGATCGCCCGAATGGTCCGAACGTTCGGACGCAAGAGGATTACTCGTACTTGCTTCTGCTAGATTACGTCTGGCGTAATCCGGTAGAAACAACCAGTAACAGGCACTGAGTGTATGAAACATCTTCGTACCGCCGGGATCCATAGCATAAGCAGAACAATGAGCTTCATCTAAGATCTCATTCTTTAAACCCTCGTCTCTGGGTACACATAATCTGCCTCTGAATAGCAATGTACCATCATCATTCAACTGGAACTCTGTTGGCACACCATTCCGAATCATGGTCTTCTTGTCCAACAGATAGGAATCCGCATCTTGAGCTTCATAAACCTGATCAACCAATACCGATCGAACCTGGAAGCTAGCCAACAAGGCTCCCCCATCATCCCACTCTAACTCAGCTCCCGTAGCTCGTAACTCTGCTAACATGGAAACTCTGGCCACACACACATAAAACAATGAAGCTCCAGATTTCCGACTGAGTGCATCAGCAACGATATTAGCCTTCCCTAGATGATACTCAAAGGTGAAATCATAGTCATTGATCAACTCCATCCATCTACAATGTCTCATATTCAAATCTGGCTGCGTGCACAAATAAGTGTGACTCTTGTGAGCTGTATATATCTTGCACTGAGCTCCATACAAGTAGTGTCTCCAACTCTTTAAGGCTAAAACAATAGCAGCTAACTCCAAATCATGCGTAGGATAATTGAGTTCATGTGGTTTCAACTATCTGGAACTGTAAGCCACCACTCTGCCATGCTACATCAAAACACAACCAAGTCCCAATTTCGATGCATCGCTGTAAACCACAAACTCTCCACCGTCGTCAAGTAGAGTCAGAACCGGTGCAGTAGTCAACTTCTCCTTCAAGAGCAAGTAACTCTCCTTATATGCATCGGACCACTCGAACTTGACGCCTTTCTTCGTTAATCTGGTAAGCGGAGAGCCAATCCGTGAAAAATCCTGCACAAAGCACCGATAGTAACCTGCCAAACCCAAGAAACTCCTGATCTCTGGTATGGTGGTAGGTCTACTCCAATTCAACACGGCTTCAATCTTGTCTGGATCTATGCTGACTCCCTCAGCATATATCACATGACCCAAAATCTTCACGCTATTCAACCAAAACTCACAATTGCTGAACTTTGCAAACAGCTGATTATCTCGCAAAGTCAGCAAAACAGCTCGCAAATGTTTCCTGTGCTGGCCCACACTCCTGGAGTAAATCAGAATTTCGTCAATGAACATGATCACAAACTTGTCCATGAATCATCTCAACACTCTGTTCATCAAATCCATGAAAGCTGCGGGGGCATTGGTCAACCCAAATGGCATAACCAAGAACTCATAATGCCCATACCGTGATCTGAAAGCTGTCATGGCCACATCTGACTCTTTGATCCTCAATTGATGGTATCCAGACCTGAGATCAATCTTCGAAAAGACTGAAGCACCTTTGAGCTGATCAAATAAATCATCAACTCGCGGCAACGGATACTTGTTCTTCACAGTGACCTAATTCAGCTTCCGGTAATCAATACATAACCGCATAGAACCATCATTCTTCCTTACAAACAGTATAGGATCACCCCACGATGATACACTGGATCGTATGAAACCTGTCTCCAGCAACTCTTGAAGTTGAATCTGTAACTCTTTCAACCCCGCTGGCGCCATACGATAAGGTGCCTGAGATATAGGTCCAGTACCTGGTAAAAGCGCAATGGTTAAATCGATTTCTCGAATTGGAGGAATGCCTGGTAACTCCTCCGGAAATACATCTGGAAACTCAGAAACAACTTCAATGTCACCAATGTCTGGTACAGCAGCCGTTGTATCCACAACATGAGCTAAATATGCAACACAACCCTTCTTCATCATCCGCTCGGTTTTCATCGCTGAAATCACACATGGCAATGAAGTATTCTTCTCACCGTGAAACGGTATCTCTGGAAAACCTGGACGTCGAAACACAACCTCCTTCTTGTGACAATCAAACATAGCCCAATGTGTCTCCAAGAAGTCCATACCCAAAATCACATCAAAATCGATAATATCCAGCAATAACAAATCCGCGGCTAAACCATTACCTCCAACAAAGATCTCACAATCTCTATTCACCAAACCGATACTCACAACCTCACCGGATGGATACAACACCCTCCACAACCCCGGAAGTGGAGATGTAGGCATAGTAGCTAAAGATGACAATCTATATGATATGAATGAATGCGTAGCACCTGGATCTAGCAAAGTAAGTACTGGATATCAAAAAACATGCAATATACCGATGAAGCTCTGCCCTCACGCAATGACATAGCATAATCGTAAAGCATATGCTTGTATAAATCATAATCTCATATTCATGCTCATGCTCGTAAAATGTATAATAAAGACTCGTAACCAATCAGTGAAAAGAAAGGTGTCCACTCACAGACAAGCACAGCGCGCAAACGCTCTAATCTCGAGATCCGGCGGAAGATCCTTCGCTAAGCGTACGATCTCGATCCCCTGAATAATCACAAAATATTACTGATCAAAATCACAATTCAATACTCTGAACCACACCTCGGAAACCAACCATTTCCGGAAATAAATAACTCGGATACAAAAGAATCGTCGAAAATCCCCAAATACTCCACATAAACCCTCGACTTAAAATCCACTACTCAAATTAACTCAAAAACCTCAAGACGACGATCAGGTCGCGATTACGAGCAAAACGGCATAAAACTTGCTAAAAATCCAAAAGGTCAACACCTCGCCAGAGCTCCGCCGTTGATTACCGCCGCCGCCGCCGGCGCGCCGTCACCAGAGAGATTTTCCGGTGAGGAAAGCCCAAATTTCTTCTCCTCCTCGAGCCCAACACTTCTCTCCACTACCTCAACCTCCAATTCCGCCGTAATCCGCCAGAAAACAGCTCGAAATCTATGCCGGAACTCCTCCGGTCACCAACCAAAACCACATCTAACCTCATCTAAAATCAAATCTAATTACCCAGAAACCACTATGGAGTTGAGGGGAACCTTGAAAGGACCCAACCCCGATTTAGTTTCCTAAACCGGAATCAAACCCTTTCTGAAAACACGAACTTGAAAAAACCATAAAAATTTTGGCAGAGTTTCACTATATCGTGGAATTGCCATTAACCTACACCCGAAAACACACTTCATCCTATGCCACAAAAGCCAAACTGTGGGCACCAATCCCAACCAGATTTTTCAATATCATAACAATAATGTAAAGTAATAAGTAAAACTATACTTTACAGAAATCCGGGGAAAAATCATATGAAAGTATAACCGTAGAATAATCAGAGCGACCTCTAGTGTATAAATACTGTTCGATGCAAAAATATCTCTCGCAGAGAGGTCCTTCTCGCGAAGCAGTCTCTTTTATGATTTCGGATGTTTTAACCGTGTGAACCGGTTTATACTGCTTGTGCTTCGTATGCTGGCGTGCCACTGTCTTTCAACGGAATATGGACTCTTTACAGCCGCCTCACTTCTTATATAAGCGATTAGAATGGGGAGAGCACCTACCCCACTCGAATAGGTCCTTGTTGCATAGTGTCGTAGGACTTGATATGTGAATCTCTAGCTTAGTGTTTGAAATCGATACTCCACACGCCCTTATCCGTGCAAAGCAGAGAAATCCCACTGACAGAGTGCTGAGAACACTGCTTCCTTCGTGTGCCCGAACTCTCACCCTTATGTGACAAGCTCTTCGACCTTCTGGTTGCAAAGAAGATAGAAATCTCGAAGACGAGACGTATGTTTAGGTGTACTTGCGTATAGCAAATGTATGTATTTGATCAGGGACCTTTTCCACAAAGCTCTTACTCTCCTTATATACTCGCTTAAACTACAATCATTCACTCTATTTCAAACTCCTTCCGCTCTCGTAATCCCAGTCTGAATCTAACACCAGCATACGTGTTGTAATCCTCATAGATCTTCTAATACTATCATAACTCCTCTAAGAAGTCTATCTAAAATAGAACAAGATATGATAGAATCCAAGCCGCGTGGAACCGGCTAATTAATAAGACATAGTTCTTAACAGAACTCAAAGCCTGCTCCTGGCGAACGCTCGCAAGGCGTTGTTCTCACTTGACCCTTCGCCAAGCGTCTATAATATAGTGGGCCGCTCGCAAAGACCTCGGCCATCCAAGCCAAAAATGAAATACTTTATTTTAGGCCCAAACATTGCCCCTCAGGACTTGAACTTGGAACTTCCTGAACAAGCGAAAAGACTTGAATATAACTTGACTGACGTGCCAAGACTTTAAAACGGTTTCCCACCATTCAAACGCCACGTCACACAACCTTTCAAAAAAGGTGTGACACTCGACTGACACAGTATAAAAGCACCAGTCCATATCCACAAATCTCATCTTTCAACGAAACCCTTTCACCTGCTCTGATCCTACACTTTCTAACCCTCTCAGTCAAAAAGTTCAAACCTTTCCTTCTCACCGCCATCAATCCTTACACTCCAGAAAAAATGCCTCCTCGCAAAGACATTCCCAACCTTTATGAATCCCATGACGCTAATCAGTTTTCCAAACAACTCAAAGCCGTCGCCAGACGACACAACCCAGAAGTTGTTTGTACCCTTTCTATAGCCCCTGTAGTTTACTCATGAGAAAGCATGAATAAACTAGATTTAAGTTGTAGTTGGAGGATCTTCATACTCCCAAACTGGTTGTATAAATTTCTTGAGGAAACGACAATTTATTGGATTAGCGTGTATTGAACCATCTCGATCTCGCAAACGAACAGCTCCTTTACCCAACAATCGATCAATAATGTATGGTCCTTCCCATTTCTCTGACCATTTTCCTCGTCCTTCAGTCTTCTCGCCAACAGGCAAAATGACTCGCCAGACGAATTCTCCTTCTGCAAAACTCATGCCCCTGGTACGTTGGTCATAGGCACGAGCCACCTTCTGTTTCTCAGCACATAGACTATCGTAAGCTTGTATACGTTTCTCATCTAAGTCTTCATGTTCCTGCCACATTGCTTGTACATAGTCTTCACCGATTAAGTTGTGTTGCTCCATTACTCGTAAAGACTGAACATTGATTTCTAAAGGCAAAACCGCATCGTGCCCAAACATTAGTGCATAAGGAGTCGTACCTGTGGGTGTCCTCTTACTAGTCCTATAGGCCCACAAGGTGTTAAATAGTTCTTCATGCCACAGTCTGGCATTGCTCGCAAGCATCCGTTTAAGAATGTGAATAATGATTTTATTGCTTGCTTCAGCTTGACCATTGGATTGGGCATAATATGGAGAAGAATGATGAAAGTGAATCCCAAGATTCTTCATAAGTGTGTCCACCTCTCCAGACATAAACGCTGCCCCTCGGTCTGAAACAAAACTCTCAGGAATGCCAAACCGACAAAAGATATCTTCAAATAGGAACTGGCGGATGGCCTTTGCTGACGATACCCTGAGAGGTCGAGCTTTAACCCATTTTGTGAAGAAATCAGTAGCCACTATGATAAACTTGTGCCCTTCAGATGAATGAGGATGAATCATTCCTGTTAAATCCAAAGCCCATCCTCGAGCTGGCCAAGGCTTGATTATTGGCTATAATAGTATTCTAGGCAGATGGTTGACCGGACCATGTTTCTGGCATTCTTCACAACCTCTTGCGAACGTGATGCAATCTCTGAGCATTCCTGGCCAATAAAAGCCATGTCTTCTTATTAACCATCTCATCTTGGTACCAGCCTGATGTGCCCCTGCTACCTTAAGCTGGACCTCTCTCATTAATCGCTTAGCGTCACGTCCAAAGACACACCGCAACAGTATGCCTTCTTCTCCCCTTCGATATAACTCACCATCCTTGAGCACATAATTAGGAGCTAAAAATCGATTCCGCTTGTCTACCGGATTATTGGGATTCTGGAGATAAGAGATGATTTCCTGTCTCCAATCCACGTCAATGTGATCAAGTGTAGCAACGTACCATTCGTTTTTGTCTTCTTGGCGTGTAAAGAAAGATGGAAGGGTTCTTCGTTCAACCTTTAATATTCGTTCGCGTACTCCATCTTGCAAACTTACGCCTGTTGCTAGTTGAGCCAACTCATTAGCTGCATAGTTCTTTTCGCGAGGAACATGACTCAACTCCACTTCTGTAAACAGCCTGAGCAGGTCACGCGCCCTTTTAGCATAAGGTTCTAAGACTGGGCCTGCTTTATACTTCGTTTCAAGTTGCCTAATCACTAGTTGGGAATCTCCATAAATATGCACATCGGTGATCTCCATATCCAACAAAAGTTCTAATCCAATGATTAAAGCTTCATATTCTGCTTGATTATTTGTGCATCTGAAGTCCAACCTGAAAGAATAAGAAAAAGTTTGGCCGCGTGGGGAAGTTAAAGCTACTCCTGCCCCAGCCATAGTACTCGTACTGGACCCATCAAAGTACAAACACCAAGGAGCCAAATCAATACGAGCGAGGTCCAGTTCTGGCCCTTCAACAACCTCTTCCATTGGATGATGAGCCAAAAAATCAGCCACGACTTAGCCTTTTACCGCCTTCTGGGGAACATATTGCAAAGAAAATTCTGACAAAGCCAGAATCCACTTCTCAATGCGCCCCCGGAGAATCAGTCTAGACAGCATGTACTTCACTAAATATGTTTGTGCTATAACACACGTAGTGAAGGAAAGTATATAGTGCCTCAATTTACACCCTGAAAAGTATAAGGCTAGGCAGAGTCTTTCCATTGGAGAGTATCTTATTTCACAATCGTTCAAGGTACGACTTAGATAGAAAATAGCACGTTCAACTCCTGACGTGTCATCCTGAGCTAGTAGACTTCCAATGGAGAGTGCGGTAGCTGATATATACAGCTTGAGAGGAACCCCGGGTCTTGGGGGCACCAAGACGGGTGGGTTTGTTAAGTAGGCTTTAATGGTATCAAAGGCCTCTTAATGTATAGGGTCCTATGCAAAGTTCTTTTGATTTTGAAGCTTGAGCAGAGTTGAGAATGGTTGTGTCTTCCCAGCAGCATTGACAATAAACCGTCGTAAGAAATTGATCTTTCCCAATAAACGCTGTAGTTCTTTCTTACTTTGTGGCGGGATTGCATTAAGAACCGCTTGTTTCTTGTCGTCCGGTATCTCAATCCCACGCTGATGAACCAAAAAACCCAGGAAATCTCCTGCCTGGACGCCAAACACACACTTGGCTGGATTCATCTTTAGTTGATGTTGCCTCATTCAGAGAAACACCTGCCGTAAGTCTTCAAAATGGTCACTTCTGCGCTTCGATTTGACTACCACATCATCAATATATACTTCCATGATTTTACCAATAAGATCATGGAAGATCAAATTCATTGCTTATTGGTAAATTGCCCCTGCATTCTTAAGTCCAAATGGCATATCCACGTACTCAAAAACACCTGCAAATCCTGGGCACCGAAACGCTGTTTTATGTCGATCTGCTTCAGCCACTGGAATTTGATGGTATCCAGCAGTGCCATCCATAAACGTCAACATTTCATGGCGGGCAACTGAGTCTATCAACAAATCTGTTACTGGCATGGGGTATGCATCCTTTGGGGTTGCATTGTTCAAGTCTCTGTAATCAACGCACACTCGCATCTTTCCATTCTTTTTCTTGACCGGGACTACATTAGAAAACCACTCATTATATTTGGCTACACGTATGATCCCTGACTTGAGCATCTTGTCGACCTCTTCCTTGACTAGAATTGCCGTCTCTGTATTCATGCGACGCATCTCTTGTTTCACAGGTTTCTTCCCTTCTATGATGGGCAAGTTGTGACAAACCAAATCTGGTGACAGTCCGGGCATGTCATCGTATTTTTCTGCAAAACAATCTGCATATTCTTGTAGTAATTCAATAAGCTTGAGTCTCTCCTCAGGCTCCAGGAAGGTACTGATGGCCACAGAGATTGGCTCTTTATCTGTCCCAAGATTGATGTATTCAATGGGATCCTTGACTTTAGGAGGTAAATCATCTAAAGCTGCTAGAGCTAATTTAATCTCGTCCTCCTCCTCGAAGTCTTGCAAAACATCTTCATCCACGTATTCCAAGGCTGCAACCATCGGAACCTTCTCAAAGGCTTGGCTCTCTAGCAGAAAATTATGAAAGCGTTCGTGTAGAGAGTAACAAGCCTCGGCCTCTATACTTGATAGAGACCCAGTGATTGAGAATGTTTGGATGGTAGCTCAATGGTGTAGGGTCTTTTGCTATCTTGATTTGCTTGAATTATACCCCACTGAGCTAGTTCAGAGGCCGTAACACCAACTGGGCGGCCTTTATTATCGACGCCACATACCTCCAATGGCCTAAGGTCACTGTGGTAATATCTGGCTTCTAATGCATTAGCAGAAAAAAAATATGGTCGAAGGTCAGCATCAATAAGTTCTGCTTCACCTGTCTCCATATTCCAGAGTAACATCTGCTGATGGAGGGAAAAAGGTACGCAATAGCTCCGATGAATCCAGTCACGTCCCAGAATTGCACTGTATGGAGATGTACACTCTGCTACAAAGAATGTGTAAGTGCTTGAGGCTAGACCGATGTGTACCTATAAGAAAACAATGCCCAAAGTCTTTGTTATGCTACCCTGAAAATTTTTGACGCTCAATGAGGATTCTTGGATAGTAGACTTGGGGATGCCTAATAAGGCCATTGCTTTGACTGTGATGATGTTCACCACTGCCCCCGAGTCCACTAGGAGTTTGTTTAACTGAATCCCTTGGACTTTTCCTGTGACGTATAACGGCCGCATGTGCATGGCCATATCTATAGTGGGTTTGGAGAACATCATCTGTCCTTTCGTGTGCGCTGAATCCAGCTCTGGTATTTCAGTTGATGTCGAACCACTTGTTAGATCCGATTCCTCTTCTGGTAATACCGAATTGTTGACGCTTTTGCTTGTAATGGATTCAACTGTCGAGGCTGACGGAGATAAAGTGTATTTGGAGGATAAGACAAACACCATGTTAATGGCGAAACCGTCTTCGTCAATGCAATCTACTGCTTCTTCATCTTCGTCTTCACCGTAATCCACCAACTGCTCATCCTCTTTGTAGTTGTCAGCTTCAGCCTGATGTCCATCCTCGTTCGAAGTTGTAGTAACCTCGAGATGAACGACCTGTTGCAATTGACCCTCAGGAATAGGATCAACGGCTACTGGCCGTAGTAATGGTGGATTTTGCCCCTTGGGATCAGGAAACAGTTGTCGGGTCTTCTTTTGTTCTTCCACAACTAAAAGCCTAGGTTTCCATCGCAAGACTGAGGGCTTGCTTGGAACGTTCTATTTCTGAATGTCCTTCTTTCCCTTAGGGGATGTCTGTAGCCCTACTGTTTTTATCGTATCCTCTTCAAAAGTGAGGCGTCTCCTCACTGGCTTCCGTTGTGTAGGTTCACAATGAATCTCGGGAGTAGATTTGGGGTCTTTGCCTTTGGGTCCTAATTCTGGGTTTCGGTCAAAGACTCCTGGTTGTTGGGTTCTCACTTTGGGCTCGCGAGACCTTTTCCCAAAAACCATTAGTGGGTTCACTGCAAGGGCGTTCATTCGCCTTTGCAACGCTTCTGGAGAACACTCCAGCTCTTCCTCTTTGATCAAGCCTGCTTCGTAAGCCTCTAGTGCTTTCTTGGCTCTTCCAAAGCGCCGTTGAAGCTTTCTTCTCCTGCTTGGAGTCACCTCAATGGTTTTTACTTTTTCCCTTACGTACCAGACATCCTCCTTTGTAATATTTCTTGAAGCTGGAGGTATATATGGTCTCACGAGAGTACTTGCAACCTTGGACTCAGTTGTTCTAGCTAAACTGGCTTTGTCTGTTGCTCACGAGCACTTGGGAGTTAGAATATCCCTTTGTTCTGTTTGCTGGGGCTGATGATCTGCATTCGATAATAACTCTGGGAAAATCTTGGCTGCATCAGCCAGTTCTTCATAAGAGATCTTCAGCCCGCTTCTCAGTTTGCAATGCGCGCAAAGGGCTACTAGCGATTCCGCCTTGGGGTCAAACTTTTCTTTTCCTTTAGTTCTTGGTATCTATGGTGGACTTTCACCAGTAGTTGGGTGATCGTTGGATTGTTTTCTTTTGTTTGACTTGTCATGCGTTAGCTCTAACATTCCAACTATCATCGGTACGTATGGAGGTTGCCAGGCTCTGCGAGGGTTTTTGTTCTATCATTATTACTCCCTCGTCAATCCATTTTTGTATCTTGAACTTCAAATCTTGACAAGCACTTGTGGTGTGGCGTCCCCATTTATGGTGGTACCGACAATAAAGCAAACCCCTGACATCCTCAGGATGTGGGTCGGGTGTTCCCCAATTATCAGGAACCACAGCTATTCCTACTTGGCACAGCTCGTTGAATATCACCTCTCGCCTAGACGCGCCGTATCTGATTTGAGTCCGCTTAGGACGAACAAATGCTATATGTTGTCCAGACCTCCGTCTTGACCTCTTCTTCGCATATGTTGGCTCAATTTGGATACCCCCTGAAGAAGTGCCGATAGTAGGAGAAGGTGCAACTGGAGGAGGTGATGCCCCACTACCAGAAAAATCACTATACCCGACGAGTTGGTGTCGTCGGTCTGTTCCGTTGTTTCGTCGGATATACCCTATACCCGACGACTCATCGTCGGTTATAGTCTCGTCGGTAATGCACCGTCGGTGATACTATAACCGACGATGAATTAGGTTTTTCGTTGGAAAAAAAAAGAGTAAAGGCAACGAGACATTATCGTCGGTCATAGTTTCAAACTATAACCGACGATGGTGACATATGTCGTCGGTTATAGTTAATAATAATTAAATTTTTTTTGCAGGTTCTGGGTTTTATCCCAAAACATGCATTCCCAAAAAATCACCAATATTGTTCAAATTGAAAATCAACAACCATTGAAACTATAGTAGTAAATAAATAAAAAAAAAACCGAAATCGTCCAAATCTGTATACATATGCGTACGTAGTAAATAATTAAAATAAAAAACTGACAATTGTTCAAATCTACGGGGGTCCTAAGTCTATGTGGTCAAACATATTGTCATAAGTTGGTTGGTCCTGGTCCGGCTGAGGCAGCGGCTGAGGCTGAGGCTGAGGCTGAGGCTGAGGCTGAAGCTGTGGCTGTGGCTGTGGCTGTGGCTGTGGTGCACCGAAAATGGGCGGGGGAGCTATCTGGATTCCAGATGCATGAAACTGTGCATAACAGTGCTGCATCCATGTCCCCATCTGCTGCTGCTATTCGGCAAACCGATTCTGCTCTGCGGCTCGCGCCTACTCCATCTCCTCCATCCGACAGCGTTGAGCTTCCATCTCAATCGCTTGCCTATGAAGCTGCACCTGTAGCTCATTAGCCTTCGAAGATGATGATGATCCTGATCTGCGAGAGAATTCAGGTGACTTCTTCAGCAGCCTTTGACCCCACTTTCCAGAACCCCTGTGGTAGAAAGTGTTCTTCCCTGGAGGGATCGCAGTTGACATAATCCTGGCCCTGACGATCGGATCAGATCGATCAATCTGATCAATCGGGAGTTCCGCATCGGGGGTGTTCGGATAGAGCTCTCTCGCCACTTGAGTCAACACCTCCGGAATCGCCTCCTGAACTCTCGCCTAATTGACAAAGAAAAATAAAATATTAATTAATGTAAACAATCTAAAAAAATAAGAAATATGTTTATTTTGTTATAAGGACACTTATAGCATATTCGGGGGACTGCGGATATGCGTGTTGCATCGTATAGACAAGGGGATCATCTTCTGGGTGGTTGGCCGCCTCCTCGATCCAACCCGAGTATGATCTGGAACCGGCATGATGATTTTTGGTGTTTTTGGCCCGGTTCCTTGTGTTGACTTCAGAAATAGCCTGCTCGATTAATCCAACATCAAAAAAATATTAGCCAAATAATTTGAGGGTAGTACGATAAAACAAAAATTTAATCGATCGTCGGGTTGCGTACCTTCAATTTCGGGTTGTTGAAGTGAACCACAAGCCATCGCCACTCGTACTCCCTATAACGAAACTCGCTAGGGGTACCCGAACGATCGTCGCCGTACTTTTTCCAATGCTTCTTCAGCTCGCCCTTCCACTCCTTATACCTATATTAATAAAATCAATCGTTAGTAACTTACAACATTGTATGAACATAATCAAAAGAAACGAAAAAATTGAAACAAATGAATCTAGTAACCTGCTCCCATGCACTTCATCCGCCCACGTAGGTCTAATGTCATTGTCCACGCGGAACCACCTCTGCAATGCATATATATATATATATCAATAATATTAAAAATTTATTTAAAAAATATGCATAATGAATATACAATTCAACTCACCGACAACGCATTATTCAGCTCATATTTGACGGATTGCGGCACTGAATTCCAATCTGGCCACAACATTGGGACTTTATCCCGTATGAGGCTGCCCGCCATCCCTGCGTACCTTCGAGTGACCTTTCCCTCAATCACCTGCCCTCTATCCCCGGTCGGAATCATAACTTGGCCACCACCGCTAGCCTGAATGGCGTCGTCCAGTAACTTGCCGACGACGGGGGCTCTGGTTCTCTTTTGTTTGTCACCGGGCATGATCTCGCCTATCACATATATATGTAGACGAGTTTTTAAACATGAACACCTAATTGAATTTAAATATTACTAAGTAAAAAGATATCACTAATTAATATTTACCTGATTCGTCGGTGCGTTGTCCCGGAATCCTCACACTCCAGAGAGGTTCCGGGAAGGGTACATACGCATATGCCTGGTCCGGGGTAATGAACCCTAGCTGTCCCAGAACAGGCATCCCCGTGGAATCGACGAGAGGTATCGTCGGGATTTCCAACGGTAAAAATAAGGTAGACGGCGGACATAGTCGCATCCTGGCTTAGGACTGAGTCGATTCACCAGCCTCCTCGGAAGAATGAGGAGTCTGGTGGG
The DNA here is from genome assembly GCA_946800695.1 of Geum urbanum. Lineage (NCBI taxonomy): Eukaryota > Viridiplantae > Streptophyta > Magnoliopsida > Rosales > Rosaceae > Geum > Geum urbanum. The sequence continues at coordinate 11,804,919 of OX327008.1, read as the reverse complement.
TGAAGGGGGAAGGGTCCTCGCAATGAATCTCCGACATTCGGACCGAGGATTGAGTCGCACTATCCGTTTCCGGCGTGCGACTGACCTCATAAAGCCTCCTCGCGCCTGAGGATCGAGAAGGGTCGACCTGCTGCTGCTGAGGTTGTCCCTCACCCAGAAGTGTACGGTGCCGAGAGGTCTGCGGAAAACTGTAAGTGTTGCCGATGCTGGTGGATCCTGATGCGGACCGACTTCTGGTGCCCTCATCCCCACGTCCTGATCTCCCTCTCCCTCTCGAGCTCGACCCCCCTCGAGAAACACTGCAATTTAACCAATTCATCGTTGCTAAAATTAAAATTAAAATTAAAATCCTTCCACTCACATAAAATTTCCATTATATCACCTAATTTCATTATATATTAATTCCTTCATCTATAATTCCACTAAATTACAAAAATTCAAAATAATTCTAATTAATCCAAAAATTCCACGCCCAAAAATGAGCACTAAAAAATTCAATAATATCCAATAATATCCAATAATTAATTAAGCTCATCTATATATATAATCCAATAATTCTAATTAAAAATCCAAAAAATCAACAATAATTCCCAATATAATCCAATAATTCCAACAATCCAAAAAATCAACACTAAAAAATATATTCAATAATATCCAATATAATTAAATAAGCTCCTCTATATATATGTATATAAACCAATAATTCTAATTAAAAATCCAAAAAATCAACAATAATTCCCAATATAATCCAATAATTCGACCAATCCAAAAAATCAACACAAAAATTCCAATAATTCCATCAATCCAATATATAATCCAATAATTAATTAACCTCCTATCTATATATATATAATCCAATAAATCCCAAAAATTAACAATAATTCCCACAATCAACAAAATTCAAGAAAAATCCAATATTTATTCACACAATTCATCCAAACATCCACATTATCGATAAACAAACTAAACAAATTAAAATCTAACCTAAAAAAATTTAAATTGGGGATTTAGGCATTTAGAACCTGTTTTTGGTTTTAGAATCTTCCTATGTTGATGATGGACGACGGCTTGATCGAGATTGATGTCCTTCCTCTTGCTTGACGGACGGCGGCGGCAGAAATGGGATCGGAGGAGGAGATTTACCTTTTTGCAGAAATGAAACTGCCCAAAACGGCTGCAGTTCTGGAATATAATGCGAAACTATAGCCGACGATATAAGTACTATCGTCGGCCATAGTATACCCGAAACTATAACCGACGATATTTGATATGAATATCTTCGGTTATAGTTTTTTTATATTTTTTTCATATGCCGGTTATATATAGTGTACTTAATATTTATTAATATTTAATAATACGAAATTATTAGAAAAAAATGAAAATTATTTAAAAGCCTAATTAAATTAAAATGGCATTTAATTTTTTTGGCTATAGTATAACCGACGATATTAATTCGAATATTGTCGATTATAGTTTTTTTTTTCGATCTCTCGATCTCTCTCTCATGATCGCTATTTAGCAATTTAATCGACACAATTGATGATTTTAATTGATGTTGCAAAAAATTGTTTCCGTTCGTAGTTATAGTACGTACGTACGTACTCGATAAGAGATCGAACTCTAGTTGTAGTATTGTTTAGCTTAATCAATTTGTTCCTTACACTATAAACAATATATAAGAGATCGAACTCTAGTTAGATATATATATATATATCTATACAAAAAGCCTATGATTTTTTTTTCCTAACTTATAAAAAATGCTCCTTAAATAAAGTATCTTATATAATGAATTACCTCGACCCAATTCAGTTAAAGTCGATCATCTGAATATAATTCATTTTACATTGCATGTTCAAACTCAAAATAACATACATACACTAAGGTGCATAGTCAGAATCATCGCTTGAGTCTGACTCTGTTTCCTAGTTAATTTCAGGTAAGATGTGTATGCCCTCGTCACTTGAGTCTTCATTGTCTTCATTTTGATTAACATCAATAAGATTCGGTTGAGGAATTCGTACCACACTGCCCTGTCTCACATTATTAAGGCAAATTGTTGAGGTTTCAGGAATACCAGTTGCGTTCGGCTTTTGGTATGCACTAACTTCTTCATTATCCGAGGTCACACCAAGGGTTGAGGCACTGTATATGTTTCGTGGAAGAACATGGTTAACCACTTTCCACGCGCCTTTATGCACAAGATCATCAGGATAGAACAATTGTTTCACCGCTGTGGCCAAAACAAACGGATCATCTTCATACCAGCTTGTAGCAGTATTCACCGAAAAAATGCCGTATTGATCGGTCCTTGTGTTCTGAGGGTCGGTATCAAACCATCTACACCTAAACAAGTGCACGGTCATGCCTTCCCTATATATTAATTCGACAACTGAATGGAGAACACCGTAATAGTCAACTCCATTATGCCCACCATGCACCATTACCCCAGAATTCTGTGTTTTTCGTCTGACATCTCTATGTTCATAAATAAATAGCACGCCATTTACCTTACACATAGGATAAACTCTGGAAGTTACCGGTTTTTGCGCCAAGAGCCTCAATTCGTGTGACCACTGAGGGATACCATCATCTCGTACATGGTTCATCAATGCAATCTACTGCTTCTTCATCTTCATCTTCACCGTAATCCACCAACTGCTCATCCTCTTTGTAGTTGTCAGCTTCAGCCTGATGTCCATCCTCGTTCGAAGTTGTAGTAACCTCGAGATGAACGACCTGTTGCAATTGACCCTCAGGAATAGGATCAACGGCTGCTGGCCGTAGTAATGGTGGATTTTGCCCCTTGGGATCAGGAAACAGTTGTCGGGTCTTCTTTTGTTCTTCCACAACTAAAAGCCTAGGTTTCCATCGCAAGACTGAGGGCTTGCTTGGAACGTTCTATTTCTGAATGTCCTTCTTTCCCTTAGGGGATGTCTGTAGCCCTACTGTTTTTATCGTATCCTCTTCAAAAGTGAGGCGTCTCCTCACTGGCTTCCGTTGTGTAGGTTCACAATGAATCTCGGGAGTAGATTTGGGGTCTTTGCCTTTGGGTCCTAATTCTGGGTTTCGGTCAAAGACTCCTGGTTGTTGGGTTCTCACTTTGGGCTTGCGAGACCTTTTCCCAAAAACCACCAGTGGGTTCACTGCAAGGGCGTTCATTCGCCTTTGCAACGCTTCTGGAGAACACTCCAGCTCTTCCTCTTTGATCAAGCCTGCTTCGTAAGCCTCTAGTGCTTTCTTGGCTCTTCCAAAGCGCCGTTGAAGCTTTCTTCTCCTGCTTGGAGTCACCTTAATGGTTTTTCCTTTTTCCCTTACGTACCAGACATCCTCCTTTGTAATATTTCTTGAAGCTGAAGGTATATATGGTCTCACAAGAGTACTTGCAACCTTGGACTCAGTTGTTCTAGCTAAACTGGCTTTGTTTGTTGCTCGCGAGCACTTGGGAGTTGGAATATCCCTTTGTTTTGTTTGCTGGGGCTGATGATCTGCATTCGAAAATAACTCTGGGAAAATCTTGGCTGCATCAGCCAGTTCTTCATAAGAGATCTTCAGCCCGCTTCTCAGTTTGCAATGCGCGCAAAGGGCTACTAGCGATTCCGCCTTGGGGTCAAACTTTTCTTTTCCTTTAGTTCTTGGTATCTATGGTGGACTTTCGCCAGTTGTTGGGTGATCGTTGGATTGTTTTCTTTTGTTTGACTTGTCATGCGTTAGCTCCAACATTCCAACTATCATCGGTACGTATGGAGGTTGCCAGGCTCTGCGAGGGTTTTTGTTCTATCATTATTACTCCCTCGTCAATCCATTTTTGTATCTTGAACTTCAAATCTTGACAAGCACTTGTGGTGTGGCGTCCCCATTTATGGTGGTACCGACAATAAAGCAAACCCCTGACATCCTCAGGATGTGGGTCGGGTGTTCCCCAATTATCAGGAACCACAGCTATTCCTACTTGGCACAGCTCGTTGAATATCACCTCTCGCCTAGACGCGCTGTATCTGATTTGAGTCCGCTTAGGACGAACAAATGCTATATGTTGTCCAGACCTCCGTCTTGACCTCTTCTTCGCATATGTTGGCTCAATTTGGCTACCCCCTGAAGAAGTGCCGATAGTAGGAGAAGGTGCAACTGGAGGAGGTGATGCCCCACTACCAGAAAAATCACTATACCCGACGAGTTGGTGTCGTCGGTCTGTTCCGTTGTTTCGTCGGATATACCCTATACCCGACGACTCATCGTCGGTTATAGTCTCGTCGGTAATGCACCGTCGGTGATACTATAACCGATGATGAATTAGGTTTTTCGTTGGAAAAAAAAAGAGTAAAGGCAACGAGACATTATCGTCGGTCATAGTTTCAAACTATAACCGACGATGGTGACATATGTCGTCGGTTATAGTTAATAATAATTAAATTTTTTTTGCAGGTTCTGGGTTTTATCCCAAAACATGCATTCCCAAAAAATCACCAATATTGTTCAAATTGAAAATCAACAACCATTGAAACTATAGTAGTAAATAAATAAAAAAAAAACCGAAATCGTCCAAATCTGTATACATATGCGTACGTAGTAAATAATTAAAATAAAAAACTGACAATTGTTCAAATCTACGGGGGTCCTAAGTCTATGTGGTCAAACATATTGTCATAAGTTGGTTGGTCCTGGTCCGGCTGAGGCAGCGGCTGAGGCTGAGGCTGAGGCTGAGGCTGTGGCTGTGGCTGTGGCTGTGGCTGTGGTGCACCGAAAATGGGCGGGGGAGCTATCTGGATTCCAGATGCATGAAACTGTGCATAACAGTGCTGCATCCATGTCCCCATCTGCTGCTGCTGTTCGGCAAACCGATTCTGCTCTGCGGCTCGCGCCTGCTCCATCTCCTCCATCCGACAGCGTTGAGCTTCCATCTCAATCGCTTGCCTATGAAGCTGCTCCTGTAGCTCATTAGCCTTCGAAGATGATGATGATCCTGATCTGCGAGAGAATTCAGGTGACTTCTTCAGCAGCCTTTGACCCCACTTTCCAGAACCCCTGTGGTAGAAAGTGTTCTTCCCTGGAGGGATCGCAGTTGACATAATCCTGGCCCTGACGATCGGATCAGATCGATCAATCTGATCAATCGGGAGTTCCGCATCGGGGGTGTTCGGATAGAGCTCTCTCGCCACTTGAGTCAACACCTCCGGAATCGCCTCCTGAACTCTCGCCTAATTGACAAAGAAAAATAAAATATTAATTAATGTAAACAATCTAAAAAAATAAGAAATATGTTTATTTTGTTATAAGGACACTTACAACATATTCGGGGGACTGCGGATATGCGTGTTGCATCGTATAGACAAGGGGATCCTCTTCTGGGTGGTTGGCCGCCTCCTCGATCCAACCCGAGTATGATCTGGAACCGGCATGATGATTTTTGGTGTTTTTGGCCCGGTTCCTTGTGTTGACTTCAGAAATAGCCTGCTCGATTAATCCAACATCAAAAAAATATTAGCCAAATAATTTGAGGGTAGTACGATAAAACAAAAATTTAATCGATCGTCGGGTTGCGTACCTTCAATTTCGGGTTGTTGAAGTGAACCACAAGCCATCGCCACTCGTACTCCCTATAACGAAACTCGCTAGGGGTACCCGAACGATCGTCGCCGTACTTTTTCCAATGCTTCTTCAGCTCGCCCTTCCACTCCTTATACCTATATTAATAAAATCAATCGTTAGTAACTTACAACATTGTATGAACATAATCAAAAGAAACGAAAAAATTGAAACAAATGAATCTAGTAACCTGCTCCCATGCACTTCATCCGCCCACGTAGGTCTAATGTCATTGTCCACGCGGAACCACCTCTGCAATGCATATATATATATATCAATAATATTAAAAATTTATTTAAAAAATATGCATAATGAATATACAATTCAACTCACCGACAACGCATTATTCAGCTCATATTTGACGGATTGCGGCACTGAATTCCAATCTGGCCACAACATTGGGACTTTATCCCGTATGAGGCTGCCCGCCATCCCTGCGTACCTTCGAGTGACCTTTCCCTCGATCACCTGCCCTTTATCCCCGGTCGGAATCATAACTTGGCCACCACCGCTAGCCTGAATGGCGTCGTCCAGTAACTTGCCGACGACGGGGGCTCTGGTTCTCTTTTGTTTGTCACCGGGCATGATCTCGCCTATCACATATATATGTAGACGATTTTTTAAACATGAACACCTAATTGAATTTAAATATTACTAAGTAAAAAGATATCACTAATTAATATTTACCTGATTCGTCGGTGCGTTGTCCCGGAATCCTCACACTCCAGAGAGGTTCCGGGAAGGGTACATACGCATATGCCTGGTCCGGGGTAATGAACCCTAGCTGTCCCAGAACAGGCATCCCCGTGGAATCGACGAGAGGTATCGTCGGGATTTCCAACGGTAAAAATAAGGTAGACGGCGGACATAGTCGCATCCTGGCTTAGGACTGAGTCGATTCACCAGCCTCCTCGGAAGAATGAGGAGTCTGGTGGGTGAAGGGGGAAGGGTCCTCGCAATGAATCTCCGACATTCGGACCGAGGATTGAGTCGCACTATCCGTTTCCGGCGTGCGACTGACCTCATAAAGCCTCCTCGCGCCTGAGGATCGAGAAGGGTCGACCTGCTGCTGCTGAGGTTGTCCCTCACCCAGAAGTGTACGGTGCCGAGAGGTCTGCGGAAAACTGTAAGTGTTGCCGATGCTGGTGGATCCTGATGCGGACAGACTTCTGGTGCCCTCATCCCCACGTCCTGATCTCCCTCTCCCTCTCGAGCTCGACCCCCCTCGGGAAACACTGCAATTTAACCAATTCATCGTTGCTAAAATTAAAATTAAAATTAAAATCCTTCCACTCACATAAAATTTCCATTATATCACCTAATTTCATTATATATTAATTCCTTCATCTATAATTCCACTAAATTACAAAAATTCAAAATAATTCTAATTAATCCAAAAATTCCACGCCCAAAAATGAGCACTAAAAAATTCAATAATATCCAATAATATCCAATAATTAATTAAGCTCATCTATATATATAATCCAATAATTCTAATTAAAAATCCAAAAAATCAACAATAATTCCCAATATAATCCAATAATTCCAACAATCCAAAAAATCAACACTAAAAAATATATTCAATAATATCCAATATAATTAAATAAGCTCCTCTATATATATGTATATAAACCAATAATTCTAATTAAAAATCCAAAAAATCAACAATAATTCCCAATATAATCCAATAATTCGACCAATCCAAAAAATCAACACAAAAATTCCAATAATTCCATCAATCCAATATATAATCCAATAATTAATTAACCTCCTATCTATATATATATATAATCCAATAAATCCCAAAAATTAACAATAATTCCCACAATCAACAAAATTCAAGAAAAATCCAATATTTATTCACACAATTCATCCAAACATCCACATTATCGATAAACAAACTAAACAAATTAAAATCTAACCTAAAAAAATTTAAATTGGGGATTTAGGCATTTAGAACCTGTTTTTGGTTTTAGAATCTTCCTATGTTGATGATGGACGACGGCTTGATCGAGATTGATGTCCTTCCTCTTGCTTGACGGACGGCGGCGGCAGAAATGGGATTGGAGGAGGAGATTTACCTTTTTGCAGAAATGAAACTGCCCAAAACGGCTGCAGTTCTGGAATATAATGCGAAACTATAGCCGACGATATAAGTACTATCGTCGGCCATAGTATACCCGAAACTATAACCGACGATATTTGATATGAATATCTTCGGTTATAGTTTTTTTATATTTTTTTCATATGCCGGTTATATATAGTGTACTTAATATTTATTAATATTTAATAATACGAAATTATTAGAAAAAAAATGAAAATTATTTAAAAGCCTAATTAAATTAAAATGGCATTTAATTTTTTTGGCTATAGTATAACCGACGATATTAATTCGAATATCGTCGATTATAGTTTTTTTTATCAATCTCTCGATCTCTCGATCTCATGATCGCTATTTAGCAATTTAATCGACACAATTGATGATTTTAATTGATGTTGCAAAAAATTGTTTCCGTTCGTAGTTATAGTACGTACGTACGTACTCGATAAGAGATCGAACTCTAGTTGTAGTATTGTTTAGCTTAATCAATTTGTTCCTTACACTATAAACAATATATAAGAGATCGAACTCTAGTTATATATATATATCTATACAAAAAGCCTATGAGTTTTTTTTCCTAACTTATAAAAAATGCTCCTTAAATAAAGTATCTTATATAATGAATTACCTCGACCCAATTCAGTTAAAGTCGATCATCTGAATATAATTCATTTTACATTGCATGTTCAAACTCAAAATAACATACATACACTAAGGTGCATAGTCAGAATCATCGCTTGAGTCTGACTCTGTTTCCTAGTTAATTTCAGGTAAGATGTGTATGCCCTCGTCACTTGAGTCCTCATTGTCTTCATTTTGATTAACATCAATAAGATTCGGTTGAGGACTTCGTACCACACTGCCCTGTCTCACATTATTAAGGCAAATTGTTGAGGTTTCAGGAATACCAGTTGCGTTCGGCTTTTGGTATGCACTAACTTCTTCATTATCCGAGGTCACACCAAGGGTTGAGGCACTGTATATGTTTCGTGGAAGAACATGGTTAACCACTTTCCACGCGCCTTTATGCACAAGATCATCAGGATAGAACAATTGTTTCACCGCTGTGGCCAAAACAAACGGATCATCTTCATACCAGCTTGTAGCAGTATTCACCGAAAAAATGCCGTATTGATCGGTCCTTGTGTTCTGAGGGTCGGTATCAAACCATCTACACTTAAACAAGTGCACGGTCATGCCTTCCCTATATATTAATTCGACAACTGAATGGAGAACACCGTAATAGTCAACTCCATTATGCCCACCATGCACCATTACCCCAGAATTCTGTGTTTTTCGTCTGACATCTCTATGTTCATAAATAAATAGCACGCCATTTACCTTACACATAGGATAAACTCTGGAAGTTACCGGTTTTCGCGCCAAGAGCCTCAATTCGTGTGACCACTGAGGGATACCATCATCTCGTACATGGTTCATCTGAAAATAATCATTTATTAACTTAACTATAAATAGGATACGAGACATGCACTTAAATTCATATACCAGTCAATATATCTATATACGTACCCATTTGCCAAAATAGTTTGCGAACGTCTTGTTGTGGTACTCAACATCACCGGAAATAGCAGGGCAGCAAAGGTGCAAATTTTTCCAATATTGAACTTCTGGACAGTTAATCAATACCGACCAATGGGCGATGACTAGCTCAGAAGGTTCCAAATTGTCCGAGTTGGGCAACTTTCCAGAAACTTCAACATCATCGGAGATTATCGAAAGGTTGAACTGCCCTCCATCTACTGGCATATGTTGTGGAGGGTCCTCCAACGCTCCCAAATACAAATTGGTGTACGTTACGCACTCATGCGCAATATATGCTTCAGCGATACATCCTTGGGGTGCAGATTTTTTCATCACATAGTCTTTGTAGTCCCCTAATTGTCTGTGAAGTGGTAATTACAGATCGAGCATGTTATGCTTATTGCAAAATAAGTGAATAAATAATATTAAAGATCGACATATATAGCCAGATTCAGAGATGCATTACATACCTTTCCATATGATACATCCATGTGTAGTGTACTGGACCAGTAAGCAACAATTGTTCTGGAAGATGGAGCATCAGGTGAGGCATGATGTCGAAAAAGTTTGGAGGAAATATCCTTTCAAATTTGCACATGATAAAAATGATGTCCTGTTGCATTTCCAACAAGTCCGATTTCTTCACTTCTCTCGTGCATAACTTCTGAAAGAATCTTGACAAAGCCACTAACGGCTCCACCACCTCTTTGGGCAGGTACCCTCGAATGAAAACAGGGAAGAGGCGTTGAAGCAGTATATGACAGTCATGACTCTTTAGTCCGTACATCTTATTGTCTTTGAAGTTAACACATCGACTTATATTTCCAGCATAGCCTGAAGGATACCTGACATTACTTATCCAGCCAAAAATTTCATTCTTCTGGGCAGGCTTGACGGTATAAGAAGCTTGTGGCATTTTTTTCTTCCCATCTCTCAACCACAAATGTTTTCGCAGTCCCATCCTTTTAAGATCAATGCGTGCCTTCGGGCCATCTTTAGTTTTTCCCTCCCAATTCAACACTGTGCCGACCACACTCTCGCACACATTTTTCTCTATGTGCATGACATCGAAGTAGTGTCTGATCAGCAACTTGGACCAATACGGAAGTTCCCAAAAAATACTTTTGTGTTCCAGAATTTATACCTGTCGGGTTTGTCAGGTATTAACGCCACTATCTCAGGATGATTGCTTAGCTGCCCAAAATCGTATTCATTTAGCACTTCCAATATTTCATCCCCCTCCATCTCCTCGGCTGCTCACCTGTTTCCATAGTCCCATCAAATGCCTCCATATCCTCCCGAAATGGGTGATCATGTGGAAGCTAACAAAGATGATGCATCTGTACAATCTTCCTGCAATGAGGTCTGCAACACTCAACCGTCATGCACTCTGGACAAGCCCTGTATCCCCTGGTAACGTTGCCCGACAACATCCCGCGTGCAGGAAAATCGCTAATGGTGCCAACAAGCATGGCATGCATCTGAAACATCTCATTTTTGAACTTGTCATAAGTGGGATGACCATGCTTACTCAAGTACTTAAGCTCCTCAATCAAGGGTCTCAAATACACATCGAGACACTTTCCTGGATAACCCGGCCCTGGAATTATCATAGTGAGCATATTGTATTCTTTCTTCATGCACATCCATGGAGGAAGGTTGTATGGTACCAAAATAACTGGCCATATACTGTATTGAAGACTCATGTTGCCAAAAGGGTTGAATCCGTCAGATGAAAGCCCCAGCCAAACATTTCGAACCTCTGATGCAAAATAAGAAAACTCCTTCACCATGTGCTTCCAAACCTCTCCGTCAGCAGGGTGTATAAGCGTATCACCGTCGGGCAAATTCCTCTCGGCCCACCATCTCATAGCTTTAGCCGTGTGTGCAGACATGAACAACCGTTCTAGCCTATCTATCAGCGGAAAATACCGAAGTATCTTCACAGCTTTCTTGTTTCCGGCAGGAGTCAACTTATACCTATCTGTACCACATACCGGGCATTCATCAAGGGATTCAAGATCATTCCTATAAGCATCTCCACCCCAGAAGAGAACACAATCATATCTACGCATGAATTTTGATGTAGGAAAGGCCAAGATGTTTCAGGATCTGTCGCACCTTACGATGAGTGGTAGGAAGACGATGACCGGGGGGCAACAACGAACCAGACCACTTTAGCCAATCATCAATAGCCTTCACCTCATTTTGTTCTCCACTTTGAGCTTCATTACTCCCATAACACTTTCAAGAACAGTCTTATTACACCCGTTGTACAACGGGGTCTGTTGGAAGGCAATGAGGTTGTTGTACTTGTCCATACCAACAGTGTTGACAGCTGTAGGTAATTGCTGGACTGGCTCAATATGAGGGAAGTCTCCAACGTCGGGCAAATATACCGCTCTCATGAGGAAGCATATCGTTAATCAACCTTGTTGTTGGATCATTGGATGTACTGCCACTCTCAAAAAATTGTCCGTGATTATGTTGACCAACTGATGAGCTCTCACCGTGATAAATCCAACATGTGTATTTATCCCAAAACCCGTTTTTCTTCAAGTGCTCAAATACTTTATCGATGTGAAAACGATATCGCTCACTGCGACACTGACATTTCATACACGGACAATAATGAATTGTCATCCCTCCACAATTAACCTTCACATATTCCACAAAACTTCTAATTCCACGGTGATATCTTACATCCCATCTTGGAAGACACATCCAACTCTTGTCCATCCTGAAAATTATAACTGCATATATATATACCCATGATCTTATTAATTAAAATTTCATAGCTAGATATATATATATATATCGATCTATATATATATCGATATTCAAACTATAAATTACATAATTTAATTATTCGATCTACTCGATCCCTAGCTAACTAGCTAGCTAGCTAGCTAATTAATTATAAATGAACATATATATATATATAGTCGTCTAATTATTCTAACCGTACATAATTATTCATATATATATAATTTCGTCTAATTTAACTCGATCAAATTAAATCAAAACATTCGATCAATCAATTAATATAAATATATATTATTATAATTCCTATAATTTTAATATATATATATATATATACTCGTACGTACGTACACCCTAACTATATATATATATAATTGATCGATCACATAAATCTAAATATATATATATAACCACACTATATATAATTAATCACAATTAACCGATCGAAACATCACAATAATCACGTACAATATATATTATACCCATAATTAATAATCACAATTAATACTATAATAATCACAATATATAATGCAATTAAGTAATTTAATTAATCACCCTAGCTAGCTATATATATATATATTCACAATAATCAACACAACAAATACGTACTACTCCAACTTAATTATCAATCACGTACTCAAAATCAACCATCAATTACTCAAACTCAACAATCAATTAATTAACTCGATCGATCAATATATTCAAAATCAACAATCGATCAACACACACATGCATATATATATATAATATTAAGTACGTACCTATATATAATGAATCATCACGAACTCATCGATCATTCTCGACAGTTTTCCACATCACCCAAAGATTTCAGAGCATTTTCAGTTTTCGCAGGAGATTTTTTTGAATATTGACAGATCGAGCGGCTGCCCAGAATGGATCTGAAATAAGAAATTATAGCCGACGATACCAATAAATCGTCGGTTATACTCTGAAAAAATCGTCGGTATTAGTTGAAAACTATACCCGACGATTTTTCGGCGACTAACCGACGACAAGATTATCTAGTCGGTAAAAAAACTATAACCGACGAGGTAATCCTATCGTCGGTTATAGTTTTCTATACCCGACGAGAACCCTTGTCGTCGGTCGTTTTTTGCGAATCTCGTCGGGTATAGGCATTCTTCTGGTAGTGCCCTGTGAGGATACTGTGGGTGGAAATCTACCTCACCCCTGTCGTTGATTTCAATCACTTCCCAATTGATCAATCCTTGGATTTCATCTCTCAAGGTTGATCACATTGCTGTTCGATGACCAAAGTGATTATGAAACCTGCAGAAGTGCTGGGCTGGCTCTTTGTACTGTAATTGTCTGAGTTTATTAACTGGGTAAAAGAAGATCAGCCCCATGTCCTTTAGCCTATCGAAGAATTCTTCTATCATATCGAGTCTGAATGAATAGGCTGAAAAGGATGATCGATTCCAGGCCTCCGCACCTTCGAGATGCCTATTAGGTGATGTTCAAACCACCTCAACCATATTCACCTGTGCGGTAGGGAAGGGCTCGGAATCCACTAATGCAGCTGTTTTGGACGATCCTTCCAGCTCTATTCTTCCTTCGTTGATCCATCTCTGGATCTGGTCTTTAAGCTTGATGCAGTCCTTTGTGGTGTGGTTCCATGCTCCATGGAACTTGTAGTATTTTTTACCTTTTAACTGCTCAGCCATAGGAAGCGGCCCAAAGTCTGCTTTGAAGACACGCAGACTATACAGCTCGTCCAAAATTTCATGGGCCATATTGGCGTCATAAGTGTATGTGACGACCCGGAACAGAATCAGCAGTGTGATCAGCTTACTTAATGAGTTACTGCATAATCGCAGATTTCCGACAGATGATTGAATCGCCAGATTTGATAACGACTAAATTATTGGCCGAGAATTGGAGCTGGGTCTCTTCTCGAGAGTCGTTGTATGCGAGATTTCGAGTTCATGGGCAGTTCCGGATCATTATTTGGACAACCGAGGAATAAATTATGAATATTTGAAGTTTCGACAGAATCAGATTTAAATGGTGGTGCTCTTAGCGACTAAATTACCGGACGAGAATTTGGTTTCGGTTTCTTCACAGAAGTTGTTGAGAATTTAGTTTCAAGCTCGTGGGAACTTCCGGAGCATTATTCCGAGTTACAAAGATTATGTTGTGAATATTTCTGATTGTTGATTATTTAGTCGGTTTAAATATGTGTTGGTTTGAACAATTGACTTTTTATCCGATTGGTTGACATGTTTGACTTCGGGTGATAATTGAAGAACATGTCGAGACGAGTTTGTTGCCGTGAGAATTATCGGGATCGGAATTACGACGAGGAAGTTACGTGTGTTTAAAGTTCGTCGAAAAGGATAATTACGAAGTTTCCATTTTAGGAAGGCTATAAATAGATGGTTGCTATTTCGGGCAAGTCAACACTTGCCATTTATGTGGTTGACCGAGTTGACCGAGTCAACTCGGTGGAGGAGAGAGGCGACGGGAAGCCACGGTGCTCCACGGCGGCGAGCTAGTCCGGCCACCCCAAGGCTCGGGGTTGGTCCCGTTCGATGCGCCTTGGTCCCCTCTTGTGGATTCCGGCCTCCTTTCACGGCGTGGGACGCCGGAGGAAGAGGAATTTCCAGCCAAAAATGGAAGGATTTTGGGGGTAATCGTGTTTCACTTTTCCGGCCGATTTGAGCTGCGATTTGGACTGGGTTTTGTAGCCCTCATCACCTACAAGCTACCATGTAAGTTTGGTGATCTAATTTCATTTGTGCTTGGAGAATTTTGGATGTGAAATTTGTGTGAACATTCGGTTTTTCATGAAATTGACATGGTTAGAATGAGAATTGGCCTTCGATGCAGTTGTGAAAGTTGCTCAGTGGGTAATTTTGCATGGAATGGTGGTTGCTCCGCCGGGAAAATTTCAGGTTGGTGGTGGCGGTCAACGGTCAACTTTGACTTTTTGGGGTTTTTGACAAGTTGCATGTCATTTCACTCGAAATCGCGCCCCGATCACAGTGGGGAGGTTCGTTTCTCGATTTGAGCATCCGAAAGTACAGCGAGGTATTGAGGTGTAAATATCAGATTTTCGACGATTCGTCGACATTGAATTACGTGTTTCCGAGAACGGTGGTTTCTCGTGATTTGTTTTGAATTGTCGATTTATGATTTTAAGAAATGGATTTTGTGATTATTCAGGGGTTCGTGATCGTTTGTTTGGCGATGGACTTTCTGCCGGATCACGGGTTAACGCGAACTGCGTTACGCTAGTCTGTGAGTAGACATTTCTTTTCACGGATTGTTTGCGAGTCTTTATATACGTTTTATGAACTTAAGCATGCATATGAGATTTTGGTTTACATGAGCATGTGTTATACGATTATGCCTATACCAGTATATATATTACGTATATACACTTATATGTTGTTATGTGTCCACGAGTGGCCCCGTGAGATTTTTATGCATGCTCTGTACGCGTGAGGAGTTAGAGTCTCCCTCGTGTTTGTATGCGTGAGGAGTTAGAGTCTCCCTTGTGCTTGTATGCGTGAGGAGTTAGAGTCTTCCTAGTGTACCCGGACGCGTAAGGAGTTAGAGTCTCCCTCGTGTACCATTTCTTTATTTATACATTCGACTCGCATATGTTTTGATAACATATATATTATGTGGTGAAAGACATTTATTTTCGTCCACTCACTCTAACAGTATTCATGTCTTTCCCCTGGGCTTTTCGGTTTCCGTCTCCAGTTTGCAGTTCAGATTCTGGTGTCGCACGTCGTGGTCAGAGGCATAGTGCTCGAGCTACCTTGTTTCTTCCAGTAGGTTTATTGTTCTACCTACTGTGGTATACGTATATGATTATACATTAGAGGTCGCTCTGAGTATTCTGTTGTATATTTTTGAAAGGACCCAACCCCGATTTAGCTCACTAAACCGGAATCGAACCCCTTCGAAAACACGAACCAACAAAAACCGTAGAAATTTTGGCAGAGTTTCGTTACTAACGTGGAATTACCATTACCTGCACGCGGAAAATACACTTCATCCTATGCCATAAAAAGCAAACCGTGGGCACCAATCCCATCCGGATTTCTCAATATATCAACAATAACGTAAAGTAGTAAATATATATGTACTTTACTGAAAATCCGGAGTAAAATCGTATAACATATACAATAGGAAGCTCAGAGCGACTTCTAATACATAATCATATACGCATACCACAGTAGGTAGAACAATAAACCTACTGGAAGCAACAAGGTAGCTCGAGTACTATGCCTCCGACCACGACGTGCGACACCAGAGCCTGTACTGCAAACTAGGCACGGAAACCAAAAAGCCCAAGGAAAAGACAATAAACACGTTAGAGTGAGTGGACGAAAATAAATGTCTTTCACCAAGTATATATATAATATAAAACATATGCGAGTCCAAATGCATAAGTGAGAAATGGTACACGAGGGAGACTCTAACTCCTTACGCGTCCGAGTACACGTGGGAGACTCTAACTCCTCACGCGGACGGAGCATGCAACATAAAAATCGTGGAATCACTCATGGACTACCACGCGATAGCACAGTCTGAATCACGGGATCCCAGACCCACACGTGATTCCTAGCCAGAAAGGCCTCGGGTCAGGATATCTGTTCCCCCCGGAGCGTACTCGGGGATCAGCCGAGAAGCCAAGGTGTATCGATACAACAACATATACTGAGACTGTACTCTGTGTAAACCAAATCATAAATCTTTTCTATGCACATGCTTAAAACATAATATATACACACGTATACTCGTATACCTATATTCGTATATGCATTATCGTAAAAACACATGCTCGTAAAACCATAAGCCATCTGCATGCTCAAGTTCGTAAATCATAAATAAAAGACTCGCAATCAATCCGTGAAAATAAATTGTCCACTCACAGACTAGCGTAACGCGTATCGCGTTAACCCGTGATCCGGCGGAATGTCCCACGCCAAACAAATGATCACGAACACCTGAATATTCACAAAATTCAATACTCAAAGTCATAATCCGACAATTCAAATCAAATCACGAGAAACCACCGTTCTCGGAAACACATAATTCGAAGTCGACGAATCGTCAAAAATCCGTATATGTACACCTCAATACCTCGCTATATGTTCGGACGCTCAATTCGAAAAACGAATCTCCCCACTGCGATCGGGGCGCGATTTCGAGTCAAATGACATGCAATTCGTCGAAAACTACTCCGGGCGAAAAATCGCCGCCGTCGCCGGAAAATCCAACCTGCCCAGAAAATTTCATGCTACACATGGTTTCAAAGATCTCGACGATTCCAACAACTTTCCAGTTATAAGTTAAGGCCAATTTTGACCGGAAAACCTCCAAAAATCAACTCAAAGTTCCAAACCCTTACCGGAATTTCAATTCAACGGATCTCTCTCCTCCGGCCACGGCAACCCTCAAGACCACTTGGAAAAGCTTCCTTAGGTCAAGACTAACAAAACCCCTCAAGGTAGAGCCACCAACTCGGCTTCCACGCCGCCACCCGAACACCACAAAACTCGCCGGAATTTCACTAATTTTGCCGAGCCATAACTTCCTCCTCCGGCCACCTCACGGGACGATCAACGTACCCAATTGAAGAGGAGCTCGAGCCCAACAAGTTTCGTGAAGGAACCATACCCAAATATGGCCGGAATCGGCCGTAATTTCGGCGAACAAAATCGGCAACCCAAGGCACCCAAAACGGGTCGACCTACTTTGGTCAATCCAGTCAACATACCAAAATGGAAAGTGGGCTTTCCCAAATGGGAAACTTGCTATTTATAGGCCTTCCCAAAATGGAAACCACATAATTCATCTTTCGGCAAACTTCAAATACCCATAACTTTCTCGTCGTAATTCCGATTCCGATAATTCTCGCGGTCACAAACTCGACTCGACATGTTCTTTAATAATCACCCGAAGTCAAACACCTCGACCAAACGAATAAAAAGTCAACTGTTCAAACCAACACATTTAAATTGACTAAACAATTAACAAACGGAAATATTCGCAACTAAATCTGCGTAACTCAAAACAATGCTTTGGAAATTCCTACAAGCTCGAAATTAAATTCTGAACAACTTCCGTGAAGAAGCCGAAACCAAATTCTTGACCGGTAATTTAGTCGTTAAGTAGCTCGCCATTATAATCCGATTATGCCGAAACTTTAAATATTCATAATTAATTCCTCGGTCTTGCAAATAACGATCCGGAACCGCTCATGAACTCGTAGTCACACGTACAACGACTCTCGAGAAGAGACCTGGCTCCAATTCTCGGCCAGCAATTTAGTAGTTAAGAAACCAGGCGAGTAAATCCATTATCGGAAATCTGCTATTAACTCATAATCTGTCGGACCCATCTGATGACACTGCTCAATCTGTTTCGGGTCGTCACAAATCCACCCCCCTTAAAAAAATTTCGACCTCAAAATTTCTGAGTCTGCCGACAAAAGTAGGAGCACTGCCTCTGTATACTGCTCAACTCACCAATGATAACCTCAACTGCATGACACTGATAACAAACTCCATAACAGGAGATAGCTCCATGCTGGAATCCATGTACCCTCAAATCATAAATCTGAACTGGCTCCACACAATAGCGAAGTGATCCTGCATAAGGAACAAATAGGGTACAAAACACACATCAACCTAAAATGTAGTTCCGCCACACAGAACACAGCACAACACACAACAGCCAACACTATAGGCGATGCCGAACTATTCGGCACAAAACACACTCGCCTATGCCCACATACGGATCAAAACCACGGGGCAAATCACAACTCAGTTCACACACATCAACAATACTCATACACTTATAACAACATAGCTCAAACATCAAACTCAAACAATTATCAACCCATTTCCTCTAATCTGACAGTCTGTGGTAACACATTCCACCAACATCAGAATCAAACACCAACTCAAACTCAACCAAACTCGCTCTAACACAAGGAAGTATAACATCGTCCCTCAAGACGACATCAAGCAATGCCAATATCACAGTGGTCAACAAACTGGTACTGCAAGCCATCTCGAACAGCTAAAACTGCTTATCCTGAATCCTCCGGAACTGCAACACCGAGGTCCACAATATGCCCTCCACGGTCTGAATAGTCCTCAAAGATCGCCCGCCAATCCGAGGATAAGAACTGACACTAACTTGTAATCTGGTCCCCAATGCTCGTTGCAACTCATTAACACACAGTCGTAGCTGATTACCTCGATCAGCAAACTGGGACACAGGTACATCACATAGATAGACAATCACCATCAAAGACAGCCATGCTAACCTGCCACTAAAATCATCTCCGCATGTACAAGGGAATGTACTGAGTTCATCAAATAGTCCACCATGTCCTGACAACCGGTATCACAAACCAAAGTGCGTACAAACACACACAATCACAGCAGCAAACGCCACGTCTAACCGGAAAGCTCAAATGGCTGTCACATCTCGGCAAATCACTGCCTCCTAGCCGTCGCCAGTCGACAAATGTGGCATCTGCATACTCAAACTGCTACATTGCTCTGCGGATTATGCTACAAGTAGTAAACTCGAAGTATCTGATACATCTCCGTACCACTAGCGCCAAACGCGCGCAAAACCACGAGCCTCAACATCATCACACTCGAACTCAGCTCCCATAGCCACACTCCGCTAAAACAGAAACTCGAGCCATACACACACATGAAACCCTAAAGCTCCTGATTTCGTCTGAATGCATCAGCAACATCATCCCAGATAGATGATCAAAGTACAACCTCTAGCCTTCTCGAACAACTCAAAGGTGCAGCCATAGTCATGAGTCGACCTCATCCATCTACACTGCATCAAGCCCAAATCTGGCCGAAAATGCAAGTGGAGGAAACTCAAATAATCAGTGAACATCCTACACTGCGCTGCACACCATAACAGTAGTGTCTCGAACTCTCCGATGCTAACATAAAAACATCTACACCCAAATCATACACAGGGTATGTAGCTTCAGAAAGTTCCACTGCCTGGAACAATGAGCCACCGCTCTGCTACACAGCATCAATACACAACCAAATCCACATCTCGATGCATCGCCATAACCCACGAACTCGTCGCGGTCGTCAGATAAGGTCAAAACCGAAGCAACAGTCAACCATCCTACAGGAGTAAGTAACTCTCCTCGCGTGCATCGAACACTCGAACTTGACGCCTTCTTCGTCAATCCGAAAAGTGAAGTGGCAATCCAGGAAAATCCTGCACAAGCCGTCTGTACAAGCCTGTTAAACCCAAGAGACTCTAGATCTCCAGTACAAGGGTAGGTCAATCCCCAAATCAACACGGCTTCTAACTGGTCAGGATCCATGCCAACTCCCTCGGCTAGCATCACACAGCTCAAAGTCGTCACGCTAATCGGCCAAACTCACACTGGCAGAATTTCGCAACAGCTAATCGTCTCGCGAAGTTCGCGAAACCACTTGCAACCGCTTCAGGTACTGGCTCACACTCCTGGAGTACATCAGGATATTGCCAACGAATATGACCGCAAACTCGTCCAGAAACCGTCTGAACACCTGGTCCATCAAGTCCACAAGATCAACGGGCATTGGTCAACCAAACAGCGTGACCAAAAACTCGTAATGCCTGCACCATAATCCGAAAGCTGTCCAAACCACATCTGACACATCGATCCTCAACTGATGGTATCCGAATCCGAAATCAATCTCCGACATGACTGAAGTTCTCGCGAGCTGAACAAACCACTCGCCAGTTCGAAGCGAAGGATACTCACTCTCCTCTGAAGCAAATCAAGCTTCCGGTAGTCAATGCACCACCACGTCGAATCATCCAACAACCACACAAACAATGCAGGAGCAGACCACGCAAATATGCGGGGTCGCATGAAATCTCCTGAAATCTCCTCCAGCAACTCCTGGAGTCGAAACTATAGCTCCATCAGCTCCGCTGGCTTCGAACAACAAGATGCTGGTAAAATGAGTCCAGCGCCTGGTATAAACTCAATGGTGTAATCAGTCTCCCGAACTGGAGGAACACCTGGTAACTCCTCCAGAGCACGCCTGGTATAAACTCAATGTCGCCAATGTCGGCCACAGCAACCACAGTATCAGCAACATGAGCCAAGCAACAACACAACCCGTCTCCATCATCCGCTCGACCATCACCGGGAAACAGCATCTCGGGGAAATATGGTCGTTGAAACACAACCTCCTTCTCGAGGTACTCGATCACAGCCAAATGCATCGTCAGTAAGTCCATACCCAAAGTCACACTAATACCACAATGTCCAGCTATAACAGATCCGCGGCTAACCCATATCCTCCAACAAGGATCTCGCGACCTCCGGATGGATACGACACTCTCCAAGACCTCGGAAGTGGAGATGCAGGTACAATAGCCATGGATATCAAACAACTGTAACCTCGGAGAAAAGTCTGTCCTTAAACAAGGTCATGGCACGAACTCCAACATGCCTAACTAGTCGCCCACGTCAATTGCGACTAGCTGAATAACTCGTCAAAAGGGTACATTGATCAGACTGCAGGAACAACATGAGGATCTCCTCGTGAACTCTGAGCTGCCGAACCGCTAAAACAGCTGGCTGAGGCCGATCCCTTGTAACGTGACCCTCCTGGTCACCGAAACAGCAACTGAAGGTGCTCCACGAACACAAGTCACCGCAACACCTGCTGCGTGAAAGGATCACCAACGATCACCCGAACACATGCCACAGGAGCAAGGCCGCTACTCTGTGACCTCCGCCATCACCAACGGATCCTCTGCTTGATCTGATGACCCTCAACAATATCGAAAAGACCACAGCCTGATGAAGTCACTGATCCCGGGGTGTCAGAACTCAATCTCATCAAAATCTCGACTAAGTCCATTTTCCTCAAACCATCACATCTAAAACCGCGTACGTCTTTCCTTCTCAGTTGCCTCGCCACTGTGTGCAGCACACTAAGCTCCTCACGGATAACTCGAGGCATAACAATCAGACTCTCTCTGATGCTCAGGTTCAAACTCATCTCGAACCTCGTGCATAGCTCCCTCTAAGCCACATAACACGTGCAAACAGGGACAAACATATAAACAATGCATCTCAGCCTCAGGTGGGTAAACACTCCTCAGTCGAATGCTGGGTAGCCTGATAAAACCATTACCATATAAACAACACCCTGAATGTAGGCCATGGAGTCACAACCAGAATTCACACAATAATAGCCCACCAAATACAACAATCTGAATCAGGCAAACATCACTGCCATAATTCACAGGTCTGAGGCAACATATAGATGCTCATATACACATCCCCAGGCCAACCGTGCCATACAATTCTCTGAACTCGGAATACTCATCTAAATCCACTGTTCTCTAGCAAATCGCGCGTCGATTGATCCTCAACAGGATCCACAACCGAAACGACACGGAAAGCACGTCAGGAGGCATCCTAATGAATACAATATCGTTCACAACAAGTGGAATGTAATCATGGAACTTCAAATATTTGAAAGCATACAACACCCGGAATTTGATGATTATCCGCCGGCCGGTCGGGTCACCATTCCAGACATGCTGTACATTCTCAAATATCCTTAGTAAACACGACTACCAAAGTCTACAAAATCTGATAACCTAATGCTCTGATACCAAGCTGAAAGGACCCAACCCCGATTTAGCTCTCTAAATCGGAATCGAACCCCTTCGAAAACACGAACCAACAAAAACCGTAGAAATTTTGGCAGAGTTTCGTTACTAACGTGGAATTACCATTACCTCGACGCGGAAAATACACTTCATCCTATGCCACAAAAAGCAAACCGTGGGCACCAATCCCATCCGGATTTCTCAATATATCAACAATAACGTAAAGTAGTAAATATATATGTACTTTACTGAAAATCCGGAGTAAAATCGTATAACATATACAATAGGAAGCTCAGAGCGACTTCTAATACATAATCATATACGCATACCACAGTAGGTAGAACAATAAACCTACTGGAAGCAACAAGGTAGCTCAAGTACTATGCCTCCAACCATGACGTGCGACACCAGAGCCTGTACTGCAAACTGGACACGAAAACCGAAAAGCCCAGGAGAAAGACAATAAACATATTAGAGTGAGTGGACGAAAATAAATGTCTTTCACCAAGTATATATATAATATAAAACATATGCGAGTCCAAATGCATAAGTGAGAAATGGTACACGAGGGAGACTCTAACTCCTTACGCGTCCGAGTACACGAGGGAGACTCTAACTTCTCACGCGTACGGAGCATGCAACATAAAAATCGCGGAATCACTCATGGACTACCACGCGATAGCACAGTCTGAATCACGGGATCCCAGACCCACACGTGATTCCTAGCGAGAAAGGTCTCGGGTCAGGATATCTGTCCCCCCCGGAGCGTACTCGGGGATCAGCCGAGAAGCCAAGGTGTATCGATACAACAACATATACTGAGACTATACTCTGTGTAAACCAAATCATAAATCTTTTCTATGCACATGCTTAAAAAATAATATATACACACGTATACTCGTATACGTATATTCGTATATGCAATATCGTAAAAACACATGCTCGTAAAACCATAATCCATCTGCATGCTCAAGTTCGTAAATCATAAATAAAAGACTCGCAATCAATCCGTGAAAATAAATTGTCCACTCACAGACTAGCGTAACGCGTATCGCGTTAACCCGTGATCCGGCGGAATGTCCCTCGCCAAACAAATGATCACGAACACCTGAATATTCACAAAATCCAATACTCAAAGTCATAATCCGACAATTCAAATCAAATCACGAGAAACCACCGTTCTCGGAAACACATAATTCGAAGTCGACGAATCGTCGAAAATCCGTATATGTACACCTCAATACCTCACTATACGTTCGAACTCTCAATTCGAAAAACGAACCTCCCCACTGCGATCGGGGCGCGATTTCGAGTCAAATGACATGCAATTCGTTGAAAACTACTCCGGGCGAAAAATCGCCGCCGCCGTCGGAAAATCCAAACCTGCCCAGAAAATTTTGTGCTATAAATGGTTTCAAAGATCTCGACGATTCCAACAACTTTCCAGTTATAAGTTAAGGCCAATTTTGACCGGAAAACCTCCAAAAATCAACTCAAAGTTCCAAACCCTTACCGGAATTTCAATTCAACGGATCTCTCTCCTCCGGCCACGGCAACCCTCAAGACCACTTGGAAAAGCTTCCTTAGGTTAAGGCTAACAAAACCCCTTAAGGTAGAGCCACCAACTCGGCCTCCACGCCGCCACCCGAACACCACAAAACTCGCCAGAATTTCACTAATTTTGCCGAGCCATAACTTCCTCCTCCGGCCACCTCATGGGACGATCAACCTACCCAATTGAAGAGGAGCTCGAGCCCAACAAGTTTCGTGAAGGAACCTTACCCAAATATGGCCGGAATCGGCCTCAATTTCGGCGAACAAAATCGGCAACCCAAGGCACCCAAAACGGGTCGACCCACTTTGGTCAACCCAGTCAACAGACCAAAATGGAAAGTGGACTTTCCCAAATGGGAAACTTGCTATTTATAGGCCTTCCCAAAATGGAAACCACATAATTCACCTTTCGGCAAACTTCAAATACCCATAACTTTCTCGTCGTAATTTCGATTCCGATAATTCTCGCGGTCACAAACTCGACTCGACATGTTCTTTAATAATCACCCGAAGTCAAACACCTCGACCAAACGAATAAAAATTCAACTGTTCAAACCAACACATTTAAATTGACTAAACAATTAACAAACGGAAATATTCGCAACTAAATCTTCGTAACTCAAAACAATGCTCTGGAAGTTCCCACCAGCTCGAAATTAAATTCTGAACAACTTCCGTGAAGAAGCCGAAACTAAATTCTCGACCGGTAATTTAGTCGTTAAGTAGCTCGCCATTATAATCTGATTATGCCGAAACTTCAAATATTCATAATTAATTCCTCGGTCATGCAAATAACGATCCGGAACCGCTCATGAACTCGTAATCACACGTACAACGACTCTTGAGAAGAGACCCAGCTCCAATTCTCGGCCAGCAATTTAGTAGTTAAGAAACCAGGAGAGTAAATCCATTATCGGAAATCTGCTATTAACTCATAATCTGTCGGACCCAGCTGATGACACTGCTCAATCTATTTCGGGTCGTCACAATTTTATACGATTTTTCGCCCACGGTTATATTTATTATTTTACATTATTTTTGATATATTGAGAAATCCGGATGGGATTGGTGCCCACGGTTTGATTTTTGTGGCATAGGATGAAGTGTATTTTCCGCGTGCAGGTAATGGTAATTCCACGTTAGTAATGAGTCTCTGCCGAAATTTTGTTGGTTTTTGTTGGTTCGTGTTTTCGAAGGGGTTCGATTCTGGTTTAGGCGACTAAATCGGGGTTGGGTCCTTTCAGTGTATGTCTCAAACTCTGGCTTAGTAAAAGCCATTGTTGAGAGCTTGATTGGGCCTTACTCTTTTGAAGCTTGCGGGGTTTTAGAACTTTGTTTGTTGATAAATCAATGGCACCCACTTGCTCACAATCAGAGTCCGACTCTTGATCGTCTACACCTTCAATATAAGCCATTGTCTTTGGCTTTAACCTATCATAGGTTCTGTTATTGTACGTCCCCTTGGATGCATTCCTTCTGTTGTCTCTTTCCTGCATGTTACTATGAGCCTTAGTTACAGCCGTGATGAACTTATTCAAGGAGAAATACTTGCTGTTTAAGAATAGCTGGTGGAACGTGTCCTCCAAACCATTCTTGGCCATCTCGACCACCTCCTCCTTACTCAGAGGGGTCTTGCATAGATTATATTCTGACCAAAAACGGTGCAGGAAGGTAACCGGGCATTCTGTCATCGATTGGCTCAAGGAAGCCAGCTTTCCTACGCTGGTTTCTGGTCTTGCTGTTCCGAAGTGATCTATGAATAAGGCCTCCATATCCTTCCATTCACTGACCGAGCCTTTCTCTATTCCTGTACCATACAAGGGCTGATCCTGACAACGATGATCCAAAGACTCTTAACTTGAGCCACTCATCTTCGGCAAATTGCCCTAATTGTAGAGTAAAATAGGCCAGGTGTGTTGCCACGTTTGCATCGTCGTCGCCAGAGAAAGTTTGGAAGCTCTGGTGCTTGTAGAATTTTGGCCACCACCACGCATTAGGATCGTCTTTCACCATCGGAGGAAACGGTGTCTCGTAGGTTTCATGCATCTTGGATAAGTGTATGTTACAATCGTCTAGGAACCTATTTAACCGTTGCTCCCAAGCAAGAGGAAAGGACTCCGCTTGTCTAGTTTTCCTGGCCAAGTCCGATACGGATTTGGTTAGAGACGCTATGTCTCTATCTACCCTTTGTGATAGAGTCGCCGCATACCGGCAGTATTCCTCCAAACCTTTTTCCAATTGCTGAAGGATATCTATCCGTAGCCTATCTTGACCTTCCATCAAACTAGTTACATGGGCTCTCATGGCCTCTCTCTCCTCTCTATCATGATTTAAGTCCACCCGCATCGATTGGATTCCAGCTGCCGCTGCATATATTAAATTGCTCTGGGTGGTGAGAAGAGCTGCCTGTTGCTCGATCCTTTCCTCGAGGGCCAAATGGTAATTAGCCTGGTGGCTATCACGCCTAGCCACGTAAGCCAAGTATTATTCGAACGTAAGTTCTGCTATTTCCGCTGCATTCAAAGATTTGAACGTCATGGTGTCAAAATTGTTAGCGAAAGTAACTTCAACCGCTTGATTGCTCAATGAACGACACTGACTAGATGTATGTTCATGGTAAGCCGGTTATGGATGTTTGCGACACTGAGGGTAGATCCTTCGATAAGGATCTCCAATTGTCGCTTAGAGATGCTAAGAGATAGGTCCCATTGGGTGTGCCAAAAAGTTCGATGCAAAAATATCTCTCGCGGAGAGGTCCTTCTCGCGAAGCAGTCTCTTTTATGATTTCGGATGTTTTAACCGCGTGAACCAGTTTCATCTGCTTCTGCTTCGTATGCTGGCGTGCCACCGTCTTTCAACGGAATATGGACTGTTTACAGCCGCCTGACTTCTGATATAAGCGTTTAGAATGGGGAGAGCACCAACCCCACTCGAATAGGTCCTTGCTGCCTAGCGTCCTAGGACTTGATATGTGAATCTCTAGCTTAGTCTTTGAAATCGATACTCCACACGCCCTTATCCGTGCAAAGCAGAGCAATCTCGCTGACAGAGTGTTGAGAACACTGCTTCCTTCGTGTGCCCGAACTCTCACCCTTATGTGACAAGCTCTTCGACCATCTGGTTGCAAAGAAGATAGAAATCTCGAAGACGAGACGTCTGTCTAGGTGTACTTGCGTATAGCAAATGTATGTATTTGATCGGGGACCTTTTCCACAAAGCTCTTACTCTCCTTATATACTCGCTTAAACAACAATCATTCATTCTGTTTCAAACTCCTTCCGCTCTTGTAATCACAGTCTGAATCTAACACCAGCATACGTGTTGTAATCCTCATAGATCTTCTAATACTATCATAACTCCTCTAAGAAGTCTATCTAAAATAGAATAAGCTATTATAGAATCCAAGCCGCGTGGAACCGGCTAATTAATAAGACATAGTTCTTAATAGAACTCAAAGCCTGCTCCTGGTGAACTCTCGCCAAGAGTTGTTCTCACTTAACCCTTCGCCAAGCATCTATAATATAGTCGGCCGCTCGCGAAGACCTCGGCCATCCAAGCCCAAAATGAAATACTTTATTTTAGGCCCAAACAACTACATAAATATACCATAGTAGGCAAACCAAGAAACTTACTCGAAAAGCAAGGTAGCTCGAACACTAAGCCTCCGACTGCAACGTGCCACACCAGAATCCGAACTGCAAACTGGGCACGGAAACCTAAAAGCCCAGGGGAAAGGCAAATCAAATTGTTAGAGTGAGTGGACGAAAATAAACATATGCCTTTCACCATTTATATATATCATAAAACAAAGCGAGTTCGGAAAATAAATGAAGGTGTCAGGCGAATCTCTCAAGCCCGACGGTCAGGCGAATCTCTCAAGCCCGACGGTGATAGACTAGGCGAATCTCTCAAGCCTCGTGGGCACATCAAGGGAATCTCTCAACCCTGGATCTGGACTACAGGTGATCAGCCGAGTATCCAATGCATCGTTGCTAAGTAAATGCCATCACCATATAAAATTGAAAGGACCTAACCCCGATTTAGTTTCCTAAACCGGAATCAAACCCTTTCTGAAAACGTGAACCAACAAAAACCATCAAAATTTCTGCAGAGTAACGCTACTAACACGGAATTGCCATTATCTGCACCCGAAAAATAACACTTCATCCTATGCCACAAAAATCAAACCGTAAGCACCAATCCCATCTGGATTTCTCAATATATCAACAATAATGTAAAGTAGTAAATATAACTATACTTTACAGAAATCCGGGGAAAATCGTATAGAAGTATACATCAGAATACTCAGAGCGACTTCTAGTATATATATACAAATAGTAGGCCAAACTAAGAACCTACCATAAAAGAAACATCGCTCGAATACTATGCCTCCGACCACGACGTGCGACACCAGAATCTGAACTGCAAACTAGGCACGGAAACCGAAAAGCCCAGGGGAAAGACATGAAAACTGTTAGAGTGAGTGGACGAAAATAAATGTCTTTCGCCAAATAATATATATTATAAAAACATATGCGAGTCAAATGTATAAAAATTAAATGGTACACGAGGGAGACTCTAACTCCTCACGCGTACAGAGCATGCATGAAAAATCTCACGGGGTCGCTCGTAGACACATCCTTGCTAGTACAGTCCAAATCACGGGATCCCAGACCTACACGTGATTCTAGCCAGAAATGCCTCAGGTCAGGATATCTGTATCCACCCGGAACTACATCGGCACAAGAAACAGTTCCCCCTGGTAGGCACCCTCGGGGATCAGCCGGGATGCGAGTGTATCGATACAACAACGTATTCTAAGACTATACTCTGTGTAAACCAAATCATAAACAGTTCGATGCAAATGCATAAGGTAATATTAAATGTATATACGTAATGTATAATGGTATAAGCATAATCGTATAACACATGCTCATATAAATCGAAATCTCGTGTATAAAGACTCGCAATCATTCCGTGAAAAGAAATTGTCCACTCACAGGTGAGCGTAACGTAGTTCGCGTTAATCCCGTGATCCGGCGGAAAATCCCTCGCTAAACAAACGATCACTAACTGAAAGGACCCAATCTCGATTCAGTTACCTAAACCGGAACCAAACCCTTTCGAAAACACGAACCAACAAAAAATTTTCAAAATTTCGACAGAGTTTCGTTACTAACGTGGAATTGCATAAACCTGCACCCTGTAAACAACACTTCGTCCTATGCCACAAAAGCCAAACCGTGGGCACCAATCCCATCCGGATTTCTCAACATCAATATAATCAATAACAGTAACAAACTGTACTATATATATATATATGTATATCCGAGAAAATCCGTATAAACAAGTATAAGAATGTATCAGAGCGACCTCTAAAGTAAAATATATACAATATACACATCAGTAGGCGAAACAAGAACCTACTAGAAAGCACAGGTAACTCTGATCACTAGCCTCCAAACCGCGAAGTGAAAACACCAAACCTGAACTGCAACTGGGCACAGAAACCGAAAAGCCCAGGGGAAAGACAATAAACACGTTAGAGTGAGTGGACGAAAATAAATGTCTTTCACCAATTAATATATACGTATAAAATCATATGCGAGTCAAATGCATGAAAATCAAATGGTACGTGAGGAGACGCTGACTACCACTCACGTACAGAGCATGCAACGTAAAACATATCGCGGAGACTTTCGTGGGCTTCCACGCGATAGCACAGTCTGAATCACGGGATCACAGACCCACACGTGATCCTAGCCAGAAAGGCCTCGGGTCAGGATATCTGTCCCCCCCCGGAGCGTACTCGGGGATCAGCCGAGAAGCCAATGTGTAAACCAAATCATAAATCTTTTCTATGCACATGCTTAAAACATAATATGTACATATGTATAATCGTATACGTATATTCATATATGCATAATCGTAAAACACATGCTCGTAAAATCATAATCAATCCGCATGCTCAAGTTTGTAAATCATAAGTAAAAGACTCACAATTCAATCCGTGAAAATAAATTGTCCACTCACAGACTCGCGTAACGCGCACTCGCGCTAAACTCGTGGTCCGGCGGAAGATCCCTCGCCTGAAGCACGATCATGATCCAGATCTCGATCTCGATTTCCTGAATATTCACAAAAACATAACTGATCATTACCATAGTCCACAACACTATACTGATGCACGGAAACCAACTGTTCCCGGAAATATGAAATGTGGTACAAAATGAAATACGGAAATCCCGAAATCCCCACTCGAAACCTCGACTGAAAATCGGCTAATCAAATTGACCCAAAAACCTCTGGACGACGATCAGGGCGCGATTACGAGAAAAATGACATTAAAAACGTCGAAATTTGAAAAGTTGACTTTTCTCGCCGGAGCACCGCCGTTGACCACCGTTGACCGCCGCCACCGCCGGCGGCGCGCCGTCAACGGTGAAATCCCATGGCGACACCTTCCAGATTTCAAGGTCTCCTCATTTCGAATCACTTTCTCTTTTACCCCGAAGGCCAATTCACAACGGAACCACCTCAATTCCTCAAAACCCGATCGGAAATTCCAAACCGAAACCCTAATCGGGTTCACCCCAAAACCTCATCTCGTCCAAAACTAATGATTCAGATAGCATCAGTGAGGTGTGGGGAGCAAAACCCCCAACAGCCCCACCACCAACACTCGTCGGAACCATCGCCATCGTCACCGTCGAACACCGACGATTCAACCCAATTCGGGTGCCCCGAAATCCTCATCAATTGAAAGGACCCAACCCCGATTTAGCTCCCTAAATCGGAATCAAACCCTTTCGAAAACACGAACCAACAAAAACTTTTCGAAATTTGGGCAGAGTTTCGTTACTAACGTTGAATTACCATTACCTGCACGCGGAAAATACACTTCATCCTATGCCACAAAAAGCAAACCGTGGGCACCAATCCCATCCGGATTTCTCAATATATCAACAGTAAAGTAAACAATACATATAATAATACTTTTTTGAAATCCGGGTTTAAAATCGTATACATACTCAACAGGAAGCTCAGAGCGACTTCTAATACATAATCATATACGTATACCACATTAGGTAGAACAATAAACCTACTGGAAGAAACAAAGTAGCTCGAGCACTATGCCTCCGACCACGACGTGCGACATCAGAGCCTCAACTGCAAACTGGGCACGGAAACCGAAAAGCCCAGGGGAAAGGCAAATAAAAACGTTAGAGTGAGTGGACGAAAACAATATATGCCTTTCACCAGTTATACACATAATCAATGTAAAACAATGCGAGTTCGGAAAACAACACATATAAATATATACGGAGGTTGTCGGGCGACCTCTCAAACCCGACGTCAGGTGAATCGCTCAAACCTGACAGTGATAGGCCAGGGGACCTCTCAACCCTGGCGGCATACAGGGGACCTCTCAACCCTGCCCAGAGGACCTCTCAACTCTGGTGGACTACCGGTGATCAGCCGAGTAGTCAAGCATCGATGCAGTAATGCCATCACATATAAATATAAACAATACCTCCAAAAACATCATATAACTCAATCATCGTATAATTTAAATACGGAAAATCATAAAATCCACGAACTCGCAAATCAACTGTGAAAATATAAACTTGTCCACTCACAGTCTGGCGTAACGTGTATCGCGTTAACCCGTGATCCGGCGGAAAGTCCCTCGCCAAACGAACGATCACGAAACCCCTGAATACTCACAAAGTTCATTATTCAAAATCATAATCCGACAATACAAATCAAACCACGAGAAACCACCGTTCTCAGAAACAGATAAATCAACGTTGACGAATCGTCGAAAAATCCGTATATACCACTTCAATACTTCGCTTTACGTTCGGACGCTCAACTCGAAAAACGAACCTTCCCACTGCGATCGGGGCGCGATTTCGAGTCAAATGACATGCGACTTGTCGAAAGTCAAAAAGTCAACTCGTTGACCGTTGACCGCCATTGACCGCCGTCCACGGCGGCGCCACTGTTGACCGGAGAATTTCACGGCGGAGCTACCCTTGTTCCACTCCAAATCACCCACTGAGCAATTTTGTCAACTACAACAAAGGCCAATTCTCACTCTAACTCATCCAATTTCATGATAAACCGAAATGAAACACAAAATTCAAACCCAAAATTCTCCATGCTCAAATCAAATTAGAACAACATGTTTATATGGTTAGAATCACCTTGAAGAGAGCTACAAAACCCAGTCCATGATTGAGTTCAACTCGGCCGAAATCACAAACCACCATTAAACGCCAAAACTTCAAAACTTGGTTCAAGCTTTCTCTCTCCACCGTCCACCTCGCCGTGAACGGTGGCCGGGGATAGACTCGGGGCAACAAGGCGAAGGGAACGAGGTAAGGAGCAAGCCACGGGGTGGCCGGAATCCCCACGCCGCCGGCGAGCACCGAGAGCCGTCGTGCTCTCTCTCTCCTCCACCTCGGTCAACCCGTGTTGACCAAGTCAACTATTTAATTTCAGGTTTGACTTTCCCAAAGGGGAAAGTCCACTATTTAAAGCTTTCCCAAAATGGAAATTCATACTTATCCACTTCGACGAACTTGAAACGCACGTAACTTTCTCGTCGTAATTCCGATCCCGATAATTCTCGCGGCCACAAACACGTCTCGACGTACTCTTCAATAATCACCCAAAGTCAAACTTATTGGCCAAACGGATAAAAAGTCAACCCTTCGAACGAACACACAATTAAATCAACCAAACAAACAACAATCGGCAAAATTCGTAACTAATTCCTCGTAACTCCAAATCATGCTCCGGAAGTTCCCACGAACTCGAAATTAAATTCTGAACAACTTCGGTGAAGAAGCCGAGACCAAATTCTCGTCCGATAATTTAGTCGTTAAGTAGCCCACCATTTAAATCTGAACTTCAAATATTCATAACTAATTCTTCGGTCGTCCAAATAACGATCCGGAACCGCCCAGGAACTCGTAATTACATATAGAACGACTCTAGAGAAGAGACCTAGCTCCAATTCTCGGCCAATAATTTAGTCGTTAAGAAGCTCGGCGATTAAAA
Source organism: Geum urbanum (assembly GCA_946800695.1). Taxonomy (NCBI): domain Eukaryota; kingdom Viridiplantae; phylum Streptophyta; class Magnoliopsida; order Rosales; family Rosaceae; genus Geum; species Geum urbanum. The sequence goes on along the minus strand of OX327008.1, from coordinate 11,771,642 downwards.
CAACTGTCGCAACTCTGCGACTACGCCGTAGCACACGAATATATCATACGACTGATTCTGGTCCGGGTCGTCACAAATCCACCCCCCTTAGAAAAATTTCGACCTCGAAATTTCTGAGTCTGTCGGCTACAAGGTAGGAGCACTGCCTCTGCATACTGCTCAACTCACCAACGGCAATCTCAACTGAACAACTCTGATCACAAACTCCACAATAGGAGATAGCTCCGAACTAAAATCCTTGTACCCATAAATCACAAATCTTAACTGGCTCCACACAAGCGCGAAGTGTTCCCACATAAGGAACAGACAGGGTACACAATGCAAAACCAACCTGAAACACAGTTCCGCCTCACGGAACACAACACACATAAAAACCAACACTATAGGCGATGCCGAACCATACGGTATAACACAAACTCGCCAATGACCACAACTGGATCAAAACAATATGGCAAAGCACAACTCAGTTTACACACATCAACATAACTTACACACTCACATCAACATAGCTGAAGCATCGAACTCAAACAATTATCAACCCATTTTCGCTAATCTGACAGTCTGTGGTAACACACTCCACAAAATCGGAAACAAACATCAACTCAAATTCAAACCAAACTCACTCCAACAAAATGAAGTACAACATCGTTCCTCAAAACGACGTCAAACAATATCAAAATCACAGTGGACAACAACCTGGTACTACAAGCAATCTCGAACAGCTGAAACTGCTGGTCCCGAATCCTCCGGAACTGCAATACCGAGATCCACAACATGCCCTCCAAGGTCTGAATAGTCCTCAAAGATCGCTTGTCAATTCGAGGACAATAACCGGTACCAACTCGTAATCTGGTCCCCAATGCTCGCTGCAAAGCTCGCCAACACATAGTCGTAGCTGATTACCTCGATCGGCGAACTGGGACAAAATACACCACGTAGAGGGACAACCTCCATCAAACACAGCCATAACAGCCTGCCACTGAAATCGTCTTCGAAAGTACAAGGAACGTACTAAATTCATCAAACGATCCACAAAGACCTGACAACTGGTACTACAAACCAAAGTGCATACAAACACACACAATATCACAGCAGTAACCGCCACGTCTAACCGGAAATCACAAATGGATAACACATCTCAGCATGTCTCTGCCTCCTAGCCATCGCCAGTCGACGAATGTAGCATCAGTACACACATGCTGCTGCGCTCGCACAAGCTGCCATATCGCTCTTCATGTTGCGTCATGAGTAGTATCTCGAAATATCAGACACATTTCTGTACCACTAGTGCCAAACGCGCGCAAAACCACGAGCCTCAACATCATCACGCTCGAACTCAGCCTTCGTAGCTCATAACTCGGCTAATACGGAAACTCGAGCCACACATTCACGAAATACTGAAGCTCCTGACTCTCAACTGAATGTATCAGCATCAACATCATCCCAAACAGATGGTCAAAGTACGACCACTAGCCTTTCTCGAACAAGCTCAAAGGTGCAGTCCTTGTCGTGAGTCGACCCCATCCATCTACACTGCCTCAAGCCCAAATCTGGCCGAGAATGCAAGTGGATGAAACTCAGTGGTCAGTGTACATCCTACACCGCGCTGCATGCCATAGTAGTAGCGTCTCGAACTCACTGATGCTAACACAAAGACAGCTACACCCAAATCATACATAGGATATGTAGCTACACAAAGTTCCACTGCCTGGAATCATGAGCCACCGCTCTGCTACACAGCATCAGAGCACAACCAAATCCAAACCTCAATGCATCGCCAAAACCCACGAACTCGTCACGATTGTCAGGTAAGGTCAAAGCCGCAGTAACGGTCACCAACCTGCAGGAGTAAGCAACTCTCCTCGCTTGCATCGAACCACATGAATCTAACGCCTTCTTCGTCAATCCGGAAAGTATAGTGGCAATCCGGGAAAATCCTGCACAAAGCCGTCGGTAAAAGCCTGCCAAACCCAAGAGACCCCTGATCTCTGGTACAATAGTAGGGCAATCCCCAAATCGACACGGCCTCTAACTGGTAAGGATCCACGCCGACTCCCTCGGCTAGCATCACACAGCCCAACATCTTCACGCTAATCGGCCAAAACTCACACTAGCTGAACTGCATAATCAGCTAATCGTCTCACGAAGTCCACAAAACCGCTCGCAACTGCTCCAGGTACTGGTCCACACTCTCGGAGTACATCAGGACATTGTCAACAAACATGACCGCAACTCGTCCAGAAACCGTCTGAACACCTGGTCCATCAAGTCCGCACGCTCTACGGGGCATTGGTCAACCAAACAGCGTGACCAAGAACTCCTGATGTCTGCACCGAGATCCAAAAGCTGATATAACCACATCTGACTCATCAAACCTCCACTGATGGTATCCGGATCCGAAATTAATCCTCGAAAAGACTGAAGCTCTCGCGAGCTGATCAACCAACCGTCAATCCGAAACGGAGGATACCCTCTCTCCTCTGAAGCGAATCAGGCTTCCGGTAGTCAACGCACCACCACATCGAACCCTCTAACGTCTGCACAATCAATGCAAGAGCACACCACGCAAATATGCGGGGTCGCATGAAATCTCCTGAAACCTCCTCCAACAACTCCTGGAGTCGAATTTGTAGCTCCATCAGCTCCGCTGGCTCCGAACGACAAGATGCCGGTAAAATGAGTCCAGCGCCTGGTACAAGCTCAACGGTGTAGTCAGTCTCCCGAACTGGAGGAACACCTGGTAACTCCTCCGGAATACACCTGGAAGCTCGGGAACCACCTCAACATCACCAATGTCAGGTACAGCAACCATAGTATCCACAATATGTGCTAAGCAAACAACATAACTCATCTTCACCATCCGCTCGACCATCACCGCGAAACAACATCTCGGGGAAAACTGGTCGTCGAAACACAACCTCCTCCTCGAGGCACTCAAACACAGCCAAATGCATCATCAGTAAGTCCATACTCACAAACATAACAAAACCACAATATCCAGCTATAACTGATCCGCGGCTAAGTCATAACCACCAACAAGAATCTCACAACCTCCGGATGAATGCAACACTCTCCAAAACCTCGGAAGTGGAGACGCAGGTACTATAGCCATGGATATCAAACAACAGTAACCTCGGAGAAAAGTCTGTCCTCAAACAAGGTCATGGCACGAACTCCAACATGCCCAACTAGTCGCCCACGTCATATGCGACTTGCTGAATAACTCGTCAAAAGGGTACATTGATCAGACAGCAGGAACAACATGAGGATCTCCTCGCGAACTCTGAGCTATCGAACCGCTAACACAGCTAGCTAAGGGCGCTTCCTCAATACGTGACCCTCCTGGCCACCGAAACAACAACTGAGGGTACTCCTCGAACACAATTCGCCACAACACCTGCTGCGTGAAAGGATCACCAACGATCGCTCAATTCATGCCACAGAAGCAAATCCGCTACACTGTGATCTCCGCCATCGCCAAACGGACCAACAGAGGATCCTCAACATAATCGAAAAGACCACAGCCTGATGAAGTCACTGATCCCGAAGTGTCGGAACTCAACCTCATCAAAATCTCAACTAAGTCCACTTTCCTCAAACCATCGCATCGAAACCACATACAACATTCCTTCGCAATAGCCTCGACACTGAGTGCAGCACACTAAGCTCCTCACGGATGTTTCGAGGCACAACAATCAGAAACTCTCTGATACTCAGGTTCAAACTCATCTCGAACCTCGTGCACTGCTTCCTCTGAAGCCACATAACACGTGCAACAGGAAACAAACATGTGGATAATGCATCTCTGCCTCAGGTGGGTAAACACTCCACATTCGAATGCTGAGTAGCATAAACCTGATCAACCAATACCGGTTGAACCTGGAAGCTAGCTAACAAGGCTCCCCCATCATCCCACTCTAACTCAGCTCCCGTAGCTCGTAACTCTGTTAACATGGAAACTCTGGCCACACACACACGCATAAAACAATGAAGCTCCAGATTTCCGACTGAGTGCATCAGCAACGATATTAGCCTTCCCTAGATGATACTCAAAGGTGAAATCATAGTCATTGATCAACTTCATCCATCTGCAATGTCTCATATTCAAATCTGGCTGCGTTCACAAATAAGTGTGACTTTTGTGAGCTGTATATATCTTGCACTGAGCTCCATACAAGTAGTGTCTCCAACTCTTTAAGGCTAAAACAATAGCAGCTAACTCCAAATCATGCGTAGGATAATTGAGTTCATGTGGTTTCAACTGTCTGGAACTGTAAGCCACCACTCTGCCATGCTACATCAAAACACAACTAAGTCCCAATTTCGATGCATCGCTGTAAACCATAAACTCTCCACTGTCATCAAGTAGAGTCAGAACCGGTGCAGTAGTCAACTTCTCCTTCAAGAGCAAGTAACTCTCCTCACATGCATCAGACCACTCGAACTTGATGCCTTTCTTCGTTAATCTGGTCAGCGGAGAGGCAATCCGTGAAAAATCCTACACAAAGCGCCGATAGTAACCTGCCAAACCCAAGAAACTCCTGATCTCTGGTATGGTGGTAGGTCTACTCCAATTCAACACGACTTCAATCTTGTCAGGATCTACGCTGACTCCCTCAGCAGATATCACATGACCCAAAAACTTCACGCTATTCAACCAAAACTCACACTTGCTGAATTTCGCAAACAGCTAATTATCTCGCAAAGTCCGCAAAATAGCTCGCAAATGTTTCCTGTGCTGGCCCACATGAAAGGACCCAACCCCGATTTAGTTACCTAAACCGGAATCGAACCCCCTCGAAAACACGAACCAACAAAAACCGTAGAAATTTTGGCAGAGTTTCGTTACTAACGTGGAATTACCATTACTTGCACGCGGAAAATACATTTCATACTATGCCACAAAAATCAAACCGTGGGCACCAATCCCATCCGGATTTCTCAATATGTCAACAGTAAAGTAAAATAATAAATATAACTGTACTTTACTGAAATCCGGAGTAAAATCGTATAGCATAATCAATAGATTACTCATAGCGACCTCTAATGTATAAACATATCAGTATACCACAGTAGGTAGAACAATAAACCTACTGGAAGAAACAAGGTGGCTCGAGCACTATGCCTCCGACCACGACGTGCGACACCAGAGCCTGAACTGCAAACTGGGCACGAAAACCGAAAAAGCCCAGGGGAAAGACAATTAAACTGTTAGAGTGAGTGGACGAAAATAAATGTCTTTCACCAGTTGATATATATGTTTAAAATAACATATGCGAGTCCAGGTAAATAAAAACAACAAGTACACGAGGTAAAACCATAATCCTCCAGCGTACTGAGCATGCAAGTATAAATCCCACGGGGTCACTCATGGACACACCCGTGCTAGTACAGTCCGAATCACGAGGTCCTTAGTCCCCGTGATTCTAAGCCAGAAAGGCCTCGGTTCCGGGGAAACGCCCCTCGCCGGTCAGGTAGGGATAACGACGCCCCTCCTGGATGGCCTACCATCGGGGATCAGCCGAGAGGCAAGTGTATCGATACAACAACGTAACTGAGACTATACTCTGTGAAAACCAAATCATAAACAATTCGATGCAAATGCATGAAACAACATGTAAGTGTATGTATATTCGTATACGTATATCCGTATAAGTATAATCGTAAAAACACATGCTCATGTAATCCGTAATCTCAATACGCATGCTCAAGTTTGTAAATCATATAAAAGACTCGCAAGAATTTCGTGAAAAGAAATTGTCCACTCACAGACTAGCGTAACGCGATACGCGTTAACCCGTGATCCGGCGGAAAGTCCCTCGCCAAACCATCGATCACGAACCCCTGAATAATCACAATAACCATTTCTCAAAATCATAATTCGACAATTCAAGACAAATCACGAGAAACCACCATTCTCGGAAACACGTAATCTGATTACGACAAACTGTCGGAAATCCGGAAATCACACCTCATTACCTCGTTGTAAGTTCGGACGCTCAAATCGAGAAACGAACCTCCCCACTGCGATCGGGGCGCGATTTCGAGTGAAATGACATACAACTCGTCGAAAATCCCAAAAAGTCAAACTTTGACCGCTGTTGACCGTTGACCGCCGCTCACGGCGGCGCCACCACCAATCTGAAAATTTCTCGGCGGAGCAACCTCTATTCCATGCAAAATCACCCACTGAGCAACTTTCAGAACTGCAACGAAGGCCAATTCTCACTCTAACTAGGTCAATTTCATGAAAAACCGAATGTTCATACAAATTTCAATCCCAAAATTCTCCATGTACAAGATGAATTGGATTACCAAACTTACATGGTAGCTTCATGGTGATGAGGGCTACAAAACCCAGTCCTTTTTGCAGCTCAATTTGGCCGGAATCAGAAACCACCATTAACCCCAAAATTTCCTAAACTTTGCCGGAAATTTCTCTCTCCACAAGCGGCCTCGCCGTGAACGGAGGATGGCATGGTGTCGAACGCATCAAGGCGAGTCAAATGGTAGCAACCTCGCTCCCTGGGGTGGCCCGAATCTTCGCGCCACCGTGGAAGCCGTCGGTCACAGACGAGAACTCCTCATCCACCGAGTTGACTCGGTCAACTCGGTCAAACCCATTTATGGCAAGTGTTGACTTGCCCAAAACAGCAGGTTTCTATTTATAGGCCTTCCATTTTTGGAAACTTTTAAACACCCTTTTCGGTAATCTTCGAATATCCGTAACTTTCTCGTCGTAATTCCGATTCCGATAATTCTCGCGGTCACAAACTCGTCTCGACATGTTCTTCAATTATCACCCAAAGTCAAACACATCGACCAATCGGATAAAAAGTCAACTGTTCAAACCAACACACACTTAATCGACTAAATAACCAACAATCGGAAATATTCACAACTAAATCTTCGTAACTCAGAATAATACTCCGGAAGTTCCCACGAGCTCGAAATTAAATTCTCAACAACTTTCGTGAAGAAGCCGAAACCAAATTCTCTTCCGGTAATTTAGTCGTTAAGAGCACCACCATTTAAATCCGAACTTCAAATATTCATAATTAATTCCTTGGTCGTCCAAATAACGATCCGGAACCGCCCACGAACTCGAAATCACATATACAACGACTCTCGAGAAGAGACTCAGCTCCAATTCTCGGCCAATGATTTAGTCGTTAACAAATCTGGCGGTTCAATCATCAGTCGGAAATCTGCGATTACGCAGTAACTCACGAATCAAGCTGATTATACTTCTGATTCTGTTCTGGGTCATCACACCACACTCCTGGAGTAAATCAGAATATAGTCGATGAACACGATCACAAACTTGTCCATGAATCATCTCAACACTCTGTTCATCAAATCCATGAAAGCTACAGGGGCATTAATTGGTCAACCCAAACGGCATAACCAAGAACTCATAATGCCCATACCGTGATCTGAAAGCTGTCCTGGCCACATCTGACTCTTTGATCCTCAATTGATGGTATCCAGACCTAAGATCAATCTTCAAAAAGTCTGAAGCACCTTTGAGCTGATCAAATAAATCATCAACTCGCGGCAACGGATACTTGTTCTTCACAGTGACCTAATTCAGCTTCCGGTAATCAATACATAACCGCATAGAACCATCATTCTTCCTTACAAACAGTATAGGAGCACCCCACGGTGATACACTGGATCGTATGAAACCTTTCTCCAGCAACTCTTGAAGTTGAATCTGTAACTCTTTCAACCCCGCTGGCGCCATACGATAAGGTGCCTAAGATATAAGTCCAGTACCTGGTAAAAGCGCAATGGTGAAATCGATTTCTCGAATTGGAGGAATGCCTGGTAACTCCTCCGGAAATACATCTGGAAACTCAGAAACAACCTCAATGTCACCAATGTCTGGTACAGCAGCCGTTGTATCCACAACATGAGCTAAATATGCAACACAACCTTTCTTCATCATCCGCTCGGCTTTCATCGCTGAAATCACACATGGCAATGAAGTATTCTTCTCACCGTTAAACGGTATCTCTGGAAAACCTGGACGTCGAAATACAACCTCCTTATTGTGATAATCAAGCATAGCTCAATGTGTCTCCAAGAAGTCCATACCCAAAATCACATCAAAATCGACAATATCCAGCAATAACAAATCCGCGGCTAAACCATTACCTCCAATAAAGATCTCACAATCCCTATACACCCAACCGATACTCACAACCTCACCGGATGGATACAACACCCTCCACAACCTCGGAAGTGGAGATGCAGGCATAGTAGCTAAAGATGACAATCTATATGATATGAATGAATGCGTAGCACCAGGATCTAGCAAAGTAAGTACTGGATATAAAAACACATGCAGTATACCGATGAAGCTCTGCCCTCACGCAATGACATAGCATAATCGTAAAGCATATGCTCATATAAATCATAATCTCATATGCATACTCATGCTCGTAAAATGTATAATAAAGACTCGCAACCAATCAGTGAAAAGAAAGGTGTCCACTCACAGATGAGCACAGCGTGCAAATGCGCTAATCTCGAGATCCGGCGGAAGATCCCTCGCCAAGTGTACGATCTCAATCCCTTGAATAATCACAAAATATTACTGATCAAAATCACAATTCAATACTCTGAATCACAATCAAACCTCATCTAAAATCAAATCTAATTACCCAGAAACCACCATGGAGTTCAGGGGAACCTTGAAAGGACCCAACCCCGATTTAGTTTCCTAAACCGGAATCAAACCCTTTATGAAAACACGAACTTGAAAAAACCATAAAAATTTCGGCAGAGTTTCGTTATATCGTGGAATTGCCATTAACCTGCACCCGAAAACACATTTCATCCTATGCCACAAAAGCCAAACTGTGGGCACCAATCCCAACCAGATTTTTCAATATCATAACAATAATGTAAAGTAATAAGTAAAACTATACTTTACAGAAATCCGGGGAAAAATCATATGAAAGTATAACCGTAGAATAATCAGAGTGACATCTAGTGTATAAATACATCAATATACCATAGTAGGCAAACCAAGAAACCTACTCGAAAAGCAAGGTAGCTCGAACACTAAGCCTCCGACTGTAACGGGCCACACCAGAACCCGAATTGCAAACTGGGCACGGAAACCCAAAAGCCCAGGGGAAAGGCAAATAAAATCGTTAGAGTGAGTGGACGAAAATAAACATATGTCTTTAACCATTTATATATATCATAAAACAAAGCGAGTTCGGAAAATAAATGAAGGTGTCTGGCGAATCTCTCGAGCCCGATGGTCAGGCGAATCTCTCAAGTCCGACAGTGATAGACTAGGCGAATCTCTCAAGCCTAGTGAGCACATCAAGGGAATCTCTCAAGCCTAGTGGGCACATCAAGGGAATCTCTCAACCCTGCATATGGACTACCGGTGATAAGCCGAGTAGCCAATGCATCGTTGCTAAGTAAATGCCATCACCATATAAAATTGGAAGGACTTAACCCCGATTTAGTTTCCTAAACCGGAATCAAACCCATTCTGAAAACATGAACCAACAAAAACCATCAAAATTTCGGCAGAGTAACGCTACTAACGCGGAATTGCCATTACCTGCACCCGGAAAATAACACTTCATCCTATGCCACAAAAATAAAACCGTGGGCACCAATCCCATCCGGATTTCTCAATATATCAACAATAATGTAAAGTAGTAAATATAACTATACTTTACAGAAATCCGGGGAAAATCGTATAGAAGTATACATCAGAATACTCAGAGCGACTTCTATTATATATATACAAATAGTAGGGCAAACTAAGAACCTACCATAAAAGAAACATCGCTCGAATACTATGCCTCCAACCACGACGTGCGACACCAGAATCTGAACTGCAAACTGGGCACGGAACCGAAAAGCCCAGGGGAAAGACATGAAAACTGTTAGAGTGAGTGGACAAAAATAAATGTCTTTCGCCAAATAATATATGTTATAAAAACATATGCGAGTCAAATGTATAAAAATCAAATGGTACACGAGGGAGACTCTAACTCCTCACGCGTACAGAGCATGCATGGAAAATCTCACGGGGTCGCTCGTAGACACATCCGTGCTAGTATAAGCATAATCGTATAACACATGCTCATATAAATCGAAATCTCGTTTGCATACTCAAGTTTGTAAAACGTGTATAAAGACTCGCAATCATTCCGTGAAAAGAAATTTTCCACTCACAGGTGAGCGTAATGCAGTTCGCGTTAATCCCATGATCCGGCGGAAAATCCCTCGCCAAACGAACGATCAAGAACCCCTGAATAATCATAAAATCCATTTCTCAAAATCATAACTCGATACCTCAAATCAAATCACGAGAAACAACCGTTATCGGAAACACATAATTCAATAACGACGAATTGTCGAAAATCCGATAATCATACCACAAAACCTCGCTATAATTTTCGATGCTCAAATCGAAAAACAAACCTCACCACTGCGATCGGGGCGCGATTCCGAGCGAAACGACATGCAACTTGTCAAAAACCCCGAAAAGTCAACCGTTGACCGCCGGCGGCGGCGGCGGCGCCACCCAACTGAAAATTTCTCCGGGGAACCAAGTCCTATTCCACTCAAAATCATCCAACAAGCAACTTCCATAACTGCACCAAAGATCAATTCTAACTCTAACTAGCTCAATTTCAAGAAAAACCGAAATCCCACACAAATTTCAATTTATGAATTCTCCATGTACAAATCAAATTGGAACTCCATACCTATATGGTTAGATTCATGGTGATGAGGGCTTCAAAGCCCAGTGCTTTGAACAACTCAAATCGGCCGGAAAAAGAACAACCAAAAACCTCAAATTTTCACAAATTTTGGCAGGAAAAACACCCTCCTCCGGCGACCCACGCCGTGAAAGGTGGCCAAGGATAGGTGGAGGACGTCGAGGCGAAGAGAATGGGTCCAAGCCCAAGGCCTATGGTGGCCGGACGGAGGGCCACCGCCGACGTGCCGTGGTGCCCCGTCGCACCTCCCTCCTCCACCGAGTTGACTCGGTCAACTCCCACAAATGACATGTTTGACTTTCCCAAACAGGAAACCCATTTAATAATTCTCTCGCGCCGTAAATCTGTTTTCAATAATTCTCGCGGCGAAAAACACAACTCGACATGTTCTTCAATTTCCACCCGAAGTCAAACACTTCGAGAAATCCGATAAAAAGTCAACGGTTCAAACCATCACAAGCTTACCCGATTAAATAATCAACGGTCGAAAATATTCGTAACTTAATCCTCGTAACTCGGAAAAATCCTCCGGAAGTTCCCACAAACTCGAAATTAAATTCTCTACAACTTTCATGAAGGATCCGAAATCAAATTCTCGTCCGGTAATTTAGTCACTAAGAAAGCCGTCATATTAGCACATTATGCCGAAATCACATCAAATCGCGAAACTCGCAAATCAAGTCGATAATCATTCCATTTACGCTTCGGATCGATCAACGGTCCAAAACGGATCACAATCACGATTCGGATAGACTCGAACACAAACGGATAAACTCGACAATATACCGAAATTTCAAATATTCATAGTATATTCCTCGGTCGTCCAAATAATGATTTGGAACCGCCCACGAACTTGAAATCACGCGTACAACAACTCTCGAGAAGAGACTCAACTCAAATTCTTGGCCAATCGTGATCAAAGCTGGCGATTCAATCAATTATCAGAAATCTGCGATTATACGCTAACTCACGAATTAAGCTGATTACGATTCTGATTCTGTTCCGGGTCGTCACAAATCCACGCCCCTTTAAAAAATTTCGACCTCGAAATTTCCAAGTCTGCCGACTAAAAAGTAGAAGCACTGCCTTTGCATACAGCTCAACTCTCCAGTGGTTACCTCAACTGAACGACTATGACAACAGACTCCACAATAGGAGACATCTCTGTACTGTAATCCCTGTACCCTCAAATCCTGAATCTGAACAAGTTTCTCACAAATGCCAAGTCTTCATGCATAAGGAACTGATAGGGTACACAACATACAATAAATCTGAAATGTAGTTCCACCACACGGAACACAACACACAAAAGCCAACGATATAGGCGGTGCCGAACTATACGGCACAACACAAACTCGCCTATGATCACATACGAACCAAAATAACGTGGCAATTCACAACTCAGCCTACTCACACCAACATAACTCAACATCGAACTCAGGCGATTATCAAGCTGTTACTGCTAATCCGAAGGTCTGTGGTAGCACATCCCACTAAATCAGGATCCAACGTCAGCTCACACCAAACTTGCTCCAACACAATGGAGTACGACATCGTTCCTCAAAACGACATCATGCAAAGTCATAATCATAGTGGTCTACAAACTGATACTGCATGAAATCTCGAACAGTTGAAACTGCTGGTTCCAAATCCCTCGGAACTGCAATACACAAGACCACAACATGGCCTCCAAGGTCTGAATAGTCCTCAAAGATCGCCCGCCAATCTGAGGATAAGAAACTGTGCTAAACTGTAATCTGGTCCCCAATGCTTATTGCAACATTTGCCAACACTCTGTTGTAGCTGATTATCTCGATCAGCATACTGGGACGCAGGTACACCACGAAAATGGACAATCTCCACTAAACATAGCTATGCCAGCCAGCCAATGAAATCTTTCCCGGAAGTACAAGGAAACGTACGGAGTTCATCGAATGATCTACAAGGATCCGACAACTGGTATCACAAAATGAAGTGCGTACTGGCACACAAAATCCATAGTGACAAGCTCCAACTTCTAATCGGAAATCTCCAATGGCCGTAACTTCCCGGCAAGTCTTTGCCTCCTAGCCATCGCCTATCGACGTATGTGGCATCTGCACACACAAGCTGCTACGTTCTTCTACGGATTGCGACACGAGTAGTAAACTCGAGGTATCTGCCACATCTTCACACCAATAGTGCACAACGCATGCAAAACAATGAGCTTCAACATCATCCCACTCGAACTCAGCTCCCATAGCTCGCAACTCGGCTAACACGGAAACTTGAGTCACACACATGAATCACTGCAGCTCCCGATTTCCTATGGAATGCACCAGCAACAACAATAGCCTCTCTCGAATAAACTCAAATGTGCAGCCATAGTCGTTAGTCGACCCCATCCATTTACACTGCCTCAAGCTCAAATCCGGCCGAAAATGCAAGTAGATGAAACTCAAGTGATCAGTGTACGTCCTACACTGCGCTGTACACCGTAGTAGTAGTGTCTCCAACTCTCCGATGCTAACATAAGGATAGCTACACCCAAATCATACACAGGATATGTAGCTTCATAAAGTCCCACTGCCTGAACCCATGAGCCACCGCTCTGCAATGCTGTATCAAGCATAACCAAATCCAAATCTCGATGCATCCCCATAACCTATGAACTCGCCACGGTCATCAAGTAAAGTTAAAACCGGTGCAACGGTCAACCTTCCTTCAGGAGTAAGTAACTCTTCTCGCGTGCATCGGACCACTCGAACTTGACGCCTTATTCGTCAATCCGGAAAGTGAAGTGACAATCCGAGAAAATCCTGTACAAACCGTCGGTAATAGCCTGCCAAACCCAAGAGACTCCTGATCTCTGGCACGGTGGTAGGTAAACTCCGAATCATCACGACTTTAATCTGGTCAGGATCCACGCCAACTCCCTCGGCTGACATCGCGTGGTCCAAAATCGTCACGCTAACCAACCAAAATTCACACTGGCTGAACTTCATAAATAGCTAATCATCTCGGAAAGTCCGCAAAACCGCTCACAATTGCTTCAGGTGCTGGCCCACACTCCTAGAGTGAATCAGAATATTGCCGACAAACATGACAGCAAACTCGTCTAGAATCGTCTGAACCCTTGGTCCATCAAGTCCGTAAAAGCTGCGGGACATTGGTCAACCAAACGGCATGACCAATAACTCCTGATGCCCGCATCGTGATCCAAAAATCGTCCTAACCACATCTGACTCTCTGATCCTCAACTGATGGTATCCGAACCCAAAATCAATCTTCGAAAAGACTAAAGCTCTCGTGAGCTGATCAAATAAGTCGTCAATCCGAAGCGGAGGATATTTGCTCTCCTCTGAAGCCTGATTCAGCTTCTGGTAGTCAATGCACCACTTTATCGAACCATCCAACATTCGCACAAACAATGCAAGAGCACACCATAGTGATACACTGGGTCGTACGAAATCTCTTCCAGCAACTCCTGAAGTTGAACATGTAGCCCCATCAGCTCCGCTGGCACCTGAACGACAAAATGTTGATGATATGAGTCCAGCGCCCGGTAAAAGTTCAATGGTGTAGTCGGTCTCCCGAACTGGAGGAATACCAAATAACTCCTCCGGAACACACCTGGAAACTCGGGAACCACCTCAATGTTGCCAATGCCGGGCACAGCAACCGTAATATCCACAACATAAGCTAAGCAACAACACAACCCATTTCCACCATCCGCTCGACGATCACCGCGAAACAGTATCTCGGGAAAAGTCTGGTCGTCGAAACACAACCTCCTTCTCGAGACACTCGAACACAGCCAAATGCGTGGTCAAAAGTCCATACTCAATATCATAACAAAATCAACAGCATCAAGCTATAATAGATCCACAGCTAACTCATAACCTCCAATAAAGATCCCACAACCTCCGGATGGATGCAACACTCTCCAAAACCTCGAAAGTGGAGATGCAAGCACAATAGCCATGGATGTCAAGTAACAGTAACCTCGAAGAAAATTCTGTCCTCATACAAGGTCGTGGCACGAACTCCAACACACCTAACTAGCCATCCACGTCGATTACGACATTCTGAATGACTCGTCTAGAAGTCTGAGTAGGTCAAACTTCAGAAATAACATCATAACCTCCTCGTGAACTCTGAGCTGTCGAATCACTGAAACAGCTGGCTGAGGATGCTCCCTCGCAACGTGACCCTCCTGGCCACCACAATAGCAACTGAAAGTGCTCCACAACACAAGTCACAGCGACACCTGCTGTGAGGAAGGATCACCAACGATCGCCCAAACTCATGCCACAGGAACAAGTCCGCTACTCTGTGATCTCCACCATCACCAAACGGATCCTCTGCTTTGATCTGATGACCCCCAACATAATCGAAAAGGCCACAGCCTGATGAAGTCACTGATTCCGAGGTGCCTGAACTCAACCTCATCAAAATATCTCGACTAAGTCAATTTCCTCAAACCAACACATCGGAAACCGGGTATACCTTTCCTTCTCAATGTCCTCGCCTCCTAGTGCAGCACATCAAGCTCCTCACAGTTATCTCGAGGAATATCAGTCAAAATCCCTCCGATGCTCAGGTTCAAACTCATCTTGAACCCCGTGCACTGCTTCCTCTAAAACCACACAACACGTGTAAATGGAGCAAACATATGAACAATATATCTCTGAATGTAGGCCATGGAGTCGCAACAGGAACTCACACAATACTAGCCCACCAAATGCAATGATCTGACTCAGGCAAAAACATCAACTACCACGATTCTCTACTCTGAGGCAACATGTAGACGCTCATACACGCACAACCAGGCAAACCATGCCACACAAATCTCTAAATCCAGAATGCTCATCTAAACCCACAATTCACTGGCAAATCGCGCGTCGATTGATCCTCAATAAGATCCACAACCGTACCGACACGGAAAGCACTTCAAGGAGGCATCCTAATGAATAAAACATCGTTTGCAACAAGTAGAACGTAATCATGGAACTTCAAATATTCGAAAGCATACAACACCCGGAATATTGATGAGTATCCGCCGGCCGGTCGGGTCACCACTCCAGACATGCTGTACATTCTCAAATATCCTTAGTAAACACGACTACAGAAGTCTACAGAACCTATAACGTAATGCTCTGATACCAAGCTGAAAGGACCTAACCCCGATTTAGTTTCCTAAACCTGAATCAAACCCCTTCTGAAAACGTGAACCAACAAAAACCATCAAAATTTCGGCAGAGTAACGCTACTAACGCGGAATTGCCATTACCTGCACCCGGAAAATAACACTTCATCCTAAACCACAAAAATCAAACCGTGGGCACCAATCCCATCCGGATTTCTCAATATATCAACAATAATGTAAAGTAGTAAATATAACTATACTTTACAGAAATCCGGGGAAAATCATATAGAAGTATACATCAGAATACTCAGAGCGACTTCTAGTATATATATACAAATAGTAGGCCAAACTAAGAACCTACCATAAAAGAAACATCGCTCGAATACTATGCCTCCAACCACGACGTGCGACACCAGAATCTGAACTGCAAACTGGACATGGAAACCGAAAAGCCCAGGGGAAAGACATGAAAACTGTTAGAGTGAGTGGACGAAAATAAATGTCTTTTGCCAAATAATATATGTTATTAAAACATATGCGAGTCAAATGTATAAAAATCAAATGGTACATGAGGGAGACTCTAACTCCTCACGCGTACAGAGCATGCATGGAAAATCTCACGGGGTCGCTCGTACACACATCCGTGCTAGTACAGTCCGAATCAAGGGATCCCAGACCTACACGTGATTCTAGCCAGAAAGGCCTCAGGTCAGGATATCTGTTTCCACCCAGAACTACATCGGCACAAGAAACAGTTCCCCCTGGTAGGCACCCTCGGGGATCAGCCGGGTTGCGAGTGTATCGATACAACAACGTATACTAAGACTGTACACTGTGTAAACCAAATCATAAATAGTTCGATGCAAATGCATAAGGTAATATTAAATGTATATACGTAATGTATAATGGTATAAGCATAATAGTATAACACATGCTCATATAAATCGAAATCTCGTATCCATGCTCAAGTTTGTAAAACGTGGATAAAGACTCGCAATCATTCCGTGAAAAGAAATTGCCCACTCAAAGGTGAGCGTAACGCAGTTCGCGTTAATCCCGTGATCCGGGGGAAAATCCCTCGCCAAACGAACGATCACGAACCCCTGAATAATCATAAAATCCATTTCTCAAAATCATAACTCGATACCTCAACTCAAATAACGAGAAACAACCGTTCTCGGAAACACATAATTCAATAACGACGAATTGTCGAAAATCCGATAATCATACCACAAAACCTCGCTATAATTTCCGATGCTCAAATCGAAAAACAAACCTCACCACTGCGATCGGGGCGCGATTCCGAGCGAAACGACATGCAACTTGTCGAAAACCCCGAAAAGTCAACCGTTGACCGCCGCCGCCGGCGGCGGCGCCACCCAAATGAAAATTTCTCCGGCAAACCAAGTCCTATTCCACTCAAAATCATCCAACAAGCAACTTCCATAACTACACCAAAGATCAATTCAAACTCTAACTAGCTCAATTTCAAGCAAAACCGAAATCCCACACAAATTTCAATTCATGAATTCTCCATGTACAAATCAAATTGGAACTCCATACCTATATGGTTAGATTCATGGTGATGAGGGCTTTAAACCCCAGTGCTTTGAACAACTCAAATCGGCCGGAAAAAGAACAACCAAAAACCTCAAATTTTCATAAACTTTTGGCCGGAAAAACTCCCTCCTCCGGCGACCCACGTCGTGAAAGGTGGCCAGGGATAGGTGGAGGACGTCGAGGCGAAGAGAATGGGTCCAAGCCCGAGTCCTGGGGTGGCCGGACGGCGAGCCACCGCCGGCGTGCCGTGGTGCCCCGTCGCACCTCCCTCCTCCACCGAGTTGACTCGGTCCCATAAATGACATGTTTGACTTTCCCAAACAGGAAACCCATTTAAATACTTTCTTAAAATGGAAACTCCCAAACACACTTTTTGACAAACTTCGAACACCCGTAACTCTCGCGTCGTAAATCCGTTTTCAATAATTCTCGCGGAAACAAACTCTACTCGACTTGTTCTTCAATTTCCACCTGAAGTCAAACACTTCGACAAATCCGATAAAAAGTCAACGGTTCAAACCATCACAAGCTTACCCGATTAAATAATCAACATTCGAAAATATTTGTAACTTAATCCTCGTAACTCGGAAAAATCCTCCGGAAGTTCCCACAAACTCGAAATTAAATTCTCTACAACTTTCATGAAGGATCCGAAATCAAATTCTCCTCCAGTAATTTAGTCGCTAAGAAAGCCGTCAAATTAGCAGATTATGCCGAAATCACAACAAATCACGAAACTCGCAAATCAAGTCGATAATCATTCCATTTACGCTTCGGGTCGATCAACAGTCCAAAACGGATCACAATCACGATTCGGATAGACTCGAACACAAACGGATAAACTCGACAATATACCGAAATTTCAAATATTAATAGTATATTCCTCGGTCGTCCAAATAATGATCCGGAACTGCCCACGAACTCGAAATCACGCGTACAACAACTCTCGAGAAGAGACTCAACTCAAATTCTCGGCCAATCGTGATCAAAGCTGGCGATTCAATCAATTATCGGAAATCTGCGATTATACGCTAACTCACGAATTAAGCTGATTACGCTTCTGATTCTGTTCCGGGTCGTCACAAAAATATAAAACAATACCTCTAAAAACAATAAATAATCTCAACATCATATCGTAAATAAATACGGAAATCAAGAACTCGCTACGACAGTGTAAATAAAAAGGTCCACTTACAGATAAGCATAACGCAATACGCAATACGCGTTAATCCAATGATCCGGCGGAAAATACCTCGCCAAACGAACGATCAGGATCCCCTGAATAATCATAAATTCCACTGCTCAAAATCATAATTCAAAACCTTGAACCACATCTCGAGAACCAACTATTGTCGGAAACGTATTACTCAATATCGACGAAATCGTCAAAAATCCAATAAACACACCATAAAACCTCGCTATAATTTCTGATCTTCAATTCAAAATATAAACCTCACCACTGCGATCGGTGCGCGATTCCGAGCAAAACGACATAAAATTTGTCGAAAAATACCTCGGCCGGAAAATCGCCGCCGCACACGGGTTTCCAAGCCTGCCAACTGAAAAGTAGGGATACTACCTCTGCATACTGCTCAACTCCCAAGTGGCAACTTCAACTGAATGACTCTGCCAACAGATTTTCACGTATGAAATATTTCTGCGCTGTAATCCATGTACCCTCAAATCCCGAATCTAAACTGGCTCCTCACAAATGCCAAGTCTTCCTGCATAAGGAACTGATAGGGTACAAAACATGCAATAAATCTTAAATGCAGTTCCACCACATAGAATACAACACACACAAAAGCCAACGCTATAGGCAATGCCAAACTATACGGAATAACACAATACGCCCCATGATCACATACGGACCAAAATAACGTGGCAAATTCATAACTCAACCTACTCACATCAACATAACTCCATTGTCGAACTCGAGCAATTATCACCCTGTCTCTGCCAATCCTAAGATCTATAGTAGCGCATTCCACTAAATCAGAATCAAACGCTAGCTCAATCCTAACTTGCTCCAACACAATGGAGTGCAACACTGTTTCTCATAAACGACTTCATATAATGTCATACTGGTCTACAAACTGGTACTGCAAGCAATCTCGAACAAATGAAACTGCTGGTCCCAAATCCCTCGGAAATGCAATACACAAGACCACAACATGCCCTCCAAAGACTAAATAATCCTCTAAGATCGCCCACCAATATGAGGATAAGAAACTGTACTAAACTGTAATCTGGTCCCCAATGCTCACTGCAATGCTTGCCCACACTCTGTTGTAACTGATTATCTCGATCAACAATTTGGGACACAGGTACACCATGAAAATGGACAATCTCTACCAAATACAGCTCTGCCAGTCTGCCCACTAAAATCTTTTCCGGAAGTACAAGGAAAAAAACTGATTTTATCAAATGGTCCACAATGACCCGATAACTGGTATCACTAACCGAAGTACACGATAACTGATACACAAAATCCACAGTGACAAGCTCCAACTTCTAATCGGAAATCTCCAATGGCTGTAACTTCCCAGCAAGTTTCTGTCTCTCTGCCCTCACCTGCTGACAAATGTGACATCTGCTCACATAAGCTGCTATATTCCTCTTCATGTTGCCTCACGAGTAGTAAACTCAAAGTATCTGATACATTTTCGTACCACTAGTGCATAACGTACGTAAAACAATGAGCTTCATCATCATCACACTCTAACTTAGCTCCCGTAGCTCGCAACTCGACTAACATGGAAACTCGGGCCACATACACATGAAACAATGAATCTCCCGATTTTCGACTGAATGCATCAGCAATGACATTAGCCTCTCTCGCATAAATTCAAATGTACAGCTATAGTCGTTAATCGACCCTATCCATCTACGCTGCCTCAAGCTCAAATCTAGCTGAATATGCAAGTAGATGAAACTCAAGTAATTAGTGTACATCCTACACTGCGCTGCATGCCGTAGCAGTAGTGTCTCGAACTCTTTGATGCTAACATAAAGACAGTAACTCCCAAATCATACACAGAATACGTAACTTCATAAAGTTTCCACTGTCTGGAACCATAAGCCATTACTCTACCATGTTGCATCAAAACACAACCAAGTCCCAATTTCGATGCATCGCTATAAACCTCGAACTCTCCACTGTCGTCAGATAAAGTCAAAACCGGTGCAGTGATCAACCTTTCCTTCAGAAGTAAGTAACTCTCCTCACACGTGTCAAACCACTCGACCTTGACGCCTTCTTCGTCAATCTGGTAATTAGAGTGGCAATCCGTGAAAATTCTACACAAAGCGCCGATAGTACCTTCCAAACCCAAGAAGCTCCTGACCTCTGGTACAGTGGTAGGTCTACTCCAATTTAACACGGCTTCTAACTTGTCAGGATCTACACTGACTCCCTCAGCTGATATCATGTGACCCAAAAACTACACGCTAACCAACCAAAAGTCACACTTGCTGAACTTCGCAAACAGCTGATTATCTCGCAAAGTCCACAAAACAGCTCGCAAATGCTTCTTGTGCTGGCCCACACTCCTGGAGTAAATCAAGATGTCGTCGATGAACACGATCACAAACTTGTCCAGAAACCGTCTGAACACCCGGTTCATCAAGTCCATAAAAGTTGCGGGGCGTTGGTCAACCCAAACTGCATAACCAAGAACTCATAATGTCTGTACCATGATCTGAAAGCTGTCTGGGCCACATCTGACTCTCTGATCCTCAATTGATGGTATCCGGATCTGAGATCAATCTTCGAAAAGACTGAAGCTCCCTTGAGCTGATCAAACAAGTCGTCAATCCGAAGTGGAGGATACTTTCTCTTCTCTGAAGCCTGATTCAGCTTCCGGTAATCAATACACAATCACATAGAACCATCCTTCTTCCGCACAAACAGTACAGGAGCACCCCACGGTGATACACTGGGTCGTATGAAACCTTCTCCAGCAACTCTTGAAGTTGAATTTGTAGCTCCTTCAACTCCTCTGGCGCCATACGATAAGGTGCCTGTGATATGGGTCTAATACCCGGTAGAAGCTCAATGGTGAAATCGATTTCTCGCACTGGAGGAATACTCGGTAACTCCTCCGGAAACACATCTGGAAACTCAGGATCCACCTCAATACCACCAATGTCTGGCACAGCTGCCGTAGTATCCACAACATGAGCTAAGTAAGCAACACAACCCTTCTTCATCATTCGCTCGGCCTTCATCGCCGAAATCACACATGGCAATGAAATATTCTTCTCACCGCGAAACAGTATCTCTGGGAACCCTGGTCGTCGAAACACAACCTCCTTCTTGTGACAATCGAACATAGCCCAATGTGTCGTCAAGAAGTCTATACCCAAAATCACATCAAAATCGACGATATCCAGCAATAACAGATCCGCGGCTAACCTATAACCTCCAACAAAGATCTCACAATCCCTCCAGATGGATACAACACTCTCCATAACCCCGGAAGTGGAGATGCAGGGATAATAGCCATGGATATCAAGCAACGGTAACCTCAGAGAAACTCTGCCCTCATACAGGGTCGTGGCACGAACTCTGGCATGTCCAACTAACCATCCACGTTGATTGCGACTTTGCTGATTAACTAGTCTAGAAAGCTGCGTTGGTCAAACTCCAGAAATGGCATCTTGACCTCCTCCTGAACTCTGAGTTGCCGAACCACTAAAAGTAGCTAACTGAGGACATTTCCTCGTAACGTGACTCTCCTGGCCACCAAAATAGCAATTGAGAGTGCCCCTTAAACACAAATCACAATGACGCCTGCTGTGTGAAAGGATTACAAATGACCACCCTGACTCATGCCACAGGAACAAGTCCACTACTCTGTGATCTTCTTTTCCACCAAACAGATCTTCTGCCATGTTCAGATGACCCTCAACATAATCGAAAAGGCCACAGCCTGATGAAGATGCTAATCCCGAGGTACCTGAACTCAACCTCATCAAATATCTCGACTAAGTTCACCTTCCTCAAACCGCGTATGCCTTTTCCTTCTCAATATCCTCGCCTCTGAGTACAACACATCAAGCTCCTCACGGTTGTCTCGAGGCATAATAGTCAAAATCCCTTTGATGCTCAGGTTCAAACTCATCTCGAACCTCGTGCATTCCTTCCTCTGAAGCCACATAACACGTGCAAACTAAGACAAACATGTGAACGATACATCCCTGCCTCAGGTTGGAAAACACTCCATATTTTCGTTGTTTGAAAGGACCCAATCCCGATTCAGTTACCTAAACCGGAATCAAACCCTTTCGAAAACACGAACCAACAAAAAATTTTGAAATTTTGGCAGAGTTTCGTTACTAGCGTTGAATTACCATAACCTGCACCCAGAAATTAACACTTCGTCCTATGCCACAAAAAGCAAACCGTGGGCACCAATCCCATCCGGATTTCTCAACATCAATATAATCAACAACAGTAAATAAACTGTACTATGTATATATGTATATCCGTGAAAATCCACACAACATGTATCAGAATGTATCAGAGCGACCTCTAAAGTAAAACATATACAATATGTACATCAGTAGGCGAAACAGGAACCTACTGGAAAATACAGGTGACTCTGATCACTAGCCTCCAAACCGCGACGTGAAAACACCAAACCTGAACTGCACACTGGGCACGGAAACCAAAAAGCCCAGGGGAAAGGCAATAACACGTTAGAGTGAGTGGACGAAAACAAATGTCTTTCACCAGTTAATATATATATGATTAAAATACATATGCGAGTTCAGGAATATAAAATAATAAGTACACGAGGTGAAACTCATACTCCTCCAATGTACTGAACATGCAAGTAAAATCCCACGGGGTCACTCATGGACTCCACCGTGCTAGTACAGTCTGAACCACGGAGTCCTTGACTACCACGTGATTCTAAGCCAGAAATGGCCTCGGTTCCGGGGAATACGCCCCTCACCGGTCTGGTTGGGGAAACGCCGGCCCCTCCAGGCGGCCCTCCGTCGGGGATCAGCCGACGAGGCAAGGTGTATCGATACAACAACGTAACTGAGACTGTACTCTGTGTAAACCAAATCATAAAAAATTCGATGCAAATGCAAGAAACAGCATATAAACGTATGCAGATTTGTATACGTATATCCGTATAGATATAATCGTAATAATCGTAAATACATGCTCATATTTAATATAATCTCGTATGAAATCTGATGCTCGTAAAACCATAATCATGCTACATGCTCAAGTTCATAAATCATATATAAAAGACTCGCAAGATTTCCGTGAAAAGAAATTGTCCACTCATAGATGAGCAAAACGCGCACTCGCGCTAATCTCGAGGATCGGCGGAAGATACCTCGCCAGAAACACGATCACGATCTCGATCTCGATCTCCTGAATATCCACAAAAACGTAACTGATCAATAACGTAATCCACAACACTGTACTGATGCACAGAAACCAACCGTTCCCGAAAATACGAAATACGGTACAAAATGTATAACGGAAATCCCAAAATCCCCACTCGAAATCTCGACTGAAAATCGGCTAACCAAATCAACCCGAAAACCTCTGTACGATAACCAGGACGCGATTTTGAGAAAAACGACACTAATTACATCGAAATATGAAAAGTTGACTTTTTCCTCGCCGTTGACTACCGCCGCCAGCGGCGGCGCGCCATCGACGGTGGAATTCCGCGGCCAAAATTTCCAGATCCCTAGGTCTCATCAAGGCGAGCAAGTTTCCCTTCTACCTCACCAACCAATTCCAAGCTAAACTACCTCAACCCACTAAAATCCGATCGAAATTCCAACTCCGGCAACCCATTCGGGTTCACCGGAAAACACCTCCTCGAACTAAATCTTCCACACCACAAGCATCAGTGATGATAGGCGAGCAAAAGCCCCAACCACATCACTACCAAACCTCGCCGGAGCACAGCTTCCCGTCACCGACGAACTCAATCAATTCGGCCAACTTCGAACTCACTCGAAACTCACTCAAATTCCACAAAATCAAACACTAACCAACTCGAAATCACAAGAGGAATCGATCTATACCTGTCCCGTGGTGGATGGTCGCCGGAAGTTGACTTCCCAAAATGCCAACTTTCCCTTTCGGTCCGATGGCTCACTTTCCAAATATGGAAAGTCAACGAAATTCCAGGTTGGTCAACGCCCAAAATGAAATTTTCGACTAATTCTTGGCTATTTTCAATATTTATACTCGAGCCTCGGGTAAATCGACGGTCCAAAACGAATATACGATATGATTCGGATAAGCTCGAAACAATCGGATAAACTCGTCGAAACTCGAAACTTCAAATAATCATAAAATATTCCTCGGTTATCGGAAAAATCTTCCGAAACCGCCCACGAGCTCGAAATAACGTACTCCACAATTTCCGTGAAGACACTCAACCCAAATTCTCGACCGAAAACCAAGTCGCGAATCGAATCGGCAAACCACTTAATATCGCTAAACTGCGACTAAACTCAAATCTCGAAAATCGTGCCAAACGCACCTCTGATTCTGGTTCGGGTCGTCACAAATCTACCCCCCTTAAAGAAATTTCGACCTCGAAATTTACGTACCTGTCAGGTGAACAGATGAGGATACTTCTCCCGCATACGCTGCTCGGTCTCCCAAGTGGCCTCCTCAACTGAATGGTTCTGCCACAAGACCTTGACTAGCGGAATCACACGGTGCCTCAACTCGTGCTCACGACGATCGAGAATCTGCACTGGTTCCTCAACATACGATAAATCCTCTCTGATCGGCAACTGTTGTGGGGCTATCACATGTGAAGGGTCTGAGATGTACTTCCGCAACATCGAAACATGGAAGACATCGTGCACACGAGCCATCTCAGCCGGTAACTCAAGTCTGTAAGCAACAGCTCCAACCCTCTCCGTAATCTCATACGGACCAATATACCGCGGTCGAAGCTTGCCACGCTTCCTGAAACGCACAACTCCCCTCCACGGAGATAGTTTCAGGAAGACCCAATCACCAACCTCGAACTCCAAACTCTTTCTCCTCACATCAGCGTAACTCTTCTGCCGATCCTGTGCAACCTTCAGTCGATCCCGGATAACTTGTATGTCCTCCATCGTGGTTTTCACCAAATCAGGACCAATGAGCCAACGCTCGCCCACCTCACTCCAACACAATGGAGTGCGACACTGCTTCCCGTACAGGGCCTCGTACGGTGCCATCTCAATACTGGCATGATAGCTGTTGTTGTAGGCGAACTCAATCAAGTGTAACTGCTGATCCCAGTTTCCACGAAACTGCAACACACACGATCTCAGCATATCCTCAAGAGTCTGAATGGTCCGCTCGGACTGCCCGTCAGTCTGAGGATGAAACGCTGTACTAAACCGCAACCTCGTGCCCAACGCTCGCTGTAAAGCCTGCCAAAACTCAGAGGTAAACTGACTATCACGGTCAGAAACAATGGACACAGGCACCCCATGCAAGCGAACAATCTCTGATAAGTACAACTTAGCCAATCTGCCCACTGTAATCTTCCCTGGAAGTGCAAGAAAGTGTGCGGATTTCGTCAGTCGGTCAACAATAACCCAAATGCCAGTGTTGCCCGCCGAGGTACGCGGCAACTGATAGACGAAATCCATCGTGATATGCTCCCACTTCCAAACTGGAATCTCAAGTGGATGTAGTTTCCCTGCAGGTTTCTGCCTCTCCGCCTTCACCTGCTGACAAATCAAACACCGACTCACGTACGCGGCAATCTCTCGCTTCATGTTGCGCCACCAATAGTACGCTCGAAGTGTACGAAACATCTTCGTACCTCCGGGATGCATCGCATACGCTGAACTGTGGGCCTCATCCAGAATCTCCTTCTTTAAGTCCTCGTCCCTGGGTACACAAAGCCTGCCTCTGAACAACAACGTACTGTCGTCGCTCAAACGAAACTCTGTAGGCACACCATTCCGAATCATGGTCTTCTTGCCCAGCAAGTAAGGATCTAAATCCTGTGCCTCCCGTACCTGATCAACCAACACTGGTCGAACCTGGAAACTGGCTAACAAAGCTCCATCATCATCATACCCAAACACAGCACCTGTAGCTCGAAGCTCGGCTAACATCGACACTCTGGCCACACACATGTGAAACAATGAGGCTCCGGATTTCCGGCTAAGTGCATCTGCCACAACGTTGGCCTTCCCTGGATGGTACTCAAATGTGCAATCGTAGTCGTTGATCAACTCCATCCATCGGCGCTGCCTCATATTCAGGTCCGGCTGTGTCCGCAAGTAGGTGAGACTCTTGTGGTCAGTGAAAATCTTACACTGAGCACCATACAGGTAATGTCTCCAACTCTTCAACGCTAATACAATAGCGGCTAACTCCAAATCATGCGTCGGATAGTTGACCTCGTGCGGTTTCAGCTGTCTGGAACCATATGCCACGACTCTACCATGCTGCATCAACACACAACCAAGGCCCAACTTCGACGCGTCGCTATACACAACAAACTCACCACTGTCGTCTGGCAATGTCAGAACCGGTGCGGTAGTCAATCTCTCCTTTAGGAGCAAATAACTCTCCTCGCACGCATCAGACCACTCAAACTTGACGCCCTTCTTCGTCAATCTGGTTAGTGGTGTAGCTATCCGGGAGAAATCCTGTACAAACCATCGATAATAGCCTGCTAACCCCAAGAAACTCCGGATCTCCGGTACAGTAGTGGGTCGACTCCAATTCAGCACGGCTTCGATCTTGTCAGGATCAACACTAACTCCCTCGGCCGAAATCACGTGGCCCAGAAACTTCACACTATCCAACCAGAACTCACACTTGCTAAACTTCGCAAACAACTGATGGTCCCGCAAAGTCTGCAACACCGCTCGCAAGTGCTTCTTGTGCTGGCCCACACTCCTCGAATATATCAAAATATCATCAATAAATACAATCACGAACTTGTCCAGGAACCGTCTAAACACCTGATTCATCAAGTCCATGAAAGTTGTGGGGGCGTTGGTCAACCCAAACGGCATAACCAAAAACTCATAATGCCCATACCGCATCCTGAAAGCTGTCCTGGCCACATCGGAGTCTCGGATCCTCAACTGATGATATCCGGATCGAAGGTCAATCTTCGAAAAGACTACTGCTCCCTTCAACTGATCGAACAAGTCGTCAATCCGTGGCAACGGATACTTGTTCCTCACCGTAATCTGATTCAGCTTCCGATAGTCGATGCACAAACGCATAGACCCGTCCTTCT
Source organism: Geum urbanum (assembly GCA_946800695.1). Classification (NCBI taxonomy): domain Eukaryota; kingdom Viridiplantae; phylum Streptophyta; class Magnoliopsida; order Rosales; family Rosaceae; genus Geum; species Geum urbanum. The sequence goes on along the minus strand of OX327008.1, from coordinate 11,743,932 downwards.
TCCGCACAAACAACACTGGAGCACCCCACGGAGAAACACTTGGTCGAATAAATCCCTTCTCTAACAACTCCTGAAGCTGAATCTGCAACTCCCTCAACTCTGCAGGTGCCATCCGGTACGGTGTCTGGGAAATCGGTCCAGTACCCGGCAATAACTCAATAGTAAAATCAATCTCCCACACAGGGGGTATACCAGGTAACTCTGCTGGAAACACATCCGGAAACTCAGACACAACCTCAATACTACTAAGATCTGGCACTGCAGCTGTAGTGTCCACAACATGGGCTAAATACGCAACACAACCCTTCTTCATCAACCGATCCGCCCTCATCGCGGAAATCAAACACGGTAGGGAAGTGTTCTTCTCGCCACGAAACAATATCTCAGGTAACCCAGGTCGTCGAAACGCGACCTCCTTCCTGTGGCAATCAAACATGGCCCAGTGCGACTCCAAAAAGTCCATACCCAATATCAGATCAAAATCCACAATATCCAGCAATAACAGATCAGCAGCTAAACCATGGCCATCAATAAACACCTCACAATCTCGGTAAACCCAACCGATGCTCACAACCTCACCTGACGGATACAACACTCTCCACAACCCCGGAAGTGGAGATGCAGGTACCATGGCTAATGATGACAGTCTAAATGATATGAATGAATGTGTGGCGCCCGGATCTAACAATGCAAGTACAGGAATACCAAAAACATGTAACGTACCGATAACGACCTCCGGTGATGCTCTGCCCTCACGCATAGTCATAGCATGAAATCTCGCATGTCCGGCTGGTCGTCCTCGCTGGGGCTGTCCCTGCTGTCGGCCGTAACCTGCAAACTGTGCTGATCGAGCTCCCGTAGTGATACCTCGCTCAACTTCGGAACTCTGGGCCACCTGTCCGTCACCACTATACAACTGAGGACACTCCTTCACATAGTGGCCCACCTGCCCACAGCGGAAACAAGTGACAGGACCTCGCTGACATGGACCCACATGATGTCGACTGCAAAGACTACACAACGGGTACTCCCTCGGTACTGCAAATGTGCCACCAGTACGCCGAGGATAACTAGAACCGCTGGAACCCGCACTAGCCTGTGGCCGCTGTGGTCGATCTCTCCTCCAAAACGGTCTCCGCCTCGATGTACTAACTGGTGGGCGGTAAGATCCACCGCCTGAGGATGAAGCTGAACCAGAAGTATCAGAACTCTGCCTCTTCGAAGGCCTCTGACTCGGTCCACCCTCCTCGAATCGCCTCGGGTTGTACCTCTGCTGTCTCTCCTGCTCAATATCTTCACCTCGAAGTGCAGCACTAACAAACTCATCAAAGTTGTTCCTCGGCATCGTAGTCAATGTCGCCTTGATGTTCAGATTCAATCCCAGCTCAAACCTGCGACACTTGGCTTCCTCTGTAGCCACCATATCCCGCGCAAAACGAGACAAACGAGTAAACCGATCCCGATACTCAAGTACAGACAAACTGCCCTGCCTCAAGTTCGTGAACTCCTCGTACTTGCGCTGCTGGGTAGCCTGATTAAAATACCTCCGCATAAACAGATCACGAAACAATGTCCACGGAGTATCCACAGGAACTCTGTCAGTGCTGACCCACCAAAAGTATGCATCACCCTCAAGTAAACCAACTGCGGCTACTGTCATCTGCTCAGGTGTAAACTGCAGACGCTCACAAACACGCTCAATCTGAACCAACCATGCCTCGCATATCTCTGGATCAACTGAACCCGAAAACACGATAGCACCCGCAGTGCGAGCCTTGACCATAGGGTCAAAACGCTCTTCCAAACGCAGCACTCGCATCAGCAAGTCGCGCGTTCGGCGATCCTCATCAGGATCATCATCCCGGTCAACACGGGGACCACGTCGAGGAGGCATCCTACTGATACAAGACAAGCATTAGGTACAAGCAGAAAGAACGTAATCATGAAACCGCAGATATTTGAGGACATACAACACCCGAAGTATTGATGAGTACCGCTGGCCAGTCGGGTCATCATTCCAGTCATGCTGTATCAACTCAAATACCCTAAGCGTCACAACAATAAAAGAGTCTACAGAACCTGACAACCTAATGCTCTGATACCAAACTGAAAGGACCCAATCCCGATTCAGTTACCTAAACCGGAATCAAACCCTTTCGAAAACACGAACCAACAAAAAATTTTGAAATTTGGGCAGAGTTTCGTTACTAGCGTTGAATTACCATAACCTGCACCCAGAAATTAACACTTCGTCCTATGCCACAAAAAGCAAACCGTGGGCACCAATCCCATCCGGATTTCTCAACATCAATATAATCAACAACAGTAAATAAACTGTACTATGTATATATGTATATCCGTGATAATCCGCACAACATGTATCAGAATGTATCAGAGCGACCTCTAAAGTAAAACATATACAATATGTACATCAGTAGGCGAAACAGGAACCTACTGGAAAATACAGGTGACTCTGATTACTAGCCTCCAAACAGCGACGTGAAAACACTAAACCTGAACTGCACACTGGGCACGGAAACCGAAAAGCCCAGGGGAAAGACAATAACACGTTAGAGTGAGTGGACGAAAACAAATGTTTTTCACCAGTTAATATATATATGATTAAAATACATATGCGAGTTCAGGAATATAAAATAATAAGTACACGAGGTAAAACTCATACTCCTCCAATGTACTGAGCATGCAAGTAAAATCCCACGGGGTCACTCATGGACTCCACCGTGCTAGTACAGTCTGAACCACGGAGTCCTTGACTACCACGTGATTCTAAGCCAGAAATGGCCTCGGTTCCGGGGAATATGCCCCTCACCGCTCTGGTTGGGGAAACGCCCCTCCAGGCGGCCCTCCGTCAGGGATCAGCCGACGAGCCAAGGTGTATCGATACAACAACGTAACTGAGACTGTACTCTGTGTAAACCAAATCATAAACAATTCGATGCAAATGCAAGAAACAGCATAAAAACGTATGCAGATTTGTATACGTATATCCGTATAGATATAATCGTAATAATCGTAAATACATGCTCATATTTAATATAATCTCGTATGAAATCTCATGCTCGTAAAACCATAATCATGCTGCAGCTCAAGTTCATAAATCATATATAAAAGACTCGCAAGATTTTCATGAAAAGAAATTGTCCACTCACAGATGAGCAAAACGCGCACTCGCGCTAATCTCGAGGATCGGCGGAAGATCCCTCGCCAGAAACACGATCACGATCTCGATCTCGATCTCCTGAATATCCACAAAAATGTAACTGATCAATAACGTAATCCACAACACTGTACTGATGCACAGAAACCAACCGTTCCCGGAAATACGAAATACGGTACAAAATGTATAACGGAAATCCCAAAATCCCCACTCGAAATGTCGACTGAAAATCGGATAACCAAATCAACCCGAAAACCTCCGTACGATAACCAGGACGCGATTTCGAGAAAAACGACACTAATTACATCGAAATCAAAAAAGTTGACTTTTTCCTCGCCGTTGACCGCCGCCGCCGCCGCCGCGCCGTCGACGGTGGAATTCCGCGGCCAAAATTTCCAGATCCCTAGGTCTCATCAAGGCGAGCAAGTTTCCCTTCTACCTCACCAACCAATTCCAAGCCAAACTACCTCAACCCACTAAAATCCGATCGAAATTCCAACTCCGGCAACCCATTCGGGTTCACCGGAAAACACCTCCTCGAACTAAATCTCCCACACCACAAGCATCAGTGATGATAGGCGAGCAAAAGCCCCAACCACATCACCACCAAACCTCGCCGGAGCACAGCTCCCCGTCACCGACGAACTCCATCAATTCGGCCAACTTCGAACTCACTCGAAACTCACTCAAATTCCACAAAATCAAACACTAACCAACTCGAAATCACAAGAGGAATCGATCTATACCTGTCCCGTGGTGGATGGTCGCCGGAAGTTGACTTACCAAAATGGCAACTTTCCCTTTCGGTCTGATGGCTCACTTTCCAAATATGGAAAGTCAACGAAATTCCAGGTTGGTCAACGCCCAAAATGAAGTTTTCGACTAATTCTTGGCTATTTTTGATATTTATACTCGAGCCTCGGGTAAATCGACGGTCCAAAACGAATATATGATATGATTCGGATAAGCTCGAAACAATCGGATAAACTCGTCGAAACTCGAAACTTCAAATAATCATAAAATATTCCTCGGTTATCGAAAAAATCTTTTGAAACCGCCCACGAGCTTGAAATCACGTACTCCACAATTTCCGTGAAGACACTCAACCCAAATTCTCGACCGAAAACCAAGTCGCGAATCGATTCGGCAAACCACTTAATATCGCTAAACTGCGACTAAACTCAAATCTCGAAAATCGTGCCAGACGCACCTCTGATTCTGGTTCGGGTCGTCACATTGTTAGATAGCCTGATTGAACCATTACCGTAGAAACAATACCCTGAATGTATATCATGGAGTCACAACAGAAACTCACACAATACCAACCCACCAAATACAATGATCTGACTCAAGCAAACCATCAATTACCACACTTCTCTGCTCAGAAGCAACATGTAGACGCCCATACATGCACAACAGGCAAACCATGCCATACATATCTCTGAACCCAAAATGCTTATCCAAACCCAGAACTCATTGCCAAGTCGCGGGTCGACTGATCCTCAATAGGATCCACAACCTTACCGACACGGAAAGCACGTCAAGGAGGCATCCTTATGAATAAGACATTGTTCACAACAAACAGGACATAATCATGGAACTTCAAACATTTGAAAGCATACAACACCCAAAGCATTGATGAGTATCCGCCGGTCGGTCGGGTCATCGCTCCAGACATGTTATACATTCTCAAATATCCTTAGTAAACATGACTACAGAAGTCTACATAACCTAAAACCTAATGCTCTGATATCAAACTGAAAGGACCCAACCCCGATTTAGTTTCCTAAACTGGAATCAAACCCCTTCGGAAGACACGAACTTGCAAAAACCATAAAAATTTTGGCAGAGTTTCGCTATATCGTGGAATTGCCATTAACCTGCACCCGAAAACACACTTCATCCTATGCCACAAAAGCCAAACCGTGGGCACCAATCCCATCCAGATTTTTCAATATCATAACAATAATGTAAAGTAATAAGTAAAACTATACTTTACAGAAATCCGGGAAAAAATCATATGAAAGTATAACCGTAGAATAATCAGAGCAGCCTCTAGTGTATAAATACATAAATATACCACAGTAGGCAAACCAAGAAACCTACTAGAAAAGCAAGGTAGCTCGAACACTAAGCCTCCAACTGCGACGTGCGACACCAGAATCCGAACTGCAAACTCGGCACGAAAACCGAAAAGCCCAGGGGAAAGGCAAATAAAATCGTTAGAGTGAGTGGACGAAAATAAACAGATGCATTTCACCATTTATATATATCATAAAACAAAGCGAGTTCGGAAAATAAATGGAGGTGTCAGGTGAATCTCTCAAGCCCGACGGTCAGGCGAATCTCTCAACCCCGACGGTGATAGACTAGGCGAATCTCTCAAGCCTAGTGGGCACATCAGGGGAATCTCTCAACCCTGGATCTGGACTACCGGTGATCAGCTGAGTAGCCAATGCATCAATGCGAAGTAAATGTCATCACCATATAAAATATAAAATAATACATCCGAAAGCAATAAATAATCTCAACATCGTATCGTAAATAAATACGGAAATCAAGAACTCGCTATGACAGTGTAAATAAAAAGGTCCACTCACAGATAAACATAATGCAATACGCGTTAATCTAGTGATCCGGCGGAAAATCCCTCACCAAACGAACGATCACAATCCCCTGAATAATCATAAATTCCACTGCTCAAAATCATAATTCAAAACCTTGAACCACATCTTGAGAACCAACCATTCTCGGAAACGTATAACTCAATATCGACGAAATCGTCAAAAATCCAATAAACACACCATAAAACCTCGCTATTTCCAATGCTCAATTCAAAAAATAAACCTCACCACTGCGATCGGTGCGCGATTCCGAGTAAAACGACATAAAATTTGTCGAAAAACACCTCGGCCGAAAAATCGCCGCCGCCGGAAAATGTAATCAGCCCAGAAAAATTTGTCCTACATATGGATTTGAAGATCTCAACATTTTCAACAACTTTCTACTTCAAAGTTAAGGCCAATTTTGACCGGAAAAGGTCCAAAACTTACCTCAAAGATACAAACCCTCGCCGGAATTTCATCATCTCCGATCTCCCTCCTCCGGCCACGGCAAGGCTTGAAACCACTTCTAAAAGCTTCATCTCTCCAAAGCTAACAAAACCCCTAACAAGTCGAGCTCCATCTCGGCCGCCTCCGCCACCACCAACGTCGCCAAAACTCGCCGGAATACCACCAAAATTCCCAAACTTTGACAAGCCATAACTTCTTCATCCGGCATCCAAATTGAACGAATGACCTATCAAAAGAAAGAGGAGCTCAAGCCCAACAACTTTCATGCAGACACCACGGCCAAAAGACACCGTAAAAAAAACCCAACGACGGTGATGAAATCTTGACCCGAAATGGGTCATTTCGACCCACGGGTCAAACTGGTCAACGGGCCAGATTTCACAAAATGGAAAGTTTCCAAAATCGTCACGTATTCTTCCCGTATTTATACCGTACACATATCGAAACCAAATGGATAAATATGACTAAATCCAACGGCCGAAAATATTCATAACTTATTCCTCGTAACTCGAAATAATCCTCCGGAAGTTCCCACGAGCTCGAAATTAAATTCTCTATAACTTTTGTGAAGGATCTCAAATCAAATTCTAGCCCGATAATTTAGTCGTTAACGAGACTGCCATATTAACCAATTACGACAAAATCGCGACTAATCGCGAAACTCGCTAATTAAATCGATAAACATTCCATTTTCGGTTCGAGTTGTCACAAACCTTTCCCCCCACAACCCCGACACCGAATCTCGCTGGAATTCGCCACCCGATTCCGGCGAAATTCCCCAATTTCAACCTCTTCGTTCTCCCTCAATTCGTAATTAATTCCATCCAAATCAAGTTCTAAACAGTAGCAAATTACAAGGGAAAACCATACATACCAAAACCGTGGCCAGAAGTGACCGGAAACTTCAAGTCCGATGGCGAGATTCAAACCAGGTCAACTCGACCCACTCGGTCAACGGGTGAACATGGGTCAATTTAGGTCAACGCAGGTCAAACGGTCCAAATACTGCTTTTCGGTAATTTTTACGACTATTCGGCTATTTATACGTCGCGAAACAACTCTATCCACAATTCGGATAACTCAAATTCAAACGGATAAGCACGACTAACTCGATGATAATTTCAAATATTCATTTTATATTCCTCGATTATCCGAAAAATCCTCGGAAAGCTCCTACGGACTCGAAATCAGATTCTTTACATTTCCCACAAACAAACCAAAATCAAATTCGTGTCTGAAAATTAAGTTGTGAACGAAGTTGCATATCCGATTAATTACGATAAATCTCAATTACTCGTAAAACTCGCAGATTAAGCCGATTACTATACCAATTCCGGTCCAGGTCGTCACATTTGATCATTTATATACATACCAGAAACAGCAGTTATGGTTCCTACCATCAAGGAAATCATGACATCTCTTTCATGATCTATATAGGATCGATTCGAAAGTAACTACATCATTTGAATTTGAATTCAAACAGATTGCAGCACATGATTATTCACTCAATTCGATTCTGATGATCACATGCTCCTCATGTGTTTTCTGAAAACTTCAGTAACTTGATAACTTCATATCAGCTAAGTTATAAGACTTTGGTTCCAATTTGCTTACATGAAGCAGTTGGTTTAACCACCAACAAAAAGCACCTCAATTTGATTGCGGTAGACCTGTACTAATAATAAGCTTATAACAATACTTTTGGGTGCTTGAATTTTAGAGCTTTGAAAATTACCTTGGTACTGTTCATTACCAGAGATAGGCTAAAGAGTTGATGTATATATATAGACTGTTGTAGACTTGCAGACTTACAGCCCAACAGCTTCTGTGATTCATCTCGATCACCATGTAAGTTGCAGGTAGCACCTTTACAGAAATGTACGTGTGAATAAATAATCAAAATTCTCGCATGGTAGTATCCTATCCTATATTAAGTTGGAAATATATATGTACAGCACACACCTTATTTCCATCAAATTCGTATCATATGACACCACATCTTGTGTTGGTTTTTTGGAAACACAACTCGAGTTGTTGCAACTTGCAAGTAATGCCGATCGAGTTCCGTATGGCAATATTGGCCACGGTTAAGGCCGATTTTTCATTCAATGTAAAAGACAAACACTGCCTATTAAAGAAGGATTCAAGGCCAATCTAATGTAGAATACAATACGTACTCTGATTTGAATTATATCCATTAGGTCATGTATTCCACCAAGATCAAGATTTCTCCAAACCTGGATACAATGAATCAACATGAATAGTTTCATACCATAAAACAAACGACCATAGGCCTTCTGAGTTGCATTTGACGCTTCATGACTGGGGCAAAAGGAAGGACTCCTCTGCCCAATGTACTGGCTGACAAACCATAAATGCAGTGTCATGTTTCCGGAATGTGACAAAGATTAAAAGTTTATATATAAGTGATCAAATAAGTTCCCCCCGTATATATACTATACGTTGTTTCTGCTTCTTCCCCCCAGTAGCTAGCTCTTGTTGCAAAGTTTTTGTTCATTTTCTTACTGTAAATTTCCTTTACATGTTATCATTTTTTGTTTTGTGAATAGTACATTTTGTTTGTCATGCGATTCTTTAGGTACTTCCTTAGGCATCTACATTCTGTATATTTCCTCAGTGCAAGTGTAAATGTTGTAGTCTTTGGTGCTTCTATATTTAATGATGTTCTGTTTACTAATCTTGTATAATACAAGAACCTTCATCATGTGTCACTTTGAGCGCTTGTTCTTCACCACTGCTCTGATTGATCTTATGTTCATGTACAATGAAGGAACTCTGCAGCTCATCAATTGATAGAGAATCAATATCCTTATATTCCTCCTGTCGAGACAACAATGTAGTTAAATTTCTCGGTCAAGGTTCTAATGATTTTCTCCACAATCGTCACATCCCTCGTATGTTCACCATTGCTCTTCATCTTGATGGCAATTGTCATCACCCGAGCAAAATAATCAGTGATGGTTCCCCCTATTTTCATCTGCAGAACCTCAAAGTCCCTCAAAGACTGAAGAATAGATAGATTCACCCTAGCGTTGCACTCGAACTTCCTTGTCATAGAATCTCAAATCTGTTTCGAGGTGTGCTTCTTCAATATCTGCTCAAGAATCACCCTATCAATCGCCTGGAATAGGTAATTCTTTATCGTGAGGTTGTTAACCCTTGCATTCTTTAACTGTGTCTATTGATGGAAAACCTCTTGCGATCAAAAGGTCTCTGGAGTCTTGTTGAGAATGGTTTTGAGGAACCAAGAGCAGGAACTATGTTGACTGATGGCAGGTTGCAGAAACTCTTTCTCTTCACTCATTCTTTTTTTTCTCACTCCATGTTCAAGTCACTCAAAGTTGCGGCTTCTCTCTTTTTCTCAGGCCCAGTGGGGGCTCTGATACCAGAATGTTATAGATAATTGATCTCAAGAATTGAAAACAAGAGTGCAAAGAACAATCTGGGAATGGCTTAGTTTATTGAGTAAACAACAGCAGCTATATAATAGCTTTTACAGAATGAAACACAAGCAAAAACATCCCACATTGTAACTAAAACTTGACAAAATCAAACAGCAACAATCCCCTCAAGACTAGGACATTAACAGAATAAAAAACTAAATCTTATCACTATGACATATGATTCTGTGTCAAATTCTTCATACACATAACAACTTTACTAACTGCTTAAAAATCCAAAACACAAATGTCCTCTCATTGCTCTTTAACCGTTTCACCTTTCTTCTTCAATAGCCAAGGTCCAGTACAAATCTGTAGGGAGGAACACCAATTCACCAACCACAATAACCAGAGGAGTTCACAACATCATAATGCATGACTAAATTCCAAGTCTTATCAGACTCATATAATTTTCAAATAAGTATAATGACATGCAATCAACCAAATGTATCCACTCTGCCACATGTTCGTATGATGCACAATATATATGTATATATACTAGCCTTTGCGTGTATGGTTTATTGTTTTACTTAGATAGTGAATTATATTACTAAAACTAACCTTCTAATTGAACTATTTAAATTGATGAATAGGTGACTTGTAAGTTTAATGTTTTCCCATTATGTCAAAAACAATAAAGAGGCAAATACAACTTATCATCACACATCAAGAATTAATTTTAAGCGGCACCATTCCATTGTCAATCTTTTTGTCTATAAGGCAAGTCCAAAACCAAGAAACACTACTAAATAATTGCCATGTGTTTTAGGAGAAGTGCTCCTTGGTTCAAAGTTCAAACGCTTCAGTTGACAGGATAATTTGGCAGGCGACGCTCCAGCTATCATTGCAGAGGCTGAAGTAGGGCGGTGACTTGATGTCAATTGTGAAAACTGACCTGAAGAATCAGCTAGGTGGCTTTAAAGCACTTGGCCTTGTTATATGACAAAAAAGGGCAATATTTTCCTTCTCTTCCTAGCATATATGATGGTGCTCATGATTATGAAGAGGTAAATAGCCAATATTGTGTTCTCTCTTCCAAAATAGACCTGAGAATAAAATAAAACAAAACAAATAAGATTGTGGGATAATTGCAATAACAAAAGGAATAGAACAATTATAGTATACAGAGAACCAAACCACATTACAGGAAGAGAACAAAACAAACATTAATGACACAAAAAGATGAAAACAAATGATGGAGTATCATTAGACTATTATGAACAAAGGGGGCAGCCAATATCCTGCAAGTAAGAAAGTTCAAGACCAAATACTAAGTCACTCAAATGGAGTTCAAGTGATTTAAACGAAAATAGGCTTTATTTCGCAATCATACATTATAGCTTCAATTCCCTTTATCTTTTCTTTATCCAATGTATGATTTCCTAACTTTGTTTATGTTTCATATTATACCATTGACAGCTATAATATATTGTGAGTAAATTATCTAGGTTAATGGGAACCTGAAGCAACACATACCAATTGAACTTGTCGACATTCATAATATCAGATGAAGACTTGGTATATTCCACCCTCTCATGTGATACAACACATACCATTTGCACTCAAGAAATCAAAATTGGATGATAAATAAGCAAGAGTAAGGGCTACAATCAACTGTAAACATAACCATTAACATAGTTTACAACCCAACCATTTGGTCGATCTGAACACTGAGTAATATAATTACTTTGATCCACTCTTGCATCGATCAACATTCAGTAATCAAACAAATTTGGTGATCAATTCCAACATCCATCACATAGAATTAGCAATCAGTCTCACCCATTAGCATCTGCATAAGAAGTTCTGATCAAACTGCGAGGTCAGTTCGTGCGCTTCATGGCAGCTTTGCGTCTCGAGTCGTGCAAAGCACTTCCCTCCATCTGTTTACACCATTATCCTCCCTATCCTTCTTTAGTCGTCATCCTTTCCGTGGAAAATAGTTTAAATGATCACTCAATTTTGTCACGATCAATAATTTGATCACTGAATTTTAAAATATATCAAAAAGGTTACTGAACTTTAATTTTATCTATCAATTTGATTATTTTGTCTATTAATTTGATCACTTTTTGTATTGGGCATAATGACTAAATTGATAGTAAAAGTTAAAATTTAGTGATTTTTAAATATTTTCTAAATTTCAATAATCAAATTGTCGATTGTAACAAAATTGAGTGATCATTGTGACTATTTTTCCGCCTTTATATCTTGAGTAACTTCACTTCGGTCTTGACGTGTTCTGTTTTCCTCAGTCTCTCTTACACATGTCTTATTTATTTATTCTTTTTTTTACCCTTTTATTTTTAAATCTGAGGACAGTAAACTTCATATGAGGGAAGAGCATATTTCGGTATTTGAATGTTCTATCTCTTCAACTACCTTAAACACTTTTGTCTTAATTAATACAGACATAGCTGAAATAATAATTAAAGAGTTTCACACCCACACTGACACCCACTCTACCAAACAAAGTTTATTTATTAATTGTTTGCCTCTGTAATGTCTACATACATCAAATGAAAAATTAATTGAGCGGTGGCATGGATCACTAAGTACATTCATCAAATGAAGATAGTAAGTATAATGTATATATGACAAGTGAAAAGTGATGAAATGCTTACACATTGAATGAATCTATCCAGCGGTGATATGGATCGGAGCACGACATGAATAGCTAGTATAATAGGATCCAGAAGACAATGCTTCTGAAAGGACCTAACCCCAATTTAGTTTCCTAAACCGGAATCGAACCCCTTCTGAAAATACAAACTTACAAAAACCATAGAAATTTCGGCAGAGTTTCACTATAACGTGGAATTACCATTAACCTGCACCCGAAAATACACTTCGTCCTATGCCACAAAAGCTAAACCGTGGGCACCAATCCCATCCGGATTTCTCAATATCATAACATAATATAAAGTGATAAACCGAAAGCTGTAACTTTACAGAAATCCGGAGAAAATCATGTGAAAATATAACATCAGAGTATTCAGAGCGACCTCTAGTATATATATACATAAATACACAACAGTAGGCTAAACAAGAGACCTACTGAAAAAGAAAGGTAGCTCGAATACTAAGCCTCCGACTACGACGTGCAACACGAGAATCTGAACTGCAAACTGGGCATTGAAAACAAAGAGCCCAGGGAAAGACATATAAACCGTTAGAGTGAGTGGACGAAAATAAATGTCTTTCGCCGAATAATATATGCTATAAAAACATATGCGAGTCAAAATGAATGAATATGTTATAGTACACGAGAGAGACTCTAACTCCTCACGCGTACGGAGCATGCATCATAAAACTCCGCGGGGTTACTCATGGACACGTCCACGCTAATACAGTCCGTATCAGGGGATCCCAGACCCACACGTGATTCAAACCAGAAAGGCCTCAGGTTAGAGGTCTGCCCCCCCCCCCCCCCCAGTAATGGCTTCGGGTCCGGGTCAAAGCCTCCCCCGGTAAACATCCTCGGGGATCAGCCGGGATGCAAGTGTATCGATACAACAATATATACTGTGACTGTACTCTGTGTAAACCAAATCATAAATAGTTCTATGCAAGTGTATAAAGCACAATGTAAATGTATATACGTAATACATAATTGTATAAGCATATTCGTCGATGCGTTTTCGCAAATGCAGAATCGTAAAACACATGCTCGTATAAATCATAATCTCATATGCATGCTTATGCTCGTAAAACGTGCAATAAGGACTCGCAACTAATCAATGAAAAGAAATGTCCACTCACAGACAAGCACAGCGTGCAAACACACTAATCCCGAGATCCGGCGGAAGATCCATCGCCCAAAGTACGATCTCGATCCCCTGAATAATCACAAAATATAACTGATCAAAATCACAATTCATTACACCGTACCACACCTCGGAAACTAACCATTTCCAGAAACATATAGCTCGAATACAAAATAATCAACGAAACCCCGAAATACTCCACATAAACCTACGACTTAAAATCTGGTATCCAAATCAACTCAAAAACCTCAAGACGATGATCGGGGCGCGATTACGAGCAAAACAGTATAAAACTTGTCAAATTTCAAAAAGTCAACTCCTTCGCCGAAACTCCGCCGTTGATCACCGCCGCCGCCGCCGGCGTTGAGCGTCAACGGTGATGGATTCCGGCCAAAATATCCAGATCACAAGTATTCTTCAAGCCCAACATATTACTCTTCTACACCAAGCTCCAATTCCAAGCCCACCGGCCAGAATTGAGCCCGAAACCCACGGAATCCATGGATTCTGGTGAGTTTCCAGCGAGCTCCCAAACCTCAACCAATTGCAAAATTGCTTCACCCAAAAGCTTCACAAGGATGAGGGGAACCTTTCCCACCACACCCCCGACCTCAACTGTCGTCGGAGCACCGCACCTGATTCCAGCGAAAACCCTAGATTTTCTCGAGCTCGTTCTCCCTCAAAACGAAATCAATTTCTACAATTCCAAGTTCTAAACCATAGGAAATCAAGAGAGGATTCTAACCATACCAAAATTGTAGCCGGAGGTGGCCAGAAATGGAAAGTCGCCGGCGACTCAAACGGTGGTGCTCCTCCTCCTCGGTCAACGCGGGTCAACGGCCCATTTTTGGTCAAACGACAGTCAAACTTCCCGAAACAGTGATTTTCGACAATTTTCCGACTATTCCGATATTCATACTCGCGGTTCGATACGATCGACGGTCCAAATCGAATCACATCCACAATTTGGATAATTCAAACACAAACGGATAAACACGACGAAATTATACGATTTTAAATATTCATAACATATTCCTCGGTTATCGAAACAATTATCTAAAACTGCCCACGAACTCAGAATCACGCATACTACAATTCTCGTGAAGAGACTCAATTCAAGTTCTCGTCCGATAATAAGTCGTGAACCAAACCGCAAATTTAATTAATTACGATAAACTGTGATTACTCGTAAAACTCGCGGATTAAGCCGATTAACGTGCTAATTCTGATTCGGGTCATCACAGCTTCAAAATGAACGGTTGGGGAATTGTGGTCGTCGTGGATGCTGAGTTTGAATTTAGACCAATGAACACAATTGTCAAATCTGTATAGATGGAAGGCCGGGGTGGTCCAAAAAAAAGCCAACTTGAGGTCATTTTCATTTCCGCGGACAAGCACCAAGGAGAATATCAACTTCATATTCAACATCATATTCATCTTGAGGAGGAAACGTGATCCCATCGCCTATTTCGAGTCCCTGAACTGTACTACCGGGAGCCATTTATTCAATTTGATATCATAAAAATAAAAATAAGGCTTATATTGTGACGACCCGAACCAGAATCAGTTGCGTATTCAGCACGATTCTCGAGATTAAGTTTAGTAGCGGTTTTACGTTATATATGTGGTCTGCCGATTCTATTCGCGACTATGTTTTTGGTTGAGAATTTGAGTTGAGTGTCTTCACGGAAGTTGTAGAGTACGTGATTTCGAGCTCGTGGGCGGTTCCAGAAGATTTTTTCCAATAACCGAGGAAAATTTTTTGATTATTTGAAGTTTCGGTTTTCGGCGAGTTTATCCGATTATTTCGAGTTTATCCGAAACGTGATGGTTATCCATTTCGAATCGTCGATCGACCTGAAGCGCGAGTATAAATATCGAAATAGTCGAGAATTAGTCGTAAAAACACTGTTGAAGTTTGACCGGACCGTTGACTTTCCAAAAATGGAAATCTGACCGTTGACCCGAAGTGGAAACTTTCCGTTTTGGTCTTCACCGTCCGACGACCCATTTTCCGGTCACCTCTGACTTCGTCAAGGGTAAGGTTTTCTCCCCCTCATGATTTCGAGTGGTTTGGTGTTTAGTTTGATGAAAATTGATGGTGTTTTCATCGAGTTCGAATCGGGCCGAGGGGTTGGATTTCGCCGGTGACGGTGGGTATGATTCCGGTGAGTTTTGGAGGTGGGGTTGTTGGGGGTTTTGCTCCCCACACCTCGGTGATGTTTTCTGGTTAACTGGTTTGGGACGAGGTGGTGTTTGGATGTGAACCCGATTAGGTTTCCGGTGTGGAATTCCGATTTGGGTTTGGACGAAATTGATGATGTTAGGGCTTGAATTGATGAAGGTTGTAGTTATGAAAGTGACTCGATTTGAGATGGGCTTCATTTCTGGAGCTTCCTCGCCAGAAAATGTGTGACGACCCGGACCAGAATCAGCAGTATGATCAGCTGTATGATCAGCTGTATACGTGAGTTATCGCATAGTCGCAGATTGTCGACAGTTGATTGAATCGCCAGGCTCGTTAACGACTTAATGATTGGCCGAGAATTGGAGCTGAATCTCTTCTCCAGAGTCATAGTACATGTGATTTCGAGTTCGTGGGCAGTTCCGGATCGTTATTTGGACGACCGAGGATTTAATTATGAATATTTGAAGTTCGGATTTAAATGGTGAGCTACTTAACGACTAAATTACCGGACGAGAATTTGGTTTCGACTTTTTCACGGAAGTTGTTCAAAATTTAATTTCGAGCTTGTGGGAACTTCCGGAGCATGATTTTGAGTTACAAAGATTTAGTTGTGATTATTTACGATTGTGGATTGTTTAGTCGATTTAAATGTGTATTTGGTTGAACAATTGACTTTTTATCCGTTTGGCCGATGTGTTTGACTTCGGGTGATATTGGAAGAACATGTCGAGACGAGTTTGTGGCCGCGAGAATTATCGGGATCGGAATTACGACGAGAAAGTTGCGGGTGTTCAAAGTTTGTCGAAAAGGATAAGTATGAGTTTCCTCTTTGGGAAAGGCTATAAATAGTAAACTTGCCAAATCAGGAAAGTCAAAATATGTTCATTTATTGGTTTTTGACCGAGTTGACTGAGTCAACTCGGTGGAGGAGAGAAGGCCGACGGCGAACGGCATGCTCCACGGTGGTGGAATTGATTCCGGCCATCTCCGAGCCTCCTTCTGGTACCATTCGACTCGTATGGACACCCTCATCCTTGCTCCGGCCTCTTTTCACGGCGAGGCTCGCCGGAGGAGGAGATATTTCCGGCCAAACTTTGGAAGAAAATGGTGAATTCGGGTTCCACGTTTTAGGCCGATTCGAGCTGCAACTTTGAGTGGGCTTTGAAGCTCTCTTCTCAAGGATTCTAACCATGTAAGTATGAAGCTTTAATTCAATTTGTGGAAGGAGAATTTTGGATTTGATATTTGTGTACGAATTCGGTTTATCACGAAATTGACCTAGTTAGAGTGAGAATTGGCCTTCGACGCAGTTGACAAAGTTGCTCAGTGGGTGATTTTGAGTGGAGTAGAGGTAGCCCCGCAGTGAAATTCTCCGGTCAGTGGCGGCGCCGCCGTGGGCGGCGGTCAACGCGACGGTCAATGTTGACTTTTTGGGATTTTCGACAAGTTGCATGTCATTTGACTCGAAATCGCGCCCCGATCGCAGTGGGGAGATTCGTTTCTCGATTTGAGCATCCGAACTTATAGCGAGGTATTGAGGTGTACATATACGGATTTTCGACGATTCGTCAACTTTGAATTACGTGTTTCCGAGAACGGTGGTTTCTCGTGATTTGTCTTGTATTGTCGAGTTATGACTTTGAGAAATGGACTTTGTGAATATTCAGGGGTTCATGATCGTTCGTTTGGCAAGGGATTTTCCGCCGGATCACAGGTTAACACGATACGCGTTACGCCAGTCTGTGAGTGGACATTTCTTTTCACGGATTGATTGCGAGTCTTTTATATACGTTTTACGAACTTGAGCATGCAGATTGAATATGATTTTACGAGCATGTGTTTTACGATTATGCATATACGAATATACGTATACGAATATACATACGTGCATATTATGATTTATGCATGTGCATGGAAAGCATTTATGATTTGGTTTACACATAGTACAGTCTCAGTATATGTTGTGGTATCGATACACATTGGCTTCTCGGCTGATCCCCGAGTACGCTCCGGGGGGGACAGATATTCTGACCCGAGGCCTTTCTGGCTAGGAATCACGTGTGGGTCTGGGATCCCATGATTCAGATTGTGCTATCGCGTGGTAGTTCATGAGTGATTCCGCGATTTTTATGTTGCATGCTCCGTACGCGTGATGAGTTAGAGTCTCCCTTGTGTACTCGGACGCGTGAGGAGTTAGAGTCTCCCTCGTGTACCATTTCTTTACTTATGCATTTGCATTTGGACTCGCATATGTTTTATAACATATATATTATGTGGTGAAAGACATTTATTTTCGTCCACTCACTCTAACGTGTTTCATGTCTTTCCCCTGGGCTTTTCGGTTTCCGTGCCCAGTTTGCAGTTCAGGCTCTGGTGTCGCACGTCGTGGTCGGAGGCATAGTGCTCGAGCTACCTTGTTT
Source organism: Geum urbanum (assembly GCA_946800695.1). Classification (NCBI taxonomy): domain Eukaryota; kingdom Viridiplantae; phylum Streptophyta; class Magnoliopsida; order Rosales; family Rosaceae; genus Geum; species Geum urbanum. Next base: position 11,725,844 of record OX327008.1, on the reverse strand, counting down.
CTTCCAGTAGGTTTATTGTTCTACCTACTGTGGTATACATATATGTTTATACGATAGAGGTCGCTCTGAGAAATCTATTGTTATGTTATACGATTTTACACCATATTTCAGTAAAGTACTATTATATTTATTGTTTTACTTTACTGTTGATATATTGAGAAATTCGGATGGGATTGGTGCCCAAGGTTTGCTTTTTCTGGCATAGGATGAAGTGTATTTTACGCGTGCAGGTAATGGTAATTCTACGTTAGTAGTGAAACTCTGCCAAAATTTCTACGTTTTTTGTTGGTTCGTGTTTTCGAGGGGGTTCAATTCCAGTTTAGGGAGCTAAACCGGGGTTGGGTCCTTTCACCGTTGACGGCGCGCCGCCGCCGCCGGCGGCGGTCAACGGCGGCGCTCCGGTGAGGAGTTGAGTTTTTGGATTTTGATGAAATTAGTGTCATTTTTCTCGAAATCGCGCCCTGATTATCGTGCAGAGGTTTTCGGATTGATTTGGTTAGCCGATTTTCAGTCGAAGTTTCGAGTGGGGATTTCGGGGATTCCGTTTATTGTTTTGTACTGCATTGCATATTTCTGGGAACGGTTGGTTTCCGTGGTTCAGTACAGGGTTGTGGACTATGATTTTGATCAGTTATATTTTTGTGAATATTCAGGAGATCGAGATCGAGATCAGAATCGTGATCGCGCTTCTGGCGAGGGATCTTCCGCCGGGCCACGAGATTAGCGCGAGTGCGCGTTTTGCTCACCTGTGAGTGGACAATTTCTTTTCACGGAATTCTTGCGAGTCTTTTATATGATTTACGAACTTGACCATGCGTATGAGATTTCGGATTACTTGAGCATGTGTTTTACGATTATATGATTATACTTATACGGATATACGTATACGAATATACATACACTTATATGCTGTTTCATGCATTTGCATCGAATTGTTTATGATTTGATTTTCACAGAGTACAGTCTCATTTACGTTGTTGTATCGATACACTTGCCTCTCGGCTGATCCCCGATGGTAGGCCATCCAGGAGGGGCGTCGTTATCCCTACCTGACCGGCGATGGGCGTTTCCCCGGAACCGAGGCCATTTCTGGCTTAGAATCACGGGGACTAAGGACCTCGTGATTCCGACTGTACTAGCACGGGTGTGTCCATGAGTGACCCCGTGGGATTTATACTTGCATGCTCAGTACGCTGGAGGATTATGGTTTTACCTCGTGTACTTGTTATTTTTATTTACCTGAACTCGCATATGTTATTTTAAACATATATATCAACTGGTGAAAGACATTTATTTTCGTCCACTCACTATAATGAGTTTATTGTCTTTCCCCTGGGCTTTTCGGTTTCCGTGCCCAGTTGCAGTTCAGGTTTGGTGTTTCACGTCGCGGTTTGGAGGCTAGTGATCTGAGCAACCTGTGTTTTCCAGTAGGTTCTTGTTTCGCCTACTGATGTATATATATTGTATATATTTTTCACTAGAGGTCGCTCTGATACATTCTGATACATGTTTATATAGATTTTCTCGGATATATATATACATAGTACTGTATGTTTACTGTTATTGCTTATATTATGATGTTGAGAAATCCAGATGGGATTGGTGCCCACGGTTTGGTTTTTGTGGCATAGGATGAAGTGTTATTTTCAGGGTGCAGGTTTATGCAATTCTACGATAGTAACGAAACTCTGCCGAAATTTCGAAAAGTTTTTGTTGGTTCGTATTTTCAGAAGGGGTTCGATTCCGATTTAGTTAACTGAATCGGGGTTGGGTCCTTTCATATATACCTTAGTGATGGGATTCTCTACTCCGAAGGTAATCAAATACGAGTCGTCTCTTAACACCACGGTGGACATGGGTCCGGGTCGAGGCCACCTTACAAACTTATCGATCAACACCCAAGACTTGGATTTTAAGTCATAGTAGCCAAATTCATCGTCAGCAGCACCAGTTCCTATTTTGGAGTGTACGAAATTCCTAAAGCAGATGAAAATCTTGGTCTCGGTAACAACAACCATCCTAGCATACCAAAAATCTATTTCGAGCCCCCTAGCTTCCATTATGATAGCGAGATTATTGACATCGTTGCAACTGAATTTGAACAACTTACCCTATCAGATGCAGTAAATCCAATGGCCATAGGGGACAAAAGCCACCACCTGATTCATAAATTTTTTTAGATCGAGATCGCCCTTGATTGTCTTCCATCCTTCTCCTGTCGCGCCATTATCTTCCACTTCCGATTCTCCTTCTCTTCTTCAATGTCAATGGAGCGAATTATGTTCCACTTGGGAATAAGTTTCCCAATCATTCTATGATCATGTGACGACCCGGAATAGAATCAGTAATGTTAATCAGCTTAAGCCATGAGGTTATGTGTAATCGCAGATTTCCGATAGATGATTGAATCGCCAGACTTGGTCACAACTAAATTATTGGCCGAGAATTTGAGCTGAGTCTCTTCTCGAGAGTTGTTGTATGCGTGATTTCGAGTTCGTGGGATGTCCCAGATCATTATTTGGACGACCGAGGAATATAATACGAATATTTGAAGTTTCGACCTAATCGGTTTTAAATGACAGCTTCGTTAACGACTAAATTACCGGGCGAGAATCTGATTTCAGATCCTTCGTGAAAGTTGTTGAGAATTTAATTTCGAGCTTGTGGGAACTTCCGGAGGATTTTTCCGAGTTGCGAGGATTACGTTACGAATATTTTCGATCGTGGATTATTTAATCGGATAAGCATGTGTTGGTTTGAACCGTTGACTTTTTATTGGATTTGTCGAAGTGTTTGACTTCGGGTGGTAATTGAAGAACATGTCGAGTTGAGTTTGTTGCCGCGAGAATTATTGAAATCGGAATTACGACGCGGATGTTACGGGTGTTTAAAGTTTGTCGAAATGTGTAATTTGGAAGTTTCCTATTATGGCAAGTATTTAAACTGGTTACTATATCAGGAAAGTCAAAAATCTGGTATTAATGGAGTTGACTGGTCAACTCGGCCTAGGGAGGGTGGCGCGACGGAGCTCCATGGCTTGCCGGCGGTGGCTCGTCGTCCGGCCACCTCCAGGCTCGACTTAGGACTCTTTCAACTCGCCTCAGCTCCCTCATGAATATTCCGGCCTCCTTTCACGGCGAGGTTGCCGGAGGAAAGAGATTTTTCCAGTTGAAATTGTAGATTTTTGGGGTTTTATGGTGGTTCCAATTCCGGCCGAATTGATCTACAAAATGTAGTGGGCTTTGAAGCTCTCCTCTCCACGAATCTACCTATGTAAGTATGGAGTTCTAATTTTGCTTGTACATGGAGAATTGTTGGATTGAAAAGTTTGTGTAATTTCGGTTTTGCTTGAAATTGAGCTAGCTGGAGTGAGAATTGGACTTCGGTGTAGTTATGGAAGTTGTTTGTTGGGTGATTTTGAGTGGAATAGGTGTTGCTACGCCGGGAAAATTTCATGTTGGGTGGCGCCGCCGCCGCCGACGGTGGTCAAAGGTTGACTTTTCGGGGTTTTCGACAAGTTGCATGTCGTTTCGCTCAGAATCGCTCCCCGATCACAGTGGTGAGGTTTGTTTCTCGATTTGAACATCGAAAATTATAGCGAGGTTTTGTGATGTGGTTATCGAATTTTCGACAATTCGTCGTAATTGAATTATGTGTTTCCGAGAATGGTTGTTTCTCGTGATTTGATTCAAGGTACCAAATTGTGATTTTGAGAAATGGATTTTGTGATTATTCAGGGGTTCGTGATCGTTCGTTTGGCGAGGGATTTTCCGCCGGATCACGGGATTAACGCGTATCGCGTTACGCTCACCTGTGAGTGGACATTTTTATATTTTCACAGTTGTTTGCGAGTTCGTGATTTATCGTGATTTTCCGTATTTATTTTATACGATGTTGAGATATATGTTATTTTCGGAGGTATTATCTTATATTTATTGGTGATGGCATTACTGCATCGATGCTTCGGCTACTCGGCTGATCACCGGTAGTCCGCCAGAGTTGAGAGATTCCTCTGGACCAGAATTAAGAGATTCCTCAGGGCAGGGTTGAGAGATTCCCCTGTATGCCGCCGGGGTTGAGAGATTCCCCTGGCCTATCACCGTCGGGTTTGAGCGATTCATCTGACCGTCGGGCTTGAGAGATTCGCCTGGCAACCTCCATATATACTTTCCGAACTCGCATTGATTTACATTGATTATGTATATAAACTGGTGAAAGGCATGTGTTTATTTTTGCCCACTCACTCTAACGTTTTTATTTGCCTTTCCCCTGGGCTTTTCGGTTTCCGTGCCCAGTTTGCAGTTCGGACTCTGGTGTCGCACGTCGTGGTCCGAGGCATAGTATTCGAGCGATGTTTCTTTTATGGTAGGTTCTTAGTTTGGCCTACTATTTGTATATCTATATTAGAAGTCGCTCTGAGTATTCTTGAAAGGACCCAACCCCGATTTAGCTACCTAAATCGGAATTGAACCCCTTCGAAAACACGAACCAACAAAAACCGTAGAAATTTTGGGAGAGTTTCGTTACTAACGTGGAATTACCATTACCTGCACGCGTAAAATACACTTCATCCTATGCCACAAAAATCAAACCGTGGGCACCAATCCCATCCGGATTTCTCAATATATCAATAGTAAAGTAAAACAATAAATATATTTATACTTTACTGAAATCCAGAGTAAAATCGCGTAACATAAACAACAGAAAGCTCATAGCGACTTCTAATACATAATTATATACGTGTACCACAGTAGGTAGAACAATAAACCTACTGGAAGAAACAAGGTAGCTCGAGCACTATGCCTCCGACCACGACGTGCGACACCAGAGCCCGAACTGTAAACTGGGCACGGAAACCGAAAAGCCTAGGGGAAAGACAATAAACTCGTTAGAGTGAATGGACGAAAATAAATGTCTTTCACCAGTTGATATATATATTTAAAATAACATATGCGAGTCCAGGAAAATAAAAACAACAAGTACACGAGGTAAAACCATAATCCTCCAGCGTACTGAGCATGCAAGTATAAATCCCACGGGGTCACTCATGGACTCCTCCGTGCTAGTACAGTCCGAATCACGGGATCCCAGACCCACACGTGATTCTAAACCAGAAAGGCCTCGGTTCCGGGGAAACGACCCTCGCCGGTCAGGTCGGGGTAACGCCCCGCCTGGGATGCCTACCATCGGGGATCAGCCGAGAGGCTAGTGTATCGATACAACAACGTAACTGAGACTATACTCTGTGAAAAAAAAATCATAAACAGTTCGATGCAAATGCATGAAACAGCATATAAATGTATGTATATTCGTATACGTATATCCGTAGATGTATAATCATATATTCGTAAAAACACATGCTCATATAATCCGTAATCTCAATACGCATGCTCAAGTTCGAAAATCATATAAAAGACTCGCAAGAATTCCGTGAAAAGAAATTGTCCACTCACAGACTAGCGTAACGCGATATGCGTTAACCTGTGATCCGGTGGAAAGCCCTCACCAAAACAACGATCACGAACCCCTGAATAATCACAATAACCATTCCTCAAAATCATCATTCAACAATTCAAAATAAATCACGAGAAACCACCGTTCTCGGAAACACATAATCCGAATACGACGAATCGTCGAAAATCCGATATGTACATCTCAATACCTCGCTATACTTTCGGACGCTCAACTCGAAAAACGAACCTCCCCACTGCGATCGGGGCGTGATTTCGAGTGAAATGACATGCAACTTGTCGAAAATCCCAAAAAGTCAAACTTTGACCGCCGTTGACCGTTGACCGCTGAAAGGACCCAATCCCGGTTTAGCTCCCTTAACCGGAATCAAACCCTTTCGAAAACACGAACCAACAAAAACCGTAGAAATTTTGGCAGAGTTTCGTTACTAACGTGGAATTACCATTACCTGCACATGGAAAATACTCTTCATCCTATGCCACAAAAAGCAAACCGTGGGCACCAATCCCATCCGGATTTCTCAATATATCAACAATAATGTAAAGTAGTACATATATATATACTTTACTGAAATCCGGAGTAAAATCGTATAGCATAAACAACAGATTACTCAGAGCGACCTCTAGTGTATAAACATATCAGTATACCACAGTAGGTAGAACAATAAACTTACTGGAAGAAACAAGGTAGCTCGAGCACTATGTCTCCGACCACGACGTGCGACACCAGAGCCTGAACTGCAAACTGGGCACGAAAACCGAAAAACCCAGGGGAAAGACATGAAACACGTTAGAGTGAGTGAACGAAAATAAATGTCTTTCACCAGTTAATATATATGTTTAAAATAACATATGCGAGTCCAGGTAAATAAAAATAACAAGTACACGAGGTAAAACCATAATCCTCCAGCGTACTGAGCATGCAAGTATAAATCCCACGGGGTCACTCATGGATACACACTGTGCTAGTACAGTCCGAATCACGAGGTCCTTAGTCCCCGTGATTCTAAGCCAGAAATGGCCTCGGTTCCGGGGAAACGCCCCTCGCCGGTCAAGTAGGGATAACGACACCCCTCCTGGATGGCCTACCATCGGGGATCAGCCGAGAGGCAAGTGTATCGATACAAGAACGTAACTGAGACTGTACTCTGTGAAAACCAAATCATAAACAGTTCGATGCAAATGCATGAAACAATATAAAAGTGTATGCATATTCGTATACGTATATCCGTATAAGTATAATCGTATAATCGTAAAACACATGCTCATATAATCCGAAATCTCATACGCATGCTCAAGTTCATAAATCATATAAAAGACTCGCAAGATTTCCGTGAAAAGAAATTGTCCACTCACTGACTAGCGTAACGCGATATGCATTAACCCGTGATCCGGCGGAAAGTCCCTCGCCAAAACAACGATCACGAACCCCTGAATAATCACAATAACCATTCCTCAAAATCATCATTCAACAATTCAAAATAAATCACGAGAAACCACCGTTCTCGGAAACACGGAATATGATTACAACAAACTGTCGAAAATCCGGAAATCACACCTCAATACCTCGCTGTAAGTTCGGACGCTCAACTCGAAAAACGAACCTCCCCACTGCGATCGGGGCGCGATTTCGAGTCAAATGACATGCAACTTATCGAAAATCCCAAAAAGTCAACATTGACCGCCGTTGACCACCGCCCACGGCGGCGCCGCCACTGACCGGAGAATTTCACGGCGGAGCAACCCCTATTCCACTGAAAATCACCCACTGAGCAACTTTGTCAACTGCATCGAAGGCCAATTCTCATTCTAACTAGGTCAATTTCTTGATAAACCGAATTGGTACACAAATTTCAAATCCAAAATTCTCCTTCCACAAATCGAATTAAAGCTTCATACTTACATGGTTAGAATCCTTGAGAAGAGAGCTTCAAAGCCCACTCAAAGTTGCATCTCGAATCGGCCTAAAACGTGGAACCCGAATTCACCATTTTCTTCCAAAGTTTGGCCGGAAATATCTCCTCCTCCGGCGAGCCTCGCCGTGAAAGGAGGCCGGAGCAAGGATGAGGGTGTCCATATGAGTCGAACTGGACCAGAAGGAGGCTCGGAGATGGCCGGGATCAACTCCACCGCCGTGGAGCACGCCGTTCGCCGTCGGCCTTCTCTCGCACCACCGAGTTGACTCGGTCAACTCCCAATTTAGAAATGTTGACCTTCCCAAACTGGCAAGTTACTATATATAGCTTTCCCAAAAAGGAAACTCCCAAAATTACGTATTTTGACAACTTTAAACATCCATAACTCTCGCGTCGTAACTCCGATTCCGATAATTCTCGCGGCCACAAACTCGACTCGACATGCTCTTCAATAATCACCCGAAGTCAAACACATCGACCAATCGGATAAAAAGTCAACAATTCAAACCAAAACATATTTAATCGACTAAACAGACAACAATCGGAAATAATCATATCTTAATCTCCGTAACTCAGAAAAATGCTCCGGAATTTTCCACGAACTCGAAATTAAATTTTGAACAACTTCCGTGAAGAAGCCGAAACCAAATTCTCGTCCGGTAATTTAGTCGTTAAGAAGGCCACAATTATAAACCGAACTTCAAATATTCATAATTAATTCCTCGGTCGTCCAAATAGCGATCCGGAACCGCCCACGAAATCGAAATCACACGTACAACGACTCTCGAGAAGAGACCCAGCTCCAATTCTCGGGCAATGAGTTAGTCGTTAACAACTCTGGCGATTCCAATAACTGTCGAAAATCCGCAACTACGCTGTAACTCACGAATCAAGCTGATTATACTTCTGATTCTGGTCCGGGTCATCACAACCGCCGCCGTTGACCGCCGTCCATGGCGGCGCCGCCACCAATCATGAGATTTTCCGGCGGAGGAACCCCTATTCCATGCAAAATCACCCACTGAGCAACTTTGTCAACTACAACAAGGGCCAATTCTCACTCTAACTAGGTCAATTTCGTGATAAACTGAATTGGTACCAAATTTTCAAATCCAAAATTCTCCAAGTACACATCGAATTGGATTACCAAACTTACATGGTAGGTTGTAGGTGAGGAGAGCTTCAAAGCCCACTAAAAATTGCAGCTCAATTCGGTTAAATTTATGGAACCCGAATTCACCATATTTTCTTGAATTTTGGCCGGATTTTTCTTCTATTTCCGGCTAGCCTTACTGTGAAAGGAGGCCGGAGGCATGTTGGGGTGGCCAAGGCGCATCGATGGAGTGCTTCCCAGTGGCCGGAGGTGGCCGGACGGGCTCGCCACCGTGGAGCACCGTCGTTCGCCGTCACACCACTCCTCCATGTCGGTCAAACTGAGTTGACCAAGTCAACTCCTATTATTGCAATGTTTGACTTGCCCAAATAGGTAACTTCTATTTATGGACTTTCCCAAAATGGAAACCAACAAACACACTTTTCGGCAAACTTCAAACACACATAATTTCCTCGTCGTAATTCCGATTCCAATAATTCTCGCGGCCACAAGCTCGTCTCGACGTACTCTTCAATTATCACCCAAAGTCAAACACATCGACCAATCGGATAAAAAGTCAACCATTCAAACCAACACATATTTAATCGACTAAAAAATCAACAATCGGAAATAATCACAACTTAATCTCCGTAACTCAGAATAATGCTTCGGAAGTTCCGACGAGCTCGAAATTAAATTCTGAACAACTTCCATGAAGAAGCCGAAACCAAATTCTTGACCGGTAATTTAGTCGTTAAAAGCACCACTATTTAAATCCAAACTTCAAATATTCATAATTAATTCCTCGGTCGTCCAAATAACGATCTGGAACCGCCCACGAACTCGAAATCACACGTAAAACGACTCTAGGGAAGAGACCCAGCTCCAATTCTCGGCCAATAATTAAGTCGTTAACAAATCCGGCTATTCACATAACTGTCGGAAATCTGCGATAACACGTGAGCTCGTAGATCAAGCTGATTCCACTGCTGATTCTGTTCTAGGTCGTCACAAATCCACCCCCCTTAAAAAAAAATTTGACCTCAAAATTTCTGAGTTTGTCGGCTAAAAGGTAGAAGCACTGCGTCTGCATACTGCTCAACTTTCTAGTGACAACGTCAGCTGAACAACTCTGACAACAGACTCCGCAATATAAGATAGCTCCGTGCTGAAATCCTTGTTCCCTCAAATCACAAATCTGAACTGGCTCTACATAATAGCCAAGTGTTCCTGCATAAGGAACATATAGGGTACACAACACGTAGCAAACCTGAAACACAGTTCCGCCACACGGAACACAACACAACACACACAAAGGCCAACACTATAGGCGACGCCGAACCATGCGGCACAACACAAACTCGCCTACGACCACACACAGATCAAAATAGCGTGGCAAATAATAACTCAGTCTACACACATCAATACAGCACAAACATCGAACTCAAGCAATTATCAACCTGTTTCCGCTAAATCAAAATTCTGTGGTAGCACATTCCACAAAATCAGAATCAAATGTCAACTCAAACTCAAACCAAACTCGCTCCAGCACAATGGAGTACAACATCGTCCTCAAACCGACATCATGCAACATCAAAACCATAGTGGTCCACACACTGGTACTGCATGCAATCTCGAACAAGTGAAACTGCTGGTCCCTAATCCTCCGGAACTGCAATACCGAAGTCCACAATATGCCCTCAAAGGCCTGAATAGTCCTCAAATATCGCGTGCCAATCTGAGGATAAGAACCGGTACAAACTCGTAATCTGGTCCCCAATGCTCGCTGCAAAGCTCGCAAACTCTCAGTTGTAGCTGATTACCTCGACCAGCAAACTGGGACACAGGTACACCACGTAAATGGCCAATCTCCGTCAAACACAGCTCTGCCAGTCTGCCACTGAAATCCTTTCCTGAAAGTACAAGGAAATGTACCAAGTCCGTCAAATGGTCCACAATGGCTTGACAACTGGTATCACAAATCAAAATGCACACAAACACACACAAGATCACAGCGACAAACGCCACGTCTAACCGGAAATCTCCAATGGCTGACACTTCTCGGCAAGTCTCTGCCTCCTAGCCATCGCCTATCGACAAATGTGGCATCTGCACACACACAAGCTGCTACATTCTTCTACAGGTTGCGTCATGAGTAGTAAACTCGGAGTATCAGATACATCTCCGCATCACTAGCGCCAAATGCGCATAAAACAATGAGCTTAACATCATCACACTCGAACTCAGCTCCCATAGCTCGCAACTCAGCTAACACAGAAACTCGAGCCACACACACACATATTAAACACTGAAGCTCCCGATTCTCGACTGAATGCATCAGCAACAACATCCCAGACGGATAATCAAAGTACAACCTGAAACCTTTCTCGAACAAGCTCAATGGTGCAGCCATAATCGTGAGTTGACCTTCACCATCTACACTGCCTCAAGCCCAAATCTGGCCGAGAATGCAAGTGGATGAAACTCAAGTGATCAGTGTACGTCCTACACTGCGCTGCACGCCATAGATGTAGTGTCTCGAACTCTCTGACGCTAACATAAAGACAGTTATACCCAATATCATACATTGGATACGTAGCTACATAAGGTTTCCACTGCCTGAACCATGAGCCACCGCTCTGCTACACAGCATCAATACACAACCAAATCTAAACCTCGATGCATCGCCATAACCCTCGAACTCGTCACGATCGTCAGGTAAGGTCAAAACTGAAGCAATGGTCAACCATCCTGCAGGAGTAAGTAACTCTCCTCGCGTGCATCAAACCACTCGAACTTGACGCCTTCTTCGTCAATCCGGAAAGTAGAGTGGCAATCCAGGAAAATCATGCACAAGCCGTTAGTAATAGCCTGCCAAACCCAAGAGACTCCCGATCTCTGGTACAATGGTAGGGCAACCCCAAATCAACACGGCTTCTATCTGGTCAGGATCCACGCCAACTCCCTCGGCTGACATCACATAGTCCAAAATCTTCACGTTAATCAGCCAAAACTCATACTGGCTGAACTTCGCAAACAGCTGATCATCTCGTGAAGTCCGCAAAACCGTTTGCATTTGCTTCAGGTACTGGTCCACACTCCTGGAGTGAATCAGGATATTGCCAACAAACATGACCGCAACTCGTCCAGAATCGTCTAAACACATGGTCTAACAAGTCCACACGATCTACGGGGCATTGGTCAACCAAACAGCATGACCAAGAGCTCATGATGCCCGCATCGAGATCCGAAAGCTGTCCAAACCACAACTGACACATCGATCCTCAACTGATGGTATCCGGTCCCGAAATCAATCTTCGAAAGGACCGAAGCTCCCATGAGCTGATCAAACCAATCATCAATCCAAAGCGAAGGATACTCACTCTCCTCTGAAGCAAATCAAGCTTCGGTAGTTAATGCACCACCTCGTCGAACCATCCAACATCCGTACACAAAATGCAAATACGCGGGGTCGCATGAAATCTCCCGAAACCTCCTCCAGCAACTCCTGGAGTCGAACGACAAAACGTCGGTAAAATAAGTCCAGCGCCCGGTACAAGCTCAATGGTGTAGTCGGTCTCCCGAACTGGAGGAACACCTGATAACTCCTCCGGAACACACCTGGAAACTCGGGAACCACCTCAATGTCGCCAATGTCAGGTACAACAACCATAGTATCCACAACATGAGCTAAGCAATAACACAACTCGTCTCCATCATCCGCTCGACCATCACCGCGAAACAGCATCTCGGGGAAATCTGCCCGTCGAAACACAACCTCCTTCTCGAGGCACTCGAACACAGCCAAATGCGTCATCCGTAAGTCTATACTCACAAACACACCAAAACCACGATATCAAGCTATAACAGATCCGCAGCTAAGCCATATCCTCCAACAAGGATCTCGCAACTTCTGGATGGATACAACACTCTCCAAAACCTTGGAAGTGGAAATGCAGATACAATAGCCATAGATATCAAACAACAATAACCTCGGAGAAAAGTCTGTCCTCAAACAAGGTCATGGCACGAACTCCAACATGCCCAACTAGCCGCCCACGTCAATTGCGACTTGCTGAATAACTCATCTAAAAGGCTGCGTTGGTCACACTTCAGGTACAACATGAGGATCTCCTCGCGAACTCTGAGCTGTCGAACCGCTAAAACAGCTAGCTCAGGGCGCTCCCTCGTAACGTGACCCTCCTAGTCACCGAAACAACAACTGAAAGTGTTCCACAAACACAAATCACCGCAACACCTGCTGCGAGAAAGGATCACCAACGATCACCCAAACTCATGCCACAAGAGCAAATCCGCTACTCTGTGATCTCCGCCATCATCAAACGGATCCTCTGCCTGATCTGATGACCCTCAACATAATCGATAAGGCCACAGCCTGATGAAGTCACCGATCTCGAGGTGTCAGAACTCAACCTCATCAAAATCTCGACTAAGTCCACTTTTCTCAAACCATCACATCAAAAACCGCGTACATCTTTCCTTCTCAATAGCCTCGCCACTGAGTGCAGCACACTAAGCTCCTCACAGCTATCTCGAGGCATATCAATCAGATTATCTCTGATACTCAGGTTCAAACTCATCCCGAACCTCGTGCACCGCTTCCTCTGAAGCCACATAACACGTGCAAACAGGGGTAAAAATGTGAACAACGCATCTCTGCCTCAGGTGGGTAAACACTCCACATTCGATTGCTGGTAGACTGATTAAATCATTACCGTATAAACAACACCCTGAATGTAGGCCATGGAGTCGCAACAGGAACTCACACAATATCAGCCCACAAAATACAACGATCTGACTCAGGCAAACATCACTGCCACAATTCTCAGCTCTGAGGCAACATGTAGACGCTCATACACACACAACCAGGAAAACCGTGCCACACAATTCTCTGAACTCTGAATACTCATCCAAATCCACAGTTCTCTGGCAAATCGCGCGTCGAATGATCCTCAATAGGATCCACAACCAAAACCACACGGAAAGCACGTCAGGAGGCATCCTAATGAATAAAATAACGTTCACAACAAGTGGAACGTAATCATGGAACTTCAAATATTTGAAAGTATACAACACCCGGAATATTAATGAGTATCCGGCGGCCGGTCGGGTCACCATTCTAGACATGCTGTACAATCTCAAATATCCTTAGTAAACACGACTACAGAAGTCTACAGAACTTATAACCTAATGCTCTGATATCAAGCTGAAAGGACCCAACCCCGATTTAACTACCTAAATCGGAATCGAACCCCTTCGAAAACACGAACCAACAAAAACCGTTGAAATTTTGGCAGAGTTTCGTTACTAACGTGGAATTACCATTACCTGCACGCGTAAAATACACTTCATCCTATGCCACAAAAATCAAACCGTGGGCACCAATCCCATCCGGATTTCTCAATATATCAACAGTAACGTAAAACAATAAATATATTTATACTTTACTGAAATCCGGAGTAAAATCGCGTAACATAAACAACAGAAAGCTCAGACCGACTTCTAATACATAATTATATACGTGTACCACAGTAGGTAGAACAATAAACATACTGGAAGAAACAAGGAAGCTCGAGCACTATGCCTCCGACCACGACGTGCGACACCAGAGCCTGAACTGCAAACTGGGCACGGAAACCGAAAAGCCCAGGGAAAGACAATAAACTCGTTAGAGTGAGTGGACGAAAATAAATGTCTTTCACCAATTGATATATATATATTTAAAATAACATATGCGAGTCCAGGAAAATAAAAACAACAAGTACACGAGGTAAAACCATAATCCTCCAGCGTACTGAGCATGCAAGTATAAATCCCACGGGGTCACTCATGGACTCCTCCGTGCTAGTACAGTCCGAATCACGGGATCCCAGACCCACACGTGATTCTAAACCAGAAAGGCCTCGGTTCCGGGGAAACGACCCTCGCCGGTCAGGTCGGGGTAACGCCCCGCCTGGGATGCCTACCATCGGGGATCAGCCGAGAGGCTAATGTATCGATACAACAACGTAATTGAGACTGTACTCTGTGAAAACCAAATCATAAACAGTTCGATGCAAATGCATGAAACAGCATATAAATGTATGTATATTCGTATACGTATATCCGTATATGTATAATCGTATATTCGTAAAAACACATGCTCATATAATCCGTAATCTCAATACGCATGCTCAAGTTCGAAAATCATATAAAAGACTCGCAAGAATTCCGTGAAAAGAAATTGTCCACTCACAGACTAGCGTAACGCGATATGCGTTAACCCGTGATCCGGCGAAAAGTCTCTCACAAAAACAACGATCACGAACCCCTGAATAATCACAATAACCATTCCTCAAAATCATCATTCAAAAATTCAAAATAAATCACGAGAAACCACCGTTCTCGGAAACACATAATCCGAATACGACGAATCGTCGAAAATCTGATATGTACATCTCAATACCTCGCTATACTTTCGGACGCTCAACTCGAAAAACGAACCTCCCCACTGCGATCGGGGCGCGATTTCGAGTGAAATGACATGCAACTTGTCGAAAATCTCAAAAAGTCAAACTTTGACCGTCGTTGACCGTTGACCGCCGCCGTTAATCGCCGTCCACGGCGGCACTGCCACCAATCATGAGATTTTCCGGCGGAGCAACCCCTATTCCATGCAAAATCACCCACTGAGCAACTTTGTCAACTACAACAAGGGCCAATTCTCACTCTAACTAGGTCAATTTCGTGATAAACCGAATTGGTACCAAATTTTCAAATCCAAAATTCTCCAAGTACACATCGAATTGGATTACCAAACTTACATGGTAGCTTGTAGGTGAGGAGTGCTTCAAAGCTCACTAAAAATTTCAGCTCAATTCGATCAAATTTATGGAACCTGAATTCACCATATTTTCTTGAATTTGGGCCGGATTTTTCTTCTATTTCCGGCGAGCCTTGCCGTGAAAGGAGGCCGGAGGCATGTCGGGGTGGCCAAGGCGCATCGATGGAGTGCTTCCCTATGGCCGGAGGTGGCCAGACGGGCTCGCCACCGTGGAGCACCGCCGTTCACCGTCGCACCACTCTTCCATGTCGGTCAAACCGAGTTGACCAAGTCAACTCCCATTATGGCAATGTTTGACTTGCCCAAACAGGTAACTTCTATTTATGTACTTTCCCAAAATGGAAACCAACAAACACTACAAGAAAAACGGACTTAGACCACGGAGCATTTCCGTCGTCTATGTGACGTTTTCCGTCGTCCAAGGTCTGTGCTCCAAGTGTTGTCGTCCAAGCACTTAGACGACGAAGAATAATCTATCCGTCATCCAAGTTCACTTGGACCGCGGACGTTCTCCGAGGCCCAGGTAAACACCTGGACGACGGAGACTTAGTTCTCCGTCATCCAAGTGACTACCTGGGCCACGGAGAATGATACGTTGTCCGTGGCCCAGGTAGTCACTTGGACGACGGAGAACTATGTCTCCGTCGTCCAGGTGTTTACCTGGGCCTCGGAGAACTTATCATTTTCCATGGCCCAAGTAGTCACGTGGACGACGGAGAACTATGTCTCTGTCGTCCAAGTGACTTTTTAATTTAAAAAATAAATAAATTGTAATTAAATATTATTAATTTAATTTATTATTAATTGAATTTGAATAATGAAATTAAAAATGCTAAAATTAATTAAATAAACTAAATTTTGAATATTACTTAATTATTAAATAATTAAAATTAATTTGTACATACATGAATAATCGAAAAAACCCATAAATTAAAAATTAAAATATTGTTCGGAATGCGGAAAGAAACGAGATAATAAACTACTAGCTAGCTAATACACTGGAGGAGCAGATGCGCTGCCAAGTCCTCCGCCTTCAGCCGGGTCGTTGTCATCGGGCTGTGGGTTCGGAGGAGGTTGACATACTTCTCGATTTTGTTGCATGAGGGCGATGAGTTGGACTATTTTTGCTTGTTGTTCGTCAAGTCTTTGCCGCATGGATTAATTCTCCTCTCGTGCCAGTCGAGCCTCTTGAATGGCTGCTTCGACGGCCGCAGCTTGAGTCCTTCTCCGCTGGCCCGAACCTCCCGTAGATGATGAGTCGGAGGTCGTCGACAAATCTCGTACCACCCTAGGCCCGAAGTGCCTAACCTCCTTGCCAGCTCTACGACCGTAGACCTCATCCGCGATTGCAATTTGGCTCTCTAAGGATAGAGGAGGCAGGTCTTCCGGCGGCACATCTGGGAACGCAAGCTGAGTGTTAGCCAACTCTTCTTGCGCACGCTCTATCACCCTTGCCTACAAAATAATAATTAATTTATTATAATGAAATAATATTTAAATAATAATTACTATAATTAAAAGCACATATATATATCACTTACGCCGCATTGACTCGCTTCATTATCGAGCCCAGGCGTCACGTACGCGCTTATGCTTGCATCAAGATAAAGGTGTTTGGAGCCCTTATCCTTGTGCTCCTTGGCTATTTGAATGAACTGCTTGGCGCCTGTAGTATGGTGTTTGTCCTTCTTCCCCCGGTTGGCTTTGTTGACAACGGAGAATTTCTGTTACACAACATAATTAAATCATGAAAAAATTAATAACTAAAATTTAAATAATTCAATTATCTTAATTGAAATAAAAAAAGTAAATTAACACCTTAAAGGAGTCATCGGCAAAGTGGTTACACAACCACTCCCACTTATCTTCTCTATCCCCACGCAGCTCTACGGGGGGAGGCGAGGGACCGTAAGTTTGGAAGTACTGATGGAGCCTGTACTTCCAATCTTTGTAGATGGAGTTGGCGGTTTGGTTGATATGCCTCAACATCACCGGCGTCGGATCCACCGCAAATTGTTCCTATCAAAAATAAATAGAAAATTATAATCGTATATATTATGAAATTATAACTAATATTAACAATATTATATAATAACTAAATTGGAAGTATTACGTACCGAAAGATCTTTAAAGACTTTCGCCTTCTCATTATCCGACGCCTCCTTCCAAGTAGGGGCAGTGAGACGAACTCGGCTACGGACGATTGACCCTATGCTATGTGCCGAGAGACTTGCTAGCTGAGCTGTGGGAGGGCCACCAGTGAATTCGTCGTAGGCCAAGTCGATTTTTTTCCCGGTCGCCTTGCAAATTTTGTTCGCTTTGCCCCCTTTAACGAGACCCCGAGTCCTTTTCGATTCCGGGTCAGTGGGGGCCCTCCTTTGCCTACGGCGGGCGCTGTACATTATTGATTCAGCGGTCGAGGACGCCTGAGTACTTCCCGTTGAACCGATACCGGGCGTCGGAGTTGAAAAAGGGTCGACGTCATCACCACCGGAGATAAATGGGGCAGACAGAATATCCCCAAGAGGCGCCGCCTCCGAACCAGATGAAGGGTCCGGATTGAGGGCGTCGTTGCCCTCCTGTTGAACCCAACCGACTTGGTCCGCCAACATTCGGAGCATGGCATCTTCTGCCTCCTGTTGCGCTTTCTTCTTGCCGGATGGATCCATTTCAACCTTGGAGTACGTTGTTAAAATACCTACTTACCATAATAATTACAAGTGCAAAATTTACGCTAATTAAGTACGGTTAAGATTTAAATAGAGTACACTAGCTTGGCTTTTTCGGTCGTTCAATGGACGTGCGACCCGCGCGATAAAGTGTAAATTTTCAATTAATCAGCCTTGGTTAAATCGAAAAACATGGCCAGTTAGGGATAGAGATAACGCGAGAGGCAGGACTAATTTCGACAAAAGTCATTCTTAGTCTAAATCCTGTCACCAGTCATAACCCGTTTCTAGACACCATGTCCGACATTCGGCCAATTTTTCAAAAATTTACACTCCCTCAAGTCCTTTGCAAACTCCGCCCTCAACCTCATGTCCATAACTTCACTTAGGTTATGGTGTGCGGTGATGAAATCCACACATCACGAGGGGTTAAGGAGATAAGCTAGGAAAAGAGGCGCCATCTATTCCAAAGAGTGCGACTTAATAAACCAAGCCTATGTACTAAATTTAAATCGAAGACGTACTACCATGCAATTTACTAGAAAATACACGTAATTATCAATTAATTAAAACAATAAATAATGACAATAATGAATTATTATTTATCATGCATTTAATAATAATTATTCATTTACCAATATAATTAATTATTATTATTACTATTATTTAATTTTAACTAATAATTATTCATTACCAAATAATTAACAACTAATAATGATTACTAAATAATAATAATAACAACAAAATAATTATTATAATTACAACTATTTATTATTTAAAACTAATAAATTAAAACTATTTAGAAATTAAAAAATTAATTAATTAAAAAAAATGTTAAAGAGTTAAAAAATAGAATTATTACCTCGTCGGAATTTCGCCGTAATATCGGAAGAGTAGGGTCGTCGGAGAGGGGGAACCACGCCGGAAATTTGGTCGTCGGAGCGTCGCCAGAGGAGAGGAGAGGAGAGGAGAGGAGGAGAGGAGAGGAGATGGAATGAGAAAAGGAGGGGGTGAGCAGTCCTATATATAGAGTTTCACTTAGACGACGGAGCACTCATTTCCGTCGTCTAAGTGCACTTGGACGACGGAAACAGTGTTTTCCGTCATCTAAGTGAAGAGTTAAAAAATTTCGAAGCGGCGCGTAATTAATGGGCGGGACGTTTCACCCACCATAAATTTGGACTTAGACGACGGAGAATTAATTCTCCGTCGTCTAAGTGGAAATTCAAGCGGCGCCGAAAATTGAGGCGGTAAATCGAACCGCCATGATTTTCGACTTGGACGACGGAGAATGACGTTCTCCGTAATCCAGGTGTTCACCTGGACGACGGAAAACGACATCTCCGTCGTCCAAGTGAAATATTCATTGAAAAAAAAAAAAAATCGAACCGCCATGGTAAATTGAACCTGGACGACGGAGAATGACGTTTTCCGTCGTCCGGGTGTTCACCTGGACGACGGAGATCGACATTCTCCGTCGTCCAGGTTCAATTTACGTTAAAATAAAATTTAAAATTAATTCGCTAGGAATTTAGCGATCGGCCATTAGAGTGAAATAGTCGTCCAATATCGATGAACACATCGTATATATGAACAGTTAAATTTGAACCGACGAATAATTTTTCGTTTTGAAAGTTGTTAAGTATCGACTAATCCTTACGACTTAAGTGTTCATGAGTAGAGGCTCATTTGCAGCAGAGTATTAACGAAATTGAATTTGGACAAAATAACCGTTGGATATGTTCGTCGTAACATAATATATAATTGTCTTCACAGGACCATAAAATAATAAGTTCGGGAAGGGTTTCATCGGCACAGTCAACCGCAAAACCGAGAATTTAACAAACCGGAAACGTGGATACAAGGCATTTCGCAACTCCGATTTTCGAACCGTCGAAACTCACACACCAAGAATTGTTTACTCTAAAGTCTTGACGAAAAGAATATGCATTGGAAGAAGGTCTAGATGGTCGTTGTCTTAGAAAAATTTACGATATCTGCACCTGGACGACGGATATGACATTCTCTGTCGTCCAAGTACACACCTGGACGACGGATACGCTAATATCCATCGTCCAGGTACACACTTGGACGACGGAGATTGTCATCTCCGTCGTCCAGGTGTATAGACCCTGAATTCAGGGGTTAGGGGTCCTTAGGGTATAGGGTTTAACACTTGAACGACAGAGAAGGTCATTCTCCGTCGTTCAGGTACACACTTGGACGACGAAGAATGACCTTCTCCGTTGTCCAAGTTCTAAACCCCGAATTCAGGGGTTAGGGCCTTAGGGTTTACGGTTTAGGTCGTCCCCGGTCATTTGTGTGTCCATTCAATTATTCTGATTCAAGAATATAATTAAAAAATTGATCGATCGATCGGATCTGCTAGATTTAGGGTCCAGGATTTAGGGTTTTATATGAAATTGAGATTTGGCGGGGCGCCAAAGGTGAAAATGGCGGGGGACCTAAAATAAACGTCGACGGAATATCTCATCTCCATCATTTGTGTGTCCGTTCAATTATTTTGAATCAAAAAAATAATTAAATAAATGATCGATCGATCCGATTTGCTAGATTAATTTAGGGTCGAGGATTTAGGGAGATAGCCAAAATACCCAAAGACGACAACCTGCAATTAATTTCTCCGTTGTCCAGGATATATAATTCGGATTAATTAATTAATTTAATTTAGTTTACGTACGTCGGTCGATCCGATATATCTGATCGAGCATGGACGCGTGTAATTAATTAATTAATATATATATACACGTACATACATACATTCTCCTCCTTATAATATTAATTTATATTAATTTTTGATCGATGATGCATCGATCATATATTATATTACAATAATTACGTACAATAATTAATTACCAATTAATAATCCTCGTCGTATGACCGTACTCTTCGTCATAATCGTCATCGTCCTCATCCCCGTTAGACGACGGCTCATCCTCGTCATCGTACTCAACATCGTCCGACGAATAACCTGAGTCCTCGTCCGCGTCCTCTTCCTGCTCATCTTCTTCATCTACCTCATCGATAATCTCATCTTCAGTTAGATCTGTACAACCATCAGGCATGGGTAACCGTTCACCATCTTGAACTAGGTCCATTATATCGGAGCGGATGACAAAAATATTAGGCTATTGATAGGCAGGAATGTCTCTTTCTGGTTCAGCAGCATCTTCAGTCGTCGCCGATGTCCCTTCAATGGTCTCTGTATTCCATATTCCTCGGTGAGAGATATGGTTCACTATTTTCCACCCTTCACCGGCTTTCGGATCGTCGAGATAGACACCTGCCGAACTAAGGTGGCGGGAGCGAAAGGCTCATCCTCATACCAGCTAGAGTTTGTATCGACTGATAATAGTCCCAGGTCTTCCTTTGTACGCTTGAACCATCTGCACTTGAATAGGAAAACGTTGACATCATTCCCGTAACATAGCCGAACCACATATACAATAGCCCCGTAATATAGATTATTGTCTTTCCCAACCACTACCCCACTGTTTTGTGTTCTTCTTCCTTCGTCTCGGGCCAATGAATGGAACTTTACACCGTTCACAAAACATTCGGGATAAATATAGTGTTTAACCGGCTTCCCTGCTAGCAAGTGCTTTGGCCATGACCACCACCCCCCGTGGTTTTCAGATTTTTGCAGATCAATCATGTGCGAAATTTAAAGGGCAAATTAATATAAGGGTTTAATTACTTTCTCCAAACATGATCGATATGTACGTATATAAATTACTAATTAAATACCGAGACGTACGTACACACCCATTGGAAGAAATAATCGGGAAACTTCTTCTTAACCATTTTCTCAATCCACGCCGAACTCTTGTTTTGATTTAATGCCTGAAGCCTCTCCCTGTATGACATCATGTACGGCTCAACATCGTCACAGTCTCGCAACACTACCCAATGTGCCTCAATAAGTTCTTCCCATGTTAACGATTCCTTTAATACTCCTCTAAACGGTCGGACGACATTGGTGACGACAGAATGATTGATGCGGGCACTGCGATCGGAGGCAGTGGGAGGTGGTGGATCTTTGAGGTACCTGTTGCAGTAAGTAACACACTCATGCATTAGGTATGTCTCTGCTATGGAGCCATCCGGGGCCGACCTGTTTTTGATGAATGACTTATACTGTCCAAGCTGTCTACAAAATCAAACGTACAATAAGAATAAGTACATATAGCTAGCTAGTAATCTCCAGTGGAACAAATTAATTAGTTGTACGTACCTTTCTTGAGGATACATCCAAGTGTACTGGACCAGACCAGAAATGAGTACCTGCTCGGGCAGGTGGATCATTAGGTGAATCATGATGTCAAAGAAAGCAGGGGGAAAAATCCTCTCTAGTTTGCAAATGATGTGCACAATTTGTTGTTGCAATTCCACCACATCTGACTTCTTTAATTCTCTGGCGCATAACCTCTGCCACCACCTGCACAATGCCACAATTGGTTCTACGACGTCACGAGGCAAGTATGGTCGAATTACCACTGGAATCAGACGTTGCAGCATAATGTGATAGTCATGTGTCTTTAGACCAACAAACTTGTGTTGCACCTCGTCCACTGCTCCAGTTATAGTAGCTGCATACGTAGCCTGATAACGAACGCCCTTAAACCAGTGAAATACAGAACGTCTAAGCGTCGGCTTCACCGTGTAAGGTGCAGCTGGCATCTTGTTGTACACTCATTTCCTATCCTTCCTCAACCACAAGGGACGACGTAGATTCATTGATTCCAAATCTTTGCGTGCTTTGGGAGTATCTTTAGTCTTGAACTTAATACCGAGAAATGTTCTCACCACGCTGTCGCACACATTCTTTTCTATGTGCATCGCGTCCAAGTTGTTCCTCAGCTTCAACTTCGACCAGTAAGGGAGTTCAAAGAATATACTCTTGTGATCCCAATAGCTCAGATCATGTGGAGGAATTGGATTGCATTTCTTTACATCCGCGTCATTGCTCAACACACCAAAGTCGAAATAGCTCAACCTCTCTAAAATCTCTTCGCCCGACCAACTACGGGGTTTAGAATTGTTCACTACCGTCCCGTCGAAATGAGCTTCATCCTGTCGCCATGGGTGGTCGTGAGGAAGCCATCTACGGTGACCCAAGTAACACACCTTCCCCGCATGCCAACTTGAGTTCACGTCGTCCAAACATATAGGACATCCATTATATCCTTTTATCCTGCAGGCTGCCAACATCCCATACCCTGGAAAATCGCTGATCGTCCACATTACGGCAGCCCTCATCGTGAACATCGTGTCAGTGAATTTGTCATAAGTTGGGACTCCATTTTCCCACAACAGTTTCAGCTCGTCGATCAAAGGTTTGAGGTAGACATCTAAGCACTTCCCTGGAGATTTAGGACCTGGAATTAGTACAGTAAGGAAATTAAATTCCTTGTTCATGCAGTACCACTAATGAGGCAAGTTGTACGGCATCAGAATAACTGGACAAGTGCTGACGGCGGAGCTAATGAGTCTAACATTTCTAACCTCTGCAGAAAAGTCTCCAAATTCTCTGTCGAAATGTTTGAAACCCTCCCCATCCGCAGCGTGTCGCAGGACATCGTCATCTATTCGCTTTTCTACGTACCATCGCATCGCCTCTGCTGTGTGTACAGACATATACAGGCGCTGCAATCTGGGAATCAAGGGAAAATATCGAACAACTTTCACAGGAATTCTCTTTTTCGAACTCTTTCTATTCACCTGGAATCTGCACTGGCCACATACGGGACAATAGTCCAAATCTTTATACTCTTTGTAAAATAACACACAATCATTCGGACATGCGTCAATTATCCTGTACTTTAGGCCGAGGCTGCTCAAGATATTTCTAACCTTATAATGAGATTTAGGAAGATTGTGATCATGAGGAAGCAACTTACATATTTGCTCCTGAATTTCGTCAAAAGCACTCACTGACATTTTGTGCTTCACTTTTATCTTCATTTGCTCCATCACATATTGCAACACATTCTCTCGACATCCAGGGAACACCGGGGTCTGCGCTTCAAGTAGCATCCGGTTGTACTTATCCATCTCATTGGTGTCAGTGGCCAAGCTAGCATCGAGGAATGTGTCATCATGCTCATTAGTGGTACTGTAACCTCCGTCTTGGTGTTGGTGTCCACCATGACTACATCCCGGAAATGCATCATGGACCAAATCTGCAGTTAGGTTGCAAGCTGGGGATCCGGCACCACTCCCGCTGGATGAGGCACCATGGTAACTGTACCCTGAGCTGAAGTCTGCTGCGCTGAACTCTACTGCTTCACCATGCTCGCTCCATGTAGTGTAACTCCACATCATACCATTTTTGTACAAGTGTTGCACCATAACATTAACCTCCGCATACTGACAATTAAGACATTTCTGATACGGACACCTGCAACGTTTCTTTCCCTGACCATGTTCTATCACAAAATTCACAAATTCGCAAATTCCATCCATATACCGGACATCACATCTATTCTTGAACTTCATCCAACTCTTGTCCATACTGCTACAAAATATTATAATTAATTAATTATTACATATATATATATTAGTCCATTAATTTACGCTTAATTATACGTACTCGATCTACATCGATCCATCAATTACGTACGTATGTAATTTAATCTGTATATATAGCTAACATCCATGCATGTATATACGTATGTTTTCACTAAATATATATTAAGCAAATTTTAACTGCGTACGTACGTACCTGCTGGCCTTCAGCGAAGATCCCTTATCCTTATCCTTCTCGGCCTTCTCCCTTCTCCTTCTCCCTTCTCCTTCAATTCTTCTTCGAATGGAATGAAGAGAGGATCGGATGGAATGAAGAGAGTTTGGCATCGGGCTTGTATAATGCTTCACTTAGACGACGGAGGTGTTGGTACGTCGTCTAAGTGGAAGTTACTCGGACGACGGCGTGTCGGTCCGTTGTCCAGGTGATCACCTAGACGACGGAGAAGACTCCGAGGTCCAGGTGATCACCTGGACGACGGAGATGGTATTCTCCGTCGTCCAGGTGGTACTTTGACGACGTAGACTTCTCCGTCGTCCAAGTGTCACTTGGACCACGGAACAATTACGTTTCCGTGGTCTAAGTGCTGTTTTCTTGTAATGAAACACACTTTTCGGCAAACTTCAAACACACATAATTTCCTCGTCGTAATTCCGATTCCAATAATTCTCGCGGCCACAAGCTCGTCTCAACGTACTCTTCAATTATCACCCAAAGTCAAACACATCGACCAATCGGATAAAAAGTCAACCATTCAAACCAACACATATTTAATCGACTAAACAATCAACAATCGGAAATAATCACAACTTAATCTCCGTAACTGAGAATAATGCTCCGGAAGTTCCCACGAGCTCGAAATTAAATTTTGAACAACTTCCGTGAAGAAGCCGAAACCAAATTCTCGACCGGTAATTTAGTCGTTAATTAATAATTAATTCCTCGGTCGTCCAAATAACGATCCGGAACCGCCCACGAACTCGAAATCACACGTAGAACGACTCTCGAGAAGAGACCCAGCTCCAATTTTCAGCCAATAATTAAGTCGTTAACAAATCCGGCTATTCACATAACTGTCGGAAATCTGCGATAACACGCGAGCTCGTAGATCAAGCTGATTCCACTGCTGATTCTGTTCTGGGTCGTCACAATTCTTATGTATACCTCTATACGATTTTCCCCGGATTTTTCTAAAGTATAGTTATATTTATTAGTTTACATTACTGTTGATATATTGAGAAATCCGGATGGGATTGGTGCCCACGGTTTGATTTTTGTGGCATAGGATGAAGTGTATTTTTCGGGTGCAGGTAATGGCAATTCCGCGTTAGTAGCGTTATTCTGCCGAAATTTTTATTGTTTTTGTTGGTTCACGTTTTCAGAAGGGGTTTGATTCCGGTTTAGGAAACTAAATCGGGGTTGGGTCCTTTCAGCTTGGTATCAGAGCATTAGGTTATAGGTTCTGTAGACTTCTGTAGTCGTGTTTACTGAGGATATTTGGGAATGTACAACATGTCTAGAGTGGTGACCCGACCGGCCGGCGGATACTCATCAATACTCCGGGTGTTGTATGCTTTCAAATATTTGAAGTTCCATGATTACGTTCTACTTGTTGTGAACGATGTTTTATTCATTAGGATGCCTCCTTGACGTTCTTTCTGTGTCGGTACGGTTGTGGATCCTATTGAGGATCAATCGACGCGCGGTTTGCCAGTGAGTTATGGGTTTAGATGAGCATTCTGAATTCAGAGATTTGTGTGGCATGGTTTGCCTGGTTATGCGTGTATGGGCGTCTACATGTTGCCTCAGAGCAGAGAATTGTGGCAGTTGATGTTTGTCTGAGATAGATTATTGCATTTGATGGGTTAGTATTGTGTGAGTTCCTGTTGTGACTCCATGGCCTACATTTGGGGTATTGTTTATACGGTAATGGTTCAATCAGGCTATCCAACAACGGAGATATGGAGTGTTTACCCACCTAAAGCAGAGATGTATTTTTCACATGTTTATCCCTGTTTGCACGTGTTATGTGGCTTCAGAGGAAGCAGTGCACGAGGTTCCAAATGAGTTTGAACCTGAGCATCAGAGGGATTTTGACTGTTATGTCTTGAGATAACTGTGAGGAGCTTGATGTGCTGCACTCAGAGGCGAGGCTATTGAGAAGGAAAGGCTTACGCAGTTTCCGATGTGTTGGTTTGAGGAAAGTGGACTTAGTCGAGATATTTAATGAGGTGGAGTTCTGGCACCTCGGGATCAGTGACTTCATTAGGCTGTGGCCTTTTCGATTATGTTGAGGGCCATCAGGTCAAGCAGAGGATCCGTTTGGTGGTAATGGAGATCACGGAGTAGCGGGCTTGTACCTGTGACATGAGTTTGGGTGATCGTTGGTGATCCTTTCTCACAGCAGGTGTCGCAGTGACTTGTGTTTGTGGAGCACTCTCAGTTGCCATTATGGTGGCCAGGAGGGTCGCGCTGCGAGGGAGCACCCTCAGCCAGCTGTTTTAGCAGTTCGACAGCTCAGAGTTCACGAGGAGGTCATGATGCTATTTTTGGAGTGACCAACGCAGCCCTCTGGACGAGTTAATCAGCAAGTCACAATCAACGTGGGCGGCTAGTTGGGCATGCCGGAGTTCGTGCCACGACCCTGTGTGAGGGCAGAGTTTCTTTGAGGTTACCGTTGCTTGACATCCATGGCTATTGTACCTGCATCTCCACTTCCGAGGTTTTGGAGAGTGTTGTATCTATCCAGAGGTTGCGAGATCCTTGTTGGAGGATGTGGGTTAGCCGCGGATATGTTATTGCTGGACTCCGTTGATTTTGTTACGATGTTGAGTATGGACTTTTGGCGACATATTTGGGCTATGTTCGATGGTCACGAGAAGGTGGTTGTGTTTTGACGACCAGACTTTTCCCCGAGATACTGTTTCGTGGTGATGGTCGAGCGGATGGTGGAAAAAGGGTTGTGTTGTTACTTAGCTCATGTTGTGAATACTACGGTTGCTGTGCCCGACATATATTGGCGACATTGAGGTGGTTCCCAAGTTTCCAGATGTGTTTCCGGAGGAGTTACCATGTATTCCTCCAGTTCGGGAGACCGACCAAACCGTTGAGCTTTTACCGGGCGCTGGACTCATATCACCGACATCTTGTCGTTCGGTGCCAGCGGAGCTGATGGAGCTATGGATTCAACTTCGGGAGTTGCTGGAGGAGATTTTGTACGACCCAGCGTATCATCGTGGTGTACTCTTGCATTGTTTGTGCGGAAGATGGTTGGTTCGATGAGGTGGTGCATCGACTACCGGAAGCTGAGTCAGGCTTCAGAGGAGAGCAAGTATCCTCCGCTTCGGATTGACGATTGGTTTGATCAGCTCGCGAGAGCTTCAGTCTTTTCGAAGATTGATTTCGAGTCTGGATACCATACGTTGAGGATCGAGGAGTCAGATGTGGCTAGGGCGACTTTCGGATCATGGTGTGAGAATCACGAGTTCTTTATTATGCCTCTTGGATTGACCAATACCCCGCAGCTTTTTACAGACTTGATGGACCGGGTGTTCAGACGGTTTCTGGATGAGTTTGCGGTCGTGTTCGTTGGCAACATCCTGATTTACTCCAGGAGTGTGGGCCAGCACCTGAAGCAATTGCGAGCAGTTTTGCGGACCTAGCGAGATGATCGACTGTTTGTGAAGTTCAGCCAGTGTGAATTTTGGTCGATTAGCGTGAAGATTTTGGACCGTGTGATGTTATCCGAGGGAGTCAGTGTGGATTCTGACCAGATAGAAGCCGTGTTGATTTGGGGATTGCCCTACCATTATACCAGAGATCAGGAGTCTCTTGGGTTCAGCAGGCTACTATCGGTGATTTGTACAGGATTTTCTCGGATTGTCACTCCACTTTCCGGATTGTCAAAGAAGGCGTCAAGTTCGAGTGATTCGATGCATGCAAGGAGAGTTATTTACTCCTGAAGGAAGGTTGACCGTTGCTTCGGTTTTGACTCTACCTGACGATCGTGATGAGTTCGTGGGTTACGGCGATGCATCGAGATTTGGATTTGTTTATGCTTGATGCAGCATTACAGAGCGGTGGCCCATGGGTTCAGGGAGTGGAACTTTATGAAGCTACGTATCCTATGTATGATTTGGGTGTAGCTGTGTTTATGTTAGCATCGGAGAGTTGGAGACACTATTGCTACGGCGTGCAGCGCAGTGTAGGATGTACACTGATCACATGAGTTTCATCTACTTGCATTTTCAGTCGGATTTGAGCTTGAGGTGACGTAGATGGATGGGATCGACTAACGACTATGGCTGCACATTTGAGTTTGTTCAAGAAGGCTAGAGGTTGTACTTTGACTATCCATTTGGGATGTTGTTGCTGATGCATTCAATCGGAAGTCGAGAGTTTCAGTGTTTCATGTGTGTGTGGCTCGAGTTTTCGTGTTAACCGGATTATGCGCTACGGGAGCTGAGTTCGAGTGTGATGATGATGAAGCTCATTGTTTTGCGTGCGTTGTGCACTATTGGTACGAAGATGTATCTGATACTTCGAGTTTTCTACTCGTGACGCAACATGAAGAGTGTAGCAGCTTGTGTGTGCAGATGCCACATTTGTCGATAGGCGATGGCTAAGAAGCAGAGACTTGCCAAGAAGTTATAGCCATTGGAGATTTATGATTAAAAGTTTGAGCTTGTCACGGTAGATTTTGTGTGCCAGTTCGCACTTCGGTTTGGTGGTATCAGTTGTCGAGTCTTTGTGGACCATTTGATGAACCTAGTTCTTTTCCTTGTACTTTCGGGAAAGGATTTTGGTGGTAGGCTGGTATAGCCGTGTTTGGTGGAGGTTGTCCATTTTCATGGTGTACCTGTGTCCCAGATTGCTGATCGAGATAATCAATTACAACCAAGTGTTGGTCAGCGTTGTAGAGAGCATTGGGGACCAGATTACAAGTTAATAGCGGTTCTTATCCTCAGATTGGTGGGCGATCTTTGAGGACTATTCAGTCTTTGGAGGGCATGTTGTGGTCTTGTGTATTGCAGTTCCGAGGAATTGGGGACCAGCAATTTCAACTGTTTGAAATTGCTTGCAGTACCAGTTTGTTGACCACTATGATTGTGACGTTGCATGATGTCGTTTTGTGGAACGATGTTGTGCTCCATTGTGTTGGAGCGAGTTTGATGTGAGCTGATGTTTGATCCTGATTTTGTGGAATGTGCTACCACAGACTTTCAGATTAGCGGAAACAGCTTGATAATCGCCCGAGTTCGACGTTTGAGTTATGTTGATGTGAGGAGGCTGAGTTGTGAATTGCCACGTTATTTTGATCCGTATATGATCATAGGCGAGTTTGTGTTGTGCCATATAGTTCGGCATTGCCTATAGCGTTGGCTTTTGTGTGTGTCGTGTTCCGTATGGTGGAACTACATTTCAAATTTGTTGCGTGTTTTGTACCCTATCAGTTCGGTGACGACCTGGACCAGAATCAGCAGTATGATCAGCTGTATACGTGAGTTATCGCATAGTCGCAGATTGCCGACAGTTGATTGAATCGCCAGGCTTGTTAACGACTTAATTATTCGTCGAGAATTGGAGCTGAGTCTCTTCTTGAAAATCGTTGTACGTGTGATTTCGAGTTCGTGGGCGGTTCCGGATCCTTATTTCGACACCGAGGAATTAATTATGAATATTTGAAGTTCGGATTTAAATGGTGGGCTACTTAACGACTAAATTACCGGACGAGAATTAGGTTTCAGCTTCTTCACGGAAGTTGTTAAGAATTTAATTTCAAGCTTGTGGGAACTTCCGGAGCATTATTTTGAGTTACGAAGATTAAGTTATGAATATTTCCGATTGTTGATTATTAGTCGGTTTAAATATGCGTTGGGTTGTACAGTTGACTTTTTATCCAATTGCTCAATGTGTTTGACTTTGGGTGATTATTGAAGATCATGTCGAGACGAGTTTGTGGCCGCGAGAATTATCGGAATCGGAATTACGAAGAGAAAGTTACGGGTGTTCAAAGTTCGTCGAAAGGCTAAATATGAAGTTTCCTAATCGGGAAGGGCTATAAATAGTAGGTTGCCGAAAAGGGAAAGTCAAAAGCTGGTTCATTTATTGGTTTGACCGAGTTGACTGAGTCAACTCGGTGGAGATGGGCTTCACGACGGCGACTTCGGCTTGCCGGCGGCGAGATTGCATCCAGCCACCACGGAGCTCGGCTCCGGTCCCAAAAGCTTCGTCCCGGCCACCCCGTCCCTCTCCGGCCTCCGTCGATGGCGTGGGACGTCGTAAATGGTGAGAATTCCGGCAAGAAATTTCATGAAACTTGGTGTTTTGGGGTGATTCAATTTTGGCCGAATTGAGATGAAATTTGTAGTGGGCTTTGTAGCTCTCCTCTCCACGAACCTAACCATGTAGGTTTTGAGTTTCAATTTGATTTGTGTAGGTAGAATTCTTGATTTGAAAATTGTGTGGACTTTCGGTTTATCATGAAATTGGATGAGTTAGAGTGTGAATTGGCCTTCGTTGCAGTTGACAAAGTTGCTCAGTGGATGATTTTTAGTGGAATAGGGGTTGCTCCGCCGTGAAATGTTCCGGTCAGTGGCGGCGCCGCCGTGGGCGGAGGTCAACTTTGACTTTTTTGGATTTTCGACAAGTTGCATGTCATTTCACTCGAAATCGCGCACTGATCGCAGTGGGGAGGTTCGTTTCTCGATTTGAGCATCCGAAAATACAGCGAGGTAATGAGGTGTGATTTCTGGATTTCCAACAGTTTGTCGTAATCGAATTACGTGTTTCCGAGAACGGTGGTTTCTCATGATTTATCTTCTATTGTCGAGTTATGACTTTGAGAAATGGATTTTGTGAATATTCAGGTGTTCGTGATCATTTGTTTGGCGATGGATTTTCCGCCGGATCACGGGTTAACGCGTATCGCGTTACGCCAGTCTGTGAGTGGACATTTCTTTTCACGGATTATTTGTGAGTCTTGATATACATTTTATGAACTTGAGCATGCATATGAGATTTCGGATTACATGAGCATGTGTTTTACGATTATACATATACGGATATGCGTATACGAATATACATACACTTATATGCTGTTTCATGCATTTGCATCGAACTATTTATGATTTGATTTACACAGAGTACAGTCTCAGTTACGTTGTTGTATCGATACACTTGCCTCTCGGCTGATCCCCAATGGTAGGCTTTTACCAGGGGAGGCTGTGACTCCTGACCCGAGGCCTTTACCGGGGGGAGGCAGACCTCTGACCTGAGGCCTTTCTGGCTAGAATCACGTGTGGGTCTGGGATCCTGTGATTCGAACTGTACTAGCACGGATGTGTCCGCGAGTGACCCCGTGAGATTTTTATGCATGCTCCGTACGCGTGAGGAGTTAGAGTCTCGCTCGTGTACCATTTGATTATTTACACTTTCGACTCGCATATGTTTTTATATATATATTACTTAGTGAAAGACATTTATTTTCGTCCACTCACTCTAACATTTTTCATGTCTTTTCCCTGGGCTTTTCGGTTTCTGTGCCCAGTTTGCAGTTTAGGCTCTAGTGTCGCACGTCGTGGTCGGAGGCATAGTGCTCGAGCTACCTTGTTTCTTCCAGTAGGTTTATTATTCTACCTACTGTGGTATACGTATATGATTATGTATTAGAGGTCGCTCTGAGAAATCTGTTGTTTATGTTATACGATTTTACTCCGGATTTCAGTAAAGTATAGATATATTTATTGTTTTACTTTACTGATTATATATTGAGAAATCCGGATGGGATTGGTGCCCACAGTTTGATTTTTGTGGCATAGGATGAAGTGTATTTTCCGCGTGCAGGTAATGGTAATTCCATGTTAGTAACGAAACTGTGCCAAAATTTCGAAAGATTTTTGTTGGTTCGTGTTTTCGAAAGGGTTTGATTCCGGTTTAGGGAGCTAAATCGGGGTTGAGTCCTTTCAGCTTGGTATCAGAGCATTAGGTTATAGGTTCTGTAGACTTCAGTAGTCATGTTTACTAAAGATATTTGAGAATGTACAGCATGTCAGGAATGGTGACCCGACCGGCCGGCGGATAATCATCAATATTCCGGGTGTTGTATGCTTTCAAATATTTAAAGTTCCATGATTACGTTCCACTTTTTGTGAACGATGTTTTATTCATTAGGATGCCTCCTGACGTGCTTTCTGTGTCGTTTCGGTTGTGGATCCTGTTGAGGATCAATCGACGCGTGGTTTGCCAGTGAACTGTGGATTTGGGTGAGTATTCAGAGTTCAGTGAACTGTGTGACACGGTTTGCCTGGTTGTGTGTGTATGGGCGTCTTTATGTTGCCTCAGAGTTGAGAATTGTGGCAGTTGATGTTTGCCTGAGTCAGATTGTTATATTTGGTGGGCTGATATTGTGTGAGTTTCGGTTGCGACTCCATGGCCTACATTCAGGGTGTTGTTTATACGGTAATGATTTTATCAGGCTATCCAGCAATCGAATGTAGAGTGTTTACCCACCTGAGGCAGAGATGCATTGTTCACATGTTTGTTCCTGTTTGCACGTGTTATGTGGCTTCAGAGGGAGCAGTGCATGAGGTTCGAGGTGAGTTTGAACCTGAGCATCAGAGGGAGTCCGATTGTTGTGCCTCGAGACAATCGTGAGGAGCTTAGTGTGCTTCACTCAGTGGCGAGGCTATCGAGAAGGGTCACGTTACTGTTGCCATTGTGGTGGCCAGAAGGGTCACGTTACGAGGGAGCGCCTTCAGCCAGCTGTGTTAGCGGTTCGACAGCTCAGAGTTTACGAGGAGATCCTCATGTTGTTCCTGAAGTTTGTCCAATGTACCTTTTTGATGAGTTATTCGGCAATTAGTAATTGACGTAAGCGACTAGTTGGGCATGTTGGAGTTCGTGCCATGACCTTGTTTGAGGACAGACTTTTC
The DNA here is from genome assembly GCA_946800695.1 of Geum urbanum. Lineage (NCBI taxonomy): Eukaryota > Viridiplantae > Streptophyta > Magnoliopsida > Rosales > Rosaceae > Geum > Geum urbanum. The sequence goes on along the minus strand of OX327008.1, from coordinate 11,692,371 downwards.
TCCGAGGTTACTGTTGTTTGATATCCACGGCTATTGTACCTGCATTTCTACTTCCGAGTTTTGGAGAGTGTTGCGTCCATCTGGAGGTTGCGAGATCCTTGTTGGATGATATGTATTAGCCGCGGATCTGTTATAGCTGGACATCGTGGTTTTGGTATGTTTGTGAGTATGGACTTTTTGATGACGCATTTGGCTGTGTTCGAGTGCCTCGAGAAGAAGGTTGTGTTTCGACGATTAGATTTCCCCGAGATGCTGTTTCGCGGTGATGGTCGAGCGGATGGTGGAGACAAGTTGTGTGGTTTGCTTAGCTCATATTGTGGATACTTCGGTTGTTATGCCCGACTTTTGTGACATTGAGGTGGTTTCTGAGTTTCTAGGTGTGTTCTGGAGGAGTTACCAGGTGTTCCTCCAGTTCGGGAGATTGACTACACCATTGAGCTTGTACCGGGCACTGGACTCATTTTACCGACGTCTTGTCGTTCGGAGCCAGCGAAGCTGATAGAGCTACAGTTTCGACTCCAGGAGTTGCTGGAGGAGGTTTCAGGAGATTTCTTGCGACCCCGCATATTTGCGTGGTGTGCTCTGGCATTGTTTGTACAGATGTTGGATGGTTCGATGAGGTGGCGCATTGACTACCGAAGCCTGATTTGCTTCAGAAGAGAGTGAGTATCCTCCGCTTCGGATTGACGACTGGATTGATCAGCTCGCGAGAGCTTCAGTCTTTTTGAAGATTGATTTCGGGTCCGGATACCATCAGTTGAGGATCGATGAATCAGATGTGGTTTGGACAGCTTTCGGATCTCGGTGCGGACATCAGGAGTTTTAGTCACACTGTATGATTGACCAATGCCCCGCAGCTTTTACGGACTTGATGGACCAGGTATTCAGACAGTTTCGGTCATGTTCGTTAGCAATATCCTGATTCACTCCAGGAGTGTGGACCAGCACCTGAAGCAATTGTGAGCGGTTTCGCGGACTTTGCGAGACGACCAGGTGTTTGCGAAGTTCAACCAGTGTGAGTTTTGGCCGATTAGCGTGAAGGTTTGAAGCTGTGTGATATTATCCGAGGGAGTTGGCGTGGATCCTGACCAGATTGAAGCCGTGATGATTCAGAGTTTGCCCTACCATTGTACCAGATAGTGGGAGTCTCTTGGGTTTGGCAGGTTATTACCGACGGCTTCTGTAGGCTTTTCCCGGATTGCCACTGCACTTTCCAGATTGACGAAGAAGGCGTCAAGTTCAAGTGGTTCGATGCACGCGAGGAGAGTTCAAGTTCAAGTGGTCCGATTGTTGATTATTAGTCGGTTTAAATATGCGTTTGGTTGTACAGTTGACTTTTTATCCGATTGGTCGATGTGTTTGACTTTGGGTGATTATTGAAGATCATGTCGAGACGAGTTTGTGGCCGTGAGAATTATCCGAATCGGAATTACGATGAGAAAGTTAAGGGTGTTCAAAGTTCGTCGAAAGGATAAATATGAAGTTTCCTAATTGGGAAGGGCTATAAATAGTAGGTTGCCGAAAAGGGAAAGTCAAAAGCTGGTTCATTTATTGGTTTGACCGAGTTGACTGAGTCAACTCGGTGGAGATGGGCTTCACGACGGCGACTTCGGCTTGCCGGCGGCGAGATTGCATCCGGCCACCACGGAGCTCGGCTCCGGTCCCAAAAGCTTCGTCCCGGCCACCCCGTCCCATCTCCGGCCTCCGTCGATGGAGTGGGATGTCGTAAATGGTGAGAATTCCGGCAAGAAATTTCATGAAACTTGGTGTTTTGGGGTGATTCAATTTTGGCCGAATTGAGATGAAATTTGTAGTGGGCTTTGTAGCTCTCCTCTCCACGAACCTAACCATGTAGGTTTTGAGTTTCAATTTGATTTGTGTAGGGAGAATTCTTGATTTGAAAATTGTGTGGACTTTCGGTTTATCATGAAATTGGATGAGTTAGGGTGTGAATTGGCCTTCGTTGTAGTTGACAAAGTTGCTCAGTGGATGATTTTTAGTGGAATAGGGGTAGCTCCGCCGTGAAATGTTCCGGTCAGTGGCGGCGGCGCCGTGGGCGGTGGTCAACGACGGTCAACTTTGACTTTTTGGGATTTTCGACAAGTTGCATGTCATTTCACTCGAAATCGCGCACCGATCGCAGTGGGGAGTTTCGTTTCTCTATTTGAGCATCCAAAAATACAGCGAGGTATTGAGGTGTGATTTCCGGATTTCCGACAGTTTGTCGTAATCGAATTACGTGGTTCCGAGAACGGTGGTTTCTCGTGATTTATCTTGTATTGTCAAGTTATGACTTTGAGAAATGGATTTTGTGAATATTCAGGTGTTCGTGATCGTTTGTTTGGCGTGGGATTTTCCGCCGGATCACGGGTTAACGCGTATCGCGTTACGCCAGTCTGTGAGTGGACATTTCTTTTCACGGATTATTTGCGAGTCTTGATATACATTTTATGAACTTGAGCATGCATATGAGATTTCGGATTACATGAGCATGTGTTTTACGATTATACATATACGGATATGCGTATACGAATATACATACACTTATATGCTGTTTCATGCATTTGCATCGAACTATTTATGATTTGATTTACACGGAGTACAGTCTCAGTTGCATTGTTGTATTGATACAGTTGCCTCTCGGCTGATCCCAGATGGTAGGCTTTTACCAGGGGAGGCTGTGACTCCTGACCCGAGGCCTTTACCGGGGGGAGGCAGACCTCTGACCTGAGGCCTTTCTGGCTAGAATCACGTGTGGGTCTGGGATCCCATGATTCGGACTGTAATACCACGAATGTGTCCGCGAGTGACCCCGTGAGATTTTTATGCATGCTCCATACGCGTGAGGAGTTAGAGTCTCCCTCGTGTACTCAGACGCGTGAGGAGTTAGAGTCTCCCTCGTGTACCATTTGATTATTTACACTTTCGACTCGCATATGTTTATATATATATATATTACTAGGTGAAAGACATTTATTTTCGTCCACTCACTCTAACAGTTTTCATGTCTTTCCCCTAGGCTTTTCGGTTTCCGTGCCCATTTTGCAGTTCAGGCTCTGGTGTCGCACGTCGTGGTCGGAGGCATAGTGCTCGAGCTACCTTGTTTCTTCTAGTAGGTTTATTGTTCTACCTACTGTGTTATACGTATATGATTATGTATTAGAGGTCGCTCTGAGAAATCTGTTGTTTATGTTATACCATTGTACTCTGGATTTCAGTAAAGTATAGATATATTTATTGTTTTACTTTACTATTGATATATTGAGAAATCCAGATGAGATTGGTGCCCACGGTTTGATTTTTGTGGCATAGGATGAAGTGTATTTTCCGCGTGCAGGTATTGGTAATTCCACGTTAGTAACGAAACTCTGCCAAAATTTGGAAAGATTTTTGTTGGTTCGTGTTTTCGAAAGGGTTTGATTTCGGTTTAGGGAGCTAAATCGGGGTTAGGTCCTTTCAAGTTCCTTATGCAGGAACACTTGGCATTTGTGTGGAGCCAGTTCAGATTCGGGATTTGAGGGCACATGGATTACAGCATGGAGATATCTCCTACTGTGGAGTCTGTTGTCAGAGTCGTTCAGTTGAGGTTGCCGCTGGAAAGTTGAGCGGTATGCAGAGGCAGTGCTCCTACTTTTAGTCGGCAGACTTGGAAATTTCGATGTCGAAATTTTTTTAAGGGGGGTGGATTTGTGACTACCCGGAACAAAATTAGTAATGTTAATCAGCTTAAGCCATGAGGTTATGTGTAATCGCAGATTTCCGATAGATGATTGAATCGCCAGACTTGGTCACGATTAAATTATTGGCTGAGAATTTAAGCTGAGTCTCTTCTCGAGAGTTGTTGTATGCGTGATTTCGAATTCGTGGGCGGTTCCGGATCATTATTTGGACGACCGAGGAATATAATACTAATATTTGAAGTTTCGACCTAATCGGTTTTAAATGACAGCTTCGTTAACGACTAAATTACCGGGCGAGAATCTGATTTTGGATCCTTCGTGAAAGTTGTTGAGAATTTAATTTCAAGCTTGTGGGAACTTCCGGAGGATTTTTCCGAGTTGCGAGGATTAAGTTACGAATATTTTCGATCGTGGATTATTTAATCGGATAAGCTTGTGTTGGTTTGAACCGTTGACTTTTTATTGGATTTGTCGAAGTGTTTGACTTTGGGTGGTAATTGAAGAACATGTCGAGTTGAGTTTGTTGCCGCGAGAATTATTGAAATTGGAATTACAACGTGGAAGTTACGGGTGTTTAAAGTTTGTCGAAATGTGTAATTTGGAAGTTTCCTATTATGGCAAGTATTTAAACAGGTTACTATATCAGGAAAGTCAAAAATCTGGTATCAATGGAGTTGACCGGCCTAGGGAGGGTGGCGCGACGGAGCTCCATGGCTTGCCGGCGGTGGCTCGCCGTCCGGCCACCTCCGGGCTCGACTTAGGACTCTTTCAACTCACCTCAGCACTCGCATCAGCAAGTCGCGCGTTCGGCGATCCTCATCAGGATCCTCTTCCCGATCAACATGGGCACCACGTCGAAGAGGCATCCTACTGATACAAGACAAGCATTAGGTACAAGCAGAAAGAACGTAATCATGAAACCGCAGATATTTGAGAACACACAACACCCGAAGTATTGATGAGTACCGCTGGCCAGTCGGATCATCACTCCAGTCATGCTGTATAAACTCAAATACCCTAAGCGTCACAACTACAAGAGTCTACAGAATCTGACAACCTAATGCTCTGATACCAAGCTGAAAGGACCCAACCCCGATTCAGTTACCTAAACCGGAATCGAAACCCTTCTGAAAATATGAACCAACAAAAACCATTCAAAATTTCGGCAGAGTTTCGTTACTAACGTGGAATTGCATAAACCTGCACCCTGAAAATAACACTTCGTCCTATGCCACAAAAGCCAAACCGTGGGCACCAATCCCATCCGGATTTCTCAATATCATAACAATATCAAATAACAGAAAACATATCTGTATAATATAATATATCCGAGAAAATCCGCATAAAACATGTATCAGGATGTATCAGAGCGACCTCTAGTGAAAATATATACAATGTACACATCAGTAGGCGAAACAAGAACCTACTGGAAAATACAGGTAGCTCAGATCACTAGCCTCCAACCGCGACGTGAAAGCACCAGAACCTGAACTGCAACTGGGCACAGAAACTGAAAAGCCCAGAGGAAAGACATGAAAATCGTTAGAGTGAGTGGACGAAAAGATAATTGTCTTTCGCCGAATAATATATATGTTATAAAATCATATGCGAGTCCAGATGCATAAATAAATAAAGAAATGGTACACGAGGGAGACTCTAACTCCTCACGCATACAGAGCATGCATAAAAATCTCACGGGGCCACTCATAGACACATCTGTGCTAGTACAGTCAGAACCACGGGATCCCTAGCCCACACGTGATTCTAACCAGAAAGGCCTCAGGTCAGAGGTTTGCCTCCCCCTGGTAAAGGCCTCGGGTCAGGAGTCAAAGCCTCCCCCGGTAAACATCCTCGGGGATCAGCTGGGATTCGGGTGTATCGATACAACATATATAACGACTGTACTCTGTGTAAACCAAATCATAAATAGTTCGATGCAAATGCATGAAACAATATATAAGTGTATATACGTAATATATATACTGGTATAAGCATAATCATATAACACATGCTCATGTAAATCGAAATCACGTATGCATGCTCAAGTTCGTAAAACGTATAAAAAGACTTGCAAACAATCCGTGAAAAGAAATTGTCCACTCACAGGTGAGCAAAACGCGCACTCGCGCTAATCTCGAGGCACGGCGGAAGATCCCTCGCCTGAAGCATGATCTCGGTCTCGATCTCGATCTCCTGAACATTCATAAATATAACTGATCAAAATCATAGTCCACAACTCTGTACTGAACCACGGACACCAACCGTTCCCGGAAATATACAATGCAGTACAAAATAATTAACGGAATCCCCGAAATCTCCACTCGAAACCCTCGACTGAAAATTGGCTATCCGAATCAATCTGAAAACCTCTGGACGATAATCAGGGCGCGATTACGAGAAAATCGACATTAAAAACACTAAAATCCAAAAAGTCAACTCCTCGCCGGAGCTCCGCCGTTGACCGCCGCCCTGGCAGCGGCGCGACGTCAACGGTGGAATTTCACGGCGAGAAACTCCAGAACTCAAGGTCTCATCAAGCCAAACCACTTCTTCAACTACCCCAAGGGCCAAATCGGACCGGAACCCCTCCAATTCACCTGAAAATCAAACGGAATCCATTTTCCGGTGACCTAATCGGACCTCCACAAATCCTCAACCAAACTCAAAATAAATCACCCAGGGAGCTTCACCTAGGCTAAGGGAACTGAAACCCCATCATCACCACCCTCATAACTCACCAGAGCACCACCTCCCAACTCCGGTGAACTCCAGCATCACAACCTGATTCGGGTTCCACAAAATCTCCATCAATTCACCCAAAACCAAATACCAATCGACTCAAAATCAAGAGAGGAAGCGATTCATACCCTTTACAAGGTCGGAGGTGGCCGAAAACTGGAAGTCGGCCGGCGAAACCAAAACGGAAACTTTCTCCCCTCGGGTCAACGGTCAACTTTCCCAATTTGGAAAGTTAAAGCTCGGTCAACGCAAAACAGTGTTTTGCGACTATTTTACGACTATTTCCGATATTTATACTCGCGCCTCGGGTCGATCGACGATTCGAAATGGATAACCATCACTATTCGGATAAACACGAAACAATCGGATAAACTCGTCGAAAAATGAAACTTCAAATGATCATATTATATTTCTCGGTTATCGGAAAAATCATTCGGAACCGCCCACGAGCTCGAAATCACGTACTCTACAACTTCCGTGAAGAAACTCAACTCAAATTCCCAGCCAAAAATGTAGTCGCGAATAGAATCGACAAACCACACATATAACGTAAAACTGCGACTATGACCAATCTCGGGAATCGTGCAGAATACACAACTGATTCTGGTTCGGGTCGTCACAATAATGCAACATACAATTATCCATGAGTAAAGATTAGGTCGGACAAATATATTCTAACTTGGTTTAACGATTGTCTTTGACTTTTGTTGATTGTCATTGCATAACAGGGTCTCATAGGATATTGACTTCTTTTAAATATGAATGGTCATTTCGTATCATTAGGGATTAACACGATTCTTGGAATATAAACTTTTTCTCTAATGTTGGTCCCTGTCAATATTTTTGCTCATATAAGTTTATCAAATAACTTCATTACTATCAATCTTGTCCTATTACACAAACCACGTATTTGATTTAAGTTTCCTAATAACATAATAAGCATACCTCTTTTCAAAATAATTTGTTGTGTAGACAATCCACTGAAGTCAAGCTTGTTTAAAAATTCTATGATATATAAAGCATTGTTATTATCGCTAGATCTTGAACTAAATAAAATTGAGTCAGAACTATAATATGTCCTTTTATTTCCTGGTAATAAATTAATTACATATTTATTTATTTCATGAACAGTGTATAACATTTTTATTAAGTGGAGTGCTTTTGATTTCGTACAGATGTGTTAAAATTTTCTGGTGCATATTGTTTACTAGGTGGATCCCCGCGTCGAGGCGCGGGTATCGGTTAAACTTAGATCAAATAAGAATGAAGAAGATCTAACTAGTTACATCTAAATAGATACTTACATCAGTTTTGTTACAGACCATTTATATAGTAGTGTACGAAAAATGGTCAACGAGTAAAGTATAGAACATCCTAAGAAAAGCATAGCTGAATGGAAACCAACTTCAACATTAGCTAAATACAAATATAAGAAGTTACATGGAGTTTGATATGGAGTTTCCAAATTTAATAAAAGACTTCTCTTTCGAGGACTACATAAGGTACCATTCACATCATCTAAGATGGTAATAAGACATCAAAGTTACAAAAAAACATAGGCCACACAACTGACATTCGAACATAGATCTTTCTCTGCTGCTCCTACATGGTTGATTGAAATGACGATGATAATCTTGCATCGTTGTGTTGTCTGTAGGTAGAATATATGAAAGGACCTAACCCCGATTTAGCTCTCTAAACCGTAATTGAACCCCTTCGAAAACACGAACCAACAAAAACCGTAGAAATTTCGGCAGAGTTTCGTTACTCACGTGGAATTCCCATTACCTGCACGCGGAAAATACACTTCATCCTATGCCACAAAAAGCAAACCGTGGGCACCAATCCCATCCAGATTTCTCAATATATCAACAATAACGTAAAGTAGTAAATATATATGTACTTTACTGAAAATCCGGAGTAAAATCGTATAACATATACAATAGGAAGCTCAGAGCGACTTCTAATACATAATCATATACACATACCACAGTAGGTAGAACAATAAACCTACTGGAAGCAACAAGGTAGCTCGAGTACTATGCCTCCTACTGGAAGCAACAAGGTAGCTCGAGTCAATCCGAAAAGTGAAATGGCAATCCAGGAAAATCCTGCACAAGCCGTCGATACAAGCCTGTTAAACCCAAGAGACTCTAGATCTCCAGTACAAGGGTAGGTCAATCCCCAAATCAACACGGCTTCTAACTGGTCAGGATCCACGCCAACTCCCTCGGCTAGCATCACACAGCTCAAAATCGTCACGCTAATCGGCCAAACTCACACTGGCAGAATTTTGCAACAGCTAATCGTCTCGCGAAGTCCGCGAAACCACTTGCAACCGCTGCAGGTACTGGCTCACACTCCTGGAGAACATCAGGATATTGCCAACGAATATGACCGCAAACTCGTCCAGAAACCGTCTGAACACCTGGTCCATCAAGTCCACAAGATCAACGGGCATTGGTCAACCAAACAGCGTGACCAAAAACTCGTAATGCCTGCACTATAATCCGAAAGTTGTCCAAACCACATCTGACACATCGATCCTCAACTGATGGTATCCGAATCCGAAATCAATCTCCGACAAGACTGAAGTTCTCGCGAGCTGAACAAACCACTCGCCAGTCCGAAGCGAAGGATACTCACTCTCCTCTGAAGCAAATCAAGCTTCCGGTAGTCAATGCACCACCACGTCGAATCATCCAACAACCACATAAACAATGCAGGAGCACACCACGCAAATATGCGGGGTCGCATGAAATCTCCTCCAGCAACTCCTGGAGTCGAAACTGTAGCTCCATCAGCTCCGCTGGCTCCGAACAACAAGATCCTGGTAAAATGAGTCCAGCGCCTGGTATAAACTCAATGGTGTAGTCAGTCTCCCGAACTGGAGGAACACCTGGTAACTCCTCCAGAGCACGCCTGGAAACTCGGAAACCACCTCGATGTCGTCAATGTCGGCCACAACAACCACAGTATCAGCAACATGAGCCAAGCAACAACACAACCCGTCTCCATCATCCGCTCGACCATCACCGGGAAACAGCATCTCGGGGAAATCTGGTCGTTGAAACACAACCTCCTTCTCGAGGTACTCGATCACAGCCAAATGCATCGTCAGTAAGTCCATACCCAAAGTCACACTAATACCACAATGTCCAGCTATAACAGATTCGCGGCTAACCCATATCCTCCAACAAGGATCTCGCGACCTCCGGATGGATACAACACTCTCCAAGACCTCGGAAGTGGAGATGCAGGTACAATAGCCATGGATATCAAACAACTGTAACCTCGGAGAAAAGTCTGTCCTCAAACAAGGTCATGGCACGAACTCCAACATGCCCAACTAGTTGCCCACGTCAATTGCGACTAGCTGAATAACTCGTCAAAAGGGTACATTGATCAGACTGCAGGAACAACATGAGGATCTCCTCGTGAACTCTGAGCTGCCGAACCGCTAAAACAGCTGGCTGAGGCCGCTCCCTTGTAACGTGACCCTCCTGGTCACCGAAACAGCAACTGAAAGTGCTCCACGAACACAAGTCACCGCAACACCTGCTGCATGAAAGGATCACCAACGATCACCCGAACACATGCCACAGGAGCAAGGCCGCTACTCTATGACCTCCGCCATCACCAACGGATCCTCTGCTTGATCTGATGACCCTCAACAATATCGAAAAGACCACAGCCTGATGAAGTCACTGATCCCGGGGTGTCAGAACTCAATCTCATCAAAATCTCGACTAAGTCCACTTTCCTCAAACCATCACATCGAAAACCGCGTACGTCTTTCCTTCTCAGTTGCCTCGCCACTGTGTGCAGCACACTAAGCTCCTCACGGATAACTCGAGGCATAATAATCAGACTCTCTTTGATGCTCAGGTTCAAACTCATCTCGAACCTCGTGCATAGCTCCCTCTAAGCCACATAACACGTGCAAACAGGGACAAACATATAAACAATGCATCTCAGCCTCAGGTGGGTAAACACTCCTTAGTCGAATGCTGGGTAGCCTGATAAAACCATTACCATATAAACAACACCCTGAATGTAAACCATGGAGTCACAACCAGAACTCACACAATAATAGCCCACCAAATACAACAATCTGAATCAGGCAAACATCACTGCCACAATTCACAGCTCTGAGGCAACATATAGACGCTCATATACACATCCCCAGGCCAACCGTGCCACACAATTCTCTGAACTCGGAATACTCATCTAAATCCACTGTTCTCTGGCAAATCGCGCGTCGATTGATCCTCAATAGGATCCACAACCGAAACGACACGGAAAGCACGTCAGGAGGCATCCTAATGAATACAATATCGTTCACAACAAGTGGAACGTAATCATGGAACTTCAAATATTTGAAAGCATACAACACCCGGAATTTGATGATTATCCGCCGGCCGGTCGGGTCACCATTCCAGACATGCTGTACATTCTCAAATACCCTTAGTAAACACGACTACAGAAGTCTACAGAATCTGACAACCTAATGCTCTGATACCAAGCTGAAAGAACCCAACCCCGATTTAGCTCTCTAAACCGGAATCGAACCCCTTCGAAAACACGAACCAATAAAAACCGTAGAAATTTTGGCAGAGTTTCGTTACTAACGTGGAATTACCATTACCTGCACGCAGAAAATACACTTCATCCTATGCCACAAAAAGCAAACCGTGGGCACCAATCCCATCCGGATTTCTCCATATATCAACAATAACGTAAAGTAGTAAATATATATGTACTTTACTGAAAATCCAGAGTAATATCGTATAACATATACAATAGGAAGCTCAGAGCGACTTCTAATACATAATCATATACGCATACCACAGTAGGTAGAACAATAAACCTACTGGAAGCAACAAGGTAGCTCGAGTACTATGCCTCCGACCACGACGTGCGACACCAGAGCCTGTACTGCAAACTGGGCACGGAAACCGAAAAGCCTAGGGGAAAGACATAAAACACGTTAGAGTGAGTGGACGAAAATAAATTTCTTTCACCAAGTATATATATAATATAAAACATATGCGAGTCCAAATGCATAAGTGAGAAATGGTACACGAGGGAGACTCTAACTCCTCACGCGTCCGAGTACACGAGGGAGACTCTAACTCCTCACGCGTACGGAGCATGCAACATAAAAAACGCGGAATCACTCATGGACTACCACGCGATAACACAGTCTGAATCACGGGATCCCAGACCCACACGTGATTCCTAGCCAGAAAGGCCTCGGGTCAGGATATCTGTCCCCCCCGGAGTGTACTCGGGGATCAGCCAAGAAGCCAAGGCGTATCGATACAACAACCTATACAAAGACTGTACTCTGTGTAAACCAAATCATAAATCTTTTCTATGCACATACTTAAAACATAATATATACACATGTATACTCGTATACGTATATTCGTATATGCATTATCGTAAAAACACATGCTCATAAAACCATAATTCATCTGCATGCTCAAGTTCGTAAATCATAAATAAAAGACTCGCAATCAATCCGTGAAAATAAATTGTCCACTCACAGACTAGTGTAACACGTATCACGTTAACCCATGATCCGGCGGAATGTCCATCGCCAAACAAATGATCACGAACACCTGAATATTCACAAAATTTAATACTCAAAGTCATAATCCGACAATTCAAATCAAATCACGAGAAACCACCGTTCTCGGAAACACATAATTCGAAGTCGACGAATCGTCGAAAATCCGTATATGTACACCTCAATACCTCGCTATACGTTCGGACGCTCAATTCGAAAAACGAACCTCCCCACTGCGATCGGGGCGCGATTTCGAGTCAAATGACATGCAATTCGTCGAAAACTACATCGGGCGAAAAATCGCCGCCGCCGCCGTCGCCGGAAAATCCAAACCTGCCCAGAAAATTTCGTGCTACACATGGTTTCAAAGATCTCGATGATTCCAACAACTTTCCAGTTATAAGTTAAGGCCAATTTTGACCGAAAAACCTCCAAAAATCAACTGAAAGTTCCAAACCCTTACCGGAATTTCAATTCAACGGATCTCTCTCCTCCGGCCACGGCAACCCTCAAGACCACTTGGAAAAGTTTCCTTAGCTCAAGGCTAACAAAACCGCTCAAGGTAGAGCCACCAACTCGGCCTCCACGCCGCCACCCGAACACCACAAAACTCGCCGGAATTTCACTAACTTTGCCGATCCATAACTTCCTCCTCCGGCCACCTCACAGAACGATCCACCTACCCAATTGAAGAGGAGCGCGAGCCCAACAAGTTTCGTGAAGGAACCATACCCAAATATGGCCGAAATCGGCCTCAATTTCGGCGAACAAAATCGGCAACCCAAGGCACCCAAAACGGGTCGACCCACTTTGGTCAACCCAGTCAACAGACCAAAATGGAAAGTGGACTTTCCCAAATGGGAAACTTGTTATTTATAGGCCTTCCCAAAATGGAAACCACATAATTCACTTTTCGGCAAACTTCAAGTACCCATAACTTTCTCGTCGTAATTCCGATTCCGATAATTCTCGTGGTCACAAACTCGACTCGACATGTTATTTAATAATCACCCGAAGTCAAACACCTCGACCAAACGAATAAAAAGTCAACTATTCAAACCAACACATTTAAATTGACTAAACAATTAACAAACGGAAATATTCGCAACTAAATCTTCGTAACTCAAAACAATACTCTGGAAGTTCTCACAAGCTCGAAATTAAATTCTGAACAACTTCCGTGAAGAAGCCGAAACCAAATTCTCGACCGGTAATTTAGTCGTTAAGTAGCTCGCCATTATAATCCGATTATGCTGAAACTTCAAATATTCATAATTAATTCCTCGGTCGTCCAAATAACGATCCGGAACCGCTCATGAACTCGTAATCATACATACAACGACTATCGAGAAGAGACCCAGCTCCAATTCTCGGCCAGCAATTTTGTCGTTAAGAAACCAGGCGAGTAAATCCATTATCTGAAATCTGCTATTAACTCATAATCTGTCGGACCCAGCTGATGACACTGCTCAATCTGTTTCGGGTCGTCACAATATATGCAGTGTCAAAGAAATTAAGAAGGTTAAATGTCATTATCATGAGAAGTAATCATAAATATCATAAAAGGACCTAACACTACAACATTTTTGCCCATTACCGGCGAGATCACCGGAGACAAGGCCGGCGACCGGAAAAGTCGCCGGTAATGTTCAACATTACCGGCGACTTAGCCCGTCGCCGGCAATGTCGCCGGAATCTCGCCGGTAATGTTGCAAAACATTACCGGCGACTCCAACCGTCGCCGGCAATGTCTAGGGAGACATTACCGGCGATTTTCCGGCGGGAATTTCGCCGGAAATGTCTCCCTAGACATTGCCGGCGACGGTTGGAGTCGCCGGTAATGTTTTGCAACATTACCGGCGAGATTCCGGCGTAAAGTCGCCGGTAATGTCTTCATTTCTGGCGACTTACTCCGTCGCCGGCAATGTGTCTTATATTAGATGCCGGATCGGGCAGCTCGATCATTCAATCATTTTGAGCGAAAAAAATCCAGAGAAATCGAAAGAAGGAAAACGTATGCTCTGAAATCGATCATTCGGTATATTGTCAAAATTAAGGCGGGCGTCGAAAACTCGATCACTCGGGAAGTTATTTATATAGGTACGTAGGTGTATATATACGTATATGTGGTATATATATATGTGTGTGTGTGTGTGTTGATCAAATCCAATTCGTGAGATATATATATATATATATATATATATGAAATGTTGTTGATGTACGGTCACCGAAACGAGAAAACAGCTTGTAGTTAATCTTGTGTCTGAATCAATGACTGGTATTATCGTATTGTTATCGGAGCCAGGCTTAACAGAGATTAGATCGATATATCATTGAGTACTATCATCGAGTACTGAATACGTACTATCATCGAGTACTGAATCGAATTCAGAGATTAGATCGATATATATACATATGCATGAATGTGTTGATTTAATTAGAGTTGAATTGAGAGATCACGTCGATTATTAGTAGTGAATGTGTGTATATATATATAATTAATACGTAAAATTGTTAGAATTTTCAGGATGGACAAGAGTTGGATGAGCCTCGAAAGATGGGATGTCAGATATCACAAGGGAATTAGGAGTTTTGTGGATTTTGTGAAGGCTAATTGTGGAGACACTACACTTCATTATTGCCCGTGTAAAGAATGTAAGTGTTTCAGCGATCGATTTCGATTTCCCATTGATAAAGTGCAGAGGCACCTGAGTAAATACGGGTTTTGGGATAAGTACACTTGTTGGATTTATCACGGTGAAACATCGGTAGCGGGTCCGCATGATCATGGACAATTTGGTGAGAGGGCCAGTCCACGCTATGATTATGGACATTTTGCTGAGAGGGGCAGTTCATCCTATGATCCAACATCGATGTTAATCAATGATATGTTTCCTCATGAGAGCGGTGTATTTGCTGATGAAGCACCAAATCTCCCTCCCGTCGTTGAGGGTTTCCCCCATATCGAGCCAGTCGAACCATTACCTGGAGGTCATGCCAACACAAGCGGTATGGACAAGTACAACAACCTGATTGCATTGCAACAGACTCCGTTGTACGACGGTTGTAGTAAGACTGTTCTTGAAAGTCTGATGGGAGTGATGCAGCTAAAAATGGAGAACAAAATGTCTGTCAAAGCTGTTGATTCTTGGTTGAAGTGGACTGCTTCGCTACTGCCACCCGGTCATCGTCTTCCTACCACTCATCATAAGGTGCGACATATCCTGAAAGATCTTGGGCTTTCCTACATCAAAATCCATGCATGCAGATATGATTGTATTCTCTTCTGGGGAAAAGATCTCGAAGACCTTGAAGCCTGCCCGGTATGTTTTACAGAAAGGTATAAGTTGACTCCTGCAGGCAACAAGAAAGCTGTGAAGATACTTCGATATTTCCCGCTTATTGATAGGCTGGAGCGGTTGTTCATGTGTGCTTTCACGGCCGAGGCAATGTGATGGTGGGCTGAGAGGAACTTGCCTGACGATGACACCCTTATACACCCTTCCGACGGAGAGGCTTGGAAGCACATGGTCAGGGAGTTTGATCATTTTGCAGCAGAGGTCCGAAAAGTTTGGCTAGGGCTCTCATCTGACGGATTCAACCCTTTTGGCAACATGAGTCTTCAATACAGTATATGGCCAGTTATTTTGGTACCGTACAACCTTCCACCATGGATGTGCATGAAGAAGGAATAAAATATGCTCACTCTGTTAATTCCGGGCCCGGGTTATCCAGGAAAGTGTCTCGATGTGTATTTGAGGCCTTTGATTGAGGAGCTTAAGTACCTGAGTGAGTGTGGCCACCCCACTTACGATAGGTTCAAAAAGGAGATGTTCCAGATGCATGCCATGCTTGTTGGCACCATCAGTGATTTTCCTGCCCGCGGTATGTTGTCGGGCAACGTTACCAGGGGTTACAGGGCTTGTTCAGAGTGCATGACGGTTGATTGTTGCAGTCCTCATTGCAGTAAAATTGTCTCGATGCGTCACCGTTGTTGGCTTCCATATGATCACCCATTTAGGCAGGATCCAGACGCGTTTGATGGGACTGTTGAAACTGGTGTGGCACCCAGGCGATGGACAGGGGACGAAATTTTGGAAGTGTTGAATGAATACGATTTTGGCCAGCTGAGCAATCATCCTGACATAGTGGCGTCAATTCCAGAAAAGCCCGAAAGGTATAAGTTTTGGACACACAAGAGCATATTCTGGGAACTCTCCTACTGGCCCAGGTTGCCTATCAGACATTACCTAGATGTCATGCACATAGAGAAGAATGTGTGTGAAAGTGTGGTGGGCACAGTTCTTAACTTGGAGGGGAAAACAAAAGACATCCCTAAGGCACGCATTGATCTTAAAGCAATGGGTGTGCGGAAACATTTGTGGTTAAGAGATGGTAAGAGAAAAATGCCGCAAGCTCCGTACACCGTAAAGCCGAAGCATAAGCATGAAATTTTTCGGTGGCTGAGTAATGTCAGGTATATATTCGATCTTATGGCTATGTATGAATTTGTCCTTAAATTTTTAGCGGAGTATATATGGTTATATGCGAGAAATATAATTGGTCCATATATATGGCTTCATCTATATATATATGCAGGTATCCTTATGGCTATGCAGGAAATATAAGCAGGTGTGTTAACTTCCGGGACAATAAGATGTACGGATTAAAGAGTCATGACTGCCATGTACTGCTTCAACGCCTTTTCCCTATTTTCATTCGAGGGTACATGCCCAAAGAGGTGGTGGAGCCGTTGGTGGCCTTGTCAAGATTCTTTCAGAAGTTATGCACCAGGGAAGTTAAAAAAGCAGACCTGAGGGAGATGCAAGATGACATCATTTTTATCATGTGCAAGCTTGAGAGGATATTTCCCCCAAATTTTTTCGACATAATGCCGCACCTGATGATCCATCTTCCCGAACAATTGTTGCTTACCGGTCCCGTACACTACACTTGGATGTATCCCATGGAAAGGTACAAATGATTCATAAATTTGGTTTTCCTATGGTTTTTATATGTAATGACTTCTGGTTAAGTAAGTTAACATGTACTTGTTAACTTGTAGACAATTGGGAGCCTACAAGGACTATGTGAAGAATAAATATGCACCTGAAGGGTGTATCGCTGAAGCATATCTTGCGCACGAGTGTGTAACGTACACCAAAGTGTACCTCGAAAATGTAGAGGACCCCCAACAACATATGCCGATAGATGAACCCCAGTTCAACCTTTCTATCATCTCCAGTGACGTGGTAGTACATGGAAGCTTGCCAAAGTCGTACAAGTTGGATGGAAATGAGGTAGCCATTGCCCACTGGTCGGTACTGATTAACTGTCAAGAAGTACAATATTGGAAAAACTATCATCTTCACTGCCCTGCTATTGCCGGAAATGTTGATTACCACAACAAGACGTTTGCAAACTACTTTGGTCAATGGGTAAGTATATGTGTATATGTCTATTTTTATATATATATCCTTACATAGCATGTATGTATGTACGTGCTTTTGTGGTTTCAAGATGACATAATTTCTTCTGTACGTATTAATATATGGACGTTTTCAGATGAACCATGTAGCAGATGATGGTTGCCCAGAGTGGTCAAACGAATTGAGGGTCCTGGCGATGAAACCGATTGCTTCAAAAGTTTACTCGATGTGTCAGGTCAATGGCGTGAAATTTATATGTGAAAATCGAGACGACCGACTGAAAACACAGAATTGTGGGGTGATGGTCCATGGTGGGCAGGATGGCGTTGACTATTACGGTGTCCTTCATTCAGTTGTTGAACTAATTTATGGGAACCGCATGAAAGTGCACTTGTTCAAGTGTAGATGGTTTGATACTAGCCCGGAGAACACAAGGACCGATCAGTACGGAACATTTTCGGTGAATACTGCTACTACCTGGTATGAAGATGACCCTTTCGTTCTTGCCTCATCAGTAAAACAAGTGTTTTACCTGGACGATCTTCTTAACAAAGTCCTGTGGAAGGTGGTTAACCATGTTGCTCATAGAAACATATACAGTGCTGCCACACTTGGTGATACCGCAGATGATGAGGAAGTTACTGCATACCAAGAGCCGAACGCTTTTGACATTCCGGAATCATCTACGATTCGCCTTAATAATGTGAGATCTGGGAGTGTGGTTCGAATTACTGGAGCAGAACTTCTCGATGTTAATCCATATGAAGTTGACGCTGATTCAGATGACGAGGAGCGGCACATATTGCCAAAGGTTACCTATGAAACCGAGTCAGACTCAAGTGATGAAGATGATTACGATTATCATCCTTAGTACGTTGGAAATTGTAGTCGGAAATTGTAGTCGGAAATCGTACGTAGTCGGAAAATGTAGTCGAAATTGTAGTCGAAAATTGTAGGGCTGAGAAATGCATAAGAGGATAATCAACTTCTGCATTATATCTTCTCACAGCGGGAATTCATTTTGAATTGTTGATTACTTGATTGTTTGTGGTTTAGTCACTTTAATGCTATCTTATTAATTTATTTTGAAGCATTGATTACAAATCTGTTGAAGCATTGATTGTTAGACACTTAAGACTGGGTACTAATGTTAGATAACTTAGTTTCTAGTGATATGAATTCTGCAAAACTCATGTTAAGAACATCTGTGTTTATAGAATGAAAACAAATAGAACTTACAGGGACTGAATCAATGTGAACCAATGTGAACCAATGTGAACCAATGCATCAGTGTGAACCAATGTGAACCAATGTGAACCAATGCATCAGTGTGAACTAATGTGAACCAATGCATCTGTGTTCAAAAACTGATCTGAACAATGTGAACCAATGCATCAGTTCAGGGACTGAATCAATGTGAACCAATGTGAACCAATGTGAACCAATGCATCAGTTCTGTTGAACTGATGTGCCTTTTGAAGTTACTGCAATATATACACAGATATAA
Organism: Geum urbanum; assembly: GCA_946800695.1. Classification (NCBI taxonomy): domain Eukaryota; kingdom Viridiplantae; phylum Streptophyta; class Magnoliopsida; order Rosales; family Rosaceae; genus Geum; species Geum urbanum. The sequence continues at coordinate 11,673,441 of OX327008.1, read as the reverse complement.
CTATGTATTCGAAAACATAGATTGGTCTATGACAGATCCTCATTGAATTCCTATACGGAAATTGTAGTCGTTAATCGTAGACGAAAATTGATAATCGAAATTGTAGTCGGAAAATGTGCATAGCTGGAAATGGTACGTACGTATACGGAAAATGTAGTCGTTAATCGTACGTATACGAAAATTGATAATCGAAAATGTAGTCGGAAAATGTAGTCGTTAATCGTACGTATACGGAAATTGATAATCGAAATTGTAGTCGGAAAATGTAGCCGAATATCGTAGACGGAAAATGTAGTCGGAAATCGTACGTATACGGAAATCGTAGTCGTTAATCGTACGTATACGAAAATCGTAGTCGTTAATCGTAGTCGTTAATCGTACGTATACGGAAAATGTAGTCGTTAATCGGACGTATACGGAAAATGTAGTCGTTAATCGTACGTATACGGAAATCATTAATCGAAAATGTAGACGGAAAATGTAGTCATTAATCGTACGGATACGGAAATTGATAATCGAAAATGTAGTCGGAAAATGTAGCCGGAAATCGTAGACGGAAAATGTTGTCGGATATTCTTCGGGAAATAATGACATTACCAACGAGTTGAAGTCGTTGGGAATGACATTACCAACGAGTTATAAGCAACTCGTTGGTAATGACATTACCCACGAGTTAACTCGTCGTTGGTAATGTCATTACCAACGAGTTAACTCGTTGGTAATGACATTACCAACGAGTTATAAGCAACTCGCCGGTAATGTTTTCTGGTTTCCCCCATATCGAGCCCGAGCCTCTCCTCTCCCTCTCCTCTCCCTCTCCTCCTCCTCTCCCTCTCCTCTCCCTCTCCTCCTCCCAAATCGGTCCGGTGAGCCTCTCCTCTCCCTCTCCTCCTCCTCTCCCTCTCCTCTCCCTACTCCTCCTCTCCCTCTCCTCCTCTCCACCGATCCCCTCTCCTCTCCTCCTCCGAAAATCTCCTCCTCCCCTCCTCCCCTCCTCCCCTCCTCTCCTCCCCTCACCATTGTAGGTGGAAGAAAATGGCAGGTCCGATCCTCTCTCTCTCCCTCTCTCTCTCTCTCTCAATTTTTAATTATTTTTTTGCATGTGTATGTGTATGTGTATGTGTATGTGTATGTGTATGTGTATGTGTATGTGTATGTGTAAATTAATTAGGGTGCTAAGTTGGAAATTAGGGTGATAAGTTCTAAATTAGCATGTATGTATATATGTGATGTATATATATATTTAGGTATGTGAATATGAAGTGATGTATATATATATGTGAAAATTATGTATAAATGTGGTTTTGATGAATATGTGATGTATATATATACGGAAATTAAACCTAATTAAGATGCATGATATATATATGTGTGAAAAATGTGGAAAATTAATTAGGGTTTGTGATTTGGATGAATATGTGATGGATAAATTTAATTAAGATGCATGATGTATATATATATACACATCGAATATGTATAGTCGTTAATTTAGGTGATATAGTTGTTAATTAATCGTATAAATGAAGGTGGAAATCGGGATCGGGACGGTTTGGAACCGGAACGGTTTGGAACCGGAACGGTTTGGAACCGGAACTTATTGTAACTGGAACCGTTATGTTACAAACGGTTCCGGTTACAAACAGTTCCGGTTTCAAACGGTTCCGGTTCCACACCGTTCCGGTTCCGATTTGTTATAGAACCGGAACGGTGTGGAACCGGAACTGTTTGTAACCGGAACCGTTATGTTACAAACGGTTCCGGTTACAAACAGTTCCGGTTTCAAACGGTTCCGGTTCCACACCGTTCCGGTTCCGATTTGTTATAGAACCGGAACGGTTTGGAACCGGAACTGTTTGTAACCAGAACCGTTATGTTACTATTACGGTTCCGGTTACAAACAGTTCCGGTTTCAAACGGTTCCGGTTCCACACCGTTCCGGTTCCGATTTGTTATTGAACCGAATCCATGACTATTACGATGTCCAGGAGGTTTTGCGGCTAATTGGATTCGGAGAGGTTCCCGAAATAGTGGAGGGAACAGTAGTCAAGCTTCCTCCTCGGCCGCAGTTAGCAACACGCCCAGTGGGCCAATGATGACTGCTCGCACGAGAGCCTTGCTAGAGGCGCGAGCTGAGGAGGAAGCTGCACGATCAAGAGCCGTGGAACCGGAATTCGAGGCTCGAGCCTCAGTCTCTAGACACTCAATCAGCAGACGTCCCTCCGGTGGCAGAGCCTCAGACGAGCGACAGTCAACGGGGGCATCAGAAACTCCCTCAATCCGAATGCCCCATATTCAGATGGTGCCTACTCCCGTTTCACGGGAATCATCTGAGGCACATGGTGGTGCTGGCGCCTCATCGTCCAGGCCTCGTCTATCTCCGCCGTCCGGTCTCTTCCTACCCGACGAGATTCCTGTCATCCCTGAATTCGATGATAGGGGGATGCCTGTTTATATTGAAGGACGGCCGGATTTCCTGACCGTGGAGGAAGCGTATAACTTCCTCCCGTTCGACCCCGTGTATCTTTGGAGTGTGAGGTGCACCAACCAACAAACGGACGATGCAGGTAAATTTTATTTAACATCAGATTGATTACTTAATTATTACTTAAGACTTGCGATTGGTTCAATTAATGATATCAATTTGTTGACATTGTTTTATTAGGCAATTTCGTTAATGGGACTGGAAAATGGAAAGGGGCTAGAGGCACCTGCACCGGGAAGAGACTTGAGCAGGCCACCGGCGGAAGGAAAACGCCCATAAGGGCCAATGAGGATGGCGAGGTGATCGAGGCATTCGACACCACGCGCAAATATGTCAGCATGGCCGGTGCGATCGTGCGGGACAAGGTCCCAATGCTTTGGCCAGATTGGGAATCTGTGCCTATCTACGTGAAGATGCAAGTGCATAATGCACTCAGTGTGAGTAAAATCGTATTTTCATTACGTAAATTTTACATTTATTAATTAAGTCCACTTAAATATATAATTTTACCTTTTATATATTCATATTGCAGGTGTGGTTTGACGTGGATGAAGTTCTTATTCACACGTGGGTAGAGCGTCAACTACATAATCGGTGATGTGCTTCCACTTATTTGAATATATATCGAGTTAGATTTTTGTTTATCAACTGTTTTAATATCTCTAACTTTTTTTCCTTGTTTTAATATAGGTATAAAGAGTGGAAGAACGAGCTTTCTTCCCATTACACTGTATACAAGGAGCTAGGCCGAGGTTCTACTCCTAGCGAATTCCGGTTTAGGGAGTACGAGTGGCTGTGGCTGATAGCCCACTTCGAGCACCCCAAAGCTCAGGTATGCATCCTTAATATATCTTACAAGCCTAATGTATCGTATCAGATTGAAATAGTTAGTTACTAATTTTTTTCCATATGTTTATCAAACAAGGCGATTTCGAAGACGAACCGGGCGAATAGATTGAAAAACACCAGGGCCCATCATGCAGGTTCACTCAACTACATGGGTTGGTCAACTAAGGCGCAGCAACAACAAGAAGTGAACCCCTTGGTGTATATTCATCAGAAGTTCTATCCGCAATGCCCTGATGAAGCGGTAAGTCTTTCGCCTCTCCATGTGTTAATAAAACTATTTTTCGATATTAATAGATGTTGTTAGTTAATACGTTGTTCATTTTCGCTTTTCAATTAGGCGAGAGTGGAGGAGGCGACGACAGAAGTGACCATGAGTATAGCTCGGACTAACCATCCTGACTGCTCCGAGGAAGAAGTCACCCAGTATGCCTCTCAGATCGATCCGCTTGATCCCCCGATAGCGGCTCAGATCATGGCAAAAGCGTGCGGGACTGGAAAGAATACCTACTACTGTAGGGGAATGGGCTCGGCGGGCGAAGGAGTATTGAAAACCACTTCACAATACTCTACCGGGTCAAGAAGTTCAACATCTAGTCGTAACCTCGCAGCGGAGCTTCATAGGACGCAGAGGGAGTTGGAGGAGCAAAAGAGGCAGATGGCCGAGTACCAAATGCAGCAGACACAGGTGCAGGCTCAGATGTACACATGGATGCAGACGATGTACGAGGCTCAGACTACCGGACAACCGTTCCCCACACCTCCCCCGGTCCCGGTCCCTCCGTTCCCTAGCTATCCACCACCACCACCGCACCAGTCAACGCCAGAGCAAGACCAAGGTAGCCACCGGAATTCAAATGAGTACTTTGATTACTTCGACCCTGACCCGCAAGTTCCTCGACCCTGACCTGTAGTTGTAGTTAATTTTCGTATCGTCGTTGCTATTTGTACTGTACGTTGGACATTTATGTGTACTGTTGAACTTGTATGATTGTACGGTTTATGTCTTTCAATGCAGGTTCTGGAATTGGGCCCAATCCAGAACCGCGTTTTTTTTTCAAAATTTTTTCTGACATTGCCGGCGACATGGACCTCAGTCGCCGGCAATGTCACAAATTCCGGCCACGGCGGCGGAACCATTGCCGGCGACGCCGTTTCCCGTCGCCGGCAATGTTAACACCGGCGGGAGATTTCCGGCGACGTCATTGCCGGCGACTCGTCGCCGGGAATGACATTTCCGGCGAAAAAAAAAGACAAGGCCGGCGACCTCCCGTCGCCGGTAATGTCTCCTTTTCTTGTAGTGTAAACAGACACATGCTATAATATGATAACAAAATTTAGCATTGCAGAACAATTAATCAAAAAAGACAGAAAGTTAAACTTAGGATGTATTGAGGTTACCTCTTTGTCTTCTTCTTTCTTTATGATTGAAGCAATGCCCTCACACATGATTCTTCAAATGTTCGCCTCTTCAAATCTCCAATAGTCCAACAACAAAGTATGAATGCTAGTTGGTTCATGTCCAGCTTTAGCACGTTTGATAAATCTTCTTCTCTCATCCATTGTCCTTTGAATAAGACGAAAAAAGTAATAATAACAAAGTATAGTAACTCAACATACTTCTTTTAAACTGAAACAAATACCTAGAAACTAAATTTACTTCAAATAATGATTAGAGTCCAACTCATGAACTGATATTTGTACGAAAACAATAAATTCTCAAATAATAGTAGGCAAGATCTTCCAAATCATATTTTGTTTCTGATTATCATCAGATTTACAAAAGCTTGGTAGAAATGTAATTCTTACAAATTAAATTTGATTCCCCATTAAGTAAAAATTTCATCTAGACTAAGTAAATCTTTGTAAAGTTCAGGGCTGATATTATCAGAGTTGAGATTGTAAAGTTCTTACGTGTTATAAGACTGAGTAAATCTTTGCCATCAAGTTCAGGGCTGATATTATCAGAGTTCCTGTAGTCACTATTTTCCTAAAGAGCGTCTCCTGTTGTAGTTTCATTAATGGCCTCATCCATTACACTTTTGCTGACATAATCATCCTTGTTCTTGTCCAAGAGCATAAAAGCATCCACCAATGTTTGGAAGGTGGCCTCCAGCTTTGGCATTCCCATATCCACTTTCTAGATTATTCATGGATGCAGAGAGAACATAAAAAAGAAAATAAGATGTAAATTTTCTGGCAGACAAATGGTAGGTTAAAAAAATAAAAGAATCAACTTTGTGTTGTGCATACTGTTCAACCGGCATTCTGACCATCCTTCAGAAGAAAGATGATGTAAACAAGCACAATGAACTCGTTGAACTTGATTCCCTTGTCTTCATTAATATCACATGCCGAAAATAGATCATTGATTTCCTCATCTATAAAAGAGACTTCTTGTTTAAAGAAAACATGTTTCATTTCGTCTTGATCGATTGCCACATTTGAATCCTCATCTGTAGAGAAAGAAGATGAAAATTAGCAACCACTTGGGACATGATTCAAAAATCATGGGGCACATTAGGAAATCAACACACACCAAACTGCTGAAAGATATCCTTACAATTTCTTAAACTCTCGTCAATCTTTCGGAAGTTCAAGATTAAGTTGTTAAACAATTTCATATGACTTCTTTTAGCTGCTCTTCGCTGCATGGCTCAACTATTTTGGCTTCAGCTTCGTTTGATATAGTGAATCATTTTTACAGCTTTCGATCTTTCCCACTAGAACTCCTATAACAAGGAAGTAGAATTGGATCAAGTGATAAACTAATGTGTCTGGTCAGTAAAGTAATGGAATATATGAATTGATATTCAAAAAACTGCTGCAAATGAAAGTGATAACCTACTTTGCTAGATATACAAAAATTCAATCATATCAATCATATATACCAATGACATATCCAATCCAGCTAGAACATTATAAATGAAAGATCACATAAACTGGACTCAATCATGGATTAGTGAGACAACTCAGACACGATCCAACAATACAAATTAAGAAAGAAAATAAACTCAGAAGCATATGAACAATAAGTGAAATATGATGATCAGAGAAAGAGAATATACACACCAAAATCCTAGTCTTGAATAGTTTTTACAACTCTGACAACTAAGATCAAAAGTAGCCAAAGAATTTGTACTTGATCAAGAAATGGGCTTGTCACATTTTGCCTAAAAATCGATCACAAACCAATATAAATAGACCCAAAAAAAACCTCACAAACAACCAAAATGACAAACACAACCTATGAAGCAAAAACTGTAAAGACAACAACTTTCAAAAGCTACAAAGTATATTGGGTAGGATCTGTGAAGCAAAATCCCTTCACTTTCGCTGCTAGCGCCGGACCCATGTCGACACGGTGTGAAGCCGGTCTTCGGAGCCCTCATCGAATTTTTTTGAAGCTCTTTTTATTGTACTTTTCTGTACTGATTTTGTACTTTGATTATAAGCGTCGACATGTGAATTAGCTAAAAATACTCATAAGCTACAAATAAGTATTCACCTACTTATTTGATTACAAAACCATGTTTTATAAAGTGTATCCATCAACTTTATTAAGTGTATGATTAAGTGTATCAAAGAGAAGTGATATTACTGACTTGTTGATGGTGGATTACAACTCCATGAATTCAGCGTGAAGTAGGTGTTGAAGAAGGCATTGGCTCAACATTTGGAGGTATTGTAGTTTTGGGTGAGTGGCCTGAAATACAGAGGGCACCAGAATCATCTTGCACCCAATAAACTTCTACCATATCCCTTCTTGGATTTTCTACAGATTTTGTACCTGGAATCCCATTAAATCTAGCTCCTAGACGGCAAAACCATTGAGATACATTTATAAAGATACTCTAAAATATTATTTGTAATTTATACTTGTTGTGACTTTTAAACATATCCTATTATAGGATATTAAGCTTTACCTCAATTAAGGCTCTGGATGTTAATGTGTGTGACCAACCTCCCTTCAGCAGTAGGATGATAAGTAGTTGATGTGGCATGGAGTTTGGTCGGCCATGAAGTAATCGACATGTAATCACTTTGGAATCCCTAAAATTATTATAAATATCAATATTTAGGTATTTATTTACCATCCAATGTTGATTTTGAAAAAAAATAGCAAGGCCATCAATCAATATATACAAATTGTAGATGTATGTGTGTCTATATATATGTATAGAGAAATTAGTAATAAAAAAGTAGAGATAAATATGAAAATATTTATATTTAAAGCAGTTGTAGAAGTTAAAATGTGTATATTCTATCCCAAAATACAAAGTGTTATATATCTTCCAACGCATCTTTATAGACAATAATTTTCGTACAATTATTAGGGATGTCGCCACCATTGTTTATATAAATTTTAAGACCTTTCTTTGACGTAACTCTAGATAGTGCTACATATAATTGTTTGTGAGTAAAAACTGGTTCTGACAAATATATTCCTACTTGGTTTAATGACTGGCCTTGACTCTTGTTTATCGTCATTCTGTAACACGGTATGACAGGAAATTGACGTCGTTTAAATGTAAACCGCCATTTAATTTCTGTTACATATAATACTATCCTTGAAATATGAACTTTTTCACCCATATTTTTTCCCGTAAGTATTTTTGCCTCAATTAGTCTTTTAAAAAACTTTATCACAGTCAACCTCGTGTCGTTACACGAACTACGTATCTAATCTAAATTTTTAATAACATAATAGACATGCCAATTTTCAATATAAGTTCATGAGTAGGCAATCCGCTAAATTCAAGCTTGTTCAAAAATTTCATGGGATATAAAGGATTTATATAATCATTATTACCTGAATTGTATGAAATTAAATCCGAACTAAAATATGATTTGTTATCACTGGGTAATAATTTAATTACATAATTATTTCTTTCATAAACAATTACATTTTTTGATGTTACTATAGCACGTTCTCTTAAATAATTTGTATCACTATATTTACTTATAAAATTAGGATATGTTGCTTGGAAAATTGATTCTGTAGGATTAACTGTAGGATCAGTGAGTAATTTTTCTGGTATATCAATCTAGCTTACATCATGATCACCTGTAGGAAATTTCGATTCTAATTGACCTTTTCCTATTTGTAGTATCCATTCAGCAAAAAATTTAATTTCATTTTTTTCTATGCTCCTTAAACCAATGGTCGACAATCTCATGTTTTCAGTTAGATGAAATACTGTAATGCTAGGTCACAAATATGAATTATTAAATTATGCCTAAATGACTTGTTCTTTGCTAGCACCTTGTATGACCGGTGATGTTTGTCTAAAATTTTCACTGAATAGAATAGTCTTTCCTCCAAATGGTTCTTCTGTTTTTAACAAAATATCACGTAATGTTCTATGAACTAATTCAATACAATATTTATTACACATAGGAGCTTCCTGTCAAAGTATCAATTCTGTCTTTTCAATTAAACTTGAAATATTAGTATGTTTATTAATATTACACATTGAATCTTTATCTGTAATTAGTTTTATTTTGAAACGCGAATGAGTTATTCTACCTATCGGAAGTAATAATTCAGCAATGCCTAATGAAGCAATACCCAAAACAATTTTTCCTTCATATCGCAATCTAGAAATTATGGTATTCCATAAAATAAAAAATTTCTGTACCTCTGCTACCATAAACAAAGAATGATCTTGGGTTCTTTTATTTCATAGCTTTGATCACCTCATTGTATATCATTTTTTGAGATATTTAGCTTAGTTATTAGGTCAGAATGTTCTTGTATTAGCACTTCACAATCGAAAATTTAGTTCTTCTCTGATAACCTTATTGTCAAGTTGACGTATTTGTTGTATCTTTTGCATTGGTAATTGATGATCTTTTAAAGTACTTGATGAGATGTTAAAAAAAATTTCAAGTTCATATAAAATAATATTTTTTAATTCATCATCGAGTATAGCAAGATTTGTCATATCACAATTTGATCTCATTTTGTGTGATATATCATCAGACATACTAATCCAATATGCATCCAGCCAGTAAAGCTCGAGGATCTGAGACATTACAGAATAGAATAATCGTAATAAATAAATAACAAATTTGAGGAGAAGTGGCAGTAAAAGTACATTTCAATAATACTTCGACCACACCTAACAACCCAAGGGCTCGACATGTTTACACAATTGACTGTTTTTATTGAATCAAAATTGGTACATTTCTTTTAACATTCAAAAGCATTCTAAGATAATATAATTTACCCGCATTTAGTGGCAAATGTGCTATTCTACCAAGTGGGTCCATAATTTCTTACTATCGTTCTAAACAAATTTAGAAGGAAATTGAGTATATGTTAATTTCTTTGCCTTCTTATAAGTCTTGTTTGCATAAAACCAAGCCGTGTGCATAGTAGTTTCTATATTTGGATTATTTAACACACTTTCAAGAGGATTACTTTGATGAAAACAAATAATTTGTTCTTTGGGTAAATGAATTTTTAAATATTGAACCATAGGAAATCTAGAATGAATGGAAAATTCAAATAAACGTCACATGGACTAATGAGGAGTTAAATATCGACAATTGAGATAATTTTGGATTTCATCTTCTATATTTTGACTGACCAATACACGAGCCCTATCGGGTCCTTTGTTTATGTACTTGAATAAATATTTTATTAACATAGATTGAGAACACGATTCAACATTTATATGAGCATTATATCGCAACAACAAATGAGCACTGTAAGGAACCACATAATTATTACCAACATGAAATCATTTTTTAACTACAAAACGTGATTCATCATCGTGACACCTATACTCAAGAGCCTTTATCGCTTGAAAAATCGTGTTAGGAATAAATGGTTTTGAAAAATGTTTTGTACAAAATTTTTCTCGCATATACAGAGAATTTTGATTAACTTGAAAGTAAGGACCATGGATCATAAATTGACCAACAAAATTTGTCTCGCATATACAGGTAATTCTGCTTAAATTATGGAATCTACATCATCTGATTTCGGTTGCCAAAATTGTTATTGTAGTTGTTGTAACGTTGGCCCCCTTGATATCCGTCAATCGTATTTACTTGCTCCGCCTCATTATTTTGCTCCATTATTATAGGGCATTGATCATTGTGGTGCTCTTGCATATGGAAAATACCACAAATAGGTCCTAAGCTTTCCTTGGCTCTCTTAGTTTCGAGTTCTAGCAGTTTTTCAAGCATGGAAGCTAGCTTGTCATATTTATCTTCTGAAACTTGCTTGGAACTCACTTCATGGAACCATCTCATATTGAGCATCATTGTTTGCTCGATTCTCCAAAAGTGTACGAGCTTCCATTTCATCTAAGTCTATGAATGCTCTGGTTGCAGAGGTATCAATCTGCTCTCTATCAATCAGTTTGAGACCATCATAGAAGTAGTTCATGCGGTTGGTCTCCGAAAAACCATGGGAGGGGTAGCTAGCACATAAAACCTTGAAACGATGATAGTATTGGCCAAAGGACTCATCGGCTGCTTGTGAGATTCCCGTGATCTTCTTCCTCAAAACAATAATCTTTGAGGCCGAAAAATACTTGCTTAGGAAAGCATCCGCTAATTGCTTCCAAAAGGTGATGTGATTCGGTGGGAGTTCCATAAGCCAAGTTTGAGCTCTTTCCGTCAAGGTGAAGGGAAATGCCTTGAGTTTGAAGAATTCTTTATCAACATCCGAGGGCTTCATACTCAAACATACAAACTAGAATTGCCTTAAATGCATGTTTGGATCTTCATGGGACATTCCTTGAAAGGTAGGCAACCGGTGAAGGAAGCTACTCTTAAGCTCGATGTCCTTCTTGTCCGCTTGGGGTTCTGGAAATGCTATGCATGAAGGACCACACTCCACTCAGTTGAGCAGGTATGTTAGCGAAGAGATCGCCTCTCATTATTGGGGAGAATGTTGTTGTTATTGGCCATTTCTTCTTGTTCCTTTTGTGAAAAATTCTCGGTGGAGTGATAGGATGAATGTGGAGAGTAGAATCATTCCTCAATGAGAGGCTAGTCGATGTCTTGCTCCCTTGGAACTACTTGAGACTTTAAATTTGCCAAACGGTTTGTAAGTGCTTGAAGATCAACTTTAGGAGTCGAGTGGGAGCTAGACATTCATAGAAATCTGATCATCCACCAAAGATCAAGTGTTAATATTAAAAGAATACACAAGGAATAGAAGATAGTAACCAAAAACATTGGAAATGAAAAAGAAAACAACAAAAACATACTAAAACTAAAACAATCCCAACGAATTTAAACAAGTCAAAAACACACTAAATTGACTTAAAAGCTTTAAAACACTCTAAAACACTAACTTATGACATTTAGACACTCTAAGTAATTTAAACATGAATGCAAGGCTCTAAAAATCCTAAAATGTATGCAAAGTGGTTAAAATGATCTAAAACAAGCTCAGACACAATATACACGTTTTTCTGCAAAATTAGGCATATATACAATGCAAGAGTTAAAATAAACGTTAGAAACACATATATACATGTTAAAATGCAAGCACACAATAATCACATAGAATTCATGTATAACACACTCAAATCATCATCCAAATGCATCAAACAAGAACCTAAGTGAAGTATTGAGTGAATGCATAAGAGAAAATATTAGAAACCTGCAGAAAACATACAAGTTACGTACTAAATACATGATACAAACGTGACCTATCTTTTGGCCTCATGCCCCTAACTTGAAATGACCCAACCCCGATTTAGCTCCCTAAACCGGAATCAAACCCTTTCGAAAACGCGAACCAACAAAAAACCGTAGAAATTTTGGCAGAGTTTCGTTACTAACGTGGAATTACCATTACCTGCACGCGGAAAATACACTTCATTCTATTCCACAAAAAGCAAACCGTGGGCACCAATCCCATCCGGATTTCTCAATATATCAACAGTAAACTAAATCAATAAATATATCTATACTTTACTGAAATCTGGAGTAAAATCGTATAACATACAAACAAATTTCTCAGAGCGACCTCTATCGTATAAACATATATGTATACCACAGTAGGTAGAACAATAAACCTACTGGAAGAAACAAGGTAGCTCGAGCACTATGCCTCCGACCACGACGTGCGACACCAGAGCCTGAACTGCAAACTGGGCACGGAAACCGAAAAGCCCAGGGGAAAGACATGAAATCCGTTAGAGTGAGTGGACGAAAATAAATGTCTTTCACCAAGTAATATATACGTATAAAATCATATGCGAGTCAAATGCATAAATAAAGGAAATAGTACACGAGGGAGACTCTAAATCCTCACGCGTACAGAGCATGCAACGTAAAATATATCGCGGAGACTCTCGTGGGCTTCCACGCGATAGCACAGTCTTAATCACGGGATCCCAGACCCACACGTAACCCTAGCCAGAAAGGCCTCGGGTCAGGATATCTGTCCCCCCCCCCCCCCGGAGCGTACTCGGGGATCAGCCGAGAAGCCAATGTGTATCGATACCACAACATATACTGAGACTGTACTCTGTGTAAACCAAATCATAAATCCTTTCCATGCACATGCGTAAAACATAATATGTACGTATGTATATATTCGTATACGTATATTCATATATGCCTAATCGTAAAACACATGCTCGTAAAATCATAATCAATCTGCATGCTCAAGTTCGTAAATCATTTATAAAAGACTCGCAATCAATCTGTGAAAAGAAATGTCCACTCACAGACTTGCGTAACGCGTATCGCGTTAACCCATGATCCGGCGGAAACTTCCTCGCCAAACAAACGATCACGAACCCCTGAATAATCACAATAATCATTTCTCAAAGTCATAACCCGACAATACAAATCAAATCACGAGAAACCACCGTTCTCGGAAACACGTAATTCAAAGTCGACGAATCGTTGAAAATCCGTATATGTACACCTCAATACCTCGCTATATATTCGGATGCTCAAATCGAGAAACGAACCTCTCCATTGCGATCGGGGCGCGATTTCGAGTCAAATGACATGCAACTTGTCGAAAGTCCAAAAAGTCAAACCGTTGACCGTTGACCGCCGCCGCCGACCGGAGAATTTCACGGCGGAGCAACCCCTAATCCACTCAAAATCGTCCACTGAGCAACTTACATAACTGCACCGAAGTCCAATTCTCACTCTAACTAGACCGATTTCACGAAAAACCGAATGTTCATACAAATTTCAAATCCAAAATTCTCCAAGCACAAATCGAATTAAAGCTTCATACTTACATGATTAGAATCCTTGAGAGGAGAGCTACAAAACCCAGTCCAAATCATAGCTCGAATCGGTCCAAATCCAAGAACCCGAATTCACAAATTTTTCTTCTACTTTCTCGCCGGAAAATCTCTCACCTCCGGCAACCTCGCCCTGAGAGGTGACCGGCAATGTGAAGAGCACCACTGGACGAGTTGAACAAGACCAACCCGTCCCACGGGGTGGCCGGACGGAAAAACATCAACGTCAACCGTCGCCTCCGTCGTACCCAACTCGGTCAACACGAGTTGACCGGGTCAACCCCCCAAATGGCAAGGTTTGACCTGCCCAAAAAGGAAACTTCCTTATATAGACTTACCCGAAATGGAAACCCCATAATTCGTATTGCGATAAACTTCAAACACACGTAACTCTCGCGTCGTAACTCCGATTCTGATAATTCTCATGGCCACAAACTCGTCTCGATGTACTCTTCAATAATCACCCGAAATCAAACACATCGGCCAAATGGATAAAAAGTCAACTGTTCAACCAAACACACAAATAATCCGACTAAACAATCAACAATCGGAAATAATCATAACTTAATCTCCGTAACTCAAAATAATGCTCCGGAAGTTCCCACGAACTCGAAATTAAATTCTGAACAACTTCCGTGAAGAAGCTGAAACCAAATTCTCGTTCGATAATTTAGTCGTTAAGAAATCTACCATATTAATCCGTTTCCGTCGAAACTTCAAATATTCACAATTTATTCCTCGGTCGTCCAAATAACGATCCGGAACCGCCAACGAACTCGAAATCACACGTACAACGACTCTCGAGAAGAGACCCAGCTCCAATTCTTGGCCAATAATTAAGTCGTTAACGAGCCTGGCGATTCCAACAACTGTCGGAAACCTGCGACTACGCAGTAACTCACGTATATAGCTGATCATACTGCTGATTCTGGTCTGGGTCGTCACAAATCCACCCCCCTTAGAAAAATTTCGACCTCGAAATTTCCGTGTCTGTCGACTAAACATAGGAGCACTGCCTCTGCATACTGCTCAACTCTCCAGCGACAATGTCGACTGAACAATTCTGACAACCGACTCCACAATAGGAGATAGCTCCCTGCTGAAATCTCTGTAGCCTCAAATCACAATTCTAAACTGGCACTACACAATAACCAAGTGTTCCTGCATAAGGAACAGATAGGGTACACAACACGTAACAAGTCTGAAACATAGTTCCGCCACACGGAACACAACATACAAAAGCCAACGATATAGGCGACGCCGAACTATACGGCACAACACAAACTCGCCTATGACCACATATGGATCAAACAACACAGCAAATCACAACTCAGTTTACACACAACAACATAACTCACACACTCATATCAACACAACTCAAACATCGAACTCGGGCTATTATCAATCTGTTTTCCGCTAATCTGACAGTCTGTGGTACCACATTCCACAAAATCAGAATCAAACATTAACCCAAACTCAAACCAAACTCATTCCAGCACAATGGGGTACAACATCGTTCCTCAAAAGGACATCAAGCAATGTCAAAATCATAATGGTCAATAAACTGATACTGCAAGCAATCTCGAACAGCTGAAACTGCTGTTCCCAAATCCTTCGGAACTGCAATACTGAGGTCCACAATATGCCCACCAAGGTATGAATAGTCCTCAAAGATCGCCCGCCAATCTGAGGATAAGAACCGGTACTAACTCGTAATATGGTCCCCAATGCTCGCTGCAAAGCTTGTCAACACTTTGTTGTAGCTGATTACCTCGACCAGCAAACTGGGACACAGGTACACCACGTAGACGGACAATCTCCGTCAAACACAGCTATACCAGCCTGCCACTAAAATCGTCACCGAAAGTACAAGGAACTGTACTGAGTTCGTCAAACGATCCACAAAAGCCTAACAACTGGTATCACAAACCAAAATGCATACAAACACACACAATCACAGCAACAATCGCCACGTCTAACCGGAAATCTCCAATGGCTGACACATCTCGGCAAGTCTCTGCCTCCTAGCCATCGCCTGTCACTAAGTGGGACATTTGCACACACCAACTGCTATATTGCTCTTCATGTAGCGTCACAAGTAGTAAACTCGAAGTATCTGACACATCTCCGTACTACTAGCGCCAAACACGCGCAAAGTCACGAGCCTCAACATCATCACACTCAAACTCAGCTCCCATAGCTCGCAACTCGGCTAACAGGGAAACTCGAGCCACTCACACATAAAACACTTAAGCTTCCGACTTCCGACTGAATGCATCAGCAACAACATCCAAGATGGATAGTCAAAGTAAAACCTCTAGTCTTCTCGAACAAAAACTCAAAGGTGCAGCCATGGTCGTGAGTCGACCCCATCCATCTACACTGCCTCAAGCCCAAATCTGGCCAAAAGTGCAAGTGGATGATGTGACGACCCGGACCAGAATCAGCAGTACGATCAGCTTGATTGATGAGTTACTGCGTAGTCGCAGTTGTTCGACAGTTATTTGAATCGCCAGGCTCGTTAACAACTAAATTATTGGCTGAGAATTGGAGCTGGGTCTCTTCTCGAGAGTCGTTCTACATGTGATTACGAGTTCGTGGGCAGTTCCTGATCGTTATTTGGACGACCGAGGAATTAGTTATGAATATTTGAAGTTCAGATTTTAAAGGCAGCCTTCTTAACGACTAAATTACCGGTCGGGAATTTGGTTTCGGCTTCTTCACGGAAGTTGTTCAGAGTTTAATTTCGAGTTTGTGGGAACTTCCGGAGCATGAATTTGAGTTACGAAGATTTAGTTGTGATTATTTCTGATTGTGAACTGTTTTGTCGATTTAAATGTGTGCTTGGTTGAACAGTTGACTTTTTATCCGATTGGCCGATATAGTTGACTTTGGGTGATAATTGAAAAGTACGTCGAGACGAGTTTGTGGCCGCGAGAATTATCGGAATCGGAATTACGACGAAGAAGTTACGAGTGTTTAAAGTTTTTCGAAAAGGATATTTATGAAGTTTCCAAAAACGGAAAGTCTATAAATAGAAGTTGCTATTTTGGGCAAGTCAGACCTTTCCTTTTTGGGTGTTGACTGAGTTGACTCGGTCAACTCCGTGGGAGGAGGAGGAGACCGACGGCATCCACGGTGGCTTGCGGTGGCGATCGATTCCGGCCACCCCGTGGGACGGGGTTGGTCTCATTCAATGCGCCTTGGCTCCCTCACCTTGTTTCCGGCCACCATCAACGGCGAGGCTCGCCAGAGGAGGAGTTATTTCCGGCCAAACTTTGGAGGAAACTTTGTGAATTCGGGTTCCATGTTTAAGCTCGATTCGAGCTGCAATTTTTAGTGGGCTTTGAAGCTCTCCTCACCTACATGCTACCCTGTAAGTTTGGTGCTCTAATTTTGGTTGAGCTTGGAGAATTTTGGGATTGAAATTTGTGTTTCAATTCGGTTTTATTTGAAATTGGATGTGTTAGAGTGAGAATTGGACTTCGGTGCAGTTGACAAAGTTGCTCAGTGCATGATTTTGAGTGGAATAGGTGCAGCTCTGCCGTGAAATTCTACGGTTGGCGGCGGCGCCGCCGTGGACGGCGGTCAACGGTCAATGGGTTGACTTTTTGGACTTTCGACAAGTTGCATGTCATTTGACTTGAAATCGTGCCCCGATCGCAGTGGGGAGGTTCGTTTTTCAATTTGAGCATCCGAAAGTACAGCGAGGTATTGAGGTGTTATATATGGATTTTCGACAGTTCGTTGACATTGAGTTATGTGTTTCTGAGAACGGTGGTTTCTCGTGATTTGTCTTGTATTGTCGAGATATGATTTTGAGATATAGATTTTGTGAATATTCAGGTGTTCGTGATCGTTCTTTTGGCGAGGGACTTTTCGCCGGATCACGGGTTAACGCGATACGCGTTACACCAGTCTGTGAGTGGACATTTCTTTTCACGGATTATTTGCGAGTCTTGATATACGTTTTATGAACTTGAGCATGCATATGAGATTTCGGATTACATGAGCATGTGTTTTATGAATATACGATTATATTTATACGGATATATGTATACGAGTATACATATACTTATATGCTGTTTCATGCATTTGCATCGAAATGTTTATGATTTGGTTTACACAGAGTACAGTCGTGGTTACGTTGTTGTATCGATACACTTGCCTCTCGGCTGATCCCCGATGGTAGGCTTTATTTTCCAGGGGAGGCTGTGACTCCTGACCCGAGGCCTTTACCGGGGGGAGGCAGACCTTTGACCTGAGGCCATTTCCGGCTAGAATCACGTGGAAGTCAGGGACTCCGTGGTTCTGACTGTACTAGCACGGATGTGTCCACGAGTGTCCCCGTGAGATTTTATTGCATGCTCCGTATACGTGAGGAGTTAGAGTCTCCCTCGTGTACTCGGACGCGTGAGGAGTTAGAGTCTCCCTCGTGTACCATTTGATTATTTATGCTTTCGACTCGCATATGTTTTTATTATATATATTATTTGGTGAAAGACATTTATTTTCGTCCACTCACTCTAACGTGTTTTGTGTCTTTCCCCTGGGCTTTTCGGTTTTCGTGCCCAGTTTGCAGTTCAGGCTCTGGTGTCGCACGTCGTGGTCAGAGGCATAGTGCTCGAGCTACTTTGTTTCATCCAGCAGGTTTATTGTTCTTCCTACTGTGGTATGCGTATATGATTATGTATTAGAAGTCGCTCTGAGCGTCCTATTGTATATGCTATATGATTTTACACCGGATTTCAATAAAGTATAGATATATTTATTGATTTACTTTACTGTTGATATATTGAGAAATCCGGATGGGATTGGTGCCCACGGTTTGCTTTTTGTGGTATAGGATGAAGTGTATTTTCCGCGTGCAGGTAATGGTAATTCTACGCTAGTAAAGAAACTCTGCCCAAATTTCGAAAAGTTTTTGTTGGTTCGTGTTTTCGAGGGGGTTCGATTCCGGTTTAGGCAGCTAAATCGGGGTTGGGTCCTTTCAGATGAAACTCAAGTGATCAGTGTACGACCTATATCGCACTGCACGCCATAGCAATAGTGTCTCCAACTCTCTGATGCTAACATAAGGACAGCTACACCCAAACCAAACTCCGGATACGTAGCTTCATAAGGTTTCCACTGTCCGTAACCATGAGCCACCGCTCTGCTACACAGCATCAAAGCACAACCAAATCCAAATCTCGATGCATCGCCATAACCCACGAACTCATCACGATCGTCAGGTAAGGTCAAAACCGAAGCAACGGTTAACCATCCTGCAAGAGTAAGTAACTCTCCTCGCGTGCATCGAACCACTCGAACTTGACACCTTTTTCATCAATCCGGAAAGTAGAGTGGCAATCCGGGAAAATCCTGCACAAGCCGTCGATAAAAGCCTGCCAAACCCAAGAGACTCCTGATCTTTAGTACAATAGTAGGGCAATCCCCAAATCCACACGGCTTCTAGCTGGTCAGGATCCACGCCAACTCCCTCGGCTGACATTATACAGTCCAAAATCTTCACGCTAATCGACCAAAACCCACACTGGCTGAACTTCGCAATAGCTGATCATCTCGCGAAGTCCGCAAAACCACTCGCTATTGCATCAGATGCTGGCCCACGTTCCTGGAGTACATCAGGACGTTGCCAACGAACATGACCACAAACTCGTCCAGAAACCGTCTGAACATCTGGTCCATCAAATCCACACAATCTACGGGGGCATTGGCCAACCAACAAAGTGACCAAGAACTCCTGATGTCCGCACCGAGATCTGAAAACTGTCCAAACCACTATTGACTCATCGAACCTCAACGGATGGTATTCGGACCCGAAATCAACCTTCGAAAAGACCGAAGCTCCCTCGAGCTGATCAAACCACTCGTCAATTCGAAGCGGAGGATACTCACTCTCCTCTGAAGCGAATCAAGCTTCGGTAGTCAATGCGCCACCTCATCGAGCCAACCAACATCCGTACACACAATACAAGAGCACATCACGCAAACACGCGGAATCGCATGAAATCTCCTGAACTCTCCTCCTGCAACTCCAACTCCTGGAGTCGAAACTGTAGCTCTATCAACTCCGCTAGCTCCGAACGACAAGATGTCGGTAAAACGAGTCCAGAGCTCGGTACAAGCTCAATAGTGTAGTCGGTCTCCCGAACTGGAGGGATACCTGGTACTCCTCCGAAATACACCTGGAAACTCGAGAACCACCTCAATGTCACCAATGTCGGACACAGCAACCATAGTACCCACATCAAAAGCTAACCAAACAACACCACTCGTTTCCATCATCCGCTCGACCATCACCACGAAACAGTACCTCGGGGAAAACCTGGTCGTCGAATCACAACCTCCTTCTCGAGGCACTCGAACACAACCAAATACATCGTCGGTAGGTCTGTACTCATAGACACACCAAAACCACAATGTCCAGCTACAACAGATCTGCGGCTAACACATAACCTCCAACAAGGATCTCGCAACCTCCGGATGGATACAATACTCTCCAAAACCTCGGAAGTAGAGATGCAGGTACAATAGCCATGGACATCAAGCAACAGTAACCTCGGAGAAAAGTCTGTCCTCAAACAAGGTCATAGCATGAACTCCAACATGCCCAACTAGCCGCCCACATCAATTGCAACATAGCTGATTAACTCGTCAAAAGGGTACATTGATCAGACTGCAGGAACAACATGAGGATCTCCTCGTGTACTCTGAGCTGTCGGACCGCAAACACAGTTTGCTGAGGGCGCTCCCTCGTAACGTGACCCTCCTGGCCACCGAAGCAGCAACTGAAAATGCTCCACGAACACAAATCACCGCAACACATGCTGCGTGAAAGGATCACCAACGATCACCCAAACTCATGCCACAGGAGCAAGTCCGCTACATTGTGATCTCCGCCATAGTCAAACAGATCCTCTGCTTAATCTGATGACCCTCAACACAATCAAACGAAACCACAGCCTGATGCAGTCACTGATCCCAAAGTGTCGGAACTCAACCTCATCAAATTCTCGACTAAGTCCATTTTTCTCAAACCATCACATCGAAAACCACGTACATCTTTCCCTCAAAATAGCCTCGCCACGGAGTACAGCACACTAAGCTCCTCACGGTTATCTCGAGGCATATCAATCAGACTCTCTCTGATGCTCAGGTTCAAACTCATCTCGAACCTCGCGCATAACTCCCTCTGAAGCCGCATAACCCGTGTAAACAGGGACAAACGCATAGACAATCCATCTCTGCCTCAGGTGGGTAAACACTCCACATTCGAATGCTGGGTAGCCTGATAAACCTTTACCACACAAACAATCGCCTAAATATAGGCCATGGAGTCGCAACCGGAACTCACACGATACCAGCCCACCAAATACACTGATCTGACTCAGGCAAACATCAACTGCCACAACTCTCAGCTCTGAGGCAACATGTAGACACTCATACACACACAACCAGGCAAACCGTGCCACACAATTCTCTGAACTCGGAATGCTCATCCAAACCCGCAGTTCACTGGCAAATTACTCGTCGATTGATCCTCAATAGGATCCACAACCGTACCAACACGGAAAGCACGTCAAGGAGGCATCCTAATGAATAAAACATCGTTCACAACAAGTGGAACGTAATCATGGAACTTCAAATATTTGAAAGTATACAACACCCGGAATATTGATGAGTATCCGCTGGCCGGTCAGGTCACCATTCCAGACATGCTGTACATTCTCAAATATCCTTAGTAAACACGACTACAGAAGTCTACAGAACCTATAACCTAAAGCTCTGATACCAAGTTGAAAGGACCCAACCCGGATTTAGCTCCCTAAACCGGAATCAAACCCTTTCGAAAACACGAACCAACAAAAAACCGTTGAAATTTTGGCAGAGTTTCGTTACTAACGTGGAATTACCATTACCTGCACGCAGAAAATACACTTCATCCTATGCCACAAAAAGCAAACCGTGGGCACCAATCCCATCCGGATTTCTCAATATATCAACAGTAAACTAAATCAATAAATATATCTATACTTTACTGAAATCCGGAGTAAAATCGTATAACATAACAACAAATTTCTCAGAGCGACCTTTATCGTATAAACATATATGTATACCACAGTAGGTAGAACAATAAACCTACTGCAAGAAACAAGGTAGCTCGAGCACTATGCCTCCGACCACGACGTGCGACACCAGAGCCTGAACTGCAAACTGGGCACGGAAACCGAAAAGCCCAGGGGAAAGACATGAAAACCGTTAGAGTGAGTGGACAAAAATAAATGTCTTTCACCAAGTAATATATACGTATAAAATCATATGCGAGTCAAATGCATAAATAAAGGAAATAGTACACGAGGGAGACTCTAACTCCTCACGCGTACAGAGCATGCAACGTAAAATATATCGCGGAGACTCTCGTGGGCTTCCACGCGATAGCGCAGTCTGAATCACGGGATCCCAGACCCACACGTGATCCTAGCCAGAAAGGCCTCGGGTCAGGATATCTGTCCCTCCCGAAGCGTACTCGGAGATCAGCCGAGAAGCCAATGTGTATCGATACCACAACATAGACTGAGACTGTACTCTGTGTAAACCAAATCATAAATACTTTCCATGCACATGCGTAAAACATAATATGTATGTATGTATATATTCGTATACGTATATTTATATATGCATAATCGTAAAACACATGCTCGTAAAATCATAATCAATCTGCATGCTGAAGTTTGTAAATCATTTATAAAAGACTCGCAATCAATCTGTGAAAAGAAATGTCCACTCACAGACTTGCGTAACGCCTATCGCGTTAACCCGTGATCCGGTGGAAACTTCCTCGCCAAACAAACGATCACGAACCCCTGAATAATCACAATAATGATTTCTCAAAGTCATAATCACGAGAAACCACCGTTCTCGGAAACACGTAATTCAAAGTCGACGAATCGTCGAAAATCCGTATATGTACACCTCAATACCTCGCTATACATTCGAATGCTCAAATCGACAAACGAACCTCCCAACTGCCATCGGGGCGCGATTTCGAGTCAAATGACATGCAACTTGTTAAAATCCAAAAAGTCAAACCGTTGACCGTCACCGTTGACCGCCGTCCACAGCGGCGCCGCCGCCGACCGGAGAATTTCACGGTGGAGCAACCCCTAATCCACTCAAAATCGTCCACTGAGAAACTTACATAACTGCACCGAAGTCCAATTCTCACTCTAACTAGTCCAATTTCACGAAAAACTGAATGTTCATACAAATTTCAAATCCAAAATTCTCCAAGCACAAATCGAATTAAAGCTTCATACTTACATGGTTAGAATCCTTGAGAGGAGAGCTACAAAACCCAGTCCAAATCATAGCTCGAATCGGTCCGAATCCAAGAACCCGAATTCACAAATTTTTCTTCTACTTTCTCGCCGGAAAATCTCTCACCTCCGGCAACCTCGCCGTGAGAGGTGACCGGGAATGTGAAGAGCACCACTGGACGAGTTGAACAAGACCAACCCTGTCCCACGGTGTGGCTGGACGGAAAAACATCAACGGCAACCTTCGCCTCCGTCGTACCCAACTCGGTCAACACGAGTTGACCGGGTCAACCCCCCAAATGGCAAGGTTTGACCTGCCCAAAAAGGAAACTTCCTTATATAGACTTACCCGAAATGGAAACCCCATAATTCGTATTTCGATAAACTTCAAACACACGTAACTCTCGCGTCGTAACTCCGATTCCGATAATTCTTGTGGCCACAAACTCATCTCGACGTACTCTTCAATAATCACCCGAAATCAAACACATCGGCCAAACGGATAAAAAGTCAACTGTTCAACCAAACACACAAATAATCCGACTAAACAATCAACAATCGGAAATAATCATAACTTAATCTCCGTAACTCAAAATAATGCTCCAGAAGTTCCCAAGAACTCGAAATTAAATTCTGAACAACTTCCGTGAAGAAGCCGAAACCAAATCCTCGTCCGGTAATTTAGTCGTTAAGAAATCTACCATATTAATCTGTTTCCGTCGAAACTTCAAATATTCACAATTTATTCTTCGGTCGTCCAAATAACGATCCGGAACCGCCCCCAAACTCGAAATCACATGTACAACGACTCTCGAGAAGAGACCCAGCTCCAATTCTCAGCCAATAATTAAGTCGTTAACGAGCCTGGCGATTCCAACAATTGTCAGAAACCTGCGACTACGCAGTAACTCACGTATATAGCTGATCATACTGCTGATTCTGGTCTCGGTCGTCACATAAATTCACTTAGGTTAGGGTACCTGGTGATGAAATCCGAGCATCACAAAGCCGCAAGGAGGTTATGCAATCACTACCGTTGGAAACACTATAGCCGACGATTTTTTTAAAACTATACCCGATGAGATAAAACTCTCGGCGGCTATAGTGAAAAAAATGATTTTTTTTATTTTTTTTAATTTATTTTTTAAAACTCGTCGACTATAGTACTATAGCCGACGAGTTTTTAAAAAAAAATTTTAAAAAAATCATTTTTTCCACTATAGCCGACGAGATTTTTATCTCGTCGGCTATAGTTTTAAAAAAATCGTCGGCTATAGTGTTTACAGCGGTAGTGAATGCTAGATGCAACGGTTTTATTAGTCCTTGACAGGTTTTAATGTACAAACATACAATTTCGACATGCATTATTTACAAGTATTGAGTGCGCCTAAGATTTAAAGAGAGTATACACGCGATAAAGTATAAACTTTCAATCAAATGACCTTGATTCAATCAAAAAATATGGCCAATTAGGGATAGTGTGACGACCCGAACCAGAATCTGTTGTGTATTCGGCACGATTCTCGAGATTGAGTTTAGTCGTAGTTTTACGTCGTATATGTGGTTTGCCGATTCGATTCGCGACTATATTTTCGGTCGAGAATTTGAGTTTAGTGTCTTCACGGAAATTGTAGAGTACGTGATTTCGAGCTTGTGGGCGGTTCCGGAAGATTTTTCCGAAAACCGAGGAATATTTTATGATTATTTGAAGTTTCGGGTTCCGACGAGTTTATCCGATTGTTTCGTGTTTATCCGAATCATTTCGTATATTCGTTTTCGACCGTCGATTGACCCGAGGCACGAGTATAAATATCGAAAATAGTCATAAATCGTCGAAAATTTCAGATTGAGCTTTGACTGAGGTTGACTTGCATTGACTTTCTTTTTTTTTGGAAAGGTTGACCGTTGACCCGAGGGGGGTGAGTTTCCCGTTTCGGCTTCAACTTCCGACGACCGAATTCCAGCCACCTCCGGCCAAGTGAAGGGTAAGGTTTCCTTCCTCTCATGATTTCGAGTGTGTTTAGCTTTGGTTTGATGGAAATTGGTGAGGTTTAGAGGGAGTTCGATTAAGGCCGAGTTGGGGGAATTCGACGGTGATGGTGACGGTGGTTCCGGCGAGTATTGGTGGTGGGGCTGTTGGGGGTTTTGCTCCACACACCTCACTGATGCTACCTAGGTTATTGGTTTTGGATGAGATGAGGTTTTGGGGTGAACCCGATTAGGGTTCCGGTTTGGAATTTCCGATCGGGTTTTGGTAAATTGAGCTAGTTCCGGTTTGATTTGAGGTTTGTGTCAGTTGTGGAAGTGATTCGAAATAAGGAGAACTTGAAATCTGGAAGTTTTGGCCGTGGAATTCCACCGTTGACGGCGCGCCGCCGCCGCCGGCGGCGGTCAACAGCGGAGCTCCGGCCAAAAGTTGACTTTTTGGATTTCGACGTTTTTAATGTCGTTTTTCTCGTAATCGCGCCCTGATTATCGTCCAGAGGTTTTCGGGTTGATTTGGTTAGCCGATTTTCGGTCGAGGTTTCGAATGGGGATTTCGGAACTTCCGTTATACATTTTGTATCGCATTGCATTTTTCCGGGAACGGTTGGTTTCCATGATTCAGTACAGGGTTGAGAATTATGATTTTGATCAGTTATGTTTTTGTGAATATTCAGGAGATCGAGATCGAGATCGTGGCCGTGCTTCTAGCGAGGGATCTTCCGCCGGTCCTCGAGATTAGCGCGAGTTCGCGCTAGCAGATCAGTGAGTGGACAAGTTTATGTTTTGTGAGTGGACAAGTTTATGTTTTCACTGTCGATTTGCAAGTTCGTGGATTTTATGATTTTCGTATTTACTTTATACGATATTGTTATATATGTTGTTTTCGGAGGTATTGTTTATATTTATTGGTGATGGCATTATTGCATCGATGCTTCGACTACTCGGCTGATCACCGATAGTCCACAAGAGTTGAGAGATCCTCTGGGCAGGGTTGAGAGGTCCCATGTATGCCGCCAGGGTTGAGAGGTCCCCTGGCCTATCACCGTCAGGTTTGAGTGATTCACCTGACGTCGGGTTTGAGAGGTCGCCCGACAACCTCCTTATGTATATGTTTTCTGAACTCGCACTGTTTTACATTGATTGTGTATATAATTGGTGAAAGGCATATATTTATTTTCGTCCACTCACTCTAACTTTTTTATTTGCCTTTCCCCTGGGCTTTTCGGTTTCCGTGCCCAGTTTGCTGTTCGGATTCTGCTGTTTCACGTCGCGGTTTGGAGGCTAGTGATCTGAGCTATCTGTGTTTTTCAGTAGGTTCTTGTTTCGCCTACTGATGTGCATATTGTATATATTTCATACTAGAGGTCGCTCTGATACATTCTGATACATGTTATTACGGATTTTCTTGGATATACATATATACATAGTATAGTATGTTTATTGTTGTTGATCATATTGATGTTGAGAATCCGGATGGGATTGGTGCCCACGGTTTGGCTTTTGTGGCATAGGATGAAGTGTTGTTTACAGGGTGCAGGTTTATGCAATTCCACGTTAGTAACGAAACTCTGCCAAAATTTTGAAAAAATTTTGTTGGTTCGTATTTCCAGAAGGGGTTCGATTCTGATTTAGGTAACTGAATCGGGGTTGGGTCCTTTCAGATAGAGATAATGCGAGAGACAGGACTAATTTCGACAAACAGCCCGAGGCTAACCGGGTCAATGGTATATACTCTATTGGTGTTAGTCTTTCTTAGATCCAAAACCTGCCACCAGTAATAACTCGTTTCTAGACACCATGTCTGACATTCAGCCAATCTTTCAAAAATTTACACTTTCTCAAGTCCTTTGTAGACTCCACCCTCAACCTCATGTCTATAACTTCACTTAGGTTATGGTGTATGGTGATGAAATCCACACATCATGAGGGGTTAAGGAGATAAACAAGGAAAAGAGGTGCCATCTATTCCAAAGAGTGCGGCTTAATTAACCAAGCTTATGTATTAAATTTAAATCAAAGACTCCCTTTAACGTTTTTATCTACATGGTTGCAAAACAGATTGTTAATATGAACAAGTATAAATTATAAACAAGTACGAAAATTTTCGTATAATAAACATGCTTTGTATAATTTTTTTCTTCTGTTTATTTACACATTTTTACATATTTACAAACATAATCACACAATTCTTTACGATCCCCGACAACGACGCCAAAATTGATATGCCAAAACTAACCACTAAATTAAACAGTTAATAATCAGAAAAGATACAACAATTAAAACCCTTTATTGTAGATATAGCATTGGTAAATAGGGTATCATTCTTAACCGGAGATTAAGGGTGCATGTATGACTATGCTAAGGTTTTAGGGGGGTGCGAGTTTGATTTTTAATATCTACAAAAATAAAAGACAAAAGATGACAGAAAACACATAAAGATATCTTAAGTTCTATCATGATTAAACTCATAGACAAGCAAAACAAATAAGAACATAGAATCCTAAACATGCTTTCTAAACCAAAAATAAATACTAAGCTAATATATACAAGAGATCATCTCATCCTCTCACCTTATCTCTTTATAATCTAAACATATTATATGCAACCTATTTGAATTCTAAGCCTTTACTATGTTTTTCATACATCTCTCAAATAATAGTGTTTTTGAACCAAGATTGCTCGAACTCTGGACACATCATAACCTAAACCAAGATTGCTCGAATTTAAGTTAAGCATTAAGAATAGAAAACACATGTATAGAAAAGAACATAGATTTGAAATAAGTTACAAAAAACTCATGCTAGAATTACATAACCGAAAACTCTTCTTTAAACTCTTCATTAAAAATCAATTGTTCATACAAAAACAGAGTAGAAGGTGACATGTTACACTTTTTATGTCGTGATTACAGTCATAAATCGTGTACATGGCCTTCTAATAGATGGAGAGAAACCCTTGGATTGCCTAAGGTACTCTAATGGAGGATGGTGTTTGTTGGAGTGTGGAGGATTTCGGCTCTTTAATGAATTCTTAAGTTTGGAGAAGACAAAGTGTTTAGGGATAGAGATTCGGCAGTATGATCAGTGATGCCTTGTTGCTGGTCGATGTCCCCTTTAAATAGGATACGGAAAATCCTAGTCC